>CM077667.1:299789592-302289592 GCA_039707655.1 Elymus sibiricus | reverse complement strand
CTCCGTCGCCCCCAACCGTCGCCGTGACCACCATCGCCACCATCGTCACCGTCCGCGCCTCCCCGTGCACTCGCCTGAGCTCCAGAGCCACCGGAGTGAGCTCCCCGTCGACCACCCGAGTGCCACTACTTCTCACGAGCTCGCCGCCATCAACACCGTCGTCCCCAAGCTTCGCCGAGGCCACCTTCGTGCTCGCCGTCCTCGTCCGCGTCACCTGAGCCCTTCGCCGTCGCCGGAGGATCACCGGAGCGCCATCCCAAGCACCTTAAGCTTCTGCCGCCGCCGCGACATCGCCGGAGACCTCCACCCCCTCTGTAAGTCGCAGGCATCCCTCCTAGCCGTCGGATCAAAAGCAACGGTTAGGATTAGATCATTTTTAATTGTATTTAAACGGCCAAACCGTTTTTCTTTAATTACCGAACGTTCGCTCACTAGCCACCGCGCGCGCACGCCCGCAACCAATAGCAATGCGCCACGTAGCCCCCTGTTCGTTAGTTTAGGTTTTATTTTTTTTCTGTTTTTGTTTTATTTAACAGAGTAGAATCTGTTTTTGTTTTAGCTATATCTTTTAGGTTTTTAAATGTTTTAATTTGATTCTTTTTGCATTAGGTCACAAATTTTATGCAGTTTCTGTAGATATAAAGTTTGACCATATTTGAATATTTAAATTTGAATTAAAAACATATTTGATTCAAACACTAAATTGCTTATAACTTGTGTTTAAAAATAGGTTTTGAGTTGATTATTTTTGCTACTGTTTTGTATTAGTGTGTTTAATATTACTGTCGAATGTGAGAATTTTTAGAGAATTTTAAATTAGGATTTCAAGCAAAACAGATTATGTTTTAATTCTTTTAGGTTTATTTCTATTTCTTTTGTTTTTATAGTTTTAAATTTATTTTATTTTATATTAGTTGACAAGTTTTACTTTGTTTTCTATTAGTTAGGAGTAGTATTTCAACCAAGTTTATTTTTATGTCATTTATTATTTTTGATAGCATGAAATCAATTCTAGTTTCATAATAACTTGCAAATTGATTTCATTGCTAGTTTGATTTCCTATTTGAAAAATTATTTCCATATATTGTTTTATAAATTTTATTTTCTGTTAACTTTAGTTTAGACCAGAAAACAATTTGTATTATAGTTGAAATTGTTTGTTGTCAATTCAAGGTTAACTTTGTTTAGGTTATAGGAAGAGTTTACTAAAAGTTTTTCTATTAGTTCTTTTTTTTTGTAATAAAGTTTTATGAGAAAATATTTTCTGTTAATTTAGTGTTTTATATTTTGTTTTTCTGTTATTTTATTATCTTAGTGTTTTCTTTGCTGTTATGTTCTATTAGCTAGAAAACTTTCATTGTTTAGGGTGGTGTTTTCATAGTTCTTACTTGTTCTTCAAAAGTAATTATTTTTGCTAGTAAAATATTTAATAAAATACTTTTGTTACATTTTTCCTTGTTTTTGTTTTGTTTCTATTCAAAATAGTTTATTTGTAGGGAAAACTACATTTGGTTGTTGTGATGAATTTTTGTTGTTTTAACTTTTGTCTTAAGTATTTTCCTTCATCACAACACTTTTGTGTTTGGTTTTTGTGTTGACTTTTGATTGTTAGTATTGATTGCTAGTATGATTGCTTATATGAGTGCAATGTTTGATTATATAGATTTTCATCGGAGAGTGACGAATAGTTCTATCAAGTTATTTCTGAGAGCGATATTTATCTTCATCAACTGTACAGGCAAGTTCACTTTGATCATCTTACATTACCTATGTTTTACTTGCATTAGAATCAATCTTCGCATCATACATCCAGTAGGATATTGAGCTTGAACTTGTGGTAGTATCATGAGGTAGGAGAAACCCAACACCCTGTTACCATTGCCCGGGAAGGGACGTTACTTCACAAATTGCTATGCTTTTAGTAGACGGGGTTTGGTTGTGAGATTCAGGAGTGTTGTGAGGTTAATTAATTATTTCAAGACCTGCATGATGATCAAGACTTCAAGACTTCAAGGACTCAATATACCTCTGGGTGGATTGGACATGCATTTTGGCAGCCTGATATCTATCATGGTTATGCCGGGAATCCTGGTATCTACCTGTGATCATCCCAACGGAATGCCACCCAGGCTCAAAGAGATGGATGGATACTTCAAGGCCGGAAAGCTTACGTGTGCAACCGCAAGTCAATATGGGCTCTGGCTTGGTTGACCTTAGTGGTGACTCTGGTAGGTCAGATTGCTACGAGATGTAGAAGAACGGTACGATTGGATGGGCACTGACTTTCTACCGGAGGATCACTTTGGAAGACCATGTTTCGATCGTCTCGTTCTCAAACACCAGGCAATGCGAGGACACAACGAGAGGGATCGAATCTTGCGGGTAAAGTGTACAAACCTCTGCAGAGTGTCAAACTAATCGATTAGCCGTGTCCCCGGTTACGGACAACATGAGCACCGGAGATGATACTATCAGCTAGTCTCAACACAATTAATAAATTATGATGAGTGGGTCTATTAATAATTTTGGGACATGAGAATTGGTTGGTGGAACCATCTCATTAACAACCAACTTTTGTAGTGATATTTCCGTTTGACTCCTTTGTTGTAGGGAAAATAAAACCAACTTTTCTGCAAAAACTCAGACAGAGAGCCATAAAGCCTTTTGCATATAGAATAGTTTTTATCATTTCATTCTATGGTGATCTTGCCGATACATTCAATGTACTGACCTACACGGCTGCAACGTCTTATGTTGTAGATACTTCTCTATGACGAGTAAGAGTACGATTTAGGGTTACGGTCTACACTCAACCTGCCGTTGGTGTTTATTGGGACTCCACTTCCGTTGACTGTTTCCGCTGAGATTTAAGAGGTATATATCAATATTTACGTTATTTACATGTGATTGCACTTTGATATATACATTGATGTACTGTGTGTGCCAGCATACTGATCCAGGGATGGCACTGACACACAGAGGCTTGACTCGTTTTGAGTCGGGACGCTACAAGACATGACCGAGACACCTCTACGGCCAATAACCAATAGCGGGACCTGGATGCCCATATTGGCTCCTACATATTCTACGAAGATCTTTATCGGTCGAACCTCTATGTCAGGGATTCAGTTAATCCCGTATACTGTTCCCTTTGTTATTCGGTATGTTACTTGCCCGAGATTCGATCGTCGGTATCTCTATACCTAGTTCAATCTCGTTACTGGCAAGTCTCTTTACTCGTTCCGTAATACAAGATCTCGTGGCTAACATTTTAGTCACATTGCTTGCAAGGCTCATTGTGATGTTGTATTACCGAGTGGGCCCTGAGATACCTCTCCGTCACACGGAGTAACAAATCCCAGTCTTGATCCATGCCAACCCAACAGACATCCTCGGAGATACCTGTAGAGCACCTTTATAGTCACCCAGTTACGTTGCGACGTTTGATACACACAAGGTACTCCTCCGATGTCAGGGAGTTGCATGATCTCATGGTCAAAGGAACAGATACTTGACATGCAGAAAACAATAGCAATAAACTGACACGATCATATGCTACGTTTGTAGTTTGGGTCTTGTCCATCACATCATTCTCCTAATGATGTGATCCCGTTATCAAATGACATCTCATGTCAATGGCTAGGAAACCTTAACCATCTTTGATCAACGAGCTAGTCAACTAGAGGCTTACTAGGTACACAGTGTTGTCTATGTACCCACACATGTATTTGAGTTTCCAATCAATACAATTATAGCATGGATAATAAACGATTATCATGAACAAGGAAATATAATAATAACCAATTTATTATTGCCTCTAGGGCATATTTCCAACAAATATGGGCATAATAAGTGTAATGAGTAAGAAGCCATAGCCATGTGAGAGCCATGTAGAAGAAATGCGCGAAGTCCTTGCACGAGGGGAATGGTTGGAGGCACATTCCGGTGAATCCCAAAGCATCGGTGCTCTCAAGAGCTCTTTTCGTCAACTCATGGGATTGTGAGGTTGACGAGTAATCATGAGTACCTACACACAACAAAGGCAAAGGGAAAATTGTGTGCGTGTGGTATATGTATACATCATCCATTAGGATGTGCATGTGCTTGTGTTCGTTAGCACAAAATATCCAATGCTCAAATAAGTGAGATGCATGATATAAGAACATGTCATCCATCATGAAAGGTTTCTTATTATGTATGGCATAATGGAGACTAGAACTATATACTGCATCACTTGAATTATCAGGAGCACTGTTATTCATGATATGCGGATGGTGCATACAATAATTGGGATCATTCAACGGATGGGATGGAACAAAATCTCCTAACATGTATGTGGAAACTATTGGGGTTTCCTCATGTGCAATAGAGGAAGCATAATATGGAGAGTATGTGCAACATCCAAAACAATACACATCCAAAGCATGGTGGTCATGGCATGGCAATAGTGAACAATTGCGCAAATGATGCAAAGGAAGCATGTGTCGGGGAAACGACACCTATGGGATCGAAGGATCCCTTTACGGTTCGGCAAGGGAGAAAGGACAGCACTAAGAGCGGAACTAACGATCAACGCGAGGGGGGTTTACCCAAGTTCGGGTCGCTGGAAAGCGTAAAACCCTACTCCTGCTTGGTTGTATTACTGTGGATGTTCTTGGCCAAGTTCTGGGAACTACAGTAGCAGCTACGCATGCAGAATGGGTCGAATGTCTCCCTCCCCCCTGTAGCTACGCCTTGGGCCTCCTTTTATATGTCCAAGGGGTCTCCAACAGTGGCGAAGTACAAGAGGTGTAAAGTATCTACAGTATCTCATGATTACCAGTATCCCATGATTACCAGTATCTCATGATTACTACTGACGCCTTAGGACAAACGCCTTAGGACAAGACGCGTTCAATGCTCTGAACAGGTATCCCTGCCTTTCTTGGGGATGGAAAAAGGACTCGTCCCATCAGCACCGCTTAACCCCTTCTGCGGCCAGCACCGTGACACGCAACCAGGAGGACAAGCCCTAAACGACAGGCTGGTCGCTGCGCTGGAGCGGCAGCACTGTGCTGAAGCGGTGGGATCTTGCCGGGTGCTGATCTTGCCGGGGCTCGACGGGCCAGCCCGGCAAGATCTTGCCGGACGCCCAGCCTTCGGTCTTCTGATCTTCAGCTTAAACGCCTTCTTGATATCTTGCATCTGTCTCCAGCCGTCCTCCGGCAGGCCTTGCCGCAGGTATGGCTACAACTGTCCGTGCACAAGTACGGGGTACTAAAGGACCCGATCTTTAGTACACCGACAGGAGCCCCCGGGCCTAGGCCATACACGGGTGCGAGGCGTTATTGGGCTAGGCCCAAAACAGTGCACGGGCACGCATGGCAGGAGTTACTGTCATAATCTTCTCGTTTACTGCGCCCTCCCACGACGCGCGTTGAATGCGGGACGTGGGGGACGTGCGCGGAACGACCGCAGCCTCCGCTCCTTCCCCATAAAAAGGAATCCGCAGGGGCGCTGCTCATTTACCTCGTCTTCAATCTAGGAACCGCCGTCGTCTTCCTCCTTGAGCCTGAAACTGAGCCTCCCCCATTCTTCCGCCACCCGCACGCCCTCGTCACCTTCGGACTCCGCTTCCACTGCCGCCATGCCACCCAAAACAGGCAAGGGCAAAGCGGCGAAAGCCGCCGGCTCGGTCACAGGAGCAGATGAGGTGGATCTGGTGCAGATGCGAAGAGAGCACGCCGTCTTCGACTCGACGCTTGACGGGCACACCTTGATTACTCAGTACAGGTGCGTATGGGGGAAGAAGACAAATGGCCATCCCAAAACTCGCGCGCTTTCGGCTTCCGCCGGGGGCGGCGCGAATAGATACCCTTTCTTTGCTGCTTATTTCTATTGCGGGCTCTGCCCTCCATTCTCCGACTTCTTTGTCGACATCATGTACACGTACGAGTTCTGCCTTTTAGATTTCACGCCGAACGCCGTAACGTGCATGTCTGTCTTTGCGCATCTTTGCGAAAACTTTGCCAGAGTGGTCCCCAACACGGCCCTCTTCCGCCACTACTTCATCCCCCGCATCGAGACAGGAGACGCCCTCTCTGGATCTATCACTTGGATTCCAAGGACATGGAACAAGGATATATACCCAGGGGGTCTCTACCGCAAGAAGTGGGATGAGTGGCGATCCGAGTGGTGCTGGATCCAGGAGAAAGACCCTCAGCCATTCTGCGTGCCCCGGCAAAAGAAGGTGGCCCGTGGTGAGAATTGGAGCGACCTCGACCCTGAAGACAAGAAGCTCACAATTGCAATCACCAGGATCCACCACCTGAAGGCTGCCGGGCTCACGATTGAAATGGTTGGCGCAGATTTCCTTCACCGGCGCATCGCCCCTCTGCACAATAAGGGGAGGCCAGCCTGGGACTTCAAGAACGCAGCAGATATTATGAGGCTGCGCCCTGGCTTGAATCACAACTTCACGGTCTTGCAGCACATGTATCTCTGCCACAAGCTGTTCAGGCCTGACGGGAGGTTCATGTTGCCGCCTGGAGTCGTGCCTCTATGCAACAACTCTGCCCTGAGCTCCATTATTGCTATGATGCCAGTTGGCAACGCCCACAGCCTTGACGGGACTTGGGTAGAGCCGCCTCCAGAGCAAGTGCAGGAGTTCTTCGACAACTTGTCGGAGAGGGCCATCCGGGAAGATCCCAAACTTATCCGTCCCACCACTGATGAAGAAATAGCTTACATTGCTAGCAAGGCGGAAGAGGCAAACCTTGCCGCGGAGGCCGGCGACTTTGGCTTCACGGGAGGAGACACCAGTGAAGAAGAGACGGTGCCAGAGGAGACCTCTTCTGAGCAAGAGGAAGTTGCCGGGGAGCAGAGCGGCATGGTTCCCGGGGGCTCTACCGTCGAGGGCGCAACCGAGGAGCAGCCGCACGAGGAGCCCCCAGCTCCAGGGAAGAAAAAGCGTGTTCTTCGGAAAGCCAGCTCTGGCGCCCCAGCAAGTCAGCCTCCCTCAAGGGATGAGGTTCCCGGCAAGAAGGCGGCCGGCAAGGCCGCGCAGCGGCAAGAGGCCCAACAACCGCCCGTGCGACGTACGACACGCTCGACTGTGGCACAAACTGGTGCGGCGGGAGCGTCCCATACGACGGCACCAGCGGCTGGAGCAGCAGGGTCGCAGCAACCTACTGCTTCCGCTTCAGCCAAGCGCGCCAGGTCTCCTTCTCCACCTCCTCGCCCAGGTGCCGAAGCAGAAGTCGTCTTCGACCTCTCTGCCTTGGAATCCGAAGAAGAAGAGTATGGGCCTTGCCACACCTTATAATTCCTGTATTTCTGGCTTCACTTGACTAATTCACTTTGGCTTGTCTCCACAGAGATGCAGAAACCTTGGCGCAAAGGATGGCGAAGAGGGCGAAGACCTCAATGGGCGACGAACCGCCGGCAAGCACCTCAGGTGCGCCAGAAACGATCAACATCAGCCCGGAGTCGAGCCCACAACGCAGTCCTCAACACAGCCCCCGGTGCAGCCCCCAGTGTGAGTCCGTTATGCACTTTCCGCTGGTAAGTGCCGGGGTGCGTATCTTCACTGCTGACATCTCCGGGCGTGCAGGAGCGGAGCGGCAACAAGGAGTACCAATGGGAACCGTCCCTGATGTGCCGCCGCCATCGGCTACACCATCCAGAGATGAGTCTTCGGCAAGCGAGCTTTACCGCGATGAAGAAGAGCCGGCGAGCACTGGCTCCGGCAACCCTCCTCAGCAGCTCGACGCAGGTAAACCGCTCGCCTCAGAGTACTTGCTATTCCTATTTTTCTCTCTTTTTTTGTCTTCTTGAACTTCGATCTTGGTCTCATCTTGCTTCCCTTCCTGGGCTTCCAGATTTTCTCTTGGCGGAACCCATGGATGTCAAAACCGTCATCGAGAAGACCGCCAGGGACGCTGCCGCCGAGGCCGACAGGGTCGCAGCGGACGAGGCCGCCAAGGCCGCACAGGAAGAGACCGCCAAGAAGTCTGCTGAGGGGACCGGCAAGGAGACCGACGACCGCACTGACGACATTCCTGCCGCAGGAGCGCCTGGCGCCACACCGTTCGCAGAGCCCCCAGCTGCCGGTGAAGATCAACCGTCAACATCTGACGTGCCCCCGTCAAGCAGTTACCTCAAGGTCGGCGACAACCTGTTCGTCAGCATGCCAGGGACGGCAAGCACTGGGGCGCCGGTGGAAGGAGAAACTCTGGATGGAGATGTCATCGCCGCCGCCAGCAGCAGTTAACCCAAGGAAGAGCAGCTACTCCAAGCCGTGCACGACAACTATCAGAAGCTCCAGGCACTCTACCGCGCCCGGAAGAATAAGCTGGATTCTAGGGCAGCGGTTGTTGATGTAGCAGAGGCGGACTTCCAAAAGCGCATCGAGGAGATGCAGGCTTGGTATGCTGAGGCCTTCCAAGAGCTGAAGACTGCTCGGGAACAGCTGAGCGAGAACTGGAACGACCTCCTCATGAAGCAATCTGATGTCGAGAAGGCACAGGAGGAGGCTGCACAGCAGGCCGCCGCAGCAGAAGCTCGCCTGACGGAGCGCCGCATTGGGCTCGATGCTCACGAAGAGGACCTTACTGCTCGCGAGGAGGCGCTTGCCGCCAAGCTCCGCAGCAAGGACGAGGAGATCGAGAAACTTGTCGCGCAGCGGACCCAGGAGCTAGAGCGGAAACACATGGAGACGCTCAGAACTCTGACTGAAGATCATGCCGGCAAACTGAAGGAAGCCGTTGATGCTGCCGGAGCTGCAGAGGCCGCCAAGAGCTTGCTGGAGGGGAAGGTGAAGAAGCTAGAGGCTGATCTCGAGGATCACGGCAAGAAGGTCTCAACACTCGAAGCCGAAAGAGACAAAGCTCTTCACAGCTTGATGGAGGCCCAGGTTGCCGCATCCGAGAAGACTCAGCAGCTCACCTCCGCCAAGGAATCCATCGTTGATCTGGAGCAGAAGCTGACCACGCTGAAGGAGACCCTTGAGACCACCAGGGGTCGGGAGAAGACCTTGATCAAAGACCTCCACAATGAACAGGAGCTGCTCAAGAGTGCTGCCGCCACACACAACGACTATGTGGCAGGCGTGCAGATCTGGACTGAGAAGCTCATCGACATTGCAAAGAAGCTTGCCGCGCAACTGTCCATCATGGGTCTGCAAGGCTTCAGCTATTCTTCTGACGACAGGGTGTCCACAAGCGCCAGGCTGACCATGTTCTTTGACCGCATGCTCGAAGCCTTGGAGCAGCTTCACTCTGACCGAACATCCCAGCTGGCGAACGAATCCCGCAAGCTCTGCCAGGCCGTCCTCCACGAGGTGCTGGTCAAAGTTGTGCACAAGAACCCCGGCATCAACCTCTCCAACGTCTTCAAACGCTTGCCGAAAGATGTGGACGTCAAGGTACTCGAAGAGCTTGTCGCGCCCATCGTTGACAGGGTGAGCCAAGTCAAGAGGGTTGAAGGCAATCGCCGGGATTAGCTGTTTCTCTTTATCTTGTCGCCATCGCTCCATGCCAAAGACAATTTATCTTTAGTTAGAAACGCGGCAACTATCATGTAATATAACTTGCTGTCTCCGGATTAATGTATGCTATTCCCTCGTCTGATTTCTTTCTGTACGGCTTGTACCCTACGCTTATGCTAGGAACTTGCCGGTGCGCACCCCCGCGAGCACTGGGTTCGGGACTTCAGCAGCCTGCTGGAGGCGCAGCTACCGGCAAGAAACCTTGACGTTTTCAGTGCAGCCACCTAAACTGTTGAGCGGACTCGAAACAGAGTAAGGGCGCAACCGATCATGACAAGGTTCCATCGCGTGCAGGTTTTCCATACGAAAGTCAAAATCGTTCAAGGGAAATAGCCTTACAATAAAGAATCTGCTTAAAGGGTTCTGCAACTTAGCTTTTCGTTGCTGTTCTTCTTCCGGCAAGATGTCAACCTTGAACGTCGCCTGTCGGTATCCATACCATCCTCCCCCCCCGGCAAACTTGCATGCGAGGGAACCTTCTATCCTTTTGAGAAAAAGAAAGAAGAGAAAATATGGAACCTTGGCGGTTCATTAGCTCTTACCGGAAGCAAGCGCAATACAACATCTCAGATAAGCATGCATATAAAATGACATGAAATCGACAAGAATTGTAAAACACTTAGCTTAATTAAACTATGCACAGGGTCTTCGCCTGGCTTTGTATAAAGGATTACATGCTGCATAGGCAAGACTTGTACAAAAGGTGGTTGCCGGGAGCGTTTCTGCGGCAAGAACCTAAGGTTCTGCGCGAAACTGCTGCTAACCGGCAACCGCGCCTTACGGGTAGAACTTACGAAGATGTTCGATATTCCAGGAGTTGCTCACTGGTATGCCATCTTCGGTCTCCAGGCGGACAGCGCCAGGGCTGGTGACTCGTACTACCCGATAAGGGCCTTCCCACTTCGGCGTCAACTTGTTGGAATTCTTGGCCGACTGAACGCGCCAAAGAACAAGGTCGCCTTCCTCAAGACTCCGGGCATGAACCTTGCGGCTATGATAGCGGCGCAAAGCTTGCTGGTAGCGTGCAGCACGCACAGCAGCCCGATGACGATCTTCCTCAAGGAGCACATCGTCATCTTGCCGCAGTTGCTCTTGCTCAAGCTCATCATAAGCGAGCACTCGAGGTGACCCGTATATGAGTTCCGTGGGGAGAATTGCTTCAGCCCCGTAGACCAGGGCGAAGGGAGTCTGGCCAGTAGCTTGATTTGGTGTCGTTCTGATTGACCAAAGAACTGCCGGCAGCTCATCAATCCAGCGTCTTCCGCACTTGTGCAGCTTGTCGAAAGTTCTGGTCCTGAGACCGCGCAGCACTTCAGCATTTGCCCTCTCCGCTTGGCCGTTGCTTCTCGGGTGAGCAACGGAGGCAAAACAAATCTTGCCGCCAAGGTCTTGGACGTACTGCATGAAGGTGCGACTCGTGAACTGCGTACCGTTGTCGGTGATGATCCTGTTCGGCACACCAAAACGGCACACTATTCCCTTGAAGAACTTGACGGCTGACTGTGCTGTCACCTTTCTCACTGCCTCCACTTCCGGCCACTTCGTGAACTTGTCGATAGCCACGTACAAGTACTCGAAGCCCCCGGCAGCGCGGGGGAAAGGACCCAGTATGTCGAGTCCCTAGACCGAGAAGGGCCAGGAAAGAGGGATTGTCTGAAGAGCTTGAGCTGGCTGATGAAGTTGCTTTGAATGGAACTGGCACGCTTCACACTTGGTTACTAGTGCAGTTGCATCCTGGAGAGCAGTGGGCCAGAAGAAACCTTGCTGGAATGCCTTGCCGACAAGAGCTCTCGAGCCTATGTGGGAGCCACATATGCCTCCATGAATCTCTGCCAACAGCTCTAGTCCATCCTCCCGAGGAATGCACTACAATTTCACACCGTTGGGTCTCTTTCTGTACAGGACGTCATCGACGAACTGGTACATACTAGACTGACGGGCTACTTTCTCCGTTTCTTCTTGTTCCTCAGGGAGTTCTCCTGTCTGAAGGAAATGAACAATGTGATGTGCCCATGCCGGAGCTTGTGGCTCGACGACAAGGACTAAAGGCATCTCTTCGGCCGCGGGAGCGCTTGCTTCAGCGGCAAGAACCTGAGGTTCTGCGCAAAGCTGCTGCTCACCGGCAACCGGCATATCCTTAGCTGCGGGGGCGCGTACTTCTGCGGCAAGAACCTGAGGCTCTGCGCGAAGCCGCTGCTCATCGGTAACCGTGTTGTTCCCGGCAACTTCCTTGCCGGCGGCTTCTGGAAGCTCTGCCGGGAAGTACTTGCCGGTACTTAACATCCTTCTCTTGTCCGGCCTCGTCGGTGGTGTCACGGATGGCTGAGTCAGGCGGAGCACAAAAGTTCCTGGTTCCACAGGTAACTTAAGGGCAGCACGCTTCGACAGGTCGTCAGCAATGCAGTTCTCTGCTCGAGGAACATGCTATGTTTGCAAACCGTCAAAACGCTCCTCCAGCCTTCTCACTTCATCGACATAAGCTTCCATCAACGGGCCCTGGTAATCCTTGTTGACTTGCCTGACGACAAGCTGGGAGTCACCTCTGACGATGAGCTTCTTGATCCCAAGGTCTGCCGCGATCCTGAGACCGGCAAGCAGCCCTTCATACTCTGCAGTGTTGTTCGTTGATCTCTCCCAGGGAAAGTGCATCTGAATCACATACTTGAGGTGCTCTCCGGTGGGTGCGACAAGCAGCACGCTAGCACCGGCGCCTTGCAGAGAAAAAGCCCCATCAAAGTACATAATCCATTCGCGATCTGTTTCCTTGCCGGGGACAACCGACTCTTGAACTTCTTCGTCTGGCGTTGGTGTCCACTCTGCAATGAACTCTGCCAAGGCTCTGCTCTGAATAGTTGAAGTGCTTTCAAACTTGAGGCCAAAGCATGACAGCTCCAACGCCCACTCCACAATCCTGCCGGTTGCTTCTGGATTCCGCAAGATCCGTTGCAGCGGAAAGCGAGTGACGACGGTAATCTCATGTGCTTGGAAGTAATGGCGCAGCTTCCTCGAGGCCATAAGGAGGCCGAAGAGCAGCTTTTGCACACCAGAATATCTTGACCTATCCCCCTGCAAAAGGGAGCTGACAAAATAGACTGGGCGCTGCACCATCTTCTTCTTCTGCACTGCTTCACTTGACTGCGCGGGCTATGTCTTGTCGGCACCAGACTCTGCCGGGGATGGTCCAGGCTTGTCGCTTGACGGGCTTGCCGCTGCCGCTGCCTCTTCGTCTGCTTCTCTCTGTGCCACTAGCGCAGCACTAACCACTTGATTCGTTGCCGCTAGATACAGCAGCAACGGCTCTTGTGGCCTAGGTGCGACCAGTGTCGGCGAAGAGGAGAGGTACCTCTTCAAGTCCTGCAGCGCTGCCTCCGCTTCCGGAGTCCATTTCATTGGTCCTGCCTTCTTCAAGATTTTGAAAAAGGGCAGGGTGCACTCAGCGGACTTGGAGATGAACCTGCTCAAAGCAGCAACGCAGCCGGCAAGCCGGCGCACATCTTTGACACGTCTTGGTGCTTCAATCTGCTCAATTGCCTTGATCTTGTCGGGATTGCCTTCAATTCCATGTTGAGACACAAAGAACCCGAGAAGCTTGCTGGATGGAACGCCAAACGCGCACTTCTCGGGATTGAGCTTCAGATTGATCCTGCGCAAATTTGCAAACGTCTCTTCCAGATCTTGTATAAGAGTTGCCTTGTCCTTGGTCTTGACCACTATGTCATCCATATAGGCTTCCATATTTCTATGCAGCTAGGTCTCGAAACCAATCTGGACAGCTCTTGCGAAGGTCGAACCAGCACTTTTCAACCCGAAAGGCATACGTATGAAGCAATACGTGCCACATGGGGTGATAAATGCGGTTTTCTCTTCGTCCTCTTTGGTCATGAAAATCTGATGGTAGCCTGAATATGCGTCAAGGAATGACAGCAAATCGCGGCCAGCAGTGGAGTCCACAATCTGGTCGATGCGCGGAAAGGGAAAAGGATCTTTTGGACAGGCTCTATTGATATCAGTATAGTCGATACATAGCCTCCATTTTCCATTCGCCTTGCGCACTACAACTGGATTGGCCAACCATGTCGGATGGAGGACTCCTCTAACCAGACCTGCTGCTTCAAGCTTTCTGATTTCTTCGGCGATAAACTCTTGCCGCTCCAAGGCTTGCTTCCTGATCTTCTGCTTGACGGGCCGCGCATGAGGGTAGACAGCAAGGTGGTGCTCAATTACCTCCCTGGGAACACCGGGGATATCAGATGGTTGCCATGCAAACACATCGATATTCGCCCGCAGGAAGGCAACGAGCGCGCTTTCCTATTTGTCATCAAGGGTGGAACTTATGGTGAAAGTTCCTCCCGTACCATCCTCCTTGGCGGGCACCTTCTTGGTCTCTGGTGGAGCAGCCTTGGATTTCTTGCTCTTGCCGGCAGAGCTCTCCGACACGTCCTCAACGGGAGCGCAGCACTCCGAGGAGGTGCGCTTGCCGGAGTGGGTGCTAGAGGTCTTGCCGGGCTTCTTCTTCTTCCCGGGAGCTTCAGCGACAGGAGCAGGTGCCTTGGCGGCAGATGCTGCAACTGCCTCCCGGTAGAGTTTGTCGGTGCAGATAAGCGCATCCTTCTTGTCGGAGTGGATGGTGATGATGCTCATCGGCCCGGGCATCTTCAGCACGTTGTAGGCGTAGTGCGATGCCGCCATGAACTTGGCCAGCGCCGGGCGACCAAGAATCCCATTATAGGGTAATGGAATCTTGGCGACGTCGAAGACGATCTTCTCCGTCCTGAAGTTCAACTCGCTGCCAAACGTCACTGGCAGGGTGATCTTGCCCTTCGGCTGGTTCCTTCCCGGATTGACCCCTTGGAATGAGCCTGTTTCCTCGAGATCTTCATCGGGAATTTGCAATCTCTTGATCACATCGGGCGAGATCAGGTTTAGGCCGGCCCCACCGTCAACTAACATCTTTGTCACCTTGAGGTTGCGGATCGTTGGTGAAACCAACAACGGCAAGCACCCGACCGCAGTTGTGCGATCAGGGTGGTCCTCGGCGTCAAAAACGATAGGCGTGTGGGACCACTTCAGTGGCTTCCGGGCATCGAGCGAGGGCTCAGCTGCATTAATCTCGCGCGCCCACCGCTTGAGCTAGCGGTGAGAGGAATGCAACGAGGCGCCTCCGTCAACGCACATGGCCTCTGTCGCCTTCTGGAACTCGTGCTCGCTGGACTCGTCGCCCTCTGCATCATCATCATCACCCCCCTGCTCCTTGTCGCGGCCTCGGGCGGGCCGCTCCTTCTGTTGCCTGGCCTTGCCGCGGCGACCTCCTCGACCGCGCTTCTTGCCGGACCCTCCAGCGCCATCCCGGGCCTTCTCCTTGTCTCGCCTTTCGTACTCGGCTCTCTGCTTCTCGACAAGCTCCTCAACTTGCCGGCAGTTTTGGAGATCGTGGCCCTTGGTGCGGTGGATTTTGCAATACTGCTTGGCGGAGCCTTCCGGCTTGTCGGCAGCCACCAAGGCCTGACATGCGACACACCCAGCAACCTCCTTGCCGGGGTCGTCAGTCTTGGCCTTCTTGGCGGTGTCGAGGTTGCCGAATCCCTCGACGGCAAGCACGGCCTTGCCCTTGTGCTTCCTGGCCTTCCGTCGGCCCTTCTTTGCCGGGGCAGCAGCGTCTTCGCTTTCGGAGTCGACTCCTGTGCCAGCGTTCTCGCCGGGGAGTCTCCTTCCTTCTTCTGCCCGAGCGCATTTGTCAGCCAGAGCGTAAAGCTCGGCGACATCCCTGACCTTGTTCATCGCATGCTCTTCCCGCATCTTGCGGTTGCGCACATTCTGATGGAAGGCGCTGATGACAGCGGCAGGATGAACGTCTGGAATGTTGTGCTGGATACGGCTGAACCTCTGGATGTACTTGCGCAAGGTTTCGCCATCCTTCTAGGGAATGATATGCAAGTCGCTTTCCTGGCCAGGAGCTTGGTGGCCGCCAGTAAAGGCGCCAACAAACTCATGACACAGATCTGCCCAGGAGGAAATGGAATTCTCCGGCAGATGCATCAACCACGACCTGACGTTGGGCTTCAGCACCAACGGGAAGTAGTTGGTGAGGATCTTGTCGTCTCGAGCCCCGGCAGCCTGCACCGCAATGGTGTAGATGCTCAGGAACTCTGACGGGTGAGTCTTGCCGTCGTACTTCTCTGGCACCTCCGGCTTGAAAGAGCGGGAGTTGGGCCACTGGACTCGCCGCAGCTCACGAGTAAACGCTGGACAGCCCACCTCATAAGGCAGGCTACCAGGATACCCTGGCGCAGGCTCGTCGACAGTGGGTCCCGCCCGCTTGTCGGACTGACGGCGCGCTTCCCGTCGCCGCTCGATGGTGGTTCGAGCGTGCTCCTTCTGCCGTTCCCGAAGAATCAGACGTTGATCGCGACGAACCCGCGAATCGGACGACGCCATGGAATCGTCATCACGGGCGTCGACCCGCCGAGTTAGCGACCACTCTTGACGTGGTGGAGGGGAGCGTATCGTAGATGCACCGCCTCCGGTCTTCTCACCATTGGCCCGCACCGGTCCAGTAGACTGCCGCCGTGAAGGCTCTGCTTGCTGCGGCCTGTCGTTGTTGGCTAGACCGATGAGGCTCTAAATGGCAGCTCTCCACTCATCTAGCTTCTCCGCAGCGGGAGGGAAGTCTAGGAGCAGCTGAGCTCGCGCCAACGCTTCTGCTGGTGTAGGCGGCAGCGAAAGATGCGAAGAACGTGAGGTGCTCAAACTCCTAACTGGATTAGAAGGAGCACCGTCACGGTCCTGCAACCGCGCGCGGCTTCCACCGGCGTGTTGACGTGGATCTTGGCCCCGCGCATCTTGAGAGTGATGCGCAGGGGTTTTCCCATGGGGATGCTTGGAACCACCGACGTCACGGTGCTGCACATCGCGCGCGTCTTGAGAAGGCCGCGGTGCATGCGCCGGCGTGGGTGTCTTGGAAGGCGCCGTCCCGTCCTTGGAGATCGCTGCACCACCCATAGGTAGCGCGGCCTGGTCCTTGGACCTGGTGCTCGCCTGGCTTGGATCGCCAGAACGTCGCGGAGGCTCAAGACCTCCACCTCCTCCACCAGCGCCCGCGCCATCACCCGTCTGTGTGGGTACGGGGGGGCTGGACGCAGATGGACCAACCGCCGTGAAACCCTTCTTCTTGGGGGCCATGGCGATGAAAGATGATCAAGAACTGGCGCGCCGACCGCTAGATCGGGTTCGTGCAACCTTTTCTCCTCTACCTGGCGCGCCAAAGATGTCGGGGAAACGACACCTATGGGATCGAAGGATCCCTTTACGGTTCGGCAAGGGAGAAAGGACAGCACAAAGAGCGGAACTAACGATCAACGCGAGGGGGGTTTACCCAGGTTCGGGCCGCTCGGAAGCGTAAAACCCTACTCCTGCTTGGTTGTATTACTGTGGATGTTCTTGGCCAAGTTCTGGGAACTATAGTAGCAGCTACGCATGCAGAATGGGTCGAATGTCTCCCTCCCCCCCTGTAGCTACGCCTTGGGCCTCCTTTTATATGTCCAAGGGGTCTCCAACAGTGGCGAAGTACAAGAGGTGTAAAGTATCTACAGTATCTCATGATTACCAGTATCCCATGATTACCAGTATCTCATGATTACTACTGACGCCTTAGGACAAACGTCTTAGGACAAACGCCTTAGGACAAGACGCGTTCAATGCTCTGAACAGGTGTCCCTGCCTTTCTTGGGGATGGAAAAAGGACTCGTCCCATCAGCACTGCTTAACCCCTTCTGCGGCCAGCGCCGTGACATGCAACCAGGAGGACAAACCCTAAACGACAGGCTGGTCGCTGCGCTGGAGCGGCGGCACTGTGCTGAAGCGGTGGGATCTTGCCGGGTGCTGATCTTGCCGGGGCTCGACGGGCCAGCCCGGCAAGATCTTGCCGGACGCCCAGCCTTCGGTCTTCTGATCTTCAGCTTAAACGCCTTCTTGTATCTTGCATCTGTCTCCAGCCGTCCTCCGGCAGGCCTTGCCGCAGGTATGGCTACAACTGTCCGTGCACAAGTACGGGGTACTAAAAGACCCGATCTTTAGTACACCGACAGCATGGCAATATCATCACAAGAAAAGCGAATGCCAATAACCATGGGCTTGTCGTCTATGCCATATGAGCAAATGGGATTAATTTTTATGGTATATGCATAGTTGCTACGGTGAGATTGCAAAGATGCAATATGGGAAATTTCACGCATAGCATATGACAAGTTTAGCGGGTTGTCAAACATGATGTGACCAATAGAATTTTCACATGATATCCTATGGAGTATAGCATCACAACTACGCAAGTCAACATGCTCATCATCATATTCATCAAAAAATGGTGGCACATCTAAGCATGAAGAAGACATATTATGTGGTGTGTCCATAAGGTGATCAACATCATGCAAGCAATCAATGTCCACTAGTGGGACAAGAGCGTCACCTTCACCTAAGTTACCTTTTTCATTCCACTCATGTGGTGTAGGTGAGGTTGCATAGACCAACTTGTGGTCATCTTCATCGTGATGGAACCATGTGGGGGGTGCATCATATACCACCATGGCCATCGTCTTGTCCAAGGTGAGGACGAAGTCGTCAAGGATCGGCGTGTCATTGAATATGGGACCTAGCACCAAAGGAGAAGACACGATAGAGGAAGAGGTTAAGTTGTTAGAAATTGAGATGGCTTCACAAGCCTCATCAACTACCTCACTCTCTCTATGTGGTTGTGGCTCACTCACTCCCTCTGGGTAGTTGTACTCATACTCACATATAGTGGAGTCACTCATCTCGCTCAAGTGGTGGGGGTTGTGGCTCTCCTCACATGGGAATTGAGGCAACTCATCATATATGGTGCTAGTGGTGAAGTCACTCTCACTCTCAATATGGTGGCAAAAGTCCCTCAACTCATCTCCAAACGCCGCCGTGGTCGAAGGGAAAATCCCATGCTCAACCATCACGTCACCGTCGCCGTGGATGAAGGCCGAAGATGGCACATCATCACTCTCGCCTCCGAAGATGGAAGCATCATCCATGCTCTCCACCTTGTCGCTCTCCTCCAAATCATGCTCCTTGAGTGGCTCCGTAGTCGTGGTCGTTGCCGCGCCGTCTTCAAAAAGAGTCGTGGTAGACTCGGCATCGTCAATGCCACAAAGACGGATGGTGGCGAAGTCGGACTTGGGAGCGTCATCTTGGAGCTCGTCGGGCTTGGACATCTTCGTGGTACCATCCTCATGCTCGTCGGCGTGGAGCTCGGTCGTCGCGAAGTGTGCTTGGGGTGGAGAAGCCTTGGCCTTGAGTTCTTGAACCGCCTTGAGAGCACCAATGTAGAGGTCATCGAGAGACTCGTAGGTGTTGTTGAAGATAGTCTTGGCAATGTCGTTGTTCAATCCGGTTGTGAAGTGGAACTTCATCCAAATGGGGTCGTCCACTCCGGCTCGTCGCAAGGCATTCATCATCTCCATGAAGTACTCGTCGAGGGACTTGGATCCTTGTATGGTGTTCTCCAATTGGCGTTGAAGATGTTCCGTGTACTTGGAAGGCACAAATTCTCGCCTCATAGCTTTCTTCGTCTTGGACCAACTCATGTCTAATCTCTTCGAAGGTGTGTGAAGCCACCATGTTGACCCGTAGTCGTGGAAGTTTCTTGTGGCGCACTTCACTTGATCTTCGGAGGGGACTTGAAGTAGCTTGAGGTAGGTGTCCATCTTGCACTCCCACTCGAGGTACTCTTCGGGGTCATGAGTCTCATAGAATGGAATGTCGAAGTCGTAGTAGCTCGTGAAAGTCGCGGTCTTGAGCTTGGGGAGCTTTTCTTGAGGTGCTTGTCGGTGAAGATGCCGCATATCCAAAGGCGAAGATGCCTTGAAGTCACTTGGCGAAGATGCCAAGGTAAGTGGTGAAGTCATCAAGCGATGGTTGGTGTCGAGCTCGTGACCTTCACACTTGTTCTTTGTTGGACGCATGGATGTTGGCATCGTTATTTCTTCATGTCGTTGATGGTGTCGATGCTGAGGTGATCTTGCCGGAGATGAAAGCTCGAAAGCATGTGCACTTGAGCATCTTCTCGAAGATGAGGAAGACCTCTTGCCAATGTTGATGAGGACCTTGAGTTCCTCCATTTGAGCATCCAACTTGGCGTTGATGGTTTTCTTCATGGCATCAAACTCGTCGTTGTTGTAGACCGAAGGAGATGATGTGCTTTGCCTGTCCATCACAAGACTCGAGCAAAGGTGAGTCAGAAATGAGATAAACAATACCAATATACTGTTCCCAAAGTTGAGTATGTATCCCGTTTCACTCAATGTGAAACGCAAGAATAGGGGAATTGGTACCGGACTTGTTCACTCACACCTACAATGTAAAGCTTATCGAGTGGCTTGGTTAGGACAAGTGGCACAAAATTCAAGCAAATGCCAATCCAAGATATCGAAAATGTTGAGGAAGATTCACAAAATTGCAATGCAAATCAAATAGATCAATAGCTATGATGGCACTAGGAACACACACACGGATAGATAAATGGGATCCGCGCAACCAAGGAATGAGCACAAAATGTGTGAGACCCGGGAAAAGCTCGTGTTGCATGGATACTAGAAGAGAAAATAGCTCGATTGCTCAAATGGGCTAGATACGCACTTGTGCACCAACTTAAAAGAGTAAACGTGTCGTCTTCAATCCCAAGTATGCTATGTATGTATGATCCAAGAGTATGAACTATGCAAAATTGCTCAATGCTATTTCTATTGCTTACAAGCTCTTTTGTATCTCCTCTTTTGTTTAAAAGCTTTTTCTCTTTTTTTTCTCTTTTTTTTCTATGCTTGATGCTCGAACCAAGATATGAGACAAGTATGATGGATATGCACGGGAGAGACTTATGGCACAATGTAGGTAACAAGATGTTTGCACGCTAAAGCTAGCTATGCGACATAAGAATAACACTACGGTGCACAAGTAACGTGGCCCAGCAATTCTCAACTTGCTAGTCTCAATGGGTAAGGTACGCAATAGGCTCGAAGTGATCAATGCAATGGCAAGGTAATAGACAATGATGTCGTCGAGGTTACCGTCCTTGCTTACGGTTGGGGTGCCAAAAGGCGAAGTGGCTGACGTCGATGTCGAGGCCGAGGCGATGATGAGCGGCGGTGTTGTCGATGTAGAGCCGTCCCTAATTAACCGAAACACCTTAGGAAACGGAAACCGCAACTCAAAATCTCAAACAAAATTGGGTTAGGGTGGCGGAAGAGTATGGTGGGAAAAATATGCGGAAGTTATGGTGGTGGCCTAGGCAAAGATGCCAAATATGAAATTTTTTGATGGAGTCAAATGGTTTGGAAATATTTTTGTGGGATGGGGGGTGTCAATAGCTACAAAACGAGCTAAAGAATGTCAAAATCGGACTCCGGATGAATTAGTTATGGCCAAAACGGTGAATAGGCTGATGCTGAAATTTCTGGGAAAGACTCTGGTTAGGCCGGAAGTTCCGGGCCTAGGGCCGGAAGTTCCGGGGGGTATCGGAAGTTCCGGGGGTCACGGGAAAGTGTGGGGAAACTTTCTGTTTAGGCCGGAAGTTCCGGGGGTCGCGAAAACAACTCCGAGATGAACCCTAAATTCCGGATCTGCGAACGGGGGCGGAAAAACTCGATTTCGTGGGTCAAAATTGATGGGGAAAAAGAAAATTTTGGGGGATTTCGTGGTGGGGAAGCTAGATCTACTTGCCAAACACGAATTCCATGGATCAAAATCAACAAAATCTCACAAGAACCAACAAATTGCAAAAAATTTGGTGAGGCTATTTTTGGTGGGGATTTTCGAATTGGGACAAAAACACACAAAATTTGGCTAGAAAACAAAGGGGAGGACTCCAAATTCGTGAGAAACGTGGCTCTTGATACCAATATGATACGGGGCACGCCCGTGTGCGTCGATCTTTCACGAATTGGAGGTGGATTTGTGAATGAACACGAAGAACACGAGGGGAAAATCACAAGAGAAACACTCAAAACAAGTCCAATCACACATCCACTATGCTCACATCCACACAAGATCCACAAGGGTACAAGAACAACAAAAGGAAAGAGGATACATGGTAGAGTTCATCCCAAATCCCACGGGGAGATGTGGGCTTGAATCCACTAGGGATCTTCCCTAGATAGGGGCCTTGACATCCATAAGATCTTCTCACACGTGGAGGTCGCAATCTCCTAGGAGAAGTATATGGAAGGAGCAATGCTCAACTAATCTATGAGCTAAACCATTGCTAACCCTAAAATGGAGGAGGGGTGGAGTATATATAGTGATGGCCACGAAGGGGTAAGTGAGGGGCGAAGTAGGTGCATGGGCCTCGGGCCCAAGTGGCTGCACGCAGGCAGGCCAGAAGGTCCGGGGGCCGGAGGTTTCGGGCAGGTTCCGGCCGGGTTCCGGGCTAGGCCGAAAGTGTGCACGCCTGGAGTCGCATGTGGTCGAGGAGGCTGGAAGTTTCGGGCAGGCCGGAAGGTCCGGGGTCCGGAGGTTCCGTGCGAGATCCGGGCAGGGTCCGGGCTATCCAGAGAGTTGGCCCATGTGGGAGCTGCTCTGGTCACCGGAGGCCGGAAGGTCCGGGCAGGCCGGAAGGTCCGGGGTCCGGAGGTTCCGGGCAGACCGGAAGGTCCGGGCCTTCCAGAAGCTGTCCTTGCTTCTTCTTTCTTCTCTTCCAAGCTTCCCTCGCGGATGGTGTAGTCGTACGTAGGTGCTGGCACTCCTCCCCGTCATCCGTGAAGCTCCGACAATACCTATGCATACACACGAGAGGAGTGTCTAGTAGTATACCATCCTCGAAGGGGTCAAGTGAGCATGTGTCAAGGAGATGATTCACCTTTATGTATGTGGAGTAGACGTGGCACGTGTCACTTGCCAAACGGACTCTTGTTATGGTGATGTCCGTAGGATGCTCCGCATCAGTAGGTTTATCGACACACGCGCGAGGCATTGGAATGCGATGGGAGGCGTGTTCAGCCGGGCGTGCAGCGGGCGTCACCCTCGATCGGTGCGTCGCTTCAATGCCAGAGCTAGTGAGAGGTCGCGTTCGCTCAGGGTTGGCTTCAATGTGGAGCGGCCGCTCCACTGCGACATGAATGGGTGCAGTTGGCGCCAGGCGGGAATGCGTGTGGGCAAGGAAGGAGGGTTTTGGGAGAACCACTTAGAATAGCCAAACAGATTGGGCCAGGGTGGTCAGAAACGGGCGTGGGTGTTGTCCGGACGCTCGCATACTCCCCTAGCGTGTCTCCGGTTTGACCGATACAGTTCCGCATTTGATGCACAACACGTCCGAACCGCGTGGTCCAGACGCTCGCGAGCGGTTTGGGGGTCGGCGATGGAGATGCCCTAAGGCCCTACAACATAGAGGTAGTCTTTCTTTTTGAAGGCGAAGAAGAAATTGAAACCTACTCAAGCGGAGTCTGGGTTTTAGGCAAGGGGTGGTTGGTAGTTGTGACGGGGCAAGTGAAGGTTTGGCTTACAATGTTTACGATGAAAGGGAGATCCTTCAAGTTCACTAGAATATATGGGGAATTCCGGGCGGTACTTCGACAAGAGGCTAGGGATGCTCTTAGATACCTAAGGGCCCAAGATGATCTTCCATGGTTGCGCGTCAACTATTTTAATGAAGCCCTTATGAATCAGAGCAGCTAGGGGTGATGATGGTTGAAAATGTGCCCCAAAGATAATACCAAATGCATCGTTATATTTTCATGTTCATAGTTAAGTTTATTTTTCTGTGCTATAATTGCATTGTTCTGGAATATTCCGTTTAACGGGGGGCTGACAGGATGATCTCAAACATGCCAGACTCTCCACATGATCATGAGAACCATCATACGTCGGTTGGGTTTAATCTGTCCAGCAGTCTGAGCATCCATTCTGAATTTCTGACCCTGCATCCTTCGGTCCATCAGCATCAGGGAGGTCCCAATCCTCTCTCATTGCTTGCCATAGGCGCAGTGCATACGCACACCACACGAGGCATGGTATACGTCTGCAATCCTTTGCCTTGTTTCAGAAAAATAAAATCCCACGCGGTAGAAATCATCCATCACCAGTTTGTCCCACAAACAGCTAAATTTTCACATCACGTGACACTATAATCAAAATGATTCTAACCCCTAAGGGAACATCAGGGGAGCGTAATAAGAAACGGTGTACACAGATTTCTACTGGGAAAGAACAAATAGAATTGTTTCGAGGCAAGAAATCTATACAGCATTTGTCGACACAAACAACAACCTAATAGCAACACCACAAGATTAACATCAGGAGATGCTCAGGTCCTCGCAACGAGCCTTTATTGTCGCATGTGTCTGTTCTCCTTTTGCCGCTGAAATCGACACAGGGACGCCTTCTCCTTGAGCTCTTGGAACGCGCGCATGGTGTCGGCGTCGAAACCGCTTGCAAACTGTACGAAACAACGACCACGTTCTCCTTTAAGTTGGTCAATTGAGTACCATGTCGTATTTTCCTGCGAATAATTACTGTATATATTCCTACCTGGTGTACTCTGAAGGCGAATCGTACTCCTTGAAGCATCAACTCCTCTTCGTCTGGGCCGACTTTGATGGCTTCAAGCTCAGAGGAAACCCGTTCCAAGTACCTCCTGGCTAACTTCACGGATTGGAATTTGATCTGTACATCAAATCTTTCATTAGAGGTCATCAGTCACATTATATGAGTGCATATTCAACAGCTGGTTAGAACAAGCACCAAACATGTTAACAGAGTATTACAATTCACCCGCCAAAAAAACAGAGTATTACAATTAAAATGACATTACTGCGCCGGGCTCATGCAACAACACAATGTTAACAGATCAAGGTGCACACGTCAACTTATTAAAAAGAGAAAAAAACAGAAGACATGACACAAAATCTCATGCCGAAGCATTCAGCAGAAATTGATGGTATGCAGCAGTGATTGTCGATCTCAACTATCCATTTGCAACAGAATGACCATGGGAATGGTTCTCCAAAAGTAACACCCCCAGTAAAGAGACGGCGTGCAAGCGTCACTGTCGCTAGAGCAAAGCACTAAATGCCATATCATAGGTTTTCTCCCTAAAGATCAAGTACGAGCAAAATTCAAGCTATGCCTTCAACAAGGTAGCGACGTGAAATACCACGATTGCTAGGTATAAGTATAACTAACGAAGGCGGACCTCGGGTGTTCATCTTGGTGCTCGAGACCGAGTACTCAAGTAGCACCACCAAATGTATGTTCGCCTCCACTTGTCAACATGGCAAGATGATACCTCCTGGCATTGTCCGGCACAACATGCCCAGTACTTGATCACATAGGTTGTTACTTGCAAAATTCATGGAAGATATGTAACAATCACATCCATGGTATATGCACGAGGAGGCAACATGCGCATAATCCTAATGTGAGATTGCCACAGATTGATAACCATGCCCGCATAAGCAGGCTGTCTAAACCACGACAAGAGTTGCCAACTACTAAAGGTGAAAAAAGAATGGCACCCAGAAACAAGGAGGGTGTAGCTAGAAAGTGACAAAATGCTTTGGAGAGTGAAAATAAGCATAGACTCGTGGATTCCCAAATAGTTCAACGTTTTGGAATGTTTGCTGAATCCATGAGCAGGCAAGGAACAAGCGAAAGACTTACTCGAAGAAAGCTTAAAAGAGTTTCTTATGCCATGCCTTTGGCGAACCTCCTACTGGTTCTTCCAATTCTGAAACTGGAATTGGCTTGTTGACTTTGCCCATTCTTTAGACAAAGAGCCCCTGGCTTCGCCATCGGTGTGTTGTCATTCAACTCTCCACAATCCTCTCATTGGGCTACTTGCGATCGACGGATGGAGAGGAGAAATGGTGGTTGATGAATAGTCCTCCAACTTGTAGCACTTCGTGGTTAATATGAAAACTCTACATAGTTCTCCCTCGGTAGGCAAATAGCCTTTGCGGCTTACATCTCTACTATAAAAGGAGGGTAGGAATGGTACCAAAATTCCAAATGCCATCGTCCTCACAAGAGACAGTCGATGGAAAATCCATGGCAAATAGGTCAACATTTTGGTAAGTGTACATTTTTTTTTGACAAAATAAGCGTACAATATTAGATAATAAAATAGTCTTTGTTTTCATCTTGTGTTATATTAGATGATATTTTGCATCTTGTTTTTCATGGTCTAGCATGTTCGACATTTCTCTTGTGACTAACCGTTTGACATATAAATTATAGCCGTTGAATTTATAGCTAGGCAATGGGTACCCATTACCCACATACCCTGTGGGTAAAAACCCTATTAGGGTAAGGATATGGGACAAAAATTTACCCATGAGTATATAAATAGGAAAATCTGAAACACATTGGATCGAGCGGGTACGGGTATGGAATCATATAACCCATACCCACATACCCATGTACCCATATAAAATCTATGTAAACTCCAAATTATCTCTACAATCTACACTATGTCAAGAATTTGTGAATTAAAAGTGTACGAGTTGCTCAAATTGATGCTTTGCAAACATGGGTAATTTTAACCGCGGGTACCTGTCTAACCGGTTGGGTAACGGGTACGGGGGGAAATTGTATCCATTGACGAGTATGGGTAAGGGTGATGGATAAGCTCAGTCGGAACGGATAAGGGTATGAGGAGGCTCCACCCATACCCATACCCCGGGTGCCATCTCTAACGCCTGTTGCGAATGATAGTTGAATTGGTAGTTACAAAATATATGACAGAATTAAGAGGACATAAATGTAGACTATGCCGGATATGAAATGTATATTTACGAGGACATCCTTTTAGACTATAGTCTAAATACGAGAACACAGAATATCTACTAAGTGAGGACTTTGGCTTCCAAGCTCCCTGGAGCTCGAAATTTTGCAAAAATAAAAAATCAACCTAGTAAGTGTCAAAAAATAAATTAAAAAAAGATACACATATGCATAAGGATGCATACTTCATGTCTGTAAATTTTCATAATGAAATACGTTTTGATGTGTCTACACAAAAAACACAATCATGGACTTTTATAGTGAATAGTAGATGTGCTAGAAATTCATGTTTTTTAGCTCACACCAAAATGTATTTTATCATGAAACGTTACAAACATGTACTCCAGTATATACATTCCTATATACATTCATAATTTTTGGAAAAAAATTAAAACTTAAAAGGTTGAATTTTGATTATTATTTTTCCAATTAAGGCTCCATGCCTTATCTCCATTAGCAATTTTCACTATCTACTAGAAATGCTATTATTTGTTTTCAACCAGGCTTTTCCATTAATTTCTCAATGAAAATAACATTGTGCATTACACGAGCTAGATCAAATAAAAGAAACGGGAAGTGAAGAGGAAGTATAGAAGGAAACCTTCTTCGGATGCTCGGTATCGAAACATTGGCCAAAAACCTTGCAAGAGAGATGCTCTTAGGGCATCTCCAACGTCAATCCGTAAAAAATTTCCCACATCCATCCGCGGACAGGGGAACCAGTCCGCGGATACAGATGCCGAAGGACGACATCCAACCGTAGCCACATACATCCGCCCAATAACTCAAGCCAACCGGACGAAATTCGTGCAAACACGTCCGAATTTCATGCAAACAAAGCGGATTTCATGCAAACACGATGGATTTCATTACATTTACATCAGTCCGGCTCTAGAAATGTATAATTAATACCTAATCTAAATAGGCACCGGCACCGGCGTCCGTTCCCCGTGTCCGGCCATGAACCCCGAGAACTTTGCCTTCTACAGCTCCGCCTCTGTAACCTCCTTCTTCAGAGGTGTCCACGTCGCCGCCAAGCGACTAATTGGCCGCCGATGTTCAGCCCACCAAGCTTGGCATCGACGGGAGGGAAGGAGCGGTGGCCTTCCTGGGACCTGAGCGCCGCGACCTCCCGTGCACTACTCTTCATCGCTGTCGGCGGCGCCCATGGGCGCACCGGCATCGGTGTTGTCCTCCTCCTCATCGTCGGTGTCATCGAACACCGGCACGCCCTACTCGTCGGGGTCGTCCCTGGCCGTGGCCGCCACCTTTGCCACCCGCTGCCTATACTGCCAGCGCGCGAGGCGAATCTCGCGTGCAGAGCAGAAGGAGTCCAGGAGCGCCTCCGCTCCGCCAGTTCCGCGCCGGGCGCGACCGCCCTGCCGGCGACGAGTTGCTCCTCCGCCTGCAGGTGCTGCTGGTGGAGGGCGTGGTTGTAGGCGACGTCGGCCTGCGTCTCCCGGAACCGCTCCTCCCGCACCATGTCCATGTAATGGGCACGGGCCTCGCCGATGGTCATGATGCAGTGCACCGGTGAGGGAGGCACGGCGGTGAAGGGGGGAGGCATGGTGGAGGAGGAGGGTGATGCGACGGAGGAGGAAGACAAGGGCAGCACCGCGTCGTCGTCGGCCGCGTCCTCCATTGGGACGTCGGCGTCCTCCGGCTGCCTGCCGGCCCGCCAGCGTGCAGCAATGCTGGCCATCTCCTTCTTCTACTCCGGCATGAGACCGTCCCAGAGAGCTTTGACGGGGGAGGAAGACATGGTGGGAGAGGAATCGGAGGCTGATGACTGCGGCTATGGCCGGGACAACGGTTATATAACAATGGCAGGCGGCTTATGGATGGATGGATGGCACTGGAGGAGACGCCTTGACAACCGCGTGACATCAATGTGGGCGACAGACGGACGGACGGGCGGTCGTCGTGTCGTTTCAACGCGCATCAATCGCCTGCACCGGAAAGCGGTGCGAGCGGCGCTCTCTCCGCTGGCGCGCCGCTTCAATGTCGGCGCCGGTGAGTGGTCGCGTCCACTCTGGCCAAGCATGAATGCATGCATCGACGCTTGTGCTCGACGCTGATCGTTTCACGCGGGAGGGGGAGGGGGTTTTGGTGGGTCAGGATGATCAGAATCGGGCGAAGTAGCGGTCCGGACTCCCGCAAACCGTCCCCACATTTGTCTCCGGTTTACAAGAAAAATTACGTCCGGACCTTTCCGCGGACAGATACAATTCGACGTTAGATGGCTCCCACGGTCCGGACTGCGTGAACCTCGCAGTCCAGACGGTTGTGGGAGGTTTGAAGGTCCGTCTTGAAGATGCCTCTACTCAGACCAAACATGACTCCATCGGGAATTATTTAGCTGCCCTGACTCATTTTATCCCACGTGCAACGCTGAGAGCAGCTGTAGATTTCTGATCAATCAATCAGTGTATATCCATTAGGGACTGGTAGAGCAGGGCTCCACGTCCTACCGAAGAACGCAACAGGCAAAACAAAAACGAGATCGGACACTCTATCAAACTGTACTGGTCTTGAGAATGGGCGAGAACATTTCAGCCTGAACTAGTTGCGGCACTCGATCGGGACCACGTACGCATACATACGGATCGATGGCCGCCCGGCAATGCGTACCTATGCTACGCAGAACGACACGGCTTCCGGGGTGTCATGGGCTTGTTCTCTTGCTCTAGCGACAGGAGCGAACGAATTAGCATGGTCACGAGATCGCGTCCGTCGCAGGCTCACGTGCACGCCATACCCAGTACCCTACCCACCCCCACAGCACAAGACAAGAAAATGCCACGCCCATCGATCCCTTTCTTGTTGTTGCCTACGCCGCGCACCCACCTACGTACGTACGTATTCTCTCCGTCCTTTAAAGAGTGTACTTTCAACTTTGTTGGAGGGTCAAACTATCTCAAAGTTTGACCGAGTTTGTGCAATAATATATCAATGTTTGTGAAACTAAATAGGTATATGATGAAAATATATTTTATTATGAATCTAATGCTACTAATTTGATGGCATAAATGTTGGTCAATTATTGTACAAATACGGTCAAACATAAAAAAGTTTGACTTTCCAACAAAGTTGGAAATACACTCTTTAAAGGACGGAGGGAGTACGCTCTCTCCCCGTGAACAGAGAAGGCCGCGTACGCATCCGCATCACGTGTGGGCGCGTTTCTTCCGCTACTCGCAACTCTGCTGATACTGTTGCGCGCACCGGAACCTCAAGACGGTTTGCTGTCCTGTCACTACTCAAACCAGGGGTAAAAAAGATACATACCACGAATTCGTGAACTCTAATTCGTCCACAGCAGGTGATGGAATTGCTACGTTACGTACCTGGCTGACGATCCCGGCGTCCTGCATCCACTGCGACGGGATCTGGAACCGGCCGTACCTGCCGGTGGCGCCGTCGCGGACGCGGGCGAGGTTGTACACGCCGTGCTCCAACCTGCACGCATTGTTGGTTGGTTGCCACGTGAGAAAACGCCGTAGTACGATCGTAGCTGAAACCGCGGGCAGAGCTGCTGCGCTTACTTACTTCTCAAAGAGGGCCTGCATCTTCTTGAGCGCGGCGGCGCAGGGCTGCCGGGGGTCGTCGCGGAACGAGGCCGCCGCGCCCTCCAGCTTCTTCAGGTCGCAGTAGCCGAACGCCGCCTCCCGGAGCGCGTCCGCCTTCTGCTCCGGCCACTCGAAGTGCTTCAGCACCGCGCGTTCGTCGACCTGCAACCATGGCCACCAAGCAATTACAAACTGCCATCACCGGTGGCCACCGAACAAGCAGCTCAAGTGAATTCATTTTGGGCACGCACCAGGCGGGATAGCTCGTCGTCGAGCCACTTGACGAAGCTGACCACGCCCTCGATGTTGACGAACGCCGCGCCCTCCACCTCCTTGATCAGGAACCGGATGAATTCCCCCTGCGTCTCCACGTCCGATCTGATCTGCAGGGCGCAACATAGCACGCAGTTTCTCTGTCAATTCCAGCGACGTGCTACAGTGACCCGTCCCGTAGTACAAATAACCCCAACGGCTAGCCGATAACCAACGTCCCGGGCGATCGAGATCGGGTTCAGTAATTCGATCTCGGATTAACTACCAGAGCCCGTAATTCGCACATGCGTCCACCGCAATTAGAAATGAATGCAGTGCATTTCGATCGGTCGCTCGATCCCATCGAGCCATGCCCACTTCGGATTCCGTGCAGCTGTTTCTGCTTCTGTCTTCTCTACTCACGGTACACACCAATTGAAGTTGTGTAGTACTATGCCATCGTACCGACGTTGTAACATATTGAAAAGTTTCATTTCTAAGACCAGAATTCCGCTTTTCTGAAGGAGTACGTGTTGCGGTTGCAGCGTGGCACTCAGCAGTTTGCATCAAGCAGCTGGCTTTGCTACACGCCCACACGGACACGGCTATATACCAACCTAAAATCACTTGTACTCTTTGCTATACCAACCAAAAAGACGAAACCAGTAGGAGTACTCTACTTATGTACGCCCCCTTAAAAATGCATTAATGTACGCAACTTTCTACCGAAACATTGTGCGATTGTTCACCAGCAGCTGTTCAAGTCACGAATATGAATAGTTCAGTCGGTTGGGAATGGGATATGTAAAAGTAGGTTCTTAGAAGTTATACTACAGGTGAATAGAACGTTCCCTCCACTGATTCCAGCTTAGTGCTTCATCAGATAAGGAAAATGTCACGTACCGCGAGGAGGTGTGCCGATCGGTTCTCGATTTCGCCGATCATGTCCCTGGTCGCCGCCGCGCCGCCACCGTTCGCCGCGTCGGCACCGCTCCCTCCGTCCCTCTTGGACTCCCTCCGCATCAGTGAGTGGTAGAACTCGACCACCTCTGGCACGCGCCTCACGCATGAACCCGATCTCACCGGCGAACATGTCCTCTTGGACGGTGGGGGCGGGGGCGGAGGAGGTGGCGCGTCTACGCTTCCGCACACGCCCATTGAGCCGGAGCTGATGCTCAGGCTGGGTGCCGGCATCAGCTGAGACCGCGGTGGCGGAGGCGGAGGTATCGGCGGCAGCTTCGAGAGCTCTGGCACGCGGGTTCTTGGCATGGCCGCTGTGTCTGACGACGAACCAGAATCCGTCGGTGAAGTCGACGTGGACGAGGATGACGAAGAGCTCGGTGGCGAAGCGTGCAACGAGACGGCCAGGTAGGGCTTGGACAAGTAATGCTCCGCCGAGACCGAAGCCGACGACGAGCAGCAGTCATCAGCGTCGTGCTGCTTCCTCAGCTCTGCCATTTCCTTCTCCACTTGAACAATCCTCTGCTTTCTGCTCGTGACCTCCAGCGCGGCGGCGTCGAGCTCAGCGCACAGCCGCATGTTCTCGGACTCGAGCCGCGCGGCGGACTCCTTGTACCTCTCGAGCTCGCTGCTCTTCGCCGCGAGCTCGGCCTCTAAGAAGGGGACGATGGCGACGGTCTCCTTGAGTATCTTCTGCTCGAGCAGCTCGACGCGGAGGCGCGACTCCCTCTCCTGGAGCTGCTCGATGGCGCGCAGCAGCCCGGCGACCTCCGGCGGCGCGCGCGCGGGCTGCACCTGCGCCGACGAGCGCGGGAAGTAAGCGCCCAAGGACCGCGCAAACGCGGACGCCTTGGACGCCGAGCCGCACGGGGCGGGCGATGACGTTGACGACGGCAGGACCCGGGCCGGCGTGTGTGCATACCCCTCGGCGGGGGCCGTCGTCGCCGGCGCCGGCGATTTGGGCGCCCTGGGGCTGCTGTGGAAGCCCATGGCCGCCTTGACACGGCCGGCCACCATGGTGAGTGAGTGTGTGTATGACCTGCGGTACGGGCGGGCAGGTAGGATTGGGCCGCGGCGGGCACTGTTGTGTGTTTAGTTCAGTTGCTGCTCCTGCTGCTGCTCTCGGTGGCGATGGCTTTGGGTTTAAGCGAAAAGGGCGGACGCGATGTCCGAGGAGCGGTCCGACCTTGGGTTGGAAAGCGGGTGGCGGGGAAGCGAGACAGACGCCCAGGCCAGCAGCTCAGCGGCTGGGTGGTGGCCCAGTAGCAGTAGCGGAGCCCGCATCTGAAAAATGGATGTGCATAGTTCACTAAATAGATTCGTTTTACTCTGACAATTCTTTTCAAAGGCCGGCCTCATCTACATTCGGTGAACAGTTTAATAAAAAATAAATATTATTTTAAACTTTTTTCATTGCCAGATCCTTGAGTGCGTCGTGTGCATGCAAAGTTGTGGGCAAATGACATTCGAGAAGCTCACGGCAAAAAAGACAAATAGACTAAACTTTTTCACATGCCTTGAATTCGTGTTTTTACCACAAGCTCCTTGATTGTCCAAACTCTATAGAATTTGGCGCGGGCATCACATATTTGACAATCTTGCACCCAAAAAATACAATCTTTTTTACTTGCTTTGATATTTTAGACAATTTTAATATTCACACCTGAGAGCACCTAGACCTGGGTGTACAAACACCACCTCCGTTTTACTCAGATTTCTAGTAATTTATTTGATGTTATATGGTCTCATTCCAAAGTATACAAACTTTTCTAAGATAATGCGTGTACATTTGTGCGTTCATGTCCTTATGTAGCTCAGACCATGTCGCACAGAGGAAAGGCCGGGAACGCGGTGCAAGAACTCGTATGGGTGTGTTTGGTTTGAGGGCATCTCCAATGCTATCTTCTAAAACATGCATATTTAGTTGGTGTTGTCTACCAGTCTCGCCACCGGCGGCCGACGCCGAGATCTACACATGACGATTAACCACTATCCAGGATGCACCGCACTCTCTTTGTAAAGTCGTCGGGACGCTCATCCCCCTGGTGGCATCGTTCACCTGGAAGCACCGCAATGCATGTGTTTTCGACGGCGCCCAACCCTCACACGTGGTGCTACTTCGTGCCATCCAAACTGAAGCTTGTGCCTCGGCCGACGCTGGGCAAAAGGACGAAGCATGACCATCCCGCTTAGACCATTGTAATCTGGGGCTGAGCAACCCCACATCCTCTGCTCACCCGCAGTCATGATAACGCCTAGTCATAGAGTTCGTTGCTCATGGCTCGCACCCTGTACTTCAACTCCCTATCTATGGAATGATACTCATCTAGGCCTCCTTTGGTCCATAGGACATGATTATCATAGGAATAGGAAACTTCTAGGAAATGAGATGACATGCATCTCAAATCCTATGAGTATGATTAGAAAAAGAGATGTCATTTGGTTCACATCATAGGAATTTTTCCATTGAACCTAGGCTCTTTTTTTATTTTCCTTTGAAATGTGGAGGATAGGAACCAATCGTATGTAGGAACATGAATGCATTCCTACGAACCAAAGGGCTCTAAAGGAAAATTTCCAACAAGAATCCTGTCCAATAGAATTCCAATGAAATTCCTCCAAACCAAAGGGGTTCCTAGCGTAATTGCGAAAAAACTGACATATTTTCTGTCTGCGGAAGTGCCCTCCTAAAACGAACATGTTATCCGTTTGTGAACGTGTCCGCGAACACTTATGGAAGTGTCGACCATCCAAACTTATCCATCAAACGTCCTGACATATTTCAAATGGAATTTGAACAAACCAGACAATTTTTTTTGAATTTTAAACCAGACAAATTTCATGAAAACATGACAATTTCATTTAAATGAAACCAAATTCATGACATATTTCACTAAACAAAAGCGGACATGACATTTCATTTACATAGCAAAAGTTAACCAAGTCTAAATCTTCACCGGCCCTGGAGGCGTTGATAACCCACAAGTGTAGGGGATTGTTTGTAGCCTTTTTCGATAAGTAAGAGTGTTGAACCCAACGAGTAGCTAAAGGTAGAACAAATATTCCCTCAAGTTCTATCGACCACCGATACAACTCTACGCACGCTAATGCTTGCTTTACCTAGAACAAGTATGAAACTATTTTGCGGGAATAAAACTAGAAGTACTTTGCAAGATAATAAAGAACGTGGAAATAAAAGTTAGGTGCTGTTTTAATAAAAGAACAATAAAAGTAAATAACTTAGTAGAAAGCTTTTTGTGTAACGCAAGAGAAAGATTGTCCCTAGGCAATTGAATATAATATAATAGATACTTGCTATATGCAATGAGGGAGAGACATACGCTAACACACTTTCCGTACTTGGATAATATGCACTTATGATTGGAACTCTAGCAAGCATCCGCAACTACCAAAGATCATTAAGGTAAACCCCAACCATAGCATTAAGTATCAAGTCCTCTTTACTCCCATATGCAACAACCCACCTACTCAGGTTTGTGCTTCTGTCACTCACGCAACCCATCATAGGCAAATCATGAACATATTGCAACACCCTACAGCAGGGATCCCTCACGTTTGCGCGACACGGAGGGCACCATAGGACAACACCATATCAACATACAACTCACATCCATAACATCATACCACAATTAACCCATAGGACAAAAGAGAACTACTCAAACATCATAGAATAGCCAAATATCATTGGGAAATAATATATGGAGTTGAGCACCATGTTTAAGTAGAGATTACAGCGGGGAAGAGAGGTGTTACACCGCTGCATAGAGGGGGAGTGAGTTGGTGTTGACGACGGCGAAGTTGTTGGTGTAGATCGCCGTCACGATGATTGCCCCGACGGCGTTCCGGTGCCACCGGGAGAGAGGGGGAGAGAGCCCCCCTCCTTCTTCTTCTTCCTTGGCCTACCCCCTAGATGGGAGGAGAGTTCCCCCTCTGGTCCATGGCCTCCATGGCGGTGGAGGGCAGGAGCCCCTCCTAGATTGGATCTCCCTCTCTGTTCTCTTCTGTTTCACGTTCCTGTTTTCTGGCCGAAAACCGTTTCTTATATTTCCGGAGATCCGTAACTCCGATCGAGCTGAAATTTTGAGGGGGTTTTATCCAAAAATTAGCTTCCTTGCGCCGGAAGGAGAGCTCCAACCGACGTACGAGGTGGGCACAACCCACCACGCCGCGCCTGGGCCTTCTGGGCGCGCCCTTGTGTCTTTTGGGGGCTGTGGGCCTCCGTTTGCGTTGATTCTATTTCTCAAAATTCACAAATATTCCAATAAAAATCTCCATAATTTTTTATCACGTTTGGACTTTGTTTGATATGGATATTCTGCGAAACAAAAAACATGCAACAAACATGAACTGGCACTGGGCACTGGATCAATATGTTAGTCCAATAAATCATATAAAATGTTGCCACAAATATGTGAAAGTTGTATAATATTGGCATGAAACAATCAAAAATTATAGATATGACGGAGACGTATCAGCATCCCCAAGCTTAGTTCCTGCTCGTCCTCGAGTAGGTAAATGATAAAAAAGATAATTTTTGATGTGGAATGCTACCTAGCATAATCTTGATCATATATCTAATCATGGCATGAATATTAAGACACAAGTGATTCAAAGCAATAGTCTAGTTTTGACATAAACACATTAATACTCAGGCATCCCAACAAACAATCATGTCTTTCAAAATATCAAGGCTAAAGAACGCTATCCCTACAAAATCATATAGCCTTGTCATGCTCTGTCTTCTTAACACAAAGTATAAATCATGTACTACCCCGGTGTCAGCCAAACAATTGATTCATACTTTTAACGCGCTTCAGCATTTTCAACTCTCACGCAATACATGAGTGCAAGCCATGGATATAGCACTATGGGTGGAATAGAATATGGTGGTAGGTTTCAAAGGGGTAAAAGTGGAGAAGAAAGTCTCGCATCAAATCAGCGTATCAACGGGCTATGGAGATGCCCATCAATAGATATCAATGCGAGGAGTAGGGATTGCCATGCAACGGATGCACTAAGAGATGTAAGTGTATGAAAGCTCAATATAAAAACTAAGTGGATGTGCATCTAACTCTATAATGAAAAATTCCCACTAGTATATGAAAGTGACAACACACGAGACTCTCTATATGAAAAACATGGTGCTACTTTGAAGCACAAGTGTGGAATTAGCATGCCCCTTTTTCTTTCTTTTCTTTTTCTTTTTTTTCATTTTCATTTTTTTCTATTTTTTTTCTTTTCCCTTTTTTTTCTTTGTCCGGAGCCCCATCCCGACTTGGGGGGAATCATAGTTTCCATCATCCTTTCATCACTGGGGCATGCTCTAATAATGAATAATGATGATCATCACACTTCTGTTTACTTACAACTCAATACTACAAAGATAGTAGAACAAAGTATGACTCTATATGAATGCAATGATCTAGCGTAACAAAGATATCAAAAAACAGACAAGCCATGAAAACATCATGCTATCTATCTTACGATCATGTAATGCAATATGACAATGAATGCTCAAGTCATCAAAATGAAGGCGGTGGAAGTTGCATGGCAATATATCTCGGAATGGCTATGAAAATGCCATAATAGGTAGGTATGGTGGCTGTTTTGAGGAAGATATAATAAGGCTTATGTGTGATAGAACGTATCATATCACGGGGTTTGGATGCACCGGCGAAGTTTGCATCGACGCTCGAGGTGAGAAAGGGCAATGCACGGTACCGTAGAGGCTAGCAAATTGCGGAAAGGTAAGAGTGCGTATAATCCATGGACTCACATTAGTCATAAAGAACTCACATACTTATTGCAAAAGTTTATTAGCCCTCGAAGCAAAGTATTACTACGCATGCTCCTAGGGGGGGGGGGGGTTGGTAGGAGTTAACCATCGCGCGCCCCCGACCTTCACACAAAGATAGACAATCAAGAATAAATTGTGCTCCAACTTCCTAGAATAACGGGAGACTATACGTGCATGCTTCGGGAATCACAAACCTTAACACTAATATCTTACTAAACACGATCATCCACTAGTACCTCCCACGTATTATCATCTCTATATCGCAAAACTATTGCAAGGAATCAATCATATCATATTCAGTGATCCATAAGTTTTATGTAGGATTTTATGACTAACCATGTGAATGACCAATTCCTGTTGACTCTCTAAATAGATATAAGTGAAGCAAGAGAGTTTAATTCTTTCTACAAAAGACCATGCTCTAATAAATATAAGTGAAGCAAAAGAGCATTCTACGAATAACGGTTTTCTATGTGAAGAGAAACAGGCAATCCAAACTTCAAATGATATAAGTGAAGCACATGAAGCATTCTATAAAGCCATACTCAAAAGATATAAGTGAAGTGCAATGTGCATTCTATAAATCAACCATGTACTATCTCATACCAGCATGGTGCATAAAAGAAAAGTGAAAACTAAACGCAAAAGACGCTCCAAGATTTACACATATCACATGAACGAAACGAAAACGAAAACATACCGATACTTGTTGAAGAAAGATGGGATGCCTTCCGGGGCATCCCCAAGCTTAGACACTTGAGTCTCCTTGGATATTTACTTGGGGTGCCTTGGTCATCCCCAAGCTTTAACTCTTGCCTCTCCTCCTTCTCCTCATATCGACACCTCCTCGATGTTTGAACACTTCATCCACACAAAACTTAACAGAAGACTGGTGAGATCCGTCAGTATAATAAAGCAAATTCCTACTTTAACTACTGTTTAAAAACCATTCATATTTTATATTTGCATTATCCATGCTGTATTATAACTTCTCCATGGCTTATACCACCGATAAAATCGATAGTTTCATCAAAACAAGCAAAACAATGCATCAAAAACAGAATCTGTCTTAAACAGGGCAATTTGTAGTAATATGAACTTTGACCATACTTCTGTAACTCCAAAAATTCTGAAAAATTAGGACGAAATAAAAATTTTGTATAGAAATACTGTGTAAAAATTTCAGAAACTTTTCACGTTCCAGTAAAAAAGGAAAATTCACGCACTACAGCAAAAGTTTCTGTTTTTACACCGCACATACCGACAAGCAATCTAATCATCCTAAAGGAAAATCTTGGCACATTATTTTTATAGTACAATGGATTTGTACAAGGGGATAATTATTTTTGTTGGGAAAGTTTCCGTGATTCAAGGCTCACAAAGTTTCCATGGGCATGAACAAAGTTCAAGGATATCCCCCACTTCAACGATGCCCATCATTTCTCTCACTTTCACCTTTCCTTTGTGAAGTTTTAGGTTCCCCTCTATATTATTTTTTGTTTTTAAACTTTATAAAAGAACACAACAGAATAAAATGACTCTCTAAAACTTTCGGGTTGTCTCCCTGGCAGCGCTTTGTTTAAAGCCATTAAGCTAGGCATAAAGTGATCAAGTAATGGATCCACCGGATCCCAAGGTATATCAAAGCCAATTTTAATTAACAATGATTTGTAATTTAGTAGTGAGCACAAGATATATATCATGTGACAACAAAGTCTAACTCTCTTCCTATGCATCGGCATGTCATACAAGAACAATTCATGCACATTAAGTAAATGCCAATGCATAGTATAAACAGTTTCTTGCAATTTTATAGTATTGGGAACATAAAGAGGTGGAGATGTAGTTCCTCTCTCATAATAATTGCAACTAGGAGCAGCAAGCACATGCATATTATATTCATCAAAATCATCATGTGTAGTAGCAAAACGCAACCCATCAATATAATCCTTAATAAGTGCAAACTTCTCCGATATAGTGTAGTTGGGAGAATTCAAAAAGATAATAGGACTATCATGTGTGGGTGCAATAGCAACAATTTCATGCTTAACATAAGGAACTATAGCAAGTTCATCTTTATAAGCATAATTCATATTGGCATCATGGCCACAAGCATAGCAAGCATCAAGTTCATCAAAAAGGGATATTTCAAATGAATCCACGGGATCATAGCAATTATCATAGCATTCATCCTTCGGTAAGCACGAAGGGTAATTAAACATTGTATGAGTTGAAGATTTACTCTCATTAGAAGGTGGGCACGGGTGATCAATCTGCTCTTCCTCCTTTTGTTCTTCGCTCTCCTCCTCATCTTTTTCATCTAATGAGCTCACAATTTCAGCAATTTCTTCTTCCATAGATTCCTGCAAAATATTAGTCTCCTTCAAGGCAGCGGTCATTCTCTCAATAAATTCAATAATATCAGCATTGCAATCATAATTATCATAGCAATATTTAAGTATGGATAAATTTTCAGATTCGTAAGGAACATCATCATCATACTTTTCAAGCAAAGAAGCAATTTCATAAGCACCTGTAAAAGCAACAAATTCTTCTATTCGTTCCACATCATAGTAATCATAAATACCTTTAGCATATGAAGCCAAGGTTTCATTATCATTGAATTTACATTGAAAGGGAAGGTGTCGAGCTTCTATCTTAGAGCAACAAGTAAAGTCACATCTCGAGCATGCATCCCAAGCAAACCATTGCAATATTCTAATTTGATCCCATAAGTGTTTCCCTTTTTGAGACAAGCGATAATCCCTAAAGTACTCACGTTGATCCAACGTGTCTCCCATTATAAAGTTCGATGAGGATTTCTCAGGATTATCAAAGGAGTAATTAACGAGTTTCACATAACTAGCATCGAGGGTTTTAGGAGGTTCCCCATCTCCATGAGTAGCAAGTACCACTAATTTTTTTGGTGTTTCGTGTTCCATATCCATAACTAAAGATATAAAACAACTAATAACAGAAAATAAAAATTACTTAGCGATAAAGCAAACAAGCACACACGAGAATATTCACCCCACGCTATTGCTCCCAGGCAACGGCGCCAGAAAAAGGTCTTGATAACCCACAAGTGTAGGGGATCGTTTGTAGCCTTTTTCGATAAGTAAGAGTATCGAACCCAATGAGGAGCTAAAGGTAGAACAAATATTCCCTCAAGTTCTATCGACCACTGATACAACTCTACGCACGCTAATGCTTGCTTTACCTAGAACAAGTATGAAACTACTTTGCGGGAATAAAACTAGAAGTACTTTGCAAGATAATAAAGAATGTGGAAATAAAAGTTAGGTGCTGTTTTAATAAAAGAACAATAAAAGTAAATAACTTAGTAGAAAGCTTTTTGTGTAACGCAAGAGAAAGATTGTCCCTAGGCAATTGAATATAATATGATAGATACTTGCTATATGCAATGAGGGAGAGGCGTACGCTAACACACTTTCCGTACTTGGATAATATGCACTTATGATTGGAACTCTAGCAAGCATCCGCAACTACCAAAGATCATTAACGTAAACCCCAACCATAGCATTAAGTATCAAGTCCTCTTTACTCCCATATGCAACAACCCACCTACTCGGGTTTGTGCTTCTGTCACTCACGCAACCCACCATAGGCAAATCATGAACATATTGCAACACCCTATATCGGGGATCCCTCAAGTTTGCGTGACATGGAGGGCAACATAGGACAGCACCATATCAACATACAACTCACATCCATAACATCATACCAGAATTAACCCATAGGACAAAAGAGATCTACTCAAACATCATAGGATAGCCAAATATCATTGGGAAATACTATATGGAGTTGAGCACCATGTTTAAGTAGAGATTACAGCGGGGAAGAGAGGTGTTACACCGCTTCATAGAGGGGGAGAGAGTTGGTGTTGACGGCGGCGAAGTTGTTGGTGTAGATCTCCGTCACGATGATTGCCCCGGCGGCGTTCCGGCGCCACCGGGAGAGAGGGGGAGCGAGCCCCCCTCCTTATTCTTCTTCCTTGGCCTCGCCCTAGATGGGAGGAGAGTTCCCCCTCCGGTCCATGGCCTCCATGGCGGCGGAGGGGCAGGAGCCCCTCCTTGATTGGATCTCCCTCTCTGTTCTCTTCTGTTTCACGTTCCTGTTTTCTGGACGAAAACCGTTTCTTATATTCCTGGAGATCCGTAACTCCGATCGGGCTTAAATTTTGAGGGGGTTTTTATCCAAAAATTAGCTTCCTTGCGCTCGAAGGAGAGCTCCAACCGACGTACGAGGTGGGCACAACCCACCACGCCGCGCCTGGGCCTTCTGGGCGTGCCCTGGTGTCTCTTGGGGGCTGTGGGCCTCCGTTTGCGTTGATTCCACTTCTCAAAATTCACAAATATTCCAATAAAAATCTCTGTATATTTTTATCGCGTTTGGACTTCCTTTGTTATGGATATTCTGCAAAACAAAAAACATGCAACAAACAGGAATATGCACTGGCACTGGATTAATATGTTAGTCCAATAAATCATATAAAATGTTGCCACAAATATGTGAAAGTTGTATAATATTGGCATGAAACAATCAAAAATTATAGATACGACGGAGAAGTATCAGCATCCCCAAGCTTAATTCCTGCTCGTTCTCGAGTAGGTAAATGATAAAAAAGATAATTTTTGATGTGGAATGCTACCTAGCATAATCTTGATCATATATCTAATCATGGCATGAATATTAAGACACAAGTGATTCAAACCAATAGTCTAGTTTTGACATAAACACATTAATACTCAGGCATCCCAACAAACAATCATGTCTTTCAAAATATCAAGGCTAAAGAACACTATCCCTACAAAATCATATAGCCTTGTCATGCTCTGTCTTCTTAACACAAAGTATAAATCATGTACTACCCCGGTGTCAGCCAAGCAATTGGTTCATACTTTTAACGCGCTTCAACATTTTCAACTCTCACGCAATACATGAGCGCAAGCCATGGATATAGCACTATGGGTGGAATAGAATATGGTGGTAGGTTTCAAAGGGGTAAAAGTGGAGAAGAAAGTCTCGCATCAACTCAGCGTATCAACGGGCTATGGAGATGCCCATCAATAGATATCAATGCGAGGAGTAGGGATTGCCATGCAACAGATGCACTAAGAGATGTAAGTGTATGAAAGCTCAATATAAAAACTAAGTGGGTGTGCATCTAACTCTATAATGAAAAATTCCCACTAGTATATGAAAGTGACAACACAGGAGACTCTCTATATGAAAAACATGGTGCTACTTTGAAGCACAAGTGTGGAATTAGCATGCCCCTTTTTCTTTTTTTTTCTTTTTCTTTTTTTTCTATTTTTTTCTTTTCCCTTTTTTTCTTTGTCCGGAGCCACATCCTGATTCCTCCACGACCATGGTCGCCATGGCCCCCTCACTCATGAACTCGCCGTAGAGTTCCCCTGTGCCAACAGGTGATGTGTGAAGAGGTCGAAACTATAGCGTTTGTTATCCTACACCATTCGGAATGCCGACACCAGCAGCGCCGACTGTACCTCTGCCATGACAGTGTTGAAGTGCGCATGTGCTACTCACGATGGAGTTGTTCGATTCCCTGGAAGAGGAAGGGTGATGTAGCATAGCGGTATAAAGTATTTCCCTCGTTTAAGAACCAAGGTTTATCGAACTAGTAGGAATCACTAAGCTACTAACGTTGGCAGTACCTGCACATAAACAAATAAATTGCTTGCACCCTACAAAGGCAAGGGGGTTGTCAATCCCCTTGTTCTTGCTAGCTACAAGATTAAAACCAAATAGAATTTCCCTCAATTAAGAACCAAGGTTGATCGAACCAGAAGGAGACGTCACGCAAACAACGTGAACGGTACCTCCACACACACACACACACACACACACAAAGCAAATGCTTGCACCCAAGTTGGGCAAGAGGGTTGTCAATCCCTTTTTTCTCGCAGATTGCAAGGATTAAATCTGGTAGTGATAGGTATATAAAATAAAATATGAAGGAAAGTAAAACACCGAGCAATTTTAGGATTCTTTGTAATAACGAAAAAGTGGACCCGGGGCTCATAGCGTTCACTAGAGGCACCTCTCTCATAAGTATAGCATCGGTGGGTAAACAAATTACTGTTGGATAGTTGACATAATAGCGCATAGTTATGATAGTCATTCATGGCATAATTCATATATAGGCATTATGTCTGTGACAAATAGACCATTTATCCAACTGACCGCTATCCAGCATGCATCTTAAAGTATTAAGTTTATAGAAAACAGAGTAACGCAATAAGCAAGATGACATATTGTAGACATAATAGAACGTAGCAATAAGATTAACCTCATTGTTTTATCCTTAGTGGCAACAACACAATACGGAAAGCATACACTCCCTCTGAAGAACTACTTATCTATCTTGGCCAATGAAGACTCATTAATCGGAAAGCATACATAGTTATAAAATTACACAAAAAATAATTTTCAAGAGATTCAAATAAATTCAATGAACAATCTAGTCATAAATCCATAATTCATCGGATCCCAACAAACACACCACAAGAATTAGATCGGATGGATCTCCCAAGAGATCATTGTATTCAAGATAAAGAGAGAGAGAGAGAGAGAGAGAGAGAGAGAGATCTAGCTACTACTATGGACTCCTAGGTCCTGATAACTACTCACACATCATCATGGAGGCAGCAAGGTTGAGGAAGATGGCATCCGCAATGATTCATCCCTCCAGCAGAGTGCCAGAACATGACTCTAGCTAGGATCACGTCGGAATAGAGACTTGCGGTGGGGATAAAATTGTTTGGGATCTCGCTCAAGGGTTTTGAAATATATGTGAATTTATAGGCCATACAGTAGGGCTAATGGAGCATCAGGGGGCCCACAAGTCTGCCCGACGCGCCCTACCCCCAGGGCGCGCCCCCTGGCTTGTGGCCCACTCGGGGGTCTTCTGGTCTCTCCCTGAAGCTTCTGGGGTCTCCTACGTTCGAGAAAAAATTGTCACAAAGTTCTGCCGTGTTTGGACCTACATAGGTATCGATTTTCTGTAAAACCAAAAACAAGCAGAAACATCAACTCACACTAGGCACTAGATTAATATGTTAGTCCAAAAAAATAATATAAAATGAGGGCCAAATTATGTAAGGATGATAATATAATAGCATTTAACAATCAATAGTTATAGATGATGAGTGGATTTTATGCATACATTTTATAGTATATTCTAGTGTCAAAATCCCTGATATCGTATCCATCTAGCACTTATTCATGTCTCCAATGCATAGTTTGTGATATTTACTTGTTTTACCAAGTTCATTGCACACTTTTTATTTATATTTAGTTATTATAAATTTCCTTCGTTTTGTGTTCTTTGTAGGTGTTTTGACATGTTCATGGACTTGGGACATCAAAAGAACCAAGTTGGGGGTCAAACAAGTGAAGTTCCACGCACCAGATCAAGGCCCTTTGGAGAATTTGATGATTTGAAAATTATCAAAATGTTCCAAATGAATATCCAAGGCCTATGATGCATCGGTCTTTTCTCTAGCAATCCAACGAGCCCAACAACATCAAAATCGGAGTTCGTATGAAGAAATGGCGACCACAACACAACACAACTCCCGAAGTCCAGATTGTATGACGGCCTTCCATGCGAGCGTGTACGCTCATTTGAGCGGTCATATGACCCTCGGACAGCTACGAATATTGGCCAGAACTTGCCCGATTTTGCTCCAATTTCTTCCTCATTTTTCCCTATGAGATCCTTGACGATCAAGGCATGTATTGGGCGTAGATTTGACTCCCCTTGAGCCCTTGGATGAAAGGGAGGAGGATAGGTCAATGGAGGACACCCGAGGAGACCTCTTATAAGAAGACCTCCAACCCTAGCCGCCGCATTAATCCATCTCCAGCCTCCACAAGTCTCATCTATAGCCACCACACCTCTATTATAGCACCTCCACCATAGAGAGAAGGGCCAATCCAAGGAAGAAGGAAGGGAGGAGGCGCCTCCACGCCGCTGTCGGCCGGAGGGCTGGCGCCCTCTTCATCACTGGCTCGATGCCTCTCCCTATATCTATCTCCAACTTTGTGTTTGCTTATAACTCATCCCTAATCTCTATGTACTTCATCACCGTGTTTTAGTAATTTATTAGTTCTTGGGGAAATAAGATGAACTCTAGTATGTGCTAGTATCGATTGTCTTGCGCGATATGATATCCTCTTTACATGTTTATGTTAGTAGTCTTCTTGACGTTGGGTGAAGTCGACCATCCAATGTATGCCAATTTTAGACGGAAAGTGATTACTGCTGGCAAACCGTGTGGTTGGTGAGGTGGGTGAGTGACATGCCCCATCTCCCTTCATAGCGGATTGTTGCAACAGGGGGTAAAATGGAGACAACTTTGGATGCGTCCACGAGACATTTTCCCCTTAACCACCATCTGATAATCGGATGGGGAAGGACGGTGGTCGCGTATGTGATATGGGGCTGCCGCATGTATGCACGTATCTGTACCGGCTCCACCCACACAGAGAACCATGTAAAGTGGCTTAGTATTCGTAGAACGAACGTGTAGTGATGATCCCGGATACCTCGAGAACACCCTTATTACTCAAGCGTCGCTCCTTTATTTTACCCATTGTTTTATTTATGTTCTTACCTTCGCGTAATTGTTTAGTTAAAACTACCCTTATTATCGTTTCCACTAACAACCGACGAATAGACTATTTCTAGATAACGCTCTGGGTGTGAACGTAGGCACATAAGTGACGACGTAGCTGCGGGGTTGGTAGTTAACAGTGCAACCACTACTCCCTGTGGGATCGACATATTCTACTTACCGCGAATTGCAATAGCCATGTGCCCTTGTAGGTCATCAAGGTTTTCTGGCGCCGTTGCCGAGGAGGAAAAGCGCTCGATTATTACCTTCCCGCTCACTCATAGTTTATTTTGTTAGTTGTTATTTACTTTCAGTTTTTTCGTTAAATCAAAAAGGAAAAAATATTGCTAAACATGTCTTCTAATATGTCTGTCCAGGAACACATGAAACTTGCGATGAAGGAAAAGAGATACAAGAGTCTATCATTTTTGGCTACCGATGAAGCAGAGTTGAAGGAATGGATTGAAGTGGTTACAAAATCCATGTCCCTTATACTCCATTCATATCTGACATCATGTGAAGATTGTGGATCCAAAAAGCACCTACAATATCAATGTAAGTAAAATATTGATCCCGCATTAGCAAGATATATTATTTTAAGTAAATTCAATGCTAGTGTGGAGGTCTTACAATTTGTGCTTCTTGCGGGTGCTGATGAGGTTCTACATTATATATTGGGTTTGGAGATAAGAGATGCTATCCTTGATATAATTTACATTGAGTTGCAACCTACCCATATGTTTTACCTAGATATTTTCGCTGATAATGCATTAGTTTTCAATGAAAAAGAGCGGATTGCATCCGTTCCGGAAATAGAAAAACTCTTGCAGGAACCACAGAAGGATGTAGAAAAGGATGCAACTAATGAAGAGCAAACAACCCCCATTGATGAATGGCTGCAACAAATTGTAAGAGATCATGAATTAAATATTTATGAAACTAACTTGCAGCAAAATAATGGGGATCACAAAGAACAAATGAACTTGGACGAACATGTGTGCCTAGAAGAAAAAGAAAGCATCAAGGAAGAAGAAGAAGAGGAGGAACAAATTCACCCATGCCCACCTCCCACTTCCAAGAGTAACCTCTTGCACACACTTGATAAGATCTTTGATGATGCAACTATCAACAAGATAATTAATTCTATGAATGCATCAGAACTGCTAGGAATGTTAAATGCATGTGCATCTATGTTATGTTCTGTGTATCAAGTTTCTTGTAGAAGTTACGGGTCTCTGGAACACCTTGACTTCCAGTGCACAAATACTTATGATGAGGTCGTAGCCCACTAAATTAGTAGTAAGGTGAATGCCACCGAGGAAATCATACGGTATGTGTTGACCACAAGTGCATGGAAATTATCTGCAGAGATCGAAGTTGTTCAAGCTCGAAGGAAGGATGAAATTCTTGACTGGATGTATGGTTTTCTGGATACCGTAAATTATTATTGTTAAGAATATCTTTCCGGTAATAAAAAGGCACAAGATGATACACATGAAGAAGTGAGCTCATAGGAAGAAACCATCAAGGAAGAGGAGGACGAACGGTTTTACCGCCTTCTCACAACTACTAATTTTGATAGTGATTTCTTGCAATTATTTGAAGTGCTCACTAGTGAACGTATGGATACTATGGATATGAGGCTATTAATAGATTTTTTGGATGAATGTGCATTTATGTGATGGTCCTCATATCCACTCTCTTGCAGGAATTGTAATAATAAGAACCACCTGGAATTCCAGTGTGCAGATTCTGCCGACGAGGTCATGGCATGTTACCACAGTGGCTGTGAGAGTGAGTATGATGAGGAAACATTGGTTTATGCTTTATGCGAAGGTGTCAGGATGTTTCTTAAAGAAATTAAACATGTTCAAGCCAATGAAGAGAGTGCCATACTTGCTGAGAGGTATCGTGTGGTGACCATCATATTTTTTTGGTGGTAAGTATATTTGTGAATATGATGTGTTATAGGAAAAATATGAAGAAGAAAAAGAAGAGGAAGAAGAGAAGCACGAGGAAGAGGAGTTCATCATAAAAGAACGCTCCAGGAAAAAGAGTATAGTGATAACTATACTTTGAATGAATTAGATGCTAGCAAACTTCCCTCAAGTTGAGGATGATAACTATCATGTTAGCTCAAATGTCGAACTAGATGAAGAATATACTATTTATTTATCGATGCTAATGTCCAACTATGCTTCTTTGGACGATTTTCTTATGCAAGGGAAACCATTAAGGAGTGTTGATTTACCCACTCGAAAGGAAGAATTTTATGAAGTGTTCCCCTACAGTGGTAGCCAGGGTGACATATGAAAAAATATTCAAAAATCTCTAACCTTGAATTGCAGAAGTACATGGAGACATGTCTTCCTACTCCGGTGGATCTGTTCTCGGTTGAGAGCGAGGGCCTCTTCACATACGTGATGCCGGTGCACCGCAAGAGGGTACGACTCTGACCACACTTTGCTATGAGATGCCCCAAACAGTGGTCGGAGGCAAGTCGAAATACACACCGGGGTCGATATCCCTTGGGATCCGGGTGGATATATGGAGCATCGAAGCCTAGATATGTGGCCCTAAAGAAAGCGCTATCGGGAGGCAGCCCAGAAGAAAGTACGAGTTTTTCTTAGTTTTGAGTCCAAAACCAGAGCAAAAGTGTTTGGAAAAGTAGGTACGTTTGAGACGTATTAGCTCCCCGAAGCTTAACTCATTGCTTGTACTCAAGCAATTCAGTTGATAAACTGAAAGTGATAAAGAAAACTTTTACAAACTCTTTTGTTCTCGTTGTTATACACATGCTTATATAGTGTTCAGGTTTTCAGCATAAGTCATAGATAACCATATCCATGATAACAATTAAACATCATATTCACTCATGGCAATACATAACCAACTAGCGAGCAATAATAAGATATCTCACATGCCAACAATTTTTCAAAACAATCATGATATAATATGATGACATGGTATTTCACTAGCCCTTTCTGAGACCGCAAAACATAAATGCAGAGCACCTCTGAGGTTAAAGTGGTGACTAAACATTATAATTCAGGGTTAAAAAGACACAGTCATGCTCACATCCAACATTAACTAAACTCAATGCATAAGAATGACAATAGTGTTCTCCGGTCTGGTGCTTTTAGTAAGAGGGTGATGACTCAAGAATAACATAAAAGTAAATAGACATGCCCATCGCAGAGGGAAGCATTGATTTGCAGAGGCGCGAGAGCTCAAGGTTTAAAACAGAGTTGATATTTTTTTTTGGGTGGTGCGCTTTTCCTGTCAACGTCACGACAAAGGATTTCAATATCTTCCATGCTAAACACATTATTGGCGGTTCCCAAGCAGAATTGTAAATTTACTCCCATCCACCATGTTGGGGAACGTCGCATGGGAAACAAAAAAATTCCTACGCACACGCAAGATCTATCCATGGTGATGAGCATCTACGAGAGGGAGAGTGAATCTACATACCCTTGTAGATCGCTAAGCGGAAGCGTTAAGAAACGCGGTTGATGTAGTCGAACGTCTCCGCGATCCAAATCGCAAGTCATCCCTCGATCCGATCACGAACTAGTGCCGAACAGACGGCACCTCCGCGTTCAACACACGTACGGCTTGATGACGCCTTCACCTCCTCGATCCAGCGAGCGATGATGAAGTAGTAGATGAGTTCCGGCAGCACGACGGCGTGGTGATGGTGGTGAGGAACAATCTCTGCAGGGCTTCGCCAAGCACTACGGAGATTATGACGGGAGAATTAGAGGGTTAGGGTTGCCGACACACGGCTTGGGAAATCTTAATGTGTCCCGTGTGCTAGCTCAGCCCCTCTATTTATATGTTGAGCCTTGGGGTCTAAACTTGGAGTAAAAGCCTCCTCCAGGTCGGTTTTGCCCGCACAAGGTCGGTTTGGCCCGCAGGGAAAGAGTCCAACTCGGATCCCTGCAGTACCGCGCACAAGCGGTAGTACCGCTCACGAGCGAAAGTACCGCTTCACACAAGCGGTAGTACCGCTTGGGCGGTAGTACCGCTTCCAACAAGCGGTAGTACCGCTTACGCGGTAGTACTGCCTTTACCAGCGGTAGTACCGCTTAAGGCAGTAGCAAAACTTCCTTTTGCACTTTCCAATACCTCATGGGCTTTACCCCTTTGGCTCATATAAAGTGTTGCTGCACCCGAACACTTTGGTAAACACCCGGAACCCCTTCCGGTGAATTCCGGAACCTTTCCGGAGATCAAAACACTATTATCACATATATTAATCTTTACCTCCGGACTCTTCCGGAGATCCTCGTCATGTCCGGGATCTTATCCGGGACTCCGAACAACCTTCGGTCACCAACACAATAACTCAACTATACTAATCGTCACCAAACGTTAAGTGTGTAGACCCTGCGGGTTCGAGAACTATGTAGACATGACCGAGACACCTCTACGATCAATAACCAATAGCGGGACCTGGATGCCCATATTGGCTCCTACATATTCTATGAAGATCTTTATCGATCAAACCTCTATGTCAAGGATTCAGTTAATCCCGTATACTGTTCCCTTTGTTCTTCGGTATGTTACTTGCCCGAGATTCGATCGTCGGTATCTCTATACCTAGTTCAATCTCGTTACCGGCAAGTCTCTTTACTCGTTTCGTAATACAAGATCTCGTGGCTAACACTTTAGTCACATTGCTTGCAATGCTCATTGTGATGTTGTATTACCGAGTGGGCCCTGAGATACCTCTCCGTCATACGGAGTAACAAATCCCAGTCTTGATCCATGCCAACCCAACAGACACCCTCGGAGATACCTGTAGAGCACCTTTATAGTCACCCAGTTACGTTGCGACGTTTGATACACACAAGGTACTCCTCCGATGTCAGGGAGTTGCATGATCTCATGGTCAAAGGAACAGATACTTGACATGCAGAAAACAATAGCAATAAACTGACACGATCATATGCTACGTTTGTAGTTTGGGTCTTGTCCATCACATCATTCTCCTAATGATGTGATCCCGTTATCAAATGACATCTCATGTCAATGGCTAGGAAACCTTAACCATCTTTGATCAACGAGCTAGTCAACTAGAGGCTTACTAGGGACACAGTGTTGTCTATGTACCCACACATGTATTTGAGTTTCCAATCAATACAATTATAGCATGGATAATAAACGATTATCATGAACAAGGAAATATAATAATAACCAATTTATTATTGCCTCTAGGGCATATTTCCAACAGTCTCCCACTTGCACTAGAGTCAATAATCTAGTTCACATCACTATGTGATTTACATTGTAATGAATCGAACACCCATGCAGTTCTGGTGTTGTTCATGTTTAGCCCTTGGAAGAGGTTTAGTCATCGGATCTGCAACATTCAGATCCGTGTGTACTTTGCAAATATTTATGTCGTCCTCCTTGATGTAATCGCGGATGGAATTGAAAGTCGCTTTTTGTGTCTGGTCCTCTTGTGAAATCTTGGTTCCTTGGCTAGAGCAATGGCACCAGTATTATCACAAAACAGAGTCATTGGGTTAAGCACACTAGGCACTACTCCAAGATCTGTCATGAACTCCTTCATCCAGACACCTTCCTTCGCCGCCTCCGAGGCAGCGATGTACTCCACTTCGCATGTAGAATCAGCTACCACGCTTTGCTTCGAACTGCACCAGCTAACCGCACCCCCATTAAGAATAAATCCGTATCCGGTTTGCGACTTAGAGTCATCCGGATCAGTGTCAAAGCTTGCATTGACGTAACCTTTTACGACGAGCTCTTGATCACCTCCATAAACGAGAAACATGTCCTTAGTCCTTTTCAGGTACTTCAGGATATTCTTGACCGCCGTCCAGTGTTCCATTCCTGGATCACTTTGAAACCTTCCGACCATACTTATGGCAAGGTTGACATCGGGTCTTGTGCACAGCATTGCATACATGATAGAGGCTATGGCTGAAGCATAGGGGATGACTCTCATCTTTTCTCTATCTTCTGCAGTCACTGGGCATTGAGTCTTACTCAACTTCACACCTTGCAATACAGGCAAGAACCCCTTCTTGGACTGATCCATTTTGAAATTCTTCAAAACTTTGTCAAGGTATGTGCTTTGTGAAAGTCCTATTAAGCGTCTCGATCTATCTCTATAGATCTTGATGCCTAATATGAAAGCAGCTTCTCCTAGGTCCTTCATTGAAAAACTCTTGTTCAAATATTCCTTCACGCTTTCCAACATTTCTATATTGTTTTCAATCAGTAATATGTCATCCACATATAATATTAGAAACGCTATAGAGCTCCCACTCACTTTCTTGTAAATACAAGCTTCTCCGTAAACTTGTATAAACTCGAACGCTTTGATCACCTCATCAAAGCGAAGATTCCAACTCCGAAATGCTTGCACCAGTCCATAAATGGATCGCTGGAGTTTGCAAACTTTGTCAGCATTCTCTGGATCGACAAAACCTTCTGGTTGCATCATATACAACTCTTCCTTAAGGAAACCGTTAAGGAACGCTGTTTTGACATCCATCTGCCAAATTTCATAATCGAAAAAGGCAGCTATTGCTAACATGATTCTGACGGACTTAAGCATCGCTACGGGTGAGAAGGTCTCATCGTAGTCAACTCCTTGAACTTGTGAAAAACCCTTTGCCACAAGTCGAGCTTTATAGACAGTGACATTACCGTCCGCGTCCGTCTTCCTCTTAAAGATACATTTGTTTTGAATGGCCTTACGCCCTTCAGGTAATACTTCCAAAGTCCATACTTTGTTTTCATACATGGATCCCATCTCGGATTTCATGGCCTCTAACCACTTCTCGGAATCCGGGCCCATCATCACTTCTCCATAGCTCGTAGGTTCATCGTTGTCCAACAACATGACCTCTAAGACAGGGTTGCCGTACCACTCAGGAGCAGTACGCGTCCTTGTCGACCTACGAGGTTCGATAGCAACTTGATCCAAAGCTTCATGATCATCATCATTAACTTCCTCTTCAGCTGATGTAGGTTCTACAGAAACATCTTTCTGCGCTGCGCTACTTTTAGGTTGAAGTAAAGGTTCAACAACCTCATCAAGTTCTATCTTCCTCCCACTCAATTCTTTCGAGAGAAACTCTTTCTCAAGAAATGTTCCATTTTTAGCGACAAACACTTTGCCTTCGGATCTGAGGTAGAAGGTATACCCAACTGTCTCTTTTGGGTATCCTATGAAGACGCATTTTTCCGCTTTGGGTTCCAGCTTTTCAGGCTGAAGCTTTTTGACATAAGCATCACATCCCCAAACTTTAAGAAATGACAGCTTTGGCTTCTTGCCAAACCAAAGTTCATATGGCGTCGTCTCAATGGATTTCGATGGTGCCCTATTTAAAGTGAATGCAGCTGTCTCTAATGCATAACCCCAAAACGATAGTGGCAAATCGGCAAGAGACATCATAGATCGCACCATATCCAATAAGGTTCGATTACGACGTTCGGACACACCATTACGCTGTGGTATTCCAGGCGGTGTCAATTGTGAAACAATTCCACACTGTCTTAAGTGACTGCCAAACTCATAACTCAGATATTCTCCTCCTCGATCAGATCGTAGGAATTTAATCTTCTTGGTACGATGATTCTCAACTTCACTCTGAAATTGTTTGAACTTTTCAAATGTTTAAGACTTGTGTTTCATTAAGTAAATATACCCATATCTACTTAAGTCATCAGTGAAGGTGAGAAAGTAACGATAACCACCGCGCGCCTCAATACTCATCGGACCGCACACATCAGTATGTATGATTTCCAATAAGTCACTTGCCCGTTCCATTGTTCCAGAGAACGGCGTTTTAGTCATCTTGCCCATGAGGCATGGCTCACATGTGTCAAGTGATTCAAAATCAAGTGACTCCAAAAGTCCATCAGCATGGAGCTTCCTCATGCGTTTTACGCCAATATGACCTAAACGGCAGTGCCACAAGAAAGTGGTATTATCATTATCAATTCTACATCTTTTGGCATCAATGTTATGAACATGTGTATCATTACTATCGAGATTCAATAAGAATAAACCCCTCACATTGGGTGCATGACCATAAAAGATATTACTCATATAAATAGAACAACCATTATTCTCTGATTTAAATGAGTAACCATCTCGCAATAAACAAGATCCAGATATAATGTTCATGCTTAACGCAGGCACTAAATAACAATTATTCAGGTTCATCACTAATCCCGATGGTAATCGAAGAGCGAGCGTGCCGACGGCGATTCCATCAACCTTGGAACCATTTCCCACGCGCATCCTCACTTCGTCCTTTGCCAGCATCCGTCTATTCCGCAGTTCCTGTTTTGAGTTGCAAATATGAGCAACCGCACCGGTATCAAATACCCAGGCACTACAACGAGAGTTGGTAAGGTACACATCAATAACATGTATATCATATATACCTTGTTTGTTGTTGGCCGCCTTCTTGTCAGCCAAATACTTGGGGCAGTTCCCTTGCAATGAAAGCACTCAGTTTCTGGTTTGGGTCCAGCCTTGGGTTTCTTCACGAGAGGAGCAACTGCTTTGCCACTCTTCTTGGAGTTACCCTTCTTACCCTTGCCATTTTTCTTGAAACTAGTGGTTTTATTGACCATCAACACTTGATGCTCCTTCTGAATTTCAGACTCAGCGGCTTTCAGCATCGCAAACAACTCGGCGACTGACTTGTTCATCCCGTGCATGTTATAGTTCAACACGAAGCTCTTGTAGCTAGGTGGCAAAGATTGAAGAACTCTGTCAGTGATAGCCTCTGGTGGAAGGGGCATCCCCAATTCTGTCAGACGGGTGGAGTACCCAGACATTCTGAGTACGTGATCACTGATAGACCCGTTCTCCTCCATCTTGCAAGCATAGAACTTATCGGAGATCTCATATCTCTCGATCCGGGCATTCTTCTAAAAGATAAACTTCAACTCCTGGAACATCTCATATGCTCCATGACGTTCAAAACGTCTTTGAAGTCCCGGTTCTAAGCCATACAATATTGCACATTGAACTATTGAGTAATCTTCAGAACGAGCCTGCCAGGCGTTCACAACGTCTAGAGACTCAACTGGAGCGGGTGGATCACCAAGCGGTGCATCAAGGACATAAGCCTTCTGGGAAGCCGTAAGGATAATCCTTAGATTATGGGCCCAGTCCACAAAGTTACTTCCATCATCTTTCAACTTAGCTTTCTCTAGGAACGCATTAAAATTCAGGGGTGCTACTGCGCGAGCCATGATCTACAACATAAATATAGCAAAGACAACTTAGACTATTGTTCTAGATAATGAGTTTAGTTAATCATATTACTTAAAAACTCCCACTCAAATTGACATCCCTCCGGTCATTCGAGTGTAACATGATCCAAATCTACCAACTCAAGTCCGATCATCACGTGAGTTGAGGTGGTTTCAATGGTGAACATCTTCATGTTGATCATATCTACTATATGACTCATGTTCGACCTTTCGGTCTCTTGTGTTCCGAGGCCATGTCTGTACATGCTAGGCTCATCAAGTTTAACCCGAGTGTTCCGCACGTGCAACATGGCTTACACCCGTTGTATGTGAACGTAGAGTCTATCACACCCGATCATCACGGCATGTCTCGAAACGACGAACTTTCGCAACGGTGCACACTCGGGGAGAACACAATTTTATCTTGAAATTTAAGTGAGGGATCACCTTATAATGCTACTGTCGTCCTAAGCAAAATAAGATGCATAAAAGTATTAACATCACATGCAAATCATAAGTGACATGATATGGCCATGAACTTGTGCTTTTGATCTCCATCTTCAAAGCACCGGCATGATCTCCATCGTCACCGGCATGACACCATGATCTCCATCATCTTGATCTCCATCAACGTGTCGCCATGAGGTTGTCGCGCCGACTGTTGCTTCCACGACTATAGCTAACTCATAGCGATAAAGTAAAGCAAAAACAGCGAAAATAATTAAAGACAACTCTATGGCTCCTGCCAGTTGCCGTACTCATCGACATGCAAGTCGTGATATTCTATACAACACATGATCATCTCATACATCACATATATCTCATCATGTAATTGGCCATATCACATCACAACATACCCTGCAAAAACAAGTTAGACGTCCTCTAATTGTTGTTGCATATTTTACGTGGCTGCTACGGGTTTGCAAGAACCGTTCTTACCTACGCAAAACCACAACGTGGTGTAGTGATTGCTTTTTGATCTTCTAAAAGAACCCTCTTCATTGAAATCGATTCAACTAAAGTGAGAGAGACAGACACCCGCTAGCCATCTTTATGCAACGAAGTTTACATGTCAGTTGAAGGAACCTGTCTCGCGTAAGCGTACGCGTAATGTCGGTCCGGGCCGCTTCATCTCACAATACCGCCGAATCAAGTATCAACTAGTAACGGCAAGCAATATGTATACACCCACGCCCACAACTCGTTTGTGTTCTACTCGAGATCTCATCTACGCATAGACCTAGCTCTGATACCACTGTTGGGGAACGTCGCATGGGAAACAAAAAATTTCCTACGCACACGCAAGATCTATCCATGGTGATGAGCATCTACGAGAGGGAGAGTGAATCTACATACCCTTGTAGATCGCTAAGCGGAAGCGTTAAGAAACGCGGTTGATGTAGTCGAACGTCTCCGCGATCCAAATCGCAAGTCGTCCCTCGATCCGATCACGAACTAGTGCCGAACGGACGGCACCTCTGCGTTCAACACACGTACGGCTTGATGACGTCTTCACCTCCTCAATCCAGCGAGCGATGATGAAGTAGTAGATGAGTTCCGGCAGCACGACGGCGTGGTGATGGGGGTGAGGAACAATCTCTGCAGGGCTTCGCCAAGCACTACGGAGATTATGATGGGAGAACTAGAGGGTTAGGGTTGCCGACACACGGCTTGGGAAATCTTAATGTGCCCCGTGTGCTAGCCCTGCCCCTCTATTTATATGTTGAGCCTTGGGGTCTAAAATTGGAGTAAAAGCCTCCTCCAGGTCGGTTTTGCCCGCACAAGGTCGGTTTGGCCCGCAGGGAAAGAGTCCAACTCGGATCCCTGCAGTACCGCGCACGAGCGGTAGTACCGCTCACGAGCGGTAGTACCGCTCACGAGCGGTAGTACCGCTTGAGCGGTAGTACCGCTTCACACAAGCGGTAGTACCTCTTGGGCGGTAGTACCGCTTCCAACAAGCGGTAGTACCGCTTACGCGGTAGTACTGCCTTTACCAGCGGTAGTACCGCTTAAGGCAGTAGCAAAACTTCCTTTTGCACTTTCCAATACCTCATGGGCTTTACCCCTTTGGCTCATATAAAGTGTTGCTGCACCCGAACACTTTGGTAAACACCCGGAACCCCTTCCGGTGAATTCCGGAACCTTTCCGGAGATCAAAAAACTATTATCACATATATTAATCTTTACCTCCGGACTCTTCCGGAGATCCTCGTCATGTCCGGGATCTTATCCGGGACTCCGAACAACCTTCGGTCACCAACACAATAACTCAACTATACTAATCGTCACCAAACGTTAAGTGTGTAGACCCTGCGGGTTCGAGAACTATGTAGACATGACCGAGACACCTCTACGATCAATAACCAATAGCGGGACCTGGATGCCCATATTGGCTCCTACATATTCTACGAAGATCTTTATCGGTCGAACCTCTATGTCAAGGATTCAGTTAATCCCGTATACTATTCCCTTTGTTCTTCGGTATGTTACTTGCCCGAGATTCGATCGTCGGTATCTCTATACCTAGTTCAATCTCGTTACCGGCAAGTCTCTTTACTCGTTCCGTAATACAAGATCTCGTGGCTAACACTTTAGTCACATTGCTTGCAAGGCTCATTGTGATGTTGTATTACCGAGTGGGCCCTGAGATACCTCTCCGTCATACGGAGTAACAAATCCCAGTCTTGATCCATGCCAACCCAACAGACACCCTCGGAGATACCTGTAGAGCACCTTTATAGTCACCCAGTTACGTTGCGACGTTTGATACACACAAGGTACTCCTCCGATGTCAGGGAGTTGCATGATCTCATGGTCATAGGAACAGATACTTGACATGCAGAAAACAATAGCAATAAACTGACACGATCATATGCTACGTTTATAGTTTGGGTCTTGTCCATCACATCATTCTCCTAATGATGTGATCCCGTTATCAAATGACATCTCATGTCAATGGCTAGGAAACCTTAACCATCTTTGATCAACGAGCTAGTCAACTAGAGGCTTACTAGGGACACAGTGTTGTCTATATACCCACACATGTATTTGAGTTTCCAATCAATACAATTATAGCATGGATAATAAACGATTATCATGAACAAAGAAATATAATAATAACCAATTTATTATTGCCTCTAGGGCATATTTCCAACACACCATACATACACAAGCCATGGTTGACCGAATCCACGGATGCCCTCCAACAATTCAACTGTCCCGGGAGTTTTGTTTAATTATTTTTGATTTTGCAGGACCGGGCATCCTTTTTACCAGCCTCTCTCGTGCAATGACAGGCGAATAACTCCCATCTTGAGAATAACATACTTAGCATGGAAGATACCGGCGGCCCCATCGCTCCATGAGCGGTACGAGCGCACAAAACAAAGATTTATTTGAATATTAGAGGTGGCACATGTAAATTTACTTGGAACGGCAGGGTAATACCGCATATAGGTAGGTATGCAGGACTCATGTGGAACAACTTGGTTTTAAGGATTTTGGATGCACGAGCATTATTTCCGCTTAGTATAGGTGAAGGCTAGCAATAGATTGATGAGCGACTAGCTAAAGAGCAAATACGGTCATAATCATGCATTGTGAATAATTAACATTGAACATACCATGAGTAGGATTGGAACACTCTGAATTTAAACATCACGAAGGTTCCATTGGTTTTGAATCAACTACATATTTGCACATGGGCCAAGTCAAGCTGCTCGAATTACTCAGAAGGAAATACCATACTACCATACTACATCATAACTATTTTAATGCATGTTATCACATAAGATAAATCATTATCCACTCCTAGATATTTAAGCACATGAGAAACTATAATCTCTAATTGTCATCATAAACATGTTCACTCATGATATACTGAATCGAGATCGAACGAGCTAAACATATTTACAAAAATGGAAAACAAGAAGAGTTGATACCAGCTTCCTTCACCAAGATCACTTAAACAAATATCGTCATTATTGCCTTTCACTTGCATGACCGAATGATGTGATAATAATAATAGTGCAAGAGTGTCGTGGACTATGCTGGAATCTGCAAGACAGTTTTATATAAAGGAGTAGACGAGGTAATATTGTCTCTCTGTTAGATCATCAATAATGCATATGATAGCCACTCAACATTTTCATCATGGTCTTCTCCTTTCAATGACTCAATAAAAAGAAAAGAAATTCAGAGAAACACACCGAAATGTTTTTGGAGTTTTTGTTTTCTTAAGAGAGCAAAATAAACAAAGGAAAAATAAGAACGAGAAAAATTATTTACACGGGAAAGCTCCCAACATGCAAAGGAAATCTTTTTGGGTTTTCTTTTTAATACTACAGCTAATTTAAACAGGAAAGAAAAACCGAAAATAAACAATAAATATTTTTGGATTTTCAAACACACAAGAAGAAGGCAGAAAAATAAAGCTAACATGGATATACAATAAAAAAGGGTGAACACCGACAATTTATATGAAGTGTGTGAACATGAATGTAATGTCGGTGAGAAATACGTACTCCCCCAAGCTTAGGCGTTCGCCTAGCTTGGTCATCACCACGGCTGGTCTGGATAATAGTTGAAGTGATAGCTCGTGGAGGCGTTCCGCGCACCCAAGCGAGCGGCCTCTACTGCAGCGTTGGACTCTTGCATTACACCTCGAGAACATAGTATCTTCGTCTAGTCTGAAAATCAAAGAGAGCAAGCACACGCAAAGCAACAGAAACATGCTTATATTTATAAAATGTTAGGTTGTACTCATAACCCCTAGCACTGTCCATAATAAAGTCATGACGACGCATGGCTTCAAAGTCTAAATATCTCTCAGGTAACATAAGGTCACTAGGTTGAGGTGAAACTCTTAGTTTTGCAGCTACGCGGGCGGCATAAGTTCCTCCATGCAAATCACCAACACCCGCATTAAGGTGAAGCCTCCGGGCAACAATTGCCCCAAGGTTATAATGTTTTTCACCGGTCACCATGATACGTCTCCAACGTATCTATAATTTTTTATTGTTCCATGCTAATATATTATCATTCTAGGATACTTTTTGGGTCTTTATTTACCAATTTATAATATTTTTGAGCACTAACCTATTGACCCAGTGCCCAGTGCCAGTTGTTGTTTTCTGTGTGTTTTTTTACTTTTGAGGTTTATAGTACCAAACGAAGTCCAATTGCCACGAAACTTTTTGATGATTTTTTCTGGACCAAAAGAAGACCTGGAAGCTTCGGAAGGAGGTCGGGGCCGCACGAGGGCCGCACAAGCCAACAGGGCGCGCCACAGGGGGGCGCGCCCTGATGGACTGTGCCCCCCTCGGCTGCCTCCCGACGCCCCTCTCTGGCCTATAAATTCTCTTCTAAAAATAATAGAGGCAGTCCCGAAACCCTTTTTCCGCCGTCGCAAGTCTCTGTTCCGTCGCGAGGCCATCTGGAGCTCCGTTCCGGCACCCTGCCGGAGGGGGGATTGATCACGGAGGGCCTCTACATCAACCTTGCTACCCTCATGATGATGTGTGAGTAGTTCACAACAGACCTACGGGTCCATAGCTAGTACCTAGATGGCAATCTCTCTATCTCTTGATCTTCAATACAATGGTCATCGCATCTTCGCTTTGATCTATCCGATTCCTATTGTGCGATGTGTTTGTTGGGATCCAATGAATTTTGGGTTTATGTTCAGATTATTCATGAAAAGTATTTGAGATACCTCTGATATATATTGTCTCTTAATTGCATGATCATTATAGCTTCGTAATGCTCTCCGATTTATTGATGTGCTTTGGCCAAGTAGATTGATACTTCATCGACGGGAGTGAGGTGTTGTGGTAGGTTCAACCTGACGAGTTTCTATATCCCAGTGACAAAGTAGGGGACAAGATGAATCTTTGTGTTGTTGCTACTAAGGATAACACGATAGGGTTTATTCATATTTCTTGATTTTACTTTGTCTACATCATGTCATCGTCCTCCATGCATTACTCTGTTTTACTTAATACTCTAGATGTATGTTGGATAGCGGACGATTAGTGGAGTAATAGTAATAGGTGTAGGCAGGAGTCAACCTATTTGTTTATGGACGTTATGCCTATATACTCATGATCATTGTCATGAAAATCGCATAATTATTCGCTTTTCTTTCAATTGCCCAGCGGTAATTTGTTACCCACCGTATGCTGCCTACATGAGAGATGCCGCTAGGGAAAACTATGGCCCCCGGGTCTATTCACTTATATATTTACAAACACTACTATTACCTTGCTTCCTTTATTTACTTTTTATTTTAATTTTCAATTTACAATTATCTACACAACTCATTTGGTTGCAAATAATGAGATGAAGGGGATTGACAACCCTCTTGCCCGCATTGGGTGCAAGTTGTTTGTTCATTTGTGTGCAGCCGCTGAGGACGGTTGAGGATTGATATTCCTATTGGTTCGATAAACCTTGGTTTCATAACTGAGGGAAATACTTACCCACTTCGTGCTGTAATAACCCGTTCCTCTTAACGGAAAACCCAACGCAGATCACAAGTATCAGGAAGGATTTCTAGCGCCGTTGCCGGGGAATATCATCATCAACTACCAAGTAACTTCACACAATTTTTCATTCACTTGTTCTTCTTTTTATTTTCTGTTATATTTATCTCGTCTCATGAAAATAAAAAATGCAAAAATATTTATCTTTGCTTGTTAGTAGTTTACTTCTTCGCTTGCTAGTTTACTTGTCTTGCTTTTTTACTTTGCTTGTTTAGTCACCATGGCTCAAGATACTACTAAGTTGTGTGACTTCTCAAATACTAATAACAATGATTTTATTACTACTCCTATACCACCCGCCACTAGTGCGGAGGCTTTTGATATTAATGTTGCATTGCTAAATCTTGACATGAAGGATCATTTTTCGGGAAGTCCTAATGAGGATCCCGCGTCACATCTTAATACCTTTGTTGAATTATGTGATATGCAAAAGAAAAAGGATATGGATAATGATTTTGTGAAATTAAAATTATTTCCTTTTTCACTAAGAGATAAAGCTAAAGCTTGGTTTTTATCTTTACCTCATAATAGTATTGGAACATGGGATAAGTGTAAAGATGCTTTTATTGCCAAGTATTTTCCTCCTGCTATGATCATCTCCCTTAGAAATCAAATAATTAATTTTAAACAGCAAGATCAAGAGCATGTTGCTCAATCTTGGGAGAGGATGAAATTGATGATAAGAAATTGTCCAACTCATGGTTTAAATTTGTGGATGATTATCCAAAACTTCTATGCCGGACTAAACTTTGTGTCTAGAAATCTTCCAGATTCTGCTGCAGGTGGTACCTTTATGGATGTGACCTTAGAAGAGGCCACAAAACTTTTGGACAACATCATGACAAGTTGTTCTCAATGGCATACCGAAAGGGCTCCAACCGGTAAGGTAAATTCTGTTGAAGAAATTGCTACTTTGAGTGAAAAAGTGGATGCTCTTATGAATATGGTGGCTAGTAAAAATGCTCATGTTGATCCCAATGATATGCCCTTTTCTACTTTCATTGATAAAAATAATTATGCTATTGATGTGAACTTTGTCTCGCGAAATAATTTCAATAACAATGCTTATAGAGGAAACTTTAATTCTAGACCGTATACCGGTAATTCCTCTAACAACTATGGAAATTCTTATGGTAATTCTTATGGAAATTCTTCTACAAATTGTAATAGGATGCCCTCTGATCTTGAGAACACAATTAAATAATTTATTAATTCTCAAAAGGTTTTCAACACTATGGTAGAAGAAAAATTGCATGTAATTGATGCTTTGGCTAAAAACATGGATAGAATTGCTCTTGATGTGGAAACTCTTAAAAGTAAAGCTTTGCCACCTAAGCATGATTTTAATGAGGCTATTAAATATATCCAATTATATATTAATGAAAGCAAGGAGAGGACCGCTAAGTTGAGAGCTAAGCGGGAATTCTTAGAAAAAGCTCTTCCAACCGGTTTTTACCGGAATCATGATGAAGATCTTAAAATGATTGGCACTTCTCCTATTGAATCTTTATTTACCTCTCTGAATGTAAATGATAAAGGGACTAGAGATGAGTCAACTCTAGTTGAGAAGCGTCCCGTTTGCTTGGAGGGTGATGATTTTGATGCTAAAACTAAAAAACGTGGGTTTGGAGAGGTCAAAACTTTAACTAGTGATGTGCCCACTATTTTGGATTACAAGGACTTTAATTATGATAATTTCTCTTTAGTAGAATGTATTTCATTGTTTCAATCCATTATTAGCTCACCCAACGACTATGAGCAAAACAAAGCTTTTACCGAACATATAGTAGAAGCTATGATAAAAGCTTATGATGAGAAATTTGAGCTTGAAGTTTCTATTCCTAGAAAATTGCATGATGAGTGGGAACCTACTATCAAGATAAAGATAAATAAATATTAATGCAATGCCTTGTGTGACCTTGGTGCTAGTGTTTCAACTATTCCTAAATCTCTTTGTGATGTGCTTGGTCTCACTAATATTGAAGATTGTTCCCTTAACTTGCATCTTGCGGATTCTACCATTAAGAAACCTCTAGGTAGAATTAATGATGTGCTTATTGTTGCAAATAAAAATTATATGCCTGTAGATTTCATTGTGCTTGATATTTATTGCAATCCTTCTTGTCCCATGATACTTGGAAGACCATTCCTTTGAACTATAGGTGCAATTATTGACATGAAAGAGGGAAATATAAGGTTCCAATTCCCATCAACGAAAGGGATGGAACACTTCCATAGAAAGAGAATTAAACCACCTTATGAATCAATCATGAGAGCTACTTATGGATGGAGTGTCAAGGATGACTATACTTGAAACTATGCATTATGCCTAGCTAGGGGCATAAAACAATAGCGCTTGTTGGGAGGCAACCCAATAGTTATTTTCAAATTTTTGCTTTAAACTTTCTGTTTGTTTTTAATAACATGATTATTGCCTCTGTAATGATTATGTTTTTGTGTTTAAATTAGTGTTTGTGCAAAGTAAAGCCTTTGGGATGGCTCACAAGATGAGTAGAATCGATGCTGAAACAAAACAGAAACTTTTGACTCCAGTATTGGAATTTTCATTTTTGTACTGGTGCGTGATAATGATCTGGAATTTTTAAACAGTGTTGCTTTACAAATTTTCGAGGTGGTCCTAATTTTTCAGATTTTTTAGAGTTACGGAAATATACGTTCTCTACCGATTGCTACACGCTGTTCTGTTTTAGACAGATTCTGTTTTTGCTTGCATAGTTGCTTGTTTTGATTATGCTATGGATTGTATCGGGGGGTATAAGCCATGGAGAAGTTAGAATACAGTACCTATTATGCAATTATGAAATATGAATCAATTTATAACAGTACCTAAAGTATGCAATATGTTTCTTATACTAACGGATCTCATGAAGTTTTGTTGAGTTTTGTGTGATTTAAGTTTTCAAGTTTTGGGTGTTATCATGATGGACAAAGGAATAAGAAGTAGCAAGAGCCTAAGCTAGGGGATGCCCAAGGCACCCCAAGGTAATATTCTAATGAAGACTCAAGTGTCTAAGCAGGGGGGTGCCCCGGAAGGCACCCCCTCTTTCGTCTCAATCCATCGGTATGTCACTTGAAGCTATATTTTTATTCGTCACATGATATTAAAGAGGCATGCTGATGATGTGTGAGCATTTATATTCCTCGTTGAAATCCTAGTGTTGTTTCGGGTCGGAAGCGTGCGATGGTTAACTCCTACCAACCTCTTTCCTCGGGGCATGCGAGTGGTACTTTGATTTATGATAAAACTAATATTACTTTGCAATAAGTATATGAGTTCTTTATATGAATAATGTGAAACCATGGACATACGCAATCTCACCTTCTCATATTTGCTAGCCTCTTCAGTACCGTGCATAGCTCATTCTCACCTCGAGGATCGGTGCAACTCTCGCTGGGGTATCCAAACCCCGTGACATGATACGCTCTGTTGCACATAAGCCTCACTATATCTTCCTCAAGACCGCCACCATACCTACCTGTCATGGCATTTCCATAGCCATTCCGAGATATATTGCCATGCAAATTCCATCGTCACTTCACATGACTAGTTCGTTCATCATCATATTGCTTTGCATGATCATATAGAGCTGACATAGTATTTGTGGCAAAGCCACCATTCATCATATTTTTGATACATGTCACGCTAGATCATTGCACATCCTGGTACACTACCAGAGGCATTCATACAGAGTCGTATCTTCATATCAGTTCTTCATATCGAGTTGTAAGTAAATAAAAGTGTGATGATCATCATTATTAGAGCATTGTCCCAATGAGGAAAGAATGATGGAGACTATGATTCTCCCACAAGTCGAGATGAGACTCCAGACGAAAAATAAAGATGGGGGAGGCCAAATGAGCCCACCATCCATTCAAAAAAAATGAAATGAGAGAAAATGAGAGAAGGGACTTTGCTACTATCTTTTACCACACTTGTGCCTCAAAGTGGCACTATGCTCCTCATGTAGAGAGTCTCATGATATATCATTTTCATATGCTAGTGGGAATTACCTATTCATTATTACAAACTTGGCTTGTATATTCCTATGATGGGCTTCCTCAAATGCCCAAGGTCTTCATGAGCAAGCAAGTTGGATGCACACCCCACTTAGCTTCATTTGAGCTTTCATACACTTATAGCTCTAGTGCATCATTTGCATGGCAATACCTACGCCTTGCATTAACATCTATAAATGGGCATCTCCATAGCCCGTTGGTATGCCTAGTTGATGTGAGACTATATCTTCTCCACTTTTTACCCCTTTGATATCAACCACCATACTCTATTCCACCTAAATGCTATGTCCAATGGCTCACGCTCATGTATTGCGTGAAGAATAAAAAGTTGATGCATATTGAAAAAGTACGATCCAATTGCTTGACTTGGACACCGTGGTGCTTGACATTTATATTAATGTGGTGAAGATGGAGCCATGCCTTGCTAATATAATAAGATGAATGGAGGGTAAACATTCTTTAAGGATCGTATACTTTGAAAGATTGATGATTTTGTTTCTTACACATTAATTATTGCTATGTTAATATTTGTTGATTCATCATTTCTCAATGAGCATACATGCATAAGATTACATAATGGATAGCATGTCACATCAAAAATTCTGTTTTTATCATTTACCTACTCGAGGACGAGCAAGAATTAAGCTTGGGGATGCTTGATACGTCTCCAACGTATCTATAATTTTTTATTGTTCCATGATGATATATTATCATTCTAGGATAATTTTTGGGGTCTTTATTTACTAATTTATAATATTTTTGAGCACTAACCTATTGACCCAGTGTCCAGTGCCAGTTGGTGTTTTCTACGTGTTTTTTACTTTTTAGGTTTATAGTAGCAAAAGAAGTCCAATTGCGACGAAACTTTTCGATGATTTTTTCTGGACCAAAAGAAGACCTGGAAGCTTCGGAAGGAGGCCGGGGGCTGCACGAGGGCCGCACAAGCCAACAGGGTGCGCCGCAGGGGGGCGCGCCCTGATGGCTTGTGCCCCCCTTGGCTGCCTCCCGACGCCCCTCTCTGGCCTATAAATTCTCTTTCACCCTAAAAATAACAGAGGCAGTCCCGAAACCCTTTTTACGCCGCCGCAAGTCTCTGTTCCGTCGCGACGCCATCTGGAGATCCGTTCTGGCACCCTGCCGGAGGGGGGATTGATCACGGAGGGCCTCTACATCAACCTTCCTGCCCTCATGATGATGTGTGAGTAGTTCACCACAGACCTACGGGTCCATAGCTAGTACCTAGATGGCAATCTCTCTATCTCTTGATCTTCAATACAATGGTCATCGCATCTTCGCTTCGATCTATCTGATGTAATCCTATTGTGTGATGTGTTTGTTGGGATCCGATGAATTGTGGGTTTATGTTCAGATTATTCATGAAAAGTATTTGAGATACCTCTCATATATATTTCTCCTAATTTCATGATCATTATAGCTTCGCAATACTCTCCGATTTATTGATGTGCTTTGGCCAAGTAGATTGATATTTCATCGGTGGGAGTGGTGCGTTGGGGTAGGTTCAACCTGACGAGTTTCTATATCCCAGTGACAAAGTAGGGGACAAGATGCGTATTTGTGTTGTTGCTACTAAGGATAACACGATGGGGTTTTATTCATATTGCTTGAGTTTACTTTGTCTACATCATGTCATCGTTCTCCATGCATTACTTTGTTTTACTTAATACTCTAGATGCAAGCTGGATAGCGGTCGATGAGTGGAGTAATAGTAATAGGTGCAGGCAGGAGTCGGCCTATTTGTTTATGGACGTGATGCCTATATACACATAATCATTGCCGTGAAAATCGCATAACTATCCGCTTTTCTATCAATTGCCCAACAATAATTTGTTACTCACCGTATGCTGCCTATATGAGAGATGCCGCTAGGGAAAACTATGGTCCCGGGTCTATTCACTTATATATATTTACAAACGCTACTATTACCTTGCTGCCTTTATTTACTTTTTATTTTATTTTTCAATTGAAAATTATCTATAATTATCTACACAACTCATTTGCTTGCAAATAACGAGATCAAGTGGATTGACAACCCTCTTGCCCGCGTTGGGTGCAGGTTGTTTGTTCATTTGTGTGCAGCCGCTGAAGACGGTTGAGGATTGATATTCCTATTGGTTCGATAAAGCTTGGTTTCATAACTGAGGGGAATACTTACCCACTTTGTGCTGCAATAACCCATTCCTCTTTAACACCTACACCTCTCATGAACTCATCGCATGGCCAGTGGCATCATTTAGCATCGGCCATGACTACCAGGCTTGTTCTGGGCTCAACATAACTTGTCGTACTGAGCCCTCACCCGATGACTCACCCGAAGAACGCCTCCTTGAAGAACTCCTCCTAAGGAAACTCATTCCCTAAGCACAAATTTCTGAAATTTTTGGGCCACAAAATTATGTCAATAAAACTTTGCAAGATTGGTAGCAACTACTCATATAGGTACCTAGAGGCCATATTAAGCATTCATACTACTTGGAACTCAAAGAATTCAGCATGCAAACTCATTTTCAGTAGCACCAAGTGCATAAAAATAGGCAAAATGTAAACCATTAAAGAAAAAACTAATTGGTTGAATGGGAGAGCCACATACCAAGGAGATTCCTCAAAACAGTTTCGGAAACGGAGTTCCGAGCAAAGAGATCAAAATTTTCAGTTTCAGGAGCAAGAACACGAGAGAGAGAGAGAGAGAGTGTGTGTGAATGAATTTTTGCTAGAGGTAAGGGATGACATGGGCTAAAGAGATAAGACATGGGCCCCTGTGGGCCCCACAAGCAATCAGGGCGCGCCCATGGGGGGTGGGCGCGCGGCTTGTGCCCCACAAGTGCTCCTCCATGATGTGTTTTCAGTACCAAAAAATCTTAAATATTCCAGAAAAATTCATTTTAAAATTTTGTGGCAATCTGAGACTTTTTATTTTTCGGTCATTTTTATTGCACGCGAAACTTGGAAAACTGGATAATCATGCCATTTATTTTATCTAACTAAAAATAACAGAGGGTAAACTTATGATACAGAAAGTTGTTCTTACTAAAGTCATCAACCCCATGTCTTTAAAAAAGGATCCATTAATAAGGTTGATCAAGTCTTATTAATAACTGTTTCCGATTGACATGAAACCGAAGAATTTTCGTATAACACTAAGTTACCTCAATGGGGATTTGCATATCCCCAACATTAAGAATATCATATTTATTCTTGGCAATAGGAAGAGGAAATTTAAAACCTCCAATGATGATTGTGGCACTTGGCTCAATGACATTAATATTATTAACCAAAGTTTGCTTCTTCGGAAAATGCACGGTATGTTGTTTGCCATTGACGTGAAAAGTAACCTTGCTTTTGTTGCAATCAATAACAGCCCCTACAGTATTTAAAAAGGGTCTACCAAGGAGAATCGACATGTTGTCGTCCTCGTGCATCTAAAAAATAACAAAGTCTGTTAAGATAGTAAAATTTGCAACCACAACAGGAACATCCTCGCAAATTCCAATAGGTATAGCAGTAGATTTACCATCCATTTGCAAAGATATCTCAATAGGTGTGAGCTTATTCAAATCAAGTCTTTTATAAAGAGAGAAAGGTATAACACTGACACCGGCTCCTAAATCATATAAAGCAGTTTTAACATAACTTTGTTTAATGGAGAAAGGTATTGCGGGTATACCCGGATCTGCCAACTTCTTCGGCACTCCACCATCAAAATAATAATTAGAAATCATAGTAGCAATTTCAGTTTCAGATATTTTTCTTTTGTTGGTACTTCATATATTTAGCATACGGAGGCATTTTCAATATATCAGTCAAGCGAGTGCGCAACAAGACAGGTCTAATCATTTCAGCAAAGCATTCAAACTCCTCATCGTCCTTACTCTTGGAAGTCTTACGAGGGAATGGCATGGGTTTTGAACCCATGGCTCTCTTTCCTTTCCATGCTTTCTAGCAACAAAGTCTTTCTTCTCATAACGTTTATTTTTGGGATCTGGGTTATCAAGATCTTCAGCACGTTCTATTTCCACATCATTATCGTGTTCGTTATTATTATTTGGCCGAGCCTCTACGTGAACATCATCATTATTATTATCATTCTCATTATCACTAGGTGCATGTTCACTACCAAATTGTGTTTCAGCATCAGAAATAGAAACATCATTATGTTTTTCAGCATGTTTTTTATAACAGGTTCACTAGAAGCATGCAAAGTCCTATCATTTTTGTTTTTGTTTTTCTTCTTGCACTGACTTGGTGCATTATCATTAGTTCTCTGAGAATCATGTTCAATTCTTTTAGGATGACCTTCAGGATAAAGAGGTTCCTGAGTCATTCTACCTCCTCTAGTCCTTACTCTAACAGCATGATCGTTCACACTCTCATTTAATTTAGCAAGCTAATCATTTTGTGACCTAGCAACTTGGTCTAATTGGGTATGAACCATAGAAGCATGTTTACCTAGACCCTTACCATCATTAGCAATTCTAAACATCTGGTCACTTAAGCGATCTATCATCATGGCATTACGTCTTATATGATCTTTGACATGGTTATTGAAATGTTTTTGCTTAACAATGTAATTATCAAATTCATCCATGCATTGACTATGAGTCTTAGTATAAGGTATATCCCTTTCATTAAAGGCACGGAGAGATTTTACCTCTATTGCCCGTGTCGGGGTGTCAAGCCCATGTATTTCTTCAATAGGTGGTAAATTCTTGACATCTTCAGATTTAGTACCTTTTTCCTTCATAGTTCTTTTGGCTTCTTGCATATCTTCAGGACTGAGGAATAGAATACCTCTCTTCTTTTGAACAGGTTCTGACGGTGGCTCAGGAAGTGTCCAATTATCAGCATTTTGCAATATGTTATTCAATAATTCTTTAGCTTGCCCAATAGTTATTTCCCTGAAAACACAACCAACACAACTATCTAGTTAGTCCCTAGAAGCATCAGTTAGTCCATTACAAAAGATATCAAGTATTTCATTTTTCTTGAGAGGATGATTAGGTAAAGCTCTTAATAGGTGGAGAAGCCTCCCCCAAGCTTGAGGGAGACTCTCTTTTTCACTTTGCACAAAGTTAAAATATTTCCTGTAAAGCAACTTGTTTTTTATGAGCAGGAAAATATTTTCCAGAGAAGTAATATATCATATCCTGGGGGCTGCGCACACAACCAGGAGCAAGAGTGAGGAACCATTCCTTAGCCTCACCTTTTAGTGAGAAAGGAAAAAAGCTTAAGGATATAATAGTGCTGCATATTTTCCTCATTAGTAAACAAAGCTGCAATATCATTCAGTTTAGTGAGATGTCCAACAACAGTTTCAGTTTCATGACCATGGAAAGGATCAGATTCTACTATAGGGATTAACAGGGTCTATAGAGAACTCATAATCTTTATCAGTAACAAATATAGGAGAAGTAGCAAATTTAGGATGATGTTTCATTTTCTCCATCATAGATTATTCTTTCAGTTTGCATAGTAGTTTCTTCAAACCATCTCTATCATTACAAGAAAGAAAGTCCCTAGCTACCTCTCCATCCATAACATAACCCTCAGGTACATCAGGAAATTCATATCTATTAGGAGACTGAGGTGTAATAGGTGACTCAAAATCTTCATCAGTTTCAGCATTTTCAAGTTCTCTAGCTTTAGCGATATGAGCATCAAGTAATTCATTCAGTGGCACAGTTTTAGTTTCATCAAGTGTAGCAGTAGTATCATCATTAATTTCAGAAGTAGCATCATCAAGTTCATGCGATATATCAGAACGAGCAACAGGCGGTGGTGTTATAAGCTGATTCAAAACAATAGGTGAATCAAAAGTAGAGTTAGATGGCAGTTCCTTACCTGCTTTCGTACGAGAGGGGACGATCTTGGTTCGAGTATCTTTCATATTCTTAATAGTAGCAATTGGATATCCTCAAGTTAACACAATAAATATAGCTATGCTCCCCGGCAACTGCACCGGAAAAAGGTCTTGATAACCCACAAGTATAGGGGATCGCAACAGTCTTCGCGGGTAGTATTTCACCTTGATTTATTGATTCGACACAAGGGGAGCCAAAGAATATTTATCGGCCTTACCAGTTGAGTTGTCAATTCAACCACACCTAGGATATCTCTCTGCAGCACAGTTTTAGTAGCACGGCAAGTAATAGTAGTAACAGTAACTTTAATAGTGACAACAGTAATTTTGTAGCAGTTGTGACAGTAGCAGCAGGAGTAGTAACTTAGCGATATTCAATACATGTAAAGTGTAGGCACGTGGATCGCTGATGGATACTGATTTAGATGACATCAATCATGTAATAGTTACATGCTAGGGTGACACAGAACTAGCTCCAATTCATTAATGTACTGTAGGCATGTATTCCGTATACAGTCATACGTGCTTGCGATAAGAACTTGTATGACATCTTTTGTCCTACCCTACCGTGCCAGCAGGGTCCTAATGGAAACTAAGGGATATTCAGGCCTCCTTTCAATAGAGAACCAGAACAAAGTATTAACACATGGTGAATACATGAACTCCTCAAACTACGACAATCACCGGAAAGAATCCCAATTATTGTCACCTTGGGGTATGCGGATCATGACATGTAATAGGTGCATACAACTTGCAAGATCGGATCCAAATCACTCTTATATTCATGAAAACATAATAGGTGCACATCTGAAATCATGGCACTCGGGCCCTAGTGACAAGCATTAAGCATAGGAAAGTCATAGCAACATCAATCTCAGAACATAGTGGATACTAGGGATCAAGCCCTATCAAATTAACTCGATTACATGATCAATCTCATCCAATCCCATCACCGTCCATCAAGCCTACAAAGGAATTACTCACTCGTGGTGGTGATCATCATGGCGGTGTTGATGAAGAAGGGTTGGTGATGACGACGGCAACAAATCCCCCTCTTTAGAACCCCAAACGGACTCCACATCAGCCCTCCTGATGAAGAACAGGAGGTGGCGGTGGCTCCGTCTCATAAAACATGATGAAATCTGCTCTCCTATTTTTTTCTCCAAAAATGTGAATTTATAGGAGTGGAATTAGGGTCGGGGGAGCCACGTGGGCCCCACAAGCTAACATGGCGCGCCCAGGGTGTGTGTGCGCGCCCTGTTGCCTTGTGGCACACAGGGAGCCCCTCTCCGGTGGTTCTTCACTCCATAATTCATTATATATTCCAAAAATAATTCACAAAAAAGGTTCGTCCAATTCCAGGAACTTTCATTTCTGCACAAAAATAACACCAAGGTAGTTCTGCTGAAAACAGCGTCAGTCCGGGTTAGTTTCATTCAAATCATGCAAATTAGAGTCCAAAACCAGAGCAAAAGTGTTTGGAAAAGTAGATAAGTTTGAGACGTATCAAGTGGCACGCTCAGAGCCCCGGACCTCGCCATTTTACGCCGTGCACTTTTTAATGACAACACATATAGCTTAGGAGTTATCATTGCACGCCGCTTGCACACTAATAGGACTAGGGGTAAAATTCATGGTGGTATTCATGCGACTCGCTTGGCAAAATGCTTTAATTTTTATATACGCCCCAATGATTATTTGCTGCCTAGAGTTTATCTTGATCACCAAGCCATGATAGATCACCACTTTATTGATAACCCTGAACCCCTCACCATATTCTCTACAACTTGGTGTTTAGCGAGACTACTCGTGATGTTATTGTTTTGCCTGCACCCTCCTTGTTTGATTCTCATGCCAGGCAAGGATATGTCATCATGCCACCGGACATCATCGCATACTGGAACGAGTTGGCTGCTGTGGAGGCTGAGGCCCAGGCATGGGATGCTCAAATACCTCCGCCTAACTACTATGCTCCTGGACCATATGGATACTACAGATGGTGATTACCAAGATAGGCCAAGGCCTAAGCTTGGGGGATTACGTATTTCTCACCGACAATACATTCATGTTCACACATCTCATTTCAGTTGTTGGTGGTCATCCTTTTTCATTGTATATCCATGTTAGTTTTATTTTCGCTTTCTTCTTGTGTGTTTGAAAAACTTTAAAAACCCAAAAAGATTTCTCGTTTCTTCTTTCGCTTGTTGGGAGCTTTCCCGTGTAAATAGTTTTTCTCTCTTTTCGTTTTTCCTTCGTTAATTCGCTTTCTTCAGGAAAAAAACTAAAAACTCCAAAAATATTTTAGTGCATTTCTCTGAAATTCTTTTATTTTCTTTGAGTCGTCGAAAGGAGAAGACCACGATGAAAATGTTGAGTGGGTTTCATATGCTATATTGTAGACCTAACGAAGAGACAATATTACCTTATCTTCCCCTTTGAATAAATGTTTTGCAGATTCTAGCTTAGTCCAGAACACACTTGCACTATTATTATTTTGACATCATTCGATCGTGCAAGTGAAAGGCAATAATGATGATATGTTATGAAGTCATTGCGGTAAAGAAATTTGGTATGAACTCTTCTTGTTTTCTATTTTTGTAAATATGTTTAGCTCAGTTGCTCTTGATTAAGCATATTATGAGCAAACATGTTTGTGATGACAATTAGAGATTATAGCTGCTCATGCCATATGCTTAAATAGCTAGGAGTGGATAATGATTTATCTTGAGTGTCAACATGCATTAAAATGGTTGTGATGTAGTATGTTAGCATGGTATACTCCTCTGAGCAATTCAAGTAGCTTGACTTGGCACATGTACAAACATGTAGTTGAATCAAATCCAATGCAGCCTTCATGATATTTATGTTCAGAGTGTTTATATCCTACTCATGCTAATATTCAATGTTAAATAATCGCAATGCATGATTATGACATTTGTCGCTCTCTAGCTGGCCGCTTCCCCGTCTATTTGCTAGCCTTCATCTGTACTAAGCGGGAATCCTGCTTGTGCATCCAAAACCCTTAAACCAAAGCTGTTCCACATGAGTCCACTATAACAACCTATATGCGGTATTACCCTGCCGTTCCAACTAAATTTTCATGTGCCACCTCAAATATTTAAAATATATATATCTGTTTTGTGTGCCCGTACTGCCCATGGAGCAGTGGGGCGGTTAGTGTCTTCCATGATAAGCGGGTTATTCTCACGACGGTGTTTATTCACTTGTCATTGCATAAGAAAGGCTGGTAAAAAGGATGCACAGTCCTGCATAATCAAAAATAAATAAATAAAACTCCCCTGGAAAGATGAATTTTGGAGGGCACCTGTTTATTCGTTCAGCCATGGCTTGTGTATGAATGGTGGATGGGAGTAAACTTTACAATTCTGTTTGGGAACCACTTATAATGTGTTTAGAATGAAAGATACCGAAATCCTTTGTCGTGACGTTGACAGGAAAGGCACACCATCCAAAATTATACTTTCACCTCTGTTTTAAACCATGAGATGTGGCACCTCTGCAAATCAATGCTTCCCTCTGCGAAGGGCCTTTCTATTTACTTTTATGTTATTTACTTTTATTGTTGAGTCATCATCCTCTAATGAAAATCACCCGTCCCGAGAGCGTTATTGTCATTTTTATTCATTGAGTCTAGTTAATGTTTGATGTTAGCATGACTGGATCTCTTGTACGCCGAATTACAATGTTTAGTCGCTGCTTGAACCTCAGAGGTGCTATGCATTTATGTTTTGCGGTCTCAGAAAGGGCTAGCGAGATACCATGTTCTCATATTATATCATGATTGTTTTGACAAATTGTTGGCATCTGAGCTATCTTATTATTGCTCGCTAGTTGGTTATGTTATTGTCAAGAGTAAATGTGAGGCCTAATTGTTATCATTGCCATGGTTAGTTCATGATCTTTGCTGAAAACTAGAACATTGATTTAAACACACACACACACACACACACACACACGCACACACACACACACACACACACACACACACACACACACACACACACACATATATATATATATATACATACATACATACATGGGAGCTATTCTGTTCCGCGTAACAGAATATTATTCTGTTACTATTGTTGAACTCACGAATTCGAGCGGGTGGACTAATGCTTTCATTACGTCAAAATGATCATCCTGTTTAGTTCAAAAAAATACTCCCTCCTTTGCGGTTTATAAGGCTCAAATCTTAAATCTCATCAACCAAGGCATATGATGGGTGGAGGAATATATCTCGTACTTTACAAAACTACCCAAATTAAACTAATGCATTAATTTGGATTAATTGCAATGCATGCAAGCTTGGCCACTAGATGAGTAGGAACATTGCATGCATTGGTTTGTTCCTTTTTAATTATTGCATGCAAACATTAAATGCACCTCGGAATCTTAAAATGAGATGAAGATGAGCCCTTTAAATCGGGAAAACGAAAATTTTGAGATAAGCCCTATAAACCGGAAAGGAGGGAGTAACAAACATTGCAAGAAAAAACCGTCATAACAGGGCGTGTAATATATCATTGGAAATCTCTTGACATCTAGATTACAGTCATATAGAAATTTTTCGCAAAATCATCATGGTTTAAGAGCAGTTTTGAAAAAAACCATTTTTTTTTCAAAACTGAAAACGCGAATCGTATTTTGGAGTTAATTTTCAAATGGTTTGTCGGAATTGAGCAAATGTGATAGCATTGGAAAACTGGTGAAAATAAGCATCTTCCATATGTAGAAAGTTTTTTCAAATTCTGTATGATTTAAAACTAATTTGAAAAACGGTGAAATTCTGGGCGAAACGTATTTTCGCATTTTTTTTGCAAACCGTTTGTCAGATTGACGCAAATGATATGGCGTTGGAAAGCTTTGGAAAATGCACAACTTTTACGTATTGAAAGTTTTTTCTAATTCTTTGCGATTTAAATTCGAATACAAATTCGGTGAAATTTGGTTTCGAACGTGTTTTTTTTTAAAGTTTGTCGAAATGAGGCAAATAATATACTGTTGGAAAGCTATCGAAAATGCGATACTTAGCCATGTTGAATGTTTTCTCAAATTCACAACCATTTAAGAGTAATTTTGAATACGGTGAGACCCATCTTGTTGTTTTCCCGTCCGAAAAACAGGGTACTCGTACTGATCTATGTGTGTGTTTGTACTGAGCATGTTTCACTGACTGTAATTTACTCTGTTTTATGGTACTGTTTTCGTCAGAACTTTTCAACCATTTGTCGGAATTGAGCAAATGATATTATTTTGTTACTATTCCCGAACTAACGTCTTGGAGCGGTTGCACTGAGGTATTTTTCATATAGTAATTTTGAATGGCTGTGAAAATAAAGTACTTGAACTGATGGTCGTATGGGTTTGTACTGAGCGTGTGTTCCCAGACTAGACTTTACTCTATTTTTCGATATGATTTTCCTTGTAACTTTTCAACATTTTACGGTATCATCATCCCCGAACTTGCATGGTTTATATCGTTGAACTGAATTATAATTTTTTCAAAAACAAAAATGTTGCGTGCTTTTTTTAACACAATTTTTTTACAATGATGTTTTGTATTTGTCTCGTTTTGTGACTCAAACTGCCCTAAGTTTTCTTAATCACTTTCAGTTTATCAACTGAATTGCTTGAGGACAAGCAATGAGTTAAGCTTGGGGGAGTTGATAAACTAAGTTTAAAACTGCCCCCAATTATGTGATGTTCTAAGTTTAAACGATATGGAAGAATGTGCCCTCAACTTGCATTTTAGCGGATTCCACAATTAAGAAACCATCAGGTAGAATTAATTATGTACTCATACTCACTAATAGAAATTATGTGCCCATGGATGTCATTGCGCCGTGATATTAAATGTAATCTGTCTTGTCCTATAATAATTGGTAGACCCTTTCTACAAACTATACGTGCGGTTATTGACATGAAAAACGGTAATATAAGATTCCAATTACCACTAAATAAAGGGATGGAACGCTTCTGAAGACAGAAAATCAAACCTCCTTATGAATCTATTATTATATCCACCTTTGGTATTACTTTGAAGGGTGACAAACATGAAAGTATGCATTATGCCTAGCTAGGAGCATAAAACAATAGCGCTTGTTGGGAGGCAACCCAATATTTATCTTATTTATAATATTCACTTTATGTTCTTGTGTGATAACATGATTATTGCTACTTTAACGATTGTGTTTTTATCTTTTAATTAGTGTTTGTGCCAAGTACACCCTTTGAGATGATTTGGATGATCGTTAAATTGATACGATGCAGAAAGAGAAACTTTTACGCCCATTTTTTGAATTTTGATTTTCTACTTGAATGTGATAAATTGCTGATTTTTGTACACAGTATTGAGATACAAATTTACCAGGTTTTCCTAATGTTTCGGAATTTTCGGAGTTACAGAACTATGGCTTCAATACAATTCTTTACAGAGTGTTCTGTTTTAGACAGATTCTGTTTTTATTTGCATAGTGTGTTTGTTTTAATGATTCTATGGATTGTATCGAGGGGGGGGGGCATAAGTCATGGAGGAGTTATAATACTATAGGTATTATGCAAGAAAAATTGTGAATCTATTTATAACATTACGTAAGTTTTTGATCTTATTACTGTACTAACGAATCTCACGAAGTTTCAGTTGAGTTTTGTGTGCGGAAGTTTTTTAAGTTTTGGGTGAGATCACGATGGATGAAGGAATAAGGAGCAGCAAGACCCGAACCTTGGGGATGCCCAAGGTACCCCAAGGTAATACTCAAGCAAGACCCAAGCATCTAGGCTTGGGGATGCCCCGGATGGCATCCCCTCTTTCGTCTACAGTCCATCGGTAATTTAACTTGGAGATATATGTTTATTCATCACATGATATGTGTTTTGCTTGGAGTGTTGTGTATTATATTTTTGCTTGCTTTTCTTGTTAGTTTGTCGCAATCATTGTTTGTTGTATACACCCATTATGAGAGACACACATTCATGGTAATTTATTAGAATGCTCATTATGCTTCACTTATATCTATTGAGTTAAGCCAATTAGGCCCACGTGCTTCACTTAAATCTTTAGAGCACAATGGAAATTAGATTTTGTAGAAATCATATGCACTCTCATACTTTACTTATATCTTTTTAGAGTCTGAATAGTAAGTGGTAATTTGCACGAGTTATATGTTTAGTCCGAAAACGATAGGCATACAAGAGTGATATAATAAAAACTTTCAAATAGATCACTAAAAGCGAAATGTGTGATTAACAATAATGAGGCTATAGTATGGGGGCTTACTAGTTTGTGAAGGTTGATTAGTATGAATAATGATATGAAGGTTTGTGATTCAATATTCATTAAAGTGTCGGTGTCGTGGCATGACAAGAAAGTTGGAGTGTTCTGTATCCTTGATTGAAAACCTTTTGTGTTGCCTGGCCGGGGGCGCGCGGTGGTTACTCCTCCCAACCTCCCCCCTAGGGGCATGCGATGACTACTTTGCTTCAAGAGGGATAATACAGGACACAATAAGTATATGAGTTCCTTGTGTTTAATGTTAGTTTGTGTACCGTAAGCACTTCCCATGTTTCCTTAATTTGCTAGCCTCTTCAGTACCGTGCATTGTCCATTGTTACCTCGAGATTTGACGCATACTTCGCTGGTGCATATAAACCCCGTGATATGATATGCTCTATCACACATCGCCTTATTATATCTTCCTCAAAACAGCCACCATACCTACCTATCATGGCATTTCCATAGTGATACGTCTCCTTCGTATCTACTTTTCCTCACACTTTTGCCCTTGTTTTGGACTCGAATTTGCATGATTTGAATGAAACTAACCCGGACTGACGTTGTTTTCAGCAGAAGTACCATGGTGTTATTTTTTGTGCAGAAATAAAAGTTCTTGGAATTGGACAAAACTTTTTGGAGATTTATTTTAGAATAAATAAAAAATACTGGAGTCAAGAACCACTGGAGGGGGGCCACAGGCTGGGCAGCATACACCAGGGTGCGCCCTGGTGGGTTGTGCCCACCTCGTGGCCCCACTGACCCTAATTCTGGCACTATAAATTTATATTTTCGGAGAAAAAAATCAAGGAGAAAGTTGCGTCGCGTTTTACGATACGGAGCCGCCGCCACCTCTTGTTCTTCATCGGGAGGCCAGATCTGGAGCCCGTTTGGGGCTCCGGAGAGGGGAATCTTCGGTCTTCTTCATCATCAACCCTTCTCCATCGCCAATTCCATGATGCTCCCCACCGGGAGTGAGTAATTCCTTTGTAGGCTTGCTGGTCGGTGAGGAGTTGGATGAGATTCATCATGTAATCGAGTTAGTTTTGTTAGGGCTTGATCCCTAGTATCCACTATGTTCTGAGATTGATGTTGCTATGACTTTGCTATGCCTAATGCTTGTCACTAGGGCCCGAGTGCCATGATTTCAGATCTGAACCATTTATGTTATCACCATTATATCTATGTTCTTGATCCGATCTTGCCTAGTCATATGCACCTATTACGTGTTATGATTCGTCAACCCCATAGTGACAATATTTGGGATACTTCACGGTGATGACCGTAGTTTGAGGAGTTCATGTATTCACCGTGTGTTAATGCTTTGTTCCGGTTCTCTATTAAAAGGAGGCCTTAATATCCCTTAGTTTTCTTATGGACCCCGCTGCCACGGGAGGGTAGGACAAAAGATGTCATGCAAGTTCTTTTCCATAAGCATGTATGACTATTTACGGAATACATGCCTACATTACATTTATCAACTCGAGCTAGTTCTGTGTCGCCCTAGGTTATGACTGTTATATGATGAATATCATCCAACGAGTTCACCGATCCAGTGCCTACGAGTTTTCCACTCATTGTTCTTGCTAAGTTACTATTGCTGTTGTTACTACTGTTCCAACTGCTACAAAACTATTGCTATCACTGTTACCGTTACCGTTACTGCTGCTACTGCTATCAAAACTATCATATTACTGTGCTACTGATCACTTTGTTGCAGATATTTAATCTCCAGGTGTGGTTGAATTGACAACTCAACTGCTAATACTCTCAAATATTATTTGGCTCCCCTTGTGTCGAATCTATAAATTTGGGTTGAATCCTCTACCCTCGAAAACTGTTGCGATCCCCTATACTTGTGGGTTATCAAGACCTTTTTCTGGCGCCGTTGCTGGGGAGCATAGCTATATTTGTTGAGTCACTTGGGATTTATATCAATTGATCACTATGAAGAATCTGAAGGATCCAAAGACTAAGATTTTTCCCTCTAAGATGAGGGGAGGTAAGGAGCTGCCATCTAGCTCTGCACTTGATTCACCTTCTGTTATGAGTAAGCTTGCAACACCACCACATGCTAGTAATCCTGATGTGTCGTAAATTATTGATGATGCTACTTCTGCTTTGAATGATGCTAGTACCATGCCTGATGATAATGTGCCACTAGGAGAATTTTTTGATGAACAAATTGCTAGAGCTAAAGAGAATGAAATCATTGAAACTGATGAAGCCTATGAAACTGATGATGACTATGAAACACCTATTAGTCCTAGCTCTCCTAGGTTTGAAATGCCTAAGATACCTGAAGGTTATGTTATGGACGAAGAGGTAACTAGAGAAATTCTTTCTTGCAAGGATAGAAACGATCTTAAGAAATTGCTACGCAAGTATAAGGAAAAGACTTTGAATGCTAGAATGAAATGTGATCCTAAGTTTGCTACTTCACCTATCTTTGTTACCGATAAGGATTGTGAATTCTCTGTCGACCCAGAGTTAATTACTTTGGTTGAATCTGATCCTTTCCATGGCTATGAAACTGAAACTGTAGTGGCACATCTTACTAAGCTGAATGATATAGCCACCCTCTTTGCTCATGATGAGAAGATTCGCTACTATTACATCCTTAAGTTATTTCCGTTCTCATTAAAGGGTGATGCTAAGACATGGTACAATACTCTTACTCCAGGTTGTGTGCGTAGTCCCCATGATATGATTTACTATTTGTCTGAAAAATATTTTCCTGCTCATAAGAAACAAGCTGCCTTATAGGAAATATTTAACTTTGTGCAAATTGAAGAAAAGAGTATCCCACAAGCTTGGGGGAGGCTTCTCCAGTTGCTTAATGCTTTGCCTGATCATCCTCTCAAGAAAAATGAAATACTTGATATCTTCTATAATGGACTAACCGATGCTTCTAGGGACTTCCTAGATAGTTGTGCTGGTTGTGTTTTCAGGGAACAAACTATTGAACAAGCTGAGGAATTATTGAATAATATATTGAAGAATTATGATGAGTGGACTCTTCCTGAACCACCACCTAAACCCACTCCGAAGAAGAGGGGTATCTTATTTCTCAGTCCTGAAGATATGCAAGAGGCAAAGAAATCTATGAAGGAAAAATGTATTAAAGCTGAGGATGTTAAGAATTTGCCACCTATTGAAGAAATACATGGCCTTGACACACCACCACCTCCACAGCTGGTAGAGGTAAATTCTTTATTAAAGTTTGATGAAGGTGATATCCCTCACAATAAACATCCTAGTCAATGCTTATATGAGTTTGATAACTATATTATGAAGCAAGATCATTTCAATGCACATGTCCTGAAACAATTGAAATATAATTCTGATATGATTGCTCGCTTGAGTGACTTGCTATTTAGAATCAGTAATGATGTTAGAGGTGTAGGAAAACATGCCTCTATGGTTCAAACTCAGCTAGAACAAGTTGCTAAATCTCAAAAAGAATTGCTTGATGAAATGAATAATAATATGAATGATTTTGTTGCTAGAGTTGTAACTAGAGGAGGTAGAATGACCCAAGAACCACTTTAACCTGAGGGTCATCCTAAAAGAATTTAACAGGACTCTCAGAGAATTAATACTGATGCACCTAGTCCTTCTAGGAAGAAAAAGAAAAAGAAAAATGATACGACTTTGCATACCTCTAGTGAACCTGAGATACAAAAACCTCCTGATAATAATGATGTCTCTATTTCCGATGCTGAAACTCAGTCTGGTAATGAACATTCACCTAGTGATAATGAAAATGATGATGATGATGTTCATGAAGATGCTCAACCTAATAATGATAAAGAACCAGATAATGATGTTGAAATGGAGCTTGCTGCTGATCTTGATAACCCACAACCTAAAAATAAACGTTATGATAAAAGAGACTTTGTGGCTAGGAAACATGGTAAAGAAAGAGAGCCATGGGTTCAGAAACCCATGCCATTTCCACCTAAGCCATCTAAGAAAAAGGATGATGAAGAATTTGAGCGCTTTGCTGAAATGATTAGGCCAGTCTTTTTGCGTACCTGTTTAACTGATATTTTAAAGATGGCCCCCTATGCGAAGTACATGAAAGACATCATCACTAATAAAAGAAAGATACCTGAAGCTGGAATCTCCACCATGCTTGCTAATTATTCTTTTAAGGATGAAGTACCTAAAAAACTTGGAGATCCTGGAATACCAACTATACCTTGCTCCATTAAAAGAAACTATGTCAAAACTGCTTTGTGTGATTTAGGAGCCGGTGTTAGTGTTATGCCTTTCTCCTTATACAAGAGACTTGATTTGAATAAACTCACACCTACTGAAATATCATTGCAAATGGCTGATAAATCAACTGCCGTACCTATCAGTATTTGTGAGGATGTGCCCGTTGTCGTTGCAAATGTTACTATCTTAACGAACTTTGTTATTCTTGAGATGCCCGAGGACGACAACATGTCGATTATCCTTGGTAGACCCTTTTTGAATACTGCAGGGGCTGTTATTGATTGCAATAAAAGCAAAGTCACTTTTCATATCAATGGTAATGAGCACACAGTGCACTTTCCGAAGAAACAATTCCAAGTGAATGGTATAAATGTTATTGAAGAATCTCCGACCATCACGATTGGAAGCTTTAAATTACCTCTACCTACTGCCAAAAAGAAATATGACACACTTATTGTTGGGGATATGCACATCCCCATTGAGGTAACTTAGTGTTTCACGAAAGTTCTTCGGTTTCATGTTAATCGAAAATGGTTGTTAATAAGACTTGATCAACCTTATTAATGGATCATTTTTGAGAGGTATGAAGTTGATGAACCTAGTAAGCACAACTCTCTGCTCCCACATTTTATTTTCTGTTTTAGTTAGTCAAATAAAATAAAATGTCATGATTATCTTGTTTTCTGTTTTCGCCGTGCAATAAAAAATGACCCAGAAAAAAAAATCTCAGAATGTCGTGAAAATTTGATATGATTTTTTTCTGAATATTTCTGAATTTCTGGTGCAAATAATACCAGAGGGGGTGCACCTGGTGCCCACAAGACACCAGGGCGCGCCAGCACCCCCTAGCACGCCCTGGTGGGTTATGGCCCCCACGTGGCCCCCCTCACTTACCTCTTTAGCCCACATCATCCCCTACCTCTAGAAAAAAATCACCACAACCACCATTCCCGTGTTCTTGCTCTCAAACCCGCGGATTTCGATCTCTTTGCTCGAAGCTCCGTTAATGAAACTGTTTGGAGGGATTGCTACTTGGTATGTAACTCCTCCGCTGCTTCAATTAGTTTTTGATTTAGTGGGTTATTTTTAGAGTAATTAGCTACTCTTGGTGCTGCTGTAGATGAGCTTGCATGTTGAATTCTTAGAGTTCTAAGTAGTTTGAATGCTCAATATAGCCTCTATGCATGCTTAGGAGTAGTTGCTATCAATTTCACGAAGTTTTGTTGACAAAATTTTGTGTCAAAAATATTTCAGAAATTTGTTCGCAAATAAAAATGCAATTCTTTAGGTGTTCTTCGAGGAGGAGATCCTCGGAAGCCTCATCAAGTGGAATCTCGGTTCGACAGTCTTATGTTGAGCCAAGCGAAAGCTCGATGCGAGATGCCGCCACCAAATCATGCTTGTGGCCGTGCGACGAGTTCATGGAAGGTGCAGGTATTAAGGAGGAATTTGACCAATTTATCCACAATGCAGAACTTGCTCCCTTCATCGCAGATAAGTGTTCTCAACATCTCGATCTCACGAAAACATTCACAAAGAAATTTAAATATTTTCCTCGTGAGTCTAGAGTTTCATTCAACCTTTATGACCGTTCTTTCACCATGCCCTTAGACTTATTCAGTGAAACATGCAAACTTCCATCTTGCGGTTCCCTTGATGAGCCACCAAAATCTGAATATGAATCAGTTTTAGTTAATCTTTGCTATGGTGAAGATAGGGGAGTAACACAAGGGAGAATTAAGAGCATCCATTTCCCATCGATACAATATTTCGCGGTTTTAATGGTAAATGTATCGTAGGCAAGCAAGATTGTAGCACACTGTGTGCTCATGATTTTATTCTCATACACACTATCATAACTGGAAATAAATATTATAATCTTGGTGCAATTGTTGCACGGAGACTACAGATCAATGCTGCTAATGGTAATTTTTATGGAGGAATCTATGCCTCCCGTGTAGCAGAGAGATTAAATGTCTCACCATGTCCTAGTGACCCCATCCTACCTACTCAGTATTTAGACTTTGAGGCTATGAAGCGCCATAAGTTCCTTACAGGCACGGCCACTAATTACACCTATAACTTGAGATTTAATAAAAAACCTGTTGTGTCTGTTACTTTGCCTACTCCTGCTCTCTTTGATTTTCACAGTAGGGGAAGATACTATGTCCTTGAGAGCGAGGCCCATGCGTACAATGCGGAGGTTGAAGCCGCCAGGAGGGCCGCGGAGTTTGCACCGAGGGCCTAGGTGAGCCATCACCCAGATTATTATTCATACGGATGGTGATTACCAAGCTAGGCCAAAAGCCTAAGCTTGGGGGAGTACGTATTTCCACCGACATTTCATTCATGTTCACACATTTCATTCCAGTTGTCGGTGTTCACACTTTTTCATTGTAATATCCATGCTAGATTTGTTTTCTCGCTTTCTTCTTGTGTGTTTGAAAAACTTTGAGAAAATCCAAAAATATTTCCCACTTCTTTTTAGTTTTTCTTTCTAGCTTAATTAAATTGTAGTATCAAAAGAAAACCCAAAAAGATTTCTCGTTTCTTCTTTTGCTTGTTGGGAGCTTTCCCGTGTAAATAGTTTTTCTCGTTTTTGTTTTACTCTTTAATTTGCTTTCTTCAAGAAAAACCAAAAACTCCAAAAATATTTCAGTGTGTTTCTCTGAAATTCTTTTCAGTTTATTTGAGTCGTACCAAGGAGAAGACCACAATGAAAATGTTGAGTGGCGCTCATATGCATTATTGTTTATCTAACAATGAGCCCATATTACTTTGTCTTCTCCTCTTGAATAAAATGTTTGCAGATTCCAGCTTAGTCCACGGTACTCTTGCACTATTATTATCTTCTAATCATTTGGTCGTGCAAGTGAAAGGCAATAATGACGATATTTGATGAATTGACTGTGGCAGAGAAAAGCGGGTATGAACTCAACTTGTTTTTGTTTTTGTAAATATGCTTAACCTAGTATCCTTGATTCAACATATTATGATCAAACATGTTTGCAATGACCATTAGAGATTATAGTTGTTCATGCCATGCTTAAGTAGCTAGGAGTGGATAATGATTTATCTTGGATGTCAACATGCATTAAAATGGTTGTGATGTGGTATGATGATATGGTATCCTCCTCTGAATGTTTCAAGTGGCTTGACTTGGCACATGTTCACGCATGTAGTTGAATCAAAACCAACATAGCCTTCCTGATATTTATGTTCATGGTGTCCATATCCTACTCATGCTAGTATTCAATGTTGATTATATGTAATGCATGTTCATGACCGTTTTCGCTCTCTAGCTGGCCGCTTCTCAATCTATTTGCTAGCCTTCGCCTGTACTAAGCGGGAATACTGCTTGTGCATCAAAAGCCTTAAACCAAGTTATGCCAGATGAGTCCACTATACCTACCTATATGCGGTATTACCCTGCCGTTCCAAAGTAAATTTGCATGTGCCATCTCTAAAAATTCAAATATACATCTATTTTGTATGCCTAGACCGCTCATGGAGCGACAGGGGGCGGTCAGTATCTTCCATGCTAAGCGGGTTATTGTCATGATGAGTGTTTATTCACTCGTCCTTACACGAGAGGGGCGGTAATAGGGATTCCCAGTCCCGAAATCAAAAATCAAAAAAAATTAAACAAAACTCCCCTAGGAATGTTGTTGGTTTGGACGGTACCCGTGGATGCGGCTAGCCGTGGAGTGTGATTGTTGGTGGAGGGGGAGTAAACCTTTACTTTTACCGCTTGGGAACCGCCGCTAATTTGTTTAGCATGGAAGATATTGTTAACTCTTGTTCATAACGTTGACAGGAAGGGTGTACCTCCCAAAATTATATCTATTCCTGTTTTAAACCTTGAGCTCTCGCACCGCTGCAAATCCATGCTTCCCTCTGCGAAGGGAGTATCTATTTATTTTTTATGTTGAGTCATCACCTTCTCAAATAAGCGCCAGATCTGAGAGCACTTTCCTCATCCTCATGCATTGTGTATAGTTGATGTTGGGTGTAGCATGACTGGATCTTTTCTACCATGAATTACAATGTTTAGTCGCTGCTTGAACTTAGGAGGTGCTCTGCATTGATGTTTTGCGGTCTCAGAAAGGGCTAGCGAGATACCACTATTGTCATATTGTATCATGATTGTTTTGACAAAGTGTTGGCGTTTGAGATATCTTATTATTGCTCGCTAGTTGCTTATGTTATTGTTATGAATTCATATAATTTCTAAGAGTTATTGTTGTCATGGTTAGTCATAATCTTTGCTGAAAACCTGGGTGCTACTTAAGCATATATATGTAAACAAGAACAAAAGAGTTCGTAAAAGTTTTTCTTTATCACTTTCAGTTTGTCAACTGAATTACTTGAGGACAAGCAATGGGTTAAGCTTGGGGGAGTTGATACGTCTCCGTCGTATCTACTTTTCCTCACACTTTTGGCCTTGTTTTGGACTCTAATTTGCATGATTTGAATGAAACTAACCCGGACTAACGTTGTTTTCAACAGAACTACCATGGTGTTGTTTTTTGTGCAGGAAAAAAAGTTCTCGAAATTGGACGAAACTTTTTGGAGATTTATTTTAGACTAAATAAAAAATACTGGAGTAAAGAACCACCGGAGGGGGGCCACAGGCTGGGCAGCATACACCAGGGTGCGCCAGCCCCTCAGGCGCGCCCTGGTGGGTTGTGCCCACCTCGTGGCCCCACTGACCCTAATTCCGGCACTATAAATTCCTATTTTCGGAGAAAAAAATCAAGGAGAAAGTTTCATCGCGTTTTACGATACGGAGCCGCCGCCACCTCCTGTTCTTCATCGGGAGGCCAGATTTGGAGCCCGTTTGGGGCTCCGGAGAGGGGAATCTTCGGTCTTCATCATCATCAACCCTTCTCCATCGCCAATTCCATGATGCTTCGCACTGGGAGTGAGTAATTCCTTCGTAGGCTTGCTGGTCGGTGAGGAGTTGTATGAGATTCATCATGTAATCGAGTTAGTTTTGTTAGGGCTTGATCCCTAGTATCCACTATGTTCTGAGATTGATGTTACTATGACTTTGCTATGCCTAATGCGTGTCACTAGAGCCCGAGTGCCATGATTTCAGATCTGAACCGTTTATGTTATCACCATTATATCTATGTTCTTGATCCGATCTTGCCTAGTCATATGCACCTATTACGTGTTATGACCCGTCAACCCCATAGTGACAATATTTGGGATACTTCACGGTGATGACCGTAGTTTGAGGAATTCATGTATTCACCGTGTGTTAATGCTTTGTTCCGGTTCTCTATTAAAAGGAGGCCTTCATATCCCTTAGTTTCCTTATGGACCCCGCTGCCACGGGAGGGTAGGATAAAAGACGTCATGCAAGTTCTTTTCCATAAGCACGTATGACTATTTACGGAATACATGCCTGCATTACATTTATGAACTGGAGCTAGTTCTGTGTCGCCCTAGGTTATGACTGTTATATGATGAATATCATCCAACGAGTTCACCGATCCAGTGCCTACGAGTTTTCCACTCATTGTTCTGGCTAAAGTTACTATTGCTGTTGTTACTATTGTTCCAACTGCCACAAAACTATTGCTATCACTGTTACTGTTACCGTTACTGCTGCTACTGCTATCAAAATATCATATTACTGTGCTACTGATCACTTTGCTACAGATATTTAATCTCCAGGTGTGGTTGAATTGACAACTCAACTGCTAATACTCTCAAATATTCTTTGGCTCCCCTTGTGTCGAATCTATAAATTTGGGTTGAACACTCTACCCTCGAAAACTTTTGCGATCCCCTATACTTGTGGGTTATCACATAGCCATTCCGAGATATATTGCCATGCAACTTTCACCGTTACTGTTCATATGACTTGTGCATTCATTGTCATTTTGCTTTGCATGGTCTTATAGTTTGCATGATACTGTGGCAAAACCGCCATTCGTCATTGCATACATGTTACGCTATCATCATTGCATATCCCGGTACACTGCGAGAGGCATTCATATGTAGTCATATTGTTTTTTCTGTTTTATCGAGTTGTAAGTAATTTGAAGTGTGATGAATACCATCATTATTATTAGAGTGTTGCCCCTACCTATGAGGAATTATTAAAGTGAAAAAACTAAAAAAGGAAAGGCCAAAACAGCCAAAGAAAAAAGAAAGAAAAAAGAAGAAAAAAGAGAAAATGGATAAAAAAAAGGAAAAGCAAAAGAAATGGGAGATGAGAGAAGGGGTGACATTAATATCCTTTTTCCACACTTGTGTTTCAAAGTAGCACCATGTTTTTCATATAGAGAGTGCTCATGTTTAGTCACTTTCATATACTAGTGGGAATCAATGTAGAACTTAGCTTGCATATTTCATTTATGGGTTCCTCAATTGCGTGAGTTCTTCATGATTCAAGTAGGTTAGATGCACACCCATTTAGTTTCATAGAGCTTTCATACACTTATAGCTCTAGTGCATCAAAAGTTGCATGGCAATCCGTACTCCTTGCATCGATATCGATTGAAAGGCCACTACTGCAGGATGCTGCTAACGCGACACATCAATCAGAGACCCTTCGACAAAACTGTGTGCGATGACCAAATCGCAAACGGTATAGTTATAGCTCCGTCGTTAATGACGTTAACTGTGTGCGATGGCGTATCCATCAAATACGATCTAAAAAATAGTTGCGTGTGCGATGTTTGGCAAACAGTTGGCCTAGATAAATTGTTTGCGATTGGGTAATATAACACAAACGCTTATAAAAATACAAGTGTGTGCGATGTACGGCATACAGTTCACCCCGATAAACTATTTGCGCTGATCAAGCAGAACACAAACGATTGTCCAGATGATCACGTGTGCGATAGACGGCATACAGGTCACTCGGATGAACTGTTTGTGATGAGGTAAAATAACATAAACGGTTACATAGATCAAGATGTGTGTGATAGACCGCATACAGGCCACTGGGATGAACCGTGTGCGATAAGCAAAAATAACACAAACGGTTTCTAAGATCAAGATGTGTGTGATGTACACAGGCCACTCGGATGTGTTGTGGGCAAATGGTTCCGGATAAAGAACTGTCAGGGACTGATGAAATCATCACCGACGGTTGGTTGTTTATTCCGTATGCGATGTGATTTGCTCAATCTGCCCACAAACATCTAAGCTCTATTTAGGAGAACATGATTGCATAACCAAATTAAGCATCCAATACACACATAACATTGGCGCACACCTTAATAAACTATTACATGCATAATAAACTTATCCCTCTAAAACTACGAATATTTCTGCATAGGGGGAGTATGAGAATTGAGAAACGATCATCAAATCATCTACTTCTTGTGACACTTGCCACCAGCGCTCTGCTTGTGGCTTGATCCCTCGTTGTCTTCAGGTAGGAGGCACTTCCTCATGTCAATGATCCGCCTGAACATCTCGTAGCATGTGTACGCTTGCTTGGCCATGGTCTAGAGGTGATATTCATCCGGTTTCTTCAGACAGGCTTGTTCTTGTCGCACTCATCCTTCATGTCAGCATAGTAGGGTCGATGATGGCCTCGGCCAGGTCAACATGGGACTCCATGTGCTTCTTGCTGCCCCAGACCTTGTAGTGACCGCGGATGTCGACAAGCTTCTGGCAGGCCAAGCCCGAAGTCTTGAGCACCTTTGGATCGTCGGTGGTGTCCACCGTAGCGAACCTGTAGTTGGGGCTGTTGACAAACCTGGTGAAACGCTCGCAAGGCACTGTGGCCAGGCAGTAGTGGTAGAGGAGGACGTGATGGCCGACGCACAACTAGGCGACGGCAACCTTTTGATCATGCCCGGCACGATCGCCGGTGTAAGCGAGGTCGAAGCCGACCACTTTATACTTGTCATCCACATCAAGCAGCCGCTCCATGGTGTCCATGGAGTCCTCCACCATGCCTGGGTAGTTGGTGTACACCACCATGAGGTCTGTCTTCCTCATGTGGGTCTCCACATGATGCACGCCGAACTCCATTGGAGCGCCGCTGGACATCCTCTCTGTATGCGTCGTCCAGGGTGCGCTTATTGTGTTGTGGGGCGCGATCGAAAGCGTGAAGAGACTATGGTTAATGGCCGTGGGTATAAATGGGGGCCGGACGTCCTGGAAAACCGACACGTCCGGATGGCAGTTTTTGCAGCGCGTGATTCAGTCGTGGAGCACGTAACTGCATGGGGCGATGCGCGTGGTGCAACTGCATGCATATGGAGCCCCGAACGTGATCGTGGGCCGGCCCCAACCACTGGCCGAGCGCGCGCGGAGGGGCGCGAGAGCAGAGCACGCGCAGGGATGAGAGAACAGAGCACATGGTGGGACGCGAGGTCGAACCAGACCACTCTGTACTTGTCCTCGTCAAGTAATATGTCCATGACGTTGGAGTTCTCCATCCAGATCGGATGTTTGGTGTACACCACGAACGGACAGGGCGTGTCTACGGCATGCATGGTCCAAACACGACACATCAATCAGAGACCCTTCGACAAAACTGTGTGCGATGCATGAATCGCAAAAGGTCTAGTGCAAGCTCCGTCGCTAATGGCACGAACTGTGTGCGAAGGTGGATCCATCAAATACGATTCAGAAAGTAGTTGCATGTGCGATCTACAGCAGACAGTTTGTTCTTATGAACCGTTTGTGATTAGAGAAGATAACAGAAACGGTTACCAAAACTACATACATGTGAGAAGTACGGCATACAGTTCACTCAGATAAACTGTGTGCGCTGATACAGCAGAACACAACTGATTCGGCATCACAAGATGTGTGCGATATACAGAAAACAGGTGAGTAATGAGAATCGTGTGCGAACACCAGATATAACACAGACGATTGGTGCTAATAACCTGTGTGTGTTGTGGGGAAACGTTTGCTGGTATACAACTGTTAGCGATTGATGAAATCATCACCGACGGGTTTTGTAGTTTTGTCCGTGTGTACTGTGATTTGCTCAGTCTGCACAACATCAATGCTGCGCCTACAGAACAACAACATATGTACTTATAAGAACACGATTGCATAAACAAAAAAGAACACAATGCAATTTCAAATATTGTATCACAAATACCAGCAATATTACAAGGTTCAAATTCCAGCATAACGAGGCCCAAATTCAAAGAGTACAAGGTACAAAATGACATTAGAAATCAAAATCAATCTTCAGGATCCATGGGATGAAATATTTCTGCGAAGGGATCATCCACCGAGAAGTCAAATATCGGCTCGATAGAATCGCTTCCGAATAATCTGTCATATGAACTTCCAAAGTAAAAATCAGCTTCTGCAGAGCCTTTTCCATTCCGCTGTAGACGCCTCCGCTGGTCAGTAAACCATCCATTGTGGTGCACTAAATATAGTGCAAACCTCATTACCTTGAGCACCCTTGCTTTCTGAACAAAGAAACTGGCAAATTGAATCTCTGATTGGTGCCTCGGTACTCGTTCAAAGTAATTTCCGTGAGATGGAATTCAAGTCATTCGATGGGATTGTTATATTGGGCCACCTTTTCCACTCTAACTCCTGCTTGTATCTGCAAATGAAGACATCATATCAGTGCTTAGATGTAGTATCGAACGCTACGGGCCTCTTTGATTTGCATGATTTATAAAATATACTAATAGATTGACATGCCATCTTCGGTCGTTCATGATTAACATCTCAAAAAAAATGTATAGTACACATTTCATTGTAATCATGGGTAAAAGTACTAACAAATTTAACTCCGTTGTGGTTAAGAATTAACAAGAAAGGAACATCACCTCGACATATAGCTTCTCCGTGCACGGAAAGCATGTAAGGAACTTAACAACTTCATCCAGATTGGGGCCGATATATTGTAGTGCCAAGATCTTCACTGTGCGCAGAGACTATGCGAGGTTTGTGGGAATCATTTTTTGGATGACAGCCGAACATAGATCAACAAAAACTAGATAAAATGTGATGTACAATAATAAGAATGAGAAGAAGATTGTTGTACCTGAACGAGTATGGATCCATCTATAACAAGTTCAGAGAATTTAGCACACGAATACCCCAAACTGTCAATTTCGGTGCGCCAATGACCCTGATTCTTGTTCGACCTTCTTTATCAAGTACAAACAATCTCTCTAGGAAAGGCACATTCTCAATGACCATATCATGAAACTCCCCAACTGACAGCGTGTTGCGGCACCAGCCATGCACATAAATCGTATGGAGATTCGTCGTAGCGATGTGGAGGCTACTGAACCTGTCGTGGTTTTGTCACGGCAGATGTCCTAGTGTCAGGACTTATGTGTGAAGCCATCGCTATGGCGGTTAACTCGAAGGGGTTGGTCGGGACGGAAGACACAGGTTTACCCAGGTTCGGCCCCTCTCGAAGGAGGTAATAGCCTACGTCCTGCTTTGAGTTGTATTGATTGGATATCGATTACAAGGGAGCGGATTCGCTTGACCTAGTCCTCGATCAAAGGTTTTTCGTCCCTAAGCCGCCCAGGTAACCCGCCTTTATATACACAGGTCAAGGCCCTGGGCTTACAAGAGTACGGGCCGGGCCATACTTGATAACTCATCTTGCCTCTAATTACTCATGCCTTGTCGGACAAGCCGCCACCGGCGGCTTACGCCACCGGGTCACACATCATATTCTGCCACTGGGCCTCCAGGCCCATTGGGCAAGCTATTTCCAAGCCTTACCGTTAAGCCGCCTACCTCATGACCCAGCCCCACCTGGGCGGGTCTTACCATGGGGTTATATCCCCAACATTAGGCCCAGATTGATTTGAACCGGTTCATGTCAATCTTCAAGTCTTCTGGTTGGCGAATCTTGCATTCTTTGACAAATCTTCATGACCCGCCATATCTGAAAATGGGTGACGTCGTCTCTGATCAATCTTCATGACCCGACATGACGTCATCTCAGGAAAATCAAAATGATTCCCCTGACGTCACAACGAATCTTTTCATTAATATGATCAGCCCAAGAATCGAGGCACTTTTCTTGGTCAATCGTCATCGTGTCTCCTCGATTCCCGCACCGGACTGTTGCTATTCCATCACCTCCTCATAAATAGGCGCGGGGGGGCCCATCATTTTCACTTTCCCCGCCGCTGCCTTCTTCTTCTTCCTCCAGACGCTCGCACCGCCGAATCTCTCCCGCGCCGTCCGGTCCTCGCCGTCGTCTCCAACTCAGGCCGCTGCATCACCCTGGTCGCATCCAGAGCACTCCCGCTTTTGCCCACTCCATCCGCATTTCTCATGTTCCATCTTTGCCCTTCTCTTAGATCTGCATTAATTCTTCAAGCTTCCCCCGAGTTCATCGGGTTTTCTTCGAGTTCATCATCGCTCATCGGAGCGTTCTTCGTAGATCAGGGAAGAAATACTTCTTTAGGCTTTATAATGTTAGCCGAACCATGTGGCCATCTGCTCAATAAGCATGCCATGTTCATTATAGATTTCTTACTTACTCTAATCCGTATAGGAACTGCCTGTTCTTCCACTGGTTTTTTAGGTTTAGGAATATTTTCCTTTTCATCTCGTCCGTAGATCTTAAAACGGTAGCTGTAGCTGTTGGAATCTGTTTTTCCAGACTTAGCAATTTTTCCAATACTCACTGGCAAACTTGACCCGCCATCATACTGCCGGCTCTCATTGTCATGTCGCAACCTGCTTCGGCGGCTATAGCTGCTTTGATCCTTTATAATGACCCGCCAAGCACCATCACCATCTGAGAGTCATAGCTGCTTTGGTCATGACGTGTTTTTAACCCGCCATATACTCATACTTTTCCGCAGTCTTTTAAGCCGCCGCCATGGCTAAGATCCGGGGTGACTGAGGAATCACTCAAAGATTTTGTCACCATGGGAGTTTTGCCGGCTCAGGATGTTATCCACTGGCGGGTTCCGGGCAATGAAACCACTCCCAAGCCCGAGGATGGGGAAGTCATTTTGTTCACAGACCATCTTCTTCGTGGCTTCTCACCGCCCGGGTCTAAATTTTTCCGGGACGCCTTACACTTGTACAAACTGCACCCTCAATGTAGGAGATATGCCCTAGAGGCAGTAATAACAGTTATTTTGTATCTCCGAGTTTGTAATGAATGTTTATGATCCATGCTATAACTGCAATGATTCTCGAGTCTACAATAACCACGAGGCTTGGAGGGAAACTCACGTGCACGTGTGGTATAATAAACGGTAAATTGTATTCCTAGTCTTGCCTCTAAGACTAGCTCAAGTATTGTAGGATGATCCTGTTTTCCTGATCATGGGCATGGCTATGCCGGCAATTTTGAGGGCACGATGTTGGTAGAACACTTGTGTTGAATCAACCCAAATTGATGTTATGCTATGAGATTCTTTCGTCACTAGTTTATGGTTAATAACACAGAGATAGTTAATGTTTGCATAATTCCTTAGACCATGAGAGTATCGAGTTCCTTCGTGCTTGCTTCGTGAACTTTGGGGTTTGTTAAACGTCATCCGTTACTGGGTGGCTATTACGGCGGCTTACGGGTTCATGGAAAAGTATGGCAAGTAACTTGATAGCTCAAGATTGGGATTTGCTCCTCCGACGATGGAGATATATTCTCGGGCCCTCTCGGTGTTACGGTATCCATCATCGTCTGGCCAGACGCAGTGTGATTTGATCACAGGGATGCCGGAACACGAAAACGAGAAAAGAGAACAAAACCGGTAACGAGGTAACTTGCATAGTGGACAAGTTGTTGATCCACGGGGATGCAGAAAATCTCACCTCGGGTGTTTGTGAAATATCGCGAAGCAACAGGAATAGCACACGGCAACTGGAGGTTCACTCGAATATTCATTCGTGTGGGTATAGGGGTCAATATGGGTGTCCACGGCTCCGATGTTGATCATTGATCGGAAGGGGTTCCGGGTCATGTCTATACTTCACCGAACCTATAGGGTCACACGCTTAAGGGTCATCTATCTGCTGAATACTAGACAGGGAGTCTAAGAGAAAATCACCGAAAAAGTTTCGGACGCCAGAAAAGTTTCGGACAGCAGAAAAGTTCCGCAGAGAGAACACCGGAACAGTTTCGGTAAAACAGAAAAGTTGTTTCAGGGGATACCATTAAGTCAAATTGGTTTCGGCACATGCCTGATAATTCTTGGAGGATGCCAGAATCATTCTGGAAACTTTCTGGAATTTTCCGGGATGAAAACAGGAAATGTTCCGGAGCTGCCGAAACCACTTTAGATGCTTTTCACAGATGAAAATCACTAAACCGGAATTGTTCCGGATCGCATTGAAAATTATTTTAGTGGGGTACTGGAATTGTTCTAAGCCCACATAAATATTTTCAGTTCGACCGGACGCTGAAAAATGTCGTCGTGAATAATGAAAGTGCTTTTTGGATATTTATGGAAAAACATCTTTTTGGATATTTCCAAAAAGGCTTCTAGAAGGGATTGGGGAGCAAGCAAGCTCCTCATGGGGGGCCCCCAAGGGGTGGCCGGCCAAGGGTGGAGCTCCTCCATGGAGCTCCACATGGCACCCTTTTTCTTTCTTATGTTTTTTATGTGTGACATAAAGTGGGGGTAGTTTGGTATTTTCTAGTGCCAACCCTACCCCTTGGTTTTCCTATAAATAGAGGAGATGTGGGCTGCCATCTCTTCATCTTATGCTCTCATACACATGCTTTGCTTTGCAAGCTCTCTCTCTCCCTCCCACGAAAAGAGTTTTTCGTAGAGCCGAAAGGCTGTCTGGGTTCCGGCAGGAACTAGTTCTGGACGGCGAAGCCCTGCCGGATAGATGACACCGTATGTGTGCAACCCCGTAGAGAGGTCGTAGTTTTGATCTTTTGCCCGAGGGGCTGTTCGTGTGTCCTCCCGAAGGGCTGTCCGAGTCTCCGTTCGAGTTTCGAGGGTCCTCCCGAAGGGCTGTTCGCGACATCGTCCGGGGGACTGTCCGACCGCCTCCCGAAGGGCTGTCCGACGAGGGAGTACATCCTCGCGGTTGGGAGGTTGTAAAATCGTAGCTGCGGGGATCTGCACCAACGATCTCCACCGACTCTTCTTCCGCTGCGCTTCGAGTCGGTACGGATCAGATCAAACCTTGTATGCAGTCTCCATAGTGGTCCTGGGCGTGCTCGCTATACCGGAAATTTTTGTTTTCTGTTGCGTTCCCCAACAGTGGCATCAAGAGCCAGGCTATGCGTAGATGCATGTTATGATCTAGAGTACATGAGATGTATGGGTATTGCATAATATAATTTTGTAGTAGATGAGATCTATTGCTGAAAATTATTTGTGCGGGTAGCAGATGAAATCTGTTACCCGATGTTCCTGTTGCTTCCCGTGAATTTGCGTAGTCCTGATCTTGACGGCATGGTGGAATCTCACAAAGTTCTGGCAATCCGCGATCCTTTCATGCTGCTCCTGAGTATGCTGATTGACAGATCAACGAAGTGCTAACAGTTCTTTGGGTTCCACCATAGTTAAAGAAAGATGGATGTTTCGCAGACGAAAGGGCATTGCAGATATGATCTGCACGGGGGTCACGCGTATGACGAAGTTTAGTATGGGGCTCGAGATTTTATTATCTCGTGTTTCATACACCCTGGAAAGTTAATCTAGCAACTTGAATTATCATACTTGATGATGAGCGTTGGTAGCTGCGGTTTGAGTCAAAACCTTAGAAGCCACGTAAAATAAAATTTTGCATAAACCGATTAGAGGCGTCTAACTTGGTTTTGCAGGATGGTTTGCATGTGATGTGGTATAGCAAGTCTCATATAAATTTGATTATGTATGAGATGACTATATGATGTAATTAACATGACATGCGTGTCATGATGCGGCATGATGGCTGGAGCCATATGATTGCACTTTAATGACCTGCGTGTCAACCTTATGTAATGCACTTATTTTATTAGCTATAGAGATAGCAATATTATCTGGTGCATCGACAAGGTGGTGGCAATCTTCGCGAAGGTGAACACCGACGCAAATGCCGAAGACGAAGAATACTTGACTTCTCCGTCAGAAGGGGCTATACCATATCATGCTATTATGAATTGCCTGAGATGTTTATCCCTCTTGATGCACCCTTCTTGATTGCGCGGTAGTCGCTTTTTATTAGGGTGATCTCTCACAAAAATATCAAAGTAGTTATTGTTCACCCAAGTGTAGCACCGTCTGAAATTCGTATCTTTTCGGGGTGCGCCATGTCCACATGGGTACGAACGAATCGAGAGGAATGAGGCGGGTGAGGTCAGACCTCGCAGCAAGATCACTTGGTTGTCTTTGACGTTCAGGCAGGATCGTCCTGAGCTCGGAACACACCCATCGAAAGATGAACAAGAGTCACATGGAGATGTGATCGGCAAGTTTGCCTACCGATTGAAATTCTCGTCATCAGTGATGTCCACATCAATGGCGTTGAATTAAATGTGGGTCTTGTATCACTCATAATCAATTTTGAGAGATATTGATTTGAGTGGGAGCGCACTTTAGAATAAAATTGTTTATTCACTAGTGCAAAAATCATTATGAACAAAGTCTAAGTGAACTTGTGTTTTCCGTTGTAGATCAAATGGCTCGCAATAGCGCGTTCAACTTAGGCCCGATGTTAGAGAAAGACAAGTTAGCTGCGAATGGAAACAACTATGCGGACTGGGTCCGTACCGTGAGGATTGTCCTCAGGAGTGCTAAGAAAGTGTACGTGCTTGACGGACCTCTTCCACCTAAGCCGGCGGCAACCGCCCCGGCAGATGAACAAAATGTCTGGGCCACTAAGGATGATGATTTCAACTTAGTGCAGTGCCTCATGCTGTCTTGCATGAGTTCAGAGCTTCAAAAACGTTTTGAATTCCATAGCTCCTTTGATATGATCAAGGATCTGGATGCTCTGTACAAGTTTAATGCACGGTCTGAACGTTTCGATATCATGAAAATGATGATGGAGACCAAGATGGCTGAGGGAAGTTCAGTTGGTGAGCACGTAGTCAATATGATTGGCTACGCTGAAAGGCTTAAAACCCTGGAATTTCCACTTCCAGAAGAGCATGTTATGGACATGTTGCTCGGTTCACTCCCCCCTTCTTACGAAGGTTTTGTCATGAACTACAACATGAATGGGATGGACAAAACACCTAATGAGGTGCTTGCCATGCTGAAAACTGCTGAAGGAGGACTGCGGAAAAATCGCAAGCAAGTGTTGCTTGTGAATAAAACTGCCAGTTTCAAAAAGGGCAAGCCAAAGAAGGGCAAGGGCGCCGGTAAGACCGGCTTCCAACGCAAATCTAAGGGCAAAGCCAAGAATGAAACTGAGTGCTTCTACTGCAAGGGCACAGGACACTGGAAGAGAAACTGCAAGAAGTATCTGGAAGATAAGAAGTCCGGGAAAACCGGAAAAGGTATAATTGTTATACAAGTTAATGTCATTGACGTTTTGCTTGCTAGCGAAAATTCTAAGTCTTGGGTATTTGATACCGGATCGGTTGCACACATTTGCAACTCGATACAGGGGGCTTCAGAAGGTGCGCAAGCTGGCAAAGAATGAAGTCGTGATGCGTGTCGGGAACGGCGCTGGGATTGCCGCTCAAGCCGTCGGCATTATGCCTCTACGTCTCCCTTCAGGATTTATTTTGGAACTAAGTAACTGTTATTTTGTTCCGTTGTTGTGTAGAAACATTATCTCTGGATCATGTTTAGTGCACGATGGGTACTCCTACAAGTCTGAGAACAATGGTTGTTCACTTTATTGTAAGGATATGTTTTATGGATTTGCACCCATTGTTGGGGAACTTTTCATACTAAATCTTGAATGTGAAAATGGTGTTTTTACCGTGAATGCTAAACGCCTTAAGAAGGCTGATACCACCACCACTTACTTGTGGCACTGTCGGCTTGGCCACATCGGAAAGAAACAAATGCAAAGACTCCATAAAGATGGAGTTTTACCGTCCTTTGATTTTGAATCATTTGACACATGTGAAGCTTGCTTGATGGGAAAAATGACCAAGACGCCATTCACGGGTCATCCTGAACGGGCGAGTGATTTATTGGAAATAATACATAGTGATGTATGTGGTCCAATGAGCACAATCGCACGGGGTGGGTATTTCTACTTCGTGACTTTTACTGATGATTTAAGTAGGTATGGCTATATCTACTTGATGAAGCATAAGTCGGAAACCTTTGAAAAGTTCAAAGAATTTCAGAATGAGGTGGAAAATCATCGTAACAAAAAGATTAAGTTTCTACGGTCTGATCGCGGAGGCGAATATCTTAGTCATGAGTTTGGCCAACATCTGAGTGACCGTGGAATTGTTTCACAGCTTACGCCTCCCGGAACTCCACAGCGAAACGGAGTGTCGGAAAGACGTAACCGAACCCTGTTAGACATGGTAAGGTCGATGATTTCTCTTACAGATCTACCGATATCTTTTTGGGGTCACGCACAACTTACTGCCGCTCACACACTAAACAGAGCACCGTCTAAGTCTGTTGAGACGACACCATACGAGTTATGGCATGGGCAGAAACCCAATTTGTCGCATCTCAAAGTTTGGGGTTGTGAAGCTTATGTAAAACGTTTACAACCGAGCAAACTCGATCCCAGATCAGACAAATGTAACTTTGTAGGTTATCCCAAGGAAACAATTGGGTATTTCTTCTACCAACCCTCCGAGTGCAAAGTGTTTGTCGCTAAAAATGGAGTCTTTCTTGAGAAAGAGTTTCTCGCTAAAGAATTGAGTGGGAGGATAGTACAACTTGATGAGATTAGTGAATCTTCGGCAACTGTTGATATGGCCAAGGAACCGGAAGTAATTCCGCAAATTATCCCTACAACCGAGCCCGAAGTTGTCGCATGTGATGCGGAAACTTCAAACAATGTTGTAACTGGACCACGCAGATCAGGTAGGGCTATCCAGCCACCTGAGTGGTTTCATAATGAAATCTTCATTCTTGAAGACGATGAACCTGCGCACTACAAGGAAGGGCCTAGCTCAAGGGAATGCCACAAGGCCATGAAATCCGAAATGAAATCCATGTACGAAAACCAAGTTTGGAACTTGGAAGAACTTCCAGATGGCGTAAAACCCATTGGTTGTAAATGGATTTTCAAAAGAAAGACGGACGCGGATGGTAACATTACTATCCACAAAGCTAGACTTGTCGCGAAAGGGTTCACGCAAGTTCTAGGGGTAGACTACGACGAGACTTTCTCGCCCGTAGCTATGCTAAGGTCTGTTCGGATATTACTAGCAATTGCTGCTTATTTCGATTATGAAATATGGCAGATGGATGTCAAAACGGCTTTCCTAAATGGAAACCTTGAACAGGATGTATACATGATACAGCCAGAAGGTTTTGTCGATCCTAAGAATGCTGGAAAGGTATGTAAGCTTCAGAAAGCCATTTATGGTCTGAAGCAAGCATCAAGGAGCTGGAACATTCGTTTTGATGAAGTGGTCAAAGAGTTTGGCTTCATCAGGAAGGACGAAGAATCTTGTGTTTACAAGAAGTTTAGTGGGAGCGCAAAAGCATTTCTAATCTTGTATGTGGATGACATATTGTTGATTGGAAATGACGTGAATTTTCTTAGCGAAATAAAAGACTCATTGAAGAAGAGTTTTTCAATGAAAGACTTAGGCGAAGCGGCATATGTATTGGGCATCAGAATCTATAGAGATAGATCAAGACGCCTGATAGCGCTTAGCCAAAGCACGTACATTGACAAGGTGTTGAAAACGTTCAACATGGAGAACTCCAAGAAAGGCCTACTCCCCATGTCACCTGGCACAGTGCTTTGCAAGAATCAGTGTCCTCGGACACTCGATGAGCGAGTACAAATGAATGATATTCCATATGCTTCGGCAGTTGGTTCTATTATGTATGCCATGCTATGTACAAGACCGGATGTTTCCTATGCGCTAAGTGTTAGCAGCCGGTACCAAGGTGATCCAGGATTGGAACACTGGGCCGCAGTCAAGGGTATTCTTAAGTACCTCAGAAGGACCAAGGATTTACTCCTTGTGTACGGAGGTGATGAAGAGCTCATTGTAAGTTGTTACACTGATGCAGGCTTCATGACTGACCCAGATGACTTTAAATCTCAATCTGGCTATGTTTTCATATTGAACGGCGGCGCAGTTGATTGGAAAAGTTCCAAACAAAAGACTGTGGCGGATTCTACAACGGAGGCGGAATATGTTGCTGCTTCAGAAGCCTCCAAGTAGGCTGTCGGAATCAAGCAATTTCTTGAAGACCTTGGTGTGGTTCCAAGTGCTCTGGACCCGGTGGAGATCTATTGTGATAATAGTGGCGCCGTGGCTCAGGCAAGGGAGCCATGTTCGCACCATAAGACAATGCATATTCAACGCAAATATAAACTCATTCGACATCATGTCGAAGAAGGTTTAGTGAAAGTACGCAAAGTTCACACGGATCTGAATGTGTCAGACCCGATGACAAAGCCTCTACCACGAGAAAAGCATGAGCAACACCGGATAGCCATTGGTGTTAGGGAAGCCATGTAACTGGATTATGACTCTAGTGCAAGTGGGAGACTGTAGGAGATATGCCCTAGAGGCAGTAATAACAGTTATTTTATATCTCCGAGTTTGTAATGAATGTTTATGATCCATGCTATAACTGCAATGATTCTCGAGTCTACAATAACCACGAGGCTTGGAGGGAAACTCATGTGCACGTGTGGTATAATAAACGGTAAATTGTATTCCTAGTCTTGCCTCTAAGACTAGCTCGAGTATTGTAGGATGATCCTGTTTTCCTGATCATGGGCATGGCTATGCCGGCAATTTTGAGGGCACGATGTTGGTAGAACACTTGTGTTGAATCAACCCAAATTGATGTTATGCTATGAGATTCTTTCGTCACTAGTTTATGGTTAATAACACAGAGATAGTTAATGTTTGCATAATTCCTTAGACCATGAGAGTATCGAGTTCCTTCGTGCTTGCTTCGTGAACTTTGGGGTTTGTTAAACGTCATCCGTTACTGGGTGGCTATTACGGCGGCTTACGGGTTCACGGAAAAGTATGGCAAGTAACTTGATAGCTCGAGATTGGGATTTGCTCCTCCGACGATGGAGAGATATTCTCGGGCCCTCTCGGTGTTACGGTATCCATCATCATCTGGCCAGACGCAGTGTGATTTGATCACAGGGATGCCGGAACACGAAAACGAGAAAAGAGAACAAAACCGGTAACGAGGTAACTTGCATAGTGGACAAGTTGTTGATCCACAGGGATGCAGAAAATCTCACCTCGGGTGTTTGTGAAATATCGCGAAGCAACAGGAATAGCACACGGCAACTGGAGGTTCACTCGAATATTCATTCGTGTGGGTATAGGGGTCAATATGGGTGTCCACGGCTCCGATGTTCATCATTGATCGGAAGGGGTTCCGGGTCATGTCTATGCTTCACCGAACCTATAGGGTCACACGCTTAAGGGTCATCTATCTGCTGAATACTAGACAGGGAGTCTGAGAGAAAATCACCGAAAAAGTTTCGGACGCCGGAAAAGTTTCGGACAGCGGAAAAGTTCCGCAGAGAGAACACCGGAACAGTTCGGTAAAACTGAAAAGTTGTTTCAGGGGATACCATTAAGTCAAATTGGTTTCGGCACATGCCTGATAATTCTTGGAGGATGCCAGAATCATTCTGGAAACTTTCTGGAATTTTCCGGGATGAAAACCGGAAATGTTCCGGAGCTGCCGAAACCGCTTCAGATGCTTTTCGCAGATGAAAATCACTAAACCGGAATTGTTCCGGATCGCATCGAAAATTATTTTAGTGGGGTACTGGAATTGTTCTAAGCCCACATAAATATTTTCAGTTCGACCGGACGCTGAAAAATGTCGTCGTGAATAGTGAAAGTGCTTTTTGGATATTTATGGAAAAACACCTTTTTGGATATTTCCAAAAAGGCTTCTAGAAGGGATTGGGGAGCAAGCAAGCTCCTCATGGGGGGCCCCCAAGGGGTGGCCGGCCAAGGGTGGAGCTCCTCCATGGAGCTCCACATGGCACCCTTTTTCTTTCTTATGTTTTTTATGTGTGACATAAAGTGGGGGTAGTTTGGTATTTTCTAGTGCCAACCCTACCCCTTGGTTTTCCTATAAATAGAGGAGATGTGGGCTGCCATCTCTTCATCTTATGCTCTCATACACATGCTTTGCTTTGCAAGCTCTCTCTCTCCCTCCCACGAAAAGAGTTTTTCGTAGAGCCGAAAGGCTGTCTGGGTTCCGGCAGGAACTAGTTCTGGACGGCGAAGCCCTGCCGGATAGATGACACCGTATGTGTGCAACCCCGTAGAGAGGTCGTAGTTTCGATCTTTTGCCCGAGGGGCTGTTCGTGTGTCCTCCCGAAGGGCTGTCCGAGTCTCCGTTCGAGTTTCGAGGGTCCTCCCGAAGGGCTGTCCGCGACATCGTCCGGGGGACTGTCCGACCGCCTCCCGAAGGGCTGTCCAACGAGGGAGTACATCCTCGCGGTTGGGAGGTTGTAAAATCCTAGCTGCGGGGATCTGCACCAACGATCTCCATCGACTCTTCTTCCGCTGCGCTTCGAGTCGGTACGGATCAGATCAAACCTTGTATGCAGTCTCCATAGTGGTCCTGGGCGTGCTCGCTATACCGGAAATTTTTGTTTTCTGTCGCGTTCCTTAACACTCAAGACATTGGCCCCAATTCTGTCACCAATCTGTGCCAGTTCCAAAATCTCTGTGAAGCTTATCTGCAAGAAGAGCCGTCTGTTGACCTCTTCAAGGAATATTTCTACGTCAACCGCCAAACAGAAATGGCGGATGGGCCGAGTCTTGAGCTTGGAGGTGTTACTCTTCAGAGACGGAGGGATGTACTCTTTGCAGCAGCAGTTCTGCCGAGTCATCCCAACGATTGGAACAAAACCTAGTTTTATTGCAAAGACACTTCCCCAGAAGGAGAGAATCCACTTCCGGGTTATCGTCCTTACCGGCTCAGCACCGACACCGAGCTCCCAGACCGGATGTCTGCCGCAGAGCGCATCCAATATGGTCCAACTTTTTCAAAAATAAGGGCCCTTTTAGCCAACGGGTTAACAGGCGTTGATCTGACCCGTTGCTGGGTCTCTTGGAGGATTCTTCCGCTGAGCCGCCATGATGCCTTAATGTGTCAGTATACTGGCGAGGTGAACGATCCTCAACGCTTCAATTAGACTCCCCTGGTAGACCAGGATCTCAATGTCATCGTCAAATCTCTACTGGGAGAGCCTCAATCAGTCTGTAACAGGACGGGGTTAAGTCCCTTTTATGCACTTAACCCGGCTCCAGAGGTGAATCTTTTCACCCTAATCTTCACCCTTTCCTTAAATGCCTTATTTCTTGTAGTCTATTTTAACCATTCTGCCAATGCATATACTTATACGTAGGCCGGCTCTTCCTTCTGGAACAAGAGGTTAACCATTACCTCTAAAAAGAAAAGCAAAGCAAACAAAGCAACCAAAGCTAAAGCTCCGGCTCGTAGGCAGAAACAATCAACCGACGAATTATTCGGCCTGGACGACTCAGAGTTAGAACTTGATTCTCTTGGTCGTCTTTTTATATAACTTATTGACGCTGACTCTTCTCAGGAAGAGGCAGAGGCCAGTGAAGCCGGAGCTGCAGAGGTAAGTATCATCTCCTCCGACTCAGAACCTCTGCCAACAGAGAGAATCCGGCGGGTCATCCGGAAAGTTAAGTTTTCACATCCTCTTGCTCACTTGGACCCTGACTTTCTTTTGAAGAAACAGCAACATGACGCCAGACGTCAGACCCGGAGCGGCGGCTCTGAAGACCTGGTGGCCGGCTTGCCTGACACTCTGGCTCACAGAAAACGTCGCAACGAGGTACTTCCGGCTTATATCTGTACTGCCGTATATTACTCTTGTGTTGTCACCTGCTCATACTGCTTCTTCTAATTGTATCAGGAAACTCCTCCTTCATCTGGCGACTCAACCGCCTCCAAACTGCCTCCCCTTGTCATCAATCCGGGGTAACTTTCTTATACCCTTTCCCTGCTTATTACCACACTGTCTTTGCCTATAACTAACCATGAAATCCATGCTTTGCAGGGCCCAGGCCAAGAAAAGAAAACTGAGTTGGTCATCTTCCCGTCCGGATGCCTCACAACCGGAAGATCCAAAGCTTGACGCTCCTGACACTCAAGTGCAGCCATCCAATGCTGGCCAGGGTGCTCATGACAACACTCCCCAACCCAACGAGCCGGCGGATGCTGACATTGTGATCACTGAAGCTTTTTTGGAGACGGACCCTAAGCCGCCCAGCCCCTTGCCACCAACTCAAGAGGTGCCGGCTCAAGAAGAAGAGGTCATCATTACCGGCTCAGCCTATGCCGCTCCGGCTCCCTCCAATGTGCTAACCAAGCATATCAACAAGGCTGAGACACCTTCTCCTGAGAAGAATAAAAACAAACTTGATCTGCCAAACTTGGAGAAGCTGACCGCTGACGAATTGCACTCGGGCTATTTGAGCCGCCTGGCCTCCAGCAGGGACATGGAAGCTAGGCTGGTAGACATGATGAAGAAAATATATGAGGTATTCCACTTCTCTGCTCTCTGTATACCTTTACGTAGCCCCCAAGGGCCGGCTTATATTCTCGAAAATAAGCCGGGTCTACAATAATATGTAGACTTGAATAGACCAATGTTGTAGCCCCCAAGGGCCGGGTCATTATACCAATAATGAGCCGGTACTTATTGGCTTAAGAAACGCAAAAATGCCAATTGTAGCCTCCAAGGGCCGGCTCATTATACCAATAATGAGCCGGGACTTTTGTAGACCTGATCCTAGATTTGTAGAGCAATGTGTAGCCCCCAAGCGCCGGGTTATCTTCATGAAGATGATCCGGGTCTTATTTGTATTGTAGACATAAGAAAGAACTAATACACATTAGCCCCCAAGTGCCAAGTATATTGCTTGCAATCTGCTTGGGACTTGTAATGATTCTTTGCCAAACTTCTAAAGACCAGTATGAGCCGGACTGGCGGCTTAAAACTGATAATTTTGCCTCGTTATGACTTGTCTTGTGCAGGAATCCTTAAATGTTGTTGAAGCTAACGTGACAGACCTTAAGAAGAGTCTGGCACTACAACAAGAGGGCCGAGCAGAAGCCAACGCAAAGTGGCAGATCGCCTTGACTGAGCTGGAGAAAATCAAAACTGAGCTTGAGTCATACAAAGAGTCTGCCGAAACGAGCCAAGCCGCCCTGACCAAGCGTGCAGAAGACACAGAGGGCCGTCTGAAAACGGTGACTGAAGAGCTGACCAGCCTGAAGCAGCACATAAGCCGGATGACCGAAGCCGTCTTTGGTAAGCATTGTTGACTGTACTTGTAATTATGCTTGAAATGATCCTATGGAGACTCGCCCGGCGACTTACGATCTCAATCCCTTTTGCAGGCCAACGAACTCGCCAACTTCCGGATGACAGCCTGTTGAAGCTGAAGGCTTTATACGCCTTCACTGAGCAACTATACTCCGAAGCCTCTTCATCATCAGGGCAGTTTTTGGTGAAAAAGGTGTGCCAAAACTGATCAAGGATGTGTCGAATTATCTCTCCACTGTTCCCAGGCACTTCGAGGAAATAATAAGATCAGCCGCCCGCAAGGGCGCAATTTCTGCTTTAAGCCGGGCGCTAGCATATGCTCCGGAGCTTCACCTGGAAGAGATGATGGGCGGCTTCCCGCAACTCAAGGACGACGGGTCAGCATTCACTCAGGATGACTACGCCCGTTACCACCGAGAGTCTCGAGTGTTAGCCAGCCGGTTATCCGCAGAAGCTGATCTAGCGACATATCAGGCGACTTACGACGACAACAACACTCGCATACGGGAGCCTACCTTTGAGCCGAAGGATCTGACCCCTCAACGGCGTAAGCATATCTTTTCCCCTGACGTTGACCCGTCTCCCATCTTGAATGATGAAGCTTAATTTGAAGCCCTACTCAACTGCAACTGGGATGTGGACAACCTTCAGATCCAGGAGCCAGAAGACCCGGTGCACGGTGACCCATCGACGAGCTAGGTGAAGAGATGGTCTTCAAAGATTCTAACCCGGGCGAAACTGAGCCGCCAGGTTTTAACTTGTGAAAAAACTTGAGCAACATATTTTGGGCCCTGTGAGGCCTTGTAATAGTAGTAGAAAAACTTGATTGCCTGCTCTTGTGCCTTCGTGCACTTTTTAAACTTCTTTCAGCCCATACGCTGACGACTTAGCGCAAATGTCTTGATATAATCATCTTACTGCCTTGACTCGCCAGGCGGGTTATATTCCATGAGCAATGCTAAGCCGGGGTTACCCAAAAAACTTAGAATCTTATCATGAAAAATATCTGCAAAAAACAAGCAACATAATATACATTTGCATAGCTCCTGCCTTATGAGCCGGCTTTTAAAGGCACAACAAGACGAGAGAACTTTATTTTTGCAAGAAATTTTTTGTATTGCTTCCGAAGAAGCTAGGCATAAAAGCCTGAAACCTCGTAAGCCGGCTCTCACGTGACATAAATCCGTCGTTTAAACCTTAGCAAGTTCAGGGTCTTTAAAAGATTGACGTTGCTAAGAGTACGAACGGGTCACATAGCGGAGGGACTACAGCAGACAAGGCGAGTTTATCCTAGCTCACTGTAAGTCGGCTCTCGCGTGACAAAAGCCGCCGTTTAAACCTTGACAAGTTCAGGGTCTTTTTGCGAGATTGACTTTCAAGTTCAGGGTCTCTGAGCAAGATTGACTGTCAAGAGTTCGGCGGGTCACATGGTGGAGTAGCAAGTTGCAAACATGCAGGTTTAACTCGAACATGGCATGTAAAGCCTGGCCAAGAGGGTATGAAAGCTAAACCCAGTGGGTTGGAAGCCCCCAAGTGACCTGATGAAGACTCAACTCTTTGCACGAAACTTGGTGCAAGAAAACGGCAGAGGCCCCGAATTATGGGGATGCCAACTTTATTATATCATAAAAGGTGGTATATACAATGACAGGGGTATGTACATTGATGAGAGCCGAACCGGCGGCTCAAGTATAGTATGGACAAAGGTGAGCAATATTCCATGGCATTGCAGTCTCTTCACCAGAAGTGCGTGACTTGTCGCTCTCCCGTATATCGATGAGATAGTAGCAACCATTGTTGACAATTCTGCTGATCACAAATGGTCCTTCCCAAGGAGGTGACAATTTATGCATATCTGACTGGTCTTGAATCAAACGGAGTACTAAGTCGCCTTCTTGGAACGTCCGGGTCTTGACCCTGCGGCTATGATAGCGACGCAAGTCTTGCTGGTAAATCGCGGACCGTGCTGCTGCAAGATCCCGTTCTTCGTCTAAGGCATCCAAAGCATCCTGACGCACCGTCTCATTATCAGCTTCCACGTAAGCCGCCACTCTGGGCGAGTCATGACAAATATCACTGTGAAGAACAGCTTCTGCGCCATAAACCATGAAGAAAGGCGTATAGACTGTTGACCTGTTGGGGGTGGTTCTTATGCTCCAAAGAACTGAAGGTAACTCCTCCACCCAACAACCCGACATGCGCTCCGAAGGAACCATAAGCCGGGGTTTTATCCCTCTCAAAATTTCCTGGTTAGCACACTCTGCTTGACCATTAGATTGTGGGTGAGCCACAGAAGATACATCGAGGCGGATATGTTCACCATCACAAAACTCCTTCATAGCCCCCTTGGACAGGTTTGTGCCATTGTCAGTAATGATACTATGAGGATAACCAAACTGAAAGATCAGCTTCTTGACGAACTGAACTGCTGTTACTGCGTCACACTTACTGATCGACTCAGCCTCAACCCACTTAGAAAACTTATCAACCGCCACCAAGAGGTGGGTCTTCTTGTCTTTAGACCTCTTAAAAGGTCCCACCATATCAAGCCCCAGACTGCGAATGGACAGGTGATCGGAATCATCCGTAACTCTTGAGCCGGCACATGGGCACGTCGTCCAAATTTTTGGCACCCGTCACATTTACTGACCAAGTACTCTGCATCTTTATGAGCTGTTAACCAGTAAAAACCGTGTCGAAAAGCCTTGGCCACCAAAGATTTTGACCCAGCGTGATGACCACAATCGCCGGCATGTATCTCTTGCAGGATTTCACGGCCCTTGTCAGGGGAAACACATCGCTGAAAGACGCCAGTTACGCTGCACCTGTGTAACTCGCCATTGACAATAGTCATAGATTTAGACCGCCTTATAATCTGCCGCGCCAGAGTCTCATCTTGGGGTAACTCGTCGCGGGTTAGATACGCCAGATAAGGCAGCGTCCAATCAGGGATTGCGCGGAGAGCCACCACCAATTGTCCTTCCGGGTCAGGTACAACCAAATCCTCTTCCGACTGTAGCTTAACCGACGGGTGATGCAATACGTCCAGGAACACATTAGGCGGCACCGGCTTACGCTGAGATCCCAGTCTTGACAACGCGTCAGCCGCCTCATTCTTCCGCCGATCAATATGATCCACCTGATAGCCCTTGAAGTGGCCAGCAATAACATCAACCGCCTGGCGATAAGCCGCCATGCGAGGGTCCTTAGAGTCCCACGTGCCAGAGACTTGCTGAGCCACCAGGTCTGAGTCGCCAAGACATCTGACGCGGCTCAAATTCATCTCCTTGGCCACACGGAGCCCGTGAAGGAAAGCCTCATATTCAGCTGCATTGTTTGTACAAGGAAACATTAACCTCAAAACATAACCGAATTTGTCACCTCGCGGGGAAGTTAAAACAACTCCAGCCCCTGAGCCTTCCAATTGCCTGGAGCCATAAAAATGAATTGTCCAATATGTATTATCCGACTTCTCCTCGGGTGTTTCACATTCTGTCCAGTCATTGATAAAGTCCACCAGAGCTTGAGATTTCACAGCCGTCCGGGGCACATATTTCAGATTGAGAGGTCCAAGCTCAATTGCCCACTTAGCAATCCTGCCAGTAGCTTCTCTGTTTTGAATGATATCTCCCAAAGGAGCAGAGCTGACCACTGTGATTGGATGCCCAAGCAAATAGTGTTTCAGCTTGCGATTGGCCATGAATACCCCAAACACCAGCTTTTGCCAATGCGGATATCTTTGCTTGGACTCCGTCAGGACCTCACTGACATAGTAAACCGGCCGCTGGACTGGGTACTCCTTACCCGCCTCCTTGCGCTCCACCACAACTGCAGCACTGACAGCTCTGTTGTTAGCCGCAACGTACAAGAGCAAAGGCTCCTTTTCCACCGGAGCAGCCAAAACGGGCGGCTCAGCCAACTGCTTCTTGAGCGCCTCAAACGCCTCATTAGCCGCATCACTCCAGACGAAGTCGTCTGTCTTCTTCATCATCTGATACAGAGGAATAGCTTTCTCACCCAGGCGGCTTATGAACCGGCTCAGAGCGGCAATACGACCCGCCAAGCGCTGAACATCATTAATACATGCCGGCTTAGACAAAGAAGTGATGGCCTTTATCTTGTCTGGGTTAGCCTCAATGCCACGCTCGGAGACCAAGAATCCCAAGAGCTTGCCTGCAGGCACACCAAACACACACTTTGCCGGGTTAAGCATCATCTTGTAAACCCGCAGATTATCAAAAGTTTCCTTCAAATCAGCCAGCAGAGTCTCCTTCTTCCTTGACTTGACCACAATATCATCCAAATAAGCATGAACATTGTGCCCTATTTGACTATGAAGACAGTTCTGCACACAGCGCTGATAAGTCGCCTGAGCACTCTTGAGCCCAAAAGGCATAGACACATAGCAGAAAGCTCCAAAAGGCGTAATGAAAGACGTCTTCTCTTGGTCTTTGACTGCCATCTTGATCTGATGATAACCCGAATAAGCATCCAGGAAACATAAACTCTCACAACCCGCCATTGCATCAATGATCTGGTCGATACGAGGGAGAGCAAATGGATCAACCGGACACGCCTTGTTGAGATCAGTGTAATCTACACACATGCGCCACGTGCCGTTCTTCTTGAGTACCAACACCGGGTTAGCTAACCACTCCGGGTGAAAAACTTCGACGATAAACCCTACTGCTAAGAGCCGGGCTACTTCTTCTCCAATAGCCTTACGCCTCTCCTCATTGAAACGATGGAGGAACTGTTTGACCGGCTTAAAATTAGGATCCACATTAAGGTGGTGCTCAACAAATTCTCTCGGTACACCCGGCATGTCAGAAGGCTTCCACGCAAAGATGTCCCGATTGTCACGAATGAATTCGATGAGCGCGCTTTCCTATTTGGGATCCATATTGGCCCCAATAGTGAATTGCTGCGATGAGTCGCCAGGAGTAAAATCTACAAGCTTGGTATCTTCTGCCACAAACTTAAGGGGCGGCTCAGATTCAGTGCTAGGCTTCTTCAATGGGGTCATATCTGCCGGGTCAACATTCTCTTTATAAAACTTGAGCTCTGCCTCAGCACAACTTGATTCTGCATATGCTACGTCGCCTTCCTCGCACTTAAGAGCAATCTTCCGATCACCGTGTACTGTAATAGTTCTGTTTAATCCGGGCATCTTGAGCTGCAAGTAGACATAACAAGGCCTAGCCATGAACTTGGCATAAGCCGGCCGCCCAAACAAGGCGTGGTACGGGCTCTTGATTTTGACCACCTCGAACCATAAGGTTTCCACCCTGTAATTGAACTCATCACCGAAGGCTACTTCCAGGGCAATCTTTCCAACTGGATAAGCCGATTTTCCAGGCACCACTCCGTGGAAGACCGTCGAAGATGACTTGAGATCCTTGTCAAGCAAGTTCATCCGGCGGAACGTGTCATAGTACAGGATGTTGATACTGCTGCCACCATCCATAAGCACCTTGGTGAACACGTAGCCTCCTACTTGGGGGGCTACTACGAGGGCCAACTGCCCCGGGTTATCCACACGCGGTGGGTGATCCTCCCTGCTCCAAGTTATGTCATACCCAGACCACTTTAAGTACTGTGGTAGAGCCGGCATGACCGTATTAACCGCCCGCTTGCGCACCTTCTGATCCCGCTTGTCAAGGCTTGTCGTAAAGATGTGATATTGGCCTCCATTAAGCTGTTTTGGGTTACTCTAATACCCGGACTGGTTGTTTTGTTGCTGACCTCCATTGTCAGACTGTTGATTATGACCTCCATGGTTTCCCTGACCTTGATAACCAGAACCTGAGCCGCCTGCACCAAAGCCGGACCCAGGAGATCCGGATCCTGACCCGTCGGAAGGTCCATTGCCGCCACCCTGATGCTGGTTAATGTTGTAATTCCGGAATTCCCGCATGACCCAACAATCCTTCCAAGCATGAGTGGATGGTTTATCGGGAACGCTATCTTTTGGGCAAGGAGCATTCAACATTGCTTCCATATTGAAAGGCTTAGACTTGGCGAAAGTCGGTTTGCCATTGCCCTTGCCGCGGTTGCTCCCAGCATTAGTGTTGGCCACCAGATCTGACCCGCCATCCGGGTGCTTCCGCTTACCGCCATTGCCGTTATTATTGTTTCCTGCCCCACTCTGCTGTTGACTCTTGCCATTGCAATTCTTCTTTCCCTTAGCTGATTTCTCCTCATCAGACCCAGGATCCTTTGTACTGTCAGAGTCTGCGTATTTGGTGAGAGCCACCATGAGCTCCCCATATCCTGGCATGAACGCTTGAGCCATCCAAGCTTCTGTTTAAGGGGAAAAAAGTGGCAATTCTTCTCCAGAATTAGAACCGCCTGAGCCGCCGTGATATTATCAGAGGAGTGGATAATGGTTGAGACCCGCCGGACCCAATAGTGGGCCGACTCATCCTCACGCTGCACACAATGATCCAAATCCACGATTGTCATGGGCTGCTTGCACGTTCCTTGAAAATTCTTGATAAACTTCGCCTTCAACTCGGCCCAGGAATTGATGGTGTTGGGTGGCAAATCCTTCAACCACGTACGAGCTGGCCCTTCCAGCATCATGATGAAATACTTGGCACACACTGCATCACTGACGTCTAACATCTCCATGGCTAGCTCATAACTCTCGATCCAAGCTTCCGGAGGCAGATCAGCAGTATAATTTGGCACCTTATGGGGACCCTTGAAATCCTTCGGTAGGCGTTCGTTTCGTAGAGTCGGCACTAAGCACGGCACTCCCACAGCCCTGGATATTACTCCGGGTCCTACCGAAACAGAAGGCGCTACTGTGGGTGATTCTTGATAAGCCGCCGCGGCCGCTGGCGCCTCTCGCTATGCTCTTGCACGATCTACAAGCTCCTGGGCATCAAGAGAAGGCGGGTTATCTCGCGCCGGGTTCCGACGTCGCTCGCTGCTAGAAATCGCAGGCGACTCTATGCGCCGGCTGTAACTGCGGCTCGGGATAGGGGTCGAGTGCACGCGGCTCCGGCTATAGGTATACTTCTCCTGCCGCGCCACCGATGTCTGCCGTGGTTTTGTCATGGCAGATGTCCTAGTGTCAGGACTTAGGTGTGAAGCCATCGCTATGGCCGTTAACTCGAAAGGGTTGGTCGGGACGGAAGACACAGGTTTACCCAGGTTCGGCCCCTCTCGAAGGAGTTAATAGCCTACGTCCTGCTTTGAGTTGTATTGATTGGATATCGATTACAAGGGAGCGGATTCGCTTGACCTAGTCCTCGATCAAAGGTTTTTCGTCCCTAAGCCGCCCAGGTAACCCGCCTTTATATACACAGGTCAAGGCCCTGGGCTTACAAGAGTCCGGGCCGGGTCACACTTGATAACCGATCTTTCCTCTAATTACTCCTGCCTTGTCGGACAAGCTGCCACCGGCGGCTTACGCCACCGGATCACACATCGTCTTCTGCCACTGGGCCTCTAGGCCCATTGGGCAAGTTATTTCCAAGCCTTACCGTTAAGCCGCCAACCTCATGACCCGGCCCCACCTGGGCGGGTCTTACCACAGGGTTATATCCCCAACAGAACCCAAACATCATCTGAAGACGAAGGTACTCGAGCGTTGTACAGCCGCCGAGCAGGCGCTCCAAATCCGACTTCAAGATGCTGACGCCAATGAGCTCGAGGTGCTTCAGTTTAGGGAGATGAAGAGCGCGCGCGGCATTAATCTTGGGGAAAAGGCACCGCATGAATGTAGCGCGGCGCAGCGTGGGCGCGAGGCGAAGGACGGACGGAGGCAGCGAGCGCCCATGTCCAGCATCAAAGTTGAGCTCCTCAAGCTGATCTAGGGCGGGGGATAAGAACCAGTCGTGAAACTTGGGTTCGGCCTTGCAGTTTGAACGGAAAGTGCCGATGGCAAGGCATCTGACGGGCACAGTGTGCGTGGCGAGGATGTGGGACAATGCGTCCAAGCGTTTGCGATCCCCGCTGCAGAGCTCGTCGTCGTCGAGGAGGTCAATGGGGGTGGAGTGCCATATGGGGCACCACCGCCTGGAGAGGATGGTGGTCTGCACGACAGATTTGATGGGGAGGAGGGACATGATGGTTACCAACATCTCGTCGGGGATGCTGATGATGAAGTCCACGCTCGCCGGAGGCTCGTGTGGTTCAGCCTCTATTCGCCCCCACTTGTTGGCCGCCTCGTCGTCCATCGAAAAAGGAGGCGATCCGCGGCGGCGGCCCAAATAGATAAGACCAGAGGAGAAGGTGTAGCACTAATAGAGAACTTGGGAGAGAATAGGGCTGTGGGTGGTAGTCCGAGGTCAAAGGGCTTGATTCCCGGTGATCCAGCTGCGCCTACGTGGCAGACTACTCGCACGCATCCCTATGAGCCTGCGTGGCGGACTCCTCGCACACGTCCCGTCTAATCAAACCTGCACCTACAGCACAGGCAGGGCCCACCTCTCATAGAGGCAGGGCCACGCGTCTGCTCGATGAGCCCGTTCCCAAACGGTTTCTAAAAACCATAAAGCATTCCGTGCTTGGGAACTAAAACCATCAATGAATATTGAGCTTGTTTCCTTTCACATTCCAAATTACCACGCGCTATTTTTTTCGCAAATCAGTTCACACCTACCGAACCTAAACGTGTTCTCACTTAGCAGCTGTTTACTGTAGTAGGCTATAAAAACACAAACTCGTACTCGAAAATTACCGCACATTCTTCACCCCCGCCACCAAAAAAACAGGCCTTTCTTTGTTAGTCCTTCATTCCGTTTGCCATGGCCGGTAGGGGGGTTCTGGGTCGAGATATAATCAGGGAAGAAAGACCAAAGCCATGGAAGCAACCGAGAGGTCCCGCCGCCGTGCCGCGGAAGCGCGAGAGAGCTCCAGCCACACCGCTTTGGCCGCAGCAGAGATGTCCGGTGGCACCGCGGACGCCCGGGAGGATCTTTCGCGGAGAGACGACGGCTCTCGCAGTCACAAGCGCATTCGCCTCAGAGGCGAACTGGATGATTTGGCAGTCTTTGATTCCTCAGCCAGCGACGACATGCGTGCTGAGCTCGATAGGAAGGACGCCATGATCGATGACCTGGCGAAGCTGCTGGAGAAGAGCGACGCCTCGTTTGACAGGGCGACCGGACTCGTGGAGAAACTTATGGAGGAGAACGACGCCTGGAAGAAACTCCTCGAGAAGAAAAGTGCCTCGGAGGGGAGGCTGAAAGAACTCTCCGAGGCCAGCGATGACATGCGCGCTGAGCTCGATAGGAAGGACACCATGATCGATGACCTGGTGAAGCTGCTAGAGAAGAGCGACGCCTCGGTTGACGGGGCGACTGGCCTCGTGGAGAAACTTATGGAGGAGAACGACGCCTGGAAGAAACTCCTCGAGAAGAAAAGTGCCTCGGAGGGGAGGCTGAAAGAACTCTCCGAGGCCAGCGATGACATGCGCCCTGAGCTTGATAGGAAGGATGCCATGATCGATGACCTGGTGAAGCTGCTGGAGAAGAGCGACGCCTCGGTTGACAGGGCGACCGGCCTCGTGGAGAAACTTATGGAGGAGAACAACGCCTGGAAGAAACTCCTCAAGAAGAAAAGTGCCTCGGAGGGGAGGTTGAAAGAACTCTCCGAGGAACTTTTGAAAGACTTGGCGAAGCTCTACATCGAGCGGGAGGGGCTGTTGAAGGAATCCGTGGAGCATGTGAAGGAACTTCATGCGTATGCGACGCAGGCCATCGACGCTTTCGAGCAAAGAGACCGCACCATGGCCGCAATGCGGACGATGTCGGATGAGAGGCGACAGGAGATGGAGGTCATGGAGGCGATGAAGAAGGAGATTGAGGAACTCCGCGCCCAGCAATCCATGAAGAATTAGATAGCAGCGGGCCAGATTGTTTTCTTTGTCTTCCTTCTTCAACCTCTTCCTTCTTCTTTTGCCCCTGTGTCTTTGGGGAGTTGCCACATGTGGCATTTTTATTATCATGCATATGTAAGAAAATTATTATCTTTGCCGGTGCTAATTTGTTGGTATATTATTTTGTTCGTTTGTACATGTATAGGAGTCGAAAACAGACGAAACGTCAAAGTTATCGGCTAGGCATGAACAGAACAGTGATCACAAGCAAACTAGTCCCTCCGTCCAGGCGAGAACCACATGATAAAACAGCGGGTAGGACGCCATTAATTCAGAAGTTGGGAGCGAGGCGAGCGGGGGGTGGAGGTCAAAGTATCGCTTCCCGATGAGCATGCGCAGTAGACTCTCATGTGTCTCGGCAAGCATGCACGGTGGACAACTCTCACGCATCCTGTCAAGCCTGCGCGGCGGACAGCTCGCACGCGTCCCGTCGAGCCTGTGCGGCGGAAAGCTCACATGCGTCCTATCATGAACCTGCAGCTACACGCACGGCTCCCCCATATCAAGTACTCCCTCCGTTTCTTTTTAGTTAGCATATAAAATTTGGTCAAATTCAAAAAGAAACGGAGGGAGTAAAAAATTGACGTGTGGCACCAAATGGTTATCATACAAGTTTTGTATGTACAGGAATTCAATAAACCAATATTATGAATGATTGCTGCCGAGCTATCATGCCTAAATATTTCTAATTCATTCACATTCGTATGAAAAGGGCCCTAGAAAACTCAATTGATGTATAGAAAGGGCCAAATTGGTGCACTAGAGGACACGTTGAATGTAGTTTCGTCACAAAAGGTGTCATGTTTCCTATCGAAACCACAAGGTTAGAGCATGTGCCTCTAGTTCAAAATTTGAACTACGCATATTAAATCCCTAGAAAACTCAATTAATGTATAAAAGGGGCCGATCGGTGGACTAACGACTCATTGAATGTAGTTTCACCAACAAAGGTGACATGTTCCCTATCGAAATCACAAGGCTTCTTGAATAAGCTTTGGCTTGTAAGATGCATGTCCCAATATTTATCCCAAATTCGTCAGAAAACAAAATGCACACCGTAGATGTGCCGTGGCATGACACTGTGTAAGTTTCGTGAATTCATGGCGAGCTTTGGGTTCTCTCCGACTTTGAAACCAAGATTATCAATGTTTGCGGTCTAGTCACGACACCGAGATGTTTGTAATTCAGTGACCATCACTGCATGGGATCTAAACATGGACCCAATGACACAAAATGGTTTTTAATCCAATTTGGTGCGATGGAGCCCATGCTTGTATTTCAAACTTAAGTTCTTCACATTAAGTGCATGCCTAGAAAACTCATATGTCGTTTCGACCACAAAGGTGACATGTTTCATATCGAAACCACCATGCTTGTCGTGGGAAGCTCCAATTTGTAAGAGGTTTGTCCCAAAAATTATATACCATGTCCTATAAGTGTCGTGTCGAGACACCAGTTTCAATAATTCCACATTTTAGCATTGCACTTGTATTAGCCTATGTTGCATGTAGAAAAAATATCAACGCAAGAAGAGACATCAAATGTCGTTCCCTCCACAGAGGTGACATGTTCTGTATCGAAACCACGATGGTTCTTGAGAGAAGTTTTGGTGTGCAAGAGACTTGTCCCACATTGAACAAAAAATTATCATGTCTTATAAGTGTCGTGTCATGAGACCGGGGTAATTAAGTTTCAAGAATTTTAGACGAGTTGTAGATTTATGATGATCTAATAGTCAAGTTTCTCAATGTTTGTGGCCTCGTCATGACTTCGAGATGTTTGCAATCCATTCACGTTCATTTGCATGGGACCTAAACAAGGAACCCAAGGACACAAAGACCTTTTTTCAACCCATTTTGGTGACACGAAGCATGTTCCTTTAGTTCAAATTTGAATTATGCACATTAAATGTCTACAAACTTGATTAGTGTAGTATACAAAAAGCTAAACGAACCATGAATAATTTAAAGCAGTTCTATACGCCCGTCTGAAGCTAGTGCGTGTGTAAGCATGGTGTGCGCGTGTTGTGCTAGCTCGAGCTTCCTTCTTTCAGAAGTTATCCAATTTGTATTAAAATGATGTTCTATCCAAACACGCTTCTCCCGCCACTCCCCCAATCGATCTCCCGCCACTCCCCCAATCGGTTTCCCGCCGAAGCGCCGGCCCCATCATCAACCTACTGAACGAGGAGGACGAGACGGAGCAGGCCGGAGAGCAGGCAAAAGCGGCATCATGCCATCGAGCATCAGCAAGACGTCATCATCAGCCCCCATGCCACCATCGCACACGGTTTCCAATACTACCAGAAACGTCTATGATGCGTGTCTGGTCCCACCAGGTGCCCATTGGGGCATGCCTTGTATATGATAGGAGGCAACCGTTACCAGCAAGACGCGGCTTTCCAGCCCGTAACCCATTCGAATGGAACTCAGAAGTTAAGCGTGCTTTCGGTGGAGTAGTCAAGGATGGGTGACAGGTTGGGAAGTTGCTAGATTTCAAGGTTCGTTTAGGCGGTGTGATATGATCACTATAGGCATAAATAAAAATGTTTGTAGTGATATGTCATTCCGGCTAAATAAATCTTGAGATCCTTGTTTTGAAAATATCCATGATTTTTTTTGCTTCTTTTGCTGTTTTGAAAATGTCAAGGATCGAGTGTGTGTGTGTGTGTGTGTGTGTGTGTGTGTGATATGTCATTCCCACTAAATAAATCTGATCCTTGTTTCGAAAATATCCATGATTTTCTTTTGCTTCTTTTGCTGTTTTGAAAATGTCAAGGATCGTGTGTGTGTGTGTGTGTGTGTGTGTGTGTACCAATGCCTGTGTGTGGACCATGTGCCTACATTGTGCGGTTTCTGATGACAAACCTATCGGTGGGCCCTTAGGATCTGCCATGCCTTTTACTGACAACGCTGGAAGCCCAACGATGGGTGAGGATGTGTGTGTGTGTGCGTGTGTGTGTGTGTGTGTGTGTGTGTGTGTGTGTGTGTGTGTGTGTGTGCATGTGTGTGTAAACCCATATGTTTGTGTGTGGACCATGTGTACATTGTGCGGTTTCCGACGACAAACCTATTAGTGGGCCCTTAGGGTGTGTCACGCCTTTTATTGACAATGCTGGAAGGCAAAGGATGGATGACGGTGTGTGCGTGTGTGGGGGGGGGGAGGGGGGTGCCCGCGTGCGCGTGTGTGTGAACCCATGCATGTGTGTGGACCATGTGCCTACATTGTTCGGTTTCCGACGACAAACCTATCGACGGGCCCTTAGGGTTTGTCATGCCTTTTACTGACAACGCTGGAAGGCCAAGGATGGGTGTCGATGTCAAATCTAACATATCTCGTAGTAGGGGTCCTAAGCTAGGCGTCTTGGAGCGATGGTAACATGGACACAGGATTTTACCCAGGTTCGAGCTCTCTCAAGGAGATAATACCCTACGTCCTGCTTTTGATTGTATTGATATGGGGATGGTACATAGTACATGTATCTACCACGAGATTGTTGTAATGAATATGAGATTCAGATTGTCTATTGACTAGCCTGGCCTCGGTTTATATAATACACCAGAGGCCTAGGTTTAGAGGAGTCCTTGTCTTGTGCGCCAAGTCTTGTGGAATCTCCCTTGTATGCATCATGGGCTGCCCGAAGTGGACCATTAGTGAATCACCCTGGGGGTCCTCGGCCCGACCCACTGGCCGGGAGACGACGTGGTGAGTACCCCCTAGTCCAGGACACCATCAGTAGCCCCCTGAACCGGTCTTCTAGTTGGGGACGCTCCTCGGTTCTTCCGAACTGTTCTCCGTCTTCAGACGCCAGTCTTGAAAACTGGTTCAACAAATCTTCCTATCTCCGATCTTGAGGATCGCTGAGGTGTATCCGAAGAGTTCACATGTCGGGCATCCGAGGAGCCCCTTTAAGTTCTCGACTTTTATCAATGCCTTATTATTTTTTACGCCACACCTCTTGTTTGAAGTATCTCCCGTGCAGCGGTGTCGTCTTGCGTCCAAGCTCCAACGCCGGACTGCATCCGAGGTGTCTTTTTTACATCCGAGAAGGAAAAAGGATGCAACACAAATCGACAAGATCACGTTGCAAGATTTTCAGAACATGGAATACGAAAGCAAGCTCCGAAGTAGTAGTTCACCATTAACCATGGAGAAGATGAGAATGTGGCCGACGGGCTCAGCAACAATTTATCGAGAATTCCATCAACGTGATTTTCCACAATTACGTGAACAAGGTGATAGCATTGATCATACCATTGATATAATGATGAATGTTCGAGAAAACATCCACAATTAAACATTGATCAAAAGTGCACCCGGAATTATAGACCAAGCGGCACGATCAATGTTAGAATGGTGATTCAACAACTAACACACTAAGAATGAAATTACCACTCATCAACTTTGAAGTAATAGGAATGCTTGAAGTATTGAATTCACAATTCACAGTTCACTTGTCGGTACTCCGGTTAGAAACAATCACGGGGACCAAGAAATGAATGGTGATGGTAAGGAGTATCACTATATCAAGAATTTTAAGAGATGGTGAAATTATCATGACACCATTGGCATAAGATATGGCATTACGCCAAGGTAGATCAAAACATAAGTTGGATATCAAGGAACTCAAGGTGCAACACAGAACATTAATAAGTTTGCGTTGGAGGGAAGGCGAGAATGTTGTCGATGAAATCAGAAATCATCGAGGGGTAAGGATGGTATCTCCCACCATGAACTCGATTGGTACTTGGAAGAGTTCAAAATGTTGATGATGATCACGACACATTTGTCGAGAAGTTTCATGAAGATGTAATCGATTAGCGATGACATCAAGCAAATAAATGGTGAAGCAAAAAGGTTGTCGGGACCACAGATAAGATTGCTAGCTCAAAATCGATATTGCCCTTCAAGACAACTAATCATGATGTTGAAAACTCGATGTAAGCTTAGCGCGCGGTTGGAATGGTGTTCCGGGGATGAAGGACTTAGGTAGCATGGTCAAGCTTTAGCATGACGATGATGAGATAGCCAATCAGTTGGGAATGACATGATCGAGTACAAACTCGTAAACAAAGAAGTTTACTACGAGTTGTTGAATTGCAGTGCGGACTCGATTCACTATTCGATGTTCTCGGTTGATGACAACCCAGAACCCGTGGAGTGACTATGACAGAGTAAGGTATTACCTCATCTTAAATTCCTAAGATGTAGTGCAAAGACACGATATCCTCGAGATACCAGGGGGTAATATTCGAAGGTAGATCAAAATAGAGGCTGGGCAGGTGCATTGATCTGCCGAAGACAAGTGCTTGAACTTGTCCAAGAAATGGGATCAAAGAAGAACAATCATGGTCGAAACAACGGTTGCAAAGTACCAAAACATAGATACAGGATCAATCCATACAAAGAGAAAGATTATTGTTACAAGAAGCTCCATGATAAGTCATACACTGGGTCTATGGGCATGAACACAAAGTTCACGGTCGACTCCCACTTCTTCAAGGCATAACCTCTCATTCACTTCTCGCTTTTGATGAAGTTGCAGTGTTGAAATTTTATCGGCTAAACAACAGAGAATATGACTCGTGAAAACTCTCGGGTTCACACAGATTAGGGAAAGCATAGGTTCAACCCATAGGGCATCTTAGGAACATACACCACAAACTTCAAGGGTGAATAACACAAGCTCGAAAGTAGAGCATGGTTGACAAAAGCAGAGGATACTCGTTACCAAAGACATTATGTATCAAGGGAAGAATTCACAAGAATTTTGAATATGTATGCCACTGTCGGATAATAATCCACCAAAAGATCTAGCGGACTACAATTGATCCGATGTGAGTAACCATACTCAACCAAAAGAAGAAAGAATGCAAAGGCATCAAATCATTGAATTATCTGAATAAGTCGAGTCTTGAATACAAAGGAATAACCAATCAGGGTTTGATTTACCTAGAACCAGCTCATGTTTTGGAAAGAGGTCTGGGCCGAAAAGATAATTTATAAGGTTCAACTGAGGACTGCGTGCATTCACGCACACAGGTTGAATCCATTAAATCAGATGACCATCACAAAGGATTTTAATAATTATTGCTAGACATATGGAATTAACCATAATGCAAGTAGGTAAAAAGGTCAAAACCAATAGGCTACTGCGGATTTCGGGAGATCGAATAGCGTTTCGAAGAATTTTACGAAACACATAACAACTGAGGATGATCGAACCCCCGGTAAGTGTGAGGAATTATTCGTAAGGGCTTTCATGCGATAATGAATTGCAAAGTAGTAAGATCAAAGGATTGTCGGGACAACGGATAGTATTCCAGGGCATCTTGTAAATAACAAGAGCAACGGGGAATAATTGTATAAATGACAGTTGCATGCAGTTATCCATAGGGGTTGACGATGGAAGGAATCGCAAAAGCGATGAGCACGAGTTCTCGGAAGAACATCAGAGAGTATCTTCGGAATCCACTGATGAAGCAGGCGATCATCTGGAATGAGGGGCTCTCCGGTTGAAAGTAGTTACGATAACCTAATGTTAGAGTTAGTAAAATCTTTAACACGAAATAGACGAGAGATCAGAACCCAGAGTATAGATGAGGAATAAAAGATCCTAATGCCACCCAATTGAGATGTGGGCCCGTAACCCACAGCATCAGTGTTAGTAAAAGTTTTTCAATGACTAGACTCAACTTCGGCCAAGGATGTGGAAAGGGGGCTACCTACAGGCAGTTGGCTTTGATACCAACTTGTGACGCCCCCGATCTCGACCGTACGCTAAACATACGCGCAATGCGTACGACCAAGATTAGGGACTCACTGATTGATATCACAACACAACACTAGACACAAAATAAAGTCATACAGCTTCATATTACAAGCCAGGGGCCTCGAGGGCTCGAATACAAAGCTCGACAAAGCACGAGTCAGCGGAAGCAAATATATCTGAGTACAGACATAAGTTAGACAAGTTTTTCCTTAAGAAGGCTAGCACAAACATAAGCAACGGATCGAAAGAGGCGAGGCCTCCTGCCTGGGAACCTCCTAACTACTCCTGAGCGTCGGCATTCTCCACGTAGTAGTAGGCTCCAGCGGTGGTGCAGTAGTCGTCTCCGGCGTACTCCATCTCCTGGGCTCCATCGTCTGAACGCAGAAACGTATCGAGGGGAAAAGAGGAAGCAAAGCAGCGGTGAGCACTCATCCAAAGTACTCGCAAGACTGACATCAGAACTATGCTAAGTATGCATCATTATCAAGGGGAGGGGTTATATCTGGGCTGACTGCAGAAAGCAAGAATAGGGGGAAGGCCTAGTCCTATCGAAGACTAGCATCTTCACATCTTGCAGCATTAGAAGAGAGTAGACTGGCACATCATATATAGTCATATTATTGTAGCAATTTTATTAAGTAACTACGCCCAGAGATTCTTCCTCGACTCCCTGCGAGGAAGCAATCTCGGAGCCACATTCATTTCAAATTAAAATCACAATTATAGTTGTATAGGGTCAAGGCACAACTCCAAGTCGTCCTGTTACCGTGGACACGGCTATTCGAAAAGATTAATCATCCCTGCAAGGGTGCACCACATATTCCCCAACACGCCTGAGTCACCTCCAGCCGGACACACTTTCCTGGGTCATGCCCGGCCTTGGGATATCAGCACGTCGTCGCCCCACCTAGGCTCAACGAAGAGGCCAGCCCGCCGGTCTAAATCCTAAGCGCGCAGGTTCGTGGGCCCACTTGCCCTTGCACTCCTGCATGATGCGAACGCGGCCGAGGTCAGTCCTAGCACCCCTTAGTAACAAGCGCGATGCCGTTGCGGACCACTCGGGCGTGCGCCGCTCCATTGCTGACGTCCGAAGAGCTTCGGCTGATACAACGACGTTGAGTGCCCATATCTTCCCTACGTGAAGGTTAGTGCGTATTAAGTCCAACGACCTAACTCAGATCAAGTACCCAACCCATTAGCATTTTATTAATTCGGGGAAAGCGCGACCCATGAAGTGCGGTCCGTCGCCCCGCCTCGAGGACCGTGGCGAGGGCCTCTCCTGCCCGTCCACGCCTCATCACAACTCTCTGGATGCCTTACCGGCGCATCCCACCACATCTCACACACGGGTACCCTTGGGACCGACCCGTCTCAAGACTGTCGGGAACTCAGGTCCACCTCAACCAGGGTGGTACCGCCTGTCCCTCCAGTCCCGTCTTTCACATGTAAACAATCTCAAGTTGAAGTAACTGTGTGTTTATACACCAAGTGGATATCCGAGGAATCAACCTCGATGGATCCCACTCGAGGTATGTGTATGGCAAGAGTCGCTATCGATAAATGGGAAGGAGGAATCACCCTCGATACCCACGACCGATTAGCTACGCTACAGAGTTAACACCGTGAGTGCTAAGTGAGGTATCACCCTCGGCACTCGGTAGTAGCTCTGCAGTGCCATACTTAAGGGGTGTGCGGTGATGTGAGGGGCTTGGCTCGTCGGTCGGTTGACCGAGTCTTCGGGTCTTCGAGTCTTCGAGTCGTCGAGTCGTCGATGAAGAAGCAGGGGCAACTGGGACTAAGGGGTCACTGGGGATTCATTGACCAACCTATACTAAGCAGTTGATATGATTGCAGGTATAGTAACAGTTTATCAAAAACAGGCTATGCATCAGAATAGGAGCTAGGTATGCAGTAGCAAAATCTAATGCAAGAATAAGAGGGAAAGGAATAGGAGATATCGGAATGCTCAAGGGGGGGGGGTTGCTTGCCTTGCTGCTCTGCTGCAAAAGGCTGGTCTTCAGGGGCGTAGCCGTACTCGGCAGTAGCGTCAGTCTCGGAGGCTACCGGAGAGAAGAGGGGGAAGAAACAATAAATACAAGCAAACAGATGCAACACGATGCATGACATGGCAATACGCAGTGCTAGGGGTAGTCTAACGCAGTACTACACGTTGCAGACGGAGCGGGAGAATATCTGACGATATTTCCCGGGTCCTTGGATTTATCGGACAGACGATCCGGAGGGGGAAAGTTCCATATTCATCATGCTAGGAGCATGTGACAGATGAACGGACGGCGTATTTAGATTCGTGGGATTTTTCTGATCAACTTTCATGTATACAACTTTTTCATCTGAGCTACGGATCATTTTCTATTAATTTTTAAAGTTTTAATCATTTTCTGGAATTAACAGAATTAATTTAATTCGAAAAATTCTATTATGACATCATGCTGACATCAGCATTGCATCAGCAGTCAACAGTGGGGCTGACCAGGTCAAACATGACCAGTGGGTCCCACATGTCATAGACTCAGGGTTAAATCATTTTAATTTAAACTAAATAGAGACTAATTAGCAAGTGGGGCCCATCTGTCATAGGGTCATTAGGCTAACTTAATTATTTTTATTAATCTAATTTGTTAATTAGCAACTGACAAGGGGTGGCCCACTTGTCATTTGCACAGGGGGACTGGGACCCACCTGTCATTGACTGGACCAGGTCCAGTCAACAGTTGACTTGGTCAACAGGTCAGCGGGTTCGGCCTGGCCCACTGGCCAGTGACCCTGACCGTGGCCCCGGCCTGGCCAGGTCAGCGGCGGCCAGCGACTCGCCAGAATCACGCCGGCGAGCTCGTCTCGCGGCGGCGCGTCCTCGGGTGTGGTCGGAAATCGCGCACGGGGCACCGTTCGCCGCGTTCTTGGGCGCGTTCGAAAGCTACGGCTGCGCCGCGTCGAATGGCGGTGGTGCGAGGAGCTGCGGTGGCCGGAATCGAGCGGTGTGACGACGTCGGCGGCGAGGTCTTTCAGGCGAGCTACGGGGACGGCAAAACGTTGCGCGCGCGGGCGATCCAAGTAGCTAGGGATGATCTACGTGCGCGCGCGATCACAACGGGCACGAGCCCGAGACCAAATGGTCATCGGAGCCTCGCCGGCGACGAGGCGGGCGGCGGAGCGATCGGGCATCTCCAATGCGGCCACTACGACAACGGGAAGAGACCGGGGAGAGGGGGAGAAGACGCGGCTGCTCACATTGGTCCTGCAGGTGTGCGCTAGCGGGCTCGGGGAAGGGCGACGGTGGCGAATCGGCGCCGGAGACGGAGACGGCCGTGCGGGAAGATGAGCTCGGGGAGGTCGATGTAGCGGTGCCGAGCTCCAATGCGCGGCCTCAGGTGACGTACTCGAGGTCGGGGAACACGGCGGGCATGGCGGAGCGATGATCGGGGCATGGTGGCCGCGGGATCGAGCGTGGGTCGACGGCGAGCTCTCGGGTGAGGAGAGAAGCGGGCGAGGGAGAGGCGATGGGGAGAACTGGGGAGGTCTAGGGTTTCGGGGGAGGGGAGAGAGAGCTGGGGGGCTCATTCTTATCCTCGCGGGAGCGCGTGGATGGCCGACAGCGAGGCAGATCGGCGCTCGGACGGCGTCGGCGCCATGGCCTTCCTCTGTTGGCGCGAGGAGGAAGGAAAGGCCGGCGCTTGCTGGGCCGGGCCAGCCTGTAGCACTTGGGCTACAGTGCTCGGCAGGCCATTTTCCCTTTTCTTAATTCTTTTCTGTTTTTCGATTTTAGTTTCTGTTTTGCAAAATGTTTAGTCCCAATTTGATTTTTTGTAAAATATGTGACTTGGCCCAATAATTATAGTGCAACATTTACTACTACCATAAAAAGGTTTGGAGTCCATGTAATTTCATTTGGATTTTATTTAATTATAAATGGATTAAATACTTCTGTTTTGTTGCTGTTTCTTGCTATTAGAGTCACTTAACTAATTTAGTAATTGTTGATTACAATTTTAGAATTTCCTCTGGATTATTTACAACATTATGAACATTTTAGTTTTCATAATTGAACAACTTTTAAATTCACTTTAAATTTGAATTTCAATTTGAAAAGAGATATGATCCCAATGATGAGTAAGCATTGTTAATCATGGTGACTTGGCATTATCATGTGGGATTTCTGTAGCTAACCACTGGGGGTGTTACAAGCCATTAACACTTCGGCCAATTTTATGGAAGGCCCATGGGGTAACCTCTATCGGTCTATAGTTTGACAGAGTCCTCGGATCGCTTGACCAGTTTGCGCTCATTGTGACAGTCAGTTTTCGGCTTTCTCCACTGAGAACTTGACGAGTTAAATCGGAAGTACAATCGCAGTGGTTCTCCCTTTGAACACCTAGCCGAACAAAGCGGAATGTAGGAGGCAATCACAGGAGCAGGGCAACCCAACTTTTGACCGAAGACACAATTTGAAACCGATGCATATAAAGTAATATCCGAGAACGTTTTGCCGAGGACTGCTCGGAGTACCCTGGCTTTTGGTAGCCTCGGCTCTAGTCGTAGTCCCCCGTTGATATTGTTGATACTTTAAAGGCATCAAACGTTGTACTACGAGAGCTATGCTGGAGACACACAGTATCCCCCGAGACTCAGGTTGGGTGCGGCCGACCAACCTGAAGATCGAATCTCCTCGGGAACTAGTCCAGATGTCATGTGCATTTCGCCAATGCCGAGGTGTAAGTCGGCAGGAAAGATACCGAGCTGTGGGTCGAAAAAGATCTCCCGAGCTGAATTATTACGCAGGGCACCTCGGTCATGAGGATGTCCTGCCTCCTAAAATAACATACAGATAGCTTAAAAGTGCTATAAGCTCGAAAAGCCAAAAAACTTATGTAAAAACTTTGACGTCCGAACTAAATCAAGTTTCTTGGTGCCAATCCGACAATTGGTCTTAAAATTAATATGTTCTTTGGTCGTGCTTTAACATGATACATCCGATCTCCAGACTTCAAGCGGGTCAGCCTTCGGCTTCAACCTCCTATCCCGAAGGCGGAGTGCTTCTCAGGCCAGTTTAGCGAACTAAACTCGAACGGCTTTAAGAGAGAAACTAGGCTACCCAACTATTGACCAAACACTCGCGTCGGAAAAAGGAGTAGTAGAAAAAGACTTTGCAACAACCAAGAAGAAAACAACAGTTATTATAAAACGGCTCATATAAATTTAAGAGCCCCCAGTTATCATGGGAAAAATAAGTGTTTTTAACAAACAACGCTATTAACAAGATAAGTTTTTAACAAAGAACATTTTTGTTTAACACAAGTATAATGCTAGGTAGAACCGCACATGAATTAAAGATTGAAAAAAGGTTGAGTATGAAAGCGACTTAGCTGGTTAATGTGCTCGGTGTCACGTGTGCCGAGCCTGTAGCGGGTCAAGGTCCCAGGCCCAAGCCGGTCATGAGGTAGCCGACGAAGAACTCTGTTTGATGAAGTGACAACACAACACTTCCGAAGGGCCGAGGAGAAACCCCCGGTCCAGCCGAGGAGACGGAGTAGTTCGGTAGGGTGACGGTGAATCCCCCACGTCAGTCAACCAAGTCGACGACATAATTTGGTTGATGGAGGAGGGACGACGATGTAGGCACGCCAAGGTGACCGCGTGACACGGCCGAAGTCGATTACCTGTGCACACAACATAGTGCAAGCCAAGAGTAATAACAACTAAAGGTAATAATATATTACAAAAAAATCTTCTACTTAGTTAATTTATAAGTGAAGCAAATAATTAAAGGAATATGGCCTGGGCGCCGAGGTGCCTGAGCAAAGAGCTCCGTTTTGACGAAGTGGCGACGCTGCATGGTCGATGTGGCGAGGCAAAGTCCCCGGTCCAGCTAACATGACGAAGTTGGTCAGCTGGTGACGCCGAAATCCCTGGAGCAGGTTGATGAAGAGACGACGAAGCCCCCGGTCTAGCCGAGGTGACGGAGCAGGTCGGCTGGTGACGCCGAAGTCCCATGCCAGCCGAGGTGTCGAAGCAGGTCGGCGTGGTGGATGTCGGCTTGAAGAAGCGACGGCGCGGCGATGCCGACGCAGGTCGGAATTTGTGACGCGGTCAATGCTGGCTTGAGAAGAGACCGTGCGACGATGCTGGCGCGTCTGACCCGTGCAATCCATGGGGCAACAATCTTGTCTTAATAATTATTTGTCCCTCACGATGCCGAACTCTTGGTCGGCTCGCCGAGGTGATGATCCGAGGTGGTTGTCGTCGGCTTGATGGAGCGACGGCGCAGTCGATGTTGGCGCAGGTCGGTAGCCGTGGAGCAATGTGGTCGGGCCAGTTTGACATCGGCGCGAGGGTGAAGATCGCCTCGAAAAAGACTCAAAATTTGTGGGCACGTGTTTTAAACAACACACAATACCCTAGGAGAAAAAAAAATCCTCAAAAAGGATGTCCAATATCCCATTCTTGAAGAAAGATGAATTCGGGTCGGATTCGTTTTCGCGCAGAAAACAGATCGGAAAATTGATGCACTCATCGGACGTTTCCCAGAGTTTGAACGGTCGGATCGAGCTGAAATTTTGAGGGGAGATCGGTATGGGAATTCCGCAGCCGATGAACGGTGGGATCTTCCAAACAATGTCTGAGATGGAATCTGGACACCTCGCCCTAAACTCGTCCAGATTCCCGTCCAGATTCGACAGGGCTCCGGTAGATCGGAGATCGTCGGAGATTCCTTCATCGGAATACGATGAAATTTTACAGGGTTGTTGTAGACTCAATTCCGCAATATTCCACCAAAGCAATCGTCAAGGCGACGCTCGAGGAAGCGGGGACGACAAACACGAGTCGCTATCCAGAAAAACTGCACGGTTGCTCGAGGACGATGTCAACATCGAGCCCCCGAGCTCCATGGATGATTTCTCGTGATCTTGATAGAGATCGGAGATGATGACGATGAAAATATCCGTCCGATCTTGACGATCCGGCACGGAGCGCAGTCCTCGGTCCAGCCGAGGTGACCAGTCGAGCCGGCGACGAAGATGCCGAAATCGACAACAAAGCTCGGTTCCAACGCGTAGATCGCGCCGGTGAATTCCCATCGCACCGCGGCGACTGCCAGCAGGCTCTCAATGAAAGCACCAATGTCGATGTCAAATCTGACATATCTCGTAGTAGGGGTCCTAAGCTAGGCGTCTTGGAGCGATGGTAACATGGACACGGGATTTTACCCAGGTTCGGGCTCTCTTAAGGATATAATACCCTACGTCCTGCTTTTGATTGTATTGATATGGGGATGGTACATAGTATATGTATCTACCACGAGATTGTTGTAATGAATATGAGATTCAGATTGTCTATTGATTAGCCTGGCCTCGGTTTATATAATACACCAGAGGCCTAGGGTTTAGAGGAGTTCTTGTCTTGTCCGCCAAGTCTTGTGGAATCTCCCTTGTATGCATCATGGGCTGCCCGAAGTGGCCCATTAGTGAATCACCTTGGGGGTCCTCGGCCCGACCCACTGGTCGGGAGACGACATGGTGAGTACCCCCTAGTCCAGGACACCATCAATGGGTGACGGTGTGTGCGTGTGCGTATGTGCGTCTCTCTCTCTCTCTCTCTATGTGTGTGTGTGTGTGCGCGCGCGCGTGTGTGTGTGTGAATCATGCATGCGTTCATTGTGATCCATTTGAGTGACAACGCTGGAACGTCACCCTGCTACGTGTCATGTGTGTGGGGGGGTGGGGGTGGGGGGAGGGGAACGATATATATAACCAATCTTAAGGGGGGTATATATGTATATATATATATATATATATATATATGTTCAGTTATCTCAGCTAGGTGCATGCCACATCATAGATAGTGTACTATTGTGTATTAATGGTTGAAACACCGAACCACACCATTTTCGCATATACATTTGGCCATATGCAGGGGGATGGTGTTCTTCTAGCCCCGCTCAACTGATCTTCGACGACGCGCCAAGTCGTGGGACCGCGTGATCTATATATCCCTATTGTCCAACAACAATATGTGATGGTTTGGCCATATTAAGGTATAAACGTGTGACAAAGTTTGAACCGGGTCATGTGTTCATAGGACCCCATATATCCTCCGGCACATAGTGTAGGGGGCAACACCCTATATTATGTTTGTCATGAAATCCTTTGATGTCACATTGGACACTTTTAGGCATGCACATATGCAGCATGCGTCACACATTAAAGTTATGCATTGCGAATTTAGACATGACAACACCATGTTCGTACATATATATACTTCATCTGAACCTAATTACAAGTCTATTTTACAGATTTCACTACGAACTACATATATATTTAGGAACGGAGGGAGTATATATTTGGGTCACTAGCGGGCGTGGTTGTGTTTTGACCCTCTCTTGCGGGTTTTTTTCTCGTTTATCTTAAAGATGCTAGTATTATGTAAAATAGCAAACGAAACTGACGAAACAACCGTATGCGATTGTACCCCGAGCAGACACGAGTGTGCTACCCTAACCGTGTGCGATGCCCGTACACAGCAAAATCGGCCTTGCCTAGTGGTGCCAACCGCAAGCGTCAGCTAGTGCGAAGGGGTAATGTGCACAGTACAAACCCAAACCCGACAGCGACCTATAAAAGATCTCACCGGCGGCGGCTAACAGCAATTTTTTCCGCCGATAGCTCGCCACCACCACCACACACACCAAATGGAACCGTTGCTCAACCATGGGGATGTGCATGGTGCCGCCCTGATAGTGTTGGACGATGACGTGATAGAGGATTCCGACGCATTGGCCGCCATGGCGGGCAACGGAAAATAGCCAGTTGCCGCGGCCGACGACGACGGGATAGAAGATTCCGACGCGCTGTCCTCCATGTCATTCAACGGTCAACCGTCATCTGCCGCGGCCGCCGCCGCCGCCGACGACCCCGAGTTTCAGCATCGGATGCAGATGGCCATCGCTCTGTCCGTCCAAGAATCGGGCCTCGATGCGCTCCAGCGCGACGAGGAAGAGCGCCGTCTCAGTGTCGGTGTGGAACAATCTATCGCATCTGCGGATGCCATCCGCAACGCGGCTCGGGATCTGAAGTGGCAAAAACGGCGGGAGAGTGCAAAGAGGAAGCGAAACTCAGATGCAGAGGGCAAAAAGAGGCAGGAGCAGGACCAGAAGGCGGCGGAGCAGGCCGCCGCATGCCTGTCAGCCGCATTGGAGGCCAGTGCAGGCCTTGTAGCTGCGGCGGTAGCCCTGGCAACAGCGGCCACGGCGACCAGGGAAGCAGCTCTAGCGAGATCGGCGCCCATCTGTATCCCGATGGCCCACCTGGATGCCATGACATCTTCGTCGACAGCGGCAGACCTGGCAAGAGGTGCCGCGGTCGCTCCGGTCGAGGTAGCCCCGCCAGTCTCGGCCGTTGAACCAGTGGAGCTCATCAACTTGACGAGCTCCTCTGAATACTCGTTCTGAGGCGAGGAAGGTCATGACGACAGTGGAGGCGAGGCGTTTGTATGCATCCATGGCGTAGTGAATATTTTGTGCAGTTCATCTTCATGCAAATTGACGAACTGTTTGTAAATTACTGAGCGTATGAACTAATGTCAACTAATCCGCTGCAAAATAAGGCATTTTGTCTTGAAAATTTGCCAAATGTTTGTGTCATCTGTTTGTGGGCATGTGGAAATTTAGGATGAATTTGACGTTTGCGAGTGAAATTGAGGATGAACCGTGTGAGATGAACCCGCCTTGAGAAATCTCAGAAAGAGCTACCCGCCTCGAGCGATGCAAAAATTCGTGGTTTCGCGGCACGACATTTCGTTACAGCGTAGAGCGTACACACTTTATTATGTTTGGACCGTGTGCGATCTTGGTTGCTCCCGCCCAGTTCGTTTGCCAAAATTTAATTGGAAGCAGTATTTCAACTGCATGCCGCCTTTCCTCGTCCACCGCATCGACCCTATAGTAAAATTTCAGCTACCGAGGCATTTGAACCGTCGCCATCCCTCGTCCACCACCATATCCACCCACACCATTACTACTAAAATTTCCAGCAGCAGCGGCACATCCGCAAACACCCCCCCCCCCCCCCGTCCGCACAACACCCCCCCTCCGCTTCCTTCCCCGCTTGAACCCTAGCTCGCCCTCGCCGCCGCCTCCCACCACCAACCTCAGCCGGTCTGCCCGTGCCTCATAGCTAAACAAGTTTAGGGTCCCCACCGATCCACATACACCATCGCCGCCCTGAGTTTTTAGATGAGGTCGGCGGTGTTCCTTTCCGCCAGATCCCCATCCCGTACTCCAGAGAGTTGTAGCCTAATCAGCCCGACCACATCTCCCGTGGACCTCAAGGAGTGTACGAGCAAAAAGAGGTCTATCATGGCCTCTCCGCCGTACGCTGGTGACGTGGGCGCCGTTCGCGCCGACCCTTCGATCCCGGACGAACACCTCGCCGCGGGAGCCGGTGAGGACGCTGCCTACGTTGCCATGCCGAAGGCTTCAAGTCTGCGGGAATGCGTGTTCCTGTATCTCAGGAGAGCCGGCTACGACATCAAGCTCGTCAACATCACCGGCTTCACCCGGGCCATGTCACAAGTTAAGTGGTCCACCGGCAACGCCTCTGGTTCAACCGCCGTCGATCTCTTCAAAGGCCCCGCCGCTGATCTCCTCCGCCTCGCGGTCATGGATTTCCGATCCTTCTACGCCATCGAGCCCCTTTTGTCATTTCTGAAGGAAACGTTCTACGGCGGTGGCTTGGGATCCTTAGCTTCAAAGTCAGATCTCATCCACCAAGATAATGGCACACACTACGGCTGTTACAAGGGGAAACGTGCCATCTGCGACATTAGGGAGCGCACCCTGGGCACCTCATATCCCAAGTGGAAGGAGCCTATCCATGACAAGTGAGGCAACATCCTATGAGCAAATCATACCTTTTGTAGCTAGCCGTCTCGTACCCATTGTTGTAGTAGCTTTTGCCATGCGATAATCATGCAGTGTTTAGTTGATCATTTGTCCAGTTGTCAAGCAGATGCCTTGCTTTTCTGTATCTGGTTGATAGGTTGGTTGCATTGAGTATTTGTCCAGTTTTCAATGGCTATAGTTGGTTGTTACAGTGAGCATGAATGCCTTGTTTCTTTCAGTTATTCACAATGTGATGTTCATTATGTGCAAGTATGAACTGTGCAGTTCAATTTCATCAATACCACCTGTTATGCCTGGTGTTGTTAACCTGTGCCCTTAACTCCCGCTTTAAACATTTATGCCTTGTTTCTCTGAATTTGGTTGCCAGGTTGGTTGCAGTGAGCATTTGTCTAGTTTTCAAGCACATGCCTTGCTTTTTTGTATCTGGTTGTTAGGTTGATTGCAGTGAGCATTTGTCTGGTTTTCAAGCAGACGCCTTGCTTTTCGTTATCTGGTTGTTAGGTTGGTTCCATTGAGCATTTGTCCAGTATCAAATGGCTATATTTGGTTGTTATAGTGAGCATATATGCCTTGTTTATTTCAAGCAGATACCTCGTATACTTGGTTGATGTTAAGCCTGATGTACTTATCATGACTTTACATGTACTTGCATAGGACAACAATGGGAGTGGCCAACGTTTTCCACCGAGGTTCTTTTCATCCCTCCGCTTATACTCCATCCGTTCCATCATGTAGTGCATACCGATTTTTGTGATGTATCTACATATACCATCTAAAATGTATACAATATAAAATTTTGTGATATATCTAATGAAATGGAATTGCAATTCTAGATGTAAATGTTTTTCTCTACAAACTTGGTAAAAGTAAGTAAATGTTGACTTCTCAAAATGTTTATATGCAACACATTGTGGAACTGATGGAGTAATATATTACACCATTCTGCAACTGCATTTTAGCTTCTAATATTGGCTTCTTGCTTGTAGGTACATATGTCTTAGGTAAAGATCCATTCCTGGACCCTTTTTGCATGTGGGGTAATGAAATATTCATGAACCAGCATCAAGTGAGGAAACTGAAAATAATTGTTATGGAAAAGAGACGAACAATGCCAATTAGCCTATTTGTTTACGCTCTATCCAACACAACAGTGAGTTGTAGGATGGTAACTACGAACACCGTAGGCTTCTATTACTACTGCCCATAATGAGTTGTCACACAACAATGTCTGAATCTTTTTCTTTTGCAGTGGTTCCCAAAGCAGTTTACTCAAGATTACCTCGCAAAGTACATGATTGCTGGACATGCAATGAAGGTTAAAATATATCATCGAGACTACAATGAGAATCGAGAAGTCGTAATGAAGACAGTGAAGGATGGACGGGCGGCCATCACTAGGGGCTGGCCTAGAGTCGTTCGTGACTTAGGCATGGAGGAGGGCACAATATGGGCATTCCGCTTCACCTTCTCCAGCATACAAAATGTCTTTCGACTCTCTCTTTACCGTCTTTAATACAACCGTGCTTCCATCATTCTTTATTTGTCCCTTCTGTACTTTTTTTTTGAGAATTGATGCGTATGTAGTTCTTGAGTATATGTACATGTTAATCGAATTATGCATTCGTTCTTAAACCTAAACATGATTCGATATGAAATACATGAATTCCTACTTTCAAATTTAAATTATGTGAATTATGAACAAAGGTATTTAATTAGGGGCAAATCCTGCTCTGCAGGCCATTACAATGCACACAGTTTGAGAAAGCAAAACGTTTGCGATCAACTCCAACATCACACACGTTTCTCTATTCGAGGCGTGTGCGATGAATCTCGTCTTCGCGCACGGTCAGAAGAGAAAGAACGTGTGAGATTAACAACACCAGCGTTTTTGCTAGTCTCCTTATCACACACAATTTTGTATTTTGAACTGTGTACCATCGTAAACATTGGTCAAAGAAGAACGCGTGCGATAGGCCTTCATCCGACACAGTTATTCTGGATGACACGTTTGGGAAGTATGGATCACACATTTGGGACGTTTTATAAATCACAAACGTTTATCAGAAACCCCGCGTGTGGGATATATTCAACCTTCGCATACGGTTTTACAATGATAAACGTATGCACTCTTATATCACATCCCAGACGGTCAAAGTGGAACTAACTGTGTGTGATTGTCTCCTTATCGTACACGCTTTATAATCGTGATGTCGGCGTACGACACCTATGGGATCGCGTGGATCCCTTTTTATGGTTCGGCAGGGAAAAAGGCTTGCACAAAGAGCAGATCCAGCGATCAACGCGAGGGATTTTTACCCAGGTTCGGGCCGCTGAGAAGCGTAAAACCCTACTCCTGCTTTAGTGTATTGTGAGTCTTTGAACTCTGGCTCCAGGAGCGCTATGTGATGAACAGTACACAGCTGCTATGCCTCTATCTGGGCCAGAAGGTCCCCTCCCTGTAGCTACGCCTTGGGCCTCCTTTTATATGTCGAAGGGGTCACCGACAGTGGCGCATAGTACATACAAGAGGTGTAAAGTTGCTACAGTGTTTCATGATTATCACTGACGTCTTAGGACAAACGCATTAAATGCTCCGTCTAGGTGTCCCTTAGCTTCTTGGGGACGGAAAAAGAGCCCGTCCCATTAGCACCGCTTAACCCCATCTGCCGCTAATGCCATGACACGCATCCAGGAGGACAAACCCCGTCTGACAGGCTGGTCGCTGCACTGAAGCAGTGGCAGGGTGGCGGGATCTTGCCGGGTGCGAATCTTGCCGGGTCTTTGCTAGCCATCCCGGCAAGCATCTTGTCGGGATCCCAGCCTTCGGTCTTCTGTGTTCTGATCATCGGCTTGAATGCCTTCTTGATAGTCTTGTGCTTGTTCCCAGTTGTCCCCCGGCAAGCATCTTGTCGGGAGTCCAACATCGGGTCTTCTCGGTGACCTGCCTGGAGGTCTTCTCCCAGGAAGGCTCGCTTCCCGGAAATTCTTTCCTGATCTTGCCAGTCTTTGAGCTTGCCGGTGATGCGTAGGCCTGTTCCCGGCAAGTAATCCTTGCCGGAAACCTGGGTCCTAGTTGTGTCCTATAAGTGGATTTCTTCTCTGCCATGCCCTTCCCGCCTGGAGGCTGCAACTTGCCGGTGCGTGTCCAGGGGTAATGAACACCCCCTGTTCACTACACCGACACGTGAACTGTTTGCGATTCGGTGCACATCGTAAACGGCGCTTCACAGAATAGCGTGTGCGATGTTGTGTGATCTCACACGAGTTGCAAGGATGAACCATATGGGAAATACACATATCTCAAACGATTATCCGGTGACCCTCGTTTGTGATAGATGCGGACATCCCATACGCTTAGTTTTGGCAAACGTTTGCGTTCGTTGGCCACCATCGCCGACGGGTTTGCCGTGTCGTGTGGGATGGACCCCCCCTATCGCCCACACATGCAAGGCGACGGTTTCAAAGTACATCACGGAAAGGGGTTAAAAACCGTTTGTATAGCACGTCACTACACCAGTGGGCGTCTCCATGGCCTAACGATCCGCTGAGTTGACGCAAGACTATCCTTATTTTTTGTCTTCTCCTATCGATCCCTACCATCATTCTATTCCACCTAAAGTGTTGAAAGTCCATGGCTCACTCTCCGGTACCGAGTCAAGTTGAAAAAACTGAGGCACGTGAAAAAGTATGAGTCAAGTGCTCTGTTAAGCACCGGGGGATCATGATTTATAATTAACGTTAGGAAGACAGAGTTATGCCAAGTGCTTACATGATTAAATGAATGGAGAATAACGTTCTTTAGCGTTGTTATTTTGAAAGGCAATGATTATTCTGCCTGTATTCTTCTTTATTATCGTTTCAATATTTACAAAGTCATCGTTTCTCAACATTTATACCCACAAGATTACATGATACACATGCTAGGTAGCATTCACCATAAAAAATTCTATGTTTATCATTTACCTACTCGAGGACAAGTAGGAATTAAGCTTGAGGATGCTGATACGTCTCCAACTTATAAATAATTTTTGATGGTTTCATGCTACTATTTTATCAATCTCGTATGTTTTATATGCCATTTTATATCATGTTTGGGAACTAACCGATTAACTCGGTGCCCAGTGCCAGTAGTCGTTTTCTGCATATTTTCGGTTTTACAGAAAATCAATACCAAACGGAGTCCAACGCGACGAAACTTTTTGACGATTTTTTCTGGACCAAAACAAGACCTCGGAGTTTCAGAGAGAGACCAGAAGCCGCACGAGGCAGCCACAAGGGCAGGGGCACGCCATGCACCCTTGTGACTCCCTCGTGGGCCCCGTGCACCGCCTCTTCGTTCTATAGATCCCCAAATATCCCAAAAACACTAAGGGAGCATCTGAAAAACTTTTTTCCGCCGCCGCAAGTCTCTGTTCTGCCGCGATCTCATCTGGAGGCCTTTTTTGGTACTCTGCCGGAGGGGGGATCCGTCACGGCGGCCATCTTCATCAACCTCGCTGCCTCCCACATGATGTGTGAGTAGTTCCTACAGGACCTACAGGGCCATTGTTGTAGTTAGATGTCTCTCTCTCTCTCTCTCTCTCTCTCTCTCTCTCTTTCTCTCTCTCACTCTCTCTCTCCCTCTCTTGTTTGATCTTCAATACAATGATCTCTTCGGAGACCTACTCGATTTAACTTTTGCGGTTTATTTATTGGGATATGATGAATTACGAGTTTATATTTAGATTATTCATTGAAAGTTATTGATCCAATTTGAAACTTATTACGTGTGATTACATATAGCCATGTATGCTTTCCGATCTATAAGTTTTCTTTGACCAAGTAGATGAGTAGATCATCAACGGGAGTGGTGCATAGTAGTAGGTTTAATCTTGCGGTGTCCTCACCTTGTGATAGAAGGGGTAGCAAGGCACTCATTTGTATTCTTGCTACTAAGGATAAAACGACGGGGTCTGAACATACTGCTTGTCTTACTTTATCTACATTATGCCATCTTGCTTAAAGCATTACTCTGTTTGTCATGAAGTTAATACCATAGATGCATGCTGGATAGCGGTCGATTTATGGAGTAATAGTAGCAGATGCAGAATCGTTTCGGTCTACTTGTCACAGACGTAATGCCTATATATCGTGAAGGCCCCGCGATCTAAACGGACTGGATGCACGCGTTGGTGGCTCCCTGAAGGCAGTTGCGCCCCTCCCGAGCGGCGGTGTAGGCTTCATGTCAACCTCCTAGTTTCAGTCTTTGGCGGGGCGCGCAATGGTGGGCGTAAAACTTCGGTAGCCTCATACTCGCGTTCTCCAGTGTTCCTCAGCTCATCGGCGTCCTCTATCGATGCCGCTTCGGCTTTGGCGCTTCAAAGTGTGTGCCTCCCTCCATCTTATTCGGCTCGCCAACCCTTGTCAGTGGAGCTCTGATCTCGGCGCCCACAAACTAATGCTCTCCAGCGTCCAATGGCTTGCAGGTGCCCCTTGCAGGTGCGGCTATGTCCCCGACGCCCGATGGATGCGTCCCATCCAGGCGCTTCGGCTTCCCGCCCTCACGACCGTTCCATCTTGGCAGCCTGGATCTACATCCCCTCCAGGTCCCGACTCAATTGCGGAGCCGCCCGCTGTCGCTGCCTCCTATGTCGTCTCTTCTCGAGCCATTGCTTCCTCAACCCCGTCTACCTCCATGCCTCGTCCTTCCGTCAGATCCAAGGCTCGCGTGTCCGACGACGAGCGGTGCGCCCCTTGGCAACGGGAGCGGCTCCCTTCTTGTGATGCCGACTCCGACCTACGAATTGACTTTCTCACCTCCAAATCATGACCTGGAGAAATTGGAACTGTTCGATCTCAGGCCAGGGTGAAATCCCTGCTTAGCTTACCGATGCTGGGAGCGACGATACTCGAGGGTGACGTCCCCACCTTGGAGGTGTTGCTATGGCCTCTATATGTGCCCTCTTCGAGCACGGGGGAAAACCCATGTCCAGTTCTTCGGATCGAACAACGGCGGCGCCAGAGCGTTGTTCCCCTTCTTGAAGACGCAATCTTGATCGCTCGATGCCCCGGTGTTGGATTTCAAGATGTTGGAGGTCGTGTTTGTTCGGACTATTTCTCAAGGCGTGGGCATCTGGGCCGCTATTTGCAACTTTGCCGGAGCTTCCCACGTGGCTGTCGCCTCCGGCCGAACGGGTCCTATTGCCCACTCGCTAATCTATAAGCACTCTAGGTGGGTGTACGTTGATCTTATCGGGTTTGTAGTTGTGGCTGCGAGGTGGTGGTGCCTCATGCTTGTCCTTACGCGGTTTGGATTTCACGAGCCTCGTCTCCTTGGCTTCCCTGGCCGGAGCCCGGGCTAGGCGAGTTTAGTTGTGTCATGTCCTCTCTTCGGGCTGAGTATCTCTTGTCTCTCTCCTTCGGCCATCATGTCGTGCCTTCTTGCGTTCGTGTCAAGTGTTGTACACTTTCTTGTATTTTTATCTATCGATGAAAAGATAAGCAAGATTTGTGTATCTAAGGAAAAAAACTCACTTTTCGAAGAAAAATGCAGAGATATCCATGAGAGCACATAATTATTAGCCTTCCTTCGTAATTGCTCATAGTTAGTGGTGGTTCTACGGTGGTCCACGTGATGATTGCCGCATGGTCACTGGTCTCAGCTTTATCAGCAAAGCATATGTATCAGAAGGCATGACACGTCGGATATGGTTTCTGTCTTCTTCCTTATTATGGCCCTGTTTGGAACCATAATAGATTATGATAATCTGGATTATGAAGATAGATTATATAATCAGGTTTATAAAAATAGTCTAGGTTGGCATGTTTGGAGGCCAGATTATATAAACTATAATCCAGGTTTTTACATTGCATAATGACCTGTCTGCCCCCTGTTTGGAGGGTGGCGGTGGCAGAAATTGCTAATTACCTTCAACTTTACAAGGATAATGGGTCATTAGCAATCCATAATCTGGTTTTATCTGGGGTAGAGTAGATTGTGAGTTTTTAATAATCTGTCCATCTAGTTTTTATAATCTACAACATAATCTATCATGTTTGGAGACAATATAGATTATAAAAACTGGATTATCATAATCTGAGTGGTTCCAAACAGTGCCTATGGCTTTATCATTCACTAGCACACAAAAGGTTTTCCCTAGCTCGCACGCCTTCCGCGGCTGGACCACGAGATTTCTTTCACCGCGCACACGGGGCTAGCAGTTCGCAGAGTGAGACAACGGTCCGGGGAAACGATGGGTCCACCTCGCAGCGTGTGAGATAACAGTAGGCAAATGTTTTGCCACTTAACGGATGGTGATCACTGCACGTGGGACCACGGGATCTGCACCAGGTATGTATGCATTGTCTGTACCTTGACCTTCACCGCCCTCACCGCAACGAGTAAATGAGAGTGTCTGGTGACGGTGGGAAGTACATGCCATTCCTTTGAAAGCAAGTTTTAGCTACCACCGTGCGAGTAGATGCATGCGGTTTTCCAGCGCCAGGGATATCCAAAAAAGACAAAGATGATAGGGTAGGCAGTCTCACCTCTTTCATAGGTGGAATTCATGCATTGCTACAATTCAAAGTTCATTTTTTCCTTGATAATGGAGACACCCATCTTAGCTCTAGCATGCACACATTTTTCTAAGCACAATACATATGCAAACGCTCATATACATATACACACTCACACCTATAAACTAAGCAATAGGAAAGGAAAGTCTGTAATACATTCAAGAGAATGTGGCCATCGTGTTAGGTCTAGAACTTGAAGTCGGTTAGTCAGGTTTCCCCACAAGGAACATAGTCATCTCAGTTATACCCAGTTTGCGCACACAGTCATCTGTTACGAAGTCTCAAACATTTATAGATAGAAAAGCAACAAGCCGCACACAATAAAACTAAGGTATTTGTAAAATATATTGCTAAAATGTCACCTAAATTTAAATAAAATAAAAATTAACTTGCTCCAATTCGTTATTGCTAGCCACGGTATTCTAGACATTTACACGACATTAAAATGCAATTCGACCACTAATATACGCCCATCGTTTCCTTTTTTACTTCACGTATCAAATTCATCTTAAGTCAAACTTCATAAAGTTTTGTCAAATTTATAGTTTTTGAACCTAGAGACAATGAGAGGCTCCCACTGATATAACATAAATAAAGATAATTACATATTTACACGCGATCGATTGAGAGAGAGAGAGAGAGAGGCAGTCAATCCAGAGTGTGAAGTTTTGGTGGATGGGGGCATTGGAGGACTTTATTTCAAAAGATTAAAAAATGATATTTCTATGTTTCAGAAAAATCCAAAAAAATCTGTGAAAACTTATACATATTCACAATGGATCTGTTAAATTTCGTTCAACAATATTATTGTTTGCAAGCTGCACAAAAAGAACAAAATTCCGGCCCAACAACAACAAAAAGGGGGGCCGTTTTCATTTATGTATTTGTTTTTTATACGCCACATATGAAAGTATATTGTTATGATTTTTTTCTTCAACATGTTATTTAATAATTTGTGCATGCATAAAAAAATTCGATTTTTTGTGATGTGGAAATATGTTGTTTCAAGTCCTCCGTGGAGCCCGTGCTCCATTTACACTTTTCAAGTCTATCCCTCGGTTCATCACAAAAAAATCCCTCGGTTAAAAAAATAAAAAAAGAAAGGAGTGAACAACTATAAAGGGAGAAGTAGAATAGAGAGTTCACAAAAGCAGTAATAAAAGGCTCTAGACTTTGCTTCGTTTGTGTTCCGGAAGGGAGAATTTCTCTTTGGAGGTGTTTGGTTCGGCGTTCTGTAACGTAACCTGTTAACGCTGGTATCTGATTACGTTGTTTTTTGTTTGGTTTGATTTAACCATAATCAGATCCCATGTAATCAGATTACACCGTTGTACAAATCCGATTCCGCCAATATGTCTCCGTTATCCCTTCCCTCCCTCTCATGCAATTTTGTCGGTGCCGCTTGATTCTTTCTCGGGGATGGAAGAGTGGCCACAAAGGTGCGTGAGTTCAGCGGCTGACTGGCGACACGTGAGATCGGAGTAGCCGGTAGCGAACGGCGGCCGGCGGCGCGCGAGATCGACGGCTGGCTGGTGGCGCGTGAGATTGGAACAGTTGCACGGCTGGCCGGCGGCGCACATGCTCGGGGGTGGCCGGAGGCACTTGAGATCGGGGGCGGTTTGGCGGAGGAGGCCGCTGACAGGGAGGAGGGTGGCCGGCGAGCAACCAGGCAAGCATGAGAGTGAGGGGAGAGAGATTCCTGGTGCATTTGTGAAAGAAGAGCAGAGCAATGGCATCCAATTCCTTTACCATGGCTGAACCAAACAAACTAGGAAGGTACTCATTACACCTCCTAAAACTCCACGATTTGATTACGTTTACGTTAACATTACCATTTCTGTAACCAAACACCTTCTTTGAATCTTGTAATATACTCGTGAGGTCCTTAGATTTGAAAACGTGTCCTGATGCGTCACGGCTGTGGGGTCCATAGGGACCCAGCCTATAAGAGAGTAACACATACCAAGTCGTAATTGGCTAGCTGGTTTTTCGGTTTTGAGAAGATATTGACTGGTGTTGTTTATTAGCTCTTTTTTTTTTACTTTTAAATAGTTTATATTTTTTTCTTTTTTCATTTCACATTTTCACATTTTAATTCATGAATAAGCATTCTAAATTTGGAGCCTCCTTATGAATGGGGGGTTGTGGGGTTGCTATGGGCATCGCTCATAAGAGTGTGTGTCGCTGGTTAAGAGTAACATACATCTAGCTGTAATGGGTCAACCGATTTTCCCGATTCTGAGAAGATACCGCTTGTTTTTTTGTGTTTCTTTCTTTATGTGTTTTTCTACCATTTTAATAGTTTTTATTTATCCTTTGCATATTTATTTTTTCTTTTTCGTAGATTTGATTCCTGGCGCATCAGGATTGTGTGGTCCATATAGGCCCCGCCTATAAGTTGTGTGTGCCGCTGGTTTAGAGCAACGCTCACCTAGCCGTAATGGACTAGTCGGCTTTCCAGGTCTTGAGAAGATATTGCCTGATTTTTTGTTTTTGTATTTCTTCCTTTTCGTTTTTTATTTTTTTAAATAGTTTCTATCTTTTTTTCGTTTTCATGTTTTTCTATATTTCCTTTTGCTTTTATTTTTCAACCACATTTTTTCATATTTTAATTCATCAATAAACTTCTAATTTGGATCCTTCGGGTGTAAAGGGGCATGTTGCGTTTGTTATGGGCCCGCCTCTAAGAGCGTGTGTCACTAGTTGAGAGTAAAACACACCTAGCTGTAATGAGCTAGCCGAGTTTTCAAGTTTTGACTCAGTATTGTTTTTTGTTTTGTTTTTTGTGTCCTCCTATTGTTTGTTTTTTCTTTCTATTTTATTTTCTCTTATTTTTATTCATGAATATTTATTAAATCCAGGAAGATTTTAAAATTTGTGAATATTATTTAAAATCCCTAAATAGTTTATAAAATTCATAAAGACTTTTAAATTTCTTAATATTTCTGAAATTCATGAACATTGTCCCAATCTATGAAAACTTTAAATTTGTGTTTTCAAATTCATGAATATTATTTGAAATTCATTAATATTTTGTAACTTCGTGATCTTTTTTGAAAATTTATTTTTTATTTTAACCATTTTTTTAAACCCAAGATATTAAAAATATGTGAGCATCTTTTTAATTAAAGAAGATTTTCAAATAGAAATACGATAGTCTATTTCTTCTGAGCTTGTAGTGGAGTTATTGGGGAAAAAACTAAACGAGCGAGCCAAGTAGGGAACCAGACTGAGCGAGCAAGAACTTCATTTACCGGCCCATGCATGTGAGCGTTATAGCAGCAACTCTATGGTTTCAATGCGGAATAAGAGCTTCCAAGGGACTCACACAACCACCACCGGCTGACATCGATGTCGAAACTTGTAAGGACACCACAACCACACATCGAACAAGCCTGCTCTCCTCTCAGAACAAATGCAGCCTTCAAGAACATCCCAACAAGACATACGAATGAAAAAACACCGGAAAAATATAATTAAAACCAAGCCAACATAGATAAAACCAAAACAAAATAAACGATTGCAATAACCCACTAGAGAAAAAAGTTACGGAGATGGAGGGGAGAGTTTGAAGGGGCGATTTGAGGGGAGCTAGGGGTCGCAAGCGGGATTTTGGGGAACTTTGGCCATCATACCCACACGTACTTATTAGTGGTAACAACCAGTGGCGGGTAGTATTGAGAGCCCGCCACAAATAGTTTTTTGTTGCAAATTCGCAGTATCTTATGGTTTTCTTTTTTGAGGGATAGATTTATAGTTTCATTTTGTGGGGTTGAATTTACTTCATTACAAGAGTCATGTGAAACCATTGCCACCTTTTGGATTGATCGCAATGATTTAAATGTTTTTTTCATTAAAAAAGATGTAAATAAGGTTTGAAAAAGATGAAACATGGCATGATGTCATCTTGACCCTATAGGGTGTGGTAAAAAATTTGAGGGGGTTATGGAAAAACCTAACGCACTTCGCGCTGAAGCTGAAAAGTCTCTCGGGAAGTATTGGGGTTTCAAAGGGAAACAATCGGGTTTAATGGGACTCAATTTTTTTCTTATTTCCCCTTGAAACTTTTCCTATATTTAATATACACCATTGCAACTTTCATGTTCAAATTTTGAACTATTATGGATTTATATAATATATTTAGGGCATTTAATGCAATTATAGCTATTTAATGTAAATAAATCAAATTTTAACTATATATACATTAAAAATGCCGAGATATTGGTGAAAAAAATATATACTATTTAAGTTTTTGAGTATGCATTTAGGCCATATATGCAAATAGAAACTACACGTTCATTAATTGGGTATGCGAGGCGCGTGCCTCGAGGCTGTCTTCCGTTTGTAAATGACCTACATCATAGCCATTGCAAATATTCTTAAAATTTTAACCACATAGTCTACATGTCATGTAATGACACGTCGCAAAGTTTCATGCGTTCGAGACAACAGCTAACGAGGGCCAAATCGATGGCAAAATTACAGCCGATGGGCCTCTAGCGGGGCCCGCTAATGCTGATTTAACTATGGGTGAAAGGTTGACATTTGGCACCTGCCGCTGGTACTATTGGCCCATGGCTGACCTAGGCCGAGACAACCAGTGGCAGGCATCTTTTTTTCACCCGCCACTAGTGTTTGGACAAAATAGTTGTGCTGGGCCTCTCGGCATGCCCGCTACTAATGTGACCCAACCTGTAAGCAATTTCCTAACATTATTCCTTCGGGTCACTCTAGTAATTTGAGCTCGAGGACTTTGAACGAGTGGATTATCTTGGAGTCATGTTTAAAATCCTCCTTGAAGTGGCCACAAGTCTTGAGGTGATTAAACTTCTTCACAAGAAATGTGAGGTCTTTGCCAAGTATTTAGGATCATAAGAGTCACCAATGGGTAGCTCTTCTTCAGATGAAGATTCAACAATATCCTTCAAAGCATGACTTATTTAGGAGCTAGAGCTATACAGATATTTCATTTCTTCAATTAGCAACTTGCGAGTGTTGAGTCTTTCCAAGACAATTGTAGCCGTGATAGTTATGTAGTCCCACTATTTTTTATCCCGAGGACCAGAGTATTAAACGATTAATCGAGGGATCTTAGCAACTTCTTCATGACATCATGATTAGTGATATCCTTTGCACCCGGACCTTCAATTTCATTTTCGAAGGTTACATGTCTCTAATAAGTATCTTGAACACTTTGACCATCATTTATCTTGATGATATCCAAACAACTTCGAAGAATATCCATTCTTGTTTCGCACTGAGAGGAAAACACCTTCACTGACCTTCCGAAGAGTATCCCGGATTTGCTTCATAGTTTCCACATTGCCAACACAACCAAATTTCTCTTTTCAGTGGCAACCACGGATGATATCTTCAGCTTGAGAGTAGAGCTGGAGATTTCTTAAGTCTTTAGGAGTAAGTTTTCCAAGCTCGGGGATGTGAAAACCCAAGGACACAATTCTCCACATCTTAGAGTTCACACCTTTGATGTGAAGGCGCATACTATGCTTCTAGTATAGATATTCATTTCAATCCAAGATAGTCTTCCTAGTGTATCCTCGGTAATTTCCTCTGATTGACATAACTCTAACTCAAGGCGGTTAAAGCAAAACACACAGATACAAGGGGGGACCTTGCTCTGATACCAATTGTAGGATCCGATATTGATCAGAGGGGGTGAGTGAGGGATCCGATGCCCGGTGGATGTAATTTGCTGCAATTTCCTATTGTAAACTGTAAGTTTATTATTAATTACTACTAGAAGGGTTGGGCGAGCTTTGCTGCGCCATTGGTTTTGTTGGGTTTCTTTAAAAAAGCACTTTGTTTCAAAATATAAGGTGTATTACTTTTTTGAAAAGTTAAACCTTTAAATTTGATCAAACTTGTAGAGAAATATATCAACAATCCATAATAACAAATCGGTATTTCTAGATTCATTGTGAAATGAATTTTCATACTTATTTTATTTAATATTGTGGATGTCCTTTTTTTTTTGTGAACTTGGTCAAAGTTAAAGATATTTGACTTTTCAAAAAACTAATACCCCTTATATTCTGAAACTGATAGAATGTTTAGTTTGGCGGGTGAGGAGATGATAGAGTGTGTCTTATTTTTATTTTGCGTAATTTTGTGTTATTCGTTAACCAACCTATATATATGTGCGGAAATTTTTGTGACGGTGGTTGCACGTACTATATTGGTGTTACAATATCACATGATGGTGCTTTTTTTTTCTAAGTGGTGGAAGGGTGCGCAGGATTAATATATTTTTATAGACCGGTTGTCGCTGATTCATTTGAGAAATCGTTGGCCCTGTCAAGATTGTAAATCAAATTCAAAATTGAATACCCCAATTTAATGAAAGAGTTTCAAAATTAGGGAACATAGTGAATTAAAAGAACTGAATGGGAAAGCTTGAGAAATTGTTTATCCGGTCAAAATCGGATGACCCAATTCTAAATTGAATACCTCAATTAATTGTAAGGCTTTAAAAATTGGAAGGATAGTGTATAATATAAAATAATTGAATAAGAGAGCTTGAGAAATTATTGACCCGGTCAAAATCGGATGATGCGATTCTAATTGGAGACCTCAATTGAACGTGGGCTGTTTAAAACTAGGGAGCTTAGTATTATAGAGGATACGATTACTTCTAGCAATCCACTACTGGGCCTAACATACCATGGGCTATTAATGGGTCAAAAGAACCACGAGTCATGAATGGTTCGAAAGCACCACAAGTCGCAAATGGGCTGAAAGCACCACATGGCGCAAACAGACCAAAAACATAGTTGGTCACAGGCGGGCCCGAAAAACCACGGGCCAAAAATGGGGCGAAAGACACTACGAGCCATAAGTGGGCCGAAAGACAACACATACCGTAAATGGGTCGAAGTACACCATATGCCACATATGTGTCAAGCCACATATGGGCTGAAAGTATCGATGTGACGTAATCATGTCGAAAGACCCATGGGCCGGTAACATGCTAAATTCACATAGGTCGTTAACGGGTTGTATTGTACCGGGCCATAAATGGGACGTTCTCCCGCATGTCGTTAGCGTGCGTAAATTGGGCTAGAACAACTAAGGTTTGACCGAGGCCCGTGGGTCTTTACCATGCTTTAGACTTGGCCGACTTTTTAACTAGATGTGCCTATATTTGGGGGGGGGGGGGGGGTGCGTTACACATGTCGAATCAGGAATGGTGCACGTGGACCATTATGTGTGCAACACTTGTTCCAATGAAAAATGGATCTAGAGTCAACGACTATGTAGGACTTTGCGGTAAAAAAAACTATGTAGGATTCTTTGTCGTTACGTTTTTTCTGACCTAACATGCTTTTCCTAATGGATGCCCATAACTGGCGAACATTCGCTAGGGAGGATGACATTTGCGAATGTTTTAGGTGACATTTTTAGTTGTATGGCGATGACAGTTTCTTCATAGCGATATGTATGTTTCTTCACTGAACACATTTTCTGTTTTAAAATTGTCATCGTTTGATATTTCTTCACATCTAAAATTGCCATCAAATGATGTTTGCTTGCCACCCCTCTCCGAGCCAACGGGTAACATTATTGTTCCTAATTTATTATCAATGATGCTGGTTCGTTTACTCAAAAGAAGAAGAAAAAAAGTTGACATCCGAATTTTAAAATCAATAGGAGTCTTGTGAAAGCGGACAGGAAGAGGTTGTCTTTCCACCTCCTCAGGAAGTTTTCGTTTCTCCTCCTCAAGAAAAGTACCCTTCCTCCTCCCGTCGACGCCCCCGTCGATTCATCCCACCTCTGATGGTCTTTGGGCCGTGGAAATGCGGAGGATCTCGACCCCTGCCGGCAGGAGGGGCTCTGTTCATGTTTTTGTTAGGTTCAACGTCTTGGTTGGTGCTATGTGGCGGTAACAATGTCTCTAAATAATGTCTCCCACATCCTATGCCCGTCCCTATGGTGCGAATAGCGTCGTCGGAGGATGTGTGGATGTGTCTCTTCGTCACGTGGGATTCGGTTGGTGCTGGTCTCCGGTGGATCTATCTGGATCTAGTTTCTGTTCGTCTTAGTTCGTGTGGTTACAGATTTGATCTTTCCGATCTACAACTCTTTTTATCGGCGATGGATGCTGCTCTAGTGCCTTGGTCCTTTGAGGCCTTAATATGAACTATCTACTACAATAAGTTTTGCCTCACTCTGGTGAGGGAGGGGTGATAACGAGGACGCACCTTCTCGCTCCAGTATTGATAGTCATCACTAGGTTGTTCATAAATTTGATTGTAATTTTTATTACCTCTAAGGTCCTCCGTACTGTGATGAATAAATTGAAAATTTCTCACGCAAAAGAGAAAAAAAAAAAAGCGGACAGATAGGATGGAATTCACTGTCCAGAGCTAACGCATGAGACGACCACGATGTCGATCGTCCAATAAATGCCCATCTCCTATCTGTCAACGTGGTGGCGCCACACATACTTACGCGTTGCCAGCTCCTCCGATGTACTGCTGCGTACACATACACATCCATAATGTACTGGCGCCTACACGTACACACCCATGCTCTACAGATCCACTCCCTGTCGCATGTAATCCGGTCAGCCAACTATCCAGCTCATTTATATGCTAAGCGTGCTTGCAATTTGACTGTGACAGAAAGCTGGCTGGAAGAGACTCCTACTTCCCGATGAGCAGCTTGTTAGCTGATGATCCAGCGAATGCTTTTATCTGAATAAAGCCCTCAATATTTTATGCAAAAAAAAGATCCACTCCCTGTCAAGAACTTCCAAAACGAAATCGGTGTAAATCAAGTAACCGGTCTGCAGGTAAGTACGACCCAGATAAAATTATGACGCTGGCTAGGACGTCTTCTTTAAGCGTCCTTATTGTGACCAGTCAAGAAAATGCAAGCCAGACGGACGTTTTAAACGGGCCTCAAATGCCTGGATTGACCGACATCCATCATATTCATTTCATATATGAGATGAGTATGAGGAGTGACCGAACGTGTCCGGTTAGTGGTCCTGCGTCCGTCACGTAGCATTGGACCCATATATTTTTTTTTATTCTTTCTCACTTCATCTCCATTAATTGCATGTATGTGACCGGACGTATAAGAGTAAAGTGAGGGGCATGACTGTGAAAGTGAAAATTTAAGAGGTGACCGGCCACTGTCCGTGAACGCGTCCGCGGTCGTTTGAGGGGTCGGATTTGCCAATTCCGGCTATAGATACTCTACGTAAGTATTGTTCGCTATGTGTCATGTTTGAAGACCGATGTGCGACTCGACCTAAATTCACTGTATTTCTTTTTAACGCAGCACAATCACCACATATGTCCATATATACATACATACGAACCTTACTCCTTTGAACACATGCACACACACAATCTCTATGAACACCTCATGCACGAAGCCAAGATTTGAATATAAGGAGGGCCAAGCTAAGTAGATAAAAAATTCCAGTGTAAAATATAATTATAAAAAACAAGGTTGAGAACTTGCACATCAGCCTCGTTAACAATTTGAGGTACGTCAAGAATTTGAAGCAAATGGCTTAGAAAACAAATTAATCTTAATGAGGTTTGGCAGCGTTATTTCTCTTCATAGTTGAGAACTTGCACACCAGGCTCGTTAACAATTTCAGGTACGTCAAGAATTTGAAGCAAATGGCTTAGAAAACAAATTAATCTTAATGAGGTTTGGCATCGTTATTTGTTATTTCTCTTCATACCTGGGGAACTTGCACATAATGAGTTTTGGCAGTGTGTATATTGGGAAATTTCAATTTTAGAAGTAACTGGCTTAAAACACAAATTATAAATAATGGTGTTTGGCAGCATTATTTCTCCTCATAGTTGAAGAATTTCAATTTCAAAATTAGCTATACTGTGTAAGGTCCCCATAGAATTTTTTTGCATCAACAAATAGAAACTCATACAAGATAATTTCCATCACGATAATTGGAGGACACTTACAAGGTATGAATTCTTGACAGAATCTCAAATAAGAGAACAAAACAAACAAAACCTGATACGAGATGAGAACTGAGAGAGATTAGTATAGCGTGATGTGTTAACCTGTTAGTTCGTTGGCTAAAGCGATGAAGTATGTTGCGCCGCTGAGTCGTCGTACAAATCAGATTGTGAGTGGCAAAAAGCGGGGAGATCAAAAACAGATGGGCGGCGGCGGCGGCGTCGTCTAATCTCACGCACGTGAGTAAATAGCATAAAACTACCACATTACATGCTAGGTCTACAAAAACTGCTTGTTTTCTTAATCTTTCAAAAAACTACAACAAAAGTGGTGGGCTGTTTCAAAAAACCCAAATGCCATGTAATTTAAAATTGATCTGGTTTATGACAGGCCGGGCTCGCTTCTAAACATACCTTTCGTTGACTGTTTGTTTGACCATCCACTTACACATAGGGCCCACACGTAAGCTCACTCTTCCCTCTCTCCCTCTCCATTCCTTATCTCTCTCCCTCCCGAGCCATGGTTGGCACGCCACGAACGGCGTTAAGTCCGGCACCCCCACAGCCGGACAACACTGCCACGGTTGGCTTGCTACTTAGGAACAGGGCGGCAGAGCACGATGGCGCAAGGAGTAGCAGCCGCAGTTGCAAGCAGCAGCCGCAAGGACCAGCAGTGGCGGGCGGCGGCGCAAGCAGCAACACGACAGACGGCGGCAAGCAGCGGCGACAGTTGGTGGCAAGTAGCGGCGGCGGTTAACGGCAAGCAGCAGCACAGCCGCGACGCGGCGCAAGCAGCAGCAGCTCGCGGACGACGACAAGACAAAGCGGCGGCAAGCGACAACACGGTAGGCAGCAGCGCGGAAACCAGCAGCAGCATGACCGGCCACCACCATGGGCGGCGCCGCCACGGCCACAGGAATCCAATTGCTTTTTACAAAAAAAAATCTAGGGACCGGTTGCTTTTTTAAAAATTGGCCCCACTGTCATAACCTATCAACGGTCAACCTAACGTTTAAACCAAACGGTCAACCTAACATTTAAACCAAACGGTTAACCTGACGAGTGGGCCCGAGCTGTCATAATCTAGCTTAAAACTAAACCATTTAACTATTGTTTTTTTTGGAACAGCGCACCATTTTTATGGTAGTTTTTGAAAAAAAACAAGAAAACACGTAATTTTTTGTAGACCTAGCCTGTAATGTGGTAGTTTTATGTTATTTACTCTACGCATGTAGACGCTAATCGTGGATGATCTCACGCATATAGATGCTTTTTTTGTTTGGTAATATGTTTCTCATTCATATCATAAAGATCAAAGTACAAGTCACATAAAGACCGACATGACAAAACTGAAAAGAGAGAAGAACATCTCTGAGTTTGACACCAACGTATGTCACCTGCCTCTGACACCAGCACAACAGCCACTGAAGAAAAGAATGACGAATCACCTTCTCACCCGAGCTCGACGCGGCTCCATCGCTGATATGCAGCTTTGCGGACCTTCAAGGTGGCTCACCAAAAGTGAAGCCCTTGCCGTTGAACGAATCAGACCGGGACAACACCCCGGACACGCCATCAAACTCCAGATCTGGCACCCCACCACGACTAAGACATCGAAGGAGGAAACCATACCTGCCATCCACGAACCATGAACCCAGCACACGTTCTGTCTTCCAGATGTCGTCGATGCAGACCACAATCTGCATCTGCTCCTGGACTACCTCCCAAGCTTCACGCTGACGCTGGAGCAAACATCGTCGCCACGGCGGAGCCCGAGGACACAGGTCCACCACGAGGATGTCGTCGTCGTCATGCCATCCTTGCTTGAACAGACTGGTTTCCAAATCCATCCCCAATCATAGGACCGATGGCCTCGTCGGGAAAGGATTCGAATAATCTTTATTCAGCGCCGCCATCACCGCTGCCGAAGCCAAGACGATGAACAACCTAAAAACCTAGACTACGAGGACTAAAAACGATCCAGACGCGTCGATCCGGCGACCCCCCTCATCACCGGCGACCGAGGTCGCCGGCTAAGGAGAGCCGTCGGAGGACGGCACTCGAAGATTGTCCTCTCCTGACGGCGGCTAGGGTTCCAGCCGCCAGGGGAAGAGAGGAAAACGATTACTAGCGATTGCTTATCAGAACTCACGCGATGTGTTCCCACGCATATAGACGCTAATCGTGGACGGAAGAACACGGTTACGCAGCTTTAGGAGACAAAGATCAGAGATTACTTTGGTAATCTGGCCGCTAGTGGGCTTTCACAATGGGCCTTCTTCAACATTTTAACGTATACACACTTTGAGATAGGGGGCCAAGTAGGCTTGATACGTATGATTTTGCTGGTTGCATACACCGGCTCCAAGATTATCGGTCGATGGTTGGGGGGAGGGGGGCTGCCCCCTGCCCCCTTGTCTCAGCCACTGGAGCACTCTGAGATATTGAGCATGCGTCATATTATAAGATTGATGAAATCGTCACACGTGCCTCGTAGCCAATAGAAACGTCTTCTCCCACTGAACGAATTTCATCGAGAAGTCTAAAATAAATTCAAAAGATGCGAACACCAGTGCCAAGTTTAGAACTTGAACTAGCAAATGGTTTCACCACAAGAAACCTAACCATCTGAGTTACGCTCAGTTCATAACTGCTCGGTTCTACTCCTATAATTTTCTCAATAAGAAGTCTGAAACCTTGAGCCTTTGCTTCGTATTAATGCATGCATGCAATTATTAATGGTTAAACATGATACAAAACAAGGACAATCACAACCGAATCATTATAAAAGAGATGAATAAAATGCTTACGACTCGACTTGTTCCACACCACCGCCTTAAGATAGGACTATATGATCTTGTGACACAGTTACCATGTTCGGCTATAGGTATTTACACTTAGAGGATCTTGGCAAGCAAGGAGGAAGCTTGATTGATCGACAAACGGATGTTGTTGCTCATGAACTCAGACATGATACCATTCGTACATGTACGACACTACGCGTCGGTCGGCCGATCCGAAGGAGATATCGGTGGCCGTGTGTACTGTTCGATTCAACCACATCGTCCTTTGGATCATGGTCCCACAACACACAAAAATCCTACATGCAGTGTCGTCCCCATCCTCTCGCATACCCTATCCCACAGCGGCTATTCAGCTCACTGCGTCACCTACCGTGCTCACAATTGGTGACGCCCACCGTCGTACTGGTAGATGTCACTCGCCATCACATAGCGGTCCTCCTAGCACCTCCACCCCCCGCATGAACATGCGTACACGGGCTCGCGCAAAAACCTCAGTGCTAGCGTTGTTTGCCGTGAGCTATAGTTACCATGGTAGCCATCGAGGAAGACGCCCTTCACAGCAACGCGCTCCGTCGCATGCAACAACACCGTGTGCATCACCAGTGCTTGTTGCACAGGATCACAACACTATCATGCGGCCTTGCATCACCGTCGACAGCGGTTGGAGCATCGTCGCCTCTGGTGCAGCTCTATCGTCAATGGTTGCACAATTGTCGACAGTCGCAACTCATTCATCGCTGGTTGCAACTCGTTCATCTACTCATACCTTGTGGAGCCAATCTTGCACTCAACTCCCTCCCAAAGAGCAGCCGGGCGAAACAGTAACTGCCTCTCCCATGTCCTCCCCTCGCCACCCATGTCACCATTGTTGGAAGACATCAGGTATAGCTTTCCAGGTGGACGATGGCAGCGGGCCCATATCCTTGCACTACATGAGTCCTTTCGGTTGGAGTATTGTGGCGTCCTTGTACAATGCGTGTGTCGCTGGAAGTCGAACGCCAAAGCAGTGTCCGCAAGGCATCTATGGGGTAGCTATGCCGAAGTAGCCGCAAGGGCAGTGTGGCGAGTGGTCTAGTGTCGATGCCAACGTTGGTGATTTTTGGCGAAGGCTTTATGTTCCCTGATTCAAGATGACAATGAATCTCCCTGGTCTTGGTTTTCCAGCGGCATCCGACCTATATAACTTGTCCCTATAAGGAGACGATTTGCGAAATGCCGTGGTAATGTACACATAGATTATTATCTCTCTGCAGTGTGACTCCATGCTAGCATCTCTATGGGGTGCAAATTTTGCAGGTCATGACCTCCCCATTGGAGGTTCGCAAGGACATGCTCCGGTGATTGGATTTCTACCTCTCACTGTAGAGGTTCTGGAGCGCACGACATCTCCCAAGATGTCATCCACACAAATATGGTGATTGATAACCCACAAGTGTAGGGGATCGTTTGTAGCCTTTTTCGACAAGTAAGAGTGTCGGACCCAACGAGGAGCTAAAGGTAGAATTAATATTCTCTCAAGTTCTATCGACCACCCATACAACTCTACGCATGCTAACGCTTACTTTACCTAGAACAAGTATGAAACTACTTTGCGGGAATTAAACTAGAAGTACTTAGTAGGTGTGATAGATTGGTTTGCAAGATAATAAAGAACAAGTAAATAAAAGTTAGGGGCTGTTTAGAGAAATATTAAATAAGTTAATTGTTTAGTAGAAAGCTTTTTGTAGCACAAGAGAAAGATTGACCATAGGCAATTGAATATAACATGATAGATACTTGTCATATGCAATGAGAGAGAGGCATACGCTAACACACTTTCCGTACTTGGATCATATGCATTTATGATGGGACCTCTAGCAAGCATGCGCAACTACTAGAAATCATTAAGGTAAACCCAACCATAGCATTAAATATCAAGTCCTTGATACGTCTCCAACGTATCTATAATTTTTTATTGTCCCATGCTGATATATTATCATTCTAGGATACTTTTTGGGTCTTTATTTACCAATTTATAATATTTTTGAGCACTAAACTATTGACCCAGTGCCCAGTGCCAGTTGCTGTTTTCTGCATGTTTTTGCCTTTTCAGGTTTACAGTACCAAACGAAGTCCAATTGCCACGGAACTTTTTGATGATTTTTTCTGGACCAAAAGAAGACCTGGAAGCTTCGGATGGAGGTCGGGAGGCGCATGAGGGCCCCACCACACATCAGGGCGCGCCCTGGGGGTGCCCCCTCATGGCTCTCCCGACCCCTCTCTGGCCTATAAATTCTCTAATATTGCAAAAATCCTGGAGGCAGTCCCGAAACCCTTTTTCCGCCGCCGCAAGTCTCTGTTCCATTGCGAGGCCATCTGGAGCTCCATTCCGGCACCCTGCCAGAGGGGGGATCGATCACGGAGGGCCTCTTCATCAACCTTGCTGTCCTCATGATGATGTGTGAGTAGTTCACCACAGACCTATGGGTCCATAGCTAGTACCTAGATGCCAATCTCTCTATCTCTTGATCTTCAATACAATGATCATTGCATCTTTGCTTTGATCTATCCGATGTAATCCTATTGTGCGGTGTGTTTGTTGGGATCCGATGTATTGTGGGCTTATGTTCAGATTATTTATGAAAAGTATTTGAGATACCTCTAATATATATTGTCTCTTAATTACATGATCATTACAGCTTCATAATTCTCTCTGATCTATTGATGTGCTTTGGCCAAGTAGATTGATATTTCATCGGTGGGAGTGGTGCGTTGTGGTAGGTTCAACCTGGCCAGTTTCTATATCCCAGTGATAAAGTAGGGGACAAGATGTGTCTTTGTGTTGTTGCTACTAAGGATAACACGATGGGGTTTATTCATATTGCTTGAGTTTACTTTGTCTACATCATGTCATCGTTCTCCATGCATTACTCTGTTTTACTTAATACTCTAGATGCATGCTGGATAGCGGTCGATGAGTGGAGTAATAGTAATAGTCTAATAGATGCACGCAGGAGTCGGCCTATTTGTTTATGGACGTGATGCCTATATACACATGATCATTGCCGTGACAATCGCAAAACTATCCGCTTTTCTATCAATTGCCCAACAGTAATTTGTTACCCACCGTATGCTGCCTACATGAGAGATGCCGCTAGGGAAAACTATGCCCCCCGGGTCTATTCACTTATATATTTACAAACGCTATAATTACCTTGCTGCCTTTATTTATCTTTTATTTTATTTTGCAATTTATATTTATCAACAATTATCTACACAACTCATTTGCTTGCAAATAACGAGATCAAGGGGATTGACAACTCTCTTGCCCGCGTTGGGTGCAAGTTGTTTGTTCATTTGTGTGCAGCCGCTGAAGACGGTTGAGGATTGATATTCCTATTGGTTCGATAAACCTTGGTTTCATAACTGAGGGAAATACTTACCCACTTTGTGCTGCAATTACCCGTTCCTCTTCACGGAAAACCCAACGCAGATCACAAGTATCAGGAAGGATTTCTGGGCCGTTGCCATAGAATATCATCATCAACTATCAAGTAACTTCACACAAATTTTCATTCACTTTTTCTTATTTTTATTTGCTGTTATATTTAGCTTGTCTAATAAAAATAAAAAATATAAGAATATTTATCTTGGCTTGTTACTAGTTTACTTCTTCGCTTGCTAGTTTACTTGTCTCGCTTGTTACTTTGCTAGTTCAGTCACCATGTCTCAAGATACTATTAAGTTGTGTGACTTCTCAAATACTAATAACAATGATTTTATTAGTACTCCTATACCACCCTCCACTAGTGCGGAGGCTTTTGATATTAATGCTACATTGCTAAATCTTGTCATGAATGATCAATTTTCGGGAAGTCCTAATGAGGATCCCGCGTCACATCTTAATACCTTTGTTGAATTATGTGACGTGCAAAAGAAAAAATATATGGATAATGATATTGTGAAATTAATTTTTTTTTCTTTTTAACTAAGAGATAAAGCTAAAGCTTGGTTTTCATCTTTACCTCATAATAGTATTGGAACATGGGATAAGTGTAAAGATGCTTTTATTGTCAAGTATTTTCCTCCTGCTAAGATCATCTCCCTTAGGAATCAAATAATGAATTTTAAACAGCAAGATCAAGAGCATGTTGCACAAGCTTGGGAGAGAATGAAATTAATGATAAGAAATTGTCCAACTCATGGTTTAAACTTGTGGATGATTATCCAAAACTTCTATGCTGGACTAAACTTTGTGTCTAGAAATCTTCTAGATTCTGCTGTAGGTGGTACCTTTATGGATGTGACCTTAGGAGAGGCCACAAAACTTCTGGACAACATTATGACAAATTATTCTCAATGGCATACCGAAAAGGCTCCAACCGGTAAGAAGGTAAATTCTGTTGAAGAAATCGGTACTTTGAGTGAAAAAGTGGATGCTCTTATGAATATGGTTGCTAGTAAAAATGCTCATGTTGATCCTAATGATATGTACTTGTCTACTACGATTGAGAAAAATAATGATGCTATTGATGTGAACTTTGTCTCGCAAAATAATTTCAATAACAATGCTTATAGAGGAAACTTCAATTCTAGACCGTATCCCGGTAATTCCTCTAACAACTATGGAAATTATTATGGTAATTCTTATGGAAATTCTTCTACAAATTCTAATAGGATTCCCTCTGATCTTGAGAAGACAATTAAAGAATTTATTAATTCTCAGAAGGTTTTCAACACTATGGTAGAAGAAAAATTGCATGTAGTTGGCACTTTGGCTAAAAACATGGATAGAATTGCTCTTGATGTGGAAACTCTTAAAACTAAAGCTTTGCCACCCAAGCATGATTTTAATGATGCTATTAAATCTATCCAAATATATATTAGTGAAAGTAAGGAGAGGACCGCTAAGTTGAGAGCTAAGCAAGAATTCTTAGAAAAAGCTCTTCCACCCGGTTTTTACCAGAATCATAATGAAGATCTTAAAATGATTGGTACTTCTCCTATTGAATATTTGTTTACCTCTCTGAATATAAATGATAAAGGGACTGGAGATGAGTCAACTCTAGTTGATAAGCGTCCCGTTTGCTTGGAGGGTGATGGTTTTGATGCTAAAACTGAAAAATGTGGGTTTGGAGAGGTCAAAACCTTAACTAGTGATGTGCCCACTATTTTGGATTAAAAGGACTTTAATTATGATAATTTCTCTTTAGTAAAATGTATTTCCTTGTTGCAATCCATTATTATCTCACCCAATGCTTATGAACAAAACAAAGTTTTTACCGAATATATAGTAGAAGCTATGATAAAAGCTTATGATGAGAAACTTGAGCTTGAAGTTTCTATTCATAGAAAATTGTATGATGAGTGGGAACCTACTATCAAAATAAAGATAAATAAATATTAATTCAATTCCTTGTGCGACCTTGGAGCTAGTGTTTCAACTATTCCTAAAACTCTTTGTGATGTGCTCGGTCTCACTAATATTGAAGATTGTTCCCTCAACTTGCATCTTGCAGATTCTACCATTAAGAAACCTTTAGGTAGAATTAATTATGTGCTTATTATTGCAAATAAAAAATATGTGCCTGTAGATTTCATTGTGCTTGATATTGATTGCAATCCTTCTTGTCCCATAATACTTGGAAGACCATTCTTACGAACTATAGGTGATATCATTGACATGAAAGAAGGAAACATAAGGTTCCAATTCCCATTAAAGAAAGGGATGGAACACTTCCCTAGAAAGAGAATTAAACCACCTTATGAATCAATCATTAGAGCTACTTATGGGTGGAGTGTCAAAGATGACAATACTTGAAACTATGCATTATGGCTAGCTAGGGGCATAAAACAATAGCGCTTGTTGGGAGGCAACCCAATAGTTATCTTTAATTTTTTGCTTTAAACTTTCTATTTATTTTTAATAAAATGATTATTGCCTCTGTAATGATTATGTTTTTGTGTTAATTAGTGTTTGTTCCAAGTAAAGCCTTTGGGATGACTCACAAGATGAGTACAATCGATGCTGAAACAAAACAGAAACTTTTGACTCCAGTACATGAATTTTATTTTTTTACTGGTGCGTTATAATGATCTGAAATTTTTACACAGTGTTTCTATAGAAATTTTAGAGGTAGTCCTAATTTTTCAGAATTTTTGTAGTTACAGAAGTATAGGTTCCCTACAGATTGCTACAGACTATTCTGTTTTAGACAGATTCTGTTTTTGCTTGCATGGTTGCTTATTTTGATTATGCTATGGATTGTATCGGGGGTATAAGCCATGGAGAAGTTATAATAAAGTACCTATTATGCATTTATGAAATTTGAATCAATTTATAACAGTACCTAAACTATGCAATATGTTTCTTATACTAACGGATCTCATGAAGTTTTGTTTAGCTTTGTGTGATTGAACCTTTTAAGTTTTGGGTGTTATCTTGATGGACAAAGGAATAAGGAGTAGCAAGAGCCTAAGCTTGGGGATGCCCAAGGCACCCCAAGATAATAATTTAAAGGATACTCAAGCGTCTAAGTTTGGGGATGCCCCGGAAGGCATCCCCTCTTTCGTCTCAAATCCATCGGTATGTCACTTGAAGTTATATTTCTATTTGTCACATGATATGAGTTTTGCTTGAAGCGTCGTTTGCTTTTGTTTGATTTTACTTTTAGTTTGCCACAATCATTGTTTTCTGGACACACCTATCTAAGAGAGACACACCTTCATCATAAATTTTTAGAATACTCTATGTGCTTCACTTATATCTTTTGAGCTTAGCAGTTGCTCTAATACTTCACTTATATCTTTTTGAGCACGGTGGCGTGTAGATTTTATAGAAATAATTTCACTCTCGTTCTTCACTTATATTTGTTTGAGAGTTAATAAATAGTGACGGTAATTTGCATGGGTCATAAGACTAGTCCAAAAATATTAGGTATTTAATGAGTGATAATCAAAACCATCATGTAGCACATATAGAGAAATTGTGGGTCAATGATATTGATGTGGTAATATGAAATAGGTGTGAGTTCATAATTGTTAAACCGTAGAAGTGTCGATATTAAGAGGGGTTGACCTTTTTGTTCATCTAAAAATTAAAGAGGCATGGTGATGATGTGTAAGCATTTCTATTCCTCGTTGAAATCCTAGTGTTGTTTCTGGTCGGAAGCACGCGATGGTTAACTCCTACCAACCTCTTCCCTCGGGGCATGCGAGTAGTACTTTGATTTATGATAAAACTAATAAAACTTTGCAATAAGTATATGAGTTCTTTATGACTAATGTGAAACCATGGACATACGCAATCTCACATTCTCCTATTTGCTAGCCTCTTCGGTACCGTGCATAGCCCATTCTCACCTCGAGGATCGGTGCAACTTTCGCCGGTGCATCCAAACCCCGTGACATGATATGCTCTGCTGCACATAAGCCTCATTATATCTTCCTCAAAACAACCACCATACCTACCTATCATGGCATTTCCATAGCCATTCCAAGATATATTGCCATGCAAATTCCCTCGTCACTTGACATGACTAGTTCGTTCATCATCATATTGCTTTGGATGATCATATAGAGCTGACATAGTATTTGTGGCAAAGCCACCGTTCATCATATTTTTGATACATGTCACGCTAGATCATTGCACATCCTTGTACACTGCCAGAGGCATTCATACAGAGTCATATCTTCATACCATTTCTCAATATTGAGTTGTAAGTAAACAAAAGTGTGATGATCATCATTATTAGAGCATTGTCCCGGTGAGGAAAGAATGATGGAGACGATGATTCTCCCACAAGTCGAGATGAGACTCCGGATGAAAAATAAAGACGGGGGAGGCCAAATGAGCCCACCACCCATTCAAAAAATGAGAGAAAATGAGAGAAGGGAATTTGCTACTATCTTTTACCACACTTGTGCCTCAAAGTGGCACCATGCTCTTCATGTAGAGAGTCTCATGATATATCATTTTCATATGCTAGTGGGAATCACTTATTCATTTTACAAACTTGGCTTGTATATTCCTATGACGGGCTTCCTCAAATGCCCAAGGTCTTCATGAGCAAGCAAGTTGGATGCACACCCCACTTATCTTCATTTGAGCTTTCATACACTCATAGCTCTAGTGCATCATTTGCATGACAATCCCTACTCCTTGCATTGACATCTAGCAATGGGCATCTCCATAGCCCGTTGGTACGCCTAGTTGATGTGAGACTATCTTCTCCACTTTCTACCCCTTTGATATCTACCACCATACTCTATTCTACTTAAATGCTATGTCCAATGGCTCACGCTCATGTATTGCGTGAAGAATAAAAATTTGATGCATATTGAAAAAGTACGATCCAATTGCCTGACTTGGACACCGTGGGGCTTGAAATTTGTATTAATGTGGTGAAGATGGAGCCATGCCTTGCTAATATAATAAGATGAATGGGGGGTAAACATTTCTTAAGGATCGCATACTTTCAAGGATTGATGATTCTGTTTCTTACATTTTAATTATTGCTATGTTAATATTTGTTGATTCATCTTTTCTCAATGAGCATATATACATGCATAAGATTACATAATGGATAGCATGTCACATCAAAAATTCTATTTTTATCATTTACCTACTCGAGGACGAGCAGGAATTAAGCTTGGGGATGCTTGATACGTCTCCAACGTATCTATAATTTTTTATTGTTCCATATTGATATATTATCATTCTAGGATACTTTTTGGGTCTTTATTTACTAATTTATAATATTTTGAGCACTAACCTATTGACCCAGTGCCCAGTGCGAGTTGCTGTTTTCTGCATGTTTTTGCCTTTTCAGGTTTACAATACCAAACGAAGTCCAATTGCCACGAAACTTTTGATGATTTTTTCTGGACCAAAAGAAGACCTGGAAGCTTCGGAAGGAGGTCGGGAGGCGCACGAGGGCCCCACCACACATCAGGGCGCGCCCTGGGGGGTGCCCTGATATGTGGTGGCCCCCTCGTGGCTCTCCCGATGTCCCTCTCTGGCCTATAAATTCTCTAATATTGCAAAAACCCTGGGGGCAGTCCCGAAACCCTTTTTCCGCCGCCGAAAGTCTCTGTTCCGTCGCGAGGCCATCTGGAGCTCCGTTCCGGCACCCTGCTAGAGGGGGATCGATCACGGAGGGCCACATGATGATGTGTGAGTAGTTCACCACAAACCTATGGGTCCATAGCTAGTACCTAGATGAAAATCTCTCTATCTCTTGATCTTCAATACTGACGTGGCTTGAGACTGCGTCGGTATTTCCCCAAAGAGGAAGGGATGATGCAGCACAGCTACGATAAGTATTTCCCTTGGTTATGAAACCAAGGTTATTGAACCAGTAGGAGAACCACGCAACACTATGTAAACGGTACCTGCACACAAAGAACAAATACTTGCAACCCGACGTGTAAGAGAGGTTGTCAATCTCTCCACGGTAAAAAGATAGATTAGTTTGTATGAGATTGGATATATAGATCGCACAAGAACACAAAATAAAAGAAGCAAATAAAAAGTGCAGCAAGGTATTTTTTTTGGAATAATAGATCTGAAAACAAAAGCGGCAAAAGATAGATCGGAAAGCAATATGTTGAAAGAGTAGACCCGGGGCCATAGGTTTCAGTAGTGGCTTCTCTCATGAGTATAGCACACGGTGGGTAAACAAATTACTGTTGGGCAATTGATAGAAGATCAAATAATCATGATGATATCCAAGGCGATTATCATTATATAGGCATCATGTGCAAGATTAGTAGACGGAAATGGTTCTACGTCTACTACTATTACTCCACACATCGACCACTATCCAGCATGCATCTAGTGTATTAAGTTCATAGAGAAACGAAGTAATGCAATAAGAAAGATGACATGATGTAGACAAGATCTATTCATGTAGGAATAGACCCCATCTTGTTATCCTTAATAGCAACGATACATGCGTGCCTCGCTGCCCCTTCTGTCACTGGGAGAGGACACCGCAAGATCGAACCCATCACAAAGCACCTCTTCCCCTGGCAAGAAAAATCGATCTAGTTGGCCTAACTAAACCAAAGATTCGAAGAAAAAATACGAGGCTATAAGTAATCATGCATATAAGAGATCAAAGAAGACTCAAATAATATTCATGGATAGAAGCTGATCATGAACTCAAAATTCATCGGATCCCAACAAACACACCGCAAAAAGTCATTACATCAAATAGATCTCCAAGAGACCATTGTATTGAGAATCAAAAGAGAGAGAGAAAGCCATCTAGCTACTGCCTACGGACCCGTACGTCTATGGTGGACTACTCACGCATCATCGGAGAGGCACCAATGAGGATGATGAACCCCTCCGTGATGGTGTTAGATTTGATCTCGCGGTTCTGGAACTTGTGGTGGATGGAAGTGTATTTCGTCGACTCCTCTAGGGTTTCTGGAATTTCTGAGAATTTATAGAGCTGAGAGGCGGTGGAAAAGAGCTCCATCGGCCCCACGATACATCAGGGCGCACCGGGGGCCTCTGGCGCACCCTGGTGTATTGTGGGCCACACGGGCCTCCTCCCAGGTGCTTCTTTGGCTCTCTGGTTGTCTTCTGGTCCAAAAAAATCTCCAAAAAGTTTCATCGCGATTGGACTCCGTTTGGTACTGATATTCTGCGAAGTAAAAAACAAGCAAAAAACAACAACTGGCACTGGGCACTATGTCAATTGGTTAGTCCCAAAAAATGATATAAAGTAGCTATAAAATGATGATAAGACATCCAATAATGATAAAATAACAACATGGAACAATCAAAAATTATAGATACGTTGGATACGTATCAAATACAACGATCATCGCATCTTCGGTTTGATCTATCCTATGTAATCCTATTGTGCGGTGTGTTTGTTGGGATCCGATGAATTGTGGGTTTATGTTCAGATTATTCATGAAAAGTATTTGAGATACCTCTGATATATATTGTCTCTTAATTACATGATCATTATAGCTTCGTAATGCTCTCTGATCTATTGATGTGCTTTGGCCAAGTAGATTGATATTTCATCGGTGGGAGTGGTGCGTTGTGGTAGGTTCAACCTGGCGAGTTTCTATATCCCAGTGACAAAGTAGGGGACAAGATGCGTCTTCGTGTTGTTGCTACTAAGGATAACACGATGGGGTTTATTCATATTGCTTGAGTTTACTTTGTCTACATCTTGTCATCATTCTCCATGCATTACTCTGTTTTACTTAATACTCTAGATGCATGTTGGATAGCGGTCGATGAGTGGAGTAATAGTAATAGGTGCAGGCAGGAGTCGGCCTATTTGTTTATGGACCTGATGCCTATATACACATGATCATTGCCGTGAAAATCGCATAACTATCCGCTTTTCTATCAATTGCTCAACAGTAATTTGTTACCCACCGTATGTTGCCTACATGAGAGATGCCGCTAGGGAAAACTATGGCCCCCGGGTCTATTCACTTATATATTTACAAACGCTACAATTACCTTGCTTCCTTTATTTATATTTTATTTTATTTTGCAATTTATATTTATCAACAATTATCTACACAACTCATTTGCTTGCAAATAACGAGATCAAGGGGATTGACAACCCTCTTGCCCGCGTTGGGTGCAAGTTGTTTGTTCATTTGTGTGCAGCCGCTGAAGACGGTTGAGGATTGATATTCCTATTGGTTCGATAAACCTTGGTTTCATAACTGAGGGAAATACTTACCCACTTTGTGCTACAATTACCCGTTCCTCTTCATGGAATACCCAACGCATATCACAAGTATCAGTCCTCTTTACTCCCATACACAAACAATCCCCTTACTCGGGTGTAAGCTTCTGTCACTCTAGCCACCCACTATAAGCAAATCATGAACATATTGCAAACCCTCCAGCGGGATTCCCTCACAAGTGCGCCTCATGGAAGGTACCTTAGGACAACACCATATCAACATACAACTCATATCAATAACATTATACCACAATTAACCCATAGGACAAAACAAATCTACTCAAACATCATAGGATAGCCACACATCATTGGATAATAATATATACCATTAAGAACCATGTTTAAGTAGAGATTACAGTGGGGAAGAGAGGTTTTACACCACTGCATAGAGGGGGAGAGAGTTGGTGGTGATGGTGGCGAAGTTGTTGGTGTAGATCGCCGTCACGATGGTTGCCCCGGCGGCGCTCCGGGGCCACCGGGAGAGAGCCCCCCTCCTTCATATTCTTCCTTGGCCTCCTCCCTAGGTGGGAGGAGAGTTTCTCCTATGGTCCATGGCCGCCATGGCTCCCGGAGGGTAGGAGCCTCTCCGAGATTGGATCTCTCTCTCTCTCTCTCTCTCTCTCTCTCTCTCTCTCTCTCTCTCTCTCTCTCTCTGTTTCTCTTCTGTTTTCGCGACTGGTTTCTAACCCCTTCGCCGTTTCTTAAATATCCAGAGATCCGTAACTCCGATCGGGCTGAAATTTTGAGGGGATTTTTATCGCAAAAATATCTTTCTTGCGGCGAATGTAGGGCCCCAACCGACGTAAGGGTTGGTCAGGAGCTATGAGGGTGCGACCACCCCCTGGCCGCGCCCTGATGGTACTGGGCCCCTAGGGCGTTGTATTGCGTTGATTCCGACTCTCAAAAATCACATATATTCCAAAATAAATCTACATAAATTTTTATCGCGTTTGTACTTCGTTTGGTATGGATTTTCTGCGAAACAAAAAACACACAAAAAACAGGAACTGGCACTGGACACTGGGTCAATAGGTTAGTGCTCAAAAACAATATAAATTGGTAAATAAATATTCAAAAAGTATCCTTGAATGATAATATTATAGCATGGAACAATTAAAAATTATAGATACGTTGGAGATGTATCAGCATCCTCAAGCCTAATTCCTGCTCGTCCTCGAGTAGGTAAATGATAAAAACAGAATTTTTGATGTGACATGCTACCCAATATATAATCTTTTGCATGTATGCTCATTGAGAAATGATGAATTAACAAACATCAACATAGTAATATTTATAAGCACAAGCAATAAAATCACCAATCTTTCGAAATATACGATCCTCAAAGAATGTTTACCCCCCCATTCATTTTATCATATTAGTAAGGCATGGCTCCGTCTTCACCACATTAGTACAAATGTCAAGCACCACGGTGTCCAAGTCAGGCAATTGGATCGTACTTTTTCAAAGCGCATCAACCTTTCATTCTTCACGCATTACATGAGCGTGAACCATGGACATAGCATAAGGTTAGAATAGAATATGGTGGTAGATATCAAAGGGGTAAAAAGTGGAGAAGAAAATCTCGCATCAACTCGGCGTATCAACGGGCTATGGAGATGCATATCGATAGATATCAACGCGAGGAGTAGGGATTGCCATGCAACATGATGTACTAGAGCTATAAGTGTATGAAAGCTCAACTGAAGCCAAGTGGGTGTGCATCCAACTTGCTTGCTCATGAAGACCTCGAGCATTTGAGGACGCTCGTCATCGGAATATACAAGCCAAGTTCTAATAATGAAAAATTCCCACTAGCATATGAAAGTGATAAAACATGAGACTCTCTATATGAAGAACATGGTGCCACTTTGAGGCATACGTGTGGTCAAGGATAGTAGCAAAGTCCCTTCTCTAATTTTCTCTCATTTATTTCATTTTTTCTGATTTTTTATATGGTGGATTCATTTGGCCTCCCCCATTTTTATTTCCTCACTCGAACAATGCTCTAATAATGATGACCATCACACTTTTATTTACTTACAACTCAATATGAAAACTATGAAACAATATGACTCAACATGAATGCCTCTGGCAGTGTATCAGGATGTGCAATGATCTAGCGTAGCAAAAGATATCAAAAAACGGACAAGCCATGGAATATCATGCTAGCTATCTTACAATCATGCAAAGCAATATGACAATAACTGAACTAGTCATATGACGTGACGGTGGAAGTTGCATGGCAATATATCTCGGAATGGCTATGGAAATGCCATAATAGGTAGGTATGATGGCTGTTTTGAGGAATATATAAGGAGGCTTATGTGTGACAGAGCGTATCATGTCACGGGGTTTGGATGCATTGGCGAAGTTCGCACCGATCCTCGAGGTGAGAATGGGCGATGCACGGCACCGAAGAGGCTAGCAGAATATGAGGAGGTGAGGTTGCGTATGTCCACGGATTCACATTAGTCATAAAGAGCTCATATACTTATTGCAAACTTTTATTAGTTTTATCTCAAATCAAAGTACTACTCACATGCCCCTAGGGAGGAGGTTGGGAGGAGTAAACCATCGTGCGTCTCCGACCCGGAACAACACTAGGATTTCAACGATAATAAAAATGCTCACACATCCCCACCATGCCTTTTACCAACATTTAGACAAACGGGAAATTAACACCTCTTAATATCGATACTCGTACGAACCGACAACCATGCACTCATACCCTTTCATATTACCACATCAATATCATTAACCCACAATTTCTCTTTTATGTGATACATGAAGGTTTTGATTATCACTCATTGAATACCTATTAATTTTTGGACTAGTCCTATAACCCATGCAATTACCGTCACTGCTTATTAACTCTCAAACAAATATAAGTGAAGAACGAGAGCTTAATATCTTTCTACAAAAGACCACACTCTAATAAATATAAGTGAAGCAAAAGAGCATTCAACAAATAACGGTTTTCTATATGTAGAGAAACATGCATCCAACTTCAAATGATATAAGTGAAGCACATGAAGCATTCTATAAAGCCATACTCAAAACATATAAGTGAAGTCCAAAGAGCATTCTATAAATCAACCATGGACTTTCCCATACCAGCATGGTGCATTGCTAAAAGAAAAATAAAAGGCACACGACGCTCCAAGAATTTACGCATATCATGTTAGCAAAAAAAACCCGAGACATACCGATAATTGTCGAGGAAGAAAGATGGGATGCCTTCTGGGGCATCCCCAAGCTTAGACGCTTGAGTCTCCTTGAATATTTACTTGGGGTGCCTTGGGCATCCCCACGATTGAACTCTTGTCTCTCCTTACTCCTCTCATATCGAAACATGCTCGATCTTCGAACACTTCATCCACACAAAACTTAACAAAACTTTTATTAGAAAGGTTAGTATATGTAACATTGAATCTCATCATGTTCTGCCATAACATTATTGTATAATTATAATCTAACATTACCTATTTTACGCTATAACAATTCTATGGCTCCCAAGTAAATGGGGCTCAACAAGAACTCAAACATAAGCAGTCAAAGCAGCTATAACAACAATCTGTGAAAAACAGTACAGTATGTAAAGATGCAGATGAAACCTATACTTCCCTAACTCAAAAAATTAGGACGTCATAAAACATTTTCATAATAGTACTGTGTATTTTTTTTAGAATGTTTGCATGCTCCAGTAAAATATGAAAATTCAAACACTACAGCAAAAGTTTCTGATTTTGCACAACACACATCAAACAAGCGATTCAAACATCCCAAAGGTAAATCTTGGCACATTATTTTTATAATACAATGGATTTGAACAAGGGGATAAATATTTTTGTTGAAAAGTTCCTGTAATGAAGACTCACAAAGTTTCCATGGGCATGAACAAAGTTCATGGCTAGCCCCCACTTCAACGGTGCTCGTCCTTCTCACTTTCACTTTTCTTTTTGAAAAGTTTTAAGTTCCCCACTTTATTTTTTGTTTTTAATTATTTTAAAAGCACACAACATAAATAAATTACTCTCTAAAACTTCCAGGTTGTCTCCATGGCAGTGCTTTCTTTAAAGCCATTAAGCTAGGCATATAGTGCTCAAGTAATTGATCCACCCGGATCCCAAGGTATATCAAAGCCAATTTTAATTAACAATGATTTGTAATTAAGTAGTGAGCACAAAGCAACATATATCATGTAACAACGAAGTCTAACTCTCTTCCTATGCATTAGCATGTCATAAAAGAACAATTCATTCACACAAAGTAAAGACCAATACATAGCATAAGTGGTTTCTTGCAATTTTATCGTATTGGAAACATAGAGAGGTGAAGATTTGGTTCCTCTCTCATAATAATTGCAAGCCTGCATATTATATTCATCAAAATCATCATGTGTAGTGGTAAAACACAACCCATCAATATAATCATTAATAAGCGCAAACTTCTCTGATATAGTGTAGTTGGGAGAATTCAAGAAGATAATAGGACTATCATGTGTGGGTGCAATAGCAACAATTTCATGCTTAAAATAAGGAACTATAGAAAGTTCATCTCCATAAGCATCATTCATATTGGCATCATGGCCACAAGCATAGCAAGCATCAAATTCATCAAAAAGGGATCTTTCAAACGAATCCAAGGGATCATAGCAATCATCATAGCATTCATCCTTCGATATGTGCGAAGGGAAATTAAACAATGTATGAGTTGAAGAGTTACTCTCATTATAAGGTGGGCACGGGTAGCTAATCTGCTCTTCCTCCTTTTGTTCTTCGCTCTCCTCCTCATCTTTTCATCTAATGAGCTCATAGTTTCAGCCATTTCTTCTTCCATAGATTCCTGCAAAATATTAGTCTCTTCCAAGGCAGCAGACATTCTCTCAATAAATTCAATAATATCAGTATTGTATTCATAATTCTCATAGCAATATTTAAGTATGGAAAAAATTTCAGGTCTGTAAATAGCATCATCATAGTTATCATACTTTTCAAAGAACGATTCAATTTCATAAGCACCCTTAAAAGCAACAAATTCTTCTATTTGTTTCACTTCATAGTAATCATATATACCATTAGCATAAGAAGCCAAGGTTTTATTATCATTAAATTCACATTGAGAGGGAAGGTGTGGAGCCTCCATCTTAGAGCAACAAGTATAATCACATCTCAAGCATATATCCCAAGCATACCAACGCAACATTTTAATTTGATCCCATAAGTGTTTCCCTTTTTGAGTCAAGCGATAATACCTAAAGTACTCATGTTGATCCAACATGTCTCCCATTAATTCTCATGATTATCAAAGTAGTATTTAATGTGTTTCACATAACCAGCGTCGAGGGTTTTAGGAGGTTCCCCATCTTCATGAGTAGCAAGTACAACTATTTTTTTTGGTATTTCGTGTTCCATATCCATAGCTAAAGATATAAAATAACTAAGAATAGAAAATAAAAATTAATTAGTGATAAAGCAAACAAGCACACACGAGAATAACAACCACTACGCTATTGCTCCCCGACAACGGCGCCAGAAAAAGGTCTTGATAACACACAAGTGTAGGCGGTCGTTTGTAGCCTTTTTTGATAAGTAAGAGTGTCGAACCCAACGAGGAGCTAAAGGTAGAATTAATATTCTCTCAAGTTCTATCGACCACCGATACAACTTTACGCACGCTAATGCTTACTTTACCTATAACAAGTATGAAACTACTTTGCGGGAATAAAACTAGAAGTACTTAGTAGGTGTGATAGATAGGTTTGCAAGATAATAAAGAACAAGTAAATAAAAGTTAGGGGCTGTTTAGAGAAATATTAAATAAGTTAATTGTTTAGTAGAAAGCTTTTTTGTAGCACAAGAGAAAGATTGTCCATAGGCAATTGAATATAACATGATAGATACTTGTCATATGCAATGAGGGAGAGGCATACGCTAACACACTTTCCGTACTTGGATCATATGCACTTATGATTGGACCTCTAGCAAGCATCCACAACTACTAGAATTCATTAAGGTAAACCCAACCATAGCATTAAACATCAAGTCGTCTTTACTCCCATACGCAAACAATCCCCTTACTCGGGTGTAAGATTCTGTCACTCTAGCCACCCACTATAAGCGAATCATGAACATATTGCAAACCCTCCAGCGGGATTCCCTCATGTGTGCGCCTCACGGAAGGCACCTTAGGACAGCACCATATCAACATACAACTCATATCAATAACATCATACCACAATTAACCCATAGGACAAAAGAAATCTACTCAAACATCATAGGATAGCCACACGTCATTGGATAATAATATATAGCATTAAGCACCATGTTTAAGTATAGATTACAATAGGGAAGAGAGGTTTTACACCGCTGCATAGAGGGGGAGAGAGTTGGTGGTGATGGCGGTGAAGTTGTTGGTGTAGATCGCCGTCACGATGGTTGCACCGGCGGCGCTCCCGCACCACCGGGAGAGAGGGGGAGAGAGCCCCCGTCCTTCTTCTTCTTCCTTGGCCTCCTCCCTAGGTGGAGGAGAGTTTACCCTCTGGTCCATGGCCTCCATGGCTCCCGGAGGGCACGAGCCCCTCCGAGATTGGACCTCTCTCTATGTTTCTCTTCTGTTTTCGCGACTGGTTTCTGACCCCTTCACCGTTTCTTAAATATCCGGAGATTCATAACTCCGATCGGGCTAAAATTTTGAGGGGAATTTTATCGCGTAAATATCTTTCTTGTGGAGAGTGTAGGGCCCCAACCGACGTAAGGGGTGGCCAGGAGCTATCAGGGCGCGACCACCCCCCTGGCCGCGCCCGGATGGGTACTGGGCCCCTCGAGCGTCGTATTGCGTTGATTCCGACTCTCAGAAACCACATATATTCCAAAATAAATCTCCGTAAAATTTTATCGCGTTTGGATTTCGTTTGATATGGATTTTCTGTGAAACAAAAAACACACAAAAAAACAGAACTGGCACTGGGTCAATAGGTTAGTGCTCAAAAATAATACAAATTAGTAAATAAATATTCGAAAAGTATCCTAGAATGATAATATTATAGCATGGAACAATACAAAATTATATATACATTGGAGACGTATCAGTGATCCAACTTCTACTTGAGGAGTGGGTTCAACCCGTTGTCCAAGGTATATCATCTGACTCGCCTAAATTGAGTGTGTGGATAGTGTAGACTCCAGTGGCATGTGATCGATGTTGATGGCGGGCGCCACTAGACGTTGCTCAGTGGCATGTGTTGCACATGCATGGTTATCGTTGTGTTGCTAGGTCCATATAAGGATTGTGCGTTTACATGACTATGAGATGGCAGATCAGCGCTAGAGGTAACATAGGGCGGCGTCTGCTAAGTGATGATGTTTGAGTTCAGAGTTTCGAGTTTCACACGTGAAAACTCTAGGTACAACCTTCATTTGTTGAACATGGCAATGGCGTTAATCACATGTTGTTTCAGTATTGAAGGCATTGCATAGAGTTTGCTCAAACTCCTCGATTGGGTGAATATCGTTGATCTGGCCTATGTGGTTCGATCTAGCAACGGTAGCCTCGTACGACGTCCCCTTCTTGAAGGTGTCGTTGTTGGAGGACCTATCCTATTACCAGGTTGCCATCAGTGATGGTTGCTTCCGACTTTCTCTACATCTATTATGTTAGTCGACACATTCTTTATAATTTAGATGTGTGCATCATCGGTGTCTTCGGCGGCTGTTGAGAGTATATTGGTGAATATGTTGTGTGTAGTATTAATGCATACTTGTTATCAAATAACTTGTACCTCTTGGAAATACAAAATTTGGTTTTCCTGTGGCACAATCAAACAAACTGAAATCCTGCTTGCTGAAAAACCTAAATCCCATAAGAATCAAATTGGCATAACACTGCAATTCTATGTTTATTCTAAACTCATTTTTTGGGGAATCATAGTATATTGGATTTTCATAGGAGTTTCAATGGGTTCAAATCCTTATGAGTTTTTCCATGCTGGTTGTTTGATTGATATGATTGAACTCCACACGATTTCATCCTAAGAATTTTGAACTACAATCCATTGGAATTTCAGCACTCATTCAAAATATTTGAAAACAATTATTTGGTTAACTTATGATGTGGCTAAATAAGTCAAAATCCTATAGTATTCAAGTGGATGTGACATTACAATCATATGTTATTAGTATTCATACTACTCATGAGTGAAGGTACAATAAAAGCTACTATAGGGATAGATCGGCATAATAGCTTGGCAAGTGGGCAATGAAGGAATATATGTTGAATCGACTCCTCCTCACGACAAAAGCTACACTTGGTGCATCCTTGCCAATTCCGTTTTCCATATTATCTTTTTTCAGGATGACCTTGTGATCTATAAAACAACATGAGCTTTTTATTTCTACCGGACTTTCATTTTCCAAATATATTTATGATGGAAAGATTTCCCATCATTGATGAGGTTCATCTACATTGATTTGACCGAGAAGGCACCTGAAGTAGCCAATACCTAACAGTATGTATCTGATTCATGTCATTAACCTTTCAGCAAAGTTTAACCAGTCTGTTCATTTGTCTGTGATCAATGGTCTTCGAAAGGCATATCAACATTAATCCTTCTCCTCATGTGTTGCATCAAATCACTTAGAAGAGGCCATTGCCTCAGTTCAGTACGTTGGTGGGGGATGCGTAGCATACCAATTCGCACATCTAGAAGGAGTATCCAGGTGAGCCTTCGAGCATCAATGAATTACCGAAGCTCGACCGACAGAGCGCATCAAGCATGACCTTGCGGCCAGGTTCCATTTGAGATGGTACAGAGGCGTGCCTACGTCTCGCTTGACGCGACACGTAGCATAGCCTTGCCTAGCGAGGGATCTTGAGACTGGGCCGACCCAGCTCGCGGGAGGCCACAACGTCGTTTTTTCTCACTTTTTTGTCATTGTTTTTTGTTTCCATTTTCTACTTTTGTTTATACTTTCAAATGTTCTAAATATATAAACATTGACACTCTACATAAAATATTTGAAAAATCTTAATCTAGTATTTGTAAAATGTTAAATGTGTATTGAAAAATGTTCCTCGTGTATAAGACAAATGCGCAAAAAATACAATGTGTACGAAAAACGTTGATCATGTATTTAAAAATGTTAATCATCTATAAAAAATATTAAACAAGTATAAAAAATATTCATGATGTATACCAAAAATGAAGAACTTGTATATTAAAAAACAAAAAAATATTTTTTAAAATATTTATCATGTATTAAAAACGTTTAATCATATATTTTAAAAATGTTAACTGTGTATAAAAATAAAGTTTCAAATATATACCAAAAATGTAAAATTTGTATGGAAAAAGAGTCATAAAACACAAATATCTCAAAAAAGTGTTAATCATATTTCAAAAATGTAAAAGTGCACGAAACAATATTCCTGATGTATACAAAAAATTTAGAATGTGTAATAATTTTTTTGAACATAAAACAATATTTTTTTTAAAAGGAAGATTGTGTATCAAAAATATAATAATATTTTTTAAACATGTATTAAATCTTTTGAAAATATTAAGAAAATGCTAAACATGTATACAAAATATTTACCATGTATACTTAAAATATAAAAATATGTATGAAAATATAGACATGTGCTGAAGAAAAAACGAAAAGCAAAGAAAGCGGTGAAAAGTGAAGAAAGGAACAAAAGAAACATGTGAGAAACGACGAAAAACAAAAAACCTGGAGAAACCTATGAGGAAACATTGAAAGACAAAAAACAAAACCTGAGACAAAGAAAGAAAGCAGATGAAAACTAAGAAAAAAAGGGAGATAAATAAAGAAAATAGAAAAAAAGAAGAAACCAGAGAAAGAAAGAAAAGAAACCCGAAGAGAAAAAGAAAATAGGAAAACTAGAGAAAAAATGCAAAAAAGAAACCCGAGCAAGAAACAAAAGAAAACCAAAAAAAAAAAGAAAAAGAGGAAGAAAACAAGAGAACGGGTGAAGTAATAAACGAAACCAATGAGAATACAAAAAAACAAAGAAAACCATACCCCCAACATTGAAAACCGAAGAAGACATCCATACAGAAAAGCCCTCGGAAGAAACTACGAACAAAACCCATCGAACGAAACCAGCAAACCCGAACGAAACCCATCAGATGAAAAAAAAAGTTGAGAATGGGCTATCCCAATAGCTACCGCATGGCGATAAAGCTTCATACGAGAGATGGAAGGAGCATTCACACTAAGCGAGATATAAGTTTTGCGGGTACAGAACACGGTGATGCACCCGTGATCACAAGGGGCGAACATGGACATGGATAAGCCCGCTTTAGAGCGCATCATGAATGGCCTAAACGGCAGGCAAATCCTACTATTTGTCGCAACATGGGCCATTGACCAGGGCCATTACTGATTTTAGAATGTTTCCGCTTTGTTTTTTCTTGTTTAGTTGGTTTTCTATTCCGCTAAAAAACCCACCTCAAGTGTAAAACTTTACATTTTTCAAAAAGACACAAATCTTTTACTCTCCCCAATCCATATTAACTGACACTGAATTAGTATAACTTTTAAAGTTGCCCTAAAGCAGCATCAATTATTATGGATCGGAGGGAGTATAAGATTTAATTAAAATTACAAAGCATCCTAAGCATAATAATAGTTACATAGAGGTCATTACACCACTAAACGACCACTACTACCGTCAGAACGAGCCGTCGACGCATCAGTGTTGCCACTCTCATACGAAAATGATCAGACCTTGTTGATGTAAACGGAAAGTCCTCATGCACGTGTCCATAAGGACCAATACATTGTAGCCACAATCGTCGTCGTGGAACCCTTGAATCGATGTGAAGTGTCTGACATCCAATCTCGACGTCATGGACGTACAACGAGAAACCATAACCTCATTGTCTCAAAGAGATGGCAGGAGTCTACACTGGAGTTCATTCGACTCTGCTCTGTCGGCGAATTCGAGGAGGACCGCAAGACTTTCCCATCATAATTTGACCATTAATTTCGGTGCTAACATATCATGTCATATATAAAAGTAATTGTACTACATTATGTCACACACACATAAAGAAATGTTTGACGGTAAAAAGTTCAGAAAAACAGCTAACATTTTTTATATATAAGAGGCAGTATTATAGTATTTCGTGAAAAGCATTTCAACGATCTTAGACAAAAAAAAAATGATCACAACGCAAGGTTGCCCTCCTCGTGGTCGTGCAACACCCAGTGTCCAGTGGCGTTCTTGACCATGCCCTTGTTATTCTCCGCCCACCACTTCGCCGGCACGGGGTACTCGTCTTTGAGCGCGTCCTCTTCTTTGTTGACGAGTGCCAAGTCGCGGTCCACCACCAGGCTGAAGCCCGCGCCGTCGCCGGCGCCGTGCGTGCCCGCGACGCCGTGCAAGTAGCCCTCGAGGTTGTGCCACTCGGCAGGGCCCGCCTTCTCCTTGAGGAACGGCGACTTGCGCGTGTCCACCAGCAGCTCCACGCCGACGTCGCTGTAGAACACGGGCGGCAGGATGGTCGGCACGATGTCCGGGACGTTGCGGACTCGCAGCAGGCTCAGGCCGGCCATCGAGTGGAAAGTCTTCTTGAACTGCTCGTCGCCGACGCGGGGGCCGCCGAAGAGGATGGCCGTGACGGGCACCGGGGACCGGGACGAGCCGCGGACGTTGAACCCGTTGGCGACCAGGTCGATGGCGTTGAGCGTGGACAGCGCGCCTCCGAGGCTGTGGCCTGTTATGCTGATGCTGCATTCCTCGTTCTTGTATTTATCGAGCAGTCCTCTTACTTCAGTCAGAACCTGTGAACAATTTGGAGCATGTGATGGTTCCTTCCTTTGACACTCCTATATGGAATGCATATCTACTCTTTTTAAGCACAACATAATCACATACACACACACTATCCTATGAGCATCTCCCAGATTTTGAGTTTATCCTTTTTTTTTTAAGTGTACGAAATGCAGATGTTCCAAAATGCAAACAGATTCCGTGCTTCTCCTAGTCTAGAGAGAAACAACCACCCCAATTAACAACACCATGTGGTGTTCAGAAAGGAAGGTTGTCGGATTGTACGTGAATTCAGCAGAACGAGTGTGAAACCAGCTGCTTTGCACACTGCAATTTCCTTGGTCTTCAATGAGGAGCGTTGGTCGTCATCTAACTTCAATCAGATGTTCGGATGACACGACAAGATGTCCCATTCTTGACCCAAGCCCCATGCAGAAGTGGGAACGAATTTATGCCTAACAGCGCAACAGTGAACTGCCAGCACAAAAAATATTCCAAGTGTAGGAGAGTACGGATTAGAGAGTTATGGGGAACTGTTTATGCCGGTGGGTTTAGTCGCTACAGCAAAAACATCGAGCTAGTCCAGTTGGGACTACGAGCACGATAATATTCCAAAAAAAGATTTAAAAAATGAGTTGGCTAATATTCCAATTCTTTTTTAGGGGAATATTCCAATTCTAGGAGAGGTGCAGATTAGAGAAGTAACTAAGGCTGTTAATAACACCCTCAAAATAGTACTACTAATAATCTACGACGGTTAATAACACCCTCAAAATAGTAACGATCTAAGACTACCTCAAAATAGAAATGATCTCCCGATCTTAAGACTGTTTTTTTTTTTTTGCGTGAACGATCTTAAGACTGTTAACGTGAGACGTGGCAGCTAATTTACCTGCTCGCGCGCGCTTCGTTTGTTGAACCGCGACGTGGGATTCTTGGACGTGTAGACGGACAGGAACCCCCTGTGCACGTACGGCTGCGACCAGCCGCGCCCCGGCCCGACGATGCCGGCCGCCGGCACAAGCCCGAAGTCCAGGTCACTGGCCCACTCCGTCGCCCGCTTCGTTGCGCGCCACGCCACCACAATGTCCCGCCTCCCGAGCGCCGCCGCGCCGCGGTCCGTGGCCACCGCCACGTACCCCATCCAGTTGGACTCCGTGCTCCACGCGCCCGCCGGCGCCGGCCTCGCCATGAACCCGTCGGGCAGCCGGTCGCTCGACGTCGCGTAGATGAACCTCGTGACGCGGTACGCGCCCGGGTCGGACGCCTGAACCTTGCCGAAGAAGGAGGCCGGGCTGTAGCGGCAAGCCCCGGCGTACGGCGACGCCGGGTCCGTGATGAAGGCGTCCGACGTCGCCTGCGCCAGCTCGCCCAAGCGGATGACCTCGCGCCGGACGTCCATGTCGAGGGGGTCTAGGAGGCCGCTCCATTGGTTGCTGCCGCTGATCTCCCTCCATCTTTGAGCAATTGCTACGTCGGAGAGAATGGTGACCAGCAATACAGAGAGTTGCAGATAGTGATACATCTGGGAAACTTTGTGTGCATGCAACTGGAAGAATCGGAGGAGAGCTTGATGATACAAGGCTGCAATTCAGATATATACGGGTGCCACTGCCACAGTGCCACCAGCTCTCCCACGGGCCAAGAACGTGCAGAGAGTGGCCGAAAGCAAAAGGATGGAGGAAAGAAATGGAGTAACTTGTAGAGGGAAGAGGAAGAATCAAGGAAGGAATATATACACAACCGAGAAGGGTCTGCCCTGCTTTTCGAGAAAAATAATATATATACAACCGAGAAAGAATAGTCAAGGTCCATTTGTTTCAGCGGATTCGGCGAATGGCAAATAAAAAAAATGGTATCTACTAGTATCTCTTAGTCATTTGGTAGATTGTTATTTATTATCTCTAACACGTCACACATCATCCATCCGGAATCTAAAGCTGCACATCTTTGTCCATAGTCCACTTGCAAACTGTTCAAAAATATGCAACTAGATTGGATGGTCAGGGCATTCCAACGACGACCCTCAAACCATGGGACCGCATGTTTCGGACGCGTTGTTGTTAGAACAATTGTATAGGGATAGGATTCTCCTTTCAAACACTTGTAATCTATATCTTCTTCTGTCTAATGTTTTCCCCTCGTTCTGTAAACTATCTCCTCGATCGGTTTCATCCTTGTAAGCCACGACATAGTTGATATAAATACAATGCGGCCCGAGCAAAGGGTTTAACGCTTCCCAAACTATTTTAAATGATAATTAGAGCGATTTCTTCCTAGATCGAGAGAATCACATCTAGCTCGAGCGATTCCTTCCGAGAAAATCGAGAGAGGATCGCATCTAGTCCAGTTCTTACCCACCTTTCGCCTTGGCCACCGCTACCACCCAAAACAGCACCATGAGTGCCCTCTCCACGTCCCTATCATCGTCATCCACCTTCGCCCCGTCCTCCTCCAGTACATCCTATCCCATGTCCATCGGACCCCCACCTCAGGAGAAGCTCACGAGGAACAAGTACCTCATGTGGAAGGCCATCGTGCTCCCTCAAATCAAGGGTGCACAGATGGGTCACCACCTTGATCCGGAGAGCCATGCGCCACCGGAAACTCTCACCATCGTCAAGGATGGAGTGGAGGAACAGATCGCAAACTTCGCACACGTTCTCTGGTATGCACAACAGCAACAGGTCCAAGGTTTTCTTATGGGTTCTTTGTCTCGCGAGATACTTGCACAAGTTGTGACACTCCATACCCCAGCGGAAGTATGGGTAGCGATTCAATCTATGTTCGCCACCCAAACCCAAAGCTCAAGCCATCAATACTCGAATTGATCTCACAAACCTCAAGAAGGGAAACATGTCCATGATGGAGTACTTAGCCAAAACTAAGACACTCTCGGATGAGATCGCCTGCACTGGAGCAGCGTTGACAAGCGGCGAGATTGTCTCTCAAGTTCTGGCCAGACTCGACCTCGACTACAACCCGGTCGTGTCGGCCCTCGCAGCTCGGGTTGAACCCCTGATTGTCCAGGAGTTGTACACACAGCTACTGAGCTTTGATGCGCGTCTCAACCTTCTCCATGGGATGAACGTGCGCCAGTCTTCAGCCAACAGTGCATCTCGTGGCCGCGGCACTGGGCGTGGGCGTGATCACCAGGGGCGCGGTCGCGACAACAGCGGCGGGCGCGGACGCGGCAACAATCAAGGCGCACGGTTAGGTGGAGGCGGCTACAACAACTCTTCGGCATGATTTGGAGGGGGCGGCTACACCAACAATCATGCCTCCTCTGGATCATCCTCCTCCAACAATCGTATCCGGTGTCAACTTTGCAAGAAATAGGGCCATGAGGTCATGGATTGTTGGCATTGCTATGATGAGGATTATGTTCCTGATGCTCGCCTTGTTGCTGCTGCAATCAGAGAACAAGGAGGAGATGGCACTGTTTGGTATGCTGATCCAGGAGCTACCGACGACGTCACCAATGAATTTGAGAAGCTTGCCATGAGAGAGAAGTACTTCGGCAGTGATCAAATTCACACCGCAAGCGGTGGAGGTATGGATATTTGTCATATTGGTCAAGCATCTATTAAATCCCCTACTCTTAAATGTGATCTAGTTCTAAAAGATGTCTTTCATGTTCCACAAGCCGACAAAAACCTTGCATCTATGTCTCGTTTGGGTACCGATAATAATGTCTTCTTTGAAACTCACCCCACTTATTTTTTCATAAATAATCGGGCAACGAGGGTGAAAGGATCGATATGGTTGACTAGAGGGGGGGTGAATAGGCAACTAACAATTTTTAACCTTTCTTTAACAATTTAGGATTAACAACAAATAGGTTGGCTAGATGTGCAACTAGGTGAGCAACCTATATGATGCTAAACACAACAACAAGCTAAGCAAGCAAGAAATAACAATATAAGTAGCTTGCACAAAGTAAAGATAAGAAGTAACCACAAGAGAAACCGATGGAGACGAGGATGTATTCCCGAAGTTCCTTCCCGGTAAGGGGAAGTACGTCTCCGTTGGAGCGGTGTGGAGGCACAATGCTCCCCAAGAAGCCACTAGGGCCACCGTATTCTCCTCACGCCCTCACACAATGCGAGGTGCCGTGATTCCACTAGTGGTGCCCTTGAAGGCGGCAACCGGACCTTTACAAACAAGGTTGGGGCTCTCTCGACAACTTAATTGGAGGCTCCCAACGAAACCACGAAGCTTCACCACAATGGAATATGGCTTCGAGGTGACCTCTTCCGTCTAGGATGCTCAAACACCCAAGAGTAACAAAATCCACACACGAAACTATGGGGGAATCAATTTTCCTTTGGTGGAAGTGTAGATCTAGGTCTCCTCCTTCAATCCCTAGCAAGACAACAAGTTTGGGTGGCAGCACCCCCAGGGTATCACCCCTAGAGTGGTGGTCGAACCGGAGGCTAAAAGCCAGCTGTGCATATAGGTCGACACCGCGGATTACCTGGCAAGTAACCAAGGAAAGAGGGGCCTCTCTCTCTATGATGCGGAGAAGAGAATTGGGTAAAGATGGATGTGCGAAAGAACTGATTCACCCAAGACTTTCCAATGTGGATTCCCTCTTAATAGTACGGGATCCCTATGACCAAAGAGAATAAACACGTAGAGAATCCCGTCTTCAGTCTTTTCCGTTTGGAGGGTCCACCTAACCGTCTTGTGTACCACATACAATCCCTGTATAACTTGACACACGGTTAGATCATAGTGAGTTGTCATCATCGCCAAAACACCAAGGTAAGAGAATGCCCTTTCAATCTCCCCCTTTTTGGTGGATGATGACAACAACACGATTTGCATTGATGATCTATGAAATAAAAGTGGAGCTCCCCCTCAATGTGTGCAACAGATAAGACCTGTGCAAGAATTGAAGCTCCCCCTTGATTTTATAGACCAACCAATGGGGACAAATATAAGATGAAACATTAAGGAGCAATATGAACGAGATAAAAAGTAGAGCTTTTAATAGTAAGGGTACGATAAGTCTCAGACTCTACTTAAACTCACATAGTCTTCACACAAACCGATAAGAAGCAAATAAGAGTTCAAATGGAAGATGCAACAAAGAGACCAATAAACAACCACGCAACACCCATGCAAATCCCGTCATAAAGTACTTTCTCCCTCTTTGGCATCAAGACACCAAAAAGGAAAAGAGTGATGCTAGCGCCCCAGAACTCAGTAGATCTCCTCGTTGGTGTCATACTCCTCAGAATCATCATCTCTAGAGCCATCCCCATCATCATCATCAGAAGCATCATCAGCAACATCAGCAGCGGCAGCAGCAGAAGAGGTGGCAGCAGGCTGAGTCGGGATCTCATCATCAGTCCAAGTGCTATGTTCATAGATCCACTGTGCCTCAGGAGTGATGGTCTTCTCAGAACCACTGGCGGCCTCAAGATTGAGAGCCCGCATAATCTGAATTTGTCTGTAGCGGGCATGCTTCTCGTTGACATGGGCTTCATAGAGCTTCTTCTGAACATGAGCCTGGAGGCAGAAGGTCTTCTTAATCTTGTCAGAGAGCTTGGAGCCCCAAGATGGCTTGGCACCTGCTGGAAGCTCAAAGTCACTGTCACTGGAAGTAGCAAAGACATCCTGAGGGTTGGCATCAGGGAAGCGAGGTGCAGGATGTTTCTTCTTTCGGAGTTGCTTGACCTCATGCACAATAAGGTTGTCTAGGGAGGTGAGAAGCTCGCCCGGCCGACGAATTGCCCACATAGAGTTGAGGAAACTCATAATATAAGGAGCATAGGTGGGAACCTTCCGGTAGACGACCGTGGAGTACAACTCCTCCCACATCCATTTGGAAACATCAAATGTAGCTCCAGAGCCAGCTTTAGTTTTCATGGCAACGAGCAGAACAACAAAGTACCCATGAATCTCATCCTGATTTCCAACTTTGGGCAGAAGAACATTCCGGAACACTCGATGCAAAATGTCATAGACCTGCTGCAGGTCCTTAGTAGCTCCCATAACCCCCCGCCCGGGAATGTATAGGGGGGCTAACCTGTTCTTATCCATAGATTGAGCCTGATCATGAGGACGAATGCCGCCATTCCCAGTGAGCCCAGTATCATCATAGCCAAGGACATTGCAGAAGGCACGCCACGGAACATGGAAGAATTCATCACGACACATGAAGGAAAGATGACGCTCTGCATCAGTGCCAAAGTGGACCGTGCCGTAGAACTGGTGAATGAGCTGCACATCAAAGGCACAGTTGAAAGTCATGAGCTTGATCAGGTCAAATTCTTCGCACAGAGCCAAAGCATCGCCAAAGTAATCCATGTTGTTCCTCCAGTGCTCGATGTCAATCGTCCATTGCTTGGCATACTTGTTCTTGTGATGGTCATAGAGCTCATGCAAGATCCGAAACTGAAACTCATTCCGGAACTGAGGGGTGGTCCACCTGGGAGCAACTGGAACCACATACGGATTTTGAAGACGGACCCTCTCCCAATCAACTTGCTTCCAGGAATGCACGGGCTTGGCAGTTTTCTTCTTGGCGGCCAGGGACTTCTCACGGCGAATGGGATTGGAGGGGATCACAACTTCCTCATTCTCAGATTCTTCGACAATCCTGCACCTGCGAGCACGTTTCTTGGTCTTCGTCCGAGGAGCAGACCGAGAGCTAGAGCCACCTGCAGACAAGCACACGAGAAACTCAGAGTGGAAACCTAGAAAAGATGAGAGGATTGTACGCGAAGGAAGGAATAAATTAGGTGTGAAGATAAGAGACAAGAAACAGGGAGCAGGACTCAGGGAGGCCGGTTGAACCGGTTGCCCACGCGGTTGAACCGCACCAGCGGTTGTACCGCTAACTAGAGCGGTTGTACCGCTGCTGGGAAACCGGTGGATCCAGATTCAGAGAAATGCCCCCTCTTTGAGGTTTCTAATCAACACAGCTAATTGGAACTATAATATACGATCTTATCCCGTCAATAGTTTTTCCTAAAAACGCGGGAACCGAGCAATGCCCTAGCAATGGAGGATTAAAAGAGAATCCAAGAACGAGCAGGAAATAGGCATTACCGGCATCCATGGGAGAAGATCGGGGAGAGGAAGGATCTCCACGGAGCAGATCCGGGAGGAGCTCACGAATCCGGGGCGCCGGAGGAACTCCGGGGCGGTGGTGGCGGCGGCCGGCGACAGGGGCACCGGGGGGGGGGGGGGGAGTCGGGCACGAAGGGGATAACTGAATACCCCTTTGGCCCGACGCTCCCGATCTAAGTACCGGGTCGCGACCGGTTGTACCGCTCCAGAGGAGCGGTTGTACCGGTCCAAGTTCAGGGCCAAGGAATTAGCGGTAGAACCGCAGTCATCCCCGGTTGTACCGCTGGAATGGGACAACCGGTGAATTAGCGGTAGAACCGCTTCTACCACCGGTTGTACCGCCTGGCCACAGGCACCACCACTAGATGATCAAAGCGTACACTCCTTTTAAAAGAAAGGGTATGGTGGGGAAAAACTCCATGGTTGGAAGAAAACAAAATGGCAATAAAGAGCCATGGAGAATGCCCACACCTAGGACTCAAAGCAACACGAACACAAATGTCAGACTCAAATAAGAGCAAAGGGGGGCGGTGGCCGAGGCCACCTATGTATGAGTCAATTGGTATGGCACCGCGAAGATATGAACCTTGGGCCCATGACCAAAACTCGTCTTTGAAGCACAGGAGTCATCCGAAATGACGAATGTGAAAGACTTGATTAATTTATGCATAATAGGAGGAGGGATAGTTCATTGAGAGAACTAGACTCCCCCTATGTCCATGCCTACACCTAAACAAGACATGATGATGAGTGTGGTGGGGTGTGCACTAATTCAAGCCACATTGCTCGAATCAATGATATTTAGCTCATGCCTTAACTCGCGAAATCTTGCTTCATCTAATGGCTTCGTGCATATATCTGCAAGCTGTTCCTTAGTATAGAGATGAATAAGATCAATGTCTCCACGCTTGATGTGATCCCGGATGAAGTGATGACGAATCTCAATATGCTTTGTCTTGCAGTGTTGAACCGGGTTGTTGGAGATCTTGATTGTGCTTTCATTGTCGCAGTAAAGAGGCACTTTGTCACAGTTGACACCATAATCCTTTAAAGTTTGCCTCATCCAGAGAATCTGAGCACAACAGCTTGCGGCGGCTACATACTCGGCCTTGGTGGATGAGAGAGAAACACAGTTTTGTTTCTTGGAAGACCAACTTACCAGAGAGCGACCAAGAAATTGGCAACCTCCGGAAGTGGACTTCCTTTCACACGGTCTCCTGCCCAATCCGAGTCAGTATATCCAATGAGATCAAATGAAGCACCTTTGTGGTACCATAAGCCAAAGTTTGGGGTATGAGCCAAATATCGAAAGATTCGCTTGATAGCCACATAGTGACTCTCCTTAGGTGCGGATTGAAAACGTGCACAAATTCCCACACTCAACATGATTTCCGGCCTAGATGCACAAAGGTAAAGCAGAGATCCAATCATGGAGCGATATACCTTCTGATCCACAGGTTTACCATTGGGATCACAGTCAAGTTGGCATTTGAGTGGCATCGGAGTGTTGGCCTTCGGAGGATTTAGCTCATCCATCTTGAACCTTTTGAGCATGTCTTGAGTGTATTTGGCTTGGTTGATGAAGGTACCTTGGCTTCGTTGCTTGACTTCGAATCCAAGGAAGAACTTCAACTCTCCCATCATAGACATCTCAAACTCTTTGGTCATTAGTGCGGCGAACTCATCATTAAAAGCTTTGTTAGAAGAACCAAATATAATATCATCTACATATAGTTGGCATACGAACAAGTTCCCATTAACCCTCTTAGTAAAAAGAGTGGGGTCGATTTTCCCAATTTCAAACCCACGATCTTGCAATATCTCGGTAAGGTGCTCATACCACGCATGTGGGGCTTGTTTAAGGCCATAGAGTGCCTTATCGAGAACGTATACATGATTGGGGAACTTGGGGTTCTCAAACCCCAGGGGTTGCTTGACATATACCAACTCCTTAAGTGGACCATTAAGAAAAGCACTCTTCACATCCATTTGATATAATATGAAATCATGATGAGAAGCATAAGCAAGCAACATGCGAATAGATTCAAGGCGAGCAACAGGGGCAAAGGTTTCACCGTAGTCGATACCCTCGACTTGGGAGTAGCCTTGAGCCACCAGTCTTGCCTTGTTGCGGATAATGATACCATGTGCTTCTTGCTTGTTCTTAAAGATCCATTTGGTTCCGATGACATTGTGATTCTCTTTTGGTCTTGGCACCAATCGCCACACTTTGTTGCACTCGAAGTTGTTGATTTCATCATGCATGGCTTCAAGTCAATCCTCGTCTTCGAGCGCATCATGTACCTTGAGGGGTTCAAAGCAAGAAACAAACGCATGATGTGCACAAAAGTTTGTTAATTGACGACGAGTAGTTACCCCTCTTTTCAAGCTTCCGTAGACGTTCTCTAGGAGGTGTTGCTTTTTCTGAAGCTTGGCAGCATTCTTGGCAGCTCGTCTTTCAAGAATTTCCTCCATGGAAAGTTGAGGCTTGGTAACTTGACGAGCTTCGGTACTAGCACCGGCTTGCTCATGATCTTGAGCATGATCTTGATCTTTAGCTTGACCTTGATCTTGAAGTTGATCTTGGTCCTGAGCTTCATCTTGATCTTGATCTTGATCTTGAGCTTGCACGGGGGTGTGAACAAGATCTTGAGCATCATGTGAAGTAGAAACATCACTATCAAGTTGATCTTGCCCTTGATCTTGATCACGGGGTTGAGGGCCTTCACTGCGTTCTTCGGAAGCGTGTGGGTCGTGCGTCGGTGATGGTTCCACTTGAGTGGAACATTGTCCTTCTCCTTCAGCCACAAGGGGTTCCTCAACGGGTAGGAAGTATCCCACACCCATTCTTCTTATGGCTTGGGGAGGAATTTCATCACCTGCATCACAAAGACCACTTTGCTCCACTTGGGAGCCATTATTTTCATCAAACTCTACGTTACTCGTCTCCTCAATGAGTCATGTGGACTTGTTGAGGACACGGTAAGCATGAGAGTTTGCAGCATAACCAACAAATATGCCCTCATGGGCTCTAGCTTCAAATTTAGACAAACGAACACCTTTCTTGAGAATGAAACACTTACAACCGAACACCCGGAAGTATTTGAGGTTGGGCTTGTTCCCGGTAAGAATCTCATAAGGAGTCTTGTTCAAGCCTTTGTGGAGATAGAGCCGATTTGATGCATGACACGCTGTGTTGGTGGCTTCGGCCCAAAAGTTGTACGGAGATTTAAACTCCGCCATCATGGTTCTTGCCGCATCCATCAACGTCCGGTTCTTCCTCTCCGCAATACCGTTTTGTTGAGGGGTGTAAGGTGTGGAATATTGATGCTTTATCCCCTCATCACTGAGAAACTCATTTAGGGTGTAGTTCTTGAACTCAGTGTCGTTGTCACTTCTAATCATCAAAATCTTCGCTTCATGTTGACGTTGGACTTCATTTGCAAAGTCGATGACGGTCTGTTGGGTCTCACTCTTCCTCTTGAAGAAATATACCCATGTGTATCTCGAGAAATCATCCACAATCACCAAGCAATATCTTCTTCCTCCAAGACTGTCAAAAGATGGAGGCCCGAAGAGATCCATGTGAAGGAGCTCTAAGGTCCTCTTTGAGTAGATTGTAGTAGTTGGACGATGAGCTTTTTCATGTAGCTTTCCTTCGATACATTCACTGCAAGCACGATCTCTGGCAAAACTCACATTTGTTAGTCCAAGAATGTGATCCCCTTTGAGGAGACTTTGCAAAGATCTCATATTGACATGGGCTAGTCGGCGATGCCAAAACCATCCGACATCAACTTTAGCCATTAGACATGTCGCGGTCTTAGTGGGTCGCTCCGAGAAGTTAATCACATAGAGACCGTTTTTGACATGTCCAACAAAGGCTACTTTAAGAGTCTTGCTCCACAAAAGGGTCACGGTATCAATGCCAAAGAAAGTACTAAAACCCATGAGTGCAAGTTGACGAACTGAAAGTAAATTGTATGCAAGGGTCTCAACAAGCATGACTCTCTCAATAGTTAAGGCCGGAGAGATAACCACCTTGCCAAGACCCAATACCTTTGAGATTGCATCATCTCCAAATGAGACTTGGGTGGCCATGGATGCATCGGGTCGAACGTCCACCACCAAGTCCTTGCTTCTGGTCATATGATTTGTTGCTCCGCTATCGAGCAACCATGAGACTCCCCCGGAAGCAAAGTCCTACAATAGATCAATGCTTGGATTTAGGTACCCATTCTTGAATGGGTCCTTTCATGTTAGTGACAAGGGTCTTAGGAACCCAAATAGACCACTCAATATACTCATACGAAGAACCAACAAATTTGGCATAAACATGCCCATCACTAGCACGGCATAAAACATAGGAGGGATTAAAATCGCCGGCCTTGTTGGAGGGAATGATCTTGCCCTTCTTGGCACTGTCACTCACAACCTTGTCTTTCTTCTTCTCATGAGTAATGCTCCCCGCTTTGACAAATGTTTCCTTGAGCGGAGGAGCCTGCGTGGTCTTCTTCTTTTTGGATTTGGGTGCAAACCCAACTCCTTCCTTTGCAATCACTTCCTTTTGATTGCTCAAAAGGTCATTGAGATTCTTCTCACCTTGTATACATGTCACAAGGCCTTTCTCAAGCTGCTCTTTTTGCTTAGCATTTTCCTCCACAAGATGTGCATGCTCACAACACGGGTTAGTAGCAGATGCATTATCAATTAAGACAAAGGGAGGACACGTGGCAATTTCTTTAGTGAGTTTCACTTGGAGTTGATCATGTGACTCTTTAAGAGAAGCATGAACGCTCTTCAATGCCTTATGAGCATTGTCAAGAGAGACAAACTCATCCTTGAGTCGAGCATGGTCAACCCCAAGTGCAACCTTTTCAGATTTAAGAACACGGTTGAGAACAATAGCATGATCATAATCTTTACGTAATTTAGCAAGGTCGTCATTGTGTGACTCCTTAAAAGTCAAATGAAGACATCGCTCTTCCTCTAGAGCAATAGAAAGATCTGCTATCTCGTCGGCATAATCACGACTATGGCCTCTCATCTCCTCAAGAGATTCTTCTTGAGAATCAATCGTGTCATTGGCCTCACCAAGTTGTTCCAAGTGAGCAACAAAGTGCTTCTTGGACTCTCCCTTGAGTTTACACAAGAACTTGTCAAACTCATTCTCACCCTCTATCGCCTCCTCAGGTTTATCCACACAATCTAACAAAGACGGAGTGGAAGAAACAGAAGTCTTAATGTTTGAGGTTTTGGCGTTGGAGGTTACCTTGGTGATACCTTTTGCCATGAGGCACCTAGCGATGTGGTTCTCATTTGGGGCGTCGAAGAGTGACACCTTTGTTGGGGTAGAGGATGCAATTGCCACCGATGCCATTGCCATTCCTTCACCACTTGTGTCTCCGTCATCACCATCATCATCCGATGCATACTCTTCTTGAGCTACCAACACTTTGTGTGAAGTCTTCTTGGTGAAGTTGGTCTTGTTGGGGAAAGACTTGGCCTTATCTTTGAGGATGAGCTTGCCACCATTGTCTTCCCTCTTCTCGTATGGACAATCCACCACAAAGTGACTCACATTGCCACAGTTGTAGCAGGTCCTCACACGTTGCTTGCCCTTTGACCCGTTTGAGTTGTTCTTGGAGAAGTTGGGCCTTGTGTTTCTCTTGTTGCCCCAAAATTGCCTGGACGCAAGAGCCATGTGCTCATGATAAGCATATTTGGTGTCCTCGGGGCAACCCTCTTCTTCTTCTTCTTCTTCTTCTTCTTCTTCCTCTTGACAGACCTTGGCCTTCAAAGCAAGGTTGGGGGATGATTTCTTTGACCGTTGCACGCGAGCGAGAGCATTGTCAGCAGTCGTGTTCAGGATGTTCATTGCAATAAATTCATCCAACACATCACCAGAAGACAAGGTGTGAAAATCCGGTCTTTGACGGATGACAGCGGACATGGCCTTGTTGTAGGGCATGATGGCCTTCAGAAACTTACGCTTGATCCAAGTATCATCCACATCCTTGCTGCCATGATCTTTGAGGGCAACGGCGAGGGCAGTCACCCTTCTATAGAGCTCACGCGGTTCCTCATCCTCTACCATTACAAACTCATCTGACTGATCAAGAACAACTTCATAGTTTGACCGTTGAATGCTTGAGCTGCCCTTGTACATGGAGATAATGTGTTCCCAACACTCTTTAGCAATAGTGAAGGGACGCAGGTGAGGTAGATCTTCAGTAGGAACAACAGCTTGGAGTATGAACAAAGCGGAGGAATTTAGCTGTTTATCCGCTTCTTCCGTTGGAGTGAGGTTGCGTGGATCACGAGGGTAGTATCCTTCTTCAATGACTCGCATGAGTTGAATTGAGCTGTGATCCAAATGAGACTTGATACAGAAAACCCAATTAGCAAAATCATTTTTAACAAGCTTAGGAGGAGGACCGTGATTAACTATATGAGGTGGGTGCACCGGTCCTCCATAGACCAAGGGAGGGGGAACTGAGGCAAAGTCCCCGACCCATTAATTCCTTGAGAACGATTATCTTTATCAGCACTAGCCCCCTCCTTACCGGAGTTGACATCCGATGCCGAGTTAGTGGGATTAACCACTTGAACCGCATAGGTGGAAAGTTTAAGTGTGTCAAGGAATTCTTTAAACATGGATTTGACCTCGGTCGTCATGGAGGATTTAAGCGAGGACATGGCCTCATTTAAATCCTCGCGAGAGACCGTGTTCACTCCCACGGCCTCGGGAAGTTCTCCCAACCGCTCCTCTTCGCCCTCCATACTCTTCGGGTGGTGATACCCTTAATAAAGAGACGAGGCTCTGATACCAATTGAAAGGATCGATATGGTTGACTAGGGGGGGGTGAATAGGCAACTAACAATTTTTAACTTTTCTTTAACAATTTAGGCTTAGCAACAAATAGGTTGGCTAGATGTGCAACTAGGTGAGCAACCTATATGATGCTAAACACAACAACAAGCTAAGCAAGCAAGAAATAACAATATAAGTAGCTTGCACAAAGTAAAGATAAGAAGTAACCACAAGAGGAACCGATGGAGACGAGGATGTTTTCCCGAAGTTCCTTCCCGGTAAGGGGAAGTACGTCTCCGTTGGAGCGGTGTGGAGGCACAATGCTCCCCAAGAAGCCACTAGGGCCACCGTATTCTCCTCATGCCCTCACACAATGCGAGGTGTCGTGATTCCACTAGTGGTGCCCTTGAAGGCGGCAACTGGACCTTTACAAACAAGGTTGGGGCTCTCTCGACAACTTAATTGGAGGCTCCCAACGAAACCACGAAGCTTCACCATAATGGAATATGGCTTCGAGGTGACCTCTTCCGTCTAGGGTGCTCAAACACCCAAGAGTAATAAAATGCACACATGAAACTATGGGGGAATCAATTTTCCTTTGGTGGAAGTGTAGATCTAGGTCTCCTCCTTCAATCCCTAGCAAGACAACAAGTTTGGGTGGCTAGAGAGAGAGATCGGGCAAGAAAGCTCAAAGGCATCAATGGTGGAGAGAAAGAGGTAAGAGATAAGAGAGAGGTGGAAGAAGCACCTCTTTATATAGGCCCCCCCCCATTTCCAACCGTTACAGCCAGATCCACATGGGAGCGGTACAACCGGAGAGGTGAGCGGTACAACCGGTATAACCGGTATAACCGGTACAACCGGCCAACCACCGCCCAACCACCGGACCACAACAGAATGGTGGCCCGGATGCAGCAGCCAGGCCTGAGTCCCGGACCCGGCAAAGTCCTAAGCGGTACCACCGCTCGGGACCCCGGTTGTACCGGGCTATATGAATATAGCGGTACAACCGGTCCAGTTCCGCCCAACAACCGGGGCACAACAGAAACATGTCCGGTTGTAGCCCGGTGTTGGGCCGGTTTAACCGCCCAGAGCTGCCACCCTGGGTCACCCAGCCTTTGGCGGTACAACCGCCCGGGGGCAGCGGTACAACCGTTGGGGACCACTTTGTGGCAGCACCCCCAGGGTATCACCCCTAGAGTCGTGGTCGAACCGGAGGCTAAAAGCCAGCTGTGCATATAGGTCGACACCGCGGATTACCTGGCAAGTAACCAAGGAAAGAGGGGCCTCTCTCTCTATGATGCGGAGAAGAGAATTGGGTAAAGATGGATGTGCGAAAGAACTGATTCACCCAAGACTTTCCAATGTGGATTCCCTCTTAATAGTACGGGATCCCTACGACCAAAGAGAATAAACACGTAGAGAATCCCGTCTTCAGTCTTTTCCGTTTGGAGGGTCCACCTAACCGTCTTGTGTACCACATACAATCCCTGTATAACTTGACACACGGTTAGATCATAGTGAGTTGTCATCATCGCCAAAACACCAAGGTAAGAGAATGCCCTTTCAGAGGGAACTCATTCACCACGGTAGATGCATTGGAGGTTTGTATCCCATCACATCCGGAGCACTTAGTTGAAAGCGTCATCATCAAGTTTACTCCATCATCAAGCCCTCCTTGGCAAGATGGCATCAAAGATTAGGACATCCTTCTTCGATCATAGTCAAGCATGTAGTGAATAAAGGCAATCTTCCATTGTCATCTAGCCAAAATATTGAGTCTGTTTGTGATGCTTGTCAATGTGCAATGAGTCTCCAACTCCCTATCCTAGGTCAAATAGTGTGTCTCATGCTCCGTTGGAACTTATATTTAGTGATGTATGGGGTCATGCAGGAGATTCTTTTCGAAGAAAAAAATATTATGTTTGCTTCATTGATGACTTTAGTAAGTTCACCTGGATATATTTGCTTAAGTTTAAATCTAAAGTTCTCTCTGTTTTCAAGAATTTTAGAAACTTGTTGAACGTCAATTTGACAGAAAAATTCTCACAGTCCAAAGTGACTGGGGAGGAGAGTATGAAAATCTCAACCCTTTCTTCCGCAATATAGGTATTGCTCATCATGTCTCTTGTCCTCATGCCCATCAACAGAATGGCTCTGCCGAGCGTAAACATCACCACATAGTTGACGTTGGGTTAACCCTTCTAGCTCATTCATCTATGCCACTAAAATATTGGTATGAAGCTTTTATTGCTGCCACATATCTTCTCGATCATCTTCCTAGCAAAGTTATTGGCAATATTACTCCCTTGTAAAAATTGTTTAATCAAAAACCTGATTACAATTCTCTAAGAATTTTCGGGTGTGCTTGTTATCCCTATCTTCGTCCCTACAATCAACACAAACTTGAGTTCCCTTCTACTCAATGTGTTTTCCTTGGCTATAGTAATCTTCACAAAGGGTACAAATGTCTTGAGATCTCTACTGAGCGTATTTATATCTCTCATGATGTTATATTTGTTGAAACAATATTCCCTTTTGCAAAGCTTCATCCGAATGATGGAGCCCTACTTCATGCAGAAATTGCTCTTCTTCCTGAATATGCACCTAGTCTAGATCATGGGGGCGAATTAAATAATGTTGACCATCTGACTAATCCTAAAGAAAGTTTAATTTCTGGTGATAAGTGTGCAGATTCAGGTTATGATTTTATGTCAAAGGATGCTGCCAAAACAATCACGGGATCCCACGTTGATTCTGCCAGCAGTCTCATCGCCAGATCCGAGGGAAATCCTCTTATCAGCGCGGCAGAACTGGCGAACGCTCGATCCTAGGAGGATTTGGGTGCGTCATAATCGCCAGTGGCCGACAGATCCGGCAGCCTGGGCCCCTCCAGCCCAGCCAGCTCGGGTCGACACGATTCATCGCGTGCCACAATGCATGGGACGCGCCAGCGGCCGACCGGGAGACAAGCGTGGGGCCCAGCACCAACTCGTCGCCCCGCGCGATCGAGCATGCGTCCATCGAAGGCGCCACGCAACGGGACACTTTTGGCGTGGGGATCGCGAGGGAGATTGATTCCCTGGCGGTCTCGGATCAGGTGCGGTGAGGAGGAATGGATCCCATGGGATCTGTTCTGGGCGATAATTCTGCAGCAGATTCAGCAACACCGCAAGGATTTTCTGCAACAAGAGCCACAGTACCTCGTGTACCTTCTCTTGGAACTGAAATTCCTCCTCGTCATACTAGGTACAGATCTGGTATTGTCAAAGAAAAAGAGTACATAGATGGTACTATAAGGTATGATCAAGTTAAACGTGCTTTTTCTCACTAGTATGGGTGAACCAACTCATTTGCATGATGCACTTGCTAGTAAAGATTGGAAAGAAGCTATGGATATAGAATATGGAGCACTTATGAAAAATAAAACATGGGATTTAGTACCACCAGAGAAAGGCAAGAATGTCATTGAATGTAAGTGGGTATATAAAATCAAGAGAAAGTCTGATGAAAGCATTGACAAGTATAAGGCAAGGTTAGTTGCAAAAGCGTTCAAGCAGAGATTTGGTATTGACTATGAAGATACATTTAGTCCTATTGTTAAAGCAGCTACTATTCGACTTGTCTTGTCTATTGCTGTTTCCAGAGGTTGGAGCTTAAGGCAGCTAGATGTTCAGAACGCGTTTCTTCATGGTGTTCTGGAAGAAGAGGTTTTTATGCGGCAACCACCAGGTTATGAAAATATTAGCACACCTCATCGTGTTTGCAAGCTAGACAAAGCATTATATGGTTTGAAACAAGCCCCAAGAGCCTAGTATTCAAGGTTAAGCACTCAGGTACAACACCTTGGATTTACACCATCAAAAGCACATACCTCATTATTTTTCTATAGGAAGGGCAATGTCACTATATTTGTTCTGGTATATGTTGATGATATTATTTTTGCTAGTTCAAGTTCAGATGCCACCACTTGCTTGCTCAAAGATTTAAAGATGGAATTTTCTCTTAAGGATTTGGGAGATCTCCATTACTTTCTTGGTATAGAGGTCAAGCAGGTAAAGGATGGCATACTTCTTTCACACGAAAAGTATGCACATGACATACTCAGGAGAGTGGGATTGGAAAACTGCAAATCTGTGAGTATATCAATCTCAACCTCAGAAAAACTTACTATTGAAAGTGGAGAAGCACTTGGACCACAGGATGCAACAAACTATAGAAGTATTGTAGGTGCATTACAATATTTGACTCTTACACGTCCTGATATTTCTTATTATGTGAATAAAGTATGCCAGTATTTGTATGCACCTACAACTACTCATTGGACAACACTTAAAAGAATTGTGAGGTATCTAAAATTCCCAGGAGGGCTTGGACTTAGGATTGTCAAGTCCCCGTCTACACTTGTAACTGCCTACTCAGATGCAGATTGGGCAGGGTGTGCTGATGATAGAATGTTCACAGGTGGATTTGCTGTGTTCCTGGGAACAAATCTTGTATCATGGAGTGCAAGAAAACAGGCTACAGTTTCAAGGTCAAGTACCGAGGCTGAGTATAAGGCTCTAGCAAATGCCACAGCTGATGTCATGTGGATTCAGACTTTGCTTTTATGAGCTTGGAGTAAAAACTCCACAAGCTGCAAGATTATAGTGTGATAATATTGGAGCAACCTATATTTCATCTAATCATGTTCTTCATGCACGCACTAAAGATATTGAGGTTGACTTCCACTTTGTCAAAGAAAGAGTAGCTCGCAAGTTACTTGACATAAAGTTCATACCTACTGGAGATCAACTAGCTGATGGCTTTACAAAACCTCTTACTATGAGAAGGCTTGATGAGTTCAAATACAATCTCAACCTTGAAACCACTTAGGTTTAGATTGAGGGGGAGTGTTAGAACAATTGTATAGGGATAGGATTCTCCTTTCAAACACTTGTAATCTATCTCTTCTTCTGTCTAATGTTTTCCCCTTGTTCTGTAAACAATCTCCTCGATCGGTTTCATCCTTGTAAGCCACGACATAGTTGATATAAATACAATGCGGCCCGAGCAAAGGGTTTAATGCTTGCCAAACTATTTAACAGTTGTATAATCCAATACGGACCGGTATCGGTCTGTATGGGGTCCGGACGTACTTTCTCCTGCAAACTGGAGACAAATGGAAGGAGGGGGGCTTTGCACGTGTCCGGACAACACCTAAGCCTGCGTCTGACCGCCCTGGCCCGCCAAAACCTCTCCTACCTCACCGGTGCATGTTCTCGCCCGGCGCCAGCTGCCCGCATTCATGCTGCTGTAGAGCGCGCTGCTCCACATTGAAGACGGCTCAGGGCAGACACAACCTCTTGCTGCCTCCGCCATTGAAGTGGTGCGCCGGCCGAGGGCGGCGCCCGCTGCACGCCTGGCTGAACACGCCTCCTTACCGCATTCAAACGCCTCCATTAAACCCGAGTGGAATCCGAGAAATCTATTCCGGCCACACATATGTTCACGAGCGGGAGGCATTAAACACAACGTCGGGCAAGGTCCTCCTATCCGCACTCTGTTTAAAGGAGGCCAGACTCCGGGCAAGAATCGCACCACTCCACTGCTCCCCATCTCCTCCTTCCTCCATTATCTCCACCCTTTCAATGGCATCCGACGAGCAGGAAGAGCAGTTCTCCAACATAAAAGCTGGCTGGGTGGCCCGCTGAACCTGTCGGATACGAGCGAGGCAGCTCGGTGCTCCACCTCTCTCGCCTAGCCCGATGGAGCAAGTTGTCACTCCAAGCCGACGCGTGGTTTATCAACTCACCGCTTCAAGCCAGCTCGGGGAGGAGCGGCGAATTGCTCCAGGCCGGCACGGGGGAGGGGGAGCACGGCTGCACGGGCATCGTCGCTGTCGTGGACAACGTCACATCATACCGCACCTCCCGTGCCTGGGACCGTGCCATCCACTGTCACCGCGCGTGTAACTGCGCCTTGCCGACAGAGAAAGAAGTCGGTTGCGTGGAGATTGACGAGTTGGCGGCCAGCGCATTCGTCGCCAACATCGAGGGAAAGTAGAACACGGGAGCCCGTCGCCGCTCCAGTCCCACAAAGGCCACCGCCAGCGCGTCGCCGACTTGTACAGCCGGTGACCTGTCTGGTTCTTCATCTCAGACCATCGGTGGCCCACGTTTGGGCTCCACGGAAGCGGAGGAGCCCCCTTCCCCTCCAACTGAAGCACCCTCTTTGTCACCCCGATGAGAGGCACAGCCAGACATAGGGATGATACGAGGGAAGAATATACCTCTGGGGCTCTCGACAGTCCGATGAGCTGGTTGTCGGACATGGGAAAGAAAAATGGATCCACGCAGCTGGCCGTAGACTAGTGTGGTGTATCCGTGTCACGGAACTGGAGCTCCGTGCGACCGTACGTGTACATAATTTTCCGTTTTTAGTTAAATTATGTCCAAAATGCGAATGCTTTCGTCTAGTTTGTATGAAATCCGGTTGCTTCATAAAGTGTTTCAAATGTATGCAGATATTGTTGGATGGTGGCCACCTGCATCCGTGAAAGCGGGCTGGTCCCCCCACCCCTTGTCCGCGAACGGATGCGCGAGGAAATTTGCGGATCGCCGTTGGAGATGCCCTTAGGAGGATAGTTTTATCCCTAACCCATCAGTTTAGGCTTGACACTTATAGACATAATATTCTGACTAGGTAGTGAGAGCTTGTTATGACTTCGTCACTACCAAGATTTACAGTTCAGTTTCTCGTAGATGCTCATAGCAATAGAGAGTGTGTGTGTATTCATAGGGTAGTTGTATGTTCGTATATGTAAGCGTCTCTGTCTATACTATGTTTTAAATGAAACAATGGTTTTTAATACCAAGAAATAAAAAAAATCTCACGGATTTTTGGTTATAGAGAGATATAAGTAGAACAAACAATATGGAAAGTTACCCGCAAAAGAAAAAAAATTACAACATTGCTAGGGCATGCATTTCCCTACAAGATTATAGCTATGTTTCAAGCATAAAGAACAACTATACATATTGTACTCTCTCCGTTTTAAAATAAGTGTCGTGGTTTCAATTTAAATTGAAATAAAACCACGACACTTATTTTGGAATGGAGGGAGTACAAAAAGTTAAGAGACTAGGAGTCAATTAAACAAATTCCATGAATGTTGTGCAAATTAATCTTAGGATAAATTTCAATAGACCGCGGTCATAAAAAAATCCAATCCATGTTGGGAAATTCCAACAGATTAAACTATTGTCCAAACAAATATATTGAAGATCATTTAAAGGAAAAATGTACATGTAAGGAAACAAATCCTATATTTAATGCCCCTTATGTTCAACCTTTTTTTATTTTAGTTTTCTACACTATTGCTGCCGTGCGACATTGACCCTCATTTGAATGATTCTGTTAGTGAAAATTCATAAAGGTGCATACTAATCCCTCCATTCCAGAATAGAAGGTGTATTGGTTCCGTGCAAGTCAAACTCATATATGTTTGACTAAGAATAGAATAAAATATCAGCGTCTACAATACAAAATAAATAACATATGAAAATATTTTTCATGGTGGATTTAATGATGCAAATTTGGTACTATAGATGCTGATACTTTAAAAAAAAACTTGGTCAAACAAGCACGTGTTTGACTTTTGAAAAAACTAATACACATTATATTTTGGAATGGAGGGAGTATAGCAAATATATTTGTAGTATTTTCACTTGGTCATAGTTTTATATATCATTAGTTCAATCTAGAAATGTTTTGATTGTAGCATCAAATCAAAAATTAGCATTCCACATGAATTTATTGATGGTTGCCCTGTTTGAAATCCAATAATCCGAGTTGTAGAGTATAAAAAGGAATGTCTAGTGAAAGGCATTATGCTATCTAGCCTAACACTATCTGGAAAATATAGTGGAATATGTGTTCTTTACGAAAGCAGGCAGAAGCGTTATCATTCAGTTAAATAATAAACCAATAAAGATAGTGAAAGAACCGAGGAAGAAAAAATATGGTGAAAACAACACAACCACCAAAGGTCAATCAAGTCTTTTGCCATGGTGACTTGGAGAGTGGAGGAACGATCACCTTGGGGGATCGATCTATTTAGTTCTTTCTCTAGATGGGCGACATATTACATTGCTAGTCACTCCGATGAACAAGTCCAAGGGTGTTTGAATTGCTCTAGAAAATGCATCCCACCAATCACAATACAAGAATTTTATCACAGTTAATAGGATTGACATGAAGGAGTACGCCAAAGATCAACCAAGAACAACATCATGCACCAAACCGCGGAAGAAAAAGGTCACATCAAAGGTCAAGATGAGCGGCGGTCTTAGGGTAGACCAACAAAACCCAGAGATGACTACAGGATGACAAGGTTGTCCGATCTGCACCCATTGTTGTAATGACAAGGTTGAATGAGGGTGCACATGAAACTTTTGACCTTCCTCTAGAATTTTCGACGAGATGATGGATGGAAAGGTTCCATTGAACTAGGTTAGATGTGCCAGTTCGGCCAAATAAATGTCATCAAACATAGTAGCAAGTGATAGTCGAAAAAACACATGCGGTAAGAAGTGATTCATCTTTTATGTTTTCTCTCGACAAAAGGGGGTATATCCCTGGCTTCTGCATCTTTGGATACACACATCCAACATATTATTTCAACATATCAAATACAAGTAAATGTAGTGCAAACCAGATAAAAAGACTAAGACAAGATAACAAACGTGTGGATCTTGAAAACATTCCTACTCTCTCTTTGTGTGTGTATGTGCGCTCGCTCTCATACACAGAGATAGAGACCTTTTCTTAAAGAATTGACCATACTTATATTTTCCTATCATCAGCTATAGCATATGTGTGTAGTTTTAAGAATTATATTAGTGTGCCTAGATCGTTAAAAAGAAAGATAAAAACATAGGGCATCATAATTTACCCAAGAACGGCTTTTGCCTGGAAGTTTAAATTCATTCACGTAGGACGGACTTGGGAGTTGTGAAAGCCTTTGTTCTAATCTATGTCGTTTCCGTCGGAAAGTGTTTTCTATCTTAGTCATTTTGTTTGGTTTTCTTTGCTCTGATTTTCGACTTTTGTCTTTGGCCAAGTCGGGTTGCCACACTCCTATATGTGTTCTTAGTTTCCACTAGTTTGGCTACATTGGCAACAGAAGCACTCCTTTGTTTGCACCCCTAGTTTCCTTGGTTGGTTGCTGAGGAGGTCGAAGCCAAATGCTAGCCGGCACAAATGTATGAAATCTAATGCGGAAAATTCTAAGGCATGATGGAAGCACACAAAAATAATTTAGGACCAAACTTGTGTTTGGCACCTAAAGTTAACTAGGATAAATCGAGCCATAAAGTTTTTACATAAACTCCTCAACATCCCGAGTTGACACTTCTAATAAAAATCTACTCTATAATAACTTTTAGAAGGCAATCCTGCCCGGACAGCCGGGCAAGCTCCATCGCAGCGTCGAAGTAACGGTTGGGAAACAGATTGTTCCTGTCTACTCCTATAGGATTCGACGTGGCGATAGGGGTGATGTTGAGTGCATGATAATACGCCTGTAACGATGTCCATGCCTAGCAAGCTAGAAAAATAGGCATTCCATAGCGACATCCGTGTTGGTGGCTCCTGAAGCTTGACGACAAGGTCGGAGAAGGTTGCTGATGGTTCTTCGTTGGGGCACAACATCGCATAGATGATCTCCATGACAGGCCGGTCGGGCGCCTGGAGCTCACCAATCTGATTGAGCTTATCGCTCAGTGACGGTGTCCTGGACTAGGGGGTACTCACCACATCGTCTCCCGACCAGTGGGTCGGGCCGACGACCCCCAGGGCGGTTCATTAATGGGTCAGTTCGGACAACCCATGATGCATACGAGGAAGATTCCACAAGACTTGGTGATCAAGACAAGGACTCCTCTCCACCGACGTAGCCGACTAGGACTCTTGTTATCCTAGGCCTCTGGTGTGTTATATAAGCCGAGACCAGGCTAGTCATTAGGGACAATCAGATCATCATAGATCATATCATCATACGAGCATAGCTCTTAGGGTTTAGACCACTACATACGATCTCGTGGTAGATCAACTCTGTACTCGATACACATCATCAATACAAACAAAGCAGGACGTAAGGTTTTACCTCCATAGGAGGGCCCGAACCTGGGTAAACACCGTCTCCCTTGTCTCCTGTTACCCATGGATCCAAGACTCACAGCTCGGGACCCCCTACCCGAGACCTGCCGGTTTTGACACCGACATTGGTGCTTTCATTGAGAGTTCCGCTGTGGGATCGCTAGAAGGATCGATGGCTCGTCTGCATATTGCAGTTTTTTCTGGACAGCGAATTTGTGTTCATCCTCCCCGTTTCCTCGAGCGTCGTTTTGACGATTGCTTTGGTGGAATTGTGTGGAATTGTATCTACAACAACCCTGCAAAATTTTGTCGCGTTCCGATGGAGGAATCTCCGGCAATCTCCAATATACCGGAGCCCTATCGAATCTAGACGGGAATCTAGATGAGTTTAGGACGAGGTATCCAGTATCTAGCTCGGATATCCGTTGGAAAATCCCACCATTCATCGGCTGCGGAATTCCTATACCGATCACCCCTCAAAATTTCAGCTCGATCCGACCGTCAAAACTCCGGGAAACGTCCGATGAGTACAACGAATTTTGGATCTATTTTCTGCACGAAAACTAATCCGACCCGAGTTCATCTTTTTCATGAACGGGTTGTGAGGCGTCCTTTTTGAAGGAAATTTTCTCATCACCTCGGTCAACCGACCAAGAGTTCGGCATCGCGAGGGCCGAATAATCATCAAGAGAACCTCGTCATCCGCGGGTTGTACGGGTCGGGCGCTCCGTTGCTTCATCAAGCCAGCATTGACCTCGTCACAAATTCTGACCTGCGTCGGCATCGCCGCGCCGTTACTTTTTCAAGCTGACGTCCACCACGCCGACCTGCTTTTACACGTCGGCTGGCATGGGGCTCTAGCGTCACCTTACCGATCTGCTCCGTCACCTCGGCTATATCGGGGGCTTCGTCATCTCCTCATCAACCCGCTCCGGGGACTTAGGCGTCACCAGCCGACCAGCTTCGACACCTTGGGTGGCATGAGAATTTGGCGTCACCAGCCGACCAGCTTCGACACCTCGGCTGGCATGAGAATTCGGCATCACCAGCCGACCAGCTTCGGCATCACCTCGGCTGGCATGAGACTTCGGCGTCACCAGCCGACCTGCTCCGTCACCTCGGCTAGACCGGGGGCTTTGGCATCTCTTCATCAACCTGCTCCAGGGACTTCGGCGTCACCAGCCGACCAGCTTCGCCATGTTAGCTGGACCAGGGACTTCGGCTCTCCACATCGACCGTGCAGCGTTGCCACTTCGTCAAACCGAACTCTTCGCTCAGGCACCTCGGCGCCCAGGCCATATTCCTTTAATTATTTGCTTCACTTAAATTAACTAAGTAGAAAAATTTTAAAAAATATATATATTATTACCTTTATTTGTTATTACTCTTGGCTTGCACTATATTGTGTGCATAGGTAATCGACTTCGGCTGTGTCATGCGGTCACCTTGGCGTGCCTACATCGTCGTCCCGCCTCCATCAACCAAATTGTGTCGTCGACACGGTCGACTGACATGGGGGCTTCGCACTCACGCTGCCGAACTACTCCGTCTGCTCGACTGGAGCGGGGGTTTCTCCTCGGCCCTTCGGAATTGTTGTGTTGTCACTTCATCAAGCCGAGCTCTTCTTCGGCTACCTCGTGACCGGCTTGGGGGGCTGGGACCTGGGCCCACTACAAGCTCGACACACGTCACAAGCACATTAACCAGCTAAGTCGCTTTCATGCTCAATTTTTAAACTTTTGTTTGGTTCGACCAAGCATTATATTTGTGTTAAATAAAAAAGTTTGTTTGTTGAAAACAGTTTCTTTTCCCATGATAACTGGGGGCTTCGCCGTCACGCTGCCGAACTACTCTCCTCGGCTGGACCCGGGGCTTCGCCTCGCCACAGCAACCGTGTTGCGTTGCCACTTCTCGACCCGACCTCTTCGCCCGATTACCTCGGGCTTGGGGGCTGGGACCTCTGCCAGGACGAGGACTACGTCTTCGTCACGCCACAACCCCGAACCGCACCGAGCACATTAACCAGCGAAGTCGTTTTCGTGCTCAACTCTCTTTGAAATTTTATTTTTTGTTCGGTGCAACCAAACATTATATTTTTTGTTAAACAAAAAAACTTTGTTTGTTAAAAATTTATTTACCCGATTTAACCGGGGCTCTTAAATTTGTATGAGTCGTTTTATAATAACTGTGTTTTCTTCTTAGTCGTTGCAAAGTCTTTTTCTACTACTCCTTTTTCCGACACTAGCGTGTGGTCAATAGCCGGATAGCCTGGTTTCTTTCTAAAGCCGCTCGAGTTTAGTTCGCTAAACAGGCCTCAGAGAAACACTCCGCCATCGGGATATGGAGGTTGAAGCCAAAGGCTGACCCGCTTGGAGTCCGGAGATCGGATGTATCAGGTTAAAACACGACCGAAGCACAAATTAAATTTTAGACCAATTTTGGATTGGCACAATTTTCTTTTATCTAAACATAAAGTTTTTTGCATAAGTTTTTTTGGTATTTCCGAGCATAACTCTTGCAGTACAATGCCAGATGCATTTCACGCATCGGCAGTATTAAAGGGGGTCTGCGGTTAACACCGAACCCACCAAACACCGAGGTACTCCATGCAGTCATCGGCAAAATGTCCTCGGTGTTTCGCATTTATATGCATTGATTTCGAGTTGTGTCTTTGGTCTATAGCTGGATTGCCCGGCTCCTGTGCTTACCCCTTACGTTTCCGCTTTGTTCGGCTAAGGGTTAAAGGGAGAACCACTCCGATTGTCACTTCCGGTTTAACTGGTTAAGTGCCTCAGTTGGAGAAAGCCGAAAGCTGACTGTCACAACAAGCGTAAATCGGTCAGTGAACCGCAGGCGGTGTTCAACCAAATATAGCCGATCGAGGTTATCCGAGTAAAACGAAGGGCCTTTGTTTATTGAAAAGGCCAAGTTGTGGGTGGTTCGACCTCGAATAATCCGAGGAGTCGACGTATACCGGGGGCTATTAAGTTGCCCCCAAACATATGCTCCTATGACTAAGTGAAAGTTATAAAGCCTAAATATCTGTTTGCCTCGTTTCCACTAACACAACCGCCTCCGGGCACCGAGACGTCGGCTAAGGGTTGTCTTGTTTGTACGGAAACACCCTACGTAGCATCTACAAAGGGGTGGAAGCCGACGATAGGCCACTTTCAGATTATAAACAGTCGTGACGGAGTCAAAATAAACCATACCGAGGGTTCCTCGTGGCACCTCGGCATAGATACATTGGGATTCCTAGAGAGCCCAACATATCATCAGCGTTTGTATTTAATATACGAACGCTGCCTTCCATAGTGATCGTTATAACGCCATAGATATGCATCAGTTTGACTTAAGATTTTGGCCAAGCTGGGTTGCCTGGCTCCTGTACTTACCCACTACGTTCCCGATTGCTTGGCTAGGGGGTAAAGGGAGCACCTCTGTGATTGTTACTTCTGGGTCATCCGGGTTAGTACCTCAGATTGGGTGAAGCCGAAAGCTAACCATCTTAAGAATATAATTGGTCGGCAACGACGGAAGTGAAAATTTTGGTTCATTAAAGACCACAGAGTTCGGGAACATTCCCCGAACTAAATCCTCAATATTTTCCTCCCACATTGATCGGAGTTGAGGTTTCACGATCATGGTCAACATAATATCCTGGAAAAGGAACTTATAAATGAACTCTTTTTCCCAGAAGATGTTTCTTATAACATATCTCTCCGCGTACCTTTGTTTATAAAACCGCATGGCCGGATTGCCTTGTTTGTCGTAAATCTTTGCCCTTATAAAGGCTTTATAAAGTAGGACAAATACTCCTCGGCTGTGACACCCTGGATCTTGGCTACAGTGATCATTGTAATTAAGCCACAGTGATGGCCAAGATTATGCTAATGCTATTGCTAATCCATGTGTGATCACTTTTGGAATCAAAGCTCAATTCAAATTCCTTTGCAAATTCCAATTCATTTGAAAGGTGGTTTTAAAAGTTCTGCAAACTTCAATTTAAAAATCATGCTTAGGTTGCAGTTATTCCCTAAGCTATTCTAAAAATAGAACCAACATTTTATCATGTGGTTTTGTGCCTCAAAACTATTTTAACGGGGCCCAAAACAATTAATTAAATGCCTCTTTGCTTTTTGAAAATACAAAATTAATCCAAAGGCCCCCCCAAACTTTTTGTGTCAGTACCTAATATTGCAATGCAAATATTAGGCCAAGTGTCATTTTCTACTAAAGTCATCTAGCCCTAAAATTAAATAATTAACAGAAAGAATCAAAACAGAAAAGAAAAAAAAGAAAGAAAAGAAACAGCCCCCCCTGCCCTGGGCCTTAGGCCACACTGGCAGGCCCAGGCCGGCCCAGCGGCCCCCTCGGTCGTCTCCCACCTCGCTACAGTGGGGCGACCGAGGCGCGCGCACGCGACCGAGCTCGTCCCCGCCGGACCAGCTCGCCGGCGACGGACCGGCGGGTATAAGGCCGCCCCCGTGCCCCTGCCTGCCGCCTGTAGCCCTAGATCTCACCTGCCCCCCTCCCTCTCTCTCTCTCTGCTTCTTCCCCGCTCGAGCCCGCGCCGCCGCCGCCATGGACGCCGGCTAGACGCAGCCACCGTGCCTCCCACGCCCTGCCGTCACGCCCACGAGCTCCGCCGCGACCACCTCTTCCTCCTCTACCGCTGGATCGAGCCCCGGAGCCCCTGCATCGCCTTCACCGCGTCTTCTTCCTCCTCGGGACGCCGCCGCTCTCCGTCGTCGATTCGCCCCACCGAGCCTACCTTGCACAACTACAGGGCCCAGTGAGCTCCCCCGCATCCTCCTCTTCCTCTCGTAGCTCCCCTAGGCTAGCGTTGCAAGCAGCTCCCGTAACCGAGCTCCGGTCGCCGCCATTGCCGTCGGGCACGAGCTCTGCGTGCCCCTGGCAGCCCGTGCATGTGATAGGCGTGCTCCAGAGTGACCGTAGGACCGATCCCGCGCGCTAGCTAGGTCGAATGCGTGCTGGTTTGCGTGTTGCCACCGCCGCTCAAAAGCTCCTCCGCCGCCGTCGACGTAGCGCTCGCCACAGGCCGTCCCAGCTCACTTCGATGGCCGGAATGGAATGGCGGCAGCCTCAGCTTTCGAACGCATCAAACGGCGCTCGATTTGGTGCCCTGTGCGCAAAACCCGAGCACCCCCGCCGTTCCTCGTGCTCGCCGGAGCTTCTCTGGTGGCCGGATGGCGCCGCCGCCGACGTGGCACGGTCGGGGCCACCCGCGGGGTCACTGGCCAGTGGGCCAGGCCGACCCCGTTGACCAGTTGACCTGGTCAACCCTGCTGACTGGACCTGGTCCAGTCTATGACAGGTGGGGCCCGACACCCCCTGTGTATGACAGTGGGCCACCCCTGTCAGTTGCTTAATTATTAAATAGATTAAGTAAAAATTAATTAATCTGCCTAATGTGACACTGACCAGTGGGGCCCTTCCCTAATTAATCTGTTTTAGGATTAATATAACATTGGTTTAAATATGAGTCAATGACAAGAGGGCCCCACATGTCAGGTTTGACCTGGGCAGCCGTCCTGTTGACTGCTGATGTCATCATTATGTCATGCTGATGTCACTCTGCACTGTTCTGGATAATGTTGATTTAAATAGATAAAATAAATTCCAGAAAATGTTTAAAACTTTAGAAAATAATATCTTTTAATCCGTAACTCGGATGAAAATAATTTATACATGAAAGTTGATAAGAAAAATCCCACGAATCCGAATACGCTGTCCGTTCATCTGTCACGTGCTCCTAGCATGATGAACCTGGACATTTTGGCGTTAGGATCATCTGTCCGGTAATAGCCAGAGACCCGGGGAATATCGCCAGATATTCTTCCGACCCGTCTGCGACGTGTAGTACTGCGTTAGTGCATGCCTAGCTCTGCTTATTGCCATGTCATGCATTGTGTTGCACATGCTTGCTTTATATTTATTGTTTCTTCCCCCTCTTCTCTCCGGTAGACCCCGAGACTGACGGTGCTGCCCGGTACGACTACACCGTTGAGGATCAGCCTTTTGCCGCAGAGCAGCAAGGCAAGCAACCCCCCCTTGAGCATTCCGATATCGCCCATTCCTTTCCCTCTTATTCTTGCATTAGATTTTGCTACTGTATTAGTTAGCTCCTATTATGATGCATAGCCTGCTTTTGATAAACTGCTACTATACCTACAACAAATCAACTGCTTAGTATAGGTTGATCAATGAATCCCCTGTGACCCCCTTAGTCCCAGTTGCCCCCGCTTCTTCATCGACGACTCGAAGACTCGGTCAACCGACCGACAAGCCAGGCCCCCCACAGCACCGCACACCCCTTAGTTGTACGACTCTGCAGAGCTACTATCGAGTACCGAGGGTGACACCTCGTGAAGTACTCATGATGCTAACTCTGTAGTGCAGCTAGCCGGACGTGGTTATCGAGGGTGATTCCTCCTTCACCACTCCCGACGATGACTCTGTCGTGCAACCCCTCAAGTGTGGGACCCTCGAGGGTGATTCCTCTAGGTCCACCTTGACGGTTTCATCGAGCAGGGCCATTTGAGGGTGATTCCTCAGGTTCCGTCTTGATGTTTTATACACACAGTTACTATGACCTGGTTACAGATACATGTTGGTGATGGGTCGGCCCTGAGGGGTACCAACGGTTTGATGATGTTGAGGCGTGGACGGGCGAGAGAGGCCCGTGCCACACATCCTCGAGACGGGGCGACGGGACCGTACTTCATGGGTCACGCTTGCCCCGCATTAATAAAATGCTAATGGGTTGGGTATTTGATCTGAGTTGGGTCGTTGGCCTTTTTATGCACCAAACCATCGCGTGGGAGAAGTTATGGGTACTCAGCGTCGTTGTATCAGCCGAAGCTCTTCGGACGTCAGTAATGGAGCGGCGCGCGCCCGAGTGGTCCACAACGGCACCACGCTTGTTAATAAGGGGTGCTAGGACTGACCTCGGCAGCCCTCGCATCGTGCAGGTGTGCAAAGGGCGATTGGCCCATGACCCCTGCGCGCTTAGGATTTAGACCGGCGGGCTGGTCTCTTCGTTGAGCCTAGGTGGGGCGACGACGTGCTGCTATCCCGAGGCCGGGCATGACCCAGGAAAGTGTGTCCGGCCGGAGGTGATCAGGCGTGTTGGAAATGCGGTGCACCCCTGCAGGGATGAATAAACTATTCGAATAGTCGTGTCCACGGTAACAGGACGACTTGGAGTTGTACCTTGACCTACTACAACTATAATTGTGACTTTAAATTGAAATGAATGTTGGCTCCGGGATTGCTTCCTCGCAGGGAGTCGAGGAAGAATCTCTGGGCGTGGTTACTTAATAAAATTGCTACAATAATATGACTATATATGAGATACCAGTCTACTCTCTTCTATTGCTGCAAGATTCTGAAGATGCTAGTCTTCGATAGGACTAGGCCTTCTCCCTATTCTTGCTTTCTGCAGTCAGTCCAGATATAACCCCACTCCTTGATACTGATGCATACTTAGCATAGTTCTGATGTCAGTCTTGCGAGTACTTTGGATGAGTACTCACCGCTGCTTTGCTTTCTCTTTCCCCCTCGATACGATTGCTGCGTTCAGACGATGGAGCCCAGGAGATGGAGTACACCGGAGACGACTACTACACCACCGCTGGAGCCGACTACTACGTGGAGAGTGCCGACGCTCAGGAGTAGTTAGGAGGTTCCCAGGCAGGAGGACTCGCCTCTTTCGATCCGCTGCTTATGTTTGTGCTAGCCTTCTTAAGGCAAAACTTGTCTAACTTATGTCTGTACTCAGATATTATTTGCTTCCGCTGACTCGTGTTTTGTCGAGCTTTGTATTCGAGCCCTCGAGGCCCCTGGCTTGTAATATGAAGCTGTATGACTTTAATTTGTGTCTAGTGTGGTGTTGTGATATCGATCAGTGAGTCCCTAATCTTGATCGTACGCATTGCGTGTATGTTTAGCGTACGGTCGAGATCGGGGGCGTCACAAGTTGGTATCAGAGCCAACTGCCTGTTGGTAGCCCCCTTTCCAACTCCTTGGCCGAAGTTGAGTCTAGTACTTGAAAAACTTTACTAACATAGTTGTGTGGCTTACGGGCCCACTTCTCAATCGGGTGGTAATAGGATCTTTTATTCCCCGTCTATACTCTGGGTTCTGATCTCTCTTCTCTTTCGGGTTAAAGATTTTGCTAACTCTAACTCTAGGTTCTCATAACTTCTTCCTCCCAGAGAGCCCCTACTTCCAGATGATGGCTTGATTCTATCGTTGTCCCCGACGTTGATGTAGCATATCGCTATGCCTCGTTGTTGTATCCCTCTACCGCGAGCCTGCGTGCCGCCTAGATATCTAGGTTAATTCCATGCCGGATCTATCGTCTATTTTGTAACGAACTTATGGTTTGTAATAGACCTATGTATGGATCCGTATGCTAGATTTGAACTACTATGTCGTATCTATCGCACTTTCTTCTTAGTGCAATTTACTTCGTGAATGGTTCTTTTTCTTTGCAATTATCCAATGCTAAACTACCACTGTTAAAAATTTGACAGAATGGTTAGGCCAGCTGGTCGTGGTCGTGGTGCGCCTGAACCACCACCACCACCGGAATACATGGCTGGTATGATGCAACAGTTTGAACTGAATCGCCAGTTTATGCAAGGGCTTATGGACCAGTTCCCGAGGCCGAATATGAATCAGCAGCCAGCCCCAATGACTCTGCAGGACTTCATGCGTCTCAACCCTGCGATCTACCGCAGCTCAACTCAGCCGCTTGACGCAGATGACTGGCTCCGTGACATCACTTATGAGCTGGAGTCTTCAGGCGCCCCAGTGACTAGCTATGTCACCTTTGCCTCGTACTTTCTGAAGGGTCCCGCTGCTCAATGGTGGGACAGCCACAGGCGCTCACAGCCTGTTGGAACAATCATCACCTGGCCGGAGTTCCAAGCTGCGTTCCGTGCTCGTCACATTCCTCAGGGACTGATGGACAAGAAGAAGCGTTCGTTCCGCAATCTAGTCCAGGGCAACAAGACTGTGGATGCTTATCAGCGGGAATTTCTGGACTTATCTCGCTATGCTGAAGAAGACGTTGCAACTGATGCTCGCAGGCAGGAGAAGTTCCGTGAAGGCCTCCACCCGGATATCAAGCTGGCACTCCTTGTTCAAGACTTCGATAACTTTGCCACCTAGGTGAACAAGTCTATTCTAGTGGAAACAGGTCTGCAGGACTACAAGGACAGCAGCAAGCGCAACCGTGACATGGGCTCATCTTCGGGCTCAGGAACTCAGAAGCGCAAGATCTGGATCCCCCACAACATGTACCATGCACCGCCTCCTGCTCCGAGGCCGTCCTATGCTGCACCTCGTCTGCCTCCACCCCCACCTAGGCAGCCGAGGCTCCCAGCTCCGCCACCACGAGCTCCTGTTCCCTCTTCTCGTCCTGAGGATGGATTGTGCTACAAGTGTGGTCGCCCAGGACACCGTGCTAGGGACTGCAGGTAGAATCAGAATCAACTTGCACTGCCTTCCAACCAGCCCCGCAACAACAATGCCAGGCCTGCTCAGGGTCGTGCTCAAGCTAACAATGCTGAACTGAATGAAGCTCAAGAACAGCCTGCTACTGTGATGGGTACTCTTCTCGTTAACTCAGAACCAGCTTCTGTATTGTTTGATACAGGAGCATCGCATTCCTTTATGTCTGAAGATTTTGCATACATGCATGGCATTAAGTACGAGGAGATGAACATTCCAATAGTGGTAAACACCCCCGCTGGCCAATGTCGAACCTCAATGGTTTGTCAAGATGTCCCCATTGAAATAGAAGGAATGGAATTCCATGCTTCCCCCATTATATTGAAGTCTTCCAAGATCGACCTTATTCTGGGAATGGATTGGTTGAAGGCACATACCGCTTCCATCGTTTGTGCCACCAAAACTGTCCACCTTCTCGATCCTTCGAATGAGATAGTCAGCTACCATTCTCATCTTGTTCGAGATGCTGAAGCCCGACTATATGCCATGAATGCATTAAACGAGTCACCTCTTGAAGCAATTGAAAACATTCCAGTTGTCTGGGATTTCCAAGATGTTTTTTCGGAAGAACTTCCAGGGATTCCCCCTGCCAGAGCTGTTGAGTTTGTCATCGACTTGGTACCTGGTACCACTCCTATAGCCAAGCGTCCGTACAAGATGCCACTGTTGGAAATATGCCCTAGAGGCAATTAATAAAGTGTTTATTATCATATTTCTCCGTTCATGATAATAGTTTATTATTCATGCTAGAATTGTATTGACCGGAAACTAAATACATGTGTGGATAATAGACAAATACTATGTCCCTAGTATGCCTCTACTAGACTAGCTCGTTGATCAAAAGATGGTCAAGGTTTCCTGACCATTGACATGAGTTGTCATTTGATAACGGGATCACATCATTAGGAGAATGATGTGATGGACATGACCCAACCGATAGCATAGCAAATGATCGTTCAGTTTATTGCTATTGCTTTCACTATGTCAAATACACGTTCCTCTAACCATGAGATCATGCAACTCCCGGATACCGTAGGAATACTTTGGGTGTATCAAACGTCACAACGTAACTGGGTGATTATAAAGGTGCACTACAGGTATCTCCGAAAGTGTTTGTTGAGTTGGCATGGATCGAGATTGGAATTTGTCACTCCGACTATCGGAGAGGTATCTCTGGGCCCTCTCGGTAATACAGCATCACAGAAGCCTTGCAAGCACCGTGACTAAAGAGTTAGTTACAAGATGACGTATTACGGAACGAGTAAAGAGACTTGCTGGTAACGAGATTGAACTAGGTATTGGATACCGACGATCGAATCTCGGGCAAGTAACATACCGCCAGACAAAGGGAACAACGTATGTTGACATATGAGGTTCACCGATAAAGATCTTCGTGGAATATTTAGGAACCAATATGAGCATCCAGGTTCCGTTGTTGGTTATTGACCGGAGAGTCATCTCGATCATGTCTACATCATTCCCGAACCCGTAGGGTCTGCACACTTAAGGTTCGATGACGATTTAGTATTATATGAGTTATGTGATTGGTGGCCGAAATTTGTTCGGAGTCCCGGATGAGATCACGGACATGGCGAGGAGTCTCGAAATGGTCGAGAGGTAAAGATTCATATATTGGAAGGCTATATTCGGACGTCGGAAAGGTTACGAGTGATTCGGGTATTTTTTGGAGTACCGGGGAGTTACGGGAATTCACCGGGAGAAGTAATGGGCCTTATTGGGCCATACGGGAAAAGGAGAGGCAGGCCACGTGAGGAGGCTCGCGCCCCCCCTTGCCCAAACCGAATTGGACTAGGGGAGGGGGCGCAGCCCCCTCTTTCCTTTCCCTCTCCCTTCCCTCTTTCCTACTCCGTATGGGAGGTGGAATCCTACTAGGACTAAGGAGTCCTAGTAGGACTCCCCACACTTGGCGCACCCCTAGGGGGCTGGCCTCCTCCCTCTCATCCTTTATATACGGGGGCAAGGGGGCACCCCAAAGTACACAATTGTCCCATAGCCGTGTGCGGTGCCCCGATCTCCGTTTTCCACCTCGGTCATATTTTCGGAGAGCTTAGGCGAAGCCCTGCCGGAATCACTTCACCATCACCGTCGCCACGCCGTCGTGCAGACGGAACTCATCTACTACCTCTTGCTGGATCAAGAAGACGAGGAACGTCACCGAGCTGCACGTGTGTAGAACTCGGAGGTGCCGTACGTTCGGTACTTGATCGGTGGAGCTCGAAGGATTGTTCGACTACATCAACCGCGTTGTGAGACGCTTCCGCTAACGGTCTACGAGGGTACGTAGACACACTCTCCCCTCTCGTAGCGATGCATCTCCATGGATAGATCTTGCGTGAGCGTAGGAATTTTTTTGAAATTCATGCTCCGTTCCCCAACAGTGGTATCAGAGCCAGGTCTATGCGTAGATGTGATTTGCACGAGTAGAACACAAGTGAGTTGTGGGCGTGGGTGTATACATATTGCTTGCCGTTACTAGTTGTTACTTGATTCGGCGGTATTGTGAGATGAAGCGGCCCGGACCGACATTACGCGTACGCTTACGCGAGACAGGTTTCACCGCTACGTGCACTCGTTGCATAAAGGTGACTGGCGGGTGTCTGTCTCTCTCACTTTAGTTGAATCGGTTTCAATGAAGAGGGTTCTTTTAGAAGATCAAAAAGCAATCACTACACCACGTTGTGGTTTTGCGTAGGTAAGAACGGTTCTTGCAAACCCGTAGCAGCCACATAAAACTTGCAACAACAAAGTAGAGGACGTCTAACTTGTTTTTGCAGGGTATGCTGGTGATGTGATATGGCCAAGACATGATGTGATATAAGTTGTTGTATGAGATGATGATGTTTTGTAAGTTATCAGGCAACTGGCAGGAGCCTTATGGTTGTCTCTTTATTGTATGCAATGCCAACGCTATGTAATTGCTTTACTTTACCGCTATTAGTTAGCAGCAGTAGTAGTAGTAGCAATAGCCGACGAGACGACCACGACGCTACGATGGAGATCAAGGTGTCACGACGCTACGATGGAGATTAAGGTGTCAACCCGGTGACGATGGAGATCATGACGATGCTTTGCTGATGGAGATCAAAAGCACAAGACGATGATGGCCATATCATGTCACATATATTGAATTGCATGTGATGTTAATCCTTTTATGCATCTTATTTTGCTTAGGACGACGGTAGCATTATAAGATGATCCCTTCACTAAATTTCAAGATAAGTGTTCTCCCCTAGTATGCACCGTTGCGAAGGTTCGACGCTTCTAAGCACCACGTGATGATCGGGTGTGATGGATTCTTTCGTTCGCATACAACGGGTGTAAGCCAGTTTTACACACGCATAATACTTGGGTTAAACTTGACGAGCCTAGCATGTACTGACATGGCCTCGGAACACAAGAGACCGAAAGGTCCAACATGAGTCATATAGTAGATATGATCAACATGAAAGATGTTCACCATTGATAACTAATCCACCTCACGTGATGATCGGACGTGGTTTAGTTGATGTGGATCATGTTACACTTAGACAACTTGAGGGATGTTAATCTAAGTGGGAGTTCTTAAGTAATTTGATTAATTGAACTTCAATTGTCATGAACATAGTCTTACTTGTCTTAGCAAATTTATGTTGTAGATCCATAGACCGCGCTGTAGTTCCCCTGTTTTTATTATGTTCCTAGAGAAAACGAAGTTGAAAGTTGATGGAAGCAACTATGCGGACTAGGTCCGTGATCTGAGGATTGTCCTCACTCCTGCACAGAAGGCTTATGTCCTTAATGCACCGCTCAGTGAAATACCCCTACGGCTTCGTCTGAGGACGTTATGAACGTCTGGCAGACAAGAAAAGATGACTACTCGATAATTCGGTGCGCCATACTTTACGGCTTAGAACCGGAGCTCCAAATATGTTTTGAGCAACACGGAGATATGAGATGTTCCAAGAGCTGAAAATTTGTTTTTCAAGACTCACACCCGGGTCGAGAGGGATGACACCTTCGACAAGTTCTATAGCTACAAGATGGAGGAGAACAGCTGCGTTAGTGAGCATGTACTCAGAATGTCTGAGTACTTCAAACACTTGAATCAAGTGGGAGTTAGACTTCCGAATAAAGTGGTGATTGATAGAGTTCTCTAGTCACTATCACTAAGCTACTGGATCTTCGTGATGAACTATAAACATGCAAGGGATAGAAGATCCTTAAGCTATTCGCGATGCTACAATCTGCGGATGTAGAAATCAAAAAAAGGGAGCATCAAGTGTTGATGGTTAATAAGACCACTAGTTTCAAGAAGGGCAAGGGAAAGAAAAAGGAACTTCAAGAAGAACGGTAAAACAGTTGCCGCTCACGCGAAGAAACCCAAGGCTGAACCAAACCCGAGACTTAGTGCTCCCATTGCAAAGGGAAATGTCACAGGGAGCGGAACTTCCCCAAAGTAACTGGCAGATAATAAGACTGGCAATGTCAACAAAGATATTTGATATACATGTTATTGATATGTACCTTACTAGTACTCGTAGGAGCACCTGGGTATTTGATACTTGTTCAGTTGCTTACAACTTGAAACATGGAGCTTCGGAATAAACGAGGGCTAGCTAAGAACGAGGTGACGATGTGCATTGGAAGTGTCTCCAAGGTTGATGTGATCACCATCGCCACACTCTCTCTACCTTCAGGATTAGTGATGAACCTAAATAATTGTTATTTGGTGCTTGCGTTAAGCATGAACATTATATCTGATAGTGTTTATTGCAAGACGGTTATTCAATTTCAGAGAATAATTGTTATTCTATTTGGATAATATCATTGATGATCATGCACTTAAAATGAAAGGTTTATAGAATCTTGATCGTACTAATACATATGTTCATAACACGAATGCCAAAAGATAATGATAGTACCACATATTTGTGGCACTGCCGCTTAGGTCATATCAGTGTTAAGCACATGAAGAAACTCCATGCAGATGGGTTTTTGGAATCTCTTGATTATGAATCATTTGAGACATGTGAACCGTGCCTTATTGGCAAGATGACTAAAACTCCGTTCTCCGGAACAATGGAGCGAGCAACCAACTTATTGGAAATAATACATACCGATGTATGCGGTCCGATGAGTGTTGAGGCGCGCGGTGGATATCGTTATATTCTCACGTTCACTGATGATTTGAGTAGATATGGTTATGTCTACTTGATGAAGCATAAATCTGAAACATTTGAAAAGTTCAAAGAATTTCAGAGTGAAGTAGAGAACCATCGTAACAAGAAAATAAAGTTCTTACGATCTGATCGTGGAGGAGAATATTTGAGTTACGAGTTTGGCAATCACTTAAGACAATGTGGAATTGTTTCACAGCTCATGCCACATGGAACACCACAGCGTAATGGTGTGTCCGAATGTCGTAATCGTACTCTATTGGATATGGTGCGTTCTATGATGTCTCTTACCAATTTGCCACTATCATTTTGGGGTTATGCATTAGAGACAGCTGCATTCACTTTAAACAAGGGCACCGTCTAAATCCGTTGAGATGACACCGTATGAACTGTGGTTTGCAAGAAACCTAAGATGTTGTTTCTGAAAGTTTGGGGATGCAATGCTTATGTCAAAAGGCTTCAGCCAGATAAGCTCGAACCCAAAGCGGATAAGTGCGTCTTCATAGGATACCCAAAGGAGACCATTGGGTACACCTTCTACCACAGATCCGAAGGCAAAGTATTCGTTGCTAAGAATGGATCCTTTCTAGAGAAGGAGTTTCTCTCGAAAGAAGTGAGTGGGAGGAAAGTAAAACTTGATGAGATAATTGTACCTCCTCTGGATAGTAGTACGCCACAGAAAGAAATTTCTGTGACACCAACACAGACCAGAGAAGAAGTTGATGATGATGATCATGAGGCTTCGGATCAAGTTGCTATAGAACCTCGTAGGTCAACCAGGACACGCTCCGCACCAGATTGGTACGGCAATCCTGTCTTGGAGGTCATGTTGTTAGACAACGGTGAACCTACGAACTATGAAGAAGCGACGGCGAGCCCGGATTCCGACAAATGGCTTGAGGCCATGAAATCCGAGATTAGATCCATGTATGAGAACAAAGTGTGGACTTTGGTAGACTTGCCCGATGAAACGGCGAGCTATTAAAAATAAATGGATCTTTAAGAAGAAGACGGATGCTGATGGTAATGTCACCGTCTATAAAGCTCGACTTGTTGCTAAAGGTTATCGACAAGTTCAAGGAGTTGACTACGATGAGATTTTCTCACCTGTAGCGATGCTAAAGTCTGTCAGAATTATGTTAGCAATTGCCACGTTTTATGATTATGAAATCTGGCAAATGGACGTCAAAACGGCATTCCTTAATGGATTCCTTAAGGAAGAATTGTATATGATACCACCGGAAGGTTTTGTCGATCCAAAAGGTGCTAACAAAGTATGCAAGCTCCAGCGATCCATCTATGGACTGGTGCAAGCATCTCGGAGCTGGAATACTTGTATTTATGCAAGTTTATGGAGAAACTTGTATTTACACCAAAGTGAGTGGGAGCTCTATAACATTTCTAATAAGTATATGTGATTGGAAATGATGTAGAATTTCTGGAAAGCATAAAGAATTAATTGAAAGGAGTTTTTCAATAAAAACCTGTTTTTTGAGTTATCCACGGTTTGGGCATCGAGATCTATAGAGATAGATCAAGACACCTGATAAAAGATTTTCACACACCTTGATTAGATTTTGAAGAAGTTCAAAATGGATCAAGTCAAAAGAAATAAGTTCTTGGCTGGTGTGAAGTGGAGTAAGACTTGAAGATCTAGGTAAAGGTTGTTTACATGTTAGGCATCAAAATCTATAGAGATAGATTGAGACGCCTCATATGACTTTCACAAAACATATACCTTGACAAGATTTTGAAGAAGTTCAAAATGGATCAGTCAAAGAAGGAGTTCTTGACTGTGCTGAAAGGTGTGAAGTTGAGTAAGACTCAAATCTCGACCACGGCAAAATAAATAGAATGGATGAAGGTTATCCCCTATGCCTCGGCCATAGGTTCTATAAAGTATGCCAAGCTGTGTGCCTTGCCATGTGTCTGGCAAAAGAGGTACCAAAGTGATCCAGGAGTAGATCACTGGACAGCGGTCAAATTATCCTTAAGATGACTAAGGAAGAATTTCTCGGGAATAGAGATGATAAAGAGTTCGTCGTAAGGGGTTACGTCGATGCAAGCTTTAAACACCGATCCGGAAGACTATGAGTCTCAGACCGGATACGTAAAGTGGGACAGTCGGTTTTGGAGTAGCTCCAAGCAGAGTGTGGTAGCAGCATCTACATATGACATAGAGATTTGCCAAGAACACACGGATCTGAATATTGCAGACCCGTTGACTAAAACCTCTCTCATAAGCAAAACATGATCAGCCCTAGAACTGATTGTATGTTAATTACATGGAGATGTAAACTAGATTATTGACTCTAGTGCAAGTGGGAGACTGTTGGAAATATGCCCTAGAGGCAATTAATAAAGTGTTTATTATCATATTTCTCCGTTCATGATAATAGTTTATTATTCATGCTAGAATTGTATTGACCGGAAACTAAATACATGTGTGGATAATAGACGAATACTATGTCCCTAGTATGCCTCTACTAGACTAGCTCGTTGATCAAAAGATGGTCAAAGTTTCCTGACCATTGACATGAGTTGTCATTTGATAACGGGATCACATCATTAGGAGAATGATGTGATGGACATGACCCAACCGATAGCATAGCAAATGATCGTTCAGTTTATTGCTATTGCTTTCACTATGTCAAATACACGTTCCTCTAACCATGAGATCATGCAACTCCCGGATACCGTAGGAATACTTTGGGTGTATCAAACGTCACAACGTAACTGGGTGATTATAAAGGTGCACTACAGGTATCTCCGAAAGTGTTTGTTGAGTTGGCATGGATCGAGATTGGAATTTGTCACTCCGACTATCGGAGAGGTATCTCTGGGCCCTCTCGGTAATACAGCATCACAGAAGCCTTGCAAGCACCGTGACTAAAGAGTTAGTTACAAGATGACGTATTACGGAACGAGTAAAGAGACTTGCCGGTAACGAGATTGAACTAGGTATTGGATACCGACGATCGAATCTCGGGCAAGTAACATACCGCCAGACAAAGGGAACAACGTATGTTGACATATGAGGTTCACCGATAAAGATCTTCGTGGAATATTTCGGAACCAATATGAGCATCCAGGTTCCGTTGTTGGTTATTGACCGGAGAGTCGTCTCGGTCATGTCTACATCATTCCTGAACCCGAAGGGTCCGCACACTTAAGGTTCGATGACGATTTAGTATTATATGAGTTATGTGATTGGTGGCCGAAATTTGTTCGGAGTCCCGGATGAGATCACGGACATGACGAGGAGTCTCGAAATGGTCGAGAGGTAAAGATTCATATATTGGAAGGCTATATTCGGACGTCGGAAAGGTTCCGAGTGATTCGGGTATTTTTCGGAGTACCGGGGAGTTACGGGAATTCACCGGGAGAAGTAATGGGCCTTATTGGGCCATACGGGAAAAGGAGAGGCAGGCCACGTGAGGAGGCTCGCGCCCCCCCTTGCCCAAACCGAATTGGACTAGGGGAGGGGGCGCAGCCCCCTCTTTCCTTTCCCTCTCCCTTCCCTCTTTCCTACTCCGTATGGGAGGTGGAATCCTACTAGGACTAAGGAGTCCTAGTAGGACTCCCCACACTTGGCGCACCCCTAGGGGGCCGGCCTCCTCCCTCTCATCCTTTATATACGGGGGCAAGGGGGCACCCCAAAGTACACAATTGTCCCATAGCCGTGTGCGGTGCCCCGATCTCCGTTTTCCACCTCGGTCATATTTTCGGAGAGCTTAGGCGAAGCCCTGCCGGAATCACTTCACCGTCACCGTCGCCACGCCGTCGTGCTGACGGAACTCATCTACTACCTTGACGTCTTGCTGGATCAAGAAGACGAGGAACGTCACCGAGCTGCACGTGTGTGGAACTCGGAGGTGCCGTACGTTCGGTACTTGATCGGTGGAGCTCGAAGGATTGTTCGACTACATCAACCGCGTTGTGAGACGCTTCCGCTAACGGTCTACGAGGGTACGTAGATACACTCTCCCCTCTCGTAGCGATGCATCTCCATGGATAGATCGTGCATGAGCGTAGGAATTTTTTTGAAATTCATGCTCCGTTCCCCAACAGCCACCACATGAACTCCTAGAACTTAAGCTAGAATTTGACAATTCGCTTCGTCTGGGTTTCATTCGTCCAAGTTCCTCTGCTTGGGGAGCACCTTCTCTCTTTGTCAAGAACAAAGATGGTACGAATCGATTGGTCCAAGATTACCGTCCGATCAATCAAGCAACGATTCAAAACAAATATCCGCTGCCTCGGATCAACGATCTGTATGATCAACTTGCTGGTTCGTCAGTGTTTTCCAAACTCGACTTAAGGTTGGGTTACCATCAAATCCGAGTACGTGAAGAGGATATTCCGAAGACTGCATTTGTTACTCGCTATGGTTCATACGAGTACACCGTCATGTCCTTCGGCTTAACCAATGCTCCAGCAACCTTCTCTCGCCTGATGAACTATATATTCATGGATTACCTCGATAAATTCATCGTGGTTTATCTGGATGATATCCTGGTTTTCTCCAAGAATAAAGAAGAGCATGCTAAACATCTTTGTCTTATACTGGAGAGGCTTCGAGAACATCAACTTTATGCAAAGTATTCAAAGTGTGAGTTCTGGATGGACGAAGTAACCTACCTTGGTAATGTGATCTCCAAGGATGGTATTGCGGTCAACCCTGAACGAGTTCAGGCTATTCTTGACTGGACTCCCCTGAAGAACGTCAAGCAAGTCAGGAGTTTTCTCGGACTCGCCAGCTATTGCCGTCGATTCGTCGAGAACTTCTCCAAGATTGCAAAGCCCTTAACCAATTTGCTTCACAAAGGTGTTAAATATGAGTGGATAGAAAAATGTCAGGAGAGCTTTCAGGCACTTAAGGACAAAGTGACGTCTGCTCCAGTGCTTGCTCCTCCGGATATTCGTAAGGACTTCGTCATTTATTGTGACGCTTCGTGTCAGGGAATGGGTTGTGTCCTAATGCAAGAGCGCAGAGTGGTTGCTTATGCTTCTCGTCAATTGCGTCCTCGTGAAGAGAACTACCCAGTTCACGACCTTGAACTTGCTGCAGTAATTCATGCTCTAAAAGAGTGGTGGCAGTACCTTGTTGGTAATCGTTGCGAGATCTACACCGATCACCAAAGTCTGAAGTACTTGTTTACTCAGCCAGATCTGAATCTCCGTCAACAAAGATGGATGGAACGAATAGCAGACTACAATGTGGGTATTTCTTATACACCTCACAAGGCTAATGTAATGGCTGATGCTTTGAGCCGCAAGTCATACTGCAACCACCTTCAGGTTCACAAGGTTCACCCCCTTCTTCAAAAGGAATTCCGCAAGTTGAACCTCCATATTGTTCCTCAGGGTTATCTCGCTCCCCCTCCTGAAGGGTCCTACAAAATGAACCTCCACGTTGTTTCCCAGGGTTCTCTTAATACCCTGGTTGCTAAACCAGATCTTGTGGACGTCATCAAGTGGAACCAGAAGTGTGACAATGAAGTCGAGAGGATTAAATTCGATCTCGCCGAAGGAAAGCCCTCACCCTTCACTATTGCTGAGGATGGCGCTTTGTACTTCAAAGGCCGCCTAGTGGTACCGTGTAAGGAGAAAAACAATGATATGACTCAGGAGGTCATGAAGGAAGCACATGACACTCCGCTGTCTATTCATCCTGGTAGTACCAAGATGTACCAAGACATTCGTCAAAGATTCTGGTGGTCTAACACGAAGCAAGACATTGCTCGCTATGTTGCTGAATGTGATATTTGCCGTCGTATCAAAGCAGAACATCAAAGGCCTGCCGGAACTCTGCAACCTATTTCTATTCCAGAATGGAAATGGGATCATGTTGAAATGGACTTCATTACTGGTTTTCCCAGATCGCAGAAAGGTAATGATGCTATTCTTGTCGTCATTAACCGACTTTTCAAAGTTGCACATTTTCTAGCCGTCAAAGAAATGATCACTGCTAGTCAGCTGGCAACTCTACATGTCCAGAATTGTTTCACTTCACGGTATTCCACTGTTTATCAGTTCAGACCGTGGCAGTTTATTCACTTCAAGATTTTGGGCAAGTTTCCAGGAAGCTATGGGAACTCATTTGTCATTCAGCACCGCTTTTCACCCTCAATCCCAGGGTCAAGTTGAAAGAGTCAACCAGATTCTCGAAGACATGCTTCGAGCTTGTGTCATTTCTTTCGGCAAGAAATGGGAGGAATCTCTCCCGTATGTTGAGTTCTCCTACAACAATAGCTATCAAGCTAGTCTGAAGATGGCTCCCTTTGAAGTATTATATGGACGTAAGTGTCGAACTCCTCTGAATTGGTCAGAAACTGGGGAACGTACACTTATCGGTCCGGATATTATCCAACATGCCGAAGATCAAGTCCGCATTATTCATGCAAATCTGAAGGCTGCTCAGTCTCGCCAGAAGAGTCAGTATGACCGTCATCACAAAGATATGGTCTATCAACCTGGCGAAAAGGCTTATCTTCGAGTCACGCCGATGAGAGGTACACACCGTTTTGGAATCAAGGGCAAGCTGGCTCCTCGATATATTGGTCCTTTCACTGTTCTCGAAAGGCGTGGTAAGGTGGCATATCAACTGGAACTACCACCAAACCTTTCTCAGGTGCATGATGTGTTCCATGTGTCACAACTTCGTCGTTGCTTCAAGGATCCTATCCGAGCAGTGGATCTTGATATGCTTGAACTGCAACAAGACCTTTCTTACAAGGAGCAACCAGTCCGCATTCTTGGTGAAACTGAACGTCGGACTCGTCAGAAGGTTACCAAGTTCTTCAAGGTGCAGTGGGCAAATCATTCTGAAGATGAAGCCACTTGGGAACGCGAAGATCATCTTCGTGCAGAATACCCCGGGCTCTTTCCTTCTACTTCTTGATTCTCGGGACGAGAATTCTTTTTAGTAGGGGAGAATTGTGACACCCTGGATCTTGGCTACAGTGATCATTGTAATTAAGCTACAGTGATGGCCAAGATTATTCTAATGCTTTTGCTAATCCATGTGTGATCACTTTTGGAATCAAAGGTCAATTCAAATTCCTTTGCAAATTCCAATTCATTTGAAAGGTGGTTTTAAAAGTTTTGCAAACTTCAATTTAAAAATCATGCTTAGGTTGCAATTATTCCCTAAGCTATTCTAAAAATAGAACCAACATTTTATCATGTGGTTTTGTGCCTCAAAACTATTTTAATGGAGCCCAAAACAATTAATTAAATGCCTCTTTGCTTTTTGAAAATACAGAATTAATCCAAAGGCCCCCCAAACTTTTTGTGTCAGTACCTAATATTGCAATGCAAATATTAGGCCAAGTGTCATTTTCTACTAAAGTCATCTAGCCCTAAAATTAAATAATTAACAGAAAGAAGTAAAACAGAAAAGAAAAAAAAGAAAGAAAAGAAAAAGCCCCCCTGCCCTCGGCCTTAGGCCACAGTGGCAGGCCCAGGCCGGCCCAGCGGCCCCCTCGGTCGTCTCCCACCTCACTACAGCGGGGCGACCGAGGCGCGCGCGCGCGACCGAGCTCGTCCCCGCCGGACCAGCTCGCCGGCGACGGACCGGCGGGTATAAGGCTGCCCCCGTGCCCCTGCCTACCGCCTGTAGCCCTATATCTCACCTGCCCCCCTCCCTCTCTTGCTCTCTGCTTCTTCCTCGCTCGAGCCCGCGCCGCCGCAGCCATGGACGCCGGCTAGACGCAGCCACCGTGCCTCCCGCGCCCTGCCGTCACGCCCATGAGCTCCGCCGCGACCACCTCTTCCACCTCGACCGCTGGATCGAGCCCCGGAGCCCCTGCATCGCCTTCACCGCGTCTTCTTCCTCCTCGGGACGCCGCCGCTCTCCGTCGTCGATTCGCCCCACCGAGCCTCCCTCGAGCCCACCTTGCACAACTACAGGGCCCAGTGAGCTCCCCCGCATCCTCCTCTTCCTCTCATAGCTCCCCTAGGCCAGCGTTGCAAGCAGCTCCCGTAACCGAGCTCCGGTCGCCGCCATTGTCGTCGGGCACGAGCTCTATGTGCCCCTGGCAGCCCGTGCATGCGATAGGCGTGCTCCAGAGTGACCGTAGGACCGATCCCGCGCGCTAGCTAGGTCGAATGCATGCTGGTTTGCGTGTTGCCACCGCCGCCCGAAAGCTCCTCTGCCGCCGTCGACGTAGCGCTCGCCACAGGCCGTCCCAGCTCACTCCGATGGCCGGAATGGAACGGCGGCAGCCTCAGCTTTCGAACGCATCAAACGGCGCTCGATTTGGTGCTCTGTGCGCAAAACCCGAGCACCCCCGTCGTTCCTGGTGCTCGCCGGAGCTTCTCCGGTGGCCGGACGGCGCCGCCGCCGACGTGGCACGGTCGGGGCCACCCGCAGGGTCACTGGTCAGTGGGCCGGGCCGACCCCGTTGACCAGTTGACCTGGTCAACCCTGCTGACTCAACCTGGTCCAGTCTATGACAGGTGGGGCCCGACACCCCCTGTGTATGACAGTGGACCACCCCAGTCAGTTGCTTAATTATTAAATAGATTAAGTAAAAATTAATTAATCTGCCTAATGTGACACTGACCAGTGGGGCCATTCCCTAATTAATCTGTTTTAGGATTAATATAACACTGGTTTAAATACGAGTCAATGACAAGAGGGCCCCACATGTCAGGTTTGACCTGGTCAGCCGTCCTGTTGACTGCTGATGTCATCATTACATCATGCTGACATCACTATGCACTGTTCTGGATAATGTTGATTTAAATAAATAAAATAAATTCCAGAAAATGTTTAAAACTTTAGAAAATCATATCTTTTAATCCGTAACTCAGATGAAAATAATTTATACATGAAAGTTGATCAGAAAAATCCCACGAATCCGAATACGCTGTCCGTTCATCTGTCACATGCTCCTAGCATGATGAACCTGGACATTTTGGCGTTAGGATCATCTGTCCGGTAATAGCCAGAGACCCGAGGAATATCGCCAGATATTCTTCTGACCCGTCTGCGACGTGTAGTACTGCGTTAGTGCATGCCTAGCTCTGCTTATTGCCATGTCATGCATTGTGTTGCACATGCTTGCTTTATATTTATTGTTTCTTCCCCCTCTTCTCTCCGGTAGACCCCGAGACTGATGGTGCTGTCGGGTACGACTACACCATTGACGATCAGCCTTTTGCTGCAGAGCAGCAAGGCAAGCAACCCCCCCTTGAGCATTCCGATATCGCCCATTCCTTTCCCTCTTATTCTTGCATTAGATTTTGCTACTGTATTAGTTAGCTCCTATTCTGATGCATAGCCTGCTTTTGATAAACTGATACTATACCTGCAACAAATCAACTACTTAGTATAGGTTGATCAATGAATCCCCTGTGACCCCCTTAGTCCCAGTTGCCCCTGCTTCTTCATCGACGACTCGAAGACTCGAAGACTCGGTCAACCGACCGACAAGCCAGGCCCCCCACAGCACCGCACACCCCTTAGTTGTACGACTCTGCAGAGCTACTATCACTACAGGAAGCAGGCACTTTGCCGTCTGCCATGGCAGACGGCAAAGGCCTTTGCCGTCCGCTAGCGGACGGCACAATTTCAGGCCCAACGAACTCCGGCAAAGGGGTTCTTTGCCGTCTGCTTCGGCCCAGCGGACGACAAAGATTCTTTGCCGTCATCTTGCAGACGGCAAAGGACCTGGACGGCGTAGTACTGACGGCGCCATCGTTAGGTGGCTAACGGACCCCCACCCTTTGCCGTCTGCCTCCCGCCCCCCTTTGTCGTCTGCCACCCACCCCCCTTTGCCGTCTGCCGCCCGCCCCCCTTTGCCATCTGCCTCCCGCCCCCCCTTTGTCGTCTGCCTCCCGCCCCCCTTTGCCGTCTGCCGCCTCCCCCTTTGCCGTCTGCCGCGGACGGCAAAGAGGCAAAATGGCCTCAGCCTGGTTTTCCCAGGTTTCACAGGTGGCCGCCACGTGGCAACTTTGCCGTCTGGGGCAGATGGCAAAGGGGCCTTTGCCATCTGGGGCAGACGGCAAAGAGGCTGTATTGCCCCTTTTTTGTTTTTGTTACATTCAACAATTTTCAAACAAACAATATATGATATATACATAATATTTCACAGAAACAATGTGCAACAGCCATATATGATCAACCAACAATTATACCAAATTAAAAGTATCAAATGCCACATTGTTCGCCATATTACAATAGGTTCATCCATACATACATATAGTCTCATCGATACTAATTTCTCAATACATGAAAACAGAAAGTAAACCTAGCACTACATCAAAGCAAGCTGCCGTGAACTCGTCTCAAATCTGCAAAATTGGAAATAAGAAAGTTAGAAAAATAATACTAGAATTAAGAAGTAGAAGAAGATCTAGAATTAGAAGAAGATGAAGAAGATGAAGGGGCTGTTTGGTTTCAAGACACAACTAGCCACACTTTGCCACAACTCAACTTAGGCAAGTTTGACCATGTTAGGTGTGTGTTTGGTTCTTGCGACAACTAAGGCAAGAATTTTTTTTATTAGCAGTAAGACCCACATGTCATAGATAGAAAAAGTGTGGCAAGATTCCCTTAGTGAAGCCAAAGTGTGGCTAACTATTTGAGCACCTCAAGTAAGGCAAGTGTGGTAAAATTGTGCCAAGCCAAAGTGTGGTAAAATTGCGGCAAGCCAAATTGTGGCTGCTAACTATTTGAGCACCTAAAGCCAAAGTGTGGCAAGATTATTTCTCCGTCTCCTCTTGTTTTTCTTCTTCTTATTGCTTATTTGTGTCATTTTAGAGCTAACCTAGGTAATTATCACATTTTTTACCTAACTAAGCTTATTGTGTCATTTTGCAAGAAAATAAGCTAAGTCTATGGCATCTATGAGGTTACCAAGTCTATTGTGTCATTTTTGAGTTAACTAAGCTTATTATGTCAGTGTGGAGGAAACAATGCTAAGTATAGGTCATTTTAGAGCTAACTTAGGTACAATATGTCATTTTGGAGGTAAGTAAGCTTACTATGTCATTTTATAGGAAACAAAGCTAACTTAGATAAAATATGACATTTGTCTAAGTGCTAAGTTTGTCATTGTGCTAAGTTTGTCTAAGTGCTATGTTTTTATTTGTTTGAGAAAATGAGCCAAGTAAGTGGCATATTAGGGATTACCGTCCTCGTCATCACGGAGGTGAAGCACTGGGGTTGCTCGGGTCGTGCGATGCGGCTCGGGAGTTATGCTGTACCAAAGATCATTTGCGTTAGCATGATGACGCTGAAATGTTAAGACTAGTAACTAATGAACATTGAAATGAAACTCACCGTTCCAGCCGTGGTAATGACTGGCATCGGCGGAGGGGTCTGGCCGTTCTTCTCGCACAAAGTCTGCACATTTGGTTTTGCCAAGTCAATCATATTGGTTATTAATGAAAAGAACATGTAGTGCATGATTTGGCTAATATGAAGAAGAAACTTACCACGATGAGCTCGTACATGGCCCGGTTAGACGCATCGTTCCGTGCCCTCTCCTCCTCCAACAACCTAGCCGTCCTCTCCTCCAGATCCCTCTTCTCCTCCACCGCCTGCCGGGCCTGTTCCGCCAGAAGCGCCTGGGTTGTCTCTCTCTCTTTCTGCAGAGCAGCCTGCAACACAACTCCTCGTTAGCATTGTAATCATCTTTGTTCGCACACACAATGTAATGGAGGAAACCTATCTAAGTCCGTATGACTAACCTCGATGGCGAGCTGAACTGGCCGTGGATGAGGCGGCATCTCAGGACAGGAGCTCGTTTGGCGCGCCTTGATCTGCCGGAGAGTGCTCGAAGACCGTATATGTCCATCTCCAATGGCTATCGAGCCATGGGGCCTCCCGTGGCCAGCTATCATCACCAGGTCTGGATCAAGTGGATGCTGGCTCGGGTTGAAGTCCTCCCCATTCCCCGCCTTCCCCACATCTCTGTACCTCACGAGCTTGTGGTGGGAGGAGATATTGTTGAAGTTGTCGGGATTATCGAGGTCAGACTCAGAGAATGCCTTGACCTTCTTGTATGAGGTAGTATGGGCCATGGCATAGAGGTCGTACACCGCTGACACCTCCGTCTTATTGTGATGAGCCTACAAGAGAGGAACAAAGTATTAATAATGGGTAAACCTAGCACTACAAGAATGAATTGCAGGAATCATGAAGCAAACCACATACCCAGTTCCGCTCGAACTGATAAATGTTGGCGCTGCCTTGATGGTGTGGCACACCTTCCATTTGGGCACGCCGTGCCGTGGCATCATCGTGGACGACTCGCCATTGGTCAGAGCACCATTCATTCACCAACGCCTCCCAACAACCCATCTTATCCGCACACCATCTCGGGGGCACCTAAGTTAATAAAGAGAAATTTGAGAGCTACGCCTACGAATCAAAGCAAAGGAAACTAAGTACAAGGCCTTAAGAATAGGTAATTACCTTCATGTACTGCTCCTTGTCCAGAAACTTTCGGCAGGACGACGACTTGGCCTTCTTAATACGCAGCGAGGCGTAGTAGTCTCGAACAGCCTGTACCCGAGCCTCGTGCCGTAAGTTCTGTAGGCGCCTGCACTCGTAATCGATAAGCTTTGCCGCGGCCTCCTCGTATCCCTCCTCACACCTGTAGAAGGTCTGCAATCAAAAGAGACAACACTGATTAGTACAATAACTAGCTATTATTGATTTTTAATTGTGTAAAGGAGAAATTACCCAGAACTTCCTGATGACCATGTCGGCCCTCGTGTGGCACAACACATCGTCGATCATCTCCTCTGACGGGGCAGGGGCAGCCAAGTAGTGCTCCCATTTCAATCCTACCTCTTCTTGCTGACCCTCGCCGGGCAACGTGACAAACCCCGGGAAGTTATGCCGTAAAATCACACCAAGGATGGAGTTGGGCCTGCGGACATCCTTGGCGTGAATCCAACCCCTGTAGTATGACAAAGCCAACACATTAGATATGTGAAGAAACATGAAGGCAAAAGGTTTAAAAAGAGTAAATGCACTTACTTCAGCGACTCAGGCTTAATCAGCCACCTCTGCTCGCGGGTCGCCGGCACGGGCGGGAGCCGTGTACACCCACGCTGGTAGACGGTGCCCTCAACCACCTCGTCCCCGCTATCAGAAAGCCGATCCCCGCCACCATCAGTATGGCCACTCGGCTCCGACTGATGCAGATCCGGCCAGGTATCCCATCCAGTGGAAGCCTGTGGAGTCTCGTAGGACGAAGCGTCTGGCACAGGAGTCTCGCGAGATGAAGCATCTGGCACAGGAGTCTCGCGGGTCGAAGCGTCTGGGACAGAAGGATCGTCGACCCGAGGCTCGTGGACAGGAGTCCTTGTAGCCTCCACCTCAGACGAGTCCACCGTAGCAGTCCTGTGCTCGGGTGAATCAGCTGGGGGTGGCAGCGAGGAAGGCGTAGCAGCCTTCCTACCTCTCCCGCGGCCACCACGTGTAGCTTTAGAAGCTCTCTTCTTCCCGACCTCCTCTCCCGGTGGGCAACTTCACCGACGAAGAAGTGCCCTCGGGTGACCCAATACTGTCGTACAACGCTCTCCAGAGAGTTTGGGTGGAATGGAAGTACCCCTCACACCACGCGCCGACGAAGGATCCTCGGATCGCTCTCGACCCGCGCCCACCATATTTCAACACCTGCCATGACAAAGAGTAAACGAAATTAGTACAACATAAAAAAATTGAATACCGACATGAATAACAATATGTATATATATAATTTGAGTGTATCATCATCATGTATACCTGACATGAACTAATAATAATCTTCATCGTCTATATATGCTCCGGGATCAATAAATGCATCATCATCATCACTATCATTAATAAATGCATCATCATCACTATCGGGAGCAACATGTGGAAGGCCTCCTTTATGTAATCGGTCAAGCATTGAGAGGTCATCCGCAGCAGTAACCTCGTCTTCTTCCGTCTCTTCTTGTTCCGGCTCAAGGGTGAAGTCGGATTCACTGTCGCTGTCTACCTCAATGTTCTGGGGTGAAGTAGAGTGGTTCTTGAAACATTTTTTGGAAAGACGTGTTTCTTGGAAGAATTCTCCTTCATATGTGTGTGGGTTAATGTGAGGTTCATAATCATCTTCATTGAGGGGAGGTGGTCTAAAATGTGGCGGCACATCATAAACGACATCCCAACCATTCAGATTTGGATCAGTTTGGCAGGCCCACGGTAGATAGAAAACTTGGGTCGCCCGTTGAGCCGTAATATAGACATCGGGAACATCTAAATGGGTGCTTTGTTTGATTTTGAGTAGCCCTATATGTTCATGAGTCCTTCTAGTCTCCTTCGGCTGGAACCAATAACATTTGAAGACTACGACGTTTGGTCTGTTTTCACCAAAGAATATAAGTTCATAAATTATTTAAACTCTTCCATAATACTCGACACCTCCTTCGCCGACAGCGGAGACACAACAATTTGTAGACTTTCAGTCGGCCATAGATAGCTCTTTGCCAAAAGTACAAAAGCGATACACGTTGATGTCGTATTTGTCAAATGAACGGACCTTATAGTCAAAACCATTAGCGACTTGTCTCAATTCGGCGTCCATAGACTCTGAATTAGCCTACAAGTTTGATACGAAAGGATTGTTGCATTAGCCGCAAACTAGACGAAGAAATGAAATGGTATAATGGAAATTACCATTTGTTTGAACCAAGAGATGAAACCGGGATAGCCGCCTCCATGCTTTGCCAGAAGCTCATACTCTTCGATGGAATCCTTTTGGATCACCGCTCCATCCGAGAATTTGACGACGTATCGACTGTATCACATATCCGGGAATAAGAGCAGTTCAAAGGAATTAGAAGTTGCGAAACAATGTACCGAGAACTTACTCGATGTATGGCCGCACTTCGGTTAGGTTGTTGAAGATATACAACGAAATGGTCCGCCATTCTTCGACATCCAACATTACTGCTTTCGAAGCACCGGCTGGTGCGAGCTTCCCTTGGAATAGGCTGAGGTTGGATCGAACTTTTCCACGGTCGCCATCATTGTACCGAGGCTTCGGATTATGCAAATGACGATTCTTGGCTTCGTAGTGTGCTGTCACGAAGTTTGCCGCCTCCTCAGTAATGAATGCCTCGGCCATCGATGCTTCAATTCTACGTTTATTTTTACATTTTGCTCGAAGCGTTTTCTGCATCCTCTCAGTTGCGTAGCACCAACGATTTTGCACGGGCCCCCCCAATCTTGCCTCGGTCGGGAGATGCAAAATCAAATGTTGCATTGGATTAAAGAAGCCCGGTGGAAAGATCTTTTCTAACTTGCAGATCAACTCCGGCGCCAACTCTTCCAGTTCATCTAGCACGTCAGGCGATAGTTCTTTCGCACAAAGAGCGCGGAAGAAATAGCTCATCTCTGCCAGTACTAGCCATTCATCCTCAGGGATAAAGCCACGCAACATCACCGGCATTACCCGCTCAAGCCATATGTGCCAATCATGACTCTTGAGACCAAATATTTTCAATTTATCAAGACTCGCTCCCCTCTTTAGATTCGCTGCAACCCATCGGGGAACATCAACTGCATTTTCACCCACAAGAGCATTTCCCTCAAAGCTGGCCTTCCAAGATTGAACCATGCCTTTGGATTCCTCTAGTTCTTCTTTCCTTTCGGTTGTCGCATGTTTTGTAACGGTCTATCACATAGAGCCTCCTGATCGACTCTAGCCTTAGGATTATCCTTTGTCTTTCCCTCTATGCCGAACAATGTACCAAAAAGGGCCTCGGCGATATTCTTTTCAGTGTGCATCACGTCGATGTTGTGTGGGCAAAGGAGGTCTTTAAAGTAAGGCAGATCCCACAAGCATATCTTGTGAGTCCAGGCGTGTTTCGAATTATACCCTTTGAAATACCCTGGACGATTTGGATCCGGCTCGAGAGCGTTTATCTGATCCAGGGTTTGTTGGCCTGTCAATGCAGGTGGTGTAGAGTTTTTGACAACTCTACCTTTCATGAAATTCTTCTTGTCTTTTCTGAACTTATGGCGAGGATCCAGGAACTGTCTATGCAAGTCGAAGCAAGAATACTTGCGACCCGCCTGCAGCCAACGGAACTCAGGAGCTGCCTTGCATGTGGGGCACGGGAACCTTCCATGCACACACCAGCCAATGAATAGCGCATATGCCGGCAAGTCATGTGTCGAGTACATGTACCACACATGCATTTTGAAGTTTTTTTTGTAGCGGCGTCATATGTCTTGATCCCATTATCCCAAGCTTCTTGCAATTCATCCTTAAGCGGCTGCATGTACACATTCATATTCTTCCCCGGATAGTTGGGCCCTGGAATTATCAACGTCAAGAAAATGTTCTTTCTTTTCATAATCTCTTCGGGGGGGGAGATTGAGTGGAATGACAAATACAGGCCAGCAACTGTATTGGGTTGCCGTCATACCAAACACATTGAACCCATCCGTGCTGATGGCGACTCGAGGATGCCTTGGATCTGCCGCTTTATCCTTATGTAATGCATCGAAGTGCTTCCATGCAAAAGCATCTGAAGTGTGTCCCAACATCGGATTCCCATCTGCATCTAGTTCGGTTCTTTTGCCCAATTTATGCCACGTCATCTGTCTGGCCGTCTCTTCGACCATGAAAAGACGTTGAAGTCTTGGTATGATTGGCATATACCGAAGAACAGTAACTGGGATTTTGGTCTGACTCTTCTCACCCATACCGTTGTCTACCACAACATACCTGGAAGACTTGCAAATGGGACAATAGTTCAAGCCCGCATACTCAAGCCTAAATAAGGCACATCCATTCTCACAGGCATCTATCTTCTCATAGGGCATCTTAAGCGCACGTAGGATTTTGTCCGACTGGTACAGGTTTGCTGGCAATACATGGCCTTTGGGTAGAAAGCGTCCAAATATCATCATCATCGCGTCGTAGCATTCTCTGCCTAGGTTAAACTGAGCCTTCAGAGCCATTACTTGCGCGATGGCATCCAGCTGACAAAGCTCAGTGTGCTCGTGGAGAGGACGTTTTGAAGACTCCAACATTTCATAGAAGGCCTTTGCAGATTCCTCCATCTCATCGTCCGAATCCCGAGCATCATCAAAGTCTTGCACCATGTCTTCGATCCTGGTACCATGCTCGTTGGTGCGACAACGAACAACCTCAGCTCTGGCACGTTGGGCAGACTCACCATGAAATCTCCACACCGTATAATCAGGCGTAAAACCCCACTTCTGCAAGTGTTTACCCATTTAATCCCGTGTCCACTTTTTATGGTTGTCGTAATGGACACAGGGGCACCAGGTTATTTCCTGGCCATTTGCAAATGCGGCGCTCAGAAACCCCTTGGTTTTTTTAACCATTCAATGGTCATTTCTTTCTGACTAGGGTGACCGGTGTACATCCAAGCACGATCACTCATCTTGCCTACCTACTAAACACACAAGAAATATATATATAATTCATCATCTATATTCAACCGTTAACCAAGTTTGTCAGTTTTATTACGTCCATGCAACCTACACGCTAATAGGTAGAGATAGGTCCTAATCCCACCCGAGTATGTGTAGATTGGGTTCGTTTTCCCATGCTCTGCTCCGGATCCGACGCAGAATTTCGGCAGCACCTCCCCGCTGTTCTCCTGATACACGTCTCGGCAATAAGCAGAGAGGATGTGTACCCGGAGAACAACAGGGAGGCACTGACGAAATTCCGCATCGGATCCGGAGCAGAGCATACAGGAAAACGAACCCAATCTACACATACTCAGGCTGTCCATGGATAACGTTGGACAATTCGAAAGGATGGCAGTTATAAATATGCAAAGACATGCATATTTATAGATGCCGTCCTTTCGAACGGGAGACGCATACTGGTCATGCATACTGATGATTGAAGACACCTATAGCTAGCAAGTTTCATCGGCACGAAGACCGAAACAGAGCAAATAATTAAGGGGGGAGGAGGAGATGTCATTTGTGCTCACCCACGAACGCAGGGGCGAAGCTCGTCGAACGCACGGGGAGGTCGTCGAACACCAGACCCTCGCAACGACGAAACAACTGCACATTTAAATCCAGCCGATCAACACAAATATGATGTTTTTATAACAAAATCGAAAAATATATGACCTAACTCATAATTCACAAATATATGACCCCGTCGGCCTCTGGAAGGCCGAAGAGCACCTTATCGGTCAACAGGAGGCCGAAGAGGTGTCGGGGGTGTCGTGTCTGGGTGTCGTGGTGTCGGGGTGTCGGGGTCGGGGTGTCGGGGTGTCGTGTCGGGGTCGGGGTGTCGGGGGTGTCGTGTCTGGGTGTCGTGGTGTAGGGGTGTCGGGGTGTCGGGGTTTCGGGGTGTCGGGCTGTCGGGGTGTCGTGTCGGGGTCGGGGTGCCGTGTCGGGGTTTCGTTTTCTTCTTCCCCTCTTCTTCTTTTTTTCCCTCCTTTTCCTTTTCTTCTTCTTCCTCTTCTTCCTTTTCTTCCTTTTCTTGTTCTTCTTCTTCTTCTTCTTCTTCTTCTTCTTCTTCTTCTTCTTCTTCTTCTTCTCTTCTTCTTCTTCTTCTTCTTCTCCTCCTCTCCTCTTTCTTCTTCTTCTTCTTCTTCTTCTTTTTTCTTCTCCCCCTCCTCTTCTTCTTCTTCTTCCTTTCCTTTTCCCTCTTCTTCTTCTCCTCCTCTCCTCTTTTTTTCTTCTTCTTCTTCTTCTTTTTTCTTCTCCTCCTCCTCTTCTTCTTTTTCTTATTATTCTTCTTCTTATTTTTTTTCTTTTCCTTTTTCCTTTTTTTCCTTCTTCTTTTCTAATATGTAAACTATCTAAAACTATTTATTATCTAAAACTATATAATATGTAAAGTATCAAATATTTATCTAAAACTATATCTAATATCTAAAACAGAAAAGAAAAAACAGAAAAAACCGAAAAAAAACAGAAAAAGGGGGTGGCAGTGGGGCTCACCGTGGGTTGGCCGACGACGGGGCTGAGCCGGGGGTGGCAGGGGCGGCGACGGGGCGGCGCTCCTCGGGGGGCGGCTGGGCGGCCGGCCGGCGGCTGCGGCGGGGAGGCGGCGGCGGGGAGGCTCGTGAGGGGAGGGGAGGGGAGGCTCGAGAGGGGGGGCGGTGCGGCGGCGACGGGGCGGGGTGGCAGGGAGGGGGCGGCGACGGGGCGGCGGGGCGGCGGGGAGGCTCGGGAGGGGGGGCAGGGAGGCTCGAGAGGGGGGGTGCGGCGGTGACGGGGCGGGGTGGCAGGAAGGGGGCGGCGACGGGGCGGGGTGGCAGGGAGGGTGCGGCGAGGCGGCGACGACGGGGCGGGGTGGCAGGGAGAGGGCGGCGACGGGGCGGCGGCGGCGGGCTATGAGAGAGAGAGAGAGAGAGAGGCGCGCGCGGGGGGGAGTGGGGCCGGGTTTCGGACGCGGGGGTAGCTGTTAAGTTAAACCCCCTCTTTGTCGTCTGCTGGCAGACGGCAAAGAGTTCTTTGTCGTCTGCCAGCAGACGGCAAAGAGGGTGCCCGTTAGCTAGTCAACGGCGTGCCCCGATGCCCCCCCTACCCTCTTTGCCGTCCGCCTAGCCTTTCTTTGCCGTCTGCTAGCAGACGGCAAATAGGCAGCAGACAGCAAAGAGGTGACCTAGCCAACGCCGTACCCCCGTGGGGCCCACCAGGCTCTTTGCCGCCTGCCATTTTCCTCTTTGCCGTCACCTGGCGGACGGCAAAGAACCAGCTGACGGCAAAGACTCTATTTGCCATCAGCTGGTTCTTTGCCGTCTGCTTTTCCAAAGCAGACGGCAAAGACTCTCTTTGCCGTCCGCTGGCAGACGACAAAGAGTGGACAGATGGCAAATTGCCAGATTCCAGTAGTGTATCGAGTACCGAGGGTGACACCTCGTGAAGTTCTCATGATGCTAACTCTGTAGTGCAGCTAGCCGGTCATGGTTATCGAGGGTGATTCCTCCTTCACCACTCCCGACGATGACTCTGTCGTGCAACCCCTCAAGTGTGGGACCCTCGAGGGTGATTCCTCTAGGTCCACCTTGACGGTTTCATCGAGTGGGGCCCTTTGAGGGTGATTCCTCAGGTTCCATCTTGATGTTTTATACACAGAGTTACTATGACCTGGTTACAGATACATGTTGGTGATGGGTCGGCCCTGAGGGGTACCCACGGTTTGATGATGTTGAGGCGTGGACGGGCGAGAGAGGCCCGTGCCACACATCCTCGAGACGGGGCGACGGGACCGTACTTCATGGGTCACGCTTGCCCTGCATTAATAAAATGCTAATGGGTTGGGTATTTGATCTGAGTTGGGTCGTTGGCCTTTTTAGGCACCAAACCATCGCGTGGGAGAAGTTATGGGTACTCAGCGTCATTGTATCAGCCGAAGCTCTTCGGACGTCAGCAATGGAGCGGCGCGCGCCCGAGTGGTCCGCAACGGCACCGCGCTTGTTAATAAGGGTGCTAGGACTGACCTCGGCCGCCCTCGCATCGTGCAGGTGTGCAAAGGGCGATTGGCACATGACCCCTGCGCGCTTAGGATTTAGACCGGCGGGCTGGCCTCTTCGTTGAGCCTAGGTGGGGCGACGACGTGCTGCTATCCCGAGGCCGGGCATGACCCAGGAAAGTGTGTCCGGCCGGAGGTGATCAGGCGTGTTGGAAATGCGGTGCACCCCTGCAGGGATGAATAAACTATTCGAATAGCCGTGTCCACGGTAACAGGACGACTTGGAGTTGTACCTTGACCTACTACAACTATAATTGTGACTTTAAATTGAAATGAATGTTGGCTCCGGGATTGCTTCCTCGCAGGGAGTCGAGGAAGAATCTCTGGGCGTGGTTACTTAATAAAATTGCTACAATAATATGACTATATATGAGATACCAGTCTACTCTCTTCTATTGCTGCAAGATGCTGAAGATGCTAGTCTTCGATAGGACTAGGCCTTCTCCCTATTCTTGCTTTCTGCAGTCAGTCCAGATATAACCCCACTCCTTGATACTGATGCATACTTAGCATAGTTCTGATGTCAGTCTTGCGAGTACTTTGGATGAGTACTCACCGCTGCTTTGCTTTCTCTTTCCCCCTCGATACGATTGCTGCGTTCAGACGATGGAGCCCAAGAGATAGAGTACACCGGAGACGACTACTACACCACCGCTGGAGCCTACTACTACGTGGAGAGTGCCGACGCTCAGGAGTAGTTAGGAGGTTCCCAGGCAGGAGGCCTCGCCTCTTTCAATCCGCTGCTTATGTTTGTACTAGCCTTCTTAAGGCAAAACTTGTCTAACTTATGTCTGTACTCAGATATTATTTGCTTCCGCTGACTCGTGCTTTGTCGAGCTTTGTATTCGAGCCCTCGAGGCCCCTGGCTTGTAATATGAAGCTGTATGACTTTAATTTGTGTCTAGTGTGGTGTTGTGATATCGATCAGTGAGTCCCTAATCTTGATCGTACGCATTGCGTGTATGTTTAGCGTACGGTCGAGATCGGGGGCGTCACATCGGTTACTAGCCAAGGAGGTTGAAGCCGATGGTCAGTCAACAAAGTCTTGTACAATGCGGATCCGAGCATTAATGATGTAAAGTACTTTGATACATCTCATGTTTTAGACCGACACGCACCTTGAGGGCTACTGGCTATATCTCGGCAGAGAATAAATTGCACCAATCGAAAATATCCACAAAAAATCAGCCCGCGGTCGGGGTGGTGCACCACCTCAGAAGCAGTCCGGCATAAAGCTCGGGCGCAAGTGGCTGGCTCCATAGAGGGCATTTCCGGCATTAAGCTCGGCTGAATTCGTTCAATCTTTTAAATACCGAGGTAGTTTATGACACCTCGGACGCTGATCATAGTTGGAGCTCGGATGCGGTCCGGCGTTGGAGCTCGGAAGTATTCCGGCATAAAGCTCAAGATCGAAGACACTTCGGAAGCAGTCCGGCATAAAGCTCGAATGCGAACGGCTGGCTCCATAAAAGACTATCCCGATATTTAAGCTCGGATGAACTACTTCAAATATTCAGAGACCGAGGTATCCTATGACACCTCGGATGCCGACCAGCGTTGGAGCTCAGGCTCAGAAAGACACCTCGGATACAGTTCGGCGTTGGAGCTCGGACACAAGAGGATACCGCCACACGGGAAACACTTCGGACCCGAGTTGTGGCGTAAAAATAATGAGGCATTAATACAGGCCGATAACTTAAAGGGGCTCCTCGGATGCCCGACTTGTGAACTCTTCGGATTCACCTCGGCGATCCTCAAGATCAGTGATGCGAAGATTGATTGAACCAGTTTTCAAGACCGACGGCCGAAGACGAAGAACTGTTCGGAAGAACCGAGGAGCGTCCCTAACTTGAAGACCGGTTCAGGGGGCTACTGACGGTGTCCTGGACTAGGGGGCACTCACCACGTCGTCTCCCGACCAGTGGGTCAGGTCGAGGACCCCCAGGGCGGTTCATTAATGGGCCAGTTCGGACAGCCCATGATGCATACGAGGAAGATTCCACAAGACTTGGTGATCAAGACAAGGACTCCTCTCCACCGACGTAGCCGACTAGGACTCTTGTTATCCTAGGCCTCTGGTGTGTTATATAAGCCGAGGCCAGGCTAGTCATTAGGGACAATCAGATCATCATAGATCATATCATCATACGAGCATAGCTCTTAGGGTTTAGACCACTACATACGATCTCGTGGTAGATCAACTCTGTACTCGATACACCATCATCAATACAAACAAAGCAGGACGTAGGGTTTTACCTCCATAGGAGGGCCCGAACCTGGGTAAACACCGTCTCCCTTGTCTCCTGTTACCCATCGATCCAAGACCCACAGCTCGGGACTCCCTACCCGAGATCCACCAGTTTTGACACCGACACTCAGGATGATAGACCAAGCCCAGTCCTGCCCATGCTGATAATTGCGCTCACCCTAATAAAAGTGGTGAGCCCGGACGGCGCTCTGGGGCAGGTTGACGAAGCACTCTGAAGTGCGCCTGACCTAGCTTAACTCGGCATAACCACGACTTCTAAAAATACATTGAAGAAGGTAGGGCTTACCGTTTTTAATGTCGCCGTCCTGACAAACCTCCTCCTCCGGGCTTTGCAGTCGCTGTGTGGCCTACTTGTTGTCCTAGGTAGCTTTCTTCGGGTCCTCTGCCAACACGATCCACTCAGCCCGGACCTGGTCGTATTGCCCCTAGCTCTTGCTAAGGTCGACCTGGAGGAGGTTGGCCGCATTTCGAGCAGCTTCGCTTGCTTCCTTATCTTTCACAATAAGCGCGAACATCTTCTTGGGCTCCTCCCGAGCTATTTTGGCCTGATGCTGGATCATGGCGAGTTGAATTTCCAGCTCACTCACCCTCTGTTGCGCTGTTGCACAAGGACGTTAAGTTGATCAACATGAAAAATTGCATTCGCAATAGTATGTTAACCCGAGAATATTCACCCTACGCTACTGCTCCCCGACAATGATGCCAGAAAAGGGCTTGATAATCCCCATTTGCATGGGAGTATTGTACCACTTTCCAACGTGGAGGTGGGAAGAATGGAGAGTCAAACCCAAAAGGTGCTAAAGGTGGGATTCGTATCCTCTCAGGTCATATCTGCCACCGATACAACCCTACGCACACCAAACATGTGTTTTACCTAGAAACAAGAGATAAAACTACTTTGCGGGTATAATGGGATAAATTTGCAAGAAAGTAAAGAACTTGTAAATAATGATTAGTTTTTGTCAAGAAAACGAATAAGAAAGTTAAAGATAACAAGTGTGGAGTAGTGCTGGTAGAAGGTGTGGAATTTTGCCTAGGTAATTGGCTATGATACTAAATTGACCAACATCGTTGTAGTTTAATATGTGAGAGAGGCATAGGCTAACATGCAACAAAATCCATTGATAACATGTACATATTATCAAAACCCTAGCAAGCACCCACAAATACTAAGGATTTATTAAGGTCAAACCAAAACATATCATTAAGATCTACGAGTATCTTTATCCATATGTATCAACTCCTACATGCATGTCCGGTAATATTTGTCACTCTGACCACCTTATGCATAGTTATCTCAACATACTACTAACACCAAAGTGTGAACCACATATGTGCATACTCATATAATGGCCACCGGAGGACAAGACATATCAACATACAACTCAAATCAAATAGATCACCAATTAACCACGTGACAAAAGGAATCTACTCAGGCATGACGAAGGTGCAAGAAATCAATGGATAATAATTAATAGGATTAAACACCATATTTAAGTAGGACATTATCGAGGGTTTTGGGAGATTGCACCACTGTATAGAGAGGTAATAAAGTGATGGCGATGTTGATAAAGGTGGTGGAGTCCATGGAGATGATGGAGGTGATGATGGTTCCCTGCGGGGCACTCCGGCGCCATCCAAAGAGAGGGGAAGAGACACCCCTTTTCTTATTCTTCTTCCTTGGCCTATCCCCTAGTTGGGGCTAGGTTTCCCCTATGATCCTTGGTTTTCATTGCTCCCGGAGCACGAGAGCCCCTCCAAGATTGGATCTCTTTTCTCTTTGTTTCTCTCTGTATTCGGTATTTTTTGTGAGTCGATTCATCATTTCTTAAATATCTAGAGATCAGTAACTCCAATTGGGCTGAAATTTGAAGGGAGGTGCAAAATCTTCAAGATATTTCTTTATGATTGAAGGAGAGCTCAAACCGCCTTAAGGAGTGCCCATGCACCTCCCTATCCGCGCGGAAGGGGTGTTTTTCCACCTGGTGAGTCCCCTGAAGCTCATCTTCTGGTGTGGAGTCTTTCGGCGTAAAAGAATTTTGGTATTTATTTTGGATTTTTCCAGCTTTGAAATGTTTTCACCTAAAAAACCAAAAACACTAGAAAAGATGAACTCGTATTTGGTAGTGGATTAATATGTCAGTCCGCTTAAAATTATATAGACATGTACTAAAAGCATGTAAAAATGTTATAAATATAGCATGAACATAACAAAAAATATAGATACACCGGAGTCATATCAGGATACCATGTTCGTCCTCAACCTTGGTGTTGCCGAGTGGTCTCAAGCTCGTAAAGTTGACCATCGACGCATGTCTCGAGGAATGTTTATGTCCGAGTAGTTGTGCACATTGTTGTACCAAGTGATGAATTTAGACGACATTGTGAGTTGGACTTGACTATTGTTTAGTTTTTTCGACTACATATCATGTTGTTTGATTTCATCAAACTTCACTCCAACCAACCTTTAGTTGGCTCGAAGGTTTGCGTTCTTCAGATGGAATCATGGCTTCAAGAACCATGAACTACATGCATTAATTGGATGCAATCGAGGGAATAACATCCATCGCACCTTCCCGAAGCAATACCTCCTGGATCCTCGTGCAAGGCGTGCGCGAGTGGCTACTTTAGAAAGCAAGATGACATAAGGTTGTATTTTGCTATTTGATTAAAGGTCTCATACAAAAATTATCCTTAGTGGTCATAATACAATGCAAACCTTTCCCATTTGTTGTCACTACGGTAGTTTAGTTGCAATATTAAACCCAACTAATGCACAACGTTCCCACTACTGATTACCCATCTAAATTGGGGAAGAGAAGACAATTAACTGGAAAAAATTATGCATCTATAAATCGAACATAGGGCATCCACCCAGTCTGAACATAAGGAAATAATTCATCACATGATCAACATCACCGCTAGGGTTTACATCAGATTAACCACAATCATGTAGGACATCTCACATGGCTATTATAATTATCAACGAAAGGATAGATTCCATCTAGCCTAATGCAACGAACCGGTAGCCCGAGGGTACTCATAACTCATGTTGGAGAACCGATTGACTTTGATGAAGATGACGATGACCTCCCCTCCCCTCCCCTGGCAAAGTACCACATAAGGGTGAAAATGAAGATTCGCCCAGAACGCGGAATGGCGTTAGAGATAAAATGGTCAATAGTTAAGACGAAGGTCAAGGGGTATAAGTAATTTAGCGGCAAGAGGGCCAACCTAGGGTGCCTAGGTGCCCCATGTAGTCACGCATGGGACCAGGGAGCCTAGGCAACACACTTCACCACAAGACTGCATCCGCGATAACCAGGTTGGTCGGGAATATGAGTTCCGCCAAGAGGGAGTCGGTCGGGAAAGACTATTGCTGACCAACCCTGTCTATTGGGGAAAGTATAGACGGGAAAAATCTTTCCCGACAGATATATCATTCTCGACATAGCTCTGACCTTTGCCTTTAGTGCTCCCTCATACATCCTAAGATCCTCTAAATATTTCCATAATTTTTGGCGTTTCGTAAATATTTATTATCCTCAAATACAAAGACAAAAAAACGGAAACTCACACTTGGCCCTGAACTAGTAGGTAAGTTCCCAAAAAATATTTTAAAACATTGCATAACTGAATGATAATAGACATGAAACATAAACAAAATTATAGATTTGTTTAAGGAAGAATCGGGTCTTCCCTGCCTCGAACCTAATCATGCAAAGATACAATGGCTCAGACACTAAATATTTCTTTCCATTTAAATTATCAAACTCGGTTAAGAGATAATTCATCTATTGTTCTAGTAGATTCCCACATGCCCTTGTAATCCTATATACCTAAGACATTAATCTCTACTAACTTATTTATCTCAACATGCAAGCATGTCACATCATCATACAATTATGAATGTGATAATGCTCACCTGAACATCCAATCGTGTAGGGGGAAAATCCAATACAACATTCAACCATGTATGGTAAAATATCTTCCATTCAGTTATTCTAATTATATAAGGTAAATATTTTACAATTATACATAATTAAATATAACAAGTCATATATATTTTTAATTTGGGTTCTCATGTTACATAATTAAATATAACAAGTCATATGTACTTTTAATTTTGTTTCTCATGTTATCAACCAAATTTTCATCAACCAATTCCCGCAACAACAGGCAGGTATCCTCTAGTTTGTCCAATGCGCAAGCCATTACATTTATCTTGTACAACAACTTAATCATTATTAGTATCAGAATAATTTGATCATCACTAGTAATAGGTGAAGATGGTAAAACTTAGGGGTCCCTCATCAAAACTCCAGGCAATGTCTTGAACAAGGGAACCTCGTGCGAAGGTCAACTTTACTAGATTTAACCAATGATGTTCGGACCTACAATTTTCACCCCTTGAACTCTGAGACCCGTCACTCAAAGAGTGACACGTAACCAAAGTTGTCTTGTGCTACCATCACCTGTCGATTCATCATCCCACTACTCCATACATGAACAATCCAGGACCTGGCCATGCAACTAGAACCATGCCCACACAACACATGCTCCTAAGAAGCACCTAGGGACACCCGCCATAGACACTGATGCCATGTTTCTAAGAGTTTAATCCCCTCACGTAGAGTTGATTAAGGGTAGTCGCAGGGCACCTCGGGCAAGGGTCAAACCCACACGTCGAGCATAAGTAGAGTCAACCATATTTGACATCATAGACGCCTTTTGGGGCCTGCCGGGCACTGTAACATCTGCACCTAGAAGGGTGCGGCTAATCACCAAAGTGTGTTGTCGAGAACCTTCAGTACGGAGGCAGAAACCCGTCGACCTTACGCCCGTGGAGATGTTACCATCCCAGGGTCACACTGCTAGGAGAAAAATAGCCAACGCATGCACGAACACTAAGAAACGGTATACGTCTCACAAGATCAAGCCATCCTCGATGTGGGGGAAATAGGAACCAGGAAGATCCACAATCGCCGCACAGGACCAGTCGCACGTAATAAGTAAATGGGCTGGTCCATTTAGCGTTACGAAGATGATTTCGGTTCTCAAAACCAATTCTTCTAGAAAGTTCATGAACCGGTTTCTCTATTTTCATTTTTTCTATACCTAATTCTTTTTTCTTTTTCATGTTTATTTTTATTTTCAAGAAATGTATGGGAATTTCAAATAATTGTTTGAAAAAATTCAAAAAAATCACATTTCTGGAAAAACGTTTAGAAATTTCAAAAACAACCCGTGCTTTAAAAAAATGTTCATGATTCAATATTTTTCATAAATTCCAAAAATGATCATATTTTTGTAAACTACTCAGGAATTTAAAAATCTACGTGTCCTATATTCACACATTAAAAAAATGTTTGTATTTTTTAAAAAAAATTGTAAAAGGCTCGTGTTTCCAAAAAAAGTTCACAATTTGAAAAATTAGGTCCACAATTTTAAAAATGCTTACAACTTTTGAAAAAGTGCCCGCGTTTAAAAAATACTCACTTTTTATAAAAAATATCACGAATTTTGAAAAATATATCTGTGTTTTTTAAGAAAAATGAGTGCAGTAAACCGGTGCTAAAGTGTCCATGGTTTTTTTTTTAAAGCCGGTTGAAAACAAAAAATGCTAAAAAGACGGGACCACTGCAGTTCTAAACCACTACAGTTGCCTGCTCGTTTTTTTTCACGATAGCAGTTTTGTTTGAGGGGTGACGCGATAGCAGTCGCCCGCTCGTTTTTTTTTTTTTGAACACAGTACAGACGCAAGCGCTCACATACACGCGCATACACTCATCCATATGAACGCACACACGCACATCCTACCCCTATGAGCACCTCCAAGAGACTGAGCCGGCATATCATCTTGAGATTTACGAAGTCACCGTAGGCGCCTCGTCGTCGACGGGAACGTCTTCTCCCACTGAATGCGCATCGCCAGAAATCCTGAAATAAATTCAGGAATAAATGCGAGCACCAGGACTTGAACCCTGGTGGGCTGGGGATACCACAGTCCCTCTAATCATCCAACCACAGGTTGGTTCGCCAGTTGCCCGCTCGTTGACAGTATAGCTACAACGGCTAGCCTAGTAAGACGCCACGATATACGATCACACGTGTTTTGACGCACATTTCTTCCAATTATATCCAGCGTTTCGTCTGGCCGCCCCTGAGCAACTCGGGTGTGTGTTCACTGGGCCTTCTTGGCCCTACGAAGAGAAAAAAACAAAGATCCAACTTAACGCACATTTCTACCAATTACTTATGTCCAAAGGTTCATTACTTATGTTAACCCCAGCTTTTCGTAAATCGGGCTTAAGCACTAACATAGTATTTTTCTTTGTAAATAAGCATTAGCCAATAAAAGCAGTGCAGGACGATAAACACAGTGACACATGAGTAGTTTTCATCCTCTTATAAACCCATAAATAATAAACGCAACCTTTATCAACTTGTGTAGCACCACGGTCTACGGAACCATATGAGATACTTACTTGGACCAACAGGACGAGGGTACATCTCCAGCCAGAAATAAAGTACAGTCCATGTTCAATTCATGTTCTTTACTCTCCGTAATGTTGGTCGAGCCCTCATTAAACTTGTTTAGTAGAAGTAAAATCAGGAAAATAGAAGAAACCAAGCAGACTAGGGAATTGAAAACCGCACATAGCGACCACAGATTCCCTAGTAAGAAAAGCCCGACAGTGCATACATAGAGCTAATTATCCCGACAACTGAATGTTATTATCGCCCACTCTTCTGTCTCTAACTCGAACCAGCACCAGCCCCAAATAGACGGACGATGAGACGCTTAGCGACGGCCCTAACCAACTCCACCGCCTCGGCGGCTTCCTGAATCATACGCACGTCTATGCCGGCTCTGATGAACGGCCCGAAGAAGAGCTCCGATATGGTGACGACCATAAAGGTGGTGCCAACAAGGTACGCCGCCGCCTTGGGCGGTCGCCACAGCCCGGCCACCTTCGCCCACCGCTCGGCGACGTGGAAAACGGCCTGGAGCGTGAAGAAGAGCAGCATCTCGCCCGTGGGCGGCTCCAGCGTCAGGTACCAGTAGAGCAGCTCGTGGAGGACGCCCGACATGACGAACGCGGCAAGCACGCCAGCGTCCCGGCCCCACCGGGCTCGCACCGGCTTGTACGCCGACGCTCGGAGGAGGTCCACCGCCATCAGGTTCCACTGCCGGCCCCAGAAGTCGGTAACCGACGCGACGACGAGCGGCGCTCTGAACTGCTTCTCCATGGCCGAGCCCAGCACGGCAGCGGCGACGAGGCCGACAGAAGAGAAGACGAGATCGAGCGTGAGAAAGATTTGTGCGCAGTAGAGGTAGTGGACGACGTAGAGAGGGAGCGAACCAGTGTGCGGAAAGAGCAGGGCGAGGCCGGTGAGGAAGAGAACGCTGCGGGCGCAGGGGACAAAGAAATCGGCGACGGGCGTTTCTGGTGACGCAGATTGCTCGGTAGGCTGCGGACCGGCGCGGAGCTTGATGGGGAGGCCGGCGCAGAGGATGAACGGGAGGAGGGGCAGGGATGGGTGGAGCGGGCCGAGGTCGAACGCGAGGAGGACGAGCTTGTTGGCGTTGAGCCAGGTGTGGAAGAAGGTTGAGAAGAGGCGGAGGTGGAGGGAGTTGAACATGCACGGCAGGTAGATGAAGACGGGGAACATCGGGAGGAGTGCGGCGAGGCGGGGCCAGCCCGGACGGAGGCGGCCGCAGGCGGAGCGCGCGTAGACGGCGCACATCGGAACAAGGAGCGTCGTCCAGGCGAGCGCCCTCAGTTCCGACGCAGAGGTGGGCTGCCCGAGGGTTTGCATGGCGCCGGAGGTACGCGGTGCGAGACGACCCTGCGGATGCCACGAAGTTGATCAATGAGAAGTCCGTCTGTACTCGTGTGGGGATCAGGCTGATCATCAGCAGAATAAAGCGCTTTATACCCGCGGCCAAGGCAGGAAGGCGTACGTGCGGCGTGCGGTACGGGTCATGTGGATTGTGGCAGAGCAGTCGTTGCGCCTGCATAACCACGATATACACTCGTACAGCATGAATTATGGAGCTCACGAAAACAGTGTGACTTCTGCACCGCACAAACAAGGTGGAACGACGCAAACGTAAACGCAACTCCAACTGAAAGACCCCCAACGGACACGAAATATGTTCGTTTTTTGTCTGTTTGGGTCGTCTCGCGGGCGTGCGGCCCTCCGACCGATGCACCCAACGGTGCTACTCATTTTGACACGGACACGTATGGACATAAAGATCGTCATTCCACATCAAAGACATCAGCACGACATCTGCGGAGGAACACCGTGAGCTCCTTGAGATAGCGTGCGTCCATGACGGTTGCAGCTCGATGGAGAGGATCTTGGTGTCACCACTGAAGTGCGTTGGCCAGTGGCAGGATGCGTCACGCAATTGAGAGGCGGGGTTGCCCGCGCCTTGCAGAAGAGCTCCTCTCATGGCTGCAGTGGCGGAATAGAGAGTGAAGGGAGCTCCTTTCCTTGTGGCGACGACGGCAACGACGTCACTTGACGCGCAGGAGCTCTTCTCCTGCCTCCGTCGCCCGTGGGATGGGTGATCGGTGGTCATGGGATAGGTGCGTGGGTGGGTGGGGAGAGAGAGAGAGAAAGGGGAAAGAGATGGGATGAGTAGGTGGGCAGTGGGCCAAGCCGGGCGAGGACAAACGCAGACGGACAACAGATATCATACTGTTGAAGGGGACAGAGGGATTGATGGAATAGTTGTTGTATTGCTTGAGCCTCGTGGGCATATATATAGGAGTACATGATTAACTTGGAGTACAAGACAAGCCAGAATAATTCATAGTCTATCTTTTGTTTCCTAAATAAACACGATACTCAACATCCCCCCGCAGTCACAACGGTAGCGATGCAGACGGTGAGACTGGAGAAGAATCCGAAGGTAAGCCAACGGTCATCCCCCCCCCCCCCCCCCACACACACACACAGTCGTAACGGTCAATGCATCGCGGAAGTCGTGGCTGGAGTAGAAATCGGCGAGGTTGCTCAAGCAAGGCGATAGCCCTTTATGCCGTTTGTCGACGTAGCCGAGAGCGTAGGGTGGTGTAGCCGTGGTCGAGGTAGCCGTGCAAAGAACGCCGTGGTCGATGTCGAGTCGGGGTAGCCGGTGTCGAGGTAGTTGCCGAGGAGCCGCGGGCGCAAGAAGGCGCCAAGTTAGTCGGGCGCAGTGGTGTCGAAGTAGTGGTGCGCCGGGAAGAAGACGTAGTTGAGACGCGTCGCGCCGGGATTGCCAGGTCCGGGGACACGTCGTGGATGAAGGCATGCATCGGTGTTGCCAGCACCGGGCATGTGTAGACGGACGAAGTCGATGTTGACGATGCGTCGCTCCAGGCTTGCCAGACCTAGGAACACATCGGGGACGAAGGCACGCGTCGGTGTTGCCAGCACCGGGCATGCGTAGACGGGGACCTGCACACAACTTGTACGCCATGTCGACGAGGCTAGCAGAGAAGGACTCAACGACGGTTGCGGCGCAAATCGGTGGGGGGGCGATGTCGCCCGCGGTGGTCGGAGTAGATGAAGTGGTCGGGGTAGACGACGGCGACGCTGGCGATGAGCTGGTGCTAGACGAAGACAAAGGGGTTGGACGGGCGGCGCGGCTCGGGTGGGCGAGCGACAGCGCCGCCGAAGAGGCGCGGCGTGGCTCGGGTGAACGAGCCGCAGCGACGCCGAAGAGTAGCGGCGGCGGCGGCCTGATGGCGGCGGCGGCGGCTGGTTAGGAGCGCGGCGGCGATGCTCGAAGGAGGCGTGGAAGAACCCGACAGCATGACGAAGACCGGCGCGGACGATGGCGTTCCCGCGCCGAGGAAGGCGGCGCGGCGCATACCAGAGGAAGTCGACGCGCGGGGACGGCGGAGTGGACCCCGCGCCGCGGCGCTACGCCCTGATAGGGCGACGAAGCAGCCGCGCGCGGGTCAGGGCAACGGCGGGAAGACCTCGGGGCGGCGGCGTGGACCGCGTGCCGCTGCGTGATGGCCCGAAGGGGCGACACAGCGGCGGCGCGCGAGTCGGTGCAGCCGCGGAGACGGCCTCGGGCGGCGGCGGAGACCGCGTGCCACGCTCGCTACGGCCCGATGGGCGATGCAGCTGCAGCGCGAGGGTCGGTGCGGCCACGGGGACGACCTGGAGCGGACGGCCTCGGGGTGGCAGTAGACCGCGGGCTGCGACACTACGGCCTGAAGGGGCGACGCAGCGGTAGCGCGCGGGTTGGTGCAGCCGCGGGGAGAGCCACGGAGCGGCGGCGCTGCGGCCCGACGGGGCGACGCAGCGGCAGTACGGTGCTCGATCGGTGAAGGGGCGCGCTATACTTGGGACAGTCTTCACGAGACCTGCGGAGGCGCGCGAAACCGACGGGCCAGGTCGGTCGCTCTGCGTAGATGAGGCGGATCGCGGCAGGGAGCGGGTGATCAATCCGATCGCGCGCGATGTCGTGGACGTCGCTCGGTGGAGGCGCGGTGGCGGCCGGAGCCGGCTGTTGGGGAACGTAGTAATAATTCAAAAAAATTCCTACGTGTCACCAAGATCAATCTAGGAGATGCTAGCAACGAGAGAGAGGGGGTGCATCTTCATACCCTTGAAGATCGCTAAGCGGAAGCGTTGCAAAGAACGCGGTTGATGGAGTCATACTCGCGGCGATTCAAATCGCGGAAGATCCGATCCAAGCGCCGAACGGACGGCGCCTCCGCGTTCAACACACGTACAGCCCGGGGACGTCTCCTCCTTCTTGATCCAGCAAGGGGGAGGAGAAGTTGAGGGAGAGCTCCGGCAGCACGACGGCGTGGTGGCGGTGGAGCTCGTAGTTCTCCGGCAGAGCTTCGCTAAGCACTACGGAGGAGGAGGAGGTGTAGGAGGGGGGAGGGCTGCGCCAGGGGCAAGGGGTGCGGCTGCCCTCCCACCGTCCCTCTATTTATAGGCTGAAGGGGAGAGGGGGTCGGCCCCCTTAGATCCATCTAGAGGGGGGGGCGGCGGCCAAGGGGGGGAGCTTGCCCCCCAAGTTGGTGGGAGGCGCCCCCACCCCCTAGGGTTCCCAACCCTAGGCGCCTTGGGCCCTTGGGGGGTGCACCAGCCCACTAGGGGGCTGGTTCCCACCCATATTCAGCCCACGTAGTCCTCCGGGGCAGGTGGCCCCTCCCGGTGGACCCCCGGAACCCTTTCGGTGGTCCCGGTACAATACCGATAAACCCCGAAACTTTTCCGGTGACTGAAACTGGACTTCCCATATATAAATCTTCACCTCCGGACCATTCCGAAACTCCTCGTGACGTCCGGGATCTCATCCGGGACTCCGAACAACTTTCGGTAACCACATACAATTCCCATTACAACTCTAGCGTCACCGAACCTTAAGTGTGTAGACCCTACGGGTTCGGGAACCATGCAGACATGACCGAGAAAACCTCTCCGGCCAATAACCAATAGCGGGATCTGGATACCCATATTGGCTCCCACATGTTCCACGATGATCGCATCGGATGAACCACGATGTCGGGGATTCAATTAATCCCGTATACAATTCCCTTTGTCCATCGGTATGTTACTTGCCCGAGATTCGATCGTCGGTATCCCTATACCTTGTTCAATCTCGTTACCGGCAAGTCTCTTTACTCGTTCCGTAACACATGATCCCGTGACTAACTCCTTAGTCACATTGAGCTCATTATGATGATGTATTACCGAGTGGGCCCAGAGATACCTCTCCGTCACACGGAGTGACAAATCCCAGTCTCGATTCGTGCCAACCCAACAGACACTTTCGGAGATACCTGTAGTGCACCTTTATAGTCACCCAGTTACGTTGTGACGTTTGATACACCCAAAGCATTCCTGCGGTATCCGGGAGTTGCACAATCTCATGGTCTAAGGAAATGATACTTGACATTAGAAAAGCTCTAGCAGACGAACTACACGATCTTGTGCTATGCTTAGGATTGGGTCTTGTCCATCACATCATTCTCCTAATGATGTGATCCCGTTATCAACGACATCCAATGTCCATGGTCAGGAAATCATGACCATCTATTGATCAACGAGCTAGTCAACTAGAGGCTCACTAGGGACATGGTGTGGTCTATGTATTCACACATGTATTACGGTTTCCGGTTAATACAATTATAGCATGAACAATAGACAATTATCATGAACAAGGAAATATACTAATAACCATTTTATTATTGCCTCTAGGGCATATTTCCAACAGTCTCCCACTTGCACTAGAGTCAATAATCTAGTTACATTGTGATGAATCGAACACCCATAGAGTTCTGGTGCTGATCATGTTTCGCTCGTGGAAGAGGTTTAGTCAACGGATCTGCGACATTCAGATCCGTATGTACTTTACAAATATATATATCTCCATCCTGAATGTAACCACGAATGGAGTTGAAGCGGCGCTTGATGTGCTTGGTCTTCTTGTGAAACTTGGGCTCCTTGGCAATGGCAATAGCTCCAGTGTTGTCACAGAAGAGAGTCATCGGGCCCGACGCATTGGGAATCACTCCTAGGTCGGTGATGAACTCCTTCATCCAGACTCCTTCCTGCGCTGCTTCCGAAGCAGCTATGTACTCCGCTTCACATGTAGATGCCGCCACGACGCTTTGCTTGCAACTGCACCAGCTGACTGCCCCACCATTCAAAATATACACGTATCCAGTTTGTGACTTGGAGTCATCCGGATCTGTGTCGAAGCTAGCATCGACGTAACCCTTTACGACGAGCTCTTCGGCACCTCCATAAACGATAAACATATCCTTAGTCCTTTTGAGGTACTTAAGGATATTCTTGACCGCTGTCCAGTGTTCCATTCCGGGATCACTTTGGTACCTCCCTACCAAACTTATGGCAAGGTTCACATCAGGTCTGGTACACAGCATGGCATACATAATAGAGCCTATGGCTGAGGCATAGGGGATGACACTCATCTTTTCTCTATCTTCTGCCGAGGTCGGGCATTGAGTTGTGCTCAATCTCACACCTTGCAATACAGGCAAGAACCCCTTCTTGGACTGATCCATATTGAACTTCTTCAATATCTTGTCAAGGTATGTGCTTTGTGAAAGACCAATGAGGCGTCTCGATCTATCTCTATAGATCTTGATGCCTAATATGTAAGCAGCTTCTCCAAGATCCTTCATTGAAAAACACTTATTCAAGTAGGTCTTTATGCTTTACAAAAGTTCTATATCATTTCCCATCAACAATATGTCATCCACATATAAAATGAGAAATGCTACAGAGCTCCCACTCACTTTCTTGTAAATACAGGCTTCTCCATAAGTCTGTATAAACCCAAACGCTTTGATCACCTCATCAAAGCGAATGTTCCAACTCCGAGATGCTTGCACCAGCCCATAGATGGAGCGCTGGAGCTTGCATACCTTGTCAGCATTCTTAGGATCGACAAAACCTTTCGGCTGCATCATATACAATTCTTCCTTAAGGAAACCGTTAAGGAATGCCGTTTTGACGTCCATTTGCCAGATCTCATAATCATAAAATGCGGCAACTGCTAACATGATTCGGACGGACTTCAGCATCGCTACGGGTGAGAAAGTCTCATCGTAGTCAACTCCTTGAACTTGTCGATAACCCTTAGCGACAAGCCGAGCCTTATAGACGGTCACATTACCATCCGCGTCAGTCTTCTTCTTAAAGATCCATTTATTTTCTATGGCTTGCCAATCATCGGGCAAGTCCACCAAAGTCCATACTTTGTTCTCATACATGGATCCTATCTCGGATTTCATGGCTTCAAGCCATTTGTTGGAATCCGGGCCCGGCATGGCTTCTTCATAGTTCGAAGGTTCACCGTTGTCTAACAACATGATTTCCAGGACAGGGTTGCCGTACCACTCTGTTGGGGAACGTTGCATGGGAAACAAAAATTTTCCTACGCACACACAAGATCTATCCATGGTGATGAGCATCTACGAGAGGGAGAGTAAATCTACATACCCTTGTAGATCGCTAAGCGGAAGCGTTAAGAAACGCGGTTGATGTAGTCGAACGTCTCCGCGATCCAAATCGCAAGTCGTCCCTCGATCCGATCACGAACTAGTGCCGAACGGACGGCACCTCCGAGTTCAACACACGTACGGCTTGATGACGCCTTCACCTCCTCGATCCAGCGAGCGATGATGAAGTAGTAGATGAGTTCCGGCAGCACGACGGCGTGGTGATGTTGGTGAGGAACAATCTCTGCAGGGCTTCGCCAAGCACTACGGAGATTATGACGGGAGAACTAGAGGGTTAGGGTTGCCGACACACGGCTTGGGAAATCTTAATGTGTCCCGTGTGCTAGGCCTGCCCCTCTATTTATATGTTGAGCCTTGGGGTCTAAACTTGGAGTAAAAGCCTCCTCCAGGTCGGTTTTGCCCGCACAAGGTCGGTTTGGCCCGCAGGGAAAGAGTCCAACTCGGATCCCTGCAGTACCGCGCACAAGCGGTAGTACCGCTCACGAGCGGTAGTACCGCTTGAGCGGTAGTACCGCTTCACACAAGCGGTAGTACCGCTTGGGCGGTAGTACTGCTTCCAACAAGCGGTAGTACCGCTTAAGGCAGTAGCAAAACTTCCTTTTGCACTTTCCAATACCTCATGGGCTTTACCCCTTTGGCTCATATAAAGTGTTGCTGCACCCGAACACTTCGGTAAACACCCGGAACCCCTTCCGGTGAATTCCGGAACCTTTCCGGAGATCAAAACACTATTATCACATATATTAATATTTACCTCCGGACTCTTCCGGAGATCCTCGTCATGTCCGGGATCTTATCCGGGACTCCGAACAACCTTCGGTCACCAACACAATAACTCAACTATACTAATCGTCACCAAACGTTAAGTGTGTAGACCCTGCGGGTTCGAGAACTATGTAGACATGACCGAGACACCTCTACGATCAATAACCAATAGCGGGACCTGGATGCCCATATTGGCTCCTACATATTCCACGAAGATCTTTATCGGTCGAACCTCTATGTCAAGGATTCAGTTAATCCCGTATGCTGTTCCCTTTGTTCTTCGGTATGTTACTTGCCCGAGATTCGATCGTCGGTATCTCTATACCTAGTTCAATCTCGTTACCGGCAAGTCTCTTTACTCGTTCCGTAATACAAGATCTCGTGGCTAACACTTTAGTCACATTGCTTGCAAGGCTCATTGTGATGTTGTATTACCGAGTGGGCCCTGAGATACCTCTCCGTCATACGGAGTAACAAATCCCAGTCTTGATCCATGCCAACCCAACAGACACCCTCGGAGATACCTGTAGAGCACCTGTATAGTCACCCAGTTACGTTGCGACGTTTGATACACACAAGGTACTCCTCCGATGTCAGGGAGTTGCATGATCTCATGGTCATAGGAACAGATACTTGACATGCAGAAAACAATAGCAATAAACTGACACGATCATATGCTACGTTTATAGTTTGGGTCTTGTCCATCACATCATTCTCCTAATGATGTGATCACGTTATCAAATGGCATCTCATGTCAATGGCTAGGAAACCTTAACCATCTTTGATCAAGGAGCTAGTCAACTAGAGGCTTACTAGGGACACAGTGTTGTCTATGTACCCACACATGTATTTGAGTTTCCAATCAATACAATTATAGCATGGATAATAAACGATTATCATGAACAAGGAAATATAATAATAACCAATTTATTATTGCCTCTAGGGCTTATTTCCAACACACTCTGGTGCGGAACGTGTCCTCGTGGACCTACGAAGTTCAGTAGTAACTTGATCTGAAGTTTCATGATCATCATCATCAACTTCCTCTCTAGTCGGTGCAGGCACCACAGAAACATTTTCCCGCGCTGCGCTACTCTCCGGTTCGAGAGGGGGTACAATTACCTCATCAAGTTCTACTTTCCTCCCACTTACTTCTTTCGAGCGAAACTCTTTCTCTAGAAAGGATCTATTCTTGGCAACAAAGATCTTGCCTTCGGATCTGAGGTAGAAGGTATACCCAATAGTTTCCTTAGGGTATCCTATGAAGACGCACCTTTCCGATTTGGGTTCGAGCTTTTCAGGTTGAAGTTTCTTGACATAAGCATCGCATCCCCAAACTTTCAGAAACGACAGCTTAGGTTTCTTCCCAAACCATAATTCATACGGTGTCGTCTCAACGGATTTAGACGGTGCCCTATTTAAAGTGAATGCGGCAGTCTCTAATGCATATCCCCAAAATGATAGCGGTAAATCAGTAAGAGACATCATAGATCGCACCATATCCAATAGAGTGCGATTACGACGTTCGGACACACCATTACGCTGAGGTGTGCCAGGCGGCGTGAGTTGTGAAACAATTCCACATTTCCTTAAGTGCGTGCCAAACTCGTGACTCAAATATTCTCCTCCACGATCAGATCGTAAGAACTTTATTTTCTTGTCACGTTGATTCTCTACCTCACTCTAAAATTCCTTGAATTTTTCAAAGATCTCAGACTTGTGTTTCATTAAGTAGACATACCCATATCTGCTTAAGTCATCAGTGAGGGTGAGAACATAACGATAGCCACTGCGAGCCTCAACGCTCATTGGACCGCATACATCGGTATGTATTATTTCCAACAAGTTGGTTGCTCGCTCCATTGTTCCGGAGAACGGAGTCTTAGTCATCTTGCCCATGAGGCATGGTTCGCACGTGTCAAATGATTCATAATCAAGAGACTCCAAAAGTCCATCTGCATGGAGTTTCTTCATGCGTTTGACACCAATATGACCAAGGCGGCAGTGCCACAAGTATGTGGGACTATCATTATCAACCTTACATCGTTTGGTATTCACACTATGAATATGTGTAACATCACGTTCGAGATTCAATAAAAATAAACCATTGACCAGCGGGGCATGACCATAAAACATATCTCTCATATAAATAGAACAACCATTATCCTCGGATTTAAATGAGTAGCCATCTCGCATCAAACGAGATCCAGATACAATGTTCATGCTCAAAGCTGGTACTAAATAACAATTATTAAGGTTTAAAACTAATCCCGAAGGTAGATGTAGAGGTAGCGTGCCGACGGCGATCACATCGACCTTGGAACCATTCCCGACGCGCATCGTCACCTCGTCCTTCGCCAGTCTCCGCTTATTCCGCAGCTCCTGTTTTGAGTTACAAATGTGAGCAACCGCACCGGTATCAAATACCCAGGAGCTACTACGAGCGTTGGTAAGGTACACATCAATAACATGTATATCATATATACCTTTGACGTTGCCGGCCTTCTTATCCGCTAAGTACTTGGGGCAGTTCCGCTTCCAGTGACCGGTTCCCTTGCAATAAAAGCACTCAGTCTTAGGCTTGGGTCCATTCTTGGGCTTCTTCCCAGCAACTGATTTAACGGGCGCGGCAACTGCTTTGCCGTCCTTCTTGAAGTTCTTCTTACCCTTGCCTTTCTTGAAACTGGTGGTCTTATTCACCATCAACACTTGATGTTCCTTTTTGATCTCCACCTCCGCTGATTTCAGCATCGAATATAACTCGGGAATGGACTTCTCCATCCCTTGCATATTGAAGTTCATCACAAAGCTCTTGTAGCTAGGTGGAAGCGACTGGAGGATTCTGTCAATAACCGAGTCATCCGGAAGATTAACTCCCAGCTGAGACAAGCGGTTGTGCAACCCAGACATTTTGAGTATGTGCTCGCTGACAGAACTATTTTCCTCCATCTTACAACTGAAGAACTTGTCGGAGACTTCATATCTCTCGACCCGGGCATGAGCTTGGAAAACCATTCTCAGCTCTTGGAACATCTCATATGCTCCGTGTTGCTCAAAACGCTTTTGGAGCCCCGGTTCTAAGCTGTAAAGCATGCCGCACTGAACCAGGGAGTAATCATCACTACGCGACTGCCAGGCGTTCATAACGTCTTGAGTTGCTGGGAAAATGGGTGCGTCACCTAGTGGTGCATCAAGGACATATGCTTTCTTGGAAGATATGAGGATGATCCTCAAGTTACGGACCCAGTCCGTATAGTTGCTTCCATCGTCTTTCAGTTTGGTTTTCTCTAGGGACGCGTTGAAGTTGAGGGCAACATTAGCGTGGGCCATTGGATCTACAAGATAGATTGTAAAGACAATTTTAGACTAAGTTCATGATAATTAAGTTCATCTAATCAAATTATTTAATGAACTCCCACTCAGATAGACATCCCTCTAGTCATCTAAGTGATACATGATCCATATCGACTAGGCCGTGTCCGATCATCACGTGAGACGGACTAGTCATCAATGGTGAACATCTCCATGTTGATCGCATCTACTATACGACTCATGTTCGACCTTTCGGTCTCTCATGTTCCGAGGCCATGTCTGTACATGCTAGGCTCGTCAAGTCAACCTAAGTGTTTCGCGTGTGTAAATCTGGCTTACACCCATTGTATGCGAACGTTAGAATCTATCACACCCGATCATCACGTGGTGCTTCGAAACAACGATCCTTCGCAACGGTGCACACTTAGGGGGAACACATTTCTTGAAATTTTAGTGAGGGGTCATCTTATTTATGCTACCGTCGTTCTAAGCAAATAAGATGTAAAAACATGATAAACATCACATGCAAATCATAAAGTGACATGATATGGCCAATATCATCTTGCGCCTTTGATCTCCATCTTTGGGGCGCGGCATGATCACCATCGTCACCGGCAAGACACCATGATCTCCATCATCATGATCTCCATCATCGTGTCTTCATGAAGTTGTCTCGCCAACTATTACTTCTACTACTATGGCTAACGGTTAGCAATAAAGTAAAGTAATTACATGGCGTTTTTGATTGACACGCAGGTCATACAATAAATTAAGACAACTCCTATGGCTCCTGCCGGTTGTCATACTCATCGACATGCAAGTCATGATTCCTATTACAAGAACATGATCAATCTCATACATCACATATATTTCATCACATCCTTTTGGCCATATCACATCACATAGCATACCCTGCAAAAACAAGTTAGACGTCGCACTACTAGAAAAAAGGCTATTAGTGGCGCACCATATATTGCTATTAGTGGCGCACTATGGGTGCGCCACTACTAACACGCCACTGGTAATGGTTAGCAATGGCGCACCTCTGGTGCGCCACTGGTAACCCAAATACCAGTGGCGCACCTACTGGTGCGCCACTGGTAACACTGCTGGTGTGCCACTGCTAACACTACTTGTGCGCCACTGGTAACACTACTGGTGCGCCGCTGCTAACCCTACTGGTGCGCCACTGCTAACCGTACTGGTGCGCCACTGGTAATGTAGCAGGGCCCCTACTGGTGCGCCACTGGTAACCCTATGGGTGCGCCACTGGTAAGGTAGCAGGGTGCGCCACTAATGTGAAAGGTGGTGCGCCACTACTATTAATTCAAGGATTTTTTTTTCTGCTTTTCTAGTATTTGCACAGATTACAGAATACAATAATACAGCACAGAATATACAGTTTGCAATACAGTATAAACTACAATTAGTCAAGTATAAACATCACATAATATATACAATTCATCACATTAGTCTCCGAATTCGAAATAGCGAACAAAGTTCAAACATTAGCGAAGTTTAGGTCTCGAGACCGCGAGTAGCGAGTTTGTCGTCATATTACAAAGTCGATATCGATCATCTAAACTACCATCACATAGAAGAGAGATGCGGTCACGATGAGCATCATCGCGATGAAACTGGTCTTCATCCGGTTCCTCCTCCGCTCCCTCCTCTCTCCCGCTAGATAGCGCGCGTATCTAGATTCCGCCTCCGCCCTAGTGGGGTACCCTTTGTAACTGTTCCCGCTGAAACGGTGAACCTGTCTCCGACACTCCTCCCAGTCGTCGTAGACTCCGGGAACCTCACCCTTGTACACGACATACGACGGCATCTCTATGCACTAGACAAACAAAACGTTAGTAGCAATTCACAGATAATATATAAGCAATATATAAGCATGCAACAAAAGGATCGAAAGAGAAAAGCAACACATTAATAGCACGGTTCATGGTCCTACTAATAAATAGCATCGATTACATATAAGTTGAACGAATGTCCAAACTGAAGAGACATACAAGTTCATTAAAGTTTAATTACAACATGAGCTAATCGATATTTCAGAACTACATAGCATCAATACTTTCGACTCGACTCAGGGACCGGAGCATGGATGAAGCCGCCGTCTTTCGTGATGGTCATGAATGTGCGGTCGTTGTCAGCCTGCATTTGTAGCGTTGTTTCTATGTCACTGTTGGACGGTTGATAGTTGAGGTAGAACTGCCCCGAGGTACGAAGGACATCTTCATAGATGATTTCCGCCAACTCCGACTGGATGCGAAAGAATTCTTGTCTGATGTCCTCGTCCTGGATTGCCGACAAGCGTGCGGCCCATTCTTTGAGCTCATTTGGTAGCATACGCTGATGATGGTTCCGTACGATCGCCCGCATGTGATGGAGGGCGTAGTAGGCATCCTTCTGACTGCCAGGCGGCTGCTTGACGCAGGGGAACGTCGTTGTGTGGGTGAACACGTGCTTGCCGTACCTACAAATTGGCCTCTTGAAGGTGCCTCCAGATTTGGCGTAGACGGGGAGAACATCATCAAGAACTTTCTTAATATTTGTGTAGTCTTTCTTCGACTGACGGTCCGAGTCGAAATACGTGGCCGTGGAATATTTCGGGCTTAAGAGGATGAGTGTGCAATGTGTGTCACTGCACAAAACACGGAATGTTAGAAAAAAAAAAAAGAACGATCGAAATCTAAGAAATCATATGTTACGGGGCGGTGAGGGGATGACTTACTCGGAAAAGTAAGGCACGAGGAAGTTATCCTTATCCTGGTTCGCCAGGATGACGCCTTCGAGGTATGAACTCGCGACTTGCCGGTCCCCAGCGCTGCCCAAGATCTTGGCACGCATGTAGAAGGGGTCGACTATCACGATGTCCGGGGTCTTGTCTCTAATGATCCGCATCTCCATACTGAGCGAAAATAGCCGAATGAAGGTGTAGTGCAGCGGATAAAGGTTAAACATAGCGAAGATGTCATCAAACCGCAGGACGATCATACGCCCCATGGTGCTATCGACAAAGCCCCTGCCCTCTGGCACCTTGGCCACGAAAACCGGGTATGCCACATCTTTCTCGGAGAGACGCCGCTTCTCCATAGTAAGAACACCGTCATGCAGATTCCGCATAGCAGGGGTTGCAGCATTGAGCAGATTAGTCGGTAGCATCGGCCTACCCGCCACATGCACCCTCCTCGAGATATCCTTGGATATTGGTGGCCCGTCCTGAGCACGGATCGTAGTCGGTGCCGGCTGGCTCGCACCCTTGCCACTTTTTCTTTTCCGTCCCTGCTCCTTCTTCTTCTGCTGTAATGGGATCGAGTTCTGCTCAGAGACCACCTTCTTGAGTGTGTTGGGGCTGATAATGTTTCGCACCTCGGCTGTTTGAGTCTCAGTGAAGGCGTCAGCTGGAGGCGTCTCCTGAGAACTGAACAGACGACGCCTGTTGCAATTGGGTTTCTCCGCGGTACCAGCTAGATCGCGATCGTCTTTTGCAGGGTTGGGTTCTTGAGGAGGCCCCGCCAAGAAGTCGTCATCGTACCCATGTTCGTTAAAGTACTTATCGACGTTGGAAAATGTATCGTCGTCGCCGTCCGGATCCTGTGCCATATGCATGTCCGGATCAGCTGACGGCGGTAGCGTTGCGGCGGTCTTGCCATGGCTTGGCGACGGCACGACTGGCGGTGTTGTCTGTGGGGTGGTGTCCCCCGCCCCCAAACGAATCTGGCTCTTCGGCCAAAGCAAGGACCAGTTGTAGGAGGCGCTGAGGGTCATCACATCATCATCGTCGGCCCCAGGGGGTCGATACGGAGGTAACACGTCGTCGCAGCCCCGCAGCACCCGAACCAGTTGAACCCTATACACGGCGGGTGGCATCGGATTACCGTGGAACAAGCGGTTGCCCGGTTCAACGATTTTGGCCTTGGCGACATCGATCAACTCGCCGTTCACGAAGTGCAGGAGAGTGCATGGAACGTTGGCGGCGCCCTGCGAAAACATGTAGGGCGTCAGGGATGCCCAGTCAAAGGCAAGGAGATGAAGTCATCGGCCGAGGCTTAGTTACCGTGATGGCGTCGAGCTCGGCTAATGTCGAGGCACCGCCAACGGCGGGCGTGCAAGTGACGGAGGGGCCGCTTGTTGCCGAGGTGCCGGCCGGCGTATTCTTCCCACACCCGGGTGCATTAAGCTCCAATACTGGCGCCGGCCCCGGAGTCACCAACGCCGCCTCCGCCGGAGACACCAATGCCGGCGCGTTGTGCGAGTTGCTGCCCGTGAAGCTGGGAATCGGGGGCGGCCCCTGTTGGCCGCCCGCAATCCACCCCCGCAGCCCGGCAAGCAAGGTAGGCATAATGGCGGTGATCGTCGCTCCCAGTTGGTCTCGCACTTGCTCTTGGACCATCTCCGGAATCCGCGCCACTTGTGCCTTGAGTTCTTTAACCTCGCGCTCCTGGCTTTCCGAGCTGGTCTTTTTCTCCTTTCGCCCAGCCTTATAGTATTCCGACCATTTCATGGACAAGCCTTCGCCGGCCACACGACCAGCTGACGATGGCTTACTGAACTTATCCTTGTGTTTCATTACGTTCAACGCCCTATTTAAAGTGCTGTCCCAAGGGGCAGACGGGGAGCTCTGAGACCCCGCGCTACTGCTTTCAGTTTCCTGCGGAAGGAACGTGAACCATTAATTAGAATGCAACCATATGGAGCTAATTACGCGGGGGTGTATTCCTTACCAGAACACGCTCAAGATCCTTCACCTTCGGATCCGTGGTAAGCTCCTTTGTTACCGGGTCCTCCTTGTACCGGGCCCTGACATAGTTCCTGGTCTGCTTTTCATGGTATTTATCGAAGAGGGGCGGTAGGCCTTGCGCGGCACGCTCCGCGTCCTCCTTGTCCCATTTAGGTTCCGCCACTCTGTAACCGCCGGGACCGAGTTTGTGGACCCCTAAGTTCAAGTCCCGCATATCTTTCCCCCACTGACTTGATTCCGCGGATGCGGTGCTCTCGCACTTGATCTTGAACTCCAGGTAGTCAGCTTCGCTGATCGAAGGATTTTTCTCCTTGATCTTCTCATAACTATCACCTCTTAGAATCATTTTCTTCACCGCGGCTCTCCAAGTAGCCAGGGCCGTGCTCATCTTCGTGAGGGCGGCACTGTTCACTTTATTCCCTGAGAGGCGTGTGTTTGCGAAGTCACCGGGGAACTTGTATCGTTCGTGCAGCTTCGTGAAGAGGAGGTTGCGCAAATTCCCTCGGTCACGATGCCTTAGGTTCTCGGTGTTGATCGAGACGGTGCTCCGGAGAATGCACCCGAGTTGTGCCGCGTACCCACCGACTAATTTTTTGGGCGCCGTTGGATGCCCAGTGGAGGACACTTCAGTAAATTCCTCCTTGACGGTGCCGAGCACGTTCGGGCGCCGGTCCTTCCGTTGCCTCTTCGGTTGGCTGCCATCTGTGCGTTCGCTGCCATCATCAGTGGTGGCATCCCCGGTGGCACCATCAGTGGTGTCATCCCCGACGCCACTAGGGGTTGTGTAGTCGGGATCGGTGTCTTCCGCGGCGTCCTCATAGCGGTGAGGTTCTTCCTCCATCTCCTGGGACAGCTCCCAGAATTGCTTGCCCGAACCGCCGGCCTCATCGTTGTTGGCCATGTTCGCACTAAAATAGGAAAAAATGGATAACTTAGCTAAACAAACATGGGTCATTTTAGTGGTAATGGGTGGATAACTTAGCCCAATGGATAACTCTTAATAGTTAATAGCATGCCTAGGACCAGTCGGAATAAGATAAGGACTGATGTGATATTAGCAAGCATTTTTTTTGCGAGGATATTAGCAAGCATTGTATAGATATTTATTATCCTAAGGGAAGGGATTTGGAATAAAGGAGAAGTTGGTTGATTTTGTTCCAAGGAGAAGTTGTTTGTTGTCTATATGTTTATTTGAAGCAAGTGAATTGATGCAAGTCTGCATTTTCCGGATTTCTTCTTGTTTAAGTAGTTGAGTAGTATTTGTCGTTGATGATGTTGCCATGGGCCGGCCTTTATGAATTGGCAGCGCGCGGTCGCGGCTTAATTTTCCGCTTCAGTTCAATTTTTGTTTCGGTTGAGAATCGGGCACCTTCTAGGTCAAGAAAATTGGGCATGACCTTTGCTAATTTTCTTGACCTAGGAGTGCCCCATTCTCAACCGAAACGGAAATTAATCAACATTTCAGGAGAAAGGGGTCATTTCAGAAGATCACAAGTAGCAGCAGCATCACAAGTTGACAAAATCACAAGTAGCAGCAGCATCACAAGTAGTACATCAGCAGCAGCATCACAAGTAGTACAGCAGCATCATCACAAGTAGTACAGCAGCATCATCACAAGTAGCAGCAAAATCACAAGTAGCAGCAGCATCACAAGTAGTACAGCAGCAGCAAAATCACAAGTAGCAGCAGCATCACAAGTAGTACAGCAGAGAAAGGAGAGGAAGTACCCTAGCAATTTATGAAAGTGTCCAGTACACTAAACTCCAACTCCAGTACCAGAGGAAATGGGCAGTAGATGGGCAGCCTACAACAGATGCAGCTCCAGCTCCTTGACGTGCAGATGCAGCTCTAGCTCCCTGGAACCAACAAACAAAATACAATTATCGAATGCCAAAAGAGAAAAGGGATGAAGCTTTTGAAATAATCCTAGGTTACTTAATAATGCCATAAGTAGCAGCTAGACCATTTTTGCTGGATATGGCCTCGACAGGTTCGTCATACTGTGTTGTGCTGTGAAAACTGATTTAAAATAGTAAACATTCATAAATATTTATATAGGATTGTTAAACCAAAAAAGACCCACCCAAACATTAATATCCAGTCTCCCTCCAACAACTAATTCAGTACATGTTAGGAAAAGATGCCTACATCATTATCTATTAGCAAAGAGCACGATAGTACATGGAAGAAAACATCTCTTTTAATCAAATGTCTATTAAATAAGAGAAGTTTCAAGCCCTACAAAAAAATCTCTAGGTCTGCAGCTTGCGCAAACTGCAGTCTCCGCATGCTTTTGACCTTCAAATTCAGCTAGCAATCAAAGTTTAATTCAGAAAATTATTAATAAAGTAGGAGATTTCTGCAGGCAGGATGGATCTACTACTATACAAACAGAGTAAGGTCGATGCTCAGAAACCCTCCCAAACACTACTTTCAGTCTCCCCTCCAACAACTAATTCATTAAAATGTTAGGAAAAAATTCCTACATACAGGGGACAGATCACGAAACCTAGGCCGAGACGTCCCGAGCGGCGAGCCGGCGTAGACCTCCTTGGAGAGCGACCCCGCCTCGATCACCACGGCGATCTCCTTCAGATCTGGAGCACCAGCAAATCAGAACACTGCGTCGGAGGGAGAGAGAGGGGGAGGGGGGAGGGAGAGAGAGAGAGAGGGAGGTGACGGCGCACGGAAGGTATTGGGGCTGGGGACGCGGCGTACCGGCGGGGAGAGAGAGGGGGAGGGGGGAGGGAGCTCACCTGCGTCGCCGCCGACCTCCTCCTCTGCGTCGAGTGGGGAAAAGGGGTGAGGGGCTGGGGGCGGCGGCACTGGAGGGTGGGTGGGGGGCTGGGGGCGGCGGCACTGGAGGGTGGGTGGGGGGCTGGGGGCGCGGGGAGCGGCGGCGGCACTGGAGGGTGGGGGCGCGGGGAGCGGCGGCGGCGGCGGCACTGGAGGGTGGGGGCGGCGCGGGCAAACTGCTGGCAAACTGCGGCGCGGGCAAATTGCAATTTTGGCTATGTATCCTCGCATAGCAATGGCGCACCTCTTAGGGGTGCGCCATAAGTATCCTCATAGCAATGGCGCACCTCTTAGGGGTGCGCCATTACTAAGGCCAGTTTCTGTGTGTGTTTTTCTCTGTTGTTTCCCCCTTCTGTTCATGTACTCGTGCAGTGGCGTAGTGGTAGCAGTGCGGGCGCGCAACCAGGGGGTCGTGGGTTCGAGCCCCGTTTCCCCCAACCTTTTTTTTCTTGCTGTTGTTTTAATTTTTGCAACAGTAGTACAAATATACATAGTACATGAATATACATAGTATAAATAACTTTTTTTTTGAATTTTTTTGAGAAAGTTCATAAATATACATAGTACAAATATTCACTAGATGTGCCCACCTTTGTAGCAATGTCATGCAATAAAACAAAGATGACCAGATTGGTCAATAGCCTATAACTCACTAGAACTCGTCCACAGAAATGAACAAGGGGGTCGTGGGTTCGAGCCCCGTTTCCCCCAACCTTTTTTTTCTTGCTGTTGTTTTAATTTTTGGGCAAAATAGCCTACAATTCTGGAGCAGTATAGTGCACTAGCATAACATCAATTCTAGCATAACATCAATTCTACTACTAACATTTTTTCACAATCTTCTTGCCCTTCTTTCTCGCGGTTGAATAATTTAGCCCCGGAACCCCTTGATTTCTTCTCTTGAACGGACGTCCTTTAGGTAGGGTGGTCCGGCTTCTTCTTGTGGTGTGTGGTACTTCATCGTCGTCGTCATCTTCCATCTTCGGGTCGCCGTACTTGTCGAAGTCTTGCTCATTGGCGACTCCATCCATTCCGATGATGTTCCTTTTGCCTCTCCTCACGACAACACGACTGGGCTTTGACGGGTCGGTAATGAAGAAGCATTGGTCCACTTGGCACGCCAGTACCCATGGCTCATTTTTCGCGGTGACGTTTGCGCCCGCGGTCTTGGATTTGGCTTCGGGTATAACCATGGTGGTGAAATACCGGTCTTCTTTTAGGACGCTCTTGGCCCATCTGACACGGAACATCGGGACCTTCTCTCCAGCGTAGCTCAGCTCCCAGATCTCCTCGATCCTTCCGTAGTATCTGTCCTTGTCGTTACCGGTGTAGGATTCCATCGTTACCCCGGAGTTCTGATAATCGCTCTTCATGTCCTTTTCCTCGGTGTAGAATGTGTAGCCGTTGATATCGTACGCCTCATAGGTCATCAGGTTGTGCTCGGCGCCCTGTGACAAGGCGAATATGAGTTTTTCTTCCGCGGAAGAATCCTCATGTAAAGGGTACGACAGAAGCTTGTCCTTGAACCAACGCGTGAAACATGAGTTGTGCTCTTTGAGTACATCTCCGTCCGTCCACTGTTGACCTCGGTCATTGTATGTCTTCTCAATAGAGGTTTTGTGCTCTACCACCCAAGGATCGACCACGTCAATGTGTTGCAGCGCGACTAGGTTTGCTCTTTCAAAGTCGGCGAGTCGACCCTTGAAGTCTACATGCATTTCGCGGCGACCCTCGCGGTGACCACATCCAGCGAGCCTGCCGAGGTGCCTGTTGACGGGCAGACCAACGGGGTTCTCGATGCCTAGATAATTCGTGCAGAAGGAGATGCACTCTTCGGTCAGAAAGCCCTTGGCTATGCTTCCATCTGGACGTGCCCTGTTGCGAACGTATCCTTTGATGACACCATTCATCCTTTCGAACGGCATCATGCTGTGCAGGAACGTCGGCCCGAGTTGGATGATATCCTCCACGATATGGACCAGCAGATGCACCATAACGTCGAAGAATGCGGGCGGGAAGTACATCTCAAGCTCGCATAGTATCACCACGATCTCTTCCTGTAGCCTTCTGAGTTGCCTCATGCCAACCGACTTCCGAGAGATGACGTCGAAAAAGTTGCATAGGCCAAATAGCGTTTCACGGACGTGCGCGTCCATGATCCCACGGATTGCAACTGGAAGTATCTGCGTCATCAGCACGTGACAGTCGTGAGACTTCATCCCGCTGAACTTCTGCTTCGCTGAGTCTAGGTATCTGCTTATCTTCCCCGCGTAACCGTAAGGAAGTTTTACTCCTACGAGGCAGGCGAAAAACTGCTCGATCTCCTTCTGACTTAGAGTGAAGCACGCGGGAGGGCAGTCATATTCGATCTTCTTGGCCTTTTTGCCTTTGCGACGACTTTCCGTGTCCTTCGCCTCATCATCATCATCATCATCATCATTAGGGCGTTTTGCGTGAAGCTCCTCCCTGATGCCCATTGATTGCAAGTCTGCCCTTGCTTTCGGCCCATCCTTGGTCCTCTCTGGCATGTTGAGCAGGGTACCAAGCAGACTCTCGCACACGTTCTTCGTGATATGCATGACATCAAGGCTGTGAGGCACACGGAGGATCTTCCAGTACGGCAAGTCCCAGAAAACGGACCTCGTTTTCCATACCTTCAGCAGCGGCTCTGGCGCCTTTCGCTTCTTTCCCGGCGGTGGGCACTCTTTCCAATTTTCCAACAGCTCATCTATTTCCTCGCCGCTCCTCGTACGTGGGGGTCTTCGGGGTTCGGTTTCACCATCGAACAGATCCTTGCGTTTTCTCCATGCGTCATCGTCGCGAAGCCACCTTCGATGTCCCATGAACACGGTTTTCGAAGACCCGGGTTCTCTATCTAGCTGGCGATACGTTGTGTCATCCATGCACCTGACGCATGCACAAAATCCGTGGACCACCTGCCCCGCGACATATCCGTAACCGAGATAGTCGTGCACCGTCGTGAGCAGTGCGGCTCTCATAGGGAAATATTCTTTCGCTGCGGCGTCCCACGTATTGGCTGGCGTTTTCCACAGCGTGTCTAGCTCCTCTTTCAGCAGCCCCAGATACAGATTGATGTCGTTCCCTGGTTGTTTCGGCCCTTCAATTAGCATACTCATGTGAATGTACTTCCTCTTCATGCACATCCAGGGGGGAAGGTTGTACATCCACACAAACACAGGCCAGGTGCTATGTGTGCTTCTCTGGCTGCCAAACGGATTGACTCCATCGGTGCTCGTGCCCAGCATGATGTTCCTTGGATCGTCCCCAAATTCTGGGTGTTCGAAGTTCAACGCTTGCCACTGGCTCGCATCCTTAGGGTGACTCAGCATCTTGTCTTTTTTATTTATCTCCAGATCATTTCCGTCATCTTCTCGCTTCTTCTTCTCCCTATCCGCGTGCCAACGCAGGAGCTCTGCTAGCTTAGGGTCCGCGAAATACCTCTGCAGACGAGGAGTGATCGGAAAGTACCACACCACTTTTCGAGGAGCTTTCTTCCTCTTCTTGTATCGAGTGACGCCGCACACCGGACATATGGTAGACTTCGCGTGCTCGTCCCGATAAATGATGCAATCGTTCATGCACACATGGTATTTCACGTGCGGTAAATCCAGAGGACACACGATTTTCTTCGCCTCCTCGAAACTGGTCGGGCACTTGTTCCCCTTGGGAAGACGTTCGTGCCAGAATGACATGTTCTCGTCGAAGCATGCGTCGGTCATTTTGTGTTTTACCTTCATCTCCAGAGCCATGAGCGTTACTTTCAGGCGGGTATCCTCGGGCCTGCATCCTTCATACAATGGAGTAACCGCGTCTATCTCCAGTTGATCCAGCTTGGCTTTCTCTCGGGCGGCAGCTCTTGCGTTACCCGTCTGCTTGAGAAGCAGCTCTTGAATATGAGGGTCCTGCACCCAGCCCATCGATGGTCCATCGTCGTCTGCTCCGGCATCTTCATCTTCATGATCATGCCCTTCGTCTTGATCTTCCTCATCATCATGTCCGGCATCTTCTACATGATGACTGTGCCCTGCATCTACTTCGTGATCATGTCCTGAAGATTCTTCGTCTTCTCGCCCGCCCTCGCCGCTGTTGTCTTGCTGCCCTTCCTTATTTCTTGCCCGGCCCCCATGGACGACTTCATAATCATCTTCATCACCTTGCCACCGATAGCCATCCATGAAACCACGCACGAGCAGGTGGTCCCGCACCTGTCTGGAATCCGGGTCCATAAGGCCCGTCAGCTTGCATCTTCGACACGGACATCTTATCTCCGTCTCGTTCTTTTGAAGCATCTCGGCCTTCGCGGATCTCAAAAACCTATTCACGATGCCTTCGGTCATCGTGCGGACCATGGTCGCCTGCGGGGTAGAGCAAAACGATATTTTAGAACCAAAAAAAATTTGGCATGACTTTGCCTAAAAATAGGACCTATGCGTAGTGCCCGATTTTCGCCGAAACGGAAATCAATCAACATTTCGGCAAAATATTGGTAACTCGCATTTCAAATCCCTGCAAACAAAAACACATGCAACACCTTGATCACATAAAACATGTGCAAGCTTCGCACACAACACACGTGCAAGCTTCGCATAACATATAACATGTGTGCAAGCTTCGCATGCATACAATTAACGTACACGTACACGTGCAAGCTTCGCATAAAATCAACACACGTGCAAGCTTCACATACAACACACGTGCTAGCTTCACATAAAGTTACCGATACGATCGCGAGACCGAGAGAGAGTGTTGGAGGTAGAAAAGAAAGTAGATCTAGGATTAAGAGAGCTTCCCCTTGCTTACCTATCAATAAAAGTAAGTTTAACAACTCAAATTGGGTGAATCAAGGGTGGAAATGAGGTGAGGAGGAGGAGCAACACGACCAGATTTGGTGGGAGGTGGTGAGTGATGGGGGGGGGGAGTGAGTGTGTGTGGTGGCTGCCCATATAGTGCTCCCAGATTACCAGTGGCGCACCAATAGTAAATGCGCCACTAATAGCCAGGCTTACCAGTGGCGCACCGGGAGTGGAGTGCGCCACTGCTATTTTTTTTGGCTGGGGCCACCCCTCCTAGGGTTACCAGTGGCGCACCACTTCACGGTGCGCCACTGGTAAGCCTGGCTTACCAGTGGCGCACCGGTAGAGGCGTGCGCCACTGCTATTTATTTGGGGCTGGGACCACCCCTCCTAGGGTTACCAGTGGCGCACCCCTTCACGGTGCGCCACTGGTAAGCCAGGCTTACCAGTGGCGCACCGGGAGTGGAGTGCGCCACTGCTATAATTTTGGGCTGTGGCCACCCCTCCCCAGGCTTACCAGTGGCGCACCGTGAAGGGGTGCGCCACTGCTATAATTTTGGGCTGTGGCCACCCCTCCCCAGGCTTACCAGTGGCGCACCAGAATGACAGTGCGCCACTAGTAACTTACCTAGTAGTGGCGCACCATATAGAGTCACAGTGCGCCACTAGTAGGGATATTGGGGATAGCCATTTTTCTAGTAGTGGTCCTCTAATTGTTGTTGCAAGTTTTACGTGGCTGCTATGGGTTTCTAGCAAGAACGTTTCTTACCTACGCAAAAGCCACAACGGTGATATGCCAATTGCTATTTACCCTTCATAAGGACCCTCTTCATCGAATCCGATCCGACTAAAGTCGGAGAGACACACACCCGCTAGCCACCTTATGCAACAAGCGCATGTCAGGCGGTGGAACCAGTCTCACGTAAGCGTACGTGTAAAGTCGGTCCGGGCCGCTTCATCCCAAAATGCCGCCGAATCAAGATAGGACTAGTAACGGCAAGCAAATTGACCAAATCATCGCCCACAACTACTTGTGTTCTACTCGTGCATAGAATCTACGCATAGACCTAGCTCATGATGCCACTGTTGGGGAACGTAGTAATAATTCAAAAAAATTCCTACGTTTCACCAAGATCAATCTAGGAGATGCTAGCAACGAGAGAGAGGGAGTGCATCTTCATACCCTTGAAGATCGCTAAGCGGAAGCGCTGCAAAGAACGCGGTTGATGGAGTCGTACTCGCGGCGATTCAAATCGCGGAAGATCCGATCCAAGCGCCGAACGGACGGCGCCTCCGCGTTCAACACACGTACAGCCCGGGGACGTCTCCTCCTTCTTGATCCAGCAAGGGGGGAGGAGAAGTTGAGGGAGAGCTCCGGCAGCACGACGGCGTGGTGGCGGTGGAGCTCGTGGTTCTCCGGCAGAGCTTCGCTAAGCACTACGGAGGAGGAGGAGGTGTAGGAGGAGGGAGGGCTGCGCCAGGGGCAAGGGGTGTGGCTGCCCTCCCACCCCCCCTCTATTTATAGGCTGAAGGGGAGAGGGGGCCGGCCCCCTTAGATCCATCTAGAGGGGGGGCGGCGGCCAAGGGGGGGAGCTTGCCCCCCAAGTTGGTGGGAAGCGCCCCCATCCCCTAGGGTTCCCAACCCTAGGCCCCTTGGGCCCTTGGCGGGGCGCACCAGCCCACTAGGGGGCTGGTTCCCACCCATATTCAGCCCACATGGTCCTCCGGGGCAGGTGGCCCCTCCCGGTGGACCCCCGGAACCCTTTCGGTGGTCCCGGTACAATACCGATAAACCCCGAAACTTTTCCGGTGACTGAAACTGGACTTCCCATATATACATCTTCACCTCCGGACCATTCCGAAACTCCTCGTGACGTCCGGGATCTCATCCGGGACTCCGAACAACTTTCGATAACCACATACAATTCCCATTACAACTCTAGCGTCACCAAACCTTAAGTGTGTAGACCCTACGGGTTCGGGAACCATGCGGACATGACCGAGACACCTCTCCGGCCAATAACTAATAGCGGGATCTGGATACCCATACTGGCTCCCACATGTTCCACGATGATCTCATCGGATGAACCACGATGTCGGGGATTCAATTAATCCCGTATACAATTCCCTTTGTCCATCGGTATGTTACTTGCCCGAGATTCGATCGTCGGTATCCCTATACCTTGTTCAATCTCGTTACCGGCAAGTCTCTTTACTCGTTCCGTAACACATGATCCCATGACTAACTCCTTAGTCACATTGAGCTCATTATGATGATGTATTACCGAGTGGGCCCAGAGATACCTCTCCGTCACACGGAGTGACAAATCCCAGTCTCGATTCGTGCCAACCCAACAGACACTTTCAGAGATACCTGTAGTGCACCTTTATAGTCACCCAGTTACGTTGTGACGTTTGATACACCCAAAGCATTCCTACAGTATCCGGGAGTTGCACAATCTCATGGTCTAAGGAAATGATACTTGACGTTAGAAAAGCTCTAGCAGACAAACTACACGATCTTGTGCTATGCTTAGGATTGGGTCTTGTCCATCACATCATTCTCCTAATGATGTGATCCCGTTATGAACGACATCCAATGTCCATGGTCAGGAAACCATGACCATCTATTGATCAACGAGCTAGTCAACTAGAGGCTCACTAGGGACATGGTGTGGTCTATGTATTCACACATGTATTACGGTTTCCGGTTAATACAATTATAGCATGAACAATAGACAATTATCATGAACAAGGAAATATAATAATAACCATTTTATTATTGCCTCTAGGGCATATTTCCAACACCGTCAGCCGGCCCGACGCAGCTGGCCCGAAGCAGCCGGCGCGACACAGGAGGCCCGACAGCCGGCCCGAAGCGGCCGGCGTGAGGTAGCCGACAAGGCCGACGCGAGGCAGACGGCGAGGCCGACACAGCCGGCGCGAGGCAGCCGGCGAGGACGGAGCCGGGAGCCGGCCCGACGCAGCCGGCCCGAGGCAGCTGGTGCGCGACCGGACGAGGCGACGGTGAAGATCGACGGGCAGGCCGGCGCGCGAACGACGGCTATAATGGGCCGCCGCATTGCGCGAGGCCGTCGGGTCAGGGCGGTGCAGGAGTCCCAATCGGAGCAGGACGATGACGGCCGGCATAGATCGACGGGCGTGCCGGCGCGCGAACGGCGACGTTGAGGAGCCGCCGGGTTGCGCGAGGCCGCCGGGTCGAGTGTAGAGGTTGGGTCGCGCCGATGTCGAAGTAGAGGCATGGTGGTCGACGGCGGCGGCGGGCGACGCAAACCAATCTTAGATCGGAAAACCAAAAAGAAAACACCGATCAAGTTGACCGGCGGAAGAGAGAAAATCCCGGATCAAGAGATCGGGGAAAAGACTCGCTAGGGCAGCCGGTCAACACGACCGGCGGACGAACCCTAGGTACGGGCGGCGCGGCCCCCGGCGGCGGTCATGGAGGCCGACCGCCCCGGGGGCGGCGCGCAGTGCGGAAGCGGTGGCGGCGACTAGATCTAGAAACTTGCGGCAGATACCATGTTGAAGGGGATAGAGGGATTGATGGAATAGTTGTTGTATTGCTTGAGCCTCGTGGGCATATATATATAGGAGTACATGATTAACTTGGAGTACAAGACAAGCCAGAATAATTCCTAGTCTATTTTTTGTTTCCTAACTAAACACGATACTCAACACATACGAATCGATCAAAATTTGACCCAAATTTAAGACGGAAATTAATCAAAACAGACATGCAAACGAATGGCCACATCCGGACGAAATAAGTCTCCCGGTTGGAGTTGCTTAAGTGATGATGAAATCCCCCAAAAAATTACACTATGCACGCACGTTCAGCAATGGTTGTGCAAATTTGTACATCCAGCGACAGAGGAGAGGGAGACACTGCATTGCATTTATACACGGAACCTGTATGGAAATTAAGCTCGCCTACATTCTGAACCGACGCTCTGTTGACGTATTTCACGCATGATGATCAGACAATTCTTTACATAATTATGAAAATAATGACTATTATTTTACTAATCAGCAAACCGAGGGAAGGTTTCCTCAACTGGGAGGGCAAGTCTTGGCCAGAGGAAGAGGGGACGAGTGTGGCCCGTGTAGCACACCGTCAGCGATTACCTTATACACCGCCTCCGTCGGGTGTGTCCCATCCCACGAGCCATACGTGGATGGGTCATCGCATACAGTGCACCCAGGTCTACCGCACGGCACTGTCTGGTTGCCGCAACACGCCAATAGAGTGTTTGTGATTCCTGCAGTCACGGCATATATATAAGAGTGAATTTTTAGAAACCGGGTGAACCATATTTTAAATAGTTTTAAAAAATACATTTAAAGTTCAAAAAATCCAAAAGAATTCTACGTGTTCATATGGATCTATATTACACGCATATAAAGTTTGGGGATGAAATAAGTAAACATGTGAACTATACAAGATTTTAAAATAGTGAATAATACAAGCACTGTTCATCTTTCCAAATCATGATTTTGTCATTTTGTGTAGCTCACATGGTTATTTATTTCCGCATCAAAATTTGCAGCGTGTATATATGCATATAAACATTTTAATTCTTTTTCAGAATTTTTTAAAACTTCAAAATACTATGTTGGCACTATTCAAAATATATGGCTCACTGGAGCTTGTCCTCCAAAGTGACTTTTTGCATATATAGGCATTAGTTTGTTTTTCCTTTTTAGCGGGAATATAGGCATTAGTTATGGTGACTATTGTCCTCGAATCTCCATATTCAAAAAAATCGAGGAGGCTGAAAAGCCCATCCGAATTCAAATGTTATTATGTTTTCACATTGTGTTCACCATGGGCATTTGAGAGCAAACCAATTCTTCTTCACATGGATTGGCGGTGCCCAATGGCCAAAATCAAATTTCAAAATCGCATCGGTAACACGAGAAAAGGGATTGCTTCATCATGTTGTTTCTTGGGAGTTTTGCGACGAGGGTAATGTGAACTTGTGTAGGAATATATCCAGTTTGCCATATATTGTTGTTTGTAAGTGAAACTTCTTGTTGGTGCCAGACGAGCAAGATACCACTGTTGGTGCCATCCACTGAGAGGAAGAAAATTTTGTCGAACTTAGGTTCTACATTTTCAGACAGAATGACCGGTGATATCAAAGCCAGCTTAGTTTTATGCAAACAAAAACACAAGGCTAAAACAAAGATATTAACCTCCTAATTGACAGAGTCGAATTCGGCAGATCTCGGGTAGTGGGTCCCGAGCTCATAGTCTAGGCGTGATGGAACATGACACAAGGAGACATGATGCTTACCCAGGTACATGCTTTCTCGAAGAGGTAAAACCCTACGTCCTGCTTTATTTGTCTTGATTGTGGATGGGGTACATAATACAAGTTAATATACCTCGAGAGCATGTATGAATAAGTTGGCCTCTATGATTTACACCGCTCGTTTTATATAGACACCATAGGTACCTAGGGTTACACATGGGTCGGTTTCATCCGAAGATAAACATGCCGAAGATTGCATTGGTGACTTGGAGTATGCGCCAAGTCCTCGGAAGATTCCATCTTAAGTCCTTCATGGGGCCTAAGGAGTGTGGCCCACTAGTTGGTCATCTGGGGGTCCTCAGCCCTGCCCACGTCTAGAAGACGACGTGGTTGGCATCGAACACCATCACTAGTGTCAGTGCTCTTGGCTCCACAATTGAGACCTCACACACTCAAGATGATCTCGAGGTTGCAAGCCATGAAAAATATCAATCCAGGTGAGGGGGTGCAAAATTCATAGCTCAACAAAGTGAGCCTGAACCAGATAAGAGCCACATAAAAATTGACCTAGCCGACCATGTACTTCCTACCCCCGAAGAAATTGACGAAGGGAAGAATCATGGCATCCGCTAGCGATCGTTGGAAAAGATCAGCATACTTGGCAAGGAACTCTTCAATGACTGGGGAATCATGTTGAATGAGTCCTAGGCATAGAGGTAGAACTATTTAGCTTTCATCTTTGAGGCCAGCCCTCCGTCAATGCCTTAGCAATCTGACCACTCATATAAGGGGTGAAATTTGGCAGTAGTCCCTTCCCACGTCGACGCGGGAAAGGTGAAGGCAACAATATCTAAGGAAACTGTAGAATGGTTTGGATAAAACTACCAAGGAGGAGCAAGGTGGGTCGGGTAGGGAATGAAGCATATAATACGTGGGGCATGCAGCCGGTAGCCCAATAGATGCGGCTGGGGCCGGTCACCCACATGGGAGCATACCATGCTGGCAAAATTATTCATGGAGATTGCCAACATTAGGTGATGCGGTGAAGTTTCTATAGACACTGGATCTAAGGTTGGCTCCCCAGTCCTCATAGGCGGTGTAACGTTGGCCACCTATTACTCATGGATTGTTGGAGCCCCACCAAATGTCTCGGGATCAAATATATGATGAAGGTGGGGGGGTTAGGTGTCCATTGTTTCCAGAGCATGGGGTTCGAGGAAGATCGAGATGATGTGCACCAACAACAAAGGGACCGATAGGGCCCCACCAAATGGTTAAGGATCTAAGGAAGGACAAGGGTGTCCAATGCTGCAAGAGCGTGAGGTTTGAGATGAATTGAGCCATTCTCTCTAGGGGATTCCTAGCACGAGGAAAACACTTCATTAGCTCTCGAGGAATGGGAGATCGAGCCCGTTGACTAGATCATCGCTGCACGAGTTTGAATCAAGTTGCATTTGGAAGGGGCCCTCGATCTACGAAAGAGCACCATGGGTCAGGGAGAAGGTCATGTGGGAGGGAACTTGCTTTTATCCAAAGGTGACAAAGCTGTCATGTGTTGGTGATTTGGTGCCAGACACACGTCAGCAAAGGCAGAAGTGGGACCTGGGTATTCCTTGCCATCCACGTGAGCAGGGCGTGCACAAGCATGGTGATGCCGACGAACTATGATTCACCACGTCGTTTTTTTGGAATGACATAGAAAACTATGGCCCCTCGGTCACACATGAGCGCATGGCGGGATTTCGGAGCTCGATGACTCGGCATCAATACAAGGCAAAGAGGGAGGCAGCTGAACAAACAAATAGGCCCAATGTTGTTTATCTTTACTAAATCCCGACATGGTCAAGTTCTTGAAGTTTGAAGCCACTTTATTCAATGCCGTCTATAATGAATAAAAAATGTCGCTTCATGAAAAATTTCTATATACGTGGTGGAAGACGAAAGTCCTCTAAAGCAGCAACATGGACTGTGACAGGGGAAGACAACAGACAGAGCAACAAATGCTCGGTCTTAGTTGGCTACACATCGATGGCGATACCGTCGACTTGGCTAGGAGTAGATCGTACGAGCATGAGATGGAGTCAGGGTTCGCTATCCACGTGGAGAGACGAAAGGCCGGCATATCAAAAGTACAACATGTGCGTTCATAGGGGTAAGTGTGTGTGCATATGTATAAGTGTATGTGTGTGACTATTTTAAAAAAGTGCTTGTTATGCGCTATTGGTGATGCCATTATTTTTTATGGTATATCATGTAATGCACACCCCCATTCAGATTTATGGCCTAAGAAATTCACATTTAACTACTGCAACTCCATGAAGGTTAGCATAGATTACCCACTAGAAGTTTTTCTCCCTTGACCCTAGGCGGATAGGGCAAACTCTCCTCTCCAAGCTTCACCGGCGAACCCGTGGATTTGCCTCCCCTATGCATGCCGCTCCGGCGGCCGGTGGCAGGGAGTGGAATCCCGATGCCTCCACTCCGGTTAGTAGTTTAGGTTAGGGTTTTTAGTCATTGTAGGTGCGGTGTTCGGACGGATGGTGGTGCTTCTTCTTCGAGTTTGTCTCCCGGGCTGAGATCCTCCCTGAGTTCGTCTTTTTTGGCATAGTCGATGAAGCTCCGGCGTAGATTCCCGTCGTCTCCTTTGGACGATGAGGTTAGGGTTTCTCGTCATTTGGCATGATTTGGTGTCAGGTGCTTCAGATCTATGCAAGGGTTCAACGACGACGACTGTGACACCAGGTGCATGAAGACTTTTCGACTATCATCGACAATGTCAAGCCAGGTTCGGTAGGGGAGCGGCGATAGCGGCGCATCGGCGGCTCGTTCTGGCGGCAGTAGTCGTCGTTCGGTGGTCACGAAATCTTGATGTAATTTTTATTATGTTCGAGATGCTTTTTAATTCTGATGAACTTTTATAAATGATCTGATGCTTTTCATGAAAAAAATCACATTTAACTACCGTTAATATCCTTAAATATCTCATCCTATAACTAAATGTTTGAACAATGCCCAACTACATACAATAATACACTATGCGAATTATTTATCGTATATCAGATATTTGACTGTTCTGGATTTCTCAAATATTTTTCATGAGCTAGTTTTCTTTAGACAGTAGTAATGAGCTCTTATCTTAGTATGGCCTTCCCAAATAAAAGAAGACAAGAAAAAAGGCGGGCCTGGCTCTCAGTGCAAGCGAATAAAGCACCACGAGATGTTAGCTGGACTTTTGCCAAAGCAGGCTGGAGGCCCAAAGTACTATTCGCAAACTGGCCACCACACGACGTGGTTGCTGCTGCCTTATCTGGCCACAGCGGCATAACTACATGTGCTCGTCCCTGTGTTGCTCTGTACTCGCCCCCACGGTGTTTCCAAGGAAACAGAGGCATTCCAAACGAACAGCTATCGTTGCATAGACGTACCCGTGATCGGTGCAATGTCGCCATCACAAACGCAACGGGCCAAAACCGAGAAGCAAAGAAGAAGAAGAGGCGGTCGCGCACACACGTAGTACGTACCTAGCCTTTCGGGGGCCTGGAAGATGCTCATCATGGCGCCGTACCAGTCGGCGTAGACGATGGTGACGTCCGGGTGGCGCAGCCGGAGCGCGTCGAGCCGCGCCGTGAGGACCCGGTTGTGGTGCTCGGCGAACCTGTTGAACCACGCGAGGCACCCCGTCTGCGGGTCGTAGTCCCCGGCGCTGGCGCTCCGGAACCGCCGCAGGTACAGCGGCGCGCACCCGAAGGGCAGGTTCCCGGGCACCATGAACGCCCGAGCGCCCATCCCGATCAGCTCCTCCACCGTCGCGGCCAGCTTCTCCACGACGGCCGGCACGAACGCGCGCACCCTCTCGCGCGGCATGCCGCTCGAGAAGGCGAAGTTGTAGTCGTTGCCCCCGATCTCGCCCACCGCCACCAGCGCGTCGGCCAGCACGTCGGTGCCCACTGGGAAATGCCACGTACGTAGTACGGGGTGTCAGCGATTGACTCATTCACTCGTACAGTACAGGCTAATTTTTTTAAAATAATACCCTTTTTTTACTAAATTTGGAAAATAATACACGGTTAAAATATTTTCTGAAAATAGGATCCAGTCGGCTTAGGTTAAGCCGACTGGACCTAGTCGGCTATGGCAAAGCCGATTAGTCCTAGTCGGCTTAACCTAAGCCGACTGGATTACATCCAGCCCTATTATATGAAAAACGCAACTAATCGTCTTAGGCTAAGACGATTGGAACTAATCGTCTTAGGCTAAGACGATTAGTTCCAATCGGCTTAGCCTAAGCCGACAGGTGCCCCACCCTGGTCGCCTCGCTCCCTCTCTTCCCCCCTCGACCCCGTGGACACACCCTGGTCGCCTCGCTCCCTCTCCCTCGCTCGCCCCTCTCTTCCCCCCTTACCCGAGCGCAACCATGGCGTCGTCGCCGTGACGCACGCGGCCACCGTCGCCTACTCGCCGCTCCATCGTGCCAAATGGGACCGCGGCCCTCGACTACGTCGCCTGCGACTTCGGATCGACGCCGAGAGGTCTCCGTTCGTCGCCAGCAAGCTCGACTTCGCCTCTCTGCCTCACCGGTCGCCGCCATCGATTCGGCCATCTCCGACCACCACCGGCTTCCCCGAGCGCTCCCCTTCAACGCTGTGAGCACCTCCTTCAGTACCCCTCCCTCTCTGCGCTCCCCGTTGCCCCCTAGCTAGCTCGCCACTAGGGCACAGTACATGTACATTGTGCATGATTGTACGGCATGTACCGTAGGATAGCTATAAGGCAGGTACGCAAACCGTTGAAGAAGGTTCGTGGGCGCCCTTTTGATCGGGAACGTCTAGGTAAGCGACGGGTCCATGCATGACTGGCAGCAGTATCGTGCAAGTTTTTGTAAATGAACTTAGTATCGTGCATGCGATGGGTCAGCGGTAGCAGTATCGTCGTACAGGGACTGATCTTGACACCGAATGTTGGGAAGAGCAAGATCTGGTGAAGGGGCCGTTTCTAAGGGCTCCTTTGATTCAAAGGAATTCTATAGGGTTTTTGGAGGATTGAGATCCTTAGGAATTTCCTACGTTGGTCCTTTGATTCATAGGATTGGATCCTATAGGATTTTTTCCTATGGAAATTTTTATACTACATTTCATAGGAAATCTAACATCCACTCCAACATCTTTTCACAATTCCTTTGTTTTTCATGTGACATCAAACACTCCTTGCTAATCCTATAGGGTTCAAATGGACATGCCACTCCAACCCTATACTTTTCCTATTCCCGCGTTTTCAAAATCCTACGAATCAAAGAGGCCCTAAGTTTCTTTTTCATGGTGGGCTACTTATATGGCAAGTAGTCGCCGTCAAACGTGCACAGTTTAGAGGGCCATGGCCCTGTATGTACTAATTAAGAGCGTAACTGTAGTCGTATAAGCACGTACATACAAGCCCTGTGCATGAGCAAGGGTCTTAGGGCATCTCCAACGACCAACCGGTACCTTAAAACGGACACACGGTACAAGCCCTGGCATGAGCAAAAGGTATCACTTCCTTTTCACTCGGTAAACAAGCCCTGGTTTTTTTCGGAACGTCTCTCCCGTGTCGCTCCCGTGTGGGCGACTCGGGAGGCAGCCCGCCCTAGCCGCCGCCACACAAATCCTTCCTTTCCTCCTCCCCGCCGCCGTCGGAGGACGCCGCAGGCGAAGCCGTGTGGCCGACGACGGCGGCAGGGACCTTGCTCGCGGCGCGGGTGGCTCTCGGACACGGCCGACAGCTTCTCGTGGACAACGGCGGCGATGCAGTGGCCTTGTTGATTTGATTCGGCTTGGACGGCTCCGACGGGTTGTTTCATTGCCGGCGTGGCGGCAGGGATGGTGGCGTTGAGGTCCGAATGTCTCTCGACCGGGCTGCGATGTGCGTTCGCTCCAGATCCATGACGGTGGAGTACGCATGCGCTTGCACTGGCCAGATCTGAACCGGATGTGGGGCTGTACTGCTAGTGTCCGGTGTGTGTAGTAGATTACACGTCCTGGAGTGGATCGATTGCTACTGAAGGCTAGCTTTGCACTGCCGGACCTCGGCATCCAGCAGGTTCGTCCATGGTGGTGGCTTGCCCCGATCTGGTTCTGTCGGATCATGGCCCTAACACTCTTCTTCCATCGAGTCATCTTTCTGTCAGATGTTGATCTCTTGGATTTGGCCGCTAACGAGTTCCGGTCTTCCCTGTCGGATATCTATATGGATTGGCGTATGTCGCCCCTGGATTCCTAGATCAGAAAGGCTCCGGTCGCGCGCGCTCATATTTTCAGCCAACACGGCCTTAAGAGGGTGCGACGCGAAGCTTCACTTTCTTATCGGTGTCATGGGACATGTCTAAGTCAAGATTTCCAAGGCAATGATAAAGATGGAGAAAGTCATATCGGCTGTGATTGGAGGTCTTGAAGCTTCGGTGGAAGGGTATATTGGATGCGATGAAGATTGTGTGCTAGGTGTATGGTGACTTGTTTCAGCGGCCTCGGAAAGCGGGGGCGACAACATTGGGGGATTGCATTTTTGGTGGTGCTCCTCGAGTACCGAGTCTCGATTCCCAGGGTGAAAGCCCAAGGAATGGCCTTTATTGGTTGTACCTGGCAATGACCTTGTTGTAGACATTGTTATGGGTGAACTCGAACTTTCTCCGGGGTGAAACCCAAGATCTTCGATCGGGCATCGACAACGCTTGTGCATTGTTTCCTTCTTGAAGGTGTTGCTTTTGGAGAACCTCTTTTCTATTCCGAGTGTTGTCTTTGGTGATGGTTAGAGTGCTGCTGCTGCTAGTGATTGTTCACTATGTCGGGGCCTTTTTTATTTTTTATTTTTTCGTTCTTTTTTTGGCTGTGTGTATCCTTGATGTCTTTTGACATTTTGTTGGTACAGAGGCCGGGTGTAATTGGTATATTCGCGATATTAATATATTCCCTTTGTCGAAAAAATGAGCAAAAGGTGTCCACGGTTCAGATATTTGGGGGCGTTTTGATGGACCGGATTAGAGATGTCCTTACCCTTTTTAACATGGTATATGCAGCACAGTGATGGAGGACATGTAATATGTTCTGTTACTAGCGGCCAGTTTTTTTAGTGACTTTTTCGGTCTTCTAAAATAAGTTGTTTCCTACCTAGTTTGTTGCAGAAGAGGCTTCTAACAAATAAATTTGGTTGTACTTCTAGATTAAGCTGGGTTTAGCTTATTCTAGAAGCCAGCTAAAGAACTGACCCACTTCTAAGAGAGAGAAAAAGTTGATGAAGTTGAATCTCTTCGCTGTCTTGTGGTGTTCCACGCCGGCCTCTTGGATCTATGACTCTTTCCATTATGTTGGCTTCTTTCGGGGAGGTGATCTTGATAATTTTTCGTCAAGGATCAACAATGTTAGCCATCTAATCAAGGCATTTTCATTTCTTTGTACTTGCTTGAATACAATGTTTATGTCATATAGTTCTTAATGGCGATTTAGCAAAGTTATTTCGTTGTTGTTTGAGAAATAGGGAAGCTGAAAAAATATCTCCACCTCTTGTGTTCCTATAGTGGGCATTACTAGTCGAAACCCTAGCTATTAATACCCCATATTCCTCATCACAAATGTTTTGGTCATTGCAACAATGGTCCTCTTTCCCCACATATCTATGATCGACAATTCGAGGAATCCCTTTGCTTGCACAGTGTTCTTTGACATTCTAGAGGGGCTAACAACATAGATAGGGAGGTGGCTACACAGAGTAGCGGCTTCCTAGTTTGGTCTAGATTAGTTGATGGCAGCCTAGGGTAACGTAGAAGCCATCGACCGGGTGAGTGTGAGTCGTCAACGATGGAGAACATGAAAGGTAGGGGGGGCTATGGCACTGGACATCATCCTTCTTCTTTTGATGTGTGGTGCTGCATATAAATCCTTTAGGAGAATCGATCCAGCTTCTGCAAATTTGTGCACACAGACATGTTGTGATGCCACAATGATGCCGACAATGACTCGTCTATGGTATGTCTATCATTGGTTGGATCCTAACTATAAAGTTGTGTTGTGGTGATATCATTCGAGTTAAAGACATTGAATCGACATTCCTTGGTTAGTCAATAAATCATGTCAACCCTAGCGGCATTAAATACTTGAAGGTGTTAATACCAGAGATTTTGACTCTTAACTTTTAGCATGAAAAAGTTCTTGTTCCTGTCACTAGTCAAAATGTATGGCGACCTACTATCATGGAAAAAAAAAACATCCGAAATTTTTATGGGAAATAGGAAAAGTGAACTACAAATCTGATTTATTTTTCTGATAAATGTAACAAAATGGTTGGACAAATTAGCTATATTATCAGAAATTGAAAACCAGAAATTCCGTGGGTGTGGGAGAATTGGAGATTAATAAATATCAAAATAGCTTTGATAAGTTCCCTGGTTTTACTCGTAATTTTTCCTTTTTGACTATTTAAAAGTCTGTGGTTTATTTAGTAAATTTCCTGGAATATTATTTCTTATCCAACTTTCCCTTTTTGTTGTCATCCAATTTCTGTTTTTTCATGTATTCTTTCGGTCTCTTGTTGAAAAAAAAAACAAATGTTTCTGAAAAGAATCTAACATGTCATTTTCTGTTTAATTCTATGTCACTTTATCAAAATTGCCTAGTAGTTGACATGCATAATACTAGATATGATACTTTCACTATGGACAGCCTTAAAAAAATTACGCGGTGTAAGAAAACACGCTGACTTGTTGGACAGGAAGATCATTTACAGCAAGCAATTAATCCTAAAAATCCCGTTTGTCCATGTTTTGCTCATCTTTGTTTATATATCTCTCTCTCCTTTTGAAGCATTTTCTACATCTCTTTCCCGGAGTTGGCACCACCGTGTTCGTGGCAACGGAAAAGATGGAATTCCGTGGAAGATACACGTTGCGGAAGCGGAACACACACCAGTGCCATCAAGGCGCCAGCCAACACGTCCACACGCACAATTACACGGAGCTGAGAAGCTCCTAAGCAAAACGCTGAAAGAAGTTAAGAAAATGCAGACGCAAGCAGTTTGCTCACCGATGAAGTCGATGACGAGGCGGCCGTCGCTGGCCCGGCCGGTCGGACGGCCAAAGAACGTCGTCCCGTACGGCGGCGCTCCGTACGGGCTCGGGTTCTTCGCCGTCAGGCGCACGTAGTTGCCGGTGTCGGTGAGGAAGTCGCCGAAGCTGAAGATGCGCGAGTAGCAGCTGAGCGCCGAGCTGCCGCTCCCAAGGCCCAGGAGCAGGAGAGCATGCGACACGGCGAGCGCCAGCGAGAAATGGCCTCCCAGGAACCACATAGGATGGGACAGCTATTTACCGGCCGGTCGCTCAGCGAGTGAGCCGGCAGCGTGGCCGAAGAAGCAGAGAGGGAAATGAGAAGAGCATGAGCTAGCTTAGCTTAGCTTGGCCAAGTGGGCAGGGCAGCCGGTGTTTCCTGTTGAGCGTTTGCGGGGAGCTCGCGAAGCCATTATGAAGGCATATATGCCTGAACTGAAAGCGTCCTCGTATACGCCTTCTAGCGTACGTTATAAGGGGTCGGCCCCATGTAATTTCTCTACCTTCTACAATGAAATGATACGCATCGCGTGTATTCGCGAAAAAATAGGCATATATGCGTGTGCAGGAGATGGATGGATGACAGGTTGCCGTCCAAGGATTGCAAGGACCCAAGGACACGATCAACAAGGATGTAGACACCACTGCCATGGATGGATACCGGCATAAATACGTACAGGCATGCCTGTGAAACGCCAAACTAACCGAGCAATTAACACCGTTTTCTCATAGAAAAGAATCGTGCGTTGCCATTCAGATCTGTTTTTCACCTCCCCATGTCGACAAGCATGCATGCCCAAAGAGTAGGCATTTCACCATCTCATTTTCATGGGTGAATCGAGGAGGACATGGAGCAGCCAGATAGCGTGATGCAGATCGGCTTGTCCATGGGCGATTGATTGTCTGCGGACTCTACCCCTTTGCTCGGTCTTTCTATCTTGTTTGTTTCCCGGCAGAGGTTCACAAAATGGTGGGCCTGGTGGCCCAGGTCCAGGAATGTGTGGGTCTTAACGAAATTGGCAGGCGCTCACTTGTCATTTTGTTCTCTTCCGTGATTTGAAATGCCATGTGCGCAGTCGATTTCAGCAAAAGGTAGATTGGCTGCGTTTGAGCAAGGAGAGCAGCAGTTCGCGGACGATGGGACTTGGCTGGAGGTTGTTAATTCACTCGATTCGACATTGATTCAGATGACCAAATAAATTACGGTGGGTAACTCAGAGGAAGGTGTGTTTGAATATATTATCATTTTTTCGTTAAGTTTAATCCAAAAAATCAATAGACAAAAGATGATTTGTGTACAGGACATGATAATCAGATCAAAAAAGTAGTACTGTATAAGCTAGACATGCAAATCAGTAGATAAAAGAAACATAACGTGTCCATCTATGTATTTATGCAAAGGCTAGAGGCCCGATGTTTGTTTGTTTTTTGAAACAAGGCACGAGCTTTGCCTTTTCATTAATTAAGCAAGAAGAAAGAGTATGTATAAGGCCGAAGGCCAAAGCTCAAACGGATTACTCTTCCGGGATGATCGCTCCTAAGTGCTTTGCCCTCGCGATACACCACAACCTAGCCTCTCTATTGATGTTGTCAAATACAATCATAGGCAAAGATGAAAATTTACGAAAAACTCTAGCATTTTTCTCATTCCAAATCTCCTAAGACACTAGCATAAGAACGGAAGCAAAGGAATTGTTTGGTCACATATTGAGGCTCATTTTTTAAATAAACATTTGTATCATTTTGTTTGGTCACATATTGAGGCTCGTTTTTTAAATACGTGTTACTCATTTTTTAAATAAACATTGTATCATTTTTTTTACTGATAAAAAAATTGAACTATGCTAACATTCTTTTACATTGTACAAACATTTTCTGAAATTGTCATGAACACTTTTTTGAAACTCGTCGACATTTTAATAAATATAACACTTTTTAAAAATCTAATTTTTTTAATTACGTGACATTGTTTTGAATTTCATGTACATTTTCTAAATACGTGATGTTTTTCAAAATGTCAAATATTTTTGTACACATGATTAACATTTTTCGTGCACGTGATTAACAATTTCTACTTTTTTCCTTCACATTGAACATTTTCGTATACATCATAAATAGTTTTCTATACACGCTTAACATTTTCAAATGCATGATTAACATTTTTAAATTGTTTTTATAATATTTATATTTAGAATATTTGGAAATATAAACAATAGTAAATAAAATAAATGCAAAGGACAAAAACAAAAATGTGAAGGAAAAAAAGGAAATTCAGACGAGCTTTATTAATCAATCAAAATATTTACAAGAATTACCAAAACTGTCGTGGGGGTTGCCCAGCCAAACATGTCTCCCACGATCGAGAGAGACACGATACCTAGCCAAACTATGAGCATCGAGATTTGTTGCTCCTCGTTCAAAAGTTAAATTACAAGAACTAAATGTTTTTTTTCTTGATTTCTAATCTCTTTTGTGACCCCCTCATAGCTTTCTCCCCCTCCTGGATGATATTACCAACAACTTGCTTACAATCTGATGCGACATAGAATTCCGAAATCCTCCACCAAAGCCATGCTCCTCGCATGTTATAGCTTCCATCAAACTTGAGTTCAGAAGACCCCGTATGACTATCACCGATGATTCCAGATAAGTACCGTGTCGATCACAACAAACTGCAGCAGTTGTGCCAACATTATGATCATGTGAAATGCATGCGTCCACATTGAATTTGACTTGCTTTTCCGGCGGAGCTCGCCATCTTGGTTGGATCGTGTTTGCTGGATGTGTTGTGATCGCATGTGTAGTGGTAGGGCCTGTAGCTGATCCAACTCTGCTACATATATGCTCACAAATAAATGGGTTGAAGTGGACTCTGGTTGATACCTTCATGGATAAGTTTCCTTCTCGCCGTCCACAAAATCACAACCAACCGAGTTAGATCATTGTGGGGAAGCACCTCTATCATAGAGAATAGCCAGTTACGGGTTAGAGGTTTTGTGGTGGCCATCATAAGCTCTAGCAGATCTTGGTCCACCGGTGCTCATACACATCTCACCATCAAACACTCAATAAGACTATGCCTTCACGAATCATTCATACCACATATCGAGCATTATCTGTAACAGACATATTCCTGTGTTTCCTAACATACTCGGTGGGTATAGAAGTTTTTGCTAGTCGCCATAAGAAGAATTTTAGCTTTGTCGGAACCATCACATTCTAAAGGGATGTCTACGTCTTCTAATTTTCTGATGTATCTGAAGAGCCCGCCCTGTGCTCAAGACAATCTTTCCTTCTATTTTTTATGAAGATCATCATAGGACACGCTGAGTGAAACACTAAAAACTCCTCACTTTTCAAAGTTGCAGGCCTAAAAATCTAAGATGTTCCGAGTGCAAATAGGGATATCCGTGGCATCATAAGAAAGAAAAACTTATCCAATAAGCTCCATGTTCCACCTAGCATTAGCTGAGTCGATCAAATAAGACACCTTTTATGGTGGGTCGTTCACACGCAACACAAAGGTCTCGTATTTTCTTTCCTCCAGCCCTCCCTTCATATATCTATAGTAGTTCCATTGCCAACTCGTTTGATGAGCCCAACCCTGAAAAATCATCCGACAAAAATATGCATGATGTAAGCATGACACGCCCACGTGGTTACTAGGCCGCTCCAGCAATGGCTCTCTGGCTCTCTGTAGGCAACGGGCGGCACATAGATGCGTCTGAAAACTGGTACGACGCTAATTCGGCGCCTTAAGCGCCGCTTCATACTAGGCACACGCCCACGTGTACAGTAGGTCTAGTAATGGGCCGGCCAATATTCTTCTTGTTTCATTTTTTCTGTGTTCCCCACCTGGGTTTTCTACATTTTATTTTTCCTGTTTATTTTTTCATTTTTTCTAAATGCTTGAACTTTTTTAAAATCAATTATTTATTTTTCAAAATTGATGAGTTTTTGAAATTTGTAATTTTTTTTTAAAAATGATGGGTTTTTCAATATCGATGAAGTATTTTCAAATTTGTAAACTTCTCTTCAACGTTGATAAACTTTTTTCCAAATATGTGAATTTTTTATATTTGATGATTTTTATTAAATTGATGAAATTTTTTCAAATTGGTAATTTTCCAATATTTGATGAACGTTTTTTCTAAAATCCGTGAAATTTTCAAAATTTATAAAAGAAATACTCAAAATCATGTTTTTTATTTTTTATGAACTTTTTTGAATTTGCGACTTTTTTGAAAAAAAAAATTCAAAAGTCAACAATTGACCCCTCAACTGGTCAACCGTCGAACGAGACGAACCAGGTGCTCCCTGTGCGAGTGATTGGTCGCGCGCCTGATGGGCCGGCCCATTTATGCTTGTGTGTGGGTGCCAGATCCCCTTTTCTTGTGTGTGGGCGCAGAAGCCGTCACTTTTCTTTTGAGAGGAAGAAGGCGCCGGCTAGGACTCATGGTGCTATTGACCTATTGTACAACTTAATTCAAAACACATTCTAAGTGGGCCATATGGTCGGGCCTTTCACCTCTCTTTTTTCCGGGCAGGCTTCCACCATAGTCACATTCAAAAAGAAAATTAACCCGTGAACCAACTTGTGATTGGATGGTTAGAGAGACAATGGTATCCTCATCCCATCAGGGTTCAAATCATGGCGCTCGCATTGTTTCTGGATTTATTTCAGTATTTCTGATGATGTGCATTCAGTGGGAGGAGATGTTTCCGTCAACGACGAGGATGAGTGTATGCGCATATATATGCGTGCTTGCGTCTGTACAATGTTCAAAAAAAAATCAACCCCGTTAAAAAATCTTGCCACATTTCCCTCTTATGTGTTTTTAGCATTTTCAGTTTCAATGAAGTAAAACTGGGAGTGTCACAGCTAGATGACTAGAGGGCAAGAAATGAAATTGGCTCAAATACTAAATAATCAAGAAAGAGCACACGTTATCACGATCCTCAAGGTAACCAGGGGCGGAGCTCCCGGTAGGGCAAGGTTGGGCGCCCGCCCTACCTTGATTCGCTGGATTTTTTTACGTATAGGTATCTGTTTGTATATGCGCACGGCGCTCGCTCAGATCGATCGATACCTGGAAGAAATTGCTAAAAAATCGCTGTGTTTTTGGACCGTGAGCAGCCAGCTTGTTTGGGCTTGTTTGGGCCGTGAGCAGCGATCCTGTCCTCTAACCGTCCAGTCCAACGCACGCACGAAGAGATCTAGTTCGTCCACGTTTTTTTGCTAAAAAAAAAATCCAGTTCGTCCACGCCACCATGCGCACGAGCACCCTAGCAGCACTTAGCGGCACGCAGCGAGCATGTATGGAGCGGCGACAGTCAGCGCCCACATGACACAGTTCGCGACGCACACCCTAGCGCTAGCGGCTAGCCCACACGACAGTCCTTGTTTATTATCTTTGAGATCACATAAAATTATTTGCATGCATTGTTAATATGTATGGTCTACTTTTGATTTTGCATCGATTTTTCTTATGCTTTAGGTGTTCGCCCCACCTCAATTTTTTTTCGTCCTCCGCCACTGAAGGTAACACCACAGATACCATGGCATGGAGTGGCAAAACAGCATCCAACGTCCAAATCATGATTTTCCCTAGCCTCCTACAAGTCGTCACCGCCATCTTCGTAGTCAGATTCATGATCCTCCAAGACCCACCTCCCGTCGGCCCCCTTCACCATGTTCTTGTTGTGGTGCACCTTCCAGCCCACCGGCACGGGGTGCTCGTCGGTGAGGCAGTCGTCGAACTTGTTCACCAGCGCGATGTCCCGGTCGACCACCAGCTCGAACTCCCCGTGCTCCCCCTGCCACCCGGCGATGCCGTGCAGGTGGCACTCGAGGTCGTGCGACTGCGACTCGTTGCCGTGGGGCTTGAGGAACGGCGAGCGGCGCGTGTCGATCAGCAGCTCCACGCCGACGTCGGCGTAGCCCACGGGCGGGTACAGCGGGATGCGGTCCGGCCGGTTCCGGACACGGAGCATCCGGAGACCTGGGAGGCGGTGGAAGATGTCGCGGAAGTCGCGGTCACCGGTGCGAGGGCTGCCGAAGACGACGGCGGTGACCGGCGCCCGGCGCTCGGACGTGCAGAGGGCGGATTTGTTGTAGTAATTTGCGGCAATGTCGACGGCGTTGAGCGTGGCCAGCGTGGCGCCCAGGCTGTGGCCGATCACGGTGATGCTGGTCTGCTCGTCCTTGTATTTGTCCATCAGCCTTGCAATCTCTGTCAGGGCCAGTTCTTTTGGTAGCTTTTTTGAGCTTCCAAAATAAGTTGCCCCCTACCCAGCTTATTCTAGAAGCCCAACTGAAATTTTCTATTTAGAAGTCTATTAGTCCAGTCTTAACTAGTAGGCTTCTAAAAAAATAATTTTGGTTGGGCTTCTAAAATAAACTGAGTAGGGAGCAACTTATTTCAGCTTATTTTAGAAGCTAGCAAAAGAACTGGCCCTCGATACCTGTTCAGCCAGTTTACAACCGTACTGAACTGCGGATATATGCATAGTACTTGTCGAGAAAGAAGCTGAGCACACGTACCTGCATCCTGGCGCTCTGCTTGCTCAGCTCCGAGCCTTCGTCCGCGGACGTGTACAGCGACAGGTATCCGCGGTGCACCGACGGTTCGGACCCGTCGGCGCCCTCCGCTCCGAGGATCCCCGCCGCCGAGGCGAACGCGAGCTTGAGGTCGGCCACCCACTCCAGCGCCCGCTGCGTGCCGCGCCACGCCACGACGATGTCCCGACGCCCGAGCGCGGCCGTGCCCTCGTCCGTGGCCACGGCCACGTACCCCATCCAGTTGTACTCCCTTGCGCGCCCGTTCCGGCACAGCGGCCGGAGCAGCACCTTGCCGTGCACGTCGGCGCTGGCAGTGGCGTAGATGTACCGGGTCACCGCGTACCAGCCCGGGTGGGACACCTCCACGCGCCGGAAGAGGTCGGCTCGCCGGTACCGGCACATGCCGGCGTTCGGGGACCGGCGCTCGGCGATGAACGCCTCGTACGTGGCCATGATCATCTCGCCGTAGGTGATGAGGCAGCGCCGGAGGTCGACGTCGAGCGGGTCGAGCTGGCCATCCCAGTGGTCGCTGCCGTGCAGCTCCCTCCATCGCGAGGCCATGTCGCCGGAGAACATCGCCAGGGCGTGCTGACCTTTGTGCGTGGTCGACTGAACGGAAAACTCTGGTTCGACCTTGTGCGGTTGTGTTGTGCCTCCGTCGTGCCAACCTGTTTGTTTTAGTTCCCGGCGAAGTTAGTTGACCTGGTAAGGTACAAGTGGAGGGTATTTTTATGCACATGCTACATGACAGACTGATGCCGCCCTTTTTTTTTTGCGAGAAAACTTCAGATTTATTCATCTTCAATCATAATAATACAACAAACATCAAAAATAATAGAAATTAAATCCAGATTCATAGATCACCTAGCGACGATTACAAACACTGAAACGAGAAAAGCGGAGGAAACACATAGTAATAAGAGATTTTTCCTATGGTAGCATTGGTTAAGCCTTTAGTTCAAATGAATATAGCAAAGGAAATTTTCTTTTGGTCGGTTTTAGCGGAAAACACAGAAATTTTCCAATCTAATTAGACCTCCTTTTCAAATTTAGACAAATCCTTGAAGGTATAAGAACATGCTAATTATACCTTTTCATGTGGTTTGACTTTAATTTGACTGTTTATTAGGGTTTCCGTGTTTTTCATGTTTCTGTAAACCAAACACCCAAGCCTGTAAAATTTCTATGTTTCTTAATTCTATATTTTACACATCCATTCCTATTCAATTCATGTGTTTTATCCTTTCATGCATTTTCAGAGACCCGCGAACCAAAGCAGCCTGACAGTCCACACAGGGACGCCTCACCATATCAATGTACTACCATGTTCTTTACATGTTGTTAATGTAGTGTTGGCTAGTAGTTTTCTTCGTAAAATATAACTATGAATGAGAACATCCAAATATAGAATTTCACTATGTGAACATCTTAGAAATAGTACTTATACTTCTGGAGGGAGCAAAATATCGACAATCTATACCTACTATTAAAGTACAGAGTGCTTCTGCCCGTACGTCATTAAAATTGCCCCCGAAGTTGCAAAATATTACCCACCAATGCCATCTATAAGTTATAAAAAACGTTCCACACAGAAAAATCCGGACTGGGCCGGCCCATTTAAGAACCTCCTATACTATGCCCAGCGCGCTAGAAAAAGACACAGCTCACCTGGGCCGGCCCATATATGGATGATCAATTTTTTATTTTTGGTTTTTCTTTTTCGTCGTTGTTTTTTTCTACTCTAAATAATTTGTGAATTTAAAAAAGTTTCCAAAATTAAAAACTGGGAATTTTAAAATAATATTTAATAATTCATAAATGTTTGTGGCTTCAGAAACTGTTTCTGATTTTTAAACAATATTAGCAAATTTTCTAATAAATGTCAAGGAAATAAACATACATTCATGAGTTTTCCTAAAAAAGTTCATGTATTAAAAAATGTTTTAAAATTTCACAAAATTTCGCCAATTCAAAAAATATTCATGTATTAAAAAATAGCATAAAATAAAACTGTTCATAAATATACGCTGATTCACAAAAGATCATGCAGTTCAAAAAATGTTCATTAATTTTGAAAATTGTTTCATCAAATCCCAAAAAAATGTTAGTCAATTCCGGAAATGTTCGCTGATTAAACAAAATGTTTGCAAATAGTATAATATGTTCATGAATTCAGAAAACGTTCTTGATTTTACAAAATGTTCGTGAATTTAAAAAATGTTCACAATTTCAAATATGCTCATGAGTTTAAAAAAATGTTCATGATTTTTAAAAATTGTTCATGTTTTCACAAAAATGAGAGTGATAGTGTATATCGATGTTGTAGTAAAATGTGATCATTGCCATTCGAAATTATGATTTTTTTTCTCCCGTTGCAACGCACGGGCATGTTTGCTAGTGATAATTTAAAGCTGGTCACATCGCTAACCTCACGCGGTCGATTCTAACCACCTCGTTCTTTCTACTTTAGAGATGGCAGAAGCCACCACCTTGGTTGGAACCATCCGGAAGAGGAAAGCCTAGTGTCACCGGCCCCTTCCTTCTCCTCTCCTTCTCATGCTCTCACTCCTACTATTCATCGCCATCTCCGCCCTTGTCTTTGTTAGAAATATGCCCTAGAGGTAATCATGTATGATGATATTTTCTATGTGTTTATGAATAAAGATAGCCCTTAGACATTATCAATGATGTGTATTAACAAGTACGTGACTTGTTTGTGAGACTATGCATTGTATGATGATTGTCCTAATTGGTCCCTAGTTGAAAGGGTTGTGTGAACGCGCAACCAGTTAGACTAGCATATGACATGGTGGATGGTCCAGTCTCACTGACCATGTAGCATTGGATGCTAGCCGAATAATATGGACTCAAAAAGATCTGGTCGGATTCGACGTAGTCGGATCCGAGTCGAGATAAGGTCTGAGTTGGACAGACATGACTATGAGACGCAGTGATAGGTCATCTGTGAGTCTCTAGTAAAAAATATGTTCTATGTCCTAAGACCTGAGCTGACGCATGTACTCGGGATGGTGATAGACCTGCTTTAGGCCGATCAAACGCTACTCCGTAACTGGGTAATTATAAAGGTAGGTTTCGGACTTGTCCGGACCCATGCTGCGAGACATGGTTGAGCAGGATCGGATTTTCCCCTCCGATCAGGAAAGATATACTCCGGGCCCCTCGGGTGATCCGACCTGAATAAGCATGGCCATGCAATGAGGATTATGAGATAATCTGAAATGTTGGTCGGATTCACTGGAACGAGAAAGAGGTCATGCTGCAACAAGGATGACCATGTTGCCTTGAGCATGACAACATATATCCTGTGACAAAGGGAACAAAAGTGTGAAGTACATGTTCGCCTAACCAGCTTCATCAGCCACTGGGAGTCGGCACGCTTTGCTAGAGGCCGCTACCGACTAGCCGAGCCGGATGTGATCAGACTCGCGACCAAGTGAAAGAGAACCTAAGGGGTCGCGCGCTTAAGGGAAGGAACTTATGGGCTTTAGGATCCGTGCGAGGCCCAAGTGTTGAGCCCGCGACGGATGCCTATATATAGTGGAGGTGCGGCACACTCATTCAGTTGATTGCTTCGGCGTCGTCATTAGGGCTTTGCATGTGTTGCAAGTTGACACCTCCACTCGCCGCTGACTGTGTGATCGGACCTAGCAGTCCGCCGCACGGTGTTCCTCCTGCACGCGCGGATACTGTTAGAGGTGGTGCACTTACGCCGCTCCGGTGAACCTATATGTGGGATCCGACGACCTGCTGTTCGAGGGAGATCGGACGAGGAGGAGACGACTCTGGATGCGCTGCCCCAACTCTACTTCCGCTGCACGACATTGCACGTCTAGTGGTAACGATATGTGATCCATCTCTATAGCATGATCGTGGTTGTTCTGCGCGTAGGAAAATTATATATTGCAGCCGATGCACCTACCGTAGAACCCAGCAGTCTTCCCCTCCACAACGTACCCACCAGCGCAGACCCCACCACCAGCTTTCTCTATCCGTGGCCGGAATTGTTGTTGCACCACCTCACCGCCCGTCTCTGAGACATTCTTCTAGGCCCCCATCCCCTCTCACGCAGCTCGTCTCCACCATCCGCACCATAGTTGGTTGCATCATCTCTAGCTCTGGCTCATTCCTAGCTCGCTTGTGTCGTCGACGGCGACTCAGGCTCAAACATGGGACACCTACGTCGTCGCAAGTTCCGTCTTGGTGCAGTGCCACTATGGCCTTTGTTTTCTCCATATTTTTTTGAAATGAGATGATATCAAGAGAAGAAATATATTGGTGACAAGATAGGAAAGAGAGGGGAGAGAATGAATAAGGAAGAGAGAGAGAGTGGTAGGGAGAGAGAGGGGGGAGGGAGAGAGAGAGTGGACCCCACACATGGTTTGCTTGACCCCATGAGGCGGTCGGCCACCAAAGAGTCAAATCGAAAAATATTATGAGACCGATTCTAAGACATGTGGCTATTTTTCCAAGAAAAGCCTGAGTTGAATGTGATTTGGATATACATTTTCTTCGGTTTTCGCCCTATATTTTTTGCATACACTCACTAACCCCCTTATTAATACTAAGAAGAAATATTTATTTCAACTAATATACCAAATAAACAACAAGTGCAATTGTAAAAAGAAAGTGTGCATTTACACAAGAAAACGCCAATTCTACATGAAAAATAGTGTAGTTGCAAAATCAATATGCCTAATAAATAAAAACAAAATTAAAAATCATATCGGTAACAATATATAAAAAAAGCCTTGTAAATAGCAATTGTACAAAAAAGTGAATTGCAGAAAGAAAGTGTATTGCACAAAGTACAATATGTTGAAAAGGTCGTGTTATACAAAAAGCTAGGGTTTCTGCCTCCTGTCGGCGCCGCCACAGGTCCGCCTCCACTCCGGTGGCCCTAGGGCCATGGGGGCGCGATGGATCTCGGCAAGGGCCGGCGGGAGGGCTTCGTTTTTAGTCGTTTCTTTCAGTTTTGCTAGGGTTTGTGTCATGTTCACGAAGACGAAACAGCGGCGGCTCCCTGAAGATAAAGGTCTCCCTGCCTGGCCCCCGTTCCGGCGGTGCTTCTAGCACCGTTGGTGGGCGTGTGGAGATGTGTCTCCGGCGGATATATCTTTGGTGGATTTGCTCGGATGTGGTCGTTGTTCGTCTACGTTCGTGTGTCTTCGGGTTGGATCCTTCTGATCTATGTTATTCTTCATCTGCGGCGGTTGCTGTTCTGGTGCGCTGGTCCTACGGGGCCTTAGCACGACGACTTCCCGACTGTCTACTACAACAAGTTGTGCCCGACTCCGGCGATGGAGGGGCGATGACGGCGGCGCGCCTTCGGCTCGCTTCAGTGCTTGTAGTCGTCGCTAGGTGGTCTACAGATCTAGATGTAATTTTTATTATTTCTGGTATTCGTTGTACTGTCATGATTGAGAATGAATAGATCGAAAATTTTCCCGCAAAAGAAAAGGTCGTGTTATACACACATGTAAATTTTCAAGTTCAAAGTAAAATAAATTTACGTCACAAGAAAAATCATTTGGGGGATACAAAAGAAATCATGAAAGGATAGTAGTGGTAAAAAGTACAACATCATTATCCACGCATAATTTATTTTTGTTAGCTCTTGCCTGCCAAATGTTTATCTGTTTGAATATTAAATTTTACATGTCATTTCTTTTGCGGGGTAAATTTTACATGTCATTAACATCACCTTTGTAACTATGAAAAATTTAACAAATTTGTAAATGTGGTTTCTACGATGTCTTCACTGTAATCGGGTTTCACCAAATATTTTCTCTAGAAACAATGAGTACAAGGTTCAACCGCTCGCTCATGATTTTCCTTCCATTTTTTCATTAAAAAAATGAGTTCAACACAGGAGGAGCTATGCTCGAATTAAATAGAAGGGTGAGGCTCGAACCTGGCTTATTTAGTCCATCACTTGTGGTACTAATCAGTACGACTCCAGGCCATTTTTTCATAATCAGATACGTGTAACCTGCACGAATCTCACGACAAGATCACGTGATCTACTCCCTTCGTTCCAAAATAAGTGTCGAAATTTGCGACACTTATTTTGGAACGGATGAAGTATAATTTTTTGAAAAAGTCACCTAAGCATGACCAAGAATATTATCTGTTGTAGTTTAAATATGATAGGCTTTCGTTCCCTACCATCTATAGGACCACCCCTTCGGTCTTTCTCCTGCCTTTTCAAGGTAAGAACTTTTAATGATCTTATCTCAAACAAAAGAACAACCTTTCATTGTCTAAGAACAAAACATTAACTACTTTCCCAAAAGCCATCTTCTGGCATAAAAATAAAAACGCCTTTTTCCAAAAGCCAGGATGGAAAGGTGGTTCTAGATCCATGACGCCGACGCAAGCAACGGAAAAGATGGAATGAAATGAAGGCAATAAGCTATATCTTGAGACGAAGCACATCATGACCTTTGAATTTTGAACCTTACCGAAAAAGGGTTCCCCACTTTATATTATAAAGCAACCATCACCGAATACAATCGAGAGACCAAACAACGCACACAACACACACACCCAAGGCAAGATACAAAGGTGCCGGGCACCGACAACAATAGAGAGGTGAGCCAGACAAAAACGAGGCCAGGCCTCCAAAGCGATGCCTCCAAGAAGGGTACGACCAAGGTAGCCGCCACCACCCGATCCGCGAAGATTAGGTTTTCACCCGGAGCAAGACGACATGAGGGGGAGCGCCGTGACGGAGCCTTCAGGAAGGGTACGACGACCACGGCCGCTGCCGCCACCGTCGGCCAGTCAAAGAACTAGGCAAGTGGTGTACCTCGGCACTCGCACCCCACCATCGCACCCTAACTCCGACAACCACCCGCAACCACGCCACCCGCGAGGCCATTGTTGTCCGCCCGCACCTGAGACGCACGCTCCGCCCACAAACGTCGCGCCTCCCACCGCTAAAGCCGCCGCCCTACAACCAGACATCCCCGAGACCTACACAAAGGCCGCGGCTTTGGATCAACCGATGGCCCTCGACCGACAGAGCCACCCGCAGACGCTCCGTTGGTAGAGTTGTGCCAACCCGCCCGTGGCCGAGGAACGAGGGAGAAAGCGGAGCAGACGAATCCGAACCGGCACCCCGCGCGGCGATAGGTGACGCGACCGCGTCGAGGCCACCCATCCCTCCAACCGAGATCCCCGCCGACCCTCCAGTCGCCCCACCATGGTAGCGGCACAGCTCTCCGCGAGGCCATCCGCAAACGTGCGCCCGCCAACGAGGGAGCCCAGATCGACCTGCCGCTGCAACCGAGGTATCTCATCAGGGAGGCCCTCCCGCGCCGAGCGCCGCCGTCCAGCCGCAAGGGCCCGACTGAACGGGAGCACCCACATCCACCGCTGCCGCGTCGCCCCCACACCAGCACGCCACGACGAGAGAAGCTGCCCGCGACCCGCAGCGTCAGAGGCGGATCCGGACGCAGGGAGCCGACGCCGCCGTCACCGTCGGCTGACCTGCACCACCACCAAACCGCCCGTCGCACCACCGCCACGCCCCCGTCACCGGCCCGCGCCGGAGCGCCGATGAGCTGCCGCGTCCGGCCACCAGCGCTGCATCCCGGCCGCGAGGGTCGGCCCGCGCCGCACCCCCAAGCGAGGAGACGAAGGAGCCGGCCACCGCCGGCGACGCACGGGCTTCGCCCGCGCGCGCTCCCTGGCGGCGGCGGGGGGAGGGGGGAGGGGGAGGAAGGGGGAGGCGGCGGCGGATCTGGGGTTGCCTCCCGGGGATGCCCGCGGGAGCGCCTCGGGAGAGAGGAGAGGGGAGCGGGGGTGGGCCTGGATTTTTAACCTTCCTTGGCGCCCGCGACTGGAGGACAGGGTACAGTGGCCTATCCGGATGCAGAGGCAGGGGGGAGGGAGGGTGTGGTTGATTGTTCTTGTCGAGTGATCCATTCATTCATTGTTCGTGTCGCGTGCAACGATGCCAATATTAGATCAACGAAGGGCGATAAAGAAATGCAACACGAGAGATATGGAGCAGCCATGCAAAAGAAAAGAAAAAAGAGATATATGGACCAGGGACGGGGAAGTCAACTGGACCGGAGATAAATGGATTATTTACTGGTTGATTAAGAAACAAATCTAAGCGTACCCTACAAGGTTTTTGTACTTTGAACTGTTTCCAAGTGGGTTTGGTGGCTCTTGTTTACTTTGGAGATGCGATATGGAACAGAGCTGGGCATGACTGTTGTTTTCTTTCAATAAGGACAAGGAAAATGGTCCAAGTTTTCTATCTCTTTTACCACGATTTGATACAAGGAACAAGACATCATAACAAGGGTCTAATACCTTTTTGCATCTAATTGTTATGTTATGCTCCAGATTCCAATATAAAAAGAAAGGCCAACTTCAGACTTCGTTATGCTTCGCTTCGGCCCCCGCCCCCGTCAGGGACGCCTGGGGGGTGCGGGACGGATCAGGGTTGACTTAGGACTCCTGTGTTATATATATCTCTTGTAAGCCGCCGTACGGAATAAGTTGATCAGTTGTAAATCTCCGGCGTTTGTAACCTCTCCCGATATAGTAAAGTTTGGCTGGCTGGCGCCCATGGTTTTTTCCCCTTCGTGTTGGAGGGGTTTTCCACGTTAAAATCTTGTGTCCTTTTGCTTGATTTCATTCTTCATCGTATTCGATTGCATGTCGTATCTCTAACACTAATAACAAGGGTCTAATACCCTAAGATTTTGCGGGAAAACTTCCTATCTATTCATCTTCAATCATGCAAAAGTTAAGAATGATTACCTTGCAAACATTATTTCTTTTCTTTGAAGATTTCTAGTATTCTAATATTAGAACATTAACTTGTGAAGTTTGCATATAAAAATTTGGAGTTGGCTTTACGACGAAGACCCACCTGCCATGTCCCTGAATAAGACCCGTGCACGAATCTCTCCTAAAAGTTTCATACTTTCGTCCTCCCTCCTCACCCGACCTCCGTTTTCAGTTTTGCCGATTTTTCCCAACGGTTTTACATGAAAATCACTTCACTTATTGGCTTACCAATTTTTCTTTGGTAAATCAATAAGCACTGATTGAATTGTCAGCCAAGTCCATTTTTGGACGTAATTACATTTATACTAAAATGACATGTAAATCACAGTGGTTATCTACAAAATATTTGTGGCCCTATTGCAACGCACTGGCAATTATCCAGTGGATTATTAAAAAATGAGTAAAGCACTTTCGATACTGGGAAAATTGATACACCCAACATGCACATGTTACTTGTTATTAGGAAATTATCAGATAATGCACAAAGCTGACAAGTTCTTAACATTGTTCATGCGGGAAAACGTCACACACACAGCTAAACAAATTTAAGACTTTATTACAGCAAGATTGATCAGAGTTATTTAAACTCACTGGTCTCGAAAGCAAATAACAATTCACTGAAAAATATGAGTTCGAACATAACAGGATGCATTTCTTCACTCTCAAACAGCTTAACACATGAATAATATTTCCCATGTTTAAAGGGAAGCCCGTTAGTTGCAACACGTAAAAGGATCAGTCATCATCATCCTCATGGTCGGCCAGATGCCACCGGCCATCCTTGCCTTTCACCATACCTTTGTTCTGAACCACCCACCAAGACGATGGAATCGAATACTCCTTCTTCAGTGCATCTTCGTGTTTATTCACTAACGCAATGTCCCGATCAACCTCCAACTCAAACCCTCCGTTGCTCCCCTGCGTCCCGGCAACCCCATGCATGTAACACTCCATATCATGCCATGTTAAGGGGTTCCCGGGGCTCTTGATGTAGGGTGATTCCCCAGTGTCGATCATGAGCTCCATGCCAGCATCGCTGTATCCCAGCTTTGGCCAGTTTGGGACCACGTCAGGGGAGTTCCGGACATGGAGCAACCTCAAATCTTCTGCACTGTCAAATGCTTTCTGGAAGTCGGAGTTGCCCACTCTGGGGCTACCAAACACGAAGGCCGAGACCGGGCAGGTCTTGTTGTAGCCGTTGGACACAATGTCGGTGGCACTAATGGTCGCAAGAGCGGCCCCAAGGCTGTGGCCTGTTATGGTGATGCTGGTCTCCTCTTGCTTGTACAGATCCTGTAGCCTCTCGATTTCATCCAGCACCTGATGCAAGCTTGTTAATTAGTTTGATCAAAGGATCATTTCCCCGTGATGAGCAAAACTAAAAAAGCACGTCCAATGTGCATGACTAGTAAGAGGCAGGGACGCATGCAAGGAATACACAATTAAACATCTACTTTGTTAAACAAATACCATGGCCCCAGCAATCCAAACTATCTTAAAATGCATGTTGTGCCATGATTATCTTTATGCAGGCGAAAGTTTAGATGGATCATAAGTGGAATCACTCCCCGCCTGAAAACAATCATGATGTTTCCATATGCAGTAAGGTGAAACACAGAAACACCAACGACTCACTGGTGGAAAACAGGAAGCAAGACTTGCTTTCCTGACAGACTAATATTCATGGACAAGCATAAGCCAACAATTGATCTCTTTTGTTTCCTCTTTTTCTTTTTGCTTCACTTCAAATGGAAGGAAACCAAGACTTCAAGCGCATGCATCATTACAAGCTACTCCCTCCGTAAAGAAATATAAGAGCATTTAGATCAGTACTTTAGTGATCTAAATGCTCCTATATTTATTTACAGAGGGAGTATATACTAACTAGATCATGGGGTTTAACACGCACAAAGATCAACTATATCCTAAGTTAGAGGTTTGTGCTTCAGAACATGAGGCAATCTATAATATTGATTCTGATGATAATACTAATGCTGAATCAAGAATAACAAGAATTACCTGATATCGTGCACTCTGTTTATTGTACCGAGACCCTGGGTCAGTACTCGTGTAGACAGACAACCATCCTCCATGAACACGGGGGTCATCGGCACACCCTGGTCGTACTATTTCTGAAGCAGGCGCCAAAGAAATATCAAGGTCATCCATCCACTCTAGCACCCGTATTGTCCCACGCCATGCCACCACCACATCCCGCCTCCCGAGCACTTCCTTACCCTCGTCGGTGGCCACAGCAACAAACTCCATCCAATTTGACTGCTTGCTCCATGCGGCCTTTGACAGCGGCTTTATCATGAAATCATCCGGCAAGCTCACTGTACACATTGTATATATAAACTTTGTAATCTCATACAGATTAGGGTTTGATACATCTACCCTGCTGAGGAAGTCCTTGCGTCTGAAGAGGCAAGACCCAGCGTACCTTGATCTTCTCTCTCTGTTTAGCCCAGTGTATGCTGCCTGTGAGAGCTCACCGTAGTTGATGATATTCTTGCGGAGGTCGACGTCAAGAGGATCAAGTAGCCCCTTCCAGTAATTCGCTCCGTTGAGTTCTCTCCATCTTCTGGCGATATTTCCAAACCCTCTTAGAGAACTCATATTTGACAGGAAATGCTTCTGTTTGTCTTGCTTCGTTTCTGGAAACTACAAGAGCCCACAACTTAACCCTTTTGCATATATATATAGGACATGCTAGGCCGCTGGCTTCTCCATGAAACCTGCAGTTTGATATGCGTGTTGAAGATGAGCTCCCCTGTCATTCTCTAACCCTACCAAATCTCTCACCCAACTTGGCCATTCATCCTGTATTTCAAAGCATAGAGAAGCTTGCAAGGATCAACTAAGGACCCAAAGATAATTCTATCATTCTATTCATACCAACTGGCACTAGCCTGAACAAGTAAGGAAGACAAAATAACGTGCAACACACCATATCTTTGTGTGCTTCAAAAGAGAGGGGGTTCCCCAATCACCATTTGGGACCAGCAATGAACAGTGTCCTTTGCCGAAGATTTTACTCTGACCAATGACACCAATGATTATATACACAATCAGAGTCGGCAAGATATTTTCCAAACGAGATGCATGCATCAAATCATGCCGACTAACCAAAAGATTCGATATTAAAACCTGTACTACCCATGATTAATAAATATATATATATATACGACACCTAGCTCCTTTACAGAAGAATTACAGATAGTGACACTGACCATACCATAATTGAAATTATGTTTAGAAAGACATAACCACAGAGTGTAGGATCCAACCATCATTTCCCTGTTATTGAAAGCATGCTTCCTGGAAAGTTGCTGAATGAAAAAGATGGCAAACCACATTAATCAAGAAAGAAAACTGCAAAAAAAAGGTGAGCTTAGCAGTAGCTCCATTCCACTAAGGATTCCCTCCATTTTAGGTTAAGACAAGTCTAGATGGCTCAAGGTTTTTCAATTATAGAAGTTTCATTATCTTACAAGCTTGGAAAAGACATGGTAAATACAGCCCAGCATCTGCCTATCACTTTGAAAGGTACTCAGAACTTACTACCAAGCCTTGGCCTACTAATTCCCAGCAGGCTTGGCAACATTTAATCATGTATAAGTTCACATTATGTAACAGATATGCAAATAAAGGAATTAAGAATTTCTTAACTCGATCAAACTAAGTTTTGGTTCTATGATCAGACAAGGAACATGATTTAGCACCTCATAAAGAATAAATACAAATTTCCTGAGGAAATAGGATCAACACAACATCATTCCACAGTCTTAGATACACTTATATCATGACAACGTAAAAAGCTTCTACTCTACCATGCTGTGTCACTTCCGTTGGATCACTCAGGCTAGTCCAGAAAAAACTTTTAGGTAGCTTGTTTACGCCAGTCATTCTTCTGTGCAAAAGAAAGTGTCATTAAACCATTGAACTGAGGTTGACCATAAGGATATCCTGTTGAAGGACCTGTCTCACAAGAGCATGTCTAAGCCCAGCAGTTTCAGTATACAGATACAGGTGACAACATCCAATCCAAAGGGACCATCAATCTTTTGCAGTTTCACTGAAACTGGAGAAGCAGTTCTTTTAGGACTTGGAGGGCATTGGAATAAAAGTGTACGTACTAAATGCAGATTATCAGACAAGCCCGAGAAAAAGGCATACACACATGAATCTGCCAAAGCATGAAGTGGTCAATTTCACAACAGTGGAGAAATATACACAATAATGTGTTGAGTGGCCCATTTTGATCTTCTTCTGGATAAAATGGAATAAACAAGCGCAACTAGACGTTACATTGCTCTGTGAGAGGCTATGGCTACGCTCATGTGAAAGAAATATGCACCACAGTATGATGCCATAACCCATAACATGATATCATGAGTTCTTTTCTAACTGTTCTACAAAAAAATGCTATGCTCCAGCGGATCCATGGTACATTGTATGAATACCGCAAATAAGAAGGCCACAGAGTCATGTCGACCCTGAATATATAGCAGCATTATATGGCCATGTTCCATATCCAAGGATTGTTTCATCCTAAGTGACCAGCCTTATTGCAAAAATTTCAAGCAGCCCAAAAATTGAATCCATCACCTCACTATTATGCCAAAATAAACGTTATGACTTATATCAGCTTCTGAGTTCACATAGATCCATTTATCAAAGAAATGTACTTTAAGTGAAAGACCCAATCGATGAATCCATGTGAGCGAAACTGCGCAGTAAGGGCAATAGGAAAGAGAAATGGTGTAGATCACCAGAAATCCCCACAAGAGCACAACCCATCTTCAAACCTGTGGAATCGACGGTTATCCCTGAGAACCACAACTCTTCCTGTACACTTACTGAGATACTTAACTGCATTGTGACAATCATCACACACTCTTAAGTTCTTCATAACTCGGATTGGCACACCTTCCGGAACAATCAAGAGCCCTAACCCTATTGCTAGCCTTTCGCTGTGATACCCCAGCGATGCACACTTCACATCTCTGTCCACATCCTTAACCACTGCACTAGTGTCTGCCACATAACCAGCCGCCGCCATTTTCTTACCAACTTTCTCCAGCACATAATAAATTTCGTTGCTTCTTGGATGTCTCCTGCAATTTGAAACAAAGGTATGCACCTCCCCTGCAGCCTCAAGCCAGCTAAGACCAGTCTCTTTCCGTATACCTGCATCACGCATTGCCTTCCTTGCAAGTGCTGCATCGACATGCCTTCCTGCAGCTGCATACGTGCTTGACAAGAGCATGTGTGCACCAGAGCTGCGAGACCCTGTCTCAAACAGCCTCTTTGCAGCAATTGCCGCAGTGTCTGCATCCTTGAACATGCGACATGCCATTAGGATTGCACCCCAAACAGAGTCAGGTGGTTCCATGGGCATTGACTCAATAAGGTCCAGTGCTTCAGTTATACGTCCTACACGACCAAGTAGGTCAACCATTGCAGCATAATGTTCAACCTCCGGTTCAATTCTATATTCTTTCATGAGGGAAAAATATCGCTTCCCCTCATCGACAAGACCAGCGTGGCTACATGCTGTGAGTAAACACAGGAAGGTAATGAAGTTAGGACGGAACCCAGCATTCTGCATCTCTGTGAAACGTTCAAATGCTGTGGAAGTGTGGCCATGCTGTGCAGATGCAATGAGCACTGCGTTCCAAATCCCAAGGTTTCTCTCAGGTGCTGCACTAAACACCCGGTAAGCACAATCCACAAGGCCACACTTGGAGTACAGAGAAACAAGCGAGCTGCCCACAAACGGCGATGCATCAAGTGCTGTCTTTATAGTCCGGGCATGGACCTGAGCTCCAAGCTCAAAGAGTGTGGCTGCCGCACAGACACGAACAATGCACGAAACTGTGAAGTCATTGACCTGCACAGCCTCCTCCAGTGCCGAGCGGAAGATGCAGAGTGCTGCTGGATGCATCCCGGCATCCGCGTAGCCACCAATGAGTGCTGACCACGAGACAACATTCCGCTCCGGCATTTCATCGAACACCCGGCGGGCGTCCGGAAGGTTCCCCCACTTGGCATACATGTCAAGAACCGCCGACCCCACGAACACGTCGCCAGCGAACGGCGTCTTGGAGGCAAGGCCATGGAGGGCGTGCGGGGCAAGCGGAGGGCGCGAGGAGTCCGCGGCAGCTGCGACGGCCTTGGCGGCGGTGGGGATGGAGCGGTCGGTGGCGGGGACCCCGGCCTCGAGCATGCGGCGGAAGACGTCAAAGGCTGCCGCGGGGAGGCCGTTCTGGGCGAAGGAGGATATGAGGGAGGACCATGCGGCGGGGGAGGGGGGAGCGGGGAGGTCGAGGAAGGCGCGGAGGGAAAGCTCGGGGAGCGCGCAGCGGGCGTAGAAGGTGAGGAGGTGGTGGGCGAGGAGCGCGTGTGGGGAGGCGACGGCAGGGAGATGGCCACCCTTGAGAAGGTGGCCATGGAGCTGCTGGCCCTTGGGGAGCGCGCGGGCGGCTGAGAGCGCAACTAGGAGGTCGGCCAGCGAGCGCGCGCAGGCAGGAGCCGCGGCGAGCGGCGGCAACGGCGGGGGCATATGGCTCCAGTTCGATTTGACTGCCGCCGCTTCAACTTTTTGTGTCTACTAGGCTGCGTGGAGGGTTTCTCAAAAAAAAAAAAAAAAAACACTCTGGAAATATACTTCAAACAAAAACATTCTGAAAATAACGTCTTCAACGTGGAGCCTCGTGGGCGAACCAACCTGTGGTTCGATGATTAGAGGACAGTGGTATCCCCAGCCCACCAGGGTTTAAGTCCTCGTGCTCGCATTATTTTCTAGATTTATTTCAGGATTTTCGATGATGCGCATTCAGTGAAAGAAGGCGCCTACGGTGACTTCGTAAATCTCAAAATGATATGCCGGCTCAGTCTCTCGGAGATGCTCATAGAAGTAGGGTGTGCGTGTGTGCGTTTATAGGGATGAGTGTATGTGCGTATATATGAGCGCTTGCGTCTGTATTGTGTTCAAAAAACATGGAGCCTCAAGGTGGCTTTGCGGCGTTCGGACTGCTGCCACGCTCGTGTCCGACACCCGATCCCACCCAAAACTCTCTTCTGCACCTGCGCCCTCTGCCGGACGAAGCGGTTGCCGCGCATTCATCGCGATCAACGTCGCTCCAAAGCGCCAGCGCCAAATTTATGTCGGCCCAAAGCGGACATGACATCTCACCGCAGCCAGTACTGAAGCAGCGCCCCCGTCCGAGAGCGCCACCCACGCCACATTGTGGTCTCCACGCATGTTTACTGCCGGAACGGCATGACCGGACAACTCTCTCCGCATTTAAACCGGTTTCTGTTAAATGTCTGTCCATCCACCAGTGCTTGGCCTGGCCGGCGTCCGCTATTTATATGTGGCCAGACCTGGCACGATCTACACCGCACCAAACGCCTGGTTCGAATCTCCTCCGCGCACCACGTTCACCATGACCTCGAGCTCCAAAGCGTCGTGGGACACTCTCTCCACCAAACAGAAGCGGGAGCTAGCCAACAATGCGCCCCGTTGGCAGGCCCGTCGTATCAGCCGAATAGAGGTTGGCTTGCGAACAAGGCGTACAACAACGAGTTGGCGCCACAGCTAGCCGGTCCATGCTGGCATCACCTTGGAGCAGGCTGTTGAGAAACATAGTAGAAAACAAAAAAAATCGCCCTACGATCAACTAGGAACACTATGAGGATACAATAAATAGTTGGGATCGGATCGTTACCAACTCCGAGTTGCAACGGAAAAAGATGAGTCGGTGTAGATCATTGATGAAGTCCCTCGAACCGTAGATGAACGATCTCGTGAACCGCCCACGAACGATCCCTCAAGATGAAGACCGAAAGCACAACCTCTCTACTTGGTTGCAAGCTGAAAGTGCGTTATATCGACCAGAGGAGGGGTTTGATTGGGTGATTTTTACAAATTCGTCGTTGAGGAATTTCAAGGTGAGGAAATTGCTAAGAGACGAAAATCATGCAGCGGATAAAGTACTCAGAAATATGCAAATCATGGGAGCAGCATAGACATCATGATGAGAAGGCATATCGAGTACATGGTAATAAGCGATCAGGATAAGCCGGTATAGGAGGTTACGTGACTGAAGAAATAGAGAGATGAGATTTAGAAAGCCTCCAGTCAAAGTCTTCAAACAATAACGATCAATTTCATCAACAAGTAACTGAGGAAATGAGATAGTTGAAGAAATAGAACCAGGTGCTCGGTAAAGAGAATGATTTGGTCTACCAGTTCCAACTGCTTTGACACGTCTGGTTTGGAGCGGCTTGGTATTTAAACCAAAGGACACACAGTCCTTACCGTATTCTCCTTGAGCTAGAGTCACACAGACTCTGCCCAATCACTTGTGGTAAGTCTTCAAGGTAGACTTACAAACCTTCACAAACTCGGTCACCCGGCAATCCACAATTTCCTCTTGGATGCTCTAGACCATGACGCCTAACCGTCTGGAAAATACACAATCTTCAAAGGTAAAAAGCATCGGTTCCACACAGGACAATCTCTTCAATGATGCTCAATCACTTTTGGGTTTTTGGCGTTTTGGGTTTTTCCTCACTTAGGATTTTCTCAAAATCGTCGGAGGAAGGGTTGCTCTAAATGACATTTGTCAATCTCTCTCAGAGCAGCCAAATAGCTAGTGGTTGTGTGGGGTGGCTATTTATAGCCAAGGTGCAATCCGACATGATAAGACATAAATGCCCCTAATGATATGACCGTTGTCGGGATAAGATCCTTTGGACAGCTGGCGCTAAGCACAACAACGGTCGGAAATTCGAACTCTCAAATTCCTCAGGGATATCAATTTCCTCACGATAGGTAATTCGCACTGGCGAAATCCTAACTCCTCAGACAGATCAATTTCCTCAGAGACCAGAAGAACTTCGCCTTTGTCACTGAAGAATTTGACTGCACTGTAAGAGATTTTCAATGGCTTCACTCGAAGGATTGGGTATGTGTATGTTTTGAGATGAGCATCATGATACGTCTCCAACGTACCTATAATTTTTTATTGTTCCATACTATAATATTATCATTATAGGATACTTATTGGGCATTTATTTGACAATTCATATTATTTTTTAGCACTAACCCAGTACCAAATGAAGTCCAATTGCCACGAAACTTTTTTATGATTTTATCTGGACCAAAAGAAGACCTGGAAGCTTCGGGAGGAGACCGGAGGCCGCACGAGAGAGGCACGCCACATCAGAGCGCGCCCAGGGGGGTGGCCGCGCCTTGTTGTGTGGTGGCCCCTCCTGGCGCCTCCCGACGTCCCTCTGATACTTGTGATCTGCGTTGGGTCTTTCGTGAAGAGGAACAGGTAATTGCAGCACAATACGGGTAAGTATTTCCCTCAGTTATGAAACCAAGGTTTATCGAACCAATAGGAATATCAATCCACAACCGTCTTCAGCGGCTGCACACAAAAGAGCAAACAACTTGCACCCAACGCGGGCAAGAGGGTTGTCAATGTTGGAAATATGCCCTAGAGGCAATAATAATTTAGTTATTATCATATTTCCTTGTTCATGATAATCGTTTATTATCCATGCTATAATTGTATTGATTGGAAACTCAAATACATGTGTGGGTACATAGACAACACTGTGTCCCTAGTATGCCTCTAATAGACTAGCTCGTTGATCAAAGATGGTCAAGGTTTCCTAGCCATAGACATGAGATGTCATTTGTGTTGGGGAACGTAGCAGAAAACAAAAATTTCCGACCAACGCACCAGCCCAGGACCACTATGGAGACTGCATACAAGGTTTGATCTTTATCGTTACCGACTCGTAGCGCAGCGGAAGTAGAGTCGATGACGATCGGCGGTGCAGATCCCCGCAACTAGGATTTACAACCTCCCAACCGCGAGGATGTATACCCTCATCTGCCCCTCGGACAGCCCTCCAGGAGGCGGTCGGACAGTCCCCCGGACGGTGTCGCGGACAGCCCTTCGGGAGGACCTCCGAAACTCGGACGGTCACACGGACAGCCCTTCGGGAGGCACTCTCGAACTAAGACCGAAACTACGATCTCTCTACAGAGTTGCACACATACGGTGTCATCTATCCGGCAGGGCTTCGCCGTCCAGAACTAGTTCCCACCGGAACCCAGACAGCCTTTCGGCTCTACGAAACTATTTCGCTAGGAGGGAGAGAGAAAGCCAGATCATGCATGGCACTTGTATGTGAGAAAGAGTGAGTTTGGGCAGCCCCCTCCACCTCTATTTATAGGAGAAGGAGGGGTGGAGGGGCTGAAATTTCAGCCACATCCATCCATGTCATCTCCAAGATATTTTGGAGCAAAAGCCCAAAAAGGTGGCTTTCCAAAAAGTAACCATAAAGCTGATTTCAATATTCACGACGACATTTTTCAGCGTCCGTTCGAACCGAAAATATTTATGTGGACCTAGAACATTTCCAGTACCCACTAAAATAATTTTCGATGCATTCCGAAACAACTCCGTATTAGTGATTTTCATCTGCGAAAAGCAAACAAAGCGGTTCCGGCAGCTCCGGAACATTTCCGGTTTTTCTTCCGGAAAATTCCCAGAAGTTTCCAGAATGATTCTGGCACCCTCCAAGAATTATCAGGCGTGTGCCGAAACCAATTTGACTTAATGGTGTACTTCGAAACAACTTTTCGGTTTAGTGATTTTCATCTGTGAAAAGCAACTAAAGCGGTTCCGGCAGTCCGGAACATTTCCGGTTTTTGTCTCTGAAAAATCTCAGAAGTTACCGGAACAATTCTGGTACCCTCCAATAATATCCAGGCATGTGCCGAAACCAATTTGACTTAATGGTACACTCCGAAACAACTTTTCGGTTTTATCGAAACTCTTCCGGTGTTCTCTCTCCGGAACTCTTCCGTTGTCTCCGAAACTTTTTCGGTGAATTTCTCTCAGACTCCCTGTCTAGTATTCAATAGATAGATGACCCTTAAGTGTGTGACCCTATAGGTTCGGTGAAGTATAGACATGACCCGGAATCCCTTCCGATCAATGATCAACATCGGAGCCGTGGACACCCATATCGACCCCTATACCCACACGAATGAATATTCGAGTGAACCTCCAGTTGCCGTGTGCTATTCCTGTTGCCTCGCGATATGTTACAAATACCCAAGGTGAGACATGTTGGCATCCCTGTGGATCAACACCTTGTCCAGTATGCCAGTTACCTCATTACCGGTATTGTTCTCTTTTCTCGTTCCGTGTTCCGGCATCCCCGTGATCAAATCACAAAGTGTCTGGCCAGACGATGATGGATACCGTAACACCGAGAGGGCCCAGAGATATCTCTCCATCGTCGGAGGAGCAAATCCCAATCTTGAGCTATCAAGTTACTTGACATACTTTTCCATGAACCCGTAAGCCGCCGTAATAGTCACCCATTTACGGATGACGTTTAACAAACCCCAAAGTTCATGAAGCAAGCATGAAGAAACTCGATACTCTCATGGTCTAAGGAATCATGCAAACGTTAACCATCTCTGTGTTATTAACCATTAACTTGTGACGAATGAATCTCATAGCATAACATCAATTCGGGTCGATTCAACACAAATATTCTGCTAACATTGTGCCCTCAAAGTTGCTGGCATAGACATGCCCATGATCAGGAAAACAGAACCATCACGCAACACTTGAGCTAGTCTTAGAGGCCAGACTAGGAATACATTTTACCGTTTATTATTCCACACGTGCATATGAGCTTTCCTCCGAGCCTCGTGGTTATTGTAGACTCGAGAACCATAGCAGTTATAGCATGGAATATAAACTTAATTAGGAACATGGGGATAAATAATAACATTTATTATTGCCTCTAGGGCATATCTCCTACAATTTGATAACGGGATCACATCATTAATAGAATGATGTGATGGACAAGACCCAAACTATGAACATAGAATATGATCGTGTCAGTTTATTGCTATTGTTTTCTACATGTCAAGTATCTGTTCCTATGACCATGAGATCATGCAACTCACTGACACCGGAGGAATACCTTGTGTGTATCAAACGTCACAACGTAACTGGGTGACTATAAAGATGCTCTACAGGTATCTCCGAAGGTGTCTGTTGAGTTGGCATGGATCGAGACTGGGATTTGTTACTCCGTATGACGGAGAGGTATCTCAGGGCCCACTTGGTAATACAACATCACAATAAGCCTTGCAAGCAATGTGACTAAAGTGTTAGCCACGGGATCTTGTATTACGGAACGAGTAAAGAGACTTGCCAGTAACGAGATTGAACTAGGTATAGAGATACCGACGATCGAATCTCGGGCAAGTAACATACCGAAGAACAAAGGGAACAGCATACAGGATTAACTGAATCCTTGACATAGAGGTTCAACCGATAAAGATCTTCGTAGAATATGTAGGAACCAATATGGGCATCCAGGTCCCACTATTGGTTATTGACCGTAGAGGTGTCTCGGTCATGTCTACATAGTTCTCGAACCCGCAGGGTCTGCACACTTAACGTTCGGTGATGTTTTGGTAGTATTGAGTTATGTATGATGGTGACCGAAGGTTGTTCGGAGTCCCGGATGAGATCCCTGACGTCACGAGGAGCTCCGGGATGGTCCGGAGGTAAAGATTGATAAATAGGAAGTCCCGTTTTGGTCACCGGAAAAGTTTCGGGTACTTCGGTAGTGTACCGGGAGTGCCGGGAGGGTACCGGGGGACCATCGGGAGGGGCCTCTCACCCCAAAGGGCCTCATGGGCTGTGGGAGGAGGCAAAACAGCCCCTGGTGGGCTGGCCGAAGCCCCCACTAAATCCCATGCGGCTAGGGGTGGGAAAACCCAAGAGGTGGAAAAGGTTTCCAAGTGGGGGAGGAATCCTACTCCTAGTAGGATTGGAGTAGGTCTCCTCCACCTCTCCCACTTCGGCCGACTCCTAGGGGCAGCCCTAGGGGCGCCGGCCTCCCTCCCCTTCCTCCTACATATACTGGACGGAAGAGAGGGCAGCCACACCAGAAAACCCTAAGCCACGGTGCAGCCCTCTCTCCCCGATAGATCAAATCCTCTAGTTTTCAGTAGTGCTTAGGCGAAGCCCTGCTGGAATAGTTCCACCACCACCGCCGCCGCGCCGTCGCGCTGCCGGAGAACTCATCTACCTCTCCGCTCCCTCTTGCTGGATCAAGAAGGCGGAGATCGTCATCGAGCTGTACGTGTGCTGAACGCGGAGGTGCCGTCCGTTCGGCGCTAGATCGGAAGGACCGTGATCGGATCACGGGACGGTTCATGATTGGATCGCGGGACGGATCGTGATCGGATCGCGGGACGGCTAGCGATTTGGATCGCGAAGACGTTCGACTACATCAACCGCGTTTCTTAACGCTTCCCGCTTAGCGATCTACAAGGGTATGTAGATCCACTCTCCCTCTCGTAGATGCTCATCACCATGGATAGATCTTGCGTGTGCGTAGGAAATTTTTTGTTTCCCATGCAACGTTCCCCATCAGTCAATCCCCTTGATCTCGTTATTTGCAAGCAAGTAAAGTGTGTAGATAATAGTAGATAATTATAAATTGCAAAATAAAATAAAAACAAATAAATGGCAGCAAGGTATTGTAGTGTTTATAAATATATAGGTGAATAGACCCGGGGGGCATAGTTTTTCTTAGCGGCATCTCTCATGAAAGTAAGCATACGGTGGGTAAACAAATTACTGTTAGGCAATTGATAGAAAAGCGCATAGTTATGTGATATTCACGACAATGATCATGTGTATATAGGCATCACGTCCATAAGAAAATAGGTCGACTCCTGCCTGCACCTATTACTATTACTCCACCCATCGACCGCTATCTAGCATGCATCTAGAGTATTAAGTAAAACAGAGTAATGCCTGGAGAATATTGACATGATGTAGACAAAGAGAATTCAATTAATATGAACTAATGCCATCATTTTATCCTTAGTGGCAACAATACAAAGACGTGTCTTGTCCCCTTCTGTCACTGGGATATAGAGCACCGCCAGATTGAACCCACTACAACACACCCCTCTCATTGAAGAAATATCAATCTAGTTGGCCAAACTATTTCAATAGATCGGAGAGAATTATGAAGCTATAATGATCACGCACTTAAGAATCATAATATATATCAGAGGTAATTCAAATACTTTTCATGAATAATCTGAACATAAACCCACAATTCATCGAATCCCAACAAACGCTTCGTACAAAAGAATTATATCGGATAGATCAAAGCGAAGATGTGATGATCACTGTATTGAAGATCAAAAGAGAGAGAGAGCCATCTAGGCACTAGCTATGGACCCGTAGGTCTATGGTGAACTACTCACACATCATCATGAGGGCAGCAAGGTTGATGAAGAGGCCCTCCGTGATCGATCCCCCCTCCGGCAGGGTGCCGGAACGGAGCTCTAGATGGGATCCCGTCGGAACGGAGACTTGCGGGGGCGGAAAAAGAGTTTTGGGATGCCCTCTAGGGTTTTTGGAATATATGTGAATTTATAGGCCAGAGAACGGGTCTATAAAATGTGAACCACCATCAGTCATTAAATATCTAGGGACTCCAAACCTCTGGAAAATGATATGTTTAAGCATTTTAATAGAAGTGTTATGATCAGCACTACTAGTTGGAATGGCTTCTACCCACTTAGTAACATAATCAACAGCAACTAGAATATGAGTGTACCCATTAGAGGAAGGAAAAGGTCCCATATAATCAAATCCACAAACATCAAATGGTTCAATAGCAAGTGAATAATTCGTAGGCATTTCCTGACGTCTACCAATGTTACCAATTCTTTTACATTCATCACAAGAGGACATACTTACGAGCATCTTTAAAAAGAGTAGGCCAATAAAAACCGGATTGTAATACCTTGTGTGCAGTTCTGTCACCAACATGGTGTCCTCCATAAGCCTCGGAGTGACACTTCCTTAGAATCTGTCCATGTTCATGCTCAGGTACACAACGTCTAATAACACCATCTACTCCTTCTTTATAAAGATGTGGGTCATCCCAAAAGTAATGTCGTTAATCATAAAAGAATTTTTCTTTTGTTGATAGGTGAATCTAGGCGGAATATATTTAGCAACAATGTAATTAGCATAATCTGCATACCAAGGAGTACTACGTGAAGTATTTATAACACCAAGTTGCTAATCAGGAAAATTATCATCAATAGGCAGTGGGTCATCAAGAACATTTTCCATCCTAGACAAGTTATCTGCTACAGTGTTTTCAGCTCCCTTCCTATCAACGATATGCAAGTCAAATTCTTGAAGTAAAAGCACCCACCTAATAAGTCTAGGTTTAGCATCTTTCTTTTCCATAAGGTATTTAATAGTAGCATGATCAGTGTGAATGGTTACTTTGGAATCAACGATGTAAGGTCTAAACTTATCACATGCAAAAACAACTGCTAAAAATTCCTTCTGAGTAGTAGCATAATTTCTTTGAGCAGTGTCTAGGGTCTTACTATCATAATGAATAACATTCAATTTCTTGTCTACTCTTTGCCCTAGAACAGTACCAACAAGATAATCACTAGCATCACACATAATTTCAAATGGTAAGTTCCAATCAGGTGGTTGGACAATAGGTGCAGAAATCAATGCTTTCTCAAGTATTTCAAAGGCTTCTACACAATCGTCATAAAAAACAAACGGGACCTCTTTTCGAAGAAGATTAGTTAGTGACCTAGAAATCTTTGAGAAATCTTTAATGAAATGCCTATAAAAACCAGCCTGACCAAGGAAACTTCTTATGCCTTTAATATCTTTAGGACATTGCATTTTCTCTATTGCATCAACTTTATCTTTGTCTACCTCAATGCCTCGTTCAGATATCTTATGCCCAAGTACTATACCTTCATTTACCATAAAGTGGCACTTCTCCCAATTCAAGACAAGATTAGTTTCTTCACATCTCTGCAAGACTTGATCAAGGTTGCTCAAGCAATCATCAAAAGAAGTCCCATAACCGGAAAAATCATCCATGAAAACCTCAACAATCTTTTCATAGAAGTCAGAGAATATAGCAGTCATACATCTTTGGAAGGTAGCAGGTGCATTGCATAAACCAAAAGGCATACGCCTATAAGCATAAGTTCCAAAAGGGCACGTAAAGGTAGTTTTCTCTTGGTCCTCTTTTTACACAGGTATTTGGGAGAAACCAGAGTAACCATCAAGAAAACAAAAGTGTGTGTGCTTATATAGTCTTTCTAACATTTGATCAATAAAAGGCAAGGGGTAATGATCTTTCCTAGTAGCTTTATTTAATTTCCTAAAATCAATTACCATCCTATAACCAGTTACGATTCTTTGTGGGATAAGTTCATTTTTATCATTGGGAACAACGGTTATACATCCTTTTTTAGGAACACAATGAACAGGACTTACCCATCTACTATCAACAATAGGATAAATTATACCTGCTTCCAGAAGTTTTAATATTTCAGTTCTTACCACCTCCTTCATCTTAGGATTCAAACGGCGTTGATGATCAATGACGGGTTTAGCATCAGGTTCCATATTGATCTTGTGCTGACATAGAGCGGGGCTTATGCCCTTAAGATCATCAAGAGTATATCCAATAGCAGCCCTGTGCTTCTTCAAAGTTTTAAGTAATCTCTTTTCTTCGCTCTGAAAGGTTAGCACTGATAATAACAGGATATATCTTCAATTCATCAAGATAAGCATATTTCAAAGTACCAGGCAATGTTTTAAGCTCAAACACGGGATCTCCCTTGGGTGGAGGAGGATCCCCTAAAATATCAACTGGTAAGTTGTGTTTAAGAATAGGTGTTTGTCTAAGAAATATATCATCTATTTCATTTTTTTCATTCATATGCATATCATTTTCGTGGTCTAGCAAATACTGTTCTAACGGATCAGTAGGAGGTACGGTAATAGAAACAAGACCAATTATTTCATCCTTATTAGGCAGTTCTTTTTCATGTGGTTGTCTACTAAACTTTGAGAAATTAAATTCATGAGATACATCACCAAAGCTTACTTTGACCTTCTCGGTAGCACAATTAATTTCAGCATTAATAGTATTCAAGAAAGGTCTACCAAAAATGTTGGGACATAAGTTATCTTGTTCTGAACCAAGTACTAAGAAAATTGTTGGGTACTTGACTTTTCCACACAAGACCTCACCATCTCTAACAATCCCAAGTGGTGTAATAGTATATTTTTTTGCAAGTTTAATAGTGACATCAATATCTTCAATCTCAGAGGGTGCTATGTCACGCATAATTTCTTGATATAAGGTAAAAGGTATAGCACTAACACTAGCACTAATGTCACACAAGCCATGGTAACAATGATATCCAATTTTAACTGAAACAACAGGCATGCCTACAACTGGTTTGTTTTTATCGAGCTCACCCCGTTCATTTCTAACAGGTTTTGCAATTCTAGCAGCTTCATCACAGAAGTAAATAACCTGACCGTCAATATTATCAACTAGGAGGTCTTTAACCATAGCAACATTAGGCTCAACATTTATTTGTTCGGAAGGTTTAGGTGTCCTAACATGACTTTTATTAACCACAGTTGAAGCTTTAGCATGTTCCCTAATTCTAACAGGAAAAGGAGGTTTCTCAATGTAAGCCGTAGGAACAATTGGATCAACATGGCTAACTATTACTTCTTCCTTCTTAATTTTAACAGGTTCCTCTAATGGTTTTTCAATGGGAGGATGATATTTAAACCACTTCTCCATGGGGAGATCAACATGAGTAGCAAATGTTTCACAGAAAGTAGCTAGTATCTGAGAGTCAAGACCATGTTTATTGCTAAACTCATGGAAAGCATTAGTTTCCATAAAAGATTTAACACAATCAAAATTAAGCTTTATACCTGACTCTTTACCTTTGTCGAGTTCCCAATCTTCAGAGTTGCGTTTAATTCTTTTCAGAAGATCCCATTTGAATTCAATAGTCCTCTTCATATAGGAACCAGTAGCACAAGAATCGAGTAATACTTGATCATCATGAGAAAGCTGAGCTTAAATTTTTTGTATAATCATTTCTCTTGAGAGCTCATGGTTGGGGCAAGTGTGCATCATAGATTTAAGCCTCCCCCAAGCTTGAGCGATACTTTCTCCTTCACGAGGCCAGCAATTATAAATAAAGTTCCGATCACGATGGACTAGATGCATAGGATAAAACTTCCAATGAAATTCCAGCTTCAAGCGATTCCAGTCCCATGATCCAATATCATCCAATAGCCTATACCACATTAGTGCCTTTCCCTCCAAAGATAAAGGGAAAACCTTATTCTTAACTTTGTCTCCAGATAAACCTGCAAGCTGAAATAATCCACAAACCTCATCGACAAATATCAAATGGTAATCAGGATGAGTCGTATCATCATAAGGATTAGATAGCAGATTTTCCAACATACCCAAAGGAATCTCATAATAAATATTTTCAGTAGGTTCAGTAGGTTGAGGAGCAACCTCTTCAACTTCCGTTCGAGGTGAAGATGCCTCTAACAAGCCACTCAAAGGGTGATCGTTCATAGTAGCAAGCAACAGTAAATTTCAACACATAACGAAAATGTTTCCTTACCAATTTCCACTTACCAAAGGTGCTTCACTCCTCGACAATGGCGCCAGAAAAGAGTCTTGATGACCCACAAGCATAGGGGATCAATCGTAGTCCTTTCGATAAGTAAGAGAGTCAAACCGAACGAGGAGCAATAAATGATAAGCAATTTTAGCAAGGTATTCTCTGCAAGTGATGTGAGTAACAGTGATAGATAGTTTTGCAGCAAGATAATTTGCAACAAGTAACAAGTAACAATAGTAACAAGGATGAAGCAAGATAGCCCAATCCTTCTTATAGCAAACGACATGCCTGAAGGTACTGTTATATTAAGCAAGCGCTCCCGAGGACACATGGGAATTTCTGTCTAGCCATGTTCATCATGTTTAGTTGATTCGCGTTCGCTATTTTGATAATTTGATATGTGAGTGGACCGGTGCTAAGGTGATGTTCTTACTTGAACAAACAACCTACTTATGATTACCCCCTCTCGCAAGCATCCGCAACTACGAAAGAAGAATTAAGATAAATCTAACCATAGCGTGAAACGTGTGGATCCAAATCAGCCACTTATGAAGCAACGCATAAACTGGGGTTTAAGCTTTTGTCACTCTAGCAACCCATCACCTACTTGTTACTCCACAATGACTTCCCTTAGGCCCATAGCATGGTGAAGTGTCATGTAGTCGACGTTCACATGACACCACTAAGAGAAGTAACAACATACATATCATCAAAATATCGAACAAATACCAAGTTCACAATATTACTTATAACAAGACTTCTGCCATGTCCTCAGGAACAATAGTAACTACTCACACCTCATCAACATGTTCAAGATCAGAGGTATAATAATGAAGATTAAGGATCTGAACATAATAACTTTCACCAAGTCATCCAACAAGCATCAACTACAAGATGTAATCAACACTACTAGTAACCCACACGTATCAATATGAGGTTTTGAGACAAAGATTGAATACTAGGGTTGGAGATGAGATGGTGATGGTGAAGATGTTGATGGATATTGGTTTTCCCACGAAGGAGGAAGCGTTGGTGATGACGATGTGTCACACCCTGTGTTTTGCCTCTCCTGACTAAGTTAACATAGCTCAAAAAATAGGAGCAATTAAAACTTTTTGTGTGCTTGTGATGCTTGACTTGATTGTTGATTGCATGTTTGCTTGCTTGTGCTCTAATTCATAAATTCCTTCAACTCTCAAAACTCATCTCCTTGATCCAAAGCTTTGCCCAATGACCATGCCATGTGTATAGGACATAAAACTATTTTTATAAAATATTCTTTTGGCCAAAAAGCATTTATTCAAATTAGACTTTATAAAACCCCTGAATTGAGGTTTGTACTACAAGTCCTCCAATTAGGGAGAATATTTTGCTCTAAAGACTTTATTTGAAACCTACCATATATATGATTTCCCAAAACCACCAAATATTATTTTTAAAGATTATTTTCCTATTTTATTCAAAGGCTTTTTCTTAAGGCCAGAAATGGTCTTTTATAGGGGAAAATTATTTTTATGCTTTCAAAATATTTGAGAAACTTTAGGGAAACTCAGTGGCCATATATTTTCCATATATCAGAGTTTAAACACACGGTCATGTTCAAAATATTGGACAAAACCCTCCAAAACCCTTTCTGTTCATTTCAGGTATTTGAAATATTTATATAATAAATATTATCAAATAACTCCAGGAAAATTCCAGCATGTCACATACTCCATATGTGATCATCTTGACAAATTTCAAATGAATCCAAATAATTTTGGTTCACCAAAACCCCTCAAAACCCTCTCTGTCCAGAACCAAACTTGAACAACTTTACACTATCAAGTTTCTTCAATTGATCTCAAACTTTGTGGACATGTTATAATCCACAAATAATGACATTACACCAAGTGATGCATCAAGGATATTAGCTTAGCATAACTAGATCTACAAGAACCAGATTCTGTTAATTTCTAGGGTTTACAAAGTTTCCATTGCCAACTTTCTTCAATCCAGCTCAAACCTTGTGATCAACCTTGTTTTTACCCATTATTTGATCCTCGTAAATCTCATGGCAAGTAGACTCCATTTGCTTGCCCAAAACTACATCAAACACCATCTGGTAGTTTGGTAAAATCCATGGTTTGACCCCATCCACTGTTCTCCTTCTCCTCAAAATTTTACCACAACCTCACATTGTTACTTTCTACCTCCAATAAGAAAGCCATGGCCTCAAATCAAGTATTGATGGGGTAAAACCCCATTTTTTACCTCTGGACAACAAGAATCTTCCTCTGTCCCCACTCTTCTTCTATTCTAAAGGGCCACCAGAGCATCCTATGTCGTCTCCACATTGTTTAGACTTCCCTAGACACCCTAGACACCAATGGACGCGCCCAGGATGCCAGTGGCATGTCGTGGCATGCCAAACGGGCGCTCTGGAGCGTGCTACAGTGCACACCCGCACTGTAGCCGCCGCCCAATCGCCAACCCCGACAGCCTCGGGCCTCCCCAGCGTGTCCCCCGAGATGCCCTCGGTGTCCGAGACACGCCGAGCTGTCGGCCCCCTCCTCCCTCTCTCTCCGGCGACCGTTGTCACGCGCGTCAGCACCACCCCTCTCGGCCAATCCTCTCCCTCACACGGGCGCACTCCCCCCGCCCTCTCTCTTCTCTCCCCTGGTCGTAGACCCACTCCAGGAACGCCCCGGACACACCCCCATGAGCCCCCGCGCCCTCCAGCAACGACTAGGACCTAGCCGGCGCACCAGCATTTGGTGGACCACGGGCCGGCCTATATAAGGCCTCCCTGAGCCGTCTCTCCCCTCTGGTCCCCCTCTTGTGCCCCCAATAGACCCCCTGCTCCACCCCTCCCTCTCCAGAAGCCCCCGAGCTCGAGATCGAGCTCGGGCTCCGCCGCATCGGGTCGCCAGAGCTCACGCGGTAGGGAGCTCCTCCGCCCCCGTTTACTTCCGATCCGGAACTCTAGCTACCTCCTGATCCTTTTCCCCCTCTTTTTCGCTCTTATTGCAGTAGGAATCGGCCCCAGCAACCATCACCCGAGGCCCCTCCGCCACGGGACCTCGTCGCCGGCGACCAGTTGCTCCTCTCCAACCAACTCTAGCCACCCCCGACCTGCGGCAGCCCCCCGAGCACGTCGGTGTCCTCCGTTTGCCTCCCCGACGACCGCAGCGCCGCCGGTGAGCTCGCCCCCGCTCTGGTCGCAAGGAAGGTGATGACAGGTGGGCTCCACGTGTCACCCTCCCATCTCTATCCTCCCTCCCTCTATGAGACTGGCGCCAGGGGCCCGCCTGTCAGGTTTGAACCCATACAGCGCGCGCGCCCTGAGGGAGTCCGAAGTTGACCCCCTACCCGAGATCCGCCGGTTTTGACACTGACATTGGTTCTTTCATTCCGACACAATATTCGGGACGAATGGCTAGCTCGTCAGCTCGGCCAGGATAAGCCGAGAACAATGTGTGCCCTCACCTCACTTATGACCCGCTTTTGCGCGGGTAAGGACAATTGGCTAGCTCGTCGAAGCCAGAACCCCGAATACCCTGGCACCTCCGAAGTTCAGGATGGAAACGGGAAGCCACGGTGCAATAATAACAAACGCCGCCATAACAGCGGCGATGCGGAGGACACGGCCGTAAATGCCGGTTTCCGCTACTCAAAATCCGGACAGCGGAAGAAGCCCTCTAAAGGAAATAGAGACGGACCAACTGCGTTGGACAAAATCATGGATAGGCCCTGCCAGATCCACGGCACCCAAGATAAACCCGCCACTCACACCAACCATAACTGCTAGGTATTCAAACAAGCTGGCAAGCTTGCATCCGAGGAGCAAGGCAAAGGCCCTCGCAGCGAGGATGACGAAGAGCCTCGCGGTCCGAACAATGGCGGACAAAAGCAATCCCCTCCTAAGGTAAAAACTGTGAACATGATATACGTCACACATATACCAAAAATGAAGAGGAAGAGCGCCCTTCGGGAGGTCTACGCCATAGAGCCCATAGTCCCAAAGTTCAACCCTTGGTCGGCTTGCCCGATCACCTTCGACTATAGGGACCATCCGACCAGCATCTGTCATGGAGGCTCGGCAGCCCTTGTCTTAGACACCATTATTGATGGGTACCACCTCACTAGAGTCCTAATGGAGAGGAAGTAGCCTTAACCTAATTTACTCAGACACGGTGAAAAAGATGGGTATCGACCCGTCAAGGATCAAACCCAGCAACACTACCTTTAAAGGAGTCATTCCAGGCGTCGAAGCCCGCTGTTCGGGTACCGTGACCTTGGAAGTAGTGTTCGGCTCGCCTGACAACTTCCGCAGTGAGGACTTGATCTTCGAGATTGTCCCTTTTCGCAGCGGCTATCACGCACTGCTCGGCCGTATAGTGTTCGCTCGCTTCAACGTCGTTCCCCATTACGCATATCTAAAGCTCAAGATGCCCGGACCCAAGGGGGTCATCACTGTCAACGGCAACACAGAGCGCTCCCTCCGGACTGAGGAACACACAGCGGCCTTAGCAGCCGAATTCCAGTCCGGCATCGAGTCGCCGAGGCCTCCATCAACCATCAAGGCGCGGTAGGCGAACAAGTGAGCTCGAGCTCAACCCGACCTCCCGGAACCATCCCCTGATCAACACAAATAGGGATGCGCCCCCCACTGCACGGACCCACTACCCGTAAGGTACGTACCTAGAAGGCACAACTTTGCGCTTAAAATACCATGGGCAGCTGGGGGGAACCCACTATCAAAAACCAAGTGATCGGCTCGACCGAACTACTGTCAAAACAGCGTCTTCGGACAAAGCAGCAGACATCATCCAGGACCCTGACGTGGCTTGAGACTGCGTCGATATTTCCCCAAAGAGGAAGGGATGATGCAGCATAATGACAGTAAGTATTTCCCTCAGTTATGAAACCAAGGTATCGAACCAGTAGGAGGATCACCACCACCTAATAAGCAGCACCTGCACACAAAGAACAAATACTTGCAACCCGACGCAGAAGAGAGGTTGTCAATCACTCAACGGTAAAAAGATAGATTAGGTAATGATAGATTGGAGAGATAGATCTCTCAAGAACACAAAATAAAAAAAACAAATAAAAAGTGCAGATGGGTATTTTTGGGTTTTTGGAATAATAGATCTGAAAACAAAAGAGGCAAAAAGATAGATCGAAAAGCAATATGTTGGAAAAGTAGACCAGGGGGCCATAGGTTTCACTAGTGGCTTCTCTCATGAGTATAGCACACGGTGGGTGAACAAATTACTGTTGGGCAATTGATAGAAGATCAAATAATCATGACGATATCCAAGGCGATGATCATTATATAGGCATCACGTCCAAGATAAGTAGACTGACTCCTGCCTGCATCTACCACTATTACTCCACACATCAAACACTATCCAACATGCATCTAGTGTATTAAGTTCATGGAAAAATGGAGTAATGCAATAAGAACGATGACATGATGTAGACAAGATCTATTCATGTAGGAATAGACCCCATCTTGTTATCCTTAATGACAACGATACATGCGTGCCTTGCTGTCCCTTCTATCACTGGGAAAGGACACCGCAAGATCGAACCCATCACAAAGCACCTCTTTCCATGGCAAGAAAAATCGATCTAGTTAGCCTAACTAAACCAAAGATTCGAAGAAGAAATACGAGGCTATAAGTAATCATGCATATAAGAGATCAAAGAAGACTCAAATAATATTCATGGATAGAAACTGATCATGAACTCAAAATTCATCGGATCCCAACAAACACACCGCAAAAGTTTACATCAAATAGATCTTTGATAACCCACAAGTGTAGGGGATCGTTTGTAGCCTTTTTCGATAAGTAAGAGTGTCGAACTCAACGAGGAGCTAAAGGTAGAACAAATATCCCCACAAGTTATGTCGATCACCGATACAACTCTATGCACGCTAATGCTTGCTTTATTTAGAATGAGTATGAAACTACTTTGCGGGAATAAAACTAGAAGTACTTTGCAAGATAATAAAGAACATGGAAATAAAAGTTAGGTGATATTTTAATAAAAGAACAATAAAAGTAAATAACTTAGTAGAAATCTTTTTGTGTAACGCAAGAGAAAGATTGTCCCTAGGCAATTGAATATGATACGGTAGATACTTGTTATATGCAATGAGGGAGAGGCATACGCTAACACACTTTCCGTACTTGGATCATATGCACTTATGATTGGAACTCTAGCAAGCATCCACAACTACCAAAGTTCATTAAGGTAAAACCCAACCATAGAATTAAGTATCAAGTCCCCTTTACTCCCATACGCAACAACCCACCTACTCGGGTTTATGCTTCTGTCACTCAAGCAACCCACCATAGGCAAATCATGAACATATTGCAACACCCTACAGCGGGGATCCCTCACATTTGCGCGACACGGAGGGCACCATAGTACAGCACCATATCAGCATACAACTCACATCCATAACATCATACCACAATTAACCCATAGGACAAAAGAGATCTACTCAAACATCATAGGATAGCCAAATATCATTGGGAAATAATATATGGAGTTGAGCACCATGTTTAAGTAGAGATTATAGCGGGGAAGATAGGTGTTACACCGCTGCATAGAGGGGGAGAGAGTTGGTGTTGACAGCAGCGAAGTTGTTGGAGTAGATCGCCGTCACGATGATTGCCCCGGCGGCGTTCCGGCGCCACCGGGAGAGAGGGGGAGAGAGACCCCTCCTTCTTCTTCTTCCTTGGCCTCCCCCAAGATGGGAGGAGAGTTCCCCCTCTGGGCCATGGCCTCCATGGAGGCGGAGGGGCAGGAGCCCCTCCTAGATTGGATCTCCCTCTCTGTTCTCTTTTGTTTCACGTTCCTGTTTTCTGGCCAAAAACCGTTTCTTATATTCCCGGAGATCCGTAACTCCGATCGGGCTGAAATTTTGAGGGAATTTTTATCCAAAAATTGGCTTCCTTGAGCCCGAAGGAGAGCTCCAACCGACTTACGAGCTGGGCACAACCCACCAGGGCACGCCTGGGCCCTAGGGGCGCACCTTGGTGTCTCGTGGGGGCTGTGGGCCTCCGTTTGCGTTGATTCCACTTCTCAAAATTCACAAATATTCCAAAAAAATCTCCATAAATTTTTATTGTGTTTGGACTTCGTTTGATATGGACATTCTGCGAAACAAAAAACATGCAACAAACAGGAACTGACACTGGGCACTGGATCAATAGGTTAGTCCAATAAATCATATAAAATGTTGCCAAAAATATGTGAAAGTTGTATAATATTGCCATGAAACAATAAAAAATTATAGATACGACAGAGACGTATCAGCATCCCCAAGCTTAATTCCTGCTCGTCCTCGAGTAGGTAAATGATAAAAAAGGTAATTTTTGATGTGGAATGCTACCTAGCATAGTCTTGATCATATATCTAATCATGGCATGAATATTAAGACACAAGTGATTCAGAGCAATAGTCTAGTTTTGACATAAAGACATTAATACTTAGGCATCCCAACAAACAATCATGTCTTTCAAAATATCAAGGCTAAAGAACGCTATCCCTACAAAATCATATAGCCTTGTCATGCTTTGTCTTCTTAACACAAAGTATAAATCATGTACTACCCCGGTGTCAGCCAAGCAATTGGTTCCTACTTTTTAACGCGCTTCAACATTTTCAACTCTCACGCAATACATGAGCGCAAGCCATGGATATAGCACTATTGGTGGAATAGAATATGGTGGTAGGTTTCAAAGGGGTAAAAGTAGAGAAGAAAGTCTCGCATCAACTCAGCGTATCAACGGGCTATGGAGATGCCCATCAATAGATATCAATGCAAGGAGTAGGGATTGTCATGCAACGGATGCATTAAGAGCTATAAGTGTATGAAAGCTCAATATGAAAACTAAGTGGGTATGCATCTAACTATAATGAAAAATTCCCACTTGTATATGAAAGTGACAACACATGAGACTCTCTATATGAAAAACATGGTGCTACTTTGAAGCACAAGTGTGGAATTAGCATGCCCCTATTCCTTCTTCTTTCATTTTTTTTCTTTCTTTTCTTTTTTTTTTCCTTTTTTATTTTTTTTATTTTTTTCTTTCTTTGTCCGGAGCCTCATCCCGACTTGTGGGGGAATCATAGTTTCCATCATCCTTTCATCACTGGGGCATGCTCTAATGATGAATAATGATGATCATCACACTTCTATTTACTTACAACTCAATACTACAATGATGTAGAACAAAGTATGACTCTATATGAATGCAATGATCTAGCGTAGCAAAGATATCAAAAAACGGACAAGCCATGAAAACATCATGCTAGCTATCTTACGATCATGTAATGAAATATGACAATGAATGCTCAAGTCATCAAAACGGAGGCGGTGGAAGTTGCATGGCAATATATCTCGGAATGGCTATGGAAATGCCATAATAGGTAGGTATGGTGGCTGTTTTGAGGAAGATATAATAAGGCTTATGTGTGATAGAGCGTATCATATCACGGGGTTTGGATGCACCGGCGAAGTTTGCACCGACTCTCGAGGTGAGAAAGGGCAATGCACGGTACCGTAGAGGCTAGCAAATTGCGGAAAGGTAAGAGTGCATATAATCCATGGACTCACATTAGTCATAAAGAACTCACATACTTATTGCAAAAGTTTTATTAGCTCTCTCGAAGCAAAGTATTACTACGCATGCTCCTAGGGGGGAGGTTGGTAGGAGTTAACCATCGCGCGCCCTCGACCTTCACACAAAGATAGACAATCAAGAATAAATTGTGCTCCAACTTCCTAGCACAACGGGAGACTATACGTGCATGCTTCGGGAATCACAAACCTTAACACCAATATATTACTAAACACGATCATCCACTAGTACCTCACACATATTATCATCTCTATATCGCAAAACTATTGCAAGGAATCAAACATATCATATTCAGTGATCCCTAAGTTTTATGTACGTAGGATCTTATGACTAACCATGTGAATGACCAATTCCTGTTGACTCTCTAAATAGATATAAGTGAAGCAAGAGAGTTTAATTCTTTCTACAAAAGACCATGCTCTAATAAATATAAGTGAAGCAAAAGAGCATTCTACGAATAACGGTTTTCTATGTGAAGAGAAACAGGCAATCTAAACTTCAAATGATATAAGTGAAGCACATGAAGCATTCTATAAAGCCATACTCAAAAGATATAAGTGAAGTGCAATGAGAATTCTATAAATCAATCATGGACTATCTCATACCAGCATGGTGCATAAAAGAAAAGTGAAAACTAAACACAAAAGATGCTCCAAGATTTACACATATCACATGAACGAAACGAAAACGAAAACATACCGATGCTTGTTGAAGAAAGATGGGATGCCTTCCGGGGCATCCCCAAGCTTAGACGCTTGAGTCTCCATGGATATTCACTTGGGGTGCCTTGGGCATCCCCAAGCTTGAACTCTTGCCTCTCCTCCTTCTCCTCATATCGACACCTCCTCGATGTTCGAACACTTCATCCACACAAAACTTAACAGAAGACTGGTGAGATCCGTTAGTATAATAAAGCAAATTTCTACTTTAAGTACTGTTTAAAACCCATTCATATTTTATATTTTCATTATCCCTGCTGTATTATAACTTTTCCATGGCTTATACCACCGATAAAATCGATAGTTTCATCAAAACAAGCAAAACAATGCATCAAAAACAGAATCTGTCTTAAACAGGACAGTCTGTAGTAATCTGAACTTTGATCATACTACTGTAACTCCAAAAATTCTGAAAAAATAGTAAGAAATAAAAATTTTGTATATAAATACTATGTAAAAATTTCAGAAACTTTTGACGTTCCAGTAAAAAATGAAAATTCACGCACTACAGCCAAAGTTTCTGTTTTTACACCGCACATACCAACAAGCAATCTAATCATCCTAAAGGAAAATCTTGGCACATTATTTTTATAATACAATGGATTTGTACAGGGGGGGTAATTATTTTTGTTGTAAAAGTTTCCGTGATTCAAGACTCGCAAAGTTTCCATGGGCATGAACAAATTTCAAGGATATCCCCCACTTCAACGATGCTCATCATCTCTCTCACTTTCACCTTTCCTTTTGTGAAGTTTTAGGTTCCCCTATATATATTTTTTGTTTTTAAACTTTATAAAAGCACACAACATAAATAAATGACTCTCTAAAACTTCCGGGTTGTCTCCCTGGCAGCGCTTTCTTTAAAGCCATTAAGCTAGGCATAAAGTGCTCAAGTAATGGATCCGCCCGGATCCCAAGGTATATCAAAGCCAATTTTAATTGTCAATGATTTGTAATTTAGTAGTGAGCACAAAGTGATATATATCATGTGACAACGAAGTCTAACTCTCTTCCTATGCATCGGCATGTCATACAAGAACAATTCATGCACATTAAGTAAAGGCCAATGCATAGTATAAACAGTTTCTTGCAATTTTATAGTATTGGAAACATAGAGAGGTGAAGCTGTAGTTCCTCTCTCATAATAATTGCAAGTATGAGCAGCAAGCACATGCATATTATATTCATCAAAATCATCATGTGTAGTAGCAAAATGCAACCCATCAATGTAATCCTTAATAAGAGCAAACTTCTCCGATATAGTGTAGTCGGGAGAATTCAAAAAGATAATAGGACTATCATGTGTGGGTGCAATAGCAACAATTTCATGCTTAACATAAGGAACTATAGCAAGTTCATCTTCATAAGCATAATTCATATTGGCATCATGGCCACAAGCATAGCAAGCATCAAGTCCATCAAAAAGGGATATTTCAAAAGAATCCAAGGGATCATAGCAATTATCATAGCATTCATCCTTTGGTATGTGCGAAGGGAAATTAAACAATGTATGAGTTGAAGAGTTACTATCATTAGAAGGTGGGCACGGGTGATCAATCCGCTCTTCCTCCTTTTGTTCTTCGCTCTCCTCCTCATCTTTTTCATCTAATGAGCTCACAATTTCAGCAATTTCTTCTTCCATAGATTCCTGCAAAATATTAGTCTCTTCCAAGGCAGCGGTCATTCTTTCAATAAAATCTTTAACATAAGCATTAGAAGCATAGTTTTCATAGAAATATTTAAGTATGGCAAAATTTTCAGATTTGTAAAGAGTAGCATCATACTTTTCAATCAAAGAAGCAATTTCATAGGCACCCTTAAAAGCAACAAATTCTTCAATTTGTTCAACATCAAAATAACAATAGGCTTCCTTGGCATAAGAAGATAGTATTTCATTATCATTAAACACACATTGGTAGGGAAGGTGTTTTTTAGTTTCTTCAGAACAACAAGTAAAATCATGTAATTCACATAAATACAAAGCATAGCAACACAAAGTATTAAATTGATGCCACAAGAGTTTCCCCTTTTGAGATATGCGGTGTCGCACATAATAAGCATGCTCATTTAATGATTTTCCCTCAACTAAGCTAGTTGGGTTTTCAGCACGAGCACAAATGGATCGAAGATGATCCAAATAATATTCTTTGGTAGTACGGAACACTAGTAGTTCCTCAACTTTTGGAGCAGCAAGTACATCTAATTTTTTTGGTATTTTGCGTTTCCTACCCATATCTAAAGATAGAAAACAACTAAAAACAGAAAATAAAAATTACTTAGTGATAAAGCAAACAAGCACACATGAGAATATTCACCCCACGCTATTGCTCCCCGGCAACAACGCCAAAAAAGGTCTTGATAACCCACAAGTGTAGGGGATCGTTTGTAGCCTTTTTCGATAAGTAAGAGTGTCGAACCCAACGAGGAGATAAAGGTAGAACAAATATTCCCTCAAGTTCTATCGACCACCGATACAACTCTACGCACGCTAATGCTTGCTTTACCTAGAACGAGTATGAAACTACTTTGCGGGAATAAAACTAGAAGTACTTTGCAAGATAATAAAGAACGTGGAAATAAAAGTTAGGTGCTGTTTTAATAAAATAACAATAAAAGTAAATAACTTAGTAGAAAGCTTTTTGTGTAACGCAAGAGAAAGATTGTCCCTAGGCAATTGAATATGATACGGTAGATACTTGTTATATGCAATGAGGGAGAGGCATACGCTAACACACTTTCCGTACTTGGATCATATGCACTTATGATTGGAACTCTAGCAAGCATCCGCAACTACCAAAGTTCATTAAGGTAAAACCCAACCATAGCATTAAGTATCAAGTCCCCTTTACTCCCATGCGCAACAACCGACCTACTCGGGTTTATGCTTTTGTCACTCAAGCAACCCACCATAGGCAAATCATGAACATATTGCAACACCCTACAGCGGGGATCCCTCACGTTTGCGTGACACGGAGGGCACCATAGGACAACACCATATCAACATACAACTCACATCCATAACATCATACCACAATTAACCCATAGGACAAAAGAGATATACTCAAACATCATAGGATAGCCAAATATCATTGGGAAATAATATATGGAGTTGAGCACAATGTTTAAGTAGAAATTACAATGGGGAAGAGAGGTGTTACACCGCTGCATAGAGGGGGGGAGAGTTGGTGTTGACGGCGGCGAAGTTGTTGGAGTAGATCGCTGTCACGATGATTGCCCCGGCGGCGTTCCAGCGCCACCAGGAGAGAGGGGGAGAGAGCCCCCCTCCTTCTTCTTATTCCTTGGCCTCTCCCCTAGATGGGAGGAGAGTTCCCCCTCTGGTCCACGGCCTCCATGGAGGCGGAGGGGCAGGAGCCCCTCCTAGATTGGATCTACCTCTCTGTTCTCTTCTGTTTCACGTTCCTGTTTTATGGCCGAAAACCGTTTCTTATATTCCCGGAGATCCGTAACTCCGATCGGGCTGAAATTTTGAGGGGATTTTTATCCAAAAATTAGCTTCCTTGCGCCCGAAGGATAGCTCCAACCGACTTACGAGCTGGGCACAACCCACGAGGGCGCGCCTGGGCCCTGGGGGCACGACCTGGTGTCTCGTGGGGGCTGTGGGCCTCCGTTTGCGTTGATTCCACTTCTCAAAATTCACAAATATTCCAAAAAAATCTCCGTAAATTTTTATCGCGTTTGGACTTCGTTTGATATGGATATTCCACGAAACAAAAAACATGCAACAAACATGAACTGGCACTGGGCACTGGATCAATAGGTTAGTCCAATAAATCATATAAAATGTTGCTAAAAATATGTGAAAGTTGTATAATATTGGCATGAAACAATCAAAAATTATAGATACGACGGAGACGTATCAATCTCCAAGAGACCATTGTATTGATAATCAAAAGAGAGAGAGAGAGAGGAAGCCATCTAGCTACTGCCTACGGACCCGTAGGTCTATGGTGGACTACGCACGCATCATCGGAGAGGCACCAATGAGGATGATGAACCCCTCCATGATGGTGTTAGATTGGATCTCGCGGTTCTGGAACTTGCGGCGGCTGGATGTGTTTTTCGTCGACTCCCTTAGGGTTTCTGGAATATTTGGGAATTTATAGGCATCAGAGGTGGTGGAGAGGGGCCCCGAGGAGGGCACAACCCATCAGGACGCGCCGAGGCCCCCCTGGTGCGCCCTGGTGGGTTGTGGTCTCCACGGCCCACCTCTCTGGCACTTCTTTGACCCACTGGGTGTCTTCTGGTCCAAAAAAATCTCCAAAAAGTTTCGTCGCGATTGGACTCCGTTTGGTACTGATATTCTGCGAAGTAAAAAACAAGCAAAAACATCAACTGACACTTTGGCACTATGTCAATAGGTTAGTCCCAAAAAATGATATAAAGTTGCTATAAAATGATTGTAAAACATCCAAGAATGATAATATAACAGCATGGAACAAGCAAAAATTATAGATACGTTGGAGACGTATCAGCATCCCCAAGCTTAATTCCTACTCGTCCTTGAGTAGGTAAATGATAAAAAACAGAATTTTTGAAGTGGAATGCTGCCTAACATCTTCATCTCATATTTTTTTCTTTTGTAGCATGGACATTTGGACTTTTAGATGATTCAAAGCAATAGTCTAGTTTTAACATAATGACTTCAATACTCAAGCATGCCAACAAGCAACCATGTCTTTCAAAATATCAACACTAAAGAAAGTTATCCCTAGCCCATCATGCTCAATCATTGATCCATTCATGAAACACACTCAAATATTAACTACACCCAATGCTCAAGTACGATCATAGGGCCCCCCTAATTGGTGCTTTATAAGAGAAGATGGAGACTCAAAGTAAAAATAAATTTTGCATAAAGTAAATAGATAGGCCCTTCACAAAGGGAAGTAGGGATTTGTAGAGGTACGAGAGCTCAAAGTTTAAATTGAGAGAGAAAAATATTTTGAGTGGCATGCCTTTCCTGTCAACGAAAACGACAAAGTAGTTCACAATACTTTCCATGCTAGATACATCGTAGGCGGTTCCCAAATAGAAAATAAAGTTTATTCCTTTTTCCACTATTCTTTCACATTCCATGGCTGGCCGTATCCACGGTTGCCTTCCATACCAACACTTTCCAAGGAATTTATTATTTGATAACATAAAGTAATTTTGTTTTTTTTCTTTTCGGGAATGGGCATCCCTATTACCGCCGCACTCTCGTGCAATGACAAGTGAATAAACACTCATCTTGAGAATAACACATCTAGCATGAAAAAATATTGGACACTCCCTACCGTTTCATGAGCGGTACGAGCACACAAAAGAGAAATTTATTTTGAAAATTAGAGATGGCACATACAAATTTTCTTAGAACGGCATGGAAATACCGCATATAGGTAGGTATGGTGGACTCATAAGGGAAAATTTGGTTTAAGGATTTTGGATGCACAAGTAGTATTTCTACTTAGTACAAATGGAGGCTAGCAAATAGATTGAGAAGCAACCAACCAAGAAATGAAAATTCACATAAGCGAGCATTGAGCATAAATAACACCGAATAATGGACCATAAGTAGGATGTAACTTCATTGCATAACTATTGACCTTCATACTTGCATAGGGAATCGCAAACCTTAACACCAATATTCTTACTCAAGCATAATTACTCACTAACATGACTCACATATTACTATCATCATGTCTCAAAACTATTACAAGGAATCAAGTTTAATTTTTCCAATGATCTTCATCAAAGTTTTTATTATATCCTCCTTGGATATCTATCACTTTGGGACTAGTTTCATATATTGACATTGCTTTTTGACTAGCGCAAACAAATTTAAGTGAAGCACATGAGCATAGAGATTTCATCTCTCAAAAAGGTATAAGTGAAGCATGAGAGGATTTCTTCAAAAAAAAAATAACTCTCATATTAATCTAAGTGAAGCAAGAGAGTATTTCTTCAAAAGTTTCGAAGCACACCGTGCTCAAAAAGATATAAGTGAAGCACTAGAGCAATTCTATAGCTCAAAAAGTTTAAGTGAAGCATAAAGAGCAATTCTAACAAATCATAGCATAATTTTGGCTCTCTCAAATAGGTGTGTCCAGCAAGGATACAAGTGACAAACTAAAAATCAAATCAAGCAAAGACACAAATGATACAAGACGCTCCAAGCAAAACTCATGATATGTGACGAATAAAAATATAGCTCCAAGTGAAATACCGATGGTCGTTAGAAAAAGAGGGGATGCCACTCGGGGGCATCCCCAAGCTTAGTTGCTTGTTTCTCTTTGGATATATCTAGCATCCCCAAGCTTAGGCTCTTTTCACTCCTTATTCCTTCATCCATCGTGATCTCACCCAAAACTTGCAAACTTCAATCACACAAAACTCAACAAAATCTTCGTGAGATCCGTTAGTATAATAAAGCAAATCACTACTTTAAGTACTGTTGCAAACCCATTCATATTTTATTATTGCATTATACCTACTGTATTTTAACTTTACCATGGCTCATACCCTTCAATACAACCCATAGATTCACCAAAACAAGCACACAATGCAACGAAAACAGAATAGATCTTAAACAGAACAGTCTATAGTAATATGTACTCTAACCATACTTCTGTAACTCTAAAAATTCTGAACAATTAGGACAACGTAAAGAATTTGTATAGCAACACTTTGTTAAAATTTCAGCTCAATATCACGTTCCAGTAAAAAATGAAAATTCGAACACTGGAGGCAAAGTTTTTGTTTCAGATTCAGCATCGCTTCTACTCATCTTATGAATCATCCTAAAGGCTCTACTTGGCAAATAAAACATAAAAACACAATCATAAAAGAAGCATAATTGTGTCAACACTCAAAAACAGAAAGAAAAAGACAAAAATTAATTTATTCATTGGGTTGCCTCCCAACAAGCGCTATCGTTTTATGCCCCTAGCTAGGCATGATGATTTCAATGATGCTCACATAAAAAGTAGTAATTGAAATATGAAAGAGAGCATCATGAATCTCATGACAAACACATTTAAGTCTAACCCACTTCCTATGCATAGGGATTTTGTGAGAAAACAATTTATGGGAACAACAATCAACTAGCATAGGAAGGCAAAACGAGCATAACTTCAAAACTTTGAACACATAGAGAGGAAACTTGATATTGTTGCAATTCCGACAAGCATATGTTCCTCCCTCATAAGAAATTTCAGTAGCATCATGAAGGAATTCAACAATATAACTATCACATAAATCATTCTTTTCATGATGCACAAGCATAGAATTTTCATTACTCTCCACAAAAGCAAATTCCTTTTCATCCATGGTAGTGGGAGCAAACTCAACAAAATAACTATCATGAGACACTTGATTGACAAAAGTGACGTGGCTTGAGACTGCGTCGGTATTTCCCCAAAGAGGAAGGGATGATGCAGCACAGCGACGGTAAGTATTTCCCTCAGTTATGAAACCAAGGTTATCGAACCAGTAGGAGGATCACCACCACGCAATAAGCAACACCTGCACACAAACAACAAATACTTGCAACCCGACGCGAAAGAGAGGTTGTCAATCTCTCTACGGTAAAAAGATAGAACGGAAAGCAATATGTTGGAAAAGTAGACCCGGGGGCCGTAGGGTTCACTAGTGGCTTCTCTCATGAGTATAGCGCACGGTGGGTGAACAAATTACTGCTGGGCAATTGATAGAAAATCAAATAGTCATGACGATATCCAAGGCGATGATCATTATATATGCATCACGTCCAAGATAGGTAGACCGACTCCTGCCTGCATCTACCTCTATTACTCGACACATCGACCGCTATCCAGCATGCATCTAGTGTATTAAGTTCATGGAAAAACGGAGTAATGCAATAAGAACGATGACATGATGTAGACAAGATCTATTCATGTAGGAATAGACCCCATCTTGTTATCCTTAATAGCAACGATACATGCGTGTCTTGCTGCCCATTCTGTCACTGGGAAAGAACACCGCAAGATCGAACCCATCACAAAGCACCTCTTCCCATGGCAAGAAAAATCGATCTAGTCGGCCTAACTAAACCAAAGATTCGAAGAAGAAATACGAGGCTATAAGTAATCATGCATATAAGAGATCAAAGAAGACTCAAATAATATTCATGGATAGAAACTGATCATGAACGCAAAATTCATCGGATCCCAACAAACCCATCGCAAAAGTTTATATCAAATAGATTTCCAAGAGACCATTGTATTGAGAATCATAAGAGAGTGAGAGAGAGAGAGAGAGAGAGGAAGCCATCTAGCTACTGCCTACGAACCCGTGGGTCTATGGTGGACTACCCACGCATCATCGGAGAGGCACCTATGAAGAAGATGAACCCCTCCGTGATGGTGTTTAGATTGGATCTCGAGGTTCTGGAACTTGCGGCGGTTGGAATTGTGTTTCGTCGACTCCCCTAGGGTTTTTGGAATATTGGGGAATTTATAGGCATCGGAGGCGGTGGAGAGGGGCCCCGAGGAGGGCACAACCCATCAGAGCGTGCCGGGGCCCACCTGGCGTGCCCTGGTGGGTTGTGGTCTCCACGGCCCACCTCTCTGGCACTTCTTTGGCCCATTGGGTGTCTTCTGGTCCAGAAAAAATATCCAAAAAGTTTCGTCGTGATTGGACTCCGTTTGGTATTGATTTTCGGCGAAGTAAAAAACAAGCAAAAACAACAACTGGCACTTTGGCACTATGTCAATAGGTTAGTCCCAAAAAATGATATAAAGGTGTTATAAAATGATTGTAAAACATCCAAGAATGATAATATAACAGCATGGAACAAGCAAAAATTATAGATACGTTGGAGACGTATCAACATCCCCAAGCTTAATTCCTACTTGTCCTCGAGTAGGTAAATGATAAAAACAGAATTTTTGATGTGGAATGCTGCCTAACATGTTCATCATATTCTTTTCTTTTGCATAGCATGGACATTTGGACTTGTAAATGATACAAAGCAATAGTCTAGTTTTAACATAATGACTTCAATACTCAAGCATGTCAACAAGCAACCATGTCTTTCAAAATATCAACATTAAAGAAAGTTATCCCTAGCCCATCATGCTCAATCATTGATCCATTCATGAAACACACTCAAATATTAACTATGCCCAATGCTCAAGTACGATCATAGCGCCCCCTAGTTGTTGCTTATAAGAGAAGATGGAGACTCAAAGCAAAAATAAAAAAAATGCATAAAGTAAATAGATAGGCCCTTCGCAGAGGGAAGTAGGGATTTGTAGAGGTGCCAGAGCTCAAGGTTTAAATTGAGAGAGAAAAAATATTTTGGGTGACATGCTTTTCCTGTCAACGAAAATGACAAAGTAGCTCACAATACTTTCCATGCTAGATATATCATAGGCGGTTCCCAAACAAAAAATAAAGTTTATTCCTTTTTCCGCCAAACTTTCACTTTCCATGGCGGGCCGTATCCACGGTTGCCTTCCATACCAACACTTTCCAAGGAATTTATTATTTGACAACATAAAGTAAATATTTTTTCTTTTTCATTTCGGGAATGGGCATCCCTATTACCGCCGCACTCTCGTGCAATGACAAGTGAATAAACACTCATCTTGAGAATAACACATATAGCATGGAAAAAAAATTGGACACTCCCCACCGTTTCATGAGCGGTACGGGCACACAAAAGAGAAAATTTATTTTGAAAATTTAGAGATGCACATACAAATTTGCTTGGAACGGCATGGAAATACCGCATATAGGTAGGTATGGTGGACTCATAAGTAGTATTTCTACTTAGTACAAATGGAGGCTAGCAAATAGATTGGGAAGCAACCAAACCAAGAAAGGAAAATTCACATAAGTGAACATTGAGCATAACTAACACCGAATAATGCACCATAAGTAGGATGTAACTTCATTGCATAACTGTTGACTTTCGTGCATGCATAGGGAATCACAAACCTTAACACCAATATTCCTACTAAGCATAATTACTCACTAGCATAACTCACATATTACTATCATCATGTTTCAAAACTATTACAAAGAATCAAGTTTAATTTGTCCAATGATCTTCATGAAAGTTTTTATTATATCCTCCTTGGATATCTATCACTTTGGGACTAGTTTCATATATTGCCATTGCTTTTTGGCACGCTCAAACAAATTTAAGTGAAGCACATGAGCATAAAGATTTCATCTCTCAAAAAGGTATAAGTGAAGCATGAGAGGATTTATTCAAAATTTACTAACTCTCAAAATTATCTAAGTGAAGCATGAGAGTATTTCTACAAAAATTTCCAAGCACACCATGCTCAAAAAGATGTAAGTGAAGCACTAGAGCAATTCTATAGCTCAAAAAGTTTAAGTGAAGCACATAGAGCAATTCTAACAAATCATAGCATGATTTTGGCTCTCTGAAATAGGTGTGTACAGCAAGGATACAAAGGAAAAACTAACATACAAAGCAAGCAAAGATACAAGATGCTCCAAGCAAAACTCATGATATGTGACGAATAAAAATATAGCTCCAAGTAAAATACCGATGGTCGTTAGAAGAAAGAGGGGATGCCACTCGGGGGCATCCCCAAGCTTAGTTGCTTGTTACTCTTTGGATATATCTTGGGGGTGCGGTAGCATCCCCAAGCTTAGGCTTTTTATCACTCCTTATTCCTTCATCCATCGTGATCTCACCCAAAACTTGAAAACTTCAATCGCACAAAACTCAACAAAATCTTCGTGAGATCCGTTAGTATAATAAAGCAAATCACTACTTTAGGTACTGTTGAAAACCTATTCATATTTTATTATTGCATTATACCTACTGTATTTTAACTTTACCATGGCTCATACCCTTCAATATAACCATAGATTCATCAAAACAAGCACACAATGCAACGAAAACAGAATCTGTCTTAAATAGAACAGTCTGTAATCTGTACTCTAACCATACTTTTGTTACTCTAAAAATTCTGAAACATTAGGAAAACGTAAGGAATTTGTATAGAAACATTATGTTAAAATTTCATCTCAAGATCACGTTCCAGCAAAAAATGAAAATTAATATACTGGACGCAAAGTTTCTGTTTCAGATTCAGCATCACTTCTACTCATCCTATGAATCATCCTAAAGGCTTTACTTGGCACAAACACTAAATAAACCATAAAAACACAATCATAACAGAGGCATAATTGTATCAACACACAAAAACAGAAAGGAAAAAGCAAAAAATTATTTATTCCTTGGGTTGCCTCCCAACAAGCGCTATCGTTTAACGCCCCTAGCTAGGCATAACGCATAGATTCAAGTGTTGTCATCTTTGGTTTTGGATCCATAGGATGCCCTCATGATTGATTCATATGGTGGCTTAATTCTTGTTCTAGGAAAGTGTTCCATACCCTTTCTTAAAGGAAATTGAAAACTAATATTGCCTTCTTTCATATCAATCACGACACCTATAGTGCGTAAAAACGGTCTACCAAGTATAATGGGACAAGACGGATTGCAATCAATATCAAGCACAATAAAATCAATATGCACATAGTTCCTATTTGCAAGAATAAGAACATCATTAATTCTTCCCAAAGGTTTTTTAATAGTAGAATCCGCCAAGTGCAAATTAAGAGAACATTCTTCAATATTGGTAAGACCAATCACATCACATAGAGATTTCGGAATCGTGGAAACACTAGAACCCAAATCACACAAAGCAAAACATTAATATTTTTTAATCTTGACTGTAATGGTAGGTTCCCACTCATCATGTAATTTTCTAGGAATATAAATCTACAACTCCAACTTTTCTTCAAAAGATTTCATCATGGCATCAACGATATGTTTAGTAAAAGCTTTATTTTGCTCATAAGCATGGGGTGAATTCAACATGGATTGCAGCAAAGAAATACATTCAATCAAAGAGAAACTATCATAATTAAAGTCTTTGCAATCCAAAATAGTGGGCACATCACTAGTTAAAGTTTTGACCTCTTCAAACCCACTTTTAGCAAAATTTTCATCAAGATTTTCACCCTCCAAATTATTGGGACGCCTTCTAGCTAAAGTTGACTCTACTTAAGTCCCTTCATGATCAATCTTAATATTACTAAACAAGGAATCAATAGAAGAAACACCAATCACTTTAAGATCTTCATCTTTTTTATGAAGGCAATCACTAGAAAACGATTTTCTAAGATTTCTCTTTTAGCTCTAAGCATAGCGGTTCTTTTCTTACTTTCATCCACGGAGACATATAAAGATTTAATAGATTCATCAATCTTAGGCACAAAAGATTTCAACTTGAGATTTTCAACATCATGAGAAATTCTATCAATGCTTCTAGACTTATCATCAATCTTATTCAACTTTTCTTCTATCGTAGTATTGAAAGCCTTTTGCGCATTGATAAATTCTTTAATATTACTCTCAATATCAGAGGTGTTCCTATTATTATTGTAAGAAGAATTACCATAGGAATTACCATAATTATTAGAGGAATTTCCAGGAAAAGGCCTAGGATTAAAATTACCTCTATAAGCATTGTTATTGAAATTGTTTCGCGAGAAAAATTCACATCTATGGAATCACTATTTTGCTCAATCAAGGTAGACAAAGGCACATCATTAAGAGCAATAGGAGAAATTTTACTAGCAACCAATTTCATGAAAGCATCAACCTTATCACTCAAAGTACTAATTTCCTCAACCGAATTAACTTTTTTACTAGTAGGTGCTCTTTCGGTATGCCATTGAGAATAATTAGCCATGATATTATCTAGCAATTTATTAGCTTCACCCAAAGTAATCTCCATAAAAGTACCACCCGCGGCTGAATCTAAAAGATTTCTAGAGACGAAATTCAATCCCGCATAAAATTTTTGTATGATCATCCAAAGATTTAAACCATGAGTAGGACAATTTCTTAGCATCAACTTCATTCTTTACCAAGATTGTGCAACATGTTCATGCTCAAGTTGCTTAAAATTCATGATTTGCGTCCTAAGGGAAATAATTTTCGCGGGGGGAAAATACTTAGTGATTAAAGCATCCTTGCTCTTATTCCAAGAATCGATACTATTGCGAGGCAAAGAGGAAAACCAAATTTTTGCACGATCCCGTAAGGAAAAAGGAAATAGTTTCAACTTAACAATATCATTGTCCACATCTTTTTTATTTTGCATATCACACAATTTAACGAACGTGTTTAGATGGGATGCGGCATCCTCGTTAGGATTACCGGCAAATTGATCTTTCATGACAAGATTCAACAAAGCGGCATTAATATCACAAGACTCCGCACTAGTGGCGGGAGGAGCAATCGGAGTACTAATAAAATCATTATTGTTAGTATTGGAAAATTCACACAACTTGGGGTTTTCTTGAGTCATCGTGACCACGCAAACAAGATTGCAAGCAAGGAAGAGATCCGGCAAGAAAAAGGGCAAACGAAAAAGAGGGCGAAAAAACGGCAAATTGGTGAAGTGGGGGAGAGGAAAACGAGAGGCAAATGGCAAATAATGTAATTGCAAGGAGACGAGATTTGTGATTAGGAACCTGGTAGATGATGATGTAGTCCCATCGGCGCCTACGATAGGCACGTAGAAGAGACCGCTTCCTCCCCGGCAACGGCGCCAGAAATTCCTTTGACGTGGCTTGAGACTGCGTCGGTATTTCCCCAAAGAGGAAGGGATGATGCAGCACAGTGACGGTAAGTATTTCCCTCAGTTATGAAACCAAGGTTATCGAACCAGTAGGAGGATCACCACAACCCAATAAGCAGCACCTGCACACAAACAACAAATACTTGCAACCCGACGCGAAAGAGAGGTTGTCAATCTCTCTACGGTAAAAAGATAGATCGGAAAGCAATATGTTGGAAAAGTAGACCCAGGGGCCGTGGGTTCACTAGTGGCTTCTCTCATGAGTATAGCGCACGGTGGGTGAACAAATTACTGTTGGGCAATTGATAGAAAATCGAATAGTCATGACGATATCCAAGGCGATGATCATTATATAGGCATCACGTCCAAGATAGGTAGACCGACTCCTGCCTGCATCTACCTCTATTACTCCACACATCGACCGCTATCCAGCATGCATCTAGTGTATTAAGTTCATGGAAAAACGGAGTAATGCAATAAGAACGATGACATGATGTGGACAAGATCTATTCATGTAGGAATAGAACCCATCTTGTTATCCTTAATAGCAACGATACATGCGTGTCTTGCTGCCCCTTCTGTCACTGGGAAAGAACACCGCAAGATCGAACCCATCACCAAGCACCTCTTCCCATGGCAAGAAAAATTGATCTAGTCGGCCTAACTAAACCAAAGATTCGAAGAAGAAATACGAGGCTATAAGTAATCATGCATATAAGAGATCAAAGAAGACTCAAATAATATTCATGGATAGAAACTGATCATGAACTCAAAATTCATCGGATCCCAACAAACACACCGCAAAAGTTTACATCAAATAGATCTCCAAGAGACCATTGTATTGAGAATCATAAGAGAGAGAGAGGAAGCCATCTAGCTACTGCCTACGGACCCGTAGGTCTATGGTGGACTACTCACGCATCATCGGAGAGGCACCTATGAAGAAGATGAATCCCTCCGTGATGGTGTTTAGATTGGATCTCGAGGTTCTGGAACTTGCGGCAGCTGGAATTGTGTTTCGTCGACTCCCCTAGTGTTTTTGGAATATTTGGGAATTTACAGGCATCGGAGGCGGTGGAGAGGGGCCCCGAGGAGGGCACAACCCATCAGGGCGCGCCAAGGCCCCCCTGGTGCGCCCTGGTGGGTTGTGGTCTCCACGGCCCACCTCTCCGGCACTTCTTTGGCCCATTGGGTGTCTTCTGGTCCAGAAAAAATCTCCAAAAAGTTTCGTCGCGATTGGACTCCGTTTGGTATTGATTTTCTGCGAAGTAAAAAACAAGCAAAAATAGCAACTGGCACTTTGGCACTATGTCAATAGGTTAGTCTCAAAAAATGATATAAAGTTGTTATAAAATGATTGTAAAACATCCAAGAAAGATAATATAACAGCATGGAACAAGCAAAAATTATAGATACGTTGGAGACGTATCAATAACCACATTGCAAATTAAAACTATGATGATAAGTTTCATGGTTGTCATTACTCATTATAGCATACATGTCATCACCATCACCATAAATAGGAGGCATGCAATCATCATAATAAATTTGCTCATCAAAACTTGGGGGACTAAAAATATCACCTTCATCAAACATAGCATCCCCAAGCTTGTGGCTTTGCATATTATTAGCATAATTGACATTAATAGAATTTATAGTAACATCATTGCAATCATGCTTTTAAATCAAGGAGCTATCATGAATCACCTTATAAATTTATTCTTTCAACACTTCATCAAAAAATTTAGATTCATGATTTTCAAGCAAAACGTCATAGAGATAATCAAGTGCACTCAACTCACTAGCAATCGGTTCATCATAATTTGGCCTTTTGAAAAGATTAGCAAGTGGATGAGGATCCATATCAATAGATTTTTAGCAAGCGAAGATGCAAGCAAATAGAAGGCACATGGCAACACAAGCAAACAAAAAGAGATCCGGCGAGAAAAAGGCAAACGAAAAAGAGGACAAATGAAACGGCAAATTTGGTGAAGTGTGGGAGAGGAAACGAGAGGAAAATGGCAAATAATGTAATTGCAAGGAGATGAGATTTGTGATTAGGAACCTGGTAGATGATGATGGTGTCTCCTCGGCGCTAGAGATTGGCAGGTAGAAGAGACCGCTTCCTCCCCGGCAACGGCGCCAGAAATTCCTTTGACGTGGCTTGAGACTGCATCGATATTTCCCAAAAGAGGAAGGGATGATGCAGCACAGCGACGGTAAGTATTTCCCTCAGTTATGAAACCAAGGTATCGAACCAGTAGGAGGATCACCACCACCTAATAAGAAGCACCTGCACACAAAGAACAAATACTTGCAACCCGACGCGAAAGAGAGGTTGTCAATCTGTCTACGGTAAAAAGATAGATTTGGTAATGATAGATTGGAGAGATAGATCTCTCAAGAACACAAAATAAAAAAAAGCAAATAAAAATGCAGCAAGGTATTTTTGGGTTTTTGGAATAATAGATCTGAAAACAAAAGAGGCAAAAAGATAGATCGGAAAGCAATATGTTGGAAAAGTAGACCCGGGGGCCGTAGGTTTCACTAGTGGCTTCTCTCATGAGTATAGTGATACGTCTCCAACGTATCTATAAATTTTGCTTGTTCCATGCTGTTATATTATCATTCTTGGATGTTTTACAATCATTTAATAACAACTTTATATCATTTTTTGGGACTAACCTATTGACATAGTGCCAAAGTGCCAGTTGATGCTTTTGCTTGTTTTTTACTTCGTAGAAAATCAATACCAAACGGAGTCCAATCATGACGAAACTTTTTGGAAATTTTTTCTGGACCAGAAGACACCCAGTGGGCCAAAGAAGAGCCATGAAGGTGGGCTGTGGAGAGCACAACCCACCAGGGCCCGCCAGGGGGCCCCCGGCGCGCCCTGATGGGTTGTGCCCTCCACGGGGCCCCTCCGCACCGCCTATGATGCCTATAAATTCCCAAATATTCCAAAAACCCTAAGGAAGTCGACGAAACACAATTCCAGCCGCCGCAAGTTCCAGAACCTCGAGATCCAATCTAAACACCATCACAGAGGGGTTCATCTTCCTCATAGGTGCCTCTCCGATGATGCGTGAGTAGTCCACCATAGACCTACGGGTCCGTAGGCAGTAGCTAGATGGCTTCTTCTCTCTCTCTCTTATGATTCTCAATACAATGGTCTCTTGGAGATCTATTTGATGTAAACTTTTGCGGTGTGTTTGTTGGGATCCGATGAATTTTGAGTTCATGATCAGTTTCTATCCATGAATATTATTTGAGTCTTCTTTGATCTCTTATATGCATGATTACTTATAGCCTCGTATTTCTTCTCCGAATCTTTGGTTTAGTTAGGCCGACTAGATCGATTTTTCTTGCCATGGGAAGAGGTGCTTTGTGATGGGTTCGATCTTGCGGTGTTCTTTCCCAGTGACAGAAGGGGCAGCAAGACACGCATGTATCGTTGCTATTAAGGATAACAAGATGGGGTCTATTCGTACATGAATAGATCTTGTCTACATCATGTCATCGTTCTTATTGCATTACTCCGTTTTTCCATGAACTTAATACACTAGATGCATGCTGGATAGCGGTCGATGTGTGGAGTAATAAAGGTAGATGCACGCAGGAGTCGGTCTATCTATCTTGGACGTGATGCCTATATAATGATCATCGCCTTGGATATCGTCATGACTATTTGATTTTCTATCAATTGCGCAACAGTAATTTGTTCTCCCACCGTGCGCTATACTCATGAGAGAAGCCACTAGTGAACCCTACGGCCCCCGGGTCTACTTTACCATCATATTGCTTTCCGATCTACGTTTTTTGCAATCTTTGTTTTCAGATCTACAAAACCAAAATCCCAAAAATATATTGCTGCATATTTACCCTTTTTATTTGTGTTCTTGAGAGATCTATCTCTCCTATCTATCACTACCTAATCTATCTTATTACCATAGAGAGATTGACAACCTCTCTTTCGCGCCGGGTTGCAAGTATTTGTTGTTTGTGTGCAGGTGCTGCTTATTGGGTGGTGGTGATCCTCCTACTGGTTCGATAACCTTGGTTTCATAACTAAGGAAAATACTTACCGTCGCTGTGCTGCATCATCCCTTCCTCTTTGGGGAAATACCGACGCAGTCTCAAGCCACGTCAAAGGAATTTCTGGCGCCGTTGTCGGGGAGGAAGCAGTCTCTTCTACGTGCCTATCGTAGGCACCGAGGGGACTCCATCATCATCTACCAATTTTCTAATCACTAATCTCATCTCCTTGCAATTACATTATTTGCCATTTGCCTCTCGTTTTCCTCTCCCCCACTTCACCAATTTGCCATTTTATTCGCCCTCTTTTTCGTTTGCCTTTTTCACGTCAGATCTCTTGCCTAGTCATTATGGCTAGTTCTATCTTTGTTGCGTGTACTCCCGATAATGAGGTTCTTAATTTTAAGCAAAGGGGAGGGGAGAACCTAAAAGATGCTTGGTATAGGATTTGCAATGCTCATAATATATCTATCCATAAACAATCTACCGTTCTTCTTCTTCGCAGTTTTTATGTGGGCATCACCACTTGGTATAGATTTGTCCTTGATACGATTACCGGTGGGAATTTCTTGATGTGTCCATCTTTGGATGCTTTTAATGCTATGGGTAGTTTAGTGGGATCACCACCTATCATGATCAATGAAACAACTTCAACTCTCGAACAAGTTATGGAGAGATTAGATGCTATTGAAAATAAGATGATTACTAAAGAACATCTTGAAGATTTAGATAAGAAGATACATAATCTTGCTAATAAAATTGGATCTAATGCGGGAGATGCTTCAAAATTGCTAAAGGAAAAGTAAACCGTAGTTAACGAAAGGGTAGAAGAAAGTCCTTACCGTATTGATAAGTTGGAAGAGATTTTTAGTTATTTGGGTTCAACTTTTTCTTCTATCAAAACTATTGAAAAAACTCCCGTAAAGATTGGCAAGACCACGCAAGTCACTAAGAACAAAGTTGCTACGCCTAGTAGTCACAAGGGGGATCTTAAAATGATTAGTATTCATCCCGACTTTGTTGAAATCATAAGAGACCCTATTTACAAGAATGAATTTTTTGGGTTTATTCCTAGGAGTGTTGTCATAAAAAACATGCATGCTAAATCCTTGAGGAAATCTAGTTGTGTGATTGAAGAATTGAAAACCAAGGATGACAATACTTGAATCTATGCATTATGCCTAGCTAGGGCCGTAAAACGATAACGCTTGTTGGGAGGCAACCCAATGAATAAATAAATTTTTTGATTTTTCCTTTATGTTTTTGAGTGTTGACACAATTATGCCTCTGTTATGATTGTGTTTTTATGGTTTATTTAGTGTTTGTGCCAAGTAAAGCCTTTAGGATGATTCATAGGATGAGTAGAAGCGATGCTGAATCTGAAACAGAAACTTTGCATCCAGTATATGAATTTTCATTTTTTTCTGGAAAGTGATCATGAGCTGAAATTTTAACACAATGTTTCTATACAAATTCCTTACGTTGTCCTAAGTTTTCAGAATTTTTAGAGTTACATAAGTATGGTTAGAGTACAGATTACTACAGACTGTTCTGTTTAAGACAGATTCTGTTTTCGTTGCATTGTGTGCTTGTTTTGATGAATCTATGGTTTGTATTGGGGGGGTATAAGCCATGGTAAAGTTAAAATACAGTAGGTATAATGCAACAATAAAATATGAATGGGTTTGCAACAGTACCTAAAGTAGTGATTTGCTTTATTATACTAATGGATCTCACGAAGATTTTGTTGAGTTTTGTGTGATTGAAGTTTTCAAGTTTTGGGTGAGATCACGATGGATGAAGGAATAAGGAGTTATAAAAGCCTAAGCTTGGGGATGCTACCGCACCCCCAAGATATATCCAAAGAGAAACAAGCAACTAAGCTTGGGGATGCCCCCGAGTGGCATCCCCTCTTTCTTCTAACGACCATCGGTATTTTACTTAGAGCTATATTTTTATTCATCACATATCATGAGTTTTGCTTGGAGCGTCTTGTATCTTTGCTTGCTTTGTTTGTTAGTTTTTCCTTTGTATCCTTTCTGGACACACCTATTTGAGAAAGCCAAAATCATGCTATAATTTGTTAGAATTGCTCTATGTGGTTCACTTAAACTTTTTGAGCTATAGAATTGCTCTAGTGCTTCACTTATATCTTTTTGAGCACGGTGTGCTTGGAAATTTTTGTAGAAATACTCTCATGCTTCACTTAGATTAATTTGAGAGTTAGTAAATTTTAAAGAAATCCTCTCATGCTTCACTTATACCTTTTTGAGAGATGAAATCTTTATGCTCATGTGCTTCACTTAAATTTGTTTGAGCTTACCAAAAAGCAATGGCAATATATGAAACTAGTCCCAAAGTGATAGATATCCAAGGAGGATATAATAAAAACTTTCATGAATATCATTGGACAAATTAAACTTGATTCCTTGTAATAGTTTTGAAACATGATGATAGTAATATGTGAGTCATGTTAGTGAGTAATTATGCTTAGTAGGAATATTGGTGTTAAGGTTTGTGATTCCCTATGCACGCACGAAAGTCAATAGTTATGCAATGAAGTTACATCCTACTTGTGGTGCATTATTCGGTGTTAGTTATGTTCAATGCTCACTTATGTGAATTTTCGTTTCTTGGTTTGGTTGCTTCCCAATCTTTTTGCTAGCCTCCATTTGTACTAAGTAGAAATACTACTTGTGCATCCAAAATCCTTAAACCAAGTTTTGCCTTATGAGTCCACCATACCTACCTATATGCGGTATTTCCAGGCCATTCCAAGCAAATTTGTATGTGCCATCTCTAAATTTTCAAAATAAAATTTCTCTTTTGTGTGCTCGTACCGCTCATGAAACGGTGGGGAGTGTCCAATATTTTTCCATGCTAGATGTGTTATTCTCAAGATGAGTGTTTATTCACTTGATATTGCACGAGAGTGCGGCGGTAATAGGGATGCCCATTCCCGAAATGAAAAGAAAAAAAATATTTACTTTATGTTGTCAAATAATAAATTCCTTGGAAAGTGTTGGTATGGAAGGCAACCGTGGATTCGGCCCGCCATGGAAAGTGAAAGTTTGGTGGAAAAAGGAATAAACTTTATTTTCTGTTTGGGAACCGCCTATGATATATCTAGCATGGAAAGTATTGTGAGCTACTTTGTTGTTTTCGTTGACAGGAAAAGCATGCCACCCAAAATATATTTTTTCTCTCTCTCAATTTAAACCTTGAGCTCTGGCACCTCTACAAATCCCTACTTCCCTCTGCGAAGGGCCTATCTATTTACTTTATGCAATTTTTATTTTTGATTTGAGTCTCCATCTTCTCTTATAAGCACCAACTAGGGGGCACTATGATCATACTTGAGCATTGGGCATAGCTAATATTTGAGTGTGTCTCATGAATGGATCAATGATTGAGCATGATGGGCTAGGGATATCTTTCTTTAGGGTTGATATTTTGAAATACATGGTTGCTTGTTGACATGCTTGAGTATTGAAGTCATTATGTGAAAACTAGACTATTTCTTTGAATCATTATAAGTCCAAATGTCCATGCTATACAAAAGAAAAGAATGTGATGAACATGTTAGGCAGCATTCCACATCAAAAATTCTGTTTTTATCATTTACCTACTCGAGGACGAGTAGGAATTGAGCTTGGGGATGCTGATACGTCATAGAGATAATCAAGTGCACTCAACTCACTAGCAATCGGTTCATCATAATTTGGCCTTTTGAAAAGATTAGCAAGTGGATGAGGATCCATATCAATAGAGTTTTAGCAAGCGAAGATGCAAGCAAATAGAAGGCACATGGCAACACAAGCAAACAAAAAGAGATCCGGCGAGAAAAAGGCAAACAAAAAAGAGGGCGAATAAAACGGCAAATTTGGTGAAGTGTGGGAGAGGAAAATGAGAGGAAAATGGCAAATAATGTAATTGCAAGGAGATGAGATTTGTGATTAGGAACCTGGTAGATGATGATGGTGTCTCCTCGGGGCCAGAGATTGGCACGTAGAAGAGACCGCTTCCTCCCCGGCAATGGCGCCAGAAATTCCTTTGACGTGGCTTGAGACTGCATCGATATTTCCCCAAAGAGGAAGGGATGATGCAGCACAGCGACGGTAAGTATTTCCCTCAGTTATGAAACCAAGGTATCGAACCAGTAGGAGGATCACCACCACCTAATAAGCAGCACCTGCACACAAAGAACAAATACTTGCAACCCGACGCAAAAGAGAGGTTGTCAATCTGTCTACGGTAAAAAGATAGATTAGGTAATGATAGATTGGAGAGATAGATCTCTCAAGAACACAAAATAAAAAAAGCAAATAAAAAGTGCAGCAAGGTATTTTTGGGTTTTTGGAATAATAGATCTGAAAACAAAATAGGCAAAAAGATAGATAGGAAAGCAATATGTTGGAAAAGTAGACCCGGGGGCCGTAGGTTTCACTAGTGGCTTCTCTCATGAGTATAGTGATACGTCTCCAACGTATCTATAAATTTTTCTTGTTCCATGCTGTTATATTATCATTCTTGGATGTTTTACAATCATTTTATAACAACTTTTATAGTGGCCGTAGGTTCCATGCTTTTATAACAACGTATTCTCTCCACCGTCTCCACCACCTAATAAGCAGCACCTGCACACAAAGAACCAGTAGGAAGCCATCTAGCTACTGCCTACGGACCCGTAGGTCTATGGTGGACTACGCACGCATCATCGGAGAGGCACCAATGAGGATGATGAACCCCTCCGTGATGATGTTAGATTGGATCTCGCGGTTCTGGAACTTGTGGCGGCTGGATGTGTTTTTCGTCGACTACCTTAGGGTTTCAGGAATATTTGGGAATTTATAGGCATCAGAGGCGGTGGAGAGGGGCCCCGAGGAGGGCACAACCCTGCTAGATGGCTATAAAATGATTGTAAAACATCCAAGAATGATAATATAACAGCATGGAACAAGCGAAAATTATAGATACGTTGGTGACGTATCAGACCCCGCAAGCGTCAAGCTCACACGTGCTACGGAGATCTCCCGAGAACCTCTCTCAAAGGTTCGCTCGCCCATAGAAATCACCTTTAAAGGAGCACACACCCCAAGAGCAAAGGAGTGTAGGCGTATCAAGGCACATCGAGGACATCAAGCTGCCCATCGAAGACTCTAAGTAAACCTTTCCTTTGTAGAAGTTTGTTTTTAAACAAAAATACCTGTAACAGTTGCTTCCGGAGTTTGAATTGTAAAAATTCACCATATATAAAGATTATCCTTTACGTCCTTCTCATAGTATTTTATAAATTGTTTCCCAGTCCCCGCCTCCGCAAGCAAAACTGTTCGGTACATGCTGGATGCAACTGGCTAATAGACCCAGGGTTTGACCATAAAACTCGCCACAAGCATCATCCCGGCATTATGTCTCGCGCCTCGGATATTGCGTTATATGAATCGGTTCCGAATTATGTCTTGGGTCAAAGGTTGGGTTGCCTGGCTCCTGTGCTTACCCTCTTACGTTCCTCTTGTTTGGCTAAAAGGGTAAAGGGAGAACCACTGCGATTGTACTTCCAGCTAGCCTGGTCAAGTACCTCAGTGGAGAAAGCCAAAAACCGACTGTCATAATAAGCGAGAACCGGTCTGCAATCCGAGCACAAGTGTCAAACTCAAAATCGATGGAGGTTATTCCGTGTCATACGAGGGGTTTGAACCTTCACAAACCATGTTGTAATGGTCTTAACCTCCGTATATCCGAATATTACAAAAATACTAGGGGCTAGTAACCAGCCCCCACAGTCAAGCTCCTACGACTAAGTGAAAGCACTAAAGCCACATAGTTTGATTGCCTTGTTCCCCTCTCGCACCACCGCCTCCGGGCGCCGATATCTTAGCTAAGGGTAACGTTGCGAAGGTCGAAACACCTCTTGTAATATTTACACGGGGGCTGAAGCCGACGACTGGCAACTTTCAGTTTAAACGGCCACACAGGAGTCAAAATAATTCAAATCTTAAAAGCATGATACATTGTGCATGCGCATTATAAAGAGAAATATTCATCGGGCACATTATAACATGCTCATTCATAAATTACATCCTTAGAACATTGGGCCTCTATCGCCCGAGCGCCATCCATCACGATGGGGAAGTACAGCTCGGGACGCCTATGCCCCTTCCCAGGAGGTGGAGGTGCGGTGGCCATGTCGGCCGGCTTGATCTTTGGCCAGTGCACCATGGTCTTTGCAAAGGCCATCCGAGCCCCCTCGATACAGGCGGAATGCTTCAGGACTTCAATCCGAGCCGCGGCGTCGCCCAACTTCTGCACCAAGCCGAAGTAACTGTTCGGCAATGGCTCTGCCGGCCACAGCTGGATGCAAAGGTCTTTCATGGCAGGCTTCGCCATCTTGTGCAGGTCCATCAACTGCTTCATCTGCTTGCTGAGGAGAGGAGGGTGCTCGGGGTTTGAAATTGCACCCAGAATAGTCTAGGCTCAACATCCCCATCCCGCGTCGCATAGTACCGAGCCGCGTCCGCCGCACTCTTTGGGAGATCTGTAAAGGTGCCCGAGGAACGCCACACTCGTGTGAGCGACGCAAACCTGTTACCACCAAAGGCACATTGCAGTAAGTACGGCATACCATCTGCGATCAGCCTGACTTGGCGAAGTTCTTCTTCATATAACCGCCCATCTACCCGCTCTGCCTTAATCTTTTCGGACAGCGAGGATAGCTCGGCGACTTGGTCCTTGTTCTTTTGCTCAAGGGCCTCACACTTAGTGCTGGCATACTTGAGCTCCTGCTGCACCTCGTATACCCGAGCTTCGTGCTTGTTGCTATCGGCCTTCACCGCCGACAGCTCGGCAGACGCCTATTCGGCCAACGCCTTATGATCCGCGGCCTCCTGCTTCACTTTCTTTAACTCCGCCTTGAGGCTCTCAACCTCCGTGGCAGTGGCTGTAGTCATAATAGACAACCAAGACTCGGTGACAAGACTCCGAAACAACTTCAATTAATAAGAATAATAGTGGACAAGGCAGCACTGTTCGGACTTACGTTGCGCTTCGTCAAACCATTTGTTGAGGCGGACTAGTTCCTCATCGGAGCTCTTGAGCTTCCGATTCAGCTCGGCCAGCTCCATGGCATTGGTGGCCACTGCCGAAGACGAGGCCTACAAAACACCTTACTTATGTTAGACTCCCAAGCTATCGGCTGTAGACCCTCTGCTAAGTTTTCCCCAAATTTGCCAGAGTCTCGGAGGTCACAATTCCCGTGTTTGCAATCATTTGTGCCTTCTTTGACCCCTGTGTGAGTTTTTCAAACTCACCCACGGCTCAGGGGCTACTGTGTTTACAGGGGTTGTACAAACCTTATAAATTAACTTCTTTGGAAAAAAGAGTATTACATGGCTTACCTTGAAACCCGTCAAGAGACTGTTAAAAGCCTCCTTCAGTCCGTTGTCAACAGACTGAATGCCTTGTAAAACCGCACCCATAAGGGCACGCTGATCTTCAGTAAGGGAGGAGTTGGTCAAAGCCTCCTCCATCGCGGCCGGCCACCCAGTCGCGGCCCGCTCTGTCACGGGCGACGTTGGTGGTGGCACCTCCACCCTCCTTTCTTGGGAAGGCAGGGTCGATGATTTCGGAGGCATAGAGTGCTCCGGAACTATCTGCGAAGGGGGCTCGGATGAACCAGGTCCCTCCTCTTTGCTTGCCAGGAGGAGCTCCTCCCCCTGGTCTTGAGCAGCCAAGGTATTAACCTCTTCCATTTCTTCACCCTCGCCCTCGGTGTTCGACCCAGGTGGGGTCTGGCGGGATAGCACCTCCACGGTCTCCTCGGTGGCCTGAGGAGGAGAGGGACGTGATAACCCACAAGTATAGGGGATCGCAACCGTTTTCGAGGGTAGAGTATTCAACCCAAATTTATTGATTCGACACAAGGGGAGCCAAAGAATATTCTTGAGTATTAGCAGCTGAGTTGTCAATTTAACCACACCTGAAAGACTTAATATCTGCAACAAAGTATTTAGTAGCAAAGTAGTATGGAAGTAACGGTAACGGTGGCAAAAGTAACAGTAGCGGTTTTGTAGCAATCGTAACACTGGCAACGGAAAAGTAACTTAGCAAAGATCAATATGTGAAAAGCTCATAGGCAATGGATCAGTGATGGATAATTATGTCGGATGGCATTCATCATGCAACAGTTATAACCTAGGGTGACACAGAACTAGCTCCAATTCATCAATATAATGTAGGCATGTATTCCATATATAGTCATACGTGCTTATGGAAAAGAACTTGGATGACATCTTTTGTCCTACCCTCCCGTGGCAGCGGGGTCCTAATGGAAACTAAGGGATATTAAGGCCTCCTTTTAATAGAGAACCGGACCAAAGCATTAGCACTTAGTGAATACATGAACTCCTCAAACTACGGTAATCACCGGAAAGAATCCCAATTATTGTCACCTTGGGGTATGCGGATCATAACACATAATAGATGTCTACAACTTGCAAGATAGGATCAAGAACACATATATATTCGTGAAAACATAATAGGTTCAGATATGAAATCATGGCACTCGGGCCCTAGTGACAAGCATAGCAAAGTCATAGCAACATCAATCTCAGAACATAGTGGATACTAGGGATCAAACCCTAACAAAACTAACTCGATTACATGGTAAATCTCATCCAACCCATCACCGTCCAGCAAGTCTATGATGGAATTACTCATGAACGGTAGAGAGCATCATGAAATTGGTGATGAAGGATGGTTGGTGATGACGACGGCGTCGATTTCCCCTCTCCGGAGCCCAAAACGGTCTCCAGATCTGCCCTCCCTAGGAAGAACAGGAGGTGGCGGCGGCTCCGTATCGTGAAACGCAATGAACTCTTCTCCTTGATTTTTTTCTCCCCAAATAGGGTTATATCGAGTTGGAGTTGAGGTCGGAGGAGTTGCAGGGGGCCCACAAGCCACCAGGGCGCGCCCTAGGGGGGGGCGCCCCCTGGCTTGTGGCCAATGGGTGGACCCCCTCTGGTTGATTCTTTCGCCAGTATTTTTTATTAATTCCAAAAATATTCTCCGTAAATTTTCAGGTCAATCCGAGAAATTTTATTTCTGCACAAAAATAACACCAAGGCAATTCTGCTGAAAACAGTGTCAGTCCGGGTTAGTTCCATTCGAATCATGCAAATTAGAGTCCAAAATAAGGGCAAAAGAGTTTGGAAAAGTAGATACGATGGAGACGTATCAACTCCCCCAAGCTTAACCCATTGCTTGTCCTCAAGCAATTCAGTTGACAAACTGAAAGTGACAAAGAAAAACTTTTACAAACTCTGTTTGATCTTGCTGTTGTAAATATGTCTAACTGATGTTCAGGTTTTCAGCAAAGATTATGGGCTAACCACATTCACAATAACATTTAGGTCTCACATTTACTCATATCAATGGCATAATCAACTAGCGAGCAATAATAATAAATCTCGGATGACAACAGTTTTATCAAAACAATCACGATACAATATGATATAATGGTATCTCGCTAGCCCTTTCTGAGACCGCAAAACATAAATGTAGAGCACCTCTGAAGAACAAGGGCTGACTGGAAATTCTAATTCATGGTAAAAGAGATCCAGTCACAGTCATACTCAATATCAATTAATAACCAAGCATACAAATGACGGTGGTGCTCTCTAACTGGTGCTTTTTATAAGAGGAGGATGACTCAACAGTAAAGTAAAATAGATAGGCCCTTCGCAGAGGGAAGCATTGATTTGCAGAGGTGCCAGAGCTCGAGCTTTTAAAACAGAGATGGGTAAAATTTTGAGCGGTATGCTTTCATTGTCAACATAACAACGAAGAGATCTCGGTATCTTCCATGCTAGATACATTATAGGCAGTTCCCAAACAGAATGATAAAGTTTTTACTCCCCCTCCACCAATCAAACACACTCCACGGCTGGTCGAATCCACGGGTACCGTCCATACAAACAACAATCCTGGGGGAGTTTTGTTTCATTATGTTTTGATTTGACTTTTGAGCATGGAACTGGGCATCCCGATTACAAGCCACTTTCTCGTGAATGACAAGTGAATAAACACTCATCATGAGAATAAGCCACCTAGCATGGAGGATATTGACAGCCCCTAATCACTACATGAGCGATTCGGGCATACAAAACGGAATATTATTTGAAGGTCTAGAGTTTGGCACATGCAAATTTACTTGGAACGGCAGGTAAATACCGCATATAGGTAGGTATGGTGGACTCATATGGAACAACTTTGGGTTTAAGGAAGTGGATGCACAAGCAGTATTCCCACTTAGTACAAGTGAAGGCTAGCAAGAGACTGGGAAGCGACCAACTAGAGAGCGACAACAGTCATAAACATGCATTGAGATTAACCAACATTGAATGCAAACATGAGTAGGATATAAATCACCATGAACATAAATATCGTGGAGGCTGTGTTGATTTTGTTTCAACTACATGCGTGAACATGTGCCAAGTCAAGCCACTTGAATCATTCAAAGGAGGATACCATCCTATCATACTACATCATAACCATTTTAAAATTCATGTTGGCACTCAAGACAAACTATTATACACTCCTAGCTAATTAGGCATGGCATGAGCAACTACAATCTCTAATTGTCATTGCAAACATGTTTCATCCATAATGAGCTGAATTCAGAACGATGAGCTAATCATATTTACAAAAACAAAATAGGTCGAGTTCATACCAACTTTTCTCCATCTCAATCATTTCATCATATATCGTCATTATTGCCTTTCACTTGCACGACCGAACGGTGTAAATAATAATAAGAGTGCACATGCATGGGACTAAGCTGGAATCTGCAAACAATAACTCAAAGGAGAAGACAAGGCAATATGGGCTCTCTGATAGATAAACAATAATGCATATGAGGGCCACTCAACATTTTCATTGTGGTCTTCTCCTTACGACCCAAAGAAGAAAAGAAAACTATTTACATGGGAAAGCTCCCAACAAGCAAAAGAAGAACGAGAAATCTTTTTGGGTTTTCTTTTAATGCTACAACTAAACAAACTAGAAAGTAAAACTAGAGCTAATTTTTTTTCTTAAGGTTTTTCTGACACACAAGAAGAAAGCGAGAAAAAGAAATAAACTAACATGGATAATACAATGAAAAAGTATGAGCACCGACAACTGGAATGAGTGTGTGAACATGAATGTAATGTCGGTGAGAAATACGTACTCCCCCAAGCTTAGGCTTTTGGCCTAAGTTGGTCTATGGCCACAGCTGGCCTGGTTAATATCCAAAGTCATAGTTGGGGTTGTACTGGGCTGCGGCGGCTACCGCCTGAACGGCTGCATCGCGGAGGCGAGCGGCTTCCGCCTCTCTCTCGTACTCGTTTGTCTCCTCTCTGGTTATAAAGTGTCTCCATTTTTCCTGAAAGTTAAAGAAGGCAGGAGCAGGAAGGGTAATATGGACAGCACGTTGTCTATCAAAAATTAGTCGGTACAGGAAGGGCTGTTCGTTCCTCTCAGGAAACTGGTAGCGCACCATAGCCTCATAATCAACAAAAGCAGTAGGTAACTCAATGTCACTTCCCTTTATGGGTACCCCAAGATAATTAGCTACACGAGTGGCATAAATCCCGCCAAAGAAATCTCCTTTCTTAGCATTTTTATGTAGCCTCCTAGCAATAATAGCCCCCAAGTTATATCGTCTATCACCCATTACCGCACTCTTAAGAATACTAAGATCAGGTACACAAAGGTGGCTATGATCATGTTTACCGTTAATACATCTACCTATGAAGAGAGCAAAATAATGTATAGCAGGAAAGTGAATGCTCCCCAAGGTAGCCTGTGTAATGTTTCTAGTTTCTCCCACAGTGATGCTAGCAAGAAAATCATTATATTCAGTTTTGTGAGGATCACTATGGCTGCCCCATTGTGGAATTTTGCATGCATGGTTAAAATCTTCTAGGTCCATAGTATAAGATTCATCATAAAGATTTAATAAAACAGAATGCGTATTACGCCTGGATGAAAATTCAAACCTCCGACGAAGGAATCAGTGAGTTGACAATATTGCTTGCATTGGTCTGAAACGAAATCTTCAAGGCCAGCATTTTGTATGTACGCGTAAAATTCTTCCTTGAAACCTGCATGAACCATGAATTGATCCGACGGCCATTCACAAGGCCGCACTTGAGCTTCCCTCGGTGGTTCAAAGTCGGGCTCACGTATCGCGAGTCTCGGGGCCTTCTTGCTCGAGGAACCACCTTGGTATATTCTCCTCAACATCTTTCTTTCTCTGAAAAAATTCTGAAATTTTAGTAACTCAAAATAAAGGTGAACAAAACTCAACAAAATTCAAAGCAACCACTCCCATAAGTGCCTAGAGGCTAAATCATGCATCTAAACTACTTGGGACCATACAAATTTAACATGCAAGCTCAAGAACAAGGTCACCACAGCAGCAAAAATTTGCAATATATAAAGCACTAGAACAAAAACTAATTGGACCATTGGAGGAGTCACATACCGAAGAACAATCCCCCAAAACAGTTTTGCAAATGGAGCTTTGCACAAGGAGATCGAAAATGACAGCAAGATGAGCTAGGACACGGGTTTGAGCAATGGTGGGATTTTTTATGGAGGAAGACAAAGTGGATGGGTGCTGGAATAAGTGAGGGGGGCCTACGTGGGACCCACAAGCCACCAGGGCACGCCCTGGGGGGGGGTGGGCGCGCCCTGTGGGCTTGTGCCCCACTGGTGCAGCCCCCTGATGTATTCTCAGTGCCAGAGATTCTTAAATATTCCATAAAAAATCATACTACATTTTCAGGGCATTTGGAGAACTTTTATTTTCAGGTCATATTTTTTTATTGCACGGATAATTCAGAAAACAGAAAAATAATAGCATTTTTACTTTATTTAATCTAAACAACAGAAAGTAAAAGTTGGGTACAGAAGGTTGTGCTTTCTAAATTCCTCCATCTCATGCCCGTCAAAAGGAATTCGTTAACAAGGTTGATCAAGTCTTATTAACAAACTTCTTTCGAGTAACATGAAACCGGAGAATTTTCGAATACCACTAAGTTACCTCAACGGGGACAGGCATGTCCCCTACCATGATTATTTCATATTTCTTCTTGACAGTAGGGAGAGGGAATTTAAAACCTCCAATAGCAATTGTTGGAATTTCTCCAATAGAGTTGATACTATGAACTTGAGGTTGTTTCTTCGGAAAGTGCCCCGTATGCTCATTACCATTAACATGAAAAGTGACATTGCCTTTGTTGCAATCAATAACAGCCCCTGTAGTGTTCAAAAAGGGTCTACCAAGGATGATCGACATGCTGTCGTCCTCGGGAATATCAAGAATAACAAAGTCTGTTAAGATAGTAACGTTTGCAACCACAACAGGCACATCCTCGCAAATACCGATGGGTAGAGCGGTTGATTTATCAGCCATTTGCAAAGAGATTTTAGTAGGTGTCAACTTATTCAAATCAAGTCTACGATATAAAGAGAAAGGCATAACGCTAACACCGGCTCCCAAATCACATAAAGCAGTTTTAACATAGTTTCTTTTAATGGAGCATGGTATAGTTGGTATTTCTGGATCTCCTAGTTTCTTTGGTACTCCACCCTTAAAAGTATAATTAGCAAGCATGGTGGAAATTTCAGCTTCCGGTATCTTTCTTTTATTAGTCACAATATCTTTCATATACTTAGCATAAGGAGACATTTTCAGAATATCAGTCAAATGCATACGCAAAAAGACAGGTCTAAGCATTTCAATAAAGCGCTCAAAATCCTCATCATCCTTTTTCTTGGATGGCTTAGGAGGAAAGGGCATGGGTTTCTGAACCCAAGGTTCTCTTTCTTTACCATGCTTCCTAGCAACGAAGTCTCTTTTATCATATCTTTTATTCTTAGATTGTGGGTTATCAAGATCAACAGCAGGTTCAATCTCCACATCATTATCATTACTAGGTTGAGCATCAACATGAACATCATCGTTAACATTATCACCTAGTTCATGTTCATCACCAGGTTGTGTTTCAGCATTAGAAATAGAAATATCATTTGGGTTTTCATGTGTATCAATAACAGGTTCACCAGCAGCATGCAAAGTCCTATCATCATTCTTTTTCTTTCTTTTGCTAGAATGACTAGGTGCATCAGTATTAATTCTCTGAGAATCTTGCTCAATTCTCTTGGGGTGGCCCTCAGGATATAAAGGTTCCTGAGTCATTTTATCACCTCTAGTCACTACTCTAACAACATTATCATTCATCTCATTAAGCAAATCATTTTGTGCCTTAAGTACTTGTTCTACTTGAGTAGTTACCATGGAAGCATGTTTACTGATAAGCTTGAGATCATTAACAGTTCTACGCATATATTCACCTAAACGATCAAGCATGTAAGCATTATGTTTCAATTGTCTACTAACATAAGCATTGAAATTTTCTTGTTTAACAATAAAGTTATCAAATTCATCCAAGCATTGGCTAGCAGACTTATTATAAGGAATATCACCTTCATCAAATCTACGGAGAGAATTTACCTCTACTACCTATGTCGGGTTATCAGGACCATGTATTTCTTCAATAGGTGGTAGATTCTTAACATCTTCAGCTTTAATACCTTTTTCTTTCATAGATTTATTTGCCTCTTGCATATCTTCAGGACTGAGAAATAGAATACCTCTTTTCTTCGGAGTGGACTTTGGAGGTGGTTCGGGAATAGTCCAATCATTATCATTGCTCAATATATTATTCAATAATAGTTCAGCTTGTTCAATAGTTCGTTCCCTGAAAACACAACCAGCACAACTATCTAGGTGGTCCCTAGAAGCATCGGTTAGTCCATTATAAAAGATATCAAGTATTTGGTTTTTCTTGAGAGAATGATCAGTCAAAGCATTAAGTAATTGGAGAAGCCTCCCCCAAGCTTGTGGGAGACTCTCTTCTTCAATTTGCACAAAGTTAAATATTTCTTGCAAGGCAGCTTGTTTCCTATGGACAGGAAAATATTTTTCAGAGAAGTAATATATCATATCCTGGGGACTACACACACAACTAGGAGCAAGAGAATTAAACCATATCTTAGCATCACCCTTTAATGAGAAAGGAAACAACTTAAGAATATAGTAATAACGAATTTTTTCTTCATGAGTAAATAGGGTGGCTATATCATTCAATTTAGTAAGATGTGCCACAACAATTTCAGACTCATAACCATGGAAAGGATCAGATTCAACCAAAGTAATTAACTCAAGATCGACAGAGAATTCATAGTCCTTATCAGTAACAAAAATAGGTGAAGTAGCAAACTTAGGATCATATTGCATTCTAGCATTCAAAGATTTTTCCTTCCACTTGCATAGTAATTTCTTAAGATCATCTCTATCCTTACAAGCAAGAAAGTCCCTAGCTACCTCTCCATCCATAACATAACCCTCAGGTATAACAGGCAATTCATATCTAGGAGAGCTAGGTCTAACAGGTGTCTGAAAGTGTTCAGTTTCAATAATTTCATCAGTTTCAGAAATATCATCAGTTTTAGTGATCTCATTCTCTCTAACCCTAGCAAGTTGTTCATCAAGAAATTCACCCAAAGGCATAGTATTATCAAGCATAGCAGAAGTGGCATCATCAATTACTTGCGACATATCAGAATTACTAGCAGGTGGTGGTGTCGCAAATTTACTCATAACAGAAGGTGAATCAAGTGCAGAGCTAGATGGCAGTTCCTTACCCCCCCTCGTAGTAGAGGGATATATCTTGGTTTTTGGGTCTTTCAGATTATTCATAGTGATCAACAGATATAGATCCCAAGTGACTCAGAGAATAGAGCTATGCTCCCCAGCAACGGCGCCAGAAAAAGATCTTGATAACCCACAAGTATAGGGGATCGCAACAGTTTTCGAGGGTAGAGTATTCAACCCAAATTTATTGATTCGACACAAGGGGAGCCAAAGAATATTCTCGAGTATTAGCAGCTGAGTTGTCAATTCAACCACACCTGAAAGACTTAATATCTGCAGCAAAGTATTTAGTAGCAAAGTAGTATGGAAGTAACGGTAATGGTGGCAAAAGTATCAGTAGCGGTTTTGTAGCAATCGTAACAGTGACAACGGAAAAGTAACTTAGCAAAGATCAATATGTGAAAAGCTCGTAGGCAATGGATCAGTGATGGATAATTATGTCGGATGGCATTCATCATGCAACAGTTATAACCTAGGGTGACACAGAACTAGCTCCAATTCATCAATATAATGTAGGCATGTATTCCATATATAGTCATACGTGCTTATGGAAAAGAACTTGCATGACAACTTTTGTCCTACCCTCCCGTGGCAGCGGGGTCCTAATGGAAACTAAGGGATATTAAGGCCTCCTTTTAATAGAGAACCGGACCAAAGCATTAGCACTTAGTGAATACATGAACTCCTCAAACTACGGTAATCACCGGAAAGAATCCCAATTATTGTCACCTTGGGGTATGCGGATCATAACACATAATAGGTGTCTACAACTTGCAAGATAGGATCAAGAACACATATATATTCGTGAAAACATAATAGGTTCAGATCTGAAATCATGGCACTCGGGCCCTAGTGACAAGCATTAAGCATAGCAAAGTCATAGCAACATCAATCTCAGAACATAGTGGATACTAGGGATCAAACCCTAACAAAACTAACTCGATTACATGGTAAATCTCATCCAACCCATCACCGTCCAGCAAGCCTACGATGGAATTACTCACGAACGGCGGAGAGCATCATGAAATTGGTGATGAAGGATGGTTGGTGATGATGACAGCGTCGATTTCCCCTCTCCGGAGCCCAAAACGGACTCCAAATCTGCCCTCCAGAGGAAGAACAGGAGGTGGCGGCGGCTCCGTATCGTGAAACGCGATGAACTCTTCTCCTTGATTTTTTTCTCCCCGGATAGGGTTATATGGAGTTGGAGTTGAGGTCGGAGGAGTTGCAGGGGGCCCACAAGCCACCAGGGCGCGCCCTGGGGGGGGTGGGGCGCCCCCTGGCTTGTGGCCAATGGGTGGATCCCCTTTGGTTGATTCTTTCGCCAGTATTTTTTATTAATTCCAAAAATATTCTACGTAAATTTTCAGGTCAATCCGAGAAATTTTATTTCTGCACAAAAATAACACCAAGGCAATTCTGCTGAAAACAGCGTCAGTCCGGGTTAGTTCCATTCGAATCATGCAAATTAGAGTCCAAAACAAGGGCAAAAGAGTTTGGAAAAGTAGATACGATGGAGACGTATCAGGACGTGACGTTGTCCCGCTCTCTGCCAGCTCGGCGGGCAGGGATTCCCCCTCTGATACCTGATCGGTGGGGAGGTCGTGGGGTGGGCTGCAATAGGGAAGGCACTCCTCCGGTTAGTAGCAAAACACTGTACGAACGTACCATAAGATGTTTGGATTAAATACCTATGGGCTAGGGGCTTGACCCTGGGGTTCCTCCAGGGGACCCTTTCGAAAGCCTCGGACTCCTCATCAGAATCTGGGCTATCATCGGGCAGGACCACTTTGGCCCTGCGGGACCTTTTCGGGGCGGGGGGAGCTGGATCCTCCTCTGCGTCGGCTGACGCCGCCCTCTTCCTTGTTTGGAGGGAGTCCACTTCCCCCTTCCTCTATGTGCTCCTCCTCGTGAGCAGAGGAGGCCTGGGTCTCCCCGGACCTAGTGTCCGGAGGACCTCTTGGGCGGAGGCCCTCTCGGACCTCCTTCTTCTTGCCTTTCTTCTTCTTCTTCTCCTTTTTCTCTGTCACCGTATATGGCGCCACGACCAGCATCGCCGTCAACATGGCCGATCTGGGGTCTTCGGGCAATGGGGCTGGGCCATTAATCCACAGGGCCTTGTCCAGCCAGTTCTATGAAGGCGAGGAAGAAGAGGTTAAATTCCTTACTAAAAGGTAGAGCCCGAGAATAAAAATAGAAACTTTGTTATACCTTGAGTAGAGGGTTTTCGGTGTCTAGTCCGGTGTCTTCCTCCTCGGCTGGACAGTCCTTCTAGGGCTTGAACAACGCCTTCCACAGCTTCTCGTGGGTAGTGCGGTAAAGCTAGCGCACAGAGGAGGGGGGGTCGTCGAGCTTGTAGGCCCACATTGGGGTATCCCGATGTTGGCAGGGGAGGAGACGGCGACGGAGCATGACCTGGACCACGTTGATCAGCTCGACGTTCGCTTCTATCATCTGCGTAACGCGTTTCTGCAGCGCCTTCACCTCCATGGCCGATCCCCAGTCAAGGCCTTTCTTGATCCACGAGGTCAACCTCGTGGGGGTCCGGATCTGAACTCGGAGGGTGCCGCCCAGTCTGTGCCTCGTGGTCCGGTGATGTAGAACCATTGTTTTTGCCAGACCTTGACGGTGTCGATGAAGGTGCCCTTCGGCCACTCTACCCGCGGAAGTTTCCTGATCACCGCCTCTCCGCAATCCGCGTGCTGGCTATTGACAGTCTTCGGCTTGACGTTGAAGACCTTTAGCCACAGACCGAAATGCGGCTGGACCCGCAAGAAGGCCTCGCAGACAATGATGAAGGCCGAGATATGCATGATGGAGTTCGGGGGGAGATCATGAAAATCTAACCCATAGAAGAACATTAGGCCCCTTACAAAGGGGTGCAGTAGGAAGGTCAGTCCCCAGATGAAGTGGGGAATGAACACCACTCGCTCTCCCGGCTTCGGCGTAGGCACCACTTGGCTAGCCTCTGGGGCACGGTGGACGATGTTGACCGGGAGGTAGCCAGCGCGCTTCAGCTCCCGGATGTCATTGTCGGTGACACACGAAGCCTCCCACTTGCCCTGGGAACCTGAGCCGGCCATGGACGAGCTTGGGGAAGGGGGTGGTTTGGGGAGAATTGGAGAAGGATTGGATCTGGGCGCTCGAAGCGAAGGAGGCCGAGAGGACGAGCTTGAATCTGAGGAGCGTATGGAGGCCTTGGGGATTTCCACTCTTTTATGGAAGGCCGTAATACCAAGAGTCCTCTTACTGCGCCGCGAGCTGCGTCGTTTCCCAAAGCAATCGTGTCGTTATACGCGCGTGGGATAACCCAGATCATTAATCATATCCCGTGAAAAATGGAGCACAATCTTCGTGTTGATAAGACGTGCCAATGAAGGAGCTGCCTCGAACCACGAATCGAGTTTTTATAACTGGCTAAGTGGCTACGGCCTGTCCTGGCTTTTTTTCAGAAAAGTTGTCAGGTGAGGCACTGTTCGTACTTAGGCATTTGGCCTTCGAGGCTAAGCAATGTATGTTCGGAAAGCAGGGTGTCATCGGCGGCCGAACTGGGATCAGCCGAGTATAAAGGGAAGAAAAGAACTCACGCCGCAAGTCAAATACTTTGATGTGCGAAGGAGCTAAGTGTCATGAAGCCCAACGTTGGAGGCTAGTTCGGGGGCTACTGAGGGAGTCCGGGACTAAGGGGTCCTCGGGCCGTCGGCTTATCTCCTGTGGGCCAGCTTGGTGGGCCGCTCCGTGGCAGTTACAGGAAGGCCGGACTACAGGATGACCCCGTGCTCAGGAAGGAAGGTTCCGAAGACTTGGTGTGTCCTCCAAGAAAGAATGGGCGTATCTATGCTCGGGTGGAAACCTATCACATGTAACCCTAGGTACCTCTGGTATCTATATAAACCAGGGGGCTTAGTTCATAGAGGACAAGTGAACTCATCTAGGGTTTTAGCTCGTTTGATCTCGAGGTAGATCGACTCTGTAACCATCATACTCATCAATACAATCAAGCAGGACGTAGGGTTTTACCTCCTCAAGAGGGCCCGAACCTGGGTAAACATCTTCTTCTTCGTCCCCTGTTAACCATCGATCACAGATCCATAGCTCGGGACCCCCTACCCGAGATCCGCCGGTTTTGACACCAACACGCCCCGGCTCGCCCAGGCCTGGCTCGGCCTCAGGCCGGCCCAACTGGGTCTGAATAGGCCCAGTTGCTTTGAGGATTTTTCCTTTTTCTTTTATCAGTGATATTCCAAAAAAATTCCACACACTTGAATATTGATCCAAATGCAGTAAATGAAATTTCTATAATCTTCTAAAATTCCAAACTATTTAATGGTATAACTTTCATATTTTTCCACCACACCTTTTTGTACTGTTCCTATGCAAATTCAAACTTGAACTAGGAAAAACCCCACTTTGCAAATTCCTAGAACACCCATTTCAAGTCCAAATTTGACGATTCAAATTTCTAGTGACTTCAAAAATCATTCCCTGTTTATCTAACCATGGTGAACATTTTTACCATGCATTGATTTTATTGGATCTAATAAATAACCCTATCTTCCATTTATTTCACCTTGAGAAATTCTTAGGAAAATCATCCCAACTCCAAATCCAGTGAAACCACTTCCAAAATGTTTCTAAAATCATGCCCTATTTGATGAGGGCATCCACTCATTTTTATAAAAATGTTCTCTGTAGACTTCATGTAGGATCAACCATACCTCCATTTCCTCCATCCAAAAATCTCTGGTAATCCAAATCCATTAGAGCAACTTTAGGAAATTTTATTAGGACCAGAGATGTCCTAAAAAAATTAAACTCCTATTTATAGAGAACTTTTATCTTCTGCTTGTTGTGTTGCTTATTGTGGTTGTTTCCGACGATAGGTGACGAAGTAGACAAAGTGCCCGGAGTTGGACGAGAAGCCTGTGAAGACCTCGAAGACTTTGCTAAGCCAGGCAAGCAGCACTTTGACCATGACTAAGAGACCATTTTTATTGCATGGCATATAGCACTCTATTTTGTTATGTTGATCATGATGCTATGGTGACCACCTTCATGGGTTGTCTCCGATACTTTTACCCGTTGATACTTGCACTGAGCATGACCCTACCTTCCTATGAGGGTTATGCGGGTGGGAAGTAGTTAGGCTGCTAAAGTAGATGCTACGCAAATGGGACGGGATTATGCATGGCATCGGAGAGGAAATGATTTCAAAGACTTTTCGAAAACCCCGTTGGGTGCCACTAATGCCCGAGGGAGATGGTGTTGAGCTAGGTAACCACTTGATAAAGAAGTGGTGTATCGAGGCAAGTGAGTGTGTGTGTTCTTGAAAACGGGGAAATTTAAGATTTGTCGACCGTCCCAACCTTACATGTACAACCACTCTACCCCTATATGGGAAGGGCCCTTGTTGATTACATTGGTTGATGCTAGCAGAGAGCTCGCATTACTAGTGGCGGGAGTGGTGTGGTCACTCTCGATACGGGGTCATACCAGAATGGACGATCATGGGGTGTTTTCACAGATACCAGGCACACCGTTGCGTGCCCTCATGGATGATACGTGTGATGTATATCATGAGGGATGTCACCAACGAGTGGACTCTTTGTTTAGTATCGCCGTGGGAAAGGCATTGTTCGGGTGCTTACCTCGTGTATGTAATATACTGCGAGTCGTGGATGACACAGAAGTTCCCCGAGTCTTGTGGGTAAAGTGTGCAACCTCTGCAGATTGTAAAACTATTCAAATAGCCATGTCCACGGTCAAGGACAGTTGGGTGGTGCTGCTTAAACTACGTCCAGATGTTTTCACAAAACTTGGTGTGTGTGTGCGAGATAAAAGGCTGGTACTTGAGCTAAGTCAGATGACTTGGCATGATGATTGAACATGTGATGTTCAAACCTTGTTTATATTGATATCTGCAACCTGTTGATGCATGCTTTTACAAGCTGATTGAACATGGCATTGCACTCAAAATTAGCTTTCTGCAACTTACCTACTTAGTGCTATATTATGCATTGTTTTACCTTGTCCAAACATGGGTTGCTTGCGAGTACATTCAAAATGCTCATTGGCTTGCCACTGGTTATTTTATTGGCCAGGCATGAAAGACCAAGTTATGATGAAGATTACCTTGGTGACAAACATGCGAGCTAGGACGCTTCCGAGTGAGAATGCATGTAGGGTTAAGGCAGATGGCATGGGTTCACGCTATCGTTGAAGATTTCCGCTGCGAGTTTATGAAGACTTGGCCATGAAGGCCATAATTGAGTAAAACGGTATGTAATGGATGTAAGACTCTTGTTATTCAGTTTCTGTGTGTTCAGTGAGCATTGATCTCTGGGATCACTATGCACGTACATTCGGTGATCACGACTTATGAGTCGGGGTCCCCACAGAGCTGGTATCAGAGCCATCCTGACTGTAGGAAGTCCTTAGTTAGCATGGACGTTAGTTAGGACAGGAACTAGCCCTTAGACCCCAAATCACTTGCAAAACCTATTGCACTCGTCTCCTCTTCTGAGCTAGCCACTATAAAACCTTTTATGCTCACCTCATCCTCTCTAGTCATATTAACTCTCCTCTGACCATCTTATAGATGGCCGTCGCTCCCATGAGACTCCTCATGACCGGATTCCCACCTCTCCTGAGAGACTGCCTCCAACGATGCCAATATCCTTCGGAGCCGATGTACACCCTGTACGAACTGGACAATGGCGAGTTTGGAATGGAGTTCTACGCCAAGGTGGTTGTACCTGTCAAGACCCCACCCCGGAGTTGGTTCTTTGTTGGACCACCTATGCCAACAAGAGACATGGCCATTCAGTAGGCGGCCTATGAAGCCCTCCTCTGTCTTCGAGACCTCCTCCCAGAAATGAAGGAAGGGCAAGCTACCCGCTACCTGCCCAGCAAGAGTGGATTAGGAGCCTCTGCTCAAGCAATGATTTCCACAAGAGATGAACACCCAACCCTCAAGCTCCAGGTCCGCTTTGCCAATGCGGTAGATTACCTTCTACGTTACCTTACCGAAGAATTCCTCAAGTCCCGCCAGGATTTCCCTTCGCTCCTACATCTCCACTGCCTCGAGAAGAAGAAGGTGGTCGAACAAGAGCAACAGATTGCTGCCCTACAAGTATACATCGCCAATCAAAAAGCAGGAAATTAAGGAACTTCAGGAAGCTTGCAGCCAAGCCCCGCGCAGAAGGCGTAGGAACGGATTTCCATATCCACCATGTGAAGGACCATCGTCAGCTCACCAACGTCATTAACCCAAGGAGGGATGACGACCGCTTTGCTCCTGTCACATGCCATGGATGCGGCGAATATGGGCATATTGTTAGGAGGTGTCCCAACAAGCAGTCGACAGTCGCATACCCCCTGGTACCACAGGAGGACTCAGGAGCTGAAGACTGAGTGTCCTTCCCTCCAAGATAGGAAGCAAGCACGACTACTGAGTCCGAGCACCCCTAGGGTAGAATGAGTCGTGTAACCCCTATGCGAAGTCAAGTCTGTGTAATGGTTCAAATGAAACCATGTTGTGTGTTGTTTGCTTTTATCTGTTTGTGTTTGGGTATAAGTCGCACTTTTTCCCTAGGAAACGTGTGCGCGACTATACCACTTATTTTATCTTAATAAATGTGTTAGCCCTTTTGGCACTTGTTTGATTGCACTTGCACTATAGAACCCCCTTTAGGCACCCCCTCTACGCTACTTTTCCCTCTCACCTTTCTCGTCGACTGAAGACTAGCAAGGCAAGATGCACCAAGGATCTACCTCGACAACCAACTGGCACTGAAGACTTTTGCGACAAGCTATCGCAACCTAGTTCAACTCAGTGAAGATATACTTTCCCCCCAAGATTAGGAATCCCCCCTAGACCAACCTAGACCTCACAAGCTACCCCAGCTCAAACCCCCTGATCACGTGTTTAATACACGGGTTGGCCAGAGCACCTGTTGAGCTTCAATAATCCCTTCTTAGCACTAGGTTCATTATGGAGCTAGTGATCATAGTGAACAGACACATTACATCCCCGAGCCATCACTTGAACTGAGGATGCCATAGGAAAGATTGTCTTGAGGATACATAATTAGTAGACTAATGATTCAACGAGGCTGTAATAGAAATCTTGAGGAAGTAGTTGAGACCCTTTGGTGGATTGCGAGACTTTCATGATGATAGGCGAACTTGGTGGATCAAGTTGATGGAGTGGAATAACTTACTTCTCCCCTGAGTAAATTGGATTTAGTAGGACAAATATAATCACGAGCTGAAACTCTTGGTGGTATGATAACTTGATTTTGACAAGTAGTGGTCATGGATTGATGGTGTTACAATAATGACTTGGAGTAGCAAATAGGAGTTCTTTTAGACATGAGATTTGGATTTAAATAGGTAGTCCTAATGAAGTGTTGGTCTTAAGCAAGACTACATGGTTCAGAGTAATTTGGATTTAGTCCGATGATCTTGATCATGATACCATGTTTCTTGGTGGATGATAAGATAGGAAAATTGGAGTCGTCAGAGTTGATTTAAGGATCTATATAAGTTTGGCCTTGGAGTTTAGTTGGTCATTAGATTGGAAGTTCGCGGATATACTATGATAATAGCCCTTTCAATGGTTTGTAGACTATAGAAACTCTTGGAGATACATGGAGCAATCACTGGTATTGATTATGTAGCAGTAATGGATCAGGTGGTATTGGATGGTATTCGTGGATCGATTAAATTGGATTCATTAGGAAGGAAACAAGATCTTGGATTGGTATATTACGCGTTTCCTTGCCATAGAAATGCAGTACCTTAGACCTTGGACAGGTTAGTAGATCACTTGGATTGTAGTGTCACAATCAAGCTTAGCAGCTTGTATGCTTTCCCGAGGATTTTTACATAGGGATATATGTGAGTCAGCTAGAGTATGCATACACGATCTTGGTTTGGTCCTTCTCTCAAACCTTAGAGTTGAATAGCATGAGTGATGTTGGAGTTGACTTATATGAGATGATACCTTGATGATATAAGATGATTTTGTTTGGGGTAATAAGAAGGACTATTGGCATCTAAGAACTGTGCTCGAGGATAAGATGATAGACGTTTACTCACATCCTAAGCTCCTTGAAACCCCAAAGCTTTACCAAGCCATAACACGATCGGAATATGACCATGGACTTTGACTTTAAGTCAAAGGACTATGACCAATACTCCACCTCGACAACCACCAATTTTGTCCATAAGAAAGGTGGTCACAAACTAGATTAAGATGGACCACAAACCCCTAGACAAGCGACCATCTGGCAAATGCCCGCTCCCCTCACATATCGCACGAGCAATGTGCTTGTGTGATACTTGGGGGAATATGTTGTTATCCTCACGGATGACTTACTTATTCACCCAATGAGAGAAAGGATCACCTTAGTCCTATTTGGATGAGCCCCAGAAGCACCAACTGCCTTGCCTCTCAAAGTGTAAGATTATACCTTAAGGAAGTTGGGCTCCCCGAAGCACTCTCCGTGCAGCAGAAGGCATTCTTGCCCAAGCAAGATGAAGAACTACTACGGTCGGGAAACCATGACAAAGAAGAAGAAGCAAGAGAAGTCAACCACCACTCCTCTGCCGACAACATCAGCTGGACCATGTTAAGACACACCGACGATCAAGCACGATGAAGCCTTGGACATCAAGAGGAATAAGAGCCCCTTGTTTCAAATGGTCACCTATCAGTTCCTGACTAGGATGGAATCGAGAAGTTGATAGCACCCTCACTCCACCACTTTGATGGTGTGCGATAAGCATGATGTCCCTACCCTCTTTAGGTGTTTGGAACGGAGTGGAATGACTGTCATGACTTCGTCACTAGCCCCTTTTTTGGTCCAATCAAGGACGTGATCCTGACTGGATCATGGTGAAACCACTGTCAAAGGTGGTTCACCCCGCTTGCCAAGCCTCAGACCTTGGGGATTTGATGGATGGTCTATACTTTTGGGTAGCCAGCTCATCTAGGACCCCCCTAAAAAACTTTCCTAGGTGATAGGAACCGTTTTTGCGTTAAATCTCTAAGCTTAGGGACGAAACTCAGCACAAATCTTGCCACAAATGGCTACGGAGAGACAAGTAGACCACACACTCGAAGACCCGCCAGAAACATACGTCCGAGACGACAAAGACAAATGGCCGAAGATAAATGAATAACATACCTGGGCAACTTACTCAAGCAGAAGGCTTCGACGAGAAACCTACGATGACGCGCTTCAACACTCTCAATGATGAAGACCACCCGCGACTTAAGATCTCCTGCTTTAAGGAAAATAAGGACTTCCCGTCAACGGGGAGCTACACCAAAACCATGACCCTTTTCGTCTAGCACGAGACATCTAGATGTCACTGACCAACGTGAGTAACCCAGGACCAGCATGCAGACACGCTACTTTGCCCCGTATTCCGACTTTGGGTTACACACGCAAGCCGGACCTTTGCTCGAACCCCGTTCATCGGGCCCTTAACTCCTAGTCAGACCTAGCATACCGCATGAACCCAATTCACCTCTCAGACACAGCCAAATCATCAAGTACTTCAAGATCCAGGAGGACAACCACACCAGAGCAGACGCAACAGGGAACGTGAAGACTACTACACCTCTGAATTTCCGTATCTTTTCTACGCCTAGCCTAGAAATCTCGGGGACGAGATTCTTGTAAGGGGGGTAGGTCTGTCACACCCTGTGTTTTGCCTCTCCTGACTAAGTTAACATAGCTCAAAAATTAGGACCAATTAAAACTTTTTGTGTGCTTGTGATGCTTGACTTGATTGTTGATTGCTTGTTTGCTTGCTTGTGCTCTAATTCATAAATTCATTCTACTCTCAAAACCCATCTCCTTGATCCAAAGCTTTGCCCAATGATCATGCCATGTGTATAGGACATAAAACTATTTTTATAAAATATTCTTTTGGCCAAAAAGCATTTATTCAAATTAGACTTTATAAAACCCCTGAATTGAGGTTTGTACTACAAGTCCTCCAATTATGGAGAATATTTTGCCCCAAAGACTTTATTTGAAACCTACCATATATATGACTTCCCAAAACCACCAAATATTATTTTAAAGATTATTTTCCTATTTTATTCAAAGACTTTTTCTTAAAGCCAGAAATGGTCTTTTATAGGGGAAAATTATTTTTATGCTTTCAAAATATTTGAGAACATTTAGGGAAACTCAGTGGACATATATTTGCCATATATAAGAGTTTCAACACATGGTCATGTTCAAAATATTGAACAAAACCCTCCAAAACCCTTTGTGTTCATTTCAGGTATTTGAAATATTTCTATAAGAAATATTATCAAATAAATCCAGAAAAATTCCAGCAGGTCACATAGTCCATATGTGATCATCTTGACAAATTTCAAATCAATCCCAATAATTTTGGTTCACCAAAACCCCTCAAAGCCCTCTCTGTCCAGAACCAAACTTGAACAACTTTACATTATCAAGTTTCTTCAATTGATCTCAAACTTTGTGGACATGTTATAATCCCCAAATATTAACACTACACCAAGTGGTGCATCAAGGAGATTAGCTTAGCATAACTGGATCATAGAAACCTGATTCTGTTGATTTCTAGGATTTGCAAAGTTTCCATTCCCAACTTTCTTCAATACAGCTCAAACCTTGTGATCAACCTTGTTTTTACCCATTATTTGATCCTGGTAAATCTCATGGTAAGTATACTCCATTTGCTTGCCCAAAACTACGTCAAACACCTTCTGGTAGTTTGGTAAAAGCCATGTTTTGACCCCATCCACTGTTCTCCTTCTCCTCAAAATTTTACCACAACCTCACATTGTTACTTTCTACCTCCAGTAAGAAAGCCATGCCCTCTGATCAATTATTGATGTGGTAAAACCCCAATTTTTACCTCTGGACAGCAAGAATCTTCCTCTGTCCCCACTCTTCTTTTATTCTAAAGGGCCACCAGAGCATCCTATGTCGTCTCCACATTGTTTAGACTTCCCTAGACACCCTAGACACCAATGGTCGCGCCGAGGATGCCAGTGGCATGCCGTGGCATGCCAAACGGGCGCTCTAGAGCGCGCTACAGTGCGCACCCGCACTGTAGCCGCCGCCCAATCGCCAACCCCGTCAGCCTCGGGCCTCCCCAGCATGTCCCCCGAGATGCCCTCGGCGTCCGGGACACGCCGAGATGTCGCCTCCCTCCTCCCTCTCTCTCCGGCGACAGTTGCCGCGCGTGTCAGCACCACCCCTCTCAGTCAATCCTCTCCCTCACACACGCGCACTCCCCCCGCCCTCTCTCTTCTCTCCCCTGGTCGTAGAGCCACTCCAGGAATGCCCCAAACACACCCCCACGAGCCCCCATGCCCTCCAGCAACGGCTAGGACCTCGCCGGCGCACCAACATTTGGTGGACCACGGGCCGGCCTATATAAGGCCTCCCCGGACCATCTCTTTCCTCTGGTCCCCCTCTTGTGCCCCCAATAGACCCCCTGCTCCACCCCTCCCTCTCCAGAAGCCCCCGAGCTCGAGATTGTGCTCGGGCTCCGCCGCGTCGGGTCACCGGAGCTCACGCGGTAGGGAGCTCCTCCGCCCCCGTTTACTTCCGATCCGGAACCCTAGCTCCCTCCTGATCCTTTTCCCCATCTTTTCCCCTCTTATTGCAGCAGGAATCAGCCCCGGCAACCATCACCCGAGGCCCCTCCGCCACGGGACCTCGTCGCCGGCGACCAACTGCTCCTCTCCGACCAACGCCAGCCACCCCTGACCCGCGACAGCCCCCGAGCATGTCGGTGTCCTCTGTTTGCCTCCCCGACGACCGCAGCGCCGCCGGTGAGCTCGCCCCCTCTCTGGTCGCAAGGAAGGTGATGACAGGTGGGCTCCACCTGTCACCCTCCCATCTCTCTCCTCCCCCCCTCTGTTTGACTGTCACCAGGGGCCCGCCTGTCGGGTTTGAACCCAGACAGCGCGCGCGCCCCGGCTCACCCAGGCCTGGCTCGGCCTCAGGCCAGCCCAACTGGGTCTGAATAGGCCCAGTTGCTCTGAGGCTTTTTCCTTTTTCTTTTATCAGTGATATTCCAAAAATTCCACAAACTTGAATATTGCTCCAAATGTAGTAAATGAAATTTCGATAATCTTCTAAAATTCCAAACTATTTAATGGTATAACTTTCATATTTTTCCACCACACCTTTTTGTACTGTTCCTATGCAAATTCAAACTTGAACTAGGAAAACACCACTTTGCAAATTCCTAGAACACCCATTTCAAGTCCAAATATGATGATTGAAATTTCTAGTGACTTCAAAAATCATTCCCTGATTATCTAGCCATGGTGAACATTTTAGCATGCATTGATTCTATTGGATCTAATAAATAACCCTATCTTCCATTTATTTCACCTTGAGAAATTAAGAGGAAAATCATCCCAACTCCAAATCCAGTGAAACCACTTCCAAAATGTTTCTAAAATCATGCCCTATTTGATGAGGGCATCCACTCATTTTTATAAAAATGCTCTCTGTAGACTTCATGTAGGATCTACCATACCTCCATTTCCTCCATCCAAAAATCTCTGGTAATCCAAATCCTAGAGCAACTTTAGGAAATTTTATTAGGACCAGAGATGTCCTAAAAAATAAAACTCCTATTTATAGAGCACTTTTATCTTCTGCTTGTTGTGTTGCTTATTGTGGTTGTTTCCGGCGGTAGTTGACGAAGCGTGTGAAGACCTCGAAGACTTTGCTAAGCCAGGCAAGCAACCCTTTGACCATGACTAAGAGACCATTTTTATTGCATGGCATATAGCACTCTATTTTGTTATGTTGATCATGATGCTATGGTGACCACCTTCATGGGTTGTCTCCAATACTTTTACCCGTTGATACTTGCATTGAGCATGACCCTACCTTCCTAGAGGGTTATGCGGGTGAGAAGTAGTTATGCTGCTAAAGTAGATGCTACGCAAATGGGACAGGATTATGCATGGTGTCGGAGAGGAAATGATTTCAAAGACTTTTCGAAAACCCCGTCGGGTGCCACTAATGCCCGAGGGAGATGGTGTTGAGCTAGGTAACCACTTGATAAAGAAGTGGTGTACCGAGGCAAGTGAGTGTGTGTGTTCTCGAAAACGGAGAGGTTTAAGATTTGTCGGTCATCCCAACCTTACATGTACAATCACTCTACCCCTATATGGGAAGGGGCCTTGTTGATTACTTTGGTTGATGCTAGCAGAGAGCCTACATTACTAGTGGCGGGAGTGGCGTGGTCACTCTCGATACGGGGTCATACCGGAATGGACGATCATGGGCTGTTTTCACAGACACCGGGCACATCGTTGCGTGCCCTCATGGATGATACGTGTGATGTATATCATGAGGGATGTCACCAACGAGTGGACTCTTTGTTTAGTATCGCCATGGGAAAGGCATTGTTCGGGTGCTTACCTTGGGTATGTAATATACCACGAGTCGTGGATGACACGGAAGTTCCCCGAGTCTTGTGGGTAAAGTGTGCAACCTCTACAGAGTGTAAAACTATTCGAATAGTGTAAGTGCATCCAGTGCCCCTTAGTGATTTTGCTGTATTGAAGACTTATAGGTTAAGGGACTAATATGTGTGTGAGTGTTCACAGGCTCTATAAGTCGCTGAGGAGTTTGATATATACGAAGAATGTCGACCCCTAAAAATGAATGTCTTCAGCTGAAGACTTTGGTATTTCCCTGAAGACTTTGAAGCTGAAGAATTCATTGTAACCTTGAAGATATTAACGAGGACTATGAAGCGTGAAGACTTTTGTTTTTATTGTTTCATTTCCTTCTTTGAGTCATAGGAAACACCGTACTGTTAAAGGGGGCCAAGGTAATACTAAGGAACAAAATTCCATCTGATGCTCAACTCAAAAAGCCTCAACACAACCCAATCCTTCGAGTGAAGCCATTGGAAATCTCTTGCAGTTCAGTCAAGTTCTTCAGTGACAGAGACGATGTTCTTCTGGTCTCTGAGGAAATTGGTCTGACTGAGGAGTTAGGATTTCGCTAGTGCGAATTGCCTAAAAGTGAGGAATATGATAAGCCCTGAGGAATTTGACAGTTCAAATTCCGACCGTTGTTGTGCTTTGCGCCAGCTGTCCAGATATTTTATCCACCTAACTGTCATATCATTGGGGGGCATTTATGTCTTATCATGTCGGGTTGCACCCTGGCTATAAATAGCCGCCCCCCTCAACCAATAGATGGTTGGCTGCTCCGAGAGAGAACTTGACACTTGTCATTTGAGAGCAACCCATTCCTCGAGGACTTGAGAGAAAATCATCAGTGAGGAAAAACCCCAAAACCCAAACCACCAAAACCCAAAGTGATTGAGCATCACTGAAGAGATTGTTACTGTGTGGAACCGACGCTTTTTACCTTTGAAGACTGTGTATCTTCCAAACGGTTAGGCGTCATGGTCTAGAGCATCCAGCAGTCAATTGTGGATCGCCGAGTGACCGAGTTTGTGCGGGTTTGGAAGTCTACCCTGAAGACTTACCACGAGTGTTGGGCGAGGTCTGTGTGACCTTAGCTCAAGGAGAATACGGTAAGGACTGTGTGTCCTTTGGTTTAAATACCAAGATGCTCCGAACCAGACGTACGACTGTCACAGCAGTTGGAACTGGGTCATCAAATCACTGTCTTCATCGAGCTCCTGATTCTATTTCCTCAACCCCTTCATTTCCTCGAAGTATTTGTTGATGAATCTGATCGTTACTGTTTGAAGAATTTGACTAAAGACTTTCTCAATTTCCTCATCTGAAATTCTTCAGTCACTTTATCTTCTGCTTGCTTATCCTGTTCACGCTACTTATGCTCTGTGTATGCTTCATTTCATCATGATGACTATGCTACTGCTATGTTTTGCATGCACTTGAGTACTTATTCTGCTGCGAGTAGTTCGTCACTTAGCAAATTCCTCAACTAGTAATTCCTCAGTGATGAATTTGTAAAAATCGCCTATTCACCCCCCCTCTAATCGATATAACGCACTTTCAATTGGTATCAAAGCAAGGTACTCCCTTGTTCTGTGTGATTTTGGTTTAACCACCTGGAGTTTTAGTTATGTCGACTGCAGGCATGATCAATGTCTCAGCTGGGTGTCCAACCTTCGATGGGATGGACTACCCTACTGGAAGAACAAGATGCGCATGCATCTTGAGGCAATTGACAATGATTTCTGGTATGTTGTGGAAAATGGTGTTCCCTTTGTCACTCCCACTATCAACGCTGCTGATGTGAAGAGATTCAAGTAACTCGACTCTCAAGCGAAGAATATCATATGTGGCCATCTGTGCAAGGGTCAGTATGGCAGAGTGAGTGCTTTGGAGACTGCTAAGATTATCTGGGATAGGCTGTCCAAAGTCAATGAAGGCATTTCAACTCAACGCGACTCTCGAGTTGATGTTCTTCGAAATCTCTTCAATCGCTTCAAAAGACTCGACAACGAAAATGTTCAGCAAACCTTTGATCACCTCACTGATATCTCCAATGAGCTACATGCTCTTGGTGCCACTGACATCACCGACCATGAGGTGGTGAAGAAACTGCTGAGATCTCTTGATTCCTCATTCGATACACTTGCTTTGATGATTCAAGAACGTGGAGACTACAAGTCACTAGATCCTACTGATATTCTTGAGAGACTCAATACACATGAATTCCAACAAGCTGAGAAGAGAGACCTCTACGGGCCAAGCTATGGAAGATCTCGTGCTTTGAAGGCTAAGGCAATTTCCTCATCCGAAGGCGAAGAATCTGACAGTAGCCTTGGTGATCCAGAAGAACTAAGTGAGGAGCTTGCAATGCTCATGAGGAAATTCCAGAAGTTCTCAAGGAGAGGTCGGTTTGGAAAGTCATCAAGGAGTGGCATGAAGAACTCAGAATCTTCATCAAGCGATTACAAGAAGAGAACTTGTCACAAATGCAAGAAATCTGGCCATTATATTGTTGACTGTCCTCTCTGGGAAAAAGAATCAAAGAAGAAGAAATACAAGGATGACAATTCTGATGACTCGAAGAAGAAGAAGAAATCTTCAAATTCCTCAAAGTACTCATCTTCAAAGTCCTCATCGCACGAGAAGAACAACTTAAGGAAGGCTCGGGCACTTATTGGCAAGGAAATGGATTCTGAAGAAGAATCTGAAGAATATGAGGAAGAGGAGGAATTTGAGGAGTCGAACTCTGGTGTGGCGAGCCTAGCTCTCGCTACTGCTTTCGTCCGCAAGTCTATCTTCAATGATGAGGAAAATGACAACTCCAACGACTCTGACGTCAGCAACGACGACTATGCTCCCACCTATTGCTTCATGGCAAAAGGTGCCAAGGTACTCAAACACCATTCCTCCTCTGAATCAAGTGATGGTGAATCTGAGGATTACATGAAACCTAGCTATTCCAAACTTGCTAATATTGCTACTAAACAACAAAGTGCCATTGAAAAGCTTCATAAACTGCTAGACAAAAGCGATGACCTGTTGAGTGAGGAAATGGATCGCATGACTAAGGAACTCTGACTAAGGAACTTCAAAGTCTTCAGTCTAAGTTTGATAACCTTCAAAGTCGTCATGATGCTCTCTTAGTCGATCATGAGAAGCTTTCTTATGAATTTCTTCAAAGAAAGCAAGATCTTGAGAAACTAAGAGTGTCTCATGAAGATCTTCAAAGGGATAACGATTCTTTGCTTGCTCAACAGATCAATACCGCTCAGGAAGATTTTGTTCCACCTTGCTTGAAATGCATCGAACGTGAAACTGCTCATTCTTCACCTGAAAGTTCAAATGCTTCTATTGCTGCAAATTCTTCAACTATTTCCGTGGTCACAAATTCCTCATCTGAGGATACCACAAGTATCACTGACGAAAATGCAGGGTTGAAGGAATTGTATGTGACAGGCATATACAAAAGTCTCAAAGGGCATCAAACCCTTTGCGATGTGCTTAAAAAGCAGATTCTGAACAGGAACCCTAGGAAAGAGGGTATTGCATTTGAGAGGAAACTCAATGCTGATGGATCCTACTGGAAACCTGAGTAGTATCCCAAAACCTCATGGGTTGCTGCAAAAGGACCTCCTGTAGATCCATCTACTTTATCTGGCTTCACTTGTGAAACTTCATATTCCTCTAATGAGTCAATTGACTCCAACTATAAACTGTTCAAAAATCAGAATGGTGAAGTATTTGCTAGATATGTTGGAACTAACTGCAGGAATGGTCCACCTGTGAAGAAAATCCGGGTTCCCAAGAGCTGCTTGGAAAGTCTTCAGGTGAATGTCCTCATGACACCACCAATGAAGAACAGAAACCTCAGATCAAATTCTTCAGTTGGACCAAAGTCTTCACAAGGACCAAAGTCCTCTCATGGACCAAATTCCTCATATGGTCAAAAATCATATCATTCTCATGCTAATGCTTCTGTCTCGCAGGGAAAAACTAAGGGTCATGAATATGCTCATTATTCTTCAAATCATTATGTTCATAAATCCTCAAAGAATTTCTCTGCTTATTCATATGAGTACTCTAACCCCCGTCCTGTGAAACGAAGTGCACTTGCTTCAATGCCACCATTCTCATATGGAGCTCGTAGAATGATGAACTCTTTGCCACCCCTCCAGATGTGGGTGGTGAAGAAATTGAACTAATCTCTTATGCAGGGTCAGGTCTCCAGACGAACTTGAACGTCTGATGAATTTGCTAGAGACCTGAGAAAATGCTTGAAAGGACGCAAGCTAATCACAAAGAAATGAATTATTCATTTCTCACGTCCTCATATTACTCTGCTTAGAAATGTGATGAAATTCAATCTGATGAATTTGATGTCATATTCTTCACTTGAAGCATATGCGGTTGTAAGCTGTACTAATTCATCTGCAGGATGAAACTCCCAGAACAACTGAGTGGGTCCTCGATAGTGGATGCACCAACCACATGACTGGTGATAAGAACCTATTGATGAACTCTCCACTGGCTCCCTCTCATCTGAAGCATATCACCTAAGCTGACAAAGGAAAAAGCAAGGTATTGGGTCTAGGTAAGGTTGCAATCTCAAAGGATCGACACATGGATAAGGTGATGCTTGTCGAGTCCCTTGGATTCAACCTCATGTATGTTTCAATGCTTTGTGATCTTGATATGGTTGTCATCTTTGGCAAATACCGTTGTGTTGTCATCATGGAATCTGACAAATCCAAAGTCTTCGAAGGCTTTAGGAGAGGAGACTTGTATATTGTTGATTTCTCTACAGGTCCACAACCGGCCACATGTCTACTTGCAAAAGCTTCAGAAGGCTGGCTATGGCATCGACGACTTGGACATGCTGGCATGAGGAACTTGCACACTCTCGCGAAGAAAAAGCACGTCATTGGTATTGAGGGTGTCAAATTCCTCAAGGATCACTTGTGTGCGGCTTGTGAATCTGGGAAGATGACCAGATCCAAGCATCCATCCAAGACTATCATGACTACGACTCGTCCTTTTGAATTGCTTCATATGGATCTCTTTGGCCCCACACACTATGCCACACTAACAAATACTCCATGCTTATATGGTTTTGTCATTGTTGATGATTTCTCTCGCTATACTTGGGTGCACATTATCCTGTACAAATCTGAAGTGAAGAATGTCTTCAAGCGATTTTCTTCAAGGGCCTCAACGAATTTCGACGTCAAAATCAAGCATATCAGGAGTGCTAATGGGACTGAGTTCAAGAACACTGGTCTTGATGATTATCTTGATGAACTTGGTATTACTCATGAGCTATCTGCCCCTTATACTCCTCAGCAGAATGGCGTTGTGGAGCGCAAGAACATGACTCTTGTTGAGATGGCTCGCACCATGCTTGATGAATACAAGACCCCTCGTCGCTTCTGGCCTGAGGCAATCAATACTGCTTGCCACATCATCAATAGGGTATATCTTCACAATTTCCTCAAGAAGACTTCATATGAACTCCTCACTGACAAGAAACCCAATGTGAGTTATTTCAAAGTCTTCGGTGCAAAATGCTGGATTAGAGATCCTCACCACAATTCTAAATTTGCACCAAAAGCACATGAAGGTTTTATGCTTGGTTACGGAAAGGACTCGCACACCTACAGAGTCTTCAACACCTATCACAACAAGGTTGTTGAAACTGTAGATGTGCGGTTCGATGAAACTAACGGCTCGCAAAGAGAGCACCTACCTCCTGTGCTAGATGAAATGCCTCCTGAGGAATCCATTAGGTTCAAGGCCACTGAAGACGCAATCCCTACTGAAGAACAACTACTCTCTGAAGAAGTTGTACCCAACGCTGAAGACATTCATGCTGATATACCTGAAGACAATGGCGCTGAAGAAAATGCTCAGCCCCAACAAAGTCTTCAGCCTGCTCATCCATGACTTACAAATGAAGTGCAGATCAAGAAAATCCTCGACGATATCAATGCACCAGGTCCTCTCACTCGCCCAAGAGCCTCTCATCTGTCTAACTTTTGTGGGCACTTTGCTTTTGTCTCTATCACAGAGCCCACCAAAGTTGATGAAGCATTCTTGGAGCCTGAGTGGATTCAAGCCATGCAAGAGGAATTGCATCAATTCAAGCTCAACAACGTGTGGGAACTCGTCAAACGCCCAGATCCTCGCAAGCACAATATCATAGGTACCAAGTGGATCTACCGCAACAAACAAGATGAACTTGGTCAGGTAGTGAGGAATAAGGCCCGTCTTGTGGCACAGGGCTACACACAGGTTGAGGGAATTGACTTTGATGAAACTTTTGCACCTGTTGCTAGACTTGAAGCTATTCGCATATTGCTTGCTTATGCTAACCATCACAATATCATCTTATATCAATTGGATGTGAAAAGTGTATTCCTCAATGGTAAGCTTGAGGAAGAAGTATATGTTGCTCAACCCCTAGGTTTTGAAGATCCTAAGTATCTTGACAAAGTCTTCAGACTCAACAAGGCCCTCTATGGCCTCAAGCAAGCCCCTCGGGCGTGGTATGACACACTGAAGGAATTCCTCATGAAGAAAGGCTTCAAACCCGGTTCACTTGACCCAAATCTTTTCACAAAATCATATGACGATGAATTATTTGTGTGCTAAATATATGTGGATGATATTATCTTTGGATGTACCGACAAACGTTACAGTGACAAATTTGCCTGTATGATGGGTGAATAATATCAAATGTCTATGATGGGAGAGCTCAAATTCTTCTTAGGGCTTCAAATTTGTCAACAACGCAATGGCATCTTCATATCTCAAGAGAAATACCTCAAGGATGTCCTGAAGAAATTCGGCATGCAGGATTGCAAAGGCGTCAAGATTCCTATGCCCACATCGGCTCAACTCTGCACTGACGAAAGTGGTAAAGATTTCGATCAGAAGGTATATTGATCCATGATTGGTTCTTTATTGTACCTATGTGCATCTAGGCCAGATATTATACTTAGTGTTTGCATGTGTGCCCGATTTCAAGCCAAACCGAAGGAATCACACCACAAGGCTGTGAAACATATTCTTCGATATCTAGCTCACACACCAACACTAGGAGTATGGTACCCCAAGGGCTCAGATCTTGACCTCATTAGATATTCTGATTCTGATTATGCTGGTGATCGTGTGGACCGCAAGTCAACGTCAGGCACTTGTCATTTCCTCGGACGATCCTTAGTCTGTTGGTCCTCAAAGAAGCAGAATTGTGTGTCACTATCCACTGATGAAGCTGAGTACATTGCTGCTGGTTCTTGCTGTGCTCAATTGCTATGGATGAAGCAAACCCTCAAGGACTACGACATCAACGTGAAGAATGTTCCCCTCTACTGCGACAATGAGAGTGCCATCAAGATTGCTCACAACCCAGTTCGGCACTCAAAGATCAAGCACATCCAGATTCGTCATCATTTTCTTCGTGACCATGTGATGAAGGGCGACATCTTCCTCGACCACGTGAAGACTGAAGAACAACTGGATGATATCTTCACAAAGCCCTTGGATGAGAAGAGATTTTGCAAGTTGCAGTGTGAGCTAAATATCTTAGAATCTTCGAATGTTCTTTGAAAGGACACACATCCTAACACTTATGCAAAATTGATGACTTCGATGTGCAACACACGAAGTAACGTTTTTCTTCAATCAATGAAGACTAACTCTCTAAGTGTGAAGAAATTAATGAAGAATTTGATTCTCAGAACCCTACAACAATTGTACGCGGTGTCTGAAATCGTCATTCTTATACGGTGGGTAACGCCACCAACAACAATTGAAATTCTTCAAGTTTGAGTTTTTCATCATTTTGCAAATTCTTCAAAATTGTTAAATTCTTCAAATTTGCAAATTCCTCAAAATTTCAAATTCTTCAAACTTTTCAACTGATGTTCCTCACATGAGTTTTTCTTAATTGACTATATATATATTTGAGCTTTTTCAATGTCCTCAACAGCATTCACTTATAGCTAATTCTTCAAGTTGATTTTCTTCTAAGTGAATGTGATCGGACCCGTTTCCCCTCTATGCTAAGCTCAACCTAGTCTGTTCACAAATTCTTCATATGCGTTCTACTTTGAAACCCATTCAAAGTCTTCACTGTGTCCTTGTCAGCTGAAGAATTTGCGAACGAAAACTTTAAAATTTTCAATTTCAATTTTGGCGGTTGCCGCTCAAACTGTTCTGATTCCCACGACTGGATAACCCACGACCCCCCACTATCTCCACTACACAGTACATGGGTGACACATGTCACGTGGATAGCAAGGGTCAGGGGTATACTGGTCCAAAATCTTCGGACCAGTTAGTTTTTACTGCCGCTATAAATACCCCCTCCCTTCCTTCAGCTCGGGTTACTCCTCACTCTCATCCCTTCCGAGCTCAAGACCTAGCGCCGCCGCTAACCTCATCGCCGCCGGAGAGGAAGAGCTTCACTGCCTTGACCTCGCCGTCTTCGTACTCGCATCGGCTGCAGAAGTCTTCACTCCGCCGCCGCTGTAGCTGTCTCCCTCTGCCGAGTTAGGGCGTGGGAGATCTGGACTGACGAACTCCTCCATTTCACTTCTCTGTTCGTCGTGTTCATCGCATACGGTAAATAAAATCTAGTTTTATTGCCATATTTGATCCCGATGATTTTCACAAAATCCTCAAAAGGTGTTATTCTTCAGCAATCCATCTCTAAAGCACCAAACAAACTCTTTTTCTTGATTTATTTTGCTAAGTTACGATTTTCTTCAAGATTCCTCAATTGTGTGGATCTTCAAATCTACACAACTCTGGAACCTAAGTCAAGAACACTTAGTGAAATTCTTCAAGGCATCTATGGTCAAATTCCTCAAACTTGATACTTTTGCAAAAAATTCTAAGAACGCATATGACCTCTTCAAATTCTTCGCACCTATACTCTATTCACAGGTACAAATGTCAGCTGATGAATCTCTAGGTTCTTATCAACTTAACTCATTTGTAGCGTTCCTTGAAGAAAAGTTGCATACTTCGTCAGAAACTTCAACAGTTCATAATCCTCAGCTGAAGAAAATGGCAGATGGGAAAAGACCTCAGAAAGGAGGAAAGCAACCTGCATCCAACACTGCATTTGAGATCCCTGGGGATATCTATCCTGAGTATTGCACACCTGATGAAGAAATATATGGGAAGGAAACCAAAGAGAAGCGCAAAATTCGCATTCAAAAGATTGAGAGGAGATGGATGAAGGAATGGAGAGAATATCGCTATGTCACTCCAAAATACATGAAGAAATTTGCCCTAAAACTGTTGGAAATATGCCCTAGAGGCAATAATAAATTGGTTATTATTATATTTCCTTGTTCATGATAATCGTTTATTATCCATGCTATAATTGTATTGATTGGAAACTCAAATACATGTGTGGGTACATAGACAACACTGTGTCCCTAGTAAGCCTCTAGTTAACTAGCTCGTTGATCAAAAGATGGTGAAGGTTTCCTAGCCATGGACATGAGATGTCATTTGATAACGGGATCACATCATTAGGAGAATGATGTGATGGACAAGACCCAAACTATAAATGTAGCATATGATCGTGTCAGTTTATTGCTATTGTTTTCTGCATGTCAAGTATCTGTTCCTATGACCATGAGATCATGCAACTCCCTGACATCGGAGGAGTACCTTGTGTGTATCAAACGTCGCAACGTAACTGGGTGACTATAAAGGTGCTCTACAGGTATCTCCGAGGGTGTCTGTTGGGTTGGCATGGATCAAGACTGGGATTTGTTACTCCGTATGACGGAGAGGTATCTCAGGGCCCACTCGGTAATACAACATCACAATGAGCCTTGCAAGCAATGTGACTAAAGTGTTAGCCACGAGATCTTGTATTACGGAATGAGTAAAGAGACTTGCCGGTAACGAGATTGAACTAGGTATAGAGATACCGACGATCGAATCTCGGGCAAGTAACATACCGAAGAACAAAGGGAACAGTATACGGGATTAACTGAATCCTTGACATAGAGGTTCGACCGATAAAGATCTTCGTAGAATATGTAGGAGCCAATATGGCCATCCAGGTCCCGCTATTGGTTATTGATCGTAGAGGTGTCTCGGTCATGTCTACATAGTTCTCGAACCCGCAGGGTCTACACACTTAACGTTTGGTGACGATTAGTATAGTTGAGTTATTTTGTTGGTGACCGAAGGTTGTTCAGAGTCCCGGATAAGATCCCGGACATGACGAGGATCTCCGGAAGAGTCCGGAGGTAAAGATTGATATATGTGATAATAGTGTTTTGATCTCCGGAAGGGTTCCGGAATTCACCGGAAGGGGTTCCGGATGTTTACCGAAGTGTTCGGGTGCAGCAACACTTTATATAGGCCAAAGGGGTAAAGCCCACGAGGTATTGGAAAGTGCAAAAGGAAGTTTTGCTGCTGCCTTAAGCGGTACTACCGCTGGTAAAGGCAGTACTACCGCGTAAGCGGTACTACTGCTTGTGTGAAGCGGTACTACCGCCCAAGCGGTACTACCGCTTGTGTGAAGCGGTACTACCGCTCAAGCGGTACTACCGCTCGTGAGCGGTACTACCGCTCAAGCGGTACTGCAGGGATCCGAGTTGGACTCTTTCCCTGCGGGCCAAACCGACCTTGTGCGGGCAAAACCGACCTGGAGGAGGCTTTTACTCCAAGTTTAGACCCCAAGGCTCAACATATAAATAGAGGGGCAGGGCTAGCACACAGGAGACATTAAGATTTCCCAAGCCGTGTGTCGGCAACCCTAACCCTCTAGTTCTCCCATCATAATCTCCGTAGTGCTTGGCGAAGCTCTGCAGAGATTGTTCCTCACCAACATCACCACGCCGTCGTGCTGCCGGAACTCATCTACTACTTCACCATCGCTCGCTGGATCGAGGAGGTGAAGGCGTCATCAAGCCGTACGTGTGTTGAACGCGGAGGTGCCGTCCGTTCGGCACTAGTTCGTGATCGGATCGAGGGACGACTTGCGATTTGGATCGCGGAGACGTTCGACTACATCAACCGCGTTTCTTAACGCTTCCGCTTAGCGATCTACAAGGGTATGTAGATTCACTCTCCCTCTCGTAGATGCTCATCACCATGGATAGATCTTGTGTGTGCGTAGGAATTTTTTTGTTTCCCATGCAACGTTCCCCAACAAAAACCTCCTTGCCAAAGACCTCCATTGGCAAATAACCAGGCAGCAGATCCCACTAGCCTCACGAGAGGTGAGGATTTTCCTGAAGAATGGGCAAAATATAAGAAAAAGCTTCAAAGGATTTCTAAAGAAGCTGTGAGGCAATTCAATGAGGACTCTGCTACTGCTGCTGGGGCCTCTACTAGTGCTCCTGCTCCAAAGAAATCCGTGGTGAAGAAATCTACTGCCAAATCCTCATCACCAAAGTCTTCAGCTCCAAGTTCTTCACAGCAAGTGCCTCAGGCAAAATCATCAAGGGCTCCTACAATTCCCTCAGTAGCTGCACAATCTTCAGCAGCTGCTGCCAAGACTTCAACACCAGTGCATCTTGCATCCTGTCAGAGGACTGCAGGTTTTTCAATTGCTTCAGGGGCATGTGCAACTTCATCTGCCCAAGCACATTCTTCAAGCAGTCCCACTTTGCTGAAAGTGAAGGCAACAGCAGGACGAGGCAAGAGGCCAAGTCCTCACAAGAAGCAAGTAGTCTTTCAAATTCCCTCAGAATCTGAGGATGACTATGCAGATGATGAAGAACTTGCTGCCATTGTGAGAAATAAGCAAGAAAGAGTGGCTCAAGCCAAGGGCACTTCAATTCCTCTCCTACTGGACCCAAAGATTGTGCTCAACTTCCTCGACATTTGGCACCAGGACCCAAATACTCCGATTGATGATTTGAATCCACCTCCCGGTCCTAGCCATGTCCTCACAGCTTTCATTGGTGAGGAAAAATGGAAGTATGAAAGAGCCAGAAAGGCCAAGAAGGCTCAGTACAAGAAAGAGCGCTTCATGAAGAACAGTGTTCTTAATCTGACGCCTGATCAACTTGTCTCTGTTCAAAAGGACATCAAAGGCCTCAGTGATGAATTTGACCGTTACTATGCAGACTGGAAAGGCGCCAAGGTCAGATTCGTCAAACTGGCTGACAAAGCCATCAAGGACCACAACTCAAGGGTTGCAGCCAGATCGCAACCACAAATTCCTCAGGCTGGCTCTTCTGCTCAGCCTGCTGAAGAAACTGCAAGTGCAGCTGAAGAAATTCATGCTGCTGGAGAAATTGCTAGGGCAATTCCCAATGTTGCGCCTGAAGAAACTGCTAGGGCGACTGCATTAGTCATCCCTGAAGAAACTGCTCCGTCTTCACCCAATGCTCCCCCAGCAAAATCATCAAAGGTGAAGAAAGTCACACTTCCTTCTACATCAGAAGTGAAGAAAACAAAGGCTGCGGAGAAGGTTGCCGCAAAGAAACAGAAAGCATCAACTTCTGCAGAATCCTCAGCTCCCAAGAAAGTGAGGACTTTGTCAAGTTCCTCAGATGAACCAATTGATGCTACTCCAATTTCTTCAGTCCCTTCATATGAAATTGTTCCTTTTGAAGAAGAATATGTGATTCCTGAGGACGATGAAGAAACTCAGTCTGCTGCTTCCTCAGAGCAGATTGGTGAAGAAATAGAGGTTGAAGAAAATGTTTCAACCCCACTAGTATCATCGCCCCAGCCTCGGTTAACTGCTGAAGAGGCTGGCGTTGAAGAAATAGATGAGAATGTGGACATTGGATCTACCACTCTAGTCATCAATGATGAATTTTGGGAAGCAGCACACCCAAATTCACCAATGACCACTCCTCTCACTCAGATTCCTCAGTCTCCTGCCCCAACTGAAGAAATTCAAACAGGGTGTGATGGTTTGTCCACTCCCCTCCTGACTGTTCCTGAAGAAATTCCAGCTGCATCAGTGATAACCCACAAGTATAGGGGATCGCAATAGTTTTCGAGGGTAGAGTATTCAACCCAAATTTATAGATTCGACACAAGGGGAGCCAAAGAATACTTGAGAGTATTAGCAGTTGAGTTGTCAATTCAACCACACCTGGAGATTAAATATCTGCAGCAGAGTGATCAGTAGCACAGTAATATGATAGTTTTGATAGCAGTAGCAATAGTAACAGTAGCGGTAACAGTAGTAGCAATAGTTTTGTAGCAGTTGGAACAGCAGCAACAGCAGTAGTAACTTAGCAAGAACAATAAGTGGAAAGGTCGTAGGCACTCGATCGGTAACTCGTTGGATGATATTCGTCATGTAACAGTCATAACCTAGGGCGATACAGAACTAGCTCCAGTTCATCAATGTAATGTAGGCATGTATTCCGTAAATAGTCATACGTGCTTATGGAAAAGAACTTGCATGACATCTTTTGTCCTACCCTCCCGTGGCAGCGGGGTCCATAAGGAAACTAAGGGATATTAAGGCCTCCTTTTAATAGAGAACCGGAACAAAGCATTAACACATGGTGAATACATGAACTCCTCAAACTACGGTCATCACCGCGAAGTATCCCAAATATTGTCACTATGGGGTTGATGGATCATAACACGTAATAGGTGCATATGACTAGGCAAGATCGGATCAAGAACATGGATATAGAGATGATAACATAAAAGGTTCAGATCTGAAATCATGGCACTCGAGCCCTAGTGACAAGCATTAGGCATAGCAAAGTCATAGCAACATCAATCTCAGAACATAATGGGTACTAGTGATCAAGCCCTAACAAAACTAACTCGATTACATGATGAATCTCATCCAACTCCTCACCGACCAGCAAGCCTATGAAGGAATTACTCACTCCCGGTGGGGAGCATCATGGAATTGGCAATGGAGAAAGGTTGATGATGACGAAGACCGAAGATTTCCCTCTCCGGATCCCCAAACGGGCTCCAGATCTGGCCTCCCGATGAAGAACAGGAGGTGGCGGCGGCTCCGTCTCGTGAAACATGATAATTCTTTCTCGCTGATGTTTTTCTCCAAATTTAGGAATTTATAGTGGCGGAAATAGGTCAAGTGAGGCCACGAGGTGGGCACAACCCACCAGGGCACGCCGGGAGGGGGATGGAGCGCCCTGGTGTATTGTGCCCAGCCTCGGCCCCCTCTCCAGTGGTTTTTGGCTCCAATATTTTTTATATTTTCCAAAATAAATCTCCAAAAAGTTTTGTTCCATTCCGAGAACTTTTATTTCTGCACAAAAACAACACCATGGTACTTCTGCTGAAAACAACGTCAGTCCGGGTTAGTTCCATTCAAATCATGCAAATTAGAGTCCAAAACAAGGGCAAAAGGGTGAGGAAAAGTAGATACGTTGGAGACGTATCAATCAGCTGAAGAAATTCCTGTCCAGAATGTGCTTGAGGAGACTGCTGCACATGTTTCTCAATCTGAAGAAACTGCTGTTATGCCAAAGGAGATTGTGCGCCGCTTCATGCCAAATCTTCAACCTAAGCCCAAGCTGCCATTCAAAGGCTCAAAGCGCCCCAAATTCATCAAGGCAAATTTCTTCAATGAGCACATATTCTTCACTGGACCAAATCCTTATGACTCAGCAAGAGTTGGACGCTCAAGGTTCTGGACTCCTTCTCAGATGAACTTCTATGCTGTTGTGCTATTTGACAAAGACAAGGTTTTCCAGCATCACCAAATTCCTCACGTAGATATGGAGTCCATCCCCTGCTTCACTCCTGTGCTTACAGTTCTTCATGACGTCGGGCTTCTTCCATTTTGTGCTGATGTCTGCGATTGGAATGAAGAGCTAATTCTTCAATTTTATGCAACTCTGCACATTTCTGGTGAAGCTTCTGATGTCAACACATGGATTCTGGATTGGATGTCAGGCAACACCCACTACACTGCTCCAGCGAGCGAATTGCTTCACTGTGTTCCAATTCCAATTCCTTCAGAAGGAGCAAGATGCATCTATGATCAACCTGAACTGCCAAATCACATGATGCAAGTGCTAATGAAGCCTTTGGCACCAGGAAAACCTCCAAGGACCACCTTCTTAGTGAAGGATTTGTTATATGTGCCCAGGACCATTTATCGCATATTGACCAAAACCCTCAGTCCTATCAAAGGCCGCAACTCTAAAGAAGAAGAAGTTGTTGGCATCATGAAGAATTTGCTGTTCAATATCATTCATGGGATTCCCATCAACTATCACGATTTCTTCATGAGGACTTTGGCGAATATTGCAGTGTCACCATTCGAGTTGAAGCCTTATGCTCCCTGGATCATGAAATTCATCAGATCAAGGTCTTCAATTCCGTTCAAGGCTGACTTTCAGAATCACTTCAATTTTCTGCCTCCGATTGAAGTACTCAAGCAGACATTTTCTTTAGTTGAAGGAAAAGGCAAGGCTGTAATTAATGAAGGCACTCGTCCATTGGATGGTCAGTTTCGCAAGGCTGCATCTTACTCCACCAATGATGACTCTGCCACACAAGATTCTGCTGCAAAAGCCTCAGCTCAAAACCCTCAAGCTTCTGCCCCTCGAGTGATGACTGATCGCGAGCTTCTTCTAAGTCTTCATCAGAAGGTCGATCATAATCACAAGTGGGTCAAGCGTCAGTTCAAATCAATTCTTCAGAACATGACTGTGATGCAGAACTCAGTGAGGAAGAATCATTACTATGTGCATGAAATCCTCAACCGCACCGGGGCAATCCTCTCACATTTCAAGACTCCTGAAGAACTCAATGAGATGGAATTTCAGCAGAACTTTGACTGGGCTCGTCTTCCGGAGAAGAAATTCAAGAAGGTCAAAGTCCCTCTGCTCGTCACAAGTTCATTTTCTTCATCGCGTGCAACAGATGAAGCTGAGGATATTGAAGACACCGCTGAAGGTCCTACCCCACCAACCGACCCCGACAACGCTGGCGCTCCTCCACCACCTTCAAGATGAAATTCTTCAGGGGCGTTAGTCCTCAATTTCATCCCTTTTGGTCACTTGATGACAAATGGGGAGAAATCTGAGTTAGTCTTCAAGCGGGTCTATATATGGGCTGCTTTGTGTAAGTTACAACTCTTGCTCTTCTGAGGTGTTTGTTTGATGAGTTGTAAACTTAAGTCCGATGGTGGTCTAATACTTTTGAACTGCTTTCTGCATGCTTATTTCCTCAAGTATCTTAATGCACGCATGCTGAATCTCCTCAGACCCCATTTTCCATCATGCATTTCAATTTCCTCATGATATATATAAAACGCGTGTATGGATTACAAGATATAGGGGGAGATCTCCAAGATTTTATCCTGCCATGTGCATTTGCAGTCCAAAGCAAATTCCTCAAATATGCACATCTTTAGGGGGAGTTCCTCTATATCTTGCAATCAAATTCCTCAAACTCAGTACTTACACTTCATATGTTTATCCCCGTTGAAAACTTAACCTATTTGTCATCAATCACCAAAAAGGGGGAGATTGTAAGTGCATCTAGTGCCCCTTAGTGATTTTGGTGTATTGAAGACTTATAGGTTAAGGGACTAATATGTGTGTGAGTGTACACAGGCTCTATAAGTCGCTGAGGAGTTTGATATATACGAAGAATGTCGACCCCTAAAATTGAATGTCTTCAGCTGAAGACTTTGGTATTTCCCTGAAGACTTTGAAGCTGAAGAATTCGGTGTAACCTTGAAGATATTAACGAGGACTATGAAGCGTGAAGAGTTTTGTTTTTATTGTTTCATTTCCTTCTTTGAGTCATAGGAAACACCGTACTGTTAAAGGGGGCCGAGGTAATACTAAGGAAAAATTTCCATTTGATGCTCAACTCAAAAAGCCTCAACACAACCCAATCCTTCGAGTGAAGCCATTGGAAATCTCTTGCAGTTCAGTCAAGTTCTTCAGTGACAGAGACGATGTTCTTCTGGTCTTTGAGGAAATTGGTCTGACTGAGGAGTTAGGATTTAGCCAGTGCGAATTGCCTACAAGTGAGGAATATGATAAGCCCTGAGGAATTTGACAGTTCAAATTCCGACCGTTTTTGTGCTTTGCGCCAGCTGTCCAGATATTTTATCCACCTAACGGTCATATCATTGGGGGCATTTATGTCTTATCATGTCGGGTTGCACCCTGGCTATAAATAGCCGCCCCCCTCAACCAATAGATGGTTGGCTGCTCCGAGAGAGAACTTGACACTTGTCATTTGAGAGCAACCCATTCCTCGAGGACTTTGAGAGAAAATCATCAGTGAGGAAAAACCCCAAAACCCAAACCACCAAAATCCAAAGTGATTGAGCATCACTGAAGAGATTGTTCCTGTGTGGAACCGATGCTTTTTACCTTTGAAGACTGTGTATCTTCCAGTCGGTTAGGCGTCATGGTCTAGAGCATCCAGCAGTCAATTGTGGATATTCGGGTGACCGAGTTTGTGCGGGTTTGGAAGTCTACCCTGAAGACTTACCACGAGTGTTGGGCAAGGTCTGTGTGACCTTAGCTCAAGGAGAATACGGTAAGGACTGTGTGTCCTTTGGTTTAAATACCAAGCCGCTCCGAACCAGACGTACGACTGTCACAACAGTTGGAACTGGGTCATCAAATCAATGTCTTCATCGAGCTCCTGGTTCTATTTCCTCAACCCCTTCATTTCCTCAAAGTACTTGTTGATGAATCTGATCGTTACTATTTGAAGAATTTGACTGGAGACTATCTCAATTTCCTCATCTCAAATTCTCCAGTCACTTTATCTTCTGCCTGCTTATCCTGTTCACGCTACTTATGCTTTGTGTATGCTTCATTTCATCATGATGACTATGCTACTGCTATGTTTTGCATGCACTTGAGTACTTATTCCGCTGCGAGTAGTTCGTCACTTAGCAAATTCCTCAACTAGTAATTCCTCAGTGACGAATCTGTAAAAATCGCCTATTCACCCCCCTCTAGTCGATATAACGCACTTTCAAATAGTCGTGTCCACGGTCAAGGAAAGTTGGGTGGTGCTGCTTAAACTACGTCCGGATGTTTTCACAAAACTTGGTGTGTGCGAGATAAAATGCTGGTACTTAAACTACTTGGTGTGTCATTGCACTCAAAATTAGCTTTCTGCAACTTACCTACTTAGTGCTATATTATGCATTGTTTTACCTTGTCTAAACATGGGTTGCTTGCGAGTACATTCAAAGTACTCATTGACTTGCCACTGGTTATTTTATTGGCCAGGCATGAAAGACCAGGTTATGATGAAGATTACCTTGGTGACGAACATGCGAGCTAGGACGCTTCCCAGTCAGAATGCCTGTAGGGTTAAGGCAGATGGCATGGGTTCACGCTATCATTGAAGATTTCCACTGCAAGTTTATGAAGACTTGGCCATGAAGGTCATAATTGAGTAAAACGGTACGTAATGGATGTAAGACTCTTGTTATTCAGTTTCTATGTGTTCAGTGAGCATTGATCTCTGGGATCACTGTGCACGTACATTCGGTGATCACGACTTATGAGTCGGGGTCCCCACACGATGGCTTCGATCTCCCCACAAGCTTATGATTTTTTCTAGGATAAAACACACCATATAGGAGAAGAGGGGGATCGGGAGGCCTGCTGGGGCTCCACAAGCCATCAATGCATGCCCTGTTGGATTGTGGCCAACAGTGGCCCCCCTCTGGTATATTTTTGGCCCAATAATTCTTAAATAATCCATAAAAATTCTCCGTGAAGTTTCAGGTCATTTGGAGTTTGGTGTTTTTTCTACCTTTTTCTTGGTTTCCCGGTCCAGAATTCCAGTTTCCACATATTTCCCTCTTTATGATGTACCTTGCATATTCAGAGAGAAAAGGCATAAGAATTGTATGATAATAAGGAATAATGGACAAGAATATCAAAAATATCAATAAGAAATCATGATGCAAAATGGACGTATCAATGACCCACACGTATAGGGGATCAATCGTAGTCCTTTCGATAAGTAAGAGTGTCAAAACCAACGAGGAGCAGGAGGAAATGATAAGCAGTTTTCAGCAAGGTATTCTCTGCAAGTGCTGTGAGTAACAGTAGTGGATAGTTTTGCAGCAAGACAATTTGTAATAAGTTTCAAGTAACAATAGTAACCAAGGTGCAGCAAGGTAGCCCAATCTTTTTTATAGCAAAGGACATGCCAAAAAGTATTCTTATATGAAGCAAGCGCTCCCGAGGACACATGGGAATTATTGTCTAGTTATGTTCATCATGTTGAGTTGATTCGCGTTCGCTACTTTGATAATTTGATATGGAGGTGGACCGGTGCTAAGGTGTTGTTCTTACTTGAACAAGCAACCCACTTATGATTACCCCCTCTCGCAAGCATCCGCAACTACGAAAGAAGAATTAAGATAAATCTAACCATAGCATGAAATGTGTGGATCCAAATCAGCCCCTTATGAAGCAACGCATAAACTGGGGTTTAAGCTTCTGTCACTCTAGCAACCCATCATCTACTTGTTACTCCACAATGACTTCCCTTAGACCCATAACATTGTGAAGTGTCATGTAGTCGACGTTCACATGACACCACTAAGAGAAGTAACAACATACATATCATCAAAATATCGAACGAATACCAACTTCACATGACTACTTATAACAAGACTTCTCCCATGTCCTCAGGAACAATAGTAACTACTCACACCTCATCAACATGTTCAAGATCAGAGGTATAATAATGAAGATCAAGGATCTGAACATAATATCTTTGACAAAGTAAACCAACAAGCATCAACTACAAGAGGTAATCAACACTAGTAGCAACCGACTCATACCAATCTGAGGTTTCGGGACAAAGATTGAATACAAGAGATGAACTAGGGTTTGATATGAGATGGTTCTGCTGAAGATGTTGATAAAGATTGGTCCTCCTACGAAGGAGGAAGCGTTTGTGATGACGATAGCTTCGATTTACCCCCCCCCCCCGGAGGGAAGGTTCTCCGACAGAATGAGCCTGTCGGAGTGCAAAGGGCCTCTGCCCAGGTTTCCGCCTCAAGACGGCGGCGCTTCATCACGAAAGGTTTCTTATGATTTTTTTTCTAGGGTAAAACACATCATATAGGAGAAGAGGGGGGGGGGTCGGGAGGCCTGCTGGGGCCCCACAAGCCATCAGGGCGCGCCCTATTGGCTTGTGGCCAGCAGGTGCCCCCCCGTGGTATATTTTTGGCCCAATAATTCTTAAATAATCCATAAAAATTCTCCGTGAAGTTTCATGTCATTTGGAGTGTGGTAATTTTTCTGCCTTTTTCTTGGTTTCCCGGTCCAGAATTCTAGTTTTTTGAGATTTCTCTCTTTGTGATGTACCTTGCATATTCAGAGAGAAAAGGCATAAGAATTGTATGATAATAAGGAATAATGGACAAGGATAACATAAATATCAATAAGAAATCATAATGCAAAATGGACGTATCAGCCACCTCCACTTGTGCCCTTGTGGCCCAAGTTGCCTTCCACCTCTTGGCCTTTTAAGTCACACTGATATTAAATTAAATACAAAAGACTCCTAAATATGTTATCAGCCTTTTACTATCACTTTAACATCTCAGAAAACATTTCCACCTATATATTATTTATCGGTAATAACCGGTATTTCCCGATAGTCTCTGAAACCCTTCCGGTGACCCCGGGACGCTTCCGGATCATCTCGAAACTATTTCGAATATTAATGAAACAATTTCAAAAATATGTTCTTAGTAATACCGCACTACTAACATTCAGCAGATCGTGATTACCTTAAGCTTGTGACCCCGTAGGTTCGGCAACTCATAGACATGAACGAAACTCTTTCGTTCATTGACCGATAGCGGAATCGTGGACATCCATATCGATCCCTATGAGTACACGAATGATATTAGAGTGAACCATTGGTTACCATGTGATATTACTTTTGCTTCATGATACTTTACAAAACCCTAGAAGCATCAATATGCTCTTGAGTCATTGATACGTCTCCCACGTATCTATAATTTTTTATTGTTCCATGCCGTTATATTATCATTCTTGGATGTTTTACAATCATTTTATAGCAACTTTATATCATTTTTTTGGGACTAACCTATTGACTTAGTGCCAAGTGTCAGTTGCTGTTTTTGCTTGTTTTTTACTTCGCCGAATATCGGTACGAAACGAAGTCCAATCGCGACGAAACTTTTTGGAGATTTTTTTGGACCAGAAGGAGGCCAGTGGGCCAAAGAAGTAACTAGGAGGGAGCCCAGGCCGCCCACAAGACACCAGGGCGCGACAGGGGCCCCATGCGCGCCCTGGTGGGTTGTGGCCGCCTCCGGAACCTTATCCACCGCCTCTGAGCTCTATAAATACCCAAATACTCCAGAAACCCTAGGGGAGTCGACGAAATATACTTCTAGCCGCCGCAAGTTCCAGAACCGCGAGATCCAATCTGACACCATCACGGAGGGGTTCATCATCCTCATTGGTGCCTCTCCGATGATGCGTGAGTACTCCACCATAGACCTACGGGTCCGTAGGCAGTAGCTAGATGGCTTTCTCTCTCTCTTTTGATTCTCAATACAATGGTCTCTTGGAGATCTATTTGATGTAATGACTTTTTGCGGTGTGTTTGTTGGGATCCAATGAATTTTGAGTTCATGATCAGTTTCTATCCATGAATATTATTTGAGTCTTCTTTGATCTCTTATATGCATGATTACTTATAGCCTCGTATTTCTTCTTCGAATCTTTGGTTTAGTTAGGCCAACTAGATCGATTTTTCTTGCCACGGGAAGAGGTGCTTTGTGATGGGTTCGATCTTGCGGTGTCCTCTCCCAATGACAGAAGGGGCAGCGAGGCATGCATGTATCGTTGCTATTAAGGATAACAAGATGGGGTCTATTCCTACATGAATAGATCTTGTCTACATCATGTCACCGTTCTTATTGCATTACTCCGTTTTTCCATGAACTTAATACACTAGATGCATGCTGGATAGCGGTCGATGTGTGGAGTAATAGTAGTAGATGCAGAATCGTTTCGGTCTACTAATTTTGGACGTGATGCCTATATAATGATCATCACCTTGGATATCGTCATGATTATTTGATCTTCTATCAATTACCCAACAGTAATTTGTTTACCCACCGTGTGCTATACTCATGAGAGAAGCCACTAGTGAAACCTACGGCCCCCGGGTCTACTTTTCCAACATATTGCTTTCCGATCTATCTTTTTGCCGCTTTTGTTTTCAGATCTATTATTCCAAAAACCCAAAAATACTTTGCTGTACTTTTTATTTGCCTCTTTTATTTTGTGTTCTTGCGAGATCTATTTATCCAATCTACAATCTAATCTATCTTTTTACTGTGGAGAGATTGACAACCTCTCTTTCGCGTCGGGTTGCAAGTATTTGTTCTTTGTGTGCAGGTGTTGTTTACATAGTGTTGCGTGATCCTCCTATTGGTTCGATACCTTGGTTTCATAATTGAGGGAAATACTTACCGTCGTTGTGCTGCATAATCTCTTCCTCTTTGGGGAAACACCGACGTAGTCTCAAGCCACGTCAGTCATTCACATGCTCACTATACCATTATCCTCGTTATCGGTTTTGTTCTTCTTTCCCGTTGATGTGTTCCAGCATCCCTGTGACATAGTCACCTGTGTCTGACCAGACGATGATGGATTCCATCATAGCGAGAGGGCCCTAAGAAAATCACTCCATCGTCGAAAGAGGAAATTCCACTCTCGAGCTATCTAGTCCCTTGTCAAACTTTCCGATGAACCTCCAAGTTGTCGTGATGATCACCTAGTTACAAATGACGTTTGAGCAACCCCAAAGCTCATCGTATGGTAAGAAGTGACTACGATACTCTCATGGTCTAAGGAACATAAAACACATGTTAACACTCTATATTGTAACAATTGATTTCAGACAATATTATCTCAAAGTATAACAAACAAGTTTGGGTCGATTCAGTATGACCGTTCTTCTAACGTCATACTCTCAATGTTGTTTTAGGATCATCGTTACACTAAACGATATCCTAAGATCCGAAAAACGTGATCACGAACAAACTTGAGCTAGTCTTAGAGGCGATACTAGGAATCTTATTTTACCGTTTATCATTCCACACGTGCATACGAGTTTTTCCACCGAATCACATATTTCAGGATCATAGAAGTTATAGCATAGAATATAAACTCTTAATTATGAATATGGAAATATAATAATACAATATTATTGTCTCTAGGGCATATTTCCAATAGTCCCCCACTTGCACTAGAGTCAATAATCTGGTTAGCGCATTTTACTTTCACACCAATGGCAATCCGGTGTGAGTCCATGCTTTGCTTGTGGTATAGACTCCGTCCTATCAAATCTGACAACTTCAGATCTGTGTGTATTATTTGCATTTCAATGCAACTACCATGCTTTCACAAGAATTTGTAATTTTTTGAAACTGTCCTTGTATATATTGAGTCACTGGCAGAACCGTTGATTCTTTAGACTTTAGCTATGGAACCACTATTAAGAACAGTGTTCCATTGGCACAATCATCTAGAAACCATACCAAGTTCATAAATGAACTTTTGACTCATTATCCTTCATTGTTACTTCTAAAACGACAATATACTCAGCCTTCTGTTATAGAATTCACTACAGTAACTTTCTTGGACCAATTCCAACTTACTATGCCACCATAAACCATTTTATTGAAATTAAAATCGCTTGGAGCATTGATGAAGATTTTATCGATGTACTACTTATAACGATCCTGCATTGATGTAACTCCTTACAACAATCTCTTCATTTTCTCCATATGCAAGAAACATGTTGTTAGTACTTAATGACATTTTTCACTGTTGTCCTATGATCAACAATTTGATCATTCTGGTAAATTTACTCACAACTTATTTAGAGTACTAGACATATCTGGTTGTTTACAAGCCATGGAATATTTTTAACACAAGTGTGATTGAAATCATGTATTTTGCTCATCAGTATTTTAGGATACCGATTCTTGCTTAAAACTCCTTCCATGTGACTTCAACAAGAAACTCTTCTTGGCGTATTTTCATACTAAACAACTTTAGTATCTTGTCAATATGTATTTTGGCTAAGCCTGATTAGACACTATTATCTCCATAGATTATTATGTCTAATACCAAGGGTATATTGCCTAAGCACTTTACTGAAAAACTAGTTTCAATAAAGTCTTAATTCATGTCAAGAAATTTATATAATTTCCAATCATCAATGTTTCATGCACACACGGTGTTTAAAAATATTATCATGCTCCTACTTTCTTTCTTGTAAATACAAGTATCTTTGCTTTCCTCGATGAAATCAAATTATTTGACCATTTCAGAACAAAGATTCCAACCCCATTATGCTTGCTTCACTCCATTATAGGATCTCTTGAAGTTTGCACGGTTACTAGCATCCTCTAGATTGACAAAATTACTTTGGATCGTATCATATATACAATCCCGGTTCCATTTCCATCTCATGGGAATCGTTTTGACATCCATCTATTATATCTCATAATTGAAATATGTAGTAATTGCTAGTTTAATCCGAACTGACTTTAAGTATTGCTATGACGAGATAATCTCATTATAGCCAATTCCTTGATCTTGTCACAAACTATTTGCAACAAGTCAAGCTTTATAAAAGCTTTTTATCTTTGTAAATTTATAGATCCATTACTACTCGTTAGACTCACAGGGTTCATCAAGTTCTAAACTTGATTCAAGTATATGGATACTATGTCAGATTACTTTGGCATATAGCCATTCCGGAGTCAGGGCCCATTGACGCTTCTCTGTGTATCATAGGTTCATTGTTTGTTTCAAAAATATTCCGTCTGCGCACCACAAAGGTTTGCACTAATTTTCCCCAACCTATATAGTCCAGCCACAAGTTTGACCTAAATCTCTATTTCTCATGTAGAGGCTTTTGTATCAGTCGTTGTAGGAAATTTTAGAACCACTTCTATTTATTTTTCTTTGACCTGATTATGAAGATTCTAGAATCTCGTCGAGTTGCACTGTCCTCCCACTCACTCTTTTGCAGGAACCATTTTCTTCAAAATTTCTGCAGTGTGGCAAAACGCTTTGCCTCGGCGTAGTGGTATAGGAATACCCAACCATTTGGGATAACCAACAAGGTAGCACTTATCATTTCATATCTTATATGGTGTTATTCAATAGTTTTAATGGCACTCTTTTTCAATGTAAAAACTACAGTCTCTAAAGCATCACATTAAAAGTATATTGGCAATTGATTTAATGTCATCTTTGATCTTACCATGTCAAACATAGCTTGATTACATCTACTTAAAACATTCTACATTTAGTAGTGTTCTGAGAGGTGCAAGCTATAAAATTACTTTCATAGCTCATCAGACATTCCCTAAACTTGTAACTCATTTTTTCTTTCTACAATTGATAACCCATAAGTATAGGGGATCGTTTGTAGCCTTTTCGATAAGTAAGAGTATCGAATTAATATTTTCTCAAGTTCTATCTACCACCGGTACAACTCGACGCGCAACAATGTTTACTATGCCTAGTACAAGAAATAAACTACTTTGCGGGAATAAAACTAGAAGTACTTTGTAGGTGTAAGAAGATAGTTTTGCAAGATAATAAAGAACGTGAAAATAAAAATTAGGTGTTGTTTTAATAAAAGAACAACTAAGTAAATATAGCGAGTGTGGAAAAGTGGTGGTAGGATTTGCAAGATTGTCCTAGACAATCGGTAACTAGATCGGTAATCATTATTGCAGTTTTATATGAGGGAAAGGCATGAGCTAACATACTTTCCGTACTTGAATCATTAAGGACAGTATAACCGCACCTAATCCTTGCCCTCACAACGATTTGCGTTTTCGGCCGTCCGTTTTTGCGATCAAGGCACTTTTGGCCGTCAGATCTTCTTAGGGTAGCAATCTGTCCCGCACTGTGTCAAATCTGGCTCAGCTGTCCTGTGGGCTGCTGCTTCAGAGGCCGAAACGGAGGCCTTCGGTGCACTGGGCCATCGCCAGCCCATTTGGATGTTGCGCTCGTTAAATGTTTTTTTATCAATCCCGTCCAGCCCCTCTCTCTGTGGCAGCGCCCTCTCCCCTCGCACGGAAACGCAAATCTGGGACGCCACGGAAAGCGACACTCACCATCGAACCGGCCCAAATACGCGTCGTCGGGCATGGGTGCTCAACTCGGCGCGCGAAGAATCGCCTCTTCGGGGGCCGGCGGGGGGCTGCGCTGGGCGGATTCGTCACCTCAGCGCACGGAGAATCGCCTCTTCCGGGGCCGGCGGGGGGCTGCGCTGGGCGGATTCGTCACCTCGGCGTGCGACCAAGGCGGTACTCTGTCTGTTCCTCTCCACCCACCCCCGGCGCCGACAAAAGCCCCAGCAACAGTCGTCTCGCCTGGCCGCACCCTTAATCTGCTGTAGGCACACCCTCGGCACTAAGCTGATTAAGGGCGACGCCTCTGCGAGGTCACCTATATGAATCCCACACCAGCGTTCGAGGTATACTACCTAAGGGGGCAAGGTCGAACTGCGGTTCCTCATGCACTCACCGGTGATGGCGGGGGAGACGTCCGCCACCAGGGTAGGAAAGCACCTCCGAGGCGAGCGAGGTGATCCAAAGGGGAGGCGCACGAGGGGATCCAGTGTGATGCGCATCAGCCAAGGCGCACGAGGGGAGCCAATCTAGACGACGAGGGGATCCAGACGATGAGGGCTATTCAATTGTTGAAGGTACCTGCACCACAAACCCCCCGGACTGGTTCTGATCTGTTGCTTTGGGGGATTCTTGCGGGCTAGATATCCATAATTTTGGTCATACTCTGAAGATTCCTGAAGCATAATTGTGGGCAGCGGTGTCCCTGATGCTGCACATGTTGGTAAAAGGTCATCCAAAATACAGTATTTAAGTCTCTCATCATCCGCATCAAGTAACCAACCATATCGGCTAGGGATGCCCATCAGGCCATGTATATTTATATCAGTCCTAATATGTCCCATATTCAGCATTTGAATGTGACATAGGGAACACATGACCTCTCCAATTAAGGCCAGATGGTTCATCAATGGACTCCATCGATCCTTACACTGTTCTGGAATTTCAGCATTTCTGATATAACAGTTGATATGACAAGTTTGGGATGTGATTTTTTGGCTTGGGTATGTTGTATTTATTTTGATAACTTACACTCCAAAACCATGAAAACATCTTCTCAGGTTGAAAGCATGGACATACATCCCACTTTAGTAGCTACTTCTGTGCCGCTGTTCGATGTGAAGTAATACAATAGTTCTACTATATTTTTTTCCTTTTGTGTCCAATTTGCCTATCATTCTAATCACACCGTTGCTATTTCATTTCATGTTCAAACTTGCATACTCTTGAGAACTATGCGAGTATCTATTTTTTGCGTTCATCCTCAGATCTCTTACTTGATTCCCAGACCATGATGGTGTAGGTCATTTTAATTGTGTTTGTGATTTCTTCCATGGAAATTAACATTGTGTCCATATTATCTCTTGTTGATTCATGGGTACGACGCCATTAGGCATGTCGCCGCCCTCAAGTGGCCTGCATGTTACCTCTCCTCCATTGGCGGGAGCACCGAATCCCCATGGAGACAAGTGGCACGCATGCCGCATCTCCTCCGTTGGTGGGAGCACCGGATCCCCATGGAGATGCAGCAAGCAGCTGGTGGCCAGGGGCGCAAGCGCAGTGGCGACGGCCCTCCACCGTTGGCGAGAGCACTGAATTTCCATAGAAATGCAGCGAGCAACATGGTTCTGTAGCCACCGGCCTGGGAGCGTAGGCGCATCAGCAGCGGCGATCCAATCAAGGTTTGTCTGTTTCACGAGTCTATCTATTTTGTTTTTGCAATACAGAATTGTTTAGGAATACTTACTTAAAGGAAGGATCTCCTTGTTGCCTAGATCTCTTTGTTGTTGTCACACGTTGCCGATGCGCAAATGTGGATTGACAACGACGTGCTGAGGCTCAAAAAATGAGGCTAAAAAAATGAAAAGGAGCATGCGAACCCATTGAATCACATCGGCTTCATTATCTGCTCAATCAGACCAAATGATATTTTCGTCAATCCTTATCATGTCTTGCTGTGTAAAATCCTACATTAAAAAGGTTCTTCTTTTTTTGACGGTGTAAAAAGGTTCTTCTCTTGTTCAGATTACATGATTTTGTTAGTACCAGCTGATACACTGTGGTCTGAAAGGAAACATTTTAGAGCCTCTGACTGACTGCATTACAGAAGGTTAGTAGGTCAATGGTCCTGAGTCCTGCTCGTGTAGTTGTACCAACGTAAACTGATTGATGACTTGCTTTCACAGAAGTAATACGATAGTTCTTCTGTCATTTTTCTTTTTGTGTCGAATTTGGCTATCATTCTAATCACACTGTTAGTATTTCATATTCACACATGTTCAGAATCGAATACTCTTGAGAACTACGCGAGTATCTGTTTTGTGCGTTCATACTCAGATCTCTTACTTGATTCCGAATACCATGATGACGTAGGTAATTCTAATTGTGTTTGTGATTTCTTCCATGGAAATTAACATTATGTTCATATTATGTCGAGTTGATTCACGGGTACCTTCACTACTTGATTCCCCATATTAATTTTAATTTCCCAGACCAATTAACATTGGCAGAGTTGATTTGTGGCCTGCCATATTATCTCCAGTTCAAAACTTTGCCGATGCAGTTGACGTGCCTCAATGGAATGAAGAGAAGTCGCAAATGACATAGTTAAATAGCCCCCTTCAGATTTAGACTCGTATATGGTGTCATCTCATCAGAATATAATCCTACACTGCATACTGTGGAAAATCTGACCGTATTTGAACCCACATGTGTGTGTTGATAATCCGCAACACAAACACAAAAGGCATAAAAAGGTTGATTGCCAGTTCTTGTACTCTGCCTTTCCTCCTTTGTGAATTTCATGTATGTTATTCGGTTTTGCTAGATCACATCTAGATGTGACATAAGTATTTCACATCTAAGTTCTATGTCATTGATTTCACGCGGAGATTCATGTGACTATTTCTATTTTAGTTTTAGTTTTTTCTTTTTATGCTTGATTGAGTCACTTAGATGTGCAATAACTATGTCACATCTAGATGTGTCCTAGACACACCCTATGTTATTTGTATACGTCACTTCGAGATAATCTGTATAATAATTATAGGGCATGGCTTCACCTTATGGAAATAAATCTTTTGGAGAGAAGATATTTTAACTGAGGTATCTGCCAATATTGTGTTCTCTTCCTGAAAGTTTTCATAGGCAATGAATCTCAATCATTCAATTTCCATTCCGCGTTCTTATCAGGGGAACTATTGTTGTATCTCTGATTTTTTCCATGTGATTTGGGATCATAGAAACTTTACTATGTTAGACTGATGTCCTACCTTTCTCTTCAAACATTGGCTGGGCTAAAATTCATGCTACTTTGCTTTTGTAGGGAAGAATTTGATCTGGTGAATTTTTAGCTCTATCAAAAATATTTATGGATGATGAAGTGGGTTTGAAACATAACATCTCACGATCTTTATACTAATATTTCTTCAAGTGCCTTTATGTTTTAGGCATATGTAGTTTCATTGTTGCACCACTTCTGCTTCAAACATTGGGAAATGATTAATGCAACCAATGTCGAGCTCCAATATGGTTTCACTATTGTTTATTTTTGAGCCAACACAAAATACCCTCAACCATATATGTTTATGCAAATATTACTTTAATGTTGTCCGTCTCTACATATTTACATAATTCCTATTATATTATATTGTAAAAATGAATGGGCGCAGCAACGCGCGCCATTGATGATCTAGTATGCATTTATGATTGGAACTCTAGCAAATATCCGCAAATACTAAAGATCATTAAGGTAAAACCCAACCATAGCATTAAGTAAGAAGTCCCCTTTACTCCCATACGCAATAACCCCCTCACTCGGGTATAAGTTGTTGTCACCCTCGCTACCCACTATAAGCGAATCATGAACCTATTGCAACACCCTACAACGAGGATCCCACACGCTTGCGCAACACGGCGGGCACCATAGGACAACACCAAAATAAAACACGCAACTCAAACCAATCAAGATCATCAATCAACCCATAGGACAAAAGAAATCTACCCCAGCATCACGTGATGGCAACACATCATTGGATAATAATATGAAGCATAAAGCACCATGGTCAAGTAGGGGTACGGCGGGATGCAGGAGAGTGGACCGCTGTAAATAGATGAGGGAAGGTGATGGTGATGTTGAGGAAGACGGCGGAGATGTTGGTGTAGATCGCCGCCATGCTAGTTCCCTCGGCACCACTCCGGCGCCACCAGGAGAGGGGGGAGAGACCCCTCCTTCTTCTTCCTCCTTGTCCCCCCCTCCCCCTAGATGGGAGGAGAGTTTACCCATTGGTCCATGGCCTTCATGGCTCCTAGAGGGTAGGAACCCCTTTGAGATTGGATCTCTCTCTGTTTCGCGTTCCTGTTTTCTGGCGTTTCACCGTTTCTTTAATTGCCGGAGATCCGTAACTCTGATTGGGCCGAAATTTTGAGGGGATTTTTATTCGGATATTAGCTTCCTTATGGCTGAAGGACACCCCAAACCGACCTCTGAGGTGCCCACAAGCCAGGGGGACACGCCCTGGGGGTAGGGTGCGCCCTGGTGGCTTGTGGGCCACTCGAACATCATCTGGCGTTGATTCCTTTTCACAAAAATCACATATATTCGAAAATAAATCTCCGTAAATTTATACCGCGTTTAGACTTCGTTTGATATGGATTTTTTGTGAAACAAAAAACATGCAACAAACGGGAACTGGCACTGGGAACTGGATCAATATGTTAGTCCAAGAAAATCATATAAATTGTTGCCAAAAGTATATAAAAGTTGTAAAATAATGGCATGAAACATTCAAAAATTATAGATACGACGGAGACGTATCAGCATCCCCAAGCTTAATTTCTACTTGTCCTCGAGTAGGTAAATGATAAAAAGATAATTTTTGATGTGGAATGCTACCTAACATAATCTTGAGCAAATATCTAATCATGGCATGAGTATTAAGATATGAGTGATTCAAGGCAATAGTCTATCATTTGACATAAAGACATCCATACCAAAGTTTACTAACAAACAATCATGTCCTTCAAAATAAATGATACTAATAAAGGACGTTATCCCTACACAATTAATCATGTAAGCATGGCATGACTCCGTCTTCCTAACACAAGTACAAATCATGATCACCCCGGTGTAAAGTCATGCATTTGTTTCATACTTAATCATGCGCTTCAGCATTTTCAACTACACTCAATACATGAGCGTGAGCCATGTACATAGCACCACGGGCGGAATAGAATATGGTGGTAGAGATCGAAGGAGTCAAAAGGTGGGAAAGTCTCACATCAACTAGGCGGATCAACGGGCTATGGAGATGCCCATCAATCGATATCGATGCGAGGAGTAGGGATTGCCATGCAACGGATGCACTAGAGCTATAAGTGTGTGAAAGCTCAAATGAAACTAAGTGGGCGTGCATCCAACGTGCTTGCTTCTGAAAACCTCAGGCATTTGAGGAAGCCCGTCATCGGAATATACAAGCCAAGTTCGATAATGAAAAATCCCCACTAGTATATGGAAGTGACAAATCAGGAGACTCTCTATATGAAGAACATGATGCCACTTTGAGGCACAAGTGTGGTAAATGGATAGTAACATTGCCCCTTCTCTATTTTTCTCTCTTTTTTTAGGTGGGCTCTTCTTGCCTCCCCTTTTTCTTATATATATATATATATATATATATATATATATATATATATATATTCATATTTTTTATGGTGGGCTCATTTGGCCTCTCCCATTATTATTTTTTCGTCCGGAGTCTCATCCCGACTTGTGGGGGAATCATAGTCTCCATCATTCTTTCGTCACTAGGAAAATTCTCTAATAATGATGATCATCACACTTTTATTTACTTACAACTCGATATTACAACTCGATAAAGAACAATATGACTCTATATGAATGCCTCTAGCAGTGTACCAGGATGTGCAATGATCTAGCGTAGCAAAGATATAAAAAAACTGACAAGCCATGGAAATATCATGCTAGCTATCTTACGATCATGCAAATCAATATGCCAATAAATGCTCAAGTCATGTATATGATGATGATGGAAGTTGCATGGCAATATATATCAGAATGGCTATGGAAATGCCATAATAGGTAGGTATGGTGGCTGTTTTGAGGAAGATATAAGGAGACTTATGTGTGATAGAGCGTATCATATCACGGGGTTTCGATGCACCAGCGAAGTTTGCGCCAACTCTCGAGGTGAGAAAAGGGCAATGCACGGTACCGAAGAGGCTAGCAAATTGCGGAAGGTGGGAGTGCGTATAATCCATGGACGCACATTAGTCATAAAGAACTCATATACTTCTTGTGAAAGTTTTATTAACTCTCTCAAACAAAGTACTACTAGTGCACCCCTAGGGAGGAGGTTGGGAGGAGTTAACCATCACGCGCCTCTGACTCAAACAACACAAGGATTTCAATGAGGAATAAAAGTGCTCCAACATCCCGGTCATGCCATAACTGACACTTTAATTAACAGGAGATCGCAAACCTTAACATTGATATTCCTACTAAACCATGATCATCCACTAGTGCACCCACATATTACTATCTTAATGTCACAAATCTATTGAAAGGAATCAAACATATCATATTCAGTGATCTATAAGTTTTATGTAGGATTTTATGACTAACCTTGTGAATGACCAATTCCTGTTAACTCTCTAAATAGATATAAGTGAAGCATGAGAGTTTAATTCTTTCTACAAAATACCATGCTCTAATAAATATACGTGAAGCAAAAGAGCATTCTACAAATAACAGTGTTCCCAAAGTAGAGAAGCGAGCATCCAAACTTCAAAGATATAAGTGAAGCACTAGAAGCATTTTATTAAGCCATACTCAAAAGATATAAGTGAAGTGCAAAAAGCATTCTATAAATCAACCAAGGGCTATCCCCTACCATCATGGTGCATCAAAGAAAAAGGAAAAAGGAAGCACAAAAGACGCTCCAAGAATTTACGCATATCATGTGAAAAAAACAAAAAACGAGACATACCGATAATTGTTGAGGAAGAAAGATGTGATGCCTTCTGGGGCATCCCCAAGCTTAGACGCTTGAGTCTCCTTGAATATTTACTTGGGGTGCCTTGGGCATCCCCAAGCTTGAATTCTTGCCTCTCCTTATTCTTCTCATATCGATACCTCCTCGATCTTCGAATACTTCATCCACACAAAACTTAACAGAATTTTATTAGAAGGGTTAATACTTGTAGCATCAAATCCCATCATGTCTTGCTATAACATTATTGTATAATTATAATCCACGATTACCCATTGTATTCTATCACAATTCTATATCTCCCAAATCAATGGCCTCAACAAGATTTCAACCATAAGTAGCTAAAGGAACTATAACAACAATCAGTGAAAAGCAGGACGGTCTGTAAAGATGCAGATGAAACATATACTTATGTAACTAGGAAAATTCTGAAAAAATAGGGCTTAATAAAAAATTCATAACAGTACTGTGTAAAAATGTTAGAATTTTTTCACGTTCTAGTAAAATAGGAAAACTCAAACACTACAGAAAAAGTTTTTGTTTTTGCACAGCACACATCAAACAAGCAATTCAAACATCCTAAAGATAAATCTGAGCATATTATTTTTATAATGCAATGGATTTGTACAAGGGAACAATTATTTTTGTTGAAAAGTTTATGTAATCAAGATTCACAAAGTTTCCATGGGCATGAACAAAGTTCAAGGCTAGCCCCCACTTCAACGGTGCTCGTCTTTCTCACTTTCACTTTTCTTTTTGAAAACGTTTTAAGTTCCCCATTTTATTTTTTGTTTTTAATTATTTTAAAAGCACACAACAGAATAAATGACTCTCTAAAACATCCGGGTTGTCTCCCCGGCAGAGCTTTCTTTAAAGCCATTAAGCTAGGCATATAGTGCTCAAGTAATCGATCCATCCGGATCCCAAGGTATATCAAAGCCAATTTTAATTAACAATTATTTATAATTTGTAGTGAGAACAAAGCAACATATATCATGTAACAACGAAGTCTAACTCTCTTCCTATGCATAGGCCTGTCATAGAAGAACAATTCATTCACAGAAAGTAAAGGCCAATGCATAGTATAAACAATTCCTTGCAATTTTATCGTATTGGAAAATAGAGAGGTGAATATGTAGTTCCTCTCTCATAATAATTGCAATAAGGAGCAGCAAGCACATGCATATTATATCCATCAAAATCATCATGTGTAATAGTAAAACGAAACCCATTAATATAACCCTTAATAAGCGCAAACTTCTCCGATATGGTGTAGTTGGGAGAATTCAAGAAGATAACAGGACTATCATGTGTGGGTGCAATAACAACAATTTCATGTTTAACATACAGAACTATATCAAGTTCATCTTCATAAGCATAATTCATATTGACATCGTGGCCACAAGCATAGCAAGCATCAAGTTCATCAAATAGTGATATTTCAAACAAATCCAAGGGATCATAGCTATTATCATAGCATTCATACTTCGGTATGTGCGAAGGGAAATTAAAAAATATATGGGATAAAGAGTTACTCTCATCATAAGGTGGGTACAGGTAGCTACTCCGTTCTTCCTCCTTTTGTTCTTCGCTCTCCTCCTCATCTTTTCATGTAATGAGTTCACAGTTTTAGTGATTTCTTATTACATAGATTCCTGCAAAATATTAGTCTCTTCTTGGGCAACGGAGACTTACTTAATAAATTAATCAATAAAGGCATTATATTCATAATTCTCATAGCAATATTTAACTATAGCATATTTTTCAGATCTATAAAGAGCATCATCAAAATTTTCACACTTTTCAAACAAAGATTCAATTTCATAAGCACCTTTAAAAGCAACAAATTCTTCTAATCATATATACCATTAGCATAAGAAGACAATGTTTTATTATTATTAAATTCACATCAAAAGGGAAGAGGTGGAGCCTTCGTCTTATAGCAGCAAGTACAATCATATCTTAAGCATAAATTCCAAACATACCAACGCAACATTTTAATTTGATCCGATAAATGTTTCCCTTTTTCAGTCAAGCGATAATCCCTAAAGTATTTCCGGTGATCCAAAGTATCTCCCATGATCAAGTTGAATGGAGATTTATCAAGATTATCAAAGCAGTATTCAATGTTTTCCACATAACCAACATCGAGGGTTTTAGGAGGTTCCCCATCTCCATGAGTAGCAAGTACAACTATTTTTTTTGGTATTTCGTGTCCCATATCCATTACTAAAGATATAAAACAACTTAGAACAAAAAATAAAAAATACTTAGAGGTAGAGAAAACAAGCACACACGAGAATATCCACCCTACGCTATTGCTCCCCGGCAACGGCACCAGAAAAAGGTCTTGATAACCCACAAGTATAGGGGATCGTTTTTAGCCTTTTTTGAAAAGTAAGAGTGTCGAACCCAACGAGGAGCTAAAGGTAGAATTAATATTCTATCAAGTTCTATCGACCACCGATACAACTCTACGCGCAATAATGGTCACTATACCTATTACGAGAAATAAACTACTTTGCGGAAATAAAACTAGGGGGAGCTGAGGGTCGTGGCCCGGCTGGCCGGAGCGTCGGCTAGTCCCCCCATCAGGTACAGCAGCGCGGGCCGGGTGGGGGGGGGGGGCTAGCGCCGAGATGCACTCCAGTCTTCCCGGGACGCCAGCCGATGGTCGTCAGAGCCCCGACGGGCGCCGTCGCCGGTCGGGACAGGAGGACCACGCGGCGGCCGGGAGCGGTCCGGATGCTCGAACGGCCACTTCGGATGGGGCGCCGCATCACTAGCGAGCCGCAACATCATGAGGGCGGCGACATAGGTGCGGGGGCGGCCGGCCGTCGACGGGGGCGACGCGGCGGGGCCATGATTGGGGGAGGGAGTCGGGGGTGACGGCGACGCTGTGGGTGAAGGGGAACGGGGGCTAGGGGCACAAGGAACCCGATCGGGCCAGGGTCCTCGCGTTAACCCCGAACAGGGCGATGTCTGTCCGTGAAGCCGGGTGGCCACCGACCGACTATACCTGGGCATATCTCGGGCCGTGCCGGGCTTCGGGCCTGGCGAAAAAAAGCCCGGTGCTAAAACCCCAGGCCCGAGCCCGGCCCGACCCGACTGTCGGGCCTAATAAATCGGGCCTGAGCCCGAGAAAGCCCGACACTGCCCGACCGGCCCGACCGGACTACGGCTAAAATTTATTTTTACACAAGCCGAAGCCCGGCCCGACCAACGGGCTTGATTTCAGGCCCGAGCCCAACCCAATGACGCTATTAGGCTCCCGGGATTTTCGGGCTGGGTCGGATCGGGCCGTCCGGGTCGGGCTGCCCATGGCATACAACCGACCCGTTAGCGCCGCGGGTCACCCACAACCAGCTGGTCGGGTCCGTAGGTGCGAGCGCCCAGGCCCGGTTCGCCTCCACCAACGCATTCTGGGCCCCAGGCGTCAGCGTGGGCCGCCAGGGACGCGTGGCCTAGGTCGGGCGACCAAGCATGGGCCAACTCAGCATTGCCGCCCTAGCCGGCCGAGTCCACCCTGTCGTCTCCACCCGCACGCCCCCTGGCGCCTCGCCCAACAGCGGCGACGGCGACCGAAACACCTCGCACGGCGAAGCAGCCCGCCCCGGCGGCCGTCTCGGGCATGGCGCCACGCCAGGCGGACAGACCTCGACCAGCCCGCATCCCCGTCCCACCGCGGCCCCACCAGTAGCCGACGTCGTCAATGCCGCGAGCCGCGCGACACGAGAAGGCAGGCCGGCCGCCACCGCAGTCGCCGGCGCGCCCACCCGCCGGCCAAGCCCTAGCCAGGAATTCGTCGAAGACCGCCGGCACTAGCGAGACCTGCACCTCAACCCGGCCCGTCTCCTCCTCCGCGCCGTCGTCGTCCGCCAAGTCAGCCCACCGGAAGAGGGCCGGCTTGGGGACCCAGGTCGGAGCCGGCGTGGCGGAGGCACCCTCTACGTGCCCCCGCCCCGCCCGAGCGCGACGGCGGCGGCACCCATCGGCCATCCGGCCGGCGAATTTCAAATCGCCCGTGTCCTTCCGCTCCTCGTCCGTACACACTCAGTGAACCGTTTCCACCCCTGATGCATAGTGATCGGTTAAGAGATGCTGAAAATTGCATTCCAAGTCCGCATATATTTCAAACAGTTACAATATTAACATGAAAAGTTCTTTAATTTTCGAATCACTTTCATGTTTTCAAAATCTCTAGCACGGGTTGATGACTAGTGATAAACTGATAAATAAAGCGGAACTGCTAAATCTCAGTCGACTGAGACTGCCAGCCGTTGGATGCGTCGGTCGTTTCAAGATTCACGTTTGGGTGCTTTGTCCTCTGTTTTGGCCTCTCTAAGGCGCAGACCGGCCCGTTTCTCTTTTTTTTAGTTGGAGCGTCGACGTCGACGCAAGTTGGCCTTTGCTTTCTGTGGGCTGGACAGCGGTGCGTTTTTTTGTTTGTTTGTTCTTTTTTTTACTGTCTTGTTTTTTTGGGTCGCAGTAAAGGAATGGAATGGTAAGGGGCCACCCCGTGGCAATTAAGAGGAGGGGAACGGCCAGTCGTCAGTCCATTTCTTCGTCTATCTCTCTTCTTCTTTGTCAAAGCCAAAGATCTCTGCAGCGGAACGGAAGAAATCGCCTTTGCTCCTGCCCGGCCAGCGAGAGAACGAGCGCCGCTGCTAGTGGAGTAAGTGTTACCTTCTTTCCTCCATTTTTGTAGAGGGGGGGTGGACCTTCTGGTTATGAGCCTATCTTAGTAAACAAAATTACAGTTTTGTGTAGGTGCAAAATCCCGGCAGCACTAGAGCTGACCTGATTGATCTATACATGTGTAGGACCAGAACTAGTACTACCAGTACTACTAATCCTTTTGCTTTGTAGGTACTTAGAGAAGTTAATTAGGATCTTTTGCCGAGAAGATCTGGTATAGTATTGAGCAAAAGTACTACCAGTACTGCTATTTTTTATGCTATGACTTTTTGAGAGTTGGTAAATCGGGGGGACTTCGTTTGCAAGCAAACAAAGATTAATTAAGCCAGTTCTTCCATGCTTCTATACAAGAGGAGCACGTGTTTTTTCTCGCAAAAAAGGAGGAGCATGTGTTTTTTCTCGCAAAAAAGGAGGAGCATGTGTTTTTAGGGTGCCTAAGTTGACCTTTTGTTAGGATATAACCTCTCCTAGTCATTCTTTTTTTGGCAACTTGATCTTGTTGTTGTTTCTGTTGAGTGCTGACGCAGCAGGCATATTTGCTGGCACATGCCCCTAGTAGTTTGCCACCACTGCTGTATCAGACTAATTAGGGGCAACAATAGTTTTTTGTTGTTGTGTACATAAATTGGGTTTAGAATCTGGTAAGCAGGGTTTGGGTTCACATAGTCATAAACCTGCATGAATACATGCTGAAATATAGATGTTTTGAAATCATTCATTTTTTAGTTATGCTTTTCTGAATCCGGTTTTTTACTTTTTTGTATTTGTGCTGTCAGTGAGTTACCCATTTATTTATTTTATTTTTTGCATCTTTTTTATGTGCACAGGAGATGGTTTGTGGAGTTTGTTTGAACCATTGCAACTATGAGAGCGAGGGAAGCGGTTCCAGCATGTATGTATGGGAGGACTTTGAGAATGCCGGGGTAACTCACCATCTTCTGTTTTTATATATTTTTATATCTTTTCATTTTTTTTATCCTTTGTTTCTTTTTATTTGTCTTTTTCATGACACCACTCCTAACTTTTCTTTTTTAATTTTTTGTGTTCAACCAAAATAGGTTGTGCCATGCAATCAAAGGGTCCGTTTCAACAACATGACGAGAGAGAAGGTGACGTTTGTAGCAAACCAACTGACATGCACTGTAAAGCATTACAAGGGTCGCACATAGAGCACAATGTATGGGAGAGGTTGGAGGAAGTTTTATGCAAACAACAAGCTGGGGAAGGGTCCGATGGTGGTGTTCTTCCTGAACGAGCCTTCCCCTAGGGCAGTTGTTTGTGTGATCTAGTTTGGCAACGACTCCGAATATGAACAATGTATGGTATAAGATGATACCATTGAAGATTCAGATGAAGATAGTGAGGATGGAGAAGCTTCCAGTGACGATGATGAAGGCATTGTTCACACTTCACACTATGGGGCTTCAGCTGAATGAGATAAGGAATTTGAGGTACAAAGCATGCTGCCTCCCAGCGATGCTTTCATTGGTTTCCCTTTCGTTCACCACCTCGCGGCGACAGATGTTCAATTGGGCATGATGGTATGTATCTCTTCTTCATTTTCCTTTTTCTTATGTATGGATATATGCTACAAGTAAGAATCCAAATACATAATGCAAATCTGAACTGAAAATGTGAAGTATAAGCTTTTTGTAGCGTTTTTAGTTTTTGTAACTATGAACTGCATTTTTTCATCTATGGATGTACATGTTTCTTGTTTTCAGTTTTTTTCTGTATGCTTGAAGTAAAATCCGATTTTTTTACTTGTTTTTTGTCTGTTTTTCTACTATGCTTTTTTGTTATAATACACATTTTATATTCTTTTTTTATGGAGAGAATTTCTTTAGGAATGTCAGTTTGATAGAACACTCATAATTGTCTTGCAAGTCAACCACTCTTAATTGAGGGCTTTTTCGTAGTTTTTATAGTTGCACCCTGGGACCCTTGCGCCCAGTTGCATGTCAACTATCAACTGTTTTTTTTTCATAATTTGTAGGGGGGCCAGTTGGAAGTTAACCCTTGACTTGTAATTGAGGCTTTTCATAGTCCGTAGGCTTTTTAATAGGCTTCCAATTACAAGTCTCGCGCCCAACTGTAATTGCATGTCTCCCTAGCAACCACAACTGGCCATGCATTTTTGTCGTAGGGCGGCAAAAGAGAGCGGGGGTGAGGTAGTTGCAAGTCTAGTACTAGGCATGCAACTGCAACTGTCACCCACGACTGCAACTGCATGTCCGATAGTAGGCTTGCAACTACAAATGTCGTGCCCAACTGTTACTCCATGTCTCCCTACCGACCACAACTTTATGTGTGTTTTTTCGGAGGGAGGCAAGGGGGTGGAGTGAGGTAGTTGCGAGGGGGTGGTAATTGCAAGTCCAATACTAGACATGCAACTACAACTGTCACCCCCCGACTACAATTGCACCTCTGAAGACGTTGTCGCAACTAGTCTTTTTGTTTTGTTGGAATGTGGGAGTTGCATGTCTGATACTAGAAATGCAACTACAGTCGTCACCCCCGACTGCGAACTGGTCGCAACTAGTCCTTTTGTTTTGTTAGAAGGTGGAAGTTGCATGTCCTATATTAGGCATGCAACTGCAATAGTCACACCTTCCCTGCAACTGCTTGCCTTCCAACATGCTTGCAACTGCATGCCCGATAGTAGGCTTGCAACTGCAAGTGTTGCCCCCAACTGCATTTGCATGTCTCCCTACCGAGTGCAACAAGCCTTGTGTTTTTGTTGGAGGGCGGTGGGGGTGAGGTAGTTGCAAGTCCAGTACTAGGCATCCAACTACATCTGTCACCCCCGACTACAACTACAACTCTCCCAACATGGTCACAACTGGTCTTTTTGTTTGCGGGAAGGTGAGAGTTGCAAGTCCGATACTAGGCATGCAACTACAACTACATGCCTTCCAACGTGGTCACGACTGGTCCTTTTGTTTTGTTGGAAGGTGGGAGTTGCATGTCCGATACTAGGCATGCAACTACAATTTTCACCCTCGCCCCGCAACTGCATGCCTTCGAACACGCTTGCAACTACATGTCCGACAGTAGTCTTGCTACTACAAGTATCGCCCCAACTAAATTTGCATGTCTCCTTACTGACACTGCAACTGGTCTTGTGTTTTTGTCCGAGGTCGGGGGGGTGAGGTAGTTGCATGTCAAGTACTAGGCATGCAACTCCAACTGTCACCCCGACTGCAACTACAACTCCCTCAAAATGGTTGCAACTGGTCCTTTTGTTTCATGGGAAGGCGGGAGTTGCAAGTCTGATACTAGGCATGCAACTACAATTGTCACCCCAGATTGCAACTACATGCTTTCCAACGTGGTTGCAATTGGTCCTTTTGTTTTGTTGGAAGGTGGGAGTTGCATGTCCGATGTTAGGCATGCAACTGCAATTGTCAACCCGACTGCAACTGCATGCCTGCCAACATGGTTGCAACTGCATGTCCGACAGCAGGCTTGCAACTGCAAGTGTTGCCCCCAACTGCATTTGCATGTCTCCCTACCGACCGCAACGGGTCTTGTGTTTTGTTGGAGGGTGGCGTGTGGGGGGGGGGGGGGTTACAAGTCCAGTACTAGGTATGCAGCTGCAACTGTTACCCCTAACTGTAACTCTCCCAACGTGGTCACAACTGGTCTTTTTGTATTGTGGGATGGTGGGAGTTCCATGTCCGATTCTAGGCATCCAACTACATTTGCCACCCCGGACTGCAACTGTATGCCTTCCAACGTGGTCACGACTGATCCTTTTTGTTTTGTTGGAAGGTGGGAGTTACATATCCGATACTAGGCATGCAACAACAATTGTTAGCCCGACTGCAACTGCATGCTTTCCAACATGGTTGCAACTACAAGTCCGACAGTAGGCTTGCTACAACAAGTGTCGCCCCAACTACATTTGCATGTCTCCCTACCGACCACAACTGACCCAGTGTTTTTCTTGGAGGGCGACGGTCAGTGAGGTAGTTGCAAGTCGACGGGGAGGGGGCGGGGTAGTTGCAATTCCAGTAATAGTTATGCAACTGCAACTGATACCCCTGACTGCAACTCTCCCAACGTCGTCGCAACTAGTCTTTTGTTTCGTGGGAAAGTGGGAGTTCACTGTCCAATTATAGGCGTCCAACTACAATTGTCACCCACAGACTGCAACTGCATGCCTTCCAATGTGGTCGCAACTGGCCTTTTTGTTTTTGTTGGAAGGTCTGAGTTGCATGTCCGACACTAGGCATGCAACTACAAGTGTCGCCTCCAACTGCAACTACATGTCTTCCAACATGGTTGCAACTGGGTTTTATTTTGTTGAAGGGGGCGATGGGGTGAGGGGGGATAGTTGCATGTCCGACAGTAGTCATGCAACTGCAAACGTCACCCTCGACTGCAATTGCATGTCTTCCAACTTGGTTGCAACTAGGTTTTGTTTTGTCAGAGGGGAGGCAGGGAGAAGGAGGGCAGTTGCATGGTCGACGCTAGCCATGTAACTACAAGCGCCACCCTCAACCACAACTGCATGTGTTCTAATCTGGTTGCAGCTGTCTTTTGTTTTGTCAGGAGGGGTGACGAGGAGAAGAGAGGACAGTTGCATGTCCGACACTAGTCATGCAAAAAGATGAGACCATTGTTGCACTAACCTGAGTAGCTAGAGGTGAGACCAGTTTTTTTATTTCGAATTTGAAATCCATCCAAAACCTTACACATGTGAGCATGACATTTTGTTGAGAGTAAGCTCACGCATTGTAAGTATCATAATTGCAAGTGTACTGTGAGAGTTGGGTTCAGTAAGTACATCTAGTTCCTCTCGTGATCATTTTTAGGTTGAGAGATTCCTAGTGAAGCTGGATTTTGCAAATAGTTCTTTTCACATTAGTTAACCTGAATGTGTGTTTGTTTGTCGTTTTTTTGGTTCTCTGAATCCCTGTAGTAGTTTTTGTAGGGACAGTCTTGTTGAGTTTGTAGCTGAAGTAGAGAGAGTGTTAGTTGTGGTATTTGGTAGGAAGGCTTTTGTTCAGAAGAATGAAAATGGACCAGAATATACTTGCATGGTGCGCATTGCTTCAGTTTAACTTGGCATCGTTCTTATATGCTTCCACAACACTCGTTTTTTAAATGGACACTTGCTAACTACAGTAGCACTGAGTCTTGTCTTTTTTCTACATTCTACATGGATGTGATGTCATTTGTGTTGACGGGGGCCAATAGTTTTTGGTGAGTGTTTTCGTTGTTCGTCGATGCATGCTTTCATTTTCAGATACTAGTAGCAGATCAGTTGCTTGGGGGAGGGGTGGAGAAGATTTGGGAGATGTTTGGGGGGGCGATGATAGTGTGGGATCCGGGGGAGAATGATCATGTTTTTCTGTCTTGGTTTTTTAAGCTCAAGCAATCACTCAAGTTTGTGTATTCCTGAAGTAGAGTTTAGACCATGTGTATGCCTGTTCTATGTTCAGTTTTTGTTTGCTGTAATGACAACGATGGTGTCTTTGTTACACTAGCCAGATTTTTTTGTAGGCTTGGGCGCTTGGCAATGCCCTGCTTAAGATAACAAACATCAAATCAAAAGCTGACCACCCAATCCTGGGCTTTGGCGCGTGTTGGGCTGGATGTTTTACATAACAGAGATCACTAGTAGTTGTTGGATATATGTTCAGACTGTTTTTAAATGTGCATCTGTTCAATCTCGAAGATGATGTCGCTAGCATTTTTTTATGTGCCAGGGGGCATGATATGTTGATTTACAAACTAGTAGTAGAAATTCTCTTCCAGGTAGTGCCATGATTTTAGTTTCTTCTATGTCATACTTTGTCATACCCCTTTTTTTAGCTTGTTTTCAACACTAACGTATCATATGCATTTATGAATACAGCAGTGCACGGGCACTGACATGGATGACGAAGGAAGCGACCCTGAGCACGACAGAAATGTAGAAGGCAAAGAGCAGTGTGTTGAAGATCCAGAGTCGGAAGAGGGAGGATATCATGTAGAAATCACTGACATGGAAACGTGAGAGGGTTTGCTCTTCGAAGAAAGTGCTACATTGGTTTGTAACCTTTTTCTAAATATATTCATATTTTTTCCTGAGTTTAATTAGTTGATACAGGAAGTTAACTAGGTAACACATGATTTTTTTCCAGAGTTTAAGTAGTTGCGTCGCAGCATCTCCATACTTTTTGCTGAAGTTTTAAAATAGCTAATGCATGAATTTTGTTAATTAGCTACTTAATGTCTATGTAAGTTGCTAGTTAACTTAGAACTGAAAAACATCCATAAGTTCCTCTGATCAACTCCACGAACGATGGACATCACAGTTCAATTTAGCATACAGTTTCTTGTCTCTATCTATTGGGCCTTTTTTTTGTTCCTTTCTTTGTTTAATAGCTTTTCTCGTATGTGTTGGTAAAATTTATTTTCATAAGCCTGCCCGACCCAATCAGAACAAACAAAATAAGAAAGCCCGGCCCAAAATAAGAAACAAACAAACAGGAAAATAAAAAAAGGCCCAGAAACCAAGTCGTATATAATCCAGGAGAGGGAGTGTTGTTAACAGGCCTAATCTGTATAGGGGTGACGTCAGTCAACTGAGACTTCGCGAAGTCTCAGTCGACTGAGGCCTAGACAAACCCTAAATAAAGAGTACCGTTTACAATGTAAACACTAGGCCCGTCTCATACTCAACGTTTGGGGTATATGGTTGTGCGCATCACTTTGATGCAGAGGCAGAGGAGGGGAGGGGGGGGGGGGGCGGCTTTGATGCAGAGGCAGAGGAGGGGGGGGAGGGGGGGGGGGAGGGGGGGGGGCTCCATTTCGAAAAGAAAATGATGATGTTTGGGTGTTTCAGAAGTTATGTATACATGTGTATGTGTGCGCTTAGAAGTTGCACTGGGTTTAGGTGCGAATCCGCATTGAGCAAGACAAACTACCGTTTAGTTGACTAGAGTATTTTATTTCTTTCCGTTCACAGGCCGATACAAGTACGGGAACAAAGCGAGCAATTAACAACTCTAGCAAGAATGCAACAGTGGCGGGTTCGCGTACGGCCCATGCAACACCCCATCGGCGATAATGTTGTAGGCCTTCTCAGTCATGTGGATGCCGTCCCAATTGGCGGCATTAGCCGGGGAACCCATAATAGCGGAGTTCTTGTTGCATGTCCCGACGTGGTACCGGCCACCGCCGCCGCAGCATGACACCAGAGGATCACCGATACCTGCATGCCCAAACGCGAAACGATCGAGCAATGAGTACATATATGTAGTCCGCTTTAATTAGGAGAAGCAATGCGATCGAGCGTCGGTTACTGACCAAATCTGTGTGGGTTCTTGAAGATTTCCATGGCGGCGCCGAAGTAGTCAGCGTAGATGAGCTTCACCCATGGATGCTGCGCCCTGAGCCTGTTGACCTCATTGGACAGCGCCATGTTGTGCCTCATGGAGAAGTCATTGTACCACCTGAGGCAGCCGAACTGGTCGTAGTCTGCAGGGTTGCCCGTGTGGAGATCGTTCAGGTACTTGGGCACGCACCCGATGGGGAAGTTCCCTGGGATCATGATCGTCCTCGCGCCCATATCGATGAGCTCCTGCATGTATACGATGACAAATGAGCTCATGCATGATTTGTTTGTACAGGCTAATTGATGGCGTGTAAGCACCTGGGCAATACTGATGATGCGGTTGACAACGTCTGGGATGAACTGGTAGGCTGTTTCACGAGTACGATTGTTACTGAGGAACCAGAAGTTGTAGTCGTTGCCACCGATCTCGCCCAATATGATGAGAGACTCTCCCAGGAGTCTCCTCGCGCCTGGCAGATCATCGTCGGCTCGTAGCCCAGTTAATGAAGCAGTACATAGCTAACTGAAACTGATACGGTTTTACTCCTAGCATGCATGCATGGACGCGTGGTTAATTTATTTACTTACCGGGCCCTGGTGCTATCCGTTGTACTACTTCTTTGAACCAGCCCATCTGCATGCCCAGGTTGGCAGAACCGGGAATATCAAGGTTCAATCTTTTGAAGTACTCTGGGGGAAGCGCCGTGGCAGCAAACACGGCGAAGTTGGCACCGAATGTGCATTGTCCCGATCTCTGCTCGGGCAAGCTTGGCTGTACCAGCGGCAGACCGAGCGCTTGCGCTGCAACACGTACAGACACAGTTGTCAACACGACCAGAAACTATTGTGAACACAAAGAGGTAGATCCACGAGCTGTGCACTGCACTCACCGTAGAAATCAAGGAGGACGCGCCCGTCACAGACGCGGCCTGTGGGGTGGTGGAAGAAGGTCATCCCATATGGGAACTCCTTCAACGCGTTTGGAGCGCCGCCGGTCGAATACACGAAGTTGCCGGTGTCGATGATGGAGTCGCCGAAGGCGAAGATGCGCTTGTAGCAACTGGCAGATGACCCGCGAGCGCTGAGCAGCAGGACGACCGCGACGAGGAGGATGCACCAGGAAATGGAACGGTGTCCTTGACGCTCCGAGGCCATCGTAACACTGCTGTTGCTACCGCGTTTGCAGGCTGACACAGTGACTGGTTTGTGATCCAAAGGAGTTCATTTGGCCTCCTTTTTATAGCATCTTCAGGCCGAATTCTACTAGCAAGGGTAGATACAATGGCAGTGAGTGTAGTGACATCGTGAAGATACATTTCTTGCATCTTTCTTTTTGTTATGTATCTAAAGGATAGATTTTTTTTTTTTGCGCGTGATCTAAAGGATAGATTTATATCCTCTGTATATGAAGTTTTATTTTTTGCGGGTCATTTAAAGGATAGATTTATATCCTCTGTATATAAACTTTTATTTTTGCGGGTGATCTAAAGGATAGATTATAACCTCTGTCTATAAAGTTTAATTTTTTGCAGGTGATCTAAAGGATATATTTATATCCTCTGTATATAAAGGTTTATTTTTTGCGGGTGATCTAAAGGATAGATTTATATCCTCGGTATATAAAGTTTGACGAATAAATCTTTGCGGCACCGGCACATAATCTTGATAATACAGTACAATAATCCAAGATCTATGATATTAAATTGCACCAGGGCACATACATTAATTGCACCATGGCATATACATTAATTTGCATGTATCTATCATAATGACATACTATTACTGTGAAAAAGATATGTTTCATGTGTGTGTGTGTGTGTGCAAAGGCGTAGCCAGGTTAGAGACACGCCCCGGGCCAACAGCCATGCTACAGTGCTAAACAGTGCTGAATAGTGTTTCTGATGCTACAGTCAACGAATGAGAAAGTTGCCACGCCCCAGGCCATGGCCCTGGTAGCCTGGGGCCTGGCTACGCCACTGTGTGTGTGTGTGTGTGTGTGTGTATCCACTGGTTGACTCTAAAACTCTACAAAGAAGCTACAATGTATTTTCAAGCACTTCTAATGGACGCCACTAGCCAACAGATGTGCATCGAATAGAAAGGCGCATACAATGTTGTATAAATGTTAACATGCGGTAGGTTTCAGGAACAGATTTAATAACAGTTTAGAACATATTTCAAAGAAAATCTAATTGCAATGAGAGAAGTTATCGAGACAATTGTGGAAAGCAAAATAAGGCCGGTAGTTATACATTTGTTTTGAAACAAAAATGCATATTTTTAAACTAAAAAAACTTATTTGGGACAACAAAAAATATAGACTCTGGTGACAGATTAGAGTAGAAGAGAACTCAAATTCGGGATAATTTCAACAGAAAATATATTAATTTCACCAGGAGATATTATATGATATCAAAATGCACCAGGGCATATACATTAATTTCAAAAGATATATTTTCATATATCTATTATAGTGAAATAATATTGCTAAGAAAAAAAAATCCTTCATATCGGTTGGTTGACTCTAGAAACTGGCGACCTGGTCCATTTGTTATATTTTATAGAAAAGACCCTAGGAACTTTCCAAATTAAGAAGCTAAAATAATTTTCCAACACCTCTATGAATGGACGCCGCTAGCCAACAGATGTGCACCCAATAGAATTCGCACACAATGTTATGAATATCTATCTTATACAGACAAACTCCACTACAGGTCATTAATTAATATTTTCCTGCGCATGCATGCTTCCGCATCATCTAAATTTTCATAACCATTGAGTTTGTTGGCTTGGTAAACTAACATTCGTCTGATTCAAACACGAGAGTCTCTCTATCATTGCAACATGCATAGCGAATTTTAAATGCCATCACATTTAATTTATGACATGCTCAACTTTTTATACTATTTTTTGTTTCGACATAGCAGAGTTTAAATCCTGAGGATAAATTCATATTGTATACAATATTTATAAATCAACTATCTAATCATCGCAACAACGCATAGGGTGTCGTCTAGTAAATGTTAACATGTGGTGTCAGGAAGGATTTTAATAACAAGTTAGGGACATATTTGGGCCAAAATCCAATTGCAATGAAAGAAATTAAGAGAAATACTAAATTCATGTCCATGTGTATCAAGACAATTGTGGAAAGCAAAATCAAGGCAACAGACTGCATTTGTTTCTTACAAGGGTTATGCCTATTTTTCTAAATCTAGTTGCAGTAAAGTGAAAAGACACATATTTGGGATAGAAAAAAATAGATTAGATGAAAATAAAATCAAGATGAGCTTGAGATCAATGAAAAAGCAAAATGAAGATAGAATCAAAGATAGAATCGTAAGCTCAATCAGGACAAATTTACAATAGAAGAGAACCCAAATTTAGCATACTATCGGAATAAATAGTAAACCTAAATGCAACACAAAGATTAATCCGTTATGTGACAAGAAAATCAAAAAATTATGGGAGAGTAATTTCCAAATTAATTTGAGGGAGACTAACTACATGAATGCAAATCAAGAGTGATCCAGGATTTTATGTTGTAGTCTTGCCCTTGCCGTCATCGAGGCTAGAGGCACCGCACACCACCACCTACAACAGATATGAATGCAAAAAAAGTTTGTCATGGCACCTTCATATCCTTACTATTATCATCATCTTGAACTCCGGTCGCTGATGGCTCCACCTCGATCACCTTTCCTCGCCGCCTCCATCGGACCAAGAGAGTGGGGTGCAGGTGGGCGACAACAAATGATGCGACCTAATGTGGAAAAACCCTAACACTATACTCATCTAATATCTAATCAGATAAGAGACCTTATGGACGAAAAGTGAAGCTAGTTCACCATCGAGAGGGGGGGGGGGGGTGTGCCTACGTTTCGCATGACACTAGATATATTGTCTTGCTGGATTCTCATTTGAAAAATGAGAAAAAAAATATAAATGCATAATGCTCAAAGCTATGTGTCCTAAAATATGCTCATTTATGGGTCATGTAAAATGTTGTGCTCACATAGCTGCTACAGTAGTCATTTCCCTTCTATTTTCACATAGTTCGCTACATCGGAATACTTAGCACAAATTTTGCACTAACTCTTGTTGTGCTCTCCTTCTGTGCATTCTCTAGAGAAGTTCAGCTCTTTTGCATTTGAACTTCTATTCAAATAGCCAAATGAAAGTTCGGGAGATTGATCCAAAAAAGGACATTTCTTTCTTTCTGAAATGGAGGCAAAGCTCTCCCTTCTTCCAATAAATAAAAGGGAAAAATCGGTTCGTGTGGCTACCGAATTTGGATATTTTATGACTACCACTGAACTTCATGAATTCAGTATGTGCCACTATTGCTTGTGTATAAATTAGTTGCATGCCCCTGCACGTTGTCTACGTAAATTCCAATCTTATTTGACTCGTTTCCTCCTCTCTTGGATCCACCACTTTGCCATGTAAATCACGACGACGAGGAGACTCGTTTGGCCATTCCAGATGTGGGACCCTAAAGTGGCTGCTCTTCAGGGCGAAGAAACAGAGTCATGATGGACTAGAGGATTGGGCCAAGGCCTTCTTGTAATTTTAGTTTCTTTGCTTTCTTTCTTTGTTCTTTATTTGTTTTCATTTCATCTATTCTTTCTCTGTATAGTTCTTTTTTATTTCAAGACATTTGTACCTTTTATTTAAAAAATAAAAAAAAATACGCAACAGAGTCCTGCTGTTTCCCTCAAAACAAAAGATGTGGGACTCGTCACTTCAACCACAGCTAAAAGGAGACTTGTTTGACCATTCCTACCTATGTGGGGCCCATATTCCCACGCTACGCAGGGTGTACATGCAGCCTCATGCATTGGATTCTAAAGACCGTCGTGTTTCCCACATGCATTGCTCGACATATCAACCGTATATAACACTATAAAAGATGGCTCATTGTAGGATCACTAGAAGTGTGTGTCTAGAGGGGGGTGAATAGACTACTTGCAAGAATTAAAACCTAACATTTTTCCAAGTTAATTGGTGGGCAGTTTTAACAATTATAACAAGTCTAAGAACCCTACACATGCTAGTCAACAAGTATGGCAGCGGAAAGTAAGACAAGCACATGTAAGAAAGAGTAGAGATAGGAAGATCAAACGCAATTTGGAGACGCAAGGATTTTTCCCGTGGTTCCGATAGGTGGCGCGATCGTACATCCACGTTCATGGAGTCTTCAACCCACAGAGGGTAACGGTCGCAAGAGTCCATGGAGGGCTCCACCCATAAGGGTCCACGAAGTAGCAACCTTGACTATTCCATAACGGCTTCCGTCCATGAAGGACTAGCCTCACTATGGGTAGATCTTCACGAAGTAGGCGATCTCCTTGCCCGTACAAACTTCTTGGTTCAACTCCACAACACGAAGTAGGAGGCTCCCAAGCGATACCTAACCAATCTAGGAGGCACCACACTCCAAAAGGTAATAGGCTCGGTAATGTCGATGAACTCCTTGCTCTTGTGCTTCAAGATGATAGACTCCTCAACACACAATCACTCTCACACAGATTTGGCTTTGGTGGAAGAGATTGATTGGGTGGAAAGCAACTTGGGGAGGCTAGAGATCAAGATTCATATGGATGGAGTGGAATGGCTTGATCTCAACACATGAGTAGGTGGCTCTCTCTCAGAAAATTGGATGGGGCAAGTATGGAATAGTTCTGAGTGCTTCTCTTGCGACTGGGTGGTGGTGAAGGGGTATATATAGGCATCTCCAAAAATCCAACCGTTACACCTAAAGTGACCAACTCGGTGACACCAAAGTATAAAACTCGATGGTACCGAGTTGCTCCAAAGGTAGCAACTTTTGAATCTCGGTGAGACCGATACAAAGATCTCGACGGTACCGATAAGGTGACCAACGGTCAGTTTCCACAACTCGGTGACGCCGATCCAAAATCTCGGAAATTCCGATTTTAAGAATCAAGGTAACAGAAAGTTGGCAAGCTGAACTCGGTGGCACCGAAGCAGAATCGGTTGCACCGAAGATCTAGGGTTTGGCATGGGTCTATCTGAGGTGGAAACCGGTGGGACTGAGTGGGGAAAATTGGTAGCACCGACTTTCATGATAGGCTTGGACAGACTTTTGAGGAAGAGCTTGTGGGTATTTTTGGTGACTATCACTTGTGCACGTGGAGCATATTGTTCACCAACAGTACCTTACCCCCTTTTAATAGTATTGGCTTTCCTATGGACTCAAGGTGATTTCTCACAAAGTAAAATGTAGAGTCCTCTTGCTTGAAGCTTTGCCAATGCTATTCCTTCTCCTTCTTCTTCTTGGGGATGCTCTTCACAATCCTTAGCCAACCTTCTCTGTGGACTTTATCTGAGATACACTAGATAAAAGTATTAGTCCAAGAGACAATGTATGTTGTCATGAATTATCAAAACCACCAAGGGAGCATATTGTGCTTTCAATCTCCCCCTTTTTGGTAATTGATGACAACATACAATCAAAGCTTCAAATAAAGATATGCATAGATATAATGAAAACTTTGAGAGACACATGACAAAGACTTGCTCCCCCTAAATGTGTGCAATTCCTTTAAAGGATAGTTGCTTTGGAATGCGTAGACACACATATAGTAGAGAGGGTAAAATGAGTCATGTGTATCTTGGCTATATGCATCAAGTATATATGAATGAGTTACATCCTTGTTCAAGACTTCACTCTTGCAAACAATATGTGCAAGAAGCAAGAGATCATCTTGATCAAGGATATGATGCATATACTTACCTTGAGTTCTTGAGCATTCTGGTAGTAGAAACACACTTGAGAAAACAATGTTAGGAAACACAAGAGTATTTTACCAGTCAAAAAGCAATAGAACTCAATAGTACCAAGATGTGGAGAACATATAGAAGGTAATATTCCTTAAGATTGATATGTCTCCAAGAACATTTAGAACTTTCTCCCCTGGATGTGAAATAGTAGGTCATCCTCTCCCCCTGAATCTTAGCATGTAGATATTGGGATTGGATAGGGTGAGACAAGTCTAACATGAGAATAGCAAGTAAGAGTATCAAATTAGAACAAGATTAGGTATGATCTATCTCCTTTGGGAAACAACGAAACTTCTCTACCTACTTTGGTATTCTCCCCTTGTCTATGTAAGCATAAGCTTTGATATTCTCCCCTTGATTGTATCTCGCCCTTTGCATTGAAGCATGTATCTCCCCCTTAGCATTTGAAGCTTTGGTATTTCTCCCCCTTTGGCATTAATTTCCAAAAAGGTCCATACACAGGGTCAGACACAGGGATCATGGAGTCAGAAGGGATCCTTGAGAACAAGGGTCATAGAATGTAGGGTTCATGGAATAGTGAGGATCATAGAGGGCATTTAAAAAAACTGAGGGAACATAGAATAGAATTTCTCCCTCTTTCATGAACTGAGAGCTTTGAAGACTTCTCCTCCTTTGAGTTAGGAATCCTAGAATAAAGTTTCTCCCCTTTTTTTTAATAAGGGATCATCGAAGAAATGGAGAATTGCTAAGTTTAACACAGGATAGAAAAGATAGCAAAATCGGTGGCTCCGAGGCAAATAAGTCGGTGGAACCGAGACGTGTATTTGCAGCCTATCTGCATGATCGGTAGAACCGAGTCATTTGAATCGGAGGCTCCGAGGATATAACAGAAACTTGGCAATTACTAGAACTTCTCAAATGATTTTAGAAAACTTGCAATAAAATTTTAAAAGGATTTGCAAAGGAAATACAAAAGGTTTTTCAAAGAAACATCAACTAGAGAAGATTTGAGTGGTTCCAAGGAATCTTGCAAATATAGGATGAACCACACTAGAAACTTTAATTAGATGATGGTCAGCGACTAGGTCACCTATATTAGAGATATTGACTTAGGATCCAAGCAAGAATACTTGATCATAGGTCATACTCATCGTTAAGCTCAAAATGGGGTTACCATTTTTCGATTAAGCATTTTAATGTTTTCATATCACTTGAGTTGCTTTAACTCATGACTTGGAGTAAAGCTTTTTCAAGGATATGAGTACTTACCTTTGAGTGATGTTGATGACGTAGCTTGTAGGTGAACTTGATGAGGATGCTCGAGATTGATGAAGTTCATCTTGAGTTGGGAGCAATCCTTCTTGTTTTGGTTCACTTATCACCTACATGGGTTAGTCATGCAAGGAAGAACATGATATGACATAATACCAATTGTGAAATTCAAATATGTGTCAAGGATATGTTTTTGTTGTCCTCTTCCTTCCATCATCAAAAGGGGTTGTGGAAACTTGGCCATGACAAGATTGCTTAAGATATGAGTTGATTGCAATCTTGTGGAGTGTTGTTCTTTCAAGTACCTACAAAAGGGTTAGATGCAATACAAGGGAGCATAGAATTCCAAGTTATATGAGATTAATTGTAATGATAGCACGGAATGGTCAAGTAAGCTCATCCCCTTGCATGCATCCGAGTGAGCTTAGCTCAAGTTTGAAGCATTAATGATGTTCAACTCACTCCTCAAATAACAAAACACTTTCTCATCAAGTGGCTTAGTAAAGATATCGGCCAATTGCTTGTTGGTACGAACATGCTTAAGATTAATATCTCCTTTGGCAACATGATCATGAATGAAATGATGTCGAACTTGAATATGCTTAGTTCGAGAATGTTGCACGGGATTATGTCCAATCTTAATAGCACTTTCATTGTCACAAAGTAATGTAACATTTTTCACATGGATCCCATAATCCTTAAGCGTTTGTGTCATCCATAGTAATTGTGCACAACACGATCCGGCGGCAATATACTCAGCTTCGGCGGTAGATAGAGATACCGAGTTTTGTTTCTTGGAGGACCAAGACACAAGAGATCTCCCAAGAAATTGACATGTACCCGAGGTGGATTTTCAATCAACCTTGTCACCGGCATAGTCCGAATCAGAATAGCCAACAAGGTTAAAGGAAGATCCCTTGGGATACCAAATGCCAAAGTTTGGTGTTTGTATCAGATATCTCACAATACGTTTCACGGCCAAAAGATGACACTCTTTAGGTGCAGCTTGATATCTAGCACACATGCAAACACTAAGCATAATATTGGTAGGGGGGCACATAGATATATCAATAAACCAATCATATATCGATAAACCTTTTGATCAACCGGTTCGTCCTCCTTGGTAAGGTCAACATGTCCACTAGTTGGCATAGGAGTTTTCATACCTTTACACTCTTGCATGTTGAACTTCTTGATCAAGTCCTTGGTATACTTGGTTTGAGAGATGAAAGTTCCTTCTCTCGTTTGCTTGATTTGCAAACCAAGGAAGAATTTTAGCTCACACATCATGGACATCTCATACTTCTCAGACATCAACCTTCCAAATCTTTCACTAAATTGTGGGTTAGTAGATCCAAAGATAATATCATCCACATAGATTTGGCACACAAATAATTCACCATTAACTCTCTTAGTGAATAAGGTTGCGTCAATTTTAACAATTTCAAAACCCTTTTCAATGAGAAACTTCGTTAAGCATTTATACCAAGCACGTGGGGCTTGCTTAAGACCATAAAGAGCTTTACGAAGCTTGTAGACATGATTAGGTTTCTTGGAATTCACAAAACCAGGGGGTTGTTTGACATAGACCTCTTCTTCAATCTCACCATTTAAAAAGGCACTTTTAATATCCATTTGATAAAGCGTGATATCAAGGTGATTAGCATAAGCAGGAAGAATGCGAATAGCTTCAAATCTAGCGATGGGGGCATAGGTCTCACCGTAGTCCATACCTTCGACTTGCGTATATCCTTGGGCTACGAGACGCGCCTTGTTGCGTACAACTTGACCGTCTTCATCTTGCTTGTTCCGAAACACCCATTTGGTTCCGATGATGTTGTGCTCGTCCTTGGGCTTTGATACGTCTCCAACGTATCTATATTTTTTGCTTGTTCCATGCTGTTATATTATCATTCTTGGATGTTTTACAATCATTTTATTACAACTTTCTATCATTTTTTGGGACTAACCTATTGACATAGTGCCAAAGTGCCAGTTGCTGTTTTGGCTTGTTTTTTACTTCGCAGAAAATCAGCACCAAACGGAGATAAAACGCTGCGAGGATTTTTGTGGATTTTTTACGGAACCGAAGAAAGAAGATGGGCCAAAGAACACCAGAAGAGGGGGCCAGGGTGGCCAGCCCCCACCAGGGCGCGTCAGAGGCCCCCTGGCGTGGCCTGGTGGGTGATGGGCACCTCGGGCACCCCCTCAACCGACTATCGTGCCTATAAATTCCCAGGAAATCCAAAAAACACTAGGGGAGTCAACGAAACACAATTCCAGCCGCCGCAAGTTCCAGAACCTCGAGATCCAATATAAACACCATCACGGAGGGGTTCATCTTCCTCATAGGTGTCTCTCCGATGATGCGTGAGTAGTCCACCATAGACCTTCGGGTAGGCAGTAGATAGATGGCTTCTTCTCTCTCTCTTATGATTCTCGATCTATTTGATGTAAACTTTTGCGGTGTGTTTGTTGGGATCCGATGAATTTTGAGTTCATGATCAGTTTCTATCCATGAATATTATTTGAGTCTTCTTTGATCTCTTATATGCATGATTGCTTATAGCATCGTATTTCTTCTTCGAATCTTTGGTTTAGTTAGGCCAACTAGATTGATTTTTCTTGCCATGGGAAGAGGTGCTTTGTGATGGGTTCGATCTTGCGGTGTTCTTTCCCAGTGACACAAGGGGCAGCAAGACACGCATGTATCGTTGCTATTAAGGATAACAAGATGGGGTCTATTCCTACATGAATATATCTTGTCTACATCATGTCACCGTTCTTATTGCATTACTCCGTTTTTCCATGAACTTAATACACTAGATGCAAGCTGGATAGCGGTCGATGTGTGGAGTAATAGAGGTAGATGCAGGCAGGAGTCGGTCTATCTATCTTGGACGTGATGCCTATATAATGATCATCGCCTTGGATATCGTCATGACTATTCGATTTTCTATAAATTGCCCAGCAGTAATTTGTTCACCCACCGTGCGCTATACTCATGAGAGAAGCCACTAGTGAACCCTACGGCCCCCGGGTCTACTTTTCTATCATATTGCTTTCTGATCTATGTTTTTTGCAATCTTTCTTTTCAGATCTACAAAACCAAAAACCCAAAAATATATTGCTGCATATTTACTCTTTTTATTTGTGTTCTTGAGACATCTATCTCTCCTATCTATCACTACCTAATCTATCTATTTACCGTAGAGAGATTGACAACCTCTCTTTCGCGTCGGGTTGCAAGTATTTGTTGTTTGTGTGCAGGTGCTGCTTATTGGGTGTTGGTGATCCTCCTACTCGTTCGATAACCTTGGTTTCATAACTGAGGGAAATACTTACCGTCGCTGTGCTGCATCATCCCTTCCTCTTTGGGGAAATACCGATGCAGTCCAAGCCACGTCAAAGGAAAAGAACCGATATGCTTAGAGCTAAAAGAAAAATCTTTATATTTCTCTATGGATGAAAGTAAGAAAAGAACCGCTATGCTTAGAGCTAAAAGAGAAATCTTAGAAAAATCGTCTTCTAGTGATTGTCGTTACAAGAATGATGTAGATGTTAAAGTGATTGGTGTTTCTTCTATTGATTCCTTGTTTAGTGATGTTAAAATTGATAATGAAGGGACTGAAGTAGAGTCAACTTCATCTATAAGGCATCCCAATAATTTGGTGGGTGAAAATCTTGATGAATTTTTTTGATGAAAGTGGGTTTGAAGAGGTTAAAACTTTAACTAGTGATGTGCCCACTATCTTGGATTGCAAAGATTTTAATTATGATAGCTGCTCTTTGATTGAATGTATTTCTTTGTTGCAATCTATGTTGAATTCACCTCATGCTTATGAGCAAAATAAAGCTTTTACTAAACATATCGTTGATGCCATGATGAAATCTTTTGAAGAAAAGTTGGAGTTGGAGATTTCTATTCCTAGAAAATTACATGATGAGTGGGAACCTACCATTAAGGTCAAGATTAAAAATTATGAATGCTTTGCTTTGTGTGATTTGGGTGCTAGTGTTTCCATGATTCCGAAATCTCTATGTGATGTGCTAGGTCTTACCAACATTGAAGAATGTTCTCTTAATTTGCACTTGGCGGATTCTACTATTAAAAAGCATTTGGGAAGAATTAATGATGTTCTTATTCTTGCAAATAGGAATTATGTGCCCATTGATTTTATTGTGCTTGATATTGATTGCAGTCCGTCTTGTCCCATTATACTTGGTAGACCGTTTTTACGCACTATAGGTGCCGTGATTGATATGAAAGAAGGCAATATTCGTTTTCAGTTTCCCTTGAGAAAGGGTATGAAACACTTCCCTAGAACAAGAATTAAGCCACCATATGAATCAATCATGAGGGCATCCTATGGATCCAAAACCAAAGATGACAATACTTGAATCTATCCAATATGCCTAGCTAGGGGCGTAAAAGGATAGCGCTTGTTGGGAGGCAACCCAATGAATAAATAAATTTTTGCTTTTTCCTTTCTGTTTTTGTGTGTTGACACAATTATGCCTCTGTTATGATTGTGCTTTTATGGTTTATTTAGTGTTTGTGCCAAGTAGAACCGTTAGGATGATTCATAGGATGAGTAGAAGTGATGCTGAATCTGAAACAGAAACTTTGCGTCCAGTATATGAATTTTCATTTTTTTTGCTGGAATGTGATCTTGATCTGAAATTTTAACAAAGTGTTGCTATACAAATTCCTTACGTTGTCCTAATTTTTCAGAATTTTTAGAGTTATAGAAGTATGGGTAGAGTACAGATTACTACAGACTGTTCTGTTTGAGACAGATTCTGTTTTTGCTGCATTGTGTGCTTGTTTTGATGAATCTATGGTTTGTATTGAGGGGTATAAGCCATGGTAAATTTAAAATATAGTAGGTATAATGCAGTTATAAAATTTGAATGGGTTTACAACAGTACCTAAAGTACTGATTTGCTTTCTTATACTAACGGATCTCACGAAAATTTTGTTGAGTTTTGTGTGATTGAAGTTTTCTAGTTTTGGGTGAGATCACGATGGATGAAGGAATAAGGAGTAGCAAAATCCTAAGCTTGGGGATGCTACCGCACCCCCAAGATATATCCAAAGAGTAACAAGCAACTAAGCTTGGGGATGCCCCCGAGTGGCATCCCCTCTTTCTTCTAACAACCATCGGTATTTTACTTGGAGCTATATTTTTATTCGTCACATATCATGTGTTTTGCTTGGAGCGTCTTGTATCTTTGCTTGCTTGGTTTGTTAGTTTTTCCTTTGTATCCTTGCTGTACACACCTATTTGAGAAAGCCAAAATCATGCTATGATTTGTTAGAATTGCTCTATGTGCTTCACTTAAACTTTTTGAGCTAAAGAATTGCTCTAGTGCTTCATTTATATCTTTTTGAGCACGGTGTGCTTGGAAACTTTTGTAGAAATACTCTCATGCTTCACTTATATTAATTTGAGAGTTAGTAAAATTTTGAAGAAATCCTCTCATGCTTCACTTATACCTTTTTGAGAGATGAAATCTTTATGCTCATGTACTTCACTTAAATTTGTTTGAGCTTGCCAAAAAGCAATGGCAATATATGAAACTAGTCCCAAAGTGATAGATACCAAGGAGCATATAATAAAAACTTTCATGAAGATCATTGGACAAATTAAACTTGATTCCTTGTAATAGTTTTGAAACATGATGATAGTAATACGTGAGTCATGTTAATGAGTAATTATGCTTAGTAGGAATATTGGTGTTAAGGTTTGTGATTCCCTATGCATGCACGAAAGTCAATAGTTATGCAATGAAGTTACATCCTACTTGTGGTACATTATTCGGTGTTAGTTATGCTCAATGCTCACTTATGTGATTTTTTGTTTCTTGGTTTGGTTGCTTCCCAATCTATTTGCTAGCCTTCATTTGTACTAAGTAGAAATACTACTTGTGCATCCAAAATCCTTAAACCAAGTTTTGCCTTATGAGTCCACCATACCTACCTATATGCGGTATTTCCATGCCATTCCAAGCAAATTTGTATGTGCCATCTCTAAATTTTCAAAATAAATTTTCTCTTTTGTGTGCCCGTACCGCTCATGAAATGGTGGGGAGTGTCCAATATTTTTCCATGCTAGATGTGTTATTCTCAAGATGAGTGTTTATTCACTTGTCATTGCACGAGAGTGCGGCGGTAATAGGGATGCCCATTCCCGAAATGAAAAAAGAAAAAAATATTTACATTATGTTGTCAAATAATAAATTCCTTGGAAAGTATTGTGAGCTACTTTGTCGTTTTCGTTGACAGGAAAAGCATGCCACCCAAAATATTTTTCTCTCTCAATTTAAAACTATGAGCTCTAGCACCTCTACAAATCCCTACTTCCCTCTGTGAAGGGCCTATCTATTTACTTTATGCAATTTTTATTTTTTGCTTTGAGTCTCCATCTTCTCTTATAAGCACCAACTAGGGGGCACTATGATCGTAATAGAGCATTGGGCATAGCTAATATTTGAGTGTGTTCCATGAATGGATCAATGATTAAGCATGATGGGCTAGGGATAACTTTCTTTAGTGTTGATATTTTGAAAGACATGGTTGCTTGTTGACATGCTTGAGTATTGAAGTCATTATGTTAAAACTAGACTATTGCTTTGAATCATTTACAAGTCCAAATGTCCATGCTATACAAAGAAGAAAAGAATATGATGAACATGTTAGGCTGCATTCCACATCAAAAATTATGTTTTCATCATTTACCTACTCGAGGACAAGTAGGAATTAAGCTTGGGGATGCTGATACGTCTCCAACGTATCTATAATTTTTGCTTGTTCCATGCTGTTATATTATCATTCTTGGATGTTTTACAATCATTTTATTACAACTTTATATTATTTTTTGAGACTAACCTATTGACATAGTGCCAAAGTGCCAGTTGCTGTTTTTGCTTGTTTTTTACTTCGCAGAAAATCAGCACCAAACGGAGATAAAACGTTGCGGGGATTTTTGTGGATTTTTTACGGAACCGAAGAAAGAAGATGGGCCAAAGAACACTAGAAGAGGGGCCCAGGGTGGCCAGCCCCCACCAAGGCGCGCCAGAGGCCCCCTGGCGCGGCCTGGTGGGTGTTGGGCACCTCGGGCACCCCCTCAACCGACTATCGTGCCTATAAATTCCCAGGAAATCCAAAAACCCTAGGGGAGTCGACGAAACACAATTCCAGCCGCCGCAAGTTCCAGAACCTCGAGATCCAATCTAAACACCATCACGGAGGGGTTCATCTTCCTCATAGGTGCCTCTCCGATGATGCGTGAGTAGTCCACCATAGACCTTCGGGTCCGTAGGCAGTAGCTAGATGGCTTCTTCTCTCTCTCTCTTATGATTCCCAATACAATGGTCTCTTGGAGATCTATTTGATGTAAACTTTTGCGGTGTCTTTGATCTCTTATATGCATGATTGCTTATAGCATCGTATTTCTTCTTCGAATCTTTGGTTTAGTTAGGACGACTAGATCGATTTTTCTTGCCATGGGAAGAGGTGCTTTGTGATGGGTTCGATCTTGCGGTGTTCTTTCCCAGTGACACAAGGGGCAGCAAGACACGCATGTATCATTGCTATTAAGGATAACAAGATGGGGTCTATTCCTACATGAATAGATCTTGTCTACATCATGTCACCGTTCTTATTGCATTACTCCGTTTTTCCATGAACTTAATACACTAGATGCATGATGTATAGCGGTCGATGTGTGGAGTAATAGAGGTAGATGCAGGCAGGAGTCGGTCTATCTATCTTGGACGTGATGCATATATAATGATCATCGCCTTGGATATCGTCATGACTATTCGATTCTATCAATTGCCCAACAGTAATTTGTTCACCCACCGTGCGCTATACTCATGAGAGAAGCCACTAGTGAACCCTACGGCCCCCGGGTCTACTTTTCTATCATATTGCTTTCCGATCTACGTTTTTTGCAATCTTTCTTTTCAGATCTACAAAACCAAAAACCCAAAAATATATTGTTGCATATTTAGTCTTTTTATTTGTGTTCTTGAGAGATCTATCTCTCATATCTATCACTACCTAATCTATCTATTTACCGTAGAGAGATTGACAACCTCTCTTTCGCGTCGGGTTGCAAGTATTTGTTGTTTGTGTGCAGGTGCTGCTTATTGGGTGGTGGTGATCCTCCGACTGGTTCGATAACCTTGGTTTCATAATTGAGGGAAATACTTACCGTCGTTGTGCTGCATCATCCCTTCCTCTTTGGGGAAATACCGACGCAGTCCAAGCCACGTCAGGCTTCTCCACGAGTGTCCACACTTCGTTCCTCTCGAAGTTGTGAAGCTCTTCATGCATGGCGTTCACCCAATCCGGGTCTTCAAGAGCTTGTTCAACCTTCAAGGGTTCAATGCTAGAGATGAAAGAATAATGCTCACAGAAATTAGCTAAGCGAGTTTTAGAGCGAGTGATTCTCCCGGTTTGTATGTCACCAAAGATTTGGTTTAGAGGATGGTTCTTGGTCACTCTTGCTCGAACTCGGGGTAGGTTCGGCTTGTTGGATGGTGGAGCTTCATCATCATCATCATCTCTTTCATCTTCGTTGTTGTTGAAGGTGTCGTTTCCTTGAGGTGGTGGTGAAGGAGGTTGTGGTGGATCTTCATGATGTACTTCCTCCTCTTCATCTTGTCGTGTACCACTTGTGGATGCCTCCATGTCGTGTTGAGGATCACCTTGACGTGAAGTAGGGGCTTCCACTTGAGTTGACGAAGTACTTTCCTTCACCTCCATGAGACGAATCTTGCTGATGGACAAGTCTTGGATAGCTTCCGAAGGATCCTTATCTCCTACATCATTTGGCAATTGTTCGACTTGCGAACCATTAGATTCATCAAACTTCACATCTACCGTCTCTTCAACTTTTCGAGTGAAGTTGTTGTAGACACGGTAAGTGTGAGAGTTCGATCCGTAACCAAGTAGGAATCCTTCATGAGATTTAGGAGCAAATTTCGTACGACGATGCTCATCAAGAATGTAGCACTTTGAGCCGAATACCCGAAAGTATCCAACTTGGGGTTTGTTACCGGTGAGTAGCTCGTATGCCGTTTTATCGAGAAGCTTGTGCAAGTAGAGTCGGTTTGTGGCATGACATGCTGTTTCCACGGCTTCTGCCCAAAAGTGTCTTGGCGTCTTGTATTCGTCAAGCATCGTTCTTGCCATCTCAATAAGAGTCCGTTTCTTCCTCTCAACAACTCCATTTTGTTGAGGCGTGTACGTAGCCGAGAACTCATGTGAAACACCTTCTTCGTCAAGAAAGGTATCTACATGGGTGTTCTTGAACTCCGATCCGTTATCGCTCCGAACCTTCTTGATCTTCGCCTCAAACTGATTTTGCGCTTTGCGAGCGAAGTTCTTGAAGATCTTTTGTACCTGTGACTTATCTTCAAGAAAGAATACCCATGTAAATCTGGAAAAATCATCAACTATGACTAGACCATAGGAATTTCCACCGAGACTCTTGTAAGCATTGGGACCAAAAAGATCCATGTGAAGTAACTCGAGTGCTCTCCTAGTAGTCAAGATATTCTTTACGGGATGACTTCCACCTACTTGCTTTCCAGCTTGACAAGCACTACAAAGTCTATCTTTGTCAAAGATAACATCTTTAACACTAAGTATATGATCACCTTTGATAAGCTTGTCTAGATTACGCATGCCAACATGTCCTAGTCTTCTATGCCAAAGCCAACCTTTAGAAGATTTTGCAATAAGACAAGTACGGGGTTTGGATCTCTTAGTGAAATCGACAATATATAGATCACCTCTACGGAAACCGGTAAAGACCATGCTATGATTATCTTGACGAAACACTTGGCAATCTACTTTCATGAATAGCACATTAAAACCAAAGTCGGCAAGTCTAGATACGGAAAGAAGATTGTAGCCAAGGGATTCAACAAGCATGACGTTTTGAATAGAGGTATCATGGGATATGGCCACCTTACCAAGACCAAGTACCTTACCCTTGGAGTTGTCTCCAAAAGTTACATACCTTCGCGGTCCATGGTTTGGTGTGATCTCTTCAAACATGTCTCTATCTCCGGTCATATGATCGGTGCATCCACTATCGAGAATCCACTCTTTTCCTTCGGACATGTAATCTTTGAAATTTGTCATGAGACTTAGATTCTTCATGATCTTCTCATGCTCGATGTCGAACAACTCGTCTTCATCATAGTAGACATGTTCCACATTGTCATCATCAAGTGGGAAATCCTCGTCACAAGGAAGAAGAGATTCGATAGGGTTGTGATCATGACAATGTTCAAAATTATGAATGCGAATGGCTTCTACAATGATGTTGTTGATAGTTATGATATCTCCTTTAGCACGCATGAGGTCTCTAAACTCAAATAGATAGTCATCAAACTTGGGATCACTAGGCATCATTTTGTGAAAGACAATAGTCTTATGAAGAACTTCATCAAGATTACTCAATGAATAACTTGGATATCGTTTCTCCAAGTCATTCCACAAAGTGTAAGCACATTCAAAATTCTTCATTTGATTAAGCACAATCCTAGGCAATCCTCTAATGATAAGATTAACAGTTCTAATATTGCATAGCATATCAATTTCCTCTTCGTGTGTGGGATGTAAAGGATCAATGGGAGATACATAGGGGTTCTTAACATAATTGTTCAAATGAAATTCATTGAATAGCTCAAGCATCTTATATTTCCATTGACTATAGTACTCCCCATCAAGAATAGGCACTCTACAACTCAAACTCTCCAAACTAGACACATCCATCTTCCTTCACAGTGATGAAACCGATGCAATGGACACCAATGCTCTGATACCACTTGTAGGATCACTAGAAGTGTGTGTCTAGAGGGGGCTGAATACTACTTGCAAGAATTAAAATGTAACCTTTTCCCAAGTTAATTGGTGGGCAGTTTTAGCAATTATAACAAGTCTAATGCACCCTACACATGCTAGTCAACAAGTATGGCAGCGGAAAGTAAGACAAGCACATGTAAGAAAGAGTAGAGATAGGAAGATCAAACGCAATTTGGAGACGCAAGGTTTTTTCCCGTGGTTCCGATAGGTGGCGCGATCGTACATCCACGTTCATGGAGTCTTCAACCCACAGAGGGTAACGGTCGCAAGAGTCCATGGAGGGCTCCACCCATAAGGGTCCACGAAGTAGCAACCTTGACTATTCCATAACGGCTTCCGTCCATGAAGGACTAGCCTCACTATGGGTAGATCTTCACGAAGTAGGCGATCTCCTTGCCCGTACAAACTTCTTGGTTCAACTCCACAACACGAAGTAGGAGGCTCCCAAGCGATACCTAACCAATCTAGGAGGCACCACCCTCCAAAAGGTAATAGGCTCGGTAATGTCGATGAACTCCTTGCTCTTGTGCTTCAAGATGATAGACTCCTCAACACACAATCACTCTCTCACAGATTTGGCTTTGGTGGAAGAGATTGATTGGGTGGAAAGAAACTTGGGGAGGCTAGAGATCAAGATTCATATGGATGGAGTGGAATGGCTTGATCTCAACACATGAGTAGGTGGCTCTCTCTCAGAAAATTAGATGGGGCAAGTATGGAATAGTTCTGAGTGCTTCTCTTGCGAGTGGGTGGTGGTGAAGGGGCATATATAGGCATCTCCAAAAATCCAACCGTTACACCTAAAGTGACCAACTCGGTGACACCGAAGTATAAAACTCGGTGGTACCGAGTTGCTCCAAAGGTAGCAACTTTTGAATCTCGATGAGACCGATACAAAGATCTCGGCAGTACCGATAAGGTGACCAACGGTCAGTTTCCACAACTCGGTGACGCCGATCCAAAATCTCGGAAATTCCGATTTTAAGAATCGAGGTAACAGAAAGTTGGCAAGTTGAACTCGGTGGCACCGAAGCAGAATCGGTTGCACCGAAGATCTAGGGTTTGGCATGGGTCAGTCTGAGGTGGAAATCGGTGGTACTGAGTGGGAAAAATTGGTAGCACCGATTTTCATGATAGGCTTGGACGGACTTTTGTGGAAGAGCTTGTGGGTGTTTTTGGTGACTATCACTTGCGCACGTGGAGCATATTGTTCACCAACAGTACCTTACCCCCTTTTAATAGTATTGGCTTTCCTATGGACTCAAGGTGATTTCTCACAAAGTAAAATGTAGAGTCCTCTTGCTTGAAGCTTTGCCAATGATATTCCTTCTCCTTCTTCTTCTTGGGGATGCTCTTCACAATCCTTAGCCAACCTTCTCCGTGGACTTTATCTGAGATACACTAGATAAAAGTATTAGTCCAAGAGACAATGTATGTTGTCATGAATTATCAAAACCACCAAGGGAGCATGTTGTGCTTTCACTCATCCGTGATGATACGTGTTTGTCACAGTGGGTCACGTTTTGTCACCTATGTACATCCGTGATGATTTTATGACAGAATCAAGATAGTCATCTATGTGTTGTCGGGGATGTGTTCCATGATAATAATCACTTTATCATCATAGAGGTGTTAACTTTCATGATGATAAATTACGCATCATTAAAGTGTTTTTGTCAAGGGTAACCGCCACGTGACAACCACCATAACTGGTCACCATTAAGGTATCAGGTGCGGTTTTCGGACCTGATACTCATTAATAGCCTCGACCAAATTGATGATTTTCTACGTGCCAACTTCTCTTTCACCAAGGAATCCACGTGTGAGCTCTTCCATGTGACAAGTGTCACCAATCCAACAGACGATATGCGTCTATGAAACGACGACATGTGGCACGACCCAACATTGGCTCGTTTAGTTAAAAAGGTTGGCCCAACCAAAGGTATGCTTGAGGCCCATTTGACTTAGTCAAAAGTTAACAGGCTGACCCATTATAGCCATGTTTGCATATAGTCTATTTACGGCCCCGGTTAGCATGTCCCATTAGGACTTGTTCGTATTCATACCATTAGAGGCATGTGAGCCATCTAGTATGATTTCAGGCCGTTGATACTTTGGGCACATATGTTGCTCGTGACATCTTTCGTCCCATATGTGGTCAGTTGTATCTCTCGGGCATTAACAAGTTGTGGTGCTTCTGGCCCATCTAGAACCCATAATGGCTTTCGACCCATTAACGATCCATGCTCTGTTTGGGCCATTTTGGCATGTGGTATCTTTCAGCCTGTTAAGAGCCTGTGTCTTCTTAGGACCATTCCCGACCCCTGAGAACTTTCGATCCACTAACGGCCTATTCTACCACTTGGAATTTTTAACCCGTGGTTCCATTCGGCCCATTAAATGCCCGTGAAGCATTTGGGTTGTTTCATGCCCGTAGTGATTTTCGGCCTATTAATGGCCCATTATGCCTATTGTTTGTATTAAGCATGTGATTTCTTTTAGCTTGTTATGCATTTGGGCCTATTAATGTGTCATTTTGCTTTTAGCCCGTTTGTGGCCCATGTTGTGTTTTGGGCACTTTCATATACGAGGTTATTCAACCCATTTGTGGCCCATGTTGTGTTTTGACCCGTTTGCGACCCATGTTATTATGGCCCGTGTCTGGCCCATGGTTACTATGGCCCGTATTTACCCCATGGTTACTGCGGCCCATATATGGCCCATGGTTATTACGGCCCGTTAACGGTTGATGGGACGATCGATCAATTAGCGGACCGCAAAAATCAAACTGCAGTTTACGCTAAGCTATTAGGGTTATTGCACAGATTACGTCCACTTGGCATTATAGTTTGCCATCATTGTAAATAAATGCAATAAAAAAACGAAAGATTACATACACTAGGCCTCAAAGTTGGCCACCGGTGCAAATAAATGCGGCAACAAAACGTGTTCAAAACTGAAACCACTTCAACAAATCTTAAAAAATGTTATCTTGTGTATCCACCATGCCGGAAATCAGCTTACCAAGATGATTAACCTTCATTTGTTTGGCACTAAAATCCTCAAATGCTTGTTGTTGCACCAGAAGTGCATTTGATTTCTCCAGGGCCGTCCTCAGTGATTCACCTTCTTGAGATATTTTTCATCTTGGAGTTGAGACTCAAGAAGTTGAACTGGTTTAGACGGCAAGTTCAAAGAGCTTATGCCAGTGATAGTGGTCAGTTTCTCGAGCACTACATCAAGACATTACTTTGGGGTTGTCTCACTATCTTCAACATAGTTTTCCTTATCTGCATTGTCAACTTTATAGTATACCAATGGGGTTATCTCACTATCTTGAAACTTATCTGCATTATTTGTTTTACTGTTGCATAATGAGGGGTAGTCTTCTCCAATATTCGGTAAGCACTCTAAAAGAGGAAAGCAGGCAAATAACATGTTTAGCATGTATATGAAACTCATTTTGCTAAACCAGTTCAGTAGTAAGGTGGACATGATTATAATAACATGTATTTATTGCAAAATATATAATAACAACATGAAACGAATATATATTCATGTACTATGACGACTGTATTGTCTATTACATCCCATTTTATGTGAGAGACTATACAAGGCCTTTATGTGAGGAATTAACAGTTTCCAACAACCACCTTTTAGCAAAGAAGTTTTTATTGATGCAAAACTTAGGGAGATGGAGAGTTCAATGAGGTGTTGGTTGACATCCAACAACAAATCTTGCAAAACTCAAACTGATATTTAGGATCTTAAGAAGCAACTTGAAGAGAGCAAGATCGGGAAGCATCATAAAGAGGAGCATGAAGCGATCAGATAACTGACTTCTTGCGGCCTCCACGGTCAGAATTCAAGATGCTTGGTCTTGGAAAGGAGGTGGCTAATTTGGAGGCTAATAGTGTAGCTGTAGAAGGACGTTAGAGCTTAGGAACAAGCAGTATGCTCTTCAATTGGTGCATGCATGTGTAGGTTGGATTTCCTTTAAAAAATCGAGCACCCATTTTGACTTACTGATTATTGAGTGTTTACCTTCATCTATTGGAGAAAAAATAAATAATAGTGTCCAATGGTCGATTTTTCACCCATTATACTCTGCTTCAACATGCTTTGCAAGATGCAGCTTCTCGTGATGAGACCGTACTACTTTGATTTACAGAAGAACGTAGATTGCTGCTAGTCGCATATACTTTTTGCATGATGGTTTGTGCTCGATTCTAGATATATCTAATCTTAGTGTTGCACTTCATATTGATTTTATTCATAACTAATTTGCATCATTACTTATGCCTCAGAAATTCATTTACGATTTATTTTGCGCTCGTACTTGATGATAACGCACTAATTTTCTGCAAATATATTCAAATCCCTTCTTCATACCAACCGATATATAAATTAACTTCCTTTGTAGTGTCATATTTATATATTTACAGACATTCTTTTCATTCTATTGAAAAAACTGAATGGACACATCAATGCGCGCCATCATGGTCTAGTAGTAACAATGATGAGTAACGGTTTGGGTGTTGGTACAGTGGGTCGGGCATTTGGTACTTTTACTATACTAAAGTTGGATGGAGAGCTTCGTACAATTTATAGTTCATTTTGTATTGCCACATACATGAAAAAAAAATATGATCCAGCAAATCCAAAATGAAAATTATACACCCGCTTCATCTTCTTGAAAAAACATACAGTAATGCATAAATAGATTTGTAGGTCGTGTGTTGTGTGAGTACATTGTGTGTATGTGCTCATTGTAATCTAGAAATGTAAAAGTGGACTAGAACCTTCGACATGGCTACATCTTACAATTAGCCAGATTTTCATAATGTAGAATCGTCATATTTCACCCGGAAAAAAACTTGTCATATTTAAACCATATATAGTTACAAAATTACATGTCATAGAGGACCTTGTATTCAAGGGAAGAAGCAAGCTCGGTAGTTTGTGGACATGAATTGGTGGTGGAAATTGGAGGCTGAGTATATGAACCTCTTAGCAGGCCATTGGCAATGCCTTTGTATGTAGCTTCCGTGGGATGGAAGCCATCCCATGATGCATATTTTTGTGGGTCATCGCATACCTTGTAGTCTCCATGCCCACATCCTGCATTTACAGACACACCGTATGGTCCTCCTCCACCACAACAAGCCACCAAAGGATCATCTATCCCTGAATAATAGTTAATGCAATGTGTAATGGGGGATCAGCAAAGAAAAAATGTTACACTTGATGGGTCTGTATGTTTTCTAGGAGCCACAAATAAAAAATCCAACTTTGCCAACTGGCTTTTCAAATGGTCAATTGAAATGGAAACATACACTATGGGTACATATGGAATATGTTATGTTTGCAAAGGCACCAGAGACTGGTGGTATTGTTAGTTAGCAAGTATTTTTCTTATATCATATGAAGTGTTCTCATAGTAATAAAAATATATGTCTTTGAACTCACCAAATTGTTCGGGAGAAGAGAAGATCTCCATAGCAGCTCCATAGTAATCTGCATATATGATCACCACTCCAGGATGAAGCTTTCGCAAATTTTCCAACTCATCCACAAGAAGTTTGTTGTGGTACTGTGAGAACTCGTTCATCCAACGGATGCAACCCGTCTCTGGTTCATAATATTCCATCTTGTCACTCTTGTATGTCGTGAGGTAGGCTGGGACGCACCCAATTGGAAGGTTGCCCGGAACTAGCAATGTTTTGGCACCTAGCTCAACCAGATCCTGCAAACTCAATTCATTGTGCATTATTATCTATGTACGCCTGCCCTATTTTTTGAGTTGGGACTCATTAGTAGCACCGTCGATAACAGCAACAGCAACAGAAGCAGTAGGAAATGACTCACGGCGATAGTAGAAGAGATTTTGGCAATAATACTTGGTGTGAAGGTGCGAATCTTCTCAAAGGGCACCCCATAGAAAAGAGGTAGGTTGTAATCATTGCCCCCAATTTCACCAACCAAGAAGAGAGATTTGCTCATCATGTCCATGCAATCTGTTTCATTTGTAAATGTGGTATTGAATCAGTATGCAAAGATAGCATCTAGTTTAAAAAATAGTGTCCATGAATTACCAAGAAACAATATTCTACAACATTGAAGACAACATAGTTTGCAAGAACAGTTCTGACAAACTCTCCAACACTACAATGGTGACACGGCATAAAGGCTCAAATTAGGTTTACCACTAATATTTTCTATCACATTAGAGTGCAATTTAGAAGTTTAGTCTTGGGTAGCAAATTGATTTATTTCAGTGTTATTGTATCACCACCAGTTACTAGGCTTTCATAAATCATGTCACAGGAAATATTCCATATTTTCCTACTTCTACCGGCAAAGCTATACCTCCTTTGGAACAAAGACAATGTTGTTGTAATTTTGGTGGTGGGGGGGGGGGGGGGGGAGGGATCAAGCAACGTAACTTTTGTGGTGTCTACTGAAATTTCTACTTTGTGGCTACAACTTAGTAGGCATGTTCCATAATGATTAAAATACGGAGATATGGAATGTGTGGCTACTTGCATTCAACTAAAACCATCAATTGATCATCATGAGAACATGAATACAACATATTGTTCTTACCGATCAATTATTGTCCCTGTATCACCGTTCATTAGTACGTTTTCTCTTTTGAAGTATAATTTTGTTCTATTCTCTCATGGAGCAAGAAAGAACATATGACCCTTCATTGGTTATGGTCTTTGCCCTTCTCACTTCCAAGCAATTTGAGTACTCCCTACTATTGTTGAGGAAATCATTAACTGGTAGTTGCTTGGTTGGCTGGCCAGTAGGGGGTTAATAGGCTAATCGGCCATTTAATCTATTAGTCAACCGATTTATTATTTTATCGACTACTCAATGACCCTACGAATAGGGATTAATCGACAAGTTAACCGGTTAATCAGACGAATTCTTGAACAGTGCTCCCTCAATCAGGGTTTATAAAACTTGTGTGCGTTTTTTATCATTAATTTGACTTGCCAAATATGTGTTATATGTCATCAAATAGGTGTTACACGAATGAAGTTTTTAAACATATACTTTTGGTTACATACAACACATATTTGGTTAGTCAAATTGACGACCTAGAAGCATGCGGACACTCAGCAAACTTGAACAGAGGGAGTATTCCCCATCCAGCATTCCTGCAACACCACCACCTTTGCAACATTCTTGCAAGAATTCCCTTTTCTAGATCAGTAAAAATGTAGTTAAGAATCTAATAGGTCACCACTTTCGCCCTAAGTTACGAACTATCGGTTAGAGCAAAAATATTCTTCCCTCTATATATGAAGTTTTAAGTAAACGATTTGATAAGTATTTCCTAGTCTACATGCAACTGTTAAATCTTACATGGAAATTCTTGCATGTTTTTGTGTTTTTTAGGAAGAATAAGTATGTGGGAGGTGTTGGATTCTAACCCACAACTTGGAACTCAGTTTCTCGAGAAAAAAATTGTTGTTTTATCAGCATGTTGTTGCACTGAAACATATCCGCTGCACCATTGTCGTTGTGCAACCAGAGCATCCGATTTGGAAAAGACATGTTAGAGGTTGCCAAAATTATTGAAAATAATTTGGCAGATAAACACAAAACATATTATCATGTCTAGTTTAAATTCCGTCCACAAGTCATGAAACAAGAAGGTCAATCATGTAATGAATAATAGTCATTCGATATTGGGTTGTGAAGAGCCCATGAACACTATAGTAGCTGACTTTTTGTTTTTGTTTCTCAAGATGTGGCTCATATTTGAATTTAAATTTCATGACATTGTAGATAAATGTTATACCTATTTGCTCATTTATATTCAGATTGTTTGGCAACCCTTAACATGTGTTTCCTATATCTGGTGCACCAATTGCACCTTAAGTCTGGGTGCACCACTTGTTGCACTTTGTTCTCCTAACGACCTTCTTGGGAACTTGTTATTATCTAGCTGCACGTTTTTTCTGCAGCTGTTGTTCACACATGACAGGTTGTTAGAACTTTTTCCCTATTTCGTTTACTCGGTGCATTTCATTGTTTTTGTTACCTTAATATTCAATTATTTAATTCTTTGGTCATTGTTTAGCTTTAAAAAAAATATTATATCTAGTTACATTTATACCAAAACATTCTATTTTTGGGTGCAACTTGGGTAGTGGTTATCATCATCAAGGCAAAGTCAATGGCGAAACATCGAGCCAGCGGCCAGTCTATAGGTTAGGTTCCGCGAGGTGAAGTCGATAGTGGTGTTGAGCGACGGCAGAGATGTAGTGGGCCAACGTACAAAGTGGTATTGTGGGCTAGGGTCAACGAGGCAAAGTTGATGCTGGCGCGAAGCGACAAAAGATGTACTCCCTCCGTTCAAATATATAGAAGCTAATACATTTTTCGAGGCTGCCTTTGACCATTGATAAGATTAATAATATATGAGATGTATGCTACCGAAATTATATCATTAGAAACTCCTTTCACATATGAATTTGACGATATACTTTATGTAACGTGCATGCCATATATTATTGCTCTAATCCGTAGTCAAAGATAACATCAAAAAAGGTATTACGCCATGTATATTTGGATGGAGTGAGTACTAAAGTTGCACAGTTGAATAATAAGTTTTAAAATAAAATGTAGAATTAGGGTTTTTAGAGAAGAAAATGAAAAGTCACCCAGAAGCACTTGCTCCAGATTCAAAAGTAATTATCTGAATATATTAGGAGTCCAGGGAAAATAGATATATAAATGTTCAAGTATTTTTGTGTGCTTGCAAAATTACGTGAAAAGAAGGCAAGTTACTCAGACTAATAGTTTAGTGTCCCATACTGGGAAAAAATACTTTCTTCGAGCATCAAAAATGTTTTTCTCTTCGGGGAAAAAGTATTTTATTAAAATTTACGAGCATATAAAAGACATAAAGGTTTATATTTGTTCTTGTTTTCTTTAAAACATTGGAGTATTTTTGTATGAATTTACTATATATCTCAGATGCTCGTGCTCCGACGAAACCATTTCGTCTATCTCGATAATTTGACATTTTTAATCCGAAAGTGCACACTCTCCCAAAAGATTGATGAAAAATGTTTGGTTGCGTGTACTACCTCCATTGTGGTGAATAAAGCGTGCACGGGATTTAACAATGGCCTTCAATACTTATATTAAAATTGAGACACTTATTTTGAGATGGAGGGAGCATAAGTTTAATGATTTAAAAGTATATCGTTGATTTTGTCTGAATTCAAATTCACGGTACAAGTTTTTTGCGCACACGACCCATGTTTTGTTGGTTAAAGTAGATTCAAAATAGCGTGTGCATATTATTCCATGGAGGGAATACTGAAATTATTAAGTAACTGAGGCCTAAGGTACAAGTCAAAGCGGAAAAGAGAACGGGGTAAATTAGCATACCGGCGACGTCGCCGGGGCAGAGCAGGCCGAGGAGGTCGCGGAACCACTCCATCTCCATGTCAAGGTGCACCGTGTCAGCCCGAAACGCGGGCACCCCGTTCTCCCAGAAGAAGTCCGGGCTCAGCGCCGTGGCGCCGGCCACGGCGAAGTTAGCCCCGCCGGCGAAGTCCTCCGCGCTCCGCCCGCGCAGGTACGGCGGCACGAACGGCAACCCCAGCGCCTCCGCTGCCCACACAGGTTTCAAGTTAGTACTATTACTATACTCTTGCTACCAAGCTGGCCGGTCGATGGATCCAGCGAGCCGGGTGCTCGTGCCGTACCGATGAAGTCGATGACGAGGCGGCCGTTGGAGGATCGGCCGGTGGCTTTGTGGAAGTAGGTCTCGCCGTAGGGCAGCCTGGTCGCGGCCTCATAGGAGTCGTTGCCGAAGAGGTAGAGCACGTTTCCCGTGTCCGCCAGCGAGTCCCCGAAGCTGAACACCCGCGGGTAGCACGCCGGATCCGCCCGCGCCTGCGCCGCCGCCAGTAGCAGGAGCGCCGCCGCCATCGCCGTCATGGAGGCAGAGGAAGGCATGACCTTTTTTCTCCCCGTGGCCCGTGGGAATGTAAGAGTTGTGGACGGAGAATGGATCCACGGGGGCGCCGAGGGAAAGAAGAGGACGCGACGTTTTCACCAACCAAACTCGTTTTCGCGGGGCCATTCTGCGATCTTCACCGGCCACTGGCAGATGACAAGGACAGTGCTGAAAATTATCGGTGCGCCTCAAATGATTTCGGATAGGACGGTGGGTAGGGCCTGGCTGAAGTCAATGGCTTCTGTGTCATCCATGGAGTGATTTTTTGGGGGAACATCATCCATTTTTTATACGAGAAGAGGATGGATAATGAGCACCACACGATAAAGAACCCCCACGCTTCGCTCGTTCCTAAATTGTTTATATGAGATGAGATTCAAAGCCGGACACACGCGGCGGGCAGATACGAAACAGGTGCACATGGTCGTCCACTTTATCACACTGGGCAGGAAAATTTTACTCTGTTTTTTTTTTTTTTTGAATCGGACTCATGTGAGCTCGTGCCTAAAAGCGGAACTGCCACTTTATGTTTGGGAATTTTCGATCCCTTGTACTCCCTCCGGTCCTTTTTAGTCTGCATATAAGTTTTGTCCGAAGTCAAAGCACCTCTACTTTGACCAAATTTATTAGAAAAATTATTAACATTCACAATGCCAAATCAATATTGTTAGATTCATTATGAAATGTAGTTCCATAGTATATATATTTGGTATTGTAGATGTTGATACTTTTTAATATATATTCGGTCAAAGTTTGCAAAGTTTGACTTGATAAAAATCTAATACGCGAAGTAAAAAGGACCGGAGGGAGTAATAAAAAAGTTAGAGATTGTACAACTCATAGACAGGCATTACTTGTATTCATAATAACATTAATTAATAACGATCCAAAGATGAAATGCATACAACCAACAGAAAACAAGAAAGATACAAGTGGTTGTACAGTTGCATACCGCCCTCGTCGCAACTACCAAGCACCAACAACCTTCACCGTCGTCTGAGAAGGAGAGCACCAAAAGCTGGTCCACATCTCGGCGTTAAAGAAACCCCTAGCCAGGAGGTGTTAACAAGCCGCTATAGCCACCAACCCTGAAAGGCTGGATCTAGCCCGATAAGGAACATCGACCGACGGAGCCCTCCGAACCTCCTCAACATCGAATCCGGGGCCAACGCCAATCCGCCCTTCAGCAGGCGGCTGAATCCTTCACCGTCTTTCGCATATCAGCAACGGTCATCACCGCCGTCCTCCAAGAGCAGCAAATTGCCAGCAAACGCCCCACTTGCCATGTCGAAATAACTAAAATTTACATGCGTTTTTTAGGGAATATTCATGTACGAAGGGTGAAATGGCCATGTATAGGAAAGAATTGCCAGCGATTATTTATAAAATTTGCCAAATCCATGTGATCTGGATCCAATGACTGTGGGGGCGTTCACTGGGAATGCATTCTCAGCGAACGTTTGCCCAGCAGCATTTCCGTATGCTTAAGCTTATAGCTGGTTTTTGCCTCACATGCAATGAAGTCCGCTGCTTTGGCATTTTCCTTAACAGTGAACATTTTTATCAAATTTGGGTAATAAATGTCCATATTGTTGAACCTAATGATTAACTACAAATATTACTATCGGTACATGTCTACAGGATACTACTTGTATAGTTGTATACTTGTATCCTTTTCTTTTCGCTGGAAAGACATCTTGTGAATTAGAGTTCCCGAAGTTCCTCTAATTCCTCAGCTAGATATTCCCCTTGCCCTTGCTAGACTTTCCCAACAGCGGAATTGATAGATGTTATGTTACCACTCAAGATGGAAGGCGGCAAAACATGTCTTGTAATGTCAAGAGTGGTCAAACCATCTAATCTAACCAAAAATCTCTCGTATATGGAGAATTAGGAAGCAAATAGACATGCATTTTAGAGGAAAAGTGGTGGATTGCAGTCCCATGTAAAAATTCTTATTCAAGGAATTTCACATGGTAATATTTTCTTCAACAAATTTTAAAGGAAAATAAACATGAGCTCAGACCTCATGGGAGAATTCTTTTCGAAGTTCCAATGTATCTTGCGTCTTTCGCTATCCCTTCTCTCTTTGATCAGGCAACACCTGAAATCACTGCATTTTTTATCCGTAGCATCCAAAGATTCTCCTCAACAAATCATGTGTTTTTCTTGGATTTGAGATACCATGACATTTCAGTCATGTGTTGTTACTATTTCTACGTTTTCAAAATCGCCCTTAGTTTTTGTTAAGTTATAAATCCCTTGTTTTTGTGAACACAACTCAACACAAAGGTATGAGAAATGTTAAAATAAAATTGAATCTGTGAAGCTTTTTTCAAGTATTTGTTACCACCTGGTACAAGAAGAATGTGATATGAGATCAGGGATGGTCGCTATATAGGAGATCAGGAATAATCGCTAAATAGTGTGACAAAGTAATAACATGAGTTACCAAAGCAGCAATAGAAAAACAACAAGACTGAAAAGCAACAGACTTCTCTGTTTGACAACCAGATGTTAACTAACGCATCAATCGGTGGAATGAGTATACATTTTACAGTGAAGGAGAGAATTGAACGAAATAATTATAGGAAACAAAATTTATTTAAATGAGGGTGAATCAACAGAACAACAATGTATAAAACCTGTGCTATAAAAAGTGAACGGAAAATAAAAGCCAGCCAATCACTTGAGCAACAACCGTGAGGTGTAGAACAGTACCGCAGTTCTGTAATTAGGCAAAATGTCACAATCTGTACATCTCTAACCAAACATATTTCTATAATTAATTAATAGTAACAAAAAAATAAGTTACAGAGTTACAAGTCATAGAGGACCTTGTATTCAACGGAAGAGCCGAATTCAATAAGTTGTGGGCATGAACTGATGGTGGTAGAAATTGAAGGCTGTGTGTATGTTCCTCTTAGAAGGCCAATTGCGATGCCCTTATATGCAGCTTCAGAGGGATGGAAACCATCCCATGATCCATACTTTTGTGGATCATCACACACCTTGTATTCTCCATATCCACATCTTGCAGTCATGGACACACCATAGGGTCCTCCTCCACCGCAGCACGCTGCTAAAGGATGATCGATCCCTGAGTAAAAGATGTATTGATGTTAAGCATGGTATCAACTAGGAAAACATGTTCTTGTCGATGAATATATGTGTTCTTGGAGCACTATGGCATTTAGTTAGTTTATCCAGTGAAAGTAGCTGCCAGGAAGTGTTTCGATGGCATCGTCTCATACAGCGCTTGGTAGATTTGGAGAGACCGAAATGCCAGTATCTTTGAGGATGTTTACAAAGGGGTGAGTGACACCACGTTCAAGATCAAAGAAATGGTGAGGTTGAAAGAGTTAGCTTTTTCCAGGGTTGTACAGGATGACGAGGGCTAGCTTCTGCAGGGACACTGAATAAAAATGCAGAAGGAAATTCTCAAGAGTAAATAATGCTATCTGATATCACCCTATGTTACCGAAACAAAACCAAGTTGTACTTGATGTTACAACAATGGCACTTCTGAAAGCTTCTGCTATCTTTACTCAACAGTGATTTGATTGTGTTGCTAGTAAGATTATTTCATAAGAAACCCAATTCAAAACACTCCTATTATGTAATTGGCTATATGCACTGTCACCGTTCTGTGTTTGTCTTTTCTGGAGGTACTGCCTACTGCTATCAAATTCCTGGTTTCTAGTCATTATGCTTTTTACTACATGAGAGGTGCTATGAAGAAGATAAATAGCCTACCACTAGCATTGTACAAAGTAGTTATTCAGTAATTCTTTATCAATGCATGAAACTAACATGTACTCCTTAGTTCTTCAGTGTTCCTTTATAAACTATAAAATAAAAGGAGCTCACCAAATTGTTCGGGGGAACGGTAGATCTCCATAGCAGCTCCATAGTAGTCGGCATAGATTATTGACACTCCAGGATGAAGCTTGCGCAACTTTTCCAACTTATCAATGAGAAGTCTGTTGTGGTACTTCGAGAATTCGTTCATCCACCGTAGGCAACCAGTCTCTGGCTCATAATCTTCCTTCTTCTCACTCTTGAATATCATCAAGTAGTTTGGAACGCATCCGATGGGGAGGTTACCAGGAACTACCAATGTTTTGGCTCCCAGACCAATCAACTCCTGTAAATGAACTCATGTGCATTACTAACTATGTACTCCTTTACTGTTTCTTGAGTTGTGATTCAAATTCAAGTAGTAACAATGGCGACAACAGTTGAAGCAGCAGTAAACGACTCACAGTGACTGTAGAAGAAATTTTGGCAACAACACTCGGGGTGAATGTGCGAATCTTCTCAAAGGGAACCCTAGAGAGTAGAGGTATGTTGTAATCATTGCCCCCAATTTCTCCAACCAAGAAGAGAGATTGATTCATCATGCCCATGCAATCTGTTTAAGAAACAGTGTTTTTAGCCATTTGTAACAATGGCATCTTAGTTTAAAAACTATCAAGAAAGTACCATACTTATGCGCTCTACAATAGTTGAACATCCACGTGATCACATACAATTTACAGATACTCATTTCTGGTAGAGCTGTAAAATATTCCTCAAAGCAAAGTTTCTACAAGTTTTGCTACTATTTATTTCCAGTCCCATCATAATGCAGAATTACAAATAATATTTCCCCTTGCAGAGTATTTGATTTCTGAAATTAATGTATCATATCTGTTCCAGTGACTAGTTGTACCATATCTGTTCGAGGGACTTCATAATCATCTCGTGTAAATCTCTTAATGGGGACCAAATATACTACTCCCTCTGATCCATATTAATGTCGCAGATTTAGTACTACAATTTTCCCTCTGATCCATATTAATTGTCGCTGGTTTAGTACACAAGTTGCACTAAATCAGCGACATTAATATGGATTGTAGGGAGTATATTTTCTAATTTTTACATATAATGTGATGGTGATTTGTGGTGAAAAACTGAAGCAGTAAAAATTTCAACATCTTCTGCAACATATACTGGGATTCTACTTAATTTCATCACCTACCAACCAGCAGAGTTCTTCTCTCCCTAGTACTAGGAGAGTAGCAGAAAAGGTCAGGTCAAAAGACTTGTGTGGACAAGGAGAAAGAGAAGGAAGTAAATTTGGGATTACCAGCCCGGTCAACGGGGCAGAGCAGATCGAGCAGGTCGTGGAACCATTTCATCTCGACGCCGAGGTGCATGCGGTCTCCCATGGGCACCCCTCTCCCCCGAAAGAAGTCCGGTGCCAGCGCCATGGCGCCGCCGACCGCGAAGTTGGCCCCGGACGCGAAGTCCTCCGCGGTCCGCCCGCTCAGGTACGGCCGCACGAACGGCAGGCCCATGGTGTCCGCTGCGGCACGCACGCACGCCCACGCGAGTTTCAGAAATTCAAATTAGTACAGGTGCCGCGCGGCTGATCGATGGAGGCGGTGTGGTGGCGCGCGCCTTACCGATGAAGTCGACGATGAGGCGGCCGTCGGAGAAGCGGCCGGTGGCGCGGCGGAAGAATGTCTCCCCGTAGGGCTTCCTGAGCGCGGGCTCGCGGGAGTCGTTGCCGTAGAGGAAGGGGAAGTTGCCCGTGTCCGCCAGCGAGTCCCCAAAGCTGAACACCCGCGGAACGCACGGCACCGGGGGAGACGCCCGCGCGTGTACCACCGCTGCCGCTAGCAGCACCGCCGCCGCCACCGCGGCCGGCGAGAGGAGGCCTCGTCCTCCCCCGGGGGCAGAGGAAGCCATGTCAGTTTCTTCTGTTCGAGAAGGCGTGCAGGGCTACGACTTTCTGCCTTTTATAAACTTCGGGACTGCCGCCTGCGCTCCAGACGAATGGTCAAGGAGCCTGAGATAGAAGAAGGGGCCCACAAGTCAGCGGGTCGGCTGCCACTTGTCGCCTTCCCGGTTCGTACGCGTACACCATGATCCTCCCTTAAAATAAGAGCATACTTTCTTCTCTCTTGCGTGTGCACCAGATCCTAGGTACAGCACGGGGAGGGACCTCGTGGATCTGGAAACGTAGCGTGGTCGTAGGAAAGTATGTATTCTGGAGTGTTCCGTATATCGAGGCTTGGGCGAAGAGCCTATGAAATCAGTGAGGCGAACTCGGCTCCACCATTAGCGACGTAGCAAGATCATCGAGCAGCATTCTCCAATTTTAGATTGCGCAATGTTTTTTGTTTCTGATCTCTTCAGTTGATGTTGAGCTATGAACTATGCCTGGCGCTAACCGATGTATGCCTGTCATCCTGGAAACTAGAGAATCGTATGTCGGCTGCATCTGCACATTGGTAAAACGAAGTTAGTTCTCAAATATCTCACACTTGTTCTGCATGTGCATTGTTGGCTAAACGTAGACCAGCAAATTTGTACCCAAGTAAAAAAAATGTCAACTTTTAGCCATAATATTAGTCCAACACTGGTTAACTGTCACCGTCGTCAACATCGTTACAGATAATTCGAGAAATGCAACATAAATAATCCTATCCATGGGCTTCACACAAAAGGAAAAAAGTGATTGAAAAGTAAATACTTTACTTCCATAGAGTGGCGAATCAAATACCCATAAGCAGTACTGGAGCATAAAGGTATTGTGGCCACTTTCAGAATGATGCAGCATCACATCACAAGAGATTATCTTGTTGGCAAGGGAAAAAAATCCTGGAACAAACTGAACGCACAAAACTGAAGTCATCAGCAGGCTAACAAGCAGACCGGTTGGACAACAAATAACGTTCCATGTCAAAAAAATTGTTCATTACCAGTTCAAAGCTTGACACAAAACTAGCTTCCTCTCATACAAGTTATGTTATGTGTGGCATTACGCCGCCGGAAATATTATTGTAAAGCTCAAATCTTCCATGCCCACATGATGGGCAGAAAAAGCACGGGACCAAACCAACAGACCCCTCAACAAGACCTGGGTTTGCTATAATCTGCAAACTGGCCTAACTAACTTGTATTTGCAAAAGCGACGCCCTTCTCAATTGAAGATTTGAGCTCGCCCTTGAGAGCTTCCAACCCTTCCTTCTCAAACTCCGTCAGCTGACCCAACCCAAGCACTTCCTCGACTCCATTCTTCCCAAGCCTCACCTGTGTTACATCAGTGGATCATGAAATTCCCTTCTATGACCAGCATCAACAGTTTGTAAAGCGAACAAACAACAGCAAGACCACACAGCGTACAGCAAGTCAACCACATTGCCTTAGGCAATAAGCATCACACAAAGGTGAGATAAGTTCACTTTAACATAATTCAGCGTGAAAAATACTCTAGCAGATTCAATGCACAGTAAGAATACTTGAGCAGATGTTTGCAGAGCCTCGTTTCAAAGAGTTTATGTATCAATCAAAATACAACATGGCAAAAATGGCAAGCTGGTCAGTGTGCAAGGGGGAAAATGGACTAATGGAGTATTGCCCAACACATAAAAAGTGTGGCAAAGGCTAATTTTTTGCACCAGTACTTGCCATCGATTCTAAGGTCATATCCAAACTAGGCACAGAAAAAATATGTCAAAGATAACAATGCCATAAAAACACAACATCAATTACCATTAAATAAATCGCAAACACAAAACGATAAAAATGATTTAACAACCCAGCCAGTCAGAAACAAAGCTTAACCACCCTATTTTCAACAGGCATAATATCATAAAAGAGATTGCAATACAAAGTCATATGCATGACAAGCAACCACTGCACAAATCTAGAGAAGAATACCTTTGATACTGCATTAAATTTGGAACCATCTAGATTTACATCATGAAATCATACAAATAACAACTGCAGTAAACAACACACATAACAAAATACACATGTACCTTACATCTAGATTTTCATCATGAAATCATATACAGATTTACTAACACAAACATAACCTGAAAATGGATAAATTATGTATTGGAGCTAACAGCCTGGATAGAAAATTTGAAGCCATATGGCTCCTCCAACAACAGGTTTGTCGAATGGGCATAAAAATACAGAAGATATGATAATAACTGACAAGCATGTAGGACAAATGTATGTATATTGAGACAATAATTATCTGAATATAAACATATACAATGAAGAGTTATAAACAAAAGAAAATGTAACTTTCAAGAGAAAACAGCGAGGCAATCCACAGTAACACTGACCTACTTTTCATTCCAGGCTAATACACGGAAACATTCAAATGCAAGTAGCATTGCAACAAACAATATGAATAGACCAAGGAACCACGCTACCTAACAGGAGATACAAAACTGCAAGGGCCTAGAGAAGACACACGTGATAGAGCAAAATGTTGGTGCCTATTCAGCAGATAAGTATTGATCTTCGTGCTGATAACCAAATCATATACAATTTCTACACATCGAATCATAATTACGCAATGTCCGCGTCTTGAATAGGAACTAGATAGATCTGCAGTGAGACCACGCACCCACGGTAGCCAGAACAATCAACCATGAGAGCAATAGATCTAAATTTGACGAGAGTTTAGAATCTTACGTTCGGGCAATACTTGGCGATGGCGGTGCAGAGGTTCTTAACGATGCCGGCGTTAATGTTGAAGAGGTCGTCCCTGGTCATGCCGGGCTTCCTCGGGACGCCGGCCGGGATGATCACCAGGTCGGCCCCATCCAACGCCTCCGCAAGCTGATCGTCCCCCATGAACCCCTTGACCTGCGAAAGGCCAAACCATGCGTTAGATCCGACCGAACTGAGCAGCGCGAGGAGGACGATGTCGGGCGTGGGGTACCAGGGCAGGGGAGTTGATGTGGGAAACGTCGGCAGCGACGCCCGGGGTGGCCGCGATATCGTAGAGGGAGAGGGAGGAGACGAGGGGGTTCAGCTTCATGAGGAGAGACAGCGGCTGCCCGATGCCGCCCGCCGCGCCGAGGATGGCCACCTTCCGCGCCTGCTGCCCGGACGCGGAGGAGTAGCTGCGGCGGCGGAGGAGCTGGGCGGCGGATCTCATCACCGAGGGCCTCATCGTCGCTGGCTTGTGCGGCGCGTGAGATCTGGGTCGATGAATGCGAAGGGAGGGATGTGGACGGGCGAGCGGGTGCTGATGTGTTGGTAGTGTATAGACGGGGCCAGCGAAGGGGTGGATGGATGGGATGATCTTCTTAAACAATAAAGTTGTTATGAAAAGGCCAGTGCTCTGCGCCGGCGCGCCGGCACAGTTTTTCGGCCGGTCACGTCTGGCGCGTTGGATTCTGCTGTTCCCCACCGTTTGATCAGGCCTTTCGCATCTTTTTTTCCTCTTAAACAAAACGTCATCCAAAAACAGCAACGCTGGACTTCGGCCATGAACGCTCGAGGCCAGACCTTGAAGCATCACCAGCTCGTCGCTGGTCGCCGCCCCCGCCGTCCCCTTGAAGCATCACCAGCTCGCCGTTGGCCACCGTCCCCGCCGCCGGTCGCCGTCTTCGCAGCGCGCGCCTCGCCAAATCCGGCCGCCGCCCTCGTAGCAAAAATCACCGTTCAGTTGTACCAAAAACTGTTACGACTGCAGCAAAAAAACTACGTCAGCGCGCCTGTCCAGCCGCCATAGACAAAAAAACACAACCTCGCAGGCACTTCTCGCCGGTGGCACGGGCGCGCGCCCCCCATTGCAGCCTCCCCCTCTCCCTGGATGCAGCTCCCCATTGTAGCAAAAAAAAATGTCGATTGAAGCTTTTCCGATTGCTGGTTGTAATAAAATCAGGGATCCACCATCATCGCCGCAGAAATTGCTCTGGTCGATGCAGCAAAAACAGATGTTGTTTCCAGCTCGGGGCTTCGCTGGTTGTAGCAAAACAATCTGCCGGTTCCATCTCCGACCTCCGCAGGTGGCAACAAAATTGCTATGTTGGTTGTAGCAAAACCATTTGCCGGTTCCAGCTCCGGAGTCGGCCGGTGGCAGCAAAATTGCTCGCTGGTTGTAGCAAACCGGGCATCGGCTCCAGCTCCGGCATCGGCGTTCTAGCTTCGGCATCGGCAAATGGCAACAAAATTGCTCTGTTGGTTGTAGCAAAACCATTTGCCGGTTCCAGCTCCGGATTCGGCCGGTGGCAGCAAAATTGCTTGCTGGTTGTAGCAAACTGGGCTCCGGTTCCAACTCCGGCGTCGGCAGGTGGCAAAAAATTTGCTCTGCTGGTTGTAGCAAAATCATTTGATGGTTCCAGCTCCGACGTCGGTCGGTGGCAGCAAAATTGCTCGCTGGTTGTAGCAAACCGGGCACCGCTTCCAGCTGGTTGACTTGTTGATTCCAACAGTCTTCGGGCACCACAGCAAACAAATGGCTTGGCCGGTGCCCAGCTCGTCGCCATGCTGGTTTCAGCACCTCTGGCCCCGCGGGGTGCAACTTGCCCCAGCAGCAGTGTCGCCACTGGATGAAGCTCCGCCACCGGAGGTTGCAGCCTCGCCAACATCGACAGCTGATGGAGTGGAGGGGGAAGTGTTCGAGAGTAGCGCATGGGATGAGAGAGGGGACGCGAAGAGATAAGGGAAAAATGGGGAGCGGTGTGAGGTGGAAGAAGATAAGGGAGGGCGTGGGATGGTGTGTGGGCCAGAAAAAAGCTGCATCTGGCCTGCCTCTATCCCTTCGATCGCACGTGATCGCAGGGTGCGCGCGCGACCGGCGCAGCGGTTCGGCCGGCGTGCCGTTCCTAAACGTTTCCCTTATGAAAATGGGTTCGGGGGTTCCGAGATAACCATTTCCGATCCAACTTTTCCGGGATTTTTCTTTCCTAAGAGTACCTTTTAAAAACTAATAAAAAAACATGTATGTGCAATGAACCTTGATATTAGTTTTTTTTTTTGAAAAAGACTTCCGCTCAACCGACGGATTAGTCGGCGCGCATCGGCCGTCTTCGTACCCGTCTGATCCAAGTTTGATCGGATGACGGCGCTCGGGCATCGACGGGGACGGGGCTACGGAGCGCTAGGAGGGGCGTGCGCGGGTACGTTCGCTAGCTGGGGACGTGCTGAGCACGTTCCCGTGCTCAGCCGAGCGTGACTACGGCAGCAGCGACGGCGGTGAGCTTTGGCCATGGCAAAGGCGAGCTAGGGAGGAGGCCGGGGCAGCGCAGAGAGAGGGGAAAGGAGTGGTGGCTCACCTAGAGCCTACAGATGTGCTCAAATGGGCTCGGGGGAGGCTAGGGGCGGCGAATCGATGCGACGGAGGTCCGGCGTCCCGAGACGGAAGAAGGAGGCGGGGCGGCGATGCAGTGCTCCCCGGCTCGATCCCATGGGCGGGGACGATGAAGAGGAGCACGGCGGAGCTTCCTGGCACGGCTGCGAGGTGTGGGGAGGACGGTGGCCGCAGTTACACGACGGTCATGGCGACGGTGGCGCTCAGCCAAACGTTGTGGGGACGAAAGCGACGCGAGGGAGAGGCGGAGTGGGGCTATGGTTTCTCTAGGGGGTCGGGGGGTCTTGTAGGTCGCAGGGGAGCGGCGGATGGCCGTCACGGCGACGGCCGTGGCCGTGGCGAACATCGGCGGCATCCACGCCCCCCTGGTGAACAAGAGGAAGACGACGGGGGGGCAGGGGGGCTCACTGTGCACTTGAGGTCCAAGTGCACAGTGGGGGCCTTTTAATTTTTCTTTTGCTATTTTTATTTTCTGTTTTATTAATTCTTTTATGTTTTGTATTTATTTTCATACCAAAAGACTTTTGTAAAATATGTAACTTGGCCCATTATTCATATTGCAATTTTAGGCACTGCCACAAAAAGTTTGAGAGGCATTTGAAATATTTTGGATTTTACATAATTTAAAAGGCATTTAAATTATTGTTTTGCCCCTGTTTTAATTTTTTTAGGGCTTTTAACCACTTTATAAAAAGTTGGTTTCACCATGACAATTATCCAGAGAATATTTACAACACTAGGAACATTTTAGTTTTCATGTTGGTGAATTTCCTTATTTCACTTATTATTTGAATTTGAATTTAAAGTGGAATTTGAAATGAGATATGATTTCAAAGATGATCAAACATTGTTTAACAAAATAATTAACTTAATCACAAAGGGTTACTGCAACTTGATTGTAGGGGTGTTACAATGCTATAGATTGTATCGGAGGGTATAAACCATGAAGAAGTTAGAATACATTACCTTATGCAATAATAAAATATGAATCAATTTATAACAGTACCTAAAGTTTTTGATTTATCTCTCATACTAATGGAGCTCACGAGTTTTCTGTTGAGTTTTGTGTGCTGAAGTTTTCAAGTTTTGGATGCTATCACGATGGATGAAGGAATAAGGAGCGGCAAAGAGCCTAAGCTTGGAGATTACCAAGGCACCCCAAGTTATATTCTAGGAAGACTCAAGCGTCTAAGCTTGAGGATGCCTGATACATCTCCAACGTATCTATAATTTTTTATTGTTCCATGCTATTATATTATCATTCTAGGATACTTTTTGAGTAATTATTTACTAATTTATATTACTTTTGAGCACTAACCTATTGACCCAGTGCCCAGTGCCAGTTCTTGTTTTTTGTGTGTTTTGTGTTTCACAGAAATTCCATATCAAACAAAGTCCAAACGCGATAAAAATTTACTGAGATTTTTTTGGAATATATGTGAATTTTGGGAGTCGGAATCAACGCAAGACGATGCCCAAGGGCCCCATAAGCCAACATGGCGCGGCCTGGGGGGCACGGCCTGATGGCTTGTGGCCAGCCCTTAAGTCGGTTGGTGCCCTACTTTTGTCGCAAGGAAGATATTTTCGCGATAAAAATCCCCTCAAAATTTCGGCCCGATCGAAGTTACGGATCTCCAGATATTTAAGAAACGGTGAAGGGACAGAAAACAGTCGCAAAAACAGAAGGGAAACAGAGAGATAGATCCAATCTCGAAGGGGCTCCTGCCCTCCGGGAGCCATGGCGGCCATGGACCAGAGGGGAAACCCTCCTCCCACCTAGGGAGGAGGCCAAGGAAGAAGAAGAAGGAGGGGATCTCTCCCCCTCTCTCCCGGTGGCGTCGGAGCACCGTTGGGGCATCCATCGTGACGGCGATCTACACCAACAACTTTGCCGCCATCACCACCAATTCTCTCCCCCTCTATGCAGCAGTGTAAAACCTCTCTTCCCCGCTTTAATCTCTACTTAATCATGGTGCTTAATGCTATATATTATTATCCAATGATGTGTGGCTATCCTATGATGTTTGAGTAGATCTCTTTTGTCCTACGGATTAATTGTGGTATGATGTTATTGATATGAGTTGTATGTTGATATGGTGTTGTCCTAAGGTGCCTTCCGTGAGGCGCACACGTGAAGGATTCACGCTGGAGGGTTTGCAATATGTTCATGATTCACTTATAGTGGGTGGCTAGAGTGACAGAAGCTTACACCCGAGCAAGGGGATTGTTTGCGTATGGGAGTAAAGGGGACTTGATATTTAATGCTATGGTTGGGTTTACCTTAATGATTTCTAGTAGTTGCGGATGCTTGCTAGAGATCCAATCATAAGTGCATATGATCCAAGTACGGAAAGTGTGTTAGCGTATGCCTCTCCCTCATTGCATATGATAATTATCTATCATGTTATACTCAATTGCCTATGGACAATCTTTCTCTTGCGTTACACAAAAAGCTTTCTACTAAACAACTTACTTATTAATCTTTATCTAAACAGTCCCTAACTTTTATTTACTTGCTCTTTATTACCTTGAAAAAAATATTTATTACACCTACTAAGTACTTCTAGTTTCTTTCCCGCAAAGTAGTTTCATACTTGTTCTAGGTAAAGTAAGCGTTAGCGTGCGTAGAGTTGTATCGGTGGTCGATAGAACTTGAGAGAATATTAATTCTACCTTTAGCTCCTCGTTGGGTTCGACACTCTTACTTATCGAAAAAGGATACAAACGATCCCCTACACTTGTGGGTTATCAAGACCTTTTTCTGGCGCCGTTGCCGGGGAGCAATAGCGTAGTGGGTGATATTTTCTTGTGTGCTTGTTTGCTTTATCACTAAGTAAATTTTATTTTCTGTTATAGGTTGTTTTCTATCTTTAGATATGGGTAGGAAGCGCAAAATACCAAAAAAAAGATGTACTTGCTGCTCCAAAAGTTGAGGAACCACTTTCGGTACTACCGAAGCTTATTACTTGGATCATCTTCGATCCCTTTATGCTCGTGCTGAAAACCCAACTAGCTTAGTTGAGGGAAAATCATTAAACGAGCATGCTTATTATGTGTGACACCGCATATCTCAAAAAGGGAAACTCTTGTGGCATCAAATTAATACTTTGCGTTGTTATGCTTGGAATTTATGCGAAATACATGATTTTACTTGTTGTTCTGAAGAAACTAAAAAACACCTTCCCTACCAATGTGTGTTTAATGATAATGAAATGCTATCTTCTTATGCCAAGGAGGCCTATTGTTATTATGATGTTGAACAAATTGAAAAAAAAATCATACTTAAATATTGCTATGAAAACTATGCTTCTAATGCTTATGTTAAAGAATTTATTGAAAGAAGGACCACTGCCTTGTAAGAGACTAATATTTTACAGGAATCTATGGAAGAAGAAATTGCTGAAACTGTGAGCTCATTGCATGGAAAAGATGAGAAAGAGAGCAAAGAACAAAAGGAGGAAGAGCGGATTAGCTACTCGTGCCCACCTTCTAATGAGAGTAACTCTTCAACTCATACATTGTTTAATTTCCCTTCGCACATACCGAAGGATGAATGCTATGATGGTTGCTATGATCCCTTGGATTCATTTGAAATATCCCTTTTTGATGAACTTGATGCTTGCTATGCTTGTGGCCATGATGCCAATATGAATCATGCTTATGGAGATGAATTTGATATAGTTCCTTATGTTAAGCATGAAATTGTTGCTATTGCACCTACACACGATAGTCCTATTATCTTTTTGAATTCTCCCAACTACACTATATCGGAGAAGTTTGCACTTATTAAGGATTACATTGATGGGTTGCGTTTTACAATTACACACGATGATTTTGATGAATATAATATGCATGTGTTTGCTGCTCCTACTTGCAATTATTATGAGAGAGGAACCAAATCTTCACCTCTCTATGTTTCCAATACGATAAAATTGCAAGAAACTACTTATGCTATGTATTGGCCTTTACTTTGTGTGAATGAATTGTTCTTTTATGACATGCCAATGCATAGGAAGAGAGTTAGACTTCATTGTCACATGATATATATCACTTTGTGCTCACTACTTAATTACAAATCATTGTTAATTAAAATTGGCTTTGATATACCTTGGGATCCGGGTGGATCAATTACTTGAGCACTATATGCCTAGCTTAATGGCTTTAAAGAAAGCGCATCCAGGGAGACAACCCGGAAGTTTTAGAGAGTCATTTATTTCTGTTGTGTGCTTTCAAAATAATTAAAAACAAAAAAAAATAAAGTGAGGAACTTAAAACTTTTTTAAAAAAGAAAAGTGAAAGTGAGAAGGACAAGCACCGTATAAGTGGGGGCTAGCCTTGAACTTTGTTCATGCCCATGGAAACTTTGTGAATCTTGATTACAGAAACTTTTCAACAAAAATAATTATCCCCTTGTACAAATCCATTGTATTATAAAAATAATATTCCAAGAATTACCTTTAGGATGTTTGAATTGCTTGTTTGATATGTGTTGTGTAAAAACATAAACTTTTGTTGTAGTGTTTGAATTTTCATATTTTACTGGAGCGTGCAAAAATTCTGAAATTTTTACAAAATACTTTTTTACAAATTCTTTATTAATTACTATTTTTTTAGAATTTTTTGAGTTACATAAGTATACGTTCCATCTGCATCTTTACAGACTGTCCTATTTTTCACGGATTGCTGTTATAGTTGTTTTGCGTGCTTATGTTTGAATTCTTGTTGAGCCCCATTGACTTGGGAGCCATGGAATTGTGATAGCATACAGTGGGTAATGTTATATTATAATTATGCAATAATGTTATGGCAAGTCATGATGGGATTTGGTGTTATGTGTACTAACGTTTTTAATAAAAGTTTTGTCAAGTTTTGTGTGGATGAAGTGTTCGAAGATCGAGGAGGTGCCGATGTGAAAAGAATAAGGAGAGACGAGAGCTCAAGCTTGGGGATGCCCAAGGCACCCCAAGTAAATATTCAAGGAGACTCAAGTGTCTAAGCTTGGGGATGCCCCGGAAGGCATCCCATCTTTCTTCTTCAACAATTATTGGTATGCCTCGGTTTTTGTTTTGTTCACATGATATGCATAAATTCTTGGAGCGTCGTGTGCCTTTTATTTTCCTTTTAGAAATGCACCATGCTGGTTTGGGAAACTCCATGATTGATTTATAGAATGCTCTTTGCACTTGACTTATATATTTTGAGTATGGCTTTATAGAATGCTTCATGTGCTTCACTTATATCATTTGAAGTTGGATGCGTGTTTCTCTACATATAGAAAACCATTATTTGTAGAATGCTCTTTTGCTTCACTTATATTTATTAGAGCATGTCCAGGTCTTTTGTAGAAAGAATTAAACTCTCGTTCTTCACTTATATTTGTCTGAGAGTTAATAAACAGTGACGGTAATTTGCATGGGTTATAAGACTAGTCCAAAAATAATAGGTATTCAAGGAGTGATAATCAAAACCTTCATGTAGCACATTAAAGAGAAATTGTGGGTTAATGATATTGATGTGGTAATGTGAAAGGGTGTGAGTGCATCATTGTTGATTCGTAGAAGTGTCGGCCTTGTCTAAAAATTAAAAAGGCATGGTGAGGATGTGTGAGCATTTCTATTCCTCGTTAAAATCCTAGTGTTGTTTCGGGTCGGAGGCGCGCGATGGTTAACTCCTCCCAACCTCCTCCCTCGGGGCATGCGAGTAGTACTTTGATTTGTGATAAAACTACTAAAACTTTGCAATAAGTATACGAGTTCTTTATGACTAATGTGAATCCATGGATATACGCACTCTCACCTCCACATATTTGCTAGCCTCTTCGGTACTGTGCATTGCCCATTCTCACCTTGGGGATCGGTGTAACTTTCGCCGGTGCATCCAAACCCTGTGACATGATACGCTCTGTTGCACATAAGCCTCATTATATCTTCCTCAAAACAGCCACCATACCTACCTATCATGGCATTTGCACAGCCATTCCGAGATATATTGCCATGCAACTTCCACCGTAACTTCATATGACTTGCATTTCCATTGTCATATTGCTTTGCATGATCGTAAGATAGCTAGCATGATATTTACATGGCTTGTCCGTTTTTTAATATCTTTTGCTACGCTAGATCATTGCACATCCTGGTACATTGCCAGAGGCATTCATATAGAGTCATATCATCCTATCAGTTTTTCATATCGAGTTGTAAGTAAATAAAAGTGTGATGAACATCATTATTAAAGCATTGTCCCAGTGAGGAAATAAAAATGGGGGAGGCCAAATGATCCCACCATAAAAAACTGGGGGAGGCAAAAAAAGAAAAGGCCCACCATGAAAAAAAAACAAATAAATGAGAGAAAAGGAGATAAGGGACTTTGCTACTACCCTTTACCACACTTGTGCCTCAAAGTGGCACCTTGTTCCACATATAGAGAGTCTCATGTTATGTCATTTTCATATGCTAGCAGAAATTTTTCATTATAGAACTTGGCTTGTGTATTTCGATGACGGGCGTCCTCAAATTCCCGAGGTCTTCATGAGCAAGCAAGTTGGATGCACGCCCACTTAGCTTTAGTCGAGCTTTCATACACTTATACCTCTAGTGCATCCGTTGCATGGCAATCCCTACTCCTCGCATTGATATCTATTGATGGGCATCTCCATAGCCCGTTGATACGCCGAGTTGATGCGAGACTTTCTTCTCCACTTTTACCCCTTTGAAACCTACCACCACGTTCTATTCCACCTATATGATATGTCCATGGTTCACGCTCATGTATTGCGTGAAGAATAAAAAGTTGATGCATATTGAAAAGTACGACCCGATTGCCTGACTTGGGCACCGTGGTGCTTGACATTTGTATTAATGTGGTGAAGACGGAGCCATGCCTTGCTAATATAATAAGATGAATGGGGGTAAACATTCTTTGAGGATCGCATAGTTTGAAAGATTGATGAGTTTGTTGCTTGTGCTTATAAGTATTACTATGTTAATGTTTGTTAATTCATCGTTTCTCAATGAGCATACATGCAAAATATTACATATTGGGTAGCATGTCACATCAAAAATTCTGTTTTCATCATTTACCTACTCGAGGACGAGCAAGAATTAAGCTTGGGGATGCTTGATACGTCTCCTATGTATCTGTAATTTTTTATTGTTCCATGCTATTATATTATCATTCTAGGATACTTTTTGAGTAATTATTTACCAATTTATATTATTTTTTAGCACAAACCTATTGACCCAGTGCCCACTGCCAGTTCCTGTTTTTTTTTGTGTTTTTTGATTCGCAGAAATTCCATATCAAACGAAGTCCAAACGCGATAAAAATTTACGGAGATTTTTTTTGGAACATATGTGAATTTTGGGAGTCGGAATCAACGCAAGACGATTGCCGAGGGCCCCACAAGCCAACAGGGCGCGGCCTGGGGGGTGCGCGGCCTGATAGCTTGTTGCCAGTCCTTAAGTCGGTCGGTGCCCTACTTTCGCCGCAAGGAAGATATTTCTGCAATAAAAATCCCCTCAAAATTTCAGCCCGGTCGGAGTTACGGATCTCCGGATATTTAAGAAACGGTGAAGGGCGAGAAAGCAGTCGCGAAAACAGAAGAGAAACAGAGAGATAGATCCAATCTCGGAGGGGCTCCTGCCCTCCGGGAGCCATGGCGGCCATGGACCAGAGGGGAAACCCTCCTCCCACCTAGGGAGGAGGCCAAGGAATAAGAAGAAGGAGGGGGGCTCTCTCCCCCCTCGGCATCCATCGTGACGGCGATCTACACCAACAACTTTGCCGCCATCACCACCAACTCTCTCCCCCTCTATGCAGCGGTGTAAAACCTCTCTTCCCCACTGTAATCTCTACTTAAACATGGTGCTTAATGCTATATATTATTATCCAATGATGTGTGGCTATCCTATGATGTTTGAGTAGATTTCTTTTGTCCTACGGGTTAATTGTGGTATGATGTTATTGATATGAGTTGTATGTTGATATGGTGCTGTCCTAAGGTGCCTTCCGTGAGGCGCACACGTGAAGGATTCACGCTGGAGGGTTTGCAATATGTTCATGATTCGCTTATAGTGGGGTGGCTAGAGTGACAGAAGCTTACACCCGAGTAAGGGGATTGTTTGCGTATGGGAGTAAAGGGGACTTGATGTTTAATGCTATGGTTGGGTTTACCTTAATGATTTCTAGTAGTTGCGGATGCTTGCTAGAGGTCCAATAATAAGTGCATATGATCCAAGTACGTAAAGTGTATTAGCGTATGCCTTTCCCTCATTGCATATGATAATTATCTATCATGTTATACTTAATTTCCTATGGACAATCTTTCTCTTGAGTTACACAAAAAGCTTTCTACTAAACAACTTACTTATTAATATTTATCTAAATAGCCCCTAACTTTTATTTACTTGCTCTTTATTACCTTGCAAAACTATCTATTACACCTACTAAGTACTTCTAGTTTCTTTCCCGCAAAGTAGTTTCATACTTGTTCTAGGTAAAGTAAGCGTTTGTGTGTGTAGAGTTGTATCGGTGGTCGATAGAACTTGAGAGAAGATTAATTCTACCTTTAGCTCTTTGTTGGATTCGACACTCTTACTTATCAAAAAAGGCTACAAACGATCCCCTACACTTGAGGGTTATCAATGCCCCGGAAGCATCCCCTCTTTTGTCTCAATCCATCGGTATGTCACTTGGAGCTACATTTTTATTCATCACATGATATGAGTTTTGCTTGGAGCGTCTTGTGTTTTATTTGCTTTTGTTTTAGTTTTCCACAATCATTGTTTGATGGACACACCTACTTGAGAGAGACACATTCTCACCATGATTTGTTAGAATACTCTATGTGCTTCACTTATATCTTTTGAGCTAAGCAGTTGCTCTAGTGCTTCACTTATACTCCCCCCGTTCCTAAATTTAAGTCTTTTTAGAGATTCCACTATTGAACTACATACAAATGTATATAGACATGTTTTAGAGTATAGATTCACTCATTTTGCTCCGTATGTAGTCCCCTATTAGAATGTCTAAACAGACTTATATTTGGGAACGGAGGGAGTATCTTTTAGAGCACGGTGGCGTATAGATTTTATAGAAATAATTGCACTCTCGTTCTTCACTTAAATTTGTTTGAGAGTTTAATATATTGTGACGGTAATTTGCATGGGTTATAAGACTAGCCCGAAAATAATAGGTATTCAAGGAGTGCATAATCAAAACCTTCATATAACACATAAAAGAGAAATTGTGGGTTAATAATATTGATGTGGTAATATGAAAGGGCGTGACTGCATGGTTGTTGGTTAGTATAAATATCGATAGTTAAAGAGTGTTAATTCGATGTTCATCAAAATATTGGTTATGGCATGGTGATGATGTGTGAGCATTCTTATTCCTCTTTGAAATCCTAGTGCTATTTAGGTCGGGGGCGCGCGATTGTTAACTCCTACCAACCTCCTGCCTAGGGGCATGCGAGTAGTACTTTGCTTCGAGAGAGCTAATAAAGCTTTGGAATAAGTATGTGAGTTCTTTATGACTAATGTGAATCCATGGATGTACGCACACTCACCTTTTCATATATGCTAGCCTCTTCGGTACTGTGCATTGCCCATTCTCACCTCGAGGATCGGTGCAACTTTCGCCGGTGCATCCAAACCCCGTGACATGATACGCTCTGTTGCACATAAGCCTCATTATATCTTCCTCAAAACAGCCACCATACCTACCTATCATGGCATTTCCATAGCCATGCCGAGATATATTACCATGCAACTTCCATCGTTACATCATATGACTTGTGCACTCATTGTCATAATGCTTTGCATGATCATGTAGCTGACATAGTATTTGTGGCAAAACCACCGTTCATCATTGTTTACATATTACGCTAGATCATTGCACATCTTGCTACACTGCCAGAGGTATTCATATAAGAGTCATATTGTTTAGTAGTTTTTCATATCAAGTTGTAAGTAAATAAAAGTGTGATGATTATCATTATTAGAGCACTGTCTCAGTGAGGAAAGGATGATGGAGATAATGATTCACCCACAAGTCGGGATGAGACTCCGGACGAAAAAAAGAAAAAGAAAGAAAAAAAAGGAAAAAAAGGAAAAAGAAAAAGAAAAGAAATAAATGAGACATAAAGAGAGAAGGGACAGTGCTACTTCCTCTTTTTCCACACTCGTGCTTAGAGAAAGCATCATGTTTTTCATATAGAGAGTCCCATGTTTTGTAATTTTCATATACTAGTGGGAATTTTTCATTATAGAACTTGGCTTGTATATTCCGATGACGGGCTTCCTCAAATGCATGAGGTCTTCATGAGCAAGCAAGTTGGATGCACACCCACTTCATTTGAGCTTTCATACACTTATAGCTCTAGTGCATCCGTTGCATGGCAATCCCTACTCCTCGCATTGATATCGATTAATGGGCATCTCCATAGCCCGTTGATCCGCCTAGTTGATGCGAGACTTTCTTCTCCACTTTTACCCCTTTGAAACCTACCACCATATTATGTTGCACCTATATGTTATGTCCATGGTTCACGCTCATGTATTGAGTGAGGTACAAAATGAAGAAGTGCGTGAAAAAGTACGATCCAATTGCTTGGCTTAACACCGTGCTGCTTCACATTTGTATTTATGTGGTGAACACGGTGCCATGCCATGCTAATATGATAAAATGAACGGGGGGGGGGGGGGGGGGACATTCTTTAAGGATCGTATATTTTGAAAGTTGATGATTGTGTTATTTATTCTTATGGATATTACTATGTTAATGTTTGTTGATTCATCGTTTCTCAATGATCATACCTGAAAAGATTACATGTTGGGTAGCATGTCATATCAAAAATTCTATTTTTATTATTACCTACTCGAGGACGAGCAGGAATTAAGCTTGGGGATGTTGATACGTCTCCAACGTAATCTACAATTTTTGATTGTTCCCATGCTATTATTATCATTCTAGGATGCTTTTTAGCTAACTACTTGTTGTTTTATATTAGTTTTAACACTAACCTATTAACCCAGTGCCAAGTGTCAGTTGCTGTTTTCTGCGTGTTTTTGGCTTTTCAGGAATACTGTACCAAATGAAGTCCAAATACCCCGAAACTTTTTGATTATTTTTTCTGGACCAAAATAAGACCTGGAAGTTTCGGAGGAAGACCGGAGGGCACACGAGGTGCCCCCAAGCCATCAGGGTGTGCCCAGGGGGGTGGTCGCGCCCTGATAGCTTGGGGCCACCTCCCTGGCCCTCTGGCATCGTTCTCTGGCCTATAAATTCTCTAATATCTAGAAAACCCTAGAGAGTATCTTGAAACACTTTTTTCGCCGCTGCATGTCTTTGTTCCGTCGTGTGCACATCTGGAGCCCTGTTCCGGTGCCCTGTCGGAGGGGGGGTCAATCACGGAGAGCCTCTACATCACCCTGATACGTCTCCAACGTATCGATAATTTATGAAGTATTCATGCCATATTCACCCATGTTTACAATACTTTTATATGGCTTTGATGCACTTTACATGATTTATTTAGAACTAACCCGGACTGACGCTGTTTTCAGCAGAATTACCGTGGTGTTGTTTTTGTGCAAAAAATTAAAGTTCTCGGAATTGCCCGAAACTTTTTGGTGATTTTTTCTGGAGGAAATAAGCCATATTGGAGCAAAGAACCACCGGAGGGGAGCCACACGTGGGGCACAAGCCATCAGGGCGCCCCCCTAGGCCGCGCCCTGATATGTGGTGGGCCCCACGTGGCTCCATTGCGCGTGATTCCAACGCTGAAAAATCCTACAAATCCTAGAAACCCCAGAAATAAACAGAGACTCTCCGTTTCGCCACCGCAACTCTCTGTATAGACGAAAAACCAATCTGGAGCCGTTCCAGTACCCTGCCGGAGAGGGGAAACCATCACCGGTGGCCATCTTCATCATCCCGATGGAGGCCATGACTAGGAGGGAGTAGTTCACCCTCGGGGCTGAGGGTATGTACCGGTAGCTATGTGTTCAATCTCTCTCTCTCTCTCTCTCTCATGTTCTTGAGATGTCACAATCTTGATGTATCACGGGCATTGTTAATATATTCGGATCATATGATGTTATTCCCTTGCTACCTTGTTGTGATGAATTGAATCTTTACCTATGAGATCTCGTTATGTTGGATTGAATATTTTGGTTTGAGAACACTTGATGTACGTCTTGCGTGGGATACCCGTAGTGACATTGGGGTATTCTATTGATTCACTTGATATATGTTGAGGCATCAACTTGCAGATTCCGGTGACCTTGGGGATCTATGCATAGGGGTTGATTGCACGTTTTCATACCACGTTCTCCGATAGAAATCTTGGGGTTCTCCTTTAAGTTCTTTGTGTTGGATTGAATATGATAGACCTGAAATTGTTTGATGCATGTCACATAATTTACCCACGGATACTTGAGGTGACATTGGAGTATCTAGGTGACATTAGGGTTGATTGATATGTATCACTGGTGTTGTTCTAGTACGAACTCTAGGGCTGTTTGTGACACTTATAGGAATAGCCCAAAAGATTGATCGGAAAGAATAACTTTGAGGTGGTTGTACTACCTACGCCAATTTCATCTTATTGTTCTCCGCTAGATAGGAACTTTGGAGTGATTCTTTGTTGCGCGTTGAGGGATGATCATATGATTCAACTATGTTAGCATTGTTGGGAGATTGCACTAGTGAAAGTATGAACCATAGGCCTTGTTTCCAAGCATTAATATATCATTTTGCTCGCTGTTTACTATTTATTACCTTGCTGTTTTTATATTTTCAGATTACAAAAACCTATATCTACCATCCATATTGCACTTGTATCACCATCTCTTCGCCGAACTAGTGCACCTATACAATTTGCCATTGTATTGGGTGTGTTGGGGACACAAGAGATTTCTTGTATTTGATTGCAGGGTTGTTTGAGAGAGACCATCTTCATCCTACACCTCCCACGGATTGATAAACCTTAGGTCATCCACTTGAGGGAAAATTGCTACTATCCTACATAACTCTGCGCTTGGAGGCCCAACAAAGTCTACAAGAATAAAGTTGCGTAGTAGACATCACACCCTTTCTTCTCCCATGGTGATGTGTGAGTAGTTCACCGCATACCTACAGGTCCGTAGTTAGTACCTAGATGGCTATCTCTCTCTCTATGTTCTTCATTGCCAAGATCACCGCGAATCACGCGGTGATCTATCTTATGTAATTCAATCTTTGCGGTGTGTTTGCTGGGATCCGATGAATTGTGGGTTTATTATTAGATTATTCATGAAAATATATTGAATACTTGCTGGTATTTTATTTGCATGATTGTTATAGCTGATGGAAATATGCCCTAGAGGCAATAATAAAGTTGTTATTATTTTATATTTCCTTGTTCATGATAAAGGTTTATTATTCATGCTAGAATTGTATTGACCGGAAACTTAAATACATGTGTGAATACATAAACAAATACCGTGTCCCTAGTGAGCCTCTACTAGACTAGCTCGTTGATCAAAGATGGTTAAGGTTTCCTAACCATAGACATGAGTTGTCATTTGATAACGGGATCACATCATTAGGAGAATGATGTGATGGACAAGACCCATCCGTTAGCTTAGCATATGATCGTTCTGTTTATTGCTACTGCTTTCTTGAATGTCAAATACATGTTCCTCAGACCATGAGATCATGCAACTCCCGGATATCGAAGGAATACCTTGTGTGCTATCAAACGTCACAACGTAACTGGGTGATCATAAAGATGCTCTACAGGTATCTCCGAAGGTGTCCGTTGAGTTGGCATGGATTGAGACTGGGATTTGTCACTCCGTGTTTCGGAGAGGTATCTCTGGGCCCTCTCGGTAATGCACATCATAAGAAGCTTGCAAGCAAAGTGACTAAGGAGTTAGTTACGGGATGATGTATTACGGAACGAGTAAAGAGACTTGCTGGTAACAAGATTGAACTAGGTATGGAGATACCGACGATCGAATCTCAGGCAAGTAACATACCAACGGACAAAGGGAATTACGTATGTTGTCATTGCGGTTCGACCGATAAGATCTTCGTGGAATATGTAGGAACCAATATGAGAATCCAGGTTCCGCTATTGGTTATTGACCGGAGAGGCGTCTCAGTCATGTCTACATCATTCCCGAACCCGTAGGGTCCGCACGCTTAACGTTCGTTGACAATATAGTGTTATATGAGTTATGTGAATTGGTAACCGAATATTGTTCGGAGTCCCGGATGAGATCCCGGACGTCACGAGGAGTCTCGGAATGGTCGAAAGGTAAAGATTTATATATGGGAAGTCATATTTTGGGTTCCGGAAAAAGGTGCAGTTTTTTCGGTATTGTACCGGGAAGCTTCCAGAAGGTTCCGGAGGATTCCGGAGGGGTCCGGAAGTCCACAAGTGGGTCCACCACGTCCCAAAGGGCTGGCATGGGCTAAGGGGAGGCGCCCTGGCCTTATTGGTCCAGGCGCACCAAGTCCTCAAAAGCCCACGCAGCTAGGGATGGAAAAAAGGGAGAGTCCTAGTAGGAATAGGATTGGACTTTGGAGTCCAAGTCCACGAACTATTCACGGTTACTGTTCACGTGGCACTATTCCTTCTACTCCAAGCCCCTACACATATATAAATAGAGGAGAGGGGGCGCCCCAAAGTACATAACATTGTCTTAGCCGTGTGCGGCGCCCCCCTCCACAGTTTCGTCCCTCGGTCATATTTTCGCAGTGCTTGGGCGAAGCCCTGCGGAGATAGCATCACCATCATCATCACCACGCCGTCGTGCTGCCGGAACTCATCCACTACCTCGCCGTCTTGCTGGATCAATAAGTCGAGGACGTCACCGAGCTAAACGTGTGCTGAACGCGGAGGTGCCGTACGTTCGGTGCTCGCTCGGTTGGATCGTGAAGTTGTTCGACGACATCAACCGCGTTGTTCTAACGCTTCCGCTTACGGTCCACGAGGGTACGTAGACACACTCCCCCTCTCGTAGCTATGCATCTCCATGGATAGATCTTGCGTGTGCATAGAATTTTTTTTGTTTTCCATGCAACGTTCCCCAACAGTGGCATCATGAGCCTGGTCTATGCGTAGATGATATGCACGAGTAGAACACAAAGAGTTGTGGGCGGTGATCGTCATACTGCTTACCACCAACGTCTTATTTTGATTCAGCGATATTGTAAGATGAAGCGGCCCGGACCAACCTTACATGTCCACGTACATGAGACCGGTTCCACCGACAGACATGCAACTTGTTTTGCATAAAGGTGGCTGGCGGGTGTCTGTTTCTCCTACTTTAGTTGAATCGAATTTGACTGCGGCCAGTCCTTGTTGAAGGTTAAAACAGCAAACTTGATAAATCACCGTTGTGGTTTTGTGCCGTAGGTAAGAACGGTTCTTGCTAGAAGCCCGTAGCAGCCACGTAAAACTTGCAACAACAAAGTAGAGGACGTCTAACTTGTTTTTGCAGGGTATGCTGTGATGTGATATGGTCAAGACATGATGTGATATACATTATTGTATGAGATGATCATGTTTTGTAATTTATCGGCAACCGGCAGGAGCCTTATGGTTGTCTCTTTATTGTATGAAATGCAAGCGCCATGCAATTGCTTTACTTTATCGCTATGCGTTAGCAATAGTTGTAGAAACAATAGTTGGCGAGACGACCACGACACAACGATGGAGATCAAGGTGTCGAGCCGGTGACGATGGAGATCATGACGATGCTTTGGAGATGGAGATCAAAAGCACAAGATGATGGCCATATCATGTCACGTATTTTGATTGCATGTGATGTTTATCCTTTATGCATCTTATTTTGCTTAGAACGACGGTAGCATTATAAGATGATCCCTTCACTAAATTTCAAGATAAAAGTGTTCTCCCTGAGTATGCACCGTTGCTAAAGTTCGTCGTTTCGAAGCATCTCGTGATGATCGGGTGTGATAGATTCTACGTTCACATACAATGGGTGTAAGCCAGTTTTACACAAGCAGAATACTTGGGTTAAACTTGACGAGCCTAGCATGTACAGACATGGTCTCGGAACACTGGAGACCGAAAGGTCGAACATGAGTCATATAGTAGATATGATCAACATGGAGATGTTCACCATTGATGACTATCCCATCTCACGTGATGATCGGACATGGGCTAGTTGATTTGGATCATGTAACACTTAGTTAACTTGAGGGATGTTAATTTAAGTGGGAGTTCATTAGTAATTTGATTAATTGAACTTAATTTATCATGAACTTAGTCTTGATAGTTTCTTTGCATATCTATGTTGTAGATAAATGGCCCATGCTACTGTTCCGTTGAATTTTAATGCGTTCCTAGAAAAGCTAAGTTGAAAGATGATGGTAGCAACTACACGGACTGGGTCCGTAACTTGAGGATTATCCTCATTGCTGCACAGAAGAATTATGTCCTTGATGCACCGCTAGGTGATGGACCTGCTGCAGGAGCTGCTGCAGACGTTGTGAACGCCTGGCAGGCTCGATTTGATGACTACTCGATAGTTCAGTGTGCCATGCTCTACGGCTTAGAACCGGGACTGCAAAAGCATTTTGAACGCCACGGAGCATATGCGATGTTCCAAGAGCTGAAATTGATATTTCAAGCTAATGCCCGGGTTGAGAGATATGAAGTCTCCAACAAGTTCTTTAGCTGTAAGATGGAGGAGAACAGTTCTGTCAGTGAACACATACTCAGAATGTCTGGATACCACAACCACTTGACTCGGCTGGGAATTGATCTTCCGGTTGAGAGTGTTATTGACAGAGTTCTTCAGTCACTGCCACCAAGCTATAAAGGCTTCGTGATGAACTATAATATGCAAGGGATGGAGAAGACAATTCCCGAGCTCTTCGCGATGCTGAAATCAACGGAGGTAGAAATCAAGAAGGAGCATCAAGTGTTGATGGTTAACAAAACCACTAGTTTCAAGAAAAAGGGCAAGGGAAAGAAGGGGAACTTCAAGAAGAACGGCAAGCAAGTTGCCGCTCCCACGAAGAAACCCAAAGCTGGACCCAGTCCTGAAACAGAGTGCTTCTACTGCAAAGGGACTGGTCACTAGAAGCGGAACTGCCCCAAGTATTTGGCGGATAAGAAGGATGGCAAAGTGAGCAAAGGTATATTTGATATACATGTTATTGATGTGTTCCTCACTAATGCTCACAGTAGCGCCTGGGTATTTGATACTGGTTCGGTTGCTCATATTTGTAACTCGAAACAGGAGCTACGGAATAAGCGAAAATTGGCTAAGGACGAGGTGACGATGCGCGTCGGGAATGGTTCCAAGGTTGATGTGATCGCCGTCGGCACGCTACCTCTACATCTACCTTCGGGATTAGTTTTAGACCTCAATAATTGTTATTTGGTGCCAGCGTTGAGCATGAACATTATATCTGCATCTTGTTTATTGCGAGACGGTTATTCATTTAAGTCAGAGAATAATGGTTGTTCTATTTATATGAGTAACATCTTTTATGGTCACGCACCTTTTGTGAATGGTCTATTCTTGTTGAATCTCGATCGTAGTGATACACATATTCATAATATTGATGCCAAAAGATGCAAAGTTGATAATGATAGTGCAACATACTTGTGGCACTGCCGTTTAGGTCATATTGGTGTAAAGCGCATGAAGAAACTCCATGCGGATGGACTTTTGGAATCTCTTGATTATGAATCATTTGATACTTGCGAACCATGCCTCATGGGCAAGATGACTAAAACTCCGTTCTCTGGAACAATGGAGCGAGCTACTGATTTGTTGGACATAATACATACCGATGTATGCGGTCCGATGAATGTTGAAGCACGCGGCGGGTATCATTATTTTCTAACCTTCACAGATGATTTGAGTAGATATGGGTATATCTACTTGATGAAACACAAGTCTGAAACATTTGAAACGTTCAAAGAATTTCAGAGTGAAGTAGAGAATCATCGTAACAAGAAAATAAAGTTTCTACGATCTAATCGCGGAGGCGAATATTTGAGTTACGAGTTTGGCCTTCATTTAAGAAAATGTGGAATTGTTTCACAACTCACGCCACCTGGAACACCACAGCGCAATGGTGTGTCCGAACGTCGTAACCGTACTTTATTGGATATGGTGCGTTCTATGATGTCTCTTACCGATTTGCCACTATCGTTTTGGGGTTATGCATTAGAGACAGCTGCATTCACGTTAAATAGGGCACCGTCTAAATCCGTTGAGACGACACCATATTAACTATGGTTTGGCAAGAAACCTAAGCTGTCGTTTCTTAAAGTTTGGGGATGCGATGCTTATGTGAAAAAGCTTCAACCTGATAAGCTCGAACCCAAAGCGGAGAAGTGCGTCTTCATAGGATACCCTAAAGAAACAATTGGGTACACCTTCTACCACAGATCCGAAAGCAAGGTCTTTGTTGCCAAGAATGGGTCCTTTCTAGAGAAGGAGTTTCTCTCGAAAGAAGTGAGTGGGAGGAAAGTAGAACTTGATGAGGTAATTGTACCTTCTCTCGAATTGGAAAGTAGCTCATCAGAGAAAACCGTTCCCGTGATGCCTACACCAATAAGAGAGGAAGATAATGATAAAGATCATGAAACTTCAGATCAAGTTACTACTGAACTTCGTAGGTCGACCAGAGTACGTTCCGCACCAGAGTGGTACGGTAATCCTGTTCTGGAAGTTATGTTGTTAGACAACAGCGAACCTACGAACTATGAAGAAGCTATGATAAGCCCGGATTTCGACAAATGGCTTGAGGCCATGAAATCTGAGATAGGATCCATGTATGAGAACAAAGTGTGGACTTTGGTGGACTTGCCCGATGATCGGCAAGCCATTGAGAATAAATGGATTTTTAAGAGGAAGACATATGCTGATGGTAATATCACTGTCTACAAAGCTCAACTTGTCGCGAAAGGTTTTCGACAAGTTCAAGGGGTTGACTACGATGAGACTTTCTCACCCGTAGCGATGCTTAAGTCTGTCCGAATCATGTTAGCAATTGCCGCATTTTATGATTATGAAATCTGGCAAATGGATGTCAAAACTGCATTCCTTAATGGTTTTCTCAAAGAAGAGTTGTATATGATGCAACCAGAAGGTTTTGTCGATCCTAAGGGTGCTAACAAAGTGTGCAAGCTCCAGCGATCCATCTATGGACTGGTGCAAGCATCTCGGAGTTGGAATATACGCTTTGATGAGGTGATCAAAGCATATGGTTTTGTACAGACTTACGGTGAAGCCTGTATTTACAAGAAAGTGAGTGGGAGCTCTGTAGCATTTCTAATATTATATGTGGATGACATATTGTTGATTGGAAATGATATAGAATTTCTGGATGGCATAAAGGGATACTTGAATAAGAATTTTTCAATGAAAGACCTCGGTGAAGCTGCTTATATATTGGGCATCAAGATCTATAGGGATAGATCAAGACGCTTGATAGGACTTTCACAAAGCACATACCTTGACAAAGTTTTGAAGAAGTTCAAAATGGATCAGTCAAAGAAAGGGTTCTTGCCTGTCTTGCAAGGTGTGAAGTTGAGTCAGACTCAATGCCCGACCACGGCAGAAGATATAGAGAAAATGAAAGTCATTCCCTATGCCTCAGCCATAGGTTCTATTATGTATGCCATGCTGTGTACCAGACCTGATGTGTGCCTTGCCATAAGTTTGGCAGGGAGGTACCAGAGTAATCCAGGAGTGGATCACTGGACAGCGGTCAAGAATATCCTGAAGTACCTGAAAAGGACCAAGGACATGTTTCTCGTTTATGGAGGTGACGAAGAGCTCGTCGTAAAGGGTTACGTCGATGCAATCTTCGACATTGATCCGGATGACTCTAAGTCACAAACTGGATACATATTTATATTAAATGGTGGAGCTGTCAGTTGGTGCAGTTCCAAGCAGAGCGTCGTGGCGAGATCTACGTGTGAAGCGGAATACATAGCTGCTTCGGAAGCAGCACATGAAGGAGTCTGGATGAAGGAGTTCATATCCGATCTAGGTGTAATACCTAGTGCATCGGGTCCAATGACAATCTTTTGTGACAACACTAGAGCAATTGCCATAGCCAAGGAGCCCAGGTTTCACAAAAAGACCAAACACATCAAGAGACGCTTCAACTCCATTCGTGAATATGTCAAGGATGGAGACATAGAAATTTGCAAAGTACACACGGATCTGAATGTGGCAGACCCGTTGACTAAGCCTCTTCCACGAGCAAAACATGATCAGCACCAAGACTCCATGGGTGTTAGATTCATTACTATGTAATCTAGATTATTGACTCTAGTGCAAGTGGGAGACTGATGGAAATATGCCCTAGAGGCAATAATAAAGTTGTTATTATTTTATATTTCCTTGTTCATGATAAAGGTTTATTATTCATGCTAGAATTGTATTGACCGGAAACTTAAATACATGTGTGAATACATAAAAAAATACCGTGTCCCTAGTGAGCCTCTACTAGACTAGCTCGTTGATCAAAGATGGTTAAGGTTTCCTAACCATAGACATGAGTTGTCATTTGATAACGGGATCACATCATTAGGAGAATGATGTGATGGACAAGACCCATCCGTTAGCTTAGCATATGATCGTTCTGTTTATTGCTACTGCTTTCTTGAATGTCAAATACATGTTCCTCAGACCATGAGATCATGCAACTCCCGGATATCGAAGGAATACCTTGTGTGCTATCAAATGTCACAACGTAACTGGGTGATCGTAAAGATGCTCTACAGGTATCTCCGAAGGTGTCCGTTGAGTTGGCATGGATCGAGACTGGGATTTGTCACTCCGTGTTTCGGAGAGGTATCTCTGGGCCCTCTCGGTAATGCACATCATAAGAAGCTTGCAAGCAAAGTGACTAAGGAGTTAGTTACGGGATGATGTATTACGGAACGAGTAAAGAGACTTGCCGGTAACAAGATTGAACTAGGTATGGAGATACCGACGATCGAATCTCAGGCAAGTAACATACCGACGGACAAAGGGAATTACGTATGTTGTCATTGCGGTTCGACCGATAAGATCTTCGTGGAATATGTAGGAACCAATATGAGAATCCAGGTTCCGCTATTGGTTATTGACCGGAGAGGCGTCTCAGTCATGTCTACATCATTCCCGAACCCGTAGGGTCCACACGCTTAACGTTCGTTGACAATATAGTGTTATATGAGTTATGTGAATTGGTAACCGAATATTGTTCGGAGTCCCGGATGAGATCCCGGACGTCACGAGGAGTCTCGGAATGGTCGAGAGGTAAAGATTTATATATGGGAAGTCATATTTTGGGTTCCGGAAAAAGGTGCAGTTTTTTCAGTATTGTACCGGGAAGCTTCCAGAAGGTTCCGGAGGATTCCGCAGGGGTCCGGAAGTCCACAAGTGGGTCCACCACGTCCCAAAGGGCTGGCATGGGCTAAGGGGAGGCGCCCTGGCCTTATTGGGCCAGGCGCACCAAGTCCTCAAAAGCCCACGCAGCTAGGGATGGAAAAAAGGGAGAGTCCTAGTAGGAATAGGATTGGACTTTGGAGTCCAAGTCCACGTACTATTCACGGTTACTGTTCACGTGGCACTATTCCTTCTACTCCAAGCCCCTACACATATATAAATAGAGGAGAGGGGGCGCCCCAAAGTACATAACATTGTCTTAGCCGTGTGCGGCGCCCCCCTCCACAGTTCCGTCCCTCGGTCATATTTTCGCAGTGCTTGGGCGAAGCCCTGCGGAGATAGCATCACCATCATCATCACCACGCCGTCGTGCTGCCGGAACTCATCCACTACCTCGCCGTCTTGCTGGATCAAGAAGTCGAGGACGTCACCGAGCTGAACATGTGCTGAACGCGGAGGTGCCGTACGTTCGGTGCTCGGTCGATTGGATCGTGAAGTTGTTCAACGACATCAACCGCGTTGTTCTAACGCTTCCGCTTACGGTCTACGAGGGTACGTAGACACACTCCCCCTCTCGTAGCTATGCATCTCCATGGATAGATCTTGCGTGTGCATAGAATTTTTTTTGTTTTCCATGGAACGTTCCCCAACAATAGCTTCGTAATGCTCTCCGATCTATCGGTTTGGTTTGGCCCACTAGATTGATTTATCTTCAAGTGGGAGTGGTGCGTTGTAGTGGGTTGAATCTTCTGGTGCTCAATCCCAGTGACATAAAGGGACATGAAACGTATTTTATTGCTGCCACTAAGGGTAAAACGATGGGGTTTATTCATATTGATTGGATTTACTTTGTCTACATCATGTCATCATCCTCCAAGCATTACTCCATTTTTACTTAATACTCTAGATGCATGCTGGATAGTGGTCGATGGGTGGAGTAATAGTAGTAGATGCAGGCAAGAGTCGGTCTAATTTTTTATGGACATGATGCCTATATACATGATCATTATTGTGAATAAATATTGTATAACTATGCGCTTTTCTATCAATTGCCCAACAGTAAAAAAATTACCCACTGTATGCCTTCTGCGCGAGAGAAGCCTCTAGCGAACACTATGGCCCCCGGGTGTCCTCACAATTATAGTTACAAAAACGCGAAATACCTTGGTGCCATTATTTACTTTTCTTTTTATTTACAATTTATATTTATCAAATTATCTATCTATCACTACCTATCGCTTGCAAGTAACGAGTTCAAGGGGATTGACAACCCTCTTGGCCGCGTTGGGTGCAAGTGTTTGCTCTTTTGTGCGTAGGCGCTGAACACAGGAATTTGCGTGGTTCTCCTACTGGTTCGACAACCTTGGTTCTCACTGAGGGAAATACTTACCTTTGCTTTGCTGCATCACCCCCTCCTCTTCGGGGAAAATCCCAATGCAGATTACAAGTATCAGCCACCTCTAAACATTCAAATAAACATTCATTTTGTGTGCTCGTACCGCTCATGGAGCGATGGGGCGATTAGTATCTTCCATGCTAAGAGAATTATTCTCAAGATGAGCATTTATTTGCCTGTCATTGCATGAGAGAGGCTGGTAAATGATAACCCACAAGTATAGGGGATCGGAACAGTTTTCGAGGGTAGAGTATTCAACCCAAATTTATAGATTCGACACAAGGGGAGCCAAAGAATATTTGCAAGTATTAGCAGTTGAGTTGTCAATTCAACCACACTTGGAGATTAAATACCTGCAACAGAGTGATCAGTAGCACAGTAATATGTTAGTTTTGATAGCAGTAGTAACAGTAACGGTAACGGTAACAGTGATAGCAATGATTTTGTAGCAGTTGGAACAGTAGCAATAGCAATAGTAACTTAGCAAGAACAATATGTGGAAAACTCGTAGGCATTGGATCGGTGAATTTGTTGGATGATATTCATCATATAACAGTCATAACCAAGGGCGACACGGAATTAGCTCCAGTTCATAAATATAATGTAGGCATGTATTTCGTAAATAGTCATACGTGCTTATGGAAAAGAACTTGCGTGACATCTTTTGTCCTACCCTCCCGTGGCAGTGGGGTCCATAAGGAAACTAAGGTATATTAAGGCCTCCTTTTAATAGAGAACCTGAACAAAGCATTAACACATAGTGAATACATGAACTCCTCAAACTACGGTCATCACCGGAAAGTATCCCGATTATTGTCACCCCGGGGTTTACGGATCATAACACATAGCAGGTGCATATGACTAGCAAGATCGGATCAAGAACATAGATATAATGGTGATAACATAAACGGTTCAGATCTGAAATCATGGCACTCAGGCCCTAGTGACAAGCATTGAGCAAGCCAAAGTCATAGCAACATCAATCTCAGAACATAGTAGATACTAGGGATCAAGCCCTAATAAAACTAACTCGATTACATGATGAATCTCATCCAACTCCTCACCGACCAGCGAGCCTACGAAGGAATTACGGACTCCCGGTGGGGAGCATCATGGAACTGGCGATGAAGGAGGGTTGGTGATGACGAAGACCGAAGTTTCCCCTCTTCGGAGCCTCGAACGGACTCCAGATCTGGCCTCCCGATGAAGAACAGGAGGTGGTGGCGGCTCCGTCTCATGAAACGCGATAAAACTTCCTCCCTCATTTTTCTCCCCGAAAAGGAATTAGGGTCAGGGGGCCACGAGGTGACCACAACCCACCAGGGCGCGCCTGGAGGGGGTGGCGTGCCCTGGTGTATCGTGCCCAGCCAGGGCACCCCCTCCGGTGGCTCTTGGTTCCAGTATTTTTCTTTTATTCTGAAATAAATCTCCAAAAAGTTTCGTCCAATTCCGAGAACTTTTATTTCTGCACAAAAATAACACCATGGTAGTTCTGCTGAAAAGAGCGTCAGTCCGGGTTTGTTTCATTCAAATCATGCAAATTAGAGTCCAAAACAAGAGCAAAAGCGTTAGGAAAAGTAGATACGACAGAGACGTATCAACTCCCCCAAGCTTAACCCATTGCTTGTCCTCAAGCAATTCAGTTGACAAACTGAAAGTGAAAAAGAAAAACTTTTACGAACTCTTTTGTTCTTGTTTACATAAATATGCTTAAGTAGCACCCAGGTTTTCAGCAAAGATCATGACTAACCATGTCAACAATAACTCATATCAATGGCATAATCAACTAGAGAGTAATAATAAAATATCTCAAGTGCCAACACTTTGTCAAAACGGTCATGATATAATATGACAATAGTGGTATCTCGCTAGCCCTTTCTGAGACCGCAAAACATAAATGTAGAGTACCTCCAAAGTTCAAGCAGCGACTAAACATTGTAATTCATGGTAGAAAAGATCTAGTCATGATGCATCCAATATTAACTATACACAATGCATGAGGATGACAATAGTGCTCTCAGATCAGGCGCTTATTTGAGAAGGTGATGACTCAACATAAAAGTAAATAGATAGTCCCTTCACAGAGGGAAGCAGGGATTTGCAGAGGTGCCAGAGCTCAAAGCTTAAATCGGAGATAAATATAATTTTGGGAGGTGCACCCTTCCTGTCAACGTTACGACCAAGAGTTATCAATATCTTCCATGCTAAACACATTAGCGGCGGTTCCCAAGCGGTAAAAGTAAAGGTTTACTCCCCATCCACCAACAAACACACTCCACGGCTAGCCGAATCCATGGGTACCGTCCATACCAACAACATTCCTGGGGGAGTTTTGTTTAATTATTTTCAATTTTTGATTCTGGGACTGGGAATCCCTATTACCGCTCCTCTCGTGCAAGGACGAGTGAATAAACACTCATCATGAGAATAACCCGCTTAACATGGAAGATACTGACCGCCCCCTCTCGCTCCATGAGCGGTCCAGGCACACAAAACAGATGTTCATTTTAAATTTTAGAGGTGGCACATGCAAATTTACTTGGAACGGCAGGGTAATACCGCATAAGGTAGATATAGTGGACTCATCTGGAATAACTTTGGTTTAAGTATTTTGATGCACAAGCAGTATTCCCGCTTAGTATAGGTGAAGGCTAGCAAATAGGTTGAGAAGTGGCCAGCTAGAGAGCGAAAACGGTCATGAACATGCGTTATGCATAATCAACATGAATACTAGCATGAGTAGGATATAAACACCATGAACATAAATATCATAGAGGCTATGTTGGTTTCTATTCAACTACATGCGTGAACATGTGCCAAGTCAAGCCACTTGAAACATTCAGAGGAGGATACCATATCATCATACTACATCACAACCATTTTAATGCATGTTGACATCCAAGATAAATCATTATCCACTCCTAGATACTTAAGAATGGCATGAGCAACTATAATCTCTAATTGTCATTGCAAACATGTTTGATCATAATATGCCGAATCATGGATACTAGGTTAAACACATTTACAAAAACAAAAACAAGTTGAGCTCATACCCGCTTCTCTCTGCCACAGTCACTTCATCAAATATCATCATTATTGCCTTTCACTTGCACGACCAAATGATATAAAAAATAATAACAGTGCAACAGTGCCGTGGACTAAGCTGGAATCTGCAAACATTTTATTCAAAAGGAGAAGACAAAGTAATTTGGGCTCTTTGTTAGATTAACAATAATGCATATGAGAGCCACTCAACATTTTCATCGTTGTCTTCTCCTTGGTACGACTCAAATAAAAGGAAAAGAATTTCAGAGAAACACACTAAAATATTTTTTTTAGAGTTTTTGGTTTTTCTTAAAGAAAGCAAATCAAAGAAGGAAAAGCAAAGACGAGAAAAACTATTTACACGGGAAAACTCCCAACAAGTAAAAGAAGAAACGAGAAATCTTTTTGGGTTTTCTTTTGATACTACAATTGATTTAAACTAGAAAGAAAAACCGAAAAGAAGCAAGAAATATTTTTGGATTTTCTCAAAGTTTTTCAAACACGCAAGAAGAAAGCAAGAAAATAAATCGAGGAAGGATAATACAATGAAAAAGTGTAGACACCGACAACTGGAATGAAATGTGTAAACATGAATATAATGTCGGTGGAAATACGTACTCCCCCAAGCTTAGGCTTTTGGCTTAGCTTGGTAATCACCATCCGTAATAGCCATCCGGTCCTATGTGGAGGTGCTGTGGCGGCAGCACCTGAGCGTCCCACTACTGGGGCTCCTCCTCAGCAGCTTCCAGTTCGTTCCGGTAAGCAAAAATGTCCTCTGGCATGACCCTGTATCCGTTCCTGGCAATAGAATCAAACAAAGCAGGTGCAGGCAATGGGATAATATCACGGGTAACCTTGCTGAATACTAATATGTAGCAAATGTTATGAAAAGAATCAGCAACATCAATAAATTGATGATCCTCCAATGCCTTGTGACCTAGAAAAACTCGGGGCAAGGGATAATCATGTTGGCGAATCTGAACATTAAAGTGACTCGCTAAGCGAGTAGCATAAATACCACCATCTATCTTGCCCTTAGTCCTGTTAAGGTGTAGGCGACGTGCAATAATAACCCCTAGGCTAATGGTGTGATCATTGTGCAGTGCACGGCGTAAAATGGCGAGGTCGGGGGCACTAGGTGCACCGACCTTCTCCCTAGCGGTTAAACACTTCGCGATGAATAAAGCAAAGTAATGCACAGAAGGAAACTGCAAACTGGTGGCAGTGGCATTTGACACGCCTCTTTCATCACCCACTGTCAAAGTGAGGAGAAAGTCCTCAAAATCCGCTGGTCTAGGCTCTCTTAATTCCCCATCAGAAGGGATCAAACATATGTCACAAAAGTCGGTGAGCGGTATCTAACGGGTTTCGGCATATAAATTAAACTGCACCTCAGGAGGATTATTCCTACTCAGAAAATGAAAATTTTGCACACAGGAATTTGTAAGGAGGTGGTGTTGGTCACACTCAGCTGCGAGGAAGTCGGTCAGCCCAACATTTGCAACGAATTGGGCAAACTCTTGATGGAACCCGGCCTCCTCCATGAAGGCATTATGCGGCCATTCGCGCGGTCGCACCTCCGCCGTTCTTGGAGTGTTGAGGTCATTGTCCGATGATTCCCCAATGACTCCTTTAGCATTCTTCTTGGAGGAAAACTTCCTAAAGGAACTCATCTTATTCCTATAAATAAATTTCTGAAAAATTTAGTCTACAAATTTTTTTTGTCAACAAAACTTCGTAAGATTGATAGCAACTACTCCTAAGGATGCCTAGAGGCCATATTAAGCATTCAAACTACTTAGAACTCTAAGAATTCAACATGCAAGGCCATCTATAGCAGCACCAAGAGTAGCTAATTATTCTAAAAATAAACCACTAAATCAAAAACTAATTGGAGCAATGGAGGAGTCACATACCAAGTAGCAATCCCCCAAAACAGTTTTGGAAACGGAGCTTCGAGCAAAGAGATCGAAATCCACGGGTTTGAGAGCAAGAACATGAGAGAGAGAGAGAGCTATGGTGATTTTTTCTGGAGGTAGGAGGTGGAATGGGCTAAAGAGATAAGTGAGGGGACCCACGTGGGGACCACAACCCACTAGGGTGCGCCTGGGGTTGCTGGCACGCCCTGGTGTCTCGTGGACACCAGGTGCACCCCCCTCTGATGTTATTTGCACCAGAAATTCAGAAATATTCAGAAAAAAAATCGTGTTAAATTTTCGAAACATTCTGAGAACTTTTATTTTTTTGGGTCATTTTTATTGCACGGAGAAATCAGAAAACAGGATAAACTTGGCATTTTATTTTACATGACTAAGAAGAATAGAAAACAAAAGGTGGGAGCAGAAGGTTGTGCTTACTAGATTCATCAACTTCATACCTCTCAAAAATGATCCATTACCGTTGATATGAAAAGTGACTTTGCTTTTATTGCAATCAATAACAGCCCCTGCAGTATTAAAAAAGGGTCTACCAAGGATAATCGACATGTTGTCGTCCTCGGGCATCTCAAGAATAACAAAGTCTGTTAAGATAGTAACATTTGCAACAACAATGGGAACATCATCACAAATACCGATAGGTATGGCAGTTGATTTGTCAGCCATTTGCAAAGATATTTCAGTAGGTGTGAGTTTATTCAAATCAAGTCTTTTGTATAAAGAGAAAGGCATAACACTAACACCAGCTCCCAAATCACACAAAGCAGTTTTGACATAATTTCTTTTAATGGAGCAAGGTATAGTTGGTATTCTAGGATCTCCAAGTTTTTTAGGTACTCCATCCTTAAAAGAATAATTAGCAAGCATGGTGGAGATTTCATCTTCAGGTATCTTTCTTTTGTTAGTGATGATGTCTTTCATGTATTTTGCATAAGGGGACATCTGTAAAACATCAGTTAAGCGGGTACGCAAAAAGACTGGCCTAATCATTTCAGCAAAGCGTTCAAATTCTTCATCATCCTTTTTCTTAGAAGGTTTAGGTGGAAAGGGCATGGGTTTCTGGACCCATGGCTCTCTTTCTTTACCATGTTTTCTAGCCACAAAGTCTCTTTTATCATATCGTTTATTTTTAGGTTGTGGGTTATCAAGATCAACAGCAGGTTCTATTTCAACATCATTATCTGGTTCTTTATCATTGTTCGGTTGAGTATCTTCATGAACATCATCATTATCATTTTCATTATCACTAGGTGAATGTTCATTACCAAATTGAGTTTCAGCATCAGAAATAGAGACATCATTATCTTTGATACGTCTCCACGTATCTATAATTTTTTTATGGTTCCATGATGTTATATTATCATTCTTGGATGTTTTATAATCATTTTATAGCAACTTTATATCATTTTTTGGAACTTACCCGGACTGACGATGTTTTCAGGAGAACTACCGTGGTGTTGTTTTTTTGTGCAGAACTAAAAGTTCTCCAAATGCAACGAAACTTTTTGATGATTTTTTTTGGAACAAAAGAGGCACTAGAAGCTTCGTGGGAGGGCCAGAAGAGCCACGAGGTGGACACAACCCACCAGGGCGCGCCATCCCCCTCCGACGCGCCCTGGTGTCTTGTGGGCCCCTTGTGGCCCATCTTCGCGTGAAACCGACGCCCAAAAATCCTATATATTCAGAAACCCCCATAAATAACCCTAGACCAGAAGTTCCGCTGCCGCAAGCCTTTGTAGCCACAAAAAACCAATCTAGACCCCGTTCCGGCACCCTGCCGGAGGGGGACATCATCACTAGAGGCCATCTTCATCATCCCTATTGTCTCCATGATGAGGAGGGAGTAGTCCACCCTCGGGGCTGAGGGTTTGTACCAGTAGTTATGTGTTTAATCTCTCTCTCTCTATCTCGTGTTCTTGATTTGGCATGATCTTGATGTATCGCGGGCTTTGTTAATATAGTTGGATCATATGGTGTTTTCCCCTCTCTATCTTGTTGTGATGAATTGAGTTTTCCATTTGAGATTTCGTTATTACTGGATTGAATACTTTTATGGATTTGAGAGCACTTGATCTATGTCTTGGCACTCAACTCGCGGATTCCCGGGGTGACATTGGGGTAATCTATGCATAGGGGTTGATGCACGTTTTCGTCCTACTTTCTCCGGTAGAAATCTTGGGCCACTCTGTTGGGGAACATTGCATGGGAAACAAAAAATTTCCCACGCACACGCAAGATCTATCCATGGTGATGAGCATCTACGAGAGGGAGAGTGGATCTACATACCCTTGTAGATCGCTAAGCGGGAAGCATTAAGAAACGCGGTTGATGTAGTCGAACGTCTTCGCGATCCAAATCGCAAGCCGTCCCGCAATCTCATCACGATCCGTCCCGCGATCCAATCACGATCCGTCCCGCGATCCCATCATGATCCGTCCCGCGATCCAATAATGATCCTTCCGATCTAGCGCCGAACGGACGTTACCTCCGCGTTCAGCACACGTACAGCTCGATGACGATCTCCACCTTCTTGATCCAGCAAGAGGGAGCGGAGAGGTAGATGAGTTCTCCGGCAGCGCGACGGCACGGCGGCGGCGGTGGTGAAACTATTCCAGCAGGGCTTTGCCTAAGCGTTGCTGAAAACTAGAGGAATCAATCTATCGGGAGAGAGGGCTGCACTATGGCCTTTTGGGTTGAAGTGCTTTTGCCCTCTCTCCCTCTAGTATATATAGGAGGAAGGGGAGGGAGGCCGGCGCCCCTAGGGATGCCCCTTTGGTGCGGCCGAAGTAGGGAGGTGGAGGAGTCCAACTCCAATCCTACTAGGAGTAGGATTCCTCCTCCCCCACTTGGAAACCCTTTCCACCTTTGGGTTTTCCCACCCCTAGCCGCATTGGCCTTAGTGGAGGGTTTGGCCAGCCCACCAGGGGCTGGTTTGACTCCTCCTACAGCCCATGAGACCCTTTGGGGCGAAAGGCCCCTCCCGATGGTCCCCCGGTACCCTCCCGGCACTCCCGGTACACTACCGAAATGCCCGAAACTTTCCCGGTGACCAAAACGGGACTTCCTATATATCAATCTTTACCTCCGGACCATTTCGGAGCTCCTCGTGACGTCCGGGATCTCATCCGGGACTCCGAGCAACCTTCGGTCACCACCATACATAACTCAATACTACCGAAACGTCACCGAACGTTAAGTGTGCAGACCCTGCGGGTTCGAGAACTATGTAGACATGACCGAGACACCTCTACGGTCAATAACCAATAGCAGGACCTGGATGCCCATATTGGTTCCTACATATTCTATGAAGATCTTTATCGGTTGAACCTCTATGTCAAGGATTCAGTTAATCCCGTACGCTGTTCCCTTTGTTCATCGGTATGTTACTTGCCCGAGATTCGATCGTCGGTATCTCCATACCTATTTCAATCTCGTTACCGGCAAGTCTCTTTACTCGTTCCGTAATACAAGATCACGTGGCTAACACTTTAGTCACTTTGCTTGTAAGGCTCATTGTGATGTTGTATTACCGAGTGGGCCCTGAGATACCTCTCCGTCACACGGAGTAACAAATCCCAGTCTTGATCCATGCCAACTCAATAGACACCCTCGGAGATACCTGTAGAGCATCTTTATAGTCACCCAGTTACGTCGTGACGTTTGATACACACAAGGTACTCCTCCGGTGTCAGTGAGTTACATGATCTCATGGTCATAGGAACACATACTTGACATGCAGAAATAATAGCAATAAACTGACACGATCATATGCTACGTTCATAGTTTGGGTCTTGTCCATCACATCATTCTCCTAATGATGTGATCCCGTTATCAAATGACATATTATGTCTATGGCTAGGAAACCTTAACCATCTTTGATCGACGAGCTAGTCTAGTAGAGGCTTACTAGGGACACTTTGTTGTCTATGTATCCACTCATGCAATTGAGTTTCCAATCAATAAACGATTATCATGAACAAGGAAATATGATAATAACTAATTTATTATTGCCTCTAGGGCATATTTCCAACAGTCTCCCACTTGCACTAGAGTCAATAATCTAGTTCACATCACCATGTGATTAACATTGTAATGAATCTAACACCCAATGAGTTCTGGGGTTCGATCATGTTTTGCATGTGAGAGAGGTTCTAGTCAACGGTCTGCAACATTCAGATCCGTGTGTTCTTTGCAAATCTATATGTCATACTGCAGATGCTACCACGCTCCACTTGGAGCTATTCCAAATGGCTGCCCCAGTATACGTATCTGGATTGCTGCTCAGAGTCATCCGGATTTGTGTCAAAGCTTGCATCGACATAACCCTTTACGACGAACTCTTTGTCACCTCCATAATCGAGAATCATTTCCTTAGTCCTCTAGTTACTAAGGATAATTTTGACCGCTGTCCAGTGGTCCACTCCCGGATCACTCTTGTACCCCTTGACAGAATCATGGCAAGGCACATACCAGGTGCGGTACACAGCATGGCATACTATACAGAGCCTATGGATAAGGCATAAGGGACGACCTTCGTCCTTTCTCTTTCTTCTGCCGTGGTCGAGCTTTGAGTCTCACTCAACTCCACACCTTACAAATCAGGCAAGAACTCTTTTTTTGACTGATCCATTTTGAACTCTTTCAAAATCTTGTCAAGGTATGTACTCATTGAAAGTCTTATCAGACGTCTTGATCTATCTCTATAGATCCTGATGCCCAATATTTAAGTAGCTTCATTCAGGTCTTGTTTTTAAAAACTCCTTTCAAACGACCCTTTATGCTTTCCAGAAATTCTACATTATTTCCGATCAACAATATGTCATCCACATATACTTATCAAAAATTCTATAGTGCTCCCACTCACTTTATTGTAAATACAAGTTTCTCATAAACTTTGTATAGACTCAAAAGCTTTGATCACCTCATCAAAGCGTATATTCCAACTCCGAGATGCTTGCTCCAGTCCATAGAAGGATCGCTGGAGCTTGCATACATTTTAGCATCCTTAGGACTGACAAAACCTTCTGGTTGTATCACATACAACCTTTCCTCACGGAAACCGTTAAGGAAACTCTGTTTTGACATCCATCTGTCAGATTTCATAATCGAAAAATGCAGCAACTGCTAACATAATTCCAACAGACTTTAGCATCGCTACGGGTGAGAAAGTCTCATCGTAGTCAACTCCTTGAACTTGTCGGAAACTTCTTTGCGACAAGTCGAGCTTTATAAATGGTGACATTTACCATCAGCGTCTGTCTTCTTCTTAAAGGTCCATTTGTACTCAACGGCCTGCCGTTCAATGGGCAAGTCTAGCAAAGTCCATACTTGGTTTTCATACATGGATCCTATCTCGGATTTCATGGCTCCTAGCCATTTGTTGGAATCCGGCCACACCATCGCTTCTTCATAGCTCGTAGGTTCACTGTTGTCTAACAACATGACCTCCAAGACAGGATTGCCGTACCACTCAGGGGCGGCACGATTCCTTGTCGACCTACGGGGCCTGGTAGTAACTTGATCCGAAGTGTCATGATCATCATCATTAACTTCCTCTTCATTCGGTGTAGGCGCCACAGAAACATCTTTCTGTGTCGTGCTACCATCCAACTGAAGTGACGGTTCAATAACCTTCATCAAGTTCTACCTTTCCTCCCACTCAATTCTTTCGAGAGAAACTCTTTCTCGAGAAAGGACCTGTTTTAGCAACAAACACTTTGCCCTTGGATCTGAGATAGGAGGTATACCCAACTGTTTCCTTAGGGTATCCTATGAAGATGTACTTTTCCGCTTTGGGTTCGAGCTTATCAGACATAAGCGTCGCATTCCCAAACTCTGAGAAATGACAGCTTAGGTTTTTGCCAAACCAAAATTCATACGGTGTCATCTCAATGGATTTAGATGGTGCCCTATTAAAGTGAATGTAGTTGTCTCTAATGCATAACCCCAAAACGATAGTGGCAAATCGATAAGAGATATCATAGTACGCACCATATCCAATAGAGCACGACTACGATGTTCGGACACACCATCACACTATGGTGTTCCAGGTGGCGTGAGTTGTGAAACAACTTCCACTTTGTCTTGAGTTGTATACCAAACTCGTAACTCAGATATTTACCTCCACGATCATATCGTAGACATTTTATCTTCTTGTCACGATGATCTCAAACTTCACTCTGAATTTGTTTGAACTTTTCAAACGTTTCAGACTTGTGTTTCATTAAGTAAATATCCCCATATCTACTCAAATCATCAGTGAAGGTAAGAAAATAACGATATCCACCGCACGCTTTCAATACTCATTGGACCGCATACATCAACATGTATCATTTCCAATAAGTCACTTGCCTGCTCCATCAAGCCGAAAAACGGGGTTTTAGTCATCTTGCCCATGAGGCATGGTCCGCATGTCTCAACCGATTCGAAATCGAGTGAGTCAAAAGATCCATCAGCATGGAGTTTCTTCATGCGCTTTACACCAATATGACCTTGGTGGCAGTGCCACAAGTATGTGGTACTATCATTATTAACTTCGCATCTTTTGGCATCAATGAACATGTGTATTACTACGATCGAGATTCAATGAACCATTCACATTGGGTGCATGACCATTGAAGGTATTATTCATGTAAACAGAATAACCATTATTCTCTAACTTAAATGAATAGCTGTATTGCAATAAACATGATCTAATCACGTTCATGCTCAACGCAAAACACCAAATAACATTTATTTAGGTTCATCATTAATCCCGAAGGTAGAGAGAGCGTGCGATGGTGATCACATCAACCTTGGAAACACTTCCAACACACATCGTCACCTCGCCCTTAGCTGGTCTCCATTTATTCTGTAGCTTTTATTTCGAGTTACCAACATTTAGCAACTGAACCGGTATCTAATACCCAGGTGCTACTAGGAGTACTAGCAAGGTACACATGAATAAAACGTATATCAAATATACTTCTGTTGACGTTGCCAGCCTTCTTATCTACCAAGTATCTAGGGTTGTTCCGCTTCAGCGACCGCTCTCCTCATAATAGAAGCACTTAGTCTCGGGTTTGGGTTCTACCTTGGGTTTCTTCACTGGAGCAGCAACTGGCTTGCCATCCATGAAGTTTCCCTCCTAGCCCTTGCCCTTCTCGAAACTAGTGGTTTTACTAACCATCAACACTTGATGCTCCTTCTTGATTTCTACCTTCGCAGTGTCAAACATCGCGAATAGCTCAGGGATCATTATTTCCATTCCTGGCATTTTATAGTTCATCAAGAAACTCTAGTAGCTTAGTGGCAGTGACTTGGAGAACTATATCAATCACTATCTTATCTGGAAGATCAACTCCCACTCGATTCAAGCGATTATAGCACCCAGACAATCTGAGCACATGCTCACCGATTGAGCTATTCTCCTTCATCTTGCAGGCAAATAATCTTGTTGGAGGTCTCATACCTCTCAACACGGGCACGAGCCTGAGATCCCAATTTCAGCTCTTAGAACATCTCATATGTTCTGTGACGTTCAAAACGTTTTGGAGCCTCCATTCTAAGCCGTAATGCATGACGCACTGAACTATCAAGTAGTCATCAAAACGTGCCTGTCAGATGTTCACAACATCTACAGACGACGCTTGAGGGGGTGGCGCACCGAGCGGTGCATTAAGGACATAAGCCTTCTGTGCAGCAATGAGGACAATCCTCAGATCACGGACACAGTCCGCATTATTGCTACCATCATCTTCCAACTCTATTTATCTAGGAACATATAAAAATTCAAGGGAGCTACAACGCGAGCTAGTAATCTACAACATAATTTGCAAAGACATTTTGACTATGTTCATGATAATGAGTTTAGTTAATCATATTACTTAAAAAACTCCCACTCAAATTGACATCCCTCTGGTCATTCGAGTGTCACATGATCCAAATTCACCAACTCAAGTCCGATCATCACGTGAGATGAGGTGGTTTCAATGGTGAACATCTTCATGTTGATCATATCTACTATATGACTCATGTTCAACCTTTCGGTCTCTTGTGTTTCGAGGCCATGTCTGTACATGCTAGGCTCGTCAAGTTTAACCCAAGTGTTCCGCATGTGCAACACTGGCTTGCACCCGTTGTATGTGAACGTAGAGTCTATCACACCCGATCATCACGTGGTGTCTCGAAACGACGAACTTTCGCAACGGTGCACACTCGGGGAGAACACAATTTTATCTTGAAATTTTAGTGAGGGATCACCTTATAATGCTACCGTCGTCCTAAGAAAAATAAGATGCATAAAAGGATTAACATCACATGCAAATCATAAGTGACATGATATGGCCATGAACTTGTGCTTTTGATCTCCATCTCCAAAGCACCGGCATGATCTCCATCGTCACCGGCATGACACCATGATCTCCATCATCTTGATCTCCATCAACGTGTCGCCATGAGGTTGTCGCGCCAACTATCGCTTCTACAACTATTGCTAACTCATAGCGATAAAGTAAAGCAAAACGGCGAAAATAAATTAAAGACAACCCTAGGGCTCCTGCCGGTTGCCGTACTCATCGACATGCAAGTCGTGATATTCTATACAAAACATGATCATCTCATACATCACATATATCTCATCATGTAATTGGCCATATCACATCACAACATACCCTGCAAAAACAAGTTAGACGTCCTCTAATTGTTGTTGCATGTTTTACATGGCTGCTACGGGTATCTAGCAAGAACAATTCTTACCTATGCACAAACCACAACGGTGATACACAAATTGCTATTCAACCTTCTCAAGGACCGCCTTTGTCAAATCCGATCCAACTAAAGTAGGAGAGACAGACACCCGCCAGCCATCTTTATGCAACGAAGTTACATGTCAGTTGATGGAACTGGTCTCTCGTAAGCTTACGAGTAAGGTTGGTCCGAGCCACTTCATCCCACAATACCGCTGAATCAAGAAAAGACCAAGGGAGGAAGCAATCTGAGCATCAACGCCCACAAACTCCTTTGTGTTCTACTCATGATCTTATCTACACATAGACCTAGCTCATGATGCCACTGTTTGGGAACGTTGCATGGGAAACAAAATATTTCCTACGCACACGCAAGATCTATCCATGGTGATGAGCATCTACGAGAGGGAGAGTGGATCTGCATACCCTTGTAGATCGCTAAGCGGGAAGCGTTAAGAAACGCGGTTGATGTAGTCGAACGTCTTCGCGATCCAAATCGCAAGCCGTCCCGCAATCTCATCACGATCCGTCCCGCGATCCAATCACGATCCGTCCTGCGATCCCATCACGATCCGTCCTGCGATCCAATCATGATCCTTCCGATCTAGCGCCGAACGGACGGCACCTCTGCGTTCAGCACACGTACAGCTCGATGACGATCTCCGCCTTCTTGATCCAGCAAGAGGGAGCGGAGAGGTAGATGAGTTCTCCGGCAGCGCGACGGCACGGCGGCGGTGGTGGTGAAACTATTCCAGCAGGGCTTCGCCTAAGCGCTGCTGAAAACTAGAGGAATCAATCTATCGGGAGAGAGGGCTGCACTATGGCCTTTTGGGTTAAAGTGCTTTTGCCCTCTCTCCCTCTAGTATATATAGGAGGAAGGGGAGGGAGGCCGGTGCCCCTAGGGCTTCCCCTTTGGTGCGGCCGAAGTGGGGAGGTGGAGGAGTCCAACTCCAATCCTACTAGGAGTAGGATTCCTCCTCCCCCACTTGGAAACCCTTTCCACCTTTGGGTTTTCCCACCCCTAGCCGCATGGACCTTAGTGGGGGGTTCGTCCAGCACACCAGGGGCTGGTTTGACTCCTCCTACAGCCCATGAGACCCTTTGGGGCGAAAGGCCCCTCCCGATGGTCCCCCGGTACCCTCCCGGCACTCCCGGTACACTACCGAAATGCCCAAAACTTTTCCGGTGACCAAAACGGGACTTCCTATACATCAATCTTTACCTCCGGACCATTCCGGAGCTCCTCGTGACATCCGGGATCTCATCCGTGACTCCGAACAACCTTCGGTAACCACCATACATAACTCAATACTACCGAAACGTCACCGAACGTTAAGTGTGCAGACCCTGGGGGTTCGAGAACTATGTAGACATGACCGAGACACCTCTACGGTCAATAACCAATAGCGGGACCTGGATGCCCATATTGGTTCCTACATATTCTACGAAGATCTTTATCGGTTGAACCTCTATGTCAAGGATTCAGTTAATGCCGTACGATGTTCCCTTTGTTCATCGGTATGTTACTTGCCCGAGATTCGATCGTCGGTATCTCCATACCTAGTTCAATCTCGTTACCGGCAAGTCTCTTTACTCGTTCCGTAATACAAGATCCTGTGGCTAACACTTTAGTCACTTTGCTTGTAAGGCTCATTGTGATGTTGTATTACCGAGTGGGCCCTAAGATACCTCTCCGTCACACGGAGTAACAAATCCCAGTCTTGATCCATGCCAACTCAACAGACACCCTCAGAGATACCTGTAGAGCATCTTTATAGTCACCCAGTTATGTTGTGACGTTTGATACACACAAGGTACTCCTCCGGTGTCAGTGAGTTACATGATCTCATGGTCATAGGAACACATACTTGACATGCAGAAACAATAGCAATAAACTGACACGATCATATGCTACGTTCATAGTTTGGGTCTTGTCCATCACATCATTCTCCTAATGATGTGATCCCGTTATCAAATGACATCTCATGTCTATGGCTAGGAAACCTTAACCATCTTTGATCGACGAGCTAGTCTAGTAGAGGCTTACTAGGGACACTTTGTTGTCTATGTATCCACTCATGCAATTGAGTTTCCAATCAATACAATTATAGCATGGATAATAAATGATTATCATGAACAAGGAAATATGATAATAACTGATTTATTATTGCCTCTAGGGCATATTTCCAACACACTCTTTGAGGTTCTTTGTGTTGGATTGAGTATTATGAATCTGAAATTGTTTGATGCGTATCGTATAATTAACTCATGAATACTTGTGGTGGCATTGGAGTATCTAGGTGACATTAGAGTTGGTTGATGCGTATCATATGGTGTTATTTTAGTACGAACTCTTAGATAGATCGATCGGAAAGGATAACTTGGTGTTATTTTAGTACGAACTCTTGGATAGATCGATCGGAAATGATAACTTTAAGGTGGTTTCGTACCCTACAAACAATTTCTTCTTATGTTCTCCGCTAGATAAGAACTTTGGAGTGATTCTTCATTGCACGTTGAGGGATGGTTATGTGATCCAATTATATTAGCATTGTTGAGAGAGAAAGTACGGACCCTAGGCCTTGTTTTCAAGCATTGCAATACCGTTTGTGCTCACTTTTGTTACTTGCTACCTTGCTGTTTTTTATTGTTACTATTACAAAGATCAATATCTACTATCATTACTACACTTGTATCACCATCGCTTCGCCGAACTAGTGCACCTATACAATTTACCATTGTATTTGGTGTGTTGGGGACACAGGAGACTTTTTATTATTTGGTTGCAGGGTTGTTTGAGAGAGACCATCTTCATCCTACGCCTCCCACGGATTGATAAACCTTAGGTCATCCACTTGAGGGAAATTTGCTACTGTCCTACAAAACTCTGCTCTTGGAGGCCCAACACGAGTCTACAAGAACAAGTTGTGTAGTAGACATCAAGTTCTTTTCTGGCGCCGTTGCCGGGGAGGTGAGTGCTTGAAGGTATATCTTTAGATCTCGCAATTAAATCTTTTAGTTTCTTGTTTTTCACTAGTTTGGTTTTTATAAAAGAAAACTACAAAAAATGGAGTTTAGGTTGCATCATTTGTATCGTCTTTATAATGTCTTTCATGAAAATAAGGATTCAAAAAATTGTGCTCAATTGGTAGAGGAAGAAATTATGAAAATACTAAATGAGAATTCCTTGAATGATGAGCATGATTGTAATGTTGCTAGTATGAATTCTTTGAATATCCATGATTCTAATGATATGCAATGCCACAAGCTTGGGGATGCTATGTTTGATGAAGATGATATTTTTAGTCCCCCAAGTTTTGATGAGAAAATTTATTATGATGATGGCATGCCTCCTATCTATGATGATTATGATGATGACATGTATGCTATAAAGAGTCATAGTAACCATGAAACTTGTCATCATGATTTTAATATTGAATGTGGTTATGTCAATCAAGTGTCTCATGATAGTTATTTTGTTGAGTTTGCTCCCACTACAATGAATGAGAAGAAAATTGCTTATGTGGAGAGTAATAAATTTTCTATGCTTGTGCATCATGAAAAGAATGATTTATGTGATAGTTATATTGTGAAATTCCTTCATGATGCTACTGAAAATTATTATGAGGGAGGAACATATGCTTGTAGGAATTTCAATAGTATCAAGTTTCCTCCCTATGTGTTCAAAGTTTTGAAGTTATGCTTGTTTTGCCTTCCTATGCTAATTGATTCTTGCTACCATAATTTGTTTGCTCACAAAATCCCTATGCATAGGAAGTGGGTTAGACTTAAATGTGCTTGCCATGTGATTCATGATGCTCTCTTTATGTTTCAATTCTTTACTTTTATGCGAGCATCATTGAAATCATCATGCCTAGCTAAAAAGGCATTAAAGAAAAGCGCTTGTTGGGAGACAACCCAACACTTTTACTTTCTGTTTTTGAGTGTTCACATGATTAAGCTACCGTATTAATCATGTTTTGTGTCTTTTATTTCAATAAAGTGCCAAGTAAAGCCTTTGGGATGACTCACAAGATGAGTAGAATTGATATTGAACCAAAACAGAAACTTTTGACTCCAGTACAGGAATTTTCATTTTTTTACTGGAGATTTATAATGATCTGAAATTTTTACACAGTGTTGATATACAAATTCTTCAGGTCGTCCTAATTTTTCAGAATTTTTAGAGACAGGGAAGTATGGTTATACTACAGATCTTCACAGACTGTTCTGTATTTGACAGATTCTGTTTTGCATGCATAGTTTGCTTGTTTTAGTGTTCCCATAGCTTATATTCAGTGATATAAATTATGTGAATGGTATAATACAGTAGGTATTATGTGAGAACAATTATGAATCTTGTCTTGGCAGTACCTAAGTGAATGATCTTTACTTATTTCACTAACCCTTCTCACGAAGTTCTGTTAAGTTTTGTGTGATTGAAGTTTTCAAGTTTTGGGTGAGACACCTATATGAGGAGAATAAGGAGTGACAAGAACCTAAGCTTGGGGATTTCCAAGGCACCCCCAAGGTTATATCCAAGGAAGATTCAAGCGTCTAAGCTTGGGGATGCCCCGGAAGGCATCCCCTCTTTCGTCTTCAACATTATCGGTATATCTTACTTAGAGCTATATTTTTATTCGTCACATAATATGTGCTTTGCTTGGATCGTCATTATATTTTGTTATTTTCTGTTAGGTGTTATTTATAATCTTGTTTTCAATAAAAAGTTCCAAGAATTGCCTTAGGATGCTTGCATTGCATGTTTGATGTGTGTTGTGTAAAAACAGAAACTTACTCTGCAGTGTTTGAATTTTCATATTTTACTGGAACGTGGAAAGTTTCTGAAATCTTTAGAAAGTGTTTTCATATAAATTCTTTATCACGTCCTAAATTTTCACATTGTTTTGATTTATACAAGGACACTGTTTTCATAAATTGCTACAGACTGTTCTGTTTGGACAGATTGTTGTCATAGTTTTGTTATCTACTTATCCTATAGTTTCCATAGCCTATATTGGCAGATATAAATTGTGGAAACGATAGTAAACAGTAGATGATGTTTGAAAATTATTTTGCAACTTGTCTTGGCATTACATGAAGTGTGGATTTATTCTTATGTGTACTAACCTATCTCACGAGTTCTTTTCGAGTTTTGTGTGGATGAAGTTTTTGAGAATAGGTGAAACCATGCTATGATAGGATTGAACGAGATACAAAAGCTCAAGCTTGGGGATGCCCAAGGCAGCCCAAGTAAATATTTCAAGAAGTCTCAAGCATCTAAGCTTGGGGATGCTACGCATCCCACCTTTCTTCATCAACAATTATCGGTTAGCCTATGTTGAGCCTAAATTTTTATTTGTCCACATGATATGTGCTATTCTTGGAGTGCTATTTTTCTTTTGCTCGCTCTTTAAATAAAATACTTAGATCTGAAAGTTTTTAGATGAGAGAGAGAGTTCTCAAATGGATACCCATTTGCTTAACTACTCGCTTGATCTTCACTTATATCTTGTTGGAGTAGCTTGTCATTTACTCTTGTGCTTCCCTTATGTAACAGCCCAAGTGCATTCCTTCCAACCTTTGTAATATTTCATGTGGAACCCTCATGTTGTGCTTGTGGTTGGAGTAATATATTTTGCTTCATGAGTTTTTGCATCATGGCATCATAATCATCATGTCATCATCCATGTTTTGCCTCATGCTATCTTATGTGGTGTTGTGCTTATGAGAGGTATGTGTGGTATGAGTGCTTGCAACCTAGGATACCCCTTTGATTTCCCTCTCCTCAACTTTCTATAAAACTATGCTAAACTCTCTCTTGTCAAATTTTTGCAACATGTGGAATTTTACTTGCTCAATTATTTCTATAAAAATGTTGCACCTTTTATATATTTTCTGTTGAGAATTATGAATCAACTCCCCTTCATGAATTACTAAGTTTTCATTTGTTTCTCCACAAAACAGATGCCTAAGTTAATTTTATGTGTATTATTTGTTTGCTCTATAAATGCCCAGACCATTTTTATAAACTAATGCACATTTTTGTGATTCCAAATATGTTTTTATTTTATCGAAGAACATCTCTCTCTTTCTCTGAGTTTTCTTTGCTTCTTGCTTTAAAAATAAAAGGGAAAGCGTTTTCTGGGAGAGAGAGAGAGAGAGAAGCAGAGCCCACCTGGGCCTTGCCTTCCCCGAAGCCCACTCCCAAGCGCAGCCCAGCCTGCTCGAGCCCTCCAGCGCGCGTTCGTCTGCACCTATACGGCACGCATCGACAGCAGCCACGTCGGCGTCCGTGTCGATTTGACGGCCGACGGGAGCCCGAGCCGCCTATATGAGATGTCCCCCGCAGTGCCCTAGCCTCCCGCATCCCATTCCATCCTTCTCCTTCCCCGCCGCCAGCAGGTAAGCGCCTCCCAAGTCGTCGCCGTCGCCATGCCCTCGCTGCTCCGGCCGAGCTCAAACTCGAGCTCGGGCTAGCACCCCCGCCTCGTCTCCGACCTCCCCGCCGGCGTATATCGACCCCTGGGAGCCCTAGCAGTCTTCTTCGGCTACGCACGCCTCGCCTCCGAGCCCAAAGCTTCTCCCCCGCAAGGTCTTCCTCCTCTGCTTCGCGGGCAGAAGTTCGCCGGACTTTGCCGCCTCGTCGCCGTCGCCTCGATCTCTCCGCGTCGACGCCGTTTCGCCAGATGGTAGTTAGGTACTCCCCGTATCCTTCCTGCCGTTTCTCGCCGCCGGTAGTTCTCTGTAGGCCGCGCCTAGTCCGTGCCAAGCTCGCGATCTCCGTGCTCTGGCCAAGTCGATATTTTTTCGGTTTGTTCGTTGCAGTCAGTGTGTGCCCGTTGATGCATCCATGCTCTTGCGCTCCAGATGCTGCCGCTGCTGCCCTCATGCATCCCCGAGCGCGCGAACGCAGCCCTCAGGTCGCTCCCGCCTAGCTGTAGTGCCTCTGCCTCGCCGCGCCGAGACGAGCTTCAGGTCGTGCTCGAGCCCCCCCGCGCGCGCCCTTGCTCCCTGTTAGTGCCGGGAATGGAGCCTCTCGGTAATCCCGCACCCCCGCCTGGGTTCGCCCTTGCCGGAGAGCTCGCCGGAGCTGTCGCTGGCTTCTCTGTCGTTAGCTAGAAGAAGCAGGGGCCTTTGTTAGTATTAGAAGGGCAGCGCCCCCATTCAGTCAGTTACCGCGCCGTAGCGCAGTGGTAGGCGCCGTTGCATCCCACCATAGGTCATCGGTTCGATCCCCGTAGGGGACAGGTTAATTCTCCCTTTTTGCCTTCGGCAGAGGCACTGCCCATAGGGGCCCTGGCTCACTGCCAGGTAGGCCCCCTTTTTTTGCATTTTTGTTTTTTTTATTTCCTGTGAAATTTCTTTTTAAGGATATATGATATTTTGTTTTATTACCAAATCTGTCTATGATTCTAGTACATGCCAATTTTGGCATATAAGTGCATATATGTGGCATTGTCATTTTCCAAATGCACTTGTGAGTGTTTTGTTCATAGGAAGATAGGCTTATGATACATGTTTTTGGGGTAGAAAAATCCAGAGAATGCAATGGTGGTGTTAGTTTCATCATTTGGACAAGTTTGTGAAAATGTTGTTTTGTCATAATATGTCATTTTGTCTTTTTCACATGAATTAATCCTTGCATGATTTGATGATCTTGCCAACATGAAATATGTTCATTTGGGTGTGCACTAGCTCCTGGTATTTTTGCTTGCCATGATAGATCATGTTATGAGTGGGATTCTTGATGCCAACATGCCACTAAAATTCTATTTTCACATGCCCAAATAATTCCAAGTGTTGAAATCTGTTATTTTGTTGCCATGTTCTCTAGATGATTCCCATGCATATATTGCTCCTTTGAAGATGGCACCATGGCATATATTGTTGTGCTTGGCATCCTCTGTGATGTGTGCCATGGTCTTGTGGGTTAGGCTATTGCATCCTATATAAAACTTGCTGTCAACATGCTATTCTGTTAACAAGTGCCATGTTTGCCTCTTGTAAATTCTACTAAGTCTGTGAATCTGCTGTTTTCAATATGTCAACTTGTGAGGATGGTAGCCATTGATACATGCATGTTTTGATGTTACCATAAAGTAATGGATTGAAGTACATTTTGCCCTTTATCACCCTGTTAATTTTCATGCTATGAAAGTTCCTGTAGCATATATAAAAGTTGTTGTCAAAATGCCATCATGTTAACTCAGATTCTATAAAACTGGAATTTTCACTAAGTCCATGAAAACCGATTCAACATGCCATCTTGTGAGCTTCATTGCCATTGATCTATGCTTCCTTTCATGTTGCTGTAGATAGATGATTGTTGTGCATGCTGTATACTTCATGCCCATGCCTTGGTTGTGATTTAAAACTTTCTGTAGCTTTGGGTATGTGTGTTGCAAGATGACATGTTGCTGTTTGTGGACAGATTGTGTGTTGGATTGTTTTGTGACTTGTGGGAGCTATACTCCATTGTTTTGCTTGTTCTTTAGCTCTTTTCTTGCTAGATTTTCTTTTCCTATCCAGTGGCATCCTTGGAATCCCAAGGAATAGCCCATGGCCTCCCTCATCTTGTGTTTTGTCTCCGTTAATGTCCGTACTTTGCCGTGAGTGTACCGTGAGCTACGTTACTCCGTTTGCAACGTTCTACATATGCATTTGCATCGATTTTTCATGAAGCATTCATATTTTCCATAATAATGCATGTTAAAATAACTAAACTTGAGGTTCTGTCCAGAATACTAAAGAACTTAATAAATGCATGAGAAACATGACTAGCTTAGGGTTTCCATGTTAAATACTTCAAATGGATCATGCATCATCTTGTTTGTGCATTGCACCTTGTTTGTATGTTTATTTGGTGCTGTTTCTCTTTGGGTAGACGCGAGTGTTGAGCCTGAGTACGAGGATCCAGGAGAGTACAACTACGAGGACCCATCTCTTTGTCCCTCTGAAGAACCAACACACAAGATGATCATACCCGGATCCCGACACTATTTTTGCCTTGCTAGATGTCTCGCTTCTACCGTTATGTTTCGTTACCTACCACTTAAACTGTTAGCCTCCTAAATTGCCATGAAAGCCTCTAACCCCTCCACTACCTAGCAAAACTTTGATTGGCTACTATACCGCTGCTCAGCCCTTATCTTATAGCGTTGTTAGTTGCAGGTGCAAGCTTTCCATGTGTCAACATGGATTTTGGAGATATCACCTTATTTATTGTTATTTAAATTAATGCACATATATATCTGGCAACGGTGGAAAGCTTGGCCTTTTGCTCAGTGTTTTGTTCCGCTTTTGCCGCACTAGTTCCGAGTACCGATGTTTTATTCCATATTTTGAGCTCCTAACATGCTCGGGGTTGTTATGGGGACCCCCTTGACCATTCGATTTAGGTTAAAACTTGTCTGGCAAGACCCAACTTTGGTACTACATTTGCTAAACAACTTAATAAAAAAATGCATAGGGCATAGCTACCCCGTGGATAATTAATCACCCCCCCGGGCCAGTGCTCCTCATGAGTGTTGGTCCAAAACAGAGCACTGTGCGGGGCCAACCCGGGGCAACTCGGGAGATCTCTATCAGGCCTCCGTATGCATAGCTTATCCGTCATGTCCTGAGAACGAGATACGCGGCTCCTATTGGGTTCGTCGACGCGTCGGGCGGTCTTGCTGGACTTGTTTTACCTTTCTCGAATGTCTTGCGCGAGGAATTTCGAGAATACTTCGAGCTATCTCGAGGTTGCGGTTTTCCAATGGAATTGCCTAGGAAGACCACGAGATTCGTGGTCGAGGTTATTCCCGCGGCGTGTGGTTAGTTTGTGATGGATGAGTTGGAGCACCCCTGCAGGGTTAAATCTTTCGGAAAGCCATGCCCGCGGTTACGTGGCAACTTGGAAATTTGTTTAACACCCGGTAATAGTTAACTTGAAGTAAACTCAATAAAATACACCAACCGTGTGCATAACGATGACTGTCTCTGCTCGTGAACATGAACCGAGAGAGAACACAGTGGGGTTATGATTGACGTAAGTAGGTGTTCAGGATCACTTAGTGATCATGCTAGTCCTCGACCGTCTTACGTAGGCCACCATATTTACATTCATATTCTCGTAAGTTAGCCACCAAATACATGCTTAGTGCTTGCTGCAGCCTCACCACTTAACCTTTCCTCACCCAATGGCTTACATAGTTTCGGTACCCGGGTTATGAGATTGCTGAGTCCCTATGGCTCACAGATTACAACAATACAGGTGCAGGTGTTGACGAGAACGTGCCATACGATGTGACTCAGCTCCAGTGGGAGTACGATGAAGAAAGTAGGCGTATGTACGTTACGTATCCTGATGAGTAGGGAGCTCCGTGGTGGTGATCCTGGGATAGCAAGACAGTTTATCATTGCTTCTTTTATCGTTTGTTTTCGTCCGTAGCCAGACCCTGTCTTCTGAATGATGTATGAATAATTTGTGTGATCTTGTAAGATAGCTTGTGGCGAGTGTAAGCCAACTCATATACTCATCTCTTCCTACATGTATGCAATGTTTACTGTACTTGCGAAATGACTAGATGTGCTTCTATCCCCGTCGAGGACCTCGTGCCTTAATAGGGATAAGACCGCATCTTGGGCGTTACAACTTATATCTTTTTGAGCACGTTGTGCTTTAAATTTTTGAAGAAATTATCTCATGCTTCACTTATATTATTTTGAGAGATGAAATTTCTATGCTCATGTTCTTCACTTAAATTTATTTGAGCTTGTCAAAACCAATGGCAATATATGAAACTAGTCCCAAAGTGATTGATATTCAAGAGGGATATAATAAAAACTTTCATCAAGATCATTGGACAAATTAAACTTGATTCCTTGTAATAGTTTTGAGACATGATGATAGTAATATGTGAGTCATGTTGGTGAGTAATTATGCTTTAGTAAGAATATTGGTGTTAAGGTTTGCGATTCCCTATGCAAGCACGAAAGTCAATAGTTATGCAATGAAATCACATCCTACTTGTGGTGCATTATTCGGTGTTAGTTATGCTTAATGCCCGTTTATGTGAATTTCCGTTTCTTGGTTTGTTGCTTCTCAATCTATTTGCTAGCCTCCACTTGTACTAAGTAGTAATACTACTTGTGCATCCAAAATCCTTAAACCCAGTTTTGCCATATGAGTCCACCATACCTACCTATATGCGGTATTTCCATGTCGTTCCAAGCAAATTTGTATGTGCCATCTCTAATTGTAAAAATGAATTTCCTTTTTGTGTGCTCGTACCGCTCATGAACCGGCAGGGGGTGGCCAATATTTTTCCATGCTAGATGTGTTATTCTCAAAATGAGTCTTTATTCACCTGTCATTGCACGAGAGTACGGCGGTAATAGGGATGCCCAGTCCCGAAATGAAAAAGAAATTTACTTTATGTTGTGAAATAATAAATTCCTTGGAAAGTGTTGGTATGGAAGGCAACCGTGGATATGGCTAGCCATGGATTGTGAAAGAATGGTGGAAAAAGGAATAAACTTTATTTTCTGTTTGGGAACCGCCTATGATATATCTAGCATGGAAAGTATTGAGAACTACTCGGTCATTTTCGTTGACAGGAAAAGCATGCCTCTCAAAAAAATTATCTCTCAATTTAAGCTTTGAGCTCTGGCACCTCTACAAATCCCTACTTCCCTCTGCGAAGGGCCTATCTATTTACTTTATGCAATTTTTATTTTTAATTTGAGTCTCCATCTTCTCTTATAAAGCACCAACTAGGGGGCACTATGATCATACTTGTGCATTGGGTGTAGTTAATATTCGAGTGTGTTTCATGAATGGATCAATGATTGAGCATGATGGGCTAGGGATAACTTTCTTTAGTGTTGATATTTTGAAAGACATGGTTGCTTGTTGGTATGCTTGAGTATTAAAGTCTTCATGTCAAAACTAGACTATTGCTTTGAACCATCTAAAAGTCCAAATGTCCATGCTACAAAAGAAAAGAATATGTGATGAACATGTTAGGCAGCATTTCCACATCAAAAATTCTGTTTTTATCATTTACCTACTCGAGGACGAGCAGGAATTAAGCTTGGGGACGATGATACATCTCCAACGTATCTATAATTTTTGATTGTTCCAAGCTGTTATATTATCATTCTTGGATGTTTTATAATCATTTTATAGCAACTTTATATCATTTTTTGGAACTAACCCGGACTGACGCTGTTTTCAGCAGAACTACCGTGGTGTTGTTTTTTGTGCAGAACTAAAAGTTCTCCAAATGCAACGAAACTTTTTGATGATTTTTTTTGGAACAAAAGAGGCACTAGAAGATTTGTGGGAGGGCAAGAAGAGCCACGCGGTGGCCACAACCCACCAGGGCGCGCCAGCCCCCTCTAGCGCGCCCTGGTGTCTTGTGGGCCCCTCGTGGCCCATCTTTGCGTGAAACCGACGCCCAAAAATCCTATATATTCAGAAACCCCCGAAAATAACCGTAGATCAGAAGTTCCGATGCTGCAAGACTTTGTAGCCACAAAAAACCAATCTAGACCACGTCCCGGCACCCTGCCGGAGGGGGACATCGTCACTGAAGGCCATCTTCATCATCCCAATGGTCTCCATGATGAGGAGGGAGTAGTCCACCCTCGGGGCTGAGGGTTTGTACTAGTAGCTATGTGTTTAATCTCTCTCTCTCTCTCTCTCACGTGTTCTTGATTTGGCACGATCTTGATGTATCGCGGGCTTTGTTAATATAGTTGGATCATATGGTGTTTTCCCCTCTCTATCTTGTTGTGATGAATTGAGTTTGTATCACCATCTCTTCGCCGAACTAGTGCACCTATACAATTTACCATCGTATTTGGTGTGTTGGGGACACAAGAGACTTTTTATTTTTTGGTTGCAGGGTTGTTTGAGAGAGACCATCTTCACCTCCCACGGATTGATAAACCTTAGGTCATCCACTTGAGGGAAATTTGCTACTGTCCTACAAAACTCTGCGCTTGGAGGCCCAACACGAGTCTACAAGAACAAGTTGTGTAGTAGACATCAATCTTCAGGAGGTTTTTCTATCTCACGTCCACTAGAGGTATGCAAAGTCCTATCATTTTTCTTTTTCTTTTTCTTTTTAGAAGGACTAGGTGCATCGGTGTTAATTCTCTGAGAGTCTTGTTCAATTCTTTTAGGGTGTCCTTCATGATAAAGTGGTTCCTGAGTCATTTTACCTCCTCTAGTTGTTACTCTAACAGCAAAATCATTCATATTATTATTCATTTCATTAAGCAATTCTCTTTGAGATTTAGCAACTTGTTCTAACTGGGTTTGAACCATAGAGGCATGTTTTCCTACACCTCTAACATCATTACTCATTCTAAATAACAAGTCACTCAAGCGAGCAATCATATCAGAATTATATTTCAATTGTTTCAGAACATTTGCATTGAAGTGTGGTATGTCCATTTTGCATCATGATTTCCTACTGTTATTTATTATGTTATGTTGAATAATAATGCTTTGGGGAGTGATTCTAATGCCTTTTATCTCATAATATGCAAGGTTTACACAAAGAGGGAGAATACCGGCAGCTGGAATTCTGGACCCGAGAAAAGCACATCAGAGATACCTATTCTGCACAACTCCAATGAAGCTGAAATTTTACGGAAATTTTACGACTGAATCCTAAGAACTGAAATATTAAAACTTCTGGAAGCAGGTATAATCTATCCTATTGCTGATAGTAGATGGGTAAGTCCCGTTCATTGTGTCCCTAAGAAAGGAGGTATTACTGTTGTTCCTAATGATAAGAATGAACTCATTCCACAAAGAATTGTTACTGGCTATAGAATGGTAATTGATTTTAGAAAATTAAACAAAGCTACTAGGAAGGATCATTACCCTCCGCCTTTCATTGATCAAATGGTAGAAATATTATCTAAGCACACACACTTTTGCTTCCTAGATGGATATTCTGGTTTCTCTCAAATACATGTGTCACAATCCGATCAAGAGAAAACCACCTTTACTTGCCCTTTTGGAACCTATGCTTATAGACGTGTGCCTTTTGGTTTATACAATGCACCTGCTACCTTTCAAAGATGTATGACTGCTATATTCTCTGATTTTTGTGAAAAGATTGTGGAGGTTTTCATGGATAATTTTTCCGTTTACGGAACTTCTTTTGATGATTGCTTAAGCAACCTTGATCGAGTTTTGCAGAGATGTGAACAAACTAATCTTGTCTTGAATTGGGAGAAGTGCCACTTTATGGTTAATGAAGGCATTGTCTTGGGGCATAAAATATCTGAACGAGGTATTGAGGTGGATAAAGCTAAAGTTGATGCAATTGAGAAAATGCCATGTCCTAAACATATTAAAGGTATTCGCAGTTTCCTTGGTCATGCTGGTTTCTATAGGAGGTTCATTAAAGACTTCTCTAAAATTTCTAGGCCTCTTACTAATCTTTTGCAAAAGGATATTCCTTTTGTTTTTGATGATGATTGTGTGGAAGCCTTTGAAACACTCAAGAAAGCCTTAACCTCTGCACCTATCGTTCAACCACCTGATTGGAACTTGCCTTTTGAAATTATGTGTGATGCTAGTGATTATGCTGTTGGTGCTGTTCTAGGACAAAGAGTTGATAAGAAATTGAATGTTATCAATTATGCTAGTAAAACTCTAGACAGTGCTCAACGAAATTATGCTACTACTGAAAAATAATTTTTAGCGGTCGTGTTTGCCTGTGATAAGTTTAGATCCTACATTGTTGACTCAAAAGTTATTGTTCACACCGACCATGCTGCTATAAAGTATCTTATGGAAAAGAAAGATGCTAAACCTAGACTTATTAGGTGGGTTCTCTTGCTTCAAGAATTTGATTTACACATCGTTGATAGGAAAGGAGCTGAGAACCCTGTAGCTGATAACTTGTCTAGGTTAGAAAATATTCTTGATGACCCACTACCCATTGATGATAGTTTCCCTGACGAACAGTTAGCTGCAATAAATGTTTCTAAAAACACCCCTTGGTATGCTGATTATGCTAATTACATTGTCGCTAAATATATACCACCTAGCTTCACATACCAACAAAAGAAAAAATTCTTCTATGATTTAAGACATTATTTTTGGGATGACCCACATCTTTATAAAGAAGGAGTAGATGGTATTATTAGACGTTGTATACCTGAGCATGAACAGGAACAAATCCTACGGAAATGTCATTCCGAAGCTTATGGGGGACATCATGCGGGAGATAGAACTGCTCATAAGGTATTGCAATCTGGTTTTTATTGGCCTACTCTCTTCAAAGATGCCCGTAAGTTTGTCTTGTCTTGTGATGAATGTCAAAGAATTGGCAATATCGGTAAGCGTCAGGAAATGCCTATGAATTATTCACTTGTTGTTGAACCATTTGACGTTTGGGGCTTTGATTATATGGGATCTTTTCCTTCCTCTAATGGGTAAACTCATATTTTGGTTGCTGTTGATTATGTCACTAAGTGGGTAGAAGCTATTCCAACTAGTAGTGCTGATCATCACACCTATATTAAAATGCTTAAAGAGGTTATCTTCCCGAGGTTTGGAGTCCCTAGATATTAATTGACTAACGGTGGTTCCCACTTTATTCATGGTGCTTTCCGTAAGATGCTTGCTAAATATGATGTTAACCATAGAATTGCATCACCCTATCATCCTCAATCTAGTGGTCAAGTTGAACTTAGCAATAGAGAAATAAAATTGATATTACAAAAAACTGTCAATAGGTCTCGTAAGAATTGGTCTAAGAAACTAGATGATGCACTTTGGGCCTATAGAACAGCTTATAAAAATCCAATGGGTATGTATCCATACAAAATGGTATATGGTAAAGCTTGTCATTTGCCTCTAGAATTAGAACATAAAGCATTTTGGGCAATTAAAGAACTTAGCTATGATTTCAAACTTGCCGGTGAGAAGAGACTATTTGATATTAGCGCACTTGATGAATGGAGAACCCAAGCCTATGAAAATGCCAAATTATTCAAAGAAAAAGTAAAAAGATGGCATGACAAAAGAATCCAAAAGCGGGAATTCAAAATAGGAGACTATGTTCTTTTGTTCAACTCTCATTTAAGTTTTTTTGCAGGTAAGCTTCTCTCCAAATGGGAAGGACCATATATTATAGAAGAGGTTTATCGCTCTGGAGCTATCAAGATCAATAATGATGAAGGTACTAACCCGAAGGTGGTCAATGGACAAAGAATTAAGCATTATATCTCAGGTACGCCTATTAACGTTGAAAGCAATGTTATCCAAACCATGACACCGGAGGAACACATAAAAGAAACCTTCCGGAACACTCCAGAATTCTGAAAAATAGGAGGTACGTGATATGGTAAGTAAACAGACTCCGAAAAATCCGCACAAATATTTTTTGTTAGTTTTGGAATATTAGAAAATTTTGGAAATAAAGAAATAAACCGGAAGGTGATCGAGGAGAGCACGATACACCAAGGCGCGCCAGCCCCCCCCTGGGCTTGCCCTGGTGGGTTGGGCCCACCTCGGAGACCTTTCCGACTCCGTTTTCCTTCCATATGCTTGTTTTCCAAGAATAAAAATTCTCTATATATACCCCCGACTGTTTTGACAACTGCATCGTTGAAAAATCCTCTGTTTTTGTTTCGTGCTGTTTTCCTGGCAGATCTGAAAATATGTCGTCTCAAGATTCAGAGGGAGATCACTATGTTGCAGACCCAAAGATTATTAGGGAAATTTATTCCTATCTATGGACCTCAGATGAGGAGGAAGATGCTACAATGGAGGAAACAAGGGATGATAGCTCTGAGGAAGAGGATGATCCATTGCCTCAACCCGGAGATATGCACGTGGAATTCAAGAAGTCAAGTCTCCCTAGAAGCTACAAACCTGAGGTCCAATTTATCCCATCTCATTTTCTGCAGGAGAGCAAGGCTGCATTATGCAAAAAGATATTAAAGCTCGAGTTGGAGAATGACGATCTAAGGGAGGAAAATTTTATGCTTAAATATAAGTTGAAGAAGAAGTCTGCATCATCTCCACCACCTTCTTCATCACCACCACCAAAGGAGACTTGAGCACATGGGTATGGGCACTCCCCTTGGCTTGAGCCAAGCTTGGGGGAGGTGCTCGGTATCATATCACCATCACTTTTATTCACCTTTACCTATTTTAGTTCATCTTTAGTTTCCCCTTGCTTTAGGATAATAAAAGTTTAGTATGATCTATTTTCGTGTGTTAGTTTCATGGCCTATCTATCTATGTAATCGAGTGAGAGTTATATAATAAAGTTTAGTTTGAGTTTTTGCCTCTCTACTTTCTTGTTGCAATCAAAATAAAAGGAAAGAAAAATAAATGAGAAGAATCATATGCTAATCTTATGGTGAGTAATGACATCACATAAGGAAAAGTATAAGTAGTAGAATTTATTGGAGATTGACAAACATAGCATTGGTCAATGATGTAATTCATGAAAGAATTAATAAGGGAAGAGAAGATTCACATGCAAATATACTATCTTGGACATCTTTTATGATTATGAGCCCCCATTAAATATTATATGTCAAAATAGTTGACGTTGGACAAGGAAGACAACGTAATGATTTATGCTTGTTCATATCCACATAGAAGTTATATTGTCATAGATCCTTCAACATGTGGTGCTTGCTCAATATCTTTGCTAGCCAAAAATTCTGCACTAAGTAGAGATACTACTTGTGCATCCAAAAACCCAAAACCAAACTCATTCTTTGAGAGTCCACCATACCTACCTATGGATCGATTAAGATCCTTCAAGTAAGTTGTCATTGGTGCAATAATGGCAATAAAAATTGCTTCTAAAAGTGTTTTGATCAATTAGTGTAAGAGAAAATTGAGCGCTATACGAACTTATGATGGCAAAGTAATAAAAGCGACGGACTGCATAATAAAGGTTGCTATCATAGGGGGCAATATAACGTGACGTTCTTTTACATTAAGGGATTAGGCATACAAACCAAAAAGCGCATGACAACCTCTGCTTCCCTCTGCGAAGGGGTTATCTTTTACTTTTATGTATTTAGTTTAATCAAGAGTCAAAGTATTCTTCCCTATTCCTTTTTACTTTTTCTTTTTGCAAGCATCATGTGGTGAGGAAAGATCTAGGCACATATATCCAGTTGGATATGAGTGGGCATGAGTTATTATTGTTGACATCACCCTTGAGGTGAATACGTTGGGAGGCGAAACTACAAGCCCCTATCTTCCTATGTGTCCGGTTGAAACTTTTTCTTCATGGGTATGCCGTGAGTGTTAGCAATCATAGAAGACTAAATGATGGTTGAGTATGTGGACTTGCCAAAAGGCTCCGACATGAGACCCTTCCTGAAAATATGATGAATTGTAGTTGCAAAGTTGACTGAGAACATAGTTTGTTGGTTTCCAATAAGGTTTATGCTTCATACTTCTCTGTTGTCATGAATTGTTACTTGCTCATGAGAAGCCTTATGATAAAAATATATTGATATAAGTTCTTATGTTAGAGTTTGTTGCTGTTATGTTAATAAGCATGATGCTTCTATGTCCGTATTTTGTTTTTATCGACACCTCTCTCTCAAACCATGTGGACATGCTTTTCAATATCGGCTTTCGCTTGAGGACAAGCGAGGTCTAAGCTTGGGGGAGTTGATACGTCCATTTTGCATCATGATTTCCTACTGTTATTTATTATGTTTTGTTGAATAATAATGCTTTGGGTAGTGATTCTAATGCCTTTTCTCTCATAATATGCAAGGTTTACACAAAGAGGGAGAATGCCGGCAGCTGGAATTCTGGACCCAAGAAAAGCACATCAGAGATACCTATTCTGCACAACTCCAATGAAGCTGACATTTTACGGAGATTATTTTTGGAATAAATAAAAATTACTGGAGCAAAAAACTACCGGAGGGGGCCATCCTGGTGGGCACAAGACACCAGGGCGCGCCCTGGTGGGTTGTGCCCTCCTCGGCCCACCTCCGGTGCCCATCTTCTGGTATAAATTCACTTTTAACCTAGAAAAAATAAGAGGAGGACTTTTGGGACAAAGCGCCGGTGCCTCGAGGCGGAACTTGGGCAGGAGCACTTTTGCCCTCCGACGGAGCGATTCCGCCAGGGGAACTTCCCTCCCGGAGGGGGAAATCGAAGCTATTGTCATCACCAACACCCCTCTCATCTTTGGGAGGCCAATCTTCATGAACATCTTCAACAACACCATCTCTTCTCAAACCCTAGTTCATCTCTTGTGTTCAATCTTTGTATCGAAACCTCATATTGGTACCTGTGGGTGACTAGTAGTGTTGATTACCTTGCGTAGTTGATTACTATATGGTTTATTTGGTGGAAGATTATATGTTCAGATCCATTATGTTATTTAATACTCCTCTGATCTTGAGCATGTTTATTATTTGTGAGTAGTTACCTTTGTTCTTGAGGTCACGGGAGAAGTCATGTTGCAAGTAATCATGTGAATTTGATATGTGTTTGATATTTTGATGATATGTATGTTGTGATTCCCTTAGTGGTGTCATGTGAACGTCGACTACATGCCACTTCACCATTCATGGGCCTAAGGGAACGCATTGTGGAGTAGTTATTAGATGATGGGTTGCAAGAGTGACAGAAGCTTAAACCCTAGTTTATGCGCTACTTCGTAAGGGGCTGATTTGGATCCAAATATTTAATGCTATGGTTAGATTTTATCTTAATATTTTTCTCGTAGTTGCGGATGCTTGCGAGGGGGTTAATCATAAGTGGGAGGTTGTTCAAGTAAGAACAGCACCCAAGCACCGGTCCACCACATATCAAATTATCAAAGTAGCGAACACAAATCAAACCAACATGATAAAAGTGACTAGATGAAATTCCCGTGTACCCTCTGTCGGTGTCAAATCTGACATATCTCGTAGTAGGGGTCCTAAGCTAGGCATCTTGGAGCGATGGTAACATGGACACGGGATTTTACCCAGGTTCGGGCTCTCTCAAGGAGATAATACCCTACGTCCTGCTTTTGATTGTATTGATATGGGGATAGTACATAGTACAGGTATCTACCACGAGATTATCTGATTGTCTATTGACTAGCCTGGCCTCGGTTTATATAATGCACCGTAGGCCTAGGGTTTAGAGGAGTCCTTGTCTTGTGCGCCAAGTCTTGTGGAATCTCCCTTGTATGCATCATGGGCTGCCCGAAGTGGCCCATTAGTGAATCACCCTGGGGGTCCTCGGCCCGACCCACTGGTCGGGAGACGACGTGGTGAGTACCCCCTAGTCCAGGACACCGTCAGTAGCCCCCTGAACCGGTCTTCAAGTTGGGGACGCTCCTCGTTTCTTCAAAACAGTTCTTTGTCTTCGGTCGCGGTCTTGAAAACTGGTTCAACAAATCTTCCCATGTCTGATCTTGAGGATCGCCAAGCTGAATCTGAAGAGTTCACACGTCGGGCATCCGAGGAGCCCTTTAAGTTTCTGGCCTTTATCGATGCCTTGTTATTTTTTACGCCACACTTTGGGTCTGAAGTGTCTCCCGTGCGGTGGTGTCCTCTTGCGTCCAAGCTCCAACGCCGGACTGCATCCGAGGTGTCTTTTTTGCATCCGAGCTCCAACGCCAGACTGTGTCCGAGCTCCAACGCCGGACTGTATCCGAGGTATCATTTTGCAGCCGAGCTCCAATGTCGGTATGCATCTGAGGTGTCATAGATTACCTCGGTCTTGAAAAAGTTGAAGGAGTTCAACCGAGCTTAATGCCGGAAATGCCCTTTATGGAGCCAGCCACTTGCATCCAAGCTTTATGTCGGACTGCTTCCAAGGTGGTGCACCACCTTGGTCTCGGGCTGTTTTTTGCGGGATTTATTTCCGATCGCCGCAATTTATTTACTACCGAGATGTATAGCCAGTAGCCCTCAAGGTGTGTGTCGGTTTAAAACCCGAGATGCACCCGAAGGAAATAATAAAACCACAGATCCCAGTAGCCCCTGAGACTTAGGTCGATTTGTGAAATCGGCCTGAGGATCAAGTCCTTGCTTGGCAGCATACTTAGGAACAGAAACGTGGTGTGCCATAGTTTCCGAGACCCAGGTTGGGTGCGGCCGACCAACCTAAGGATCGAATCTCCTTGGAAACCGTATTGCACTTTGATTTTGTTGCATTGAATAGGTAATGCAGTAGCCCCCGAGCCTTAATTTGGGCACGGGTGGTTGAATTAAGGATCGATATTTGTTTGACATAAACTTTGTTACGTTCGACCCAATTTATGTATAATGATTCTATGTATCCAAGTACTTTACATCATTAATGCTCGGATCCACATTGTACAAAACTTTGTTGACCGACCATCGGCTTCAACCTCCTCGGCCAGTAGCTGAGGAGTGTTTGTCCTACTTTATAAAGCCTTTATAAGGGTAAAGATTTACGGCAAACAAGGCAATCCAACCATACGGTTTTATAAACAAAGGTACGTGGAGAGATATGTTATATTACTATTTAACATAAGAAACATCTTCTGGGAAAAATAGTTCATTTATAAGTTCCTTTTCCCAGGCTATCATGTTGACCATGATCGTGAAAAACCTCACCTCCGATCAATGTGGGAGGAAAATAGCGAGGATTTAGTTTGGGAAATGTTCCCGAAATCAGTGGTCTTTAATGAACCGAAATTTTCACTTCCGTCGTTGCCGACCAATTATATTCTTAAGATGACTAGCTTTCGGCTTCACCCAGTCTGAGGTACTAACCCGGATGACCCGGAAGTAACAATCACAGAGGTGCTCCCTTTACCTCCTAGCCGAACAATCGGGAACGTAGGGGGTAAGCACAGGAGCCAGGCAACCCAGCTTGGTCAAAATCTTAAGACAAATCGATGCATATTTATGGCTTTATAACGATGACTACGGAAGGCAGCACTCACATATTGAATACAAATGCTTGTTATGCTATATGCTATTTTGACTCCTTTGTGACCGTTTATCATTTGAGAATGGCCCATCATCGGCTTCTACCCCTTTGTATATGCTACGTGGGGTGTTTCCGCAGTAACAAGACAACCCTTAGCCGACGTCTCGGTGCCCGGAGGCGGTTGTGTTAGTGGAAACAAGGCAATCAGACATCTAGGCTTTATAACTTTCACTTAGTCATAGGAGCTTAAAGTTTGGGAGGCCAGTTACTAGCCCCCGGTTAGTGTTCGGCGTCAGCCGAGGTCAAGCCGTTAACACTTCGGCCAATTTTATGAAAGGCCCACGGGGTAACCTCTATCGGTCTATAATTTGACAGAGTCATCGGATCGCTGACCAGTTCGCGCTCATTGTGACAGTCAGTTTTCGGCTTTCTCCACTGAGGCACTTGACCAGTTAAATCGGAAGTACAATTGCAGTGGTTCTCCCTTTCCACACCTACCCGAACAAAGCGGAATGTAGGAGGCAATCACAGGAGCCGGGCAACCCAACTATTGACCGAAGACACAATTCGAAATTGATGCATATAAAGCAATATTCGAGAACGTTTTGCCGAGGACTTCTCGGAGTACCTTGGCCTTTGCTGTGTTCGGCTCTAGTCGCAGTCCCCCGTTGATATTGCCGATACTTTTTAAAGGCATCTGACGTTGTAATACGCGAGTTATGCTGGAGACACACATTATCCCCCGAGACTCAGGTTGGGTGCGGCCGACCAACCTAAGGATCAAATCTCCTCGGGAACTGGTCCAGATGTCATGTGCGTTTCGCCAACACCGAGGTGTAAGTCGGCAGGAAAGATGCCAAGCTGCGGGTCGGAAAAGATCTCCCGTGCTGAATTATTACGCAGGGCACCTCGGTCATGAGGATGTCCCGCCTTCTAAAAGAAAAACATACAAATAGCTTAAAAGTGCCATAAGCTCGAAAAGCCAAAAAGCGTATGTAAAAACTTGACGTCCGAACTAAATAAAGTTTTTTTTGTGCCAATCCGGAAATTGGTCTTAAAATTAATATGTGCTTCGATCGTGCTTTAACATGATACATCCGATCTCCAGACTCCAAGCGGGTCAGCCTTTGGCTTCAACCTCCATATCCCGAAGGCGGAGTGTTTCTTCGAGGCCTGTTTAGCGAACTAAATTCGAGCGGCTTTAGAAAGAAACCAGGCTATACGGCTATCGACCACACACTAGTGTCGGAAAAAGGAATAGTAGAAAAATACTTTGCAACGACCAAGAAGAAAACACATTTCACTACTGGAATCAGGAGATTTGCCGTCTGCCATGGCAGACGGCAAAGGGCAAAAGGCGGACGGCAAAGGCCTTTGCCATCCGCTAGCGGACGGCACAATTTCGGGCCCAACGAGCTCCGGCAAAGGGGTTCTTTGCCGTCTGCTTCGGCCCAGCGGACGGCAAAGATTCTTTGCCGTCAGCTTGCAGACGGCAAAGGACCTGGACGGCGTAGTACTGACGGCGCCACCGTCAGGTGGCTAACGGACCCCCCACCCTTTGCCGCCTGCCTGCCGCCCCCCATTGCCATCTGCCTCCCGCCCCCCTTTGCCGTCTGCCACGTGGCAGCTTTGCCGACGGCAACCGTCGGCATAGCGCCTCTCTTTGCCGTCTGCCTCCCGCCCCCTTTGCCGTTTGCCTCCCGCCCCCCCCTTTGCCGTCTGCCTCCTCCCCCTTTGCCGTCTGCCGTGGACGGCAAAGAGGCAAAATGGGCCAGCCTTGTTTTCCCAGGTTTCACAGGCGGCCGCCACGTGGCAGCTTTGCCGACAGCGGCCGTCGGCATAGCTGCCTTTGCCGTCCGGGGCAGACGGCAAAGAGGCTGTATTGCCTCTTTTTTTTGTTTTTGTTACATTCAAGAATTTTCAAACAAACAATATATGATATATACATAAATAATTCACAGAAACAATGTGCAACAGCCATATATGATCAACCAACAATTATACCAAATTAAAAGTATCAAATGCCACATTGTTCGCCATATTACAATAGGTTCATCCATACATACATATAGTCTCATCGATACAAATGACTCAATACATGAAAGCAGAAAGTAAACCTAGCACTACATCAAAGCAAGCTGCCGTGAACTCGTCTCAAATCTGCAAAATTGGAAATAGGAAAGTTAGAAAAATAATACTAGAATTAAGAAGTAGAAGAAGATCTAGAATTAGAAGAAGATGAAGGGGCTGTTTGGTTTCAAGACACAACTAGCCACACTTTGCCACAACTCAACTTAGGCAAGTTTGACCATGTTAGGTGTGTGTTTGGTTCTTGCCACAACTAAGGCAAGAATTTTTTTTATTAGCAGTAAGACCCACATGTCATAGATAGAAAAAGTGTGGCAAGATTCCCTTAGGCAAGCCAAAGTGTGGTAACTATTTGAGCACCTCAAGTAAGGCAAGTGTGGTAAAATTGTGGCAAGCCAAAGTGTGGTAAAATTGCGGCAAGCCAAATTGTGGCTAACTATTTGAGCACCTAAAGCCAAAGTGTGGCAAGATTCTTTCTCTGTCTCCTCTTGTTTTTCTTCTTCTTATTGCTTATTTGTGTCATTTTAGAGCTAACCTAGGTAATTATCACATTATTTACCTAACTAAGCTTATTATGTCATTTTGCAAGAAAATAAGCTAAGTCTATGGCATCTATGAGGTTACCAAGTCTATTATGTCATTTTTGAGTTAACTAAGCTTATTATGTCAGTGTGGAGGAAACAATGCTAAGTATAGGTCATTTTAGAGCTAACTTAGGTACAATATGTCATTTTGGAGGTAAGTAAGCTTACTATGTCATTTTATAGGAAACAAAGCCAACTTAGGTAAAATATGACATTTGTCTAAGTGCTAAGTTTGTCTAAGTGATATGTTTGTATTTGTTTGAGAAAATGAGCCAAGTAAGTGGCATATTAGGGCTTACCGTCCTCGTCATCACGGAGGTGAAGCACTGGGGTTGCTCGGGTCGTGCGATGCGGCTCGGGAGTTATGATGTACCAAAGATCATTTGCGTTAGCATGATGACGCTGAAATGTTAAGACTAGTAACTAATGAACATTGAAATGAAACTCACCGTTCCAGCCGTGGTAATGACTGGCATCGGCGGAGGGGTCTGGCCGTTCTTCTCGCCCAAAGTCTGCACATTTGGTTTTGCCAAGTCAATCATATTGGTTATTAATGAAAAGAACATGTAGTGCATGATTTGGCTAATGTGAAGAAGAAACTTACCACGATGAGCTCGTACATGGCCCGGTTAGACGCATCGTTCCGTGCCCTCTCCTCCTCCAACAACCTAGCCGTCCTCTCCTCCAGATCCCTCTTCTCCTCCGCCGCCTGCCGGGCCTGTTCCGCCAGAAGCGCCTGGGTTGTCTCTCTCTCTTTCTGCAGAGCAGCCTGCAACACAACTCCTCGTTAGCATTGTAATCATCTTTGTTCGCACACACAATGTAATGGAGGAAACCTATCTGAGTCCGTATGACTAACCTCGATGGCGAGCTGGACTGGCCGTGGACGAGGCGGCATCTCAGGACAGGAGCTCGTTTGGCGCGCCTTGATCTGCCGGAGAGTGCTCGAAGACCGTATATGTCCATCTCCAATGGCTATCGAGCCATGGGGCCTCCCGTGGCTAGCTATCATCACCGGGTCTGGATCAAGTGGATGCTGGCTCGGGTTGAAGTCCTCCCCATTCACCGCCTTCCCCACATCTCTGTACCTCACGAGCTTGTGGTGGGAGGAGATATTGCTGAAGTTCTCGGGATCATCGAGGTCAGACTCAGAGAATGCCTTGACCTTCTTGTATGAGGCAGTATGGGCCATGGCATAGAGGTCGTACACCGCTGGCACCTCCGTCTTATTATGATGAGCCTACAAGAGAGGAACAAAGTATTAATAATGGGTAAACCTAGCACTACAAGAATGAATTGCAGGAATCATGAAGCAAACCACATACCCAGTTCCGCCCGAACTGATAAATGTTGGCGCTGCCTTGATGGTGTGGCACACCTTCCATTTGGGCATGCCGTGCCTTGGCATCGTCATGGACGACTCGCCATTGGTCAGAGCACCATTCATTCACCAATGCCTCCCAACAATCCATCTTATCCGCACACCATCTAGGGGGCACCTAAGTTAATAAAGAGAAATTTGAGAGCTACGCCTACGAATCAAAGCAAAGGAAACTAAGTACAAGGCCTTAAGAATAGGTAATTACCTTCATGTACTGCTCCTTGTCCAGAAACTTTCGGCGGGACGACGACTTGGCCTTCTTAATACGCTGCGAGGCGTAGTAGTCTCGAACAACCTGTACCCGAGCCTCGTGCCGTAAGTTCTGTAGTAGGCGCCTGCACTCGTAATCGATAAGCTTTGCCGCGGCCTCCTCGTATCCCTCCTCACACCTGTAGAAGGTCTGCAATCAAAAGAGACAACACTGATTAGTACAATAACTAGCTATTATTGATTTTTAATTGTGTAAAGGAGAAATTACCCAGAACTTCCTGATGACCATGTCGGCCCTCGTGTGGCACAACACACCGTCGATCATCTCCTCCGGCGGTGCAGGGGCAGCCAAGTAGTGCTTCCATTTCAATCCTACCTCTTCTTGCTGACCCTCGCCGGGCAACGTGACAAACCCCGGGAAGTTATGCCGTAAAATCACACCAAGGATGGAGTTGGGCCTGTGGACATCCTTGGCGTGAATCCAACCCCTGCAGTATGACAAAGCCAACGCATTAGATATGTGAAGAAACATGAAGGCAAAAGGTTTAAAAAGAGTAAATGCACTTACTTCAGCGACTCAGGCTTAATCAGCCATCTCTGCTCGCGGGTCGTCGGCACGGGCGGGAGCCGTGTACACCCACGCTGGTAGACGGTGCCCTCAACCACCTCGTCCCCGCTATCAGAAAGCCGATCCCCGCCACCATCAGCATGGCCACTCGGCTCCGGCTGATGCAGATCCGGCCAGGTATCCCATCCGGTGGAAGCCTGTGGAGTCTCGTAGGACGAAGCGTCTGGCACAGGAGTCTCGCGGGATGAAGCATCTGGCACAGGAGTCTCGCGGGTGACCGCGTCTGAGACAGAAGGATCGTCGACCCGAGGCTCGTGGACAGGAGTCCTTGTAGCCTCCACCTCAGACGGGTCCACCGTAGCAGTCCTGTGCTCGGGTGAATCAGCTGGGGGTGGCGGCGAGGAAGGTGTAGCAGCCTTCCTACCTCTCCCGCGGCCACCACGTGTAACTTTAGGAGCCTTCCTACCTCTCCCCCGACCTCCTCTCCCGGTCGGCAACTTCGCCGACGAAGAAGCGCCCTCGGGTGTCCCAATACTGTTGTACAACGCTCTCCGGAGAGTTTGGGGTGGAATGGAAGTACCCCTCCCACCACGCGCCGACGAAGGATCCTTGGATCGCTCTCGATCCGCGCCCACCATATTTCAACACCTGCCATGACAAAGAGTAAACGAAATTAGCACAACATAAAAAAAATGAATACCGACATGAATAATAATATGTATATATATAATTTGAGTGTATCATCATCATGTATACCTGACATGAACTAATAATAATCTTCATCGTCTATATATGCTCCGGGATCAATAAATGCATCATCATCATCACTATCATTAATAAATGCATCATCATCACTATCGGGAGCAACATGTGGAAGGCCTCCTTTATGTAATCGGTCAAGCATTGAGAGGTCATCCACAGCAGTAACCTCTTCTTCTTCCGTCTCTTCTTGTTCCGGCTCAGGGGTGAAGTCGGATTCACTGTCGCTGTCTACCTCAATGTTCTGGGGTGAAGTAGAGCGGTTCTTGAAACGTTTTTTGGAAAGACGTGTTTCTTGGAAGAATTCTCCTTCATATGTGTCTGGGTTAATGTGAGGTTCATAATCATCTTCATTGAGGGGAGGTGGTCTAAAATGTGGAGGCACATCATAAACGACATCCTAACCATTCAGATTTGGATCAGTTTGGCAGGCCCACGGTAGATAGAAAACTTGGGTCGCCTGTTGAGCCGTAATATAGACATCGGGAACATCTAAATGGGTGCTTTGTTTGATTTCGACTAGCCCTATATGTTCATGAGTCCTTCTAGTCTCCTTCGGCTGGAACCAATAACATTTGAAGACTACGACGTTTGGTGGGTTTTCACCAAAGAATCTAAGTTCATAAATTGCTTCAACTCTTCCATAATACTCGACACCTCCTTCGCCGACAGCGGAGACACAACAATTTGTAGACTTTCAGTCAGCCATAGATAGCTCTTTGCCAAAAGTACGAAAGCGATACCCGTTGATGTCGTATTTGTCAAATGAACGGACCTTATAGTCAAAACCATTAGCGACTTGTCTCAATTCGGAGTCCATAGACTCTGCATTAGCCTACAAGTTTAATACGAAAGGATTGTTGCATTAGCCACAAACTAGACGAAGAAATGAAATGGTCTAATGGAAATTACCGTTTGTTTGAACCAAGAGATGAAACCGGGATAGCCGCCTCCATGCTTTGCCAGAAGCTCATACTCTTCGATGGAATCCTTTTGGATCACCGCTCCATCCAAGAATTTGGCGACGTATCGACTATATCACATATCCGGGAATAAGAGCATTTCAAAGGAATTAGAAGTTGCGAAACAATGTACCGAGAACTTACTCGATGTACGGCCGCACTTCTGTTAGGTTGTTGAAGATATACAACGAAATGGTCCGCCATTCTTCGACATCCAACGCTATTGCTTTCGAAGCACCGGCTGGTGCGAGCTTCCCTTTGAATAGGCTGAGGTTGGATCGACCTTTTTCACAGTCGCCATCATTGTACCGAGGCTTCGGATTATGCAAATGACGATTCTTGGCTTTGTAGTGTGCTGTCACGAAGTTTGCCGCCTCCTCAGTAATGAATGCCTTGGCCATCGATGCTTCAATTCTACGTTTATTTTTACATTTTGCTCGAAGCGTCTTCTGCATCCTCTCAGTTGCGAAGCACCAACGATTTTGCATGGGCCCCCCCAATCTTGCCTCGGTCGGGAGATGCAAAATCAAATGCTGCATTGGATTAAAGAATCCCGGTGGAAAGATCTTTTCTAACTTGCAGATCAACTCCGGCGCCAACTCTTCCAGTTCGTCTAGCACGTCAGGCGATAGTTCTTTCGCACAAAGAGCACGGAAGAAATAGCTCAGCTCTGCCAGTACTAGCCATTCATCCTCAGGGATAAAGCCACGCAACATCACCGGCATTACCCGCTCAAGCCATATGTGCCAATCATGACTCTTGAGACCAAATATTTTCAATTTGTCAAGACTCGCTCCCCTCTTTAGATTCGCTGCATACCCATCGGGGAACATCAACTGCATTTTCACCCACAAGATCATTTCCCTCATAGCTGGCCTTCCAAGATTGAACCATGCCTTTGGCTTCCTCCAGTTCTTCTTTCCTTTCGGTTGTCGCATGTTTTGTAACGGTCTATCACATAGAGCCTCCTGATCGACTCTAGCCTTAGGATTATCCTTCGACTTCCCCTCTATGCCGAACAATGTACCAAAAAGGGCCTCGACGATATTCTTTTCAGTGTGCATCACGTCGATGTTGTGTGGGCAAAGGAGGTCTTTAAAGTAAGGCAGATCCCACAAGCATATCTTGTGAGTCTAGGCGTGTTTCGAATTATACCCTTTGAAATACCCTGGACGATTTGGATCCGGCTCGAGAGCGTTTATCTGATCCAGGGTCTGTTGGCCTGTCAATGCAGGTGGTGCAGAGTTTTTGACAACTCTACCTTTCATGAAATTCTTCTTGTCTTTTCTGAACTTATGGCGAGGATCCAGGAACTGTCTATGCAAGTCGAAGCAAGAATACTTGCGACCCGCCTGCAGCCAACGGAACTCAAGAGCTGCCTTACATGTGGGGCATGGGAACCTTCCATGCACACACCAGCCAATGAATAGCGCATACGCCGGCAAGTCATGCGACGAGTACATGTACCACACATGCATTTTGAAGTTTTTTTTGTAGCGGCGTCATATGTCTTGATCCCATTATCCCAAGCTTCTTGCAATTCATCCTTAAGCGGCTGCATGTACACATTTATATTCTTCCCCGGATAGTTGGGCCCTGGAATTATCAACGTCAAGAAAATGTTCTTTCTTTTCATAATCTCTCCGGGGGGAAGATTGAGTGGAATGACAAATACAGGCCAGCAACTGTATTGGGTTGCCATCATACCAAACACATTGAACCCATCCGTGCTGATGGCGACTCGAGGATGCCTTGGATCTGCCGCTTTATCCTTATGTAATGCATCGAACTGCTTCCACGCAAAAGCGTCTGAAGTGTGTCCCAACATCGGATTCCCATCTGCATCTAGTTCGGTTCTTTTGCCTAATTTATGCCACGTCATCTGTCTGGCCGTCTCTTCGACCATGAAAAGATGTTGAAGTCTTGGTATGATTGGCATATACCGAAGAACATTAACTGGGATTTTGGTCCGACTCTTCTCACCCATACCGTTGTCTACCACAACATACCTGGAAGACTTGCAAATGGGACAATAGTTGAAGCTCGCATACTCAAGCCTAAATAAGGCACATCCATTCTCACAGGCATCTATCTTCTCATAGGGCATCTTAAGCGCACGTAGGATTTTGTCCGACTGGTACAAGTTTGCTGGCAATACATGGCCTTTGGGTAGAAAGCGTCCAAATATCGTCATCATCGCGTCGTAGCATTCTCTGCCCAGGTTGAACTGAGCCTTCAGAGCCATTACTTGCGCGATGGCATCCAGCTGACAAAGCTCAGTGTGCTCGTGGAGAGGACGTTTTGAAGACTCCAACATTTCATAGAAGGCCTTTGCAGATTCCTCCATCTCATCGTCCGAATCCCGAGCATCATCAAAGTCTTGCACCATGTCTTCGATCCCGGTACCATGCTCGTCGGTGCGACGACGAACCACCTCAGCTCTGGCACGTTGGGCAGACTCACCATGAAATCTCCACACCATATAATCAGTCGTAAAACCCCACTTCTGCAAGTGTTTACCCATTTCATCCCGTGTCCACTTTTTATGGTTGTCGCACCGGACACAGGGGCACCAGGTTATTTCCTGGCCATTTGCAAATGCGGCGCTCAGAAACCCCTTGGTTTTTGTTAACCATTCAATGGTCATTTCTTTCTGACTAGGGTGACCGGTGTACATCCAAGCACGATCACTCATCTTGCCTACCTACTAAACACACAAGAAATATATATATAATTCATCATCTATATTCATCCGTTAATCAAGTTTGTCAGTTTTATTACGTCCATGCAACCTACACGCTAATAGGCAGAGATAGGTCCTAATCCCACCCGAGTATGTGTATATTGGGTTCGTTTTCCCATGCTCTGCTCTGGATCCGACGCAGAATTTCGGCAGCACCTCCCCGCTGTTCTCCTGATACACGTCTCGGCAATAAGCAGAGAGGATGTGTACCCGGAGAACAACAGGGAGGCACTGACGAAATTCCGCATCGGATCCGGAGCAGAGCATACGGGAAAACGAACCCAATCTACACATACTCGGGCTGTCCATGGATAACGTTGGACAATTCGAAAGGATGGCGGTTATAAATATGCAAAGACATGCATATTTATAGATGCCGCCCTTTCGAACGGGAGACACATACTGGTCACGCATACTGATGATTGAAGACACCTATAGCTAGCAAGTTTCATCGGCACGAAGACCGGAACCGAGCAAATTAAGGGGGGCGGGGGAGGAGATGTCATTTGTGCTCACCCACGAACGCAGCAGGGGAGCTCGTCCAATGCACGGGGAGGTCGTCGAACAACTGCACATTGAAATTCACCCGATCAACACAAATATGATGTTTTTTATAACAAAATCAGAAAATATGTAACCTAACTCATAATTTACAAAACTACAACCTCCTCGGCCTCTGGAAGCCCGAAGAGCACCTTTTCGCTCAACAGGAGGCAGAATAGGTGTCGGGGGTCGGGGGTCAGTGGCGTCGGGAGTCAGTGGCGTCGGGGGTCAGTGGCGTCGGCGGTCGGGGGTCGGTGGTGTCGGGGGTCGGGGGTCGATGGCGTCGGTGGTCGGGGGTCGATGGCGCCGGGGGTCGGGGGTTGGTGGCGTCGGGGGTCGGGGGAAGGCCATCATGGCTAGCTTTATTAAAACTCAAATGACACTTACATCATCAGCTAAAAATTTAAATAGGAAATCCGGCGGAGCCTCCACCCAAAAAGTAGGAATATTGGCACCGCCCCACTGAGCTAGCTCATGCGCAACCATATTAGACTCTCTAATACAATGTTCTACCACAGCCTTCCCGAATTCTCTCAACATCACTCGACAATCTTGTTCTACCACCATCGAGTGTCCTTCATTATTATGTAGCGCCTGCACCACTATCAGGTTGTCCATACGTACTAAAAGATTGTTGCATCCAGTGCTCTGTGCTAACCTAATTGAACTAACCTAATTAACCCAGCCTATTCATCTCTAACAACAAAAATTAAATGAAAACAAAAAAAATACAGAGAAAAGGAAAAAAAAGCTCACCCGAGGGAGGGAGGTTGCCGGGCGGCGAGGGCGGCGGGGCGGTCGGGCGACGGGGCGGCGGGGAGGCGGGGCGCGGGGCGGCGGCGGGGCAGTGTAGCCGCGGGGCGGTGGCGGGGCGGCGGGAGGTGGGGCGGCGGGGCGGTGGTAGCGACGGGCGGGGGCGGTGGGGCGGTGGTCACGACGGGCGGGGGCGGTGGTGCGCGGAGGGGGTGGCGGGGAGGGGGCGGCGGTGCGGGGAGGAGGCGGTGGGAGGGGGCGGAGGTGCGGGGAGGGGGCGGCGGGAGGGGGAGGAGGCGGTGGGAGGGGGCGGGGAGGAGGCAGCGGCCGGAGGGGGCGGGAGGGGGCGTCGGCGGGGCTCTGCTACGGGGCGGCGACGGCGGGGCCGGGGCGAGAGGGGGCGGCGGCGGTCGGGGCGGGGGCTGGTACCTTACCGTTAGCCAGGCGTCTTCTTTGCCGTCCGCTAGCGGACGACAAAGACAAGCAGGGCAGACGGCAAAGACAATGAGGACGGCATACCTCTTTGTCAGTGGACCAAGGTCCAGTGGGACCTACCTAGCCTCTTTGTCGTCTGCCTTTACGGTCTTTGCCGTCTGCTGGCAGACGGCAAAGAACCAGCAGATGGCAAACAAAACCGTTGCCGTCAGCCATATCTTTGCCATCTGCTTTATGGCAGCAGACGGCAAAGACCTTCTTTGCCATCCGCCAGCAGACGGCAAAGATGTGGCAGACGGCAAATAACTGAATTCCAGTAGTGTTTATTATAAAACGGCTCATACGAATTTAAGAACCCCCGGTTAAACCGGGTAAAGAATTTTTTAACAAACAAAGTTTCTAACAAACATTTTTTTTTGTTTAACAGAAAATATAATGTTTGGTTGAACTGAACAAAAAGTAAAATTTCAAAGAGAGCTAAGCACGAAAACGACTTAGCTAGTTAATGTGCTCGGCGTTGATAACGTGAGCCGAGCTTGTGGCGGATCGAGGTCCCAGCCGCCAAGCCGGTCCAGAGGTGCCCGAGCAAAGAGCTCGGCTTGATGAAGTGGCGATGCAGTACGGCCGATGTGGCGAGGCGAAGCCCCCGGTCCAGCAGAGGTGATGAAGCTGGTCGGCCGGTGACGCCGAAATCCCAGCAGTAGGTTGATGAAGAGATGGCGAAGCCCCCGGTCTAGCCGAGGTGATGGAACAGGTCGGTTGGTGACGCCGAAGTCCCATGCCAACCGAGGTGTCGAAGCAGGTCGGCATGGTGGATGTCGGCTTGAAGAAGCGACGGCGCGGCGATGCCGAAGCAGGTCGGAATATGTGACGCGGTCAATGCTGGCTTGAGAAGAGACCGTGCAACGATGCTGGCGCGCCCGACCCATGCAATTCGTGGGGCGACAATCTTGTCTTGATGATTATTTGTCCCTCACGATGCCGAACTCTTAGTCGGCTCGCCGAGGTGATGATCCGAGGTGGTTGTCGTCGGCAAGATGGACCGACGGCGCAGTCGATGTTGGTGCAGCTCGGTAGCCATGGAGCAACGTGGTCGGGCCGTTTTGACATCGGCGCGACGGTGAAGATCGCCTCGGAAAAGACTTAAAATTTGTGGGCACGTGTTTGAAAACAACACATAATACCCTAAAAATATTCCTTCAAAAAGGATACCCCGTTCATGAAGAAAGATGAATTCGGGTCGGATTCGTTTTCGCGCAGAAAACAGATCCGAAAAGTGCTACACTCATCGGACGTTTCTCGGAGTTTGAACGGTCGGATCGAGCTGAAATTTTGAGGGGTGATCGATATGGGAATTCCGCAGCCGATAAACGGTGGGATCTTCCAAACGAGATCCGAGCTGGAAGCTGGACACCTCGCCCTAAACTCATCCAGATTCCCGTCCAAATTCGACAGGGCTCCGGTAGATCGGAGATTTCTCCAACAGAATACGACGAAATTTTACAGGGTTGTTGTAGGCTCAATTACGCACAATTCCACCAAAGCAATCGTCAAGGCGACGCTCGAGGAGGCAGGGACGACGAACATGAATCCGCTGTCCAGGAGAACTGCACCATCGCCTAAGGACGATGTTAACATCGAGCCCCCGAGCTCCAAGGATGATTCCCCCATGATTTTGGTAGAGATCGGAGTTGATGATGATGAAAGTATCCGTCCGATCTTGATGATATGATGCGGAGTGCAGTCCTCGGTCCAGCCGAGGTGGCCAGTCGAGCCGACGAAGAAGATGCCAACATCGACAATAAAGCTCGGTTCCGATGCGTAGATCGCGCCGGAGACGATCTGAATTCCCATCGCACCGCGGTGACTGCCAGCAGGCTCTCAATGAAATCACCAATGTCGGTGTCAAATCCGACATATCTCGTAGTAGGGGTCCTAAGCTAGGCGTCTTGGAGCGATGGTAACATGGACACGGGATTTTACCCAGGTCCGGGCTCTCTTAAGGAGATAATACCCTACGTCCTGCTTTTGATTGTATTGATATGGGGATAGTACATAGTACATGTATCTACCACGAGATTATCTGATTGTCTATTGACTAGCCTGGCCTCGGTTTATATAATGCACCGTAGGCCTAGGGTTTAGAGGAGTCCTTGTCTTGTGCGCCAAGTCTTGTGGAATCTCCCTTGTATGCATCATGGGCAGCCCGAAGTGGCCCATTAGTGAATCACCCTGGGGGTCCTCGGCCCGACCCACTGGTCGGGAGATGACGTGGTGAGTACCCCCTAGTCCAGGACACCGTCACCCTCAAGAACACTTTGCCTATTACTAGAGATTGTTCTGGCCTGTTCTTTGCCACAAAAGGATTGGGCTACCTTCCTGCACATTATTTATCGTTACCGTTACTTGCTCGTTACCATTTATCTTGCTATCAAACTATGTGTTACCTACAATTTCAGTGCTTGCAGAAATTACCTTGCTGAAAACCGCTTGTCATTTCCTTCTGCTCCTCGTTGGGTTCGACACTCTTACTTATCGAAAGGACTACGATTGATCCCCTATACTTGTGGGTCATCAAAGTGATCTTGTTTCCTAATGTAGCTGTCAAACTCATATAAGCATTAACTAGGATGTTTATTGTAAGGGATATCACCTTCATCAAACTTTAATAAAGAATTTACCTCTACCACCTGTTGAGGTGGTGGTGTTTCAAGGCCATGTATTTCTTCAATAGGTGGTAAATTCTTAACATCCTCAGCTTTAATACTTTTTTCCTTCATACATTTCTTTGCCTCCTGCATATCTTCAGGACTGAGAAATAAGATACCCCTCTTCTTCGGAGTGGGTTTAGGTGGTGGTTCAGGGAGAGTCCAATCATCATATTTCTTCAATATATTATTCAGTAGTTCCTCAGCTTGTTCAACAGTTCGTTCCCTGAAAACGCAACCAACACAACTATCTAGGAAGTCCCTAGAAGCATCAGTTAGTCCATTATAGAAGATATCAAGTATTTCATTTTTCTTAAGAGGGTGATCAGGCAGAACATTAAGCAAATGGAGAAGCCTCCCCCAAGCTTGTGGGAGACTCTTTTCTTCAATTTGCACAAAGTTAAATATTTCCTGTAAGGCAGCTTGTTCCTTATGAGCAGGAAAATATTTTTTAGAGAAATAGTAAATCATATCCTGGGGACTACGCACACAACCAGGAGCAAGAGTATTGTACCATATCTTAGCATCACCCTTTAATGAGAACGGAAATAATTTGAGAATATAGTAGTAGCAAATCTTCTCATCATGATCAAAAAGGGTGGCTATATCATTCAACTTAGTAAGATGTGCCACTACAGTTTCAGTTTCATAGCCATGGAAAGGATCAGATTCAACCAAAGTAATTAACTCTAGGTCGACAGAGAATTCATAATCCTTATCGGTAACAAGATAGGTGAAGTAGCAAACTTAGGATCACATTTCATTCTAGCATTCAAAGTCTTTTCTTTATACTTTCATAATAATTAGTTAAGATCATATCTATCCTTACAAGCAAAGATGTCTCTAGCTACTTCTCCATCCATAACATAACCCTCAGGTATCTTAGGCAATTCAAGTCTAGGAGAGCTAGGTCTAATAGGTGTTTCATAGTTCTCAGTTTCAAGGACTTCATCAGTTTCAATAATTTCATTCTATTTAGCTCTAGCAATTTGTTTATCAAGAAATTCACCTAGTGGCACATTATCATCAGACATGGTACTAGCATCATCATAAGCATCATTCATAGCAGAAGTAGCATCATCAATAACTTGCTACATATCAGGATTAGTAGCATGTGGTGGCATTGCAAGTTTACTCATAACCGAAGGTGAATCAAGTACAGAGCTAGATGGCAATTCCTTACCTCCCCTCGTCTTAGAGGGAAAAATCTTGGTTCTTGTATCCTTCAGATTCTTCATAGTGATAAATTGATATGAATCCCAAGTGACTCAACAAATATAGCTATGCTCCTCGGCAATGGCGCCAGAAAAGGGTCTTGATAACCCACAAGTATAGGGGATCGCAATAGTTTTCGAGGGTAGAGTATTCAACCCAAATTTATAGATTCGACACAAGGGGAGCCAAAGAATATTTGCAAGTATTAGCAGTTGATTTGCCAATTCAACCACACCTGGAGATTAAATATCTACAGCAGAGTGATCAGTAGCACGGTAATATGATAGTTTTGATAGCAGTAGTAACAGTAATAGTAACGGTAACAGTGATAGCAATGATTTTGTAGCAGTTGGAATAGTAGCAATAGCAATTGTAACTTAGCAAGAACAATATGTGGAAAACTCGTAGGCATTGGATCGGTGAATTCGTTGGATGATATTCATCATATAACAGTCATAACCTAGGGCGACACAGAACTAGCTCCAGTTCATAAATATAATGTAGGCATGTATTTCGTAAATAGTCATACGTGCTTATGACAAAGAAATTGCATGACATCTTTTGTCCTACCCTCCCGTGGCAGTGGGGTCCATAAGGAAACTAAGGGATATTAAGGCCTCCTTTTAATAGAGCACCGGAACAAAGCATTAACACATAGTGAATACATGAACTCCTCAAACTACGGTCATCACCGGAAAGTATCCCGATTATTGTCACCCCGGGGTTTACGGATCATAACACATAGCGGGTGCATATGACTAGCAAGATCGGATCAAGAACATAAATAATGGTGATAACATAAACGGTTTAGATCTGAAATCATGGCACTTGGGCCCTAGTGACAAGCATTAAGCATGGCAAAGTCATAGCAACATCAATCTCAGAACATAGTGGATACTAGGGATTAAGCCCTGACAAAACTAACTCGATTACATGATGAATCTCATCCAACTCCTCACCGACTAGCGAGCCTACGAAGGAATTACTCACTCCCGGTGGGGAGCATCATGGAATTGGCGATGAAGGAGGGTTGGTGATGACGAAGACTGAAGATTCCCCTCTCCGGAGCCCCGAACGGACTCCAGATCTGGCCTCCCGATGAAGAACAGGAGGTGGCGGCGGCTCCGTCCCGTGAAACGCGATAAAACTTCCTCCCTCATTTTTTTCCAAAAATAGGTATTTATGGAGTTGGAATTAGGGTCAGGGGGGCACAAGGTGACCACAACCCACTAGGGCGCGCCTGGAGGGGGTGGCGTGCCCTGGTGTATCGTGCCCAGCCAGGGCACCCCCTCCGGTGGCTCTTGGTTCCAATGTTTTTCTTTTATTCTGAAATAAATCTCCAAAAAGTTTCGTCCAATTCTGAGAACTTTTATTTCTGCACAAAAACAACACCATGGTAGTTCTGCTGAAAACAGCGTTAGTCCGGGTTAGTTTCATTCAAATCATGTAAATTAGAGTCCAAAACAAGAGCAAAAGCGTTAGGAAAAGTAGATACGACGGAGACGTATCAGTAAAAAGGATGCCCAGTCCTACATAATCAAAAATAAATTAAACAAAACTCCTGGGACAGTTGACATGTTGGAGGACATCCGTGAATTCGGCCAGCCAAGGTTTGTGTATGTATGGTGGATGGGAGTAAAGTTTACGATTCCGCTTGGGAACCGCCAGTAATGTGTTTAGGATGAAAGATATTGAAAACTCTGTCGTGACATTGACAGGAAAAGAATACCACTCAAAATTACAATTTCATCTCTATTTTAAACCTTGAGCTCTGGCACCTATGCAAATCAATGCTTCCCTCTACGAAAGGCCTTTCTATTTACTTTCATGTTATTTTATTTTTATTCTTGAGTCACCACCTTCTCGCTAAAGCACCAGACCTGGGAGCACTATTGTATTGAGTCTAGTTAATGTTGGATGTGAGCATAACTGGATCTTCTCTACTCTAAATTACAATCTTTAGTCGCTGCTTGGACCTCAGAGGTGCTCTGCATTTATTTTTTGCGGTCTTGGAAAGGGCTAGCGAGATACCATATCATCATATTATATCACGATTATTTTGAAAAATTGTTGGCATGTGAGATATTTTATTATTGGTCGCTAGTTGGTTATGTTATTGTCATGAGTGAATATAATAGCTAAGTGTTATCATCGATATGGTTATTTATAATCTATGCTGAAAACCTGAGCACTAGCTAAGCATATATATGGCAACGAGAACAAAAGAGTTTGCAAAAGTTTCCTTTATCACTTTCAGTTTATCAACTGAATTGCTTGAGGACAAGCAATGAGTTAAGCTTGGAGGAGTGATACGTCTCAAAAGTATCTACTTCTCCAAACACTTTTGCTCTTGTTTTGGACTCTAATTTGCATGATTTGAATGAAACTAACCCAAACTGACGTTGTTTTCAGCAGGACTACCCATGGTGTTGTTTTTGTGCAGAAATAAAAAATCTCGGAATTGGACAAAACTTTTTGGAGAATTTTTCTAGAATAAAAAAAAAATATTGGAGCGAAGACCCACCGGAGAGGGGGCACCTGTTGGTGCCAAGCCAACAGGGCACGACCACCCCCCCCGGCACGCCCTGTTGGCTTGGGACCACATGGTGGCTCCGCAGACCCTAATTCTAGTCCTATAAATTCCTATTTCCGGAGAAAAATAAGAGATAGGTTTTCATCGCGTTTTACGAGACGGAGCTGCTGCCACCTCATGTTCTTCCTCGGGAGGGCTGATCTGGAGTACGTTTGGGGCTCCGGAGAGGGGGATTTGTCGTCGTCGTCATCATCAACCCTCCTCCATCAACAATTCCATGATGCTCACCACCGTGAGTGAGTAATTCCTTTGTAGGCTTGCTGGACGGTGATGGGATTTTATGAGATTGATTATGTAATTGATTTATTTTGATAGGGCTTGATCCCTAGTATCCACTATGTTCTGAGATTGATGTTGCTATGACTTTGCTATACTTAATGCTTGTCGCTAGGGCCCGAGTGCCATGATTTCAGATCTGAACCTATTATGTTTTCATAAATATGAGAGTGTTTTCGATCCTATCTTGCAAGTTGTATGCACCTATTACGTGTCATGATCTGCATACCCCAATGTGACAATAATTGGGATTCTTTCTCGTGATTGTCGTAGTTTGAGGAGTTCATGTATTCACCATGTGTTAATGCTTTGTTCCGGTTCTCTATTAAAAGAAGGCCTTTATTTTTTTTAGAAAAGGAGGTTTAAACCCCCGGCCTCTGCATCAATCGATGCATGCAGCCATCTTTATTAATTATTCAACAAAGGTCTGACAAGAACATACATCAAGCCACCCGAAGCCACCACTCACACCTACAAACTCGATAATGTGGAGTGCTCTCACTCCCCATATCTAAAACCGGTGTCGTTGCCGATCCATCCACATAACGTATCGGAACCAACATCCGGTGCAGCAGACCTAAAGCGTACACCACATGCACACGTTTTAGAAGCCGCCATCATCATCGAACCGCTGACCCATCTTCAGGAGAGAGATCCGCATCATCCTTGCCAGTCCGGCCATCCGTCGACGCCACCACGGCGCTCAACGGCTCCACCGTCCTGCGCTCGTGCATCCAGACACGAAGACTCTGGAAGATCTGTCGTGCGTAGCACCTGCCGACCAGGCATGACACAGCGTAGCACCTTTCGGCCAGGCATGACTTGACATCTCCACCGAAGCTCCGTGCAAGACGAAGCCGCTCCACCTCCTGCCTCTGTCTTCCAGCGCTGCTCCACAAACGATGCTCCCAAGAGAGAAACGACACCACAGTACCGCCATCGTCCGATCTGGAAGACCAGATCCTAGGGTTTCCCCCGGAGCAGCACGAGTGGGTCGACAATAGTTACACGATGATGCCTTCATCAAGGTAACGACGCAGAACGCCGCCATCGCCCGCCATCGGCTCGGTTTTCACCGGCAACTATGTCTCCCCGACTCGCAGCCGGGACTAGATGACGAATCTCAAGATCCGACCACCCAGCCTCAGGTCGACCACCTTCGGCGAAGGAGGTGGCCACCACCGCCGCGCCCAGGGCCAGAGCCCCCGACGTCCTCGTGTTGTGGGTCGAGCCCAGGAACAGTATGCCGTTGATGGAACAGAGGATGCACAGGACAGCAGCATGCGCGGCCCACCGAAGCCCATCTGGGCCCAGATCAGGCGCCATAGCCGCCGCCGCTGGACACGTTGCTGTACACCGCCGCCTGCATACCGAGCCTGGCCGCGGCTGACCCACGCCGCTGCCGTAGGTCCGTCCGGTGCGGACCGCCGCCACCCAGACCGGATTGCTGGACGAGGAGAAACGCCGCCGCCGCCGGGGGCATCGCAGGCAAAGCCTGCGATGCCCCCGGCGGCGGCGGCGGTAGGAGAGCAGGTACTGGAGAGAACCGGAGGAAGGGGGCGGGGGCGCTCCGGTGCGGCGCGGCGGCGGCGCCGCATGGGAGCGGGAGCGGGGGTAGGGTTAGAAACTAAAATCACTTTTATGAAAAAGAAGGCCTTTATATCCATTAGATTTCCTTATGGACCTTGCTACCACGAGAGGGTAGGACAAAACATGTCATGCAAGTTCGTATTATAAGCACATATGACTATATACGGATTACATGCCTACATTATATTGATGAATTGGAGCTAGTTCTGTGTCGCTCTAGTGTGTAACTGTTACATGATTGATGTCATCAAAATCATTGTCCATCATCGATCCATGACCTACGCTTTTACATACTGAATCTTGCTAAGTTACTATTGTTGCTATTACTGTCATCATCACTACAAAACTGTTGTTGTTACCGTTACTATTATTACTACTATCTTGTTGTGCTACTAAATATTTGTGGCAGAGAGTAACCTGGTGTGGCTGAATTAAAAACTCAACTGCGAAGACCGATAAATATTATTTGTCCCCCCTTGTGTCGAATCAACAAATTTGGATAAAATACTTCCCTTGAAGACTGTTACGATCCCCTATACTTGTGGGTTATCAAGGAGGTCGAGCAGTACGAAGGAGCATCGCCGGTGAGGAAGCGGCGCTGCGTGCAAACAGTGAAGGTTTGAACTTAAGAAAGGAAGGGGGAAGCAGATGGAAATGTGGCTTTTGGTTGGTACGAGGGGTGGGGGAGGTAGATATTTGCGCGGCAGCCCAAAAATTTTGTTCGGTGCATCGTAGAACTGGCGCGCACAGTCACATCGGACACAGTCCCTTTATCGGAACTGTGTGCGATATCCAACATCACAAACGAATCCTATATTTTACCCCGTGTGTGATGAGACTGAACGTGAAAATTTTGGTCTCCAAGCTTCCGGAGTAAGACATTGGATACTACATTGCACATGATACTTGCATTTCATTTTCATTTGGAAGACAAAATAGGGATACAGCGGCAAATTTTGGTCCGAATTTTCCTTGTTACAGTGGCCATCCACGTCATTGCTTAAGTTAACATCACTTGCAAATTTGAGTACTACACGAAAGAGCCTACAACACTGCCCGCACTTACTTAATCGAGCAATTAAACGTAGTTAGTTGACCTAAACATTACTCTAACAAAAGACCAGTTGTCTAAACAGAGACTAATATTCCCCCTGGCGCTCGTCGATCTCCACCGCCTCCTCGATGACCAGCTCTGGCTCGACGACCTCCGAGGTAAGGGGCTCCATGGCATCCATCGCCACATACTCCACCAGCATCTCGCGGTCCTCGTCTACCATCTCTTTGGATAAGGCCGCCACGAGCCGGGCGTGGGCGGCCTTGGTCCGAGCATGGACGACCACCATCTTGGCTAGGGAACCCGCCGACGAACGGACACCTGCTCGAGCACACTCAACGATTACCAACTCATCGGATGTGGGTTGCGGACTGGTGTCGGAGAAGGCCGATGTAATTTGTGCAATGACCGTTACGAGCTTGGTGTGGGCGTCCTCGAGATGGGCATGGGTGTCCGCCATCAGGGCTATGGCGACTGCCGAAAAGCCGACAGTTGATGTGTCATTCTCGCCATTTGCTATCCCCGTCGTGGTTGCTGCAGCCGCCCTCTCAGTTGTAGCACCTGCCCTTTCGGCTGCTGCAGCCGCCCTGTCAGAGATAGCGGTCGCGCTCATGCATATTGTGAGCCCTCTCATGGCTGATGCGGCAGCGCTCGGGCCGGAGTGGCTTGCCGAATTTGCCGGACCGAACGAATCAAACAGAAGCAGCACAACACCATGGCACCTCACCATAAGGTGGAGAAAATTAGAGTAAGAATTCCTCAAAAAATAAATTAGAGTAACAATGAAGGGGATCTCAAGAGCACCAACGCTGCCGAGTTAACCCTCATTGCCTTTCCTTTCTGGCCGCCTGCTATGTAATTTTCATGTGAATTACACCCACGAGACAGGGAACTAAATTGAACTGCTCCGTATGTAATTTTTATGAAATGCACATATTATGCTAGACGTAAAAAAATATATTATGACAAGTGTGTAAATTGTCATCTCGCAAATGAAATGCCATTTCAAATGCTTGCAGATATTTGAGAGTGTTTGCGCTAGATAACACGATGCTTAACATAGTACTCCTACAAGCCTAGCTGGGTTTTCCATGAAAATCTGAGGCTCTCAAAACTTTATCCAACAACATATAGCTGCCTCATATACACCATGAGCTTTCGAGCTTCTACCTTTTGCAGATGATTTTTTTTAGCAAGACCCGTAAAGGATGATTGAGAGCTCAGTCCTAGAAGAGTCTACAGGTCAGTCGCTCATAATATCATTTTCATCTGAATGCTTTAAGGCATCAGTAACATCGCCGAGCTCTACACTCTCCCCATCGGTTTCCATAGCATCGATGTCAGATTCTTCATCGTCTGTGTCCTTGTCCTCGTAGATAATCGGTGCGGCTGCCTCTTCCTCGTCAGTTTCTTCATCAGCAATCTGGAAAATCTTTAAATTATTTGCAGTGTCAAAAACAACATCTCCTTTTACAGGAAGGAAACTTTTACCTCGCTGAAACGGTAATCAAGGGTGGTAGAGAGTTGAAGTGCTGATTTGAAGGTCGACGTTCTTGCATCAATAAGCTGAGAAAAAAATGCACTCAGTACAAACGATAATGTGGTAATCTTGATGAAAGATTCTTGATCAAATAAATATTTATTTGATGTACTGTTAGGGCAGCTGATAAAATTACTAACCTGATAGAGCGAATTGAGCAATAGGAGAGAAGACTCCTGCGACACTATGCTGCTCATGTGCCGGCTAAGTAAAGTTTGTAGCCACGGGAGCAAACAAACCAGCTTTGCACCCCTGTGGAGAATAAATATCCCTAAATAAGAACTTTTTGTAAAGCTGTGATATGTGTATGCATGCACGCAAAATAAAAAATCACCAAATAATAGGACAAGTTACTAGAAGAGGCTAAGCACATTTTGGAAGCCGTACATTCTAGTCCTTCCCAAAAAAGATTGGATCCAAAATATAGTAAGACCTAACAGTCCAATGTATACATGGATACAGTTAAAGGTGTCTTGACTGGAGATAGTATCATGGTCAATGGACTGGTGTTCTCTAGTTATTAGAGCAACTCTAGCAGACCCCTTATATCGCGCCGACCCGCAAAATAACCGCCAGTTTACGGTTTTGTGCGAAAAAAGTGACCCGAACAGACACCGTAAACGCGTCCGACCCTTAAAAATTTTTAAGGGGCGCGGTAAATTGCCCCCTCTGACCCGCGAATACATAGTTTTTTCCCCCGCCCCGTCGGTGCCTTGTATCTCGCGAAAGCGGTTGGCGGGAGGGACATTTCAGCCCGCGCTTGTTCCCCACCCCATCCCGCAGCCACCCGACACTGCCGCCGCATGCCCGCTGCCTTCGATTTCGGCCATATCCGCCGACGGAATCACGCCGCTGGGCCGCTCCAGACCCTGCTCCACCGCGCCGCTTCGCCACCCCCCCCCCCCCATCCGCCGCCCCGGATTCGCCGACCCAAGTCACCCCCCGGCCCGCCGCCGCCCAAGATCGACCGCCGCCGGTGAGTCCTTTTGTGCCCCCTTCTAGTTCAACCTAGCGAACGATTTGAAGATGAATTTCCGTTCATGCGAGCTCGGGTGCCATTTTGTAGATGGATTTGAGCCCTTGCGAGGAATTTTTGCTTCAGGATTCGTCCTCATCCGACGACTCAGACGTAGAGTCGCTACTCGAAAGCCATCGGCAGCAGATGTTGGTGGTGGTGCTCGCCGTGAAAGAGCAGGAGGACCGGAACCGAAAGAGACGGCGAGGATCGACCGTCGGCCGACTTTGCATCCCTCGCGACCGCCATCTCGGGAACATGATGTTAATGCAAGACTACTTCGCGGACAATCCCATATATCCGCCTCACCTCTTCCGAAGAAGGTATCGAATGCACCGATCCCTCTTCATAAAATTAGTGCAAGCTTGCGAGGCCAATTCTCGGTTTTTTACTCAAAGAAGAAATGCCGCGGGCTTGAAGGGTTTTAGCGCATATCAAAAAGTATCGGCAGCTATGCGGGTGATTGCATATGACATTCCGGCTGACTATGCCGACGAATATCTTCGCATTGGCGAAGATACTACAATTGAGTCAGTGCGTAGGTTCGTCAAAGTGATCATCCGCGTCTTTGGTCCTGTCTATCTTCGTGCACCCAACGAGGAAGACACAAAAATGTTGATGGCAGCAAATGAGAGGCGAGGTTGGCCCGGCATGCTAGGAAGCGTTGATTGCATGCATTGGACTTGGAAAAACTGCCCGAAGGCATGACACAGGCAGTATTGTGGCAAGTCTCATGATGCAACAATTGTGCTAGAAGCCGTAGCATCCGAAGATTTATGGATTTGGCATTGCTGTTTTGGTATGCCGGGTACTCTCAATGATATCAATGTGTTGCAACGGTCTCATTTGTTTGCTAGACTTGCTAGTGGTGATGCTCCTGCTTGCAACTACATGGTGAATGGGCATGAGTACACAAAGGGATACTATCTTGCAGATGGTATTTATCCTTCTTGGTGTACATTTGTTAAGAGCATCAAAAAACCCAAAACTACGAAGCATATTGAATTTGCAAAGGCACAAGAGACTGCCCGAAAAGATATTGAAAGAGTCTTTGGGGTTTTGCAATCAAGGTTTGCCATTGTTCGTGGTCCTGCTCGTTTTGGTGACAAGCGAACCCTGAAGAACATCATGACATGTTGTGTGATTCTTCACAACATGACCATCGAAGATGAGAGGGACATGAACTTGGAGTTCTTCTATGACAACTCGGCAGCCGTGTGAAGCCAGCTAGAGACCCTGACCGCATACAAGCATTCCTTCAGACATACCGGCAGAATGAAGACGCAAACACCCACTATCAGCTTCAGGAGGATCTCATTGGGCACCATTGGCAAAAGCATGGGCGGTAAAACCTGCCATTTTTTCATCCATTTCATTTAATTCATGTGCGATTTGTATCATTGTTGTATTCGGGAGAATTCTTGTATTGAATTATTACTTTAATTCGGTGATTTGAATAATTATTGTAATTTGGATGATTGTTATATTATAATATTAACACTTTACCTTATGTTTAATTTATAATTCTATGTAATATGTAACATATGAGTCAAATTCAGAAAATACCACGCGTTTTGCGGGCTGGCGCGGGCTGCGGCCGAACAGACCCCGCATCGCAAAACAGAGATCGCGCCAGCCCGCAAAACGCGTTTTTCGCGAATTGTAAACGCAGTATAAGGGTCCGCGATATAAGGAGTCTGCTAGAGATGCTCTTAGATCACTACATAGTTTGTCCCACAAAAAGTACTAAAGAGACAAAATGCCTTGGAAGCTTTCCTACCTAGATTGTACCGATGACACGAAGAACTTGAGAAGCTTCAGGGCATCTCCTGGTGTTAGGAGTGATACTGACTTTACAATGACCTGCATGTAACGCAACAGTAAATTATCAGACATGAGAAAATGTTGCATCAAACCGCAATAAGAATAAATAACATGACAAATGCTGACTTTAGCAGCTGCTAATAACTGAAAGGTTAGACTATAGGTTTGTTATGGACCAAAAAGCAGGCCAGTCCTTGGCCTAAACAACAACTTCTAGCAAGGATGTTTATAAAGCCACCCAACTTGACTGAATAAGACTAGAGGTGTAGTGCATTGGTCAAGAGTCAAGACCAGGAATAACTTTGTTTCTTCTCCGTTATCAATAACATCAGTGGTAGCAACTCTGAGTTACATATAATTTATCCTCTTAATTTCTGTGCACCTTTACTTACTATGAGGATATTCATTAAACATGGAGCTAATAAGAAAAAGAAAACCAGATGCTAGATTTGAATCACCAAATTCAGCTTCATCACTACTAAAAAATGTTGAGTCAATCAAGTGTGATTGATCATGAGAACTTGAGCATGTCTCCAGGGTTTTGTGATTGTGACATAGAGAAACTCTATGAACCAGGAAATGGAACATATGAGGTGAAAAGTTGCAAGTTGCAACACAACCAAGGGGACAACATGTATCTGTAACATCAATGACTAAACTTGTGGAAAAGAAGTAAGTGTATGACCATTGTTTCAAAGTAAAATTTCTTTCACGGTGTGACCAAGACAAGTGTCAACAAAAGATTTGACCAAACATTGCACACCAAAGAGAAGAAAGCCATACCTTTTCGTCTCTATTGTACAAGCATTTCACCAATTCAGTGTGATCATTCGCACGCAAAGCTTGCTTCAGCAAAATATAGACTGAATCTGCACTTGGCGGCGCCAGAGAGGCTGATTGCTCTTCAAGGAATTCAGACTTGTTGAGCAAATTTAGACTTTCGAGTTTCTGCTCCATAGTTGGTTCATCTAGATTATACTCTGGATTCCCCTCCTTGACTGTGTCTAAACTTTCCAGCAAAATAAAAAAGTTAGTGATCAGAAAGGTAGAAAATGAATGACACCTTAAATTTGTGTTTCCATTGTACACTCGATGCATATGACAGCATCAGGTCTGGAGGTACTTCAAATTAACAGGGCTAATTGTTACCAGTGATAGAATCCAAAACAGATGCTGTCCTTTTGTTTGGTCTTCCTTGATGAGTGAGGTTTGTATTCTCCTGTCGATCTTGTTCATCAGCCTTTTTTTTATTTACTGGTGCCATCAAGAAATAAATAAACAGTTAAGATCGACGGTAGGCATTTAATGAAGTACATAATCTCTAGCTTTAATAGCATGACATATTATATATAATCGTAAGAAAATATGGAGACAAAGTATAAATCTTGTGATCAGTTTAAAAGGTACCGAGACCTAACAAAAATGCCATTAGCGTCAAAACATGCATGCTGTAACCACAGGAAATCACCTCTCACGTGTTGCTTTGTTATTCTATTGTTGTTGGCTACTGTATTATATCTAATCTGGCACACAAAGTTCTGCCTATTTTCTGCTTCCTACGATGTTGGTATCTCGCTTCCTTCAGCTGTAAATTAGCATTTGAGATCCATGTGTAACCATCACCTATAATTGCTTCATTGTGCCAAACCATAATGTTTATAAAAAGAGTCAAAAGTGGCATATCATGGAATTAAGCCATTCACCACAAAAAAAAAACCACTAACAATTTGACAATAAATATAGAAAATTAGCGTGGTCCTTCCATGATTTCAAAAATGCTAATTCCACAAAACTAAAGCGGTGCAGTTACTATGTGTACTGATGATTGCAAATTACATCCTCGTTTTGCTTTTAAAAGTGTGCTTTTCGCTTATCTGAAAAGCGCTGAAGCACTTCATCAGGTCATAAATTATGATAAACATTCCAGTTTTACAATAGGTTATAGGTGTGCTTTATATTTCATTATCATGCAGCTACAAGACACATAACAGGCCACAAGTGTTTGGAAGTGCATCACCTTTTCATCAACAGAATATGACTACTTACATGTTCTGTCTACTTCCAAATTGGCCATACGTTATCTAGGCTAGCTGTTATCTAAGCAACTCATTTGATCTGGAAAGGAGAAGTACTTGTCACTGTCACTATGCATGTTTACTGACTTTACTGTGCTAACAATGATGGTTGGACAGCAGCAGAGATTTGAACAAACCTTTTGCATCTTGCTCTTCCGAAGCTAATGCATCAGATTCTGCAACCAAGTTGATGTCCTCACAATTCTCACCCAATACAACAATCTTGAACTGTAAACAGTCTAGTGATCCAAACACAACATGAACCTTAATTGTGTTGTCTTCTTCGGCATCACATAACTTAGCTAAAATAATTGGGACACGGCCCTTTTTATCAAATGATTTTTTTACTGAGATTTTGGTGGGCAGTACTTCATCTTGGGAAAGGGTCTGCAAGTGCCACACATAAGCCACACCTTTCTTCGATACTGCAAGAACAAATCCCCCGGCTTCATATGATGTGCTCCTTTTACACTCTACTGTCTTTGGCTGAGTATGCATGACAAGGGAGACTGTAGAAATGATAGTGCAATTGTGGTGATCACAAGACCAGATTTTGACTTCTTTATTATTGTCAGTACAAGAAACTAATGTGCATGCTTCATTAGACACAGACATCAGCTGGATAGGGCCCTGCAATCACAATGGCGCTGATAAAAGTCAAGGTTGGAAAAAGCGCTAGGCATAAGCAAGGCAGTGGGCCTTCGCCTAGCGCCTGGGAGGTGCTTAAACGCCCTAGGCGGATGTACAATTTGGGATATGTGTGTATCTTTGGGGTATTACATGTGTATCAATATTAATTTAGAGCTCACAAGTGAGTAAAAAAACAGCTACTGCCATTGGAATATGGGGTCATTTAGACTGTCTATGCAATATGGCAATGATTTCTTGATTGAGTGGGCAAATTCTTGCTTGCATTGCCTAGAATTCTGCTTATACCCTAGCAAGGCGTTTGGTCATTGCCTAGCGCCTAAGCATGCCTAAGCGCTTCCTAGGCGTTGCCTTTTCCAACAGATTAAAAGTTAAAGCCTCTTTCATTATGTGACACAACCGCGAGAGAGGAGGGGGGGGAGGGGATCAGGGCAAGTACGAAACAAGAATAAGAATAACATACACTATCAGAAGGAATCTTCAGAATCTCTTTTTTATCCTTCATACTGTATAATTTTGTTTTCTTACCTGAGACAACCATAAACTTCTCATCTGCAAAGTGCAGAGCTACAATGTAAGTCCAGAAAACAGACAAAGTTGACAAGATAATATGTAAACCAAGATCTAAACAATAATGACCTCAGGTGCTATATTCAAGAAAGACTGGAAGTTAGACAGATATTTGTTCCAATACACTTGATCAACTAAATATATTTTCGCACTAAAGATGCAAACATATGGTAGCCCTGGCACTAAATATTTGTACTGCACTAAAGGTGGAGTACAATAGAGTACTTCCACCTGAGTTTGTTCCTGGCAGGGTGGCACCCACAGTTTGTGTTATTTAAAAAAAATACTTTTACTGGCAATCCACATATGTGCTGTAAAGGCTAATACTTGGACTAAAGAGGTTGCCCAGCACCGCAGCACGTGCATAGGCTATATTAGGAACCAGCCACATGAACATTAGGAGATATAAATAAGTTATCGAGAAAACGCAAAAGACTTTTGCGTTTCATTGTATTGAAAAGGGAGAGTTTGGTACAATCCTCCTAGGAGGCAGAATACAGGGCAATTACAGGTGAATTAGTGTACATCCCAGGTCTGCGGCAAGAGAACGCGGAGGCCTAAAGCTCCGGCTTGGGCCCAAAGTGTGGCCTCATCCTTAATCTTGTTGATCACAGTAGTGATTGAAGGGCGCGCATTTTCGAAGACGCAGTCGTTTCGATGTTTCCAAATCATCCATGGGACGAGCAGGGCGGTGGACGCGATGCCCTTATGCATGGGCTTCAGAGTGCTTTGCCTTGCATAGCGCCACCAATCATGGAGAGTGGCACCGTTGTCTGGTGGCAAACATGGGAGGCGCAGCCAGGAGATGATTGCGTACCACACCTGTCGGGCGAAGGGGCATGTGAGGAGCAGGTGTTGTAGGGTCTCCGGCGCCTGATCACAGAGCGGGCAACGTTGTGGGTGCGGCAGGTTGCGGCGCTCAAGGCGGTCAGCAGTCCAGCAACGGTCAAGGTTGGCAAGCCAGTGGAAGAAGCGCACCCGTGGTGGCGCCCAAGACTTCCACGTTAGCCTCCAGGCATGACAATGGGTGGAGCCATGAAAGGTGGCCAGGTAAGCGGATTTGGCTGAGTACTCACCGTTCGTGGTCCATTTCCACCGCACGCTATCCGGTTCGTCGCTGAGGGTGGTTTGGGCAACCATGTGCCAAAGGCATAGGTACTCGCCGATCTCAGGGAGGCCAATGGTTCCGTGGATGTCGGATGCCCACCGGTGCCCATGCAGGCCATCAGCAACCGTTCTAGATTTGCGGCGCCGTTTGGGGATGCAAGCATATAGAAGGGGCGCAATCTCGGAGACGGCGCGACCGTTGATCCATCGGTCCTCCCAGAACAAGGCGCGATGCCCATTGCCGACCGTCGTGGAAGTGGACGCGAAGAAGAATGCGCGCTCTTCGCGCGAGAACTGTAGGTCCAAGCCGCTCCAGGCCCTCCCATCATCAACGCGGCTAAGCCAAAGCCAGCGCGTGCGTAGGGCGAGTCCAGTGCGCTCTAGGTCATGCACGCCAAGGCCGCCGAGTGGCATTGGTCGACAGACGCGCCGCCAGTTGACGTGGCAGTTGCCTCCATTGGCCTCCGCACATCCAGCACATAAGAAGCCCCGCTCAATCTTCTCCAGAAGTTTTAGGGTCTTTTTGGGCGGGGCGGGTACAAGGAGCTGGTGGATGGGAATTGCGCTCAGGACGGCCTTGACAAAAGCCAAGCGGCCGGCCTTGTTCATCAGCCATGCCTTCTAGGAGGGTAACTTCCCGGCTACCTTGTCGACGATAGGCTGAAGCTGGGCGGCAGTAGGACGGTGTAGCGTAAGCGGGATGCCCAGGTAAGTGATAGGGAAGTCAACAATGGGGCACCCGAGTTGTTGGACGACATGGGCAGCATCCTCTGTGGCGCAACGGATCAGGGCTGCGGCACTCTTCTAGAAGTTCATGTGCAGGCCGGAGGCTCGCCCAAAGAGGCGCAGGATTTCCTTCACCGCCGTGATATCTCCAGGCGAGGGGTGGCATAGTAGAATCACATCATCGGCGTATAGGGAAATCACCGGTATGGCATGACGAGGGTGGAGTTGCTGCAGCACGCGTAGCTCGATCGCGCGGTGGAAAAGCCGGCCCAGCGTGTCTATAGCCAAGACGAACAGCTGCAGGGACACGGGATCTCCTTGGCGTAGTCCACATCGGTGCCAGATCGTGGGTCCAGGGGTGCCGTTCAAGAGGACCTTGGTGCTGGCCGACGACAAGAGGAGGGCGAGCCAATCCAGAAAGCGGTTGCCAAAGCCGTGGCGCCGCAATACTTCAAACAGGAATGGCCACGAGACGGAGTCGAAGGCACGCGCCAAGTCTAGCTTGAGCAGCACGCGAGGGGCACCAAGTTGGTGCAGCAACCTCGCGGATTGGCGTACCAGGACAAAGTTATCGTGGAGGCTTCGGCCGGGGATGAAGGCGTTCTGGACGTTGCAGACAAGCTTGTTGAGCTTGGGTGCAAGGCGGAGTGACAACACCTTTGCGAGGATCTTGGCGACGAGGTGAATGAGACTTATGGGTCTGTAGTCACCGAGGCAGCTCGCGTCGGCCCGCTTGGGGAGTAGCGTGATCAGCGCCTGGTTGAGGCAGCTGAAACCACGTCCACGCAGCGCGTACACTTGCTCGAAGACGCAAAGGAGGTCCGGCTTGATGATGGGCCAGCAGGAACGGAGGAACTCCGTGGTGAAACCATCGGGGCCTGGCGCCTTGCATGCCGGCAAGCGTTTGATTGCTTGCCAAATCTCCTCGCCGAAAGGCGCGTCGAGGTCCTCCAGGTTCGATGGCTGGATGAGCTGCGATAGGTCGATGGTGCAGTCGCGGTTTACGTCAGTCCCAAGCAGGTTATCGAAGTGCGCAAAAGTCGCTGCAGCCATGTCCCCAGGGTCAGAGCGTGGAACGCCGTCTACCGTGAGGCAATGAATCATGTTCTTCTGCTTACGGTAAGTGCACTGTCGATGGTAGAACGACGTGTTCGCGTCACCATCCTTGAGGGACGAGATACGCGCACGCTGTCGGGCGATTGTGCGCTCGAGGGAAGCAAGGCCCAAGTAAGAGAGCTTGATTTGGCGGCGAAGCCAGTCCTCATGCGGCGAGAGAGTCCTGTGCTCCTGCGCGGCATCGAAGCGGAGGAGTAGCTCACGGGAGATGGCGAGCTGATCGCGCACGTTGCCAACCGAGCGCGCGCTCCAGCTGGTGAGCTTGCGCGCGGTAGCCTGCATGCGTCGCATGATGCGTCGAAACGGGTCAGGCTCCTCCACCCAGTTCCACGCGCTTGCGACGACTTCCTGGTAGCCAGCAAGGCGTGTCCAGTACTCCTCGAAGTGGAAACGGCGGTGAGCGGTTGGCATCGGCGAGCAGTCGAGCATGAGAGGGGAGTGGTCAGAGACCACCGAGGCTAGGCAACGCAGGTGGCATTCACCATGCAGCTCCTCCCAATCCGTGGAGCACATCACCCGATCAAGGTGGACCAGGGTGGGCGGGTTTTGCTCGTTTGACCAAGTATAACGCCGGCCATTGAGGTAAACCTCTTTGAGCGCTAGGTCATTAAGCACACGCCGAAATCTGCCCATCATGCGTCGGTTGAGGTTGCCGTTGTTTTTATCCTCGTCGCGGTATATGAGGTTGAAGTCTCCACATATGAGCCACGGTCCAGTGCAAGCGGCGCGGACATCGCGGATTTCCTGTAGGAACGCGATCTTGTCATTGTCAGCTTGCGGCCCGTAGACAATGGTCAGCCACCAGGGCACGCTCGTACCGCCGGGGGTCGCAACCAGGGCAGAGAGGGTGTTGGTGGTGAACATTGGGTCCGTGATCGACACATCCCGGCTCTTCCAGGCCAACAAGATCCCGCCACGAGTGCCGCTCGCGGGGAGGTAGACATACTCGTCAAATTCCGAGCCTAGCGTCTCAAGGACAGTCGACGAGTAAATAAACTCCATTTTAGTTTCTTGAAAGCAAGCGATCGAGGCGCCCGAGGTTACAACAAGCGAGCGTATGGCAGTACGCCTGGCGCGGGTATTGAGGCCGCGGACATTCCAGTTAATGATGCTAAGGCCGTGATCCATTAGGCACAGGTTGACGGGCATGCGCACAGCGGAACAGCTACGTCTTGATCGGGCTGCCAGTGATCACCGTGGTGATCGGCGCCATGGTTGGGTCGGAGGGTAGCTCCCGGCCGATCAGCGCATCGATGGCCGCCAAGACAGCATGTGATAAGGGCGTAGCAAATACCCCGTCATAGGCCTTCATGGCTTCGGGAGAGATGGCCTGGTCGATGCCGATGATGCCAAGGGTGCGCAGCAGCTGGACTTGCGCGCGGCGTTCAGCTATTGGTGGGGGGCCAGCCTTGGCTTTCGCAGCGGTGGCCGAGCGCCCGCGCCGTGGCGAGAAGTTCAGGGGCAACCTGCGCCGCTTGCGCCCCGGGTTCGGCAAGGCAGAGCAGGTTTGCCTTGTGGCCGCGGCGAGGAACTCGCCCAGGGTCCAGGAGCTGGCAGGGTTGACGCGCTGGCGTTGACGGCGCAGGGTGACTGGCGGGGTGGCGAATCGCGCGTTGTTCCGCAGCGGAGAGACGTGAGGCGTTGGGCTGCGCGCTGGAGATGAATGACTCGGGGAAGCTGGCCTTTCAGCATTATGGTCCGGCGGTGTGGGCCGCTGAAGAATGCGCCTGGGCTCATGGGCCGCGCGGGAGATTAGGCCTGCAACAGAGTCGTCGTTGGCGTCCGCAGGAGGCGTGGGCGCGGCAGTTTGAATTTCCAACGCGCGATCCCGCGTCCCCGAGGTGGGGCCAGGGTGCAGCACTCCCGGGTCCACAGCAGCGGCGGCAACAGGAGCTAACGGGGGCAAAGCATGGCTTTGTCCCGACAGCGGATCAGCCTCGGGGGCGACGGGAAGCCCCACCAGAGGTGAATCGGGGACCTCGCTAGCGCAGGACAGGCAGTCCTGATCCCCAGAAGCCCTGGGATTGGCCGCTGGTGGCTCAGCGCTGGTTGGGTTGTCCCCCTGCGCACACGGCGACACGCGAGACTGGGTCTCAGCGGGCCCGGCAGCAGGAGGGGTGTGGGAAGGCGCCAATGAGCAGGGTCCAGCTGGCTGGTTGGCAAGAACCATCGCGAGGGAGGGAGACTCGGTCGGCCTAGGATCCGCCGCTGCTGCAGCCTTTGCCAGCGCGGCCTGAATCCTTGCGCGCTTTTTCTTTCCCCTCGCTTTCCTCTTTTGGCTCTGCGACGAGGGAGGCGGGCCCCAGCCGTAGCGGACCAGGCATCCATGCATCGCTCAGAGGAGCGTACGAGCGGTGACGCCAGCTCGACAGCGGAGGCTCGGGACAGCTCCGGCCAGCCGGGGTCGACAGCCTCGCCGTCGGCGCGCTGGCGGCCAGTGGGGCGAGTCCATCCGCACGAGTCGACTGCCATGCCGTCAGCGCGTCCATCAGGAGCCGCAGCCGGGCGGCGGCGCTTCCGACCACGACGACGTGGATGGCCATGCCCGGGGCCAGGATCCGTGGCGTCGTTGCCGTTCCCGCGCGAGTTGTCGCCGTCGTTGGCAGCACCAACAACTGCAGGAGGGAGGGCCTCGGCCTTGGCGAGCCGGATGGAGATGGGGTACTCAAGAGTGCGGACGACGGGGGGCAGGCCATGCTAGGCGGCCGGAACTTGCTCGACGATCTCCAGAATGGCCGTTCGGCGGATGGTGGCCGGGTCTCGCACGCGCCCGGAGAGGCGGAAAGTACCGAGGTTGGCGCGGGAGCGCGTGTCGGGGTGCAGCCGCTCGATCCAACAGCCAGCCCCAAGGATGTGCTCAGCGGTGGCCAGATGCCATGCATGCGCCAGGATGCCACGGAGTTTGAGCTGCACGGAGTATGCGAAGCTTCTAGCGGTGGCATGGGCGAGCTTGCACCACGGTCGGAGCAGCAAAGTGAAGTTGGCGCCGTTGAGGAGGTGGTCTCCGGCCATCCTGTCCATGATCTGCCGCGAGGAGAAGATGATGAGAAAGTCCTCAGGGGCATGCGCGTGCACGGTGAGGTCGCCGGGCTGGAGGTCGAACATGGAGTGCAGGGTTGTCTCCACCTCGGCCGCGGAGACTGACGGCCTGGTGCCAGTGATGGTGGCCACCATGCCGCGTGTCAGCACCAGTTCCGCCTCTTCCATCTCGACGGAGCGGGAGATGGTGACACGCACCGGCGAGGCGGGCGGCGTCGGGGGCGGGAGCGGAGCGGTGCGCGCCGGCGCAACCCGAGGGCGCTGGGGTGCCACGCGAGGTCCGGGAAGCAGGGCAGCCCGGGGGGGGGGGGGGGGGGGGCGCGCGGCTGTCTCCAGGCAGCAGCGTCTCGCAGCCGCTGGACTCGTGGCCGGAGATGAGGCAGCGGCGGCAGCGCACCTGATTGGTGCAGTCCCGCACCCGGTGCCGCGGGTCGAGGCAGCGGAAGCAGAGTCCGACAACTTCTTCAGGCGAGGGACTGCGGCGGCGGCGCGGAGGGCTCGGAGCAGCAGCCCGTCGCTCGCGGCGGCGGCGGTTCTTGCGCCGTGGCTCTTGGAAGCCCTCAGCATCCAGCACAGGACCCCCGCGGACGCGATGGACCTCCGAGCGGGGTCCCAGGCGAGCCGAGGCGGGGACACGAGCAGCCGGCGCGGGCGGGGCCACGGGCGGGGCCGTGGAAGCAGGGGCAGGCGCGGCCGGCGAGGCGCTGCGCAGGGTCGGTGGTGTGCTCACGACGTCGCGGAAGGACCGCGTGCCGGAGGACTCGCCCGACTCGCCCGCAGACCCGCTCCAGCGGATGCGGCCGTCGGGGCTGGAGTCGCCAGAGTAGGCGCCGGCGGCGGGCATGGCGGGGGAGCTCGCAGGAGGGGGGCGGTCGACGAGGTGGCGACGGCGGCTGGCTTGCAGGGAGCTACGCTACGCAGAGTGTCTGTTACACAAGCACATGGGAGTGTCTGTTACCCAACACCCTGTTACCATTGCCCCAAAACTCGATATAAATAAGTTAATTACGGAAAGAGTAATAGAATTAGGCAATATCAGTTTACTTGGGAAGATCAGAGATAGAGTCCGTGTCTTGTGAGACAAGTCTAGTTTCCTATAAAAGGGCTATCATGTAATCCACATATGCGCTGTAAAGGCTAATACTTGGGCTAAAGAGGTTGCCCAGCACCGCAGCACGTGCATAGGCTATATTAGGAACCAGCCACATGAACATTAGGAGATATAAATAAGTTAATTACGGAAAGAGTAATAGAATTAGGCAATATCAGTTTACTTGGGAAGATCAGAGATAGAGTCCGTGTCTTGTGGGACAAGTCTAGTTTCCTATAAAAGGGCTATCATGTAACTTTTTTGATGAAGCAATGAAATAAACAAAAGTTTTACAGGCCTCCTCAGAGGGGACCAGAGCTCTACCCTTGTTGAGGGTGAGTGCCATGTCTCTGGTCTTCGGGTCCTTACCCTGCCCAATATATATTTTTGGATCAAGGTCCATAACAGGCCCACATGACGATGAACAAATATTTAAGGAAATCAGAATGAGATCCTTCCTAATGTAATTCACACTGCTTTACAAATAACCCATATATGTTGAAGTCCCTACCATGAATACAACAAACACGTGAAACTTTGCTATAAAGAGATCTTGTTAAGCATGCATAAAGTAAGAGCACATGGAGACAAAAGTTGCACTTGCCATGAGAAACTGTCAAAGAATTAATTGACTTCTTTGAAGCTTTCAATGTGCCTTTGGATTTTCCAGTACAAGTATCCAATTCACATATAACTCCATCCATGCTAGCAGTAATAAGAACGCGCCCTTGTTTCGAAAAGTGAAGAGAAATGATCTTGCTAGTAGAAAGAGAAAGGCATCTCGGTAGGCGTCAATGTTTTCACAGTGAAAGTCATTCTAAAGATATCTTGAACTAGCTGATGTTTCCTTACAGAATGCAGTTTATATCAGGTTCTTCTTTGGAACCACATAAGACGGCTTACGACCTAAAAAACTAAAGTGGCTTAAAATTTTGGCATATAGGCTATAGACTTGCTTGTGGCAATATAATTAAGCTCATGTTGCATGTGTAAGTATGACCGACTTAACCTTCTCGTTATTGAGTTTGGAAGAACAAAAAAAATGAAGAGCAGATTCATCCTTTCTTGGACAGTTAGACTTAGCAGTGGCGGAGCTTAGTGCATTGCTGGGGGGCTGTGCCCCCCCCCCCCCCCCCCCCCCAAGATTTGCACATGCAGGCTTAAATAATTTGGAGAAAGAGCTTAGATTATGAAGTTTTATGTGTTTGCCCCCCCCCCCCCCCCCCCCCCCCACTAGTTCATATATACTAATTGGCCCCCCCAAGGAACTTGGTCAAGCTCCGTCACTGGGACTTCGGTGAGAAACTCTGAGCTTAAGCATCTCAGAATGAAGAAGGAAACAGAAGCTTACGAATTGGACAAAAGAATATGTGGTTAGAAGATAGTGTATAGCCCTTCAGGAACTGACACTATTTAATTTCAACTACCAACGAGGTGCAAGGATTAGAACATGTGGTTAGAAGTTAGTGTATAGCCCTTTCTTTTCTAAGCATCTACAACATCGAATATAATCAACATGGTAGTCCTACAAATAAATCAACATGGTGTATCAAAGAAATACGAGGGCCCTTTTATTGCAGAAGGCGCCAACTACAAGGTACCAGCATGTGTGTTCATCAAGGCAAAGATGTATGCCAGAATATTTTAGACTTATGAAAATGAGTTCAGAGGGGAAAGTACTAAACGGAAGTTCAGCATCTGGTATGCTTCCTGTTTTGCATGACATAAGAATAGAAACAGCGCAGAAGAAGTCTCATGATTAAAGTTACAAAATCAACAATCAAAGTTCGTAATAAGGCTTCACATACCCAGTGTGACAAGCATTTTTCCATATAACACCAGTAGAATCAAGAGCTAAAACTTCACCATTTGCAGTGCCAACAGCAACAACAATAAGGTCGCCATCCTTTTTGTGCTGTAAAAAAACCGACAATCAAAAACTGAAATAATACGACAGTATATAGGAGATACCACCTAAGCTCAACACAAAGCACCTTCTTCCGAACAGAGCTGCAGGCAATGCAACTGTATGAATCATCTTGGGCTGCTATCGGATCAGTCCATCCTGCTATCTTTTGTCCTCCTCTTGTACTCCATACCTTCCAATTAACAATTTCAAGTGAAGAAAATGGAATATGTCGCATATACCATAACTACGTTCTCACATACTTCCATTCAAGTTCACAATGGAAAAAAAGATGAGAAATGCAGTGTATCAAAAAAGCAGAAAGTATAAATACTACCAAGAGATATTGTTTCATCTTTAAGAAGTAGATACCATAAAATAGAAAGTTAAATAGTACTCCCTCTGTAAACTAATATAAGATCTTTTAGATCACCACAGAAATATTTACCACCACTACAAGCAACACATAACACACCAGAAACTAGCTTCGCCCGGTAGCAACTATCTATCGCCATCATAAAATGAACATGGAAGGTAATCCTCCAAGGCTCCAACCATACAGTAATTAGCAACTTGCTGGCATGTAACACTACATTTCAACCACAGGACATCTCGCAGGGACTAACAATCCAGATCAGAGAATTCCCCAATTCACAGCGACAGACTAGAGAGCTAGCCAGCTCGTAAGAATGGGGTTTAGGCGGGGGCACAGAGGCGAAGCGAGTACCTGGATCCGCCGATCGGAGACGGCCGCGAAGAGCTCTCCGTCAGGAGAGAAGGCGAAGGCGTCGGGCGGCGGCGGGGTTGCGGCCATGACTGGCGGTAACGGCGTAGGGAGGGCAGAGGCGAGGGTTTTTTCTTTTTCTTTTTTGAGAGAGAGAGAACGGAGGACGGAGGCGAGGGTTTTGGCTCGAGGGTGTACCGGAGTTTTTCTTGAGCCCTCCGAAATCATCAATTAGCATCTCCGACGGTGACCCCCAAATCACATATCGTCTCTGTCTGCGGAACAGTGCATGGATACGAATGCAGGATCGGTCATCCAAAACTAGTCGCATATAATTTCACTAAACAAGATGGATTTCGTTCATGTTCATACATAATTTACATAGAACGATCCATATTTCGGCCGTTTAGTTTAAAATTAGAAAAAATACTAAATCTTGTAGCTGACGACGACCTCGTATGCGTGGGCGCACTGCACAGCCGTACTACCATTGTCCATGTCGTCGTCGTCGCCGTCCCTCCATCGGCGGAAGGGCGCAAGTCCGCCGCGACAACCTTGTCCGGGCACTGCCCGACGTTCGCAGAGGAGTCACTCCGCTTCCTCTTGCGCGGTGTGGAGAGCCGCCGCGGCCAATGCTAATAACGCTCATGGATCCCTGGCGACGGTCTTGCCCTTGCTGACATTGGCGGAGGAGTCGTTGAGCAACCTCTCTTCGTCGATCTTGACGAGTAATAAGCACCAAGTGCAAGGAATCATCGTAACACTTTTTAAAGATGAAAGTCATAAGTATGAAGTGTCGAACCCATAAGAAGCTAAAAGGTAAAATTAATATTCTTTCAGGTCCTATCTACCAGTGATACAACCGTACGTACACTGAGTGTTTGGTTCATCTAGAAAATAAAACTAGAACCACTTTGTGGGTATGAAAGTTATGTTTTGCAAGATAACAAAGAACTTGAATATAAAAGATAGGTGTTGTCTAAATAAATATATAACATATTACAAAATAATAGAAATAGCGATTGTGGAATAGTGTTGGTGAGGTGTGCGGAATTGTTCCTAGGCAATTAGCTACGTTATTAAAATGATCGCGAGTTTATATGTGGGAGAGGCCTCTGCTAGCATTTCATTCCTTACTTGAAATTCTATGCACTTATGATTAGAACTATTAGCAAGCATCTGCAACTACTTACAAGTTCATTGAGGTAAACTCAATCATAGCATTAAGTTATATTAATCTCCGTCAATCTCATATGCATCATTTTCTACACTCAACATACTACTAGCTCTAAGATGTGATCCACGCACGCGCTCATATGATGGGCATCAGAGGACAGTATGAGAGTGCAAGATATCGACACGGGGTGAATGGGAGATTTTACCAAATTCTTAAAAACGTGAGGTTCTTGAAGAATAACAGAGCGACGAAATACACAACGGAACGAAGACTACGCTAGCATGCAAATCAGAATGAGAACAAAGTCATCAGAACAGAACTAAGCATGCAACCTAGGTAGCAGTATATGAAGAACGTGCGAACATGCAGACATACAACATTAAGTACAACTAACTAAAAGAATGAGAAAAGTATCATGATGAAAGTCTTCAAGTCAAGTCTTCAAGGGAGAGAGTCAAATTCTTTAACACAAAAGTATTCAAAGTAGAGGGTTGAAGAATTTGAATCAGGGTAGCTTGGTGAAGACAATGAATTTGTTTGACAAGTTTCAGTTGTTGTGACAACTGTCCATCTAGTTAGGAAGACTTGAGATTTAATTCAGAAGACACTTCACTTTATTTCCCTTGAACTAAGGTCACTTAGACCTCGCCTAGTCACTCATGGTAAGTCTTCAAGGTAGACTTCCAAAACCTTCATATACTCATTCTATGGCACTCCGCAATGTCTTTTTGGATGCTCGGAACATGACGCCTAACCGTCTAGAAGATCAAATTCTTCAAAGATAATAAGCGTCGGATCACACGGGACAATCTATTCAGTGATGCTCAATCACTTTGGCTCTGTCTGTTTGTGTTTTTTCTCACTTAGAATTCTTTCAAGTTCTTTGGAGAATGGGTTGCTTTAGTTGACACTTGTCAATCAGTCACTTGGAGCGGCTAACCAATAAATGGTTGGCGGGGCAACTATTTATAGCCTGGGGTCAACCCAACATGATAAGATCATCATGCCCCTCGGACAAGACCGTCATCAGGATAAGATTGACAGTTGGCACTAGCTCAGCAACGGTCCGAAATTTGAGCTCTTAGATTCCTCATGGTAGGAGAATCGCACTAGCGAAGTCCTAACTCTTAAGTCAGACCAATTTCGTTAGCGACCAAAAGAACGGTGTCTCTACCACTGAAGAACTCGACTACACTGCAAGAGATTTCGAAAGTCTTCACTCGAAGAAATTGGTAGGTTTGAGCATCACTTCGGAAATACGCCTATGTATGACCTAGATCCCCTTACACAGTTCAGTGCTTCCTATGAGTCAAAATAAAGAAGAAAGAAACCAGGAAAACAATGTCCTCATGTTCCAATTCTTCACTTCAATTTCTTCAATGGTCGCATCAATTTCTTTAATGTAAACATACATTTTTAGGGGTTGTATTCCACCGTTAAACCAAATCCTCAAGGATTTTTCTCATGTGTACACTCACAAACACATTAGTCCCTTAACCCATTTGTCTTCAATACTTCAAAACCACTAAGGGGGCACTAGATTCACTTACAATCTCACCATTTTTGGTGATTAGTGTAAAATAGATTAAAGTTTTCAACGGGTGTAAATAACAAGACTGGAAGTAAAAAAAGCATGAAGATTTTGATTCCATGATATAGAAGAACTCCCCCTGAAGATGCGCATATGAAGAATTTGCTTTGGATTGCAAATGCACATGGCAGGATGTAATTGTGGAGCCCCCCTATATCCCGGGATCCAACGGAGTGAATTGAATAGATTAACTTGAAGAAATTGCAATTCGCAATGAAAAGGTAGTGTCCTGTGAATTTCAGCATGTATACATATCAACATAAGGAACCATGCAGAAATAGAGTTCAAAAGTATCAGACCACCACCGGACTTAAGTTTACAACTCATTCCTGAAATCATCAGAAGAACAAGAGTTGTAACAACTTCATCAGTGTCAGAGTTGTATCCTTTGATGGGGCTGAGGGACTTGGCGAGAATGTGATACACAGTTTGAGGCACATACATCAAATTCTTCACTAACAATGTGGTTGGAGGAGCTTCACCTTCAGGTAGTGGAGGATGCGGTCACGTGCCTTGGCTATCGCGGGTGGAAGTTCATACTTGACGAACTGGCCGCACAGGTTGCGGTGAGGCAGTGAGTCCAGCCCGTCGATCCGAGCATACTGGTTGTGCGATTGCGGTGACGTCGGTTCGTCATTCACGCGGCGCCCCAATTTGGACCCGCGGTTGCATGCTGACGACGCCGACTCCTCCTTGATGCGGCGTCCGAACTGGATGCCGTCGTGGTTGCGTGAGAGGGACATGGGCTCCTCCTTCACACGTTGGAGAGAAGATGCGGGCTCCTCCTTAACGCAGTAGCACGGCGGGGATGGTGGATCCTCCTTGACGGAACGCTGCAACGAGGGCGGTGCCGGGCCATGCTATTGGAGCAATTGCTCCATCATTAGCTCCATCTGACAGACGAATTCCTCGTCTGTCGGAGCGGTCTTCGCGAGGACGCATTAATGCGGCGGCGTGCTACTCCCATTGGAGTTGTTGGATTCCCGAAGAGGAAGGGTGATGTAGCACAACAACAGAAAATATTTCCCCCAGTTAAGAACCAAGGTTTATCGAACGAGTAGGAGGCACCACATTCATAATGTTAGGAGTACCTGCACACAAACAAATAATTTTCTTGCACCCAACAGAGGCAAGGGGGTCATCACTCCCCTTGTTCTTGGTAGTTACTCCGTCCGTCCCAAAATAAATGACTCAACGTTCTACTAACTTTGTACTGAAGTTAGTACAAAGTTGAGTCACTTATTTCGGGACGGTGGGAGTACAAGATTAAAAGTAAATAGTAATAGAGCAAAGCGGCAAAACAGTAAAAGAATGTAAAGATCAATTGTAGGAGTTTTTGTTTGATGGAAGATAGACCCGGGGGCCATAGGTCCACTAGTGGCATCTCTCTCGAAAGCATATAAAGGCATGGTAGACAAATTATTGTTGGGAAAAAATTGACAGAATAACACAATTTATAACTATGATCATTCATGGGATAATCTCACATAGGCATTACGTCAATGATAAATAGACCGTTAATCCAACTTCATCTACTACTATTACTCCACCCCAAGACCGCTATCCAACATGCATCTCAAAGTATTAAGGTCATAAGAAACGGAGTAACCCAATAAGAAATATGGCATAATGTATACATGAAGAGATCAATCAACATGACAAAACTTCGTTGTTTTATCCTTAGTGGAAACAACACAATGCGTGCCTTTGTTCTTTATGTCACTCGACAAAATCACCACAAGATTGAACCCACTACTATGCACCACTCCCTTTGAAGATCTACTTGATGACCCACAAGTATAGGGGATCAATCATAGTCCTTTCAATAAGTAAGAGTGTCGAACCCAATGAGGAGCAGAAGGAAATAACAAGCGGTTTTCAGCAAGGTATTACCTGCAAGTGTTGTAAGTAACAATGATAGATAGTTTTGTAAAAAGATAATTCGTAACCAGTAACAATAGTAGAAAAGGTGCAGCAAGGTAGCCCAATCCTTTTTATAGCAAAGGACAAGCCAGAAAGTTCTCTTATATAAAGCAAAGTGCTCTCGAGGACACACGGGAATTGTTGTCTAGTCACGTTCATCATGTTTAGTTGATTCACGTTCGTTACTTTGATAATTTGATATGTGGGTGGACCGGTGCTTGGGTGTTGTCCTTACTTGAACAAACAACCCACTTATGATTACCCCCTCCCGCAAGCATCCGCAACTACGAAAGAAGAATTAAGATAAATTTAACCATAGCATGAAACATATGGATCCAAATCAGCCCCTTCGGAATAACACATAAACTAGGGTTTAAGATTCTGTCACTCTAGCAACCCATCATCTACTTATTACTCCACAATGCCTTACTGAAAGTGCGTTATATCGACTAGAGGGGGGTGAATAGGCGATTTTTACAAATTCGTCACTGAGGAATTACTAGATGAGGAATTTGCTAAGTGACGAAATACTAGCAGCGGAATAAGCACTCAAGTGCATAAGAAACATAGCAGTAGCATAGTCATCATGATGAAATGAAGCATACACAGAGCATAAGTAGCGTGAACAGGATAAGCAGGCGGTAGACAAAGTGACTGAAGAATTTGAGATGAGGAAATAAAAAAGTCTTCAGTCAAAGTCTTCAAACAGTAACGATCAATTTCATCAACAAGTTACTGAGGAAATGAAAGGGTTGAGGAAATAGAACCAGGAGCTCGATGAAGACATAGATTTGATGACCCAGTTCCAACTGCTGAGACAGTCATACGTCTGGTTCGGAGCGGCTTGGTATTTAAACCAAAGGACACACAGTCCTTACCGTATTCTCCTTGAGCTAAGGTCACACAGACCTCACCCAACACTCGTGGTAAGTCTTCAGGGTAGACTTCCAAACCCTCACAAACTCGGTCACTCGGCGATCCACAATTCCTCTTGGATGCTCTAGACCATGACGCCTAACCATCTAGAAGATGCATAGTCTTCAAAGGTAACAAGCGTCAGTTCCACATAGGAACAATCTCTTCAGTGATGCTCAATCACTTTGGGTTTTGGTGGTTTGGGTTTTTGGGTTTTTCCTCACTGATGATTTTCTCTCAAAGTCCTCAGAGGATGGGTTGCTCTCAAATGACACTTGTCAATCTCTCTCAGAGCGGCCAACCAGCTAGTGGTTGTGGGGGTGGCTATTTATAGCCAGGGTGCAACCCGACATGATATGACATAAATGCCCCTAATGATATGACCGTTATGTGGATAAGATATCTGGACAGCTGGCGCAAGGCATAGCAACGGTCGGAACTTTGAACTCTCAGATTCCTCAGGGCTATCATATTCCTCACGGTAGGCAATTCGCACTGGAGAAATCCTAACTCCTCAGTCAGAACAAATTCCTCAGAGACCAGAAGAACTTCGTCTCTGTCACTGAAGAAATTGACTGAACTGCAAGAGATTTCCAAAGGCTTCACTCGAAGGATTTGGGTATGTGCAGGCTTTGAGATGAGCACCACTTGGAATTTTTTTCCTTAGTATTACCTCGACCCCTAATACGTCTCCGTCGTATCTACTTTTCCTAACGCTTTTGCTCTTGTTTTGGACTCTAATTTGCATGATTTGAATGAAACTAACCCGGACTGACGCTGTTTTCAGCAGAACTACCATGGTGTTGTTTTTGTGCAGAAATAAAAGTTCTCGGAACTGGACGAAACTTTTTGGAGAATTATTTTACAATAAATAAAAAATATTGGAGCCAAGAACCACCGGAGGGGGTGCCCTGGCTGGGCACTATACACCAGGGCGCGCCACCCCCTCCAGGCACACCCTGGTGAGTTGTGCCCACCTCGTGGCCCCACTGACCCTAATTCCAGCGCTATAAATTCCTATTTTCAGAGAAAAAAAATAGGAAAGAAAGTTTCATCGCGTTTTACGATACGGAGCCACCGCCACCTCCTGTTCTTCATTGGGAGGCCAGATCTGGAGCCCGTTTGGGGCTCCGGAGAGGGGAATCTTCGGTCTTCGTCATCATCAACCCTTCTCCATCGCCAATTCCATGATGCTCCCCACCGGGAGTGAGTAATTCCTTCATAGGCTTGCTGGTTGGTGAGGAGTTGGATGAGATTCATCATGTAATTGAGTTAGTTTTGTTAGGGCTTGATCCCTAGTATCCACTATGTTTTGAGATTGATGTTGCTATGACTTTGCCATGCTTAATGCTTGTCACTAGGGTCCGAGTGCCATGATTTCAGATGTGAACCATTTATGTTATCACCATTATATCTATGTTCTTGATCCGATCTTGCTAGTCATATGCACCTGCTATTTGTTATGATCCGTAAACCCCGGAGTGACAATAGTCGGGATACTTTCCGGTGATGACCGTAGTTTGAGGAGTTCATGTATTCATTATGTGTTAATGCTTTGTTCTAGTTCTCTATTAAAAAGGAGGCCTTAATATCCCTTAGTTTCCTTATGGACCCCGCTCCCACGGGAGGGTAGGACAAAAGATGTCATGCAAGTTCTTTTCCATGAGCACGTATGATTATTTACGGAATACATGCCTACATTACATTTATGAACTGGAGCTAGTTCTGTGTCGCCCTAGGTTATGACTGTTACATGATGAATATTATCCAACGAGTTCATCGATCCAGCGCCTACGAGTTTTCCACATATTGCTCTTGCTAAGTTACTACTGCTACTGCTACTGTTACACTTGCTGCAAAATCATTGCTATCACTGTTACCGTTACTGTTACTGTTACTACTGCTATCAAAACTATCATACTATTGTGCTACTGATCATTCTGCTGCGGATATTTAATCTTCAGGTGTGGTTGAATTAACAACTCAACTGCTAATACTTGCAAATATTCTTTGGCTCCCCTTGTGTCGAATCTATAAATTTGGGTTGAATACTCTACCCTCGAAAGCTGTTGCGATCCCCTATACTTGTGGGTTATCAAGACCTTTTTTTGGCGCCGTTACCGGGGAGCATAGTTATATTTGTTGAGTCACTTGGGATTTATATCAATTGATCACTATGAAGAATCTGAAGGATACAAGAACCAAGATTTTTCCCTCTAAGGCGAGGGGAGGTAAAGAATTGACATCTAGCTCTGTACTTGATTCACCTTCGGTTATGAGTAAACTTGCAACACCACCACATGCCATTAATCCCGATATGTCGCAAGTTATTGATGATGCTACTTCTGCTATGAATGATGCTTATGATGATGCTAGTACCATGCTTGATGATAATGTGCCACTAGGTGAATTTCTTGATGAACAAATTGCTAGAGCTAAAGAGAGTGAAATTATTGAAACTGATGAGATTACTGAAACTGATGAAGTCTTTGAAACTGAGAACTATGAAACACCTATTAGACCTAGCTCTCCTAGATTTGAAATGCCTAAGATACCTGAAGCTTATGTTTTGGATGAGGAGATAGCTAGAGAAATCCTTTCTTGTAAGGATAGAGATGATCTTAAGAAATTATTATGCAAGTGTAAGGAACAGACTTTGAAAGCTAGAATGAAATGTGATCCTAAGTTTCCTACTTCACCTATCTTTGTTACCGATAAGGATTATGAATTCTCTGTCGACCCAGAGTTAATTACTTTGGTTGAATCTGATCCTTTCCATGGCTATGAAACTGAAATTGTAGTGGCACATCTTACTAAGTTGAATGATATAGCCACCCTTTTTGCTCATGATGAGAATATTCGTTACTACTATATTCTCAAATTATTTCCGTTCTCATTAAAGGGTGATGCTAAGATATGGTACAATACTCATGCTCCTGGTTGTGTGTGTAGTCCCTAGGATATGATTTACTATTTCTCTAAAAAATATTTTCCTGCTCATAAGGAACAAGCTGCCTTACAGGAAATATTTAACTTTGTGCAAATTTAAGAAGAGAGTCTCCCACAAGCTTGGGGGAGGCTTCTCCATTTGCTTAATGCTCTGCCTGATCAGCCTCTTAAGAAAAATGAAATACTTGATAGCTTCTATAATGGACTAACTGATGCTTCTAGGGACTTCCTAGATAGTTGTGGTGGTTGTGTTTTCAGGGAACGAACTGTTGAACAAGCTGATGAACTATTGAATAATATATTGAAGAATTATGATGATTGGACTCTCCCTGAACCACCACCTAAACCCACTCCGAAGAAGAGGGGTATCTTATTTCTCAGTCCCGAAGATATGCAAGAGGCAAAGAAATGTATGAAGGAAAAAGGTATTAAAGCTGAGGATGTTAAGAATTTACCACCTATTGAAGAAATACATGGCCTTGACGCACCACCACCACCTCAACAGGTGGTAGAGGTAAATTCTTTATTAAAGTTTGATGAAAGTGATATCCCTTACAATAAACATCCTAGTCAATGCTTATATGAGTTTGATAACTACATTAGGAAACAAGATCACTTCAATGCAAATGTTCTGAAACAATTGAAATATAATTCTGATATGATTGCTCGCTTGAGTGACTTGTTATTTAGAATCAGTAATGATGTTAGAGGTGTAGGAAAACATGCCTCTATGGTTCAAACCCAGTTAGAACAAGTTGCTAAATCTCAAAGAGAATTGCTCAATGAAATGAGTAATAATATGAATGATCATGCTATTAGAGTAGTGACTAGAGGAGGTAGAATGACCCAAGAACCTCTTTATCCTGAAGGTCGTCCTAAAAGAATTGAACAAGACTTTAGGAGAATTAACACTGATGCACATAGTCCTTCTAAAAATAAAAATAAAAAGAAAAATGATAGGACTTTGCATACCTCTAGTGAACCTGAGATAGAAAAACCTCCTAAAGATAACGATGTCTCTATTTCCGATGCTGAAACTCAATCTGGTAATGAACATTCAGCTAGTGATAATGAAAATTATAATGATGATGTCCATGAAGGTACTCAACCGAACAATAATAAAGAACCACATAATGAAGTTGAAATAGAACCTGCTGTTGATCTAGATAACCCACAACCTAAAAATAAACGATATGATAAGAGAGACTTTGTGGCTAGAAAACATGGTAAAGAAAGAGAGCCATGGGTTCAGAAACCCATGCCCTTTCCACCTAAACCATCTAAGAAAAAGGATGATGAAGAATTTGAATGCTTTGCTGAAATGATTAGGCCAGTCTTTTTGCGTACCCGCTTAACTGATATCTTAAAGATGGCCCCTTGTGCAAAATACATGAAAGACATCATCACTAATAAAATAAAGATACCTGAAGCTGAAATCTCCACCATGCTTGCTAATTATTCTTTTAAGGATGGAGTACCTAAAAACTTGGAGATCATGGAATACCAACTATACCTTGCTCCATTAAAAGAAATTATGTCAAAACTTCTTTGTGTCATTTGGGAGCTGGTGTTAGTGTTATGCCTTTCTCTTTATATAAAAGACTTGATTTGAATAAACTCACACCTACTGAAATATCATTGCAAATGGCTGACAAATCAACTGCCATACCTATCAGTATTTGTGAGGATGTGCCCGTTGTTGTTGCAAACGTTACTATCTTAACAGACTTTGTTATTCTTGATATGCCCGAGGACGACAACATGTCGATTATCCTTGGTAGACCCTTTTTGAATACTGCAGGGGCTGTTATTGATTGCAATAAAAGCAAAGTAACTTTTCATATCAATGGTAATGAGCATACGGCGCACTTTCTGAAGAAACAATTCCAAGTGAATGGTATAAATGTTATTGAAGACTCTCCGACACTCACTATTGGAAGTTTTCAAATACCTCTACCTACTGCCAAAAAGAAATATGACATACTTATTGTTGGGGATATGCATATCCCCATTGAGGTAATTTAGTGTTTTACGAAAGTTCTTCGGTTTCATGCTAATCGGAAGTGGTTGTTAATAACACTTGATCAACCTTATTAATGGATCATTTTTGAGAGGTATGAAGTTGATGAATTTAGTAGGCACAACCTTCTACTCCCACCTTTTGTTTTCTATTTTTCTTGGTCAAATAAAATAAAATGCCATGCTTATCCTGTTTTCTGATTTCTCCGCGCAATAAAAAATGACCCAAAAATAAAAGTTCTCAGAATGTCCTGAAAATTTAACACGATTTTTTTTAAATATTTCTGAATTTCTGGTGCCAATAACTTCAGAGGGGGGTGCACCTGGTGTCCACAAGACACCAGGGCGCGCCAGCAGCCCCAGGCGCGCCCTGGTGGGTTGTGGTCCCCACGTGGGTCCCCTCACTTATCCCTTTAGCCCATGTCATCTCCCACCTCCAGAAAAAATTCACCATAGCTCTCACTCTCGTGTTCTTGCTCTCAAACCCGCGGATTTCGATCTCTTTGCTCGAAGCTCCGTTTCCGAAACTGTTTTGGGGGATTGCTACATGGTATGTGACTCCTCCATTGCTCCAATTAGTTTTTGATTTAGAGGTTTATTTTTAGAATAATTCGCTACTCTTGGTGTTGCTGTAGATGGGCTTGCATGTTGAATTCTTAGAGTTCTAAGTAGTTTGAAGGCTTAATATGGCCTCTTTGCATCCCTAGGAGTTGTTGCTATCAATCTTACGAAGTTTTGTTGACAAAAATTTTGGGACCAACTTTTTTCAGAAATTTGTTCGCGTATAAAATGAACTTCTTTGGAAGGAGTTCTTCGAGGAGAAGGTCCTCAGAGGCATCATCGAGTAGTGGCTCAATACGATGGTCTTATGTTGAACCAAGTGCAAGCTCGATGCGGGATGCCGCTTCCAAATCATGCTTATGGCCATGTAACGAATTCATGGAAGGTGCGGGTATCAAGGAGGAATTGGAGCAATTTATCCACAATGCAGAACTTGCCCCCTTCATCGCAGATGGGTGCATACAACATCTCGAACTCACAAAAACATTCACCAAGAAATTTAAATATTTTCCTCATGAGTCTAGAGTTTCATTCAACATTTATGACCATCCCTTTACCATGCCTTTAGAGGTGTTCTGTGAAGCATGCAAAATTCCATATTGGGGTTTGCTAGATGAACCACCAACATCTGAGTATGAGTCATTTTTGATTAATCTTTGCTATGGTGAAGATAGAGGAGTGGCACAAGGTAGAATAAAAAGCATCCATTTTCCATCAATACACTACTTTGCACTCTTTAATGGCCAATGCATCGTAGGCAAGCAAGATTGCTGCCCACGGTGTGCCCCTGATTTGAGTCTTATACACACTGCTATAACAGGAGATAAACGTTATAGTCTTGGAGCAATCATTGCACGGAGGTTGCAACACAACGATGCTAGTGGTCATTTCTATGGAGGAATTTATGCCTCCCGTGTAGCTAAGAATTTAAATGTAACACCTTGGCCTAACGATCCCATTTTACCTACTCAGTACTTAGACTTTGAGGCCATGAAACGTCATAGGTTCCTTAAGGGCACAGTCACTAATTATACTTACAACTTGAGGTTCAATAAAGATCCCATTGTACCTGTTACTTTGCCTGCTCCTGCTCTCTTTGATTATCACAGTAAGGGAAGATACTATGTTCTTGAGAGAGAGGCCTGCGCGTACAATGCGGAGGTTGAAGCTGCCAGGTGGGCTGAGGAGGCTGCACCAAGAGCCTCGGTGGGCTATCGCTCAGACTATTACCCAGGCTACGGATGGTGATTACCAAGCCAGGCCAAAAGCCTAAGCTTGGGGGAGTACGTATTTCCACCGACATTATATTCATGTTTACACATTTCATTCCAGTTGTCAGTGTCCACACATTTTCATTGTATTATCCATGCTAGATGTATTTTCTCGCTTCCTTTTGTGTGTTTGAAAAACTTTGAGAAAATCCAAAAATATTTCTTGCTTCTTTTCTGCTTTTCTTTCTAGTTTAATTTAATTGTAGTAGAAAAATAAAACCCAAAAAGATTTCTCGTTTTCTCTTTTACTTGTTGGGAGTTTTCCCGTGTAAATAGTTTTTCTCGTTTTTGTTTTTCCCTCTCTAATTTGCTCTCTTCATGAAAAACTAAAAACTCCAAAAATATTTCAGTGTGTTTCTCTGAAATTATTTTCCTTTTATTTGAGTCATACCAAGGAGAAGACCACGATGAAAATGTTGAGTAGCTCTCATATGCAGTATTGTTGATCCAACAAAGAGCCCATATTAATTTGGCTTCTCCTTTTGAATAAAATGTTTGCAGATTCTAGCTTAGTCCACGACACTCTTGCACTATTATTATTTTCATATCATTCGGTCGTGCAAGTGAAAGACAATAATGACGATATTTGATGAATTGACTGTGGCAGAGAAGTGGATATGAACTCAACTTGTTTTTGTTTTTGTAAATATGTTTAACCTAGTACCCATGATTCAGCATATTATGATCAAACATGTTTGCAATGATAATTATAGATTATAGTTGCTCATGCCATGCTTAAGTAATTAGGAGTGGATAATGATTTATCTTGGATGTCAACATGCATTAAAATGATTGTGATGTAGTATGGTGATATGGTATCCTCGTCTGAATGTTTCAAGCGGCTTGACTTGGCACATGTTTACGCATGTAGTTGAATCAAAACCAACATAGCCTTCACGATATTTATGTTTATGGTGTCCATATCCTACTCATGCTAGTATTCAATGTTTATTATTCATAATGCATGTTCATGGCCGTTTTTGCTCTCTAGCTGGCCGCTTCTCAACCTATTTGCTAGCCTTCGCCTGTACTAAGCGGGAGTACTGCTTGTGCGTCAAAATCCTTAAACCAAAGTTATTCCAGATGAGTCCACTATATCTACCTATATGCGGTATTACCCTGCCGTTCCGAGTAAATTTGCATGTGCCACCTCTAAAATTTCAAATGAACATCTGTTTTGTGTGCCTGGAGCGACAGGGGGCGGTCAGTATCTTCCATGTTAAGCGAGTTATTCTCATGATGAGTGTTTATTCACTCGTCCTTGCACGAGAGGGGCGGTAATAGGGATTCCCAGTCCCGAAATCAAAAATTGCAAATAATTAAACAAAACTCCCCCAGGAATGTTGTTGGTATGGACGGTACCCGTGGATTCGGCTAGCCCTGGAATGTGTTTGTTGGTGGAGGGGGAGTAAACCTTTACTTTTACCGCTTGGGAACCGCCGCTAATGTGTTTAGCATGAAAGATATTGATAACTCTTGGTCGTAACATTGACAGGAAGGGTGTACCTCCCAAAATTATATTTATATCTGATTTAAGCTTTGAGCTCTGGCACCTCTGCAAATCCCTGCTTCCCTCTGCGAAGGGACTATCTATTTACTTTTATGTTGAGTCATCACCTTCTCAAATAAGCGCCAGATCTGAGAGCACTATTGTCATCCTCATGCATTGTGTATAGTTAATGTTGGATGCAGTATGACTGGATCTTTTCTACCATGAATTACAATGTTTAGTTGTTGCTTGAACTTTGGAGGTGCTCTGCATTTTTGTTTTGCGGTCTCGGAAAGGGCTAGCAAGATACCACTGTTGTCATATTATATCATGACCGTTTTGACAAAGTGTTGGCGCTTGAGATAATTTATTATTGCTCGCTAGTTGCTTATGCCATTGATATGAGTTAATATACTTTCTAAGAGTTATTGATTGACATGGTTAGTCATAATATTTGCTGAAAACCTGGGTGCTACTTAAGCATATATATGTAAACAAGAACAAAAGAATTCGTAAAAGTTTTTCTTTATCACTTTCAGTTTGTCAACAGAATTTCTTGAGGACAAGCAATGGGTTAAGCTTGGGGGAGTTAATACGTCTCCGTCGTATCTACTTTTTCTAACGCTTTTGCTCTTGTTTTGGACTCTAATTTGCATGATTTGAATGAAACTAACCCAGACTGACGCTGTTTTCAGCAGAACTACCATGGTGTTGTTTTAGTGCAGAAATAAAAGTTCTCGGAACTGGACGGAACTTTTTGGAGAATTATTTTACAATAAATAAAAAATACTGGAGCCAAGAACCACCGGAGGGGGTGTCCTGGCTGGGCATGATACACCAGGGCGCGCCACCCCCTCCAGGCGCGCCCTGGTGGGTTGTGCCCACCTCGTGGCCCCACTGACCCTAATTCCAGCGCTATAAATTCCTATTTTCGTAGAAAAAAATAGGAGAGAAAGTTTCGTCGCGTTTTATGATACGGAGCCGCCTCCACCTCCTATTCTTCATCGGGAGGCCATATCTGGAGCCCGTTTGGGGCTCCGGAGAGGGGAATCTTCGGTCTTCGTCATCATCAACCCTTCCCCATCGCCAATTCCATGATGCTCCCCACCGGGAGTGAGTAATTCCTTCGTAGGCTTGCTGGTCGGTGAGGAGTTGGATGAGATTCATCATGTAATCGAGTTAGTTTTGTTAGGGCTTGATCCCTAGTATCCAATTTGTTCTAAGATTGATGTTGCTATGACTTTGCCATGCTTAATGCTTGTCACTAGGGCCCGAGTGCCATGATTTCAAATCTGAACCGTTTATGTTATGACCATTATATCTATGTTCTTGATCCGATCTTGCTAGTCATATGCACCTGCTATGTGTTATGATCCATAAACCCCGGAGTGACAATAGTCGGGATACTTTCCGGTGATGACCGTAGATTGAGGAGTTCATGTATTCACTATGTGTTAATGCTTTGTTCCAGTTCTCTATTAAAAGGATGCCTTAATATCCCTTAGTTTTCTTATGGACCCCGCTCCCACGATAGGGTAGGACAAAAGATGTCATGCAAGTTCTTTTCCATAAGCACGTATGATTATTTACGGAATACATGCCTACATTACATTTATGAACTGGAGCTAGTTCTGTGTCGCCCTAGGTTATGACTGTTACATGATGAATATTATCCAACGAGTTCACCGATCCAGTGCCTACGAGTTTTCCACATATTGCTCTTGCTAAGTTACTACTGCTACTGCTACTGTTACACTTGCTGCAAAATCATTGCTATCACTGTTACCGTTACTGTTACTGTTACTACTGCTATCAAAACTGTCATACTACGGTGCTACTGATCACTCTGCTGCCGATATTTAATCTCCAGGTGTGGTTGAATTGACAACTCAACTGCTAATACTTGCAACCCCCTTTAACAGTACGGTGTTTCCTATGACTCAAATAAAGAAAATGAAACTACAAAAACAAAGTATTCACGCTTCATAGTCCTCGTATCAATATCTTCAAGGTCACACCAAATTCTTCATTTTCAAAGTCTTCAAGAAAGCATCAAAGTCTTCAGTTGAAGACATTCATTTTTAGGGGTCGACTTCCATCGAATATATCAAACTCCTCATCGACATATAGAGCTTGTGTACACTCACACACATATTAGTCCCTTAACCTATAAGTCTTCAATACACCAAAATCACTAAGTGACACTAGATACACTTACACTTACCTTAGGCCCAAGTATGGTGAAGTCTCATGTAGTCGATGTTCATGTGACACTACTAAAGGAAGCAACAACATACATATCATCAAAGTATCGAACGAATACTGACTTCACATGATTACTTATAACATGACTTCTCCCATGCCCTCGGGAACAAAGTTAACTACTCACATAGCATGTTCATGTTCAAGATCAGAGGGGTATTGAATATCATTAAGGATCTGAACATATAATCTTCCACCAAACAAACCAACTAGCATCAACTACAAGATATAATCAACACTAATAGCAACCCACAGGTACCAATCTGAGGTTTTGAGACAAAGGTTGAATACAAGAGATGAACTAGGGTTTGTGATGACATAGTGCTGGTGAAGATGTTGATTAAGATTGGTCCTCCCACAAAGGAGTAAGCATTGGTGATGATGATGGCTTTGATTTCCACCTCCCAGAGGGAAGTTTCCCTGGAGGAATCGCTCCGTTGGAGAGCAAAAGTGCTCCTGCCCAGGTTCCGCCTCGAGATGCGGCGCTTCGTCCCGAAAGTCCTCTTCTTATTTTTTCTAGGTCAAAACCCTTAATATAGCAGAAGATGGGCACCGGAGGCCACCTGTGGGACCCACAAGGCATTAGGGAGCGCCTAGGGGGGTTGGACGCGCCCTGTTGCCTTGTGGGAAGGTGGTGGCCCACCTCTGGTATTTCTTTGCTCCAATATTTTTTATATATTCAATAAAAAATCTCCGTAAAGTTTCAGGTTATTTGGAGTTCTGTAGAATAGGTATCTCTGTTGCAGCTTTTTCAGGTCCAGAATTCCAGCTGCCGGTAATCTCCCTCTCCATGTAAATCTTGCAAATTAAGAGAGAAAAGACATTAGAATTGCATCATAAGGTGGAATAATGACCAAAAACAATATAAATAATAGTAGGAAATCATGATGCAAAATGGACATATCAACTACCCCAAGCTTAGACCTCGCTTGTCCTCAAGAGAAAGCCGAACTCAATAATAATGACCACATGTTTGGAGAGAGAGGTGGCGATAAAAACAAAAATATGGACATGATAGCATCATGATCATTATCATGGAAGCAATATATCATCATAAAACTTCTCATGAACAAGTGGTAATCTATTCACAGGCTAAAGTATAGACCACAAACCTTATTGAAAATTAACAAGCTATGTCTATAGCAAGTTCACATACTCAACTATCATTTAGTCCTCTATGATTGCTGACACTCACGTCATATTTGTGAAACAAAAAGCATCAATCAGACACATAGGACGATAGGGGTTTATAGTTTTCACCACCCAACTACTTATCTCGAGAATAATGTCAACAATAATAACTCATGATCACCTACATCCAACTGGATATATATGCCTGGATCTTTCCCCACCACGTGATGTGATACGTCTTCAACGTATCTATAATTTTTGATTGTTCCATGCTGTTATATTATCATTCTTGGATGTTTTATAATCATTTTATAGCAACTTTATATCATTTTTTGGGACTAACCTATTGATCCAGTGCCCAGTGCCAGTTCCTGTGTGTTGCATGTTTTTTGTTTCGTAGAATATCCATATCAAACGAAGTCCAAACGCGATAAAAATTTATGGAGAATTATTTTGGAATATTTGTGATTTTTGGGAGGTGGAATCAACGCAAAAGGAGGCCCACAACCACCACGAGACACCAGGGCCCATGTGCATGGTGGTGTATCGTGGCCTCCTCGTAAGTCGGTTGGAGCTCTACTTCGGGTGCAAGGAAGCTTATATCCGGAAAAAAACATGTTAAAATCTCAGCGCAATCGGAGTTACGGATCTCCGGGAATATAAGAAATGGTTTTCGGCCAGAAAATGGGAACGCGAAACAGAAGAGAACAGAGAGGGAGATCCAATCTCGGAGGATCTCCTGCCCCTCCGCCGCCATGGAGGCCATGGACCAGAGGGGGAACTCTCCTCCCATCTAGGAGGGAGGCCAAGGAAGAATAAGAAGGAGGGGGGCTCTCTCACCCTCTCTCCCGGTGGCTCCAGAACGCCGCCGGGGCAATCATCATGACGGCAATCTACACCAACAACTTCGCCGCTGTCAACACCAACTCTCTCACCCTCTATGCAGCGGTGTAACACCTCTCTTCCCCGCTGTAATATCTACTTAAACATGGTGCTCAACTCCATATATTATTTCCCAATGATATGTGGCTATCCTATGATGTTTGAGTAGATCCGTTTTGTCCTATGGGCTAATTGATGACCGTGGTTGGTATGAGTTGTATGTTTTATTTTGGTGCTGTCCTATGGTGACCTCCGTGTCGCGCAAACGTGAGGGATCCCGCTGTAGGGTGTTGCAATATGTTCATGATTTGCTTATGGTGGGTGGTGTGAGTGACAGAAGCAGAGACCCGAGTAGGTGGGTTGTTGCGTATGGGAGTAAAGAGGACTTGATACTTAATGCTATGGTTGGGTTTAACCTTAATGATCTTTGGTAGTTGAGGATGCTTGCTAGAGTTCCAATCATAAGTGCATATGATCCAAGTACGGAAAGTATGTTAGCTCATGCCTCTCCCTCATATAAAATTGCAATAGTGATTACCGGTCTAGTTATCAATTGCCTAGGGACAAATAAACTTCTTGTTTGACAAAAGCTTTCTACTAAACAACTAACTTTTATTATCTTGCATTTTAATCGTAGTTTTATTCTTGCAAAGTACTTCTAGTTTTATTCGTGCAAAGTATCATATCACCTACAAAATAGTTTCATACTTGTTCTAGGTAAAGCAAACGTTAAAGTGTGTGTAGAGTTGTATCGGTGGTCGATAGAACTTGAGGGAATATTTGTTCTACCTTTAGCTCCTCGTTGGGTTCGACACTCATATTTATCGAAAAATGCTACAAACGATCTCCTACACTTGTGGGTTATCAAGACCTTTTTCTGGCGCCGTTACCGGGGAGCAATAGCGTGGGGTGAATATTCTCGTGTGTGCTTGTTTGCTTTATCACTAAGTAGTTTTTATTTTGTGCACTTGTTTTCTATCTTTAGTTATGGGTAGGAAATGTAAAATACCAAACAAATTAGTTGTACCTGCTAAACCAATGGTTGAAGAACCACCCATAATCTATCATACTACTGAAACTTTCTATTTGGATCATCTTCGATCCATTTGTGCTCGTGCTGAAAACTCAACTAGCTTAGTTGAGGGAAAATCATTAAATGAGCATGCTTATTTTGTGCTACACCCCTTATCTCAAAAAGGGAAACTTTTGTGGCATGACATTAATAGTTTGTATTGCTATGCTTTGAATTTATGCGAAATACATGATTTTACTTGTTGTTCCGAAGACCCTAAGAAACACCTTTTCTTCCAATGTGAGTTTAAGGATAATGGAATCGTATCTTCTTATGCCAAGGGTGTTTATAATTACTATGATATTGAACAAATTGAAGAATTTGTTGCTTTTAAGGGTGCCTATGAAATTGCTTGTTTGATTGAAAAGTATGATGCTACTCTTTACAAATCTGGAATTTTTTCCATACTTAAATACTACTATGAAAACTATGCTTCCAATGCTTATGTTAAAGAATATATTAAGGACTCCTCTGCTGTCCAAGAAGAGAATAATATTTTGCAGGAATCTGTGGAAGCGGAAGTTGCTGAAATTGTGAGCTCATTAGAGGAAAAAGATGAGGAGGAGAGCAAAGAACAAAAGGAGGAAGAGCGGATTAGCTACCCGTGCCCACCTTCTAATGAGAGTAACTCTTCAACTCATACATTATTTAATTTCCCTTCGTGCTTACCGAAGGATGAATGCTATGATAATTGCTGTGATCCCGTGGATTCTTTTGAAATATCCCTTTTTGATGAACTTGATGCTTGGTATGCCTGCGGCCAAGATGCCAATATGAATTATGCTTATGGAGATGAACTTGCTATAGTTCCTTATGTTAAGAATGAAATTTTTGCTATTGCACCCACACATAATAGTCCTATTATCTTTTTGAATTCTCCCAACTACACTATATCAGAGAAGTTTGCTCTTATTAAGGATTATATTGATGGGTTGCGTTTTGCTACTACACATGATGATTTTGATGAATATAATATGCATGTGCTTGCTGCTCCTACTTGCCATTATTATGAGAGAGGAACTACATCTCCACCTCTTTTTGTTTCCAATACGATAAAATTGCAAGAAACTGTTTATACTATGCATTGGCCTTTACTTGATGTGCATGAATTGTTCGTTTATGACATGCCGATGCATAGGAAGAGAGTTAGACTTCGTCATTGCATGATATATGTTGCTTTGTGCTCATTACTAAATTACAAATCATTGTTAATTAAAATTGGCTTTGATATACCTTGGGATCCGGGTGGATCCATTACTTGATCACTTTATGCCTAGCTTAATGCCTTTAAAGAAAGCGCTGCTAGGGAGACAACCCGAAAGTTCTAGAGAGTCATTTTATTCTGTTGAGTGCTTTTATAAAGTTTAAAAACAAAAAAATATAGAGGGGAACCTAAAACTTCACAAAAAGAAAAGTGAAAGTGAGAGAGACGAACATCGTGAAAGTGGGGGAATTCCTTGAAGTTTGTTCATGCCCATGGAAACTTTGTGAATCTTGAATCACAGAAAATTTTCAACAAAAATAATTATCCCCTTGTACAAGTCCATTGTATTATAAAAATAATGTGCCAAGATTTGCCTTTAGGAGGATTAGATTGCTTGTTGGTATGTGCGGTGTAAAAACAGAAACTTTGGCTGTAGTGTGTGAATTTACATTTTTTACTGGAACGTCAAAAGTTTCTGAAATTATTAGACAATATTTCTATAAAAAATGTTTATTTATACCTAATGTTTCAGAATTTTTGGAGTTACAGAAGTATGGTCAAAGTTTAGATTACTACAGACTGTCATGTTTAAGACAGATTCTGTTTTTGATGCATTGTTTTGCTTGTTTTGATGAAACTACCGATTTTATCGGTGGTATAAGCCATGGAGAAGTTGTAATACAGCAGGGATAATGCAAATATAAAATATGAATGGGTTTTCAACAGTACTTAAAGTAGTAATTTGCTTTATTATACTAACGGATCTCACCAGTTTTCTGTTAAGTTTTGTGTGGATGAAGTGTTCAAAGATCGAGGAGGTCTCGATATGAGGAGAAGGAGGAGAGGCAAGAGTTCAAGCTTGGGGATGCCCAAGGCACCCCAAATAAATATCCAAGGAAACTCAAGCATCTAAGCTTGGGGATGCCGCAGAAGGCATCCCATCTTTCTTCAACAAGTATCGGTATGTTTTTGTTTTCGTTTCGTTCATGTGATATGTGTAAATCTTGGAGCGTCTTTTGTGTTTAGTTTTCACTTTTCTTTTATGCACCATGCTGGCATGAGATAGTCCATGGTTGATTTATAGAATGCTCATTGCAACTCACTTATATCTTTTGAGTATGGCTTTATAGAATGCTTCATGTGCTTCACTTATATCATTTGAAGTTTGGATTGCCTGTTTCTCTTCACATAGAAAACCGTTATTTGTAGAATGCTCTTTTGCTTCACTTATATTTATTAGAGCATGGTCTTATGTAGAAATAAATTCTCTCATGCTTAACTTATATTATTTTGAGAGATGAAATTCTTATGCTCATATTCTTCACTTAAATTTATTTGAGCTTGTCAAAAGCAATGGCAATATATGAAACTAGTCCCAAAGTGATAGATATTCAAGAGGGATATAATAAAAACTTTCATGAAGATCATTGGACAAATTAAAATTGATTCCTTGTAATAGTTTTGAGACATGATGATAGTAATATGTGAGTCATGTTGGTGAGTAATTATGCTTTAGTAAGAATATTGGTGTTAAGGTTTGTGATTCCCTATGCAAGCATGAAAGTCAATAGTTATGCAATGAAATTACATCCTACTTGTGGTGCATTATTTGGTGTTAGTTATGCTTAATGCCCATTTATGTTAATTTTCGTTTCTTGGTTGGTTGCTTCTCAATCTATTTGCTAGCCTCCACTTGTACTAAGTAGAAATACTACTTGTGCATCCAAAATCCTTAAACCCAGTTTTGCCATATGAGTCCATCATACCTACCTATATGTGGTATTTCCATGCCGTTCCAAGCAAATTTGTATGTGCCATCTCTAATTTTGAAAACGAATTTCCTTTTTGTGTGCTCGTACCGCTCATGAAGCGGCAGGGGGTGGCCAATATTTTTCCATGCTAGATGTGTTATTCTCAAGATGAGTGTTTATTCACTTGTCATTTGACGAGATTACGGCGGTAATAGGGATGCCCAGTCCCGAAATGAAAAAGATATTTACTTTATGTTGTGAAATAATAAATTCCTTGGGAAGTGTTGGTATGGAAGGCAACCGTGGATACGGCTAGCCATGGATTGTGAAAGAATGGTGGAAAAGGAATAAACTTTATTTTCTGTTTGGGAACCGCCTATGATATATCTAGCATGAAAAGTATTGAGAACTACTCGGTCGTTTTCGTTGACAGGAAAAGCATGTCTCTCAAAAAAATTATCTCTCAATTTAAGCTTTGAGCTCTGGCACCTCTACAAATCCCTATTTCCCTCTGCGAAGGGCCTATCTATTTACTTTATGCATTTTTTACTTTTATTTGAATCTCCATATTCTCTTATAGAGCACCAACTAGGGTGCACTACATACTTATGCATTGGGTGTAGCTAATATTCGAGTGTGTTTCATGAATGGATCAATGATTAAGCATGATGGGCTAGGGATAACTTTCTTTAGTGTTGATATTTTGAAAGATATGGTTGCTTGTTGGTATGCTTGAGTATTAAAGTTTTCATGTCAAAACTAGACTATTGCTTTGAACCATCTAAAAGTCCAAATGTCCATGCTACAAAAGAAAAGAATATGTGATGAACATGTTAGGCAGCATTCCACATCAAAATTCTATTTTTACCATTTACCTACTCGAGGACGAGCAGGAATTACGCTTGGGGATGCTGATACGTCTCCAACGTATCTATAATTTTTGATTGTTCCATGCTGTTATATTATCATTCTTGGATGTTTTATAATCATTTTATAGCAACTTTATATCATTTTTTGGGACTAACCTATTGATCCAGTGCCCAGTGCCAGTTTCTGTTTATTCCATGTTTTTTGTTTCGTAGAATATCCATATTAAACGAAGTCCAAACGCGATAAAAATTTACGGAGAATTATTTTGGAATATTTGTGATTTTTGGGAGGTGGAATCAACGCAAAAGGAGGCCCACAACCACCACGAGACACCAGGGCGCGCCGCAGGGCCCAGGCGCGTGGTGGTGTATCGTGGCATCCTCGTAAGTCGGTTGGAGCTCTACTTCGGGCACAAGGATGCTTATATCCGGAAAAAAATCGTGTTAAAATCTCAGTGCAATCGGAGTTACGGATCTCTGGGAATATAAGAAACGGTTTTCGGCCAGAAAACGGGAACGCGAAATAGAAGAGAACAAAGAGGGAGATCCAATCTCGGAGGGGCTCCTGCCCCTCCGCCGCCATGGAGGCCATGGACCAGAGGGGGAACTCTCCTCCCATCTAGGGGGGAGGCCAAGGAAGAAGAAGAAGGAGGGGGGCTCTCTCCCCCTCTCTCCCGGTGGTGCCGAAACGCCGCCGGGGCAATCATCGTGACGACGATCTACACCAACAACTTCGCCGCCGTCAACACCAACTATCTCCCCCTCTATGCAGCGGTGTAACACCTCTCTTGCCCGCTATAATATCTACTTAAACATGGTGCTCAACTCCATATATTATTTCCCAATGATATGTGGCTATCCTATGATGTTTAAGTAGATCCGTTTTGTCCTATGGGCTAATTGATGATCGTGGTTGGTATGAGTAGTATGTTTTATTTTGGTGCTGTCCTATGGTGCCCTCCGTGTCGCGCAAATGTGAGGGATCCCCGCTGTAGGGTGTTGCAATATGTTCATGATTTGCTTATGGTGGGTGGCGTGAGTGACAGAAGCACATACCCGAGTAGGTGGATTGTTGCGTATGGGAGTAAAGAGGACTTGATATGCTATGGTTGGGTTTTACCTTAATGATCTTTGGTAGTTGTGGATGTTTGCTAGAGTTCCAATCATAAGTGCATATGATCCAAGTACAGAAAGTATGTTAGCTCATGCCTCTCCCTCATATAAAATTGCAATAATGATTACCGGTCTAGTTATCAATTGCCTAGGGACAAATAACCTTCTTGTTTGACAAAAGCTTCCTACTAAACAACTAACTTTTATTATCTTGCATTTTACTCGTAGTTTTATTCCCGCAAAGTACTTCTAGTTTTATTCATGCAAACTATCCTATCACCTACAAAATAGTTTCATACTTGTTCTAGGTAAAGCAAACGATAAAGTGTGCGTAGAGTTGTATCGGTGGTCGATAGAACTTGAGGGAATATTTTTTTCTACCTTTACCTCCTGGTTGGGTTTGACACTCTTATTTATCGAAAAAGGCTACAAACAATCCCCTACACTTGTGGGTTATCATGATGCTTGCCAAGTAGAGAGTAATAAGGATGGAATTGGGATGAACATTAATGACTCTGGCATAAAAGTAAATACATGAAAGTAAAAGATAGGCCCTTCGCAAAGGGACGCAGAGGTTGTCATTCGCTTTTTATTTGGATGTGCAAACTCTTAATAGAAAGGAACGCCACTTTATATTGCCACTTGTGATAGCAACCTTTATTATGCAGTCCGTCGCTTTTATTTCTTTGCCATCACAAGTTCATACAAAGCTTATTTTCCCTTACAATAAAAGTCCATGCATATTTAGGAGCAATTTTTATTGCTTTTGCACCGATGACAACTTACTTGAAGGATCTTGTTCAATCCATAGGTAGTTATGGTGGACTCTTGTGGCATGAAACTGGGTTTAAGGGTTTTTGGATGCACAAGTAGTATCTCCACTTGGTGCAAAGTTTTGGATAGCAAAGGTTATGAGCAAGCACCACATGTTGGAGGATCCATAACAATATAACTTCTATGCGAATATAAGAAAACATAACTCATTACGCTACCTTCCTTGTCCAACGTCAACTAGCTGATCATGCATAGAATATTTAATCGGGCCTTAGAATCATAAAAGATGTCCAAGATAGTATATTTATATGTGAGACCTCTCTTCCATTATTACTTTTTCATGAAATTGCATTAATGACTAATACTATGTTTGTCAACTTCCAACAAGTTTTATCAATCATACTCTTTTTATGTGAAGTCACCACTCTCCATAGGATTAGCATATGATCTTTTGTTTATTCTTTGTATTGCTAGGAATGATGCAAGAAAGTAAAGCAAACAAACTCAAACTACTCCTTATTATATAATTCTCAAACTCGATTGCATCGATAGATAGATCACGAAGCAAACACTCAAAAGTAAATCATACTAAAACTTTATTCTTCTAAATCATAGGATAACTAAAGATCGAACTGAAATAGGTAATGATGGTAAAAGTGATGGTGATATGATATCGGGGCACCTCCCCCAAGCTTGGAACAAGCCAAGGGTGGAGCCCATACCAGTGTACTCAAGTTTCCTTCTTGGGTGATGGTGGTGATGAAGTGGTAGGCTTGTCCTCCGTCTTCCATGTCATAGGCTCCCCGTTGAAGAAAGAAGAACGAGTATCCAGAATTCTGAAATCTGCAGGTATGCTCATCCTCTTGAAATGAGATTCATACTCACAGTGTTGGTTTTGTAGATCATAGATTGGAGCCTGAAGGTCTTGAAGCTGGGAGTGGAGCTTAAAGATTGCCTCCGCAATCTCATTGATGTCCATCTTATGTTCATGAAAAAAAATCTGTGATCATAGAGTGGTTAGCGCCAAGTCCATGCTCCACCATCCATTGGCACTTGAAGGTCTCTTGTTCCACCGCTGCAAGCCTGGCCTTATTGCTTCCCTCCTTCTTTGGTCCTTGAACGTCCCAGATGTGAAGCACCCCCTCACGCATCTCAATGGCTTGAGGGTGGTTCATCACCTCTGAAAGTTAAGGGTTGATGACCTTCTCGTAGAACTTGTCCTTGGAGGAGCTTGATGGCGACATGGCGACCTAGATCTGTCAGAAAAACAGTTGAAACAAGAACAGAGGAGAAACTTGCGATACGATGGTCAAAACATATGGGAGTATATATAATAGATTTTTATCTTGCGAAACAAGTATTCAGGAAGAAAAAAGAGTCGGGAAGGCACACGAGGGGCCCACAAGGCAACCTAGCATGCCTAGGGGGTAGGCGCGCCATGTTGCCTTGTGACCTCCTCGTGGGTCCCCTCGGCTGGTCTTATTTTTGTAATTTTTCTAATATTCCAAAATGAACAAAAATATTTTTGTGGAATTTTTGGGGTTGGTTTACTTACCGTATCACGTACCGACTCCTTTTCAGGGTTTTGGAGTGTTCCCGAAGGTCTCTTTTATATGTTCCTCAGGTGTCATCACTTGAATAATATTAGTTTCAACATTAATGGGCATACCTGAGATATAATGTTTAATTTTTTGTCCATTAACCACTCTTGGATTAGTGCCTTTGGCATTGTTGATCTTAATAGCTCCGGAGCGATAAACTTCTTCGACGATATATGGTCCTTCCCATTTAGAGAGAAGTTTTCATGCAAAGAATCTAAAACAAGAATTGTACAAAAGAACTTGATCGCCTACTTTAAATTACCGTTTTTGGATTCTTTTGTCATGCCATCTTTTAACTTTTTCTTTAAACAACTTGGCATTTTCATAAGCTTGTGTCCTCCATTCATTCAAAGAGCTAATATCAAATAACCTCTTTTCACCGGCAAGTTTGAAATCATAATTAAGTTCTTTAATTGCCTAATAAGCTTTATGGTCTAACTTAAGAGGTAAATGCCATGCTTTTCCATAGACCATTTTATATGGAGACATACCCATAGGATTTTTATAAGCGGTTCTATAAGCCCATAATACATCATCAAGTTTCTTAGACCAATTCTTTCTAGATCTATTGAGTGTCTTTTGCAAAATCAATTTTATTTCTCTGTTGCTCGGTTCAACTTGACCACTAGACTGAGGATGATAAGGTGACCCAATTCTATGATTAACATCATATTTAGGTAGAAGTTTACAGAAAGCACCATGAATAAAATGTGAACCACCATCAGTATCTAGGGACTCCAAACATCGGGAAATAATTTCTTTAAGCATTTTAATAGAAGTGTTATGATCAGCACTACTAGTTGGAATAGCTTCTACCCACTTAGTAACGTAATCAACAACAACTAAAATATGAGTATACCCATTAGAGGAAGGAAAAGGTCCGATATAATCAAAGCCCCAAACATCAAATGGCTCAATATCAAGTGAATAATTCATAGGCATTTCCTGACGTCTACCAATGTTACCAATTCTTTGACATTCATCACAAGAAAGGACAAACTTACATGCATCCTTGAAAAGAGTAAGCCAATAAAAACAAGACTATAATACCTTGTGTATAGTTCTGTCTTCAGCGTGGTGTCTTCCGTATGCCTCGGAATGACACTTTCGTAGGATTTGTTCCTGTTCATGCTCAGGTATACAATGTCTAATAACACCATCTACTCCTTCTTTATATAAATGTTGGTCATCCCAAAAGCAATGTATTAAATCAAAGAAGAACATTTTCTTTTGTTGGTATGTGAAACTAGGTTGTATATATCTAGCAACAATGTAATTAGCATAGTCTGCATACCAAAAGGAGTATTACGGGAAGCATTTATAATAGCTAATTGCTCATCAGGAAAACTATCATCAATAGGTAGTGGGTCATCAATAACATTTTCCATCCTAGACAAATTATCTACTACATGATTCTCAGCTCCCTTTCTATCAATAATGTGCAAGTCAAATTCTTGAAGCAAAATAACCCACCTAATTAGTCTAGGCTTAGCATCTTTCTTTTCTATAAGGTATTTAATAGCAGCATGATCAGTGTGAATAGTAACTTTAGAATCAACAATATAAGATCTAAACTTATCACATGCAAACACAACTGCTAAAAACTCTTTCTCAGTAGTAGCATAATTTCTTTGAGCATTGTCTAGAGTCTTACTAGCATAATGGATAACATTCAATTTCTTATCAACTCTTTGTCCTAGAATAGCACCAATAGCATAATCACTAGCATCACACATAATTTCAAATGGTAAGTTCCAATCGGGTGGTTGAACAATAGGTGCAGAAATTAAAGCTTTTTTAAGTATTTTGAAGGCCTCTACACAATCATCATCAAAAACAAATGGAACATCCTTTTGAAGGAGATTAGTTAGTGGCCTAGAAATATTTGAGAAATCTTTAATGAATCTTCTATAGAAACCAACATGGCCAAGGAAATTCTTATACCTTTTATATCTTCAGGACATGACATTTTCTCAATGGCATCAACTTTAGCTTTATCTACCTCAATGCCTCGTTCTGAAATTTTATGCCCAAGTACTATATCTTCATTCACCATAAAGTGGCACTTCTCCCAATTCCAGACAAGATTAGTTTCTTCACATCTCTTCAAAACTCGATCAAGGTTGCTTAAGCAATCATCAAAAGAAGCCCCGAAACAGAAAAATCATCCATGAATACCTCAACCTTTTCACAAAAGTCAGAGAATATATCAGTTATACATCTTTGAAAGGTAGAAGGTGCATTACATAAACCAAAAGGCATATGTCTATAAGCATACGTTCCAAAAGGACAAGTAAAAATAGTTTTCTCTTGATAGTCTTTCGACACAGGTATTTGAGAAAAACCCAGAATATCCATCAAGGAAACAAAAGTGTGTATGCTTACACAATCTTTCTAACATTTGATCAATAAAAGGCAAGGGGTAATGATCTTTTCTAGTTGCTTTGTTTAATTTCCCGAAATGAATTACCATCCTATAACTAGTTACAATTCTTTGTGGGATAAGTTCGTTTTTATCATTAGGAACAACGGTTATACCTCCTTTCTTAGGGACACAATGAACAAGACTTACCCATCTACAATGAGCAATAGGATAAATTATACCTGCCTCTAGAAGTTTTAATATTTCAGTCCTTACCACTTCCTTCATTTTAGGATTAAGACAACGTTGATGATCAACTACGGGTTTAGCATCCGGCTCCATATTAATCTTATGTTGGCATAAATTGGGACTAATGCCCTTAAGATCATCGAGAGTATATCCGATAGCAGCTCGATGAATCTTTAGCGTTTTGAGTAATCTCTTTTCTTCATGTTTTGAAAGGTTAGCACTAATAATAATAGGATATATCTACTTTTCATCAAGATAAGCATACTTTAATGTATCAGGTAGTTTCTTTAATTCAAACTCGGGATCACCCTTAGGTGGGAGAGGATCTCCTAGAATGTCAACAGGAAAATTGTGTTTAAGGATATGTGCTTGTTTAAAGAATATCTCATCTATTTCATTTCTTTTATTCCTATGCATATCATTTTTGTGATCTAGCAAATATTTTCCTAGCGGATCAGTAGGAGGCACGACAATAGAAGCAAGACCAATAATTCCATCTTTACTAGATAATACTTTCGCATGTGGTTGTCTACAAAACTTAGAGAAATTAAACTCATGAGATACATCACCAGAACTAACTCTAAACTTTTCTTTAACACAATCAATCTTAGCATTAACGGTATTCAAGAAAGGCCTACCAAATATATTGGTACAAAATTATCTTGTTGTGAACCAAGTACTAAGAAATCAGTAGGGTATTTGGTTTTTCCACACAAGACTTCAAAATCTCGAACAGTCCCAAGTGGTGAAATAGTATCTCTATTTGCAAATTTAATGATAACATCAATGTCTTCAATCTCAGAAGGTGCTATATCATTCGTAATTTCTTGATACAAAGTAAAAGGAATAGCACTCACACTAGCACCCATATCACACAAACCATGATAGCAATGATCTCCAATTTTAACAGAAACAACAAGCATGCCAACCACTGGTTTATTCTTATCTAACATATTCTTTTCATTTCTAACATGTTTTGCAATCCTAGCAGCCTCATTACAGAAGTAAATAACATGACCATCAATATTATCATCCAAGAGATCCTTAACCATAGCAATATTAGGTTCTACACTTATTTGTTCAGAGGGTTTAGGTGTTGTGATATTACTTTTATTAACCACAGTTGTAGTCTTAGCATGTTCCTTAATCCGAACAGGAAAAGATGGTTTCTGAATGTAAGCAGTAGGCACAACTAGACCAACATTATAGATAATTGTTTCATTTTAACTATAATAGGTTCCTCTAACAATTCTTCAATAGGTGGATGATATTTAAACCACTTCCCCTTAGGGAGGTCAACATGAGTAGCAAATGATTCACAGAAAGAAGCTACTATCTCAGAGCCAAGTCCATATTTAGTACTAAACTTATGAAAATCATCGGTTTCCATAAAAGATTTAACACAATAAAAGTCAAGCTTTATACCTCACTTTTTACCTTTGTCGACTTTCCAATCTTTAGAGTTGTGTTTAATTCTTTCCAGAAAATCCCATTTGAATTCAATAGTTTTCTTCATAAAGGAACTAGTAGAAGAAGAATCAAGCATCGATTGATTATCATGAGAAAGCCGAGCCTAAAAGTTTTGTATAATTATTTATCTTGAGATCTCATGATTGGGGCATGTGTGCATCAGAGACTTAAGCCTCCCCAAGCTTGAGCCATACTTTCTCCTTCACGAGGCCAATATATATATATATATATATATATATATATATATATATATATATATATATATATATATATATATATATATATATATAACTCCGATCACGATGAACCGGATGCATAGGATAAAACTTATGATGAAATTCCAGCTTCAATCGATTCCAATCCCATGTTCCAGGTGTTAGGAATATGCAACTTGTATTCCTTGAGGGCCAATGGACAATACACACACACACATGTACAAGTGGTAAATACGCAGGAAACCCCTCATACAATGAGGAAAACATATGGGCTAGAATATAACTCTAACACCCCCCCAACAAACTCATGGTGGATAAACAACACTGAGTTTGGATAGATAGAAGCCATGTTGCGCTCTAGTCTGGGCCTTCGTAAAGAACTCCACCAACTGTAACTCGGAAGGAACATACCAAAGAGCAATAACCTGATCCTGCACACCAGCGCGCACATAGAAAGCATCAACACCAATATGCTTGGTGAGCTCATGCTTCACGGGGTCACGCGCAATGCTAATAGCACCTGTACTGTTAGACAATAGTAGAGTAGGTGTAGTGACAAAAACACCAAAGTCCTGAAGTAACCACCGTAACCAAGTCACCTATGTCGTCAAAAGAACCAGAGCTCGCAACTCAGCTTCTGCACTCGAATGGGAAACTGCAGTCTGCTTCTTCGTCTTCCAGGCGATGAGAGAACCACCAAGAAAAACACAGTAAGCAGAAAGTGAACGGCGATCTGAGGGATCACTAGCCCATGTAGCATTTGAATAGGCATGAAGCTCTAAGGAACCAGAGCGAAGAAAGAATAGGCGGTGAGAGATCGTGCCCTGAAGATATCGAAGGACACGAAGGAGGTGACTATAGTGAACCGAAGTGGGAGCAGAAACAAACTGACTCGGATGACTGACAACTAGATAGACAAGACTCCCAACAAGATGACGATAACGCGTCAGATCAGGCAAGGGGTCATCATCAGCATCATGGAGGTGAACATTGATCTCCATGGCAGTCTCAACAGTGTGCTCATCAGTAAGAGCAGCACGAGCAAGAAGATCCTGGATATACTTTTCCTGGGAAACAGAAAAGCCATCAGAGGTAGAAGAGACCTCGATCCCAAGAAAGTAGCGAAGAGGGCCAAGATAAGACATAAGAAACTGCTCACTAAGATGAGCCTTCACAAAGGAAATATACTCGGGGTCGTCACCAGTGATAATCATGTCATCAACATAGAGAAGAAGAAGAGTCCGGCCACGAGCAGAAAGGTGGACAAACAACGTTGGATCATGAGCACTCACTATAAAACCAGCGGCAATCACCACAGAGGCAAAACGCTCAAACCAAACACGAGGGGCTTGCTTAAGGCCATATAGAGAACGACAAAGATTACATACCATCCATCAGGAATAGAATACCCAGGCGAGGGCTGCATGTAAACCTCCTCATGCAGCTCACCATTAGAAAGGCATTTGTACATTAAGCTGAGACACAGACCAGTGGCGAGCAGAGGCCACAACAAGCAGGGTACGAATAGTGGCATATGGGCCACATGAGCAAAAGTCTCATTGTAATCACGACCATGCTCCTGCTGAAAGCCACGAGCCACAAGACGAGCTTTGTAACGCTCAAGAGAACCATCGGAGCGAGTCTTAACCTTGTAGACCCACTTACAAGTGATGGGACGGACATGGGGAGGAAGAGAAAAAAGATCCCACATACCAGTGCGCTCAAGAGCAGCAAGCTTCTCGACCATCGCAAACTGCCATTCGGGATGAACAACAACTTTACGATAAGAAGTTGGCTCAAGAATAGCAGCACTAGCGGTAGGAAAACCAAGGTGATCAACAGGTGGAAGCGGACGGACGCAAGCCATAAGTAGGCTGAGACGAGGAAGTTGGCACCTCATTAGACACATCCACATTACGCGAACGGCGAGTATAATACTGAGGAAAAGATGGAAAAAAAATATGAGGATGATTCACCGAGATAGGCGAAGGTGACGAAGAAGACATTGGGGATGAAGGTGCAGAATCCGGTGACAAGCGAGGTGAGGAAACCGTAGGAGATGGTGGTGTCGGATCTGCAACAGGCGGAGAAGTAGATGCAATAGGACAGACGAGCAAGGGCTCAACAGAAGTGATAGGTGTGTCAGGAAAAGTGAGAAGAGATATATCCTCTACTGAAAAAGTTGAGGAAGATGGACGCGGGTAGAAGGGATGAGATTCATCAAAAGTCACATCTTGAGAAATACGCATCCGACGACCGACAAGATCCCAACAACGATATCCCTTATGCTCATCGCTATAACCTAAGAAGACACACTCAACTGAATGAGCGGATAGTTTGGTGCGTTCACGAGGGACAAGAAGAATATAGCAAAAACAACCAAATAGGCGAAGCGCCGATTAATCGGAAGAACTATCAAAGAGACGCTCGAAAGGAACACCACCCTGCAGAGTAGTGGATGGATGAAGGTTGATGAGATAGGTGGAAGTGGAGACAGCCTCAACCCAAAAGTGAGGCGGAAGAGAGGCGGCGATCATCATCGCACGAGCCGTCTCAAGAAGGTGACCATGCTTGCGCTTGGCAACACCATTCTGAGCATGAGCACCGGGACAAGAGAACCGAGCAAGAGTACCCTGCTCAATAAGAACTCCACGCAACATCTTGGAGATATACCCTCCAGCAGAGTCAGCACGGAACACACGAATAGGCGTAGAGAACTAAGTGTGAACCATGGCAGCAAAACGCTTATAGATAGATAAGACCTCACTACGAGAAGACATAAAATATATCCATGTGTGTTGAGAGAAATCATCTATGAAGATAATATGGTAGCGATGACCTTCCTTTGAGGCAAAGGGAGCTGGACCCCAGACATCAGAGTGAACAAGGTCGAAAGGACGTTGAGACACAGTCTCACTGTGAGGATAAGGTAACTGGACCTGTTTACCAAGGAGGCAACCCTAACAGTCTAAATACACACCGTCAGAGACGGATCCAAGAAGACCACGTTAAACTAAGGATGAGAGACGAGAGCCACATAAGTGAGCAAGGTGATGATGCCACTGCTAAAAAGAGCTGGTAGATAAGGCAACAGAGGTAGAGAGACTGGCGCCGGTGGCAGCGGAAGGAAGGTGAAGCTAGTCAAGATCCCAAAGACCCTGAGAGTCACGGCGCCGAGGGCCAGCACCGAGAAGAGCACTGGTGTGACGGTTAAGAATGGAACATGAGTCAAAGTCGAGAATGACCCGACAACTAGAGTCAACAATCTGACCACTGGACATGAGCTGCATGGTTTGTCGAGGAACATGAGCAACATCAGGAACATGAAAGGACGAAGTGCTAAGAATGCCCCGACCAGTAACCAGGAGGGAGGTACCATCAGCAGTAAGAACATGAAAAGGAGAATCGATAGGTCGAATAGAGGATAAAGTGGATGAATCATGAGTCATATGAAAAGATGCTCTAGTATCAAGAATCCACGGAGATGTACCTGCATGTGTAGATGGTGGTCTCACAATGCCAGAAGAGTCAGTACCAAAACCAACAGAACCTGTCAATGGAGAGCGAGGAGATGGAGCTAGCAGGCATCAAAGTCGCACAATCTCCTACTCAGTCAGGGGCACAACAAAAGAGGTCGACGTAGATGCACCGTGCAATAGAGAGCATGGGCTAAGCAGCAGGTCACGAAGTCACACAATCTCCTGCTCCGTAAAGTACACAGCCGAAGTAGTCGACATATCTACACCGGGAGAGGAGCAACCACCACCAGAGCGGGAAACCGCTAGATGTGGCGGTGTAGCATGTCCAGTAGCTTCCACAAAGGCCGGCGAAGGAGACGAGGTCGTATGCAGACAAGCACCAAGCGCCAAGGGTAGCTGCACGCACGAGGCATAGTCGATGGAGCCATATGCACCAACATTGTCGGTGAAAGTCATGAGAGGAGTCAGTGTAGAGCGACAATCACCATGTGTGAGGCCCGGAACATGAGTCGTAGAAAGGAAATCACCACGATCGATTGTAGAAACTGGTGTAGAACGACCGTCACCATCTGCAAAAGTGGCCGCAGGAGACAACGGCACAGAAGAACGAGCAGCAAGCACAAAGGAAAGGCACATGTGCAAGACGGGGTCAGTATAGGGAACACCAAAAACACCGTCCAAAATCACCGAAGAGCAGGCGGTAGACAACATGACTATTTTTTTCTTTTCTTTTCTTTTCTTTTTTTGGCAGCAGCGCAGCAGCGGAACAAGCAGACTAGTTCGATCTGAAGACGGGAAGCATTGTCCTTCTGCAGCACAACCGATCTGGACGGAAGACTTACGGCAGGACGTACAATAGCTGTCTTCAATGGAGTACAACAACTACCTTCCGTACACACTTGCAAGAGGACTCCACTGAAGATGCACCCTGCAGCAGGAACAGGAGTGCGCCTGGCGGCTCACGACGAAGGGCTTATGACTCCTTTTCTTCCGTGGGATCACAGAAGCAGCCGGCAGTGCATATGGGGTCCTCGAGCGGCTCGCGGCAGACTCGACGAGCACGGCGAGCGGGCGGACGGGGATGGCGAGTCCGCTGCGAGCGGGCGGGCGGTTCGGACGGGAGTAGCCGGGCGGCTCGGGCAGATCCGCTGCAAGCGAGATTGTTTACCAAGGAGATTGTGACCCAGCTTAAGATGGCAACGATGGAACATGATGGACGTGTGATTGTAGAAGACGCCCGAGAGCAGCGCCAGAGAAAAGAGCGGCGGCTGCGTGGATGAAAGATTGGATCGAGAGCACGAGTTGCGCGTGATAAAAAAAACCTAGGGCTCTAATACCATGTTAAGCTTCATGCACTAGCCAACGCAACCAAAAGTCCAAACTCATGAAAGGGCTAGTGCAATCCACATATACTATAACACCCCTCTCACATGTGATGGAGACAAGTCAACACATGCAACCGAAAGAGAGCGACGACGCACGAAACTCACATATGACTTAAGAGGCCTATACGTGGACACAAAGGGGGGCTACCAGCAATTTTTGGATAAATAGCGAAAGCCATGACTTGAACTGAAGACCTTAGCTCTGATACTATGTTAGGAATATGCAACCTGTATTCCTTGAGGGCCAATGGCCAATACATGTATAGGTGGTAAATATGCAGGAAACCCCTCATACAATGGGGAAACATATAGGCTAGAATATAACTCTAACACCAGCATCATCCAATAGTCTATACCATATTAATGACTTTCCCTCCAAAGATAAAGGGAATACCTTCTTCTTAACTCCATCTTCGGATAAACATGCACGCTTAAATAATCCACAAATTTCATCTCTATATATATATCAGGTGCAAATCAACATGACTTGTTCCATCTCCTGCATAAGGATTAGCTAGCAATTTCTCTAACATGCCCGAAGGAATTTCATAGTAAATATTTTCAGTAGATTCAGTAGGTTGAGGAGCTTGTTTTATGCCCCTCGCTAGGCATGATGCAAAATTTCACGTTTTGTCGTTCTTCAACCTTTTAAGTAATCCACTCGGGTCAGGGATATTTCCAATTTTAGTCATGCCCATTTTAACTTCCTTTTACTCATTAATCAAATGGATTAAGTGGTCTATTTTCCTTTGACATTTGCCACTTCAATTTTAAGCAAGTGGAAATTGTCAAATCTTTGTTCTAAGTCATCATACTTCCTGTTTTGACTCACTATAGTTCCATTTAATTTGGTGAAAAAATTGTGTAGTCCTTTTAAATGTGCATCCATGCTAGATTTAGTGTCTTTTATCAATTCCATTTGTCGATAGCTAACTAGAATGGTGGGTTCAATGACTTCTATCTTTGGTTGGCCAAATAGTTTTTTCATTTATTTCATTAGAATCGAAAGCATTGTTTTCAACAGAGCCCCCTTCAAATATTAGATCCAAAACGTGCATATGCCGAAGGGACAAACAAACATAAAAGATTTTGAGTAATGTTTTAATATGGCATTTAGGGATAGCCCCACCTTACATTTTTAGTAATCTATCCCAAACTTCTTTTAAAGATTCATCACTTAATTGTTTAAAACTTAGAATTTCAAAACCATCCCTAAAGTACGGAGGAAAAGGCATATCATGAGAACAAGCCATAGTAGGAAGAGAAAATATTTTTGTGTATTTGATTTTTATATAATAGAAAGTAAAAGCAAGTAAAAAGTATAACAAGTAAAAGATAATGTGTGTGAAGGGGCCTTGAGTTGTTTGATGATACTCCCAGGCAACGGCGCCAGAAATCCTTCTGCTACTTTGTAGATGCGTTGGGTTTTTCCCCGAAGAGGAAGGAATGAGGTAGTAAAGTAGCAATAAGTATTTTCCTCGGTTGAAAACCAAGGTTTATCGAACCAATAGGAGAATCACGCAAACAACCGTCGACAGTACCTACACACACAAGAGCAAATACTTGCACCCAACGTAGGAAAGAGGGTTGTCAATCCCCTTGTACTCGTTAATTGCAAGGATCAAATCTAATAGTGGTAGAGATATAAATTGCAAAGTAAATTAAAAGTAAATAAATTACAGCAAGGTAAACAGGGTTTTAGTAAATATGATGAGTAACTCGGGGGCCATAGTTTTCACTAGAGGCATCTCTCTCAAAAACACACCATATGGTGGGTAAACAAATTACTGTTGGGCAATTAATAGAAAAACACATAGTATGTCGTTATTCATGGCATGATCATGTACATAGGCATTACGTCCATGACAAGTAGACCGACTCCTGCCTGCATCTACTACTATTATGCCACCAATCGACCGCTATCCTACATGCATCTATGGCATTAAGTTCATAACAAAAGGAGTAACGCCTTAAGCAAAATGACATAATGTAGACAAAATAGAATCAAGCAATATGATTAAACCCTGTTGTTTTATCCCTAGTAACAACAATACAAATACGTGCCCCCTACCCCTTCTGTCACGAGGTGAGGACACCGCAAGATTGAACCTACTATGCGCCACTCCCTTTGATGATATACTCATCTACTCGGTCAAAGCAAACTCAGATCGAAAAGCATACATAGCTATAAAAATCACACATAATAAAGTTTAGAATTGACTCAATTACTTTCAATGAAATCTGATCATAAACCAACAATTCATGGGATTCCAACAAACACACCATAAAAGAGGATTACATCAGATTGATCTCCGAAGAGAACATTGTATTGAAGATCAAAGAGAGAGAGAGAGAGAGACATCTAGCTAATCACCATGGACCCATAGGTCTGTGGTGGACTACTCACACATCATCATGGAGGCATCAAGGTTGATGAAGACGGCCTCCATGATCGATTCCCCCTCCGACAGAGTACCGGTGGAGGCCTCCAGATGTGATCGCGGAAGAACAGAGGCTTGAGGCGGCAACAATTTTTTTTGGGTCTCCTTCTGGTGGTTTTGGGAGTTTGGGGAATTTATAGAAGCGGAATTAGGTCAAAAGGACCCACAAGGGGCCCACAAGCTCAGGCGGAGTGCGTTGTGTGAGTTTGTGGCCCCCTCGTGTGGCGTCTGGCCTCCTCCCGATGCTTCCAGGTTTCCTTCTGGTCTAGAAAAATCACTGTAAAGTTTCATTCCATTTGGACATCGTTTGGTATTGATTTCCCACGAAAACAAGAAAATACACAAAAATAGGAACTAACACTTGGCACTAGATTAATAGGTTAGTTCCCAAAAATGATATAAAATGGCCTCTAAAGCATACAAGATTGATAATATAATAGCATGAAACAATAAAAAATTATAGATATGTTGGAGACGTATCACATATATCTCGAAAGCCCTAGGGGAGCATCCGAAACAAATTTTTTGCCGTTGCAAGTTTCCGTTCCTCCGCGATCCCATTTGGAGGCCTTTTCCGGTACTCTACCAAAGGGGGAATCCATCATGGAGTTCGGCTTCATCAACCTTACTTCCTCTCCAATGTTGTGTGAGTAGTTCCAGCAGGACCTACGGGTCCATAGCAGTAATTAGATCTCTCTCTCTCTCTATCTCTCTCTCTCTCTCCCTCTCTCTCTCTCTCTCTCTTCGTTTGATCTTCAATAGAATGATCTCTTCGGAGACCTACTCGATGTATTCTTTGCGGTGTGTTTGTTGGGATCCGATGAATTGTGAGTTTATGTTCAGATTATTCATTGGAAGTAATTGATCCAATCTGAGATGTATTATGTGTGATTTCATATAGCTATGTATGCTTTCCGATCTATAAGTTTGCTTTGGCCAAGTAGATGAGTAGATCTTTAGAGGAAGTGGTGCATAGTAGTAGGTTCAATCTTGCGATGTCCTCACTCTGTGACAGCAGGAGTAGCGAGGCACATATTTGTATTGTTGCTACTAAGGATAAAACAACACGGTCTGAACATAGTATTTGGTCTTACTTTGTCTACAATATGTCATCTTGCTCCAATCATTACTCTGTTTGTTATGAACTTAATACCATAGATGCATGTTGGATGGCGGTCCATTGGTGGAGTAATAGTAGTAAGCGTCAGTAAGTTTAACGCTCTACTTATCACGAATGTAATGCCTATGTATTGATCATGCCATGAATAACAACGTAATTATTTGCTTCTCTATCAATTTCCCAACAGTAATTTGTGCAGCCACCGCTACTATGATCGTGAGAGAGATGCCGCTAGTGAACGTTGTAGCCCTAGGTCCATTCACCTATTATATATTCCAAAAACATATAATTATAGTTTCTACAATTTATTATCTTTTCATTTATATTTATCTATCCTATACCATTAGATTTAATCCTTGCAATTAATGAGTACAGGGGGCTTGACAACCCTCTTGCCCACGTTGGGTGCAAGTATTCGCTCTTGTGTGTTCATGTATTGTTGATTGTTTGTTTGCGTGGTTTCCTATTAATTCGATAAACCTTGGTTCCTAACTGAGGCAAATACTTTTGTCTACTTTACTACATCACCCTTCCTCTTCGGGGAAAATCTCAACGCCATCACAAGTAGCAGAAGAATTTTTGGCGCAGTTGGCGGGGAAACTATCAAACAAACTGAAGAAACATGGGGAGAGTCTAATAGATGCTTGGTTCAGGATTATGGAATCTTATCATAATTCAACTATAAAAATGATACAAAGAGCCTTCTTCGAAAATTTTATATGGGGCTCTCTATGCCGAGTAGACAAAATTTGGATTTTACTGCTAAAGGAAATTTAATGAAAGTGATGCTAACACTTCCTATAAAATTATAGAAGGATAGTAGGAGTCCCTCCTATACAAAAATATCATCTTACACCCATGAAGGAATTCAAATTTTATAAAAGCTAGGGTAAAGGAGAAAAACATGACTAAATTGCAAAAGCTTAATAAATTATTTAAACCCCTTAGTTCAAACCTCAACTGAATGAATTCCCTTCTTACAATTTATAATAAAAGATCGGACACTCTTGAAAAAATGGTTGCCTTATTCTCAGACATCACTGGAAAGTGTAAGGAACCTCTTGGGTTTGAAAAGTCCTACCAAAATATCCAAGTTGAATGATGACAAAACGTGAAACCTTACACTATGCCTAGCTAAAGGGCATTAAACAATAGCTCTTGTTGGGAGGCAACCCAACAATTATCCTTGCTTTATTTTTTACTTTCTTGAGTAAAAATTATGATTGCTACTATGGTAATTATGTTTGTATATTTTCTTTTGAGTTTTGTGCCAAGCAACCCTTTAGGATGGCTTGGATGATACTTGAATTGATACGGTCCAGAAACAGAAACTTCTATGCCTAGTATTTGAATTATCTAATTTTATTGGAACGTGATAAATTGCTGAAATTTTTACATAGTATTGAGATGCAAATTTCCCATGTTGTGCTAATGTTTCAGAATTTTCAGAGTGACAGAATTATGCTTGTAGTTTAGATCATTATGAATTGTTCTATTTTAGACAGATTCTGTTTTTACTGCACAACGTACTTGTTTTAATGATTCTATGGATTGTATTGTGGGGTATAAGTCATGAAGGAGTTAGAATACAATAGGTATTATGCAATAACAATTATGAATCTATTTATGACAATACTTAAGGTGTGTGATTGCTTTATTATACTAACAGATCTCATGAAGTTTCTGTAGAGTTTTGTGTGTTGAATTTTTTAAGTTTTGGGTGAGATCACGATGGATAAAGGAATAGGGACTGGCAAGAACCTAAGATTGGGATCCCAAGGCACCCCAAGGTAATATTCAAGGAAGACCTAATCATCTAAGCTTGGGGATGCCTCACTTGGTATGCCCTCTTTTGTCCACAATCCATCGGTAATATTACTTGGAGCTATATTTTTATTCATCACATGATATGTGTTTTGCTTCGAGCGTCGTGTATTATATTTTTGCTTGTTTGATTTTTAGTTTTTCACAATCATTGTTTAATGCACACACCTATTATGAGAGATACACATTAATTGGAATTTATTAGAATGCTCATTATGCTTCACCTGTACCTTTTGAGTTAAGGCAATTTATGCTTATGTGCTTCACTTAAATCTTTAGAGCATGATGGAAATTATATTTTATATAAATCGTGTGCACTCTCATACTTCACTTATATCATTTTGAGAGTCTGAATAGTAAGTGGTAATTTGCACATGTTATATGTTTAGTCGAAAAATGATACGTATACAAGGGGGATATAATAAAAACTTTCATGTAGATCACTAAATGCAAAACGTATGCTCAACGGTATTGAGATTATAATATGGGGGCTTACTAGTTGGTAAAAGTTGATTAGCAAGAATAATGATATTAAGGTTTGTGATCCACTGTTCATCAAAATGTCGGTCGTGGCATGATACTTGTGATCTGCGTTGGGTTTTCCGTGAAGAGGAACGGGTTATTGCAGCACAAAGTGGGTAAGCATTTCCCTCAGTTATGAAACCAAGGTTTATCAAACCAATAGGAATATGAATACTCAACCGTCTTCAGCGGTTGCACACAAAAGAACAAAAACTTGCACCCTACGCGGGCAAGAGGGTTGTCAATCCCCTTGATCTCGTTATTTGCAAGCAAATGAGTTGTGTAGATAATTGTAAATTGCAAAATAAAATAAAAAAGTAAATAAAGGTAGCAAGGTAATAGTAGTGTTTGCAAATTTATAAGTGAATAGACCTGGGGGCCATAGTTTTCCCTAGCGGCATCTCTCATGTAGGCAGCATACGGTGGGTAACAAATTATTGTTGGGCAATTGATAGAAAAGCGGATAGTTATGCGATTTTCACTGCAATGATCATGTGTATATAGGCATCACGTCCATAAACAAATAGGCTGACTCCTGCCTGCACCTATTACTATTACTCCACTTCAAGAGTGCTTCTATGCTTGCCTCTCTACGTATTAAGTTCATGACAGACAGAGTAATGCATGGAGAACGATGACATTATATTGAAGATCATTGTATTACGAAGCTATAATGATCATGCAAATAAGAATTTTAATATTCAGAGGTGACTCAAATACTTTTCATGAATAATCTGAACATAAACACACAATTCATCCGATCCCAACAAACACACTGCACAATAGGATTACATCGGATAGATCAAAGCAAAGATGCGATGATCATTGTATTAAAGATCAAGAGATAGAGAGATTGCCATCTAGGTACTAGTTCTGGAGCCGTAGGTCTGTGGTTAACTACTCACACATCATCATGAGGGTAGCAAGGTTGGTGTAGAGGCCCTCCGTGATCGATCCCCCCTCCGAGAGGGTGCCGGAACGGATCTGCAGATGGCTTCGCGGCGGAACAGAGACTTGCGGCGACGTAAAAAGGGTTTTGGGACTGGTTTCACATTTTTTTGCGATATATGAGAATTTATAGGCTAGATAACAAGGTTGGGAGGGCCGCCAGGGAGGCACAAGCCGTCAGGGCGCCCCCTAGGGCGTGCCCTGTTTGCTTGTGCGGCCCTGGCGCGGCTCTCGGCCTTCTTCTGAATCTCCCAGGTCTTCTTTTGGTCCAAAAAAATCATCAAAAAGTTTTGTGGCAATTGGACTCCGTTTGGTACTGTAAACCTGAGAAGTGAAAAAACATGCAAAAAACAGCAACTCGCACTGGGCACTGGGTCAATAGGTTAGTGCTCAAAAATATTATAAATTGGTAAATAAAGACCCAAAAAGTATCCTAGAATGATAATATATTAGCATGGTACAATAAAAAATATAGATACGTTGGAGACGTATCAAGCATCCCCAAGCTTAATTCCTGCTCGTCCTCGAGTAGGTAAATGATAAAAATAGAATTTTGATGTGACATGATATCCATTATGTAATCTTATGCATGTATGCTCATTGAGAAACGATGAATCAACAAATATTAACATAGCAATACTTATATAAGAAACAAAATCATCAATCTTTCAAAGTATACGATCCTCAAAGAATGTTTACCCCCCATTCATCTTATTATATTAGCAAGGCATGGCTCCATCTTCACCACATTAATACAAATGTCAAGCACCAGGGTGTCCAAGTCAGGCAATTGGATCGTACTAATTCAATATGCATCAACTTTTTATCCTTCACGCAATACATGAGCATGAGCCATTGGACACAGCATTAGGTGGAATAGAATATGGTGGTAGATATCAAAGGGGCCAAAAGTGGAGAAGACATTCTCGCATCAACTAGGCATACCAACGGGCTATGGAGATGCCCATCAATAGATGTCAATGCAAGGAGTAGGGATTGCCATGCAAATGATGCACTAGAGCTATAAGCGTGTGAAAGCTCAAATGAAGCTAAGTGGGGTGTGCATCCAACTTGCTTGCTCATGAAGACCTCGGGCATTTGAGGAAGCCCGTCATAGGAATATACAAGCCAAGTTTGTATTAATGAAAAAGTGATTCCCACTAGCATATGAAATGACATAACATGAGACTCTCTCTACATGAAGAAAAAGGTGCCACTTTGAGCCACAAGTGTGGTAAAAGATAGTAGCAAAGTCCCTTCTCTCGTTTTCTCTCATTTTTTATTCAGAATGGTGGGCTCATTTGGCCTCCCCCATCTTTATTTCCTCACTGGGACAATGCTCTAACAATGATGATCATCACACTTTTATTTACTTACAACTCGATATGAAGAACTGATATGAAGATATGATTCTATATGAATGCCTCTGGCAGTGTACTAGGATGTGCAATGATCTAGCGTGACATGTATAAAACATATGATGAACGGTGGCTTTCCACAAATACTATGTCAGCTCTATATGATCATGCAAAGCAATATGATGATGATCGAACTAGTCATCTGAAGTGACGATGGAATTTGCATGGCAATATATCTCGGAATGGCTATGAAAATGCCATGATAGGTAGGTATGGTGGCTGTTTTGAGGAAGATATAATAAGACTTATGTGCAACAGAACATATCATGTCGCGGGGTTTGGATGCACCAGCGAAAGTTCCACCGATCAAAGTACTACTCACATGCCTCGAGGGAAGGGGTTGGTAGGAGTTAACCATCGCGCGCTTCCGACCCGAAACAACACTAGGATTTCAACGAGGAATAGCAATGCTCACACACTGTCACCATGCCTCTTTAATTTTTACATGAACAAGAAGTTAACCTCTCTTAATATCAACACTTCTACGAATCAACAGTTTTGAACTTACACCTTTTTCATATTACCACATCAATATCATTAACCCACAATTTCTCTATATGTGTTACATGATGGTCTTGATTATCACTCATTGAATACCTAATATTTTTGGACTAGTCTTATGACCCATGAAAATTACCGTCACTATTTATTAACTCTCAAAAAAATATAAGTGAAGAACGAGAGTGAAATCGTTTCTATAAAATCTACATGCCACCGTGCTCAAAAAGATATAAGTGAAGTACTAGAGCAACTGCTAAGCTCAAAAGATATAAGTGAAGCACATAGAGTATTCTAACAAATTATGATGAAGGTGTGTCTATCTTAAATAGGTGTGTCCAGCAAACTATGATTGTGGCAAACTGAAAGTAAAATCAAACAAAACAAACGACGCTCCAAGCAAAACTCATATCATGTGACGAATAAAAATATAGCTTCAAGTGACATACTGATGGATTGAGACGAAAGAGGGGATGCCTTCCGAGGCATCCCAAGCTTAGACGCTTGAGTCTTCCTTAAAATATTACCTTGGGGTGCCTTGGGCATCCCCAAGCTTAGGCTCTTGCCACTCCTTATTCCTTTGTCCATCGCGATAGCACCCAAAACTTGAAAACTTCAATCACACAAAACTCAACAAAACTTCGTGAGATCCGTTAGTATAAGCAACATATTGAATACTTTAGGTACTGTTATAAATTGATTCTTATTTCATAATTGAATAATAGGTACTGTATTATAACTTCTCCATGGCTTATACCCCCTGATACAATCCATAGCATAATCAAAACAAGCAACTATGCAAGCAAAAATAGAATCTGTCTAAAACAGAACAGTCTGTAGTAATCTGTAGAGAACATATACTTATGTAACTCTAAAAATTCTGAAAAATTAGGAAAACCTCTAAAGGTTGTATAGAAACACTTTGTAAAAAATTCAGATCATTATCGCGCTCCAGTAAAAAATGAAAATGCTTGTACTGGAGTCAAAAGTTTCTGTTTTGTTTCAGCCTCGATTCTACTCATCTTGTGAGTCATCCCAAAGGCTTTACTTGGCACAAACACTAATTTAAACATAAAAACATAATCATTACATAGGCAATAATCATGTTAACAAAAACAAACAGAAAGTTAAAAGCAAAATTATAAAGATAACTATTGGGTTGCCTCCCAACAAGCGCTATTGTTTTATGCCCCTAGCTAGGCATAATGCATAGTTTCAAGTATTGTCATCCTTGACACTCCACCCACAAGTAGATCTCATGATTGATTCATAAGGTGGTTTAATTCTCTTTCTATGGAAGTGTTCCATCCCTTTCTTTAATTGGAACCCTATGTTTCCCTCTTTCATGTCAATAATTGCACCTATCGTTCGTAGGAAAGGTCTTTCAAGTATTATGGGACAAGTAGGATTGCAATCAATATCAAGCACAATGAAATCTACAGGCACATAATTTTTATTTGCAATAATAAGCACATCATTAATTCTACCTAGAGGTTTCTTAATGGTAGAATCCGCAAGATGCAAGTTAAGGGAACAATCTTCAATATTAGTGAGACCAAGCACATCACAAAGAGATTTAGGGATAGTTGAAACACTAGCACCAAGGTCACACAAAGCATTGCATTCATATTTATTTATCTTTATCTTGATAGTAGGTTCCCACTCATTATGCAATTTTCTAGGAATAGAAACTTCAAGCTCAAGTTTCTCATCATAAGATTTTATCATAGCTTCTACTATATGTTCGGTAAAAGCTTTATTTTGTTCATAAGCACTGGGTGAGCTAATAAATGATTGCAACAAGTAAATACATTCTACTAAAGAGAAATTATCATAATTAAAGTCCTTGTAATCCAAAATAGTGGGCACATCACTAGTTAAAGTTTTGACCTCTCCAAACCCACGTTTTTCAGTTTTAGCATCAAAATCATCACCCTCCAAGCAAACGGGACGCTTCTAAACTAGAGTTGACTCATCTCTAGTCCCTTTATCATTTATATTCAGAAAAGTAAATAAAGATTCAATAGGAGAAGTACCAATCATTTTAAGATCTTCATCATGATTTCTAATAGGTACACATTCCGGTTTAGCGGCCATCCTATTCACTAGAGTGGTTTGCTTATCAGAAATCTTTCCTAATAATTCTTCAGTTTGAGCAAACTGTGATTGGAGATTAGACTCTTCCTTATTAACCTCATCAAGTTGCTTACTAATAGCGTCAAGCAAAGTTGAATGTTCCTTAATTTCAAAAGCAAATAATTTATTATGCTCATATTGCGAAGTCATGAAAGTTTTCATAGAACTCTCTATTTCTGACATTATTTGGTAGTAAGAAATATTGTGGAATCTATCTTGAGAAATGGTGACCGAACAACCAAAGTAACAAGCAAGACAAGTAAACTAGCAAGCAAAGAAGTAAACTAGTAACAAGCAAAGATAAATATTTTTGTATTTTTGATTTTTATGAAACAAACTAAATATAACAGAAAATAAATAGATAAACAAGTGAATGAAAATTTGTGTGAAGTTACTTGATAGTTGATGATGATATTCCCCGACAACGGCGCCAGAAATCCTTCCTTATACTTGTGATCTGCGTTGGGTTTTTCGTGAAGAGGAATGGGTTATTGCAGCACAAAGTGGATAAGTATTTCCCTCAGTTGTGAAACCAAGGTTTATTGAACCAATAGGAATATCAATCGTCAACTGTCTTCAGCGGCTGCACACAAAAGAACAAACAACTTACACCCAACACGGGCAAGAGGGTTGTCAATCCCCTTGATCTTCTTATTTGCAAGCAAATGAGTTATGTACATAATTGTAGATAATTGTAAATTGCAAAAATAAAATAAAAAGTAAATAAAGGTAGCAAGGTAGTAGCGTTTGCAAATTTATAAGTGAATAGACCCGGGGGCCATAGTTTTCCCTAGCGGCATCTCTCATGTAGGCAACATACGGTGGGTAACAAATTACTGTTGGGCAATTGATAGAAAAGCGGATAGTTATGCGATTTTCACGGCAATGATCATGTGTATATGGGCATCACGTCCATAAACAAATAGGCCGACTCCTACCTGCACCTATTACTATTACTCCAGTTCAAGAGCGCTTCTATGCTTGCCTCTCTACGTATTAAGTTCATGACAAACAGAGTAATGAATGGAGAACGATGACATTATGTAGAAAAAGTAAACTCAAGCAATATGAATAAACCCCATCGTGTTATCCTTAGTAGCAACAACACAATGATGCATCTTGTCCCCTACTTTGTCACTGGGATATAGAAACTCGTCAGGTTGAACCTACCACAACGCACCACTCCCACTGAAGATAGATCAATCTACTTGGCCAAAGCACATCAATAAATCGGAGAGCATTACGAAGCTATAATGATCATGCAAATAAGAATCTTAATATTCAGAGGTGACTCAAATACTTTTTATGAATAATCTGAACATAAACCCACAATTCATCGGATCCCAACAAACACACCGCATAATAGGATTACATCGGATAGATCAAAGCGAAGATGCGATGATCATTGTATTGAAGATCAAGAGATAGAGAGATTGCCATCTTGGTACTAGCTATGGACCCGTAGGTCTGTGGTGAACTATTCACACATCATCATGAGGGCAGCAAGGTTGATGTAGAGGCCCTCCGTGATCGATCCCCCCTCCGGCAGGGTGCCGGAACGGAGCTCCAGATTGCTTTGTGGCGGAACAGAGACTTGCGACAGCGTAAAAAGGGTTTCGGGACTGGTTTCAGGGTTTTTGCGATATATGAGAATTTATAGGCCAGAGAACGAGGCCGGGAGGGCCGCCAGGGAGGCACAAGCCATCAAGGCACCCCCTAGGGCGCGCCATGTTTGCTTGTGCGGCCCTGGCGCGGCTCCCGGCCTTCTTCTGAATCTCCCAAGTCTTCTTTTGGTCCAAAAAAACCATCAAAAAGTTTCATGGCAATTGGACTCCGTTTGGTACTGTAAACCTGAGAAGTGAAAAAACATGCAGAAAACAGCAACTGGCACTGGGCACTGGGTCAATAGGTTAGTGCTAAAAAATATTATAGATTTGTAAATAAAGACCCAAAAAGCATCCTAGAATGATAATATATCAGCATGGAACAATAAAAATTTATGGATACATTGGAGGCGTATCATGGCATAACCAGAAAGTTGGAGTATTGGGTATATTTGATTGAAAGCCTTGTGTGTTGTTTGGCTGGGCGTGCGCGGTGGTTAACTACTCCCAACCTCCTCCCTAGGGGCATGTGATACTTGTAAAGTGTGTTGGGATTTTCCCAAAAAGGAGGGGATGATGCAGCAAAGCAAAGGTAAGTATTTCCCCCAGTGAGAACCAAGGTTATCGAACCAATAGGAGAAACACACAAATTCCCATCTTCAGCGCCTACGCACAAAAGAGCAAACACTTGCACCCAATGCTGGTAAGAGGGTTGTCAATCCCCTTGAACTCGTTACTTGCAAGTGATAAGTAATGATAGATAGATAATTTGATAAATACAAATTGAAAATAAAAAGAAAGTAAATAATGGCAGCAAGGTATTTAGAGTTTTTGTAAATATAATTGTGAGGAGACCCGGGGGGCCATAGTGTTCGCTAGAGGCTTCTCTCTCGAGGAAGGCATACGGTGGGTAAACAAATTACTGTTGGGCAATTGATAGAAAAGCGCATAGTTATGCAATCTTTATTCACGACAATTATCATGTATATAGGCATCACGTCCATAAACAAGTAAACCGACTCCTGCCTGCATCTACTACTATTACTCCACCCATCGACCGCTATCCAGCATGCATCTAGAGTATTAAGTAAAAACGGAGTAATGCTTGGAGGATTATGACAAGATGTAGACAAAGTAAATCCAATCAATATGAATAAACCCCATTGTTTTACCCTTAGTGGTAGCAATACAATACGTGTCATGTCCCTTTTTGTCGGATTGAGCACCGCAAGATTAAACCCACTAGAACGCACCACTCCCACTTGAAGATAAATCAATCTAGTTGGCCAAACCAAACCGACAGATCGGAGAGCATTACGAAGCTATAACAATCATGCAAATAAAATAAGAACAAGTATTCAATATCTTTTCATGAATGATCTGAACATAAACCCACAATTCATCGGATCCCAACAAACATACCGCACAGATTGATGACATAAGATTGATCGCCTCGCGAATCGCGGTGATCTTGCCAATGAAGAACATAGAGAGAGAGAGATAGTCATCTAGGTACTAACTACGGACCCGTATATCTACGGTGAACTACTCACACATCACCATGGGAGCAGCAAGGTTGATGTAGAGGCCCTCCATGATCAATCCCCCCTCCGGCAGGGCACCGGAACAGGGCTCCAGGTAGGCACACGGCGGAACAGAGACTTGCGGCGGTGAAAAAAGTATTTCAGGAGGCTCTCTAGGGTTTTATAGATATTAAAGAATTTATAGGCTAGATAACGATGACAGAGGGTCGGGCAGGTGGACCCAAGCTATCAGAGCGCGACCACTCCCCTGGCGCGCCCTGATGGCTTGGGGGCACCTTGTGTGCCCTCCAGTCTTCCTCCGAAGCTTCCAGGTCTTATTTTGGTCTAGAAAAAATCATCAAAAAGTTTGGGGGTATTTGGACTTCGTTTGGTACAGTATTACTGAAAAGCCAAAAACATGTAGAAAATAGCAACATGCACTTGGCACTGGGTTAATAGGTTAGTGATCAAAAAAAATATAAAACAACAAGTAATTGTCTAAAAAGTATCCTAGAATGATAATATGATAGCTTGGAACAATAAAAAATTATAGATACGTTGGAGACGTATCATCATCCCAAGCTTAATTCCCGCTCGTCCTCGAGTAGGTAAATGATAAAAACAGAATTTTTTATGTGACATGCTACCCAACATGTAATATTTTCAGGTATGATCATTGAGAAACGATGAATCAACAAACATTAACATAGTAATATCCATAAGCATAAATAACACAATCATAAACTTTCAAAATATACGATCCTTAAAGAATGTTTACCCCCCATTCATTTTACCACATTATCATGGCATGGCTCCGTCTTCACCACATAAATACAAATGTCAAGCACCACGGTGTTAAGCCAAGCAATTGGATCATACTTTTTCACGCGCTTCAGCATTTTATACCTCACTCAATACATGAGCGTGAACCATGTACATAGCATATAGGTGGAATAGAATATGGTGGTAGGTTTAAAAGGGGTAAAAGTGGAGAATAAAGTCTCGCATTAACTAGGCGGATCAACGGGCTATGGATATGCCCATCAATCGATATCAATGCGAGGAGTAGGGATCGCCATGCAACGGATGCACTAGAGCTATAAGTGTATGAAAGCTCAAATGAAACTAAGTGGGGTGCATCCAACTTGCTTGCTCATGAAGACCTCGGGCATTTGAGGAAGCCCATCATCGAAATATACAAGCCAAGTTCTATAATGAAAAATTCACACTAGTATATGAAAATGACAAAACATGAGACTCTCTATATGATAAACATGGTGCTTTCTCTAAGCACAAGTGTGGAAAAAGAGGTAGTAGCATTGTCCCTTCTCTCTTTATCTCTCATTTATTTCTTTTTTTCTTTTTTTCTTTTTTCCTTTTTCTCGTTTTCTCGTTTTCTCCTTTTTTTTCTTTTTTGTCCGGAGTCTCATCCCGACTTGTGGGGGAATAATTGTCTCCATCATCCTTTCCTCACTGAGACAACGATCTAATAATGATAATCATCACACTTTTATTTACTTACAACTCGATATGAAAAACTACTAAACAATATGACTCTATATGAATGCCTCTGGCAGTGTACCAGGATGTGCAATGATCTAGCGTAACATGTAAATAGTGATGAATAGTGGCTTTGCCACAAATACTATGTCAGCTACATAATCATGCAAAGCAATAGACAATGAGTATACAAGTCATATGATGTAACGGTGGAAGTTGCATTGCAATATATCTTGGAATGGCTATGGAAATGCCATGATAGGTAGGTATGGTGGCTGTTTCGAGGAGGATAGAATGAGGCTTATATGCAACAGAGCGTATCATGTCAGGAGGTTTGGATGCATCGGCGAAAGTTGCACCGATCCTCGAGGTGAGAATGGGCAATGCACGACACTGAAGAGGCTAGCATATATGAAAAGGTGAGTGTGCGTACATCCATGGATCCACATTAGTCATAAAGAACTCACATACTTATTGCAAGACTTTATTAGCTCTCTCGAAGCAAAGTACTACTCGCATGCCCCTAGGCAGGAGGTTTGTAGGAGTTAACCATCGCGCGCCCCGACCTAAACAACACAAGGTTTTCAACGAGGAGTAAGAATGCTCACACATCATCACCATGCCATAACAAATATTTAGATGAACATCAAATTAACACCCTTTAACTATTGATATTTCTACTAACTAACAACCATGCACTTACGCCCTTTCATATTACCACATAAATATCATTAACCCACAATTTCTCTTTTATGTACTACATGAAGGTTTTGATTATGCACTCCTTGAATACCTATTATTTTTTGGACTAGTATTATAACCCATGCAAATTACCGTCACTATATATTAGACTCTCAAACAAATTTAAGTGAAGAAAGTGAGTGCAATTATTTCTATAAAATCTATACGCCACCGTGCTCTAAAAGATATAAGTGGAGCACTAGAGCAACTGCTTAGCTCAAAAGATATAACTGAAGCACATAGAGTATCCTAAAAAATTATGGTGATCGTGTGTCTCTCTAAAGTAGGTGTGTCCAGAAAACCATGATTGTGGAAATCTAAAACAAAAGCAAAATAAACACAAGACACTCCAAGCAAAACTCATATCATGTGATGAATAAAAATGTAGCTCCAAGTGACATATCGATGGATTAAGACGAAAGAGGGGACGCCTTCCGGGGCATCCCCAAGCTTAGATGCTTGAGTCTTCCTAGAATATACCTTAGGGTGATTAGGGCATCCCCAAGCTTAGGATCTTTGCTGCTCCTTATTCCTTCATCCATCGTGATAGCACCCAAAACTTGAAAACTTCACCACACAAAACTCAAGAGAAAACTCGTGAGCTCCATTAGTATGATAGGTAAATCAAAAACTTTAGGTACTGTTATAAATTGATTCCTATTTTATTATTGCATAAGTTACTGTATTATAACTCCTCCATGGATTATACCCCCCGATACAATCCATAGCATCAAAACGAGCAAACTATGCAAGCAAAAACAGAATCTGTCTAAAACAGAACAGCATGTAATGATCTGCTCAATCACCATACTTCTGTAACTCCAAAAATTCTGAAAAATTAGGAAAGCTGTGGAATTTGTATACAAATATTGTGTTCAAAACTCAGATCAACAAGTCGTTCCAGTAAAATCATAGAAATTCTGCACTGGACGCAAACGTTTCTGTTTTTGCATCGTATCAATTCTACTCATCATGCAAATCATCCCAAAGGCTTTACTTGGCACAAAAACTAATTTAAATATAAATATACAATCATTACAGTAGAAATAATCATGTTATCACACCATGACAGAAATTAAAAACAAAAATTAAAAATAAGGGTTTTCTATTCTTCTGCCCCTGGTTCCTTAGTTGTACTCATTCATCCCCACACTCTTAACTTTTGCTCACTTTTCCCCACTCCCTTGTCCGAAACCCTTAGAAATGGTCACATCGGAGGATGCCGTCGGGTCAATGGTTTGACCGTTAACTCTGACGAGTGGGGCCACGCTAGACTGTGTCGCCCGTTGGACCTGCCAAGTGGGACCGCATTGGACGGTGGCGCTGGTTGGACCGTTTGGCCGTGGTTTCGTTGGACTGTTGGGCCGTTGCATGAAATGCCCGCATGCATGCACTGATGCATGGCGCCACGATAAGCCTACTATGCATGCGCGACATGATCCAGCTAGCCTGCCTGCATACGCCGCCACAATGCCCCACTGACGCAGCCTTCCTGTGAGCCGCCACGGACGCAGCGACGGTCGCTCCCGCTGGTTCGTCTCTTCTCGCATGTGTCTCCTCGATCGATTCATAGTTCAAAGCGTTTCGGCCTTTGACCTCCGCAACATCAATTCAACATGGCAATTAAAGTCTAGGGCATACCGATCGACGCGCGGCGTTTGAACGTAGCAACATGCGGCCGAGGCCCTTATTTAAACCACCCACCCCTCGACCTATTCTCCACACACCCATTTGCGCCGCTCCCCTTATCTTCTTCACCCAAATCCAGAGCACTCTCCAAGCTAGGTGAAGATGGAGTACTATGACCCCACCTTCCAGATGCCACTAGTTAGGCCGAAGAGGCGGTACCCCGCCGGCGTCGTCGTGGAGAAAACGCTCCGCGTGTGGACGATCTCACGCTGGAGGACTGGCTGGGATTTGGCCGAGTGGTTCCTCCGTGTGGGCTTCGCCCACCTCTCGGCGGGCTCGCCGGTGATGTTCCGACTGGAGGAACTGTGTCCAAACTCCAGCTCTCCGCCGTCAGGGCTCATCGCTACCTTCAGCAACAGGTTTGATGCATTCCACCTGCTCGGCAAGGTGTTTTGGTGTGGGTGCGAGCTCATCGCATTCACAACCTACAACATCTTCACGGATGTCGATATAATCTTCTCCAACCGCAACATCATCCACAGCCTCCCCTACCTCCTCGGCGAGAATGGCAGGGGGCGGAGCAGTGAAGAGGAGGCGCGGAGTAGTGAAGAGGAGGCGTGGAGAAGCTTGTCTTGCCCTAGGGTGTTAGACCCTAGGGCTTTTTTATATATTTCTATGTTATGTCATTGGTTGTAACGTGAACTATATATTTATCTATGCCGTGTTATATAGTGTTTTATGTAAGAACTATGTTATGCTTGCTACCCTATTTATAGATCTATGTTATGCTTGCTACTTTTCTTTGTTATTTTGTAGCCCATTCGGTGATATTTGTATTTTGGCCCTATATTTTATGGGTTCCAAAGTTTTGGGCCTTTTGGCACGCGCGGCTAATGGGCTAGTTGAAGTGTCAAAAAGGAGAGGGTACCCAAAAGGAAACTAAAGCTAGAAAAATGAGACATGTTGATGTTGAAAAGAAGAAGAAAAAAAAGCTAATTTTTTTTGAATTGTCGCCGGCGGTCTAGGGTTTGTAGATCCTACCGGGGGTGGAGGAGACAGCTGCAGGCTTGGCTTTGGAAGGGTGGAAGCTACTCCATCTGTCTAGGTGCATTAGGCACCTAATGAAATCCAAAAAATCCTAATATATTAGGCGCTAAGAATAGCTAGTGTGATGTGCAACAATTAATTTCATGGGCAAACTACACATAACGAGGCACTTGCAGCCAGTCGTTGCATACAACTTGTGCATGCAAACGGTAACGCTTAATTAACGCATGTGTATGCAAACAAGAATGCTTGGTGATTGGCTGCCAAAGTGCATTGTCCCAAATAGTTCATTAAGTGCGCGTAAAAACACATGCTAATTAATGTTTTTAGTCCAATCCATACACGCCTAGGTCTTGATGCAGCTTCTTAGACGCCTGATACGTCTCCAACGTATCTATAATTTTTTATTGTTCCATGTTGTTATATTATCATTCTTGGATGTTTTACAACTATTTTATAGTAACTTTATATCATTTTTTTTGACTAACCTATTGACATGGGGCCAAGTTCCAGTTGCTGTTTTTGCTTGTTTTTTACTTTGCAGAATATCAGTACCAAATGGAGTCCAATCGCGATGAAACTTTTTGGAGATTTTTTTTGGACCAGAAGAAAGCCAGCGAGCCAAAGAAGTACCCGAGAGGGGGCCCAGGCGGCCCACAAGACACCAGGGCGCGCTAGAGGCCCCCGGCGTGCCCTGGTGGGTTGTGACCGCCTCGGGAGTCCCCTCCACCGCCTCTGAGCTCTATAAATACCCAAACATTCCAGGAACCCTAGAGGAGTCGACGAAAAATACTTCTAGCCACCGCAAGTTCCAGAATCGCCAGATCCAATCTAACACCATCACGGAGGGGTTCATCATCCTCATTGGTGCCTCTCCAATGATGCGTGAGTAGTCCACAATAGACCTACGGGTTCGTAGGCAGTAGCTAGATGGCTTTCTCTCTCTCTCTCTTTTGATTCTCAATACAATGGTCTCTTGGAGATCTATTTGATGTAATCACTTTTTGCGGTGTGTTTGTTGGGATCCAATGAATTTTGAGTTCAGGATCAGTTTCTATCCATGAATATTATTTGAGTCTTCTTTGATCTCTTATATGCATGATTACTTATAGCCTCGTATTTCTTCTTCGAATCTTTGGTTTAGTTAGGCCAACTAGATCGATTTTTCTTGCCATGGGAAGAGGTGCTTTGTGATGGGTTTGATCTTGCGGTGTCCTCTCCCAGTGACAGAAGGGGCAGCGAGGCACGCATGTATCGTTGCTATTAAGGACAACAAGATGGGGTCTATTCCTACATTAATAGATCTTGTCTACAACATGTCACCGTTCTTATTGCATTACTCCGTTTTCCATGAACTTAATACACTAGATGCATGCTAGATAGCGGTCGATGTGTGGAGTAATAGAGGTAGATGCAGGCAGGAGTCGCTCTATCTATCTTGGACGAGATGCCTATATAATGATCATCGCCTTGGATATCGTCATGATTATTTGATCCTCTATCAATTGCCCAACAATAATTTGTTCACCCACCATGTGCTATACTCATGAGAGAAGCCACTAGTGACACCTACGGCCCCGGGTCTACTTTTCCAACATATTGCTTTCCGATCTATCTTTTTGCCGCTTTTGTTTTCAGATCTATTATTCCAAAAAACCCAAAAAATACCTTGCTACACTTTTTATTTTCCTCTTTTATTTTGTGTTCTTGTCAGATCTACTACACCTAATCTATCTTTTTACCGTTGAGAGATTGACAGCCTCTCTTACGCGTCGGGTTGCAAGTATTTGTTCTTTGTGTGCAGGTACCATTTACATAGCGTTGTGTGGTCCTCCTCCTAGGTTCGATAACCTTGGTTTCATAACTGAGGGAAATACTTACCATCGCTGTGCTGCATCATTCCTTCCTCTTTGGGGAAATATCGACGCAGTCTCAAGCAACGTCAACGCCCTATGCACCTGGACGGAGCGAGTACTGTTCATGGGTTTCCACTTAAAGAAGGACGATGACCTAAACATGGGTGGCTGACTACCGGGGCCCGCCGCACATGCGCATTTACTTCTGGCTGTGGGGGTAGTTGGAAGGCCGCCACGCGTCCCCGAGGCGGACAAGGAGAAAGCGCGTGCACGTCCGAATCAAATCAATAAGCCAAAAAAAGCAGAACTAGCGTGTGCACTATTTTGTAGGCCTCTTTTATTTTTGGGCCTTCGACAGTCAACGCCATGCAACGGCCCAACCAAAGCTGGAGACAGGGACATAGTTTAAGCAACCAAAGAGCACATGATCCACAAATTAAGCTTACACAACACTAATAACATCTCTAACGAGTGATGACCAGCAAGTAAGCAAATCCTAGGGCAACTATACAAAAATAAAATCCTGAAGCTATCAGATTCGCCTGCTTGTTCAATTGAATCATCTGCCTCAAGTTCTTGTTCATCTTCTTTAATTCTCCCTTCAGATGCGCATCCCCAACTGTCAGAGCAGCACTTTCAGAGACCAAATTCCTCATGGCTGACGACGGATTGAGCTCCCAGGTTGCGGCCCCATTGAATTGAATCAAGCCCTCCCCTTGATGCCTTAGAACGTAGTCATCCAGCCATTCAAAATGTGTGCACTTCTTCACAATCTGAAACGAAATCATGAGCCCTAAATCCCAGACCCAACGAAAAAGAATTAAAAGCAAAGAGAAAAAGAAATGAATAAAAAAATTATGAGATATAACCTGCCCCTCTCTCTTGCTCTAGCATTTCACAAACTCGCGCCCAAAGTTGCCATTCTTGTCCTCCTTCGAAGTCAATCATTTCAGTGGCGCGGTGCGTGGGCAGTCAGGACATGGCTGCATGGGCAGTGGACCATACTGGGTCCACGCGGGGCGGGAGGCTGAGATGGAGCTCAACATATCTCGTCGCCGGGGACGACGAAGCAGATGAGGGGCTCCTCTCGTCGCCGCAGAAGAAGAAGCAGAGGAAAGGGGAGGCAATGCCGCAATGGTGGGCGAGAAGAACCAACCTCTCGCTGTCTCACGGATCGCCCAACGACCCAATGATGCGGAGCTTTCCATGTGATCCAACGGCGCGCAGCCTGCCCTCGGAATTCCTTCTAGAAGACCATATTTGAGGGATGTCGCTTGGCGCTAGGGTATGAACGGACGGCTGCAGTTCGACGCTAGGGTTTGGAGAGATGCTGCGGGGTTTTGAGCCGGTCAGCGTGGTTCGTCATTTTATAAGACATAGTTACCATAAACAAAATATAAACTTGGTTTAGGGACATTTTTATGAATTTTTTTTTGAGGTGAGCTACCATTTCCAAGTTCAAATGAGCAGAACTAATTAAAAAAAAATCAAAAAAATGGAAGATCTGCACACTATGCCATTGTATGTGACATGGTTATGACAAAAAAAATCTTGGTTTATGGACATTTTCATGAAAACTCCTTCACAAAAATGAGCTATCACGTCTGAGGTTGTATAGAGTTCGAGAAGAGAGTGATAGTGGGTTTAGGTTTACGAAAAAATTAAAAAAATCAAAAAAATCACCAAAGCTTCGTTTTAGTGTCAATAAGAAGGATCTGAACTTATTTTTCATTTTTCAAATTTTGCCACGTGTAATAATTCAAACAACAACAACAACAACAACAAAGCCTTTAGTCCCAAACAATAATTCAAATTTTGCAAACATCACATCACAGAGCAATGGACTTCAAATGTTGCCTCCAATTTCGAATTATTACAAATCCTTAAAATTCAAAGGTTAGTTCAAATTCAAATTTCGCCTCCAATTTTGAATTATTACAAATCCTTAAAGTTCAAAGTTTACAACTTGCATTCAAAGTTCAAAGTTCACATCTTTGCCTTGCTCCTTGTGTTCCTAGACGGCTTAACAGACTTGCTCCTGGTTTCACTAGATGTGATATCCACCTTTTTCTTCTTCCTTTTGATCTTCACTTCGGTTGGTGGCTGTCGAGGTGCTAGCGGAGAACTTCCACTGGCCAGTTGAAAGGACGTGGATGTCGCCTAGAGGGGGGGGGGTGAATAGGCGCTATAAAATAATTACGGTTTAGGCTTGAACAAATGCGGAATAAAACTAACGTTTAATAAGTCAAGCACAAAACCTAAAACAACTAGGCTCACCTATGTGCACCAACAACTTATGCTAAGAAAGATAAACAACTAAGTGATAGCAAGATATATAGCATGAAACAATATGGCTATCACAAAGTAAAGTGCATAAGTAAAGGGCTCGGGTAAGAGATAACTGTTGGGGATATAACCCCGTGGTGAGACCCGCCCAAGAGGGGCCGGGACATGAGGTTGGTGGCTCAGCAGTGAAACCTGAGCAAGCTGAAAGGTCAGGACAAGGCCTGGAAGTGACTCGCCGGTGGGCCTGTAAGAGGCCCAGAGCCTGAAGGCTATGTGAGACCCGGAGGCGTGAGCCGCCGGGGGATGGCTTGCCAGACAAGGCAAGGGTAGTTAGAGATTAGGTCGGTTGCTAGGTGTAACCCGGCCCGGACTCTTGTAAGCCTAGGGCCTCGACCTATGTATAGAAAGGCGGGTTCCCCGGGCGGTTTAGGCCACGAAACCCTTAATCGAGTACTAGGTCAAGCGAATCCGCTCCCTTGTAATCGATACCCAATCAATATAACTCAAAGCAAGACGTAGGCTATTACCACCTTCGAGAGGGGCCGAACCTGGGTAAACCTGTGTCTTTCGTCCTGACCAACCCCTTCGAGTTAACCGCCGTAGCGATGGCTTCACCCCTAAGTCCTTGCACTAGGACATCTGCCGTGATAAAACCACGACAGTTGGCGCCCACCATGGGGCAGATGCTCGGTGGTTTGGAGTACTCGAAGGGCTCTCTCCCAGGGATCGAGGGATACACCGTTGGCAGGATGACCAAGAGTCACGCGGCAAGCTCTACATCGAAGACGCTGGTTGGGGCCCCAAGGCCGACTCAATTGAGTACGGGTACTGGGTCCCCTTCGGTAGAATTCACGTCGTCATCGGCAAGATCGGCGGAGCTAAGCCTGGGCCGGACGTCAGCACCAACCTCGTAGAGTCGGCCCGGCGCGTGCGACCCACCCGGGTCAACCCGGGCCGGAAGCATGTCTTCGTCGGCTTCACCCAAGGCGCGGAACTTGAGGAAGGTTCCATGTCGCGGGAGGAAACCCCCGTCTGCTCAGAGGATGGATCCTCGAGCGGAGAGGCGGAATCAATCTACCAGCTTCATAACGGCGGGCTTGGGGGCAACTTCGAGGAATGCCATAACCCGGAGCCCTATGAGCCACCGAGCCGAGCCACCGTCTTCATGGCTGGATCGGCACCGGTTTCTGGCAGCACGGCGGCTGGGACAGCGGCTGCTGGCGCAGCAGGCGCTGGGTCAATCAGGCTGCCGACTCAAGTTTTGCTAGATCTGATGAATGAACTTACAACTCTGATGGGAACCGAGGTCACAGCGGAAAACCAAGCAGCCCGTAATATGGAGATCGCGAGGTTGAAGGACCAGATGACCAGGGCCCAGGAGGAAGTCAACGTGTTGCAGGTTCAGATGGATGCTGAGTCGGAGCGTCTCAGGGCTGAAGCTTTCCGCCTTAATCTGGATCAACATGCCTCCGATGCGGTGTTCCGGATGAGGCATCAGACCCGCCTGCCTGATCAGTATGAGCCCAGAAATCTTTTTAACACCCCGGGAGCATGGCTAAGTGCGCCACTTGCTGTGGCCCGGACGGCGGAGGTGCCTGGGAGCAGGGCGGTGGCTTAGCATCGGCAGCCAGACCTGCCCCACAGGAACCAGACCCCGCTGCAGCGTTTTCCGACACCACCAGGACATTACTCTAATCCGGTGGAGAACATGGTAGCAACGGCTGCTAGGCTCAATGCGCTCCCCATCACTGACGGAATGCCCTTTGCGGAAGAGGCGAGGAATGCCATTGGGTATTTACATACGGCGGTGGCTCAACAGGAGAAGTATACTTACAGCCGGAGTCGTGTGCACTCAACCCCCATCCCGAGCCGCGGTTATAGCCGGCGTTTGGAGTCACCGACGATCTCTAGCAGTGAGCGGCGTCATAACCCGCCCCGTGATGACCCACCTGTTGTCGATGCCCAGGCGATCGTAGACCATGCCAGAGCTCAGAGGGAGGCGGCAGCGGCCGCGGCGGGTTATCAAGAATTGCCCTTAGTAACACCTTCCGCCTCGGTGAGAGCCGGAGTCACCTCCAGGGCCGTGGGCGTGCCGTGTTTAGCACCGGCTCTGCGGAACGAGCGCCTGCCGAAGGACTTCAAGGGCCCGTGCAAAGTGCCTAATTATACGGCTGACCTGCCTCCGGAAGCTTGGATCGAGAGTTATGAGCTAGCCATGGAGATGTTGGACGTTAGTCATGCAGTCTGTGCCAAGTATTTCATTATGATGCTGGAGGGACCGGCTCGTACGTGGTTGAAGGGTTTACCACCCAACACCATTAATTCCTGGGCTGAGTTGAAAGCGAAATTCATCAAGAATTTTCAAGGAACGTGCAAGCAGCCTATGACGATTGTGGATTTGGATCATTGCGTGCAGCGTGAAGATGAGTCGGCCCACCATTGGGTTCGGCGGGTCTCAACCATTATCCACTCATTTGATAATATCACGGCGGCTCAGGCAGTTCTGATTCTGGAGCTCATGGCGGCTCTCACCAAATATGGAAGCTTGGACGGCTCAAACGTTCTTGCCAGGACATGGGGAGCTCATGGCGGCTCTCACCAAATATGCAGACTCTGACAGCATGAAGGATCCTGGGTCCGATGATGAGAAATTGGCTAAAGGAAAGAAGAATGGCAACGGCAAGGGTCAGCAGCAGAACGGGGCAGGAACTAACAATCCAAGTAATGGTGGTAAGCGGAAGCATCCAGACGGCGGGTCAGATCTGGTGGCCAATACTAATGCTGGGAATAACCGTGGCAAGGGGAGCGGTAAACCGCCTTTCGGTAAAAATAAGCCTTTCAACATGGAAGCATTGCTTAATGACCCCTGCCCGAAGCATAGCCTGCCAAATAAGCCATCCACTCATGCTTGGAAGGATTGCTGGGTCATGCGGGAATTCCGGAATTACAGCCTTAGCCAGCATCAAGGTAACGGCAACGGACCGCCCGGCGGGTCGGGATCCGGCTCTCAGGGGTCCGGCTTCGGTGCAGGTGGCTCAAACTCTGGTTATCAAAGTCAAGGTAACCATGGAGATCATAATCAGCAGTCTGGCAATGGTGGTCAGCAACAAAACAACCAATCAGGGTATCAGAGCAACCCAAAGCAGCTTAATGGAGGCCAGTATCACGTTTTTACAACAAGCCTTGATAAGCGGGATCAGAAAGTGCGCAAGCGGGCGGTTAACGCAGCCATGCCGACTCTTCCGCAGTACTTAAAATGGTCTGAATATGCAATAACTTGGAGCAGGGAGGATCACCCGCCGCGGGTGAATAACCCGGGGCATTTAGCCCTTATGGTAGCTCCCCAAGTAGGAGGCTACGTGTTCACCAAGGTGCTTATGGATGGTGGCAGCAGCAGTAACATCCTGTACTATGACACCTTTCGTCGGATGAACCTGGTTGACAAGGATCTCAAGCCGTCATCCATAGTTTTTCACGGTGTGGTGCCCGGCAAATCAGCTTATCCAGTAGGCAAAATTTCCGTTGAGGTGGCTTTTGGTGATGAGTACAACTACAGGGTGGAGACTTTGTGGTTTGAGGTGGTTAAAATCAAGAGCCCGTATCACGCCCTGTTTGGGAGGCCGGCTTATGCTAAGTTCATGGCACGGCCCTGTTATGTTTACTTGCAGCTCAAGATGCCTGGTCTGAAGGGAATGATTACAGTGCATGGTGATCGGAAGATCGCTCTTGAGTGCGAGGAAGGCGATGCTGCATATGCAGAATCAAGTTGTGCTGAGGCGGAGCTCAAATTTTATAAAGAAAATGTTGACCCCGCGGATATGACCCCGTTGAAGAAGCCCAACACTGAATCTGAGCCGCCCCTGAAATTTGTGGCAGAAGATACCAAGTTGGTGGATTTGGTTCCTGGCGACTCAACTCAGCAGTTCACTATTGGGGCCAATATGGACCCCAAATAGGAAAGCGCGCTCATCCGTGAGAATCGGGACATCTTTGCATGGAAGCCTTCTGACATGCCGGGTGTATCGAGAGAATTCGCTGAGCACCACCTTAATGTAGATCCTAAGTTTAAGCCGGTCAAACAGTTCCTCCGTCGTTTCAATGAAGAGCGGCGTAAGGCTATCAGGGAAGAGGTAGCCCGGCTCTTAGCAGTAGGGTTTATTGTGGAAGTTTTTCACCCGGAGTGGTTAGCTAACCCGGTGTTGGTGCTTAAGAAGAACGGCACGTGGCGCATGTGTGTAGATTACACTGATCTCAACAAAGCGTGTCCGGTTGATCCATTTTGCTCTCCCCCGTATCGACCAGATCATTGATGCAACGACGGGTTGTGAGAGTCAATGTTTCCTGGATGCTTATTCGGGTTATCATCAGATCAAGATGGCAGTCAAAGACCAAGAGAAGACGTCTTTCATCACGCCTTTTGGAGCTTTCTGCTATGTGTCTATGCCTTTTGGGCTCAAAAGTGCGTAGGCGACTTATCAACGTTGTGTGCAGAATTGTCTTCATAGTCAAATTGGGCGCAATGTTCATGCTTATGTGGATGATATTGTGGTCAAGTCACGGAAGAAGGAGACTCTGCTAGATGATTTGAAGGAAACTTTTGATAATCTGCGGGTTTACAAGATGCTGCTTAACCCGGCCAAGTGTGTGTTTGGTGTGCCTGCAGGCAAGCTCTTGGGATTCTTGGTCTCCGAGCAGGGCATTGAGGCTAATCCAGATAAGATAAAGGCCATCACTTCTTTGTCTAAGCCGGCATGCATTAATGATGTCCAGCGCTTGGCGGGTCATATTGCCGCTTTAAGCCGGTTCATAAGCCGCCTGGGAGAGAAGGTTATTCCTTTGTATCAGATGATGAAGAAGACGGACAACTTTGTCTGGAGCGATGCTGCCAATAATGCGTTTGAGGCGCTCAAAAAGCAGTTGATTGAGCCGCCTGTCTTGGCTGCTCCCATGGAGAAGGAGCCTTTGCTCCTGTACGTGGCGGCTAATAATAAAGCCGTCAGTGCTACAGTCGTTGTGGAGCGCAAGGAGGCAGGTAAGGACTACCCAGTCCAGCGGCCGGTTTACTATGTCAGCGAGGTTTTGACAGAATCCAAGCAAAGATACCCGCACTGGCAAAAACTGGTGTTTGGGGTGTTCATGGCAAATCGCAAGCTGAAGCATTATTTCCTTGGACATCCAATCACGGTGGTCAGCTCTGCTCCTTTGGTAGATATCATTCAAAATAGAGAAGCCACCGGTAGGATTGCTAAGTGGGCAATTGAGCTTGGGCCCCTTAATCTAAGGTATGTGCCCCGGACGGCTGTGAAATCTCAAGCCCTGGTGGATTTTATCAATGACTGGACAGAATGTCAAGCACCCGAGGAGAAGCCGGACAATACGTATTGGAAAATTCATTTTGATGGCTCCAGGCAATTGGAAGGCTCGGGGGCTGGAGTTGTTTTAACTTCCCCGCGAGGTGACAAGTTTTGTTATGTATTAAGGTTAATGTTTCCTTGTACTAACAATGTAGCTGAATATGAGGCCTTGCTTCATGGGCTCCGTGTGGCAAAGGAGATGAATTTGAGCCGGGTCAGATGTCTCGGCGACTCAGACCTGGTGGCTCAGCAAGTTTCTGGCACGTGGGATTCTAAGGACCCTCGCATGGTGGCTTATCGCCAGGCGGTTGATGTTATTGCTGGTCACTTCAAGGGCTATCAGGTAGATCATATTGATCGTCGGAAGAATGAGGCGGCTGACGCGTTATCAAGACTCGGGTCTCAGCGTAAGCCAGTGCCACCTAATGTGTTTCTGGATGTACTGCATCACCCGTCGGTTAAATTACCGTCGGAAGAGGATCTTGCTATACCTGGCCCGGAAGGACAATTGGTGGCGGCTCTCCGCGCAATCCCTGATTGGACGCTGCCTTATTTGGCGTATCTGATTCGCGGCGAGTTACCCCGAGACAAGACTCTGGCACGGCAGATTATGAGGCGGTCTAAGTCTATGACTATCGTCAATGGCGAGTTGCACAGGTGCAGCGTGACGGGCGTTTTTCAGCGATGTGTCTCTCCTGACGAGGGCCGTGAAATCTTGCAAGAGATACATGCCGGTGATTGTGGTCATCACGCCGGGTCAAAATCTTTGGTGGCTAAGGCTTTTCGACACGGCTTTTACTGGTTAACAGCTCACAAAGATGCAGAGGACTTGGCCAGTAAATGTGATGGGTGTCAAAAATTCGGACGATGTGCCCATGTGCCGGCTCAGGTGTTGCGGATGATTCCAATCACATGGCCGTTTGCGGTCTGGGGGCTTGATATGGTTGGACCGTTCAAGAGGTCTAAAGATAAGAAGACCCACCTCTTGGTGGCGGTTGATAAGTTTACTAAGTGGGTGGAAGCAGAGTCGGTCAGTAAGTGTGACGCAGCAACAGCAGTTCAGTTCGTCGAAAAGCTGATTTTCCGGTTTGGTTACCCTCACAGTATCATTACTGATAATGGTACAAATCTGTCCAAGGGGTCTATGAAAGAGTTCTGTGACAGCGAACACATCCGCCTTGATGTCTCCTCGGTAGCTCATCCACAGTCTAATGGTCAAGCAGAGCGTGCTAACCAGAAAATTTTGAGAGGGATAAAACCCCGGCTTATGGTTCCTTTGGAGCGAACACCGGGTTGTTGGGTCGAGGAGTTACCTTCAGTTCTTTGGAGCATAAGAACCACCCCCAACAGGTCAACAGGCTACACGCCTTTTTTCATGGTTTATGGCGCAAAAGCTGTTCTCCCCAGTGATATCCGTCATGACTCGCCCAGGGTGGTGGCTTACGTTGAAGCTGATAATGAGACGGCACGTCAGGATGCTTTGGATGCCTTAGACGAAGAACGGGATCTTGCGGCAGCATGATCAGCGATTTACCAGCAAGATCTGCGTCACTATCATAGCCGCAGAGTCAAGACCCGGACGTTCCAAGAAGGCGACTTAGTGCTCCGGCTGATTCAAGACCAGTCAGATATGCATAAGTTGTCACCTCCCTGGGAAGGACCTTTTGTGATCAGCAGAAACCTTAATAATGGTTCCTATTATCTCATTGATATATGGGAGAGCAACAAGTCACGCACTTCTGGAGAGGAGACTGCCAGGCCATGGAACATTGCTCATCTTCGGCCATACTACACTTGAGCCGCCGACTCTCATCAATGTACATATTTCTGTCATTGTATACACCACTTTTTATGATATAATAAAGCCGGCATCCCTATAATTCGGGGCCTCCGCCGTTTTTTCCTGCACCAAGTTTTGTGCAAAGAGTTGATTCTTCATAAGGTCACTTGGGGGCTTCCAACCCACTGGGTTTAGCTTTCATACCCTCTTGACCGACTTTATATGCCATATTCGAGTTAAACCTGCCTGTTTGCAACTTGCTACTCCACCATGTGACCCGCCGAACTCTTGACAGTCAATCTTGCTTAGAGACCCTGAACTTGATAGTCAATCTCGCAATAAGACCCTGAACTTGTCAAGGTTAAAACGGCGGCTTTCGTCACGAGAGAGTCGGCTTACAATGAGCTAGGACAAACTTGCCTTGTCTGTTGTAGTCTCTCTGCTATGTGGCCCGTTCGTACTCTTAGCAACGTCAATCTTTTTAAAGACCCTGAACTTGCTAAGGTTTAAACGACGGATTTATGTCACGTGAGAGCCGGCTTACGAGGTTTCAGGCTTTAATGCCTAGCTTCTTTTGAAGCAATACAATTTTTTCTTGCAAAACAAAAATAAGAGCTATCTCTTCTTGTTGTACCTTTAAAGCCAGTTTGCGAAGCAGGAGGTATACAAGTATATATTCTGTTGTTTGTTTTTGCAGGCGTTTTTTTCATGATAAAGATTCTAAGTTTCTGGGTAATCCCGGCTTAGCATTGCTCATGGAGTATAACAGCGAGTGCGAATCAATGAAGTCAGATGATTATATCAGGACTTTCATGCTGGAAAGTTTTAAGTCGCCGACATATGAGTTGAAGAAGTTTGAACAGTGCACGAAGGCACAAGAACATGCAATCAAGTTTTTTCTACCGCTATTACAAAGCCTCAGAGGACCCAAAATATGGTGCTCAAGTTTTTTATACAAGTTATAACCCGGCGGTTCAACTTCACCCGGGTTAGCATCCTTGAAGACCGGCTCCTCGCCTAGCTTGTCGACGGGTCATCCCTCGCCGAGTCTTCACTTTCCTGGATCTGAAGGTTGTCCACTTCCCAGTTGCAGTTGAGTAATGCTTCAAATTCGGCTTCATCATCCAAGATGGGAGAGGGATCAACATCAGGAGCAAAGATATGCTTACGCCGTTGGGGAGTGAGATCCTTTTGCTCGAATGTGGGCGCCCGGACCCGCGCGTTGTTGTCGTCGTAAGCCGCCTGATACGTCTTCAGATCAGCTTCTGCGGCTAGCTGGGTGCCCAACACTCGTGATGTTCTGAAGCAATGGGCATAGTCGTCTTGAGTAAACTCTGACCCGTCAGCCTTCAGCTGCGGGAAGCCTCCTATCATTTCTTCCGGGTTGAGCTCCGACGCATACGCTAAAGCCCGGCTTAGAGCAGAAATTGCACCCTTGCGGGCGGATGATCTCTTCATCTCCTCAAAGTGCTTGGGGACGGTGAAAAGGCACTTCAGCATATCCTTGATCAGTTTGGGTACTCCTTTCTGGCCAAATACAGCCCTGATGGTGAATAGGCTTCCGGCCTACAGCTGCTCAGTGAAGGCATATAAAGCCTTCAGCTTCAACAAGCTATCGTCCGGAAGCTGGCGAGTCCGTTGGCCTGCAAACATGTCAAATTTGTAAGTCGCCATGCGAGTCTTAATAAGAATATTTGGACAATGGTCATAATATAGTTGGCAATGCTTACCAAAGACGGCTTTGGTCATCCGGATGATATGGCGCTTCAAGTTGGTCAGCTCTTCGGTAACAGGTTTAAGATGGCCCTCGGCATCTTCTGCACGTTTGGTCAGGGCGGCTTGGCTGGCTTTAGTAGATTTCTTATATGCCTCAAGCTCAGACCTGGTCTTTTCCAGTTCCGCCACAGAGAGCCGCCACTTGGTGTCAGCCTCAGCCCGGGCGTCTTGGTGCAGTGCTACGCTCTTCCTCATGTCGGTCAAGCTAGACTCGGCAACGTGTAAAGATTCCTACACATTACGAATTGTCAGACAGCAAGATTACCAATTTTAAGCCGCCAGTCCGTGTTGGGAAACGCTGCATGGGAAACAAAAAATTTCCTACGCGCACGCAAGATCTATCCATGGTGATGAGTATCTACGAGAGGGAGAGTGGATCTTCATACCCTTGTAGATCGCTAAGCAGGAAGCGTTGAGAAACGCGGTTGATGTAGTGGAACGTCTTCGCGATCCAAATCGCTAGCCGTCTCGCGATCCGATCACGATCCGTCCCGCGATCCAATCACGAACCGTCCCGTGATCCAATCACGATCCTTCCGATCTAGCGCCGAACGGACGGCACCTCCGCGTTCAGCACACGTACAGCTCGATGACGATCTCCGCCTTCTTGATCCAGCAAGAGGGAGCGGAGAGGTAGATGAGTTCTCCGGCAGCGCGACGGCGCGGCAGCGGTGGTGGTGGAACTATTCCAGCAGGGCTTCGCCTAAGCACTACTGAAAACTAGAGGATTTGATCTATTGGGGAGAGAGGGCTGCACCGTGGCTCAGGGTTTTCTGGTGCGGCTGCCCTTTCTCCCCTCTAGTATATATAAGAGGAAGGGGAGGGAGGCCGGTGCCCCTAGGGCTGCCCCTAGGAGTCGGCCAAAGTGGGAGAGGTGGAGGAGTCCTACTCCAATCCTACTAGGAGTAGGATTCCTCCCCCACTTGGAAACCTTTGCCACCTCTTGGGTTTTTCCACCCCTAGCCGCATGGGCTTTAGTGGGGCTTCGGCCAGCCCACTAGGGGCTGGTTTTCCTCCTCCCATAGCCCATGAGGCCCTTTGGGGCGAGAGGCCCCTCCCGATGGTCCCCCGGTACCCTCCCGGCACTCCCGGTACACTACCGAAGTACCAGAAACTTTTCCGGTGACCAAAACGGGACTTCCTATATATCAATCTTTACCTCCGGACCATTCCGGAGCTCCTCGTGATTTCCGGGATCTCATCTGGGACTCCAAACAACCTTCGGTCACCAACATTCATAACTCAACTATACTGAAACATCACCGAACCTTAAGTGTGCAGACCCTGCGGGTTCGAGAACTATGTAGACATGACCGAGACACCTCTACGGTCAATAACCAATAGCGGGACCTGGATGCCCATATTGGTTCCTACATATTCTACGAAGATCTTTATCGGTTGAACCTCTATGTCAAGGATTCAGTTAATCCCGTATGCTGTTCCCTTTGTTTCTTCGGTATGTTACTTGCCCGAGATTCGATCGTCGGTATCTCTATACCTAGTTCAATCTCGTTACCGGCTAGTCTCTTTACTCGTTCCGTGATACAAGATCCCGTGACTAACACTTAGTCACATTGCTTGCAAGGCTTATTGTGATGTTGTATTACCGAGTGGGCCCTGAGATACCTCTCCGTCATACGGAGTAACAAATCCCAGTCTCGATCCATGCCAGCTCAACAGACACCTTCGGAGATACCTATAGAGAATCTTTATAGTCACCCAGTTACATTGTGACGTTTGATACACACAAGGTATTCCTCCGGTGTCAGTGAGTTGCATGATCTCATGGTCATAGGAACAGATACTTGACATGCAGAAAACAATAGCAATAAACTGACATGATCATATGCTACGTTTATAGTTTGGGTCTTGTCCATCACATCATTCTCCTAATGATGTGATCCCGTTATCAAATGACATCTCATGTCTATGTCTAGGAAACCTTGACCATCTTTGATCAACGAGCTAGTCTATTAGAGGCATACTAGGGACATGGTGTTGTCTATGTACCCACACATGTATTTGAGTTTCCAATCAATACAATTATAGCATGGATAATAAACGATTATCATAAACAGGGAAATATAATAATAACCAATTTATTATTGCCTCTAGGGCATATTTCCAACAGTCTCCCACTTGCACTAGAGTCAATAATCTAGTTCACATCACCATGTGATTTACATTGTTATGAATCTAACACCCAATGAGTACTGGGGTTCGATCATGCTTTGTATGTGAGAGAGGTCTTTAGTAAACGGTCTGCAACATTGAAATCCGTGTGTTCTTTGCAAATCTATATGCCATACTGCAGATGCTACCACGCTCCACTTGGAGCTATTCCAAATGACTGCTCCACTATACGTATCCGGATTGCTACTCAGAGTCATCCGGATAGGTGTCAAAGCTTGCATCGATGTAACTCTTTACGACGAACTCTTTATCACCTCCATAATCGAGAAACATTTCCTTAGTCCTCTAGTTACTAAGGATAATTTTGATCGCTGTCCTGTGGTCCACTCCTGGATCACTCTTGTACCCCTTGACAGAATCATGGCAAGGCACACACCAGGTGCGGTACACAGCATGGCATACTATACAGAGCCTATGGATAAGGCATAGGGGACGACCTTCGTCCTTTCTCTTTCTTCTGCCGTGGTCGAGCTTTGAGTCTCACTCAACTCCACACCTTACAAATCAGGCAAGAACTCTTTCTTTGACTGATCCATTTTGAACTCTTTAAAAATATTGTCAAGGCATGTACTCATTGAAAGTCTTATTAGACGTCTTGATCTATCTCTATAGATCCTGATGCCCAATATTTAAGTAGCTTCATTCCAGGTCTTCCTTTGAAAAACTACTTTCAAACAACCCTTTATGCGTTCCAGAAATTCTACATCATTTCCGATCAACAATATGTCATCCACATATACTTATCAGAAATTCTATAGTGCTCCCACTCACTTTATTGTAAATACAAGTTTCTCATAAACTTTGTATAGACCCAAAAACTTTGATCACCTCATCAAAGCGTATATTCCAACTTCGAGATGCTTGCTCCTGTCCATAGAAGGATCGCTGGAGCTTGCATACATTTTAGCATCCTTAGGACTGACAAAACCTTCCGGTTGTATCACATACAACCTTTCCTCACGGATACCGTTAAGGAAACGATGTTTTGACATCCATCTGCCAGATTTCATAATCGAAAAATGCAGCAACTGCTAACATAATTCCAACAGACTTTAGCATCGCTATGGGTGAGAAAGTCTCATCGTAGTCAACTCCTTGAACTTGTCGGAAACTTCTTTGCGACAAGTCGAGCTTTATAAATGGCGACATTTACCATCAGTGTTTGTCTTCTTCTTAAAGGTCCATTTGTACTCAACGGCCTGTCGTTCAACGGGCAAGTCTACCAAAGTGCATACTTGGTTTTCATACATGGATCATTTCTCGGATTTCATGGCTCCTAGCCATTTGTTGGAATCCGGGCCCACCATCGCTTCTTCATAGCTCGTAGGTTCACTGTTGTCTAACAACATGACCTCCAAGACAGGATTGAAGTACCACTCAGAGGCGGTACGATTTCTTGTCGGCCTACGAGGTTCGGTAGTAACTTGACCCGAAGTGTCATGATCATCATCATTAACTTCCTCTTCATTCGGTGTAGGCGCCACAGAAACATCTTTCTGCGTCGTGCTACTATCCAACTGAAGTGACGGTTCAATAACCTCATCAAGTTCTACCTTCCTCCCACTCAATTCTTTCGAGAGAAACTCTTTCTCGAGAAAGGACCCATTTTTAGCAACAAACACTTTGCCCTTGGATTTGAGATAGAAGGTATACCCAACTGTTTCCTTAGGGTATTCTATGAAGATGCACCTTTCCGCTTTGGGATCGAGCTTATCAGACATAAGCGTCGCATTCCCAAACTCTGAGAAATGACAGCTTAGGTTTCTGCCAAACCAAAATTCATACGGTGTCATCTCAACGGACTTAGATGGTGCCCTATTTAAAGTGAATGTAGTTGTCTCTAATGCATAACCCCAAAATGATAGTGGCAAATCGATAAGAGACATCATAGCACGTATCATATCCAATAGAGCACGACTACGACGTTCGGACACACCATCACACTATGGTGTTCCAGGCGGCGTGAGTTGTGAAACAACTTCCACATTGTCTTAAGTTGCATACCAAACTTGTAACTCAGATATTCACTTCCACGATCATATCGTAGATATTTTATCTTCTTGTCACGATGATCTCAAACTTCACTCTGAATTTGTTTGAACTTTTCAAACGTTTCAGACTTGTGTTTCATTAAGTAAATATACCCATATCTACTCAAATCATCAGTGAAGGTAGGAAAATAACGATATCCACCGCACGCTACAACACTCATTGGACCGAATACATCAACATGTATCATTTCCAATAAGTCACTTGCCCGCTCCATCATACTGGAAAACGGGGTCTTAGTCATCTTGCCCATGAGGCATGGTCCGCATGTCTCAACCGATTCGAAATCGAATGAGTCCAAAGATCCATCAGCATGGAGTTTCTTCATGCGCTTTACACCAATATGACATTTAGCGGCAGTGCCACAAGTATGTGGTACTATCATTATTAACTTTGTATCTTTTGGCATCAATATTATGAACATGTGTATCACTACAATCCAGATTCAATAAACCATTCTCATTGGGTGCATGACCATTGAAGGTATTATTCATGTAAACAGAATAACCATTATTCTCTAACTTAAATGAATAACCGTATTGCAATAAACATGATCTAATCACGTTCATGCTCAACACAAACACCAAATAACATTTATATAGGTTCATCACTAATCCCAAAGGTAGAGAGAGCGTGCGATGGTGATCACATCAACCTTGGAAACACTTCCAACACTCATCGTCACCTCACCCTTAGCTAGCCTCCGTTTATTCCGTAGCTTTTATTTCGAGTTACTAACATTTCGCAACCGAACCGGTATCCAATACCCAGGTGCTACTAGGAGTACTAGTAAGGTACACATCAATAACACGTATATCAAATATACTTATGTCGACGTTGCCAGCCTTCTTATCTACCAAATATCTAGGGTTATTCCGCTTCAGCAACCGTTCTCCTCATAATAGAAGCACTTAGTCTCGGGTTTGGGTTCAACTTGCCCTTGCCCTCCTCGAAACTAGTGGTTTCACTAACCATCAACACTTGATGCTCCTTCTTGATTTCTACCCTCGTGGTGTCAAACATCACGAATAGCTCAGGGATCATTATTTCCATTCCTGGCATTTTATAGTTTCATCACGAAGCTCTAGTAGCTTAGTGGCAGTGACTTGGAGAACTATATCAATCACTATCTTATCTGGAAGATCAACTCCCACTCGATTCAAGTGATTGTAGCACCCAGACAATCTGAGCACATGCTCACCGATTGAGCTATTCTCCTTCATCTTGCAGGCAAAGAATCTTGTTGGAGGTCTCATACCTCTCAACACGGGCACGAGCCTGAGATCCCAATTTCAGCTCTTAGAACATCTCATATGTTCCATGACGTTCAAAACGTTTTGGAGCCTAAATTCTAAGCCGTAATGCATGATGCACTGAACTATCAAGTAGTCATCAGAACGTGCCTGTCAGATGTTCACAACATCTACAGACGACGCTTGAGGGGGTGGCGCACCGAGCGGTGCATTAAGGACATAAGCCTTCTGTGCAGCAATGAGGACAATCCTCAGATCACGGACCCAGTCCGCATTATTGCTACCATCATCTTTCAATTCTATTTTCTCTAGGAACGTATAAAAACAGGGGAGCTATAGCGCGAGCTATTGATCTACAACATAATTTGCAAAGTCACTTTGACTATGTTCATGATAATGAGTTCAATTAATCATATTACTTAAGAACTCCCACTCAAATTGACATCCCTCAGGTCATTCGAGTGTCACATGATCCAAATTCACCAACCCAAGTCCGATCATCACGTGAGATGAGGTGGTTTCAATGGTGAACATCTCCATGTTGATCATATCTACTATATGACTCATGTTCGACCTTTCGGTCTCTTGTGTTCCGAGGTCATGTCTGTACATGTTAGGCTCGTCAAGTTTAACCCGAGTGTTCCGCACGTGCAACACTGGCTTGCACCCGTTGTATGCGAACGTAGAGTCTATCACACCCGATCATCATGTGGTGTCTCGAAACGACGAACTTTCGCAACGGTGCACACTCGGGGAGAACACAATTTTATCTTGAAATTTCAGTGAGGGATCACCTTATAATGCTACCGTCGTCCTAAGCAAAATAAGATGCATAAAAGGATTAACATCACATGCAAATCATAAGTGACATGATATGGCCATGAACTTGTGCTTTTGATCTCCATCTCCAAAGCACCGGCATGATCTCCATCGTCACCGGCATGACACCATGATCTCCATCATCTTGATCTTCATCAACATGTCGCCATGAGGTTGTCGCGCCAACTGTTGCTTCTACGACTATTGCTAACTCATAGCGATAAAGTAAAGCAAAAACGGCGAAAATAATTAAAGACAACCCTATGGCTCCTGCTGGTTGCCGTACTCATCGACATGCAAGTCGTGATATTCTATACAATACATGATCATCTCATACATCACATATATCTCATCATGTAATTGGCCATATCACATCACAACATACCCTGCAAAAACAAGTTAGACGTCCTCTAATTGTTGTTGCAAGTTTTATGTGGCTGCTACAGGTATCTAGCAAGAACAATTCTTACCTACGCAAAAACCACAACGGTGATACACAAATTGCTATTCAACCTTCTCAAGGACCGCCTTTGTCGAATCCGATCCAACTAAAGTGGGAGAAACAGACACCCGCCAGCCATCTTTATGCAACAAAGTTACATGTCAGTTGATGGAACCGGTCTCTCGTAAGCGTACGAGTAATGTTGGTCCGGGCCGCTTCATCCCACAATACCGCCGAATCAAGAAAAGACCAAGGGAGGAAGCAATCTGAATACCAGCGCCCACAAACTCCTTTGAGTTCTACTCGTGATCTCTTCTACACATAGACCTAGCTCATGATCCCACTGTTGGGGAACGTTGCATGGGAAACAAAAAATTTCCTACGCACACGCAAGATCTATCCATGGTGATGAGTATCTACGAGAGGGAGAGTGGATCTACATACCCTTGTAGATCGCTAAGCGGGAAGCGTTCAGAAACGCGGTTGATGTAGTCGAACGTATTCGCGATCCAAATCGCTAGCCGTCCCGCGATCCGATCACGATCCGTCCCGCGATCCAATCACGAACCGTCCCGTGATCCAATCACGATCCTTCCGATCTAGCGCCGAACGGACGGCACCTCCGCGTTCAGCACACGTACAGCTCGATGACGATCTCCGCCTTCTTGATCCAACAAGAGGGAGCAGAGAGGTAGATGAGTTCTCCGGCAGCGCGACGGCGCGGCGGCGGTGGTGGTGGAACTATTCCAGCAGGGCTTCGCCTAAGCACTACTGAAAACTAGAGGATTTGATCTATTGGGGAGAGAGGGCTGCACCGTGGCTTAGGATTTTCTAGTGCGGCTGCCCTCTCTCCCCTCTAGTATATATAGGAGGAAGGGGAGGGAGGTCGACGCCCCTAGGGCTGCCCCTAGGAGTCGGCCGAAGTGGGAGAGGTGGAGGAGTCCTACTCCAATCCTACTAGGAGTAGGATTCCTCCCCCACTTGGAAACCTTTTCCACCTCTTGGGTTTTTCCACCCCTAGCCTCATGGGCTTTAGTGGGGCTTCGGCCAGCCCACTAGGGGCTGGTTTGCCTCCTCCCACAGCCCATGAGGCCCTTTGGGGCGAGAGGCCCCTCCCGATGGTCCCCCGGTACCCTCCCGGCACTCCCGGTACACTACCGAAGTACCCGAAACTTTTCCGGTGACCAAAACGGGACTTCCTATATATCAGTCTTTACCTCCGGACCATTCCAGAGCTCCTCGTTATGTCCAGGATCTCATCCGGGACTCCGAACATCCTTCGGTCACCAACATTCATAACTCAACTATACCGAAACGTCACCGAACCTTAAGTGTGCAGACCCTGCGGGTTCGAGAACTATGTAGACATGACCGAGACACCTCTACAGTCAATAACCAATAGCGGGACCTGGATGCCCATATTGGTTCCTACATATTCTATGAAGATCTTTAACGGTTGAACCTCTATGTCAAGGATTCAGTTAATCCCGTATGCTGTTCTCTTTGTTTCTTCGGTATGTTACTTGCCCGAGATTCGATCGTCGGTATCTCTATACCTAGTTCAATCTCGTTACCGGCAAGTCTCTTTACTCGTTCCGTAGTACAAGATCCCATGACTAACACTTAGTCACATTGCTTGCAAGGCTTATTGTGATGTTGTATTGCCGAGTGGGCACTGAGATACCTCTCCGTCATACGGAGTAACAAATCCCAGTCTCGATCCATGCCAGCTCAACAGACACCTTTGGAGATACCTGTAGAGCATCTTTATAGTCACCCAGTTACGTTGTGACGTTGGATACACACAAGGTATTCCTCCGGTGTCAGTGAGTTGCATGATCTCATGGTCATAGGAACAGATACTTGACATGCAGAAAACAATAGCAATAAACTGACACGATCATATGCTACGTTTATAGTTTGGGTCTTGTCCATCACATCATTCTCCTAATGATGTGATCCCATTATCAAATGACATCTCATGTCTATGGCTAGGAAACCTTGACCATCTTTGATCAACGAGCTAGTCTATTAGAGGCATACTAGGGACATGGTGTTGTCTATGTACCCACACATGTATTTGAGTTTCCAATCAATACAATTATAGCATGGATAATAAACGATTATCATAAATAGGGAAATATAATAATAACCAATTTATTATTGCCTCTAGGGCATATTTCCAACAGTACGGCCCATAGTAGTGCTTAGAGGTGCTGCAGAGGATTGTTACAAGTCTCAAGCAGATTGCAAGCAATAGACTTGACACTTGGGGGCTAATGTGTGTCCGTTCTTTCAAATACCCACATATAAGCAAGACCCGGAACATCTCTATGAAGATAACCCGGCCCTTGGGGGCTACACGTTGCTCTACAAGTCTCAGATTGGTTCTAGAAAAGTTCCGGCTCGTTATTGGCATCAGAAGCCGGCCCTTGGGGGCTACACTTGGCATTTTTTTGCATCTATCAAAGACAATTACTACCGGCTCATTATTGGCATAATAAGCCGGCCCTTGGGGGCTACACGTTGGTCTATCTCAATCTAAAATGTTACTGAAGACCCGGCTTATCTTCGAGAATATAAGCCGGCACTTGGGGGCTACGTAAGGGTATACAAAGAGTAGAAAGGGTAGTACCTCATATTTTCTCTTCATCATATCAACTAATCTGGCCTCCATGTCCCGGCTCGCAGCAAGACGGCTTAGATAACCTGAATGTAGCTCATCAGCAGTCAACTTTTCCAAGTTGGGCAGGTCAAGTTTGGCCTTCTCCTTCTCAGGTGAAGGCGCCTCATCCTTGCTGATGTGCTTGGTTAGCACATTGGAAGGCACTGGAGCGGTGTAGGCTGAGCCGGTGATAGCGACCTCTTCTTCTTGAACAGGTGCGTCTTGGGTTGTCGGCAGGGGGCTAGGCGGCTTAGGATCTGCCTCCGGATCGGCCTCAGAAATTATAACATCGGCATCCGCCGGCTCAGTAGGCTGGGGAATTTCTTCATGGGGGCCTTGGTCAGCCCCGGAGGTGTCCACTGGAATCTCAGAAGTTCCAAGTCCCGGGTCCGCCGGTTCTGAGACATTTGGACGGGGAGATGAACCGCTCAGTTTCGTCTTCTTAGCCTGGGCCCTGCAAACAAAGTTTCCATTATCAGTTATATGCAAGAACAGAATAGCAATAAGCAGAAAAAAGATGCAAAGAAGCTTACCCCGGGTTGATAACAAGGGGAGGCAGTTTGGAAGCAGTTGAGTCGCCAGATGAGGGAGGTGATTCCTGACAAGTAAGTTAAGACGTATGAATAAGTGACATCGCAAGATTAATATGCAGAAATACAAGTACAAGATATGAAATACCTCGTTGCAACGTTTCCGACGAGCCAGAGTGTCAGGTAAGCCGGCCACCAGATCTTCAGAGCCGCCGCTCCGGGTCTGACGCCTAGCGAAATGTTGCTGCTTCTTCAAAAGAAAGTCGGGGTCCAAGTGAGCAAGAGGATGTGAAAATTTTACTTTCCGGATGACCTGCCAGATTCTTTCTCTTGGCAGAGGTTCTGAATTAGAGGAGATGATAGTTACCTCTGCGGCTCTGGCCTCGCTTGCCTCCGCGTCAGCCTGAGGGAAGTCAGCGTCAATAAGTTGCATGAAAAGAAGGCCAAGAGAGTCAAGTTCTACCTCCGAGTCGTCCAATTCAAGTAGCTCTTTAGCTGTTGGCTTCTTCTTATGAGAGGGAGCCCGGGTCTTAGTTGCTTTTGTTTTCTTCTTGGAAGTAGAGGCGGTGGTTAATCTCTTGTTCCAGAAAGATGAGCCGGCCTGTGTGTAATCAATGCATTGGCGAAAAGGTTAAAAAAAGGTAAAGTAATAAGTCTGACGGAAAGGAAACAAAGGGTACAATAAGGTCTTATCGGAGGAGCTAGGTTCAGAGCATAAAAAGGACTTAGCCCCGTCTTGTTGCAAACTTCTTGTGGCTCTCCCAGCAGTGATTTAACGATGACGTTCAGATCCTGGTCTGTCAAGGGGGTCTGGTTGAAGCGCTGAGGGTCATCCACTGCACCGGTTTATTGGCACATTAAGGCGTTGCGGCGGCTCAGTGGCATAATTCTCCAAGAGACCCAACAGCGGGTCAGATCCACGCCAGTTAACCCGTTGGCTAACAGGGCCCTTATCTTTGAGAAAGTTGGACCGTACTGGGCGCGCTTTGCAACAGACATCTGGTCTGGGAGCTCGGTGTCGGTGCTGAGCCGGTAAGGACGATAACCCGGCAGTGGATTCTCTCCTTCTGGGGAGGTATCTTTGCAGTAGAACCAGGTCTTATTCCAGTCCTTGGGATGGCTGGGCAGAATTGCCGACGGAAAAGTTACATCCCTCCGTCTCTGAATGGAAACACCTCCAAGTTCAAGGCTCAGACCATCCGCCATCTCTGTTTGGCGGTTGATATATAAATAGTCCCTGAAGAGGTCAACAGACGGCTCTTCTTGCAGATAAGCCTCACAGAGAATTTGGAACTGGCACAAATTGGTTACAGAATTGGGGCCAATGTCTTGAGGGTGCAGATTGTAGAAGTGCAGGGCGTCCCGGAAATTTTTTGAGCCGGGCGGAGAGAAACCACGGAGAAGATGATCCGCGAAGACAACAACTTCCCCGTCCTGGGGTTTGGGGTGACTTCGTTGCCGGGGACCCGCCAATGGATAATATCTTTAGCCGGCAAAGCTCCCATGACGACAAAATCATTGAGCATTTCCTTGGTAACCCCAGATCCTACCCAATCGCAGGAGGCAGGGGCTTTAGCCATGGCGGCGGTTTAAAAGACTGTGGAAAAGCATGATTATATGGTGGGTTAAAAATGCGGCATGACCAAAACAGCTATGACTTTAAAATGGTGATGGTACTTGGCGGGTCATTATTAAGTTGTGAGCCGTCGATCATTACAAAAATGAGGCAAATTGCGACATTACGAGGAGAGCCGACAGCATGATGGCGGGTCAAGTTCGCTAGCAAATGTTGGAAAAAATTGCTAAGTGTGCACAAACAGGTTCCAACAACTACAATTGCCGTTTTAAGATCTACGGAGGAGAATAAAAGGAAAATATTTCCTAAAGCTAAAACGATAGCGAAGAATAGATGATTCATAATGAAAGGATGATCTGCAATGAGCATGGGAGATGCATCCGTCGGAGCACCGATGGTCCTTGCTAGCGGATGGAAGCCTAAAAGTGTTTCTTTCCCTCATCTACGGCAAGAACCCCGATGAACGGCGGCGGACCCGAAGAAAACCCGATGAATTATGCAGATTCAGAGGAGGAAGAAGATGGAACCTGAGATGCGTAGGAGATGCGGGCGAGCAACGGCGAACTGTGGACAGATTCAGGGTGATGTAGTGGCCTTGGTGATGACGACGGCGAAGATCCGACCGGCGCGGCGGAGTTTCGGCTGCACGAGTGCCTGGAAGAAGAAGAAGATGAGAGGCGGCGACAGGGGAAAGTGAAAAAGGATGAGGACCCCACGCGCCTATTTATGAGAAAGATGGAACAGCAACAGTCTCACGCGGGAATCGAGGAGACACAATGATGATTGACCAAGGAAACGCCTCGATTCTCGGCTTGACTAGTTAATACAAAGATCCGTTGTGATGTCATCCAATTTCGTTTTAATTTATCACAGATGACGTCACCCATTTTCCTATGGCGGGTCATGAAGATTTATTGCAGGTCAGGTGCTTATGGAGAATGCAAGACTCGCCAACTAAAAGACTTAAAGATTGACATGAACCAGTTCAAATCAATCTGGGGCCTAATGTTGGGGATATAACCCCGTGGTGAGACCCGCCCAGGAGGGGCCGGGACATGAGGTTGGCGGCTCAGCAGTGAAACCTGAGCAAGCTGAAAGGTCGGGACAAGGCCTGGAAGTGACTCGCTAGTGGGCCTGTAAGAGGCCCAGAGCCTGAAGGCTATGTGAGACCCGGAGGCGTGAGCCGCCGGGGGATGGCTTGCCAGACAAGGCAAGGGTAGTTAGAGATTAGGTTGGTTGCTAGGTGTAACCCGGCCCGGACTCTTGTAAGCCTAGGGCCTCGACCTATGTATATAAAGGCGGGTTCCCCGGGCGGTTTATGCCACGAAACCCTTAATCGAGTACTAGGTCAAGCGAATCCGCTCCCTTGTAATCGATACCCAATCAATACAACTCAAAGCAGGACGTAGGCTATTACCTCCTTCGAGAGGGGCCAAACCTGGGTAAACCTGTGTCTTTCGTCCCGACCAACCCCTTCGAATTAACCGCCGTAGCGATGGCTTCACCCCTAAGTCCTTGCACTAGGACATCTGCCGTGATAAAACCACGACAATAACCGAGGCACGCGGAGACGATGATGTATCCCGAAGTTCACACCCTTGCGGATGCTAATATCCGTTTGGAGCGGTGTGGAGGCACAATGCTCCCCAAGATGCCACTAAGCCACCGTAATCTCCTCACGCCCTCGCACAATGCAAGATGCCGTGATTCCACTAAGGGACCCTTGAGGGCAGTCACCGAACCCGTACAAACAAGGTTGGGGCAAACTCCACAACTTAATTGGAGGCTCCCAACAACACCATGAAGCTTCACCACAATGGATTATGGCTCTGAGGTGACCTCAAATGCTCGGGGCAATCTCCACAACCTAATTGGAGACCCCGACGCTTGCCCGGAGCTTTGCACCACAATGATTGAGCTCCGAGGCACCACCAACCGTCTAGGGCGCCAAAGCACCCAAGAGGAACAAGCTCTAGGGTGCTCAAACACCCAAGAGTAATAAGCTTCTCAACTTCTCACTTCCACGTATCACCGTGGAGAACTCAAACCTATGCACCAAATGCAATGGCAAGGGCACACAGAGTGCCCAAGTCCTTCACTCCCAAATCCCACCACAACAACTAATGCTATGGAAGGAAATGAGAGGAAGAACGAAGAAGAACACAAAGAACTCCAAGATATAGATCCAAGGGGTTCCCCTCACATAGAGGAGATGGTGATTGGTGGAAATGTGGATCTAGATCTCCTCTCTCTTTTCCCTCAAGAACTAGCAAGAATCATTGGAGGGATTGAGAGTTAGCAAGCTCTAGGAAGGTCAACAATGGGGGAAGAACACGAGCTAAAGAGTTGAAGAGCAATGGGGAAGAAGACCCCCTTTTATAGGCCTCCCCAAATCCAACTGTTATGTGCACAGGTCGTGCACAAGCGGTACTACTGCTCGGCTGAGCGGTACTACCGCTTAGCGTGGTAGTATCAGGAAAAGCGTGCAAAACGGCAGAAACCTCGAGGCGGTAGTGCCGCCGGGGCGGTACTACCGGCCTACCCAGCGGTACTTCCGTTGGGGATGCAGTAAGAGTCCAGAACCGAAAAATAAGCGGTAGTAGCAGCGGTACTCGGGAGCGGTAGTACCGTGCGGGCGGTACTACCGTCCTCTACTACCGCTCAAGAACCGCCCAGAAAACTAACCTATCCAGAGAGCAAAATATGAGCGGAAGTAACAGCGGTAGTACACAGAGGAAGTACCTCCCAAGCGGTACTACCGTGGTACCGAGCTGTACTACCGCCTAATCAGACAAAACTGCTCTGACACTAAAACTGCCATAACTTTCGCATACGAGCTCCAAATTGAGCAAACTCAAGCTTGTTGGATTCAGGACGACAAGAGCTATCCAACAGTATGAACAATGCCAATGATATAGAGATGTGAAACATCTATCAATGAAGAACCGGCAAAAACTCCAACATCGAAAACATCATAGAAGATGCATATGGACTCCGTTTTCGATGAACTCGAGCTTGTCATGAAGATGACCATAAGCTCTAAAACCCACAAAGAGAAAAGCCAACCAAGAACCAAGAAATATGATGATGCCAAGAATGCAATGGTTTGAGCTCTCAACGAACGATACGATCAAGCTACTCACTTGAGAGCCCCCTTGATAGTACGGCTATCGATCCTATAACCCGGTCTCCCAACTACCACCATGAGACCGGTAAAATAGAAAACCCTATCAAGGTCAAACCTTTTCCTTGCGCATAGTCCACTTGAGCTAGATGATGACGATCTTGTCCTCCTCAAGATGGACCACCTTTCTTGATTGCGCCGGCTCGAGGAAGACTAGTAGATTGCTCCCCCATACTCCACTATGGGTGAGCCACTCTTCGGAACATCTTCACAAGTCCATTGTCACCACAATGAACGGCAAGCTTCAAGCATGATCTCTTCCTGATGCTCCACTTGAACTTGCACACCGCAAACTTGATGACGATCTTCACTTGATGTCATCCTACATGGGTTGTATGAGATCTTCCTCTTGACGCAATCCCATGGACTCATACCTAACCCCACATAGAACTCTCATGTAGACCATGGGTTAGTACACAAAGCGTAATGGATAATGCTTACCATACCATGGGATCACTTGATCCCTCTCGGTACATCTTGTACGCTTTGTATGTTGATCAACTTGATTCACTCTTTGACTTAGTCTTGATCAACTTTGTATCTTATCTTCTCTCTTCATAAAGATGATGTCTTGAAGGTAAACATGAATGCTCACACAATCTTCTTCTTCAATACATGCTTGCAATAAGCTCAACTCCCACATGACCGATCTTTGGATAACACCTTGAATACCACCTTGGTCACCATATAAACTCCTTGAAACCAACAGATGGACTTCAAGAAGTGCTAATGGACAAATCCTTCGAATATAACTCAAGGCAACCATTAGTCCATCGGGATTGTCATCAATTACCAAAACCACACATGAATAAATGTGCTCTTACACCGGTTGACAGGGTTCAATAGCTTCAAAACCTTCATAAGCCATGGCTTCAAATTCTGCATTGGATGATGACTGAACCGAAGTTCCATTCTCTCTTGGCCTTTTCTCTCCTTTTCCTTTAATTTCCCTAGAGCTAGATCAAACAGAAAAAGAGTATAAGCCATCGATAAAAAACAGAAGAAATGTACAAAAAGGGAAGGTTGTTGCACACATACCAAGCTGTCGGCAGTGCTAATTTAGTTGTTTCATTTTCCTCTGTATTAGTTGCAATCTGCTTTGCCGCATCATTCTCCTCTGTATTAGCTGCAATCTGCTCTAATGCTGCATTCTCCTCTGCATTTGTTGCTGCCCATTGTTCCTCTTCTCCAAATGAAGCATCCACTGGATTGGTACATATCCTAGCAATGTGCCCTAGGGTTCCACATTTTTTGCACTTACGCTGTCTTTTTACACGACCCTCTTCACCTCTTCTGTACCTATTCTTCCTTGGTCTTCCTGGTTGTCTAGTCAGTACAGGAGAATGTAGTTTGAACCCTGGATCTACTATGTTCCATTGGTCTTTTCCCAAGAGTGTAGGCACATTGGAAGCATAAGCAGCCCTGAATTTGGCAACAGAAAAATATTCAGAGATGTATTGATCAAATTCAGCATCGATAACAGTCATCAGATGTAGGGCATGTATGCATGGCTTCCCACGGAGCTGCCATTGCCTACAACTGCATTCCCTAGTTGCTAGGTTAACTGGATATCTCCATTCCCTGTTTTTACTGTCAGTATATGTTACCTCAGCCTCGTGTGTCGCCGCTCGAATGCATTTCATTCTGTTCAGTCCTCTTGCCTTGGCATGCAATGCCTTAATAAGAGATGGGAGCATAAGATGGCCAACATATTCTGTTTCTGCAATTCTTTTGCGAAGAGCCATCTTTATCATGATCATCTGCCGAAACTTATCAAATATTTGCCATATCAGAAGCCCTTTCAATGACTTGATCTTTGCATTGAAACACTCTGCCAGGTTGCTTGTCACATAGTATACTTCACATATTTCATTGAATTTGCTTCTTGACCACAACTTTCCATGATGTGCGTCTAGGTACTCCTTCACCAGAGGATTGTGAGCATACAACACTCTCAAATGATGATCATGCTTCATCTCACTGCATGTGCATGATGTTGGCCATAAGTTCTCATCATAAACTTTACCTTTGAATTTGTTTCTGAAATTCTGCGCTAGGTGTCGCATACATTCCCTATGCTCCACTCCAGGGAATACAATTTCCACTGCACTCTCCAAACCCTTGCAAGCATCTGTGTGTATAGCTAAACCTGAGGGTGTACCTATAAGGTTGCGCAACTACTGCAGAAACTAGACCCAACTTTCCTCGGACTCTGCCTCCACCACACCAAATGCAACTGGGAATAGCCAGTTGTGTCCATCAACTGAAGAAGCTGCCACCAGTTGTCCTCTCCACCTTCCATTCAAAGCAGTTGCATCAACAACCAAATAGGGCCTACAACCATCCAGAAACCCCTACCAACAAGCCTTGAAACAAACAAAATCCCTCCTGAAGCACTCCTTCTCAAATGACTTCCCTTTTATTTTGTATGGAACTGTATGCTTCTCAATCTCTACAACACTCTCTGGACTAGCAGCTTCCACTTCAGCTTTAAATGTGTAGAGCAACTAAAAGGTCTCATTCCAAGGACCATTAATCTTGTCAAGAGCTATTTCCTTAGCATAGAAAATCCTCATGTAAGGTATATCAATCTTGTACATATCAAATAGCTTTCCATGTAGTGTTGTTGGACCAAGTGTTGTTTTTTCTCTCAACCAATCCAAAATTGCATCTGCCACCCACCTAGTCTTTGCTAGCTTTGTTTTAGCCTTCCCCCTCCCCCTCCAGGGGGACAAGTGTGCTGGTGTGGGTTCCTTTTTATCTAAAAAAAATATGATCTGAAAACATTACACAATGATCTGGACAAAGAATCAGTATAAACTGAAATACACAAACCTGAATGAACTTGCTCCTCAACATACGTGATGCATGCAACCTCCATCTACACCTATCATATGGGCAATGAACAGTGAACCTTGATGGCTCACTCCTATCAATCACATATGTATTTTGTGTGAGAATGCAGTATGTAGTCACTGCATTACGACAGTCCACCATCGACTGGAATATGGTGCCGACAGCAAGATGAGGATCTTCCATGTTCCACTCAATTGTTGGCATGTCCTCACCATCATATTCATCTAAAACTAAGCTGTCGATGTTCTCCTCCCTCTCTTCATCGTTAGTGTCATCAAATCTAGCACGGCTGATAGGTTGCTCCTGAAATTCATCTTCCATTGCTTGTTTACTGGCAATATCTACAAGGTCAGGGAACATATTCTCATCCTCATCATCATGTCGAGGCACCTCTTCGTCGGGCTCTCCATCCTGTACTACATCGACTGCGGCAGCGACAGGAGAAGCGGTACAAGAAGTGGCAGCAGATATATTGTGACTTCCAAAACCACTAGCTCTGCTTGGTTTCGACCTACAAGGAGTGCCGGGGTGCTCTCCGTTAGCAGAGGCAGAAGATTCCTGAACACCCTTCCCCTTCTCACGTTCATTGCGTGGCTGAAGCACCTCGATATGGATTTTACCAAAGCGGCTTTCAGCATTCAAAGTAAAATCCCAGATGCTCATCGCAAGTTAGTGGTATAAATTTTTGCTCGGTACTGTTGAAAATTTTAGTTCAACAGTATCGGCAGGGCTCCATCCATATGGAGAATTTCAGAGCGCCACGAGCAAATCTTTGAACGACATACTGGTTTCTACCACCTTCGGATAGAAAAATACGTAAGCATATGTGGTTTTCTACCGCGCAGCACACTAACTTCCATCCTAACCGACAGCCGGAAAGCAAGCACAGGATGAATCCTATTCGATTCAAATAAGGGGTGCTGTTAGGCCGAGAACAATTCAGCAAAATTTGAACGATTCAAGTGACTAGCGGTCAAATAGGGCCGAATTTACGAATCGGCAAATCAGTTAGAGGGGAAAATGACGCTTACCCAGGTGTAATCCATGAATTAACCACCGTCGATTCCACCCAATCCTCTCCACGGTCGACGGGCTTGAGAGCCTGCTCCCCCCGACATCGCTGCTTAATCCAGATGGGGATGTGGGGGTATATCTGGCGGAGGGCATGGCGGCGGCGGAGGCGGAATGGGGTTAGAGGTTGGAGGGCACAAAGGCGGCGGAGGGGGCGGGGCGGCGCGGTGCTGTAGGGCTCGAGCTCGAGGTTCAGACAAGCCCATCCGACGTGTCTCAATGCGGCCCCACACGTCAGAATGGTTAAAGGAGGAGCCATTCCGACACGGCCCCACTCGTCAGAGTTAACGGTCAAACCATTGACCCGATGGCATCCTCCGTTGTGACCATTTCTGAGGGTTTAGGACAAGGTAATGGGGAAAATTGAGCAAAATTTAAGAGCGTCGGGATGAATGAGTACAACTAAGGAACCAGGGGCATAAGAATAGAAAACCCTAAAAATAACTATTGGGTTGCCTCCCAACAAGTGCTATTGTTTTATGCCCCTAGCTAGGCATAATGCATAGTATCAAGTGTTGTCATCCTTGGTGTCAAGCTCCTCAACTACACAACCATGTTTTCTAGGGAGAGGAGGAGGCTTAATAATAGGACCTCTTATTATGTTTATAAAATTGGGATGCACACTAATCATTTTGAGATCCTCATTTCATTTGATAGGAGTGATACTAGTATTCTTAAGGACATACATAACCTTAGAATTTTTTTCCTTGGGAGGTACTAGCATTAGTTTTAGAGGGAGTGAATGCGGAGCCCATTTTTTCAATTACTTCCTCCATTTTATCAAATTTTTAATGCTATGCTCCACTTTCTCACTAATAATGGTGTCTTTCTCCTTTGATGCTTTGAAACTAATCCCTACCTTTGATCCAAATTGAGTAATATGATTATGAATCTTTTTATCCAACTCCTCAATTTGTTCTTTAGTGGCCATTTTATTTTCAATAATATCTAGCCTTTGCATAGCATGCTCCAAAGTTAGGGTAGTTTCATTGATAATGAGGGGTGGTGACCCTACTAATTTTTCCATGGCTTTGAAAGCATCTGAAGTGTGACTCATTAAGAAATTACCACCGGTAATAGTATCAAGCACAAATCTATACCAAGTAGTAATACCCACATAAAAATTACGAAGCAAGATATTGGGGGATTGCTTATGAGTTGATTTATTTTAAGCATTGCAAAGACTTTCTCCTCCCCTTTGTTTAAAGTTGAGCACATCATTCTCGGGGGTACACAAAACTAATGAAGAACCAGCCATGATAACAAGCAAACAAGTAAACTAGCAAAGATAAATATTTTTGTATTTTTGTTTTTTATAGCAAGCAAATATAACAACAAATAAAAAGTAGAACAGGTGAATGATAATTTGTGAATAGGTACTCGATAGGAATTTGATGATGCTCCCCGGCAACGGCGCAAAAAATCCTTCCTAATACTTGTAAACTGCGTTGGGATTTTCCTCGAAGAGGAGGGAATGATGCAGCAAAGCAAAGGTAAGTATTTCCCTGATTGAGAACCAAGGTTATTGAACCAATAGGAGAACCACACAAATTCCCGTCTTCAGCGCCTACGCACAAAAGAGCAAACACTTGCACCCAACGGGGGCAGGAGGGTTGTCAATCCCCTTGAACTCGTTACTTGAAAGCGATAAGTAGTGATAGATAGATAATTTGATAAATATAAATTGAAAATAAAAAGAAAGTAAATAATGGCAGCAAGGTTTTTAGAGTTTTTGTAAATATAATTGTGAGGAGACCCGGGGGCCATAGTGTTCGCTAGAGGCTTCTTTCTCGAAGAAGGCATACGGTGGGTAAACAAATTACTGTTGGACAATTGATAGAAAAGCGCATAGTTATGCAATCTTTATTCACGGCAATGATCATGTATATAGGGATCATGTCCATAAACAAGTAGACCGACTCCTGCCTGAATCTACTACTATTACTCCACCCATCGACCGCTATCCAGCATGCATCTAGAGTATTAAGTAAAAACCGAGTAATGCTTGGAGGATGATGACATGATGTAGACAAAGTAAATCCAATCAATATGAATAAATTAAACCCCATTGTTTTACCCTTAGTGGCAGCAATACAATACGTGTCATGTCCCTTTCTGTCACTCGGATTGAGCACCGCAAGATTAAACCACTACAACGGTCCACTCCCACTTGAATATAAATCAATCTAGTTGGCCAAACCAAACCGATAGATCGGAGAGCATTACGAAGCTATAACAATCATGCAAATAAAATACTAGCAAGTATTCAATATTTTTTCATGAATAATCTGAACATAAACCCACAATTCATCGGATCCCAACAAACACACCGCAAAAATTGATTACATAAGACAGATCACCACGGGAATCGCAGTGATCTTGGCAATGAAGAACATATATAGAGAGAGAGATAGCCATCTAGTTACTAACTACGGACCCGTAGGTCTGTGGTGAACTACTCACACATCACCATGGGAGCAACAAAGTTGATGTAGAGGCCCTCTGTGATCGATCTCCCCTCCAGCAGGGCACCGGAACAGGGCTCCAGATGGGCACACGGCGGAATAGAGACTTGCGGCGGCGTAAAAAGTGTTTCGGGAGGCTCTCTAGGGTTTTCCAGATATAAGAATATAGGCCAGAGAACAATGCCAGAGGGTCGGGGAGGTGGCCCCAAGCTATCAAGGCGCGACCACCCCCTGGGTGCGCCCTGATGGCTTGGGGGCACCTCGTGTGCCCTGCGGTCTTCCTCCAAAGCTTCCAGGTCTTATTTTGGTCCAGAAAAAATCATCAAAAAGTTTCGGGGTATTTGGACTTCGTTTGTTACAGTATTCCTGAAAAGCCAAAAACACGTAGAAAACAATAACTGGCACTTGGCACCGGGTTAATAGGTTAGTTCTCAAAAATAATGTAAAACAACAAGTAATTTCCTAAAAAGTATCCTAGAATGATAATATAATAGCATGGAACAATAAAAAATTATAGATACGTTGGAGACGTATCAGCATGCGATTAGTACTTTGCTTCGAGAGAGCTAGTATAGGGCACAATAAGTATCCGAGTTCCTTGTTAGTAATGTGAGTTTGTGGACCGCAAACACTCCTACGTTTTCCATATTTTGCTAGCCTCTTCGGTACCGTGCATTGCTTGTTCTCACCTCGAGATTTGGCGCATACTTCACCAGTGCATCCAAACCCCATGATATGATACACTCTATCACACATAAGCCTCATTATATCTTCCTCAAAACAGCCACCATACCTGCCTATCATGGCATTCCCATAGCCATTTCGAGATATATTGCCATGCAACTTCCACCGCTACCGTTCATATGACTTGAGCATTCATAGTCGTTTGGATTTGCATTATCATATAGTTGATATGATATTTAGGGAAAAGCCACCATTCATCATTGTATACATGTTACGCTAGCATCATTGCACATCCTGGTACACTACCAAATGCATTCATGTGTAGTCATATAGTTTTTTCAGTTTGTCAAGTTGTAAGTAAATGGAAGTGTGATGATCATCATTATTATAGTGTTGCCCCTACCTGTGAGGGTATACAAATAAAAAAATAAAAAAGAGGCCAAAAAAAGTGCCCGACAAAAACAAAAAAATGAGAGAAAAAGAGAGAGGGGGCAACACTACTATCCTTTACCACACATGTGCTTCAAAGTAGCACCATGTTCTTCAAATAGAGAGCACTCATGTTTAGTTACTTTCATATACTAGTGGGAATGAATATAAAACTTATCTTGCATATTCCATTAACGGGTTTCCTCAATTGCCCGAGTTCTTCATGAGCAAGAAAGTTAGATGCACACACACTTAGTTTCAGTAGAGAGCTTTCATACACTTATAGCTCCAGTGCATCAAAAGTTGCATGGCAATCCCTACTCCTCACATCGGTATCGATTGAAAGGCATCTCCATAGCCCAATGATCCGCCAAGTTGATGCGGTACTTTCTCAAACTTTTGACTTCCCTTATCAATCCCTACCATCATTCTATTCCACACAAAGTGCTGAAAGTCCATTGCTCATGCTCGGGTATTGAGTGAATTTGAAAAAGGTGAAGCGCGTAAAAAGGTACGCACCAAGTGTTTGGTTAGGCACCGGGGTGATCATGATTTATGATTTTCATTAGGAAGATGGAGTTATGCCATTGCTTACATGATTAAATGACTAGGGGATAACATTCTTCAGTGTTGTTCTTTTGAAATGCGATGATTATTTGCTGGTATTCATCTATATTACCATTTCAATATTTATTAGGTCATCGTTTCTTAGCATTTATACCTACAAGATTACATGATGGACATGTTAGGTAGCATTCAACATAAAAAAATCTTTCACCTACTCGAGGACGAACATGAATTAAGCTTGGGGATGTTGATACGTCTCCAACATATTTATAATTTTTGATTGTTTCGTGCTATTATTTTCTCAACCTTGTATGCGTTATATATCGTTTTATGTCATTTTTGGAACTAACCTATTAACTCGGTGCCCAGTGCCAGTTGCTGTTTTCTGTGTGTTTTTGGCTTTACAAAAAATCTTTACCAAACGGAGTCTAAACGTGACGAAACTTTTTAACGATTTTTTCTGGACCAAAAGAAGACCTAGAAGCTTTGGAGGGAGTCTAGATGCTGCACGAGGAAGACACAAGGGTAGGGGGCGCGCCCTCACCCTTGTGACTCCCTCGTGGGTCCTTTGCACCGCCTCTCTGGCCTATAAATTCACAATTATCCCAAAAACCCTAGGAGACCATCCGAAATAATTTTTCCGCCGCCGCAAGTCTCTATTCCTCCGCGGTTCCATCTAGAGGCCTTTTCCAGTACTCTGCCGGAGGGGGAATCCGTCATGGAGGCCATCTTCATAAACCTTGTTGCCTATCCAATGATGTGTGAGTAGTTCCACCAGGACCTACGGGTCCTTAGCAGTAGCCCATCTCTCTCTCTCTCTCTATGTGTGTGTGTGTGTGTGTCTCATTTGATCTTCAATACAATGATCTGTTCGGAGACCTATTCGATGCACTATGTACGGTGTGTTTGTTGAGATTCGATGAATTGTGAGTTTATGTTCATATTATTCATTGAAAGTAATTGATCCAATCTGAGATTTATTATGTGTGATTTCATTTAGCTATGTATGCTTTCCGATCTATAAGGTTGCTTTGGCCAAGTAGATGAGTAGACTTCAGAGGAGGTGGTGCATAGTAGCAGGTTCAATCTTGCGGTGTCCTCACTCCGTGAGAGGAGGAGTAGCGAGGCACGTGTTTGTATTGTTGCTGCTAAGGATAAAACGACAGGGTCTGAACATATTATTTGATCTTACTTTATCTACATTATGTCATCTTGCTCCAAGCATTACTCTGTTTGTTATGAACTTAATACCATAGATGCATGCTGGATGGCGGTCGATTGGTGGAGTAATACTAGTAGGCGTCAGTAAGTTTAATGGTCCACTTATTAAGGACGTAATGCCTATGTACTGATCATGCCATGAATAACAACATAATTATTTGCTTTTCTATCAATTGCCCAACAGTAATTTGTGCACCCACCGCTACTATGCTCATGAGAGAGATGCCACTAGTGAACGCTATGGCCCCTGGGTCCATTCACCTATTATATATTCCAAAAAAACATATAAAAAATAGTTTCAGTAATTTATTATATATTTTTTATTTATATTTATCTATCCTATACCATCATATTTAATCCTTGCAATTAACGAGTACAAGGGGCTTGACAATCCTCTTTCTCGCGATAAGTACAAGTATTTGATCTTGTGTGTGCATGTACTGTTGATTGTTTGTTTGCGTGGTTTCCTATTGGTTCGATAAACCTTGGATCTTAACTGAGGGAAATACTTTTTGCTGCTTTACTACATTACCCTTGCTCTTCGGGGAAAATCCCAACACCATCACGAGTAGTAAGGCCCATGGGGGCTCCCCCCTAGAGCATGCGGCGGTGGCTTGTGCAAAGACCACATAGCTTCTGGAGCTCTCCTTCAGGCACAAGGAAGTTAGTATTGAAAAAAAACGTGTTAACATTTGAGCCCAATCGGAGTTATGGAACTTTGGGTATAAAATAAATGGTGTTCGTCCAGAAAACAGAACCGAAACAGAGAAGAAACCCTAGAGAAAAAGAAGAGGAGAGATCCAATCTCAGAGGGGCTCCTGCCCCTTGGGGGCCGTGGAGGCCAAGGACCAGAGGGGAACCCTTCTTACATCTATGGGGAAGGCCAAGCAAGAAGAAGAAGGAGGGGGGCTCCCCCCCCTCGCGCGCTTTCCCGGAGGCGCCGGAGCGCCGCCGAGGGAACCATTGTGACAACGATCTACTCCAACAACTTCGTCGCCGTCATCACCAACCCCCCCCCCCCCCCCGGTCTATGCTGCGGTGTAGCCTATATCACCCTGCTATAATTTCTACTTGAACACGGTGCTCTATGCTATGTACTATTATCCAATGAAGTGTTGCACCTCTTTTATGTTTGAGTAGATTCCTTTTGTCCCGTGGGTTAATTGTGGTATGGTATGGTTGATATGAGTTGTATGTAATTTTGGTGTTGTCCTATGGTGCCCGCCGTGTCACGCAAGTGTCTAGGGTTCTCGTTGTAGGGTGTTGCAATATGTTAATGATTTTCTTATAGTGGGTTGCGGGACTTACTAGAAGCCTAAATCCGAGTTCGTGAGTTGTTGCATATGGGATTAAAGGGGAATTTTTACTTAATTCTATGGTTGGGTTTTGCCTTAATAAAGCTTTGGTAGTTGCAGACGTTTGCTAGAGTTCCAATCATAAGAATATGTGATCCAAGTACGGAAAGTATGATAGCCCTCACAAGTATGATGATTATCACTATCATGTCATATTCAAATGCCTAGGGACAATCCTTTTCTCATTGTTCTCCAAAACCCTTTGCTTTATTTGTTTCTTTATTAAAACAACAACTAACTCTTTATTATCTTGCAAAGCTATCTTTTTGTTCTCACAAAATAGTTTTATTTCTTGTTCCAGGTAAAGCGAACTTTTAGTGTGCATAGAGTTGTATCGATGGTCCATAGAACTTGAGATAATATTAATTCTACCTTTAACTCCTTGTTGGGTTCGACACTCTTATTTAACGAAAAGGCTACAACTGATACCCTATACTTGTGAGTTATCAGAGCCTGAGAGGTCACGTTAGTCAGCGCCGCCCTCCCATCTGGTCACGTCACGCGACTTCAATGCGGCCATTGCATGCTCTGGACCGGCATGAATGTGTCAAAAGAAGCGGAGAGTGAGTTGGATGGATGCGAGAGAGATGGGAGTTTTTTGTGTGTGGGTCAGGGTTGTGAGACACTTGCGTGACAGTGGTCCGGACGCCCGCAAATCCCCCCCCCCTCGGTTTGCTTCCAGGTTGCGGTAAAAATGACATTCGTACCACCGAGTGGACCGATATAGGACCGTGTTGGATGAAAAAACACGTCTAGACCATGCAGTACAGACAGTTGCGGGAGATTTGAGGGCTTGCGTTGGAGATGCCCTTACCTGTCGCAAATGTTACCTCACTAGTGGAAAACGGTCTTTAGTCCCGGTTGGCGGATGCCTTTAGTCCCGGTTCGCCGACCGGGACTAATAAATCGAGACTAAAGGCCCCCACCCTTTAGTCCCGGTTGGCCACGACTCGGGACTAAAGCCCTCCACGTGGCCGCGTGCGCAAGCCGGGGGCTGGAGGACCTTTAGTCCCGGTTGGTGTCACCAACCGGGACTAAAGGGTGGTAATTTTTTTGATGGGGTTTAGGGTTTTAGGGGTTTAGGGGTTTATGGTTTATGGTTTACTTTTCCTTTTCATTTTGTGTTTTCCATTCAATTCTTTTTCATTTCAAACATATTTTACACTACTACATACTGTACACGTTATGCATATATAATATAATTTCTCATATGACCATACATATATCATATAATTTCTCGTACGACCATGCATATATATATATATATACAATTTGGTATATACAATTTCTCCTACAGTTTGCAGATCATTACATGCAGGCATTAGGCGTAATGGTATTCTCCTCTTTCATCTATGACCTTCTCCAGCAAAAATCCCACGATTTCCTCTTAAATTGCTCGTAGGCGGTTCTCTGGTAGGAGCCTATCCCGCATCTCTGTCATCTTTAAAGAAGGAGATCAATATGAATATACTAGTTGTGTGTATATATATTAGATCATGATAAAAAAATTGTGAATAGTGTTTACGTACCCGTAGTGCTCTTTGATCTCTACGCCATTCGGTCGTCATGCGAATGTTCTCGCAAACGTAGTATGCACATAAATTCGTCCCCTTTTCTTGTTTCATGCACTATGCGAGAATAGAATTCAATCAGATAACAATCAAGCATGATAATGGTATTGATACTGGAATTAAAGAGGTGCGCGGACCTAGCTAGTACTACTTAATTACCTTGCCCCGTCAGCTTCGGTTTCCAATCACCGACAACCTCTTTGGTGAACCGATTCCAAACCCTGCCCGAAAAAGAAAATGAATAAAGGAGTTATTAATTACTTGATACCAGGAAATGAATGGAAGAGGCCGATACTGATTGCAATTACTTGTCGAGCATCGACTTGATGCTTCTATACTATTCCTGGTCTTTACCTAATGAGTCAAAGATTACAACAGTTCCAGCGTCAACTTTAATGTCTAGCAGGATCCAGTGGAACCTGCGCACACACTTATATAAGCAGGCATGCATAACTCAACTACACTTAACATCGAGTAAGCAAAATAGAATTTGTAGTACAAGACAGTAACACTCACTGGAAGTTGTAAGGAAATAGTATATGTTATTTGGTATTTTGTTCCTTCAAAAACATTAGCAAGTTATCCTCTGTTTCAATGGTGAAGTCCCTTATCACCACTTCGTGAATGATATATAGGTCAATGAACCCAATGTCAAAGATTCCCTGTTTTCAGCATTCGAGAATCTTCATTCTGCATAATAGCGTACAAAAGAATATAGTGAGGATAATTACAGGCAGTGAACGAGCTGAGCTAGAGACTTAAATTACAGAAAGAAATCACTTACAGACAATAGCAACCGACGATGGATTTGTCGAGTGCGTCTAGATTGTATAATTGAAAAAATTCTGAAAGCTCAATCATCATCAATGATTCAGTGAAGAAATGCTCTTTCTTGACCCTCACCCTGAGCATCTGTCGCCCCTGCTTTACTTCTGTCATGTACCACTCATGCAATCTTCGCATTTGTGTTGATAGAAGCAGGACCTGCTCAGGTCTGACCAGAGGGTTCTCGGGGACATATTTCCATGCTAATTCAGCCATGGGGAATTCCTCGGTGCCTCGGAGTTGTTCAACACTGCAACCAAATTCTTTAGCAATGTCGGTCGTTACCTTATCGGTACTCACCTTAAGCGGGGGGATCGACTGCACTACCTGTTCTCCGAGCTGGGGAACTGTTTTCCCACTTTTATTACCACTTGTATTTGTCGACGAGCTTCGCACTTGTTCATGATATGACTTGGTAATAGAGCGTTCATAGTCTGAAGGCCTATTCTGTACATGTGCCGGGGGTCGCTCTAGAAGTTCCACAAAGTGCTCTATGATTTTCTCCGGTATTTTCTCCTTTGGCGGTGGGGGCGGCTTCGGTGCAAAATGGGCCTTCACTTGGGCAGCCACGATCGCAGCGTTTTCCTCATCATTCATCTCGTAAGCAAACTTCTTTTTCGTAGGAGGCTCGGGTTTCTTCTTTGGTGCTCTCTTCCGCTTTAGGCCCAGCTACTGGGACATAAGGGGTGGAGTCGGCTGACGCGGCATAGATCGATATGGCGGACTCGCGCTGGGCTCCGTCTCGAGGTGGGGTGGAGTCGGCTGACGCGGCGGATTTAGAGGTGTATTGCTAGGAGGAGTCGGTGGCCTTGGCACCGAGTTTGGAAACACGATGCATTCCTTTCTCCATACAATGACACCACATATGACTTCTCCCAGTGTCCGCTCCCCTTCACCTCCAGGGAAGTCAAGCTCGAGTGAGGCATATCCCGACATAACTTCATCCACCCCGACACGAGCATAGTCAGCTGGAATCGGATTGCCATGGATGGTTGCTTCAGGTGCATTCGGTAAAGCAAAGCCGACCGCCACCTTCATGGATATGTTCATCAATTTCATGTGTAGCTCACAACTTGTCCTATCTTCGATATCATCCACGGGGAAGCGAGCCAGCAGTGCATCATCGGCAGGGACCCCCATGGAACCCATGCTGCTTTTCTGCAAAGACGGGACGGTACTATCCAATGGTGGATCTGCAGCTTGCTCCTGCCGCGTAGACAGAATTTGCTGGCTAATGGTGGCCAGTTGCTCATCATGCCGCTTACACATGCTTTCCAACTCCGCGTTCTTTCTTTCTAAATTTTGAAGCCGGTCTGCATCCTGCTTCTTTTTTCTCTGACGGCTTCTGTAAGTGTCGTTCCAGTCCGCAAACCCATGAACCCACGGAACAACGCCTTTGCCTCATGTTCGTCCTTCGTGTTCAGGATTCCCGAGGGTGCGTGTAAGCTCGTCGTTCTCTCTCTTGGGGATGTACACCCCCTTTTGAGCATCATCTATTGCTTTAAGTAAAGCCTTCGAGGCTTCTTTAAGAGATGTCTATTCAATAATCTCCCCAGTTTTTGGATCCAACTTTCCCCCATGCGCATAAAACCATGTCCTGGCCCTCTTGGGCCAATCCCGTGTTTTTGGAATGACCCCTTGAGCAAGCATCTGGGCCTCAGATAAATCCCACTTAGGCATGCCTGTCTTGTAGCCACCTGCCCCCAGAACATGGTGATACTTTTTTTGTCAGCATTTATCTTATTTTTCCTCGATCTTTCCTTAGCTTCATCCGATTCCTTGTACTTCACAAATTTGTCCCAGTGATCTTTTACCTTCTCAAGTGCTCCAGTGAATTCTGGAGTCTTCCTTTCTGCCTTGACGTATTCGGTGTATAATCTTTTCTTCCAGGTCTAGAATTGTGTGGCCATCTTCTTAAGAGCCCACTTCTTGACCTTCAACCAATCGCCATATGTGAAACCCTCTAGTAGGTTGAAATGTGATATTAGCGCTTCCCAAAGACCATCTTTCGCTCTTTCATCGACATAAGAAACTCCTCGACCTTCCTTTGGCTTATTCCATTCTCGAACGGTGATCGGGATGGTGTCCCTAACAATAACTCCGCATTGATTTATAAATTTACGGGCATTGCCTAAAGGAGCAATCGATTCGCCATCTAATTTGAATCCATCGATGTTGTACTTTATGCCATCAGGCAACTTTTTGGCCTGGCCTCGTACTGCTCTGCTTGTAGAAGATTTGCTCGAACCGGAGGGCTAAAAGAAGAAAGATTCGTTAATATATATATACAAATCAATTAGTACATCTAATGATCACCAGAGGCCTAATATATATACCTCGCCGGACTTTGTTAATTGGAGAAAATTTTCTTCGCCATCATTGTTTGTTTCCCCTTTGTCTCTTGGTTCTTCCTCAATTCCCTCACCGGATGCTTTAAGATATTGTGAGCCATCATCTACTTCTTCATTCTCTTCGTTTCGAGGGGAGCGTATCATGTCAAACATGATATCCTTTTGATCATGGTCTTTGTCGCTATCGTCCATAGCTTAACTAATCCAGAAGAAAGATAAAACAATTAGAATGCATTCAATAACCAAAAACTAAATCATAGTATCAAGAAGAACAATACCAGAGATGCAATCAATACACAGCAATGCAACAATATGATCATATAATATCACTAATACATCGTCTCGAATAATCCAGTTAATGCATCATCGAATATTATCACTAATACATCTCGAATATTATCATATAATATCACTAATACAGATTGAATATTATCGAATAATCTAGTTGACTCACGGTTCCTGAGCTGCGGGCGGTGGACACCCAAAGAGAAGGAACCATCACAGGATCATAACTCGGGTGAGATCCCTGAAGAACCTACCAGGTATTGGAGAACCTGACGTCCAACGCAACCATGTAGCGACAGACATGCTCGTCCTCCTCCCTGACACGACGACGTACCACCTCCGCGGGGGCCGGCTCCCTCCGCACCGATAGTGGCCCACGCGACCGCCACCAAAGAAGCTCCGGGTCGACGACGAGACCCCGATTCCTCACCAAGCTGTGCGCCCCGGAAGGTAGCACCTCCTAGTGCCAGCCCGGCGGAGCCCAGTCCCGGACATGGCGCCTCTCAAGGATGTCGCCACCGATTCGATGACGAGGATGCGGGCCAGGCATCGTCGATGTCGAGAACAAATTCCTATGAAAACATTTTCTTATCGTTTAATGTTTTACATTATGGTTCGAGGGTAAAAGGGCAACCACCCTCGGCCCTGAGGGGATGAGGGCCAAAAACACTAAATTATATCATTAACCACCATACTATTACCCATTAGGTTAAAAGATCACAAATTTTGATTTAAATTTTGAAAGACCGATAGCTAGACTAGATAAATCCAAACACATTACATAAGTGCATATCAAATAATCAAATAAGTACACAAATATAATTTAATTAATTTTTATTTTTACATATATACAACTTATCTACAACTAGAACTTTAGCACAAATAAAACTTTAGCACAACTAGAACTTTTACAACTAGAAATTTTATAACTAAAACAACTAAAACAACTAGAAATTATACAACTAGAAATTTTACAACTAAAACAACTAGAAATTTTACAACTAAAACAACTAGAAATTTTACAACTAAATCATGATATGAACGGCGGCGGCGGTCCTGAGCGGCGGCAGCGGGTCCTGAGCGGCAGCAGCGGGGGTTGGTGGCACACCCGCATGACCAAATGGTCACCGGAGCGTTGCTGGCAACGAGCCTGAGTGGCGGCGGCTTCGGTCATGGCGGCTAATACGGCAGCGGCACGAAATCGACGGTGGATGGCGGCGGCAGAGGCGGAGGGGGAGGACGGCGGCGAGCGGCGCGGGGGGGAGGTGGGGCCGACGAGGACATGCGGAGGCGGAGGGGGAGGACGGCGGCGAGCGGCGCGGGGGAGGGAGGCGGGGCTGACGAGGACATGCGGAGGCGGTGGGGGAGAGGGGAGCCTTATCGGCGTTGCCGAGGAGAGGGGCGGCGACGGCGACGGAGGAGACCAGCGAGGAGCTGTGAGGAGAGGGGCGGCGATGGAGGAGACCGGCGAGGAGCGGCGACGACGTCGGGGCGATTTTTGGGTAGCGTGGCGGCGTCGAAGTGCTCCTTCTCCCGAGCGGTGGCTCGCACCGGGAGAAGAAGCAGTTTATATAGGGGGCACCCTTTAGTACCGGTTCCTGGCTGGAACCGGGACTAAAGGTCCTTTAGTCCCGGCTCCAGCCACCAGCCGGAACTAAAGGGTGGGTGCCTGGCCCACTGGCAGGCACCTTTAGTCCCGGTTGGTCTCACCAACCGGGACTAAAGGTCCTTTTCGGCGGCCCAAATTCCACGCGGGAAGTGACCTTTAGTCCTGGTTGGCGAGACCAACCGGGACTAAAGGTTGATTTTCTCTTTTTTTATTTTCTTTTTCTAAACAGAACAATTTTTTTCTTCTGTTTTTTGATTTTGAATAACTGTTAGAATATTTAGAGTTTTTGAATGAATCTTTTTGCTTTAGGTCAAAAAAATATAAACTTTCTGTTAGTACCAGTAGTTTTCAAATTTGAATAGTTTAAATTTGAATTCTTTGAAATTTGTGTGAATCACTAGTTTGTGAATAACTTTAGTTTAAAAATAGATTTTTGAGTGATTCTTTTTCCTGCTGTTTAATATTAGTATGTTTTATCAGTATGTTCAATTTGGGAATTTTTAGGATATTTTAAATAGGTGTTTTAATCAAAAACAGATTCTATTTAACTCTTTTAGTTTTATACCTTTTTTCCTTTGTTTCTGTTTTTAGGAATTTTTAGGATATTTTAGTTTCTGTTTTCTTGTTATTGTTTTGCCAAATTATATTATGTTTCTGTTCTTCAACATGAGGAGTTTTAATTTTCATTTTGAAAAATTAGTTGAGAGATTCAATTTTACAGAATGAAATTAATTCTTGTAAAATGCATAACAATTTGAAAACTAAACCAAATGAGTTGGACATAATTGCATTGATTAACTCCTCACAAATCATGTTTCAAATGCCAAAATGCCCTAGCTCTTACAAAGATTCTCTCTGGTTTGTCCGAAGTGGGACTTTCCAGCTATAAGTCCGGAAACTCACTAGAGAAAAGGGATGACGGTGAAGCCGGTCACATCCCAGAGTGTGATCCTGGGGTATAAAACTTTTTCTTCGCGTGTGTCCCTTGCTTATGATTGCGCCGTAACCATGGAGAATCTTCATCATTTAACAGGATGTCAGTCTTCACCCCGAAGGGAGGAATTTCATCAAACTTCTCATAATCTTCTGACATGTCTGTCTTGTCCTCCACTTCCACGATGTTTCTTTTCCCTGAAAGAACTATGTGGCGCTTTGGCTCATCGTATGATGTATTTGCTTCCTTATGTTTTCTTTTTCTCGGTTTGCTAGACATGTCCTTCACATAGAAAACAGGTGCCACATCATTGGCTAGGATGAATGGTTCCTTTGTGTACCCAAGATTGTTGAGATCCACTGTTGTCATTCCGTACTGTGGGTCTACCTTAACCCCTGTCAGATTGACCCATTTGCACCGAAACAAAGGGATCTTAAAATCACGTCCACTGTCAAGTTCCCATATCTCCTCTATGTAACCATAATATGTGTCATTTTTCCTATTGTTGTTTGTTGCATCAAAGCGGACACCACTGTTTTGGTTGGTGATCTTTTTATCTTGGGCGGTCGTGTAAAATGTATTCCCATGTATCTCATACCCTTGGAAAGTCAATACTGTCGAAGATGGTGTCTTGGCCAAAGAGTACAGCTCATCTCCAATAGTGGTGTTATTCATGAGATGTGTTTGCAACCAACCGTCGAAAGTCGCCATGTGTGTACATTTAATCCAGGGGTCAGACTGCTCCGGGTTCTTGGAGTGTACAATATCCATGTGTTCCTCGATATAAGGAGACACCAAGGTGGAATTTTGTAGAACTGTGTAGTGTGCTTGAGTGAAAGAATGCCCGTCCATACATATTACTGCTTTCTTTCCTAGCGTGCCTTTTCCACTCAGTCTCCCCTCATGCCACGATTCAGGAACACCAATCGGCTTAAGGTCAGGAATAAAGTTAACACAAAACTCAATAACCTCCTCTGTTTCATGGCCCTTGGAGATGCTTCCTTCTGGCCTAGCACGGTTATGAACATATTTCTTTAAGCTCCCATGAACCTCTCAAAGGGGAACATATTGTGTAGAAATACAGGACCCAGAATGCTAATCTCTTCGACCAGGTGAACTAGGATGTGCGTCATAATATTGAAGAAGGATGGTGGGAACACCAACTCAAAACTGACAAGACATTGGACCAAATCATTCTGTAACCTTGGTAGGATTTCTGGATCGATTACCTTCTGAGAAATTGCATTGAGGAACGCACATAGCTTCACAATGGCTAATCGAACATTTTCCGGTAGAAGCCCCCTCAATGCAACCGGAAGTAATTGCGTCATGATCATGTGACAGTCATGAGACTTTAGGTTTTGGAATTTTTTCTCTGCCATATTTATTATTCCCTTTATATTTGACGAGAAGCCAGACGGGACCTTCATACTGAGCAGGCATTCAAAAAAGATTTTCTTCTCTTTTTTGGTAAGAGCGTAGCTGGCAGGACCTTGATACTGCTTTGGATGCATGCTGTCTTTTTCGTTCATACGTTGCTGGTCCTGCCGTGCCTGCGGTGTATCTTTTGTCTTCCCATACACGCCCAAGAAGCCTAGCAGGTTCACGCAACGATTCTTCGTCACGTGCATCACGTCGATTGCAGAGCGGACCTCTAGGACTTTCCAATAGGGTAGCTCCCAAAATATAGATTTCTTCTTCCACATGGGGGCGTGTCTGTTAGCGTCATTCGGAACAGATTGACCGCCAGGACCCTTTCCAAAGATTACTTTTAAATCCTTGACCATATCAAGTATATCATCACCAGTACGGTGGCCAGGCTTCTTCCGGTGATCTGCCTCACCTTTGAAATGCTTGCCTTTCTTTCTGAAGAGATGCTTGATCGGAAGAAATCGACGATGTCCCAGGTACACAACCTTCTTACATTTATCCAAATATATACCTTCACTCTCATCTAAACAGTGTGTGCATGCATTGTATCCCTTGTTTGTCTGTCCTAAAAGGTTACTAAGAGCATGCCAATCATTGATGGTTACAAACAGCAACGCTCGTAGGTCAAATTCCTCATGTTTGTGCTCATCCCACACACGTACACCTTTTAAATCCCACAACTATAAAAGTTCTTCAACTAATGGCCTTAGGTACACATCAATGTCATTGCTAGGTTGCTTAGGGCCTTGGATGAGCACTGACATCATGATGGACTTCCGCTTCATGCACAACCAAGGAGGAAGGTTATAGATACATAGAGTCACATGCTAGGTGCTATGATTGATGCTCTGCTCCCCAAAAGGATTAATGCCATCTGCACTTATACCAAACCATAAGTTCCTTGCGTCATATGCAAAATCCGGCCACTCTCTCTCTCGATTTTTCTCCACTGCGACCCATCAGCGGGTACTCTCAACATCCCGTCTTTCTTACGGTCTTCTTTGTGCCATCGCAACAACTTGGCATGCTCTTTATTTTGGAACAAACGTTTCAACCGTGGTATTATAGGAGCATACCACATCACCTTGGCACGAATCCTCTTCCTGGGGCGCTCACCCTCAACATCACCAGGGTCATCGCGGCTGATCTTATAGCGCAATGCACCGCATACCGGGCATGCATTCAAATTCTCGTACTCACCGCTAGAGGATGCAGTCATTAGGGCATGCATGTATTTTCTACACCTTTAATCCTAGAGGGCAGACAGCCTTCTTTGCTTCGTACGTATTGTCGGGCAATTCGTTGTCCTTTGGAAGCATATTCTTTAACATTTTCAGCAATTTTTCAAATCCCTTGTCACATACACCATTCTCTCCCTTCCATTGCAGCAATTACAGTGTGGTACCCAGCCTTTTCTTGTCATCTTCGCAATTTGGGTACAACAATTTTTGGTGATCCTCTAACATGCGCTACAACATCAACTTCTCCTTTTCACTGCGCAGTTTCTCTTTGCATCAGCAATGGCCCGACCAAGATCATCAGCGGGCTCATCTGATGCCTCTTCTTCAGCTTCTTCCTCCATTGCAGTACCATCGTATTCAGGGAACCCAGGATAGTTGTCATCATCCTCTTCTTCTTCATTGTCTTCCATTATAACCCCTCTTTCTCCGTGCTTGGTCCAATAGTTATAGCCAGACATGAAACCTGACTGGAGTAGGTGGATGTGAAGGACATTTAAGGTAGAGTAATTCCTATCATTCTTACAGACAGCACATGGACAACACATAAAACCTTCCCGCTTGTTTGCCTCAGCCGCACGCAGAAAACTATGCACGCCATTAATGAATTGGGGAGAGCGTCGGTCATCGTACATCCATTGCCGACTCATCTTCATTACACAACATCGAAGTGACCAAATTAATACAAGTTCATACATAAAGTTCATACACACTTATTCTCATACACTACTACAGAATGGTCCAAAGACGACACATCAATCAGAGACCCTTCGTGGAAACTGTGTGCGATCCATCAATCGCAAATGGTATAGTTCAAGCTCCGTCGCTAATGACACAAACTGTGTGTGATGGCGGATCCATCAAATACAATTCAGAAAATAGTTGCGTGTGTGATGCTGGACATACCGTTGGTGCTTATGAACTGTTTGCGATTAGACAAGATAACACAAATGGTTCTCAAAATACATATGTGTGTGAAGTACGGCATACAGTTCATTCAGACAAACTATTTGCGTTGATCGAGCTAGAACACAAATGAGTTACCATAACAAGGTGTGTGTGATACCAGGCAAACTGTTCATTCATCAGAATTGTGTGGGAAGACCAATAATAACCCAAATGATTCATACTAACAAGCTGTGTGGGTTGTTGGCAGACGGTTGCTGCCAAACAATTGTCAGCGATGGATGAAATCATTACCGACGCTTCCTTGGGAAGTGTCGTTTGCCTGATTAATATCGCAGACGTTTATAATTATGACCCGTGTGCCTGCGCATCACCCCGTCCTCCTCTCTCGCGTCTTGTCACCGCGTTGCCGCCCGAGGATTCCAGTGCACGCTTCGGCACCGCTTTTGGCCACGCGTCCGCTCGATGAGCCTGTTCCGGCGCACATCCGTGCAGGTTCCCGCGCACAAAACCGTCCTACAGCTCTAGCTTCCTGGCCGGCTCGGTGAAATCCCCAATGCTTGCCGGCCTGCTATATAAACCCTCACGGCCGGTGACTCCACATTGCCTTCATCCCCTCCCTCCCCGTAGCTTGTCTAGTTTGATTCTCCCTCAATCGCCAATGGCACCGGCCGTTCTTCGTTGCCCAGCCACTCCGCCAGAGGACAGCTCCAGCTGGGCTTCACTGCGTCGGCGCGGCAGTCCTTTGAAGCGTGTGGTGCACGTGGCATCCCTGGTGGGTGTGCGCATGCCACCAACTACACGCTCAACCATCGCTGCCCGAAGGCAGCTGCTGTCGGTGGCCGTCGTGGCCGCCAACACGCCGGCAGCCGTCGGGGCCGCCACCCCACCGCCGTCCGTCTTTGCCACGACCCCGTCGTCAGGCGGCGGGGTCATCACCCGCTCCGCCACCAAGGCTCGAATGCGGGAGGCGGAGGCCGCCGAGCTTCTTCGTCGCAACCCTTGCACGCTACATCTACTTCCTAGAGAAGGAGGTGGAGCTCCAGGTCGCGCACGCAAAGAAGCTCACCGACGCCGTGGCCGCAGGAGAAGCCGCAGCGGCGGCGCGGAATGCGGAGATCTACACCAAGTCTCGTCGCTTTGAGGAGGGGCGTCTTGAGCGCCGGAGGGCAGCACTGGCATGCAACGGACACGACTCCAGCAACTCGTCGGCAGGCTCCTCCTCCACTTGCTTTTACTGAGCGCGCTCGATTCTGCTGGAAGTGGTACAAAGCCCCTCCGTAGTACTAGTATTTAGGGGCTATTTTGTTCAGTTCATCTAACTATAGATATGGTTGAACTGTACCACGTACTTTAAATTAGCTAGTACATATAGTTGAACTAGCTATTTCAGTACGTGGTTGGCAACAATTGGGGAAAAGTTTGTTCGATTCAGCTGTCGAGTTGAACTATTTTGTACAAAGACCAATGGTTAATCTATGAATGAAATACATGTTTGCTGAATTTCAGTTGCAAAAGTGCACCGTAATAGTGATTTTGTTCCTGCGAAATTCGACAAATGTCAGTGCTACAATGTTGACAAATGCCAATGTTACTAGATCAACAGATGCCAATGCTTCCGATTTGACACATGGCAATTTACCCAATATGATAGATGCAAATCTTCCTGGATTGTCTGTACTAGGCACACGGGCCATATTAGAGAAACGTTTGCGATGACGCATTGCACCAATCCTGCGTGCTAATATTTTCACTTGGCTTACGGACAAAGGAAAGATAGCTGTCGATCTGTATACGGGTATTCAACCTGAATTGTTTGTGATGAGTGTTTATTAAGAAAAAACGATGATGGTTTTTTGTTTGCTATGTGAATTCAGAGATAAATACTTAGTTCATCAAACCATAGATTTCATTCAGTCAAGCTTTGACTTTACATTCATACAATCGAGATACAATATAAAGAAAACTAGTTGCGGCGGCGGTGGCTGCGGCGTCCTGCGGCGGCATTCTCGTGCTCCGGGGCGAAGTTGTACAGTTCTTCAAACGGGACCAGAATGTTATGGACTTCACAATCAAAGAGTCGGTCGTCGCGTGATCGACGGGCGCGGGGCCGGGGGGCGGCGACTAGCGGCGCTGCGAGGAAGCTGTCGATGGCAGCGTCCCAATCCACTGAGGGGCCCGTGACGGGTGCAGGCGCGCGCACGGGGTCAGGCGCCGTGGGTGCAGGCACGCGCACTGGTACCGGTGTGGCGTGTGCAGGGGCACGCACGAGCACGGGCGAGGGAGGAGGCGCTGGCTCTTGCACATACACGAGCTCGCGCGGGTCCGCGGGGACCTCCCTGACGCCCGCGGTTTCCAGCGCTGCGACGATGCTCGGCGACCAGCCCGTCAATGCCACGGGGATGGTTGCTGGCGAGTGCGTCGGGGCAGCATCCGCTACGGCATGTAGCTCTTCCAGGGCCATGTCCATGGCGTCCCATTCGTCTTTATGTTCTATCTCTTCTGGCTCGGTGTCAACTTCACCAAACCGGAAGACTAGTGGCATATGATCCTTGTGCACCATGGCGTAGGTCGTCGTGGAGGTCTGAATGATGGAGGGGAATGGGAGGCGAAGATGTAGAGAGGATTGTGAGTGAGTGGGCAGTAAAGCCGCCTATTAAACAGTGGCTCGGGCGCCATTGATGGACAGGTTGGAAGCGAGGAGGGCGGATACGGTGGTCAAAGGGCCTGGAAGAGCTTCCCATTCGCTTCCCGGTGAGCCTGCGGCATACAACCCGCACGCCTCCCGGTGAGCCTGCACAGCGGAGGCCAGCTCGCACGCCTCCTGTCAACTCTAGCAGCTGCTCGCACGACACCTCCTAAGCCCTAGCCAATAGAAGAGTGCGACGCTTGGCAGCATGTAAGGGCAGTAGAACGCCCACGGTTTAAAAATAATGCAACCGTTTCCGTGAAAACATGACAGTTCTTTTTTTCCAAAAAGATTTTGTTAGCTATTAATGTGTCCGTCTTTTTCCAAAATGGACACGAAAAATACCACATCATATTTGTGCTATATCATGACGCCATGCCCAATTTCTTGAATTTTGTGTCAGTTCTAGATTTACTATGATTTAACGTAATATTCTCAATGTTGGCTCTAAAAGAAAATATACATTAAAAACGAGTCTCAAATAGGAAAACAAAATGATATGACGCCTTTATGTGCCATGTTCATGACAGCAAGCCAAGTTTCATGAATCTTCTGACGAGTTTTTTTATTTACATGATTTAAAACCCGAGTTTCTCAATGTTTCTCTCGCCTAGCCAAGACCCCGAGATGATTGAAATTCATTCCCATATCTTGCATGGGACCTAAAGATGCATGCACACTAATATGGTTTTCTAACCATTTTGATGCACTGGACCTTGTGTTAGTAGTTCAAATTTGAATTATGCATATTAAATAATGCATATAAAAGTCAATTAATGTATAAAAAGTCCAAATGAACCATGTATAATTTCATATTTTGGCACGACACTCATTTTGGTATATGTTGCCTCTGGAAATATATAGTTCAAGATGAGAAGGTGCAGCGGATGTCGATTCGCCCACAAAAGGTGACGTGTTCCATATCGAAACCACAAAAGCTTCCCGTGAGAAGCTTAGGTTTGTTAGAGGCTGTGCCAAAACTTGTCCCAAATTGGATATTATTTTACTGGGGCACATATGAGCCATGCATGTCATGACACCATGCCAAGTTTCATGACTTTTCTCATGAGTTTTTGATTTATACATGATTTAAAACCTGAGTTTCTCAATGTATGTGTGCCCGAGCCAAGACCGTGTGAGATGTTTGAAATTCATTCCCATATCTTGCATGGGATCCTAAAGATGCATGTACACTTATATTATTTTCAACCCATTTTGATGCACCAGACCTTGTGATTGTAGTTCAAATTTGAATTATACATGTTAAATAATGCATATAAAAGTCAATTAATGTATAAAAAGGCCAAACGAACCATGTTTATTTTTCATATTTTTGGAACGACACTCATTTTGGTATATGTTGCCTCTAGAAATATATAGTTCAAGACGAGAAGATGCAACGGATGTCGATTCGCCCACATAATGTGACGCGTTCCATATCAAAACCACAAAAGCTTCCCGTGAGAAGCTCAGGTTTGTAAGGGGCTTGTTGCAAAACTTGTCCCAAATCGGACATTTTTTCACCAGGGCGCGTATGAGCCATGTCATGACACCATGCCAAGTTCCATGAAATTATGACGAGTTTTTGATTTATACATGAATGTAAAACCAAGCTTCTCAATGTATGTGGCCGAGCCAAGACCTCGAGATGTTTGAAATCCATTCACATATCTTGCATGGGGCCCAAAGTAGCCATGGACACTTATATGTTTTTTTAAACCATTTTGATGCACCAGACCTTGTGGTTTTGTTCAAATTTTAATTATCCACATTAAATGCCTAGAGAGCTCAATTAACGTATGAAGATGCAAAAAGAACCCTAAATAATTCCATATTATAGCAAGACACTCTTACTGGTCTATGTTGCCTCTAACAAAAGTTCAAGGCGAGAAGATGAGCGGATGTCGTTTTGCCCACGTAATTAAGGTGACGTGTTCCTTATCAGAACCACAAAGCTTGCAGTGAGAAGCTCCGGTTTTGTAAGGGACTTGTGCCTATAATTGTGCCAAGTTGGACAATTTTTTTCAATGGCACATATGTGCCATGTCATGACAACATGCCAAGTTTTTAGAATTTCTAACACGTTTTGGATTTACAATAATTTAAAAACCAAGTTTCTCAATGTTTGAGGCCGAGCCAAGACCCCGATATGTTTGAAATTCATTCTCATTTCTTGCCCGTGACCTAAAGATGAAGCCATGGACACTAATATTATTTTCATCCCATTTTGACGCACCGGACATTGGGACGATAGTTCAAATTTGAATTATACACATTAAATGCCTAGAAAACTCAATTACTGCATAAAAATGCCAAACGGACCCTGAATAATTCCATATTTTAGCACGACCCACCTATTGGTAAGTGTTCACTGCAGATAAATCTTATTGCAATCCAAACACCGTCCTTTGTCGAAGTAACCTAATTTTTTGTTTTAAAACATTTTGAAAATCAAGTCTTTCACAAACAGTTCAAGTTCATGAATCGTGTGTGATGCAGTACAAAACATCTTGGGCCAATCCTCATAAAGTCATAATGCATGGCTTAGGACGGAAGCTTCGTCGGCTACAGTACACCGCTGGCCAGTTTACCGCACGGACTCCCAGAGCATTTTACTTTTCAATCGTCGCCGGTGAAAGATGGGGACGTGGATCCCCGTCACGAGGGAAACTTCGGTAACCCACTCCAGCCCGAGCGCGGCCGCATCAACCATGAGCGCGCTCTCAAGATGCTTGAATGCGGCCACTTCCTCCGACAGGGCGGCTGCAGCAACCGAAAGGGCAGCTGCTGCAGCTGAGAGGGTGACAGCAACAACCGCGACGGGGATAGCAAATGGCGAGAATGGCACATCAGCTGTCAGTTTCTCGGCGGTCGCCATAGCCCTGATGGCGGACGCCCAGTCCCATCTCGAGGCCGCCCACGCCCATCTCGTGTCGGTCACTGCACAAATCACATCTGCCTTCTCCGACACCAGTCGACAACCCACGTCCGATGAGTTGGTAATCGCTGAGTGTGCTCGAGCAGGCATCCGTTCGTCGGTGGCTTCCCTAGCCAAGATTGTGGCCGTCCATGCCCGGAGCAAGGCCGCCCACACCCGGCTCCTGGCGGCCTTATCCAAAGAGATGGTGGAGGAAGACTGCGAGGTGCTGGAGTATGTGGCAACGGATCCGATGGATTTCCTCACCTCGGAGATCATCGAGCGGGAGCCGGTCATCGAGGAGGTGGCGGAGATCGACGAATGCCAGGCGGAATATTAGTCTCTGTCTAGCGCGATGGTCTTTTGTTAGAGTAATGTTTAGGTCAACTAACTAATGTTTATTAGTTGCTCGATTAAGTAAGTGCGGGCAGTGTTGTAGGCTCTTTTGTGTAGTACTCAAATTTGCAAGTGTTGTTTAATTAAGCAATGGCGTCGATGACCAATGTAACGAGGGAAATTCGGACCAAAATTTGCCGCCGTATCCCCATTTTCTCTTCCAAATGAAAATGAAGTGCAAGTACCGTGTGCAATGTAGTATCCGATATCTTACGCCAGAAGCTTGGAGACCAAAATTTCCACGTTCAGTCTCATCACACACGGGATTAACTATAGGATTCGTTTGTGCTGTTGAATATCTCACACAGTTATGGTAAAGGGATTGTGTCCAATGTGACTGTGCGCACTACTTTTTTGCCGCACCGAACGAAATTTTGGGCTGCCGCGCAAATATCTACCTCCCCCGCCCCTCGTACCAACCAAAAGCCACACCCCCTGCTTCCCCCTTCCTTTCCTAAGTTCAAACCTGCATAGCTTGCGTGCAGCGCCGCCTCCTCGCCAGCGACGCTCCTTCCTGCTGCTCGCCCTCCTCCATCTAGTCAGGTAATCCACACCTTCCCCACACCCCTCCCCCTCCAGCCCCTCCTCCTCCATTCCACATGCCCCGACCGCCGGCGTGACACATTCCACAAAAATCACCGGCCCACCCCCCACATAACTGCCGCCGAAAGACATGGTGCACCCAGTATAGCCAGGATCTCAAGGAGCACCTGGCAGCGGCGAAGCAAATCGCGACCGCATGCGCGGATGAGGCCGCGATGGCTGCCATGCGTGCCGACCCCCGGATTTTGGAGTAGCACATCGCCGTCGAGGCCACCGTCGACGCCTCGCACGCGGACGCCACCACGCGGTTGTCTGCTATGAGCAACAACTCGGTGTGTTTTCTCGAGAGATCCGCTTTTGCCTTTGACGACGACTACGAGTTGTTTTCTCAACGTGCCCGTGCTTTCGTCAACTCCAGAGCCGGCAGGTTGGTGCCCGGACAGGCCGAGGCCACTCACCACTACGAGGAGGGCACCCACAATGTGGAGCCCTCACCCTCTTCCAAGCCCATCGTTATCGATATCTCCGACAATGAGGAATGGCTTGTTTTTTAGCTTAATTACTAATGACCCGTGTTTAGGTAGCTACGCCTGTTAAGCATGTTTGCTTTACCTGTTGCATGTGCTGCTCCTGACTTTCCTTAAGAAATTCTAGTGAAATATGCAAGTAATGCTACTATGCAATCTGACCTTCTAGTATATTCTATTGCAATGTGATGCTCAGTTAACTATTTGGTTCATTTGTTTTGGTGATCATCTGCAATGTGATGTTCGATTATTGTTGGTACAATTTTGTATTGTTATGCATGTGAAACATACAAATGCTATATTTCATAGTTCTTAGCACGCTTGGCTTTTCCATGTGGCTTGAATTAATATGTTGGATCTGCAATGCATTTATTTTTCATTAACATATTTTACTGATAGCACGCCAAATCTCACTTAAAACCTGATCAATATATCTTAAATGCGTTACAGGGGGAACAATGGGAGACACTGAAGTTTACCATCGAGGTTTGCACTTTCATGATCCTTTGGCTAATTGTACATTATTGTGCAATTGCAGGAACCATTCTAATATTTAGGTTTCTAATAATAATTTGGTCTTGCACATGTAGGTCCTGTTGTAAGAGGTTTAGACCCACTGTTCGACCCATTTTGCATGTGGGGAAATGATGTGTTCATGAATATCAGTCAAATCAAGAAACTCAGAAAGATTGTTAAGATAAAGAAACTTGCGACGAAAAACAACAAGCTGTTTGTCTGACAATGAATAAGACATCAGTGAACTATAGGATGGTACTATTGCTTTTACCTTGTCTTTTTTCCCTTTGTGACATTACAATTTTTCAAAACGAAATTTATGCATATCTTTGTTTGCAGTCCTTTCCAAAGCAGTTCATCGATGAGTATGTCTCAAACCACCTGTATGGTCAAGAGGCGAGGAAGGTATTCATACAGCACCCACAGTATAATCTTGAAGTCTTCCTCAAGAGGATGAAGGATGGGCGCGCAACCATCCATAGGCACTGGCATAAAGTTGCAAGGACCTTCGACATCAGCGAAGGCTCAATATTTGCCTTCCGCTTCAACAGTTTTCTAGACGAGATTCATCTGTCTATTTACCGTATATGATGCCATTTTCCAAAGGTTTTAGATGTTGCATGTGAAACTCGGTCCTGTCATGTAATTGGGTAGCTAGGTAGTATATGCCTATATGATGTTGTACTATGATGTATTCCAATTATGAAATCCTGGTTGCCGTAATACGAAATGAAATAAATTGTGTGCTTGATATGAAGTGTCAATTTGTTTACTAGCTAGATTATAAATAATAGAGCAATTAGCCTGATTACTATGGTTTCATATTGCAGACGGTTTGTCATAGAACACCGTGGGCGATTACCTCACCAAACCCACACGGTTCCTGGAAATTTGGCGTGTTGGATCAATGAAAAATCACACACGACTTCCGGCCGTAAACTGTGTGCGTTAGAAGACAGATTCGCAAACATTTTCATGTAAAACGTGTGTGTGATGGACAGCCTTATGCCAAACAGTTTCTTCTAGGAACCGTGCGTGATGGCCACCCTTAACACAGACGATGTTATGCAGAAAATTGTGTGTGATGTAGAATGCGAACGCAAACGTACGTTCGGGATTCACTGTGTGGGATGCTAAGCACATCTCACACGACTTCCCAAAAATATATGTTTGTGATGGCCCCTCCAATCGCACACGACATATTTTTGCTCATCGTGTGTGACCGGGCGCAACCATCGCCGACGGGTTTTTCGTGTCGTGTGGGATAGCCCCCCCCCTATCGCCCACACATGCAAGGCGACAGTTTGAGACTACGTCACGGAAAGGGGTTAAAAACCATTTGTAGACCGGGCGCCTGCACTAGTGATAAAAAACATACAACTATCTAGCTAAAGCATTTAAATGCAACAACAAATGCGATCAAAATCGCAACTAAGGTAATAATTGATCCAACAACATAATGATACCAAGCCTCTTTATTAATGGCATATTTTCTAATCTTTCTAATCTTCAAGCGCATTGCATCCATCTTAATCTTGTGATCATCGACGACATCGGCAACATACAACTCCAATTTCATCTTCTCTTCTTCAATTATTTTCAATTTTTCTTTCAAATAATAGTTTTCTTTTTCAACTAAATTTAACTTCTCGCCAAGAGGGTCGGTTGCAATTTCTGGTTCACATACCTCCTAGATAAAAATATCTATGTCAACTTGATGGACACAATTGTCATAAAAACACGAAATGAAACAAAATAGTTATAAATGTTGGAAATATGCCCTAGAGGCAATAATAATTTAGTTATTATCATATTTCCTTGTTCATGATAATCGTTTATTCTCCATGCTATAATTGTATTGATTGGAAACTCAAATACATGTGTGGGTACATAGACAACACCATGTCCCTAGTATGCCTCTAAGAGACTAGCTCGTTGATCAAAGATGGTCAAGGTTTCCTAGCCATAGACATGAGATGTCATTTGATAATGGGATCACATCATTAGGAGAATGATGTGATGGACAAGACCCAAACTATGAACGTAGCATATGATCGTGTCAGTTTATTGCTACTGTTTTCTGCATGTCAAGTATTTGTTCCTATGACCATGAGATCATGCAACTCACTGACACCGGAGGAATACCTTGTGTGTATCAAACGTCACAACGTAACTGGGTGACTATAAAGATGCTCTACAGGTATCTCCGAGGGTGTCTATTGAGTGGGCATGGATCGAGACTGGGATTTGTTACTCCGTGTGACGGAGAGGTATCTCAGGGCCCACTCGGTAATACAACATCAGAACAAGCCTTGCAAGCAATGTGACTAAGGTGTTAGCCACGGGATCTTGTATTACGGAACGAGTAAAGAGACTTGCTGGTAACGAGATTGAACTAGGTATGGAGATACCGACGATCGAATCTCGGGCAAGTAACATACCGAAGAACAAAGGGAATAGCATACGGGATTAACTGAATCCTTGACATAGAGGTTCAACCGATAAAGATCTTCGTAGAATATGTAGGAACCAATATGGGCATCCAGGTCCCGCTATTGGTTATTGACCGTAGAGGTGTCTCGGTCATGTCTACATAGTTCTCGAACCCGCAGGGTCTGCACACTTAAGGTTCGGTGACGTTTCGGTATAATTGAGTTATGTATGTTGGTGACCGAAGGTTGTTCGGAGTCCCGCATGAGATCCCGGACGTCACGAGGAGCTCCGGAATGGTCCGGAGGTAAAGATTGATATATAGGAAGTTGGTGTTTGAACTCCGGAAAAGTTTCGGGCATTTCCGGCAGTGTACCGGGAGTGACGAATGGGTTCTGGGGGTCCACCAAGTGGGCCCACCACACCCCAAGTGGGTCACATGGACCTGAGGGTGGCGCACCAGCCCCTGGTGGGCTGGGTGGCCGGCCCAAGAAGGCCTATGCGGCTGGGCTTGAGGGAAAGGAAAGTCCAAGTGGGGGAAGGGAAGGAATCCTACTGGGAGTAGGATTGGAGGTGGACTCCTCCACCTCCTCCTCCTTGCGACCGACTCCTAGGAGGAGATTTCGGCCGGCCAGCCCCTCCCCTCCCTCCTATATATACTAGATGGAGAGAGGGCAAAAGTACTTCAACCCAAAAAGGCCATAGTGCAGCCCTCTCTCCCGATAGATCAAGTCCTCTAGTTTTCAGCAGCGCTTAGGCGAAGCCCTGCTGGAATAGTTCCACCACCACCGCCGCCGCGCCGTCGCGCTGCCGGAGAACTCATCTACCTCTCCGCTCCCTCTTGCTGGATCAAGAAGGCGGAGATCGTCATCGAGCTGTACGTGTGCTGAACGCGGAGGTGCCGTCCGTTCGGTACTAGATCGTGATTGGATCGCGGGACGCTCGGCGATTTGGATCGCGAAGACGTTCGACTACATCAACCGTGTTTCTTAACGCTTCCCACTTAGCGATCTACAAGGGTATGTAGATCCACTCTCCCTCTCGTAGATGCTCATCACCATGGATAGATCTTGCATGTGCGTAGGAAATTTTTTGTTTCCCATGCAACGTTCCCCAACAATAAAAGATAATATACCACATACGAATAATAAACCGGACGAGGGCCGACGGGGACGGATATCAACACCATGGCACTATATATAACAAACAATCATACAAGTAAGAAAATATACAAGTTAATTTAAGCTCAAAATGCATATAAATCAAATAAACTTCACATAATTACTCCCAAACTAAAACCTACAAATCACTATACTTATAGAGCATGAAACGAGCTAAACTAGCAATGAGAGATGAAAGGATGAAGTTGCTAACCTTTTAGAACGACGGGGTGCCTCCAATCTTGACAAATCACTAGTAGAAAAGGGCCCATTTGTCCCGGTTCCAGAGGCCCATTTGTCCCGGTTCTGGAACCGGGACTAAAGGGTCGGGACTAAAGCCCAAAACCTTTAGTCCCGGTTCTCTTACGAACCGGGACCAAAGGGGCTCCACGTGGCCGCTGCGGGAGCCCAGGCAGGAGGACCTTTAGTCCCGGTTGGTAACACCAACCGGGACCAAAAGGCGGCCACGCATCAGCAGCTCGCAGGCGCTGGGGGTTTTTTTTTGGAAGGGGGGTTTTGGGGGTTTTGGAGGGTTAATTTAGGGGTTTCATATTGTGTTAGCGAGCTAATAGAGAGAAGTGACCTCTCTTTTTCCGTGCTTGGTCGACGCTAGCTACTACACATATAGAGAGAACTCGACGCTAGCTAGTAAGCAAATAAAGGAAACCATTAATTACACAAGATCGTCATGAACATATATAGAGAGAAGTGACATCTCTTTCTTCGTGCTTGGTCGAACAACAAGTTTTCGTATATCTATCCGACGCTGCTACATATGTACAATATATAACATCCCTTACAACCATTTCAATTTCACATGGTATTCTCCGTGTTCAGGTATGACGTGGTCAAGAAAGAATCCCGCCAATTCCTCTTGAATTGCTCGTATGCGATCATGTGGTAGGAGTTCATCCCGCATCTGCCAGATCTAATTTAAAGAAGGGGGTCAATACATATATATGAATGAAACTCAACACAATTGATGGTAATATATAAAATAAAATTGTGAATATTGTTTACGTACTTCAAATTGTTTCTCAGAGGAGGCCCGTTCAGAGGTATAGTAGCGAATGAACTCGCATACGTAGTATCCACATAAATGAGTGTTTGGTGCCTGCAACAAGCACTTTACGAGAATAGAGTTCAATCAAACTGATAAGCAAGCATGATAATGGTATTGATGAGACTAGAATCAATGAGAGATGCGCGGAACTAGCTAGTACTACTTACTTTGGGGTGTGTAAATCGCAGCTCCTTCTTCAGACCCGGAACCATAGCGGTGAACGTTTTCCAAACCCTGGCAGGCAAAGAAAATGATTACTTGATATCAGGAAATGAACGAAAGTTGCCGATATGGTCCCGGTATTGATTGAACTTACTTCTGGAGCATTGAAGTCATGTCCGCATAATACTTGGGATCTTTACGGAGCGAGTCTAAGACAGTTACTAATGCCCCGTCAAGGTTAATGGATAGCAGAATATAGTGGAAGCTGCGCACGCATAACTCATCAATTACATTACTTAACCACGAGTAAGCGAAACCGAATATGCAGAAGACAGTAACACTCACTTGAAGTTGTAAGGAAAGAGTATTTCCCTTTTGTTTTGATGTCTAAGGAACGTTTCTAGCAAGTTGTTCTCGGTATCTTCAGCCTCCTTTCGTACCGACCATTCATTTACGGTATTTGGGCTAATGAACCCAACGTCGAAGATTCCTGTTTTTTTGCATTCGACCATCTTCAATCTGCATAATATAGTGAGGATAATTATATATACATGCAATGAACGAGCTGAGCTAGAGACTTAATTATAGAAGTAATACTTACAGACAGTAGCAAGTCATGAGTTGTTTGTCGAGGGCCTTTTGATTGTATAATTGAAATAACTCCACAAATTCAACAGGCAGCAGGTCAACTCCAGGGAAGTCATGCTCTTTTTTAATTCCGACAAACAAACTGTCTTTCCCAGACTTCCTGCATGTTTCCATGTACCAGTCATGCAATTTTTGCATCATCATTGTTAGATGAGGATGATCAGGTTTGACGAGAGGCTTCCTGTGCTCGTATCTAAAGACGTCTACTACCTCAGCCGTTTCAAACTGTACATCATCAGGCAGGTAATCATCAAGAGTGGTACCGGGCAGTAGCACTGGATGATTAGCGATATTGCTAGACACCTTGAGCGGGGGGGCACGATTGCTTCTCCTGTTCGCCGAGCTGGGGAATTGTTTTCCCACTTCTTCATTTTTTCGCTCTTGCAGCACTGGAAGTACTTCCCGACTGCTGCGCTTCAGCATGTGTCTTAGTAATTATGCGGTCATAGTTGGAATCCGGCGGAGGCGGTGGTGGTCGCTTCAGGGCATTGATAGTGCGCTTCACTTTCACCGGATCTACCTTCTCCTTCGGAGGTGGAGTTTTCTTTGCAAAATGGTCCCTCAGTTGGGCACGACATATGTCCTCGTTTTCCTGCTCGGTCCTCTCATATGGTAACTTTTCCAGAGGCTTGAGAGATGGACCGTATCTGAATTGGCTCCCGCCTCTGCTTGTACTGCTAGCCGCCAGAGCGGCGGCGTCTCTCTTCCATCGTTGCTGACGAGGCGGAGAAATCCGACGCGCCGGAGGAGCCGGAGTGGCGGCGTCTGTCTTTCGCCGTTGCCGACGAGGCTGAGGAGGAGGCGGACTGCTCCGACGCGCCGGAGTAGGCGAAGGAGGAGGCGGAGTGCCCTCACGCGTCGGAGGAGCCGGAGAAGGAGGCGGAGTGCCCTGATCACTCGCCGGAGGAGGAGGAGGCGGAGTGCCCTGACTCGCCGGAGGAGGAGGAGGAGGCGGAGGCGTCCAGTTTGGAAGCTTGATGTACTCCTTCTGCCATAGACATGTACTCCTCAGAGCACGAACCAGCCGATTCTCCCCTTCACGACAACGACGCTCACCCCTCATGTCATGTCCGACGTCCCCCCTCATGTCGAAGTTATCGGGGAGGGGGTAGACGACAACGACACTCACCCCTCATGTCATGTCCGACGTCCCCCCTCATGTCGAAGTTATCGGGGAGGGGGTAGATCGACAACGACGTGCTTGGTAAATTTTAACTAATTTCTAAGAACAAAAAAATATTCTATGAATAAAAAAAACATCATATGATCATTTTCTATATATATACAACCATCCACATCCATGCATACATATGAACAAAAAAACATCATATGATCATCTATGAACAAAAAAGAACATCATACGATCATCTATGAACAAAAAAAATCATCATATATATGAACAAAAAAAATACATCAATGGACAAAAAAAGCATACATCAATGGATCATCCATACATCAACATACATTCATATATTTAGAAAACAATATGCATACATATCCATTTACTAAAAAATTATATGAACAAAAAAATTGTATGAAAAAAAATGCAGAGGGCGTCGGCGACGGCGGCGGCGGCGGGGAAGGGCAGGGGCGCGGGGGAAGGCGGGGTGCTCACTGGGGGCGACGATGGGAGAGGGCGACGGCGACGAGGAGGCGCGACGATGGGAGAGGGCGACGGCGACGAGGAGGCGCGGCGACGAGGAGCGGGCGGCGACGGGGCTGGGGAGGCAGGGGGCACGGCGACGGCGATGAGGAGGCGCGGCGATGGGAGAGGGGGACGGCGACGAGGAGGCGCGACGATGGGAGAGGGCGACGGCGACGAGGAGGCGCGGCGACGAGGAGCGGGCGGCGACGGGGCTGGGGAGGCAGGGGGCACGGTGACGGCGACGAGGAGGCGCGGCGATGGGAGAGGGGGACGGCGACGAGGAGGCGCGACGATGGGAGAGGGCGACGACGATGACGAGGCGCGGCGACGAGGAGCGGGCGGCGAGAGAGGGGGACGGCGACGAGGAGGCGCGACGATGGGAGAGGGCGACGGCGACGACGAGGCGCGGCGACGAGGAGCGGGCGGCGACGGGGCTGGGGAGGCAGGGGCACGACGACGGCGACGAGGAGGCGCGGCGATGGGAGAGGGGGACGGCGACGAGGAGGCGCAACGATGGGAGAGGGCGACAGCGACGACGAGGCGCGGCGACGAGGAGCGGGCGGCGACGGCGACAGCGACGAGGAGCAGCCGGGCGGCGTCGGGGGAGATGTGAGAATTTGGGGAAAAATTCCTAAGTGTTGGCTTATATAGCAAAGCCTTTAGTCCCGGTTGGTGGCACCAACCGGGACCAATGCCCCCCTTTGGTCCCGGTTCGTGCCACCAACCGGGACCAAAGGTCTCTTTTCAGCAGCCCAAAGGGCGGGAAGCAGAGGCCTTTGGTCCCGGTTGGTGGCACCAACCGGGACTAAAGGGCGGCATTGGTCCCGGTTGGTGGCACCAACCGGGACCAATAGCCTGGCACAGCGGTGTGGTGGAAGTTTAGTCCCACCTCGCTAGCTGAGAGGCGCCGAGAGTGGTTTATAAGCGCTGCTGCGCCAACCCTCTCGAGCTCCTCTCTTTAGCAGGCCTACGGGCCTAAACGCACTCTCTGCCTGTGGGCCTACTGAGGCCGTGTTGGCCCAGTAGGCGGCATTTTTTTTTAAAAAAATCCAGTATTTTTGTTTTGTTTTTTGATTTATTTATTTTCTTTTTAGTTCATTCTTTTTAATATTAAAGTTTTTAACAAATAAATACTTTGATAATTTTATTTAATATTATTTTGATACTTTTTAGTTGATTCTTTTTGCTATTGAAAAATATTATATTTAATTGATTCTTTTTAGTTCATTCTTTTTACTATTAAAGTTTTTAACAAATAAATACTTTGATAATTTTAGTTAATATTATTTTGATTCTTTTTAGTTGATTCTTTTTGCTATTGAAAAATATTATATTTAATTGATTCTTTTTAGTTCATTCTTTTTACTATTAAAGTTTTTAACAAATAAATACTTTGATAATTTTAGTTAATATTATTTTGATTCTTTTTAGTTGATTCTTTTTGCTATTGAAAAATATTATATTTAATTGATTCTTGTTAGTTCATTCTTTTTGATATTAGAGTTTTATGAAAGCTTTTTAGTTGATTCCTTTTGCTATTAGAGTTTTATAAAAGCTTTTTAGTTGATTCTTTTTGCTATTGAAGAATATTATAGTTTTGTTTTAGTTGATCATAACAGAATATTTTAATTGATTATTTTTAGTTCATTCTTTTTGATATTAGTGTTTCATAAAAGTTTTCTAGTTCATTCTTTTTGCTATTAGTTCATTCTTTGAGCTAAATGACCCTGAAATTGAAAAGCACTACAAATGAACTCTGAAAAGGTTGAAAGTTGGCATGGTATCATCATTTCACCCACATAGCATGTGCTAAAAAGTTGAGAGGGTTACGGCGAAAACTGGATGCACTTCGTGTACAAAACGGACAATCTCTTTCGAAGTATCAGGGTTTCGGACGAAAACTCATCTGTTACAAAGGGATTTCATTTTTTTGAACTTATTTGAACTCCAGACTTTTTGTGTGTTCAAAATGAACCATTCAAAGCCACATCATCAATTTTCAACCCTTTGTGACTTCATCTGGTATTTTTCATGCATTTACTGATTTTTTTTAAGCTAAATGACCCTGAAATTGAAAAGCACTACAAATGAACTCTGAAAAGGTTGAAAGTTGGCATGGTATCATCATTTCACCCACATAGCATGTTATAAAAAGTTGAGAGGGTTACGGCAAAAACTAGATGCACTTCGTGTACAAAACGGACAATCTCTTTCGAAGTATTAGGGTTTCATACGAAAACTCATCTGTTACAAAAGGCATTTCATTTCTTCACATGTAACTGCAATGATATAGTTGTGGAGAGAAAGTCTTCACTTTTTCTTCGCTTGTGTCCTTTGCTTATTGCGCCGTAACCATGGATAACCTTCATCGTTTAACAGGGTGCTTGGGTCAGCCTTGACTTTGAAGGGAGGAATTTCATGAAACTTTTCATAATCTTCAGACATGTCTATCTTGCCCTCCAATCCCACGATGTCTCTTTTTCCTGAAAGAACTATGTGGCGCTTTGGCTCATCGTATGATGTATTCGCTTCCTTATCTTTTTTTTTCTCGGTTTGGTAGACATGTCCTTCACATAGAAAACCTGCGCCACATCATTGGCTAGGACGAATGGTTCGTCTGTGTACCCAAGATTGTTCAGATCCACTGTTGTCATTCCGTACTGTGGGTCTTCCTGTACCCCGCCTCCTGACAGATTGACCCATTTGCACTGAAACAAAGGGACCTTGAAATCATGTCCATAGTCAAGTTCCCATATGTCCACTATGTAACCATAATATGTGTCCTTTCCCCTATTGGTTGCTGCATCAAAGCGGACACCGCTGTTTTGGTTGGTGCTCTTTTGATCTTGGGCGATCGTGTAAAATGTATTCCCATTTATCTCGTACCCTTTGTAAGTCAATACAGTCGAAGATGGTCCCCTGGCCAACGAGTACAACTCATCAGAAACAACGTTGTCACCCATGAGACGTGTTTGCAACCAACTGCCGAAAGTCCTGATGTGTTCATATGTAATCCAGTCGTCACACTGCTCCGGGTGTTTGGAGCGCAGAATATTCTTGTGTTCATCGACATACGGGGTCACCAAGGTGGAATTCTGTAGAACTGTGTAGTGTGCTTGAGACCAAGAATGCCCGTCCCTACATATTATTGAGTCCGCTCCTAGCGTGCCTTTTCCAGTCAGTCTCCCCTCATACCGCGATTGAGGGAAACCAATCTTCTTAAGGTCAAGAATGAAGTCAACACAAAACCCAATAACATCCTCTGTTTGATGGCCCATGGAGATGCTTGCTTCTGGCCTAGCGCGGTTACGAACATATTTCTTTAAGACTCCCATGAACCTCTCAAAGGGGAACATATTGTGTAGAAATACAGGGCCCAGAACGACAATCTCGTCGACTAGATGAACTAGGATGTGCGTCATGATATTGAAAAAGGATGGTGGGAACACCAGCTCGAAACTAACAAGACATTGCACCAAATCACTCCTTAACCTTGGCAGGATTTCTGGATCGATCACCTTCTGAGAGATTGCATTGAGGAATGCACATAGCTTCACAATGGCTAATCGAACGTTTTTCGGTAGAAGCCCCCTCAATGCAACCGGAAGCAGTTGCGTCATAATCACGTGGCAGTCATGAGACTTTAGGTTCTGGAACTTTTTCTCTGCCATATTTATTATTCCCTTTATATTCGACGAGAAGCCAGACGGGACCTTCATACTGAGCAGGCATTCAAAGAAGATTTCCTTCTCTTCTTTGGTAAGAGCGTAGCTGGCAGGACCTTCATACTGCCTTGGATGCATGCCGTCTTTTTCATGCACACGTTGCTGTTCCTCCCGTGCCTCCGGTGTATCTTTTGTCTTCCCATACACTCCCAAGAAGCCTAGCAGGTTCACGCAAAGATTCTTCGTCACGTGCATCACGTCGATTGCAGAGCGGACCTCTAGGTCTTTCCAATAGGGTAGGTCCCAAAATATAGATTTCTTCTTCCACATGGGTGCGCGTCCCGCATCGTCAGTCGGAACAGATAGTTGTTGGAAATATGCCCTAGAGGCAATTAATAAAGTGTTTATTATCATATTTCTCCGTTCATGATAATGGTTTATTATTCATGCTAGAATTGTATTGACCGGAAACTTAATACATGTGTGGATAATAGACAAATACTGAGTCCCTAGTAAGCCTCTACTAGACTAGCTCGTTGATCAAAAGATGGTCAAGATTTCCTGACCATGGACATGAGTTGTCATTTGATAACGGGATCACATCATTAGGAGAATGATGTGATGGACTTGACCCAACCGTTAGCATAGCAAATGATCGTTCAGTTTATTGCTATTGCTTTCACTATGTCAAATACACGTTCCTCTGACCATGAGATCATGCAACTCCCGGATACCGTAGGAATACTTTGGGTGTATCAAACGTCACAACGTTACTGGGTGATTATAAAGGTGCACTACAAGTATCTCCGAAAGTGTTTGTTGAGTTGGCATGGATCGAGATTGGGATTTGTCACTCCGACTATCGGAGAGGTATCTCTGGGCCCTCTCGGTAATACAGCATCACAGAAGCCTTGCAAGCACCGTGACTAAAGAGTTAGTTGCAAGATGATGTATTACGGAACGAGTAAAGAGACTTGCCGGTAACGAGATTGAACTAGGTATTGGATACCGACGATCGAATCTCGGGCAAGTAACATACCGCCGGACAAAGGGAACAACGTATGTTGACATATGAGGTTCACCGATAAAGATCTTCGTGAAATATGTAGGAACCAATATGAGCATCCAGGTTCCGCTGTTGGTTATTGACCGGAGAGCCGTCTCGGTCATGTCTACATCACTCCCGAACCCGTAGGGTCCGCACACTTAAGGTTCGATGACGATTTAGTATTATATGAGTTATGTGATTGGTGGCCTAAGTTTGTTCGGAGTCCCGGATGAGATCACGGACATGACGAGGAGTCTCGGAATGTCCGAGAGGTAAAGATTCATATATTGGAAGGCTATATTCGGACGTCGGAAAGGTTCCGAGTGATTCTGGTATTTTCGGAGTACCGGGGAGTTACGGGAATTCACCGGGAGAAGTAATGGGCCTTATTGGGCCATACGGGAAAAGGAGAGGCAGGCCACGTGAGGAGGCGCGCGCCCCCCCTTGCCCAAACCGAATTGGACTAGGGGAGGGGGCGCAGCCCCCTCTTTCCTTTCCCTCTCCCTTCCCCCTTTCCTACTCCGTATGGGAGGTGGAATCCTACTAGGACTAAGGAGTCCTAGTAGGACTCCCCACTTTGGTGCGCCCCTTGGGCCAGCCTCCTCCTCCCTCCCTCCTTTATATACGGAGGGGGGCGCCCCTTGGAGACACAACAATTGTTCCAAGCCGTGTGCGGCGCCCCCCTCCACCGTTTTCCACCTCGGTCATATTTTCGGAGAGCTTAGGCGAAGCCCTACCGGAATCACTTCACCGTCCCCGTCGCCACGCCGTCGTGCTGACGGAACTCATCTTCTTCCTCGACGTCTTGCTGGATCAAGAAGGCGAGGATCGTCACCGAGCTGCACGTGTGTAGAACTCGGAGGTGCCGTACGTTCGGTACTCGATCGGTGGAGCTCGAAGGATTGTTCGACTACATCAACCGCGTTGTGAGACGCTTCCGCTAATGGTCTACAAGGGTACGTAGACACACTCCCCCCTCTCGTAGCGATGCATCTCCATGGATAGATCTTGCGTGAGCGTAGGAAATTTTTTGAAATTACATGCTCCGTTCCCCAACAATAGTCCGCCAGGACCCTTTCCAAATATTACTTGTAAATCATTGACCATATCAAGTATGTGATCACCAGTACGGAGGGCGGGCTTCTTCCGGTGATCTGCCTCACCTTTGAAATGCTTTCCTTTCTTTCGACATTGATGGTTGGTCGGAAGAAATCGACGATGCCCCAGGTACACATTCTTCCTGCATTTGTCCAAATATATACTGTCGGTGTCATCTAAACAGTGTGTGCATGCGTGGTATCCCTTGTTTGTATGTCCTGAAAGGTTACTGAGAGCAGGCCAATCGTTGATGGTTACAAACAGCAACGCATGTAGGTCAAATTCCTCCTGTTCGTTCTCATCCCACACACGTACACCTCTTCCATTCCATAGCTGTAAAAGTTCATCAACTAATGGCCTTAGGTACACATCAATGTCATTGCCGGGTTGCTTAGGGCCTTGGATGAGCACTGGCATCATAATGAACTTCCGCTTCATGCACAGCCAAGGAGGAAGGTTATACATACATAGAGTCACAGGCCATGTGCTATGCTTGCTGCTCTGCTCCCCAAAAGGATTAACGCCATCTGCACTTAAACCAAACCATACGTTCCTCGGGTCACCTGGAAAGTCGCTCCACTTTCTCTCGATCTTTCTCCACTGCGACCCGTCAGCGGGTGCTCTCAACTTCCCGTCTTTCTTACGGTCTTTTATGTGCCATTGCATCAATCCGGCATGCTTTTTGTTTCTGAACAGACGTTTCAACCGTGGTATTATAGGAGCATACCACATCACCTTGGCAGGAACCCTCTTCCCGGTGCGCTGGCCCTCAACATCACCAGGGTCATCTCTTCTGATCTTATACCGCAATGCACCGCATACCGGGCATGCGTTCAAATCCTCGTACGCACCGCGGTAGAGGATGCAGTCATTAGGGCATGCATGTATCTTATGCACCTCCAATCCTAGAGGGCATAGAACCTTCTTTGCTTCGTACGTACTGGCGGGCAATTCGTTATCCTTTGGAAGCTTCTTCTTCATTATTTTCAGTAGCGAACTAAATCCCTTGTCAGATACACCATTGTCTGCCTTCCATTGCAGCAATTCCAGTGTGGTACCGAGCTTTCTGTTGTCATCTTCGCAATTTGGGTACAACCCTTTTTTGTGATCCTCTAACATGCGATCGAACTTCAACTTCTCCCTTTCACTTTTGCATTCTCTCTGTGCATCAACAATGACCCGGCGAAGATCATCATCGGGCACATCGTCTGGTTCCTCTTGATCTTCAGCTTCCCCCATTGCAGCATCACCGTATTCAGGGGGCGGGTAGTTGTCATCATCCTCTTCTTCTTCGTTGTCTTCCATCATAACCCCTCTTTCTCCGTGCTTGGTCCAAACATTATAGTGTGGCATAAAACCCTTCTCAAGCAGGTGGAAGTGAAGGGTTTTAGAGTTGGAGAAAGCCTTCGTATTCTCACAGACAGTACATGGACAATGCATAAAACCATTCTGCTTGTTTGCCTCAGCCGCTTCGAGAAAATTATGCAGGCCCTTAATATACTCGGAGGTGCGTCGGTCACCGTACATCCATTGTCGGTTCATCTGCGTGCGTTATATAGTTCTCATTATTGAACAACATATAACTCTCTAGAGCATCTAATTAAAACATACATTGAAACTATGTAAAAAAATTATATGCAACAACAAATGCGATCATAACCGCAACTAAGGTACCAATTGATCCAATGGCATAATGATACCAAGCCTCAGTATGAATGGCATATTTTCTAATCTTTCTAATCTTCAAGCGCATTGCATCCATCTTGATCTTGTGATCGTCGACGACATCGGCAACATGCAACTCCAACTTCATCTTCTCCTCTTCAACTCTTTGTAATTTTTCTTTCAAGTAATTGTTTTCTTTTTCAACCAAATTTAACTTCTCAACAAGAATTTCTATGTCGGTTGGAATTTCTGGTTCACATACCTCCTAGATTAAAAAATCTATGTCACGTTGGTTGGCATAATTGTCATAAACACTAAATAAAACAAATAGTTATCAAAGATAATATATACCACATCCGAATCATAGACAGGACGAGGGCCGACGGAGGCGGATACCAAAACCATCGCACTATATAATAACAAACAATAATAAAAGTAAGAAAGTTACACAAGTATCTATCTAAATCATACAAGTAAGAACTTTTTTCTTTTAGAAAGAAGATAAGAAGAAGAGGCTAACCACGGTGGTGCCGGCGCCGAGATGGGCGCGGGCGATCGACGGCGGTGAGGACGGGGACGGGATAGGACGGACCGCCAAACCTAGACAAATCTTGAGGAAAATGGAGCTTGGACAAGGAGCTTCCAGAGGAGAAAGCTTAAGTGTGGCTCGGGCATTTCATCGAACACCTCATGTGCATAGGAGATGAGCTAGAGCACCACAAAGCTCTCCCACGTCCGGCCAAAAAAACAGAGCACTCCTCGCGGGCAGGGGGTATATATAGGCCAACCATTGGTCCCGGTTTGTGGCTGGAACCGGGACTAAAGGACAACATTCGGTCCCGGTTCCAGCCACAAACCGGGACCAATGGTTGTGGGCCAGGAGCGAGGCCCATTGGTCCCGGTTCGTGTCTGGAACCGGTACCAAAGGGGTCAGACGAACCGGGACCAATGGCCCACGAGGCCCGGCCGGCGCCCTGGCCTCACGAACCGGGACCAATGCCCCCATGGGTCCCGGTTCGTGAGTGAACCGGGATTAATGGGCTTTTCAGGGCTGGAGCAAAGCCCTGTTTTCTACTAGTGAATCTTGGCAACAATGGATGATGAGCTCGAGCTAGGGGAAGGGAACAGAGAGGAGAGAAAGGAGAGCTTGGGCTCGGGCTGGAAGAAGCATCTATATATAGGGACATCTTTAGTACCGGTTGGTGATACCAACCGGGACTAAAGGTCCATCTCTAGTCCCGGTTGGTGACACTAACCGGGACTAAAGGTGATCGCAGGAGCCCCAGCCTGGCGCAACCCTGACACAACCCTTTAGTCCCGGTTGGTGCCACCAACCGGGACTAGAGGTGGCCCTGCCCCCGTCCGCTCCTAGCCGTTGGAACCGGGACTAATTCTAACATTAGTCCTGGTTCCAAACCCGACCGGGACTAAAGCTCCGGACAAAAGGTCCGTTTTCTACTAGTGCCTCCAATAAGTAAAAAACGAGATTCTTTTCCCCAAAAAGAATCAAAACTATAATACAAGTTGACCGGAAGTACAAAGTATCTCAAACATAATAAAAATTACATCGAGATTTCGAGACCACCAATCGACCACTACTGGCATCAGAACGGGTCGTCGACGCGTCAATGTCGTCGTTCCCCTACCCAAGCTGGCTTGACCTTGTCGATGGCAGTGGAAAAGTCTTCGTACACATGCCCCTAAGGACTAACGCCCTTGAGCCGTGGTCGTCGCCGTTGAACCCTTGCAAGTATCTAAAGCACCTACACCAAATATCGCCACATGACGAGAAACTCCGACCTCACCGCCCCAAGAAGACGACATGAGTCTACTCCAGAGCTTCGCCGACTACTTCCAAATGGAAAAACCCGGAGAAGAAGCGTCGCCAACCTCCTGAGTGTCGCACCAACAAGGACTGAAAAACCCTAACCTAAAATACTAATCAGAGCAGAGGCATCGGGATTCCCCTCCCCACCACCGGTCGCCGGAACGACTGACAAAGGGGAGATAAATCCACAAGCTCTCCGGTGAAGCCTGGAGGGGAAAGTTTGCCCTAACCGCCTAGAGTCTAGAGTTGGGGAAAGAAATGAGAGGAAGTCAGCTACGGGGTGTGTTGGTGCCCTATAAAAAAGAAGATGTTACAACCAATGGCATTTAGTATTGACAATGGGATTGACATAGCGCATCCACTTGTCGCAATTAGAGAGTTTTGATGAGATTCAGGTAAAATAGAAAACCTAAAGAATGGACAAAAAACCTGAGTGTAAAGATAAAAACTCAAACAAAACAAAAAAAGAAGAAAAAACGAGAAAAATATCCGCGTGAAGGGAGCACATTTTTTCAAGCACACAATACTCCGTAGACGCGTTCCTCCTGCAAGCTATCGTGCACCAGCTTACCAGTCCCTGTCATTGACTCATCCACCATTCGACGTATCATATGTTAGCGATGACAGAAATACAGCGGGAGGACTAGCCCGGGATCTCATTATAATGAAATCTTTAGATGCGCACCTAGACGGGGTTTCATGGGGATATGGAAAGCCAGAATTCCGGCAAAGATAAAAAAAATCTTATGACAAGTGGCCAGAAACCGAATACCTAGTGGGGACCGGGTTCAAAAGACAAATGCTAGACAATGGCAAAATGTGTTTGGTGCAGTGAAGACAAGGATTGCGACGATATCCTTTTTCGATGCATCATTGCACGATTGTAAAGCGTGGTGTCAGAAGCCACTGGGTGCGCTTGGAACCCGATCGGTTTCCATAACTTACATAATTTTATCCAAGGGACTAGAAAGAGGGGTCGACATCTTGCATGGGTGGGGTTCACCGCGTTGGCTTGGTCACTTTGGACGGCTCGTAACAAAGCCCTTGTGGAAGGGCGGGCATTCAGTCTTTCCGTAGATCTCATGTACAAACTATTGTTATGTTGCAGCTCTATTTGCCTCTGCCATTCTATGAGTCGCTTCCTTTTTGCGTATGGCACCCCCACTCCCTTTGGCAGCATCTACTAATTCGGAACTTAATTTTAGTTATTGGCGAGGCACAAGGATCGACCATTGCTTGAGAGCTGCACTGACAAGTTTGTGTCAAATGCCGACTTCTTCAGGAGGCGCCTCGACGAGCTACCACAGACTAGGGGGCTATGTCTTTTCGTGTTGCCGTTGAAGGGCTTCAAGGCTTGGGAGCTACCTCGATGCGGATTCCTGTCGTTGGCATGCGATGTGTAGTTTTTTGCCATTCTTGGCATGTATCACGTATTTCTTGTATTTTCACGTTTTCACGTCATTATTTATGTTCGAACCTCTTCTTCTTGTTTGAACCTTTTTTTTAAACCCAAGGGCCTCGTTCTTAAGGTTGGGCAAGCGCCTATTATATATAAAAAACATAAAATGAAACATGAACGAAGCATGAAGGGTAGTTCTGGCGTACTCACACAAATGCTTTGCTCCTATCATTGCAATGATTGGGTACATTCATGCATCAACCATCACAAAATTGTATTTCTAAATACATCAAATATTTGCTTCCCCCAATATCGGGATTAATTGTTGTTATCTAAATATTTACTGAAAGATGCGTGATCAGAGACAATTAGAATCCTAGAGTAATTAGGGCATGTACAATGGTTGATAAGGCAGTCTTATTTTAGCTTTTCATATAATTTAGAGATGATAATAAAAACATGTCTACAACGGTTATCTCTTAGCCTCATCGATTGCAGTTTTCGTTGATTGCTTACCAAGTTGACCACTTGGTTATTATCTCTTAGTCTCAATGATTAACTATTCCTTAAAACATGGTGACACATATATTGTGTTAAGAGATCATCTCTTAAATAAAAGAAGACATTTTTTTAAATGATTTCTCTCTTCTTCATCTTAATGTTTATCCTATGTGACACTCTTGAGATAGCATCATTGTATATGTCCGAGCACACTGGAAGCATCGGTGATTAAAGCACGTTTAGTTTGGAAACCCCAAAGAAGATGGGTGGTACTTCGAGGAAGTAAATCTGACGGTACAGAATAATTTGATCCAAGGGCCATGCACTCAGTAGTCTCATTCCTTGGGGGTTCCCATAAAAGGGCAAGGCATCCGGATTCGTGGTTTGAAATTGATTCCCACCCAAATCCTCTCGGCCGGCCCTATGCCGTCCCAAAGCAGCCCGCCCGTAGCGCCGCCCGGTTTCCCCAAGAAATCTATGCACTACCTTCCCGCCGCCGACCTTCCCCGCGCCCTCGAACGCTGCCGCAGGCTGCTGGACAAGCTGCTGCAACATGAGGACGGGTGGGTGTTCGCCAAGCCGGTGGATACACACAGCCTCGAACTCCGCGACTACCTCTCCGTCATTGCCGAACCCATGGATCTCGGCACCGTCAGCCGCCGCCTTGAATTGCGTCGCTACCAGAACCTGCTCTCCTTTGCCAAGGATGTCCGGCGTACCTTCAGCAACGCCATGACCTACAACAACAAGGGTGATGATGTGTATGAGAGTGCTGCTAAGCTCTCTCGCATCTTCGAGTCAGGGTGGGCCTCCATTTTGGCGGCGCTCCCGTCGCCGCCGCCGGTCGCCGAGCGCAGGGCAAGGCTCAAGGATGAGCTGCCGCGGCTGCCGGTGGACTTGCAGGGGAAAGCGGTCGTCGTTATGAAGGACATAGGCGGGTGGATCCAGGAGGTGGATGGGAGGGTTGAGGTGGATTTCGACAAGGCCGACGAGGCGACTCTTGACAAGCTCGAGTGGCTGCTCGCTCTCGCCGCCATGAGGTAGGTAATTATTGTGTCCATTTGGAGTCCTTATGTTTCTGATCTGCGCAGCATAATTTTGCAATGCTTGGTAGCAATCTTGTCCAAAGTGACCATCTTTATTGCAATGTTGTTTAGCGATCTTGTCCAAACGTGCTCGTCTAGGCTGTGTCAAAGATGCAAACCTATTTTGATGATATAATAAGAAGTCCAGGGTGTCAGGTTGTACCAATGTGAAGAAATTCCCATTTGGGGGACAGAAAGGTGAATATTTTTGTTATTTTGGAATTGGTAGTGATATTGTCACAATGCCTTTGCATTGTTGATAGTACAAGAAGTTGTCTAAAAAGTTCAGTTTCATACATCAAGTATCAAATTTTACACTTGGCTACATGGTGCTGCATATCCGATCCAAAATCTGTTCGTGGTTTTAGTTCTGTTATGACCGGCGTCACTTATAGCCGGAGGAGGCCCAATGGGCGCGTTTAGTTAGGGGCTTAGCCCAAGTTATCTTATTTTTATTAGCATCGAGATTATATAAACAGCTGTAAGACCCTCTTTTGGAAATTAAGCAATAAGACATATTCTATTGCCCGGCTCCCTGAGGAGCCGGAACCCTAACCTAGCCGCCACCTCTCCCTCCGCCGCCGCCTCGCCTTCCGCGCAAGACGGCGCCCTCGCGCCGGCCGCCGCGGTCACAGCCTCGCCAACCTCCCTCCTTCCCGTACAAGCTCCGCCCTAGACCTGGTAGAGCCCTAGCTCCTACCAAGTTCAAATTTGTACTAAAACCACGCCACTTACTTTGGATCGAAGGGAGTACAAAACAGCCCGACCCACTCACGCGACGCCGACGTGGAATGCCACTTTGATCTGGAGCGTTTGGGCGGTATTTTTCGCGCGTGAGTGACACGTGAGGGAGAGAGGAAGGGACGTGTCAGCCGGAATTGGTTGTGGTTGTGGCCTGTAGTTTTTTGTGCTCTTTGCAGTTCGTTCTGTTGATTTCAATTTGGATTTTTCATGCTCTTGATTAATCTCTCTGTAATTGGTATTTAATGGCACAAATTTGTAGTGGATTTGCAAATGTTGTATGGTATTAAGTGGTAAATGTATCAGTAGTTTACTGTTTTGATATATTTCTCTGTTAAGTTGAATCTTGCAATGTAAGCAATGATGTTCATCAGTTCACTTCGAAAATACATCACCATGGTTTTTTTCTGGCAAGACGTGCACTTCACCAATGGCATGTGCAGCGCTGTCCTATGGCTTCACCCTCCGCCTCGCCGTTCGGCCATGGCATCGTCCCTGGGTTGAGTGAGTGGGACAGGGGACATGCCCGAGAGGGGTGGCATGAGTGCCGCCGCTGGATTTGGGCACGAGAGGAACGGTGATTGAGCTAGGGATTTGACACTCAATTTGAGAATTTAGGGCCAGTGGCTATTTTGAAGATTAAATGATCAAGGAGGACTAAATTAATAAGTTGTAACTGCAAGTTTTCAAAAAGCACTCCAGCAATTAGAAGCGAATTGGTACATGGCGTGCCACGTTGGCCTCGCATGGTTGGGCTGAGCTGTTTTGTACCATTTATGCAACATCATGTACCCAAGTGTAAAATTTGCTACTTGATGTATGGAACTGAACTTCCTGGACAACTCCTTTGATTTACAGTGCAATTTACTCTTTCTGGGATTTCACCTATTAGATTCCATGTGGACGAACCAGATTGGCTGTAGTTCATCCTGCCCGTAGCCCTTGGATCAGAAATTGAACATTCTCATCAAGGAGTTGTTTGTTTTGATTGTTGGAGTTTGTGCTTTGTGATTCTTCCCTCATGTAGCTAATTGGACGGTACAGGCCCTCTACAGCCCCACTGCTGCTGTTGAGGTGTACACCACAGAAATACGGTCCACTGTAAATGGAACATATGGCGTACAACCATGTTTTTTCTGGTCAAAGCTGTGGGATGGAGTTTTTTGTTGTTTGCTGTGGCATGCATTAGTGATTATGTTAGATTTGCATGGAAAAGTTACTCCAAAGAATTTATGAGTTTTTTTTTTTGCGAAACAAAGAATTTATGAGTTATCTAGAGAGACACAGTAAAATATGTTATTCCAGGCTTTAGAATGCCATGTGGTACTTTGTTTTTTCCAGACCATGCTGTGTTATGCTCGAGGAACATACACAGGATGATTGCTCGAGATCCTCCTAAAGCTGTGAGAATTGAGAAGTGGGCATATTGTTTTTGGCTTATTCACCGTTTACTGTGAGATGTGAAATACCTGAATGTTTTGGATCTTGTTAGCATAATCCTTGTGTCCTGTAGCATAGTAGTAGTATAGGTCTGGTCTGGTAGTTTTCCTTAGTTATTAAGATAAGCTTGCTGCCTGAGTAGGTTGTTTTATCTGGAGAAGGAATTGAATGCTGAGAGATGATGAGACTTTCATTTTCATTGAAGTATGATGATTTCAAGTTTTCAACCATAGTCACCGGGACCTGAAGCCACTACCTCTGGTACTCATCAGATAGCTCCCAAATATGCTTGGATTAGAATAAAGTTGTTATCTAACTTAAGAATAAAGAGCTTTATTGCTGGGTCATTGACCTGGATTAACGGGTTTTGCAACCACATCCCGAAGAACACTAAAAGTCTCTGACCATCTCATAAACCCACATTTTTAGCCGACCGTGAATCTGTCACAACTTCCAATGGTTGTACATTGTGAACGAAGGGAGATTTTGACATAATGTTTCACTTCAAAATAATAGTATTGCTGAATATAGTCTGTTAGATTTTGAACTGAGAGTTTGTGGATGTCTACCTTGTTACTGACTTGTGTTTTGAGTAGTCACGATCACTACTCTAGTTGATTTGGCGTTTTGAGGCTTGAAAATCTTGTCTTTGCTTTCGTACGCACTGATGGAAAGGAAATCTACCGCAAGTACTAGTTTGTAGTCATATTATTCACGTGGAGTTTCTACATGTCTGCTACTCGCATTTACAACTGCTGTTAGGATGCTTTGAAGCATCAACCTGTTGGAAATATGCCCTAGAGGCAATAATAAATTGGTTATTATTATATTTCCTTGTTCATGATAATCGTTTATTATCCATGCTATAATTGTATTGATTGGAAACTCAAATACATGTGTGGGTACATAGACAACACTGTGTCCCTAGTAAGCCTCTAGTTGACTAGCTCGTTGATCAAAGATGGTTAAGGTTTCCTAGCCATTGACATGAGATGCCATTTGATAACGGGATCACATCATTAGGAGAATGATGTGATGGACAAGACCCAAACTGTAAACGTAGCATTTGATCGTGTCAGTTTATTGCTATTGTTTTCTGCATGTCAAGTATCTGTTCCTTTGACCATGAGATCATGCAACTCACTGACACCGGAGGAATACCTTGTGTGTATCAAACGTCGCAACGTAACTGGGTGACTATAAAGGTGCTCTACAGATATCTCCGAGGGTGTCTGTTGGGTTGGCATGGATCAAGACTGGGATTTGTTACTCCGTATGACGGAGAGGTATCTCAGGGCCCACTCGGTAATACAACATCACAATGAGCCTTGCAAGCAATGTGACTAAAAGTGTTAGCCACGAGATCTTGTATTACGGAACGAGTAAAGAGACTTGCCGGTAACGAGATTGAACTAGGTATAGAGATACCGACGATCGAATCTCGGGCAAGTAACATACCGAAGAACAAAGGGAACAGCATACGGGATTAACTGAATCCTTGACATAGAGGTTCGACCGATAAAGATCTTCGTAGAATATGTAGGAGCCAATATGGGCATCCAGGTCCCGCTATTGGTTATTGGCCGTAGAGGTGTCTCGGTCATGTCTACATAGTTCTCGAACCCGCAGGGTCTACACACTTAACGTTTGGTGACGATTAGTATAATTGAGTTATTATGTTGGTGACCGAAAGTTGTTCGGAGTCCCGGATAAGATCCCGGACATGACGAGGATCTCCGGAATAGTCCGGAGGTAAAGATTGATATATGTGATAATAGTGTTTTGATCTCCGGAAGAGTTCCGAAGTTCACCGGAAGGGGTTCCGGATGTTTACCGAAGTGTTCGGGTGCAGCAACACTTTATATGGGCCAAGGGATAAAAGCCCACGAGGTATTGGAAAGTGCAAAAGTAGTTTTGCTGCCGCGTAAGCGGTACTACCGCTTGTGTGAAGCGGTACTACCGCCCGAGCGGTACTACCGCTTGTGTGAAGCGGTACTACCGCCCAAGCGGTACTACCGCTTGTGTGAAGCGGTACTACCGCTTGTGTGCGGCTGTGCACGGTTCGGCAGGGATCCGAGTTGGACTCTTTCCCTGCGGGCCAAACCGACCTTGTGCGGGCAAAACCGACCTAGAGGAGGCTTTTACTCCAAGTTTAGACCCCAAGGCTCAACATATAAATAGAGGGGCAGGGCTAGCACACGGGACACATCAAGATTTCCCCAAGCCGTGTGCGGCAACCCTAACCCTCTAGTTCCTCCGTCATAATCTCCGTAGCGCTTGGCGAAGCCCTGCAGAGATTGTTCCTCACCACCATCACCACGCCGTCGTGCTGCTGGAACTCAACCACTACTTCACCATCGCTCGCTGGATCGAGGAGGTGAAGGCGTCATCAAGCCGTACGTGTGTTGAACGCGGAGGTGCCGTCCGTTCGGCACTAGATCGGAAGGATCGTGATTGGATCGCGGGACGCTCGGCGATTTGGATCGCGAAGACGTTCGACTACATCAACCGCGTTTATTAACGCTTCCGCTTAGCGATCTACAAGGGTATGTAGATTCACTCTCCCTCTCGTAGATGCTCATCACCATGGATAGATCTTGTGTGTGCGTAGGAAAATTTTTGTTTCCCATGCAACGTTCCCCAACAGTGGCATCATGAGCCAGGTCTATGCGTAGATGAGATCTCGAGTAGAACACAAACGAGTTGTGGGCGTGGGTGTATACATATTGCTTGCCGTTACTAGTTGATATTTGATTCGGCGGTACTGTGAGATGAAGCGGCCCGGACCGACATTACGCGTACACTTACGCGAGACAGGTTCCTTCAACTAACATGTAACTTCGTTGCATAAAGATGGCTAGCGGGTGTCTGTCTCTCTCACTTTAGTTGAATCGATTTCAATGAAGAGGGTTCTTTTAGAAGATCAAAAAGCAATCACTACACCACGTTGTGGTTTTGCGTAGGTAAGAACGGTTCTTGCAAACCCGTAGCAGCCACGTAAAATTTGCAACAACAATTAGAGGACGTCTAACTTGTTTTTGCAGGGTATGTTGTGATGTGATATGGCCAATTACATGATGAGATATATGTGATGTATGAGATGATCATGTTTTGTATAGAATATCACGACTTGCATGTCGATGAGTACGGCAACTGGCAGGAGCCATAGAGTTGTCTTTAATTATTGTATGACCTGCGTGTCAATCATTAAGCGCTATGTAATGCTTTACTTTATCGCTAAACGTTAGCAATAGTCGTAGAAGCAACAGTCGGCGCGACAACCTTATGGCGACACGTTGATGGAGATCAAGATGATGGAGATCATGGTGTCATGCCGGTGACGATGGAGATCATGCCGGTGCTTTGGAGATGGAGATCAAAAGCACAAATTCATGGCCATATCATGTCACTTATGATTTGCATGTGATGTTAATCCTTTTATGCATCTTATTTTGCTTAGGACGACGGTAGCATTATAAGGTGATCCCTCACTTAAATTTCAAGATAAATTGTGTTCTCCCCAAGTGTGCACCGTTGCGAAAGTTCGTCGTTTCGAGACACGCCGTGATGATCGGGTGTGATAGACTCTACGTTCGCATACAACGGGTGTAAGCCATGTTACACGTGCGGAACACTCGGGTTAAACTTGACGAGCCTAGCATGTACAGACATGGCCTCGGAACACAAGAGACCGAAAGGTCGAACATGAGTCATATAGTAGATATGATCAACATGAAGATGTTCACCATTGAAACCACCTCAACTCACGTGATGATCGGACTTGAGTTGGTGGATTTGGATCATGTTACACTCGAATGATCGGAGGGATGTCAATTTGAGTGGGAGTTTTTAAGTAATATGATTAACTAAACTCATTATCTAGAACAATAGTCTAAGTTGTCTTTGCTATATTTATGTTGTAGATCATGGCTCGCGCAGTAGCACCCCTGAATTTTAATGCGTTCCTAGAGAAAGCTAAGTTGAAAGATGATGGAAGTAACTTTGTGGACTGGGCCCGTAATCTAAGGATTATCCTTACGGCTTCCCAGAAGGCTTATGTCCTTGATGCACCGCTTGGTGATCCACCTGCTCCAGTTGAGTCTCTAGACGTTGTGAACGCCTGGCAGGCTCGTTCTGATGATTACTCAATAGTTCAATGTGCAATGTTGTATGGCTTAGAATCGGGACTTCAAAGACGTTTTGAACGTCATGGAGCATATGAGATGTTCCAGGAGTTGAAGTTTATCTTTCAGAAGAATGCCCGGATCGAGAGATATGAGATCTCCGATAAGTTCTATGCTTGCAAGATGGAGGAGAACGGGTCTATCAGTGATCACGTGCTCAGAATGTCTGGGTACTCCACCCGTCTGGCTGAGTAAGGGATGCCCCTTCCGCCAGAGGCTATCACTGACAGAGTTCTTCAATCATTGCCACCTAGCTACAAGAGCTTCGTGTTGAACTATAACATGCACGGGATGAACAAGTCAGTCGCCGAGCTGTTTGCGATGCTGAAAGCCGCTGAGTCTGAAATTCAGAAGGAGCATCAAGTGTTGATGGTCAATAAAACCACTAGTTTCAAGAAAAATGGCAAGGGTAAGAAGGGTAACTCCAAGCAGAGTGGCAAAGCAGTTGCTCCTCTCGTGAAGAAACCCAAGGCTGGACCCAAACCAGAAACTGTGTGTTTTCATTGCAAGGGAACTGGACACTGGAAGCGGAATTGCCCCAAGTATTTGGCTGACAAGAAGGCGGCCAACAACAAACAAGGTATATATGATATACATGTTATTGATGTGTACCTTACCAACTCTCGTTGTAGTGCCTGGGTATTTGATACCGGTGCGGTTGCTCATATTTGCAACTCAAAACAGGAACTGCGGAATAGACGGAGGCTGGCAAAGGACGAAGTGACGATGCGCGTGGGAAATGGTTCCAAGGTTGATGTGATCGCCGTCGGCACGCTCGCTCTTCGATTACCGTCGGGATTAGTGATGAACCTAAATAAGTGTTATTTGGTGCCTGCGTTAAGCATGAACATTATATCTGGATCTTGTTTATTGCGAGACGGTTACTCATTTAAATCAGAGAATAATGGTTGTTCTATTTATATGAGTAATATCTTTTATGGTCATGCACCCGATGTGAGGGGTTTATTCTTATTGAATCTCGATAGTAATGATACACATGTTCATAACATTGATGCCAAAAGATGTAGAATTGATAATGATAATACCACTTTCTTGTGGCACTGCCGTTTAGGTCATATTGGCGTAAAACGCATGAGGAAGCTCCATGCTGATGGACTTTTGGAGTCACTTGATTTTGAATCACTTGACACATGTGAGCCATGCCTCATGGGCAAGATGACTAAAACGCCGTTCTCTGGAACAATGGAACGGGCAAGTGACTTATTGGAAATCATACATACTGATGTGTGCGGTCCGATGAGTATTGAGGCGCGCGGTGGTTATCGTTACTTTCTCACCTTCACTGATGACTTAAGTAGATATGGGTATATTTACTTAATGAAACACAAGTCTGAAACATTTGAAAAGTTCAAACAATTTCAGAGTGAAGTTGAGAATCATCGTAACAAGAAGATTAAATTCCTACGATCTGATCGAGGAGGAGAATATCTGAGTTATGAGTTTGGCAGTCACTTAAGACAGTGTGGAATTGTTTCACAATTGACACCGCCTGGAACACCACAGCGTAATGGTGTGTCCGAACGTCGTAATCGAACCTTATTGGATATGGTGCGATCTATGATGTCTCTTGCCGATTTGCCACTATCGTTTTGGGGTTATGCATTAGAGACAGCTGCATTCACTTTAAATAGGGCACCATCGAAATCCGTTGAGACAACGCCATATGAACTTTGGTTTGACAAGAAGCCAAAGCTGTCGTTTCTTAAAGTTTGGGGATGTGATGCTTATGTCAAAAAGCTTCAGCCTGAAAAGCTGGAACCCAAAGCGGAGAAATGCGTCTTCATAGGATACCCAAAAGAGACAATTGGGTATACCTTCTACCTCAGATCCGAGGGCAAAGTGTTTGTCGCTAAAAACGGAACATTTCTTGAGAAAGAGTTTCTCTCGAAAGAATTGAGTGGGAGGAAGATAGAACTTGATGAGGTTGTTGAACCTTTACTTCAACCTGAGAGTAGCGCAGCGCAGAAAGTTGTTTCTGTGGAGCCTACATTAGCTGAAGAGGAAGTTAATGATGATGATCATGAAGCTTTGGATCAAGTTGCTGTCGAACCTCGTAGGTCGACAAGGACGCGTACTGCTCCTGAGTGGTACGGCAACCCTGTCTTAGAGGTCATGTTGTTAAACAACGATGAACCTACGAGCTATGGAGAAGCGATGATGGGCCCGGATTCCGAGAAGTGGTTAGAGGCCATGAAATCCGAGATGGGATCCATGTATGAAAACAAAGTATGGACTTTGGAAGTATTACCTGAAGGGCGTAAGGCCATTCAGAACAAATGGATCTTTAAGAGGAAGACGGACGCGGACGGTAATGTCACCGTCTATAAAGCTCGACTTGTGGCAAAGGGTTTTTCACAAGTTCAAGGAGTTGACTACGATGAGACCTTCTCACCCGTAGCGATGCTTAAGTCCGTCAGAATCATGTTAGCAATAGCTGCCTTTTTCGATTATGAAATTTGGCAGATGGATGTCAAAACAGCGTTCCTTAACGGTTACCTTAAGGAAGAGTTGTATATGATACAACCAGAAGGTTTTGTCAATCCAGAGAATGCTGACAAAGTTTGCAAACTCCAGCGATCCATTTATGGACTGGTGCAAGCATCTCGGAGTTGGAATCTTCGTTTTGATAAAGTGATCAAAGCGTTCGAGTTTATACAAGTTTACGGAGAAGCTTGTATTTACAAGAAAGTGAGTGGGAGCTCTATAGCGTTTCTAATATTATATGTGGATGACATATTGCTGATTGGAAACAATATAGAAATGCTGGAAAGCGTAAAGGAATATTTGAACAAGAGTTTTTCAAAGAAGGACCTAGGAGAAGCTGCTTTCATATTAGGCATCAAGATCTATAGAGATAGATCGAGACGCTTAATAGGACTTTCACAAAGCACATACCTTGATAAGATTTTGAAGAAGTTCAAAATGGATCAGTCCAAGAAGGGGTTCTTGCCTGTTTTGCAAGGTGTGAAGTTGAGTAAGACTCAATGCCCAGTGACTGCAGAAGATAGAGAAAAGATGAGTGTCATCCCCTATGCTTCGGCCATAGGCTCTATCATGTATGCAATGCTGTGCACAAGACCCGATGTCAGCCTTGCCATAAGTATGGTCGGAAGGTTTCAAAGTGATCCAGGAATGGAACACTGGACGGCGGTCAAGAATATCCTGAAGTACCTGAAAAGGACTAAGGACATGTTTCTCGTTTATGGAGGTGATCAAGAGCTCGTCGTAAAGGGTTACGTCGATGCAAGCTTTGACACTGATCCGGATGACTCTAAGTCGCAAACCGGATACGTATTTATTCTTAATGGGGGTGCGGTTAGCTGGTGCAGTTCCAAGCAAAGCGTGGTAGCTGATTCTACATGCGAAGCGGAGTACATCGCTGCCTCGGAGGCGGCGAAGGAAGGTGTCTGGATGAAGGAGTTCATGACAGATCTTGGAGTAGTGCCTAGTGCGCTTAACCCAATGACTCTGTTTTGTGATAACACTGGTGCCATTGCTCTAGCCAAGGAACCAAGATTTCACAAGAGGACCAGACACATAAAACGACGTTTCAATTCCATCCGCGATTACGTCAAGGAGGACGACATAAATATTTGCAAAGTACACACGGATCTAAATGTTGCAGATCCGATGACTAAACCTCTTCCAAGGGCTAAACATGAACAACACCAGAACTGCATGGGTGTTCGATTCATTACAATGTAAATCACATAGTGATGTGAACTAGATTATTGACTCTAGTGCAAGTGGGAGACTGTTGGAAATATGCCCTAGAGGCAATAATAAATTGGTTATTATTATATTTCCTTGTTCATGATAATCGTTTATTATCCATGCTATAATTGTATTGATTGGAAACTCAAATACATGTGTGGGTACATAGACAACACTGTGTCCCTAGTAAGCCTCTAGTTGACTAGCTCGTTGATCAAAGATGGTTAAGGTTTCCTAGCCATTGACATGAGATGCCATTTGATAACGGGATCACATCATTAGGAGAATGATGTGATGGACAAGACCCAAACTGTAAACGTAGCATTTGATCGTGTCAGTTTATTGCTATTGTTTTCTGCATGTCAAGTATCTGTTCCTTTGACCATGAGATCATGCAACTCACTGACACCGGAGGAATACCTTGTGTGTATCAAACGTCGCAACGTAACTGGGTGACTATAAAGGTGCTCTACAGATATCTCCGAGGGTGTCTGTTGGGTTGGCATGGATCAAGACTGGGATTTGTTACTCCGTATGACGGAGAGGTATCTCAGGGCCCACTCGGTAATACAACATCACAATGAGCCTTGCAAGCAATGTGACTAAAAGTGTTAGCCACGAGATCTTGTATTACGGAACGAGTAAAGAGACTTGCCGGTAACGAGATTGAACTAGGTATAGAGATACCGACGATCGAATCTCGGGCAAGTAACATACCGAAGAACAAAGGGAACAGCATACGGGATTAACTGAATCCTTGACATAGAGGTTCGACCGATAAAGATCTTCGTAGAATATGTAGGAGCCAATATGGGCATCCAGGTCCCGCTATTGGTTATTGGCCGTAGAGGTGTCTCGGTCATGTCTACATAGTTCTCGAACCCGCAGGGTCTACACACTTAACGTTTGGTGACGATTAGTATAATTGAGTTATTATGTTGGTGACCGAAAGTTGTTCGGAGTCCCGGATAAGATCCCGGACATGACGAGGATCTCCGGAATAGTCCGGAGGTAAAGATTGATATATGTGATAATAGTGTTTTGATCTCCGGAAGAGTTCCGAAGTTCACCGGAAGGGGTTCCGGATGTTTACCGAAGTGTTCGGGTGCAGCAACACTTTATATGGGCCAAGGGATAAAAGCCCACGAGGTATTGGAAAGTGCAAAAGTAGTTTTGCTGCCGCGTAAGCGGTACTACCGCTTGTGTGAAGCGGTACTACCGCCCGAGCGGTACTACCGCTTGTGTGAAGCGGTACTACCGCCCAAGCGGTACTACCGCTTGTGTGAAGCGGTACTACCGCTTGTGTGCGGCTGTGCACGGTTCGGCAGGGATCCGAGTTGGACTCTTTCCCTGCGGGCCAAACCGACCTTGTGCGGGCAAAACCGACCTAGAGGAGGCTTTTACTCCAAGTTTAGACCCCAAGGCTCAACATATAAATAGAGGGGCAGGGCTAGCACACGGGACACATCAAGATTTCCCCAAGCCGTGTGCGGCAACCCTAACCCTCTAGTTCCTCCGTCATAATCTCCGTAGCGCTTGGCGAAGCCCTGCAGAGATTGTTCCTCACCACCATCACCACGCCGTCGTGCTGCTGGAACTCAACCACTACTTCACCATCGCTCGCTGGATCGAGGAGGTGAAGGCGTCATCAAGCCGTACGTGTGTTGAACGCGGAGGTGCCGTCCGTTCGGCACTAGATCGGAAGGATCGTGATTGGATCGCGGGACGCTCGGCGATTTGGATCGCGAAGACGTTCGACTACATCAACCGCGTTTATTAACGCTTCCGCTTAGCGATCTACAAGGGTATGTAGATTCACTCTCCCTCTCGTAGATGCTCATCACCATGGATAGATCTTGTGTGTGCGTAGGAAAATTTTTGTTTCCCATGCAACGTTCCCCAACACAACCATAGTAATTTTTGTACTTGAGACTGTGAATCTTATGCCTAGGTTTCTTTGTTTTCCTTCTTTTGTGAAGTGTTTTCCTGATAGTTGACACTTTTGACATGATCATATCTTCCCTTCTACTTGTAATGTTTTCCTGGACATCACACCTACAACTATTGCTAGGATGTTTTGAAGAGTATAAATGCAGACACTTTTGACATGATCATATCTTTGCTTCTAGTTGTAATATTTTGTTTTGCCTTGGATCACGATGTTGCCCTTTTTGGTTGCAGGAGGCAGGAGCGCTGGATAAACAAACTTGATGTGGCGCTGCATGATTTTACCACCATCAATTGTTTCTCGGTTCCAGAATGCTGCTGACTTCAACATGGCTTCCCTTTTTTGCGAACGAGCTTCAACATGATTTCTAAGTGGCTGTAACATCGTTAGCCTAGCTATCCCTACTCTGGATTTGTATGAATACCCCAGGGTCAGTGTGGTTGTAATTTTGAGTTTTGTATTGATGGTGGGTTATTCTGTTTGTTGGTATGTTGGAATTAGACTTTAGACTTGTGATGGTACTGAAGAACTGCAAGGATGTGTGGAAGTCATGTTGTTCGATTGTTCGTTAAGTATATGGTTTCGTGGGTGGATTTTCTGCCGTTAATTGCACTGCTCAAAAGATTGGTGACAATGCAATCGAAGTATCTGGATTTTGGAGGGAAAATGCAACATGGACCACTGGACCGTAACTTCAGAAAGTCTTTGTTCTAGTGATATTTGTCTTATTTCACTTCCTAAATTCAGTACCTGGGAAGAGGATCGCAGATAGCAGCCAAAGCAGGAAGAGCAGAAGCTCTTTTGTTTTACTAGATCAAGTCGAACGTCTTGATGTCCAATAACCACAATTGCCTGGCGGACTGTTGCTTCGGTTTTTGATACTGATTTATGCCCTAATAACATTTGGCAATTCTATGCTTGGTGCTATGCTTTCTTCCCAGAAGGGGAAACTTTTTATAGTTGGTTTAACTGCCGTAATAGGGTGACGTTTGAATTTATGTTTCCTAACTGCCCATTTGAAATTGTCTTTGCTTCCTGTGCTTCTTTCTTAAACATGGTGACGGGGACGATCTGAGGAGAGGAGCCAACAAGATGACGAGGATCTGTGCAGCAGCACAACAGCGTTCGCAACTGAATCTTATGAAATCAGCAACATTGCGGCACTGTGGTAATGAACATCCGGCTGAACAAATAAGGACCCGAGCACCACCTTATGGGAGGATAGGGACACTCTTCCACCACAATGCAAAGTCACACTCATTATCACTGATGAGATGATAATCAGTACTACTCCGTCCCACAATATAATCAGTACTACTCTATTTAGGTTGCAAAAACGTCTTATATTATGGGACGGAGGGAGTACAGTAGAAGACAACAAGCGCGCTTGCTTGATAGAAGTGCGCGTTCTTTGATCTGGATCGCCTAATACATACACTGGGTTTGCTTGGCCAACTGAAGCTACACTGTCTATTCTGGTCCCTTCAGCTGTCCGACTCATCAGAGTCGCTCCTATCAGCCTCAGCTTCTTCGCCGTTTGCAGCAGGCTCTTGAACGTCGGGCTTGGGTGCAGGAGCTGGTGCAGCTTTCTTGCGATCACCACCTTCACCACCTCCAGCTACACTAGCATTCTGGTCTACAAACAAGTTAAAGAACTTTATACGTAGACAGATTCGCATATAAACGGCAAGGTTTCCTTTTATGTTGGTTTGACCCATGAACGCAAGGAAGACTCTTGTAATACAAAACACCTTTCGACAAGGCATTCCAAGTTTTGAAGGTTAGGTTTGGAAACCTCTATATGCAGTCACTATAATGACATACTTAATAGATTCTCAACATTATCCTTATAAACAAGGGAACTACATATAGACATCATGTCTTCTAACGTACTCCCTCCGGTCCTTTTTAGTTTGCATATAAGATTTGTCTGAAGTCAAACCTCATAAAGTTTGACCAACTTTATCAAACAAAATACCAACATGCACAATTTGAAATTATTACCATTAGATGCGTCATGACTTTAATTTTCATATTATATAACTTTAGCATGGTAGATGTTGATATTTTTTTCATATAAATATGGTCAAACTTTATAAAGTTTGACTTCAGACAATTCTTATATGCAGAGTAAAAAGGACAGGAGGGAGTAAAGGGCAAGCAGTTTATTCCTTAAGAAGTTGATGAGCCAATGGAAGTGCAAAACTACCAGCTAAACAATACAGAACAAAACAAATTACTAGTCATTTGTTCTATTGCAATAAGACCAAGCATTTGGCAAAATCACATGGATCAAAAGGATACTGACAGGCACTCCTTGCATAATACTCATAAGATCCTTCTCAACTCGGTGAACAAGCTCAGCCTGCAAAATGAGTGCATGCAGGCTTTAGCGTCCTGATTAACAGTGTGTTTTCATCAACATTGGAAACAAATATGGCGGAAGGGTAGTCAATTCATATACACTCAAGTCAGGCTCTCTGCGAAAACGTCGCCTGCGTGCATCCCTCATTGGAGGAGTAAGTCCATGCTTGTATTCAACTCCTTCTGGAGCAGGATCATCTTCTTCTCTTACCATTACCATCTGTTCCAGTTTAAAATGATTACAAGGCCTACAAATTAGCAAGATACATACACAAATCTTCACTTTTACCTGACCAACATCAGCAGTTTTAACTAAAAAGGAATCATCATATGTCTTATATGACTCCACAACGGTTGGGAGATCCAAGAGAGATGCAGGAAACCTCTGGTTACCAATCATAAAGGTGCCACTTCTTCCATCCTCTGCAGGAGGAAAAATACCATCAGCCAGAAGGCAACAACGATTAAGTAAAGTTCAGTTCCTGATAACAATTGTAGACTACTGTCGGTATTGTATTATTTAAAATCAAGAGAGACCATTGCATTATACTATTACATAGAAAGTTTGGTAATCAGCATTTGAAGGTTATAATTGCAGAGGTTGTCTAGCACGAGCCTGGTATGCCATGATGAAAAGGATTAAGCTCTTCAGAGTCATATATTTACTGAATCCAAGTTTCCTTTTTATTACCAATACCAAATACTGACTGGTTTCATGGTTTTGTACAGATAAGCCAAGTTAAGCTCATCTGAGCATAGACATGCAATCTCAGTAACTTGTGAAGAGGGGAATATGAACACAGACAACAATTAAGTGAGATCTTGAAACTGGTCTCACCTCATCCGCAGGTAAAAACCCAGAATTTCAACAATTGTTAACCTATAAAGCAAGTACACAGCCGTAAATTTTCATGTTACAGTGATATTCGATTATCTATTAATCTGCATCAGCAAGCAGGCTAACTTGTATATTGTGTTAATGAGACAGTTACAACTGACCAATCTGCTATCAACACATTCTAATCTAACCTACTTCTTATCACTGCAAAAAAAAGATTAGGGCATCGATACTACAACAGCCCTAATCACGGTTGAACTTTGTCGATGTTAATTGGCGGCCGTCTGGCGCTGGACCATTCGCCCCGAAGTACTGAGAAAACCGAACACACACCATGATGCGGTCAGTAGTGCGAGATATCCCTAAGGCGGGGTACCCGCAAGGCCGATTCCACGCACGCTGTGGCGTTCGCGCGATCCGAACCACAACCGATAGCAATCTCTGAACGGAACGCCCCTCGGCAACCTTCAGGGTCCCTGGGTTGAGCAGTTCGTCAAACAGCGTGCGGACGTGCTGCTCTGCCAACGAACTATCTGACAATTAGGCGCCCCTTTTGCAGCGTATAATTCACCGCCAAATACCCGTCTCTGTTGCCTTCACAAATCCGCAGTTCTACTGCCCTACACCAATTTCGCGCGGAAACAAGAAGTAGAATTCGCGGGGCGAGAAGGGGGAAGAGTGGTGGGGAGCACCTGAGAAGGAGAGGTCGAGGGAGGCGTCGCCGGGATTGGAGGATGAGCCGGCGGCAGATTCGTTCATAAGACGCTCAATCTGCTCCGCCACGGATGGGGGCACGCGGAGGATGAACTGCTCGTCCATGAAAATTGCACCGCCGGGAATCGACCTCTGTACAAGATTCCAACACAAGGCGAGTTCGAAGGACAGCTACCACTTCCCCTTTGTTTTTTCCCGGAGAGTTCCCCTCGTCCGCTTCATTTGCTTGCCGACTCTGGTGTATAGCTGGCCAAACGGGCCGGCCTAACCAGGTCAGCCCGCGAGCATGCCGGCCCGGCCCGCCATGGGCCAGTCACGGCACGACCGTTCGGGCCCGGCATGCGGCATGCCTTGGGCCATGCCTGGGCTTGGAGGCTGGGCACGCGGGCCGCACGGCACGACCCGTTTTATTTTTTTTATGTATTTTTAGATTTTTAATATATATACTTAAAATATAGCCCAATAGGCCTAAAACTGAGCCCAATAGGCTGAAAATGTGTAGCCCAGCGTGCTAAACGGGCCAACGGGCCAGCCCGTTTAGTAATCAGGCAGTGCTTGGGCCTGGAAGCGCAGCCCACGGGCTAGCACGGCACGACCGGTTTACTAAACGTGCCTGGGCGGGCCAGGCCGGGCCGGGCCGGCCCGACCCGTTTGGTCAGGTCTGCTCTGGTGGATAGGACGTTGAACGGGGAACTGGATCCTCTAACATGAAGAAGAGAAGTTAGGTAAGCTACAGTTCCCTAACTTTCCTTTTTCACATCCGTGCGATTAAGGCTAAAATGACTTGAATTAATTTGCAAATTACAAATATACTGTATACATTTACAAAAGTTACTTGCAAACAAAATTATGGTGCAATAAAATTAATTTTATATTTATTTATATCAACAGTAAATTGCGTATAGTACCTCCTACAGTAGATAAATACAGTGTTTGCTACAGCAACCCTGACTTTCCTTCTTTGTTTTACACTAGTTTGCACTCTAGCTTACCTGACTTCTCTCCTTCATGTTACAGGATTCACTCCCGTTGAACGGTAGGTCCGGTGGACTCACAACATCCTTTTTTCTAATGGAAATGGACTGTACTGAAGGGCATCTCCAATACTGACCCAAATTCATGCAAACCGGTTGATATTCATCGAAGTTCAGAAAAAAATAGCACAAATCATCCATATATAGCATGCAAGTACAACAATGTTCCAAATTCGATGTCCAACAAGTTTTTCAACGGAATCATGTCGTCCCATACATACTGTCCCTTCAGCTTCATCCAATAGTGTGTACGTAAATGGCCATCCCTTTGTCTTGTGATGCATCACGACAACGCGTACGGGCTACACAATGTGAATAGTAACATCGAGTGAATGAATGATTCAATCAACAAGCTGAAGAAGAAGAAGAAGAAGCAAAACTTACGATCTCCTCTTCTGCCGTGTGCAATGGCCACCTTGCCTCCAGCTGAGCAACTACATGGCAAAACTTGGTGATGATGGTCTGGATGGCCTACCATCGATACGATAACAACCTCACATTGCGATCATGGATGATGTGCATGTCATAGGGTGCAATGTGCTTTCGTTCGTGAAATGATTCATGCACTTGTTGCCGGAAGGTCCCCCTGCTCCTGCCTGTGAAATCCGCGGATACGGCCAACCACGCACCCCAGAACAACTCATTCTCCATGGTCGAGTACCCCGCCAGCATTCTTACTCTCAAAAAACAAAATGGCATCTGAAAATAAGCTTAATGGCACTTGACCGAACACCTGCAGGGCGTGGTGGTCGCCATGGAGGTCCTCAATGGGGTGGAGGAGTGTACCTGAGTACAAATGGCTCCAAGGTGGACAGCGCCGCCGTAAAAGGCGGGCGGACGCGTCGGTGCTGGTTGCGAACGTCCGACAATGCATGTGTGGCAGCCGGAGAGGTACAACGTCGGCGGCGGTGGTGGAGGGTGCGGATGCAAAGCAAGTGGGGGGAAGTGGCGGAATGGAAGAAAATGAGGCCGAGAGGACCGATTTAGTGGACCTGGGTGTCGGAGTCCAACGTGGCTGCTGTCCGAACTCCCTCAACCGCCCCACTTTGTCTCCACTTTGCCGAAGAAAGTTCGTCTGGACCGCCAAGCAGACCGATACATGCCCACGTTGGATGGCTTTCGCAGTCCGGACGTATGCGGGCGGTTTGAGGGTCAGGTTGGAGATGCCCTAACTGACGAACCGTTCGGCTTGTAGGGTTAACGTCAGGCGATCTGTCAGATGTTTGATTGCCATCGACGAACGTGATCACCTAAATAGTACGTGCCATGAAAATGAATCATAACAATGTTAGAAGTTTGCTCACAGAATTCAATAACATGCCCATCAATATTTTCAATCAGAAAATCTTTTAACCATAGCTATATTTGTGTGTATGTATACAATACATGTCGCGTAAAAGATATGTGCATGTGTGTACAATACATCTTGCGAAAAAAATATGGGAATCTTCAACGCTAACCTCAAACTGGACACCGCATTCATCCGTGGACAGGGGGAGGGGTAGTACGTAGACACGGGTGCGGGAGGCGGCCATCCAAAACTACCCGCATACATTTCAAGCCGGGTTTCAACAAACCGAATGAATTACATGCAAACTTGATGATTTCCATACAAACCGGAGCACATTCATACGTTTCAGACATTTTTCATTAAAGGGGGGGGGGCTGAACCTAGCCTACGATGGTGCCCGTCATCCAAGTCTTTGTTGTTCCCTTCTGGCGGCCGACTCCTCCATATGCCGTCTACATGAGCGGCAGTGATAAGACCCGTGAAGTGAAGGTACGATCGTCGGTGAGGAAGAGTAGAACATGGGAGACGGACAGGCACATTTGGGACTCAAGCCCCGTGGCCTCCCATGCCCTAGAGATCCTTACCGGAGTCCGCGACCTGTCCCTCACCGGTGGACGTGAAGTCCACGATGGAAGCGGAGGGGCTGACATGCTTATCATCCCAACAACGCGACCAAATAGTGTTTGGCGGCGCGTTGGATGCATAGCTGGTGGCGTTCTCTTCCACGATCGCCTGCACAACCAGCGTCGCTTGTACGTTGCGAGCGGCGGCTTGAGCGTGGGCGGCCTCTTAGAGCGTCTGCTGCTCGGCGACAAAGTTGGGGTCCGCCACGACCATGGCCGCCATGGCCTCCTTCCTCGCGCGCTCACCATAGATCTGGCCCACCAGCCTGATGTTGCTCGAGGAGGAACATGTTGTAGCATTGTTTCTCCCACGCCTACCGGAACACCGACATAGGTGCGGGCGCCGGCTGCTCCTTGGCCATGGTGGCGTTGAAGTGTGCAATGTGCCTGCTCCACCATTAAGCCAACATGTATAGGCATAGACTCAGGCGCAAAGTCATCATCAGAGCCAGTCTCAGTCGGCGAGCTTGTTTAATGGCGTCAGACGAAGGGACGGGCATTGAACGGGTGACAGAGTTGATCCGAAAGATCTCGGATAGGGGGTCCCGAGCTGGTAGCCTTGGCATGAGGGTAACATGGATACTAGATTTTACCAAGGTCTGTGCTCTCTCTAAGAGATAACACCCTACGTCATGTTTTGATTGTATTGATGGATGGGGTACAGAGTACAAATTGATCTATCACGAGATCGTGTATGAGTGAGTTGGCCTCCGGTCTATGCCCCTTGGCTTATATAGACACGGAGGGGGGCGTACCTATGGTTACATATAGGTCGGTTGTATCTAAGGATGAACATGCCGAAGATTGCCTTTGTGTCTTGGAGTATGCGCCAAGTCTTTAGAAAATTCCATCTCGATTCTCCAGGGGGTCTGTCAAATGTGACCCATTGGTTGGTTACCATTGGGGCTCTCGACCCAGTCCACATGTCCGGGAGCCGACGTGGTCAGCACCCCCTAATCCAGGACACCATCAGTAGAACCTAATAGCGTCGTACTTGTTGCTGGTAAAATGAGGATTTCACTTTAGCTACGTCTTGTTCCTCGTCCAAGGAGTCGAGGTCGTCCCGTCGGCCCTGTTCAGCCTCTTGTTCCTTGTATAGACGTACTCGAGGTGTATCATGAATGAGGTCACCAGGGAGGATGGCCTCAACGCCATATACCATGAAGAATGGTGTATATTCGGGGTGGTTCACATGCCCCATAATACAGAGTCAAGCTCCTCAACCCATTTGTTGTCGCCTACCTCTAGTGATTGAATCAGGCTAGGTTCTACGCCGCTTAAAATTAATCCATTGGCCCGTTAACATGCCCATTTTTTGCGGGTGGTAGACGGAGGCTTAGTCGAGCTTAATATTTTGCTTGGAGAACCATGCTTTTACCTCTTTGACCATGAAGTTGGACCCGTTGTTCGTTATTATGTTGTGAGGTATTCCATAATGGTGCACACTCTGGAGATAAAGTTTATCACCGGTTTGGCCTTTGCCGTTGCCACAGGTTTTGCCTCAATCCACTTGGTGAACTTGTCGACCATGACCATAAGATGTTTCTTTTTGCCCATACCTTGACGGAGTTGTCCGACCATGTCTAGCCCCCAGACTGCAAACCACCATGTTATTGACGTGGCTTGGACTGCGTCGGTATTTCCCCAAAGAGGAAGGGATGATGCAACACAGCGACGGTAAGTATTTCCCTCAGTTATGAAACCAAGGTTATCGAACCAGTAGGAGGATCACCACCACCCAATAAGCAGCACCTGCACACAAACAACAAATACTTGCAACCCGACGCGAAAGAGAGGTTGCCAATCTCTGTATGGTAATAAGATAGATTAGGTAGTGATAGATAGGAGAGATAGATCTCTCAAGAACACAAATAATAAGAGTAAATATGCAGCAATATGTTTTTGGGTTTTTGGTTGTGTAGATCTGAAAACAAAGATTGCAAAAAATGTAGATCGGAAAGCAATATGATAGAAAAGTAGACTCGGGGGCCGTAGGGTTCACTAGTGGCTTCTCTCATGAGTATAGCGCACGGTGGGTGAACAAATTACTGTTGGGCAATTGATAGAAAATTGAATAGTCATGACGATATCCAAGGCGATGATCATTATATAGGCATCACGTCCAAGATAGATAGACCGACTCCTGCCTGTATCTACCTGTATTACTCCACACATCGACCACTATCCAGCATGCATCTAGTGTATTAAGTTCATGGAAAAACGGAGTAATGCAATAAGAACGATGACATGATGTAGACAAGATCTATTCATGTAGGAATAGACCTCATCTTGTTATCCTTAATAGCAACGATACATGCGTGTCTTGCTGCCCCTTCTGTCACTGGGAAAGAACACCGCAAGATCGAACCCGTCACAAAGCACCTCTTCCCATGGCAAGAAAAATCGATCTAGTTGGCCTAACTAAACCAAAGATTCGAAGAAGAAATATGAGGCTATAAGTAATCATGCATATAATAGATTAAAGAAGACTCAAATAATATTCATGGATAGAAACTGATCATGAACTCAAAATTCATCGGATCCCAACAAACACACCGTAAAAGTTTACATCAAATAGATCTCCAAGAGACCATTGTATTGAGAATCATAAGAGAGAGAGAAGAAGCCATCTAGCTACTGCCTACGGACCCGTAGGTCTATGGTGGACTACTCACGCATCATCGGAGAGTCACCTATGAGGAAGATGAACCCCTCCGTGATGGTGTTTGGATTGGATCTCAAGGTTCTGGAACTTGCGGCGGCTGGAATTGTGTTTCGTCGACTCCTCTAGGGTTTTTGGATTTTCTGGGAATTTATAGGCACGATAGTCGGTTGAGGGGGTGCCCGAGGTGCCCAGCACCCACCAGGCCGCGCCAGGGGGCTGGCCACCCTGGGCCCCCTCTTCTGGTGATCTTTGGCCCATCTGGTTTCTTCTGGTCCGTAAAAAATCCACAAAAATCCCCGCAGCGTTTTATCTCCGTTTGGTACTGAATTTCTGTGAAGTAAAAAAACAAGCAAAAACCGCAACTGGCACTTTGGCACTATGTCAATAGGTTAGTCCCAAAAAATGATATAAAGTTGTAATAAAATGATTGTAAAACATCCAACAATGATAATATAATAGCATGGAACAAGCAAAAATTATAGATACGTTGGAGACGTATCAGCATCCCCAAGCTTAATTCCTACTCGTCCTCGAGTAGGTAAATGATATAAACAGAATTTTTGATGTGGAATGCTGCCTAACATGTTCATCATATTCTTTTCTTCTTTGTATAGCATGGACATTTGGACTTGTAAATGATTCAAAGCAATAGTCTAGTTTTAACATAATGACTTCAATACTCAAGCATGTCAACAAGCAACCATGTCTTTCAAAATATCAACACTAAAGAAAGTTATCCCTAGCCCATCATGATCAATCATTGATCCATTCATGAAACACACTCAAATATTAGCTATGCTGAAAGGATCGATATGGTTGACTAGAGGGGGGGTGAATAGGCAACTACCAATTTTTAACTTTTCTTTAACAATTTAGGCTTAGCAACAAATAGGTTGACTAGATATGCAACTAGGTGAGCAACCTATATGATGCTAATCACAACAACAAGCAAAGCAAGCAAGAGATACAACACAATAATAGCTTGCAAGAAGTAAAGGTAAGAGATAACCAAAAGTGGAGCCGGTGGAGACGAGGATGTGTTACCGGAGTTCCTTCCCTTGTGAGGAAGTACGTCTCCGTTAGAGCGGTGTGGAGGCACAATGCTCCCCAAGAAGCCACTAGGGCCACCGTATTCTCCTCACGCCCTCACACAATGCGAGATGCCGTGAATCCACTATTGGTGCCCTTGAAGGCGGCGACCGAACCTTTACAAACAAGGTTGGGGCAAACTCCACAACTTAATTGGAGGCTCCCAACGACACCACGAAGCTTCACCACAATGGAATGTGGCTCTGAGGTGACCTCAACCGTCTAGGGTGCTCAAACACCCAAGAGTAACAAGATCCGCAAGGGATTAGTGGGGGGAATCAAATTTCTCTTGGTGGAAGTGTAGATCGGCGCCTTCTCAACCAATCCCGAGAGAATCAACAAGTTTGATTGGCTAGGGAGAGAGATCGGGCGAAAATGGAGCTTTGAGCAACAATGGAGCTTGGGGAGGGAAGAGGTGGTCTTCTTGGGGAAGAAGACCCCCTTTATATAGTGGGGGGAAGGATCCAACCGTTATCCCCACTCTCAGCCCGCGCATTGCGGTACTACCGCATAAAAGCCACGGTACTACCGCAAGAGGTTGCGGTACTACCGCTGCAGGGTGTGGTACTACCGCTCGCACGGTAGTGACCAGACGAAGACCTATTGCACAGGGCAACGAGCGGTAGAACCGCCAGAGCGGTACTACCGCGCGCCAATACGGTACTACCGCATGGTCGGTATCAACTAGCACAGGAGATGCACGGAAGTAAAAAATTACTTCTGTGCCTACCTCCGCTGAGGGCGGAGCTGCGCAAAAGTCCGGCACGGTAGTACCGGACATACATCACGGTACTACCGCTCGAGGGCGGATGTAAAAAATTACATCCGCGCCTACTACCGCAAGCGCACACACCAGGGCTGGGGACAGCGGTACTACCGCTCCTTGGAGAGGTACTACCGCGGGCACCTGTGGTACTACCGCTTCCTTGAGCGGTACTACCGCTAGCCACTGAAAACTAGCACCTTGCTACCTTCAATTTGCACAGACAAGGAAAACGGACTGGAGCTCCATTGAAGCGAAGGAAAGGTGGTGCAATAGAACAGATGTGTACGTGTTGATTCCACTCTAACCTTTCCGAAGCGGACCCCCTCTTAATAGTACAGCTTTCCTACGACTCAAATCCACCGAAAAGAAACGTAGAAAGCAACCGTCTTCGATAGACTCCGAGGGGCACCGAATCGTCTTGTGCCTAGACATGAGATATCTGAAATGCTCAATGCACACGATTAGTCCGCAAGTGAATTGTCATCAATCACCAAAACCACTTAGGGAGAAATATGCCCTTACAATCCCCCCCTTTTTGGTGGATTGATGACAATACGGGATTTGCACATAAAGATATATAATGAGCATATGCAAACCCAAAATCTATAAAATATAGACAGGCTCCCCCTTGATGTGTGCAATCTATAGATATGCTTTGGACTTCAAAGCACACACACTAGGATCAACACTCCCCCTATATTTTATAGACAAGGCAATCCTTGCAACAGAATGAATAACACTAAGCATGGAAACAAGGCATGGCATGTGAGCATGAAGATAAGGGCACATAACAGATAAACTCACAAGCTACTAATCATACTAGACAATAATATGATAAGAGTGATAGCATATGTCTCACACCATATGATAGAAGAAGTCTCCTGGTCTCACACACAAATAACATAAACCAAAACAACGACGAAGGTTCAACGAAAGCAAGGAGACGACGAAAACGAACGAAAACTCGCAAATCCTACACTCTCTCCCCCTTTGGCATCGAGACGCCAAAAAGGCACAGAGGACACCTAAGACACAGGTGGTAGCTCCCACTGCAGAAAGATCATCCATCAAGCTCCTCCTCTGATGCAGCTGGAATAGACTCCTCATCTGAATCAACCCACTGATAGCTCTTCTTCTTCATCCAAGCAGCCTCTGGAGTGATGTTCTTCTCAGACCCACTCGAGATGGTCTCGCCAAGCTTCCTCAGAATCCGCTTGTCGCGCTGACGACTCTCCTTCTGAGCAACGTGAGTCTGGTACTGTCCCTTGGCCTGCATGCAGAACAAAGTCTTCATCCTGTTCTTGAGCTTCTTGGCCCAAGATGGCTCAGTAGACGGTGGCTCATACATTTCTGAACTATCCTCCTCCTCCTCTTAAATCTCATCTTCATCAACATCCATATGTGCAGCAGCAGGCCTAGTGGTAGTGTTAGCCCACTTGTCCTTCTGACACAGCCGAATAGGCTCATGACGGATCCAGTCGGGAGCATGAAAGTCCTCACCCGGAAAGGTCTTCTCCCAAGTCTTCTGAATCAAGTAGAACAAGTAGGGTCCATAGATGGGGACCTTACGGTGGAACACAGCAGACTGAAGCTCACACCACATGATGTGAGAAACATCAAGTGGTTCAGGAATGTGAATCCGCCCTTGCTCACAAAGGAGCAGCATATCCACTAGATAGGAATGCACCTTGTCCTTGTCTCCCATGCGAGGAAAGAGAGTGTTGCGAAAGATCCGGTGCATGACATCGAGAAACGGGTTAAGCACATAAGTTTTCTCACCAGAGGGTAATGTCTTCCCAATAAGGTATGGCAGAAGCTTCTCCTTTTGTGCAGAATGTGGGTTGGCGTGCGGGCGCAAACCAACGGGCACATCAAGCCCCTCATCATGAACGTGCAACAGATCCATGAACTCCTTCCAGTCAGCAGCCATCCTCTCTCCATTGGTCATCCAAGTCATGCTCCTCTTCACATCCGAGTGGAAGTGGATGGAAGCAAAGAACTGAGCCACAATCTCGGGATCATAGTCAAAATGGAACGAGATGATATCCTCGATAGCAAACTGCTCCACCAAATCCAGAGGCTCACCAAAAGATGCCTGGTTCTTCCTCAGATGTGCCATGTCAATCCACTGGGCAGGAACATAGATATTCTTCTTTCCCTTGATCACATCTATATAGATGAGATTTTGTTGCTTGGTCCAAAACAAGTCATTGCCCTTGAACTGTTCCCTAGGGTTGATATAGGGGTTGATCTTCCGGCGAACCTGAAACTCTGCCAGAGGCATATCTTCCCAGCTGACAACTGGCTCCTTGATCTTGGTTGCGGTTCTCTTGAAGTGGCGATGCGAGGCATTGGACCCCTCAGGTGCATCTTGATTGCGTAGACGCTTTGAACTCGTATCACGAGAGGGATTCGAGCGTCTTGAACCGGAACCGGAACCAGAGCCACCACCTATGACACACAACGCAAACACAAGAGAAGAGCGAAAGAAGTCATTGCAAAGACCAAGGCAAACAAGAGAACCACATAGAAGTGAGAATTGGCAGGACAAAACGGGGTAATTTTAGATCGAGCGGTAGTACCGCAGGTCTTGCGGTAGTAAAATTTTACTACCGCGCCGACCGCGGTAGTGCCGCTCCAGGTAGGGGCGGTAGTACCGGGCTTAGCGCGGAAGTAAAATTTTACATCCGCCCGACGGGCGGTAGTACCGTTCCAGGTGGTGCGGTAGTACCGCACGGGGCGGAGTCCTCAAGAACAGCGGATCTGAGCACCCGAAAAACCAGATCGGTACTACCGTAGATCAAAAACTACCATATTGTATCCTACCAAATAACATTTCTACCGCACAAGCACCCTCCAACCATCAAGTCATGCAATGATTTAGCCAAAAATCAAGAAAACCAACTCATATGTCCCCCAAACCTAGATCCAAAAAGGAGAAGCAAAGAGAGAAGAACTAGGGGCAATACCGGGTTCCATGGCACGAGGAAGAGGTGGGGAACGATCACACCGGTCGGAATGGGAGGAGAGTGGTCAGAGACGGAAATCCGGCGAGGTCCTCCGGCACCATTCCTTGAGAGGAGAGAGAGAGAGACACGAGAGGAGAAGGAATGAATGGGTATGGGGAAGTTGGAACTCCCCCTGCCCGTCCTTAACCCCCTCGCGGTCCCGACGGCGCGGTGGTACCGCCTGGCCAGCGGTAGAAAAAAAATACTGCCGCTCACCGGGTGGTAGTACCGCTCCTTCAGCGGCAGTAAAAAATTACTGCCGCGCTGGATGCGGTAGTACCGTGCCGGGGCTGCCGCTGCACGAGCGCAGTAGTAACCCCTCTCCAGCGGTAGTACCGTGGCAAGCCATGGTAGTACCGCCCTGCCAAAGAAATGCTGGTTCGAGAGAAAAAGAGAGATGGCCTTAGCAAGGACACTCATGAGAGAGCACAAAAGAAGCAAATTGAACAAGAACAAGGTCCAAACGAAGAGAAAAGAGAAAAGAGAACCAAACACCGAAACGAATCCTCTCAAGAAGAGAGGGCGGTGGCCGGAGCCACCTATGTTTGAGTCAATTGGTATGGCACCGCGAAGAATTATCCTTGGGCCCATGACCAAAACTCGTCTTTGAAGAACAAGTTCCATCAAAAATGGCGGATGTGAAAGACTTTGATTAGTTTATGCATAATAGGAGGAGGGATAGTTCATTGAGAGAACTAGACTCCCCCTAAATTCATGCCTACATCTAAACAAGACATAATGATGAGTGTGGAAGGGTGTGCACTAAGTCAAACCACATTGCTCGAATCAATGATATTTAGCTCATGCCTTAACTCGCGAAATCTTGCTTCATCTAATGGCTTCGTGAATATATCTGCAAGCTGTTCCTTAGTATATAGATGAATAAGATCTATGTCTCCACGCTTGATGTGATCCAGGATGAAGTGATGACGAATCTCAATATGCTTTGTCTTGCAGTGTTGAACCGGGTTGTTGGAGATCTTGATTGTGCTTTCATTGTCGCAGTAAAGAGGCACTTTGTCACAGTTGACACCATAATCCTTTAAAGTTTGCCTCATCCAAAGAATCTGAGCACAACAGCTTGCGGCGGCTACATACTCGGCCTCGGTGGACGAGAGAGAAACACAGTTTTGTTTCTTGGAAGACCAACTTACCAGAGAGCGACCAAGAAATTGGCAACCTCCGGAAGTGGACTTCCTTTCCACACGGCCTCCCGCCCAATCCGAGTCAGTATATCCAATGAGATCAAATGAAGCACCTTTGGGGTACCATAAGCCAAAGTTTGGGGTATGAGCCAAATATCGAAAGATTCGCTTGACAGCCACATAGTGACTCTCCTTAGGTGCGGATTGAAATCATGCACAAATTCCCACACTCAACATGATATCCGGCCTAGATGCACAAAGGTAAAGCAGAGATCCAATCATGGAGTGATATACCTTCTGATCCACAGCTTTACCATTGGGATCACTGTCAAGTTGGCATTTGAGTGGCATCGGAGTGTTGGCCTTCGGAGGATTTAGCTCATCCATCTTGAACCTCTTGAGCATGTCTTGAGTGTATTTGGCTTGGTTGATGAAGGTTCCTTGGCTTCGTTGCTTGACTTCGAATCCAAGGAAGAACTCCAACTCTCCCATCATAGACATCTGAAACTCTTTGGTCATTAGTGCGGCGAACTCATCATTAAAAGCTTTGTTAGAAGAACCAAAGATAATATCATCTACATATAGTTGGCATACGAACAAGTTCCCGTTAACCCTCTTAGTAAAAAGAGTGGGGTCAATTTTCCCAATTTCAAACCCATGATCTTGCAACATCTCGGTAAGGTGCTCATACCACGCATGTGGGGCTTGTTTAAGGCCATAGAGTGCCTTATCGAGAACGTATACATGATTGGGGAACTTGGGGTCCTCAAACCCCGGGGGTTGCTTGACATATACCAACTCCTTAAGTGGACCATTAAGAAAAGAACTCTTCACATCCATTTGATATAATATGAAATCATGATGAGGAGCATAAGCAAGCAACATGCGAATAGATTCAAGGCGAGCAATAGGGGCAAAGGTTTCACCATAGTCGATACCCTCGACTTGGGAGTAGCCTTGAGCCACCAGTCTTGCCTTGTTGCGAATAATGATACCATGTGCATCTTGCTTGTTCTTAAAGATCCATTTGGTTCCAATGACACTGTGATTCTCTTTTGGTCTTGGCACCAATCGCCACACTTTGTTGCGCTCGAAGTTGTTGATTTCATCATGCATGGCTTCAAGCCAATCCTCGTCTTCGAGCGCATCTTGTACCTTGAGGGGTTCAAAGCAAGAAACAAACGCATGATGTGCACAAAAGTTTGTTAATTGACGACGAGTAGTTACCCCTCTTTTCAAGCTTCCGTAGACGTTCTCTAGGAGGTGTTGCTTTTTCTGAAGCTTGGAAGCAATTGTGGCAGCTCGTCTTTCAAGAATTTCCTCCATGGAAAGTTGAGGCTTGGTAACTTGACGAGCTTTGGTACTAGCACCGGCTTGCTCATGATCTTGAGCATGATCTTGATCTTTAGCTTGACCTTGATCTTGAAGTTGATCTTGGTCCTGAGCTTCATCTTGATCTTGAGCTTGCACGGGGGTGTGAACAAGATCTTGAGCATCATGTGAAGTAGAAACATCACTAGCAAGTTGATCTTGCCCTTGATCTTGATCACGGGGTTGAGGGCCTTCACTGCGTTCTTCGGAAGCGTGTGGGTCGTGCGTCGGTGATGGTTCCACTTGAGTGGAACATTGTCCTTCTCCTTCAGCCACAAGGGGTTCCTCAACGGGTAGGAAGTATCCCACACCCATTCTTATTATGGCTTGGGGAGGAATTTCATCACCTACATCACAAAGACCACTTTGCTCCACTTGGGAGCCATTATTTTCATCAAACTCTACGTTACTCGTCTCCTCAATGAGTCCGGTGGACTTGTTGAGGACACGGTAAGCATGAGAGTTTGCAGCATAACCAACAAATATGCCCTCATGGGCTCTAGAATCAAATTTAGACAAATGAACACCTTTCTTGAGAATGAAACACTTACAACCGAACACCCAGAAGTATTTGAGGTTGGGCTTGTTCCCGGTAAGAATCTCATAAGGAGTCTTGTTCAAGCCATTGCGGAGATAGAGCCGATTTGATGCATGACACGCTGTGTTGATGGCTTCGGCCCAAAAGTTGTATGGAGATTTAAACTCTGCCATCATGGTTCTTGCCGCATCCATCAACGTCCCGTTCTTCCTCTCCGCAACACCGTTTTGTTGAGGGGTGTAAGGTGTGGAATATTGGTGCTTTATCCCCTCATCACTGAGAAACTCATCTAGGGTGTAGTTCTTGAACTCAGTGCCGTTGTCACTTCTAATCATCAAAATCTTTGCTTCATGTTGACGTTGGACTTCATTTGCAAAGTTGATGATGGTCTGTTGGGTCTCACTCTTCCTCTTGAAGAAATATACCCATGTGTATCTCGAGTAGTCGTCCACAATCACCAAGCAATATCTTCTTCCTCCAAGGCTGTCAAAAGATGGAGGCCCGAAGAGATCCATGTGAAGGAGCTCTAAGGTCCTCTTTGAGTAGATTGTAGTAGTTGGACGATGAGCTTTTTCATGTAGCTTTCCTTCGATACAGGCACTGCAAGCACGATCTTTGGCAAAACTCACATTTGTTAGTCCAAGAATGTGATCCCCTTTGAGGAGACTTTGCAAAGATCTCATATTGACATGGGCTAGTCGGCGATGCCAAAGCCATCCCACATCAACTTTAGCCATTAGACATGTCGCGGTCTTAGTGGGTCGCTCCGAGAAGTTAATCACATAGAGACCGTTTTCGACATGTCCAACAAAGGCTACTTTAAGAGTCTTGCTCCACAAAAGGGTCACGGTATCAATGCCAAAGAAGGTACTAAAACCCATGAGTGCAAGTTGACGAACGGAAAGTAAATTGTATGCAAGGGTCTCAACAAGCATGACTCTCTCAATAGTTAAGGTCGGAGAGATAACCACCTTGCCAAGACCCAATACCTTTGAGATTGCATCATCTCCAAATGAGACTTGGGTGGCCACGGATGCATCGGGTCGAACATCCACCACCAAGTCCTTGCTTCCGGTCATATGATTTGTTGCTCCGCTATCGAGCAACCATGAGACTCCCCCGGAAGCAAAGTCCTACAATAGATCAATGCTTGGATTTAGGTACCCATTCTTGAATGGGTCCTTTCATGTTAGTGACAAGGGTCTTAGGAACCCAAATAGACCACTCAATATACTCATAAGAAGAACCAACATATTTGGCATAAACATGCCCATCACTAGCATGGCACAAAACATAGGAGGGGTTAAAATCGCCGGTCCTGTTGGAGGGAGTGATCTTGCCCTTCTTGGCACTATCATTCACAACCTTGTCTTTCTTCTTCTCATGAGTAATGTTCCCCGCTTTGACAAATGTTTCCTTGAGCGGAGGAACCTGCGTGGTCTTCTTCTTCTTCTTCTTTTTGGATTTGGGTGCAAACCCAACTCCTTCCTTTGCAATCACTTCCTTTTGATTGCTCAAAAGGTCATTGAGATTCTTCTCACCTTGTATACATGTCACAAGGCCCTTCTCAAGCTGCTCTTTTAGCTTAGCATTTTCCTCCACAAGATGTGCATGCTCACAACACAGGTTAGTAGCAGATGCATTATCAATTAAGACAAAGGGAGGACACGTGGCAATTTCTTTAGTGAGTTTCACTTGGAGTTGATCATGTGACTCTTTAAGAGAAGCATGAATGCTCTTCAATGCCTTATGAGCATTGTCAAGAGAGACAAACTCATCCTTGAGTCGAGCATGGTCAACCCCAAGTGCAACCTTTTCAGATTTAAGAACACAGTTAAGAACAATAGCATGATCATAATCTTTACGTAATTTAGCAAAGTCGTCATTTTGTGACTCCTTAAAAGTCAAATGAAGACCTCGCTCTTCCTCTAGAGCAATAGAAAGATCTGCTATCTCGTCGGCATAATCACGACTATGGCCTCTCATCTCCTCAAGAGATTCTTCTTGAGAATCAATCGTGTCATTGGCCTCACCAAGTTGTTCCAAGAGAGCAACGAAGTGCTTCTTGGACTCTCCCTTGAGTTTACACAAGAACTTGTCAAACTCATTCTCACCCTCTATCGCCTCCTCAAGTTCATCCACACAATCTAACAAAGACGGAGTGGAAGAAACAGAAGTCTTAATGTTTGAGGTTTTGGCGTTGGAGGTTACCTTGGTGATACCTTTTGCCATGAGGCACCTAGCGATGTGGTTCTCATTGGGGGCGTCGAAGAGTGACACCTTTGTTGGGGTAGAGGATGCAATTGCCACAGATGCCATTGCCATTCCTTCACCACTTGTGTCTCCGTCATCACCATCATCATCCGATGCATACTCTTCTTGAGCCACCAACACTTTGTGTGAAGTCTTCTTGGTGAAGTTGGTCTTGTTGGGGAAAGACTTGGCCTTATCTTTGCGGATGAGCTTGCCACCATTGTCTTCCCTCTTCTCGTATGGACAATCCACCACAAAGTGACTCACATTGCCACAGTTGTAGCAGGTCCTCACACGTTGCTTGCCCTTTGACCCATTTGAGTTGTTCTTGGAGAAGTTGGGCCTTGTGTTCCTCTTGTTGCCCCAAAATTGCCTGGACGCAAGAGCCATGTGCTCATGATAAGCATATTTGGTGTCCTCGGGGCAACCCTCTTCTTCTTCTTCTTCTTCCTCTTGACAGACCTTGGCCTTCAAAGCAAGGTTGGGGGATGATTTCTTTGACCGTTGCACGCGAGCAAGAGCATTGTCAGCTGTCGTGTTCAAGATGTTCATTGCAATAAATTCATCCAACACATCACCAGAAGACAAGGTGTGAAAGTCCGGTCTTTGACGGATGACAGCGGACATGGCCTTGTTGTAGGGCATGATGGCCTTCAGAAACTTACGCTTGATCCAAGTATCATCCACATCCTTGCTGCCATGATCTTTGAGGGCAACCGCGAGGGCAGTCACCCTTCTATAGAGCTCACGCGATTCCTCATCCTCTACCATTACAAACTCATCTGACTGGTCAAGGACAACTTCATAGTTTGACCGTTGAATGCTTGAGCTGCCCTTGTACATGGAGATAATGTGTTCCCAACAATCTTTAGCAACAGTGAAGGGACGCAGGTGAGGTAGGTCTTCAGTAGGAACAGCAGCTTGGAGTATGAACAAGGCGGAGGAATTTAGCTGTTTATCCGCTTCTTCCCTTGGAGTGAGGTTGCGTGGATCACGAGGGTAGTATCCTTCTTCAATGACTCGCATGAGTTGAATTGAGCTGTGATCCAAATGAGACTTGATACAGAAAACCCAATTAGCAAAATCATTTTTAACAAGCTTAGGAGGAGGACCGTGATTAACTATATGAGGTGGGTGCACCGGTCCTCCATAGACCAAGGGAGGGGGAACTGAGGCAAAAGTCCCTGACCCATTAATTCCTTGAGAACGATTATCTTTATCAGCACTAGCCCCCTCCTTACCGGAGTTGACATCTGATGTCGAGTTAGTGGGATTAACCACTTGAACCGCATCGGTGGAAAGTTTAAGAGTGTCAAGGAATTCTTTAAACATGGATTTGACCTCGGTCGTCATGGAGGATTTAAGCGAGGACATGGCCTCATTTAAATCCTCGCGAGAGACCGTGTTCACTCCCACGGCCTCGGGAAGTTCTCCCAACCGCTCCTCTTCGCCCTCCATACTCTTCGGGTGGTGAAACCCTTAATAAAGAGACGAGGCTCTGATACCAATTGAAAGGATCGATATGGTTGACTAGAGGGGGGGGGGTGAATAGGCAACTACCAATTTTTAACTTTTCTTTAACAATTTAGGCTTAGCAACAAATAGGTTGACTAGATATGCAACTAGGTGAGCAACCTATATGATGCTAATCACAACAACAAGCAAAGCAAGCAAGAGATACAACACAATAATAGCTTGCAAGAAGTAAAGGTAAGAGATAACCAAAAGTGGAGCCGGTGGAGACGAGGATGTGTTACCGGAGTTCCTTCCCTTGTGAGGAAGTATGCCTCCGTTAGAGCGGTGTGGAGGCACAATACTCCCCAAATAGCCACAATGGAATGTGGCTCCGAGGTGACCTCAACCGTCTAGGGTGCTCAAACACCCAAGAGTAACAAGATCCGCAAGGTATTAGTGGGGGGAATCAAATTTCTCTTGGTGGAAGTGTAGATCGGGGCCTTCTCAACCAATCCCGAGAAAATCAACAAGTTTGATTGGCTAGGGAGAGAGATCGGGTGAAAATGGAGCTTTGAGCAACAATGGAGCTTGGGGAGGGAAGAGGTGGTCTTCTTGGGGAAGAAGACCCCCTTTATATAGTGGGGGAAAGGATCCAACCTTTATCCCCACTCTCAGCCCGCGCATTGCGGTACTACCGCATAAAAGCCACGGTACTACCGCAAGAGGCTGCGGTACTACCGCTGCAGGGTGCGGTACTACCGCTCGCACGGTAGTGACCAGACGAAGACCTATTGCACAGGGCAACGAGCGGTAGAACCGCCGGAGCGGTACTACCGCGCGCCAATACGGTACTACCGCATGGTCGGTATCAACTGGCACAGGAGATGCACGGAAGTAAAAAATTACTTCCGTGCCTTACTCCGCTGAGGGTGGAGCTGCGCAAAATTCCGGCACGGTAGTACCGGACATACATCACGGTACTACCGCTCGAGGGCGGATGTAAAAAATTACATCCGCGCCTACTACCACAAGCGCACGCACCAGGGCTGGGGACAGCGGTACTACTGCTCCTTGGAGAAGTACTACCGCGGGCACCTGCGGTACTACCGCTCCCTTGAGCGGTACTACCGCTAGCCACTTAAAACTAGCACCTTGCTGCCTTCAATTTGCACAGACAAGGAAAACGGACTGGAGCTCCATTGAAGCGAAGGAAAGGTGGTGCAATAGAACAGATGTGTACGTGTTGATTCCACCCTAACCTTTCCGAAGCGGACCCCCTCTTAATAGTATGGCTTTCCTACGACTCAAATCCACCGAAAAGAAATGTAGAAAGCAACCGTCTTCGATAGACTCCGAGGGGCACCGAATCGTCTTGTGCCTAGACATGAGATATCTGAAATGCTCAATGCACACGATTAGTCCGCAAGTGAATTGTCATCAATCACCAAAACCACTTAGGTAGAAATATGCCCTTACATATGCCCAATGCTCAAGTACGATCATAGTGCCCCCTAGTTGGTGCTTATAAGAGAAGATGGAGACTCAAAGCAAAAATAAAAATTGCATAAAGTAAATAGATAGGCCCTTCGCAGAGGGAAGTAGGGATTTGTAGAGATGCCAGAGCTCATAGTTTTAAATTGAGAGAGAAAAAATATTTTGGGTGGCATGCTTTTCCTGTCAACGAAAACGATAAAGTAGCTCACAATACTTTCTATGCTAGATATATCATAGGCGGTTCCCAAACAGAAAATAAAGTTTATTCCTTTTCCCACCAAACTTTCACTTTCCATGGCGGGCCGTATCCACGGTTGCCTTCCATACCAACACTTTCCAAGGAATTTATTATTTGACAACATAAAGTAAATATTTTTTCTTTTTCATTTCGGGAATGGGCATCCTTATTACCGCCGCACTCTCGTGCAATGACAAGTGAATAAACACTCATCTTGAGAATAACACATCTAGCATGGAAAAATATTGGACACTCCCCACCGTTTCATGAGCTGTACGGGCACACAAAAGAGAAAATTTATTTTGAAAATTTAGAGATGGCACATACAAATTTGCTTGGAATGGCATGGAAATACCGCATATAGGTAGGTATGGTGGACTCATAAGGCAAAACTTATTTTAAGGATTTTGGATGCACAAGTAGTATTTCTACTTAGTACAAATGAAGGCTAGCAAATAGATTGGGAAGCAACCAAACCAAGAAATGAAAAATCACATAAGTGAGCATTGAACATAACTAACACCGAATCATGCACCACAAGTAGGATGTAACTTCATTGCATAACTATTGACTTTCGTGCATGCATAGGGAATCACAAACCTTAACACCAATATTCCTACTAAGCATAATTACTCATTAACATGACTCACATATTACTATCATCATGTTTCAAAACTATTACAAGGAATCAAGTTTAATTTGTCCAATGATCTTCATGAAAGTTTTTATTATATCCTCCTTGGATATCTATCACTTTGGGACTAGTTTCATATATTGCCATTGCTTTTTGGCAAGCTCAAACAAATTTAAGTGAAGCACATGAGCATAAGGATTTCATCTCTCAAAAAGGTATAAGTGAAGCATGAGAGGATTTCTTCAAAATTTTACTAACTCTCAAATTAATCTAAGTGAAGCATGAGAGTATTTCTACAAAAGTTTCCAAGCACACCGTTCTCAAAAAGATATAAGTGAAGCACTAGAGCAATTCTATAGCTCAAAAAGTTTAAGTGAAGCACATAGAGCAATTCTAACAAATCATAGCATGATTTTGGCTTTCTTAAATAGGTGTGTACAGCAAGGATGCAAAAGAAAAACTAACAAACAAAGCAAGCAAAGATACAAGACACTCCAAGCAAAACACATGATATGTGACGAATAAAAATATAGCTCCAAGTAAAATACCGATGGTCGTTAGAAGAAAGAGGGGATGCCACTCGGGGGCATCCCCAAGCTTAGTTGCTTGTTACTCTTTGGATATATCTTGGGGGTGCGGTAGCATCCCCAAGCTTAGGCTTTTGCTACTCCTTATTCCTTCATCCATCGTGATCTCACCCAAAACTTGAAAACTTCAATCACACAAAACTCAACAAAATCTTCGTGAGGTCCGTTAGTATAAGAAAGCAAATCACCACTTTAGGTACTGTTGTAAACCCATTAAAATTTTATAATTGCATTATACCTACTGTATTTTAACTTTACCATGGCTTATACCCTCCAATACAAACCATAGATTAATCAAAACAAGCACACAATGCAACAAAAACAGAATCTGTCTCAAACAGAATAGTCTGTAGTAATCTATACTCTACCCATACTTCTGTAACTCTAAAAATTCTGAAAAATTAGGAAAACGTAAGGAATTTGTATAGAAACACTGTGTTAAAATTTCAGCTCAAGATCACATTCCAGAAAAAAAAAATCCATATACTGGACGCAAAGTTTCTATTTCAGATTCAGCATCACTTCTACTCATCCTATGAATCATCCTAACGGTTCTACTTGGAACAAACACTAAATAAACCATAAAAACACAATCATAACAGAGGCATAATTGTGTTAACACTCAAAAACATAAAGGAAAAAGCAAAAAATTATTTATTCATTGGGTTGCCTCCCAACAAGCACTATCGTTTTACGCCCCTAGCTAGGCATATTGGATAGATTCAAGTATTGTCATCTTTGGTTTTGGATCCATAGGATGCCCTCATGATTGATTCATATGGTGGCTTAATTATTGTTCTAGGTAAGTGTTCCATACCCTTTCTCAAGAGAAATTGAAAACGAATATTGCCTTCTTTCATATCAATCACGGCACCTATAGTGCGTAAAAACGGTCTACCAACTATAATGGGACAAGACGGATTGCAATCAATATCAAGCACAATAAAATCAATGGGTGCATAATTTGTATTTGCAAGAATAATAACATCATTAATTCTTCCCAAAGGCTTTTTAATAGTAGAATCCGTCAAGTGCAAATTAAGAGAGCATTCTTCAATATTGGTAAGACCAAGCACATCACATAGAGATTTCGGAATCGTGGAAACACTAGCACCCAAATCACACAAAGCAAAGCATTCATAATTTTTAATCTTGACCTTAATGGTAGGTTCCCACTCATCATGTAATTTTCTAGGAATAGAAATCTCCAACTCTAACTTTTCTTCAAAAGATTTCATCATGGCATCAACGATATGTTTAGTAAAAGCTTTATTTTGCTCATAAGCATGGGGTGAATTCAACATAGATTGCAACAAATAAATGCATTCAATCAAAGAGCAGCTATCATAATTAAAATATTTGCAATCCAAGATAGTGGGCACATCACTAGTTAAAGTTTTAACCTCTTCAAACCCACTTTCATCAAAATTTTCATCAAGATTTTCACCCTCCAAATTATTGGGACGCTTTCTAGATAAAGTTGACTCTAGTTCAGTCCCTTCATTATCAATTTTAACATTACTAAACAAGGAATCAATAGAAGAAACACCAATCACTTTAAGATCTACATCATTCTTGTAACGACAATCACTAGAAGACGATTTTTCTAAGATTTCTCTTTTAGCTCTAAGCATAGCGGTTCTTTTCTTACTTTCATCCATAGAGACATATAAAGCTTTAATAGATTCATCAATCTTAGGCACAAAAGCTTTCAACTTGAGATTTTCAACATCATGAGAAATTCTATCAATGCTTCTAGACATATCATCAATCTTATTCAACTTTTCTTCTATCGTAGTATTGAAAGCCTTTTGCGCACTGATAAATTCTTTAATATTACTCTCAAGATCAGAGGTGTTCCTATTATTATTGTAAGAAGAATTACCATAGGAATTACCATAATTATTAGAGGAATTTCCAGGAAAAGACCTAGGATTAAAATTACCTCTATAAGCATTGTTATTGAAATTGTTGCGCGAGACAAAATTCACATCTACGGATTCACTATTTTGCTCAGTCAAAGTAGACAAAGGCACATCATTAAGATAAATAGGAGCATTTTTACTAGCAACCAATTTCATCAAAGCATCAACTTTATCACTCAAAGTACTAATTTCCTCTACCGAATTAACCTTTTTACTAGTAGGTGCTCTTTCGGTATGCCATTGAGAATAATTAGCCATGATATTATCTAGCAATTTAGTAGCTTCACCCAAAGTAATCTCCATAAAAGTACCACCCACGGCGGAATCTAAAAGATTTCTAGAGACAAAATTCAACCCCGCATAAATTTTTTGTATGATCATCCAAAGATTCAAACCATGTGTAGGACAATTTCTTATCATCAACGTCATTCTTTCCCAAGATTGGGCAACAAGTTCATGCTCAAGTTGCTTAAAATTCATGATTTGCGTCCTAAGGGAAATAATTTTCGCGGGCGGAAAATACTTAGTGATAAAAGCATCCTTGCACTTATTCCAAGAATCGATACTATTGCGAGGCAAAGATGCAAACCAAATTTTTGCACGATCCCGCAAGGAAAAAGGAAATAGTTTCAACTTGACAATATCATTGTCCACATCTTTTTTCTTCTGCATATCACACAATTCAACGAAAGTGTTTAGATGGGACGCGACATCCTCATTAGGATTACCGGCAAATTGATCTTTCATGACAAGATTCAGCAAAGCGACATTAATATCACAAGACTCCGCACTAGTGGTGGGAGGAGCAATAGGCGTACTAATAAAATCATTGTTATTAGTATTGGAAAAATCACACAACTTGGTGTTCTCTTGAGTCATCCTTACTACGCAAACAAGATTGCAAGCAAGGAAGAGATCCAGCAGGAAAAATGGCAAACGAAAAAGAGGGCGAATAAAACGACAAATTGGTGAAGTGGGGGAGAGGAAAACGAGAGGCAAATGGAAAATAATGTAATTGCAAGGAGATGAGATTTGCGATTAGGAACCTGGTAGATGATGATGGAGTCCCCTCGGCGCCTACGATAGGCACGTAGAAGAGACCGCTTCCTCCCTGGCAATGGCGCCAGAAATTCCTTTGACGTGGCTTGGACTGCGTCGGTATTTCCCAAAGAGGAAGGGATGATGCAGCACAGCGACGGTAAGTATTTACCTCAGTTATGAAGCCAAGGTTATCGAACCAGTAGGAGGATCACCACCACCCAATAAGCAGCACCTGCACACAAACAACAAATACTTGCAACCCAACGCGAAAGAGAGGTTGTCAATCTCTCTACGGTAATAAGATAGATTAGGTAGTGATAGATAGGAGAGATAGATCTCTCAAGAACACAAATAATAAGAGTAAATATGCAGCAATACGTTTTTGGGTTTTTGGTTTTGTAGATCTGAAAACAATGATGCAAAAAGATAGATCTGAAAGCAATATGTTGGAAAAGTAGACCTGGGGGTCGTAGGGTTCACTAGTGGCTTCTCTCATGAGTATAGCGCGGTGGGTGAAAAAATTATTGTTGGGCAATTGATAGAAAATCGAATAGTCATGACGATATCCAAGGCGATGATCATTATATAGGCATCACGTCCAAGATAGATAGACCGACTCCTGCCTGCATCTACCTCTATTACTCCACACATCGACCGCTATCCAGCATGCATCTAGTGTATTAAGTTCATAGAAAAACGGAGTAATGCAATAAGAACGATGACATGATGTAGACAAGATCTATTCATGTAGGAATAGACCCCATCTTGTTATCCTTAATAGCAACGATACATGCGTGTCTTGCTGCCCCTTCTGTCACTGGGAAAGAACACCGCAAGATCGAACCCATCACAAAGCACCTCTTCCCATGGCAAGAAAAATCGATCTAGTTGGCCTAACTAAACCAAAGATTCAAAGAAGAAATACGAGGCTATAAGTAATCATGCATATAAGAGATCAAAGAAGACTCAAATAATATTCATGGATAGAAACTGATCATGAACTCAAAATTCATCAGATCCCAACAAACACACCGCAAAATTTTACATCAAATAGATCTCCAAGAAACCATTGTATTGAGAATCATAAGAGAGAGAGAAGAAGCCATCTAACTACTGCCTACGGACCCGTAGGTCTATGGTGGACTACTCACGCATCATCGGAGAGGCACCTATGAGGAAGATGAACCCCTCCGTGATGGTGTTTAGATTGGATCTCGAGGTTCTGGAACTTGCGGCGGCTGGAATTGTGTTTCGTCGACTCCTCTAGGGTTTTTGGATTTTCTGGGAATTTATAGGCACGATAGTCGGTTGAGGGGGTGCCCGAGGTGCCCAGCACCCACCAGGCCGCGCCAGGGGGCCTCTGGCGCACCCTGGTGGGGGCTGGCCACCCTGGGCCCCCTCTTCTGGTGATCTTTGGCCCATCTGGTTTCTTCTGGTCCGTAAAAAATCCACAAAAATCCCCGCAACGTTTTATCTCCGTTTGGTACTGATTTTCTACGAAGTAAAAAAAACAAGCAAAACATCAACTGACACTTTGGCACTATGTCAATAGGTTAGTCCCAAAAAATGATATAAAGTTGTAATAAAATGATTGTAAAATATCCAAGAATGATAATATAACAGCATGGAACAAGCAAAAATTATAGATACGTTGGAGACGTATCAGTTATCAGGACTGTCTTTAAGGCCATGACCGACATGTGGCTTTGCTTGGCAAAGAGCTGATACCCTACACACCTGCTAACCAGGTCCCACACATTGGCTAGTGCTATCAACCAGTAAAACCCGGCTTGGAAAACTTTGCTTACCAAAGTCTGATGAGCTGCATGGTGCCTGTACATGCCGAAGTGGATTTTAGAGAGGATCTATTTCCTTCTTCCTTGAAAATGTAGTGTTGGAGCATGCCGATAACGCTTCATTTGTAGTGTTCCCTTTGTAGACCTTGTATGTTGTTGATCCTCGAATGATACATCGCGCGTCCGTCTAATCCTCGGGTAATTCCTTGCGTATTAGGTATGCAAGGATTGGCTCGGTCCATGGTGCGATTACGCCATGATATCATGGGCCAAGGACGTTTCTTCAAGTGTCGAGCCCCCAATTATTTCCTTGTCCAGCTCTATGTTCGTGCGGGGTGACCAATTCGGGTGTTGATAACTCGGCCAACTTGGTTGGCTCAGTGTCACCCTGACACTTGACCGATGGTTTGAACAATCCGTCAAGTAAGGTATTCTGGGGTACTTGTTCCCATCGCTCTCCCATTCTGGTGAGTATATTGGCAGCCTGATTGTTGTCTCGCTAGATGTGGTGAAATTCTAGGCCCTCGAATCGAGCCGACAAGGTTATGACTGTATTCTGATATACCGAATTTTTTGGGTCCTTGGCGTCGTAGTCACCATTGATTTGAAAGATTGCAAGGTTAGAGTTGCCTCAGACCTCAAGACGTTGGATGCCCACGGAGACAACAATCCAAAGTCCATGAAGTAGTGCTTCGTACTCCGGCGTGTTGTTGGAGTCCGTGTATAGGATTTGTAGTACATACTTCATGGTGCCACTGGTGGGCGAGGTGAGAACCATCCCAGCTCCTAGTCCAACAAACAAATTTTGGCCGTCGAATTACATCACCCAATTGGTATAAGATGCGTGCTCTCTACTGATCTCGGCTTCCTCCCATTCGACAACGAAATCGGCCAACACCTGGGATTTAATAGCCCGACATGGTCGATACAAGATCTTGAAGGGGAGGAGCTTGATGGCCCATTTTGCTATCCTTCCGATGGCATCACGATTGTTGATGATGTCATTCATTGGTAAGTCCAAGGCTACGGTTATTGAGCACTCTTGAAAATAGTCCCTAAGTTTCCGGAAAGCCATGAAGACTGCATATGCTATCTTCTAGTAATGTGGATACCTTGTTTTACATGAGGTAAGCACCTAGGAAATGTAGTAAACCGACCTCTGTACCTTTAGCTTGTGACCATCCATGTCCCGCTCGACGATCAAAACGACACTTACCACTTGGCTGGTTGCTGAGATATATAGGAGCATTGGTTCACCAGGGTAAGATGCGGCTAGGAGATTGGTGGCCAACAGAGTTTTGATGTCTTCCAGAGTCCTGCGGGCCTCGACAATCCACTTGAAGGCATCGGTCTGTCTAAGCAGCCGGTAAAGGGCGAGTGCTTTTTTGTCGAGGTGTGAAATGAACCGGCTCAAGGAGGCGATGACCTTTCCAGCTCCTGGATATCCTTGAGATCAGTGGGTGTTTTTAGTCACTTAGTCCCTTGATTTTATCAAGGTTTTCTATGATTCCTTGTTGGGAGACAATAAATCTGAGTAGTTTGCCCGATGGAACGTTGAAGACGCATTTTTCTGGATTAAGCTTGATGTTATATGCTCGGAGATGTTTGAATGTCTCTCACAGATCATCGATGAGCATGTTGGACTGCCTGGTTTTAATAACCATGTCGTCCACATAGGCTTTGATCATTTTGCTGAACTGTGGCCATAGGCATGTTTGTATCATTCATTGATAAGTGGCACCATCGTTTTTGAGCCCGAAGGGCATTGTGTTGAAGCAGAACAAACTATAGGGGGTTATGAATGCAATTGCTTCCTTTGAATTCCTTCATCTTTATCTGATGGTAACCCGAGTAAGCATCCATGAAGCATAAGAGGTCATGCCCTATTTTGGCATCAACAAACTGGTCGATTCGTCGCAACGAGAAAGGGTCCTTTGGGCAATCCTTTGATAACCCACAAGTGTAGGGGATCGTTTGTAGCCTTTTCGATAAATAAGAGTGTCGAACCCAACGAGGAGCTAAAGGTAGAATTAATATTCTCTCAAGTTCTATCAACCATCAATACAACTCTATGCGCAACAATGTTCACTTTACCTAGTACAAGAAATAAAACCAGTTTGTAGGTGTAATTGGAAAGGTTTGCAAGATAATAAAGAACACGTAAATAAAAGTTAGGGGCTTTTTTAATTAAGAACAATTAAGTTACTCTGTTTTAGTAGAGAGCTTTTTGTAACACAAAAGAAGGAATTTTCCCTAGGCAATAGATTACTAGATTGGTCGTCGTCGTTGCAATTTTATATGAGGGAGAGGCATAAGCTAACACACTTTTCATACTTGGATCACATGAACTTATGATTGGAACTCTAGCAAGCATCCACAACTACTAAAGATCATTTAAGGTAAAACCCAACCATACCTTCAAATATAAAGTCCCCTTTATCCCATATGCAACAATTCCCTTACTCGGGTTTAAGTTTCTGTCACTCTCGCAACCCACTATAAACGAATCATGAACATATTGCAACACCCTACAGCGGTAACCCCCCACGTGTGCACGGCACGGAATGCACGATAGGACAACACCATAATAAAATATACAACTAAAACCAATCACGATAATCAATCAACCCATAGGACAAAACAAATCTACTCAAGCATCATAGGATGGCAACACATCATTGGATAATAATATGAAGCATAAAGCACCATGCACGATGGTTCCCCTGGCAGCGCTCTGGCGCCGCCGGAAGAGAGGGGGAGAGAGCCCCCTCCTTCTTCCTCTTGCTTGGCCTGCTCCCTAGATGGGAGGAGGGTTTCACCTCTGGTCCTTGGCCGCCATGGATCCCTAAGGGGAGGACCCCCCTCTGAGATTGGATCTCCCTCTCTCTTTCTTCTCTGTTTCACGACCCTTTTTTCCGGCCCTTCACCATTTCTTATATCCCCGAAGATCCTTAACTTTAATTGGGCTAAAATTTTAACACATTTTTCTCCGATATTAGATTCCTTGCGCCCGAAGGAGATCCCATCTGACTTACGAGGTGGCCACAAGCCTACCCGTCGCGCCCTAGGGTAGGGGGCGTGTCGTGTGAGCTTGTGGGCCCCTTGAGCATCATCTTGCGTTGATTCTTGCGCCAAAAAATCCCATACATTCCATACAAAATCACTGTAACTTTTTATCACGTTTGGACTTCGTTTGATAGGATTTTCTGTGAAATACAAAAACATGCAAAAAAACAGGAACTGGCACTGGGCACTAGATCAATATGTTAGTCCCAAAAATAATATAAATTGTTGTTAAAATTATACGAAATTTGTATAAAAATGGCATGAAACAATCAAAAATCATAGATACGAAGGAAACGTATCAGCATCCCCAAGCTTAATTCCTACTCGTCCTCGAGTAGGTAAATGATAAAACAAGATAATTTTTGATGCGGAATGCTACCTAGCACAATCTTGATCATATAATCTAGTCATGGTATGATGTTAAGATACGAGTGATTCAAGGCAATAGTCTATCATTTGATATAAATATATCAATACTCAGCCATACTAACAAACAATCATGCCCTTCATAACAGGGTCGGCCCTGGAGTATGGCCGGCGGGGCGACGGCCCAGGGCCCAGGCGAGGGGGGCATGATGTAGTAAATACATACACTATAGCCCAGTAAAAAAATAGGTAAAAAAATACAAAAGAAAAGAAACGAGATGGCTAGACCCATCAGATAACTAGCGATCAATTAGCAAAGCGTCACGCTAGCGATCGATGCGTGATGTGATGGTTCTATTAGCGAATAGCGAAGCATCACACTCGTTTTCCTTCGTCTGCTCGTCGGTTCGTCGGAATCGTCGGCCTGCCTGTCGCTCGACGCCTTGTCGCCTCAACCGTCGCCAAAAGTCACTGCTCCGCACGCCACATGGCAATCCGGACATCCGACGTCTGGCATCCAACAGGCGGCAACAACAGTAATCCGCAGCAATACGACTGTATTAACCAAGCCAACGAGGCCCGGGCGCCCGGCCATCCGGCAAGATCCATCCAACATCCATCCATCAACACTTCAGCAACAGTAATAAGTGGCAGTAGTCAACATCAGTACTGGTACATATCCATGATCCATTCATCCATCAGGAGCAATACATATGAATGTATCCATGATCCATTCATGTTCCTGATCCATGCCCCCAACCCCCAATTTGACAATTTCAGTAGTATATTTTATTCTTTATTTAGTATGTACGTATTCAACTATTTATCCATGTATGCCTAGGGTTCCAATCATCCGATGTATAAATTCCTAATTCTTTGTATCCTCTTTTCTTCATAAGTTTAGGACATTAGCCCGCCATGTTGCCTAAGATGAAGCAATTGTCGGGTGCTGCATTGAGAAGGATATCTTGGACAATGTTGATCTTGATTGTGCCCTTAATGACTTTGCATCAAGAAATGCCCGAAGAACTTTTTTCTAAAGCACTGAAGTATTATTGTTGTCGATGAAGTCAGTCAAAATTTGGTTCTTATTTGAGGTAATCATGTCATGTTGGTTTCATTTTGCTATAGTTTTAGTATTATTGTTGTCGATTGAATAAGTTCGAATTTGGTTATTATTATTGTCGACGGAGTCAGTGGAATTATTATAGTCAAATTTTAAATTAAAGATGTGTGGTCTTAGAACATAGGGGCCATGTCGTTGAGTTTGCCTAGGGCCTCCCGAAACAGAGGGCCACCCTGCTTCATAATAAAGAATGCTAACGAACACTATCCCTACAAAATGATGTAGCGTAGCATGCTTAGTCTTCCCGGCATAAAGTATAAATCATGAGTACCCCGGTGCCAAACCAAGCACTTGACTCATGTTTTTTCATGCGCTTCAGCATTTTCAACTTCACTCAATATCTGAGCGTGAGCCGTGGACTTTCCGCACTTTAGGTGGAATAGAATGATGGTAGGGATTGATAGGAGAAGACAAAATTTTGGATAGTCACCTTTTAATCAATATCGATGCGAGGAGTAGGGATTGCCATGCAACTTTTGATGCACCAGAGCTATAAGTTTATGAATGCTCTCTACTTAAACTGAGTGGGTGTGCATCTAACCTAACTGAGTCATGAAGGACTCAGGCAATTGAGGAACCCGTAAATGAAATATGCAAGCTAAGTCCTATATTGATTCCCACTAGTATGAAAGTGAGAAAACGTGGACACTCTCTATATGAAGAACATGTTGCTACATTGAAGCACAAATATGGTAAAAGGATAGTAGCATGCATCTTCTCTCTTTTTCTGTTTTTCTTCTTCTTTCTTTCTTTCTTTTTTTCATTTTTAAATTTTATAACAACATGGACTTCATCCCCACTTTTTCGAGGACTCATCAATCTCCATCATCATTTACCTCCTTGGGACAATGTTCTAATAATAATGATCATCTCACTTCTATTTAGTTACAACTCGATACAACTGAAAAACTCTATGACTACATATGAATGCATCTGGCAGTGTACCAGGATGTGTAATGATACTGGTCTAACATGTATATAATGATGAACGGTGTCTTTGCCACAAATATCATGTCAGCTCTATGATCATGCAAAGCAAAATGACAATGAATGCTCAAGTCATTTGAACGGTGGAAGTTGCATGGCAATATATCTTGGAATGACTATGCCATGATAGGTAGGTATGGTGGATGTTTTGAGGAAGATATAATGAGGCTTATGTGTGATAGAGTGTATCATATCACGGGGTTTGGATGCACCGGCGAAGTATGCACCAAATCTTGAGGTGAGAACGGGCAATGCACGGTACCAAAGAGGCTAGCTGACGAGGACATGATTACCTTGGATATGACCAAAAATATTGCATACATGCATATTTTTTAGGTGATTTATTATATGAATTATGCAAGTATCTATTTATGTTATCCGGAAAAAATACTTCATCTATTTTTTATTTCATGCCTAAATGCATAATTGATGAACACTTGTACGAACCACGTGTGAAGACAAAGGAAGAGAAAATGATTAGGTGATGTTCAAGAGGTCCTCTCACGTTAAAGGAAATGATTAGGTGTTGTTCAAGAAGTCCTCTCATGTCACTTTTGGCCCAAGATAAGATAGAGACCAGGTCCTCCATGTTGTGGACTCAGATTCAGACTACACACATATGTTACTCAAAACGTCAACAACTTTTGCATACAGACCTGGAATTGGGTGATTCTTTCTTGGTTGGAAAGTAGATTTCATGTACTTTTCAACGCAATTGGATTCACCTTAAAATTCCTTCTGAGCTCGGAAATATAGCCAAAATGGTGCGAAGATCCTACAAAATCTGAGTCAAAATCCAAATCAAAAGGTGTTGCATCACCTCCACTTGGGCCCATAGGCCTTGTACGACCTATGGTTAGTTTTAGGCTGCCTTGGGATGTCCTTCCACCCCCTTGGAAGCCACCCATTAGTCCTATATAAGTAGATCAATCCCCTAGCCTTTTTCCTTGGGATTTGTTTAGTTAAAAGTTTGCCATTGCAACTTCGTGTACTTCGTTTGTGTCCAACGACCAGGCGAAGACCATTTTTCTGATCCCCACCTTTATCAATACTTCATCTATAATTGCAATATTCATATTGCATTATCATATTCTTGCTTGTTCTTTGATTGCATGCAGGAATAGACCTCCGTGGTCAGGTTGATCGTGCTTCGGCATGGTTAATAACCTCTTGGAGTTTGTTTAGCGATTGCTAAGGCGCAACATCATGCATGTTTGTAGTCAGATCGTCAAAGTCGGCTCCACCAAATCAATAGTTACCATCACATCGAAAGATCGGGACCCTCGCCTCTATCAAGTGGTATCAGTTTTCATGTTGCTCAGTGAGAATTTCCAGTTATCCCTAGATTAGATATATTTTTCTTACATGTTGTCCAAGAAAAAGGCATAAAAAAAGTTTGATCCATCCTTTGTCCAAGCCAGCCTGAGCCTTTACAATTTTCTTTTCAGTGCTTGCATAGTTGAATTACCAGTTGCATCGTCGTGTCGAGTTGCTGGTCTTAGTGTCTAGTTCCTTTAGAGTTTCGAGTTATATTCACATTAGTCACACCACCGCTGCATCTTATCCCTTCCATTGTCGGCCACCATCATCCATGAATTTTCACCACATGCTCCCATCATTCATTGTCATTATCAGAATTGAGGTTGTTTGCATCTACGATTGATCCAATCTGCATCTTATCTGGTTTGTTTTGGGAAGAAGAAAAAGGAGAAAAAAGGGAGAGAAAACTAGAAAAATTGAGAAAAAAGAGAGAAACAAAAATTTGAAAAAAGAGAAAATAGAAAAAACAAATTTTGGATCTACCTAGACTCAATCTCGTATCTGAATTCGGATTGAAATCTGTTTTGCGCAGTGTTTAGTAAAACGGGCATATCTTCCTCGTACGAAGTCCGTTTTGGCTCCACGAGTACTCAAATTCAAGCTATCGACGAGCCGCATCTTAATAGTTTATGAAGGTAGGTCACTATTTTCACTTCCAAATGGGCTTCTAAATTGGACTTTTTGCCCTCCAAAGTTCGCGAACACAGTTTGTCATTTTTTTCAGAACAATTCCCGATTTTTTTGACTCCTCATACGAACTCGAAATTGACTAATTCTTTTTTTGCATTGAAAAGCTTGAGTCAGTGGCGTTCTTGAGAAAAAATATCAAAATTTTGGCATAATATTTTTGAGAGGAAAGTTACAACGAGAGTTTTGGTATATCCTGGTTGGCATTTTTTTATCATCATTATCTTTACTGCCATTGTGATCTTCACTTATATCTTGCTGACCATAGCTACTTCATATCATCCATTGCTGCTACTTGTTCTACGTCATGACTCCATTCGTGTTCTAGGCTCACGTTTCTAGTACGGTCTAGCCTAGGACCAACACAGTACCGTCGTGGAGCCTTCTTTTCAACGTTGCATCTTTGAATTGATTATTGCTAATCTTTTGCTACTATATATTTAAGCCTTACAAACTCCACTTATTTCTACACCATGTATACATATGTTCACCTGGTAATCGATTTACTCATTCTTCGGAGTTATTTGACACCACCGGTTGCCGATCACCACCCGATGCATGGTAAGAATAAGACATTGATATTTGCTATACTGTGAGCGTTCTACCACCATATCCTAGTAGTTCATAGGAACATCATTCTCATATTTTGTTTCTTGTTTTCTACTAATTATGGCAGGTTCCGGAGTTGTTCGTTCTTGGGTTTCATCGATCATGGGAGACATGCCACCACCTAAGAAAATAGCACAACCGTTATGAGAGGTGCAAAGAGATCCAAATGCACATGATCGGGTTAATGTTTATATACTACCATTTAATGTCCGTTTTAGGCCTGCTATATATTGATTAGGAATTCGAAATAAATGATATATTTCATCCCATAATTTGCTGAGTGTAAAAAAGTTAAGGTCGCGGTTGGGTCATTCACTGGTTATGCTTCAGTTTGGTGGGCAAATATTGTTGGTTACACCCTGATTATATACCTATCACTTGGGATGATTTGAAACTTGCCATGAGACACATATCCGTCCCCGCTTATTATACTCGTGGCATGATTAAAAAGTTACAACATTTAAAACAAGGTAGTGACACCATAATGAAATATTATGATGATTTACAAACGACCTTGTTGCACTCCTTTTTAGAATAAAGGGAAGACGATTTTATTGATAGATTTTGGGGAGGATTAAACCCTGATATTTAGGGGATACTAATTCATGAAGAGTGTTATCCTATGGACTGTTTGTTTCGTCTTGCTTGCAAAGCTGAACAGGGAATAAAAGGACGTGTTGCCCACAACGAGAACAAGTGCAAGGTGGACATTCCAAGAGTTGATACGGTTGTTCCTTCGACTACTAGGCGTACTGACGTGCTTGGACTGCGTCGGTATTTCCCCAAAGAGGAAGGGATGATGTTGTACAGCGACGGTAAGTATTTCCCTCGGTTATGAAACCAAGGTTATAGAACCAGTAGGAGGATCACCACCACCCAATAAGCAGCACCAGCACACAAACAACAAATACTTGCAACCCGACGTGAAAGAGAGGTTGTCAATCTCTCTACGGTAATAAGATAGATTAGGTAGTGATAGATAGGAGAGATAGATCTCTCAAGATCACAAAGTAAAAAGGGCAAACAAAATATGCAGCAATATGTTTTTGGGTTTTTGGTTTTGTAGATCTGAAAACAAAGATTGCAAAAAACGTAGATCGGAAAGCAATATGATGGAAAAGTAGACCCGGGGGGCGTAGGGTTCACTAGTGGCTTCTCTCATGAGTATAGCGCACGGTGGGTGAACAAACTACTATTGGGAATTGATAGAAAATCGAATAGCCATGACGATATCCAAGGCGATGATCATTATATAGGCATCACGTCCAAGATAGGTAGACCGACTCCTGCCTGCATCTACCTCTATTACTCCACACATAGACCGCTATCCAGCATGCATCTAGTGTATTAAGTTCATGGAAAAACAGAGTAATGCAATAAGAACGATGACATGATGTAGACAAGATCTATTCATGTAGGAATAGACCCCATCTTGTTATCCTTAATAGCAACGATACATGCGTGTCTTGCTGCCCCTTCTGTCACTGTGAAAGAACACCACAAGATCGAACCCATCACAAAGCACCTCTTCCCATGGCAAGAAAAATCGATCTAGTCGGCCTAACTAAACCAAAGATTCGAAGAAGAAATACGATGCTATAAGCAATCATGCATATAAGAGATCAAAGAAGACTCAAATAATATTCATGGATAGAAACTGATCATGAACTCAAAATTCATCGGATCCCAGCAAACACACCGCAAAAGTTTACATCAAATAGATCTCCAAGAGACCATTGTATTGAGAATCATAAGAGAGAGAGAGAAGAAGCCATCTAGATACTGCCTACGGACCCGTAGGTCTATGGTGGACTACTCACGCATCATCGGAGAGGCACCTATGAGGAAGATGAACCCCTCCGTGATGGTGTTTAGATTGGATCTCGAGGTTCTGGAACTTGCGGTGGCTGGAATTGTGTTTTGTCGACTCCTCTAGGGTTTTGGGAATATTCGGGAATTTATAGGCATCAGAGGCGGTGCAGAGGGGCCCCGTGGAGGGCACAACCCATCAGAGCGTGCCGGGGACCCCCTGGCGTGCCCTGGCGGGTTTTGCTCTCCACAGCCCACCTTCCTAGCTCTTGTTTGGCCCACTGGGTGTCTTCTGGTCCAGAAAAAATCTCCAAAAAGTTTCGTCGCGATTGGACTCCATTTGGTACTGATATTCTGCGAAGTAAAAAACAAGCAAAAACAACAACTGGCACTTTGGCACTATGTCAATAGGTTAGTCCCAAAAAATGATATAAAGTTGTTATAAAATGATTGTAAAACATCCAAGAATGATAATATAACAGCATGGAACAAGCAAAAATTATAGATACGTTGGAGACGTATCACGTACTATGACAACCACATCCATTGTTATGAGGACTACATCACACTAGTGCAGAAAAGCCTAGCTATGGCGTGGAAAAAAGGGACCTGCTGGTGTGGACATCCTACGCCACCAATATGGCGCCACTGTTAGAATTTAGTGGTGGTGTTGGAGACGACGCCAGTAGTATTTTGAATACCTATGGCGTTGGACAGAGTTGCACGCTGACACTGTCATATTTAGCTAATAAATAAAAATACACCGGAATTCCCAAAAGATACTACCAGCTTTACAAAAGATACTTCCAGCTTCACAAAGTGAACGTTTCAGCAATTCCCAAACGATACTACCAGCTTAATTCACAAATTAAACGTTTCACCAAATTCACAAAAGAAAAGTACCAACTAACTTCTCACAATGTATCGATCTGCCCCTCTCGACACTACCTAGTTTCACGTCTAAGGACTAACTTAAGCTCACGAAGCTTATTCCTATTTATCTGCCCCTCCATGATGTAATGGGCCTTCTCCATCTTCAGTTGAGTCCTCTCGGACTTCAGGACTTGTATTTCCTTCTTCATCTCATTTATCTCGAGGTTCAGCGACTCGATCTGACCTTCGAGACTGAAAATCTTATCGTAGACAATAGCATTGTCATCGATAATCTTATCCTTCTCCTTCTTCAGGGAGTCATTCAACTCCTCCAGGGCCTAGATGGTACTCTGACGTGATGTGATCAGCTCGTGATTGAGCATGTCCACGTCACATGTCAACTGTACAACGAGTGTTGGAGAAAGAGGACCTCGTACGTATGCCTAGTAAGGGTTTCAAATCATCAACAATTAATTATTGGTTAGATATATGGAGATGTTTGCAATGCTCATGCCTGTTTTTTGTAACCTTAATTACCTGGTTGGTGCTCACGTCGCCTTCATCTTCGACATACCTCGACCAGTGATCAGAGGAGCCTATCCAGATGCTAGAGTCGGCCATGCTGTTTGGCTAAAGAATAAAGGCCATGGGAGTGTTTAATGCATGAAAATAAGAAGTATCTTCTAAAATTAATAGGAAGAAGCATAAAAAATAGAAACATAAACAATTGTAATTCTTATCTTTTTGCTATATGAACTATCAGGTTTCCAAATGAGAAACTGATTATGAGTGTGCTGGCTGCATAAAAGGAAGAGGCAGATCAATTGTGTAGATACCTATTTTTTCTATACCACTTTGAAAGCTTGATCGATAAATAATCATGAAAACATAGAACAAAACACTAATCAATCATCTGCACACATATGCTACCAAACACATATTCAAAATAGAACTAAGTTTCTACACATGTGCTTCAGCTTTACTAAGGCCTCCCTTGGTTTGGAGGAATTTTATAGGAAACAATATAGGATAGGATTCTTATAGGATTTTTCCCTTTAGATCTCTTTGGTTCATAGGAATGGATTCCTATTCCTACATAGGATTATCCTCAACATTTCAAAGGAAAATAAACATTAATTAGCCTAGACTCAATGGACAAATTCCTATGATGTGAACCAAATGACAACTTTCCTATTCCTACTCATAGGATTTGAGATACATGTCATCTCATTTCCTACAATTTTCCTATTCCAATGATAATCCTATCCTATGAACCAAAGGAGGCCTAAATTTTAAAAGGATTCCAAAAAATCTCTTCGACCTAACCCTAACCCTAATTAAGCAAAACGAGAGAGGGAGGGGTGCCGGACTTACCGCGGAGGTGCTCGGGGGTGAGGAGAGGTGTGCGGGCGGCGTCAGGCTGCGTCGGGCGGGGTGACGATAGGTATCGAGAGGAGGAGTTGGGGATCGAGAGGAGGACGAAAGGATATGTTCTTTTTTTACCACGCCGGGAGTTGTTAAAACCGACTAGTGCTGGCATGGGCCTAATGGGCCTGACGTGCAACGCCGAGCCTAATGTGCAACCCCAGCACCAAGCGAATACCTATGGCGTTCGAATTCAGCCAATACCAGCACTATTAGAAAATATTAGTGTTGGCGTTGGTGAGAAATGGCACGCCATGGACAAGAGTTGTGGCTAGCCATTTCTCCACTAGTGTCACCTCCATCATGTGACACGTCACCACCGAGAGTGCCTACATCATCTGAGTTGATCATAAGAGGTAATGAGAAAGGTACTTACCTTCCACTTCCAGATGAGTATGATGAATGCCTTGCCAATTTAAATGCACCATGTGATGAGCTACCCACTACTTTGATCACACCACCTATTTTCGAGGACTATGTTGATGATTTGACTTTGCATGTGATCAAACAACTGCAACATCAACAATTTTAAGTGCACCCATTGAATTAACTATTGATGTGAAAGAACCATGTGAATCAAGGAATAGGTCAAATTTGGATCAAATAATTTTGGAAATAATTATGCCGATGCATAATCATTTTGATATGACCTCTAATCTTGGTGACGATTCAGTGTTGAAAGACTTGTTGCATGTTTGCTTATTTAAGCATGTTGTAGCATGTAATAATGAAAGTATTAAATTTTATTCACCAATGTTGGGATGGTTTAATGATGAGCATTTTCAATCTTTTGATATGAATAAGAGCATCACTTATATGTGCAAACTAAGTTCCAATATTTTCATGCCTTCTACCTCTTGTGATAATAGTTTGGTTTTATATTTCATGACATATGAAAGTTACTCACGTATAGATATGTCACATGTGCAAAACCTGAGGAAAATAAAAATGGATGAGATATACATATACAACATCTACACCTTCTCTTTTTTGTTAGCCACATTTCAGACTAAGCAACACCGAGGACGGCTTTGTTTTCAGGAAGGGGAGGATGATGAGGACATGACTACCTTGGATATGACCAAAAATATTGCATACATGCATATTTGTGAGTGATTTTTATAAGAATTATGCAAGTATTTGTTTATGTTATCCGGAAAAAATACTTCACCTATTTTTATTTCATGCCTAAATGCAGAATTGTCGAACACTTGTACGACTCATGTGTGAAGACAAAGGAAGAGGAAATGATTAGGTGCTTTTCAAGAGGTCCTCTCACGTCAAAGGAAATGATTAGGTCTTGTTCAGGAAGTCCTCTCATGTAACTTTTGGCACAAGATAAGATAGAGACCAAGTCCCCCATGTTCTGGACTCGGATTTGGACTGCACAGACATACGTGACTCAAAACGTCAACAACTTTTGCACCCAGACTCCAAATTGGGTGATTCGTTTTTTTGTTGGAAAGTAGATTTTGTGTACTTTCCAACACAATTGGATTTGCCTTAAAATTCTTTCTGATCACGGAAATACAGCCACAATGGTGCGATGATCCTACAGAATCCGAGTCAAAATCCAAATCAAAAGGTGTTGCATCACCTCCACTTGGGCCCATAGGCCTTGTACGACCTAGGGTTAGTTTTAGGCTGCCTTGGGATGTCCTTCCACCCCTAGGCCACCACCCATTAGTCATGTATAAGTAGATCAATCCACTAGCCTTTTCCTTGGGATCTGTTTAGTTAAAAGTTAGCCATTGCAACTTCGTGTACTTCGTTTGTGTCCAACGACCAGCCCAAGACCACTTGTTCGATCCCCACCTTTATCAATACTTCATCTATATTCAAAATATTCATATTACATTATCATATTCTATCTTGTTCTTCGATTGCATGGAGGAATAGACCTTCGTGGTCAGGTTGATCGTGCTCCGGCGTGGTCAATAACCTCTTTTAGTTGGTTTAGCGATTGCTAAGGCGCAACGTCGTGCATGTTTATAGTCGGGTCGTCAAAGTCGGCTCCACTAAATCGATAGTTACCATCTTATCGAAAGACCAGGACCCTCGCCTCTATCACTAGCAAAATACAGAAAGGATGGGAAGTACTTACGGTCCACAAACTCACATTAAACACAAGGATTTCAGATACTTATTGTGTACTCTATTAGCTCTCTCAAAGCAAAACACTTATTGCATGCCACCAGGGAGGAGGTGGGAGGAGTTAACCATCGCACCCCCCCGATACGGACAACACAAAGGATTTCAATCAAGGATAAATTATGCTCCAACTTAATCGCAAAACTAGAGGCTTCATGTCCATGCTTCGGGAATCACAAACTTTGTCATCGATATTTTTACTAAACCATGGTTATCAACTAATACACCCACATATTACCATCTTAATATCGCAAAACTATTGCAAGGAATCAAAATATCATACTCAGTGATCTACTAGTTTTATGCAGATTTTTATGACTAACCATGTGAATGACTAATTCCTCTTAACTCTCTAAATATATATAATTGAAGCATGAGAGTTTCATTCTTTCTACAAAGACCTGGATACCCTCTAAAAAATATAAGTGAAGCAAAAGCACATTCTACAAATAACGGTGTTCTAAATGTAGAGAAATAAGCATCCAAACTTCAAAAATATATAACTGAAGCACATGAAGCATTCTATAAAGCCATACGCAAAAGATATAAGTGAAGTGCCAATAGCATTCTATAAATCAAGAAAGGACTATCCCATACTAGCATGGTGCATTGCTAAAATAAAAAATAAAAAGGCACACGACGCTCTAAGATTTACGCATGGCATGCGAACAAACAAAAACCGAGACATACCAATAATTGTCGAGGAACAAAGATCGGATGCCTTCTGGGGCATCCCCAAGCTTAGACGCTTGGGTCTCCTTAAATATTTACTTGGGGTGCCTTAAGCATCCCCAAGATTGAAATCTTGCCTCTCCTTATTCTACTCATATCGATACCTCCTTGATCTTCGAACACTTCATTCACATAAAACTCAACAGAACTTTTATTAGAGGTGTTAGTACATATAACATAAAATCCCATCATGTCTTGCTGTAACATTATTGTATAATTATAATCAGACGTTACCCACGTTATGCTATCACAATTCTATGGCTCCCAAGTCAATGGGGCTCAACAAGATTTCAAACATAATCACATAAAGAAACTATAACAGTAATCTGTGAAAACAAGACAGTTTGTAAAGACGGAGATGAAAAATATACTTCTATAAATCTGAAATTTCTAAAAAATTAGGACATAATACATTTTTTAATAACAATACCGTGTAAAATTTTAAGAAACTTTTGACGCTCCAGTAAAATACGAAAAATCAAACACTACTGCCAAAGTTTCTGTTTCTGCACAACACATATCAAACAAGCAATTTAAATATCTTAAAGGTAAATCTTGGAACACTATTTTTATAATACAATAGATTTTTTACAAGGGGATAATTATTTTTATTGAAAATTTTATGTAATCAAGATTCACATAGTTTTCATGGGCATGAACAAAGTTCAAGGCTAGCCCCCACTTCCATGTTGCTCATCTGTCTCACTTTCACTTTTCTTTTTGAAAGAGTTCTAAGTTCCCCTCTATATATTTGTTTTTAATTATTTTGAAAGCACACAACAGAAGAAAATGACTCTCTAAAACTTCTGGGTTGTCTCCTTGGCAACACTTCCTTTAAAGCCATTAAGCTAGGAATAAAGTGCACAAGTAATTGATACACTCGGATCCCAAGATTTATAAAAGCCAATTTTAGTTAACAATGATTTGTATTTTAGTAGTGAGCACAAAGAAATATATATCATAAAACAACAGAGTCTAACTCTCTTCCTATGCATTGGCATGTCACAAAAGAACAATTCATTCACACAAAGTAAAGGCCAATACTTAGCATATGTAGTTTCTTGCAATTTTGGTTCCTATCTCATAATAACTACATCATTGATGGCATAGATATGTGAAGATTTGGTTCCTCTCTCATAATAACTACATCGTTGATGGCGCACGTTGTTGCGCCTATTAATTTTTGCGATAGAATGGTCATAAGTTCAAAATGTATAGTCGTTGTGGCAAATATTTTTCACTAATCAAATATAGTTGATTTGAGCTTGGATTTTGTCGGTGTACTAAAGTTGGGGTCTTTTAGTACCCCATACTTGTGCACGGGCGGTTGTAGCCACACCAGCAGCAAGGCCTGCCGGGGGGCAGCTGGATGCAAGTACAAGAATATCAAGAAAGCATTCAGGACAATAATCAGAAGACGGAAGACCGAAGGCTGGGATCCCGGCAAGATCTTGTCGGGATGGCTTGCGAAGCCCTGGCAAGACCTCGCCACCCTGTCACCGCTCCAGCGCAGCGACCAGTCTGTCTTTTAGCTGTTGTCTTCCTGGGTGCGTGTCAGGCGCTAACGGCGGATGGGCTTAAGCGGTGCTGATGGGACGGCCCCTTTTTTCGTCCCCAAGAAGCTAAGGGACACCTAAACGGAGCATTTAATGCACTTGTCCTAAGGCGTCAGTATTAGGTATGATAACACTGTAGCAACTTTACACCTCTTGTACTTCGCCACTGTTGGTGACCCATTCGAACGTATAAAAGGAGGCCCAAGGCGTAGCTACAGGGGGGAGGACCTTCTGGCTCATTCTGCATGTGTAGCTGCTGCCCGAACGTACTGTTCATCGCAAGCGCTCCTGGGCTAGAGTTCAAACACATCTAATACAACTAAAGCAGGAGTAGGGTTTTACGATTCCCAGCGGCCCGAACCTGGGTAAAAATCCCTCGTGTTGACCGTTGGATCTGCTCTTTGTGCAAGCCTTTCTCCCTGCCGAACCGTAAAGGGATCCACGCGATCCCATAGGTGTCGTACGCCGACATCTTTGGCGCGCCAGGTAGGGGGAACGAAGAAGTGGCGAAAGAGGGCTGTATTGGGGACTACTCCGGCAAAGTTTTCGCAAAGATGGGTAAAGACTGACATACATGTCACGGCATTCGGCGTAAAATTCAAGAGTTGGAAGCCGTATGTGTACATGATGTCGTTGAAAAAATCAGAGAAAGGGGGACAGAGCCCGCAGTAAAAATAGTCGACAAAGAAAGGGAATTTATCTGGGCCACCCTTGGAGGAACCTGGGCTCACGCGAGTAGCGGGATGAGCCTTCGTCTCCCTCGCCCACATGCACAGATATCGATCCTTCAGGGCGTTCGCATCAAGCGCCGAAGCGAAGACGGCGTGCTTCTTCCGCATCTTCACCAGCTCGCTCTTCGGGACGACGGCTTTCACCCCCTTGCCCTTGCTCGCCTTGGGCGGCATGGCGGATGTGGGAGCAAAGACCGTGGACGGTGAGGGCGTTGCGGCGATGGATGAGTGGAAGAGACTCTGTTTCGGGCTCAAGGAAGGAGACGACAGCGGTTCCCAGATTGGAAAGGACAGGAGGTAAATGAGCAGCGCCTCTGCGGATTCCTTTTTATGGGGAAGGCGCGAGGTTGCCTCTTTACTAGTCGGTATGAAAACGCTTTTGCGAGCACGCTGCTGTAACGGCCGCTCCGCCCACGTCTCCCACGTCGCGCATTCAAAGCGCGTAGTGGGGGGCGCAGTAAGCGGAATGAGTACATCAGTTAACTCCTGCCACGCGTGCCCATGCACTGTTTGGGCCTAGCCCAACAAGGCCTCGCACTCGTGTATGGCCTAGGCCCGGGGGCTCCTGTCGGTGTACTAAAGTTGGGGTCTTTTAGTACCCCATACCTGTGCACGGGCGGTTGTAGCCACACCAGCGGCAAGGCCTGCCGGGGGGCAGCAGGACGCAAGTACAAGAATATCAAGAAAGCATTCAGGACAATAATCAGAAGACGGAAGACCGAAGGCTGGGATCCCGGCAAGATCTTGCCGGGATGGCTTGCGAAGCCCCGGCAAGACCTCGCCACGCTGTCACCGCTCCAGCGCAGCGACCAGCCTGTCTTTTAGCTGTTGTCCTCCTGGGTGCGTGTCAGGCGCTAACGGCGGATGGGCTTAAGCGGTGCTGATGGGACGGCCCCTTTTTCCGTCCCCAAGAAGCTAAGGGACACCTAAACGGAGCATTTAATGCACTTGTCCTAAGGCGTCAGTATTAGGTATGATAACACTGTAGCAACTTTACACCTCTTGTACTTCGCCACTGTTGGTGACCCCTTCAAACGTATAAAAGGAGGCCCAAGGCGTAGCTATAGGAGGGAGGACCTTCTGGCTCATTCTGCATGCGTAGCTGCTGCCCGAATGTACTGTTCATCGCAAGCGCTCCTGGGCTAGAGTTCAAACACATCTAATACAACTAAAGCAGGAGTAGGGTTTTACGCTTCCCAGCGGCCCGAACCTGGGTAAAAATCCCTCGTGTTGATCGTTGGATCTGCTCTTTGTGCAAGCCTTTCTCCCTGCCTAACCGTAAAGGGATCCACGCGATCCCATAGGTGTCGTACGCCGACAGATTTGATTTGTATGATTGGCATCCGCATGTTCATTATTCATATCACTGCGCCTAAGTTTGACATCTTTACACATGACACTAAGATACTGATGCGTCTCCAACGTATCTACTTTTCCAAACACTTTTGCTCTGGTTTTGACCTCTAATTTGCATTATTTGAATGGAACTAACCCGAACTAACGCTGTTTTCAGCAGAACTACCTTGGTGTTATTTTTGTGCAGAAATAAAAGTTCTCGGAATTGGACGGAACTTTTTGTGGATTTTTTCTGGGAATTATCATGAATTATGGAGCGAAGACCTGCCGGAGGGAGGCCACCTGTGGGGCACAAGCCAACAGGGCGCGCCCCCCTAGGCCGCGCTCTGATGGCTTGTGCGGCTCACGCGGCCCCTCCGACCCTGATTCCAGTCCTATAAAATCACATCTTCGGAGAAAAAAATCAGAGAGAAGTTTTCATCGCGTTTCACGAGACGGAGCCGCCGCCACCTCCTGTTCTTCCACGGGAGGGCTGATCTAGAGTCCGCTTGGGGCTCCGGAGAGGGGGAAACGTCGCCATCGTCATCACCAACCCTTCTCCATCAACACCGCCATGATGCTCACCACCAGGAGTGAGTAATTCCTTTGTAGGCTTGTTGGACGTTGCTGGGATTGGATGAGATTGATCATGTAATCGAGTTAAGTTTGATAGGGCTTGATCCCTAGTATCCACTATGTTCTGAGGTTGATATTGCTATGACTTTGCTATGCTTAATGCTTGTCACTAGGGCCCGAGTGCCATGATTTCAGATCTGAACATATTATATTATCTCTGAATATAAGATTGATTTGGATCCTATCTTGCAAGTTGTATGCACCTATTATGTGTCTTGATCCGCATACCCCAAGGTGACAATAATTGGGATTCTTTCCGGTGATTGCCGTAGTTTGAGGAGTTCATGTATTCACCATGTGTTAATGCTTTGTTCCGGTTCTCTATTAAAAGGAGGCCTTAATATCCCTTAGTTTCCAATAGGACCCCGCTGCAACGGGAGGGTAGGACAAAAGATGTCATGCAAGTTCTTATCGCAAGCACGTATGACTATATACGGAATACATGCCTACATTATATTGATGAATTGGAGCTAGTTCTGTGTCGCCCTAGTGTGTAACTATTACATGATTGATGTCATCTAAATCATTATCCACCACCGATCCACGTGCCTACGCTTTACATATACTGAATCTTGCTAAGTTACTATTGCTACTGCTTCTGTCACAACTACTACAAAATTGCTACTGTTACTTTTGCTACTACTATTTGTCGTGCTACTAAACCTTTGCTGCAGAGAGATATCCCAGGTGTGATTGAATTGACAACTCAACTTTCAAGGCCAATAAATGTTCTTTGGCTCCCCTTGTGTCGAATTAATAAATTAGGGTGAAATACTACCCATGAAGACTATCGCGATCCCTTATAATTGTGGGTTATCAAGCTGAAGAATTATTGAATAACATATTGCAAAATGCCGATGATTGGACACTTCCCGAACCACCTCCGGAACCTATTCAAAAGAAGAGAGGTATTCTATTCCTCAACCCTGAAGATATGCAAGAAGAAAAAAGATCTATGAAGGAGAAAGGTATTAAAATTGAGGATATCAAGAAATTACCACCTATTGAAGAAATACATGGACTTGATACCCCGACACAAGTAGTAGAGGTAAACTCTCTCCGTTCTTTTAGTGAAAATGATATACCTTACAATAAGACTCCTGAACAATGCATGGATGAATATGATGATTATGTTGTCAAGCAAGAACACTTCAATAACTATGTTAATGATCAATTAAGACATAATGCCATGATGATAGACCACTTAAGTGACTTGATGTTTAGAATTGCTAATGATGTAAAAGGTCTAGGTAAACATGCTTCTATGGTTCACACCCAACTAGACCAAGTTGCTAAGTCACAAAATGATTTGCTTGCTGAAATGAACATTAATATGAATGATCATGCTGTTAGAGTAATGACTAGGGGAGGTCGTATGACCTGAGAACCTCTTTATCTGGAAGGTCATCCTAAAAGAATAGAACAAGATTCCCAGAGAATTAATGTTGATGCACCTAGTTCCTCTAATAAGAAAAAGAAAAAGAAAAATGATAGGAACTTGCATGCTCCTAGTGAACCTGTTATAGAAACACCCACTGAGAAACATAATGATGTTTCTATTCCTGATGCCGAGACACAATCTGGTAGTGAACATGCACCTAGTGATAATGAAAAGGAAGATGAAAATAATATTGTGCATGTAGATGCTCCACCAGATAATAATAAAGAACATGATAACGATGTAGAAATAGAACCTGCCGAGGATCTTGATAACCCACCTCCTAAAAATAAAGGTTATGATAAGAGAGACTTTGTTGCTAGAAAACATGGCAAGGAAAGAGAGCCATGGGTTCAAAAAACCATGCCATTCCCTCGTATGCTTCTAAAAGTAGAGACAATCAAGATTTTGAGCGCTTTGTTGAAATGATTAGACATGTCCTTTTGCATACTCGTTTGACTGATATACTGAAAATGCCTCCGTATGCTAAGTACATGAAAGATCTTATTACCACCAAAATAAAAATACCTAAAACTGAAATTGCTACTATGCTTGCCAATTATTCTTTTGATGGAGCAATACCTAAGAAGCTAGGAGATCCTGGCATACCCACAATACCTTGCTCTATTAAAAAATTATGTTAAAACTACTCTATGTGATTTAGGGGCCGATGTTAGTGTTATGCCTTTCTCCCTTTATAAAAGGCTTTGCAAATGGTTGATAAATCGCTTGACCTATTGGAATTTGCGAGGACGTTCCTGTTGTGGTTGCAAATGTTACTATCTTGACAGACTTTGTTATTCTTGATATGCCCGAGGACGAAAATATGTCGATCATCCTTGGTAGACCCTTTCTAAATACTGCAGGGGCTGTTATTGATTGCAATAAAAGTAAGGTTACCTTTCACGTCAATGGCAAGCAACATACCGTTCATTTTTCGAAGAAGCAAACTTTGGTTAATAATATTAATGTCATTGAGCCTACTCCCACGGTTATCATTGGAAGTTTTACAATTCCTCTACCCACTGTCAAGAAGAAATATTATAATCTTATTGTTGGGGAGATGCAAATCCCCATTGAGGTAACCTAGTGATATACGAAAATTCTTCGGTTCCATGTTAACCGGAAACGGTTGTTAATAAGACTTGATCAACCTTATTAATGGATCCTTTTCGGAAGGCATGTGATTGATGAATTTAGTTTTCACAACTCTCTGTATCAAAAGTTTATCTGCTATTATTTTTAGTTTATGTAAAATAAATTAGCATGATTTTCTGTTTTTCTATTTTTCCCGTGCGTAGAAAAATGCCCGAAAATAAAAAGTCTCAGATTGCCACAAAATTTTAACATGAATTTTTATGGAATATATAAGATTTTTTGGCATAAAAATTGCAGCAGGGGACTACACCTCTAGGGCACAAGCCAACAGGGCGCCCCCCTGGGTCGCGCCATGATGGCTTGTGGGGCCCACAGCCCCCCTGCCTTATCCCTTCCGCCCACTCTTTCTCCTACCTCCAGCAAAAATTTCCTATCCATCTCTCTCCCGTGTTCTTCCCTTAGAAACTGAAATTTTCGATCTCCTTGCTCGGAACTCAGTTTCCGAAACTATTTTGAGGAATTGTTCCATGGTATGTGACTCCTTCATTCCTCCAATTAGTTTTTGTTTTAGTGGTTTATATTTTGCAAAATGTGCTGCACTTGGTGCTACAGAAAATGAGCTTGCATGTTGAATTCTCTGAATTCCAAGTAGTATGAATGCTTGATATGGCCTCCAGGCATCCATATGAGTAGTTCATATCAATCTTGCAAAGTTTTATTGACATGAATTTGTGGTTCAAAAATTTCAGAAATTTGTGCGTGGGAAAATGAATTTCCTGAGGAAAGGTTCTTCAAGCCGGAGCCCCAAGGAAGTGGTTAGGAGAACTCACGACCGAGACATCAAACTTGTTCGCAACACGGAGGTTAGGCCATGTGAATGGCCACATACGCCCTTCATGAACGAAGCGGGTTTCTGTGAAGAGTTCATGCAATTCATTGCAAATGCCGGGCTTATTGACTTCCTCGCAGATGAGTGTGACCAATACTATCTCCTTACTAATTTACTTCACAAATACGCCCGGTGCTCCCACAGTACATTTTGATCTTTATGCCACCAACTATGAATTACATGAATTTTGTGAAATATGTTTGCTTCCTTCTGACAGGGGAATGCGTGAGCCTAAGCCTGAGGAGTTTGAGAATTTCCTCCAAACCTTAAATGTGGGAGAAACTAGGGGCGTGTTAAACGCTAGAGCTACTAGTTTGCAATTTCCTTCCGTGCACTACTTTTATCGGTTTATAGGAAAATGCATAACTGCCATGGAACAGGGTGGTGGCCTCAGTGCGCCTACTCTGGCTATTCTACACCGTGCACTTTATGGTGATAACACTTACAACATAGGATTTATTGTTGCGCATCGATTAAATCTTAACCGAAACAAGGGCAAGGTCCATGGTGGTATTTATGCCACTCGTTTGGCAAAGCATTTTGAAGTTGCTATACACCCTACTGACTACTTATTGCCTAAGGTTTATGTTGATCACCAGTCTATGATGGAACAACAATTTATTGAGGAACCATAACCACCGCAACATATTTATTACAGCTTAGTATTTAGCGAGACGACTTGCGATGTTATTCCTTTGCCTGCACCCTCTTTGTTTAACTATCATGCCAGGCACGGATACAGAATAATGCCAGAAGATATAATTGCTTCCCAGAATGAGCTGGCTGCTGCGGAGGTCGAGGCCCAGGCATGGGATGCTCAGGTGCCCCAGCCGGAACACTTTCCCGGACCTGATGGCTATTACCAGTGGTGATCACCAAGCTAGGCAAATGCCTAAGCTTGGGGGAGTACGTATTTCTCACCGACATTACATTCATGTTCACACACTTCATATAAATTGTCGGTGTTCATCCTCTTTCATTGTATATCCATGCTAGTTTTATTTTCCCGCTTTCTTCTTGTGTGTTTGGAAAACTTTGGAAAACCCAAAAATATTTCTCGCTTCTTTTTAGTTTTCTTTCCCTGCTTAATTATCTTTAGTACTAAAAACAAAACCCAAAAAGATTTCCTTTGCATGTTGGGAGCTTTCCCGTGTAAATAGTTTTTCTCGTTCTTGTTTTTCCCCTTTGTTTATTTGCTTGCTTGAGAAAAACAAAAACTCCAAAAATATTTCAGTGTGTTTCTCTGAATTTCTTTTCTTTTTGTTGAGTCTTTGAAAGGAGAAGATCACGATGAAAATGTTGAGTGGCTCTTATATGCTTTATTGTTGGTCTAACATAGAGCCAATATTACCTTGTCTTCTCCTTCTTCCAAAACTGCCCTGTAGATTCCAGCTTAGTCCACAATATTCTTGCACTATTATTATTATTATTATCACATCATTCAGTCATGCAAGTGAAAGGCAATAACGACGATATTTTGACGAAGTGATCGTGGCAAAGGAAGCTCGTATGAACTCTTCTTGTTTTCGGGTTTTGTAAATATGTTTAGCTCATTCGATCTTGATTCAGTATATTATGAGTGAATATGTTCATGATGACAATTAGAGATTATAGCTTCTCATGCCATGCTTAAATAGCTAGTAGTGAATAATGATTTATCTTATAGGCCAACATGCATTAAAATGGTTATGATGTGGTATGGTAGTATGGTATTTCCATCAGAGAAATTCAAGCGTCTTGACTTGGCCCATGTGCAAACATGTAGTTGATTCAAAACCAATGCAACCTTCATGATGTTTAAATTCAGAGTGTTCATATCCTACTCATGCTATGTCCAATGTTAATTATTCGCAATGCATACCTATGACTGTTTTCGCTCTCTAGCTGGTCGCTTCCCAACCTATTGCTAGCCTTCACCTGTACTAAGCGGGAATGCTGCTTGTGCATCCAAAACCTTTAAACCAAGTTATTCCACATGAGTCCACCATACCTACCTATATGCAGTATTACCCTTCCGTTCCAAGTAAATTTGCATGTGCCATCTCTAAACATTCAAATAAACATCCATTTTGTGCATGCATCTCGCTCATGGAGCGACGAGGCGGTCAGTATTTTCTGTGCTAAGTGAGTTATTCTTGAGACGGTCGTTTATTTGCCGTCATTGCACGAGAGAGGCTGGTAAAAAGGATGCCCAGTCCTGCATAATCAAAATTAATTAAACAAAACTCCTTGGGACAACTGATATGTTGGCAGGCATCCATGGATTCGGTCAGCCATGGTTTGTGTATGGATGGTGGATAGGAGTAAACTTTACTATTCTGTTTGGGAACCGCCAATAATGAGTTTAGCATGGAAGATATTGAAAACCTTTGTCGTAACGTTGACAAGAAAAGTGCACCACTCAAAAACTACATTTCAATCTTGTTTTAAAACTTGAGCTCTGGCATCTCTGCAAATCAATGCTTCCCTCTGTGAAGGGCCTATCTATTTATTTCTATGTTGAGTCATCACCCTCTTACTAAAAGCACCAGACCGAAGAACACTATTGTCATTCTTATGCATTGAGTCCAGTTAATGTTGGATGTGAGCATGACTGGATCTTTTCTACTCTGAATTATAATGTTTAGTCGCTGCTTGAACCTCAGAGGTGCTATGCATTTATGTTTTGCGGTCTCAGAAAGGGCTAGCGAAATACCATGTCACCATATTATATCATGATTATTTTGATAAATTGTTGGCATGTGAAATATCTTATTATTTGCTTGCTAGTTAGTTATGCATTGCCATGAGTTAATATGATGTTTAATTGTTATAATGGATGTGGTTATTTATAATTTATGCTGAAAACTTGAGCACTAGCTAAGCTTGTGTATAACAACGAGAACAAAAGAGTTTGTAAAAGTTTTCTTTATCACTTTCTGATTGTCAACTGAATTGCTTGAGGACAAGCAATGAGTTAAGCTTGGGGCAGTTGATACGTCTCCAACGTATCTACTTTTCCAAACACTTTTGCTCTGGTTTTTGACCTCTAATTTGCATGATTTGAATGGAACTAACCCGGACTGACGCTGTTTTCAGCAGAACTACCTTGGTGTTATTTTTGTGCAGAAATAAAAGTTCTCGGAAATGGACGAAACTTTTTGTTGATTTTTCTAGGAATTATCATGAATTATGGAGCGAAGACCTGCCGGAGGGAGGCCACCTATGGGGCACAAGCCAACAGGGCGCGGTCCCCCTAGGCCGCACCCTGATGGCTTGTGCGGCCCACGTGGCCCCTCCGACCCTGATTCCAGTCCTATAAAATCACATCTTCGGAGAAAAAAATCAGAGAGAAGTTTTCATCGCGTTTCACGAGACAGAGCCGCTGCCACCTCCTGTTCTTCCTTGGGAGGGCTGATCTGGAGTCCGTTTGGGGCTCCGGAGAGGGGGAATCGTCGCCGTCATCATCACCAACCCTTCTCCATCAACACCGCCATGATGCTCACCACTGGGAGTGAGTAATTCCTTTGTAGGCTTGCTGGATGGTGGTGGGATTGGATGAGATTGATCATGTAATCGAGTTAAGTTTGATAGGGCTTGATCCCTAGTATCCACTATGTTCTGAGGTTGATGTTGCTATAACTTTGCTATGCTTAATGCTTGTCACTAGGGCCCGAGTGCCATGATTTCAGATCTCAACATATTATATTATATCTGAATATAAGATTGATTTGGATCCTATCTTGCAAGTTGTATGCACCTATTACGTGTCTTGATCCGCATACCCCAAGATGACAATAATTGGGATTCTTTCCGGTGATTGCCGTAGTTTGAGGAGTTCATGTATTCACCATGTGTTAATGCTTTGTTCCGGTTCTCTATTTAAAGGAGGCCTTAATATCCCTTAGTTTCCAATAGTACCCCTCTGCCACGGGAGGGTAGGACAAAAGATGTCATGCAAGTTCTTATCGCAAGCACGTATGACTATACAGAATACATGCCTACATTATTTTGATGAATTGGAGCTAGTTCTGTGTCGCCCTAGTGTGTAACTGTTACATGATTGATGTCATCTAAATCATATCCACCACTGATCCACGTGCCTACGCTTTACATATATTGAATCTTGCTAAGTTACTATTGCTATTGCTACGGTCACAACTGCTACAAAATTGCTACTGTCACTACTACTGTTACTTTTGCTACTACTATTTGCCGTGCTACTAAACCTTTGCTGCAGAGAGATATCCCAGGTGCGGTTGAATTAACAACTCAACTGTTAAGGCCAATAAATATTCTTTGGCTCCTCTTGTGTCGAATCAATAAATTAGGGTGAAATACTATCCGTGAAGACTGTCGCGATCCCCTATACTTGTGGGTTATCAGATACTGAAGCAATATTCATATATTGGAACATGAGAGGAAGTGTGCATATTGCCAAAGCACATACAAAACCGAAGAACAAAAGTTATATAGCCCATACATAAGTGAAAGGATGGATACAGTTGACTTGGGGGAGGGGTGAATAGGAGACTACAAATTTTAACTTCGTTTGTCAATCTTAGGGATAAGCAAATAAATAGGGTTCACTAGATAAGCAACTAGGTGAACACAACCTATATAACAAACACACGTAGAGGTAAAAATGCTAGGTAACAAAGTAATTAGCAAGCCTACAAGCATACAAGGTAAAGTAAAGTGCGGGAAAGGATTAGCCACAAGTGAGACGAGGACGAGGATTTTATCCCGAAGTTCACTCTTCCTTGGGGAAGAGCTACTCTCCGTTTAGAACGGTGCCAGAGCCAGAGCTTGCGGAATGCCACGGAAGGCTCACCGTATCTCTTTCAAGTCACCCCCAATGGATGAGCCTTGAATCAATCGCACTTGGTCTTGAAGGCGACCACCACACCTTTACAAACTTCTCCGGAGCACACCACAAGCAAGGAAGCTTCCAGAGGAACCTCTAACCGCCTAGGAGCCCAAGATCCAAGAGTAACAAGTCAATGGTGAACAAATATTGTGGAACACGAATTTGGTTTGGTCAAAGTGTAGATCGGGTCTTGCTCTCCCAATCCCCAAAGTTTCAACAAGTTTGGGTGGAGGGATTAAGAGTATTGAGCAAAATGAGGTGTAGCAATGGTGGAGCTCAATAAGACATTAGGGTTAGGAATGGAGGAGGAGGAAGGGGCCTTTTATAGTGTTCATGGATGGGTGGGGACTTCTGACCATTGGACCTCGTGCGCACGGGCTAAGTCAGCCCCGTGCGCACGGGGTACTCAGAAACTGAAATCCCACCCCGTGCGCACGGGGGGTCAAAAGACCCCGTGCACACGGGATACTCGGAGAGTTTTGGGGTACCCCATGCCCACGGGGGTCAAAAGACCCCATGCGTATGGGCTACTCAGGGAGCTTCGCACTAGTAGAGAAATGGCTAGCCACAACTTACGTTGGTGACGCACCAATTTGACGCGATGCCAGCACTATTTTTTTCAAATAGCGATGGTGTTGGACGAATTGGTACGCCAGCTTTGTGCAGTTAGTGCTGGCGTGGATTTAAAGTGGAACGCCACCAAAATGTGGGCCCTACTAAGCTGACCAGTCAGAATATATTGCTGGTGTCAGATGTGTTGAGACGCCACAGATATATTATGCAGTGGTGGCGTTCACTGTTCGTGAACGCCAGCATTAAATTTTGCCTATATAAGCTAGTAGTGTTGGAAGCCCCTTTGTTTCTCAAAATACATTCACTTCCAATTCTTCTCCCTAACTAGTTAGCTCCTCTTAGTTATGGACCCACGTCGGTGGAGCGTGTCGAAAGTTTGGGACTCCGCCGCCTTGGCCGAGCTCCCGTCTGGCCCTGTTGGCTATGCCATGAGCTCGCCACGACCAATGCAGTCGGCCCTGTCCGGCGAATCATCCCGCCGCAGCAGCGTGACTTCCGTTCAATCCGGCAGCTACGCCACGAGCGTCAAAGATACCGGCCCTGTACTGCTTTGCGGCTATCGACGCCCTGTTGATAAGCATATGTCGCACAGAGAATGGAATCCAGAGCGAGAGTTCTACATCTGCGCCAACCGTGGAAAGGTACGTATATGACAAAAAATAGATCTTGATCTATTTTCAGCTAATTTGCATAATTCAAATCCTCTAGTGTCGCTCACATCAATATATGTGTATATATATTGTGATCCACAGAAAACAGGGGAAATATTGCTTCACATGGATATTGGTTGATCTCGTCCAGAAGTACGTAAGTGAGTTGCTCGACTACTCCATTGGACCACTGAGTCGATAGATAGATGAGATGCAACGCAAGAACGATGTGATGCGAGGCCAAATCAAAAAATTCAAGATGCTTCGATATGCACTTTTAGCCGGTTGCATGCTCGGCCTATTTCTCCCAGATGGATCGATGGCAACATTTCTTCTCGTGGGTGTCATCACTCTGATGATGTTCTTAGTGTAGATCTAGTAATCGTAAATTATAATTGTTATTGTTTATTATCCTTTTGTAATTCATGTAAGCTGGCCAGATTAATTAATGAAATCTATGTTGTTCTCATCTATATGTATTATCTTTTAAACTGTTATTTAATTCTGTATATATATATATATTCACAAAAAAATCATAATTAATTAAATAAATAACGTAATAAATAATAAACTAAACATTTATATAGAAATACAAAATAATGTGTACCAAAAAACAAACTAAAATAAAAGTACATAGCAAATGGCGTTGGCCACGTGGGCCAATGCTAGCAAACACACCACCGCCCGTCAAATCCAACCACCCATATACACACCCGGATCTATTCCCCACCCACCAACACCCCATACCAATCCCCAACCCGCCACCGCCGCCGCCACCAACGACCAAGCCCACGGCCGCCGTCGCCATCTCCGACTCCACACCACCGCTGTCTCCATCTCCACCTCCACCGCCGTCATCGCCGTTTCCGCGCCTCCATCGCCGCCGCGTTAAGGACCCGCCAGCCCCGTTGCCTCCACCGCTGCCGTCATCTCCGTCGTCGTCTTCTCCGCCGCCGTCCCCTCGCCCTGGTCTCTGCGTCCACCGCAGCGTCCTCACCGTGATCTCCGCCTCGAACGCCGCCGTCAAGGACCCGCGAGCCCCGTCGTCTCCGTCGTCGGTGAGTAATTTTTAGGTAATTGTATAGTGTCAGATTTTAGTGTAGCTGTGTAGTGCAGATTTTTAGGGTAATTATAGTTTCAGATTTTAGTGTAGTTGTGTAGTGCAGATTTTTAGGGTAATTGTACTTTCAGATTTTAGTGTAGTTGTGTATTGCAGATTTTTAGGATAATTGTAGTTTCAGATTTTAGTGTAGTTGTGTAGTTCAGATTTTTAGGGTAATTGTAGTTTCATATTTTAGTGTAGTTGTGTAGTGCAGATTTGTGGTGTAATTGTAGTTACAGTTAGTGTGGAAACTTTTATTCTAGTTGTAGTGTATATTTTCTAGTGAGATTTATAGTGTAGTTGTAATGTAGTATTTAATTAGTTACATTGTCTAGATTGTGTATATATAGGTGTTGCAGGTACAGTCAGATGGCTCTGAAGTTTCGTGGTGTGCAACAGAAGGGGACTAAGTACTATGCAACCATCACGAAGGACAATGTCGTCCAACAACTTGGACACTGGGACACCCCAGAGTTAGCGACGCACGCCTACGATGCAAAGGCGGTTGAGTATCATAAGGAAAAAAGCAATTCTGAACTTGTCGGGGATATTCCCCACGGTTTGACCCGGCCAGGAGGTATGACCCGGCCCGTCATATGGCGGCTTATAGGTCACCTCTATTACCGGGTCACAGGACGACCAGGCCCAAGGCCCAGTGTGCAAGCCGACGCAAGGCGGCTCATGGAGAGGCCTGGAGGGCCGGCTCACAAAGAAGGCCCAAGATGAGGAAGGATTCCCTCACAAAGGAAACAAGACCCGGATTAGGATTCAAGAGAGACTAGTCCTAATCCTACTCCTAGTAGGACTCTACATGTAAACCTACCCCTTCAACCTATATAAGGAGGGGTAAGGCGCCCCAAGAGGGACAACTTCAAGTCATTAGAGACAGACAGATTAGAGGCTCTCGAGATGAGAGGTAGCGATCCCGCACCCTTGTAATCGAGATCACCCTCATCATCAATATACACAAAGCAGGACGTAGGCTTTTACCTCCATCGGAGGGGCCGAACCTGGGTAAACTCGCGTCTCTCGATTCCGACCAACCCCTCTCAAGCCGCCACCTAGTTGCGATGGCCTCACACCTAAGTTCTCTCACGAGGATATCGTGCCGTGACAAAACCACGACAGTTGGCGCCCATCGTGGGGCCAGCGCACGGTGGTGTTGTGTTCTTGGAGGGAACACTTGCAGGGATCAAGAAGCTTGCGATTCACCGGATGAGGAAGAGCCGGCACGGAAGGATCTACATCAACTCTGAGTTCATCAATTTTCAACATCAGATTTGAGTCAAAAAGTAACTTCGACGGTGATGGTACACATGCACGTCCTCTGTGTAATTGAGCGAAGGAGCGCCCAAAGTCAACAGAGACGGTTGCGAAGGAATATTTGAGGCAGCACGCACGGTGAAGACAACAAACAAAAAAAAATCCACATATGGATTAAACCTCACGAGTAGATCCATTAGCAGCACAAGTCCAAAAGATCAATTGTTTTACTGAACAGAAGCGGATAAGGGACCAGATTACATCAGTATTAGTTATGCATCCTCCGAGAAGCAAAGTTGGACGTATGTGGACTCCTGGTGGAAGAATCAATCAAAGTCAGATCCAGTTGGACGTATGTGGACGCTGTAACTGTTGTTCGTATGTGTACGCATGACGTATTTAGATTGAAAGCAACACAGAGTCCTAATCGGAGTTGTGACAAAAAAAGGAGAATTGCGTGTGGCACTTCGGGCGACTCGACCGCCTGCGAGCAATCAAACGTCGATTGCCTCTGCACATCTACATCAACAGTCGAGGTCAAGTACTAGTACTCTGAGGCAGTTTTGAAGCCGGATGATTTAATCAGTCACGCTAAGCAAAGAAGCAAACCGCTCAAACGGCAAAAGTTCGCAAGTATGCAGGCGGCCGAGACCTGTTCAAACTCCAATTTTGCTGTGCTACAATATTAAAAGCTGGTTCAAGTCCCGGGACAAACAGCAAGGCAGCAACCCACTATGAGATCCAGCCAGAGCGCTCGGGGTCGCTGGGAAAAATCATCTACACATCTTAATTGCAGTGTACGCTGAGCACCTCAAGCCCTAGAGGACCGGGTCCATGTGCCTGCACAAGACAAAAAAAAGGAGGTTGACATGCAGCCATGGACCCACGTCCCCACATGTGTTTTCACCCAAAGCACTGCTAATTGCAGAGCACGGTGGATTGTCTCAAAGAGCTTCTCACGTGGAGACTAAGTCACAAAGTATATCTAATGCTATGGGGATTTTAAGGCTTAACTGATTACAGTGCAACCACGGCTCTGCATCGTGCCTTATTTCACGACTCTGTATACGGTTCGATGGGCTTCTTGTCAGGTGATTTTTCGTCAGACTCGGATGGCTGTCAGATACGGAGCTCGTGCCTGCCTTGTCCTGAGCCGCGTTCGTGCCACGTTGTCTGGTGGACAAGCGCGCAGGCCTCCGTCCATATGGTCAAGTATACAATGACGCGCCAAAGGCCGCGTTGGCATTCCCCCGCACGGCGCGGCTCAACGGACGCGCGCACAGGACGCCGCCTCCATGGTTAGATTTACTTTAACACATTGAGACTGCATCAGTATCCTCGCTACAAAGCACCGAGGAGAACGCATGCAATCTATCACCCGTCTGTTCCAGTCTACTTCAACAAGACGTTCAGGAAAAAGAGTGAGTTGGTCTGCAACAAGAAATACTATTACGAGTATCATTAATCAGACACCCCGATGGAAGTACACACGGATCATCCATTATCCAACAAAAAACAGGTGCTATCTTTTCCATTTATTTATTAGTACATATTAAATTCTTTCGAGAACAATTACTTTGCCTGCAATATTTGTACACAGAACAATTCTTCATTACAAAAGTGGCATTATAAACGCGGAGGAGAAGCACGTACCAGCATCATTCTGCACTGGTGTTTATCCGTGTCACGTTGCTCAATGGAATCACGCACCGGCTTACAACGCCGCGGCCGTCTCTCGCATCCGAGCCGGCTTATAATGTCGTGGACGTCTCTCGCATCCATGTCGGCTTACAATGCCGCCGACGACTCCTGCGTCTGCGTCAAGTCATCGGCTTGCCCTCGTATTTACAACAACGCGCCGAGGCCATGTTCACCCGCATAAGCTGCCAAACGGACGCGCGCAAGCCGCCGCCCCCGTGGTCCGGTCTACATCAACACGCCGGGGCCGCATACACCCGTACGAGCCGCCCAATGGACGCGCTCAAAACCGCCGCCCCCGTGGTTCGGTTTACATCAACATGATGGTGCCGTGCCTGCTCACTTAAGCCGCCCAATGGACGCGCGCAAGTCTCCGCCCCCACGGATAGTCTACTACAACAACTCTGGAGCAAATAAATATTATCAGCTTTAGCTTGCACCAGATGGCTCAATGGACAGGCGTACAAGTCGCCGCCACCGCAGTTTGGTTAACTTCAACAACTAGCCGGGTCGAACCATCGACCGGGTTACTGACAAAACTCATATGGGATCATTTATAACCCGTCATCTCAACCTCCCGCAGGTTCATGTTGCGTTATCAACGCCAAGGACATACAATGAGTGTCGCGAAGATCATCAACTCGCCACACATTTTTGGCTTCAATAAATTTCAGTTATGAGCCGTCAACCATATGCCGGCTTATGCCACGGCCAAGTGTGAAGAATCTCGAGCCAACTCCTCGAGTCGTCTTAAGACTCGGGGGCTACACAGACATGACTCGGCAGATTCAACCGGGCTCAAATATTCTGGAACCCCGGGTCATTGCAGGGAAGATAACCCGGTCCCGGGGGCTGCTACCTTATTGGCGAAAGATTTAAAGTCGCCCAAGAGGATGAGCCGCCATGATGTGACTGTTCAAACATGGGTGCCCTGCTTTATTGGCGAAAAATTAAAAGTTGCCCGAAAGGACGAGCCGCCATGATGCGCCATTCAAACATGGGTGCCCGGATTTATTGGATCATCATAAGGTCACTTGGGGGCTTCTAACTCAATGAGTTTGGCTTTCATACCCTCTTGACCGGCTTCCATGCCATATATGAGTTAAACCTGCCTGTTTGCAACTTGCTACTCCACCAGGTGACCCGCCGAACTCTTGACAATCAATCTTGCAAAGAGACCCTGAACTTGACAGTCAATCTCGCAATAAGACCCTAAACTTGTCAAGGTTAAAACGGCGGCTCTTGTCACGAGAGAGCCGGCTTACAGTGAGCTAGGATAAACTCACCTGTCCGCTATAGTCTCTCCGCTATGTGGTCCGTTCGTACTCTTAACAGTAAATCTTTTTTTTAAGACCCTGAACTTGTTAAGGTTTAAACGACGGATTTATGTCACGTGAGAGCCAGTCTACGGGATTAAAAGGCTTTCATGCCAAAGCTTCTTGAAAGCAAAAACCTTGAGTTTTTTCAAAAAAGAACAAGAGTTGCTCTCTTTTGGTTGTGCCTTCAAGGCCGACTTACAAATATTTGAGATATACATGTATATATTTTCTGTTAGTTGTTTTTATCATATACATACATCATCCTGCATTGCATCATGCATCATACATGCATATCAAGCTGGTCATCAAACCGGGTTACATTGTAACCTCTGCAGGGACAAATAGATCTTTGATAGCCTAAATGGCTGGATCTTCATCATGGTTTATCATAACCAGTATTAAATGATTGGGGTTTTTCAAGCCAGCTTGGAAGAATTGACTATTCTCGAAGAGCCGCCCTATCTCATATAATGCCGGGTCATTTAATTGACCGGCTCTTGGATTATTTCAACTTGTGCTCTGTAGTAAACTACAAACACTTATAGATTTCTCAAACATATATTTGCCGGGTTGCACCGCAACCACGAGCAGGGATTTCATTTCAAGGACAAAGGCATTATTCCAGGATATTCGAACCGAGTTACATTACAACCACGGTCAAGGATTCATTCAAGTCATATCAATGTCAGTGCAGAAGAACTTCTGAAGTGCATTATGATGAGTTATATTATTCTCATACAGTCCCAAGTCGCTGCAGGCATGCGACCCGGCACTTGGGGGCTACATTATTCAAGTCCAGTTTATATCAAGTATGCAAGTCCCATGTCGCTGCAAGCATGCATCACGGCACTTGGGGGGCTAATGCAAGTTGTTTTTCAAATCATTACATTGTCAACAGACCCTGTTATCTCAAGGAGATGAGCCGGCCTTTCTATCTTTTTCTAAGTCCCGGCCCAGTATTTTCTTACTGAGCCAAGGCTACACTGGCTGAAGTTTTATGAGCATAAGACACTTACAAGTCCAAGGTTGCTGCAGGCAAGACAACCCGGCACTTGGGGGCTACACTGGCTGAAGTTTTATAAAGTATAAAGACAATTACAAGTACCAGGCTGCTGCAGGCAAGACAACCCGGTACTTGGGGGCTACACAATCAAAGATATTATTGAAAAGCACCAAGTCATCATGGATAAACTCAGAGCTTGGGGGCTACAGGTAATATGGATATAAAAATAGAAGAACACTTTCAAGATGTCAATTGTGAGTGAGACGGGTCTCATTTCTTCATGGAGCTGAAGCGTTGAAAGACCAGCTCAACATCACAAGGATTTCTTTATTCCCAATAATTTTATCAAGTCAGCTGGAGTCCAGTTGTTTGACCCGGCGTCACCAACAATCATGATCCGGCATTATCAAAAAATCATAATCCGGCAGATTCTATATAAACAACCCGGCTTCACAGGTTGAAGTGGTTTAACAACGGATGAATTTCTATTCCCAATATTTTTATCAAGCCGAAGCAATGGAAGCCGACTCAACTTCATATGGTTTTCTTATCTCCAATAATTTCATCAAGCCAAAGCATTGGCGGCCGACTCAACGGCATATGGGTGTTTATTCCCAATATTCTGCAAAGGACATGGACCTGCAATATGATTGTGAAGACAGCTCATTCATATGAAAAAGAAACCCGTATTTTCGAGGAGCCACTTCATTAAAATAAGCCGGCCAGGGGAGCGAGCCGGTCACTTAACATATTTATTATTCTTATTTCAGGAGCTTAGCATGAATAAATTCAAGCTAACCTGGGGGCTAATGTCAGGGATATTCCCCACGGTTTGACCCGGCCAGGAGGTATGACCCGGCCCGTCATATGGCGGCTTATAGGTCACCTCTATTACCGGGTCATAGGACGACCAGGCCCAAGGCCTAGTGTGCAAGCCGGCGCAAGGCGGCTCATGGAGAGGCCTGGAGGGCCGGCTCACAAAGAAGGCCCAAGATGAGGAAGGATTCCCTCACAAAGGAAACAAGACCCAGATTAGGATTCAAGAGAGACTAGTCCTAATCCTACTCCCAGTAGGACTCTACATGTAAACCTACCCCTTCAACCTATATAAGGAGGGGTAAGGCGCCCCAAGAGGGACAACTTCAAGTCATTAGAGACAGACAGATTAGAGGCTCTCAAGATGAGAGGTAGCGATCCCGGACCCTTGTAATCAAGATCACCCTCATCATCAATATACACAAAGCATGACGTAGGCTTTTACCTCCATCGGAGGGGCCGAACCTGGGTAAACTCGTGTCTCTCGATTCCGACCAACCCCTCTCAAGCCGCCACCTAGTTGCGATGGCCTCACACCTAAGTTCTCTCATGAGGACATCGTGCCGTGACAAAACCACGACACTGGGACACCCCAGAGTTAGCAGCGCACGCCTACGATGCAAAGGCGGTTGAGTATCATAAGGAAAAAGCAATTCTGAACTTCTCTGATTGCCATGAGTACGCGCAGTTCCTCATGCCGGAGAACATAAGGATATGCACTAGGACTGAGGAGAAGGAGAATCTCCAGGACGAGCAACAGTTGTTTGACCCATTAGTGACGGAGCTTGCGAGAGATGACAAACTCTTAGAGATCAACAAGATGATGTTCCTTCAGTATGTAGCAAGGAAGAGCGCAGAGGAGGATCCCGTAGATTGGGATAACCTCTTGGCACGGGAGGAGGAGGAGGAGGAGGAGGAGGTTCAGCCGCTACAGCGGCATCGTAGGTCCGCCAGGGACGACCACGAGGCCGGACCCTTTGGCCAGTAGCTTGCTAGATGGACGTAGCACTAGCTATTTCGTATATGAATGACTGTTTAACTTTATGCATGTTATTATATTTTTGAACCGTGCATTATTTGTAGAATTGCTTAATTACTAGTATATGTTCTATTTTGATGTGTTAGTTATTTAGTTTAATGATCTATGCTTACTTTGGTCAACGATATTGGCAGCAGTAAATGGATGCCCCGTGTAAGAACCGTGGTGCTTTGAGATGCCAGAAGGATAGGAAGTTCTTCATCGATCTTCCGAAAGACTTCATCACTAAGACGGTATATATATGATTTAGTTCAACATGTTCTGATTGAGTTTCATATGGTACGGTTGTGGCTGAAATTGTCTAACTAGTTATTTTTTCAATTTTGCTCAGGCCATCCCTTGCGGGGCAAGGCATGACTTCTTAGAGAAGTTTCGAGTTTTGCTTGATGCAACCATCACATTCCAATGGACCCTCATTAAGATGCTGACGGCCCAACGCTTCAATTATCTTGTTACCAACGAGTCAAACCGCACCTATTTCGGTTGCCCTGGTTGGACAGCTCTTGCAACTGCTTACGAGATGCAAGCTGGGGAGAGAGCCACGTTCTACCTTGACTACGATCATGACGAGATCATGGTCTACTACAGGCCTACTGGCAGCGATGATGATGGTCCACTTACTCCAGACTATGATCCTGACTCCGCCCGCCAAAATGTCGAGTTAGCTAGCTAGTAGGCATGCATGCATGCATGGCATATCTCATGTTGTTACCACCTCCTGTTTAGTTGAACTTGTGTAATTGTGTTACTTGTCGATTTTTGATTCTTTTTTTAATAAATAGATACTGTTGAATTTAGATTCTGGTATTTGCATTGTACTGTTTAATTACTGTTCTAAACTTTGATTATGCTGTCATTTTTGTTGAATCGCGCTGCTGTACAGATTTGGTTCAAATCTGAAAATGAAATTGCTGGTGTTGAATTAACATGAGATGCCACTACTGACGTATATTACTGTTGGCACTGGTCACGTGGCACGCCATTAAGATGTCAAATACTGCTCGCGTAGTCTCTAACACCAGTAGTATTTTTTTACAGTGGCGCCATATTGGTGGCGTCGGGTGTCCACGTCTGCAAGGCCATTTTTGCCACGCCATACCTAGGCTTTTCTGCACTAGTGTCGGGGTACCCCGTGCGCACGGGGGTCAAAAGATCCCGTGTAGACGGTGTGTCTAGAAAGTCTCTGTAAAACTTGCCGAGTACCCGGGCATGACACTTAAAGGGTATGCAAATGGTTGAAGTGGTAGGAAGACTGTTGTATATGTCTTGGAGGTATTCCCACACAACACAAAACCACGACGACCCCTCTTAATAGTGCGGCAATCCCTACGACTCAAATCAAACCAAAATGAAAACCTTCGAGTCGCCGGAAAGACCACACCTTTGATCTTTTTGAATTGGGCGTGGGGGGGTGGTCACACACCTCCATCGAGAACTTCATGGAACCAATATCCTGAGATGAACTTTAGCAACTGATATTAGTTCCTCTAACCATATTGTCATCACACCAAAATACAACTAAGTGCCATATGCACTTTCAATCTCCCCCTTTTTGGTGCATTGATGACAACATGGTTAGGACATGGAAAAAGATATATTAAGTTTAGAAGCCATGAAACAAGACAACGATTGATCACCGGAGCTCCCCCTATATGTGTGCATGGATTAAATAGTAGTTGCTTGAGTATGCATCAAGCACACACATAAGAGCCCCCCTAGATCAATGAGGTCAAGAGCATGTGATCAAATAAAATAAACTACACAGTGCCTAGATCACATGCATGGAGTGTGGTGAGCAAGAGTGGTGAGACGAAACAGGTAATAATATGATCACACACCATGAGATTAACAATAGATAAGCATAGATGATCCATACGCCATAGTCTCACACATAGATAGATAAAAGTAGCTCACAAGCACATGATGAAAAGAAAATAAGAGTATCTCAAGCCAAATAAATATCACAACAGAACACGAGGCCTTGAGATCTCAGAAACTCCTAAATCACTTCTCCCCCTTTGTCATCAAGACAACAAAAAGGGAAAAGGTTATGCAAATAAAACACTAGACAAGAGGCGCGCTCGAAGCATCATCATCATCATCATCATCAAAGTGCCATCCTGCCATCGAAAAGGAACGAGCCGTCGCCACACTATTGTTATCCTCAGACCCTGGGCCAACCTCCTCTCTAGCAGCAGCTCACTCAGCCTTTTATGACACCTCTCAAGTTCCCCCCTGTTGGTCTCCTTGACATGACGGCGCTGAATGGACTGACACATCTTGAACATGTTGAGCAAAGTCTTGAACAAGGACCTCTTCTCATCTCGAGTGAAACTGGCCTCAGAACTCTTCTTGTTAGGGCCACGAGGAATTCGGGCAGTGGAGGTACACCCTGGAGTGTAGGTAGCCCACTCATCGGCCCTAAGGTTGCGCCCCTTCTTAGGAGCCACATTTGGAGCATGAGCAGCAGGGTACCAATGCATGTTGCACATGGTAATGGAAGTCTTGTACTGAGAGATATACCGTGCAGGGCACACTAACTCAATTAAGGCCTGGATGAACGGAGCATAGATCAATGACTTGTCCTCCTGCACACACTGATGGAGCTCATAGAACATGAAATCCAGGACATCTACTTTCTTCTCATGAAGATACACAAAGACATCCAACATGGAGCTCCTCGCCTTATGCGAGTCACCTGCCTTGGGACCGAGGGTGTACCTAAGAATGTGGCGCATCGTGTCATATACCGGCAGCAAATCCTTGATCGAGCCTGTGAAAAAGGGGCTTATATGCAAAAGCAATCTCATCCTTTTGGCGCTGCGCAGCATCACGCACCAGGCCAAACTCGGCATGCTCCTCCTCAAAGAACGGATAGGGAATAATTTCAGAAAACTTTGCCATGGAAGCAGAGCACTGTCGAGTCCCACACATCCAAGTGAGGGTAGGAGCAATGTCATTATGGAGAAAGACAGTGGCAAGGAACTGCATGACAAGATCCTCATTAAAAGCATGGTTGAAACTGACGTGGCTTGAGACTGCGTCGGTATTTCCCCAAAGAGGAAGGGATGATGCAGCACAGCGATGGTAAGTATTTCCCTCAGTTATGAAACCAAGGTATCGAACCAGTAGGAGGATCACCACCACTACGTAAACATCACCTGCACACAAAGAACAAATACTTGCAACCCGACGCGAAAGAGAGGTTGTCAATCTCTCTACGGTAAAAATATAGATTAGGTAGTGATAGATTGGAGAGATAGATCTCTCAAAAACACAAAATAAAAAGGGCAAATAAAACGTGCAACAAGGTATTTTTGGGTTTTTGGAATAGCAGATCTGAAAACAAAAGCGGCAAAAAGATAGATCAGAAAGCAATATGTTGGAAAAGTAGACCCGGGGGCCATAGGTTTCACTAGTGGCTTCTCTCATGAGTATAGCACGCGGTAGGTGAACAAATTACTGTTGGGCAATTGATAGAAGATCAAATAATCATGACGATATCCAAGGCGATGATCATTATATAGGCATCACGTCCATGATTAGTAGACCGAAACGATTCTGCATCTACTACTATTACTCCACACATCGACCGCTATCCAGCATGCATCTAGTGTATTAAGTTCATGGAAAAATGGAGTAATGCAATAAGAATGGTGACATGATGTAGACAAGATCTATTCATGTAGGAATAGACCCCATCTTGTTATCCTTAATAGCAACAATACATGCGTGCCTCGCTGCCCCTTCTGTCACTGGGAGAGGACACCGCAAGATCGAACCCATCACAAAGCACCTCTTCCCATGGCAAGAAATATCGATCTAGTTGGCCTAACTAAACCAAAGATCCGAAAAAGAAATACGAGGCTATAAGTAATTATGCATATAAGAGATCAAAGAAGACTCAAATAATATTCATGGATAGAAATTGATCATGAACTCAAAATTCATCGGATCCCAGCAAACACACCGCAAACGTTTACATCAAATAGATCTCCAAAAGACCATTGTATTGATAATCAAAAGAGAGAGAGAGAGAGAGGGAGAGAGAGAGAGGAAGCCATCTAGCTACTGCCTACGGACCCGTAGGTCTATGGTGGACTACTCACGCATCATCGGAGAGGCACCAATGAGGATGATGAACCCCTCCGTGATGGTGTTAGATTGGATCTTGCGGTTCTGGAACTTGCGGCGGCTGGATGTGTTTTTCGTCGACTCCTCTAGGGTTTCTGGAATATTTGGGAATTTATAGGCGTCAGAGGCGGTGTAGAGGGGTCCCGAGGAGGGCACAACCCACCAGGACGCGTCCGGGGCCTCTGGCGCGCCCTGGTGGGTTGTGGTCTCCTCGACCCTCCCCTCTGGCACTTCATTGGCCCATTGGATGTCTTCTGGCCCAAAAAAAATCTCCAAAAAGTTTCGTCGCGATTGGACTCCGTTTGGTATTGATATTCTGCGAAGTAAAAAACAAGCAAAAACAGTAACTGGCACTTTGGCACTATGTCAATAGGTTAGTCCCAAAAAAATGATATAAAGTTGCTATAAAATGATTGTAAAACATCCAAGAATGATAATATAACAGCATGGAACAAGCAAAAATTATAGATACGTTGGAGACGTATCAGCATCCCAAGCTTAATTCCCACTCGTCCTCGAGTAGGTAAATGATAAAAACAGAATTTTTGATGTGGAATGCTGCCTAACATGTTCATCACATATTCTTTTCTTTTGTAGCATGGACATTTGGACTTTTAGATGGTTCAAAGCAATAGTCTAGTTTTGACATAATGACTTCAATACTCAAGCACGCCAACAAGCAACCATGTCTTTCAAAATATCAACACTAAAGAAAGTTATCCCTAGCCCATCATGCTCAATCATTGATCCATTAATGAAACACACTCAAATATTAGCTACACCCAATCCTCAAGTACGATCATAGTGCCCCCTAGTTGGTGCTTTATAAGAGAAGATGGAGACTCAAAGTAAAAAACAAAAATTACATAAAGTAAATAGATAGGCCCTTCGCAGAGGGGAGTATGGATTTGTAGAGGTGCCAGAGCTCAAAGTTTTAAATTGAGAGAGAAAAATATTTTGAGTGGCATGCCTTTCCTGTCAACGAAAACAACAAAGTAGTTCACAATACTTTCCATGCTAGATATATCATAGGCGGTTCCCCAAAAAATAAAGTTTATTCCTTTTTCCACCATTCTTTCACAATCCATGGCTGGCCGTATCCACGGTTGCCTTCCATACCAACACTTTCCAAGGAATTTATTATTTGACAACATAAAGTAATTTTTTTTGTTTTTTCATTTCGGGAATGGGCATCCCTATTACCACCGTACTCTCGTGCAATGACAAGTGAATAAACACTCATCTTGAGAATAACACATCTAGCATGGAAATATAGTGGACACCCCCTACCGTTTCATGAGCGGTACGAGCACACAAAAAGGAAATTTATTTTGAAAATTAGAGATGGCACATACAAATTTGCTTAGAACGGCATGGAAATACCGCATATAAGCAGGTATGGTGGACTCATAAGGCAAAAGTGGGTTTAAGGATTTTGGATGCACAAGTACTATTTCTACTTAGTACAAGTGGAGGCTAGCAAATAGATTGAGGAGCAACCAACCAAGAAACAAAAATTCACATAAGCGAGCATTGAGCATAACTAACACCCAAAAATGCACCATAAGTAGGATGTAATTTCATTGCATAACCATTGACTTTCGTACTTGCATAGGGAGTCACAAACCTTAACACCAATATTCTTACTAAAGCATAATTACTCACTAACATGACTCATATATTAGTATCATCATGTCTCAAAACTATTACAATGAATCAAGTTTAATTTGTCCAATGATCTTCATGAAATTTTTTATTATATCCCCCTTGGATATCTATCACTTTGGAACTAGTTTCATATATTGCCATTGCTTTTGACAAGCTCACACAAATTTAAGTGAAGCACATGAGCATAGAGATTTCATCTCACAAAATAGTATAAGTGAAGCATGAGAGGATTTCTTCAAAATTTACTAACTCTCAAAATAATCTAAGTGAAGCATGAGAGGATTTCTTCAAAAGTTTCCAAGCACACCATGCTCAAAAAGATATAAGCGAAGCACTAGAGCAATTCTATAGCTCAAAAAGTTTAAGCGAAGCATAAAGAGCAATTCTAACAAATCATAGCATAATTTTGGCTCTCTCAAATAGGTTTGTACAGCAAGGATACTAATTACAAACTAAAAAGCAAAGCAAGCAAAGACTCAAATGATACAAGACGCTCCAAGCAAAACTCATGATATGTGATGAATAAAAATATAGCTTAAAATACCGATGGTCGTTAGAAGAAAGAGGGGATGCCACTCGGGGCATCCCCAAGCTTAGTTGCTTGTTTCTCTTTGGATATATCTTGGGGGTGCTGTAGAATCCCCAAGCTTAGGCTCTTTTCACTCCTTATTCCTTCATCCATCGTGATCTCACCCAAAACTTGAAAACTTCAATCACACAAAACTCAACAAAATCTTCGTGAGATCCGTTAGTATAATAAAGCAAATCACTACTTTAAGTGCGGTTGCAAACCCATTCAAATTTTATTATTGCATTATACCTACTGTATTTTAACTTTACTATGGCTCATACCCTTCAATACGAACCATAGATTCATCAAAACAAGCACACAATGCAACGAAAACAGAATCTGTCTTAAACAGAACAGTCTGTAGTAATCTGTACTCTAACCATACTTCTGCAATTCTAAAAATTCTGAAAAATTAGGACAACGTAAAGAATTTGTATAGAAACACTGTGTTAAAATTTCAACTCATTATCACGTTCCAGAAAAAAAATGCAAATTCGCACACTGGAGGCAAAGTTTCTGTTTCAGATTCAGCGTTGTTTCTACTCATCTTATGAATCATCCTAAAGGCTTTACTTGGCACAAACACTAAATAAAACATAAAAACACAATCATAACAGAGGCATAATTGTTTCAACACTCAAAAACAGAAAGAAATAGATGAAAATAAATTTATTCATTGGGTTGCCTCCCAACAAGCGCTATCGTTTTACGCCCCTAGCTAGGCATAACGCATAGATTCAAGTATTGTCATCTTTGGGTTTTGCTACTTTTGTGAGGGCTTTCTCAAACCCGGGGGGCTCTTTACACTTCCCCAAATTTTCAGGAGAAGAAACCATCTTGAGATCCAAAATATCCAAACGCTTGTTGCAAAGAGTAATCAAAGTATTCAAGCGATTGAGGTTCCCACTAATATGTTTGAGAGGTTCATTATATTTTTGCAACTCGACCAAGTGCTTATGTAAGTCACCCAATTTGTCTAAAATTTGAACCCCCTCTTGTGTAGAAGAAAGTCCCTTTTTTGATGGAGGAACCCCCAATATCCCTTCAAAAATTTCATAAGCGGTGTTTGCATCAAGCTCAATAAAGTTCCCTTTAGCGGCAAAATCTAAGAGTTGTCTATGATGCAAAGCTAATCCTATGTAAAAATTTCAAAGCAAAATTTTTGCATCTCCTTTTAGATTACAAATACGATAGGATTGCATCAGCCTATACTAGGCATCTTTCAAATTTTCCCCTTGTTTTTGTTTGAAGTACAAAACTTCAAAATCTGGTGACAAAGGGGGAGTAGTAACGCCAGTCATAGCAACAAGGTAGGCAAACAAGAGATCTGACAAGAAAAAGGCAAACGAAAAAGTGGGCGAATAAAACGGCAAATTTGGTGAAGTGGGGGAGAGGAAAACGAGAGGCAAATGGCAAATAATGTAATTTGAAGGAGATGAGATTTGTGATTGGGAACCTGGTAGATGATGATGGTGTCTCCTCGGCGCCAGAGATTGGCACGTAGAAGAGACCGCTTCCTCCCCAGCAACGGCACCAGAAATTCCTTTGACGTGGCTTGAGACTACGTCGGTATTTCCCCAAAGAGGAAGGGATGATGCAGCACAGCGACGGTAAGTATTTCCCTCAGTTATGAAACCAAGGTATCAAACCAGTAGGAGGATCACCACCACTACGTAAACAACACCTGCACACAAAGAACAAATACTTGCAACCCGACGCGAAAGAGAGGTTGTCAATCTCTCTACGGTAAAAATATAGATTAGGTAGTGATAGATTGGAGAGATAGATCTCTCAAGAACACAAAATAAAAAGGGCAAATAAAAAGTGCAGCAAGGTATTTTTGGGTTTTTGGAATAGCAGATCTGAAAACAAAAGTGGCAAAAAGATAGATCGGAAAGCAATATGTTGGAAAAGTAGACCCGGGGGGCATAGGTTTCACTAGTGGCTTCTCTCATGAGTATAGCACGCGGTGGGTGAACAAATTACTGTTGGGCAATTGATAGAAGATCAAATAATCATGACGATATCCAAGGCGATGATCATTATATAGGCATCACGTCCAAGATTAGTAGACCAAAACGATTATGCATCTACTACTATTACTCCACACATCGACCGCTATCTACCATGCATCTAGTGTATTAAGTTCATGGAAAAACGGAGTAATGCAATAAGAACGGTGACATGATGTAGACAAGATCTATTCATGTAGGAATAGACCCCATCTTGTTATCCTTAATAGCAACGATACATGCGTGCCTCGCTGCCCCTTCTGTCACTGGGAGAGGACACCGCAAGATCGAACCCATCACAAAGCACCTCTTCCCATGGCAAGAAAAATCGATCTAGTTGGCCTAACTAAACCAAAGATTCGAAGAAGAAATACGAGGCTATAAGTAATCATGCATATAAGAGATCAAAGAAGACTCAAATAATATTCATGGATAGAAACTGATCATGAACTCAAAATTCATCGGATCCCAACAAACACACCGCAAAAGTTTACATCAAATAGATCTCCAAGAGACCATTGTATTGAGAATCAAAAGAGAGAGAGAGGAAGCCATCTAGCTACTGCCTACGGACCCGTAGGTCTATGGTGGACTACTCACGCCTCATCGGAGAGGCACGAATGAGGATGATGAACCCCTCCGTGATGGTGTTAGATTGGATCTCGCGGTTCTGGAACTTGCGGCGGCTGGATGTGTTTTTCGTCGACTCCTCTAGAGTTTCTGGAATATTTGGGAATTTATAGGCGTCAGAGGCGGTGGAGAGGGGTCCCGAGGAGGGCACAACCCATCAGGGCGCGCCCGGGGCCTCTAGCGCGCCCTGGTGGGTTGTGGTCTCCTCGACCCTCGCCTGTGGCACTTCTTTGGCCCACTGGATGTCTTATGGCCCAAAAAAATTTCCAAAAAGTTTCGTCGCGATTGGACTCCGTTTGGTATTGATATTCTGCGAAGTAATAAAACAAGCAAAAACAGCAACTGGCACTTTGGCACTATGTCAATAGGTTAGTCCCAAAAAATGATATAAAGTTGCTATAAAATGATTGTAAAACATCCAAGAATGATAATATAACAGCATGGAACAAGCAAAAATTATAGATACGTTGGAGATGTATCATAAACTCACAAATGGATTGAGACCCAACCTGCCAAGCACTGCATAGACCCCTTGATAGATGTGATCATTGTCGCAAATGGCCTCCACATTAACTTGCTTGTGCGGGTCAAACTTCTTGCCTTTGGTCATGAGCAGCTCATAGTACACCTTGTGTTGAAACTCATTTTTGAACCTTGGATCCACTCCCAGACCTGTAGTAGCAACATAGGGATGAGCTTGCCTGGCTTCCCTAATCTTTGGCTTGTGCCAATCACACAGAGGAATATTCCGAAGGCCACGACCACCTACAATAGGTTGATCACTAGGGCTTGAGGCACCCTTAGCTTCATCATCATCATTCGCAATCTCAGTACATGCCTCTTCTTCTACGACATAGTGCTCATCCTCCATAGAATCATACTCCTCCTCAGAGTCATCAGAAGCATCTACCACTGGCCTCTTAGATGCAACACGATTAACACGGCCCTGAGAGCCCTGACCAACTCCTTCTGACGGTTGTCGACGAGTGATAGTGAACCGAGAAGACCTTGTCTTTGATCGTTTGCGACGAGCGGCAACCACCTTGTCAGAGGAATCTGAGCAATAAACACAAACAACCAAACACCAACACAAACACAAGGTAATGAGTGCAAGTGCTAGAAGACATGGCGAGGAAGGACTCTAAGAAACAGACCGAACCACATTCTGTAGACCTCGTGCGCACGGGGGTAGGCACGTGGACACGGGGCCCCGTGCGCACGGTACACACCCGTGCACATGGGGGTCCTGTGCGCACGGTACATGCCCATGGGCACGGGGTTCAGTCCGGTGATAGCCAGCTCCCAACCGGAGCTGTGGGGTGAGTGAGGTGGTTTTTCTACCTACAACAATTTCATCTAATGTTCTCCGCTAGATAGGAACTTTGGAGTGATTCTTTGTCGCACGTTCAGGGATGGTTATATGATTCAATTATGTTAGCACCGTTGAGAGATTGCACTAGTGAAAGTATGAAGCGTAGGCCTTATTTCCAATAATTATTCTATTGTTTTTCTCGCTGTTTACTACTTGCTACCTTGTTGTTTTTATTTATTCAGATTATAAAAACCTATTTGTACTATCCATACTACACTTGTATCACCATCTCTTCGCCGAACTAGTGCACCTATACAATTTTGGTGGTAGAGCGCGGCCTGGCGGACCACACGCTCTACTTCGGTGTTGATCTCCGAGAGGGCGCCTCCTTCCAAGTAAACCCTGATCTCCGTGGTCCAGGCCTCGGGCTGTGGCTCAGGCTGCGGCTCGAGCGCCAGCAACAGGCGGGCGCCCGAGAAAGGCCCGCAGTCTGGGGCGCCCATTGGTGGCGCGGGCAGGAGCTACTCCAGAGGCACCGTGGGGCTGACGGGTGGAGGCGTCGCTGAAGGCTTCAGGAGCCGCTCCTCGAAGACCCCAGGGTCCTGGGGCTCCCAGCAAGAGGCGCTCTTAGCGATCTCGTCCGCCTCGCCGTTGTCGCCGCGAGGGATATGTTGGAGCTCCATGCCCATGAAGCGCTTCTCGAGCTTGCGCCCCTCCTCCAGGTAAGCCGCCACGTGCTCATGCTTCGGCTTATACTTCTTGTTGGAGAAGGTGACGAGGAGCTGCGAGGGTGATCGGGGAGAACCCTCAGGAGGCGCTGGAGGGGCCCCGGAGGTGTCGGCCGGTGCCTCCAGGAGAGTGGCCCCCGAAGGTGCGGCCGTAGCTGGGCGTTTCTTGGTGTAGACTTGAGCCTCTCTTTTCGCCACCAGGTCCGCGCTGGCCGTCTAGGGGGTGGTCGCCAAATACAGCAGCAGGCGCTCGCGAGGGCGCGGGGCGACCATGATGGGGGGAGTCGTGAGGTACCACTTGAGGCCCTCTGTAACGACCCGGATTTGGTAAAATCCAAGTCTCTGTGCTTATTGTGCTATCCCTGGATCGTAGCTAGCACACACAGTAACAAGAATGAATATCTGTAAGACATACATCATTTTACTACAACGATAGATCCAGAGTTAGGCAAATACATACCGTTGGCACAGCTCAATGCTGGCACATAATACAGTGGAATAATACGTAGTCACTAAGTTAGGGCTTCATCAACACCACTGGGCTCGTTGAGTGTAGGCCATAACCCTATCGTCTCTTAATTTGTCGAGATCTGCACATGACAGGTGCAGATGAGTACGTGGAATGTACTCGCAAGTTGCAAAGGAAAATTTAACAGAATATATATGTAGGGTAAGTATTGGTGAAGGTTTCCCTTTGCATAAAGCCAATTTTCTCCTACACTAAATTTTGTAAACTTCTTTTGAAATAAGAATAGTTTTTAGTATAAAAGGTAGGAGTGAAACACTTGGATATACGCACCAGTGCTCATTCTCCAAATTATTTTAAAAAAACATACATAAGGTCGAAGTGAAACACATTCGTTGTGCTCATTCCTCAACTTTAACCCTTAAAACAGACTTTTAGAAAAGAGAGGGGAGATTCTTCTTCAGTCCAAGTCTTCAGTTGCTCAAAATTGCCCGTAACCGTGGGCATGGCTAATCGATTAGGTTTAACCCTCTGCAGAGGTCGTACACGTTCCCCACATGACACAATCAACCCTTTTTGTCGTGACACCACTTGGGTGTGTGACCGGGAGGAGATTGTAACGAAGCCTTTCCAAAACGGCCCCCTTTACTTGGTTCTAGCATGGCCCGCTCCCTTGGCTATTAAGGCCCATCTTTGATGACCGTACGTGAGTAAGGGTTTCCCATTAAGGAAAAGCTAAGCCAGAGCCATAATAGCATGTGGCTGTACTGGAAGCTACATCAAACTGTACTTGGAAGATCTCGGTCCCCTGGACGGCGGTCCCCACCAAAAACCTGTGTGCAAGACCCCAGTCGAGCGCATTCACAATCACTTGTAGACGCTCCCGTCATACCATTCCGCCCAAGGAGTAGAAGTAAAATAATATATAGTTTTGTTTTTCAAAAGTTTTCACAAAACATTGCCCCAAAAGAGGGAAAGATATTCGTTTAAAACTTGTTTGATTCCCAACCCCTTTTCGTTGTAAGCCTGGCTAAGCATAGCTACAAGTTCCTAGGGCTTTAGCTAGCAATAATACTTTGCAAAACTTTTTAGTAAAACATGCATACTAGTAAATTTTAAAGAGATCATGCATATTTCAAAATCATAGGACAAAGTATGATCAAATTGCAACTTGCCTGGGTCTCTTGAAGATGAAATGTTCTACTCTTAGTCGTCTCTCCTTCAACTTACGATATATCTAACCATAAAGGAAAAATAATTCAACACACAACAAAATCCAAATGAAATCCAAATACTAACACACGCTATTCGATTGCCACTACGAAAATTTCTAGTGCATGGTTAAGGTTGATATAGGATCGAGTTTGATGTGTGAAGAAATATGGCATAGTCATGTTCTAGGGTTGTACCATATGGATACAAAGTAGATATGATGATTTGAAGGTTGTGAGTCAAGGTCCTACGGCAAATCCTACAATGGGTTTGATCGAAATATTTAAATATGGTTAATGGAATGGATATGGCATAAGTTTCAAGATAAAAGAATTAAATTCTTAATCTTGTAACTCCAAATTTTTAACTTGATAATATATGGTCGGAAAGGATCCTAACGATCTCCTCAAGAGGATTGACTCAAGAATAAAATTTAAACTAAAGATGAGATTGAACCATGATAAAAGAAAGTCAATTTGGAGTGTTGAGGTCAAAACAATATCTATACATGGATGAGAATTTATGTGAAGTTCTCTAACAGAAGGATAGAGTTCTAAGGAGCAATTTTCATATATTAAACATTTTAATATGATTTATAGAATAAAAGATATATCAAAGTTACTCAAATCTTTATTTAAATAAAACTGAATTTTAATTTGTTCAAAAGTGAAATTTTATAATTTTATAGTAGACTGCATGTTCCAGCGAATCCGGAGATATCTTATTTGTTGAAATCCGACATACGGTCTAGGAGATATGATTTTTTGAAGTTTGGATATTTTTTTGAAAATGAATTACGGGATTTACAGGGAGCTCACCGGACATGGTCGCCGGAGTTGGGGAAGAACGTCGTCGGAGTTGTGCAAGAAGGTCCCCGACGTCCAATAGCAGGGTAACGGCGAAGAGTTCGACGAAGGAAGTCTGTTGGGCAAGGTCCCGGGCTCGGCCTCGCCCCGTGGCGGCGTGGAACGACCGCCGGAGCTGCTGAACTCCGACGAGCAATTCACGAAGGTGTGGAGCAGGGAAGAGCTACCAGAGAAGGGGAGTCGGACGAGGGGTGAGAGGGTCTTGTGGGGGAGCTTTTTATAAGGCTCAGGGAGGCTAGAATGCGAGCAGATGGTGGTGGTTAATGGTGGCTGCTCCTCTGTCTTGTAATGGCCACTATGGGCGACTCCAAGACGCACTGAGGAGGGGAAAGGGTCGAGGGAGGTGAGGGGGTTCCATTCAGAGGAGTTTCTGGGCGGGGGAGAGGAGGGGAGGGGGTGGGGCATCGAGTGGGGTGTGGTGCTGCGTGCATCTGCTCCTCTGCCATGAACGTGAGGAAGAAGAAGCCTCTTGTAGTGTGCCTACCATGTGGGCTGAGCCCATGTGCACTATTTTTTTTTAGAAAAAAATGGTCAAAAATGTTCATAATTACCAGAAAATAATTTATACTCTGGTAAAAATAATTGTATCTTACAAATAAATTTTATTAATCGGCTATTTAGTTTAAAGGCTGTGTGTACATATTTATTTTATTAAAACTCATTTTTAGTATATAACACCTATGTAATTTTGTTTTAAAAAATTAATCAGCAACAAATAAACGTCAAAAATATAGTTGTGCTATATTAAATATTTCCAAATATATTTTTGGAGAAGTCCCATTATCTCCGCTCACTAAATTTCCATTCGAATAGTTGGAAATATTTAAATGGCATGAAAACTCCAAATAAGATCCAATTTGAGATGAAACTCGAAAATTCGAAGAGCTTCAAATGAAATATGTATCCACCACATCTAAGAAACTAATTTTTTTCTCACTCTATAATTTGATTATGGTTTCATAATATTTCATGGGAGTCAAAAAAAATCCAATTTGAAAATTTTCAAACAGGACTCAAAAAGATTTTTTATTTCCCTTGAAAATCATAGAAATTCACTCAATATTATCTTATTATTAACATTCCAAAATTTGGAAAATTTTGGGATGTTCCAAACTACCACCCTTAAAAGAAATCTCGTCCTCGAGATTTGTAGAGGCCACAAAGAATTCGGTTTGGGTTCGGTCTCTTGGGTTACTTCCCTATGTCTATGACATACCATCCGCACTCTTGCGGCTTATCCTTCACTTCCGGCCTGAGCGAATATCTTCCGTTGGTGCAATTCCTTGTGCTTTAGTTGCTTCAGCATATCCTAGGTATGACACTTTAGACACCATCATTGAGTCTCAACCAGGGTGGTGCTTGGTGTCAACTATCCTTTTAGGATGTCGGTCGCTACCACCCTTAAAAACATACTTGCGAGGGATTCCATTGCTGCCTCATTCCCTCATGGTTTATCGCCAAGCTCGTGTGAGTAAATAGCTGAGCTTTTCCTCAAACGAACTATTCTTGCTCAATTTTCAGAACTAACTATTGAGATTCTCATGGTGGTCAAAATAAATAGCTTTTGATGGAACTCCTTGAATGTTCTTCAGGTTTCATCCTCACCGTTTAGCCTACGTTAGGCACAACTGCCTATCTATAAGGGTAATACATCTTACCATTCTATGGTTTTAGGCTTGTCGTATTAACACTCAACTAAGGTTTCAAATCTCTCCGATTTACTAATCACACATAGGAAAGTATATAATAAGAGTCTCCGGTATGGGGGTCAATCCATCCCGTACTCAAATCATTACTTCATATGCAGATAGGTGGATCACGTATTCTAACACTCGGTCTTTCTCACTCCTCTTAAAGAGGTCTTCACCTGCAAATCTAGTAAAAAGCTTTTGGGTGATGTTGACTACACGATTTGTGCTAAAACCTTGCATTCATGAAATAGCGGAACTTCTGTGTGCCAGAGTTGCATTCTCCTTGCAATTGATCAATTCTTGCCCAAAGGTAATAATTTTAATGCCTCTATGAATGATGTATGTGATGATCCTTTTCCTTCCATGCACCTTCGCAAGTTGCGTTTTCAAGGAAGTAATGGTCCTGGAGGATAGTATTGATGACCACTGGGGTGTGATGGAGGTTGAAGTGCTACTAAGGAATTATGGGTGGTTAGATCATGATTCGTGGAAATGATGCTTAAGTCTTGAAGCTTCAACAGAAGTTGTAATTTGGGCTGAAAATTTCATCCATGAAGAGGCGATGAATGTTGGGATTTTTCTAACTGAGTAAGAATAACAAACATTGATGGTCCTTGGTCTTGCATATATAATTCTTATTACATCCTTGGTTATCTCATACAACTCCAAAATAGCTTACTTAAACTGCTGCCATCCACATGGATTGGTATGGTCAAGCGTGTAACCCAACATTATCCCTTATTCCTTCGTAAGAAATTTAATCCAGCTGAAAACGTGCGACGTAGTCCTTGAACTCATTAATCCTTTGCTTCTTCACGACGGCCATGAACTTCATGTATGTCAGCTCTGCTTGAACTTCCCTTAAATGTTCTTGGGCACGATGGAGTCTAGATTCGAGGATTTCCCCAATCTGGCGTATGGCTTCCATGGCGGCTTCCCGAACAGAGTCAAAGAAGGCTGTTCGAGGTACTCGATAGATGAAGAAATACTCTCCAGATGTATTTGGACAAACTCCCTTTACACGATAGAGGTGTACTTCCACGTACCAACGTTCCAATCCATTACCCATAAAAGGATAACCCTTGTAGACTGCATCTCCTTCAAGGTGAATGTACCCCCATCATGTCTTTTAGGATCTTTGGAAAGTCATGGTCACTGGTTAGGGTCATTATCATCTCCGGGCCTTTGTGAAAAGACTCAAAGAGGGTTGCCATCTGCAGGTATTATTGAAAGGAAGGAAAAAAAATCAGAATAATACGGATAAGCATCTATTGTTGAAATGTGGTTGTTTCCATCTGAATACACATTCTTGGTCCAGGAAAAAGTTTAGTGATTAGTTCTTCAAGCAAGGGATAGGTCACACAAATGGTGGAACATTCTTCAGTGGGTTGGTTTCTTCGACAAGTGGGACATGGTTCATAAGTCTAGTATAATTCTCCATTTTTTGTACGAAGATACTCTATTTCTTCATCCTTCCAAAGAGTTGCAATGTATACCAATTGGTCTTTGGTTCGTCCATGGGGTTCAAGGTTTTGTTCAAGGGTGAGATGGAGCTTTAAAGATAAAGAAAGATGGATACACATCAACTCCTACCTCGGTGTTTATAGCATTTATAAAAGGCTCGTTTACTAAGGTTCGTCATAAAATCTTCATTTCCTTTGATCCTTGACAATATTCAATATGTGAGAATTCGCCCATGTGATGGTCTTCTGATACATCATCCGTAGCTCACACCTCTCAACCTATGGAATACGTATCCTAATAACACAAAATCATACATCACACGACTCCAATGAAAACCATAATTAGAACAATGGAAAATCCAATAAAACTCCAAATCCACACATGCATTTTATTCAATCATTCCTATGTACCGCCATCCACATAGGTTCGGCATGGTCAGGTACACTACTCGCAAAGCGTTCCTTCTTTATTACACTCATGGTGGTCTTAAGTTCTAGATTCAGCATTCTGGTTGATGTTGCTGAGGGAGGTATTGCCACTCTTATCAGAGGAGTTGACTGATAAATCCTCTTCTTCAATCTCTTCTCCTTTTAGAACCTTTTTCTCTAGCTTGAGTTTCTTATTGCGGGCCTTCTCTTCCCACAATTCCTTCTGTAGTTTTCAGATTTCTGTCTCTTGATCCTAGAGCTCGTCGTTGTTTTTCTCCAACTCTTCTCGCATTATCCCCACCTTCTGCTCCAGGAGGGTCCTAATTTCCTTCATGGCCTCTATCTTCTGCAAAGCTTCGGAATGCTCCACTTGAAGACCTTTGATATACCTTTCTAAATCCTGATTATAATTCAACATGTCGTTGAGTTTTCTCTTGTGATCTTCCTTGATCCTTCCAGGTTCTCCGGTGATCTCCTGCCACCCCAGGTCACGGAAGAAAGTGCCTCCCAACTCCTGGTGATAACGTCCGCATAGAAGTGCTATTATGCCATGTATGGCATCACTCACAACTCCCTTAAGAGTTGGATGTGTTTTGAAGAAGATCATGTTCTCCATCTCTGAACGTCCATAAATGGTAATGTTGGCATTCCAGTAGTTTTCTCCTTCCAGATGATGCCATGCTTCAATCTTGGGGACTCGAGTCTCAGTGTCTGAACCAACCTTAAAAGATGGGTTCCAAATAAAACTTTCTCATAGTGGGGTGCCTGACTCAAGTCACAATGTTCCATCTACAGAAATAGGAGAGACTTTGTAAAGAAAACAAAAAGGTACGAGAATTGCAATTTTTTTTGTAATACTGAAAATATTAGTTGTTCCTATCAAGGTCTTCCTATTTCTAAACCATTTCCTAGGGTCACGTCCTACAGTCAACGTATACTCCGATACCATTTTGTAACGACCCGGATTTGATAAAATCCAAGTCTCTGTGCTTACTGTGCTATCCCTGGATCGTAGCTAGCACACACAGTAACAAGAATGAATATCAGTAAGACATACATCATTTTACTACAACGATAGATCCAGAGTTAGGCAAATACATACCGTTGGCACAGCTCAATGCTGGCACATAATACAACGGAATAATACGCAGTCACTAAGTTAGGGCTTCATGAACACCACTGGGCTCGTTGAGTATAGGCCATAACCCTATCGTCTCTTAATTTGTCGAGATCTGCACATGATAGGTGCAGATGAGTACGTGGAATGTACTCGCAAGTTGCAAAGGAAAATTTAACAGAATATATATGCAGGGTAAGTATTGGTGAAGGTTTCCCTTTGCATAAAGCCAATTTTCTCCTATACTAAATTTTGTAAACTTCTTTTGAAATAAGAATAGTTTTTAGTATAAAAGGTAGGAGTGAAACACTTGGATATACGCACCAGTGCTCATTCTCCAAATTATTTTTTAAAAACATACATAAGGTCGAAGTGAAACACATTCGCTGTGCTCATTCCTCAACTTTAACCCTTAAAACAGACTTCTAGAAAAGAGAGGGGGGATTCTTCTTCAGTCCAAGTCTTCAGTTGCTCAAAATTGCCCGTAACCGTGGGCACGGCTAATCGATTAGGTTTAACCCTCCGCAGAGGTCGTACATGTTCCCCACATGACACAATCAACCCTTTTTGTCATGACACCACTTGGGTGTGTGACCGGGAGGAGATTGTGACGAAGCCTTTCCAAAACGGCCCCCTTTACTTGGTTCTAGCACGGCCCGCTCCCTTGGCTATTAAGGCCCATCTTCGATGACCGTACCTGAGTAAGGGTTTCCCATTAAGGAAAAGCTAAGCCAGAGCCATAATAGCATGTGGCTGTACTGGAAGCTACATCAAACTGTACTTGGAAGATCTCGGTCCCCTGGACGGCGGTCCCCACCAAAAACCTGTGTGCAAGACCCCAGTCGGACGCATTCACTGCAAGACCCCGATGGGCACAATCACTGGTAAACGCTCCCGTCATACCGTTCCGCCCAGGGAGTAGAAGTAAAATAATATATAGTTTTGTTTTTCAAAAGTTTTCACAAAACATTGCCCCAAAAGAGGGCAAGATATTCGTTTAAAACTTGTTTGATTCCCAACCCCTTTTCTTCGTAAGCATGGCTAAGCATAGCTACAAGTTCCTAGGGCTTTAGCTAGCAATAATACTTTGCAAAACTTTTTAGTAAAACATGCATACTAGTAAATTGTAAAGAGATCATGCATATTTCAAAATCATAGGACAAAGTATGATCAAATTGCAACTTGCCTGGGTCTCTTGAAGATGAAATATTCTACTATTAGTCGTCTCTCCTTCACCTTACGATATATCTAACGATAAAGGAAAAATAATTCAACACACAACAAAATCCAAATGAAATCCAAATACTAACACGCGCTCTTCGATTGCCACTACGAAAATTTCTAGTGCATGGTTAAGGTTGATATAGGATCGAGTTTGATGTGTGAAGAAATATGGCATAGTCATGTTCTAGGGTTGTACCATATGGATACAAAGTGGATATGATGATTTGAAGGTTGTGAGTCAAGGTCCTACGGCAAATCCTACAATGGGTTTGATCGAAATATTTGAATATGGTTAATGGAATGGATATGGCATAAGTTTCAAGATAAAAGAATTAAATTCTTAATCTTGTAACTCCAAATTTTTAACTTGATAATATATGGTCGGAAAGGATCCTAACGATCTCCTCAAGAGGATTGACTCAAGAATAAAATTTAAACTAAAGATGGGATTGAACCATGATAAAAGAAAGTCAATTTGGAGTGTTGAGGTCAAAACAGTATCTATACATGGATGAGAATTTATGTGAAGTTCTCTAACAGAAGGATAGGGTTCTAAGGAGCAATTTTCATATATTAAACATTTTAATATGATTTATAGAATAAAAGATATATCAAAATTACTCAAATCCTTATTTAAATAAAAACTGAATTTTAATTGGTCCAAAAGTGAAATTTTATAATTTTATAATAAACTGCATGTTCCAGCGAATCCGGAGATATCTTATTTGTTGAAACCCGACATACGGTCTAGGAGATATGATTTTTTGAAGTTTGGATATTTTTTTGAAAATTAATTACGGGATTTACAGGGAGCTCACCGGACTTGGTCGCCGGAGTTGGGGAAGAAGGTCGTCAGAGTTGTGCAAGAAGGTCCCCGACGAATAGCAGGGGAACGGCGAAGAGTTCGACGAAGGAAGTCTATTGGGCAAGGTCCCGGGCTCGGCCTCGCCCCGTGGCGGCGTGGAACGACCGCCGGAGCTGCCGAACTCTGACGAGCAATTCACGAAGGTGTGGAGCACGGAAGAGCTACCAGAGAAGGGGAATCGGACGAGGGGTGAGAGGGTCTCGCGGGGGAGCTTTTTATAAGGCTCAGGGAGGCTAGAATGCGAGCAGATGGTGGTGCTTAATGGTGACTGTTCCTCTGCCTTGTAAAGGTCACTATGGGTGACTCCAAGACGCACTGAGGAGGGGAAAGGGCCGAGGGAGGTGAGGGGGTTCCATTCAGAGGAGTTTCTGGGCGGGGGAGAGGAGGGGAGGGGGTGGGGCATCGGGTGTGGTGTGGTGCCTGCGTGCATCTGCTCCTGTGCAAAATGTTCATAATTACCACAAAATAATTTATACTCTGGTAAAAATAATTTTATCTTACAAATAAATTTTATTAATCGGCTATTTAGTTTAAAGGCTGTGTGTACATATTTATTTTATTAAAACTCATTTTTATTATATAACACCTATGTAATTTTGTTTTAAGAAATTAATCAGCAACAAATAAACGTCAAAAAGATAGTTGTGCTATATTAAATATTTCCAAATATATTTTTGGAGAAGTCCCATTATCTCCTCTCACTAAATTTCCATTCGAATAGTTGGAAATATTTAAATGGCATGAAAACTCCAAATAAGATCCAATTTGAAATGAAACTCGAAAATTCGAAGAACTTCAAATGAAATATGTATCCACCACATCTGAGAAAGTAATTTTATTCTCACTCTATAATTTGATTATGGTTTCAAAATATTTCATGGGAGTCAAAAAAATCCAATTTGAAAATTTTCAAACAGGACTCAAAAAGATTTTTATTTCCCCTGAAAATCATAGAAATTCACTCAATATTATCTTATTATTAACATTCCAAAATTTGGAAAATTTTGGGATGTTACACCCTCAAAGGCCGCATTTGCTTCGGGGGTCCACTCGAAGGAGCCAGTCCTCTTCATGAGCTTGAAGAAGGGCAGAGCCCATTCGCCAAACTTGGATATGAAGCGGCCGAGCGAGGCCATGCATCCCGCCAGACGCTGCATCTCCTTGAGGTTACGGGGCGGCCGCATTTCTTCGATGGTCATAATCTTCTCCGGTTTGGCTTCGATGCCATGATGGGAGACCAGGGAGCCCAGGAGCTTGTCGGAGGGGACGCCGATGACGCACTTGGCGGGGTTAAGCTTTAGGTTGACCTTGCGTAGGTTGGCGAATGTTTCGGCTAGATCCTCGATGAGGGTGCCCGCCTCGCGTGTTTTGATGACGATGTCATCGACGTAAGCCTCCGCGTTCCTCCCCTTCTGGCACCCCAGGCAGATGCGTATCAGCCTCTGGAAGGTAGCCTTCGCACTCTTCAGTCCGAAGGGCATGCACATGTAGCAGAACACCCTGCTTGGAGTGATGAAGGTGGTCTTCTCCTCATCCTTCTTCGCCATCTTGATCTGTTGGTAGCCCGAGAAGGCGTCCAGGAAGCAAGGCAGATCACACCCGACGATGGAGTCTACTATTTTATCGATCCTTGGCAGCGGAAAATGGTCCTTGGGGCAGGCCTTGTTAAGGTTGGTGAAGTCGACGCACATGCGTTTGCCGCCGTGCGGCTTGGCCACGACGACGGGGTTAGCGACCCATTCGAGATGGAGCACCTCACGGATGACGCCGGCACTTTGGAGCTTCTCGACCTCCTAGACGACAAAGTCTTGTTTCTCGATTGCCTGGCACCGGACCTTCTGCTTGACTGGGCATGCGTTGGGGCACACTGCCAGTTGGTGCTCAATCACCTCCCTCGGCACACTGGTCATGTCCTAAGGCGTCCAAGCGAACATGTCCGCGTTCGCCCGGAGGAACGTGACAAGTTCACCCTCCTGCTCGGGACAGAGCTCGCTATCGATGGTGACGAAGGGGCCCTTGGGGCCCCCATCCAAATATACCTTCTTGGTCTTAGCTCGATCCTGGGAGAAGAGGAGCTTCTTCTTTGCGGGCGCCGGCTCGGCCGGCCCCGCCACGCCCTCGCCCGACGGGGTCATGGCGGCGGCTGCCTTGAAGGCGCGTGCAAGGGCTCATGTCGCGTCTTTCTCATCGCAGCGGACAGCGAGGGGGCCGCTACTCCCTGGCATCTTCACCAGGCCGTAGGCGTGGTTTATCGCCACCACGAACTTGGAGAGTGCGGGGTAGCCCAGGATGGGGTTGTAGGGGAGGCCGATGGGAGCCACGTCGAAGTCCACCATCTCCGTGCGGTAGTTGTTGCGAGTGCCGAAGGTGACCGGGAGGCACACCTGCCCTACAGGCGGGGTGGATCCGTCGGTGACGCCCGAGAAGGGCCTGGTGGGCGCCAGCTGCTCGTAGGGCACCTGGAGTGCCTCGAAGGTCTCCATCGACAGAAGGTTGAGGCCCGCGCCGTCGTGGATGAGCTTCTTGGTGACGGCCACCCTGGCGATGGTGGGGTTACACAGAAGGAGGATGGCACCCACGACTCTAGTGGACTTGGGGTGGTTGCTAACATCTAAGGCGATGGGGGACTCCGACCACCCGGGGCCGCCGGAGGGCTCGGACGCCGGGAGGGCCACGCTCATCCTCCGCGAGAAGCCCTTGAGGTGGCGGCCGGACAGAGGGGCCTGGGACCTGCCGAGGATGCATGCCACTCTACGAAGCCCCTGGGAGCCCCCACTGGCGATGACGCCACCTGGAGGGGCTGTGCAGCTCCAGCGTCCAACCATGGTGGCATTGCGGGGAATCCGCGCGACGGCCCGGAAGAGGCGGCCGACACTGCCAGGCCCGAGCGAAACGGGGGGAGCGACACCGAGGCACGTGTTGTGCGACAGCCTCTGGCTGTGCTGCTGCCCGGCCAGAGGAGACCAGGCGGTGTTGAGAGGGTCCCAGGGGCGGCTCGGGGCGCGGCGTGCCTTTGGCGAGCGGAGGCTTCACTCATGTCGAGGTCGACGTCGAGGTCGAAGGCGCGAAGACGGCAAGTCCCCCAACCTGGCGCGCCAAATGAGGGAGTCTGGGATCTGCGTCCAAGAACTTCCCCGTAAACAAGATTCGAACACTGGGGGCTTGGCTTAGCTACCTACGACTCGACAGCGAACGTAAGAGGATCGACGACGAGCTCGCTGCTGCTCGCCGGACACGACAGGGACGCACAAGCTACCCAGGTTCGGGCCACCGCTGCGGTGTAATACCCTACTACTGCTTTGTGTGTATTCTTCTCTGTGTGAGAGCTGTGCTCGAGGTACATGAAGTCTTGGGGAGAGAAAATGGCTCGACCCCCCTACATGGAGGCCGTCCTTCCCCCTTTGTAGTGCCTTGGTCCTCTTCCCCGAAAACAGAGGCGGGAAAGGGCAGCCACAGGTCAGCAATTCAAAGGGGGACAGAAACTTAGCCCTATCTTGACAAAAGGTGGTCTTGGCCAACTAAAGCAGTCTTCATGACGCGTTTGTGGGCCCGGTGATGGCCTCAGTCCTGTAGCACCGATCCGTTCTGATCTCCTTGCACCAAAGAGGAAACACTTTGGGACTTGCTTTCGTGGGACAGCTGGCGCTGCATCCTAATCACCAAAGGGGAAAACCTCTCTAACCGTGCCGGCTGGCGCGGTTCATGATGTCCCCTTCTGCGAGGTCGTACAACCATGTGCCAGGCGTGGGGCCCTGGCGCTGGTCACCCCGCGCCCGGCCTCGCGGGGCAGTTCTAAGGGAGACCCCTCGCAAGGCAATCGCCACACTCCAACGCTCCCGAGGGGCCCGACCCTGGGCGCGGGACGACCCCATGGGACGCGCCCCTCGCGAGGCAAGATCCTTCGGAGGGGCACGGGCATGGCCGCCTCCCTGGGCCCGCCCCTATTGTCGACACCTGGGCCAGCGGCCGACGGGTCGTGGTACCCTGGTATCCACTGGGCCGACAGCTTGTATGACCAATATGTGATTGTCAAACTTCAGTAGATTTTTCTTTCTAAACCCAATGTGAAACTACTACTAAGCATGAGACAAACATATGAAGCTCATATAATTTCAACTTTATGATATTCAATTCATTCACAATTTACTCTTAGGATATAAGTGAAACACAAGAGTGAATGACAAACTACTCTAAAAGATATAAGTGAAGATCAATGAGTACTTAACCAATTAAGTAGCTATGTGAAGACTCTTGATACGTCTCCGATGTATATATAATTTTTGATTGTTCCATGGTATAATATTATCATTCTAGGATGCTTTTTGGGCATTTATTTGCCAATTCATATTATTTTTTAGCACTAACCTATTAACACAGTGCCAGCCAGTTGTTGTTTTCTATATGTTTTTGGCTTTTCAAGTTTACAGTACCAAACGAAGTCCAATTGCCACGAAACTTTTTGATGATTTTTTCTGGACCAAAAGAAGACCTGGAAGCTTCGGGATGAGGCCGGGGGGCGCACAAGGACCCCACAAGCCAACAGGGCGCGCCTAGGGGGGTGGCCACGCCCTGTTAGCTTGTGGCCGCCCCCCTCGTCTCCCGACACTCCTCTCCGGCCTATAAATTCACATATATTCTGAAAACCCTAGGGGAGCTCCCGAAACACTTTTTCCGCCGCCGCAACTCTCTGTTCCTCCGTGTGCCCATCTGGAGCCCTGTTCCGGTGCCCTACCGGAGGGGGATCGATCACGGAGGGCCTCTTCATCAACCTTGATCCTCCCATGATGATGTGTGAGTACTCTACCACAGACCTACGGGTCCATAGCTAGTATCTAGATTGCTCTCTCTCTATGTTCTTCAATACAAAGTTCATCGCATCTTTGCGATGAGCTATTCAATGCAATCACTTTGTGCGGTGTGTTTGTTGGGATCCGATGAATTGTGGGTTTATGTTCAGATTATTCATGAAAAATATTTGAGTCTTCTCTGAATTATATGATTCTTATTTGCATGATTATTATAGCTTCGTAAATCTCTCCGATCTATTGATTTGGTTTGGCCAACTAGATTAATCTATCTTTAGTGAGAGGGGTGCGTTGTAGTGGGTTTAATCTTGCGGTGCTCTATATCCCAGTGACAGAAAGGGACAAGACACACATTTTTTTTGCTGCCACTAAGGATAAAACGATGGGGTTGATTCATATTAATTGGATTTTCTTTGTCTACATCATGTCATTGTTCTCCAAGCATTACTTTGTTTTACTTAATACTCTAGATGCATGTTGGATAGCGGTCAATGGGTGGAGTAATAGTAGTAGGTGCAGGTAGGAGTCGGCCTACTTGCCTATGGACGTGATGCCTATATACAGATGATCATTGCCATGAATATCACATAACTATGTGCTTTTCTATCAATTGCCCAACAGTAATTTGTTTACCCACCGTATGCCTACCTCGAGAGAGATGCCACTAGAGAACACTATGGCCCTCGGGTCTATTCGCTTATATATTTACAAACACTACGTTTTCCTTGCTGCCATTATTTCCTTTTTATTTATTTTACAATTTATATTTATCCAACTATCAACTACACTACTTATCTACTTGCAAGTAACAAGTTCAAGGGGCTTGACAACCCTCTTGCCCGCGTTGGGTGCAAGTGTTTGCTCTTATGTGCATAGGCGCTGAAGACGGGAGTTGCATGGTCCTCCTACTGGTTCGATAACCTTGGTTCTCACTGAGGGAAATACTTATTTATACTGTGCTGCATCATCCGCTCCTCTCCATGGAAAAACCCAACGCAGATAACAAGTATCAACTCTCTCTCAATAAAGATTTCAGATATGAGATTTATTTAAAATAGAAAACAAAACAAAAAGGGCACTCCAAGAATAGAACATATCATGTGAACGAATAAAAACTTAGGCTCAACATAGGCTAACCGATATTTGTTGATGAAGAGAGGTGGGATGCCTAACGTGACATCCCCAAGCTTAGATGCTTGAGACTCCTTGTAGTATTGACTTGGGGAGCTTTGGGCATCCCCAAGCTTGAGATCTTGTGTCTCTTTAATTCATCTCAGATCATGGTTTTCCTAAATCTTAAAAGCTTCATCCACACAAAACTTGACAAGAACTCGTGAGATAGGTTAGTGCACATAAGAATAAATCAACACTTCATGTACTGCCAAGACAAGTAGTATAATAATTTTAAAACATTATCTACTGCATACTATCATTTCCCACAATTTATATCTACCAATATAAGCAATGAAAACTCTAGGATAAGCCGAGAACAAAACTATGACAACAATCTGTCTTAATAGGACATCCAATAGAAATTAATTCAAAAAGTGCACTTCTGTAACTCAATAAATTCCAAAAATTTAGGACATAGTAAATAATTTGTATGAAAACACTTTGTAAAACTTTCAAAAACTTTACACATTCCAGTAAAATATGCAAATTCAAGCACTACAGCAAAAGTTTCTGTTTTTACACAGCACACATCAAACAAGCAATTCAAGCAATCCTAAAGGCAATTATTGGTACTTTTTTATTGAAAAACATGATTATAAATAACTGCAAGAAAAGTACAACAAAATAAAATGATGCTCCAAGCAAAACACATATTATTTGACGAATAAAAATATAGCTCCAAGTAAGATGTACCTATAGTGTTGAAGACGAAAGAAGGGATGTCTTCCGGGGCATCCCCAAGCTTAGACGCTTGAGTCTTCCTTGAACATTACGTTGGGGATGCCTTGGAAATCCCCAAGCTTAGGGTCTTTCCACTCCTTATTCTCGTCATATCGGTGTCTCACCCAAAACTTCAAAACTTCAATCACACAAAACTCAACTGAAATTCATGAGATGGGTTAGTGTAATAAAAATAGATCATTCACTTAGGTACTGGCAAGACAAGATTCATAATTGTTCTCACATAATTACTATTGTATTCTATCATTCCCATAGTTTATATCACTAAATATAAGCTATGGAAACACTAAAACAAGCAAACTATGCATGCAAAACAGAATCTGTCAAAAAACAGAACAATATGTAAAGATCTTCACTAAAACCATATTTCGCTATCTCTAAAGATTCTAAAAAAATAGGAAAATGCAGATAATTTGCATAGCAATACTGTGTAAAAATCTCAGCATATTTTGAAGCTCTAGTAAAATCACATAATTCATATACTGGATGCAAAAGTTACTGTTTTTGCACAGAATCAAATCAACAAGTATCCACACTATCCCAAAGGCTTTACTTGGCACATTTTTTAAATAAAAGGCACAAAACATGATTAACACAATATCTTAGTCATGTAAACACACAAAAACATTAAGGATAAATATTGTGTTGTCTCCCAACAAGCACTTTTCTTTAAAGCCTTTTAGCTAGGGATGATGATTTCAATGAGGCTCGGATAAAAGTAAAGAATTGAAACGCAAGGGGGCATCATGAAGCATATGACAATCACTTTTAAGCCTAACCCACTTCCTAAGCATAGGGATTTTGTGATAAAATAATTTATGGGAGCAAGAATCAACTAGCATAGGAAGGCAAAACAAGCATAACTTCAAGATTTTCAACACATAGAGAGGAAACTTGGTATTGTTGAAATATACATAAGCATATCTTCCCCTCTCATAATAGTTTTCAGTAGCATCATGAAGGAATTCAACAATATAACTATCACATAAATCATTCTTTTCATGATCCACAAGCATAGATTTTTTTTACTCTCCATAAGCAAATTTCTTCTCATACATAATAGTGGGAGCAAACTCAACAAAATAACTATCATGAGATACTTGATTGACATAACCAAATTGAAAATTAAAATCTTGATGACAAGTTTCATGGTTATCATTGTTCTTTATATCATAAGTGTCATCACAATAATCATCATAGATAACAATTTGGTTGTCATAATCAATTGAAACCTCTTCCAAATAGTGGAATCATTACTAAATAAAGTCATGACCTCTCCAAATCCACTTTCATAATTATTTCCATAAGATTCAACACCCTCCAAAATGGTGGGATCATTAGTACCTAGAGTTGACACTCTTCCAAACCCACTTTTATCAATATAATCATCATACATAGGAGGCATGCTATCATCATAATAAATTTGCTCATCAAAAGTATGGGGACTAAAAAGATCATCTTCATCAAACATAGCATCCCCAAGCTTATGGCTTTGCATATCATTAGCATCATGGATATTCATAGAAAGCATACTAACAACATGGCAATCATGCTTATCATTCAAGTATTTAATGCCAAACATTTTATTGAATTCTTCTTCTAACACTTGAGCACAATTTTCTGATCCATCATTTTCAAGAAAGACATTATAAAGCTGAAGCATATGAGGCAACCTAAATTCCATTTTTTGTAGTTTTCTTTCATAAAACCAAACTAGTGATAGAAATAAGAAACTAAAAGATTCAATTGCAAGATCTAAAGATATACCTTCAAGCACTCACCTCGCTGGCAACGGCGCAAGGAAAGTGCTTGATGTCTACTACACAACTTTATTCTTGTAGACTCGTGTTGGGCCTCCAAGCGCGGAGTTTTGTAGGACATTAGCAATTTTCCCTCAAGTCGATGACCTAAGGTTTATCAATCCATGGGAGGTGTCGGATGAAGATGGTCTGTCTCAAACAACCTTGCAATCACATACATCTCTAGAGTCCTCAACACACCCAATAAAATGGCAAATTATATAGGTGCATTAGTTTGGCGAAGAGATGGTGATACAAGTGTAGTATGGATAGGAGAAATAGGTTTTTGTAATCTGAAATAATAAAAAACAACAAGGTAACAAGTGACAAAAGTGTGTACAAACGATGTTGCAATGCTTGAAAACAGGGCCTAGTGTTCATACTTTTACTAGTGCAATCTCTCAACGGTGCTAACATAATTGAATCATATAACCACCCCTCAACGTGTAACAAAGAATCACTCCAAAGTTCCTATCTAGCGGAGAACATAATATGAAATTGTTTTAGGTAGGAAAACCACCTCAAAGTTATCCTTTCCGATCAATCTATTGAGCCATCCCTATAAGTGTCACAAACAGCCCTAGAGTTCGTACTAGAATAACACCTATGATACGCATCAATCAACTCTAATGTGACATAGATACTCCAATGTCACCACAAGTATCCATGAGTTAATTCTTCGACATGCATCAAACAATTTCAGATTCATTATATTCAATCCAACACAAAGGACTTCAAAGAGTACCCCAAGATTTCTATCGGAGAAAGTAGGATGAAAATGTGCATCAACCTATGTGCCTGGATCACCCCAATGTAACCACGGGGATCCGCAAGTTGATTGCCATAACATACATCAAGTGACTCAAGAGAACACCCCATTGTCACCAAGGGTATCCACATGCAAGACATATATCAAGTGTTCTCAAATCCAAAGTATTCAATCCAACATAACAAGATCTCAAAGGGAAAGACTCAGTTCATCACATCAAGATAGAGAGGGAAGAACACCATATGCTCCAACTATATTAACAGGGCTCGTGGTACATCAAGATCGTGCCATATAAAGAACACGGGAGAGAGAGATTAAACACATAGCTACTGGTACATACCCTTATCCCCTAGGGCGAACTACTCCCTCCTCGTCATGGAGATCGCCGGGATGATGAAGATGGCCCCCGGTGATGATTTCCCCCTCGACAGGGTATTGGAAAAGGGCTCCGAATGAGATCATGTCAGAATAGAGGCTTGCGGCAGCAGAGCTGAAGTTCTAGGTTTATTTCTAGGGGTTCTAGAATATATAGGATTTTTCAGCGTTGGAATCACGCCAGGGAAGTGCCCGAGGGCCCACAAGGTATCCCGGTGCGCCCACCCCCCTGGGCGCGCCATGTTGCTTTTTCACCCCCTCGTGGATCTTCTGGTACTCCCTCGAAGCTTTCTGGGTCCCTTTCCTTCTAGAAAAAATCATCAAAAAGTTTCGTTCAATTCCGAGAACTTTTATTTTCTACACAAAAACAACACCACGGTAATTCTGCTGAAAACATCATCAGTCTAGGTTAGTTCCATTTAAATAATATAGTGCATCAAAACCATACAAAAGTATTGTAAACATGGGTAAATATGGCATGAATACTTCATAAATTATCGATACGTTGGAGACGTATCACCAAGCAATACGACAAAGGAGGGGGCTCTCTTCCCCTCTCTCTCGGTGGCGTCGGAGTGCCGCCGGGGGAACCACTATGACGGCGATCCACTCCAACAACTTCTTCGTCGTCATCACCAACTTTCTCCCTCTCAATGCAGCGGTGTAACCTCTCTCACTCCACTGTAATCTCTACTTGAACTTGGTGTTTTATGCTATATATTATTATCCAATGATGTTGCACCTCTATGATGTTTGAGTAGATTCATTTTGTCATGTAGGCTAATTGTGGTATGATATGGTTGATATGAGTTGTATGTTATTATGGTGTTGTCCTATGGTGCCCTCCATGTCACACAAGCGTGTGGGATCCCAGTTGTAGGGTGTTGCAAATGTTAATAATCTGCTTATAGTGTGTTGGGGGAGTGACTAGAAACAAAGCCCGAGTTCGTGAGTTGTTGCATATGCGATCAAAGAGGAAATTTTACTTAATGCTATGGTTGGGTTTTACCTTAATGAAGCTTTGGTAGTTGCGGATGCTTGCTAGAGTTCCAATCATAAGAACATGTGATCCAAGTACGGAAAGTATGTTAGCTTGAGCCTCTCCCTCATGGTTATGATGATCAACACTATCATGTCATATTCAAGGGAGGCGTCACCGAATGCATCACTAACATCATCATCAACAGTGCCAGAGAGCATCCAATGGAGATACCTGAAAACTATGACCAAGCTGGTAACTATGACATCAATAACCTTATAACTATAGCATGAGCAGTCTGATAACTTCAAGATAAGATGTCTGATAAGTTCAGCATGACTAGCATGATAACTTTAGCATGAGCAGTTTGGTAACAATAGTATGGGCGATCTGATAACAACATGATCAGTATGTCATAGTGTGTCCCAATACACTCGATCTGAACATGTGCTAGCGACAAGAAAAAACATGAGTAAAAACTGGAACCTCCCTATACAGATGATAACCCTATTTTAGACCCATTTTGAAGCTCATTTGTTGCATAATAACTCCATATATCATGTCTCACTAAACCATTTATACCATAGGTATGTCCTTTATGTATGATTACCAGTTTGCATCCCTTTTAACATGAGCATTGTACTAATTTTAATTTAGGTTTTAGTTTTCTTTTGATTTGTTAACTTTGTAGGTGTATAGTCACTCCAGGATGAAAGGACCAAGGTTGGGATCAATAAAGAGGATTTCCAAGCATCATTCAAGCTATTTGGGGATTTTGCCAATTTGAGATTTTCTAGAGTGCCTAAATTGAAGATCCAATGCCATTGGTGCATGGGGCTTTTTTTATACAATCCAACAAGCCCAAAAACGCCCAAACTGGAGTTCATATGAAGATATAAGAGCCAAATTATGAAGTACACGCGTGCGGTCCAGAACAGAAGAAAAGTGTCGGGTACGAACTATACCAGGTCGTACCAGCGCTCGTAGCAGGCCCTTAGGGCTACGAGAACAACCCTATCTTCTGTGGTTCCTCAAGGATTTCAGCCTCGTTTGTTCCGTCAACTTTCTCGGACACCAAAGGATGATTTAGAGTAGGATTTGGCTCATCTAGAACTCTTGTATCAAAGGAGGGGAGTTGTATCCATAGAGAAAACCCGTGGAGGCCGGCTATTTATACACCTCCAACCCTAGCCGTCGACGAAGACTTGTCATCAACTCCCATCTATTTCCACAAGCCGTCACACCTCCATTGATGCAACAAGGTCATCTCAATTGTAGAAGAAGGTCCAAGACAAGAAGAAGGAAGAGGAGGGCTCCTCCATTTCCCGCACTAGCCTACGGGTCGTGCAATCTGCATCGGCGCCACCGCTAGGCCCTTCTCCTTCACCAACATGACGTTGACTTGTAACTTGACTCTCTCCTCTATGTTAACCTTGTATACGTTTTAGTAATTTCATAAGTTCTTGGGAATTTGAATGAACTCTTAGTATGTATTTGAACTGGACGCCGATATAATATAATGTCCTCTTTTGCAAGTTTGTGATACTCCCTTTGATCCCTATCATTCTCATTGCTTTAGTACAACTTTGTACTAAAGTTATACTAAAACAGCGACAGTTGATATGGATCAGAGGAAGTAGTATCCTTTGTGATATTGGGTGAGTGCGCCATTCAATATTTTGTCAATTAGGACATGAAGGATATTACTATCCATATTAAATCCCTGCGATGGTGGGATGTGGAAGTATAAGTGGTGACATTAGTTACTTCCCTTCCTTCCGAGAGTAATTGATAGGGGAATAACAGAGAACCAACCATTGACCGCACCCATGAAGAGGCCCTTAATCATCGTTACCATAACATGCATGTGGGAAGGAATGGTGATGGCGTGTGTGATATGTGCTATTGCATACATGCACGTATGTCGTAGAAGGCTCCGCCCACTGATAGAAATTATGCAAAGTGCCTTAGTTACCCAAACCTAGAACTACGCGTCCTCATATGTTACGTCGATCACACTAGTAGTGATATCTCTGAACACCTGAGAACGCTTTATTACTCAAGTGTCGTCCCTACTAACCTAGTAACACTTTATTATTTAAGTGCGATCCCTACTGACATAGTACCTTTTTATTTCCTATTCTTACCTTCTTGTTTTAAGTTCATTTACACTCCCTTTTTATTTCTGCCTCCCTAGCAACCATAGAATAGGCTATTTCCAAACTACGGTTTGGCTGTGAACATAGATGCATCAGTGACAACATAGTTGCGGGTTGTTAATATCTTTTCTTTTCACTCCCTATGGGCTCGAGACACTTACTTATCGTGAAATTGGCACATAACTTTGTGCACTTGCAGGACATCAAGCATTTCTGTCACCGTTGTCGGGTAGCATAGCGCTTGGTCATTACCATCCCACTTGTGCATAGTTTGTTTTGTTTGTTGCTATTTATCTTACCGTATTTTTTTAACTTAAAAGCACATACAAAACTTGCTTTGGGACGCAAACTATAGGAACCGAAGTTGCTGCAAGCGAACAAATCAAGGAGAGAGGCATGGTTTATGATCAATATCGATATTCTTATAAAGGTAGTGCAGTGTGATGATTATTGCGCTCAAGGTACATTTGAATTCCCTTTACTTTGTGGGCATTTCAAATCCAATAACCATATGAGCTTTAGCTGAATAATTCACCCTAACACTATTGCAGCATCATAAAACCGTGATGACTACCCTTTTGATTATATTAAAATCATTGCGTATCTAATATTATTCTTTAGAACCTCTAAACTTATCATAAGGGTAAATGAGCTCTATCTACACCACGAAGAGGTCTTGAAACATATGGACTTGTTGGATAATAATATCCATGCCTTTTGCGTCACTAATACATTTCATATAGCTCCTTTAGTCACGGAATATGAGAAGGGGAATATCGCCACCTCCCAAGCCTCTATATTACAGGAACATAACCTTATACATGAATCCAAGGAAACAATCAAACAATAAGGGGCTACATTCAAAGAGAATGTTTAAAAATTGGTGAGTAAGAAATGGAACATGGAGATGAAGGATGGAATGATCACTGTCCAACAACTCCTATCGATCATGGTAAATTTCTAGACACAATTAACACCCAATTTGATGAATAAGATGAAGAAGGTTATGATTTCCAAATTGCTCCAAATCCTGTCCGCAATAAGAATCTTGTAAAATTTCAACTACTAACCTTTCAAACATCTCCGCTGATGGTGTGCATTGGTACTAGCACCGGAAGCGAGTATGACTCCGACCGAACTTTGCTATGAGGTGATACGAACCTCAGCCAGAGGTAGTTATCACCCGTAAGGTCAACATCCCTTGGAATCCGGGTGGATGAACTAATGGAGAACCTAAGCCTAGCTATATGGTTATAAAGAAATCGATGCCAAGGAGGCAACCCGAAAGTCGTTAGGTGTCTTTCTTATCTTTGTGTCTAGTTTCATTCATGTTGCATTGACACTTTTATTTTTGTGTAGTTTCTCTTAGATTTGGTTTCAGGTTAATCTTTGAAAGGTAAAATTTCAATGTATCGATAGCCTTAATTTTGCTATGCGCCTCCTCTTATTTTATTGCAAATATATTGTATACTTAACCAGAGGAGGGAGCACAATTTTCTTGTGAAGTTCTGCATCTCCAGAAGGGAAGATGGCGTGTGGTACGACCGCTCTCATTCCAGACCAAGCCGAGAAGGCACAACTTACCAAAACAGAAGACATGTGGTGTACGAGTGTACATGCACGTACCAGCGCTCATATCAAAGGGCAAGGTTGGGTATCGAGAGATCAGAAAAAAATATGGTTCCCGATACGACCGCACCCAGTCGTATCAGTGCTCGTATCGAGTCATGAAACCCTTTAAACATTTTATTTTTGATGTACGAGGTCGATGGGTTACTTTTAACGGGTTTTTTAGAATCAATGGAGGAAGAAGATGAAGCGTTGTGGGAACCCCGACTCATAAGTCGTGATCACCGAATGTACGTGTACCATGATCCCAGAGATCAATGCTCACTGAACACACACAAACTGAATAACAAGAGTCTTACATCCATTACGTACCGTTTTACTCAAATATGACCTTTATGGCCAAGTCTACATACACTCGCAGCGGAAATCTTCAACGATAGCGTGGACCCATGCCATCCGCCTTAACCCTACACGCATTCTGACTGGGAAGCGTCCTAGCTTGCATGTTCGTCACCGAGGTACTCTTCGTTATATCCTGTTCTTTCATGCCTGGCCAATAAAATAACCAGTGGCAAGCCAATGAGTACTTTGAATGTACTCGCAAGCAACCCATGTTTGGAACAAGGTACAACAGAGCATGATATAGCACTAATAGGTAATTTTGCGGAAAGCTTATTTGAGTGCAATGGCATGTCCTATCAACATGTAAAAGCATGCATCATGAGGTTCCAAGTAACCATATGAATAGGCTACAGATATCAATATGAATAGAGGTTGAACATCTCATGTTCAATCATTTCATCAAGTCTTCCGACTTAGCTCAAGTATCTCTTTGTCACACACACACCAAGTTTTGTGAAAACATCTGGACGTAGTTTAAGCAGCACCACCCAACTGTCCTTGACCATGGACACGGCTATTCGAATAGTTTTACACTCTTCAGAGGTTGCACACTTTACCCACAAGACTCGGGGAACTTTCGTGTCATCCATGACTCGCGGTATATTACATACCGGATGTAAGCACCCGAAAAATGCCTTTCCCTTGACAACACTGACAAAGAGTCCACTCGTTGGCACACAGCCCGCATGATGTACATCACAAGTATCATCCATGAAGGGACCAATGGTGTGCCCGGTGTTTGTGAAAACAGCCCATGGTCGTCCTATCAGACACGACCCCGTATCGAGAGTGACCACGTCACTCCCGCCACTAGTAATGCGGCTCTCTGCTAGCATCGACCAAGGTAATGAACGCCCCATCCCATAAGGGGTATCGTGGTTGTACATGTAAGGTTGGAACGGTCGACAAATCTTAAATCTAATCTGTTTTTCGAAAAAAAAAACACAAACACACACAACTTGCTCCGGTACACCACTTCTTTTTCAAGTGGTTACCTAGCTCATCTTCTCCCTCGGGCGTTCGTGGCACTCGACGAAGTTTTCAAAAAGTCTTTGAAAACACTTTGTTTCCATCACCATGCATATACCCGTCCCATTCGCATAGAAACTACTTTAGCATCCTACCTACTTCCCACCCACACAACTCTAAGCAGGAAATAGAGTCATGTCATGCAAGTATCAACGCGGAAAGTAATGGAGGCAACCCATAAAGGTGGTCACCATAATCATCATGATTCCAACGCTTCAATATCAAGTGCTATATGACATGCATAAAAAGGTTTCTTAGACATGGTCAAAGGGCGGCTTGCCTGGCTCAGCAAAGTCTTCGAGGCCTTCGCAAGCTTCTGGTCCAACTCCGAGCACTTCGTCTACTTCGTCAACTACCGTCGGAAACAACCACAATAAGCAACACAACAAAAAGGGAAAAATAAAAGTGTTCTAAAATAGGAAGTTTATTTTTCTTGGATACCTCTCGTTATAAGAAAAATACACAAGGAGGTTTTATTGGATCTGGATGAAGGTTTTTTTTAATGGTGGAAATGATGATCCTATAAGAAGTTTACAGAAAATATTTTTATAAAAATGAGTGGAGGCACTCATTAAATAGTGCATGATTTTATAAGAATTTAGAAATTGGTTTCACTGGATTTGGAGTTGGGATGGATTTCCTAGGGATTTGCAAAGTGGATCATACATGAAGGAATGGTTCAATAATTTACATAGCAGAGGAAGTGTAAGTAAAATGTTCACCTATTAAGTCATGATTTTAGACTCACCAAGGATTTTGAACCTTTGCATTTGGACATAGGGTGATCTCCCTATGAATTTCCAAAATTTAATGCAGAAATTCAAAAATAGGTTTTGGTCATTTAGGTGTACAGGAAAATTCTCTGGAAAATGTGCCAGCTAACATTTTGGATAGATAAAGATTTTTGGGACCTCTAGGAATTTGAATCATCAATTTTTGACTTGTAATGATTTTCTATGTGTTTTTGAATCAATCGGAAAAAGAAAAGAGAAAAAGAGTTTACCAGCAGGCCAAAACGGCGCGTAGGGCGCAGGATAGCGAGTCGGGTCGGCCCAGTGGCTCGGCCGCGCGCGCAGGGGCCGCGTTGAACGCGTATTCGCAGGAATACACCTTCGCTTGTGGGAAGGCATACGTGGGAGAAACCACGTCCACTTAAAAACGTCGGGCCCGGCCTTTGGGTGGCTTACAAGCGGGCCCCGCCGATAGGTCTTCTCCCACCTCCCGCTCGAGCCAGGGCAAGACAGGGGAGGCGGCACCGAGCGCTCGCCGGCGTCGTCCTGGCGGCACAGGACACCTCCGGCGGCGCTCCGGCCATCGGAGTGCTCGGGAGGGAGCCCCGCATTCGACTGGGGGTCCCGTTTTCGCCGGGGAGCGCCAGGGCGAGTGGGGCCTTAGCCGCGTCGGAGTCCGACGATGGGCGGCCGTGGGAGCGGTGCTCCGGCGATGGGGAGGAAGAGTAGGAGCGCGGGAAGAGCTTGCAGAGACGCAGGGTTCCTATGGTGAAGCTAAAAAGGGAAGGGAGATGCCGTGGGCTTCGAATTCGAGCTGCATTCGGCGGATAGGCTTCGGCCATGGGTACGGATGGAGGGCACGGGGGCAAGACTGGCTAGGCATGGGAGGTTCATAGGTGCGAGAGAGGGCGAGACGGGTCAAGTGGGACCACGAGGATGGTCTTTTAGGCGGGGGCGACCAGAGGGAGCTCCGGTGCGCCTCGGGTGCGGCGAGCACGCGCACCTGAGCCGCCTTGGAGGCTTGCGAGCGTCGAGGAGGGGCGTGGGAGGCAAGTAGGGATTCCCTGGCGCGCGTGGACGTTCTGTCGAGGCCGGACTAGAGCTAACCAACGAGGTCAAGTGGCAGAGTGTCGTTGTTGCAGGTCAATGGCGTGGTCACCATGCTACAACGCGTCCATAGCATCCTTTTGGTCGCTAAAAGTTGTCTAGCGTGTGAGGCATAGGTGCTTGAGTGCTCTGGTGAAGCCTGAAAGGAAATGGAGCTGGTTGGAAATGGTTTTTTACTCAGGTTAAGTTTGCAGCAGCAATCTTGGGAGCTGTCTCAGGGGCTTTTACTGAAGAGCATAAGAGGTAAAAGGTTGTCTGGTGGTCTTAGGCACGGAAGGAGAAGGTTCACACCAAATTTTACCTCGGGTATATAAGAGTAGCTAGCACTTGTAGTTCAAGGCTACATTTGCTGCCAAAATCTTAGGTTTAGATGATTTGCTCATACTTTCCACATGAGCATGCCATCTTTGGGTTTGGATTGATGCATCAGTATGCAAATGAGGTTGTGGTAAAGTTTGGGCGAAATCACAAGTATAGAATGGAAGCAGAGGGGAAAGAGAGGCATGCCAATACTGTCCAAATAGTAAAATGGAGGGCTTTTACCCACCGATTATTGCTCCCTGGCCAAGATAGAGTTACTAGAGGTAGAAGTTGGCTAGCACATGTTGTGGTAATAATTTGAGAGCAAGGAGAATCTTTTAGGGTCAACTTTGTTTGTCCATAAGCTTTTGGCTGAAGGTGTTTGATGTTGTCCTAGGGCATCTAAGGGTATCCAATGGCCCTGAGATTTACCAGGGGTAAATGGTAAGTCCAATTGGTCCTGATCACAAGTTTTCAGCTCATTCGAACAAAGTTGACAATGCAAACTTGGTAAATCGTAGAAATGGTCAGAAATGGGTTTCATTAGATCTGGTCATGCAAATCTATTCTCCTTAATGCACCACTTGGTTTGGTGGCATTATTTTGGGATTAGAGCTTGCCCACAAAGTTTGGGATCAAAAGAAGAAACATGACAATGCAAAGTTGTTCAAAAAAATTTCTGGACATAAAGGGTTTTGGGATATTTTGGTGAACGAAAATGATTGAGATTGAGATGAAACTTGGCTAGGCCATCACATATGGCATATGTGACTTGCTAGAATTTTACTGGATTTATTTGAGAATATTTCTTGTAGAAATATTTCAAATACTTGAAATATCCAGAAAGTGTTTTGACCAATATTTTGAACATGACCATGTGTTGAAACTCTTATATATGGAAAAATATATGTCCACTGAGTTTTCCTAAATTTTCTCAAATATTTCGAAAGCATAAAAATATTTTTTCCCTATAAAAGACCATTTCTGACCTTAAGAAAAAGCCTTTAAATAAAATTGGAAAATAATCTTTAAAAATAATATTTAGTGGTTTTGGGAAGTCTTATATATAATAGGTTTCAAATGTAGTTTTTGAAAGAATTTAAATACCCTAATTTGAGGACTTGTAGTTCAAGCCTCAACTCAGTTTTTTTTGAAAACCTAAGTTAAATAAATGTTTTTTGGCCAAAATAATATTTTATAAAAATAGTTTTATGTCCTATACACATGGCATGATCATTGGGCAAAGCTTTGGATCAAGGAGATGGGTTTTGAGAGTATAAGGAATTTTATGAATTAAAGCACAAGCAAGCAAACAAGCAATCAGCAATCAAGTCAAGCATCACAAGCAAACAAAAAGTTTTTGTTGGCCCTAATTTTTGAGTCATGTTAACTTAGTCATGAGGCAAAACACAGGGTGTGACAGACCTACCCCCCTTACAAGAATATCGTCCCCGAGATTCCTAGGCTAGGCGTAGAAAAGATGTGGAAATTCAGAGGTGAGGTAGTCTTCACGTTCCATGTTGCTTCTGCTTTCGTGTGGTTGCTCCACTATTCCTTGAAGTGCTTGACGATACGGCTTCGAGTGCATTGTTTGACTTCATCTGAGAGGTGAATTGGGTTCCTGCGGTATGCTAGGTATGACTAGGAGTTAAGGGCCTGATGAACGGGGTTTGAGCAAAGGTCTGGCTTGCATGTGTATTCCAAAGTCGGAATACGGGGCAAAGTAGTGTGTCTGTGTGCTGGTCCTGGGGTTACTCACATTGGTTAGTGGCATCTAGATGTCTCGTGTTAGAATAGAAGGGTCAAGGTTTTGGTGTAGCTTCCCATCGACGGGGAAGTCCTTATCTTCCTTGAAGCAGGAGATCTTTGGTCGCATGTCGTCTTCATCCTTGAGAGTGTTGAAGCGCGTCATCGTAGGCTTCTTGTCAAGATCTTTTGCTTGAGTAAGTTTCCCAGGTATGTTCTTCATTCATCTTCGGCCATTTGTCTTCGTCGTCACGGACGCACGTTTCGGGCGGGTCTTCGAGTGTTTGGTCTACTTGTCTCTCCATAGCCATTTATGGCAAGGTTTAGGCTAAGTCTTGTCCCTAAGACTAAGCTTAGAGATTTGACGCGAAAACGGTTCCTACCACCTAGGAAAGTTTTTGAGGGGGTCCTAGATGAGCTGGCTACCCAAAAGTATAGACCAGCCATCCAATCCCCATGGTCTGAGGCTTGGCAAGTGGGGTGAACCACCTTTGACAGGGGTTTCACCATGATCCAGTCAGGATTCACGCCCTTGATTGGACCAAAAAGGGGCTAGTAACTTAGTCATGACAGTCATTCCACTCCGTTCCAGACATCTGAAGAGAGTAGGGATGTCATGCTCATCGTACACTGTCAAGGTGGTGGAGCAAGGGGTGTTATCAACTTCTCGGTTCCATCCTAGTCAGGAACTGATAGGTGACCATTTAAAACAAGGGGCTCTTTAATCCTCTTGATGTCCAAGGGCTTCATCGTGCTTGAACGTCGATGCTTTTTGATATAGTCTAGCTGATGTAGCCAGCAGAGGAGTGGTGGTTGACTCTTCTTGCTTCTTCTTCTTCTTCGTCATGGTTTCCCAACCGTAGTGGTTCTTCATCTTGCTTGGGTAAGAATGTCTTCTGCGGCAGGGAGGGTGCTTCAAGGAGTCCGACTCCTTTAAGGTAAAACCTTACACTTGGGGAGCCTGGCAATTGGTGTTCCTGGGCCTACCCAAATAGGACTAAGGTGTTCCTTTCTCTTATTGGGTAAATAAGTATGTCATCCGTGAGGACAACAACATATTTCCCCAAGTATCACACAAACACATTGTTCATGGGATATGTGAGAGGAGCGGGCATTTGCTCCGGATGGTCACTTGCCCAGGGGTTTGTGGTCCATCGTAATCTAGTTCTTCGTGTCCACCTTCCTTATGGACAGGATTGGTGGTGGTCGAGGTGGAGTATTGGTCGTAGTCTAAGGACTTATAGCCAAAGCCTATGGTCATAATCTGACCATGTTATGGCTCGGTAAAGCTTCGGGGTTTCAAGGAGCTTATGATGTGAGTGAACGTCTATCGTCTTATCCTTGAGCACAGTTCTTAGATGCCAAAAGTCCTACCTATTACTCCATCCAAAAGTCACCCCATTCCATCGAAACATTATTTTACGCAAGGTCAACTCAAAACATTACTCAGGCTATTTAACTCCAAGGTTTTGAGAGAAGGACTAAACCAAAATCTCATATGTATACTATAGCTAACTCATATATATCCCTATGTAAAAATCCTCGGGAAAGCATACAAGCTGCTAAGCTTGATTGTGACACTACAAATCCAAGTGATCTACTAACCTATCCAAGGTCTAAGGTACTGCATTTCTATGCCAAGGAAACGCGTAATATACCAATCCAAGATCTTGTTTTCTTCCTACGAATCCAACCCAGCGGTTCATCAATCCCATCAATCAATACTTGACCCATCACTCCTACAAATCCAATATTGATGGGGTTCTACATAGTCTCCTAGAGTTCCTAAAATCTACAAACCATTGAAAGGGCTATTATCACAGTATATCCACGAACTTCCAACCTCATGACCAACTAAACTCCAAGGTCAAGCTTATATAGATCCTTAAATCAACTCCGATGACCCCAATTTTCCTATCTTATCATACACCAAGAAACATGGTATCATGATCAAGATCATCGGACTAAATCCAAATTACTCCGGACCATGTAGTTTTTCTTAAGACCAACACTTTATTATGGTTACCTATTTAAATCCAAATCTCACGTCCAACGAGAACTCCTACTTGCTACTCCAAGTCATTATTGTAACACCATCAATCCATGACCACTATTTGTCAAAATCAAGTTATCATACCACTAAGAATTTCAGCTCTGATCATATATGTCCTACTAAATCCAATTTACTCGGGGGAGAAGTAAGTTATGCCACTCCATCAACTTGATCCACCAAGTTCATTTACCAACATAAAAGTCTCACAGCCCACCAAAGAGTCTCATCTATATCCTCAAGACATCTACTATGGCTAAATCAAATCATTGTCTACAAATTGTATATCCTTAGAACGATCCTTCCTATGGCATCAAGGTTCTGGTGCTAGCTCAAGAATGAAGGATGTTTGTTCACTATGATCGCTCATTTCATAATGAACCCAGTGTTAAGCAGGGGTTATTGAAGCTCAACAGGTGCTCTCGCAAATCCGTCTATTAAACATGTGATCGAAGGTTTGAGATGGGGTAGCTTGTGAGGTCTAGGCTGGTCTAGGAGGGGATTCCTAATCTTGAGGGAAAAGCATATCTTCACTGAGTTGAAGTAGGTTGCGATAGGTTGTCATAAAAAGTCTTCAGTGCTAGTCGAGGTGGGTCCTTGGTGCATCCGGTCTTGCTGGTCTTCAGTTGACGAGATGGGGGAGAGGGAAGGTAGCATAGTGGGGAGGTACCAAAAAGGGGTGGTATAGTGCAAGTGCAATCAAACAAGTGTCGAGAGGGGCAAAAATATCATTACGATAAGGTAGGCGATATAGTCGCGTACTTGTTGCCTAGGGCAAAAGTGCGTCTTATACCAAAACACAAATAGATAAAACAAGCAACACCCAATCATGGTTCCATTCGAACCATCACACGGACTCGACTTCGCATGGGGGATACACGACTCATCCTACCCTAGGGGTTCTCGGACTCAGTGGTCGTGCTTGGCTTCATGACTCGGAGAGAAGCACATGCAGTCTCCTGGGCCTTTCTCAGGTGGTCGCTACGTGTCTTGTAGTTGTCCGACGAAACGATCCGGTTTGGGGCCTGGAGAATCTTCGACATCTTCTCATCTGGTAAGCTGACGGGGCAAAGGTGATTCCTCGTGGTTGCCACTGACTCGGCCTTCTGTTGTCTTCTTAATCATGACAATCCTTCTTGTCTCCTGAGACGTCGAGGGTTCCAGGTAGGCAATCCTTTATGCAATAACATTAACAAGGCATGGTAGAGGTCCAACCTGTCGGTTATGTTGGTGACAACATCGACACCAAGAGCGGGGAATGAAGAGAACCGTTTTCCTGCTCACTATGGTGAGGCGGACCAAATGGCGAGTTTCTCATCCACCAGTGGTTGTCAACACAACAACGGTAAGGATAGGGTAGCTCTGTTAGCGATGCATATCATGATCTTGCATATCTTATGCCCTGGTCATCGTAGGCCAATGTTGCTCCATCTTCGGTAGTGTCGAGGGTGTCACCATCTTCCAAGTCTTGACACCCTCATTCCTCAAGAAGGTTTCTCTTATTGGTGTTGTCTTGTCGTAGTGTCGCCAACCTTGTCTTCCAAAGATGTGGGTGAAGATCTGGCAAGGTGGCTTCCTTCCAGGTTATCCACGAGGATTACAAGGAATCCAGTGGTCAGGGGCATACGAGTACTAACGTCCGTTCGCAAAGTTTTGAAAAAAGAGCAGATGAGGAGGGCCAAGAGAAAAATGGTGGAGGTGCTAAGGCAAAAACCTTCGTTGTCTTTGAAAACTTAGAAGAGGTGAGAAATATAGAGGTTTTGTAAGTTATTTTGAAGGGTCTGGAAAAATAGTTTTGTCCTAACTAACGTCCATGCTAACTAAGGCTTCCTACAGTCAGGATGGCTCTGATACCAGCTCTGTGGGGACCCCGACTCATAAGTCGTGACCACCGAATGTACGTGCACAGTGATCCCAGAGATCAATACTCACTGAACACGCACAAACTGAATAACAAGAGTCTTACATCCATTACGTACCGTTTTACTCAAATGTGACCTTTATGGCCAAGTCTTCATACACTCGCAGCGGAAATCTTCAACGATAGCGTGGACCCATGCCATCTGCCATAACCCTACAGGCATTCTGACTAGGAAGCGTCCTAGCTTGCATGTTCGTCACCGAGGTACTCTTTGTTATATCCTGTTCTTTCATGCCTGGCCAATAAAATAACCAGTGGCAAGCCAATGAGTACTTTGAATGTACTCGCAAGCAACCCATGTTTGGAACAAGGTACAACAGAGCATGATATAGCACTAATAGGTAATTTTGCGGAAAGCTAATTTGAGTGCAATGGTATGTCCTATCAACATGTAAAAGCATACATCATGAGGTTCCGAGTAACCATATGAACAGGCTATAGATATCAATATGAATAGAGGCTGAACATCTCATGTTCAATCATTCCATCAAGTCTTCTGACTTAGCTCAAGTATCTCTTCGTCACACACACACCAAGTTTTGTGAAAACATCTGGACGTAGTTTAAGCAGCACCACCCAACTGTCCTTGACCGTGGACACGGCTATTCGAATAGTTTTACACTCTTCAGAGGTTGCACACTTTACCCACAAGACCCGGGGAACTTCCGTGTCATCCACGACTCGTGGTATATTACATACCCGAGGTAAGCACCCGGACAATGCCTTTCCCTTGACGACACTGAACAAAGAGTCCACTCGTTGGCACACAGCCCGCATGATGTACATCACAAGTATCATCCATGAAGGGACCAACGGTGTGCCCGGTGTCTGTGAAAATAGCCCATGGTCGTCCTATCAGGCACGACCCCGTATCGAGAGTGACCACGTCACTCCCGCCACTAATAATGCGGCTCTGTGCTAGCATCGACCAAGGTAATCAACAAAGCCCCGTCCCATAAGGGGTATCGTGGTTGTACATGTAAGGTTGGAACGGTCAACAAATCTTAAATCTAATCCGTTTTTCGAAAACACACACACAACTTGCTCCGGTACACCACTTCTTTCTCAAGTGGTTACCTAGCTCATCTTCTCCCTCGGGCATTAGTGGCACCCGACGGGGTTTTCGAAAAGTCTTTGAAATCACTTTGTTTCCATCACCATGCATATACCCGTCCCATTCGTGTAGCAACTACTTTAGCATCCTACCTGCTTCCCACCCACACAATTCTAAGCAGGAAATAGAGTCATGTCATGCAAGTATCAACGAGGAAAGTAACGGAGGCAACCCATAAAGGTGGTCACCATAATCATCATGATTCCGATGCTTCAATATCAAGTGCTATATGACATGCATAAAAAGGTTTCTTAGACATGGTCAAAGGGCGGCTTGCCTGGCTCAGCAAAGTCTAATTCGTCAACTACCGTCGAAAACAACCACAATAAGCAACACAACAAAAAGGGAAAAATAAAAGTGTTCTAACATAGGAAGTTTATTTTTCTTGGACACCTCTGGCTATAAGAAAACTAACCAAGGAGGTTTTATTGGATCCGGATCAAGGGGGATTTTTGAATGGTGGAAATGAAGGAAATGATGATCCAATAAGAAGTCTACAGAAAAAATTTCTAAAAATGAGTGGAGGCACTCATTAAATAGTGCATGATTTTATAAGAATTTAGAAATTGGTTTCACTGGATTTGGAGTTGGGATGGATTTCCTAGGGATTTGCAAAGTGGATCATACATGAAGGAATAGTTCAATAATTTACATAGCAGAGGAAGTGTAAGTAAAATGTTCACCTATTAAGTCATGATTTTAGACTCACCTAGGATTTTGAATTGCATTTGGACCTAGGGTGATCTCCCTATGAATTTCCAAAATTTAATGCAGAAATTCAAAAATAGGTTTTCGTCATTTAGGTGTACAGGAAAATTCTCTGAAAAATGTGCCAGCTAACATTTTGGATAGATAAAGACTTTTGGGACCTCTAGGAATTTGAATCATCAATTTTGGACTTGTAATGATTTTCTATGTGTTTTTGAATCTATCAGAAAAAGAAAAGAGAAAAAGAGTTTACCAGCAGGCCAAAACGGCGCGCAGGGCGCAGGATAGCGAACCGGGCCGGCCTAGTGGCTCAGCCGCGCGCACAGGGGCCACGTCGAACGCGTATTCCCAGGAATACGCCTTCGCTTGCGGGAAGGCGTACGCGGGAGAAACCGCGTCCACTTAAAAACGTCGGGCCTGGCCTTTGGGTGGCTTACAGCCGGGCCCCGCCGGTAGGTCTTCTCCCACCTCCCGCTTGAGCCAGGGCAAGACAGGGGAGGCGGGGCCGAGCGCTCGTCGGCATCGTCCCGGCAGCACAGGCCACCTCCGACGGCGCTCCGGCCACAGGAGTGCTTGGGAGGGAGCCCAGCATCCGACTGGGGGTCCCGTTTTCGCCGAGGAGCGTCGGGGCGAGTGGGGCCTTGGCCACGGCAGAGTCCGACGACGGGTAGTTGTGGGAACGGTGCTCCGGCGATGGGGAGGAAGAGTAGGAGCACAGGAAGAGCTTGCAGATACGCATGGATCCTATGGTGAAGCTAAAAGGGGAAGGGAGAGGCCATGGGCTTCGAATTCAAGCTGCAGCCGGCGGAAAGGCTTGGAGTTGGGGACGGATGGAGGGCACAGGGGCAAGAATGGATAGGCATGGGAGGTTCATAGGAGCGAGAGAGGGCGAGAGGGGTCAAGTGGGAGCACGGGGATGGGATTTTAGGCGGGGGCGACCGGGGGAGCTCCGATGCGCCTCTGATGCCCTCGGGCGCGGCGAGCACGCGTGCCGGAGCCGCCTTGGAGGCTTGCGAGCGTCGGGGAGGGGCGTGGGAGGCAAGTAGGGATTCCCTGACGCGCGTGGACGTTCTGTCAAGGCCGGACGAGAGCTAATCGACGAGGTCATGTGGCAGAGCGCCGTTGTTGCAGGTCAATGGCGTGGTCACCATGCTACAACGCGTCCAGATCATCCTTTTGGTCGGCAAAAGCTGTCTAGCGTGTGAGGCACAGGTGCTTGAGTGCTCTGGTGAAGCCTCAAAGGAAATGGAGCTGGTTGGAAATGGTTTTTACTCAGGTTAAGTTTGCAGCAACAAACTTGGGAGCTATCTCAGGGGCTTTTACTGGAGAGCATAAGAGGTAAAAGGTTGTCTGGTGGTCTTAGGCATGGAAGGAGAAGGTTCACACCAAATTTTATCTCAGGGAGATAAGAGTAGCTAGCACTTGTAGTTCAAGGCTACATTTGCTGCCAAAATCTTAGGTTTAGATGATTTACTCATACTTTTCACATGAGCATGCCATCTTTGGGTTTGGATTGATGCATCAGTATGCAAATGAGGTTGTGGTAAAGTTCAGGGGCAATCACAAGTACAAAATGGAAGGAGAGGGGAAAGAGAGGCATGCCAATAATGTCCAAATAGTAAAATGGAGGGGTTTTACCCACCAATTATTGCTCCCTGGCCAAGATAGAGTTACTGGAGGTAGAAGTGGGCTAGCACATGCTGTGGTAATAGTTTGAGAGCAAGGAGAATCTTTTAGGGTCAACTTTGTTTGTCCACAAGCTTATGGCTGAAGATGTTTGAAGTTGTCCTAGGGCATCTAGGGGTATCCAATGGCCTTGAGATTTACCAAGGGTAAATGGTAAGTCCAATTGATCCTGATCACAAGTTTTCAACTCATTCGAAGAAAGTTGACAATGCAAACTTGGTAAACCCTAGAAATGGGCATAAATGGGTTTCATTAGATCTGGTCATGCAAAGCTATTCTTGTTAACGCACCACTTGGTGTGGTGGCATTATTTTGGGATTAGAGCATGCCCACAAAGTTTGGGATCAAAAGAAGAAACATGACAATGCAAATTTGTTAAAATTTGGTTCTGGACAGAAAGGGTTTTGGGATATTTTGGTGAACCAAAATGATTGATATTGAGATGAAACTTGGCAAGGCCATCACATATGGTATATGTGACTTGCTAGAATTTTACTAGATTTATTTGAGAATATTTCATGTAGAAATATTCCAAATACTTGAAATATCCAGAAAGGGTTTTGGACAATATTTTGAACATGACCATGTGTTGAAACTCTTATATATGAAAAAATATATGTCCACTATGTTTCCCTAATTTTTCTCAAATATTTTGAAAGCATAAAAGTAATTTTTTCCTATAAAAGACCAGTTCTGGCCTTAAGAAAAAGCCTTTAAATAAAATAGGAAAATAATCTTTAAAAATAATATTTAGTGGTTTTGGGAAGTCTTATATATAATAGGTTTCAAATATAGTTTTTGAAAGAATTTAAATACCCTAATTTAAGGACTTGTAGTTCAAGCCTCAACTCAGGGGTTTTTGAAAACCTAAGTTAAATAAATGCCCTAATTTAAGGACTTGTAGTTCAAGCCTCAACTCAGGGTTTTTTTGAAAACCTAAGTTAAATAAATGATTTTTTGCCAAAATAATATTTTATAAAAATAGTTTTATGTCTTATACACATGGCATGATCATTGGGCAAAAACTTCTTTTCAAATTTTGTGATTTTTTTGAAAATTTATGTACTTTTTCAATTTTGTGAACTTTTCTTAAAATATGTGAACACCATTTTTTTAATTTTCATGAACCTTTTCTATTTTTTTATCTTTTTCCTAAATTTGGTGAATTTTTTTCAAATTTGCATTTTTTCGAATTTGTGACCTTTATTTCCATTTGTTGCTTTTTTTTAATTTATGATTTTATTTATTTTCTATGGTCAACGGTCTACAGTTAACTAGTCGTCAGTAAATTGGTCAACAGAAAGAAAATAAGCGAGTAAATAGTAGATGGGCTGGCCAGGAGCAGAGTCTGTCAGCGCTAGATGAGGGAACCGGCGGTACTAGCGCTGGATAGGCGCTCTTAGGGCGCGGCGTCTCTGTCTCAAATTAAGCGACTCCATAGAAAATCTCGTGTCGAGTTTTTTGTGGACGTGGTCGTTATTGAGCCGACTCATTTCTGCGCACAGTTAATGGGAAAAAGAGAAGGAAAAGAGGAGTAGGAGGGATCAATCCCTGGTCGCCGCAAAGATAACAAGCGCTACTAGCCAACACGTCAGCGTACAATTCATGATCTGTATATGGGCGCGATCTACTTGATGGGAGTGGAGCCGGTTTCTCCAGTTTTTTTTTCTGTTTTTAGTTTTCTGTTCTTTCTTTTCCTTTTTCTTCTCCGTTTGTTCATTCTTGTTGCATTTATTTCTTCATTTTTTCTTTGCTTTTTTTCTTCTTCGGTTTACATTTTTTGGTTTCCTTTGTTTCTTTTGGTTTTCAATCTACATTTTTTGTATATGTCAACAACATTTTTCTAATACACGTTTAACATTTTTCTATACAAATTAAAAAAAATAGTAGTACATGGTCAAATTTTTCTATATACATTTAGAAAAATTAAATGCCTGTAACATTTTTTTAATAAATAATCTTCATTTTTCCTATACACACTTTTATACTTTTTCAAATGCTTGATTAATATTTTTGAAATACAAGATCAACATTTTCTAATACATGGTTAACATTTCTATGCACATTTAACATTTATATTTCGTTTTTATGTTATTTTCTAAATGCAATATTAAAATCTGTTTAACATGTTCATTTTTTTCCTAAACACATTTAATATTTTCAAATGCCTGATTAACATTTTTCAAATATTTATATAATATTTTTCAAATGTTTTATTAACATTTTTATATACATAATCAAATATTTTCATCATATTTTTAATACATGGTGAACATTTTTTCTATGCACATTTAAATTTTTTCAAATACTTTTTCAATATTTTTTCAAATCCTTGATTAACATTTTTATATACATGGTCAAATTTGTTTCAACATTTTTCTAATACATGGTCAAAAAAAATTCTATACACATTAAACATTTTTCAAACGTTTTAGATACATTTTTCGTATAAGTGATAAACATATTCTCTATACACATTGAACATTATTCAAATGCTTGGTCACCATTTTCCAAATGTTTTTACCCCGCACTAGCTGCCGTCCGATCTCGCCTCACGTCCGAGCTTTGATTAACGGGTTAGGTTGTAAATATAGTTAATTCCGCTCGCGAGCACCCGATAAAAAATGCAGCCCGATGCTTCCGATCTTCATGCATCCTATTTATAATTACCCGGCCTTATCCAACGACCTGCTAGCTTTCAGATCTGGGCGGCCGCATGCATGCATACACGTTGGAGTTGGACCCTCTTATCAGTGGCGGAGCGTGACACGATACGTAGGCCGGGCCAGTTCAGCAAAGAGTAGGCCATAAGCTGGGCATTGCTGCTAGTGGGCCAAATCAATGTTAAATCCTAAGAGAAAGCATGTAGAGAAGGGTGGGCCATGGCCCAGTATGGTCCACCCGACGCTCCGCCCCTGCCTCTTATGTCTCAATCTCAACAAATTCAGTTACGGCCGCCAATGGTGATTACAGCCAATTGGATCAGGAGAATGGAAGGTACATCTTGTATATGAAATCTTTCATACTCTTTCCGATCGGTTTCTTGTTTCCTTCTTGCCTCATTTCTTTGGTCACGTCCATGTATCCATGATCCTATGACCCATTACAGATGCATAGAAGGTTGACTTCTCCGGTAAGGCATGGCGACGAAGAAGTATGGCTTCATCCCTAACACAACCGTAGACTATAAGTAACGGCTCTGCTCACTGGCAACGAACGGCGACAAATGGCTGCTCCAACATCGTGGAAGGGGCAACGATGATGAACAGATGTACACCTGCTCCGACATCATCGACAGCATGGCTTTAGTGTCCATGGCTGTCTTCTTGATTTTCTCAGGCACGGGGACATCATCCGTCGGCCATCATCGCTGAACGGCCGGCCGATCGTTCACCGTCGGACCGCCTGCATACCTGGATCAATGCCTGCTAGTTCAGATGATGCATAAATGACATTGTGTCTGCATGATGTACGTACATGACATGTACTATTCGGATGCATCAGCTGGATGTATATGTACATGCTCTGTTGTAGATCACGTCCACCAAACTCCTTGTATATTTATATTCATACTCCTTTTTCTATATATGTACTCCACATACTGCTACCTACTCTTTTTTACATACTACATATATGTGCAGATGGTCTATTTTATATCGAATGTCTCAACTAGATTTACTCTACTGTATTGTCATTGACGTTCTTCATACTACCCTTTTTTTTCAGAATAAAGTACTCCTTTCCAAAATGACTGTATACTCGACATACCCTCATTAGCATAAAAAAATGAAGTTCAGGCCACTACTTCAGAATACGTACAGATGCACGCTCAATATCTTGGTTCCAAGACAAGTATATATGTTTGCTTCTTTCCAGAAGAAAAAAATTACATACTCCTGTGCCAAAAAACATACACACATACTCCATACTAAAATTTGTAAATATACTCCATACTACCACTAAGCGTGTATGTATGGTCCGTGCTTTAAAAAGAACCATATACTATATACTACTTTTCTTCGGGCTTCAGAGTTTATATTTAAAGATATTTCTATAAACAAATGTTAATACTCCATACTCCAATTTTAAGTTAATACTCCATACACCAGATCCAAGAAGTACATGTCAATACTCCATACTCCATCGCCAGTAAGTATATGTAAATGCTGTGATGCAAAACAAGAGTATATGTTAATACTCCGCAATCCAATTATACAGGAGAGCATACTATGAATACGGTTTTAAAAAATCAATATATTTGATACTATATTGCGCAAACTCTAGAAAATGTTAAGAAGTACACACTTTTATAAGAAAAACTATGTATGTACTGTGACTAGCAAATTTCTTTCCAGCAAACAAATATAATCAACGTTATGAGTTCACATGCTTATCCATAAGAAGTTTGTTCTGTACTGGTACTACGTAGCCTAGAATCAAGGAGGTAGTTGAACCAGCGCCTACCTTGCCGGAATATTTAATTCATAAATCCATCCTACCATCCGGGATAGTTACCCCACATGTCACATATACTATCATGTGGTATTATATATACTACTTCATCATTTTAAATATGTTGATATACTATATATAAGATAATTCAAAGTGAGTTACATGAAAAAATTGCAAGTTGGCCCATGGTTTTTATTATATTTGTGAAATACATATATATTTGTATGTAAAAAGAAGCATACTCAAAATATGATACATACTACCAAAAACGTAGTATATATACTACATACTATGCGCACATACTCTCCGATTTGATAGATACTACATACAACATACAAAACTCAAGTGGTGGTAACTACCACCGGTGGTAGCAAACATTTGTCAAATTTTATCTACCACCGGTGATAGTTACCACCACTTGAGTTTTGTATGTTATATGTAGTATCTATCAAATCAGAGAGTATGTACGCGTAGTATGTAGTATATAAGAATATTTAGGTAGTATATATACTACTTTTTAGATAGTATGCATCGTATTTTGAATATGCTTATTTTTACGTACAAATATATACATATTTTAAAAATATAATAAAAACCATGGGGTAACTTGTATTTTTTCCATGTAACTCACTTTAGAGTATCTTATATATAGTATATCAACATACTTATAATGATAAAGTAATATATATAGTACCACATGATAGTATATGAGACATGTGGGGTAAGTACCCCAGGTGATAGGACGTATTTTCCCTATATATATATATATATATATATATATATATATATATATATATATATATATATATATATATATATATATATATATATTCAGAATATTTTAAAGTATAACATAATTTAAAAGATTAAGCAAAAAATGAAACACAAAACATAAAAAATACAGAAAAAGGTTGTGGCCTCCCGCGGTCCTTGGCCGGCCCATCTCGCCTCTGGATCAGCCAGGAGGGGATTCCTGCCCTCTCGGTGAAGGCGAGATATATACGCACCCAGCGAGGCGGGGGAGCAACTAACTGAGGAGCGCTCCTTCGGAAGCCACCGAAGGGTCACTCTCAGACGCCGCCACTTGGCGCGTTATCAGTCGCCGGCACATGTCGCGCTCTGGGCGTTTCCTCCGGATTTTTTTTTATTTTTCCTCAAGGGTTTTCTGTTTTATATGTTTTTTTCGGGATTTTTTGGCGGTTCGATTTTTCACCGGACTTTCTTACCTTTTGGACAAAAAAAAATTGTGCAAAAAAAAAACGCGTTTTTCTTTCTTTCTCGAGAGGCACGAATTTGCTTCCGCGAGAGACATGGCCATGCCTCTCGGAAACGGGAAAAATAACGCATTTTTTCGTTCCTCGAGAGACACGGATTTGCTTCCGTGAGAGGCACGTTCGTGCCTCTCGAAAACGGGAAAAACGCGTTTTTTTCGTTCCTCGAGGGACACAGTTTTGCTTCCGCGGTTGTGCCTCACGGAAACGGAAAAAATATGTTTTTTTTCCTTCGTCAAGTGGCACGGTTTTGCTTCCGCGAGAGGCACGGATCTGCTTCGCGAATGGCACGGACGTGCCTCTCGGAAGCGAAAAAAAATGCGTTTACTTTTTTTCCTTCCGCGAGAGGCACAATTTTTTCTTCCAGGTTTTTTCATGATTTTTTTTGTCAAAACCTATCAACATGGGATCTAGTTTTGAAGATCTCGACGCAAGAAATCCAACGGTGAAAACGGTTCGAGATTTTGACGCACAATTTAAGAGATAAAACGTACTGAAATAACGGATCTACGAAAAAAGGAAAACTCTCAGGTTGTGACAAGTGACACACATGCTATTCGCCACTTGTCACAACCTGAGAAGATGGGAGTGATCTTTGAAAGGAGTACTCCTCAAATAGTGATTTCAGCGAGACAGAGTCAATTATAGCTGAAGGCGCTAGTTTAAATAGGCTAGCCCAGCTCGCGCGAGGCCATTGCCTCCTTGTTTTTGGTTTTTTTGACCTTTCGTTTCTTTTCTTGATTTTTTTTCTTTTGTTTACACTTCAAAAAATTCTAAACATATATATTACAAAATATAACATTGTGTGAGTAAATTAATCATGCATTTAAAAAATATTAAATATGTATAGAAAAAATGGTGACCATGTACACAAAAAAATAAAAAATATACAATTCGTGTGAAAAAAGTTGATCATGTATTAAAAATATTTAATCAAGAAACAAATGTTAAACAAGCATTTGAATTTTTTAATCAATCATTTGAAATTTCTGAATGTGAATTGGTAAAATATTGTCCATGTATTAAAAAAATCTTTTGATCATGTATATGGGAAAATATTTATTAATCAAGCATTTAAAAAAATGTTGAACAAGTATTTAAAAAATATTAATCAAGAATTTAAAAAATGTTAAATATGTATAGAAAAAATATTGACCATGCATTAAAAAAAAGGTTAATATTGCATTTGAAAATGTTGACAAAGCATTACAAAAAATTAAATGTTCATAGAAGAAATATTGGCCATGTATTAGAAAAATGTTAATCTTGTATTTGAAAAATGTTTATCAAGCATTTGAAAAAAGTTTAAAGTGTGTAAAGGAAAAATGTTGATCAAGTATTAAAAAATGTTAGTCTTGTATTTGAAAAGTGTTAACCAAGCATTTGAAACTTTTTTAAAATGTGTATAGAAAAAATGTTGACTATGTATTAAAAAAAACTTGTATTGAAACAAATAAACGTGTATTAGAAACATATTGTTTACATATACAAAAAAATGTAGAATGAAAACAAAAAGAAACAAAAAAACCAAAAAATGTAAAAGGAAACAAAATAACCAAAATAAAAAAGGAAATAAAATAAAATCGTAGAAAGAAATAAAAAACAAACGAAACAAGAAAAGAAACATCGTAGAAGAGAAAAGAAAAAAAACGGAAAAACAAAGCGAGTGATACTCGGCCTCATTTCACCTCAACTACAGCCCATCCCATTACTTGATCCGAACCCTGACGCTAGTCTGGTGGCTAGCACCGTTGAATAGTCCGAATCCCCCCCCCCCCCATGACTCTCCTTTTTCACTATTTTTCTTTTAAAAGTGTGCGCGAGTGGGCCGACTTGTTACTGTTGAAGCTTGCAGCTAGAGTTCCTACAGTTTCATATAGTCGTCGTGCATCCTATGGCGCCGAAACGACGCTATGGCGCACATGGTTCGCTCGACATGGGCCAGCCTAGTTACTCACACGCTAGGTCGCATCTCACCGGGGACGTTAGTTATAGGGTCTGACTACGCATCAGTCGACTGAGACTTGGCAGCTGACGTCATGCATGTGGGCGTTTTTTTAGCAAATCATGCATGTGGGCGTGGGGCTGTATGTTTTCCTTCTGCCGGCTTGTCATCGGGCTAGGACATAGTGTTGCTTTTTCTCTTTTCTTGCTATAAGCCGTTGTGTAGTCGCTCATGGGCTAGGAATCAACCCATTTTTCTTTCATCAGAGCATTACTACACCTTCTATTTCTGTCCATTTTCCTACCATTTTCATATATATTATTTTTTCTAATATAAAATGAAAAATGAAAATAAAAATAAAAATAAAAAATTGATCCACACAAATTATAGTTGCATGCGGGTTGTGACATGTGCAGTTACAACTCTAATGATGGACATGCAACTGGCGGACATCCCTCGCGTCCGGTTGCAGTCGCGTCGTACCACTTGTAGTTGCATGCGGGTTGCGACACGTCCAGTTGCAACTCTAGTGATGTACATGCAACTGGCCGACATCCCTCCCCCTCTAGTTGCAGCCACGTTGTACCCCTTGCGGTTGCAGGCGGGGTGTGAGACATGCAGTTGCAACTCTAGTGATGGACATGCAACTGGCTGGCATCCCTCCCTCTCCAGTTGCACTCACGTTGTACCCCTTGCAGCTGCAGGCGGTTTGCGACACGTGTAATTGCAACTCTAGTGATGGACATGCAACTGGCCGACATCCCTCCCCTCCAATTGCAGCCGAGTTGTACCACTTGCATTTGCAGGCGGGGTGTGACAAGTGCAGTTGCAACTCTAGTGATGGACATGTAATTGACCAACAATTCTCCCCTTCAGTTGCAGTCGCGTTGTACCCCTTGCAGTTGTAGACGTGTTATAACACATACAATCACAAATTGCGTTATGGGCATTCACACATCTCAAGGTACATACATAACAAGGTAGTGCAACAGAATGTGTGTTAAGAACAACAAAATAAAATAGATAGAAAAAGAAAAATATTTTTTAAATAAAAATAACAAAAAGAAGAAGAAAATATAACTAAAAATAAATGATACAAAAGCACAAAAATACATGTAGAAAGAATATAAGAAGGACGAACAAACATGTACAAAAGAGTAAATGAAAAATGTAGGACAAAAATAAAATAAAAATGACAGCCCAACAAAGAAAGAAAAGGCCAACCAACAACGAAAAAGACCCCAACCCGTGGTCAGCCCCCCCATGCAAACCTCAGCCTGACAGAAAAAACAAAGACAAAAGAGAGCCCATCCCGAAGCATGGATCCTACTTGGGCTGCTCACACGAAACGCTAAAAAAGTCTTAAACAGTAAATAAATCTAACGGCCAGTTCGGTCAACTGAGACTTGATAAAAACTCAGTCGACTGAGTTTTAGCTAGATCGTTAGTTATATTCTTTTCCTCGTTCTCACAAAGCTGCTAGTCAACTGTGTGGGGGAGAAAAAAGGTCTAGTTTCAAAAGTACTGGTGAAATCAAGAAATGTTCACGTGTTTGCAAAAAAAACTTTGAAAATCCTGGAAAAGGTTCGTAAATTTCGTAAAAATCATGAATTTAGAAAAAGTTCATGAATGTGAAAAATTCTGCATATTTGAAAAGTCCATGAATCTGAAAAATGTTCATGAATTTGAAAAAGTTCACAAATATGAAAAAGTTCAATAATTTGAAAACTTTCACTATTTAAAAATTTCCATGAATTTTAGCAAGTTTATATTTTCGAATAAGTTAACAAATTTGAATAAAGTTCATGAATTTGATAAAAATCACAAATTAAATCCAACAAATTAATAAAGACTGAATAGAAATCAAAACGAACTCTAAAAAACAAATAAAATTCAGAGGTGCATATGCTGGAGACGAGAAAAATAAAAACTTAACTAAAAGAAAGCAAAATACTCAAAGTTTAAAGTTAGGTTGGCATTAGTCCAAATTAAATCCTTCAAGTTTATGAAAAATGATTGAAGTTTTTATTAACCAATAAAAGAACGAATATTTCTGGCCTTACTTTTTAGGGAATTTTTTTCTTAAACATTCCCAAAATCGGAATGTTACTACGCTGCTCAATCAGGCTAGTTGGTCGTAGATACGAGAATTGATTATAGTAGAGGTACAATATTGAAAAGCTCTCTAAAGCGACCAGTGGCATGTAGGGTCCAAGTTCGTATAAAGCCGAGTGGGTAATTAGGCAATAGACGCCCTTGTGCTATAGCGTGTTAGAGAGCTTCTATCTGACACGCGTTGTGTTAGATAGCCCAACAAACATCCACAACACCTTTTTAGAAGCAAAAGTATCTTTTTTTTCCTTTGTATACATTGTTTATTAAATGAGATACAATTGAGGGTGCTGGCGCTTTGTCAAACTTTGCTAGCTAGGAAGCTCATGAGCAGCCGAATTCACTTCTCGATAATCATGCTCAAACACCACTTTGACAAACTCTAAAGACATGAAATAGCAACCATTATGCATTGTTGTTGCACTACTAGCTGCGTGCATATCATTACTCATGTCTTTAATGACTTCACTACTGTCTATGCTAATAATAAATCTATTGCACCCAACTGAGTCAGCAAGCAACAATCCATCTTCCAGGGCCATCACTTCTACAGAAACGACATCACACACCCTTGACAATTTGGATAGCAACAACAAATCAACCCTCACTATCCTTGATTATGACACGTGTAGTCCCAAAGAGATTGCCCTCGGTAAAAAAAGCATCAACGTTGACTTCTAGACAATCTTTAGGCGGAGGGTCCCACCTACCTTCTCTCAATTTCGGCCAAGGGTTAGACACTACCATGTACTTTTTTGGTAATTGTTCAGATTACCATTGCAGATCACTATGGTGTCTAGGCATTTCATCATTGCAGTGTTGTTTCCTTTCCCACCTTATGTACCAACAAATAACACCATTAACTCTAGAGTAAACCAAAAACCAATCATATGATCGAGGCTAGTTTTTTGCGGAGAACATTTACTCAAAAATTTCCCGGTCGTCAAAGTACCTCGAGCATTTACTCAAAAGCATAGCTCATTCCACACCTTCCTCGCCCTCGGGCATCTGAATAAAACATGTTTATTATCCTCTCCACCACTAGCACAATATCCAGAACACCTTACTAGTAAGGTCCACGTGCATTGTATGTAATTTAGATAACCAAAGTATGAATTAAGATCAACATGACACATTATAGAAGTTCACTATGTAATTTGGAGTCATACATTCATGTGGATGTATATTTAATTCTCATAGTTCATCCTATTAAAAATATATATAAAATTATAACTATAAAATATATAAAGAGTACATGACATAATACAACACGAAACCCATGTGAAAGATATGCAACACATATGTCTCTTGGTGTCTCGTGTTGCAATTTTAAGTAGCTAGTATTGCATCTTCAAAGATAAATAGAATCTACGAACTTGTTGTCACGAGCCTTGAACAAAAATAAATCATAAAGGAAAAGTGATTGACAGTTATTTCAAAGAAGAAAAAACCTGGGAGAACTAAAGTATGTAAGAGCCTAGAAGAAATATGACATATCTATGATGCAAGGTTTATGCATGTTGTGCATTGTAAACCATAAAGTAAAAAAGGAATGGGAATTCATTTATAAGAAAAAGGCTTGGATAATAAATTATGAATTATTATAGAACAAAGAGAAGTGATTGTGTTTTGTGGTTTGTCTATATTGTGCATTATAAATTATAAAGTTAAACAAAATGGTAATCTATTTATAATAAAAGAGTCATATAATTTAAAGTAGGGAAGATCCTAAAACAAGTGGAAGAAGTGGTTGTGTTTTAACATTTGTATAAATTGTGTATTGTAGATCATAACATATAAAAGAATGGTAACTCATGTAGAATTTAAATGTTTGGATAATTAAAAAGATTCTAGAACAGAGGAAAAGTGCTTGTGTTTTTAGATTTGTGCCATGTGCTTAAGTTCAACTATGGAATCTTCTAGATAGTACATATGATAGAATCTGGTGGAGTGAAGATGATGTTCAACGTCCAACGGTTCTTGGATTTTCCACCTCTACGTTGTCGGATTGGCTTCATCCAACGAATATCCTGGCGCGCCAGTCTATGTCCCCATTTCTTTTTTTTGCTTCTGAAAAAATGATGTTAATTAGCATTTCGTCAAAAAATGGAAAATATTACAAAAAATAAAAAACGTGTATGCACACATGTAAATGTTTGTATGTATGAAATAAAATTTTCATATCAGTTTTGAAAAATGGATGCATATAGAAAAAATATTATTCATATATAAAATAAGTTCATGCTCTTTAAAGTAGAAGATCATAGATTTTTTAAAAAATCTCATGCATGTGTTAGTTTATGTTCATGAACTGTAAAAAAAGTGTTAAAAATTATATATAAAAAACGTAAATGAAAACAAGCAAAAAAAGCACAAAAAGCTTAAAAAGAAAAGGAAAACAATGGAATATAAAAATATAAAAGAAACAAAAAGTAACAAAAAGTAAGAAAATAAAAAAAGATAAAAAACGCCAAAAGTAGGCCTGTGCTGGTGCATGACAAGTGCAACAACTACATTTCTCGACAACAAGAGGCAATGAGCGTCCAATAAAAGTTCACGCCTAGATCAGTGCTTTTAGATTGTTTATTTTTCTTGTGTTCTTCATGGGCCTCACATGTTCATGAACTGTAAAAAAAGTGTTAAAAATTATATATAAAAAACGTAAATGAAAACAAGCAAAAAAAGCACAAAAAGCTTAAAAAGAAAAGGAAAACAATGGAATATAAAAATATAAAAGAAACAAAAAGTAACAAAAAGTAAGAAAATAAAAAAAGATAAAAAACGCCAAAAGTAGGCATGTGCTGGTGCATGACAAGTGCAACAACTACATTTCTCGACAACAAGAGGCAATGAGCGTCCAATAAAAGTTCACGCCTAGATCAGTGCTTTTAGATTGTTTATTTTTCTTGTGTTCTTCATGGGCCTCACATCTGACTAGGTCCAATAAAAGTTCACGCCTAGATCAGTGCTTTTAGATTGTTTATTTTTCTTGTGTTCTTCATGGGCCTCACATCTGACTAGGCTTAAGAAGCAGGTGCGTCATAGTATAATGATAGGTTTGTCTCTTTTTTTTTTGCGAGATTGTCTCTTCATTTCTTATAGACCATATGAGCTATAGCTTTACAATTTCTTCGACCAAAGATACAAATAAATTTGCTAAGAAACTAGAAATTTGAAATGAGCTTCCATGATTAACTTTTATATAGACCTAAATGGGCTTTCATGTCTCATTTTTATATCCCAGATGCTGAGTTGTGATGGTATTAACTCCCTATAATTTGCTGTGTTCAAAAAAAAAAAAAAAACTCCCTATAATTTGAATTACCTCTATAAAAGCTACAACGTAGTCATGGGTTTGAGGGTGCCCCATGCAGTAGCCAACCTCCCGCCGCGTTTGGTGACGACACGTGGGGCAATGCATGCTCAACATGTGTCGTTACTTGACTATTTTGATGTGGTTTTCTTCTCGATTGTGGATGTGTGGACTCCTATAAGTGTATTTTAGCTTTTATTTTGCATTGAGATATCTTTGTAATCTAGCGTTCCAATTATGTATCGTTTTCACCATTGCATTTCTCATATTGATAAATACGAAACATGATCTCATATTAATAGGTTTCGATGAACTAGTTTTACAACGATGTGTACTTCCCATAGTAGTATACCTATAATTCCTATATTAGCGTGTACTTCCCATAGTAGTATACTTGTACTTCCCGTATTCGATCGTGTGTACTTCACATGGTAGCACGTGTTTTGTGTTTTCTGCGTGTACTTTCCACATTATTGTGCCTGACTGCCTGTACTTCATATCTTAATGTGTGTCCACTTCCCATGATAGTATGTGTTTGTATTTCATGTCTTCATATGTTTGTACTTTCCATGTCAATCGAATCTTGCGAGATTCGCCGGAGACACATCCACACGTCCTCAGACGATGCCAGACGCGTCATCGGAATGGGGGCTAGGCGGGGAGAACCTTATTCAATCTTCATGAAGCCGTCGCCGTCTTGCCTTTCTAAATAGGACACAAATCCTAACAAAACCAAAAGAAACTTCTAAAAGCAGAGCCCTCCCGCCGGCAAGGGCCAGGATCCACCGCGCCCCTGGCCCTAGGGCCACCGGAGACAAGACGGACCGACGCCGGTGCTGGAGGGAGATAAAGGAACCCTAGCTTTTTTGGGAGGAGGACATGGCGGCTGTGTGTGCGTGCAACAACAAACTCAAATTTGCCGATGAAGAACTAGAAATCTTCTTTTTTGCAACATCGGTAATAATAGAAACGTGCCATATTGCTATACTGTTTTGATAAAATATGTAAAATAATCCGTTGGGTGCATTTTATGTAATATAAATTCAAAAAATATCACAAATGTTGATATGGTCGCCGGAAAAAAGATACTCAAAATCTTTGTAGTAGCTTCTCTATCCATGGACGGCCCCACGAGCCCCAAAGTCTTCCCCAGATGCATGGCCAACGAATCGGATTGCCAACAACTGGATAGAGCGGAATGGCAAAGACAAAGCCCTTGTGACGACCGACTGTCGAGTGTTCTCATCTACTAGATCAACTCAGACGTTGTCCCATGCTCCATGAGATCATGACGAGACGCCGACGCGCCACACAGAGACATAAACAGTTACATGACTTCAATGCGATGGTTAGGTGCTCCCGTTCCGCCCTTAATTTGTGTCGGTCACTTATTTCTAGTCAGCAATAGAGTAGATTGTGGAGGTCAACGTGCTCTTCCCGCGAACAGACACCTTTAGTATGGACGCTGGCTATTCGGGAGCTGGAATGCCAAGTTGAACTGCACCCCAGCTCTAAGCATGGCAACCATGTTCGTAAATGATTTATTTTCTTATTTTTCGCGGGACACCATGCTATAAGTTGACATTCATACAGCGAAATGACACGCAAAGCAATAATGTAGGTAAAAAAATCACGTTATGTTTGTATCTCAGGTTACCAAAGCCAATCCTGACCCGCATGCGTCGCTTGGTCGGCCATTTTAGTCAACTGCCCTCTTTTTCTTTCCTTTTCTGGTGATGAACTCAACTGAAGTTAACAAGTGCAATTATTTCTCATAAACAAATGGATTCAAGCCTACACGTACACATGATGGTGCTATTTTCTCTGCCGGCATGAATCTATCCATTTTTTGATTGTAATCGCCTGTTTAACTGATTACTTAAAGTCAACTCCCTTTATTACTTAGGCTACTCCTGGTGGGGAATATTATATCATGCATATACTCCCTCCGTTCAGGTTTATTAGGCCTCATTTCATTTTGACTCAAAGTTTGATCATGAATTTAATTAATAAATATTAACTATATCTCACGAAAACTATACCATAGAAAACATCTTTCAAGTATAATTCAACAATATACTTTATGTAGCATATACTTTATATATTTTTAATTAAATACATGATTAAATTTGGATCCAAAATACAAGGGGCCTAATAAACCGGGACGAAGGTAGTAATACTATTACATGGTGTACTTTGTAGGGCATAGGTAGACCGATGATACTAATGAAGATAATATTGCCAGTATGTTATCAGGAAATGCCCTTTGCTTCCCGGGTGTATATACACCTGATATCGGAAAATTAATTAAGTAAAAAAAGTCAAAAAAGTTTAGAAGTTTTTTAAATGAAGTTCTTTTGCACCAGTATATAATTTTTCGCGAATAAAGAACCATCGTTGACTTCAGGGCAAATGATTATTTATTGCTATTACAAGTCACTACCCACTATTTTGGTGATTTTTTTAAAATGACGTCAACAGGGTTATTCTTGTAATGCAATTTTTTTACAGGTGCGATGGAAGGTCAAGTTTATTTCAAAAATATTTTTTTTGCCCTTTTATTTAATTACTATTTTTCTATATAGAGTATATATGCACCCATAGACCAAACATTCTTGTTCGCTAGTTATCTAGCTATTTAGGTATCGGATACGACCGAGGCCCCCGCTCGTCCCCGCTAGGGCGACTCGGGCGGCGCCCCAACCCTAGTCGTCAGGGGCGCGAACTCCCTCCTCCCCTCCCTTCGCCGTCGCCAGGGGACGCTGCCGGGCTAAGCTCGGGGGCCATGGCAGTGGCGGGGCACTCCCTCTCTCCCCCGTTTAGGGGTGGTGCGGGGGCCCTAAACGTGTGAAGCATGACTAATCCAGTCAAGGCGATGGCTGCGGTAGGCGACACGTGGTGTCCGGCGCTGCCTCGGATGGCGGCTTCCGCAGGAGCGGCGGGCGACGACGTCGGCTACGGGCACGGCGACCGGCCCTGTTCGGTCGGTGGCGGCGGCCGGGGATGCGACAGCGCGCCATCTGGCTTTGGATCGGCGGCGGCAACGTGGAGGCCCTGGTGGACAGCTCAACAACATGCGTGCTATGGCCTCCGGTCAGATCTGATCTGGCCGGTGCGGTCTGCGTGGTGCGCGGCAGCAGAGATCGGTGGTGGCCCGTGCACACGTTGCTAGATGGAGGTTCGTCGAGCAGATCCGGGTGAAAACCTTGCTCTCCACTAGTTGCCAAGGCCGACGATGGCGGCGCTATTTTGTGTCTTCCCCTTCCTGAAGGCATCGCCATGGAGAAGCACCACTCTTCTATCTGCTACCTCCAGGGGAAACCCTAGACCAGTCGATCGGATGACGGCGGCGCTCTTGTGTCGTTCCCCCCTTGGGGGCGTCATTCTTGGGGGTCTGCATTGACTCGAGGGACCAGTGGACGACTTGTGCGGTGGAGCGGCGTTTTAGGTGACACATCAACGATGTGGAGTCTCGGTGGCGGGGCGTAGCAGGGGCTCGGCGACGAATGTATGATGATGGACGCGCATAGGGAGGTGACGTCGTCTGGCGCTGTGGTGGCGTCGACGGTAGGCCTGGCAAGGCGGATGCGTCATTACCTGCTCTTAAAATGGATCGGAGGCGGATTCAGGTCCCAGGCAGAAGGGGCGGCCACCTGGGGCGTGAGGCCCATCTTCTTTGTATACTGTAGCACGGTAGCTACAGTAACTGTAACAGTTAAGGAAGGTTGCCTGGGCCTTGGCCCAGTTCGCCTGGGGCCTGGCCCATTCCTGGGTCCGCCACTGGTGGTGACGGCCTCGACAACGTGCACATACGGTGCATGCTGAGAGTGCGTCGGACCGGTGTGTGACCCAGACCCGACATTTCGGCTTGGTTGGGGCCTCTGACTTTAGATGTTAGGCTTTCGTGTGAGGTTTGGGTATTCGGCTCAGACAATCTGCACCCCTTCATCAAATGGATAGGAGTAGCGACAGATGTTGCCAAGATGACGGCTTCAGACTTATTGATGTACTACTTTATAAGGTCTTTGTGAATACTTAATAAAATGATTGTATGCATCGTCCAGATGCAGAGCGGGGATTCATCTTCCTTTTCAAAAAATGAATTCTCTTGTTGTGTGCCCAAACGCCGTCCCGTCCCAGGATCTGCTAACTTCAATAAATACTAAAACCATTTCCTTTTTGTGGGACATCTTGGGTTTTGATATACTCAATTTATATAATTTAGCAGAAAGAAATTCTAAGTTTCAACATCTTTAAAAAAAATATCATGCACAAAGCTATCAAGTTAACATTTATTCATGTATGTATTGAAAAATAACATGATAATTTGCGACCAGTATAAAAATAAGAAAATAAGGAGGGACACGGGCGATAAATTACTAACAAGAGGACACTAGTACAGAAAACCCTATAAGATTTTGCTATTAGCAGCATGCGATAGAAAACTCACGCGACAACAAATTTGTCACATTACCAGCAGCGTTCGTCCAAAGAAAAAACATCACTGATAATTAGAAACTAGCAAAACGTGAGAGCTATGCGCACACAGCTAGTAAGGTGCATCCTGCACGCTTAGCAGCCAGAAACTTCTACCAGCATGCAAGCCTAAAGAACGTCGCCAATAGTGCACTAGCTAGCAGCATGCGTCACCGAGGAGCACGCTGCTGCTAGTGTTATCTTTGAATTCAAATTTTAAAAACTTTGTACAACAATTGTTTAAATTATACATTTACTTTAATAAAATACACATATGCACAAAAAATAGGAATAGAATACCCCCGTTACACTAATGAAAATCCTAATATCATGGAAAAGTTACCGACAACGTTACCCTATGTTGAGCACGCTGCTGGTATGGCCCTAGCGCCGCTCTTCCACCACTGAACGCTACAAAATAAATAAATTATATCCCCTTATAAAAGCAATCCAAAATAATTTTACAATTATATAGGTAAATGTAAAATATTGCATACTAAATCTATACAAACTTCTATAGTCATATGACTCACAACACTACCATCTCTCTCGCAAACTATGTGCAAGCAGCCAGACACTTCCGTCCTGTTCGAAACTATCAAAAAAATGTCATGTTTGAAATATCCTATGATTTTTTATTTTCAATTATTATGTTGATAAACACTTAAGTATATATTCAGACAAATTGGAAGGCAAATGATCAACAATTGTGCTTAAAATCTTAACATGCATAAATATTACCAGCATCGTTTCCACCATGCGAACACATGGCTAATACTTACTCTAGCAACGTTTCCTACTGTGCAAACGCTGATAACTTAATTATAATATTAAGTTCACTTTAAATTTAAAAGCAACCCCAAATGATTCAATAATTCGATATGCACCTGTAAAATAATGCATATTACGTATACAAATGTTTGAAGTGAAATAAATGACAACACTACCTTCTCTCCCACAAACAACTCACTCCCCCAACCCCGATCGAATGGCCGTTGCATATCCCTGCGGTTTGTAAGGATCCTATATCATCTTTCGTGTAACACTTTGTAAATTTAACCATTGCTTCACATGATCATATAATGACAGCATGCAAAGTTCCAAAAATTTCTTAGTACGTTTAAATTTTATTTATATATTTTAATCACAATTTATAATAATTGTTTTTAAATTATCCATAAAAATGTTTGGTTTTTTCATATATTTTTAGTAAAACACTTCAAATCTGGTTTAGAAATTAGTTGAAAAACAAAAAAAAACTTGAATTGGCCTAAAACCCATTGTGTACTTTCGTTAGCAACATTCCGGACACTACCACACACTGCTAGTACTAGTTCCAGCAGCGTGCTTTCTGCATACACGCTACAAAACAAAGTATTATACAAAATTTGTTGTTAGCAACATTTACCACGACGTGATACGTCCATTTTGCATCATGTTTTTTCGTTGCTATTTACCATGTTTTGAATAATTATTACACCTTATGATGCAATTCTAATGCCTTTTCTCTCTTGTTTTGCAAGTTTCATACAAAGAGAGAGATTGCCGGCAGCTGGAATTCTGGACCAAAAAGGACCATCGAAGAGTTGGATATTCTCTAGAACTCCAAATGAGCTGAAAATTGACGGAGAATTATTTTGGAATATATAAAAATTATTGGCGAACGAATCCACCAGAGGCGACCCATTAGATGACCACGAGCCATGGGGGCGCGCCCTACCCCCAGGGCGCGCCACCTAGGCTCGTGGGCCACCTGGCAGACCTCCGATGCCCATCTTCTCCAATATGATGTCATTTTCCCTAGCAAAAATCATAAGAATACTTTCGGGATGAAGGGCCGCCGTCTCGAGGCAGAACCTGGGAAGGAGTACTTTTGCTCTCCGGCGAAGCGATTCCGCTGGGGAAACTTTCCCCGGGGAGGGGGAAATCGATGCCATCGTCATCACCAATGCTTCCTCCATCGTGGGAGGATCGATCTTCATCAACATCTTCACCAGCACCATCTCATCTCAAACCCTAGTTCATCTCTTGTATTCAATCTTTGTCTCCAAACTTTAGATTGGTACCTGTGGGTTGCTAGTAGTGTTGATTACACCTTGTAGTTGATGCTAGTTGGTTTAATTGGTGGAAGATTATATGTTCAGATCCTTAAGCATATTCATTACACCTCTGATCTTGAACATGATGATGCTTTGTGAGTAGTTACTTTCGTTCTTGAGGTCATGAGATAAGTCTTGTCTTAAATAATCATGTGATGTTGGTATTCGTTCAATATTTTGATGATATGTATGTTTCTCTTCCTTTAGTGGTGTCGTATGTACGTCAACTACACGAAACCTCACCATGCTTGGGCCTAAAGGAAAGCATTGGGGAATGATAAGTAGATGATGGGTTGCGTGAGTGACAGAAGCTTAAACCCTATTTTATGAGTTGTTCCGTAAGGGGCTGATTTGGATCCACACATTTAATGCTATGGTTAGATTTATCTTAATTCTTCTTTCGTAGTTGCGGATGCTTGCGAGAGGGGTTAATCATAACTGGGTTGTTTGTTCAAGTAAGAACAACACCCTAGCACCGGTCCACCCACATATCAAATTATCAAAGTAGCGAACGCGAATCAACTAAACATGATGAACCATGACTAGACAAAATTCCCATGTGTCCTCAAGAGCCCTTTGCTTCATAAGAGTACATTGCGGCTTGTCCTTTGCTACAAAAAGGATCAGGCCACATTGCTGCACCATTGCTACTTTTGTCTTGTTACGAATTGCCTTGCTACAAAACTATCTATTACCGTTACTTTCAGTGCTTGCAGAAACTTCCGTTCCAAAACCACTTGTTATTCCTTCTGCTCCTCGTTGGGTTTGACACTCTTACTTTTCGAAAGGACTACGATTGATCCCTTATACTTTTGGGTCATCAAGACTCTTTTTTGGCGCCGTTGCCGGGGAGTGAAGCGCCTTTGGTAAGTGGAATTTGGTAAGGAAACACTTTTGTTACGTGTTGAAATTTATTGTCACTTGTTACTATGGAAGATAATCCTTTGAGGGGCTTGTTTGGGGTATCTTCACCTCGTCCAAAAGTGGCAAGAGTCGCTCCTACTAAACCTAATGAAAATATTTACTATGAAATTCCTTCGGGTATGTTAGAAAAACTGCTTGCTAATCCTTATTGAGGAGATGGAACAATACATCCTGATATGCACTTGATCTATATAGATGGAATCTGTGGATTATTTAAGCTTGCAGGTTTATCCGAAGATGGTGTTAATAAGAAGGTTTTCCCTTTATCTTTGGAGGGAAATACACTTATTTAGTATAGGCTATTGGATGATGACGATACATGGGATTGGAACCGATTGAAGCTGGAATTCCATGAGAAATTTGAACCTATGCATTTGGTTCATCGTGATCGGAATTATGTATATAATTTTTGGCCTCGTGAAGGAGAAAGTATCGCTCAAGCTTGGGGGAGGCTTAAATCTATGATGCACACATTCCCCAATCATGAGCTCTCAAGGGAAATAACCTTACAAAACTTTATGCTCGACTTTCTCATGATAATCAATCAACGCTCGATACTGCATCTACTGGTTCCTTTATAAATAGAACTATTGAATTCAAATGAGATCTTCTGGAAAGAATTAAATGCAACCCTGAAGATTGGGAAATCAACAAAGGTAAAGAGTCAGACATAAATCTTGAGTTCAATTGTGTTAAATCTTTTATAGAAGCTGAAGCTTTTCATAAGTTTAGTGCAAAGTATGGAGTTGGCTCTGAGATAGTAGCTATTTTTTGTGAATCATTTTCTACTTATGTTGATCTCCCTAAGGAGAAGTGGTTTAAATTTCACCCACCTATTGAAGAAACTTGTGGAAAACCTGTTATAGCTAAAGAAGTGAGAAATATGTTATAGCTAAAGAAAAAACATTCATTTATAATGTTGATCCAATTATGCCTAGTGCTTACATTGAGAAACCACCTTTTCTTGTTAGAATTAGATAACATTCTAAAGTTGCAACCGTGATTAATAAAAGTAATATCAAGTCACATAAACCCTCTAAACAAATAAAGGTAGAACCTAAAGTTGCAATGATCAAGGATCTATTAATTGATAATGTTGATGGGCATGTATATATTTCTGTGATGAAGCATCTCGTATTGCTAAACAAGATTCTAAGTATAAACACAGACCTGTTGTTGGCATGCCAGTTGCTTATGTTAAAATTGTGTTATCATGGATTATGTGATATGGGTGCTAGCGTTAGTGCTATCCCATTTACTCTTTATCAAGAAATTATGCATGATATTGCACTGTTGAGTTAGAAGATATTGATGCTACTATTAAGCTTGCAAACAGAGAGACTATGTCACCACTTGGGATTGTTAGAGATGTTGAAGTCTTGTGTGGTAAGATCAAATACCCTACTGACTTCTTAGTCATTGGTTCATTACAAGATAATTTTTGTCCCATTATATTTGGTAGACCTTTCTTGAATACTGTTAATGCTAAAATTGATTGCACTAAGGAAACGGTTTGTGTTAACTTTGGTGATGTATCTCATGAATTTAATTTCTCCAAGTTTAGTAGATGTATGCACGAGGAATAATTGTCTAGTAAGGATGAAATAATTGGTCTTGCTTCTATTGTTGTGCCTCCTACTGATCCGTTAGAACAATATTTGATAGACCATGAAAATGATATACATATGAAAGAAAGGAAAGAAATAGATGATATATTCTTTAAGCAAGCATCTATCCTTAAACATAATTTGCATGTTGAAACCTTAGGAGACCCTCTACCTCCTAAGAGTGATCCTGTGTTTGAATTAAAGAAACTACCTAATACATTGAAATATGCTTATCTCGATGAAAAGAAGATCTATCCTTTTATTATTAGTGCTAACCTTTCAGAAAATAAAGAAAAGAGATTACTTAAGGTTCTGAAGAAGCACTGTGCTGCAATTGGATATACTCTAGATGATCTTAAGGGCATTAGTCCCACCTTATGTTAGCACAAGATTAATATGGAACCAGATGCTAAACCCGTCGTTGATCATCAATGTCGTTTAAATCCTAAGATGAAGGATGTGGTAAGAACTGAAATATTAGAGCTTGTGGAGGTAGGTATAATTTATCCTATAGCTGATAGTAGATGGGTAAGTCCTGTTCAATTTGTTCCTAAGAAAGGCAGCATTACCATTGTTCCTAATGATAAAAATGAACTTATCCCACAAATAATTGTAACTGGTTTTAGGATGGTAATTGATTTCAAGATATTAAATAAAGCTACTAGAAAAGATCATTACCCCTTGCCTTTTATTGATCAAATGTTAGAGATATTGTCTAAGCATACACACTTTTGTTTCTTTGATGGATATTCTGGGCTTTTTCAAATACCTGTAGCAAAAGAAGATCAGGAGAAAACCACATTTACTTCTCCTTTTGGAACCTATGCTTATAGACGTATGCATTCTGGCTTATGCAATGCACCTGCTACTTTTCATAGATGTATGATGTTATATTATTTGACTTTTGTGAAAAGATTGTTGAGGTATTCATGGATGATTTCTCCGTTTACGGAGCCTCTTTTGATGATTGCTTAAACAACCATGATCGAGTTATGCCGAGATGTGAAGAAACTAGTCTTGTCTGGAATTGGGAAAAGTGCCATTTATGGTGAATGAAGGTATAGTCCTTGGACATAAGATCTCCGAAAGAGGTATTGAGGTCGATAAAGCTAAAGCTGATGCAATTGAGAAAATGCCATGTCCTAAAGATATCAAAGGTATTTGAAGTTTCCTTGGTCATGCTGGTTTCTACATAAGGTTTATTAAAGACTTCTCTAAGGTTTCTAGGCCTCTTACCAACCTTTTGCAAAAAGATATTTCATTTGTTTTTGATGATGATTGTGTAGAAGCCTTTGAAATACTTAAGCAAGCCTTAGTTTCTGCACCTATTGTTCAACCACCTGATTGGAACCTACCCTTTGAAATAATGTGTGATGCTAGTGATTATGCTATTGGTTTTGTTCTAGGACAGAGAGTTATAAGAAATTGAACGGTATTCATTATGCTAGTAAAACTCTAGACACCCCTCAAAAGAATTATGCTACTACTGAAAAATAGTTTCTAGCAATTGTGTTTGCATGTGATAAATTCAGGTCTTATATTGTTGATTCTAAGGTAATAATTCACACTGATCATGACGCTATTAAATATCTCATGGAAAAGAAAGACGCTAAACCTAGACTGATTAGGTGGGTTCTTCTATTACAAAAGTTTGATTTGCATATTGTTGATAGGAAGGGAGCTGAAAACCCCGTAGCGGATAATTTGTCTAGGATGAAAAATGTTCTTGATGACCCACTACCTATTGATGATAGTTTTCCTGATGAGAAATTAGCTGTTATAAATCCTTCTACTTCTCGCAATAGTCCATGGTATGCAGATTAAGCTAATTACATTGTTGCTCAATATATACCACCTAACTTCACATACCAACAAAATAAAAAGTTCTTCTTTGACTTGAGACATTACTTTTGGGATGACCCACATTTATATAAAGAAGGAGTAGATGATATTATTAGATGTTGTGTACCTGAGCATGAACAGGAAAAATCCTATGGAAGTGTGATTCCGAAGCATATGGAGGACACCATGCGGGAGACAGAACCACACATAAGGTATTATAGTCTAGTTTTTATTGGCCTACTCTCTTCATGGATGCACCTCAGTTTGTCTTTTCTTGCGATGAATGTCAAAGAATTGGTAATATTGGTAGACGTTATGAATGCAGTTGAACTATTCCCTTATTATTGAACCACTTGATGTTTGGGGTTTTGATTATATAGGACCTTTTCCTTCCTCTAATGGTTATACTCATATTTTAGTTGTTGTTGATTATGTTACTAAGTGGGTAGAAGCTATTCCAACTAGTAGTGCTGATCACAACACCTCTATTAAAATGTTTAAAGAAGCTATCTTTCAGAGTTATGGAGTCCCTAGATATTTAATGACTGCCGGTGGTTCACATTTTATTCATGGTGCATTTCACAAACTCTTAGCTAAATATGATGTCAATCATATAATTGCCTCTCCATATCATCCTCAATCTAGTGGTCAAATTGAATTGAGCAATAGAGAAATAAAGTTAATCTTGCAAAAGACCGTTAATAGATCCAGAAAGAATTGGTCTAAGAAGCTAGATGATGCATTGTGGGAATATAGAACTGCTTGTAAAAAATCCTATGGGTATGTTCGCTTACAAAATGGTATATGGAAAAGCTTGTCATTTACCTCTAGAATTAGAACACAAGACATATTGGGTAATTAAAGAACTTAATTATGATTTCAAACTTGCCGGTGGAAAAAGGTTATTTGACATGAATTCTTTAGATGAATGGAAGACACGATCTTATGAAAATGCCAAGATATTTAAATAAAAAGTTAAAAGATGGCATGACAATAGAATACAAAAACGAGAATTTAACATCGGTGATCATGTTCTTTCAAATAATTCTCGTTTCAGATTCTTTGTAGGAAAACTCCTCTCCAAAGGGGAAGGCCACTATATTATCGAGGAAATTTATCGCTCTGGAGCCATCAAGATGAACAACGCGGAAGGAACAAATCCTAAGGTGGTTAATGGGCAAAGAATTAAACATTATATTTCAGGTACACCCATTAACAAGGAAACCAATACTATCCAAACAATGACACCAGAGGAACACATAAAAGAGACCTTCCAGAACGCTCCAGAATCCTGAAAAAGGGAAGGTATGTAGTAAGCAAACCGACTCCAAAAGTTCAATGAAAGCAATTTTTTTCGTTTTGGAATAAATAAAAATTACAAAAATAATAACTAGCCAGGAAAGTGCACGAGGTGGCCACGAGCCAAGGGGGCGCGCCCTACCCCCTGGGCGCGCCACCCTGGCTCGTGGGCCCCTCGTGGACTTTCCCGACTTTGTTTTCCTTTCGTAGACTTGTCCTACACGGGAAAAATTCATTATATATACTCCTTGATGTTTTGACCACCGTACCACAAGTTTTCCCTCTTTTCTTGTTTCGGTCTATTTTCCTGGCAGATCTAGATCACTATGTCTTTGTCAAGCTCAACCAAGGACAAGTTCTTCGAGAAGGTCATCAACCCCTACCCGCCGAAGGTGATGAAGCACCTTCAAACCATTGAGATGCGTAAGGGGGTGCTCCACATCCGGGATGTTCAAGGCCCAAACAAGGAGGGAAGTGAGAAGACCAGGCTTGGAATAAGAGATCTTCAAGTGCCAAGGGAGGGTTGAGCATGGTCTGAGTGCTAATCACTCCATGATCACATAATTCATTCGGGAGCACAAGTTGGACACCAAACATATTGGATAAGCCCTCTTGAGGCTTCAAGAGAGGATTGAGCATCTCCAAGCCCAAATCTATGACCTGCAAAACCAAAACTGTGAGTATGAATCCATGTTTAAAAGGGTGAGCATAACTACAGACTTCAGGATTCCGGAGACACGTTCTTCTTTCGTTGATGGGGAGACCATGCTTTGGAAGATGGATGACAAGTCCACCACTTCATAATCACCACCATCACCAAAGAAAGAAACTTGAGTACACGGGCATGGGCACCACCCTTATCTTATTCCAAGCTTGGGGGAGGTGCCCCGGTATCGTATCACCATCACTTTTACCATCATTATCTATTTTTAGTTTGATCCTTAGTTATCCTATGATTAGATGAATAAAGTTTTAGTTTGATTTAGCTTCGAGTGTTTTCTTTGTGATCTATCTATGTAATCGATTGTAAGAGTTATATAATAAAGAGTAGTTTGAGTTTGCTTGCTTTACTTTCTTGCATCAATCTTAGCAATAAAAAGAATGAAAATATCATACGCTAATCCCATGGGGAGTGATGAATTCACATAAAAAGAGTATAATTGGTAAAAAAATTGGAAGTTAACAAACATCGCATTGGTCGTTGATGCAATTTATGAAAAAGTAATAATGAAAGAGAGGTATTGGTATGGGGCACGCCCGTGTGCGTCGATCTTTCATGAATTGGAGGGGATCTCACGAGGAACACGAAGAACACAAGAGAAACACGAGAGGAAAATCAAACACTCAAGGACAACCTTCGATCACACATCCACTAGAATCACACGAGTACACGAGTATTCCGGTCCACAATCAACGAAAGGATACAAGTAACGACAGTCTTCTCGCTCCGGAGGAGGAGGTCTTGAATCCCGTGGGATCTTCCCTTAGAGGGGCCTTGGCATCACTTGGATCTTCTCTCAACGAAGGGTAATCTCCTATGAAGAAGTAAGTGATGGAGCTATGCTCAACAAAGTCTATGCCAAACAATAGCTAACCCTAATACGAAGCTAGGAGGGGAGTACTTATAGTCTGAGACGAAGGGGTAAGTGGGAGAGGTACATGGGCCTCGGGCCCGAGTGGCAACGTTCTGTGAAGGCCGGAAGTTTCGGGCGCCGGAAGTTCCGGGCTGGTTCCGGGCCGGTTCCGGGCTTTCCCGAGTGTTGGCGCAGGCTGGCTTCCGGAGGGGCCGGAAGTTCCGGGCCGGCCGGAAGTTCCGGGGCCCGGAGGTTCCGGGCGAGGGTCCGGGATGGTTCCGGGCTATCCAGAGAGTTTGCACCTCTGGATCTTGTCCTGGGTCGTCGGAGGGCCGGAAGTTCCGGGCTGTCCAGAGACTTGCCCTTGGTGCTAGCTCCTTCTCCTCCTCGGCCTTGGCATTGGGGCTGCTTCCTTGGTCCTTCGCGGTCGTCTTCCTCGTAACTAAGGATACACAGGGTTTTATTGTGAGGTAGCATCCAAGTTCCTTTGCCATCGAAGTCATACTCGAAGAGGAGTGAGTTCACCTTAGCTCCAATGTCGCGTGCGCGTGCTCTTGTCATAGGGCCACTTGGGGGTTGGATTGATGGTGTAGTCTTCATGGGGATGATGGTGAGATGCTCCGCATCATCGCCCCCCTTGGGGAAGATCCGTCCTCGGATCAAGATCTTCATCACCATGAAAAGGGGATAGATCCGTGACGTTGAAGGTGTCACTCACGTTGTACTTGTCACATGGAATGTCGATCTTGTAGGCATTGTTGTTGTAGCGTGCCAACACCTTGAAGGGACCGTCAGCTCGAGGAAGTAGCTTTGACTTGCGTTCGTTGGGGAAGCGGTCCTTGCGAAGATGTAGCCACACAAGATCACCGGGCTTGAAAACCATGGGGTGCTTGTTGAGGTTGCGCTTGTTGGTGACGCGTTCCACTTGACGTTCAATCGTGCGCCTTGTATCTTCATGCATCCTCTTGATGTAGCTTGCCCTTGCACTTGCGTCCATGTTGACGCGCTCTTGGAGTGGTAGAGGTAGGATGTCCAATGGGGAGAATGGATTGAAGCCGTAGACCACTTCGAACGGAGACTTGCCGGTGGTGGAGTGACTTGCGCGATTGTAGGCGTGCTCGGTGATGGGGAGGCAATCTTCCCATTCCTTGATGTTCTTCTTGATCAACACGTGAAGTAGAGTCGATAGCGTCCGGTTCGTCACCTCCGTTTGTCCATCGGTTTGAGGGTGATATGCCGAAGAGAATAGAAGCTTGATTTCGAGCTTGGCGCATAGGGTCTTCCAAAAGTAGCTCAAAAACTTGACGTCGCGATCCGAGACAATGGTCTTGGGGATGCCATGTAGTCGCAAGATGTCCCTACAAAAAGATTTGCAATATGTGAAGCATCGTTTATCTTGTGACATGGAATGAAATGAGCCATCTTAGAAAAGCGGTCCACAACGAAAAAAACGGAATCATGGCCATTTTTTGTTCGTGGCAAACCGAGCACAAAATCCATACTAATGTCTTCCCAAGGTTGGAAAGGTATAGGGAGAGGCATATAAAGACCATGGGATTGAGCTTTGGACTTAGCTTTGCGGCATGTAGAGCAGCGGTTGGCGAAGCGTGCAACATCACGAAACATCTTGGGCCAAAAGTACTTGTTGGATAGTGTGGCATACGTCTTGTCGCGTCCAAAGCGACCCATAAGTCCTCCACCGCGAGCCTCTTGCAAAAGCAACAAACGAAGAGAAGACTCGGGTATACACAATTTGTTAGCATGCATAAGATAGCCATCTTTCATATAATAGTTCTCCCAACAAGTTTTCACTTGGCACATAGCGTAAGGATTAGCAAAATAGGTATCCTACTCATACAAGTCTTTGATGTGCTCAAAACCAACAACATTCAATTCAAGTTGAGTAACTAGCATGCATTTGCGGGAAAGAGCATCCGCCATAACGTTTTCCTTACCCTTAATGTGTTTAATGACATAAGGGAAAGACTCAATAAATTCACTCCATTTAGCATGCCGTTTGTTCAACTTGGTTTGACCCTTTAAGTATTTGAGTGTTTCATGGTCGGTATGAATAACAAACTCATGAGGCCTCAAATAATGCTCCCAAACATGTAAAACTCGCACCAAAGCATATAATTCTTTGTCATAGATGGGGTAGTTAAGTTGAGCGCCGGATAATTTCTCGCTAAAGTACGCAATAGGACGTTTCTCTTGCATAAGCACACCACCTATTCCATTACCACTAGCATCACAATGCACTTCAAATGTTTTATCAAAGTTGGGCAAAGCAAGCAAAGGTGCATGAGTGAGCAAATTTTTAAGTTCGTGTAATGCGGTGTCTTGTGAAGGACCCCAAAGAAATGGTGCATTCTTCTTGCTCAAAGCATGGAGAGGTGATGCAATAGTGCTAAAGTCTTTGACAAAACGGCGATAGAAACCGGCTAGTCCTAGGAAACTACGCACTTGTTGCAAATTCGTTGGTGTGGGCCAAGTTTTAATAGCATCAATCTTAGTTTTGTCTACATGAACGCCCTTAGAAGATACTACAAAACCTAAGAAAACGACCTTCTCAACACCAAATGTGCATTTCTCCATGTTTGCATAGAGTTGTTCCTTTCTAAGGATTTGCAAAACATCCCGAACATGTGTAGCATGCTCTTAAAGAGACTTGCTAAAGACAAGAATATCATCAAAATAGACCACAACACAATACCCAATGAGGGGTCGCAACACATAGTGCATAACACGCATGAAAGTGCCCGGTGCTTCGGATAAGCCCATGGGCATAACCAACCATTCATAGAGACCAAATTTAGTCTTGAATGCAGTTTTCCACTCGTCACCCTCTTGTATGCGAATTTGGTAGTAACCACTTTTTAAGTCAATCTTAGAAAATATAGTGGCACCACTAAGTTCATCTAGCATATCATCTAAGCGAGGAATTGGGTGATGGTAGCGAATGGTGATAGCATTGATAGGATGACAATCGGAACACATGCGCATACTACCATCTTGCTTAGGCACTAGTATTACCGGAACCGCACAAGGACTTAAGCTCTCGCGTACATGCCCTTTATCTAGGAGTTTTTGGACTTGCCTTTGTATTTCCATTATTTCTTCGGGGTTCAGGCGGTAGGGAGCCTTGTTAGGAAGCGGTGCTCCGGGGATGAGGTCGATGCGGTGTTCGATCCCTCGTTTTGGTGGTAGTCCCGGAGGTAGCTCATCGGGGAAAACATCCTTGAATTCCTGCAACAACTTAGATAACACAAGAGGAAGATGTTGTGAAGGGTTAGTCCGAACAACGTCATCCTTGCACACAAGTACATAGTGAAGAACGGTCGATGGGCTCTCACTCACATCCCTCAAATCTCTTTTGGTGGCTAAAAGAACTATGTCTCTCATGTCCCTCATCGTGGAGTCGCTCATTTTTGGCTTGTGGCACTCACTCTCTTTGAGGTGGATCACTCTCTCACTTTTATCTCCACGATGGGATGAAACTTGTTTGTCGACGATGACTTGACTTGGAGTCATTGGTCAGAGTACACATTGCTTGCCCTTCATCTTGAAGCTATATTGATTTGTCCGACCGTTGTGTGTGACGCCACGGTCGAATTGCCAGGGTCTACCAAGTAGGAGGTGGCAAACAGACATGGGAACCACATCACACTCCAAAGTGTCTTCATAAGCGCCTATCTTGAAGGAAACTTCCACGGTATGATCAACTTGGAGGGTTCCGGAGTCACTTAACCATTGGACCTTGTAGGGACGAGGGTGCTTTTTCTTGACCAATTGTAACTTGGAACAAAGGTCTTCACTTGCCAAGTTGTGGCAACTCCCGCCATCGATGATGACCTTGACGGATTTTCCTTGAATGCCCGCCTTGGTGTGGAAGATGTGGCAACGTTGGTCCTCGTCTTCTTGTTGTTGGAGCGTCAAAACTTTGGAGACAACTAGAGCGGGGCTCGAATCGTTGTCGCAAAAGATTTGCGAATCTTCATCTTCATTTACTTGGCGGTGTATGGCCACTTGCTCCAAAGCTTGCATCTCGTCGTCACTCATAGAGTCATAGGTGCCATCGTTTAGGAGGATCATGTTGCGTTTGGTTGGGCATTCGAAGGTCTTGTGGCCTCGCCCTTGGCACGTGAAACACTTGATGGAGCTTGTCTTGGCGGTAGCTTCCGGTGTTGGGGTAGAGGATGAAGCTCTCGGCTTGTAAGTACTTGAGGTTGGTCGGCTTGACGAAGTCGTCTTGTCCTTGTAGCTTGACTTGTCGCCGGTAGGTGTTGTAGATTTCGTAGTTGAAGGTGTCGTTGTCATAGTAGCTTGAGCACTTGAGCCGTAGGTCTTGGAGGAGAACTTGGAGTACTTGTAGTCATCTTGCACTTGCCGTTCCTCCTTGGTTGCTTGATGCACAAGTTCGAGAAGGTTGGAGTAAGGTTGGAAGTCGGCAATTTTTGGTAGTTGAGGCCATTCAAGAAGCGTGCCATTGCTTGCTCGTCATCTTCCTTGACATTGGCTCGGATCATAGCAATCTCCATCTCTTGATAGTACTCTTCTACCGACTTGGTGCCTTGCTTGAGTTGTTGGAGTTTCTTAAAGAGATCCTGGTTGTAGTGTGTAGGCACAAAACAGGCTCGCATGAGGTCCTTCATTTGGGCCCAAGTGTTGATAGGAGGTTCACCTCTTTATCTTCTCCGCTCAATCACTTGTTCCCACCAAATTAGGACGTAGTCTTGGAACTCGAGTGAAGCCATGTTGATCTTCTTCTCTTCATCATAGTTGTGGAGGCGAAAGATCTTGTCAACCTTGAGGGCCCATGACAAGTAGTCTTCGGGATCATTGCTTCCGGAAAACTTTGGCATTGTGAACTTGAGCTTGCCGAAGCGTTGTTCATCATTGTGGTCGTGATGCCGAAATCCTTGTCTTGGAGGTGGATCCTCATTGTCATTGCCTTGAGCGTGTTGACGTTGATCTTGTCCTTCCTCATCTTCATGGTCGGGTTCAACGCGATGATCTTGAGGACGGCGACGAGGTGGACGCACTCGGTTGCGCCTTTCTTGATGCTCCTCTTGGCGATTGGCTTCTTCTTGTCGTTGTCGGCGAATTTCTTCTTGTTGTGCTTGGCGAAGTGCTTCTTGCTCGTGATGAGCTTGGCGGTTGCGCTCCTCCAAGGCACGAGTAGCATCTTGCAAAGCGCGATGTGCCTCAAGCGCTCGTTCATGACGGCGTTGTTGTTCTTCTTCTCGGCGTCGTTGTTCTTGATCTTGGCGTTGTTGTTCTTGCTCCAACGCAATTGCTCCAATGGACACGATACACACTTGTGCACACCCTAAAATGAACCAAAAGTGTCATCTTCCTATGCCCGACTTGCTATGTGTGTATGCGCCACGTGTCACTCGCTCAAGTGATCCAAGATGATCAAATATGCTATGTGAAGCTTGCGATGCTATTGCTCTTTTGCTCTTGCTTAAAAGCTTTGCTTCTCTTTTCTTTTGCAATGATGTTGTGTATGGTCACAATGCGGGACGTGCACACCAAGATAGAAATTATGTATGCGGGTACTATGTTGTAACACAAAAGATGATACTAAGATATATGCACGCAAATGAAGCTATGCGGAGTATGTATCACTAAAGTGCACAAGTAGCGTAGCCCGGCAATACTCAATGGCTAGTCTCGATAGGCAAGTAACGCAAAGAGGCTCGGGGTAACAATGCAATGGCAAGGGTATAGACAAGAGTGTCGCTGCGGTTACCGTCCTTGCTTACAGTGAGGTTTCAATGAAGAGTTGGTCGGCGACGATCCGGAGCGATGATGAGTGGCGATGTCAATGAAGAACCACTCCTAATTAGCCGAAACACCTTAGGAAGTGGCGAAGCTCGCGACTCAAAATCTCAAATGCAAATGGGTTGCGGAAGAAATGGGGGAAGTTTGCGGAAAACTGTGGTGGAAAAACTCGAGAAAATGCAAAACTGGCAATTGCAAAGTTTCTGCAAAGGCCGGAAGGTCCGGGCCGACCGGAGGTTCCGGGGGCCGGAGGGTCCGGGGGCCGAAAGGTCTGGGTGAGGCCAGAGGTTCCGGGGGGTCGGGAAAATTGGGACGAACCCTAATTTCCAGATCTTGGACTTGGGCGGAAAACCGAGGGGAAAAACCCAAATCTGATGGGGAAAAAGAAAAATTGGGGGGAATTGGATGGATAGAAAGGTACATCCACTCGTCCACAACGAAATCCACAGATCAAAATCAACAAAATCTCCTCAAATCAAACAAATCCAATAAATTTGGGTATGGCTATTTTTGTGGGGATTTTCAAAATTAGGTCAAAACAAAACAAAATTGGCTAGAAATCGGGGGAGGGGACTCCAAATTCGTGATAAACCTTGGCTCTGATACCAATATGGTACGGGGCACGCCCGTGTGCGTCGATCTTTCACGAATTGGAGGGGATCTCACGAGGAACACGAAGAACACAAGAGAAACACGAGAGGAAAATCAAACACTCAAGGACAACCTTCGATCACACATCCACTAGAATCACACGAGTACACGAGTATTCCGGTCCACAATCAACGAAAGGATACAAGTAATGACAGTCTTCTCGCTCCGGAGGAGGAGGTCTTGAATCCCGTGGGATCTTCCCTTAGAGGGGCCTTGGCATCGCTTGGATCTTCTCTCAACGGAGGGTAATCTCCTAGGGAGAAGTAAGTGATGGAGCTATGCTCAACAAAGTCTATGCCAAACAATAGCTAACCCTAATACGAAGCTAGGAGGGGAGTACTTATAGTCTGAGACGAAGGGGTAAGTGGGAGAGGTACATGGGCCTCGGGCCCGAGTGGCAACGTTCTGTGAAGGCCGGAAGTTTCGGGCGCCGGAAGTTCCGGGCTGGTTCCGGGACGGTTCCGGGCTTTCTCGAGTGTTGGCGCAGGCTGGCTTCCGGAGGGGCCGGAAGTTCTGGGCCGGCCGGAAGTTCTGGGGCCCGAAGGTTCCGGGCGAGGGTCCAGGATTGTTCCGGGCTATCCAGAGAGTTTGCACCTCTGGATCTTGTCCTGGGTCGTCGGAGGGCCGGAAGTTCCGGGCAGGCCGGAAGTTCCGGGCTGTCCAGAGACTTGCCATTGGTGCTAGCTCCTTCTCCTCCTCGGCCTTGGTCTTGGGGCTGCTTCCTTGGTCCTTCGCGGTCGTCTTCCTCGTACCTAAGGATACACAGGGTTTCATTGTGAGGTAGCATCCAAGTTCCTTTGCCATCGAAGTCATACTCGAAGAGGAGTGAGTTCACCTTAGCTCCAATGTCGCGTGCGCGTGCTCTTGTCATAGGGCCACTTGGGGGCTGGCTTGATGGTGTAGTCACCATGGGGATGATGGTGGGATGCTCCGCATCAGGTATCACATATAAATATACTATCTTGGACATCTTTTATTATTGTAAGCCCCCATTAAATATTCTATACATGATCAACTAGTTGACGTGGATAAGGAAGGCAACGTAATGAGTTATGTTTGCTTATATTCACATAGAAGTTATATTGCCATGGATCCTCTAACATGTGGCGCTTGCTCCTACCCCTTTGCTAGCCAAAACTTTGCACCATGTAGAGATACTACTTGTGCATCCAAAAACCCTTAAACCCAGTTTCTTGCCATAAGAGTCCACCATATCTACCTATGGATTGAATAAGATCCTTCAAGTAAGTTGTCATTGGTGCAAAAGCAAAAAAAAATGCTCCTAAATATGTATCTTTTATTGTAAGGGAAAATAAGCTTTGTATGAACTTGTGATGGCAAAGACATAAAAGCGACGGACTACATAATAAAGTTTGCTATCATAAGGGGCAATATAAAGTGACGTCCCTTTCCACTAAGATCTTGCACATCCAAATAATAAGCGCATGACAAACTCTGCTTCCCTCTGCGAAGGGCCTATCTTTTACTTTTCTGTATTTACTTTTATGCAAGAGTCAATAATGTTAATCCCTATTCCATTCTTATTATGCTCTACTTGGCAAGCATCATGTGGAGGGAAAGATCCAGGCACATATATCCAGTTGGATATATGTGATCATGAGTTATTATTGTTGACATTATTCCTAAGATAAGCTACTGGGTGATGACAAACTATAAATCCATGTATTCCTATATGTTTGATTGAAACTCGTTGCTTCACAAATATGTCGTGTGTCTTAGCAATCATAGAATACTAAGTGATAGTTGAGTATGTGAACTTGCTAAACGAAGCTCTGACATAGACTCTTTCTGAAAATATGATGGACTACAATTGTTTCAATGACTAAGAACATAGTTTATTAGTTTTCAATAAAGTTTATGATTCATACTTGAGCGTGTGGATGGATTGTCACGTGTTGATGAGAAGTTTTAAGATATTATGTTGCTTCTATGATAATGATCATGATGCTTTCATATCCGTTTTTTATTTTATCGACACCTCTCTCTCTCTCTCTAAGCATGTGGTCATGATTATCAAGTTCGGCTTCCGCTTGAGGACAAGCAAGGTCTAAGCTTGGGGAGTTGATACGTCCATTTTGCATCATGTTTTTCCGTTGTTATTTACTATGTTTTGAATCATTATTACACCTTATGATGCAAATCTAATGCCTTTTCTCTCTTGTTTTGCAAGTTTCATACAAAGAGGGAGATTGCCGGCAGCTGGAATTCTGGACCAAAAAGGACCTCTGAAGAGCCGGATATTCTATGGAACTCCAAATGAGCTGAAAATTGACGGAGAATTATTTTGGAATATATAAAAATTATTGGCGAAAGAATACACCAGAGGGGGCTCACTAGATGGCCACGAGCCATGGGGACGCGCCCTACCCCTAGGGCGCGCCACCTAGGCTCGTGGGCCACCTGGCAGGCCTCTGGTGCCCATCTTCTCATATATGATGTCATTCACCCTATAAAAAATCATAAGAATACTTTTAGGACAAAGCGTCACCGTCTCGAGGCGGAACCTGGGTAGGAGCACTTTTGCTCTCCGGCAGAGCGATTTTGTCGGGGAAACTTCCCCCGGGGAGGGGGAAATCGAAGCCGTCGTCATCACCAACACTTCCTCCATCATGGGAGGATCAATCTTCATCAACATCTTCACCAATACCATCTCATCTCAAACCCTAGTTCATCTCGTGTATTCAATCTTAGTCTCCAAACCTCAGATTGGTACATGTGGGTTGCTAGTATTGTTGATTACATCTTGTAGTTGATGCTAGTTGGTTTAATTTGTGGAAGATTATATGTTTAGATCCTTAAGCATATTCATTACACCTTTGATCTTGAACATGATGATGCTTTGTGAGTAGTTACTTTCGTTGTTGGGGACATGGGAGAAGTCTTGTCTTAAATAATCATGTAATGTTGGTATTCGTTTGATATTTTGATGATATGTATGTTCCTCTTCCTTTAGTGGTGTCGTGTGAACGTCGACTACATGACACTTCACCATACTTGGGCCTAAAGGAAAGCATTGGGGAAGTAGATGAGGGGTTGCGAGAGTGACAAAAGATTAAACCCTAGTTTATTAGTTGTTCTGTAAGGAGCTGATTTGGATCCACACATTTAATGTTATGGTTAGATTTACCTTAATTCTTCTTCCATAGTTGCGGATGCTTGCGAGAGGGGGTAATAATAAGTGGGTTGTTTGTTCAAGTAAGAACATCACCCTGGCACCGGTCCACCCACATATCAAATGATGAAAGTAGCGAACGCGAATCAACTAAACATGATGGACCATGACTAGAAGAAATTCCCATGTGTCGTCAAGAGCGCTTTGCTTCATATAAGAGTAATGTCGAGGCAAAAATCCTGACAACGAGTACTAGGGGTACGAACGAGGGGCAAATCCTAGCTACGGTGCAAGTGTGACACTCGGATTTTACGAGTTCGGGCCCCTCTCGGAGAGGTAAAAACCCTACGTCTCATGCCCGGAGGCTTGTGTTTTCTCAGGGGGTAAGATTATGTACAATGCTGAACCCTTGCTCAGGAGTCCGGGGGTGGCTTATATAGAGTACGCCAGGACCCGCCGGGCGTCATTACAAGGGTGAATTAACGCCTTTATGACAGTAGTTTTCGGTAACACCAGCCTATAACTACATCACTTACTGGTAACGGTAGCTATGACTGCACTTGATGTATTCACTAAGTCCTATGGCCGTTGCAGCTCCACGTCACCGACATCCTGTCTCTGCCCGAGTGCTAGAACCTGGTCGACTGCAGGGAGACACTCGAGTGACTACTTAATCCGAGTGGATTCTGATATATGCATCCGAATGCACCTATGGTCCTAGGACCTTAGTGATAGTGTGGGGTCCTAGGTGGTCCTTGGACGTCAGGTCCATGACCCTACCACTAGTAGGTGACCCCATCATTAGCCCCCGAATCGGTTGGGGTTTTAGAAGATGAGTGGATGGAATCCTTGGAATAGCTTAGGCGCTGCGGAGGCGCCCAATGCCCAATCCCAAGAGATTATCCCCTCCGTCCTAGATAGAAGTCGCAATGGATTCTGGAATGTGAGTTTCTGAGTGATCGGATTGCTGGGCAAAAACTTGGTGTCATATGGTCGTCTCTCGGGAGAGGTAGATTGACGGCCAGAATGTAGACGTGTCATGGAGCTCAAACGACAATGTAGGAGTGAGGACATGTCCTCTCTGCATCCCAGGATTAGTCCTGTTTCAGTCGGCTCAGAGCCCAAACACATGAACCGCTCGCCATGGCTTTAAGGCAAGAGCCAGGTCAACCCGCGGACGGGTATTGAGTCTGTTCCACTGTGACCTTGAAGGCGATTCCGATCGAAGGTTTTCATGCGCCCGAGTGTCCGGGGACATCCTGGCAATGCACTCGGCCGGACCAAGGTGTTTTTCTCGAGTAGGGAGGCGTAGAAGACCAATTGGGCCGACGGGGGGCAAAAATTCTGTGGATTTCAACACACGACGTGCGCATAGAAGCGGTTACGCCGCGACGTAGTGGGTAAATAGGGGCGTGATGCCTCAATTTCCGCCGCGGGATCCGCCACGTGCGTGATTTCCTTGCGCGAGGGGATTGCGTCCGATTCGCACTCGATGGCGGAGATCTTCTCGCGGATTTCCTTCTGGATATAAATATGCAGAAAACCCTCGGCTCACAGTGCTTCAGATCCCCTTTCTCCTCCGCCACTCCACCACATTCTGTCATGCACTCCGCCTCTCGATCTGCCCCCCAGCTCCAATACTCTTCGGAGAGATGGCGAAGGAGGCGACGGTGAAGCTCGAGGGAGCGAAGAAGGTGACCATGGGGTCGTCGTGTCGTCGAGCGCTGGGGCCTCGACGGGTCAGCTTCAAGGCGACTGGACCCCATCGCGGGTCACACGGGCGCGGCTGCTGGATTTGGAGGGCCAGGGCCTAGTGGCTGCCGGGAGCTGGAGGTTGTCGGACGCAGGCGAGCAAGAGCCGTCACCACAGGGGGGACGAGCAGGTGCTCGTGCTGACCCATGTGGAGAGAGGTTTCTCCTTGCCCCCACATCCCTTTTTTCGTGTGTTTTTGGATTTCTTCAGGGCGCAACTCCACCACCTTCCTCCCAACGCCGTTTCCTATCTGTCCGCTTTCGTGTCTCTGTGCAAAAATTTCATCGGCTGTCACCCTCATTGGGGGCTCTTTAAGCACTTGATCAATTGTCGCTCGATGACAGTGAAGAAGGCCTCCCCGAGTGGGGAGAAGACCAATGTGAATCAGCTATGTGGCGGCTTAGGGATCCAGCTCAAGGGGAAGAGTAGCTTCCCTGCCATGTCCTTTCCCGACTTGGTGAAGGGGTGGCAGGACAACTGGTTTTACTGTAAGGACGTCCCACTCGCCGGCGGTCAGTCGAGCCTCCCTCCATACTCAGCAGAGAGGGTGAAATCTCCTCTGTCCCTTGTTGTGTCTAAGGAGGAGAAGGTGGACGTGGACATCCTCGTGATGGCAGTCGTTACCATCATGAGGAAGGGGCTCAACGGGATGGACCTGCTGGAGGTCTTCATCCAGCGGAGGATCCAGCCCCTGCAGGCAAGGGCCCACCCCATGCGGAAGTATGAGGGTCCGAGTGACCCCACTCGGGTTCACCCCGAGGAGCTCGTGAAGAAGACACTCGAGGCCAAGCTCATGGCCATCACCTCGCAGCGGGACAACCCCCAGGGCACCAGGGTGATAGTTCCCTTCGATAAGGAGCATCCACCGATTGAGGTATTCCCGAACTTTTCTTGTCCGAATGATCTTGCCGTTCTTTTGTCGTTTGCTGACTTTGAGCTTTCATCTCCTTCAATAGAGCTTCACTGAGATGACCTATGAGGTGCCGGCGGTGGATCGTACGCCCAAGGATGTGGCGAGTGATACCGAGCACCCCGAGGATGAGGAGGAGGAGAGTGACGAGGAGGATGACGACAACGAGGAGGACGACGAGGATAGTAAACTCTGAGGACGGATACGAGGTGGAGTCTTCTCTGCCGGAGAGCACCCCGACCGAGAGCAGCTCCAAGACGCGCCATGATCCGAGCGCCCGAGTGGGGAGTACCCAGGGGGACGAGTGGCCCCAAGCCGACTGCGGCCGCCCCTATTACTCAAAGCTCGAAGCACGGGCGGTCCGAGTCTGCGGGGTCGCCGGAGAAGGCAGCCAAGCAGCCCAAGATTCCTGCCGGTAAGCCTCGGAAGGCCGCTCTGCCGAGGATCAAGGTGACTGTGCCCGTGGTGTTCACGTAAGTGCTGTGACCGATTTATTTTGCTTTGTGAATTTCATTCGTGGATGATGTCCGAGTGATTTATTGACTGCAACGCTGATATTTCAACCGCGTCCCTTGACCCGAAGGTCCCACAGAAGATCCAAGTGGAGGCGGATGCGGTGTCCTCGAAAGGTACTTGTCAAACTTGTACCGTCATAACTCGGAATGACTCATTTGTTCGTATTTCCTGATGTCTGAATGTCCATAGGTCCGGTTGAGATGATCGAGATTGAGGAGGATGACAAGGTGGTCCCGCCGAATCCTCCGATCGACACGGATGTCGTGATGCAAGATGCTCCGCCCAGCCGAATGCCTCGGGTCTCTCCCATCAAGGCACTCACCAAGACCAGCGGTCCGAGTGTCGCACTGAGGGCCGGTGCCGCACTCGAATTTGCAATGCCCACCCCTTCACCTGCTCCTACCGTGGCCAACCTATTTGCGCTGTATCGGACCCTAGAGGACCAAGTGGGCGCGAGCAAGGAGGCTTTGATCCAGGTGGAGCTGATGAACAACCGTCTGAGCGAGGCGTACGACGCTAGTGAGACCTTGAGGACCAACTTTCGAGTCAGTGCTATTGTAAGTACAAATTTCAGTCGGAGTTTCCTGGTCTTTGCGCATGAATTGCTTTCTGACTTTTGTTTCTGAGAGGGTTTGCGCGGGGCACACCCACTGGGTGTTGAACGATTCCAGTGGGGGCATGCTGAGTGCACCCACTGGGTGTAGTCCCCAAGACTGCCGTCGATTGAAGCAGTCGGCGGGAGTCTTAGAACCTTTGTATGTTGTTGTAATGGATATCTCTAGAGTGATCACGACTCCTGGGGTGCTTCTTGTTGAACTTGTGGAAGTAATGCATACCCACCTTGTCGAAGTAGTCGAGTGAGCTTGTGTAAGTAGCACATACCCATCTTGCCGGAATAGCTGAGTGGGCTTGTGGAAGTAGCGCATACCCACCTTGCCGGAAGAGCCGAGTGAGCTTGTGGAAGTAGCGCATACCCACCTTGCTGGAGTAGCCGAGTGAGCTTGTGGAAGTAGCGCATACCCACCTTTCCGAAGTAGTTAGGGTGGTATTGATACTTGACCCTTTGTTACCTTCCAGTGGGGGCGCGCTGAGTGCACCCACTTGGTGTAGTCCCCGAGACTATCGTCGACTTAAACAGTTGGTGGGAGTCTTAGAGTTCACTTTTTTTACACTTGATATTGCTTCTCGCTCGACTGACCGAGTGATTGATTCCTTTGGATCCGATTGATAGTACTTTATTGTATATGTCCCTTCTCTTTGGCAGAATGCTTGTGAGCTCGGGGCCCAGTACAACGCGCTAGGGAAGGAGGTGCTGGACCTTCAGATGAATCTGGAGGCCGAGAAGCTCAAGAGCGTGCGCCTTGAACAGGAAAAGCGCATGTTAGGAGGTAAGCACTCTGATTGACTGGTTTCAGCATTTATCTTTTCTTCAGATCCGACTGAATTTGCCTTATCAGATGTTCGTACTGAAAACCTTCAACTTGTAAAGAGGCTTAGGGCTTCCATTTCTTTAGAAACCATAAAGCAGACACTCGAGGGCAAGGACACCGAGCTCGTGTCCGCATGGAAGGAGGCCAAATCCAAGACCAAGGAGGCCGAAGAGAAGCTCAAGACTGCTGGGAAGCTCGAGGAAGATAACAAGGCGCTGCAGATTGCCGTCTAGAAGTCGAAGGCGGAGATTTCCGAGCTGAAGACAAACTATGCCGAATGGGAGAGCAAGTACAACACCCAGTCGGAAGCCCTCGAAGTGGAGGAGAAGAAGCTGGAAGTGCTCTCCGCCAAGAAGACTGAGCTGGAGCAGTACATTGAGGAGTTTGGCAAGGAAATGAGCGAGAGGCTCAAGGGTAAGTCATTTATCCGAGTGACTATAGTTTGGTCTTGGGCATTTTCCTCTGTTTTTTATCCTTGCTGTGTTTATGCGATCAGACTTCTGCATCGACGTCGAGACGAATACTGAGAGGATCGAACAGGAGTTGAATCCCGCTCAGATGCTCCTTAGGGACAGCTGAACTTTAGCTCTTCTTTGGCTGGATGAGGACATTGAGCATGCGATGGGCTACATCATTCGGCTGTGTTCTGCCATCATGAAGATCGATAAGGAGTTGATGCCCGAGGAGGAGTTCCCGAGTGACCTGGAGTCGATCATGGACCGCCCAAATCACATAGCGAGCCGAGTGTTGTCTTGGAAGAAGTATGCGGCCTGATGTGGTGCCGACGTCACTCTCTCCCTTATCCGAGTCCATTGCAAGGATGTAGACGAGGAGAAGCTGAAGTCCCTCAAGGTCGTCAATAGGAAGAAAGAAAAGTTTGAGGACTTCATGGAGACGTTCGTCGAGGTCGCCACCCGGATCGCCAACGGCATCGACTTGGACACCTTTGTCAAAGTTCCTGCTTCTTCGCCCACACAATGATTCACTGAGAAAACTTTAAATCTTTACAGAATTTTCCTCGGAATGCCGAGTAGTTAATGTAACCGTCCAAAATTTATTCGAGCCTGGGCTCCTGCTACTTGACCTTTTGTTTCGATCAATTTTGTAGTTCGTTTGGTTTGCTTTCACCCGAATGACAAATGTTTGCTGGGTTTATTTGCCTTAGGATATTTCTGGATCGCAGCTAAGTCCCCGAGTATGGACGGCGTCCCCACTCAGAGTGTTTTTTTAACTTAGGCGATTTCTGGATCACAGCTAAGTCCCCGAGTGTGGATGATTTCCTCACTCAGAGTATTTGACTTAGGCAATTTCTGGATCACAGCTAAGCCCCCGAGTGTGGAGAATGTGCTTACTCGGAGTATTTGTTTAACTTAGGCGATATCTGGATCGTAGGTAAGCCCTGGAGTGTGGACGATGCCCTCACTCAGAGTATTTTTTAACTTAGGCGATATCTGGATCGCAGCTAAGCCCCCGAGTGTGGACGATGTCCTCACTCGGAGAATTTTTTTGTAACTTGGGCGATATCTGGATCGCAGCTAAGCCCTCGAGTGTGGACGGTGTCCTCACTTTGAGTATTTTTAACTTAGGAGATATCTGGATCGCAGCTAAGCCCCCGAGTGTAGACGATGTCCTTGCTCAGAGTATTTTTTTAACTTAGGCAATTTATGGATCACAGCTAAGCCCCCGAGTGTGGACAATGTCCTCACTCGGAGTATTTGTTAACTTAGGCGATTTCTGGATTGCAGCTAAGCCCCCGAGTGTGGACGATGTGAGTATTTTTTAACTTAGTCGATATCTGGATCACAGCTAAGCCCCCGAGTGTGGACAATGTCCTCACTCAGAGTATTTTTTAACTTAGGCGATATCTGGATCGCAGCTAAGCCCCCAAGTGTAGACGATGTCCTCACTCAGAGTATTTTTAACTTAGGCGATTTCTGGACCGCAGTTAAGCCACTGAGTGTGGATGATGTTGTCACTCGGAGCAGTTTTTAACTTAGGAGATTTCTAGATCACTGCTAAGGCGCCGAGTGTGGACGTTGTCCTCACTTGGAGTATTTTTAACTTAGGCGATATCTGGATCGCAGCTAAGTCTTTCACCCACTGGGGGGCAGACAGAAGTTTCTGAGTGTTGGCGGGCACTGGAGTGAAAGAAGAATTTTGTTTGACCAAATTCGATGAAATACAGGAAAAGTAAGACTTTTATTCATGAAGATTCACTCGGAAACTATTACAATAAGGAAAATTTTATCCTAAGTAAAGAATTTGCAGAGCAGGTCCGCATTCCAAGCTGTGGGCTCTTCTCTATCTTTTTTCAAATCATAGAGCCAGTAGGATCCATTATTCAAGAGCTTTGATATTGCGAAGGGTCCTTGCCACGGGGTGCGAGCGTGTGAGGCTTATGTTGGTCCAGTCAGAGGACGAGGTCACCTTCCTGAAAGGCGCGACCTCTGACCTGCCTGTCATGGTACTGCCTCAACTCCTGCTGGTAGAGTGTTGACCTGATGAGCGCCAACTGTCGTTCCTCCTCCAAGAGATCGAGTTCATCCTGTTGTACTTCTTCGGCCTCACCCTCTAAATATAACTCCACTCGGGGGGAGTTGTGAAGTATATCACTCGATAGGACTGCTTCCGACCCATATACCATGAAAAAGGGAGTGCGGTTTGTAGAACAATTCAGGGTCGTCCGCAAGCCCCAGAGGACCGACGACAGTTCGGAGACCCATGATCTCGCGGCGTGCTTAAGGTCACGCATGAGCCGTAGTTTCAACCCTTGAAGTATTATACCACTCCCCCACTCTGCCTGTCCGTTCGACTGAGGGTGAGCCACTGATGTTTACTACACAACTTTATTCTTGTAGACTCATGTTGGGCCTCCAAGCGTAGAGTTTTGTAGGACAGTAGCAAGTTTCCCTCAAGTGTATGACCTAAGGTTTATCAATCCGTGGGAGGTGTAGGATGAAGAAGGTCTCTCTCAAGCAACCCTGCAATCAAATACAAGAAATCTCTTGTGTCCCCAACACACCCAATACAATGGCAAATTGTATAGGTGCACTAGTTCGGCGAAGAGACGGTGATACAAGTGCAATATGGATGGTAGATATAGGTTTTTGTAATATAAAAAATATAAAAACAACAAGGTAACAAATAGTAAACATCGAGCAAAACGTTATATAAATGCTTGGAAATAAGGCCTAGGGTTCATACTTTCACTACTGCAATCTCTCAACAATGCTAACATAATAGGATCATATGATCATCCCTCAACGTGCAACAAAGAATCACTCCAAAGTTCCTATCTAGCGGAGAACATAAGATGAAATTCTTGTAGGTAGTAGAACCACCTCAAAGCTATCCCTTACGATCAATCTATTGGGCTATTCCTATAGGTGTCACAAACAGCCATAGAGTTCGTACAAAAATAACACCTATGATACATATCAATCAACCCTAATGTCACCTAGATACTCCAATGTCACCACAAGTATCCGTGGGTTAATTATTCGACATGCATCAAACAATTTCAGATTCATCATATTCAATCCAACACAAAGAACTTCAAAGAGTACCCCAAGATTTCTATCGGAGAAGGTAGGACAAGAACGTGCAATCAACCCCTATGCATAGATCCCCAAGGTCACCGGAATCCGCAAGTTGATGCCATAACATATATCAAGTGGATCAATAGAATACCCCATTGTCACTACGGGTATCCGCATGCAAGACATACATCAAGTGTTCTCAAATCCAAAATATTCAATCCGACACAACGAAATCTCAGAGGGAAAGATTCAATTCATCACAACAAGATAGCAAGGGAAGAACACCATATGATCCAACTATATTAACAAATCCCATGATACATCAAGATTGTGCCATCTCAAGAACACGAGAGAGAGAGAGATTGAACACATAGCTACTGGAACATACCCTCAGCCCTGACGGTGAACTACTCCCTTCTCGTCATGGCCTCCGCCGGGATGATGAAGATGGCCACCTGTGATGGTTTCCCCTCTCTGGCAGAGTACTGGAAAGGCTCCAGATGGGTTTTTCTTCAATACACAGAGTTACAGCGGAGGAGCGGAAGTTCTAGGTTAACTTGAGGTTTTGGTATTTATAGGATTTTTCAGTGTTGGAATCACGCAAAACGGAATTACGTGGGGACCACGACCCAACAGGGCGCCACTAGTGGCTGGGCCACGCCCTATTGGGTCGTGCCTCCCTCGCATCCCTCCTCTGGTGGTTCTTCGCTACAATGTTGCTCAAATGTTCCAGAAATAATCACCAAAAAGTTTCAGGCGATTCTGAGAGCTTTCATTTTCTGCACAAAAAACGACACCATGGTAATTCTGCCGAAAACATCGTCAGTCCAGGTTAGTTCTAATTAAATGATAAAAATTGCATCAAAACCATATAAAAGTATTGTAAACATAGGCAAATATGGCATGAATACTTCATAAATTATTGATACGTTGGAGACGTATCAACATCCCCAAGCTTAATTCCTACTCGTCCTCCAGTAGGTAGATGATAAAAGAAATAATTTATGAAATGTGAATGCTAGCATAGTATATAAGTTTGATCAGTGAAAATTCCAATCAATTTTTCTAGCATCATAACCAGCAACTTTTTCTCATAAAAATCATCATGGTAGAGTAGCAATCAATTCACATGTCTTGGTTCGAACTATGCATTTTCTTGAAACTTAACAACACATGTTTTAGTCACCAAACAATTCCAATGCATCATCAAGTCTAAGTAGGAGCTCCACATACTCAATTATCATATAGTCTTTTATGATTGCTAATACTCAAGGCATAACTTTAGAACAAACAGCATCCATCAAACACAGAGAAAGATAGGGGCTTAATGTTTCGCCTCCCAACATACTTATCATGAAGATAATTGTCAACAATAATGAATCATGATCAAATATATTTGACTGGATATATCTGTTTGGATCTTTCCCCACCACATGATGCTTGCCAACTAATAGATTGAGGTTGTTATAAGAAGTTGACTCAACAAGAATAGTAAATAACATGAAAGTAAATAGATTGTCCCTTTGCAGAGGGAAGCAGGGATTTGCAGCAGAGATGAATATGTGATTTTGAGTGGTATTCTTTTCTTGTCAACGTCACAATAGAGTTTTCAATATTTTCCATGCTAAACACAATATTGGCAGTTCCCAAACAGGACTAAAATTTTACCCCCCCCTCCACCATTCAAACACATTCCATGGCTGGCCGAATCCACGGTTGCCCTCCAAACAATCAACTTTCTAGGGGGAGTTCTTGTTTATTTTTTATTATTATGTAGTTGGGCATCCTTTTTACCAGCCTCTCTCATGCAATGACAAGTGAATAAACACTCATCTTGAGAATAAACCGCTTAGCATGGAGGATAATGACCACCCTGTCGCTCCATGGGCGGTACAAGCACACAAAACGAATGTTTATTTGAATGTTTAGAGGTGGCACATGCAAATTTACTTCGAATGGCAGTGAAATACCATATTGGTAGGTACGGTGGACTCTCATGGAAGAAACTTGGCTCAAGGATTTGGATGCACAAGTAGTATTTCTACTTAGCACAAAGTTTTGGCTAGCAAAGGGTTCTAAACAAGCACCACATGTTGGAGGATCCATAACAATATAACTTCAATGCAAATATACCCAAACATAACCATTACATTGTCTTCCTTGTCCAACTTCAACTATTTGATCAAGGTTGAAAAGAATTAATGGGTATTCACAATCATAAATATGTCCAAGATAATATATTTGTATGTGAAAGTTCTCTTTCTTATACTAATCATTCATGAATTGCTTGTATGACCAATATTGTGATTGTCGAACTTCAATAGATTTTACTTTCTAAACCAAATGTGAACCTACTACTAAGCATAAAGCACATTGATAATTTCAGATTTATGATTTTCAATTCATTCACAATTTACTCTTAGGATATAAGTGAAGCACAAGAGTGAACATCGAACTACTCTCAAAAGATATAAGTGAAGAACAATAAGTAGTCAAACAATTACGTAGCTATTGAAGTAATCTCTCTCAATAAAGATTTTCAGATCTGAGTATTTTATTCAAACATCAAACAAAAGAAAAATAGCACTCCAAGAATAGCACGTATCATGTGGATGAATAAAAAATTTAAGCTCAACATAGGCTAACCGATGGTTGTTTATGAAGAGAGGTGGGATGTGTAGCATCCCCAAGCTTAGATGCTTGATAATTCTTGAAATATTTACTTGGGGTGCTTTGGACATCCCCAAGCTTGAGCTTTTTTGTCTTGTTAATTCCTCTCATATCACGGTTTCACCTAGGTCTCAAAAACTTCATGCACACAAAACTTGAAAAGAACTCATGAGATAGGTTAGTGCACTTAAGAATAAATCAACTCTTTATGTACCGCCAAGACAAGTTGCATAATAATTTTCAAACATTATATACTGTATACTATCATTTCCAAAATTTATATCTACCAATATAAGTCATGAAAACAATAGGAGAAGTAGATAACAAAACTAATGCATCAATCTGTCTAAACATGACGGTCTGTAGCAATTAATTTACAAAGTGCTCTTATGTATCTCTAAAAATTATGACAATTTAGGAAATGATAAATAATTTCTATGTAAATGCTGTGTAAAAATTTCAGAAACTTTCCATGTTCCAGTAAAATATGAAAATTCAAACACTACAACAAAAGTTTCTGTTTTCACACAACACACATCAAACATGCAATTCAAGCATCCTAAAAGGCAATTATTGGAAATTCTTATTGAAAAAAGATTATAAATAACATCAAGCAAGGTTTAACAAAATAAAACGACTCTCCAAACAAAATTCATATTATGTGACGAATAAAAATATAGCTCTAACACTGGTACTGTTAGGTGCTATACAAACGGTTTTTAACCCCTTTCCGCGACGTAGTACAAAACCGTCGCCATGCATGTGTGGGCGATAGGGGGGGGGGTCCATCCCACACGACACGGAAACATTGTCTGCGATGGTGCGAGCGCCTGCTGACGATTTGCCTAACGTAAACGTATGCGAAGTCGTAGCCTATCCCACACGCCACACTTTGATGCTACGTTTGTGGTCAAGCACACATACGAGACGATGGCATAGATATATTCGTGTGCGATACTTTTTCGGATCGCACACGCGAAACGTATGTCAACCGTCTCTTGATCGTCCTACATTACACACGCACGCAGGTTCGTAACCGTTTGTGCTATTAACGGCAAGCGCACACAGTTACGTCATGCAAACGCGTATGTGACAGTGCGTGCATCCCACACACGCAAAATATGCGACCGTGTGTTGTAAAACTGATAATCACACACACTATTATTCAAACAATCGTGTGTGACATATGACACCATCGCACACGGTTTAATCGTTCTAGCTGTGTGCGCTGTAATTTAGTACCTAATAGCTTATTTTCATTAATTTATTATTAGATTTGGAAATTTCAAATTTTTAATTATGAAATGTGGATTTCACATCCATCAATACATACCCTGATTACAATGGTTCAACAGCCAATGCATAAATCAAAAGCTCAGTACATGTTCCATGGTTACATAGTTCGGTAGAAGATTAAATATGATGAACCACAATATATAGTACTAGAGGCGGTAAAGATGAAGAGAGAATTGTAAATGCTTTTGGCTGTCGATGGTGTTGAAGAAGCGGAATACCCATAATGTGCCCTCCTCCATGCGAAAGGTGCGCACAACTTTTGTCCAACCCCTTGTGATGATTGCCCGTCCATCCTTCACCGCCTTTAAGAAGACTTCTAGACCGTTATCATGGTAGCATGAATTATATACTATAACCTTCGTTGCCTCCACATCGGCCAGGTAGTTTGCTAGGTAATCTTGAGTAAATTCCTTTGGAAACCACTGAAAAGAGACAACTTTCAGGTATTCATGTCTAATAGAGTAACTTGTTCTAGGCAGGAAAAGAAGGCAACAGATTACTTACCATCCTAAAGCTCACTGATGTCTTGGATAAAGTATAAATAAAGAGTTTAATTCCAATCAGATGTCTCTTCTGCCTAACAATTTTTCTTAGTTTCCTCACTTGATGCTTGTTCATGGTTATCTCATTGCCCCATATGCAAAGGGGGTCGAAGCGTGAATCAGTACCGCTGATATATGTACCTACAAGCAACAAATCAATGTTAGAACACAAGCTGCAATTGCACAGATGATGTAAAATATTATAAGAAAATGGGAGGTGACTAACCTCGATGGTAAACAACAGCATCGCGCATCGTAGCCCTACATAAGCACATAGAAAGGCGTGTTAAATGCAACAGGGTTAACATCCACCAAAAATAGCAAATGTTAACTAGACGACAATATCTCCAGTGATATTTTCATTGCGAGGAGTAGCGCGGTAACAAAGGGACAGGTATTGGTGAAATTAAACTGGATGTGTTAACTTTAGAGTTCAGACAACCTTACATAGTCATTAAAACTTGTACCAGTGAAATAGAAATTGACACATTTAAACATCACGAGCCAGTTCATACTTGGTAAATCCCGAGGGGTAGTTGCTGGGGTACTTCAACTCGGCCAGAGCCCACACAAAGTCGGTGGCTAGGTGTTCCTGCTGGTCGCAGCGTGGATCAGTACTGCTAACATATGTACCTACAAGCAACAAGTAAATGTTAGAAGCTAAACTGCAACTGAACAAATGATGTAAAGTACTATATGATATTGGGATGTGACTAACCTCGATGGTAAACAACATCGTCGTGCATTATGGAACTGCGTAGGTACAAGGAAAGGCATGTCAACTACAACAGGGTTAACATGCACCAAAAATATATAATGGTAATTGAAGGACATCATCTCCAGTGATATCTTCTTTGCGAAGAGTAGCACGGTACCGATGGACAGTGTAAATAATGGATATAACTGTTCACTACAGCAGGCTTAACAGCAACCTAGCATATGCATTGTAAGTTTGTAACTGGTATTGGTAAAATTGAACTGGACAGTTCATACTTGAACAACACACTGCGCATAACTGAAATGAACAACGAAAACCTAACATGGCAATCTAAACGTGTACTGTTGAAACTGAAATTGACACGGTTAAACATTGCTATACTGGTATTCGTAAAAATGAACTGGAAAGTTCATACTTTGTAGGTCCCGGGGGGTAGTTGCTTGGGGATTTCATCAAGGCCAGAGCCCGCACCACGTTGGCGGCGTCGGCGGCGAGGTGTTCCTCTGGGTCGGCACGCATAGCGTTCACCGCGTCATCGACCGCCATGACCAGCTCCTCGACCTCCGCGTGACATGCGGTTGGGCTTACGCGGGGATGCTCGGCGATAGGGGGTGGGGATGTGGAGGCATGAGGGTGGTTCGCATGCTCCATCTGAGCTATCGAGCCGGGGCGGAGATGGAGATCGGAGGTTACCTCACTAGATCGATGAGCGAGACTGGTGCAGAACGTAGATTTGGTTGCGGCGGCGGCGGTGGCAGTTTGGGCTGCAGTTAGAGCGGGGGGAGAGGGGGGGGGGCGGTGGGGATATAGGGGGGAAATGATATGGGGTGGGAGGAATAACTACTGAAATCGCGCGCCTATTGAAAATTTGGCGGCGAAACTCGAACCTTACGGGGGGAACACGCAACGCAGACGAAGCGCATCAAATACCCGTGTGCGATAAAAGAGAAAATTGGTGATCCCGCGTCGGAAAACATTCAAGTCTTCTCTCTCTCGTGCCATCGGGCGCTTTGCAAACGGTTTGTTGTAAGAAAATGTTTGCCATTAAAGATGTATTAAAAACATAAAAGGCCTAGAAAATACACAAAAAAGGACTAAATACGATAAACGAGCCTGAAAATTGTGAAATTTGGACATGGTGCATTCTAGTGGGTATGTTGATCGTAGAAAATAAATCAAGTTGAAAGGACCAAGAAAATATGGGTTCCCCTTGAAAACATGGCGATTTTCGCTCCCGAAACCATGAAACTCCATAGGTGATGATCCGGTTTATGAAGAGTGTCTATCACAACATTATCCATACCTGCTCCATTTTTTACCGAATCATATTGTGGTCATGCCCGGGCACCACACGAGATAACATGTTCTTCAAGCATGTTTTCCATTTTTCTAGAGATGCAAAATAAATAAATGACACATCTCTGGTTGCCTCTTCCCACACATATCCTTTAAAATTGTATTAGTTTCCTACAAAATACATGAAAACTTATCCAACGACACAATTACGAATTTTCGAGTCCTTTTTGAACGCATTTTCATGTACAGAACGTTCTAACCTGAATTATAAGCACAAATGACCTAGAAAGTACACAAAAGGGACCAAATACGATGAACGAGCATGAATATTGTGAAATTTGGACATGGTGCATTCTAGTGGGCATGTTGATCGTATAAAATAAATCTAGTTGAATGGACCAAGGAAAAATATGGGTTCCCCTTGAAAACATGGCGATTTTTGCTCCCGGACCATGAAACTCCATAGGTGATGGTCCGGTTTATGAAGAGTGTCTATCACGACATTATCCATTCCTCCTCAAAATTTTACCGAATCGTATTGAGGTCATGCCCGGGCACCACAGGAGATAACATGTTCTTCAAGCATGTTTTCCATTTTTCTAGAGTTACAAAATAAATAAATGACACATCTATGGTTGCCTCTTCCCACACATATATATCCTTTAAAACTGTATTAATTTCCTATTAAATACATGAAAACTTATTCAACAACATAATTATGAATTTTCTAGTCCTTTTTGAATGCCTTTTCATGTGCAAAACGTTCTAACCTGAATTATAAGCACAAAGGACCTAGAAAGTACACAAAAGGGACCAAATACGATAAACGAGCATGAACATTGTGAAATTTGGACATGCTGCATTCTAGTGGGCATGTTGATTGTGTAAAATAAATCTAGTTCAAAGGACCAAGGAAAAATATGGGTTCCCCTTGAAAACATGGCGATTTTCGCTCCCGAACCATGAAACTCCATAGGTGATGGTCCGGTTGAAGAGTGTCTATCATGACATTATCCATACCTCCTCAATTTTTTACCGAATCATATTGAGGTCATCATGCCCGGGCACCACACGAGATAACATGTTCTTCAGGCATGTTTTCCATTTTTCTAGAGTTACAAAATAAATAAACGACATATCTTTGGTTTCCTCTTCCCACACATATCCTTTAAAATTGTATTAGTTTCCTATAAAATACATGAAAACTTATTCAACGACACAATTACGAATTTTTGAGTCCTTTTTGAACGCATTTTCATGTATAGAACGTTCTAACCTGAATTATAAGCACACATGAGCTACAAAGTACATAAAATGGGACCAAATACGATAAACGGGCCTGAAAATTGTGAAATTTGGACATGGTGCATTCTAGTGCGTATGTTGATCGTATAAAATAAATCTAGTTGAAAGGACCAAGGAAAAAGTATGGGTTCCCCTTGAAAACATGGCAATTTTCGCTCCCCGAACCATGAAACTCCATAGGTGATGGTCCGGTTTATGAAGAGTGTCTAGCACGACATTATCCATACCTCCTCAAATTTTACCGAATCATATTGAGGTCATGCCCGGGAACCACACGAGATAACATGTGCTTCAGGCATGTTTTCCATTTTTTCTATAGTTCCAAAAAAAAATTTAAACGACACATCTCTGGTTGCCTCTCCCCACACATATCCTCTAAAATTGTATTAGTTTCCTATAAAATACATGAAAACTTATCCAACGACACAATTATATTTTTTCGAGTCCTTTTTGAACGCCTTTTCATGTACACAACGTTCTAACCTGAATTATAAACACAAATGACCTAGAGAGTACACAAAAGGGACCAAATACGATAAATGAGCGTGGAAATTGTGAAATCTGGACATAGTGCATTCTAGTGGGTATGTTGATCGTATAATATAAATCTAGTTGTAAGGACCAAGGAAATATGGGTTCCCCTTGAAAACATGGTGATTTCGCTCCCCGAACCATGAAACTCCATAGGTGATGGTCCGGTTTATGAAGAGTCTATCACGACATTATCCATACCTCCTCAATTTTCTATCGAATCATATTGAGGTCATGCCTGGGCACCACACGAGATAACATGTTTTGAACACCTTTTTCATGTATAAAACGTTCGAACTTGAATTATAAGTAGTAAATGCCTAGAAAAGTACACAAAAAAGACTAAATATGGTAAACGAGCCTGAAAGAATGTGAATTTTGGACACGTTGAATTGCAGTGGGTATGTTGATAGTAGAAAAATAATAATGGATAAACGACCAAGGAAATATGGGTTTCCCTTGAAACTTTGAGATTTGTTTGGGCAAACAGTTACTTTGCGGTGCCGTGTGCGTTCACCCCATTCCGCGGTGTGTTCTAATTGGCCAGAACACCAGCCACACGGATCATGCATGTGCACCCTAGGATGCACCGCGATCGAACGCAATCCAAACTTCTCCTGTCACACCCGTGTACTGTAGTTGTGATTTTAGTTCGTACATGCACTAGATTCTTTAATGGCAGTAATCACACATGGTTCATGTTTATGAACCGTTTCCTACGAGGACCCTCTACCGCGAGTCCCCGACCCTCTTCCCCTTATTACTCATTTGCATTGTTGTATACTTGCTCATTCTCGACCTCGGCCCGACCAAATCATCGTGCTCGACGAGCGCCTGTCGCAGCCGGCTGCCGCCGACGAACGCAATCGTAGTGTCCACAGTGCAAGCACAAATCAGGCATTAGCAATTCAATCGAGCATTTACATGCTCAAATTGGTACAATGCATAGTTGGCGGAGTAATTTACAAAACATTAGCTCGCTATTAATTTTACATCAATATAATACATATGAACTACGCGCGCAAAAAAGTGCTACTGCTCCTAACGCCGACCCAGCACGCACAGCTGCCATCGTCCATCGATATCGTGTCGTTCCTTGGCTTAGGAGGACAGGAGGTCGCCAAGTCGATGACCTACACCTTGATCGACCGAGGAAGGGTCAGCCTCGACGGCGGCGGCCGACGAGACCCTGACCATCGCCAATTCTGCAGCAACGGCCGCTTGTCCTCCCCCGGTGTCCGGAGCTGCGTCCTCCTCCATCTGGGACATAAGCCTGCGCCTCGTGCGGCGGCCACTGACACAGTTGTCCGTGCGACGTCGCGGTTCCTGCTCCCCCGCCCGCACCATCCGGCGCATTCTGCGCCGAGCCCGCAATATCGCCCACTGGCGATCGCTAGCTGCTTTCAAGACGACCGTGGCTAACTTCTTGGCTTGCTCATGTCGTGATTCCTGCCTCCTCTGGCTATCGTCGGGAGAGGTAGCGGTATGGCCGTCGATCCTCAAGCCGACCATCGCGCACGCAGCCTCGATTCCGCCGTCGCCCAACTCCATCCTGTCGTCGGCCATTGGGGGTTTGATGGTGTGTGTGGCAACTAGCCAGGGGATCATTGACTCGCCGCCGCCGACCATCATTGTGGTTATTTATAGCTAGATGCTGCCAAGGGGGTTGGGGATTTTATAATTTACCACTGTGGCTGGCGCGTGCGCTTGCGCGGGAAGCATTTTCACAGTTCTTGAGTTCTTTTCCATGCACACATAATCGCACATGGAACACATATAGCAACTGTATGCAATCGTGTATAGGGTCATAAATTAATATCACCACTCTTCGCTCTCCATCGTCTCTTTCCCCTCTCGCACCCCCAAATCTATCTCTTCTTCTCCCCACTGTCCTCGCCTCCACAAAATCCTCAACATTAGACATGTCATCCGCGCGAAGGACCCCGCTGCGGAGGAGCGCGCGGTCGAGGCAAGTACGCACTGCTGAGACCCCGCTGCGGAGGAGCGCGCGGTTGAGGTAGGTACGCGCTGCTGAGGGTCCGGAGGCCTTGGCGGCGGTACGCGCTGCTGAGGGTCCGGAGGCCTTGGCGGATAAAGAGGAAGAGCTGGATGTTCTATCAGATCGGTTGCTGGCAAGCGCGGTTCTGTACGCGGAACGCACGGCTGTGGCCTTCGGAAGAGCATCATGGGCCGACCAGTCCGCCGTTACCTTGCCGCCTCGCGTGGATTTGGCCTCGGTAAGGGCAGTATCCTCCTTACTGCAGTCTCCTACCGCTGTAGCACAGTGCACAACTCTTGACTATGTTGTTTACGACCGCTTTGAATATCTCCGTCGTAAGAGGGCCGTACGCATGCAGTTCGCCGTGGACGGGATTTTCCATGATACCGGAGCTACCGTGATGGGGTATGAGCAGAGGAAAGTCCGGGCCTATGAAGCGTTCAAGAACATGGTCAATGCCAACCCGAAAGCGGATCCCACTTCCATAGAGGGGATGTTGCATGAGTGCAGAAGATATTTCTACTAAGGCGAACCAACAGGCCAGCCCCGCAACAACGACGACGAGTAGCTGTTTCCATTTTGCTGTTTTCTGAACCTTGCTGATATGTAATGTCGCTATTATGTTCTTTAGTCGATTATGTAGGAGTGCGAACGATAATTTGTGCTATCACTTTTTGAATCAGGTGCTTATTACCACAAATCGTCTGTGTTATTATCTGTCTGTGTTATTTTCTGTCTTTCCACACAATTTAGATTACTGACCTGTTTGCGAGGCATCACACACATCTTGTTACGCCCAAGTGTTATTTTGGCTTGCACATTTCATCAGAGCGCACGGTATGCCGTCTGCCGCACACATCTTGGTCTGTGCAACCGTTTGTGTAGGCAGCATAGATGTTGTGCAGATAGAGCAAATCACAGTACACACGGACAAAACTACGAAACCCGTCGGTGATGATTTCATCAATCGCTGACAGTTGTATACCAGCAAACGTTTCCCCACAACACACACAGGTCCTACGCACCAATCGTCTGTGTTATATCTGGTGTTTGCACACGATTCTCATTACTCACCTGTTTGCTGTATATCGCACACATCTTGTTATGCCGAATCGTTTGTGTTCTGCTGTATCAGCGCACATAGTTTATCCGAGTGAACTGTATGCCGTACTTCGCACACATCTTGTTATACTGAATCGTTTGTGTTCTGCTATATTATCGAACACAGTTTGTAGTGATGAATTGTGTGCCCACTATCGCACACATCTGGATCTGTGTAACCGTTTCTGTTATCTTATCTAATCACAAACGGTCCATAAGAACAAACTGTTTGCCGTAGATCGCACACGCAACGACTTTCTGAATCGTATTTGATGGATGCGCCTTCGCACACAGTTCGTGCCATTAGCGATGGAGGTTGAACTATAATGGTTGTGATTCATGCATCGCACATAGTTTCGTCGAAGTGTCTCTGATTGCAGTGTCGCGTTAGCAGCATCCTGCAGTAGTGTAAGTAAGATATACCAATAGTGTTGAATACGAAAGAGGGGATGCCTTCCGGGGCATCCCCAAGCTTAGACACTTGAGTCTTCCTTGGATATTACCTTGGGGTTCCTTGGGAATCCCCAAGCTTAGGGTCTTACCACTCCTTATTCTCCTCATATTGCTATCTCACCCAAAACTTGAAAACTTCAATCACACAAAACTTAACGGAACTTCATGAGATGGGTTAATGTAATAAAGATAGATCATTCACTTAGGTACTGTCAAGAAAAGATTCATAATTGTTCTCAAATAATACCTACTGTATTATATCATTCCCATAATTTATATCACTAAATATAAGCTATGGAAACACTATAAAAAGTAAACTATGCATGCAAAACAGAATCTGTCAAAAATAGAAAAGACTGTGAAGATCTGAATGAAATCCATATTTACCTACCATTAAAAATTCTGAAAAATTAGGAAAACGCAGAGAATTTGCACATAAAGACTATGCAAAAATTCTAGAATTTTTTGACTTTCCAGTAAAATCAGATAAATTCTGCACTGGACGTAAAAGTTTCTTTTTTGCACAGAATCAAACTAACAAGTATCCACACTATCCCAAAGGCTTTACTTGGTACTTTATTGAAATAAAAGACACAAAACATGATTACTACAGTAGCTTAATCATGTGAACACACAAAAACTAATAGTATAAATATTGGGTTGTGTCCCAACAAGCGCTTTTCTTTAAAGCCTTTTAGCTAGGCATGATGATTTCAATGATGCTCACATAGGAATAGTATTAGTAACATGCAAAAGAGCATCATGGATCACATGACAAGCACATTTAAGTCTAACACACTTCTTATGCATAGGGATTTTGCAAGCAAACAATTCATGGGAGCAAGAATCAACTTGCATAGGAAGGCAAAACAAGCATAACTTCAAAACTTTGAACACATAGGGAGGAAACTTGATATTATTGCAATTCCTATAAGCATATGTTCCTCCCTCATAATAATTTTCAGTAGCATCATGAAGGAACTTCTCAATATAACTATCACATAAAGCATTCTTTTCATGATCTACAAGCATAGAAAATTTATTACTCTCCACATAAGCATATTTCTTCTCATTCATAATAGTGGGAGCAAACTCGACAAAATAACTATCATGAGATACTTGATTGACATAACCAAATTGAATATTAAAATCATAATGACAAGTTTCATGGTTATCATTACTCTTTATAGCATACATGTCATCACCATAATCATCATAAATAGGAGGCATACAATCATCAAAATAAATTTGCTCATCAAAACTTGAGGGACAAAAAATATCATCTTCATCAAGCATAGCATCCCCAAGCTTGTGGCTTTGCATATCATTAGCATCATGGATATTCATAGAATTAATACTAGCAACATTGCAATCATGCTCAACATTCAAGGAATTCTCATTAAGTATTTTCATAATTTCTTCCTCTACCAATTGAGCACAATTTTCTGAATCCTTATTTTCACGAAAGATATTATAAAGACGAAACAAATGAGGCAACCTAAACTCAATTATTTTGTACTTTTATTTTATAATACAAACTAGTGATAAACAAGAAACTAAAAGATTTAATTGGAAGATCTAAATATATACCTTCAAGCACTCACCTCCCCGGCAACGACACTAGAAAATAGCTTGATGTCTACTACACAACTTTATTCTTGTAGACTCGTGTTGGGCCTCCAAGCGCAGAGCTTTGTAGGACAGTAGCAATTTTCCCTCAAGTGGATGACCTAAGGTTTATCAATCCGTGGGAGGTGTAGGATGAAGATGGTCTCTCTCAAGCAACCCAGCAATCAAATACAAGAATGCTCTTGTGTCCCCAACACACCCAATACAATGGCAAATTGTATAGGTGCACTAGTTCAGCGAAGAGACGGTGATACAAGTGCAATATGGATGGTAGATATAGGTTTTTGTAATCTGAAAGTATAAAAACAGCAAGGTAACAAATAGTAAACAGCGAGCAAAACGCTATATAAATGCTTGGAAATAAGGCCTAGGGTTCATACTTTCACTACTGCAATCTCTCAACAATGCTAACATAATAGGATCATATGATCATCCCTCAACGTGCAACAAAGAATCACCCCAAAGTTCCTATCTAGCGGAGAACATAAGATGAAATTCTTGTAGGTAGTAGAACCACCTCAAAGTTATCCCTTACGATCAATCTATTGGGCTATTCCTATAGGTGTCACAAACAGCCCTAGAGTTCGTACAGAAATAACACCTATGATACATATCAATCAACCCTAATGTCACCTAGATACTCCAATGTCACCACAAGTATCCGTGGGTTAATTATTCAACATGCATCAAACAATTTCAGATTCATCATATTCAATCCAACACAAAGAACTTCAAAGAGTACCCCAAGATTTCTATCGGAGAAGGTAGGACTAGAACGTGCAATCAACCCCTATGCATAGATCCCCAAGGTGACCGGAATTCGCAAGTTGATGACATAACATATATCAAGTGGATCAATAGAATACCCCATTGTCACTACGGGTATCCGCATGCAAGACATACATCAAGTGTTCTCAAATCCAAAATATTCAATCCGACACAACAAAATCTCAAAGGGAAAGATTCAATTCATCACAACAAGATAGCAAGGGAGGAACACCATATGATCCAACTATATTAGGAAAGCCCGTGATACATCAAGATCGTGCCATCTCAAGAACACGAGAGAGAGAGATTGAACACATAGCTACTGGTACATACCCTCAGTCCCGAGGGTGAACTACTCCCTCCTCGTCATGGCCTCTGCCGAGATGATGAAGATGGCCACCGGTGATGGTTTCCCCTCTTTGGCAGAGTACTGGAAAGGCTCCAGATGGATTTTTCTTCAATACAGAGAGTTACGGCGGCGGAGCGGAAGTTCTAGGTTAACTTCTGGAGGTTTTGGTATTTATAGGATTTTTCATCGTTGGAATCACGCAAAATGGAATTACGTGGGGACCACGACCGAACAGGGCGTCACCAGGGGCTGGGCCATGCCCTGTTGGGTCGTGCCTCCCTGGCAGCCCTCCTCTGGTGTTTCTTCGCTCCAATGTTGCTCATATGTTCCAGAAAAAATCACCAAAATTTTTCGGACGATTCCGAGAACTTTTGTTTTCTGCACAAAAAACGACACCACGGTAATTCTGCTGAAAACAGCGTCAGCCCAGGTTAGTTCTAATTAAATCATAAAAGGTGCATCAAAACCATATAAAAGTATTGTAAACATAGGCAAATATGGCATGAATACTTCATAAATTATCGATACGTTGGAGACGTATCAGCCACTGAGGCATAATCGACCCGAGTGCCATGGGAGTAGCAGAACTCACAGAACTCTTCGGAGTCGAAGTTCTTGCCATTGTCAGTGATGATGTTGTGGGGCACTCCGAACCTGAAGATTATATCCTTAATGAACTTGATCGTAATAGCTGAGTCAAGATTCTTGATAGGTTTAGCCTCTATCCATTTAGTGAACCTGTCCACCACCACAAACAGGTGAGTGAATCCACTGGATCCAGTCCTTAAGGGATGACCATGTCCAACCCCCAGACCACGAATGGCCAAGTGAGGGGGATGGTCTTCAGAGCTTACGCCGGTTCGTGCGACTCGTTTGCGTTAAACTGGCAACTGATGCACTGGTCCACAATGTCTCTTGTTGCTTCATTGGCTCAGGGCCAATAGAAGCCTGCCCGAAACGCCTTAGCGACCAGGGTCTGAGAGGATGCACGGTGCCTGCAGGTTCCTGAGTGGATTTCTTGCAGGATCGGTTGTCCTTCTTCGGGTTATATGCAGTGTTGAGTGACTTCTGAGGTACTCTTCTTGTAAAGCTGATCTCCCATGACCGTGTATGCCTTAGACCGACAGATAATCTGTCGGGCTTCACCTTTGTCTTCAGGGAGCTCCTGCCTGAGTAGGTATGCTATGTAAGGTTCAACCCATTCGGGGATTATCACCAGTACCTCGTGTACTAGATCGATCACATCTAGGACCTCGACCTCAGTCGGATTGGTAGGGCCGACTGGTTGCGGGGGTTCCTCTATAGAAGGATCTTCCTTGATCGTAGGGTGATACTTGTGATCTACGTTGGGTTTTCTATGAAGAGGAACGGGTAATTGCAGCACAAAATGGGTAAGTATTTCCCTCAGTTATGAAACCAAGGTTTATCAAAGCAATAGGAATATCAATCCTTAACTGTCTTCAGCGGCTGCACACAAATGAACAAAAACCTTGCGCCCAACGCGGGCAAGAGGGTTGTCAATCCCCTTGATCTCGTTATTTGCAAGCAAATGAGTTGTGTAGATAATTGTTGATAAATATAAATTGCAAAATAAATAAAAAGTAAATAAAGGCAGCGAGGTAATAATAGCGTTTGTAAATATATAAGTGAATAGACCCGGGGGCCATAGTTTTCCCTAGCGGCATCTCTCATGTAGGCAACATACGGTGGGTAAACAAATTACTGTTGGACAATTGATAGAAAAGCGGATAGTTATGCGATGTTCACGACAATGATCATGTATATATAGGCATCACGTCCATAAGCAAATAGGCCGACTCCTTCCTGCACCTATTACTCCACTCATCGACCGCTATCCAGCATGCATCTAGAGTATTAAGTAAAACAGAGTAATGCTTGGAGAACGATGACATGATGTAAACAAAGTAAACTCAAACAATATGAATGAACCCCATCGTTTTATCCTTAGTAGCAACAACACAAAGACGCATCTTGTCCCCTACTTTGTCACTGGGATATAGAAACTCGCCAGGTTGAACCTACCACAACGCACTACTCCCACCGATGAAATATCAATCTACTTGGCCATAGCATATCAATAGATCGGAGAGCATTATGAAGCTATAATGATGATGCACTTAAGAGATAATATAATTCAGAGGCATCTCAAATACTTTTCATGAATAATCTGAAGATAAACCCACAATTCATCGGATCCCAACAAACACACCGCACAATAGGATTACATCAGATAGATCAAAGCGAAGATGCGATGATCATTGTATTGAAGATCATAAGAGAGAGAGATTGCCATGTATGTACTAGCTATGGACCCGTAGGTCTGTGGTGAACTACTCACACATCATCATGAGGGCAACAAGGTTGATGAAGAGACCCTCTGTGATCGATCCCCCCTCTGGCAGGGTGCCGGAACGGAGCTCCAGATGGTCTCGCGACGGAACAGAGACTTGCGGCGGCGGAAAAAGAGTTTCGGGACTGCCTCTAGGGTTTTTAGGATGTTAGAGAATTTATAGGCCGAAGAGGGATGTCGGTAGGCGCCCGAGGGGGCCACCACATATCAGGGCGCGCCCCCCAGGGCACGCCCTGATGTGTGATGGGGCCCTCATGCACCTCCTGGCTTCCTTCCGAAGCTTCTAGGTCTTCAGATAGTCCAGAAAAAATCATGAAAAAGTTTCGTGGCAATTGGACTCCGTTTGGTACAGTAAACCTGAAAAGGCAAAAACACGCAGAAAACAGCAACTGGCACTGGGCACTAGGTCAATAGGTTAGTGCTCAAAAATATTATAAATTGGTAAATAAAGACCCAAAATGTATCCTAGAATGATAATATATCAGCATGGAACAATAAAAAATTATAGATACGTTGGAGACGTATCAAGCATCCCCAAGCTTAATTCCTGCTCGTCCTCAAGTAGGTAAATGATAAAAACAGAATTTTTGATGTGACATGCTATCCACTATGTAATCTTGTGCATGTATGCTTATTGAGAAAAGACGAATCAACAAATATTAACATAGCAATAATTGAAATGTAAGAAACAGAATTGTTAATTCTTAAAAGTATACGATCCTTAAGAAATGTTTACCCCCCCATTCATCTTGTTATATTAGCAAGGCATGGCTCCATCTTCACCACATTAATACAAATATTAAGCACCACGGTGTCCAAGTCAGGAAATTGGTTCGTACTTTTTCAATATGCATCAAATTTTTATTCTTCACGCAATATATGAGCGTGAGCCATTGGACATAGCATTTGAGTGGAATAGAGTATGGTGGTAGATATCAAAGGGGTAGGAAGTGGGGAAGATAGTCTCACATCAACTAGGCGTACCAACGGGCTATGGAGATGCCCATCGATAGATGTCAATGCAAGGAGTAGGGATTGCCATGCAAATGATGCACAAGAGCTATAAGTGTATGAAAGCTCAAATGAAGCTAAGTGGGGGTGTGCATCCAACTTTCTTGCTCATGAAGACCTCGGGCATTTGAGGAAGCCCGTCATAGGAATATACAAGCCAAGTTTGTAATAATGAATAGGTAATTCCCACTAGCATATGAAAGTGATATATCATGAGACTCTCTACATGAGGAACATGGTGCCACTTTGAGGCACACGTGTGGTAAAGGATAGTAGCAAAGTCCCTTCTCTCATTTTCTCTCATTTTTTTGAATGGATGGTGGGTTCATTTGGCCTCCCCCATCTTTATTTTTGTTCGGAGTCTCATATAGACTTATGGGAGAATCATCGTCTCCATCATTCTTTCATCACTGGGACAATGCTCTAATAATGATGATCATCACACTTTTATTTACTTGCAACTCAACATGGAGAACTGATGTGAAGATATGACTATGTATGAATGCCTCTGGCAGTGCACTAGGATGTGCAATGATCTAGCGTGACATGTATCAAAAACATTATGAACGGTGGCTTTGCCACAAATACTATGTCAGCTCTATATGATCATGCAAAGCAATATGATGATGAACGAACTAGTCATGTGAAGTGACGATGGAATTTGGATGGCAATATATCTCAGAATGGCTATGAAAATGCCATGATAGGTAGGTATGGTGGCTGTTTTGAGGAAGATATAATAAGGCTTATGTGCAATAGAGCGTATCATGTCACGGGGTTTCAATGCACCGGCGAAAGTTGCACCGATCCTCGAAGTGAGAACGGGATCTGCACGGTACCGAAGAGGCTAGCAAATTATGAAAAGGAGAGATTGTGTATGTCCATTGTTTCACATTAGTCATAAAGAACTCATATACTTATTGCAAAGTTTTATTAGTTTATCATAGATCAAAGTACTAATCGCATGCCCCGAGGGAACAGGTTGGTAGGAGTTAACCATCGCGCGCTTCCGACCCGAAACAACACTAGGATTTCAACGAGGAATAGAAATGCTCACACATCATCACCATGCCTCTTTAATTTTTAGATGAACAAAAAGTTTAACCTTTCTTAATATCGACACTTCTACGGTTTAACAATTATGAACTCACACCTATTTCATATCACTACATCAATATCATTGACCCACAGTTTCTCTATATGTGCTACATGATGGTTTTGATTATCATTCATTAAATACCTAATATTCTTGGACTAGACTTTATGACCCATGCAAATTACCATCACTATTTATTAACTCTCAAACAAATATAAGTGAAGAACGAGAGTGAAATTATTTCTTTAAAATCTACACGCCACCGTGCTCAAAAAGATATAAGTGAAGTACTAGAGCAACTGCTATGCTCAAAAGATATAAGTGAAGCACATAGAGTATTCTAACAAATTATGATGAAGGTGTGTCTCTCTTAAATAGGTGTGTCCAGCAAACAATGATTGTGGCAAACTGAAAGTAAAAGCAAACAAAACCAAACAACGCTCCAAGCAAAACTCATATCATGTGACGAATAAAAATATAGCTCCAAGTGACATACCGATGGATTTGAGATGAAAGAGGGGATGCCTTCTGGGGCATCCCCAAGATTAGATGCTTGAGTCTCCTTTAAAATATTACCTTGGGGTGCCTTGGGCATCCCCAAGCTTAGGCTCTTGCTACTCCTTATTCCTTTGTCCATCAAGATAACACCCAAAACTTAAAAACTTCAATCACACAAAACTCAACAAAACCTCGTGAGATCCGTTAGTATAAGAAACATATTGCATACTCTAAGTACTGTTGTAAATTGATTAAAATTTCATAAATTCATAATAGGTACTGTATTCTAACTTCTCCATGGCTTATACCCCCCGATACAATCCATAGCATAATCAAAACAAGCAACTATGCAAGCAAAAACAGAATCTGTCTAAAACAGAATAGTCTGTAGAAATCTGTAGAGAGCCTATACTTATGTAACTCTAAAAATTATGAAAACTTTGTACAACCTCGAAAATTTGTATATCAACACTGTGTAAAAATTTCAGATCATTATCACCCTCCAGAAAAAAAATGAAAATTACCGTACTGGAGTCAAAAGTTTCTGTTTTGTTTCAGCATCGATTCTACTCAAATTGTGAGTCATCCCAAAGGATTTACTTGGAAAAAACACTAATTTAAACACAAAAACATAATCATTACAGAGTAAATAATCATGCTGTCAAAAATAAACAGAAAATTTAAAGCAAAAATTTAAGATAACTATTGGGTTGCCTCCCAACAAGCGCTATTGTTTTATGCCCGTAGCTAGGCATAATGCATAGTTTCAAGTATTGTCATTTTTGACACTCCACCCATAAGTAGCTATCATTATTGATTCATAAGGTGGTTTAATGCTCTTTCTAGGGAAGTGTTCCATCCCTTTATTTAATGGGAATTGGAACCTTATGTTTCCCTCTTTCATGTCAATGATTACACCTATAGTTCGTAAGAATGGTCTTCCAAGTATAATGGGACAAGAAGGATTGCAATAAATATCAAGCACAATGAAATCTACAGGCACATAATTTTATTTGCAATAATAAGCACATCATTAATTCTACCCAAAGGTTTCTTGATAGTAGAATCCGCAAGATGCAAGTTGAGGGAAGAATCTTCAATATTAGTGAGACCAAGCACATCACAAAGGGTTTTAGGAATAGTTGAAACACTAGCATCAAGGTCACACAAAGAATTGCATTCATATTTATTGATCTTTATTTTGATAGTAGGTTCCCACTCATCATGCAATTTTCTAGGAATAGAAACTTCAAGCTCAAGTTTCTCATCATATGCTCTTATCATAGCTTCTACTATATGTTCGGTCAAAGCTTTGTTTTGTTCATAAGCATTGGGTGAGCTAATAACGGATTGTAACAAGGAAATACATTCTACTAAAGAGCAATTATCATAATTAAAGTCCTTGTAATCCAACATAGTGGGCACATCACTAGTTAAAGTTTTGACCTCTCCAAACCCACATTTTTCAGTTTTAGCATCAAAATCATCACCCTCCAAGCAAACGGGATGCTTCTCTACTAAAGTTGACTCATATCCAGTCCATTTATCATTTATATCCAGACAGGTAAATAAAGATTCAATAGGAGAAACACCAATCATTTTAAGATCTTCATCATGATTCCGGTAAAAACCGGGTGGAAGAGCTTTTTCTAAGAATTCCCGCTTAGCTCTCAACTTAGCGGTCCTCTCCTTACTTTCATTGATATATATTTGGATAGATTTAATAGCATCATTACAATCATGCTTGGGTGGAAAAGTTTTATTTTTAAGAGTTTCCACATCAAGAGCAATTCTATCCATGTTTTTAGCCAAAGTGTCAACTACATGCAATTTTTCTTCTACCATAGTGTTGAAAATCTTTTGAGAATTAATAAATTCTTTAATTGTGTTCTCAATATCAGAGGGAATACTATTAGAATTTGTAGAAGAATTGCCATAATAATTTCCATAGTTGTTAGAGGAATTACCAGGATACGGTCTAGAATTGAAATTTCCTCTATAAGCATTGTTGTTGAAATTATTTCGCGAGACAAAGTTCACATCAATAGCATCATTATTTTGGTCAATCAAAGTAGACTAGGGAACATCATTGGGATCAACATGAGTATTTTTACTAGCGACCATATTCATAAGAGCATCCACTTTTTCACTCAAAGTAGCGATTTCTTCAACATAATTTTCCTTCTTACCAGTTGGAGCCCTTTCGGTATGCCATTGAGAATAATTTGTCAAATGTTGTCCAGTAGTTTGGTGGACTCTCCTAAGGTCACATCCATAAAGGTACCACCTGCAGCAGAATCTAGAAGATTTCTGGACACAAAGCTTAGTCCAGCATAGAAGTTTTGAATAATCATGCACATATTTAAGCCATGAGTTGGACAATTTATTATCATTAATTTCATTCTCTCCCAAGCTTGTGCAACATGCTCTTGATCTTGCTGTTTAAAATTCATTATTTGATTTCTAAGGGAGATGATCTTAGCAGGAGGAAAATACTTGGCAATAAAAGCATCTTTACACTTATCCCATGTTCCAATACTATTACGAGGTAAAGATGAAAACCAAGCCTTAGCTTTATCTCTTAGTGAAAAAGGAAATAATTTTAATTTCACAATATCATTATCCATATCCTTTTTCTTTTGCATATCACATAATTCAACAAAGGTATTAAGATGTGACACTAGATCTTCATTAGGACTTCCCGAAAATTGATCCTTCATGACAAGATTTAGCAATGCAGAATTAATATCAAAAGCGTCCGCACTAGTGGCGGGTGGTATAGGTGTACTAATAAAATCATTGTTATTAGTATTTGAGAAGTCACACAACTTAGTACTATCTTGAGACATGGTGACCGAACAAGCAAAGTAACAAGCAAGACAAGTAAACTAGCAAGCGAAGAAGTAAACTAGTAACGAGCAAAGGTAAATATTTTTGTATTTTTGATTTTTATGTGACAAGCTAAATATAACAGAACATAAAAACATAAACAAGTGAATGAAATTTTATGTGAAGTTACTTGATAGTTGATGATATTCCCCGGCAACGGCGCCAGAAATCCTTCCTGATACTTGTGATCTGCGTTGGGTTTTTCGTGAAAAGGAACAGATAATTGCAGCACAAAGTGGGTTAGTATTTCCCTCAGTTATGAAACCAAGGTTTATCGAACCAATAGGAATATTAATCCTCAACCGTCTTCAGCAGCTGCACAAGAATGAACAAACAACTTGCACCCAACACGGGCAAGAGGGTTGTCAATCCCCTTGATCTCGTTATTTGCAAGCAAATAAGTTGTGTAGATAATTGTTGATAAATATAAATTGTAAAATAAATAAAAAGTAAATAAAGGCAGCGAGGTAATAATAGCGTTTGTAAATATATAAGTGAATAGACCCGGGGGCCATAGTTTTCCCTAGCAGCATCTCTCATGTAGGCAGTATACGGTGGGTAAACAAATTACTGTTGGGCAATTGATAGAAAACCGGATAGTTATGCGATGTTCACGGCAATGATCATGTATATATAGGCTGAAGAGGGACGTCGGGAGGCGCCCGAGGGGGCCACCACATATCAGGGCGCGACCCCCTCCCCCAGGGTGCGCCCTGATGTGTGGTGGAGCCCTCGTGCACCTCCTGGCTTCCTTCCGAAGCTTCTAGGTCTTCATATAGTCCAGAAAAAATCATGAAAAAGTTTTGTGACAATTGGATTTTGTTTGTTACAGTAAACCTGAAAAGGCAAAAACACGCAGAAAACAGCAACTGGCACTGGGCACTGGGTCAATAGGTTAGTGCTCAAAAATATTATAAATTGGTAAATAAAGACCCAAAAAGTATCCTAGAATGTCTAGGAACACATCTCTCGGGACTTATCTCCGAGTGGAGCCGATTTTGGCCAGGTCGCTGGCTACCTGGTTCTTCAGTCTGGGAATGTGGTGCAGTTCTAGCCCCTCAAAATTCTTCTCCAGCTTCCTGACTGCATTACGGTATCCGGTCATCGCTGGACTCCGAATATCCCACTCCTTCATCACTTGATTGACCACGAGATCTGAGTCACCGTAAACCATCAATCGACGGATGCCGAGTGACATAGACATACGGAGCCCATATAGGAGGGCTTCGTATTCGGCCTCATTATTGTAGGAGTCGAAATGGATTTGGAGCACGTAGCTTAGTCGGTCTCCTTTGGGGGAAACAAGGACCACTCCAGCCCCCGAGCCATTCAGCATCTTGGAGCCATCAAAGAACATAGTCCAATGCTCGGAGGGGCTCGGGACGGGTTGTTGTTTCTCGGTCCATTCTTCCAAGAAGTCGACCAAGGCGTGAGACTTAATCGCCTTCTTTGCTTCGAATTTTATTTCCAGAGGTAAGAGCTCAATGGCCCATTTTGCCACTCGGCCAGTAGCGTCCCTATTGTTCAGGATCTCAGACAAGGGCGCTTCATTGATGATGGTGACCGAGTGGTGTTGGAAGTAATGAACCACCTTATTCACAGTCAAGTAAATCCCATAAACCAATTTTTGGTAGCGTGGATATCGATGCTTGGAAGGAGTCAAAACCTCTGAGATGTAGTAGATGGGTCGCTGGGCTTTGAATGCCTTGCCTTGCTCCTCGCGTTCCATAGTGAGCACAATGCTAACCACCTGGTTTGTGGCCGCAATATACAGGAGTAAGGGCTCTTTGATGCTCGTAATAGCAAGCATCGACTGGGTGGAAAGTAGAGCTTTAAGTTCCTGGAACACAGCTTGCGCTTCGTCGGTCCACTCGTACTTTTCTGACTTCTTCATGAGTCGGTAGAGAGGCAGGGCCTTCTCGCCGAGTCGTGAGATGAATCTGCTCAAGGCCTCTAGGCAGCCTGTGAGTCTTTGCACGTCATGGAGACATTCTGGTTATTTCATTCAGACTATAGCACCGATCTTGTCGGGGTTGGCATCGATTCCATGTTCGGAAACGAGGAAACCGAGTAATTTGCCCGCCGGCACCCCGAATGTGCACTTGGCTGGATTGAGCTTGATCCCAAAGCGACACAGGTTCGCAAAGGTCTCAGCGAGGTCAGTCATAAGGTCCGAACCTTTCTTGGACTTAACCCCGATGTCATCCATGTAAGCCTCTATGTTCCGACTGATATGTTTTTGCAAACATTTTTGGATCATGCGTTGGAAGGTAGCTCCAGCATTTTTTAGTCCGAATGGCATTGTGATGTAGAAGAAACACCCGAATGGGGTGATGAACATTGTTTTTATTTCGTCTGGCCCATACATTCAGATCTGATGGTACCCGGAGTATGCATCTAGAAACAATAAACGCTCACACCCAACAGTAGAATCTACTATCTGATTTATGTGGGGGAGGGGAAATGATCTTTCGGGCAGGCCCGATTGATGTTCTTAAAATCGATGCACATCCAAAGTGAATTATTCTTTTTGGGCACCATGACGATGTTGGCGAGCCACTCGGAGTGGAGAACACTTGGATGAACTCGGTAGCTAGGAGCCGAGCTATCTCCTCGCCAATCGCTTTGCGCTTCTCCATGGACGAGCGTCGCAGATACTCCTTTACAAGCTTGACCTTTGGGTCGACAAGGAGTCTATGCTCAACCAGCTCCCTGGGAACACCCGGCATATCAGAGGGCTTCCATGCAAAGATGTTCCAGTTCTCACGGAGGAACTGGATGAGATCGTCTTCCTATTTACTATCGAATGTGGTGGAGATGTTGGTCGGCGCTGCCTCTGGGTCAGTGGGATGGACGTGAACTGTCTTCATCACTCCGACCGACTGGAAAGTGGATTCCACAGTCACCTTTTTAACCTGAGCAAGTCGGCTATATCCACCGTGTTCTTGTACTTGTCTAGCTCGGCCAGAGAAATTTGCTCGTCAACAATTTGAGAACCTCTCTGTAGGCACTCCTCGGATATCTTCCGATTGCCTGTGAGGGTGATAACACCCTTCGGTCCTGGCATCTTGAGCTTAAAATACACGTAACATGGTCTGTCCATGAAACGTGTGTAGGCAGGCTTACCCAGGATGGCATGGTATGCATTGTGGAAGTCCACCACTTCAAAAGTCGGGGGCTCCTTCCGATAGTTCTTCTCACCGCCGAACACCATGTTCAACGCGATTTGACCGAGGGATCGTGCTTTCTCCCCAGGGATTACCCCGTGGAATTTCATATTGCTCTTACTCAGTCGGGATAGAGGTATGTCCATCACGATCAGCGTGTCAGCGTATATGATGTTTAATCCACTACCTCCATCCATAAGGATCTTGCACAGTCGGACCCCATTGACAGCTAGATCAACCACTAACGTTTGCCGCCCGGGGGTTGGAATGTGGTATGGGTGATCAGACTGGTCAAAAGTGATGGGCGTCTTCACCCAATCTAGGTATTTGCTGACGGCCGGGACCGCCATGTTGACCTCTCGGTTTATGACCTTCAGTCGGCCCTTGCTTTCAACATCCACGAAGATCATCATGACTTTCTGGACTTGAGGGTAGGCATCGACGTTCTTTCCCTCTTTGTCATCTTTGTCTTCATCCTTCTCCCCAGAGGGATCCTCGTGCATCTCTTGCTTGAGCAGTCGGCACTCTCGAGTGGTGTGCTTCGGAAGCACCAGATTTCCATCTTCATCTTTATTGGTGTTAATCTGGCAGGGCTGATCTAAGACATTGCCCTTGGGGTCACTCTTCTTCTTTGCGGCCCAATCCTTTTTCTGCCTCTGCTTCCCTTTGCCTTTGCCTTGCCCAGCTAGAGCCACAGCCTTGGACTTAACGGCTTGGTCAGCCTTCCACTTTTGTTTCTTATTGGATTTATTATACCCGACTGGTGGGCTTCACTAGTCCGCCCCTTACCATTCCTCAGTCAGTCTTCTTCGTCGCCGTTGGCGTACCTTTTGGCCAGCTCCATCACTCGACTCAGGGTTGGAGTTTCGGTGCGGCCGAACTTGAGGATCAGCTCTCAGTATTTCACTCCTGCTCGAAAGGTGCAAATCGCCTGGTGCTCGGTGACATTCTCCATCGAGTTGTGATGAGTGGTCCAATGCTGAATGTACTCACAGAGAGTCTCATTTCTCTTCTGCACACAGTGTTGGAGCTCGGTCAGTCCGCCCGTCCACTTATACGTGCCCTTGGATGTCTTGACAAACACTCGGGCCAAGTCTTCCCAACAGTATATGCTGCTGGCCAGGAGTTGGTTGAGCCAGACTCTGGCAGACCCTTCCAACATCAGATGCAAATGCTTCATCACAATGTAATTGTTGCCACCGCCGATCTGGACGGCCACTCGGTAGTCTTCCAACCATGTCTCTGGCTTGGATTCGCCTTTGAATTTTGACACCCCTGTCGCCAACTTGTAGTTGGAGGGGATGTCGGCTTCCCGAATGGATCTACTGAAGCACTTGAGTCCATAGGCAATGGAGCCACTCGGCCTTCCTCTGTTGGCCCGGGCTCTATCGACCAAGTTTTGGGCAAGGATGGACCTTGCATTCTGCGGGGGCTCTTGGGGGTCGTCGTAGTAGTCTCTCCGACGACGCTCACTCGGCGGACGAGTGGGACTACGCCTCCGGTCGTCATCGTATGATCGCTTGCCATCGTAGGACTGGCGTCCGTATGAGGTATCCCTTGGAGGGGGCGACCGAGTGTGACGCTGGTCGTCATGCCGCTGTGGAGGAGTGATCTGATCACGTCTCCTATCCCTGTACAGATCTCTTGACGGGGAGGGGGGGTATCGATGCCTCTTGATCGCAGTTGGGCTGTGAGCCAACTGGACCGTGTTCGCCCACACTGATTTGCTGTGGATGCGGTTGTGGAACCGAGACATCATGGATGAGCACTTGGATGTGTCGAATGCTTTCTCCCGCCGTGGAACCAGACGGTTGGATGGAGTCAGCTATCCATGTTGTTGCAGGTAGGTTTTGTAGCGGAGTGCTCGTCACTCGGTAGTTTTGCGGGTGGTCGCTCGGGAACGACGACCGGCAGTTTCGACTGGAACTAGGTTGGTCCCGAGTAGCCCGGTAGTCGAGTGAGTTCTGTAGCCGCTCCAGTCGCTCGTGCTCGGCCAAAGTGTCCTGACGCATGGCTTCTAGAGCCAACGCCTCAGGGGTCGTCCCTGTGATGGGGGTGAGCAGGGTTTGCTCATTCCGCCGCCTATGTTCCTCCCACTGCTCCCGATTGAGGGGCCGCGGGATGTACGGCTCAGCGCCGTTGTTAAGACCACCGCCCAGGTCATCGCTAGCTCATCCGAGGGAGGAACCCGAGGCATACCCGGGAGGTCCACCTCTCAGCTCGGTCCCTGCCATCAAGACTTCCGCACCGGAGTTGCTGCACTCGCACTCGGACTCGTCGGAGGAGTACTCATGTGACGAGGAGAATAAATCGAGGGTGGGCTCATTTGAACTGAGCATTGCCACCTGCTCGGCTGTGGCCTGGAGAGCCACAACATGCTTGATCCAGCGCTGGAGCCGTGAGCACCCAGAGCGCTTGCGATGGCATCTGACTGAAAGGGGAGAGGCCGAACGGTACGGGATCGACGGCTACCGGAGTAGAACTCCGAACGATGACGCGCGGAAGTGCGCTGCCTGCGGATGGAAAACACCTCCACGTCGAGCGGAGCCTCTTGGAGCCACGCCGAATCATCGGCGATGAAGCTTAGGGAGCCAAATCGGATCTCTCCGCCGATGATTGTGGTGATGAAGAAAAATTCCACTAGCGCCGTATATCGCTAGACGCGCAGCCCCATGGTGGGCGCCAACTGTTGAGGCAACAATCCTGACAATGAGTACTAGGGGTACGAACGATGGGCGAAGCCTAGCTACGGCGCAAGTGTGACACTCGGATTTTATGAGTTCGGGCCCCTCTCGGAGAGGTAACAACCCTACGTCTCGTGCCCAGAGGCTTGTGTTTTCTCGGGGGGGGGGGGGGGTAAGATTACAGTAGAGTGTTGAACCCTTGCTCAGGAGTCCGGGGGTGGCTTATATAGAGTAGGCTAGGACCCGCCGGGTGTCATTACGAGGGCAAATTAATGCCATTATGACGGCAGTTTTCGGTAATAGCGGCCTATAACTACATCAGTTACCGATAATGATAGCTATGACTGCACTTGATGTATTCACTAAGTCCTCTGGCCGTTGCAGCTCCATGTCGCCCACGTCCTGTCTCTGCCCCGAGTGCTAGAACCTGCCCGAGTGACTTAGTAGACCCGAGTGGATTCTGATATATGCATCCGAATGCATCTATGGTCCCCGGACCTCAATGATAGAGTGGGGGTCCTAGGTGGGCCTTGGATGTTAGGTCCATGACCCTACCACTAGTAGGTGACCCCATCAAGTATGTTCCGGCTTGTCCTTTTCTACGGAAAGGATTGGGCCACCTTGCTGCACCATTGCTACTATTGTTACTTGTTACTTGTTACGAATTGCCTTGCTACAAAACTATCTATTACCATTACTTTCAGTGATTGCAAAAACTTTCGTACCAAAACCACTTGTCATTTCCTTCTGCTCCTCGTTGGGTTCGACACTCTTACTTATCGAAAGCACTACGATTGATCCCATATACTTGTGGGTCATCACAACGCAACTGTCGCTAATATTGAACATACAAACCGTCACATCACCCGCACGATTTACTTCTGCACCAGTCCCGCTCTCTCTCCTTTCTCTCTCTCTCCCTCTCTCTCTCTCCCTCTCTCTCTCTCTCTCTCTCTCTCTCTCTCTCTCTTACACACACACTCTCTCACACAGACGCACACACTTCACTCTCTCCCTACCCACGCCGACACTTACGTCAGCCTTGCTGACCCACTTCTCTAACGCAACCACGCACTACCGATACCTCAGCCCGCCAACCCCACACCCCTGTCCGACCGCCTTCTCTGCCAACGCCGCCCCTGCCTTCCCCGCCAACACCTCCCCTTCTTGTTACTTCATAACACATATTACTTGTTAGGTCTTAATTAGTTGTTAATTTTGTACTACATATATAGTGTATTGCCATATACAAATCAGTTTTTCTTATGCTGAGAGGAGTAAGAGAAACGGGATGATGAAATACCACATTAGTTTTGCCAGTTTTAGGCAGCTATACATGATCAAGTGATTGTTTATCTTACATTTGAATGGAATCCTTTTGAACCCATAAATGGAACCGGTGTCTCCTAGGCGTAGTGACAATTGGGTTAGTCAGTGCAACAGTGTGGTTCGACAGGGCTGATATGGATGATGGCAAATCACTTCTCCCTAGTGCTAGCAAAGAACTTCAACCGGAAGACGGTATGTTTGTATGCATAGATGTGACTTAAAAATGTCTGATGTGTCCTCTTTTCTGCTTGCCAATATTATCCCCTGCTTTGCAAGGCTCGAGGTCCTGGAGATGCTAGATATTCCTGTGGAGCAGCCAACCATATTGATTCCCACCTTGAAACAGATGAGGGCTTCAACTTCACGGTTTTAATAAAGAATGAAAGAGATCAAACCTTCTTTGATTCTCCTGGGTGGCAAGGATTAACCAAAACATACGAGTGCGATGTCGACATGAGGATCAGCAAGTACATCATTGACCAACCCGATCTTCTTATGAACCTGCGGTTGTCCACTATTCCAGTGATCCTCTGCATAGTTTTTTATGAACTATAAAGCACATTCTTTCAAGCAATGCTAATTTTTACTTGATGTGCGTAACTAATTTTGCTTACATATAGAATTTAGACATCTTACTTCATCGCGTCCCCGAACACTCGTATGATAGTATACATGAGACATGACACTGCAGGTACAACTCTTACTTGGCAAGAGATGCACATCGTCATATAATTTGTGGACAACATCCAGGACTGTGTTGTGGATGCCAATGCTGGCCCGTACAATGGGTCATTTGTGCTATTTGTGCACATGTTAGATAAGAGAAATGTTAAGAAGAAGTCACTCCTAATAAGATTGCATTGTATTCAATGTCAAGATTTCATGTTTTAATTCAAATAAAGTGTTTCTTACTTGATGTACATGTATGACTAATTGTGTTTTGCAACAAAAACTCGCACGTGGTGTGCAGATTCAGGTTAGTGGTGGCATGTGAGTTGTCATCTCTGACACGATTGACATGGCCCACGTACTCCACGTCGCCACATGATGGACGCTTCGTCGTCAATGGATGGAAGGAGATTCATGTGATTACTACTGCGGTTAAAGTGAAAAGTTGGTCGTCATGCTCCACCAAGGACATGAAGGGACGGTCCTCTTCGTGCGTACGATCTATAATTGGGAGGCTGACGAGTAGGCTTCTAGTAGTCCTCTACCGTATTGTGCTAATCATACTAAGTACTTTGTTTTTGAAACATTGTTTGGAATTATTGTTAAGTACATTATTAAGTAACAAACATTGTTAGTAGAAGTCGATGTTTGCAAATACTTCTACTTATTGTTTGAAGCCGATGTTAAACTTCATTATTCGGATCCTTATTTGCTGCCATTGCACCATTCAACAACCATATGCAGCTAGAGAAAAGTTGGGTACAAAACTGTGCTTACAATTAGCAGCATGCCGCTTAGAGTCACTGCTAGAGGAGACCTTATTGGTGGTGTTCGAGGACAAACACTTCAAGAGGAGCACATATTAGCGGCGTTCAAGCTGCACACTGCTGGCGAAACACATATTAGCAGCGTTCCACTAGTAACTTGTTACCAGCGGCGTCGTACTAGCAGCATGCCAGCTGGAGGCTGGTAGTAACCACTTCCAAATGTTGGTAATGAGGAGATCCTGTGCAAGTCGATCTAGGGAAGAGAGGCATGACTGCTGATGGGAGGGCGAGGGCAAGCTGTGGACGGGCATTGAGGGTGCATGACGAGAGATGCGCGAGGGGAAGGCGTTGTTCCGTCCCCTCAATGTTGGACCGCACACCGGAAGAAACGGACAAACATGTATGATCATCGTTGCAGTGGACATGACAAGTGATGGGTCCAAAAAAAGAAAAGGGTGAAAAGAGATGGAAACAAGGGCTGACTTGATGGAAACCCACGAAGAAGGTGCATGTTTATTTTGGAAAAGAAGGATTACACCCGGCCTCTACATCTGCACACAACCATTTTATTGAGTAATAAAATAACAAAGTACGCAATTCATCTCAGATACATAGGCAAAAGCAAACCATAAAGCAAAAAAGACACAACCGACAAAAATAGGGAAAATGCCAAAATACCTATTATATTATTGGACCGCCATCCAAACCGGTTGTATGTATCCCGTGCCATCGTCTCCCAGCAGATGCACCCAAAGTTAATATGCTCCTTAACTTTCTTACATCCGAGTAATGACCACGTACGGATCCATGCAGATGCCCGGAACATAACATGCAAAATGTTTGCACTATTGGTTCAGTTAAAAACGTCATTTCGACTGTTTCAAATAGTTCAAATTAATGCACAAACTCCCACACAAAGAAGGCACATGTGGCTAATTTCTTCACAATCATTAGACTGGCAGTCATCCAATATCAGAACTGGATAACGGCACTTACCTAAATTTTTTCTATATTTATTTGGATGTTTTCATGAAAATATATTTGAAGATTCCATGGCGACCGTAATATACTCTACTTGAAATGTGCAGTAATGGAAGAAGCCAATAAGGTGTCTGCCTCCCTTGCAGGCACGCTTCAGCAGGTTCACATGCCTTTCCTTCGATATGATTGAGTCAGCCAATCACTTTATAAGGAGCTCAACTAGGTCGCGATCGATCGATCGATCGATCGTTACATGTGCACCAATTGACCATGCATGCATCTTCTGTGAGGCCAGCAGCAAAAACTGTTGGCGCTAGCTGTATTTCGTTTTCCTCCATCACTCCTAATTCGACACGCCTTCAAAATTCGTCTCGCGCCTGATTGTAAAATCTTTCTTCTGAATTCTAGACTGGAATTGTTCTGGATTATCCAAAGCGATGCTAATTAACTGGTAGAAATTGCTCTAAAAGGGTATAACTTGTGGACGTCGCAAGCTAACGTACGGCTTTCACCGCTATGCACGCCGGATGATTTCTTATGCTCGTATAAAGTGTGAACGTGTGATGCAAATATCAGCATCTATAATCTATCATCATGAGGTAGTAGTACTTTTAATTGGGCAGGATAAGCAGGAAGGCAGGCACCAGTCATCCTCAGCTCACAGTGGATAGAACAAGGCTGGAGATCCTTATTCCTGGCGAAAAGAAGAAGAAAAATGCATGGTTACCTTCCAACCATCAAGGAATGGTCCATGGAGATGCAGAATTGAAGATGGAGGTTGGTTTCATCGTGGTCCAAGAGAGACTTTGATTTTCCAAAAGTAGTACAGTTCAAATGACTATTGGTGATTGCAAAGTTTATCATAAGTAGTAGTAGTACCGTAGGCCCCATGCTGATTCGATCTGCAACGTCCTGCCTACGACGATTCAAAGTGAACGCATGCGCCCATGTGGACCAACCAGATTGGGAAGGCAAAGGAAAATTGCGACATGTCTGGTTGACAAGTGGTGGTGTCAATATAACTCCGACGTGTGCAGGGGCCTGACTTTGCCTATTCGAGAATGAGAAAGCGGACACATGCAACAGACATGGGTGGCAGACGAGTGGGCACACAACCAGGAAAGCAAAAAAAAAAAAAAATCAAGATATGAAGATGGGCACTATAGTGACGAAGTGAGAGGGGTATTAGGGCATCCGACTCCCAAACCGTTCACAACCGTCCAGATCGCGCGGTCCAGACATGTTTTGCCATCCAATACGATTCTGTATCGTTCCGTCGACGCAAGCATCCGACATGTGGCCTACCCCAAAACTCTCCCTAGCCAGCGCTCTTTCCCGCCTGAAGCGGCCAGCGCCGCTCCAGAGCACCAGTGCCGCATTCATGCCCCCTCGGATGACGCCAACCTCTCACGTCGCTCCAACATTAAAGCGGTGCGTCGGCCGAGGGCCCCGTACGTGCCGCTTCCCGGTGTAAGTGACTGCTCCGCGTTCAAACGGCAACCCGGTCGCCTATGTACATTAAACATGTGCGGATGCCGAGGAACCTGCTCCGTTGCCATCCGTCCGTTCGTCTGTTGCCCACCATTAACCACCTCACCGGTGGCCCTGCCATTCAACCACTATTTAAACCCCTAGGCCTGGTCATAGCCACATCCAACATCATACGCTCCCTTTCCCCTCTCTGCACCATGCCCGGCATGGCCTTCTAATGACCCACAAGTATAGGGGATCAATCGTAGTCCTTTTGACAAGTAAGAGTGGCGAACTCAACGAGGAGCAAAAGGAATTGATATGCAGTTTTTAGCAAGGTTGTCTCTGCAAGTGTTGTAAGATAGTTTAATAGCAAGATAATACATAACAAGTAACAAGAGTAGCAAGGTGCAGCAAGTGGCCTAATCCTTAATTATGCAAAGGACAAGTCGTTGATACTTATTATAGTGATTAAAACACTCTTGAGGACACACACGAATATTGTCACGTTACTTTCACCATGATTCATTGACTTTGTGTCCCTTGCCTTGATATGTTGGTAGACCGGAGCTAAGGTAATGTTCTTACTTGAAAAACACCTATTTATGTTTATAACCTCCATGCAAATATCCACAAATACAAAATAATTAATTAAGATAAATCTAACCATAGCATCAAACATGTTGATCAAAAACAGCCCCTCACGGAACAAGTCATAAACTGATCTTTATGTTTCTATCACTCCCGCAACCCATCATCTACACACTAATTCCACGATGTCTTCCCCTATGCCCAAAGATGATGAAGCGTCATGTAGTCGACGTTCACATAACACGACTAGAAGAAGAAGAACACGACATAATATCAAAACTTTGAATGGTATTCAACTTCACATGATTACTAACAACAAGACTTTTTTCATGTCCTCAATAACAAATAGAACTACTCACAACTCATCATATTAAACATGATCAATGGGTATAAATATGTGATTAACATAGTAATATTACACTAAATAAACCAACTAGCATCAACTAAACATAATAATATTCCACCAAATAAATCAACTTCATCAACTACAGGATGTACTCAACACTACTAGTACCCCGAGGTACCAATATGAGGTTTGATACAAAGATTGAACACTAGAGATGAACTAGGGTTTACAGATGAGATGGTTCTGGTGAAGATGTTTATTAAGATGATGATTCCCATGATGATGAGAACGTTGGTGATGCTGAAGGTTTTGATCCCCCCGGGAGGGAACTTTTCCTGACAGAATCACTCCGTCGGAGAGCAAAAGTGCTCCTGCTCTGGTTTTGTCTGGAGACGGCGGCGGGAAGTCCCATAACTCTTCAACTTATTTTTTCTAGGGTAAATGGTTTCATATAGGAGGAGGTCGGAAGTGGACTTTCGTGGGCTCCACAAGCCCAGGTGGCGTGACTTGGGGGTGGCCGATCTACCTGCCGTTGTGCCCCCATGAGGCACCTCTTCGGTATTTGTTCTTTTTCAGTATTTTTTATACACTCCAAAATAAGTCTCCAAAAAATTTCACTTTGTTTTGAGATCAATAGAATTGCTATCTCTGTTGTGCCTTTTTTGGGCCAGAACTCCAGTTACCAATAATCCTCCTCTTTTGATGTATCTTGCATTTTAGCAGAAAAAAGACATTAGAATTGCATCATAATATGAAATATAACTTCAAAATAGATGAATAACAGTAGGAAATTATGATGCAAAATGGAAGTTTTAACTCCCCCCAAGCTTAGACTCTGCTTGTCCTCAAGCGGATACCGAAGTCGGTAAACATGACCACAAGTTTATAGGGTGAGGTGTCAATAAAAGAAAATACAGACATAGCAGCATCATGATTTAATTATCAACATACCATGAACAAAAAATATTATTCATAGAACTTCTCATGATCAAGTAATAAGCTATTCAAATTTTAAAGTATAGACCATAAACTATCTTGAAACTCAATGAACTTTGTTCTTAGTCATCAAGCAATTACATTTCATCATATTTTCAAGAAAGTCTACGTAAGAGATTTTCTTTAGAAAACTTCACATACTCAACTACCATATAGTCTTCTAATGATTGTTGGTACTCAAATCATATTTTTAGAATAAACTGTTTCAATCAGACACAAAGGAAGATGAGGGTTTAGTGTTTCACCTCCCAACTTATTTACCCCAGGGATAATTGTCAACATTAATAACTCATGATCATATATATTCAGTGAATATATGTGCCTAGATCTTTCCCCACCACATAATGTTGCCAAGTGGAGAATATTTGAGGTTAGAATGGAGGAAAATCTTTTAACTCATGCATAGAAGTAAAGTTTTAATAGAAAAGGTAAAATATAAGCCCTCCGCAAAGAGAAGCAGATGTTGTCAAGTGCTTTAAGTAGGATGTACAAGCTCATAATGCAGAGGAACATCCCTTTGAGCAGTCTTTCACTTTTGTCACTCCACCATCATAAGTTTGCACAAAGTCTATTTCCCTTCCAATAAAAGATCATACATATTTACTGCATTTTTTATTGCATGCACAAAAGACAACTTACTTGAAGGGTCTTGCTCAATCCTTAGGTAGTTATGGTGGACTCTCATGGAAAGAAACTGGTCTAAGGGCTTTTGGATGCACAAGTAGTATCTCTACTTAGTATAAAAGTTTTTGGCTAGCAAAGATTATAAACAAAGACCACAGGTTGGGGGATCTATGACAATATAACTTCTATGCAAACATACACGAACATAACTCATTACATTGTCTTCCTTGTCCAACGTCAACTATTTGATCAAGTGTGAACATATTTAATGAGGATTAACAATCATAAAATATGTTCAAGATAGTATATTTGCATCTGAAATCTCTCTTCATTGTACAATTCTTCCATGAATTTTTTGAATGACCAATGCTATGCTTGTTAAATTCCAATAGATTTTATTCTACACCCCATGTGAAGTCACCACTTCCCACGAGATAAGCATATGAGATTTATTTTGTAATGATGAGATGCATGATAATAAAAAAGTAAAAGATACTTGTGCTAATCTATATTACAAAGACTCTCACGATCGGATACATTGATAGCACGGGGAGAAAACAAATACTTGTACACACTTCATACTAATAGTTTTTCTAAATCATGAGATAACTAAAGATCGAACTAAGATAGATAATAATGGTAAATGATGGTGATGATATGATACCGAGGCACCTCCCCCAAGCTTGGAACAAGCCAAGGGTGCTGCCCATACCCAAGTACTCAAGTCTCCTTCATTAATGGTGGTGACGAAGAGGCAAGCTTGTCATCCTTCTTCCATGGCATAGAATCTCCATCCAGAAAATACGTGGTGATCTTCATAATATTGAAATCTGTAGCCAAACTCATCTTTTTAAACCTGATTTCATAGTCACTGTTTTGGAACTGCATGTCATAAATTTTGCCTTGGATATCTTCAATCTTGGCGTGGAGGAGATCAATTGCCTCCCATGTCCTAGCACTCTCCCGCTTTTTCTCATGGAGGAACTCCGAGTCTTGGTGTGCTTTACATATAGAATACGCTCCACCATTCCCTTGCAGTTCAAGAGATCCTGCTCCACCTCTCTAAGCTTGGCCTGCTCGTCTCCCTCCTTCTTGGGACCATCGAGGTCCTTGATGTGCAACATCCCATCTCTATACTCCGGAGTTTTGGGATGTTTCATGAATCCAGGGAGATAAGGGTTGATAACTTCTCAAAGAATTGATCATTGTAGGAACTTGACGACGACATGGTGATCTAGACCTCGAAACTCTGGAAGAAAACATCCAGAAACAGGAACAAGACTAAAACTTGCAATATGGAGGTCAAAACTTCTCGGGATACATATATATATATATATATATATATATATATATATATATATATATATATATATATATATATATATTGTTTCATTTTGCAGGACAAGCATATGAGAAGGAAACGGAGTAGGAAAAGTGCACCGGGCTCCCACAAGCCTAGGTGGAGTGGCTAGGGGGTGGTCGTGCCCCTTGCACTTGTGGGGCCCTATGACATGCACCTTCTCGGCTATTTCTTTTTCCTAATTTATTATTTACTCCAAAAATAAATTTTTTTTTATGGAAATTCAGAGTTGGTTAATTGCCGCATCATGCACTGATGAGTCTAATTTATGTGATAATTTTATTAAGTATTTTATTCCTACACGGTAGGCTTTGTAGAATTTACCTCTTTTTGTTGATAGTCCCTCAGGTAATGCTTTTTGGACCAGTGGCACTATATGGAGAAGATCCCCAGAAATGGTAGTGAAATCATGTACTTAAGGTGATAATCACTTCCTGCACAACCCAAATTTCTCCTAAATTTTTAGTTGTGAAAATCGAAGTATATGCATCCATTTTTCCCGTGCATATTTTGTTTCGTGACAAACATAGCCAACAATTGACTCCAAACCACAATTTGAATTCAAATGCAAGCTATGGAGGCCTCACCCTCAAAATCATTTTCAAAAATTGCATTAGGATAGGAAAGAAATTTCCTAAGATTATTTATATGCCCTATTTTGTTGAGTGAACCAAGTTTGAAAGTAGTTTATTTGGGGCAAATAAACTATAAGTAAAACTCTGGTTATTTAAAAACAAAACAGAAAATCAAATTCAAATTCAAAATATTCAAATAGGCCCACTAGGTGTGATTGTTTTTGGAGAGAAAAAAGGTTTTGAAATGTTCACCAGGTCAGAAATAATCTCAAGGTAATTTAGAAAATATTTCCTCTTTGGAGGAAATTCAAATTTGAAATTTAAAATCCAAACAGTGAGTAGAAAAGAAAAACAGAAAATGAAAATAGAAAAGAAAACGAAAAAGGGCAGCCAGCCGGTCAGGCCGCACACTCTCTCTCCCTCACTCTCTCACTGACGCGTGGGCCCCACGCGTTAGGTCACCCCTATGTCGCGTAACCGCCTCGCGATGGACGCGCCCACGGTCAGCCCCACTCACGCACTCCGACCGCCCCGAGCCCCACGGTCGTGTCCCATAAATACCCCTCCCCTCGCTCTCTCAAAACCCTCTGCTCTCGCTCGCCATCGTCGGCACGCTGCTCCGCCGCAAGCTCGCCATTGCCGCATTGGACCGAAACCCTACCCACTAAATTCCAGCCACCGTAGCCACCACCGGAGCCAACCACCACCACCACCCAAACCCCCACTCCATGGCAACCCTTCTGGACATCACTGTCGACCCCGAGCCCCGCTGCAACCCCACGTTCGTCGGAGCTCGAAGCTCAGCGCCGTCGTCGCCGTCGCTCTGGTGAGCACCGTCGTCCCCTTGGATGCGCACCCTGTCCATCATGATCGCCGCGGCCCCGCACGCCCGCCTGACCCTTTTCCCACTTCGTTTCGCCCAGGTTTGAGCATGCCTTCGACACCCGAGACGAGCTCGACTCCCTCGCCCTCTGGTGACCTCCTCGAGCCGCTCCGCATCCAGTCGTGCCCTCTGCGTAGCCCAGGACCAAACACATCACCAGCAACCACCGCGCCCGAGCCGTCCGCCGCCGTCCCCGACATTTCCGGTGATATTCCAGCGAGGAATAACCGGTGAGCCTCAAACCCTAGTCTCTGTTTAAATCAGAACCGTTAGATCTCGCACGAACGCACCAGACTAAGTCACTTAAATGGCTGTACCATTTTCCTCTAAGCCTCGATCACCCGCCATTTTGAGCTAGCCGCAGACACCCTCCAGTCAATACGGCAATGCCGCGTGTCACCCCATGTCCATTAGTTTATATCCAGAGGAAATCATAATTAAAAAGAAAAACACATTTGCAGAAAACTTCTTGGAATTTAACAATCATAAATAATTATCCAAAAGTTCAAATTGAATGATTCTTTTTGCAAATGAAACTTTATGAAATGTAGTTTCAGAATAATTTTAGAGAATTCAAATTTGAACTTTTCAAATTTGAAATTCAAACATATTCATTCAAATACCAATTATGTCATAAATTTTAATTTACAAATCCAAAAGAGTTGATACTTTTCGAAAATTGGAACTAGTGATTTGTAGATCTAGTTTATGTATTTAGTTTAAATATATAAAGTATTTAAAAATAGATTCTAAACAGAAACATGTAGAATCCAAATACAAGGGATTTTGAATTGTTAAATGAAATAAAAAATTATAAATAAATTAGAAACAAATCTAGTTAGTGTTAGGCCAAATTGTGACATGTTTGGACATGCCGAAATTAGATTGGAAATAATTTAAACATAATTTCATTTGAAATTGAATCAAATAGGCAATCCAAATCATTTGAATTTAATTCAAGAATTATAAATGAATTAAATACAAATCATTTGAAAATAAAATATGAATGAATTGTTTTCAAAATAATGTGCAAGTTAAAATCATTCAAACTTATTCAAAACACTTTGAACCAAATAATTTCAAATGAATGCAAGTCAGACATAAGTCAAATAATCTAAAGGAATTCAATTCAAATCTTTTGAATTGAATCCCTAATTCAAATTAAAATCCAATTAGGCCAATCCTTAATTCAAGTAATTATAATAAAGTTTGTCAATTCTAATATTATTTGAATGAAATTACATAAACTTAAGGTTCAGTAGGATTCCAACTCATTCAAATTTGGAAACTAATTGAGATGACCAAATCAACTAAATGTTGATCAGGTCCAACTAAATTGATGTGACTAAGTTAATTCTTTAGGAAATGCAAATCAAATCTGAGAACCAATTGAAAACATAATTTAACCTAAACCAAACCAAAAACCCAACACTTGTGTTGTGATGTGTATTTGCATTCATGCAAGTTTTCCCTTTCCATGAATTGTTTGCATATGATTGCTATGTATCATTGTTTGTTGACGCTACATTACGAGGAGTACAACCCCTGTGACAGAGGAGTGCACCGGAGACAACAACAACCAAGGCAAGTTCCACTTGATCGTATCACCTAGTATTTATTGCATTGTAGTTTTGCCATGATAGGAGTGTGAGTTTAGGATGCTAAATTCTATGCCACCTAGTAGTTGACAACTTAGATTCAAACTTACCCTTACCTTGTAACCATTGAGTAGTTGCTTAACTGCTATAACGTGGATTGGGAAACATCAATTATTATATCACCATACAACCGCATGGTTGACTATTTAACTACTACTTAATTAATGAATTGGTCTCAGTGGACTGGCTTTGATTGGGTCATTAGAGTGCAGTCTTGGTGGGGAATGCCACCCAGTCACCAGAGATTATATGGGTTCAAATGTTGAGTAGCTTCCATGTGTGACCGTTAGACAATATGGGCTCTGTCAGGATCGAGTAAGTTGTGGGAACCCTCATGTGGTAGACCAGCAGATGTAGGTGTGTAGGTTGGACTATGTCTGTCATTTCTGAGAGGGCGACTACTTCCCAAAAGTCTTGTCTTGATCTACCTAGCTACTTCACAAGTGAAGTTTAGTAGCAGAAGGGTGTGATTGGGAATCACTAGTAAAGTACACAAACCACTGCAAAGTGTATAAAACTGATCATGATTACCCGTGTCCCCGGTTACGGACAACTTTGAGTAGCTCATCTGAGAATTGTTAGCTTGATATCATTTACCTCTTTCATCTAAAAACAATGGGTTGAACCAATGGGGAGTTATGGAGCTGGTCTCATAGCACTGAGGTTTACCAGGGTCTTTAAAGAGATGCTTGGGATGATTGGGGTGTACCGGGAGTCCACATGCTCAAACTGCATTGGGGTTACGACCGAGGTTTATCGGAGTAACTCTAGACTACGACCGGAGTGTACCGGGAGTGTTATATCTCTATTAGAGTAGAACACTCTATAATATGTAGGACAAAACTATGTTTTGTGCAAAGAGCCTTGAACCCCATCAGCCAAAGTGCATGTAGGTGAACAAGTTTCCTTTAATCGTGGAGTTGCCAATGCATTCAATATGGACCCTAGAGGCTGCAACGTATCATGTTGCAGGTGACTATTATGAGAGTGATTTGCATAGGGTTTTGTGCCTCCATTCGACATGCTTCCCCGTGGAGTTGATGGAGCTTACCAAGATTGTTCGTTTCTGCTTATTAAGAACTCTGTTTGCTTATTGCAAGACTATGTATTTGACTAGCCACCGGCTAGAGTCTGTAAGACTATTTGTTTTCTGGATCATGCAATGTAATGGATGACGCATTTGTGTATGATACAACATCATTACCGTGTATGCCAACGATTCGATCCAGGGGTTGGCATAGTAACACATAGAGACCGTATGCCTGAAAAGGTAGGTCATGACAGATGGTATCAGAGCAATGTGTTAACTGTAGGACGTGACCCTAGGATTGGACAAGACCATAGGAACAAATTTGTTTACATTAACTTATATTTCTCTTCACTTCATTTCTGGCCTCTCTTTTTTCAAACTGTAGATGGCCGACTTCACTAGGTACATTTATGCTGAAGAGGATACCACCAACATGTTCAAGGACTAGCTCATAAGCTTGACCGAGGAACTGAAGCTGCCACCTCCGGAGTTCTTGGGAAAGGAGCTGCCTGCCATAGTGCATGAGGTCAAACGAGATTGGGTCATCAAGGCAGTGGTACGAGGGAGACAAGTGGCCCTTATATGGATGACATCACATTCGTCAAACGCTACATCAACTGGAGTGACAGGATCGAGCAGGCTGCCCAGGAAGCACTAGGACATGCCCTTTGGAACTACTGGAGGATGATCATGAAGTACCACCCTTTCTGCAAACTTGGAAGGAGGTATGTCAATGGCGAGGCCGTGGTTAAACCCAACCTGGAGAAGGTGAGCTGGGAAGAGAGACACTAGCAAGACATGGAGGGCCTCGTGGTAAACCTCGAGAACTTCTTGGAGGACTACATGGGATATGACAAGCTGATGACCAACAGGGACACTACTGGGAAAGGGCTTATAGGTGAACTCAAATTAGTGGCGGGCGAAGCCGGGCACCCGCCACAACTAATTTTGAAAACCAGCAGTAGCGGGTGACAGGACGCGCTCGCCAGTGCTAGTGGCGTAGCAGTGGCAAGTGCGTCAGAATGACCGCCACATCTAGACTCGCAAAAATTTCTAGCGTGTTGAAACCAGCCACTAGCGGGCTCTGCTGCTTGGCGTAGAGGCGGTATGAGAAGTCTTGGAGTATACGTCAAGCCTTTGACAGTTGCAGTCCCGATCATGCCCCACCACATAGCTTTTGGAGTCTATTTTGAGAAGGAGGAGGACCCATCGGCCTAACCCGAGGAGCCTGGGCCGACCAGGCTAGGGCTCCCCAATCCAAGACACCGGCACGCCCGCATTGAGAGGTATGAGGCCTCCGATAAGTTCTTTGCCTGCAGATGGAGGAGAATAGCTCTGTCGGTGAGCATATACTGAGAATGTTTGGATACTACAATCGCTTGAATTAGTTGAGAGTTGTGCCCACCCGAGACGGTTGTTGATAGAGTTCTCCACTCACTGCACCTGGATACAAGAGCTTCATGATTAACTATAACATGCAAGGGATGGAGAAGACGATCTCTAAGCTATCCGCGATGCTTAAGGCCATGGAAGTAGAAATCAAGAAGGAGCATCAAGTGTTGATGGTTAAGAAAACCATTAGTTTCAACAAAGGCACGAGAAAGAAGGGAAACTTCAAGAAGAATGGCAAGCCAGTTGCCGCTCCCATGAAGAAAACCAAGGCTGGACCCAAACCTAAGACTGGGTGCTTCTATTGCAAGGGAACTGGCCAATGGAAGCAAAACTACCCCGAGTACTTGGCAGATAAGAAGTCTAGCAACGCCAACAAAGGAATATTTGATATACATGTTATTGATGTGTACCTTACCAGTGCTTGTAGTAGCGCCTGGGTATTTGATACCGGTTCAGTTGCTAATATTTGTAACAGGAAATAGGAGCCGCCGAATAAACGGAGACATGCTAAGGACGAGGTGACGATGCGCGTCGGAAATGGTTCCAAGGTTGATGTGATCGTCGTTGGCACACTCGCTCTTCGATTACCATCGGGATTAGTTTTAAACCTAAATAATTGTTATTTGGTGCCTATGTTGAGCATGAACATTATATCTGGATCTTGTTTATTGCGAGACAGTTATTCATTTAAATCAGAGAATAATGGTTGTTCTATTTATATGAGTAGTATATTTTATGGTCATGCACCCAATGTGAATGGCTTATTCTTATTGATTCTTGATCGTAGTGATACACATTTTCATAATATTGATGCCAAAAGATGCAAAGTTAATGATGATAGTACCACATACTTGTGGCACTATCGCTTAGGTCATATTAGTGTAAAGCGCATGAAGAAGTTCCATGCTTATGGACTTTTGGAATCACTTGATTATGAATCATTTGAAACATGTGAACCATGCCTCATGGGCAAGATGACGAAAACTCCATTTTCCGAAACAATGGAGCGGGCATGCAACTTATTGGAAATAATACATACTAATGTATGCAGTCCGATGAGTGTTGAAGCGCGCGGTGGATATAATTATTTTCTTACGTTCACTGATGATTTGAGTATGTATGGGTATATTTGCTTAATGAAACACAAGTCTGAAACGTTTGAAAAGTTCAAGCAATTTTAGAGTGAAGTTGAGAGTCATCATAACAAGAAGATAAAGTTTCTACAATCTAATCATGGCGGAGAATATCTGAGCTACGAGTTTTGTATGCATTTAAGACAATGTGAAATTGTTTCACAACTCATGCCACCTGGAACACCACAACGTAATGGTGTGTCCGAACGTCGTAATCGTACTCTATTGGATATGGTGCGTTCTATGTTGTCTCTTACTGATTTGCCACTATCGTTTTGGGGCTATGCATTAGAGACAGTTGCATTCACTTTAAATAGGGAACCAACTAAATCCGTTGAGATGACACTGTATGAATTATGGTTTGGCAAGAAACCCAAGCTGTCGTTTCTTAAAGTTTGGGGCTGCGAAACTTATGTCAAGAGGCTTCAGCCTGATAAGCTCGAAACCCAAGCAGAGAAGTGCGTCTTCATAGGATACCCTAGGGAAACTATTGGGTATACCTTCTATCTCAGATCCGAAGGCAATGTCTTTGTTGCTATTAGTGGATCCTTTCTACAGAAGGAGTTTCTCACGAAAGAATTGAGTGGGACGAAGGTAGAACTTGATGAGGTTATTGAACCTTCACTTGAATTAGAGAGTACCACAACATAGAAAGATGTTTCTGTGACGCCTAATGAGTTGAAGAGGAACCTAATGATGATGATCATGAAACTTCGGATCAAGTGACTACCGAGCTTCATAGGCCGACAAGGACATGTACTGCCCCTGAGTGGTACGGTATTCCTGTCTTGGAGGTCATCTTGTTGGACAATGGTGAACCTACGAGCTATGAACAAGCGATGGTGGCCCAGATTCCGACAAATGTCTAGAGGCCATAAAATCCGAGATAGGATCCATGTATGAAAACCAAGTATGGACTTTGGAGGATTTACCCGATGATCGTAAGGCCATTCAGAACAAATGGATCTTTAAGAAAAAGACGGATGCTGACGGTACTTTCACCATCTATAACGCTCGACTTGTCACAAAAGGGTTTTCGCAAGTTCAAGGAGTTGACTATGATGAGACTTTCTCACTCGTTGCGATGCTTAAGTCCATCAGGATTACGTTAGCCATAGCTGTATTTTTAGATTATCAAATCTGGCAGATGGATGTCAAAACAATGTTCCTTAACGGTTTACTTAATGAAAAAATTGTATATGATGCAACCGGAAGTTTTTGTCGATCCTAAAAATGCTGACAAAGTGTGCAAGCTGCAACGATCCATTTATGGGTTGGTGCAAGCATCTCGGAGTTGGAATCTTCGCTTTGATGAGGTGATCAAAAGTTGTTGGGTTCATACAAGTTTATGGAGAAGCTTGTATTTACAAGAAAATGAGTGGGAGCTCTATAACGTTTCTAATATTATATGTGGATGACATATTGCTGATTGGAAACAATATATAATTTTTGGAAAACGTGAAGGAGTATTTGAATAAGAGTTTTTCAATGAAAGACCTCGGAGAAGCTGCTTACATATTAGGCATCAAGATCTATAGAGATAGATCAAGACGCTTAATAGGACTTTCACAGAGCACATACATTGATAAGACTTTGAAGAAGTTTAAAATGGATCAGTCTAAGAAGGGGCTCTTGCCGGATTTGCAAGATGTGCAGTTGAGTAAGACTCAATGCCCAGCAACAACAGAAGATATAGAAAAGATGAGAGTCGTCCCCTATGCCTCAGCCATAGGCTCTATCATGTATGCTATGGTGTGCACAAGACCGATGTGTGCCTTGGCATAAGTATGGTCGGAAGGTTTCAAAGTGATCCAGGAGTGGAACCCTGGACAGTGGTAAAAAATATCCTTAAGTACCTCAAGAGGACTAAGGAAATGTTTCTTGTGTATGGAGGTGATCAAGAGCTCGTCGTAAAGGGTTACGCCGATGCTAGTTTCAATACTAATTGGGATGACTCTAAGTCTCAATCCGGATACGTATTTATTCTAAATGGTGGAGCAGTCAGCTGGAGTAGCTCCAAGCAAAGCGTGGTAGCAACATCTACATGTGAGGCAGAATATATTGCTGCTTCGGAAGCACGCGGGAAGGAGTCTGGATGAAGCAGTTCATGAGGGATCTAGGAGTTGTGCCTAGCACATTGGATCCGATGACTCTCTTTTGTGACAACACTGGTGCCATTCCCATTGCCAAAGAGTACATGTTTCAGAAGAAGACCAAGCATATAAAGCGTCGTTTCAACTCAATCCGTGATTACATCCAAGAGGAAGACATAGATATTTGCAAAGTACATACGGTTCTGAATGTTGCAGACCCGTTGACTAAACCTCTCTCACGAGCAAAACCTGATCATCACCAGAACTCTATGGGTGTTAGATACATTACAATGTAAGCTAGATTATCGACTCTAGTGTAATTTGGTGACTGTTGGAAATATGCCCTAGAGGCAATAATCAATTGGTTATTATCATATTTCCTTGTTCATGATAATTTTCTATTATACATGCTAGAATTATATTGATCGGAAACTTAGATACATGTGTGGATACATAGACAACACTAGGCCCCTAGTGAGCCTCTACTAGAATAGCTTGTTGATCAAAGATGGTTAAGGTTTCCTAACCATAGACATGAGTTGTCATTTGATAACGGGGTCACATCATTAGGAGAATGATATGATGGACAAGACCCAACCGTAAGCTTAGCATTTGACCGTATCACTTTAGTTTATTGCTACAACTTTCTACATGTCAAGTATATATTCCTAAGACCATGAGATCATGCAACTCCCTGACACCGGAGGAATACCTTGTGTGCTATCAAACTTCATTTCATAATAGGGTGATCATAAAGGTGCTCTAAGGTATCTTCAAAGGTGTCTGTTGGGTTGGCATGGATCGAGATTGGGATTTGTCACTCCGTATGATGGAGAGGAATCTCTGGGCCCTCTCGGTAATACAACATCATGAGAAGCTTACAAGAAATGTGACTAATGGGTTAGTCGCTGGATATTTTATTATGGAATGAGTAAAGAGACTTGCCGGTAATGAGATTGAACAAGGTATGGAGATACTAACTATCGAATCTCGGGCAAGTAACATACCGATGGACAAAGGGAACTACATACGACATTGACTGAATCCTTGACATCGTGGTTCGACCAATAAATATTTTCATGAATATGTAGGAACCACTATGGGCATCCTGGTCTCGCTATTGGTTATTGGTCGGAGAGGTGTCTCGGTCATGTCTACATGATTCTCGAACCCGTAGGGTCCGCATGCTTAACGTTTGGTGACGCTAGAGTAGTATTGGGATGTATACGTTTGGTGACCGAATGTTTTTCGGAGTCGTGGATGATATCCCAGACGTGACGAGGATCATTGTAATGGTCCGGAGGTAAATATTTATATATGGGAAGGTCATATTCGGGTTCCAGAATGGTTTCGGGTTTTTCCGGCAGTGTACCAGGAGTGCCGAAGGGGTCTCCGAGGGTCCACCGGGAGGGTCCCACTTGCCCCGAGGGCCACATGGGTTAAGAGGGGGCGCACCAGCCTTTGGTGGGCTGGGCACCCCTCCCTTCCCAAGGCCCATGCGCCCAAGTTTGAGGAGGGGAAACCCTAAGGGGGGCACCACCTTGCCTTGGGGGCCAATGCCCCCCTAGGCCGCCGCCCCCTCCCTTAGAGGAGGCGCTAGGTGAAGGTGTCCAGGACTAGGGGGCACTAGCCTGGTCGGCCCATGCTCCTCGGACTGGACCGATGGGCCCTCATTCCTCCCAAGATGGACTCCGAAAGTTGTACTAGACTGCATCTGCCGAAGGCTTGGCGTATACTCCAAGACTTCTCCTACCGCCTCTACGCCAAGATACCGACCTTTGTAACCCTAGATACCCTACCTAGGCGTGTATATAAGAGGTAGGGTTTAGCTCGTAGAAGGGACATCAACACAATATCATTCACCTAGCCCTAGAGTTTGAACACATCTAACGATCTCGACGTAGATCAACTCTGTACTTGATACTTCTCCATCAGTATAAACAAGAGCAGGACGTTGGGTATTACCTCCATCAAGAGGGCCTGAACCTGGGTAAACACCGTCTCTTTTGCTCCTGTCACCATTTGTCCGAGATGTACAACTAGGAACCCCCTACCCCGAGGTCTGTCGGTTTTCACACCGACACTGGTGCTTTCATTGAGAGTTCCGCTGTGAGATCGACAGAAGGATCGATGGCTCATCTGCAGATCAACTGCGACAATGGCAACAGGAATGTTTACATCCTTGGCCAACTTTTCGTGTTCGGATGTATGATTTTCAGCGCCAATTCGACCGGCCATCTGGCCTCCGTCGAGAACTACGCCCAAGTTAGATTGTGACCTTTGGAGGCCTGGAATACGCCGCGGATTCCTGCGGAGAACTCATCTTGTCCGGCTGGATGCCCGGTCGGATGGAAGTCTACCCGGCACCGTAGGATCGACTCCGGAACCGGTCTCTTTCGAGGACGTCGGGCCAGAAACCTTGGTGTTACCGGATAACACCGATGTAGCGACTCCGGGAAATCTCCCCTCGAACCCCGGCTCAGACCCAGTCCCAGCCCCTGAAGCCATGTTGGATCTCGTGCCAACCCCGGCACAGGATCTAGAAACACCCTTGGATCCCCTCCACGCCAGAAACACGCCAAGCTATACACTGGGCACGCTTCGAGTCAGCCCCGCTTATAGCCAGGCAATGAACTCCAAAGAACTATCTCACCTGAACGAGATGCTCGATCGTATCCAGAGCATGTCCATTTCAGATTACAAGACTTCGGTTTACGACAAGATCAGACTTAAAGCTGACGATCGGGAAATTTACGTCCCACCCGCCACCCACCTAGCCGCCACGGTCGATGACTTAACTGATGTGCTAGACTATGATGAGGCCACGGATATGGATTAAGATGCCGATGGCCCCATAGAACACACTTTGCCCCTGGTAAACACTGGCAAGTGGACTGCAACATCCACCTATGATGTTTATATGGTGGACACCCCTAAATCCCCTACAAGACGTCGGCGCACACGCCGAAGTGGCAACAATGGGGAACCCAACGGCCATAACACCACCGTCGATGAAGATGGGGCAATGGTTGGCGATGCCGATAACATGGGAGAGAACACTCGAGCCTCCCCAGTACGGAATGACAATCCCAATGAAAATTCCAAGGAATCGGATCATGACGACCTCTTTGAAAGGGTTGACAACAATTACATGCCAGAGTCTGAGGAAGACGAGAGCCTCGGTACCAAGGACTATATAGTCCCCCAAGACCATTTAGAACAAGAGCGCCTTCGGTGGCGCCTTGTCACCACCGCTCGAAGCATGAAATGCAAGCAGCAACAGCTGCAAGCGAAAGCAGGTGCCCTAAATGATAAGTGGGTCAAAGTACTCTCGGCCGAACAAGATGTCAAAAACCGACGCCGTAGTGCGCCAAAATCATACCCACGTAGGCGTCTGCTTTTGGAGTTCGATTAAGAACTAGCCGCTGAAGCACCTGATCGACCCCCTAGAGGTCGGGAAAGGCTAGTATGGGAAAACCTCAATACCCGACCGATGACGTGGCTTGAGACTGCGTCGGTAATTCCCGAAAGAGGAAGGGATGATGCAACACAGCTACGGTAAGTATTTCCCTCAGTTATGAAACCAAGGTTATTGAACCAATAGGATAACCACGCAACACTATGTAAACGGTACCTGCACACAAAGAACAAATACTTGCAACCCGACGCGTAAGAGAGGTTGTCAATCTCTCCACGGTAAAAAGATAGATTAGTTTGTAGTAGATTGGATAAATAGATCGCACAAGAACACAAAATAAAAGATGCAAATAAAAAGTGCAGCAAGGTATTTTTGGGTTTTTGGAATAAAAGATCTTAAAACAAAAGCGGCAAAAGATAGATCGGAAAGCAAAATATTAAAAGGATAGACCCGGGGGCCGTAGGTTTCACTAGTGGCTTCTCTCATGAGTAAAGCACACGATGGGTAAAAAAAATATTTTTGGGCAATTGATAGAAGATCAAATAATCATGACGATATCCAAGGCGATGATCATTATATAGGCATCACGTCCAAGATTAGTAGACCAAAATGATTCTGCATCTACTACTATTACTCCACACATCGACCGCTATCCAGCATGCATCTAGTGTATTAAGTTCATGGAGAAACGGAGTAATGCAATAAGAACAGTGACATGATGTAGACAAGATCTATTCATGTAGGAATAGACCCCATCTTGTTATCCTTAATAGCAACGATACATGCGTGCCTCACTGCCCCTTCTGTCACTGGGAGAGGACACCGCAAGATCGAACCCATCACAAAGCACCTCTTCCCAGGGCAAGAAAAATCGATCTAGTTGGCCTAACTAAACCAAAGATTCGAATAAGAAATATGAGGCTATAAATAATCATGCAGATAAGAGATCAAAGAAGACTCAAATAATATTCATGAACAGAAACTGATCATGAACTCAAAATTCATCGGATCCCAACAAACACGCCGCAAGAAATCATTACATCAAATAGATATCCAAGAGACCATTGTATTGAGAATCAAGAGAGAGGGAGAAATCCATCTAGCTACTGCCTACGGACCTGTAGGTCTATGGTGGACTACTCACACATCATTGGAGAGGCACCAATGAGGATGATGAACCCCTCCGTGATTGTGTTAGATTGGATCTCGCGGTTCTCGAACTTGCGGCGGCTGGAAGTGTATTTCGTCGACTCCCCTAGGGTTTCTGGAATATTTGGGTATTTATAGAGCTCAGAGGCGGTGGAGGAGACCTCCGTGGGCACCAAAACCCACCAGGGCGCGCCGGGGGCCTCTGGCGCGCCCTCGTGTCTTGTGGGCCCCCTGGGCCTCCTCCTGGGTACTTCTTTCGCTCCCTGGATGTCTTCTGGTCTAAAAAAATCTACAAAAAGTTTCATTGCGATTGGACTCTGTTTGGTACTGATATTCTGCGAAGTAAAAAACAAGCAAAAAACAGCAACTTGCACTTGGCACTATATCAATAGGTTAGTCCCACATGATATAAAGTTGCTATAAAATGATTGTAAAACATCCAAGAATGATAATATAACAACATGGAACAATCAAAAATTATAGATACGTTGGAGACGTATCAGCACCCCCAAGCTTAATTCCTACTCGTCCACAAGTAGGTAAATGATAAAAACAGAATTTTTGATGTGGAATGCTGCCTAACATGTTCATCACATATTCTTTGCTTTTGTAGCATGGACATTTGGACTTTTAGATGGTTCAAAGCAATAGTCTTTAATATTCAAGCATGCCAACAAGCTACCATGTCTTTCAAAATATCAACACTAAAGAAAGTTATCCCTAGCCCATCATGCTCAATCATTGATCCATTCATGAAACACACTCAAATATTAGCTACACCCAATGCACAAGTATGGTCATAGACCCCCCTAGTTGGTGCTTTATAAGAGAAGATGGAGACTCAAATTTGAAATAAAAATTGCATAAAGTATATAGATAGGCCCTTCGCAGAGGGAAGTAGGGATTTGTAGAGGTGCCAGAGCTCAAAGCTTAAATTGAGAGAGAAAAATATTTTGGGTGGCATGCCTTTCCTGTCAAGGAAAACGACCAAGTAGTTCTCAATACTTTCCATGCTAGATACATCATAGGCGGTTCCCAAACATAAAATAAAGTTTATTCCTTTTTCCACCATTCTTTCACAATCCATGGCTAGCCGAATCCACGATTGCCTTCCATACCAACACATTCCAAGGAATTTATTATTTGACAACATAAAGTAAATTTCTTTTTCATTTCGGAACTGGGCATCCCTATTACCGCCGTACTCTCGTGCAATGACAAGTGAATAAACACTCATCTTGAGAATAACACATCTAGCATGGAAAAATATTGGACACCCCCTACCATTTCATGAGCGGTACGAGCACACAAAAAGGAAATTAATTTTGAAAATTAGAGATGGGACATACAAATTTGCTTAGAACGGCACAGAAATACCGCATATAGGTAGGTATGGTGGACTCATATGGCAAAACTGGGTTTAAGGATTTTGGATGCACAAGTAGTATTTCTACTTAGTACAAGTGAAGGCTAGCAAATAGATTGAGAAGCAACCAACCAAGAAACAAAAATTCACATAAATGGGCATTAAGCATAACTAACACCGAATAATGCACCATAAGTAGGATGTAACTTCATTGCAAAACTATTGACTTTCGTGCTTGCATAGGGAATCATAAACCTTAACACCAATATTCTTACTAAAGCATAATTACTCACCAACATGACTCACATATTACTATAATCATGTCTCAAAACTATTACAAGGAATCAAGTTTAATTTGTCCAATGATCTTGATGAAAGTTTTCATTATATCCCTCTTGAATATCTATCACTTTGGGACTAGTTTCATATATTGTCATTGCTTTTGACAAGCTCAAATAAATTTAAGTGAAGAACATGAGCATAAAATTTCATCTCTCAAAATAATATAAGTGAAGCATGAGAGAATTTCTTCAAAAATTTAAAGCACTCCGTGTTCAAAAAGATATAAGTGAAGCACTAGAGCAATTCCATGACTCAAAAAATTTAAGTGAAGCATATAGAGCAATTCTAACAGATCATATCATAATTTTGGCTCTCTCAAATAGGTGTGTCCAGCAAGGATACTTGTGACAAACTAAAAAGAAAATCAAGCAAAGACTCATATAATACAAGACGCTCCAAGCAAAACTCATGATATGTGACGAATAAAAATATAACTCCATGTAAAATACCGATGGTCGTTAGAAGAAAGAGGGGATGCCACTCGGGGCATCCCCAAGCTTAGTTGCTTGTTTCTCCTTGGATAATATCTTGGGGTGCCATGGGAATCCCCAAGCTTAGGCTCTTTTCACTCCTTATTCCTTCATCCATTGTGATCTCACCCAAAACTTGAAAACTTCAATCACACAAAACTCAACAAAACCTTCATGAGATCCGTTAGTATAATAAAGCAAATCACCACTCTAAGTACTGTTGCAAACCCATTCATATTTTATTATTGCATTATACCTACTGTATTATAACTTTACCATGGCTTATACCCTCCAATACAAACCATAGATTCATCAAAATAAGCACATAATGCAACGAAAACAGAATCTGTCAAAAACAGAACAGTCTGTAGTAATCTGTACTCTAACCATACTTCTGTAACTCTAACAATTCTGAAAAATTAGGACAACATAAATAATTTGTATAGAAATACTGTGTTAAAGTTTCAGATCATTATCACGCTCCAGTAAAAAATTAAAATTCCTGCACTGGAGTCAAAGTTTCTGTTTCAGATTCAGCATCGTTTCTACTCATCTTATGAGTCATCCTAAAGGCTTTACTTGGCACAAACACTAATTAAAACATAAAAAACACAATCATAACAGTAGAATAATTGTGTCAACTCTCAAGAATAGAAAGAAAAAGTTAAAAATAAATTTTATTCATTGGGTTGCCTCCCAACAAGCGCTATCGTCTTATGCCCCTAGCTAGGCATAATGCATAGATTCAAGTATTGTCATCTTTCTTCTTATTTTCCATAGATGTATTTTTGTCATGAGGCTTTGCAAATATAACTTGAAACACATTGTCCATAGAAATATTAGCACTATCAAGTTTTCTGTCTACGTACCCTCTTTGATTCCCGACCACAATGCAAGAATATTGTTGATTGACATCATTGAAAACTTGTTGGATCATATCTAAAACAAGGATTTCCTTTTTAAGGTTCTCATAAAAAATTTGATTATTTCCAAGCAGATGTCTCAACATGTAGTCACTATTGTAAAGGATCTCACCTATTACCGGTTTTTCATGGCTCATACCAAACAAATCAAAAATCTTCCTAGCTTCTCGTACTATGTGATCAAATTCATTCAAAAGAACAAGGGTGGCTAACTTTTTAGCTTTAGGATCCTTTATAACGGGTACCTCATAAAACAATCTTTGTAAGGTAGGATGGGTGTGAATAAACCTATTCTCGAGTTTCAGAACTAGCGCTGAAATAGCTTCCGCATAAGTTTTAGTTCTTTTAAGTATAGGAGCATCATCGAGAGTCAAATTTCCAACACAATTGAAAAATTCTTGGATAGTTTCTTTTCCTATAACGTTCCCTTGCCCCAAAAAAAAGTTTTAGCATCCAGATTACCAAAACGTCCAATATTAGGAGTCCTGCCATCATCTGTTTCTGCCATACCAAAATCACTCATGATGACGAGCAAACAAAAGATCGAACGGGAAAAAAGTGAACGAAAGAGAGGGCGAATAAACGGCAAATTTTTGTGAAGTGGGGGAGAGAAAATGAGGCAAATGGCAAATAATGTAAATTGCAAGGAGATGGGATTTGTGATTAGGAACCTGATAGATGTTGATGATGTCTCACCGGCAACGGCGCCAGAAATTCCTTTGACGTGGCTTGTGACTGCGTCGGTATTTCCCCTAAGAGGAAGGGATGATGCAGCACAGCTACGGTAAGTATATTTCCCTCAGTTGTTAAACCAAGGTTATCGAACCAGTAGGAGAACCACGCAACTTCATATCAGTTCTCCATATTGAGTTGTAAGTAAATAAAAGTGTGATGATCATCATTATTAGAGCATTGTCCCAATGAAGAAAGAATGATCGAGATGATGATTCTCCCATAAGTCGAGATGAGACTCCGGACGAAAATAAAGGTAGGGGAGGCCAAATGAGCCCACCATCCATTCAAAAAAAATGAGAGAAAATGAGAGAAGGGACTTTTCTACTATCCTTTATGACACTTGTGCCTCAAAGTGGCACCATGCTCTTCATGTACAGAGTCTCATGATATATCACTTTCATATGCTAGTGGGAATTACCTTCATTATTACAAACTTGGCTTGTATATTCCTATGACGGGCTTCCCCAAATGCCCGAGGTCTTCATGAGCAAGCAAGTTGGATGGACACCCCACTTAGCTTCATTTGAGGTTTCATACACTTATAGCTCAAGTTTATCATTTGCATGGCAATCCCTACTCCTCGCATTGACATCTATCGATGGGCATCTCCATAGCCCGTTGGTACGCCTAGGATATGTGAGACTATCTTCTCCACTTCCTACCCCTTTGATATCTACCACCATACTCTATTCCACTTAAATGCTATGTCCAATGGCTCACGATCATGTATTGCGTGAAGAATAAAAATTTGATGCATATTGAAAAAGTACGAACCAATTGCCTGACTTGGACACTGTGGTGCTTAACATTTGTATTAATGTGGTGAAGATGGAACCATGCCTTGCTAATATAACAAGATGAATAGGGGGGGGGGTAAACATTTCTTAAGGATCGTATACTTTTAAGAATTAACAATTCTGTTTCTTACATTTTAATTATTGCTATGTTAATATTTGTTGATTTATCTTTTCTCAATGAGCATACACGCATAAGATTACATAGTGGATAGCATGTCACATCAAAAATTCTGTTTTTATCATTTACCTACTGGAGGACGAGCAGGAATTAAGCTTGGGGATGCTTGATATGTCTCCAACGTATCTATGATTTCTGATGGTTCCATGTTGATATATTATCATTCTAGGGACTTTTTGGGTCTTTATTTACCAATTTAAAATATTTTTTAGCACTAACCTATTGACCCAGTGCCAGTTCCTGTTTTCTGCATGTTTTTGCCTTTTCAGGTTTACAATACCAAACAAAGTCCAATTGCCACGAAACTTTTTGATGATTTTTTTTGGACTATAAGAAGACCTAGAAGCTTCGGAAGGATGCCAGGAGGTGCACGAGGGACCCACCACACATCAGGGAGCGACCTGGGGGGGCGCCCTGATATGTGGTGGGCCCCTCGTGGATCTACCGACGTCCCTCTTCGGCCTATAAATTCCCTAGTATTGCAAAAACCCTGAAGGCAGTCCCAAAACCCTTTTTCCGCTGCCGCAAGTCTCTGTTCCATCACGAGGCCATCTGGAGCTCCGTTTCGGCACCCTGCCGGAGGGGGGATCGATCACGGAGGGCCTCTTCATCAACCTTGTTGCCCTCATTATGATGTGTGAGTAGTTCACCACAAACCTACGGGTCCATATCTAGTACCTAGATGGCAATCTCTCTCTCTTATGATCTTCAATACAATGATCATCGCATCTTCGCTTGATCTATCCGATGTAATCCTATTGCGCGGTGTGTTTGTTGGGATCCGATGAATTGTGGGTTTATGTTCAGATTATTCATGAAAAGTATTTGAGATACCTCTGATATATATTGTCTCTTAATTGCATGATCATTATAGCTTCGTAATGCTCTCCGATCTATTGATGTGCTTTGGCCAAGTAGATTGATATTTCATCGCTGGGAGTGGTGTGTTGTGGTAAGTTCAACCTGACGAGTTTCTATATCCAAGTGACAAAGTAGGGGACAAGATGCGTCTTTGTGTTGTTGCTACTAAGGATAAAACAATGGGATTCATTCATATTAATTGAGTTTACTTTGTCTACATCATGTCATCGTTCTCCAAGCATTACTTTGTTTTACTTAATACTCTAGATGCATGCTAGATAGCGGTCGATGAGTGGAGTAATAGTAATAGGTGCAGGCAGGAGTCGGCCTATTTTCTTATGGACATGATGCCTATATATACATGATCATTGCCGTGAACATCGCACAACTATCCGCTTTTCTATCAATTGCCCAACAGTAATTTGTTACCCATCGTATGCTGCCTACATGAGAGATGCCGCTAGGGAAAACTATGGTCCCCGGGTCTATTCACTTATATATTTACAAATGCTACAATTACCTTGCTGCCTTTATTTACTTTTTTATTTATTTTGCAATTTATATTTATCAACAATTATCTACAGAACTCATTTACTTGCAAATAACGAGATCGAGGGGATTGATAACCCTCTTGCCCGCGTTGGGTGCAAGTTGTTTGTTCATTTGTGTGCAGGCGCTAAAGACGGTTGAGGATTGATATTCCTATTGGTTCAATAAACCTTGGTTTCATAACTGAGGGAAATACTTACCCACTTGGTGCTGCAATTACCCGTTCCTCTTCACGGAAAACCCAACGCAGATCACAAGTATCATACGCTTCTAGCGTTCAAAGAACAAGAAGTACTGATCGTTTACCTTGAGACTGCTAGAACCGTTGGTTCATCAGGTCAAGGTATTTCTCAGACCTCTCGAGCTTCTTGTTTACCTCCGCTATCTCCTCGGAGACAGAGCTCGGAGCTGAGGTAGAAACCTACAAACAAAGATTTTTCCACATAAAGCCCCACGACCAATTTATTAACCTCGGACGCGTGCCTTGCATCCTGGGGGCTATGCATCAAGCTCCTAGTTCTATTCGATCCTAACACCGGTTCCTTGAAACCGCCCTTGGGCTCGGTGGCTACTCACTTACCAGGCCGTTTAGAAGGCCATGAGAACATGTCCTCAGACAGATACATGGATTTGCAAATTAAATGCAAAGCAATTTTTTTTTGCACAAGAGTAAAAGCATACCTCCAAGCTCGTAACGAGGCCCTTGAAGACCTTGTGTAATCCTCCCCCCCCCCCCCGCGGACCGGAAGCCTTGCAGCGTCGCGCCTATCAAGGTACGGTGCTCTTCCTTGAGAAAGGAGCCCTTCAAGCTCTCCTCCATCTCCTTGGTGCACCCGCGCTAGCCCGCCCTTGGGAAGGAGGTGGGGGTGGCCAAACCTCAGACCCAAGCACCTGGGTGCTGAGTGGCGTGGTCTCCGGCCTCGGCGCTGGAGCTGGGGCGGACTCCGACTGGGCCGAAGTTTGGCCCCGCATTTCCTTGGCAACCTCGGGGATCTCATCCCCTTGGCCCTGCAAGACCAAGGCGTCAACCTCGGTCACGACGATCGACCCTCCGGCCCCCGTAGTGTGAACCTGGAGAGCCAGAGCAGTAGTCGCCTCCCCCAGCCCATCAGGAGCTGGCGGAGGACTAGGGGGATCCGGGGTCCCACTGGCGGATGGCAGCCCACTTGAAGAGTTGCTTGGGCGGACATTTGACAGACTATGGAAAGACACTCGTATGAACTCACTCCTACTAAAACACAGATCAGATGAAACACAGAACATGGAGAATAGTGACGTACCCTCAGGGTGTTGGTTTCTTCCTCCCCAGAATAAGGGGATTGTCTTCGGACTCGTTGGAGAGCACGATTTTCCCCGATGACTTGCCGACGGCCTCGGCCGAGGTTATCTTCAACCTATTTTGGCCCTTGGGCTGCGCTCCGGCTTCGGCGTCCTCTGATGCCGCCCTTTTCCCTTTAATGGAAGGGTCATCCTTCTCATCATCCTCCTCCGCATCTTCGTGTATGGCGGAGGTGTGGGTTTCCTCGGACCGGGTAACCGAGGTCTCCCACTTTCGAAGACCCGCCCTGCCCCCCTAGGACTTCCGCCCTTTGGGGATCACCACGTGCGGATCCTCTACTAGGTGGGCCATGAGCAGAGGAGTTATCGCCTCCTCTGGCAATGGGGTCGGGCACTGCATGGCCTGCATCTTGGCCGACCATTTTTGTACATATCGAGCGAAACGATTCATCAAAATCTGTCCCGCCATGAGAAGAAAGAAAGAGTATAAACGCGTGTGTTAGAACACTTACTGCTGGGGTTCCATGTGCGGCTTCGAAGCTGAGGTCTTGCCCCTCCTCGGGGATCTTGTCCTTGCGCAACTCGAGTAGCCGCGTCCACATGCCGGCTAGGTTGGTGTGGAAAAAGTGGATAACGGGCCCCGCGTCCTCGGGTTTATACTCCCATATCGGTTTGGCTCGAAGTTGGAGCGGGAGGACCCAGCAGTTTAGCATGACATTGATCACCGCGGGGAGCTGGAGGTCCTTCTCGATGGACCACCACTTGATCTTCTTAACCAGTGCCTCCACATCATTGGCGTCCCACCAGGTGACATGTTTCTCTGTCCAGGACTTGCGCTTCCTTTGGGGACCGGCCGAAAAGTCTGGGACTTTGGTTTGGCCAGGGGCGAGCGGCTCAGTGATGTAAAACCACTCGCGCTGCCATTCCTTCACCGTCTTGATGAAGGTGCCTTGGAAGCAGTCAACATTTTAGTTCTTGCCGAGCATGGCCCCTCCACACTCCACCATATCGGAGCCACTGGCCTTCGACTTGACTCCGAAGGTCTTCAGCCAGAGTTCGTAGTGCGGTTCAAAGCGGAGGAAGGCCTCGCAGACCGTGATGAAGGATGCGATGTGAATAATAGAGTTTGGGGCCATGTGGTGGAAGTCAAACCCATAGTAGAACATCATCCCACGCACGAATGGGTGCAGTGGGAATTCCAAGCCTCGAACGGGGTGGGGAATGAAGACTACAAGCTCTCCTGAGTTGGGAACAGGCACTTACTCGTTGGCGTCGGGAGCGCAGGCGCCGATGGTGGCAGAGAGGTACCCATCAACACACAACTCTAGGATGGTGTCCATCACGGAGGAACCACCCCAGTGTCCCTTGAGGGTATCGGCCATTGCTGGACGGGGGAGTTTGGGTGCGAGATTGAATCTGGGCGCCGGAGCTAGATGAAGCAGCAGACGGGGAGAATAAGAGCGTGGATGTTTGCACTGTTCTCTTTTTGCTCTTATAGGCTGTTAAAAAGCCAAGAGTCCCCGTTACCGCACCGATAAACATGTCACTCCCGCAGAAGATGACATTGGGCATATGGGGGCAAAATCTTGATGATATCCCTAAGAAAACGGGCACGATCTCCACCTCGATGGGACGTGCCAGTAAAAAGGATGCCTCGAGACACGATTTGAGGTAGGCAGTAACTGCTCGACTCATCGTGGGGTACGCCACTTCAATAAAGTTTTCAGGCTAGGTAGCACTATTCACACTTGCATGGCCGGCCTTTGAGGCTAAGTTACCCCGCCTCTTCGGGTAAGGTATGAGCTTGGCTAGGTCTTGTTTATAAGACACTGCTTCTTTTGAGAGTGGATCAAGAATTTGGAAGTCTTGAAGGGAAACTCGTCTGTCAAGCCAAGGACTTCAGATCCGAGTTTATCTTCATCAAGGGAATCGTCCTCGGCATGGAAGACCACTTCGAGGGATACTAACAGTGTCCTGGACTAGGGGGTACTAACCTAGTCGGCCCATGCTCCTCGGATTGGACAGATGGGCCCTCATTCCTCCCAAGATGGACTCTGAAAGCTATACAAGACTGCATCCACCGAAGTCTTGGTGTATACTCCAAGACTTCTTCTATCGCCTCTACGCCAAGATACCGACCTTTGTAACCCTAGATACTCTACCTAGGCGTGTATATAAGCCATAGGGTCTAGCTCATAGAAGGGACATCAACACAACATCATTCACCTAGCCCTAGAGTTAGAACACATCTGACGATCTCAAGGTAGATCAACTCTGTACCTAATACTTCTCCATCAATACAATCAAGAGCAGGACATAGGGTATTACCTCCATGAAGAGGGCCCGGACCTGGGTAAACACCGTCTCCTTTGCTCCTGTTACCATCTGTCCAAGATCCACAGCTCGGGACCCCCTACCCCGAGGTCTTCCGGTTTTCACACCGACACTAGGGCCGGCGCGCCTCCCCCTTACCCCTATATATAGTTGGGGAGAGGGAGGGCAGCGACACCCCAAGCTCCGGCGCAACCCTCCCACTCCCCCTCCTCCGTTTTCTCCTCTGATCGCATCTTCGGTAGCGCTTGGCGAAGCCCTACTGGGATAGCACCACATCCACCACCACCACGCGGTTGTGCTGCCGGCGATCCCATCTACTACTTCGCCCTCACTCGTTGGATCGAGGAGGCGTAGACATCATCGAGCCGCACGTGTGCTGAACACGAAGGTGTCGTATGTTTGGCGCTAGATTGGATCGTGAAGAGTACGACTACATCAACCGAGTTATAAATGCTTCCGCTTAACGGTCTACAAGGGTACGTAGACACACTCCCCCTCTCATTGCTATGCATCTCCATAGATAGATCTTGGGTGTTCGTAGGAAATTTTTCGTTTTCCATGCTTCGTTCCCCAACAACTGCCTGCATGATGATGTGTGAGTAGTTCCTACAGGACCTACGGGTCCATAGCAATAGCTAGATGGGTTTCTCTCTCTCTCTCTCTCTTGATCTTTTATACAATGATCTTCTCTTAGATCTATTCGATGTAATCGTTTGTGATGTGTATGTTGAGATCAAATGAACTGTGAGTTTATGATCAGATTATTCATTGACCTTTTATGAGTTCGTGATCCTACCTGTTTGTGTAATTTTATAGCTTTGTATTTATCTCTGATCTATCGATCTACTTTGGCCAAGTTTAATTTTTTTATCTTCATTGGGAGAGGTGCTTTTTAGTGGGCTCAATCTTGCGGTGATCCTGTCCACCGACACAAAGGATAAGGGCACACATTTGTGTTGTTGCCACAAAGGATATATTGATGGGGTTTTATCATATTGATTGGTCTTACTTTGTCTATGTTATGTCATCTTGCCTATTGCGTTACTCTTTTGTTATGAGCTTAATGATTTGAGATGCATGCTGGATAGCGGTCTTGGAGTGGAGTAAGAGTAGTAGACGTCAGTAAGTTTAAAGATCTACATATCATGGATGTAATGCCTATATAATGATTATGCCTTGGATGATCTTCATAACTATGCGCAATTCTGTCAAGTGCCCAACGGTAGTTTGTTTACCCTTCGATATTTCGCTTTCGAGAGAAGTGCCTCTAGTGAACCTATGGCCCCGGGCCCATTATCCATATATTTACTAGTTCCTACAATTTCTATCAATTTTCTATAATTATACTATTTACTATTTTCTTTGCTATCATCACTATTATTTGCTTTTACCCATGTGACTAGCAAGAAAAAGGGGAGTGACAACCCACTTGCCTTTGTTGGGTGCAAGCAATTATTTTCTTTGTGTGCAGGTGTTGCTAATGTTGTACGCGTGTTTCCTCCTACTAGTTTGATAAACCTTGTGTCTTAACTGAGGGAAATACTTCTGTCGTTGTGTTACATCACCCTTCGTCTTCACGGAAATCCAACAACTCCTATGGGAGTAGCAGAAGAATTTTTGAAGCTGTTTCTAGGGGGGGCTTCATCTTAAAAATTAGGTGCTATCGCACAAACACTTTCTTTTTGCTAGTTTTGATTTCCTTGCTATTTGGCTTTTGCCTTTTATTTTCTTTCATGTTGCTTTGACTGATGCTAGTAAGATCCCTCCTTATTCAAGTATATGAAAGATATTGTTACTAATAAAAAAAAATACTTGGAACTAAAATATGTACCATGCTTGCTAATTATTCTTTTAAAGGGGAAATATCTACAAAGTTAGGAGATCTAGGGATGCCTACTATAGGTTGCTCTATTAAAAACAATTATGTTAAAACAACATTATGTGATTTACAAGGAGTTAGTATTATGCCTTTCTCTCTTTATAAAAGACTTGACCTGAATAAGATGACACCTACTGAAATATATTTGCAAATGGATGATAAAACTACTGCAGTTCATATTCGCATATGTGAGGATGTCCCTGTTGTGGTTGCTAACGTTCTAACCTTAACTGACTTTTTTTACACTTCAGATGCTCGAGGATGACAACATTTCTATTATTCCCAGTAGACCTTTTCTTAACAATGCAGGGGTTGTTATTGATTGTAATAAAAGCAACCTTACTTTCCATGTCAATGGCAATGAGCGTACATTACATTTCTCAAGAAAAACAAATAAAGGATATGATGTCAATTCTATTGAAAATATTATGACAATCACTATAAAGGATTTGAACTTCCTATTATGGTTCCAGAAAAGAAATACCAAACTATTATGATTGGAACCATGCCTATCCAAGTTGAGGTAACAAAAATGTTTTATGAAGTTCTTCGTTTTATGTTCATCAAAAATAGTTCGTGAATAATACTTTATCAACCAAATTAATGGATTCTTTTTTAAAAACATATGATCGATGAACCCGTAAGCACAACTTTCTATCATTTTATTTCTCTCTCTGTTCGAATAAGTTTTACCAGAGTTTCAATGTTTTAGAATAGCTAGTTTCACCATGATTATGAGTTAAACACAATAAAAGTGCAAAAAATAAAAGCCCTGTAAAAGCCCTCAATTTTTGAGAATTTTTTACAATATCTATAAAACATTGGCATATAAAACAACTCAGGGGGCCCACTGATACGTCTCCAACGTATCTATTATTTTTGATTGTTCCATGCTATTATATTATCTGTTTTGGATGTTTTATATGCATTAATATGCTATTTTATATTATTTTTGGGACTAACCTATTAATCTAGAGCCTAGTGCCAGTTTCTGTTTTTTCCTTGTTTTTGAATATTGCAGATAAGGAATATTAAACGGAGTCCAAACGGAATAAAATCTTCGGAATAATTTTTCTTGGACCAAAAGACATCTACCAAGCTTGGAGACCAAGGCAGGAGAGCCGCCGTGTGGCCACAAGCCATAGGGGCGCGTCCAGGGGGGTAGGGCGCGCCCCCCTAGCTTGTGGGCCCACGGCAGCTCCCCCAACCCTATTTCTCGGCCTATAAATTCACAAATATTCCCTGGATACCAGAGAGAGCCACGAAAACACTTTTCCACCGCCAGGAGCCTCGGTTCCCGTGAGATCCAATCTTGGAGCCTTTTCCGGTAATCTGCCGGAGGGGGATTCGATCACGGAGGGCATCTACATCAACTCCATTGCCCCTCCGATGATGCGTGAGTAGTTCACCACAGACCTTCGGGTCCATATCTAGTAGCTAGATGGCTTCTTCTCTCTCTTTGCTCTTCAATACCATGTTCTTCATGATCTTCATGGAGATCTATCCGATGTAATACTCTTTTGCGGTGTGTTTGTCGAGATCCGATGAATTGTGGGTTTATGTTCAGATTATCTATGAATATTATTTGAGTCCTTTCTGAATTCTTATATGCATGATTTCATATCTTTGCAAGTCTCTTCGAGTTATTGGTTTGGTTTGGCCAACTAGATTGGTAATTCTTGCAATGGGAGAAGTGCTTAGTTTTGGGTTCAATCTTGCGGTGTCCTCACCCAGTGACATAGTAGGGGTAGCGAGGCACGTATTGTATTGTTGCCATCGAGGATAAAAAGATGGGGTTTTCATCATATTGCTTGAGTTTATCCCTCTACATCATGTCATCTTACCTAATGCGTTACTCTGTTCTTCATGAACTTAATACTCTAGATGCAGGCAGGAGTCGGTCTATGTGTGGAGTAATAGTAGTAGATGCAGAATCGTTTCGGTCTACTTGACACGGACGTGATGCCTATATGCATAATCATTGCCTTGGATATCTTCATAATTATTCGCTTTTCTATCAATTGCTCGACAGTAATTTGTTCACCCACCGTAATACTTGCCATCATGAGAGAAGCCTCTAGTGAAACCTATGGCCCCCGGGTCTATTTTCCATATTATACTTTCAGATCTAAAACCAAAAATACCAAAAATATCTTGCTGCAATCTTTTTACTTTTGTTTTACTTTACTTTCAAGCAATCATATCTATCTATCTCTATCAGATCTCATCCTTGCAAGTAACCGTGAAGGGATTGACAACCCCTTTATAGCGTTGGGTGCAAGTGTTTGATTCTTTGTGTAGGTACATCTATTGGGGACTTGCTTGTATCTCCTACTGGATTGATACCTTGGTTCTCAACAACTGAGGGAAATACTTATCTACTTTGCTGCATCACCCGTTCCTCTTCACAGAAACCAACGCATGCTCGAGAAGTAGCAAGAAGGATTTCTGGCGCCGTTGCCGGGGAGATACATAGCAAGTCAGGATAAGAACTCTCCCGTCAACTTGCCAATTTCTGGCGCCGTTGCCGGGGAGATCTACATCAAGCCTACCAAGTACCCATCACAAACTCATCTCTTGCATTTACATTATTTGCCATTTGCCTCTCGTTTTCCTCTCCCCCACTTCTAAAACGATTTTCTAAAAAGATTCGCCTTTTTATTTGCCCTTCTTTCGTTCGTCTTTTCGTTTGCCTTTTGTTTGCTTGTGTGCTTGCTTGCTTGCTTCGTCACGATGACTCAAGAGAATACCAAGTTGTGTGATTTTTCCAATACTAATAATAATGATTTTATTAGTACTCCGATTGCTCCCGCCACTAGTGCGGAATCTTATGAAATTAATGCTGCCTTCCTAAATCTTGTTATGAAAGAACAATTTTACGGCCTTGCTAATGAAGATGCCGCATCCCATCTAAATACTTTCGTTGAGTTGTGTGATATGCAAAAGAAGAAAGATGTGGATAATGATATTGTTAAATTGAAGCTATTTCCGTTCTCACTACGAGATCGTGCTAAAACTTGGTTTTCATCTTTGCCTAAAAATAGTATTGATTCATGGAATAAGTGTAAAGATGCTTTTATTTGCAAGTATTTTCCGCCCGCTAAGATCATCTCCCTTAGGAACGGTATAATGAATTTTAAGCAACTTGATCATGAGCATGTTGCACAATCTTGGGAGAGGATGAAACTAATGATTAGAAATTGCCCCGCGCATGGTTTGAGTTTATCGATGATTATACAAATTTTCTATGATGGATTGAATTTTGCTTCTAGGAATCTCTTAGATTCCGCCGCGGGTGGTACTTTTATGGAAATCACATTAGGAGAAGCTACTAAACTCCTAGATAATATTATGGCAAATTACTCTCAATGGCATACTGAAAGATCTCCTACTAGTAAAAAAGTGCATGCTATTGAAGAGATTAATACTTTGAGTGAAAAGATGGATGAATTGATGAAATTGTTTTCTAGTAAGAGTGTTCCTATTGATCCCAATGATATGCCTTTGTCTTCTTTGATTGGAAATAATAATGAATCTATGGATGTGAATTTTGTTGGTAGGAACAATTTTGGTAATAACGCGTATAGAGGTAATTTCAATGCTAGGCCGTTTCCTAATAATTCCTCTAATAATTATGGTAATTCCTACAGCAACACTTATGGAAATTATAATAAGATGCCCTCTGATCTTGAGAATAATATTAAAGAATTTATTAGTTCGCAAAAGGGTTTCAATGCTATGATTGAAGAAAAATTGCTCAAGATTGATGATTTGGCTAGGAACGTTGATAGAATTTCTCTTGAGATTGATTCTTTGAAAATTAGATCTATTCCACCCAAGCATGATATTAATGAGTCTTTAAAGGCTATGATAATTTCTATTGATGAGTGTAAGGAAAGAACTGCTAGAATACGTGCTAAGCCTGAATGGCTTGAAAAAGTGTGTTCTCGTGATAATATTGATGAAGATCTTAAAGTGATTGATGTGACTCCTATTGAATCTTTGTTTTCTAATGTAAATCTTGATAAAGATGGGACTGGAGATGAGTCAACTTTAGTTAAAAGGCGTCCCAATGATTTGGAGTTTATAGATCTTAACGCTAAGATGGATAAAAGTGGGATTGAAGAGATCAAAACTTTAAATAGCAATGAACCCACTCTTTTGGATTTCAAGGACTTTAATTATGATAGTTGCTCTTTGATTGATTGTGTTTCCTTGTTGCAATCCATGTTGAATTCTCCTCATGCTTATAATCAAAACAAAGCTTTTACTAAACATATTGTTGATGCTATGATGAAATCTTTTGAAGAAAAACTTGAGTTGGAAGTTTCGATACCTAGAAAGCTTTATGATGAGTGGGAACCTACTATTAAAATAAAATTAAAGAATATGAGTGCCATGCTTTGTGTGATTTGGGTGCTAGCGTTTCCACGATTCCAAAAACTTTATGTGATGTGCTAGGTTTCCGTGAATTTGATGATTGTTCCTTAAATTTGCATCTTGCGGATTCCACTATAAAGAAACCTATGGGAAGGATTAATGATGTTCTTATTGTTGCAAATAGGAATTATGTGCCCGTAGATTTCATTGTTCTTGATATAGATTGCAATCCTACATGTCCTATTATTCTTGGTAGACCTTTCCTTAGAACGATTGGTGCAATTATTGATATGAAGGAAGGAAATATTAGATTCCAATTTCCATTAAGGAAAGGCATGGAGCACTTTCCTAGAAACAAAATAAAATTACCCTATGAATCTTTTATGAGAGCTGCTTATGGATTGCATACCAAAGATGACAATACCTAGATCTATTGCGTTTTGCCTAGCTAGGGGCGTTAAACAATAGCGCTTGTTGGGAGGCAACCCAATTTTATTTTTGCTTTCTGTTTTTTGCTTCTGTTTTGGTGTGTTTTTCACATTATTACTTCTGTAATAATTGTGTTTTCTTGTTTAAATTAGTGTTTGAGCCAAGTAAGACCTTTGGGATGGTCTACGGTGTTTGTTGATTTGATTTTTCTGAAAAACAGAAACTTTTGCTCTCAGTCCAGGAATTTTATAAATTCACTGGAACGTGCTTTTGATCTGAAATTTTTACACAAGATTGATATACAAATTTCCCTGATTGTCCTAATTCTTCAGAATTTTTGGAGTTACAGAAGTATTGGAATTCTATAGATTTCTACAGACTGTTCTGTTTTTGACAGATTCTGTTTTCTATGTGTTGTTTGCTTATTTTGATGTATCTATGGGTTGTATCGGGGGGTATGAACCATGGAGAAGTTAGAATACAGTAGATATTACACCAATATAAATAAAGAATGAGTTCACAACAGTACCTAAGTGGTGGTTTATTTTTCTTATACTAACGGATCTCATGAGTTTTCTGTTGAGTTTTGTGTTGTGAAGTTTTCAAGTTTTGGGTAAAGATTTGATGGACTATGGAATAAGGAGTGGCAAGAGCCTAAGCTTCGGGATGCCCAAGGCACCCCAAGCCATATTCAAGTATACCAAAAAGCCTAAGCTTGGGAATGCCCCGGAAGGCATCCCCTCTTTCGTCTTCAATCCATCGGTAAATTTGCTTGAGGCTATATTTTTATTCACCACATGATATGTGTTTTGCTTGGAGCGTCTTGTATGATATGAGTCTTTGATTTTTAGTTTGCCACAATCATCCTTGCTGCACACATCTTTTTGAGAGAGACACGCTGAATCGTGAATTTATTAGAATACTCTATGTGCTTCACTTATATCTTTTGAGCTAGGCAATGTTGCTCTAGTGCTTCACTTATATCTTTTTAGAGCACGGTGGTGTTATATTTTATAGAAATTATTGAACTCTCGTACCTCACTTATATTATTTTGAGAGTTTCTTAAAACAGCATGGTAATTTGTTTAGGTTATGAATTTAGTCCTAATATAATAGGCATCCAAGAGGGATATAATAAAAACTTTTATATTAAGTGCATTGGATACTATGAGAAGTTTGATTCCTTGCATATAGTTTTGAGATAATGGAGATGGTAATATGAGAGTCATGCTAGTGAGTAGTTGTGTATTGGAAGAGATACTTGTGTTGAAGTTTGTGATTCCCGTAGCATGCACGTATGGTGAACCGTTATGTAACGAAGCCGGAGCATGATTTGTTTAATGATTGTCGACCTTTGTGTGAGGGTCGGGAGCGCACGATGGTTAACTCCTACCAACCTCTCCCCTAGGAGCATGCGTCTAATGCTTTGTTTTATAACTAATAGACTTTTGCAATAAGTATGTGAGTTCTTTATGACTAATGTTGAGTCCATGGATTATACGCACTCTCACCCTTCCACCATTGCTAGCCTCTCTAGTACCGTGCAACTTTCGCCGGTACATCAAACCCACCTTCCTCAAAACAGCCACCATATATTTTCCTCAAAACAGCCACCATACCTACCTATTATGGCATTTCCATAGCCATTCCGAGATATATTGCCATGCAACTTCCACCGTTCCGCTTTTCATGACATGCACCATCACTTTCATATTGCATATAGTCATATTTTGTCATAGCTATCGAGTTGTAATTTTCCTTTTGAGTTGTAAGTAAATAAAAGTGTGATGATTTTCATTATTAGAGCATTGTCCCGTGTGAGAAAAGGATGATGGAAGCCATGACTCCCTCACAAGTTGGGATGAGTATCCGGACTTTACAAAAAAATAAAAGAGGCTAGTGAAGCCCAAAAAAAAAGAGGCCAAAGATGCCCACCAAAATAAAAAAAAGGAAAAAAATGAGAGAAAGAGAGAAGGGACAATTGCTACTATACTTTTCCACACTTGTGCTTCAAAGTAGCACCATGATCTTCATGATAGAGAGTCTCCTATTTTGTCACTTTCATATAACTAGTGGAGTTTCATCTTGCACGACCACTTAGTTTTCTTTTTGAGCTTTCATACACTTATAGATCTAGTGCACCCGTTGCATGGCAATCCCTACTCACTCACATTGATATCTATTGATGGGCATCTCCATAGCCCGTTGATACGCCTAGTTGATGTGAGATTATCTTCTTCCTTTTCCTTGCAACCTCCACCATATTGTATTCCACTTATAGTGCTATATCCATGGCTCACGCTCATGTATTGCGTGAGAGTTGAAAAGGTTTGAGAACACCAAAAGTGTGAAACAATTGCTTGGCTTGTTCATCGGGGTTGTGCATGATTTAGATACTTTGTGTGGGGAAGATGGAGCATAGCCAGACCATATGATTTTGTAGGGATAACTTTCTAAGGCCATGTTATTTCGAAGGGACACGATTGCCTTGTTGGTGTGCTCGAAGTATTACTGTTTTTATGTCAATATTACACTATTGTTTTGAATCTTACGGATCTGAATATTCATGCCACAAAAAAGAATATTACATGGATAAATATGTTAGGTAGCATTCCACATCAAAAAATTCTGTTTTTATCATTTACCTACTCGAGGACGAGCAGGAATTAAGCTTGGGGATGCTTGATACGTCTCCAACGTATCTATAATTTTTGATTGTTCCATGCTATTATATTATCTATTTTGGATGTTTTATATGCATTAATATGCTATTTTATATTATTTTTGGGACTAACCTATTAATCTAGAGCCTAGTGCCAGTTTCTGTTTTTTCCTTGTTTTTGAGTATTGCAGATAAGGAATATTAAACGGAGTCCAAACGGAATAAAATCTTCGGAATAATTTTTCTTGGACCAGAAGACATCTACCAAGCTTGGAGACCAAGGCAGGAGAGCCGCCGTGTGGCCACACGCCACAGGGGCACGCCCAGGGGGTAGGGCGCGCCCCCCTGGCTTGTGGGCCCACGACAGCTCCCCCAACCCTATTTCTCGGCCTATAAATTCACAAATATTCCCTGGATACCAGAGAGAGCCACGAAAACACTTTTCCGCCGCCAGGAGCCTCGGTTCCCGTGAGATCCAATCTTGGAGCCTTTTCCGGTAATCTGCCGAAGGGGGATTCGATCACGGAGGGCATCTACATCAACTCCATTGCCCCTCCGATGATGCGTGAGTAGTTCACCACAGACCTTCAGGTCCATAGCTAGTAGCTAGATGGCTTCTTCTCTCTCTTTGCTCTTCAATACCATGTTCTTCATTATCTTCATGGAGATCTATCCGATGTAATACTCTTTTGCGGTGTGTTTGTCGAGATCCGATGAATTGTGGGTTTATGTTCCGATTATCTATGAATATTATTTGAGTCTTTTCTGAATTCTTATATGCATGATTTCATATCTTTGCAAGTCTCTTCGAGTTATTGGTTTGGTTTGGCCAACTAGATTGGTAATTCTTGCAATGGGAGAAGTGCTTAGTTTTGGGTTCAATCTTGCGGTGTCCTCACCCAGTGACATAGTAGGGGTAGCAAGGCACGTATTGTATTGTTGCCATCGAGGATAAAAAGATGGGGTTTCATCATATTGCTTGAGTTTATCCCTCTACATCATGTCATCTTACCTAATGCGTTACTCTGTTCTTCATGAACTTAATACTCTAGATGCAGGCAGGAGTCGGTCGATGTGTGGAGTAATAGTAGTAGATGCAGAATCGTTTCGGTCTACTTGACACGGACGTGATGCCTATATGCATAATCATTGCCTTGGATATCTTCATAATTATTCGCTTTTCTATCAATTGCTCGACAGTAATTTGTTCACCCACCGTAATACTTGCCATCATGAGAGAAGCCTCTAGTGAAACCTATGGCCCCCGGGTCTATTTTCCATATTATACTTTTAGATCTAAAACCAAAAATACCAAAAATATCTTGCTGCAATCTTTTTACTTTTGTTTTACTTTACTTTAAAGCAATCATATCTATCTATCTCTATCAGATCTCATCCTTGCAAGTAACCGTGAAGGGATTGACAACCCCTTTATAGCGTTGGGTGCAAGTGTTTGATTCTTTGTGTAGGTACATCTATTGGGGACTTGCTTGTATCTCCTACTGGATTGATACCTTGGTTCTCAACAACTGAGGGAAATACTTATCTACTTTGCTGCATCACCCGTTCCTCTTCACGGAAACCAACGCATGCTCGAGAAGTAGAACCCACCAAGCCTCCACATGGCCTGGTGGCGCGCCCACCCCCTTCGTCTCGCCATGGAGCCATGTGGGGCCCATAAGCACCCACTCAATTGATGCCCATGCCCCTGCCTTCTTCTTCCTCCAGAAACAATTCACAAAGATATATAGCCCGTGTTCTGTCTTGCGAACATTTCTCTATCTCCTTGATCGAAGCCCCATTTATAATTTTGTTGGAGGGAATGCTCCATGGTATGTGATTCCTCCATTGTTCCAATTAGTTTTCCTCTAGTTCTTTGTCCTTTGCTTATTTTTCTGTTGTTGGTGACCTTGAATATGAGCTTGCATGTAAAATTTATTGGTTTCTAAGTAGTTTTGATGCATGGTTTAAGCACTAGAAGCTTATGGGAGTAGTTGTTATCAATTATTTTGAGTTTTGTTCCTTTTTAACAAGTTGTTGAAAATTTTCAGAAAATGAGGAGGGTTAGGAATTATCTTGCACCATCAAGGGATACCCAGAGTTCCTCAATTCAGAGTACCGCGAGGACCGCCTACCATGAGCCAAACTATGTTCTTCGCATCCAGCTAAGGTACGTGTCTATCAGTGGTCATGCGAGGTATTCATGTATGGAGCATGTATTAAAAATGAGTTTGAACAATTTGGCTGAGAGGGCAGGTTTGACATTTTCCTTGCTAGTAAATGCCCTCACTAATATTTTCGTACAAAATTTTATCTTCACATCTGGTCGCTATGAGTCTCAAGTTTCAGCCACTTGTATACTCTGGCTATTAGCATGTCTTTGGAAAAAATATGTAATGTGTGTAAAATTCCTTATTGGGGTGGTATTAATGCTCCTCATCGTGGAGTCTTAGAGACTTATGTGTGGGTGAATTTAGTGGAGTTACACAAGGCAAAATAACTAGACTACATTTTCCTTCTGTTCATTACTTTGCTATCTTCACAGGGAGATGTTTGACTGCTAAGAATGAATGTAGTATCATTTGTGCCCCCGATTTAAGTATTTTGAGTGCCGCTCTTTCTAGTGATAGGACTTATAACATGGGAGCTGTTGTTGCATGCCGCTTGAGTAAGAATAGAGCTAATGGCATTATTTTGGCGGCATTTGTCCTACTCGTCTTGCTACACATTTAAATATACCTATTAGAGCTGATGAGGACCATAAGCTCCCTACTAGTTTGCTGGACTTTGCTATTATGAAATGCCATGAATTTATTACGCGTGAAGCTACACCTAATGATTATAAGTCACTGGTGCAGCGACGTGCTATGCAAATGGTTTTTAACCCCTTTCAGTGACGCAGTTTCAAACCGTCACCTTGCTAGTGTGGGCGATAGGGGGGGTCCATCGTACACGCTATACATCCCACACAGTTCAACACAAAAACTGTTTGCAATTTGGATTAGCATCACACACGGTTATTTCACGAAAACTGTATGTAATGTGCGATTCATTCCACGCGATTAAAAATAAAAAACTGTGTGTGATGTAAATGCCATCACACACAATTGGATCCAAAAAACTGTGTGCAATGTGTGATCTTAATGACGTGTTAATTAGTCCTAAAATCAGCTAGACTCAATCAATTTACTATGATCATATTTTGATAATGAAACATAACGCAAAAATGCACTTTCAAAATCCACTATATGATTTCTTTTCAAGCTTCGTCATACAACATACAAAAGTACAAACATACTATCTCACATCACATGACAGCCAACACATACAACTAGCAATCACATCTAATTACGTCGTAAAGCTTCATTAGTCTCTTGTTCATCAATGACATCAACTCCCAAACCTTCCTAGATTTCTTACTGTATCTCATCCTGAAAAACCAAGAGAAAAGGGTTATAGATCAGAAAAAGTAAATCCTTACACAGAGCAGGGATTCAGTGCCGAGGCTCATCTGCACCTTCGATCATAAAAAATCAAAACAAATTCTAGAAAAATTCAAAAAATTCCAACTTTTTTTTATGGTAGAGAATTTGGTGCGTGAGGTTCGCTCCAAATTTCAGATCATTTGAACATCTGAGTGTTCCTCGGAAAAAAGACAAATTTGGGGTCTATACATAAGTTTATTGTTCATGTATTGTTTTGACCCAATTTGTCTTTTTTGCTGACAGCGACTCAAGTGTCCAAATGAGCTGAAATTTGGAGCGTACCTCACGCACTAAATTATCTAACATGTAAAAATGGATTTTTTGAATTTTATTTCTATTTTTAATGATTTCTTACATTACATACTCAAGTATCCTACTTGAAATTAGTTCTGACACTAGTTATGCATATATTTTTTCAAAAAGTATAGCAATAGAAAGTTCAGGAGTTCACAAGAGAGATTTTGTGATTAATTTGATGTCTTGAAGAATCTTGATGGATGAGAAGAATCAAGAATCGATTAGATGGCTAGAAACATCATACTTAGACATATAAAAAACAAGATTAGATTAGTACTATCCGGCAAGCTAGCTAGCAGTTAGCCTGGTGGATGGATTGTTGGAAAGAGATGCACGTGAAGCTAGCTTACATGGCCACAAACTGCACCTCCATGACGCTGCCTCTCGGGATGCATAACTTGTTGAAGCAGATGTGCCACCGGATAGAGATACCAAAGTTGTACGTCTGCTTCGTGCTCGTGCTCGCGTCTACGGCCGACAACGAGCCTCATGGCGTCCATGGTACCCGCTTCACGCACGGCCGCCCGACGTCGAGCGACCCCGCCGTGTCCTGCTCCTAGTCGGAGCTTGGAGCAGGCGTCGTCTGCCTCGCCGGCCATGGCATGGAAGAAGTGTGTGTTATGTTCGTGGTTCTACAGGAGGTTGGATTGATGCTAGTTAGATATATGTGTGGATGTGGTAGAGTACGTGGTGAGGAGATAATGCTAGATATTTTTCTTGGCTGTGAAGTATGGACGGATAGATTCACGCCATGTCATCGATCCAAGGCTTCAACCACTTCACCAATAAGAATTCAGTACACATATATGTGCTTTCTTGCCATTTGATTTTTGCCCTTACACCATCAAAATAATTGTGAATCCTTCTCAAAATTTTATTACAATATACTGAGGTCTTATATTGACACCATGCCAAGTTTCGTATTTATTAGACATTATTTACATTTTCTAGAATTAAAATACCAATAAACTTCATGTTCACGGTTGATTCTTGCCACATAGATATTTGAATTTTATATTTATTTCTTGTATGAGGCACACACATATACTCACTGCCCTAAATATGATTTTTCAAATCATTTTTGTATAATTTTTCTGTACTCGTAGTTCAAATTTGAGTGTATACGTTAAATGACTAGAAATGTAGTTAATGACACAAATATAGCAAATGAGCTCGGAAAAGTGACAAATTTTAATGTGGAGGATTCTATGGTGTATCTTAACTGTCGAAAAAAATTCAAGGTTAAATGATAAAGGAAAACATAAGTTCGCCATCAATTTGGTGCATTCACTCTCGAAACCATGATCGTTCCTCGGAGATTGTCAGATTTCTAAAGGATGTACATCAAAAAAATGTGAAACCTTCTCAAATTTTTACCATCATTGTGAGGTCATATTATGACACTATGCCAAGTTTCATATTTTCCAGACTTCATTTATAGTTTTTATAATTTCAATACAAATAAACTCCATGTTCGCGGTTGATTCTTGCTACATATGTCTCATAAATTTATATTCATTTCTTGTATGAGGCATACAAATATACTCAATACCCTAAATATGATTTTTCAAATCATTTTTGCATACTGTTTCATGCATTCATAGTTCAAATTTGAATTATATCCATTAAATGACTGCAAATGCAATTAATGACTCAAATATAGCAAATGAGCTCTGAAATGTGCCAAATTTTAACAGGGAGGATTCCGTGGTGCATGTTAAGTGTAGAAAAAAATTATAAGTCAAACGACGAACGAAAATCTCAGTTCGCCTTCGAACATATCGCGCAAACCATTATTGTTTGGAAAAATAATAATTTCAGGAATCACACACGGTTCCATTTATGAAAGTGTGTGCGATGATAGGCTACATCGCACACACAATGTATGCAAAAAACGTGTGCAAGGCATCACACACGTTTGCATTTTTAACACCGTGTGCAGTGATATGCTACATCACACACACATTGTTTACAAAAACCGTGTGCATGGCATCACACACGGTTGCATTATAATAATTGTGTGCAATGATATAGTACATCACACACACATCATTTGAAAAAACCGTGTGCAAAGCATCACACACGTTTACGTTTTTTCAAACCGTGTGCAATAATAGACAACATCACACACACATTTTTTAGAAAAACTGTTTGCGCGACATCGCACACAATTATATTTTTAAAATGTGTGTGATGTTATGACATCACAAACGCTTTTTTCCTAATTTTACATCACACATGCTATGGTGTACGTCGCAAACAGTTTTTTCGAAGGGTCTCTGATTGATGTGTCGTCTTTGGACCATCCTGCAGTAGTGAGTATAACTTAGTGTTCGACATGGACACTCGTGATATTATTACCCCAACTACTCCCACTTTGTTGGATTGACATGGAAAGGGAAGATACTTTATCACCACCAGTGACATCATTGACTATTGAAGAGAGTTGGCGGCAGCAAACCGTGAGGAGTACATCCCTTGAGTGGAGCAGGCGCTGATGTGGAGCTTTCATTATTCTTAGCTCGCAGGCCTCCCTTACCAGCCTCGACCTTTTGAGGTGGGGCAATCCAATTATCACTACCATCCACGGCCCTCTGACTATCAATAAACTCCTGGACCATCTGACTACTAGTCGTCAGGTTGATCCAAGTTGAGACAAAAGCCTAAGCTTGGGGGAGTATGTATTTCCATCGTATTTCATTCATGTTATCATACACATTCATTACACTTGTCGGTGCACTTCACTACATTTGTACATTCATGTTTCGTTTTATCTTGCTTCTTTCGTGTGTTTATTGTAAACCAAAACTATTTCTTGTTTCTCTCGTTGTTTATTTTTAGTTTTTATTTGCTTTCTCTCGTGCTTATTTTCAGTTTTCTTTCTATTTGATTGCTGGTTTGTTTTATTTATATACAGAAAGACAACCTAAAAATATTTCACCTTTATTCTTTTGTTGTTCTTCAATGTAAATATTTTTCTTGCTTTTGCTGTTTATTTGAACTTTTGCTTGCTTGTCTTCTTCAAGAAAATTGAAAAACCACAAAAATATTTGTCATGTGTTATATGGACTCTTCTTTTTGTTTTGAAAAGACCTAAAAGACTTCTTTCGCTTTTTATTTACCTCCTTGGTTTGATTCTTCTTCTTTTGTTTCAGTTCTTGTTTGGTGCTTCTTTCCATTTTTCTTTTAGTCTTGTCGATTCTTGTTTTGAAAATACAAAACAATAAAAAGTATTGCATTTGGCTCTTATGTGCGTTATCATTGAACTAATGAAAAGAAACAAAATTATTTCCATGTCTTCTCTTATTGCGTATAGTGTTTGGACATTTCAGATTAGTCCACGAGGACACTTGCATTATATATCTATTATCCACATCATTCAATCATGCGAGTGAAAGGAAATAATAATGATTATTTGATGACGTGCTTGGGGTAAAGAATGCTGTTATGAACTCTACTTGTTTTTTTAACATATGTTTATTTGAGTGATCTGGTTATAGCTTAGTATGGGTTAATATGTCTATGACGATAACTAGTGGTTGTGTTTTCTTGTCCTAGTCTTAATTAGCTAGGAGTTTATAATATGTTATCTTGGATGTAAACATGCATTAAATTGGTCATAATGTTGTAGGTTAAGATGGTATCCTCCTCTGAAGAATTTAAGTGGCTTGACTTGGTACATGTTCATGCAAGTAATTGATGCAAATCCAATCTTGTCTCTATGAAATTTAAGTTCATCGTGTTTATATCCTACTCATGCTTACCCTTTAATGTCGGTTATTCAAAATGCATGATTATGACCGTTGTCGCTCTCTAGTAGGTCGCTTCCCAATATATTTCTAGCCTTCGCGTGTTCTAAGCGGAAATGCTGCTTGTGCACCCAACTCCTTAAACCAAAAAGTTATGCCATAAAGAGTCCATTATATATGCATATGCATGCTACTCCTCTGCCATTCCAAGTAAATTTGCATTTGCCACCTCTAAACCTTCAAATAAACATATGTTTTTTGTGCCCGTACCGCTCATGGGGCGGTGGGGGTAGTCACTATCTTCCATGCTAAATGTGTTTTACTCATGACGAGCGTTTATTCTGCCTGTTTAACTTATGAGAGAGATGGTATAGGGATGCCCAGTCCCAAATCATTTATAAAAGGCACTCCTCTAGAAATTTTGAAAGTTGGCAGGCCCGTGGAATTCGGCTAGTCATGGTTTATATTAGTTGTGGTGGAGGGGGAGTGAAAATCATGGGAACCACTGCTAATATGTTTATCATGGAAGATATTGAAAACCTTTGTCGTAAACCACTGAAAGGAAAAGTACACCTCCCAAAATAATTTTCTCTCTGTTTTAATCAATGACCTCTGGCGTATGTTAATCTCTGCTTCCCTCTGCAAAGGGCCCTTCCTTTTATTTTTCTATTTCTCTTGAGTCATCACTTTCTTCCTCAAGCACCAACTTTGTGAGAGCTATTTATTTCCTAGTTTAACATGCATTGGGTCTAAGTAATGTTGAGGGCAGCACGCATGGATGTTTTTTTTGCGTTGAATTACAATTTTTAGTCGCTGCTTGAACTTCAGAGGTGCTTTGAATTTATGTTTTGCGGTCTCAGAAAGGGCTTGCGCAATACCATTCTATCATGTATTTTGGCCATTTTGACAAAATGTTAATGTTTGAGATATTGTATTATTCCTCTATAGTTGGTTATGCTCTTGCCATGAGTGAACACAATTATAAAGTGTTACCATACATATGGTTACTCTATAATCTTTGTTATAATTAGATCATTATCTACATTTCTATACATCTACAAAAGCAAATGAGTTTGTAAAAGTTTTCTTTATTGTGTCTAGTTTGTCAACTACATTGCTTGAGGAGAATAAATAAGCTAACCTTGGAGGAGTTGATACGGGTCAAACGTATGTACTTTTCCAAACACTTTTGCTATTGTTTTGGCCTATAATTTTCATGATTCGAATGAAGCAAACCCGGACTAACGTCGTTTTCAACATAATTGCCATGTTAATATTTTCTGTAAAAATAAAAGTGCTTAATATTGGATGGGGACTTTTCGAGAATTAATTCAGAATATGTGAAGATCTATCAAATTAAGATGGGCCATAGGGGTTGACCAGGCCCTCACATGGCCAAGTGGTGCGGCCACCCCTAGCCGCGCCCCAGGACCAGCTGGGCCCCTCGAGCATCATGCCAATTCCATAGCCCAAAAATTCTATATATGCCTAAAAATCATAGAAACTTTGTACGGTATGGAGCCACCACCACCTCCCATTCTTCCTCCAGAGATCCGTTCTGGAGTCTGTTTCTGGCTTCGGAGAGGGCGATTCATCACCGTCGTCATCACCAACCTTTCTCCACCAACAATTTCATGATGCGCACATCCATGTGTTACTAACTCCTCGGTAGACACATGGAGGTAGATGGGAATTGGATGAGATTTCTTATGTAATAGTTGTCAGATTTGTTAGGGCTTGATGCCTAGTATCCACTATGTTCTTAGATTGACGTTGCTATGACTTTGCTATGCTTAATGCTTCACAGTAGGGCCCGACTGACATGATTGCGGATTAGAAATCTCTATGTTTTCATGAACAAATTTGCATTCTTGATATTATTCGCAAGTTGTATGCACTTGTTATTATTTTGAACCCTAGACCCCAGAATACCAATAATTTGGACATCGACGTGGATGAATTTAACTTGAGTATTACACATATTTATTGTGTGGTATGCTTTGCTCTGGTTCTCTATTAAAAGAAACGCCTTAACTACCCATAATTTCCATTAGGATCCTGGTGGCATGGGAGGGTTGGACAAAAGATGTTTCTCAAGTTCTTATCACAAGCACATACAACTATCTATGGAATGCATGCCTCCATTTGATTGATGAATTGGAGCTATTTTGTTATCGCTCTATGTTATGAATTGTACATGATGAATCTCATATGAATAAAACCCACTACATACTTCCATGCCTACACTTTTCCTTACTATTGCTCTTGTTACAGTTACTACAGCTGCACTTTGCTACTACTTTGCAATACTGTTCTTGTTATTGTTAATGTTACCATATCACTACCGCTATAATATTGCTATGCTACTAATAAATTATTGCAAGCAAGTTATCTATCCATGTGCGGTTGATTTGACAACTCAATGGCTAAGGCTTATCAATATTCTTTGGCTCCCCTTATGTCGAATGAATAAATTTGGGCTGAAATAATTCCCTCGAAGACTGTTGTGATCCCCTACACTTGTGGGTCATCATGGGTCAGCAAGCGTGCGAAGGCCATAGGACGGGTGGAGTGGCTGAGGAAGGTGATGTCCTCTTGGTTGCATGTTGTCCATGCTCCTAAGGTGAGCTCTTGGAGGGACAACTCAACATGATGCAGAAGACACAAGAAAAGGAAGTCAATTGTCTTGGTACATGCATCTTGGAAGAGTCAACCAACAAGGAGATCAAGGTGATGCAGGAAGATGGATCAGTGCCTATACCTAGTGTGGTTGTGGTGATTTTTTGGGCTCTTCTGGAGGGCGACTTGATATGTATCCGACGTATCTATTATTTTTGATTGTTTCATGCTGATGACCCACAAGTATAGGGGATCAATCGTAGTTCTTTCATTAAGTAAGAGTGTCGAACCCAACGAGGAGCAGAAGGAGATGACAAGCGGTTTTTAGCAAGGTATTCTCTGCAAGTGCTGTAAGTACCAGTGATAGATAATTTTGTAGCAAGATAATTCGTAACAAGTAATAATAGTAGCAAGTGTGCAGGTAGGTAGACCAATCCTTTTTATAGCAAAGGACATGCCTGAAAGTTCTCTTATATAAAGGAAACGGCTTTCGAGGACACATTGGAATTTCTGTCTAGTCACGTTCATCATGTTTAGTTGATTCGCGTTCGCTACTTTGATAATTTGATATGTGGGTGGACCGGTGCTAAGGTGTTGTTCTTACTTGAAAAAACAACCCACTTATGATTACCCCCTCTCGCAAGCATCCACAACTACGAAAGAAGAATTAAGATAAATCTAACCATAGCATGAAACATATGGATCAAAATCAGCCCCTTACGGAATAACTCATAAATCAGGGTTTAAGCTTCTATCACTCTCGCAACCCATCATCTACTTATTACTCCACAGTGTCTTCCCTTAGGCCGAAGTATTGTGAAGTTTCATGTAGTCGACGTTCACATGACACCACTAAAGGAAGAGCAACGTACATATCATCAAAATATTGAACGAATACAAACATCACATGATTACTTATAACAAGACTTCACCCATGTCCTCGAGAACAAAGTAACTACTCACAAATCATATTCATGTTAAAGATCATAGGGATGTTGAATATCATTAAGGATCTTAACATATAATCTTCCACCAAATAAACCAACAAGCATCAACTACGATATGTAATCAACACTGCTAGTAACCCACAGGTAGCAATCTCAGGTTTTGAGACAAAGATTGAATACAAGAGATGAACTAGGGTTTAAGATGAGATGGTGCAGGTGAAGATGTTCATGAACATTGGTCCTCCCACGATGGAAACAAGGTTGGTGATGACAATGGCTTCTATTTCCCCATCCCGGAGGGAAGTTTCCCCGACAGAATCGCTTCCTCAGAGATCAAAAGTGCTCCTGTCTAGGTTCCGCATCGAGACAGCGGCGCTTCATCCCAAAAGCCTCTTCTTGATTTTTTCTAGGTCAAAACTCTTAATATAGCAGAAGAGGGGGCCGGAGACCCCCTGTGGGACCCACAAGGCACCTGGGCGCACCCAGAGGGGGGGGGGGGGGCGCCAACCTGCCTTGTGAGCGACAGGTGGCCCCCCTTTGGTACTTCTTGGCTCTAGTATTTTTTATATATTCCAAAAACATTCTCCGTAAAATTTCATGTCATTTGGAGTCGAGTAGAATAGGTATCTCTGATGTAGCTTTTTCAGGTTCAGAATTCCAGCTACCGGTAATGTTCCCCTCCATGTATTCCTTGTAAATTCAGAGAGAAAAGGCATTAAAATTGTATCATAAAGTGGAATAATGACCAAAAACAATAATAATAACAGTAGGAAATCATGATACAAAATAGACACATCAACTCCCCCAAGCTTAGACGTCGCTTGTCATCAAGCGAAAGCTGAACTCGATAATCATGACCACATGCTTAGAGAGAGAGAGAGAGAGAGAGAGATAGAGAGGTGTCGATAAAATAAAATACAGATATGAAAGCATCATGATCATTATCATAACAACTTCTTAATATCATAAGATTTCTCATGAACAAGTAACAATCTATCCTCATGCTCAAGTATGAATCATAAATCTTATTGAAAACTAGCAAACTATGTTCTTAGTCATTGAAACAATTACAGTTCATCATATTTCGGAAAGAGTCTATGTTAGAGATTTGTTTAACAAGTTCACATAATCAACTATCATTTAATATTCTATGATTGCTCACACTCACGGGATATTTTTGAAGTAAAATATTTCCATCAGACAAATACGAAGATAGGGGTTTATAACTTGTCACCACCCAACAATTTATCTCAGGGATAACGTCAACAATAATAACGCATGATCACCTATATCCAACTGGATATATGTGCCTGGAACTTTCTCCACCACATAATGCTTGCAAGGCAGAGAGTAATAAGAATGGAAAAGGATTAACATTATTGACTCTTGCATAAAAGTAAATACAGAAAAGTAAAAGATAGGACCTTCGCAGAGGGAAAAAGAGGTTGTCATGCACTTATTATTAGTTGGATGTGCAAGCTCTTAATGGAAAGGAACATCACTTTATATTGCCCCTTATGATAGCAACCGTTATTATGCAATTTGTTGCTTTTATTTCTTTGCCATCACAAGATCGTACAAAGCTTGTTTTCCCTTCCAATAAAAGATCATACATATTTAGGAGCAATTTTTATTGCTTTTGCACTCATGACAAATTACTTAAAGGATCTTATTCAATCCATAGGCAGATATGGTGGAATCTCATGGCAAGAAACTTGGTTTAAGAGTTTACGGATGCACAAGTAGTATCTCTACTTGGTGCAAAGATTTTGGCTAGCAAAGGATAGGAGCAAGCATCACATGTTGGAGGATCCATGACAATATAACTTCTTTGTGAATATAAGCAAACATAACTCATCATGTTGTCTTCCTTGTCCAACATCAACTAATTGATCATGCATTGAATATTTAATGGGAGCTCACAATCATTAAAGATGTCAAAGATAGTATATTTACATGTGAAACCTCTCTTTCAATATTAATTTTTCAGGAATTGCATCAATGACTAATGCTATGTTTTCTAACCTCCAACAAAGTTTACCAATTATACTCTTTCTATCTGAAGTCATTACTCCCCATGGGATTAGCACATGATTACTTTTGTTCTTTTCATTGCTATGATTGATGCAAGAAAGAAAAGCAAAGAAACTAAAGTAATCTTTATTATATAACTCAAGCACACGATTACACAGATAGATGGATTACAAAGCAAACACTAGAAACTAAATCACACTAAAACTTTATTATTCTAAATCACAAAATAGCTAAGGATCGAACTAAGATAGATGGTGATAATAAAAGTGATGGTGATACGATACCCGGGGCACCTCCCCCAAGCTTGGAACAAGATAAGGGTGGTGCCCATACCCATCTACTTAAGTTTCCTTCTTGGGTGATGGCGGTGATGAAGTGGTAGGCTTGATATTCTTTGCGATAATACCCCGTAAGGTACGGATTTCATCCTTAAGCCTGTCAACCTCCTGCCGGAGGTCGAGGTTCTCCTTGCGAAGCTTGTTTGTAATGAACAAAGCATCATCCGTCAGGGGATAAATTTTGACTGTGGAAGAGGAAGCAACGTCCACCTGCGCATGGCGACAAGGGGTAAATCGTGAACTGGAAGGGGTAACCTTGTTTGGCAAGCTTGACTTTTTGAACTCCACATCCATATTTCCAGGTTGCGGAAATGGTTCCTCTTCTTCTTCCTCGCTTGAGGACTCCATCCTTTTGATGTCAGCTTCTACCTCTTCCTTCGCAGTCCATCAATAAGGATCAAGATAAGCATAGACCTTGCGATCCGCTGTGAGGTGTGAGACATAGCTCTCCCTATCTGAATCTTGAGACGACATTGCTTCCGAATCTGCCAGAAAAATAACCCGAAAAAAGAACAGAGGAGAACTTGTGATACGGTCGTCAAAACATCGGGAAGTGTATATAATGATTTTTTCTACGTGTAGTACAAGCAAACGGAAAGAAAACGGGGTCATGAAGGCACACGATGGGCCCACGAGGCACCTAGGCGTGCCCAAGCACTACTGCAGGATGGTCCAAAGACGACACATCAATCAGAGACCCTTTGACGAAACTATGTGCGATGCATGAATCGCAAACGGTATAGTTCAAGCTCCGTTGCCAATAACACAAACTGTGTGCGATGGCGGAACCATCAAATACGATTCAGAAAAGACTTACATGTGTGATTACTGCCATACAGTTCTTTGATACGTCTCCAACATATCTATAATTTTTGCTTCTTCCATGCTGTTATATTATCATTCTTGGATATTTTACAATCATTTTATAGCAACTTTATATCATTTTTTGGGACTAACCTAATGACATAGTACGAGCATCTCAAAAAGGCGCCCCAAAAATGCGCCGCGCTGCAAAATTTCGCGTTTTAGCGCGCGCGCAGCGAAACCGGGCGCTCCAGCGGCCGCCCAAAAAAAGCGCGTGCGGCATAAGTGCTTCCGCGCGCGGAGCAAAACGGCATCGTGCGCCGCTTATTTGGTGCGCCCGCTCCCGCGCGCGGAACCACTCGAGCGCTCGCGCATCGTCTCCCACCGCCCTCCACCTCGAGCGCCCGCGCCGCCACCGTGCCACCCCTTTGCTCCGGCGACCCGACGGTGTTTCCCGGACCTATCACCGCGCGTCTGCGGCTCCCTCCCCCTTCCTCTAGTCGCCGCCGGCCCTTGCGCGCGCTATTGCTCCTGCGAAAAGCGCTCGGCCGCCCACCGCCGCTCGGCGCCCACAAGATGTTCGACAGAACGCCCACAAGGTATATATTGCTCAAAGTACACATGTTTTACATTAATATGATGCTTGTTGTTCATAGTTTATAGACTAGTTTAAATTCAATATTGTTGATTTGGTTATTTGATGTTGTATGTTTGATGTTGTATTGTTGAACTATTTGTTGTATTGGGTGATAAACTATTTGTTTGAGTTGTAATAATAAAATTAAACTATTTATTGTTGATTGTTTGATCTTTTGGATTTATTTTTGGAGTGCATATGTTGTTTGTATGCGGCGCGCGCGCCGTGTATTTGCAGCGCCGCGCGCGCGCTAAATTTTTCGGCGGCCGCTGGAGCCAGCGCTGTGCTGAGCGCTAAAAAAACGTTAGTTGCGCGCGCTATAACCGTTTTTGGGCGCCGCGCGTTGCGCGCCTGTTGAAGATGCTCTACCAAAGTGTCAGTTGCTGTTTTTGCTTGTTTTTTACTTCACAGAATATCAGTACAAAACGGAGTCCAATCAAGACGAAACTTTTTGGAGATTTTTTTTGGACCAGAAAAGGCCAGTGGGCCAAAGAAGTTACCAGGAGGGAGCCCATGCCGCCCACAACCCACCAGGGCGCCCCAGGGGCACCGGGCGCGCCCTGATGGGTTGTTGCCGCCTCGGGAGTCCCCTCCACCGCCTCTGATGCCTATAAATTCCCAAATATTCTAGAAACCCGAGATGAGTCGAAGAAAAACACATCCAGCTGCCGCAAGTTTCAGAACCGCGAGATCCAATCTAACACCATCACAGAGGGGTTCATCATCCTCATTGGTGCCTCTCCGATGATGCGTGAGTAGTCCACCATAGACCTACGGGTCAGTAGGCAGTAGCTAGATGGCTTCCTCTCTCTATTTTGATTCTCAATACAATGGTCTCTTGGAGATCTATTTGATGTAAACTTTTGCGGTGTGTTTGTTGGGATCCGATGAATTTTGAGTTCATGGTCAGTTTGTATCCATGAATATTATTTGAGTCTTCTTTGATCTCTTATATGCATGATTACTTATAGCCTCGTATTTCTTCTTTGAATCTTTGGTTTTGTTAGGCCGACTAGATCGATTTTTATTGCCATGGGAAGAGGTGCTTTGTGATGGGTTCAATCTTGCGGTGTCCTCTCCCAGTGACAGAAGGGGCAGCGAGGCCCGCATGTATCGTTGCTATTAAGGATAACAAGATGGGGTCTATTACTACATGAATAGATCTTGTCTACATCATGTCACCATTCTTATTGCATTACTCTATTTTTCCATGAACTTAATACACTAGATGCATGCTGGATAGCGGTCGATATGTGGAGTACTAGTAGTAGATGCATAATCGTTTCGGTCTACTAATCGTGGACGTGATGCCTATATAATGATGATCGCCTTGGATATCGTCATGATTATTTGATCTTCTATCAATTGCCCAACAGTAATTTGTTCACCCACCGTGTGCTATACTCATGAGACAAGCCACTAGTGAACCCTACGGCCCCCGGGTCTACTCTTCCAACATATTGCTTTCCGATCTATCATTTTGCCGCTTTTGTTTTCAGATCTATTATTCCAAAAACCCAAAAATACCTTGCTGCACTTTTAATTTGCCTCTTTTATTTTGTGTTCTTGAGAGATCTATCTATCCAATCTATCATATCCTAATCTATCTTTTTACCGTAGAGAGATTGGCAACCTCTCTTTCGCGTCGGATTGCAAGTATTTGTTCTTTGTGTGCAGGTGTTGTTTACGTGGTGTTGGTGATCCTCCTTCTGGTTCGATACCTTGGTTTCATAACCGAGGGAAATACTTACCGTCGCTGTGCTGCATCATCCCTTCCTCTTTGGGGAAATACCGACGCAGTCTCAAGCCACGTCAAAGGAATTTCTGGCACCGTAGCCGGGGAGGAAGCGGTCTCTTCTACGTGCCAATCTCTGGCGCCGAGGAGAAACCATCAACATCTACCAGGTTCCTAATCACAAATCTCATCTCCTTGCAATTACATTATTTTCCATTTGCCTCTCGTTTTCCTCTCCCCCACTTCACCAAATTTGCCGTTTTATTAGCCCTCTTTTTCGTTTGCCTTTTTCTCGTCAGATCTCTTGCTTGCTTGCAATCTTGTTTGCGTAGTCATGATGACTCAAGAAAACACCAAATAGTGCAATTTTTCCAATACTAATAATAATAATTTTATTAGTACTCTGATTTCTCCTCCCGCCACTAGTGCGGAGTCTCATGATATTAATGCCGCTTTGTTGAATCTTGTCATGAAAGATCAATTTGCCGGTACTCCTAATGAGGATGCCGCGTCCCATCTAAACACATCCGTAGAATTGTGTGATATGCAAAAGAAAAAAGATGTGGACAATGATATAGTGAATTTGAAATTATTTCCTTTCTCCTTGTGGGATCGTGCAAAAATTTGGTTTTCTTCTTTGCCTCGCGATAGTATCGATTCTTGGAATAAGTGCAAGGATGCTTTTATTACTAAGTATTTTTTGCCCGCGAAAATTATTTCCCTTAGGACTCAAATCATGAATTTTAAGCAACTTGAGCATGAACATGTTGCACAATCTTGGGAAAGAATGAAATTGATGCTAAGAAATTGTCCTACTCATGGTTTAAATCTTTTGATGATCATACAAAAAAATTATGCGGGATTGAATTTTGTCTCTAGAAATCTTTTAGATTCCGCCGCGGGTGGTACTTTTATGGAAATTACTTTGGGTGAAGCTACTAAATTGCTAGATAATATTATGGCAAATTAATCACAATGGCATACTGAAAGAGCACCTACTAGCAAAAAGTTAATTCGGTTGCAGAAATTAGTACTTTGAGTGAAAAAGTTGATGCTTTAATGAAGTTGGTTGCTAGTAAAAATTCTCCTATTGATCTTAATGATGTGCCTTTGTCTACTTTGATTGAGCAAAATAGTGATTCCATAGATGTGAATTTCGTCTTGCGAAACAATTTCAATAACTATGCTTATAGAGGTAATTTTAATCCTAGGCCTTTTCCTGGAAATTCCTCTAATAATTATGGTAATTCCTATGGTAATTCTTCTTACAATAATAATAGGAACCCCTCTGATCTTGAGAGTAATATTAAAGAATTTATCAATGCGCAAAAAGCTTTCAATACTATGATAGAAGAAAAGTTGAATAAGATCGATGATATGTCTAGAAGCATTGATAGAATTTCTCATGATGTGGAAAATCTCAAGTTGAAAGCTTTTGTACCTAAGATTGATGAATCAATTAAAGCTTTATATGTCTCTATGGATGAAAGTAAGAAAAGAACCGCTATGCTTAGAGCTAAAAGAGAGTTTTTAGAAAAAGCGTTTTCTAGTGATTGCTTTCAGAAAAATGATGAAGATCTTAGAGTGATTGGTGTTTCTTCCATTGATTCCTTGTTTAGTAATATTAAAATTGATAATGAAGGGACTGAAGTAGAGTCAACTTTTGCTAGAAGGCGTCCCCATGATTTGAAGGGTGAAAATCTTGATGAAAAATTTGATGAAAGTGGGTTTGAAGAGGTCAAAACTTTAACTAGTGATGTGCCCATTATTTTGTATTGCAAGGTATTTAATTATGATAGTTGCTCTTTGATTGATTGTTTTTGTTTGCTGCAATCCATGTTGAATTGACCCCATGCTTATGAACAAAATAAAGCTTTTACTAAACATATCGTTGATGCCATGATGAAATATTTTGAAGAAAAGTTGGAGTTAGAGATTTCTATTCCTAGAAAATTACATGATGAGTGGGAACCTACCATTAAGGTCAAGATTAAAAATTATGAGTGCTTTGCTTTATGTGATTTGGGTGCTAGTGTTTCCACGATTCCGAAATCTTTATGTGATGTGCTTGGTCTCACCAATATTGAAGAATGTTCTCTTAATTTACACTTGGAGGATTCTACTATTAAAAAGCATTGGGAAGAATTAATGATGTTCTTATTCTTGCAAATAGGAACTATGTGCCCATAGATTTTATTGTTCTTGATATTGATTGCAATCCGTCTTATCCCATTATACTTGGTAGTCCGTTTTATGCACTATAGGTGTCGTGATTGATATGAAAGAAGGTAATATTAGATTTCAGTTTCCACTAAGAAAGGGTATGTAACACTTCCCTAGAAAAATAATTAAGCCACCATATGAATCAATCATGAGAGCATCCTATGGAGCAAAAACAAAAGATGACAATACTTGAATCTATGCCTTATGCCTAGCTAGGGGCGTAAAACGATAGCGCTTGTTGGGAGGCAACCCAATGAATAAATTTATTTTCTTCATTTTCTTTCTATTTTTGAGTGTTGACACAATTATGCCTCTGTTATGATTGTGTTTTTATGTTTTATTTAGTGTTTGTGCCAAGTAAAGCCTTTAGGATGATTCATAAGATGTGTAGAAACAACGCTGAATCTGAAACAGAAACGTTGCCTCCAGTGTGCGAATTTTCATTTTTTTACTAGCGCACGATAATGAGCTGAAATTTTAACACAGTGTTACTATGCAAATTCTTTACATTTTCCTAATTTTTCAGAATTTTTAGAGTTACAGAAGTATGGTTAGAGTACAGATTACTACAGACTGTTCTGTTTAAGACAGATTCTATTTTTGTTGCATTGTGTGCTTGTTTTGATGAATCTATGGTTTGTATTGAAGGGTATAAGCCATGGTAAAGTTAAAATACATTAGGTATAATGCAATTATAAAATATGAATGGGTTTGCAATAGTACTTAAAGTGGTGATTTGCTTAATTCACTACTGGAATCAGCTTCTTTGCCATCTGCCAGCTCTTTGCCGTGTGCTGGCAGATGGCAAACAGGTTGTTTGCCGTCCTCTTTGGCAAAGCAGACGACATAGATCTGGCTGATGGCAAAGAGGGTCTTTGCCATCTGCACTTCTTTGCCGTCTGCTGGCAGACGGCAAAGACCAAAGTGGGCCCCACGGGGCACGACACTGGCTAGGTCAAGCTCATTGCCATCTGCCACTTCTTTGCCGTCTGCTGGCAGACGGCAAAGAACTCTTTACCGTCTGCCAGCAGACGGCAAAGAGGTGAGGGTGGGGCCCACAATGTCACGACGGGGGCGGGCTAACGGTCGCCGTCTTTGCCGTCTGCTGGCAGACGGCAAAGAATTCTTTGCCGTCTGCTGGCAGACGGCAAAGAATTCTTTGTCGTCTGCCAGCAGACGGCAAAGAAATGAACTTAACTTTCGGCCCCGCGCCCCGCGCCTCTCTCTCTCTCTCACATCTCTCTCTCCCTCTCTCTCTCAGCGCCGCCGCCCCGCCCTCCCGCCGCCGCACCCTCCCTGCAGCCCTCCTCCACCGCCGCCCCCTCCCCGCGGCCCTTCTCCACCACCGCCGGAGCCAGGCCGCGGCGCCGCCCGCCCCCTCCCCGCGGCCCTCCTCCACCACCTCGGCCCCGTCGCCCCCGCCGCCCCCTGCCCCGCCGCTCCACCTCGTCGGGTCGCCGGCGAGCAGGCACCCCCGACGACCCAGCTCCGCCCCTCCCCCTCCGCCGCCCCGCGCCGCCGCCTCGACCCCCCCTCCGGTGAGCTCCACCCTCCCCCCCTTTTAATGTTTTTTTTTCTGTTTTTATTAGTTCATATTAGTTAGTTTATATTAGTTAGTTATTAGTTCATATTAGTTAGTATATATTAGGTAGAAAAAACTTAGAGGGAAAAAAGGAGAAGAAGAAGAAGAAGAAAAGAGGAGAGGAGGAGAAGAAGAAGAGGAAAAAAGGAAAGGAAGAAGAAGAAGAGGAGGAGGAGAAGAAAAAAGAAGAAGAGGAAGAAGAATAAGAAAAAAGAGGAGAGGAGGAGAAGAAGAAGAGGAAAAAGGAAAGGAGGAAGAAGAAGAAGAAGAAGGAACAAAAAGGAAGAAAATGAAGAAAAGGAAGAAGAGGAAGAAGAAGAAAAGAAAAAAAGAGGAAAAACCCCGACCCCGACCCCCCGACCCCGACCCCGACCCCGACCCGACACCCCGACCCCGACCCGACACCCTGACCCCGACCCGACACCCCGACCCCGACCCCGCACCGCCCCCCCGCCCCCCGGAGCCCGCCCCGTCGCCGGCCGCCCCGCCCAGCGGACCCAGGCCGCGGCGGCCGCCCTGCCCCGCCCCATCGCCGGAGCCGCGCCGTGTCGCGTCGCCCCGCCCTGCCGCCGGAGCCGCACCGTCGCCGGCGCCAGCTCCCCCCCACCCGCAGCCATCCTCCTCCCCGCAGCCACCTCCCCCCCACCCGCAGCCACCGGAAGGTAAGCCCCCCTCCCCCCTATTCTTTTTTTGTATTAGTTAGATAAACCTGGTGCCATGCTTATTTCATGTAGCACACAGTGAGAGCTTAGTATTTGGTGGATTGAAGACCAATTGGGTTCACAATTTTTAACTTGTAGGATTTGAGATTTATTTTGGTTTTAATACTTGGAAGCCTGTGATTCATCTTGTTCACGGATAAAACGATACATCCCTTTGTCGATTTGCTAGGTTCAACACCTTTAATCTAATATAGGTTTTATATTTGTCTTCCTCAGAACATAGAGCATTTATTGTTTATTATTGCAGCATATATTCTTTACTTTTTTTTCTTCCTATTTTTACAAAGCTAATAGTATCATGAAACACCACAATATTATTTTGGGGTGGCGTCGAGGAGGCAAGGACCCACTATCTTGATGACAAAGGGAGGGGGCAAACTGTCTCCGCCCTTATCCCCTTAGAGGGAGAGGTTAGGAGAGAGCAAACCATGTCTTATAGCCTTAGAGAGAGAGTTTAGGAGAGAGCAAACCATGTCTCTTAGCCTTAGAGAGAGAGGTTAGGAGAGAGCAAATCAAGTCTTCTTCACAAGACGTGCGGTGCACGTGCACGTTTACTAGTTTAGGTAATAGGAGTAAGATTTAGGAGAAGAAAAAGGAAAGAAGAAGAGAAGAAGAAAAAGGAAAGAAGAAGAAGTAGAAGAAAGATAGGAAATAAAAGAAAAGGACACCCCGACACCCCGACACCCCGACCCCGACCCGACACCCCGACCCCGACATGGCACCCCGACCCCGACACCCCGACCCCGACACGGCACCCCGACCCCGACACCCCAACACCCCTGACACCACGACACCCAGACACGACACCCCCGACACCCCGACACCCCGACCCCGACACGACACCCCGACCCCGACACGGCACCCCGACCCCGACACGGCACCCCGACACCACGACACCCCGACCCGACACCCCGACCCCGACACGACACCCCGACACCCCGACCCCGACACGACACCCCGACACCACGACCCCGACACCCTGACACCCCGACACTTAAATTAAGTATTCAATTTTTTAGGTATTCAATTTTTTTATTATGTTCATGATGATGATACACTTAAATTATATACATATTATTCATGTCAGGTATTCATTCTTTTTATGTTGTACTAATTTCGTTTACTCTTTGTCATTGCAGGTGTTGACAGATGGTGGGCGCGGGTCGAGAGCGCTCCGAGGCTCCTACCTCGGCGCGTGGTGGGAGGGGTAGTTCCATTCCACCCAATAGCCTCCGGAGAGCGCCGGATCTCAGTATGCAGACACCACGGGCGGTCGCTTCTTCTTCGGCCGGGAGAGGTCGGGGGGAAGAAGGCTGGTAGAGGTGGACGTGGCGGCGGGAGAGGTAGGAAGGCTGCTACTACGCCTTCCTCGCCGCCACCCCCAGCTGATTCACCCGACCACAGGAGTGCTCCGTCTGAGATGGAGCCGCCTAAGGTGGACCCGTCTCGGACTCCGGTCCACGAGCCTCGGGCCGACGAGCCTCGGGCCGACGAGCCTATGGCAGACGCGCCTACGGCCGACGAGCCTCGGGCCGACGAGCCTTCGTCCCACGAGACTCCGTCCCACGAGACTCCGGAGCTCAGCAGGGATCACGCTGAGTCGCAGCGGAACCCATGGGCGGACTCGACGGAGTCGAGTGGCCGTGCTGAGGGTGGCTATAGTTCTGATAGCTATAGCGAGGGTGAGTGGGTTGAGGGGCGCAAAGTCTACCAGCGTGGTGGTACAAAGCTCCCGCCCACCCCGGCGACCCCCGACCAGAGGTGGTTGATTGCGCCTAACGGGGACAAGTAAGTGCATTTACTCTTTTTTAACCTTTTGCCTTCACGTTTCTTCGAATATCTAATGCGTTGGCCTTGTCATACTGCAGGTCTTGGACACACGAGCCTCATGTCCGCAGGCCCAACAGTGTCCTTGGTGTGATTTGTCGCCAGAGCTTCCCGGGGTGGGTCACTTTGCCCGGTGAGGGCCGGGTTCGAGAGCTAGGAATGACCTGGGAGCACTACTTGGCTGCCCCGGCCCCGCCGGGGCATAGGATCGGCGATGTCGAGTGCCACAAGGTGGCCGACATTGTGATCCAGACGTTTTGGGTAATTTCTCCTTTGCCGTCTACGTTGTGTTTCCTTCTTTGATTGGCAACCCTAGTGATTGTACTAATCCGTGTTTTCTTGTTTTATTGCAGACCTTCTACAGGTGTGCTGAGGGACAGGAGGAGGCCGCGGCTCGGGTTATCGACAACGAGTGCAGGCGCCTACTTCAAAACTTTTGGCACGAGGCTCGGACGCAGGCAGTTCGAGACTACTTGGCCTCGGCTGGTATTAGGAGGAAAAGAGAGAAGTGCCGCGTCAAGTTTCTGAGTAAGGAGAACTACATGAAGGTAATTACCTATTCTTAAGGCCTTGTACTTAGTTTCCTTGATTTGATTCGTAGGCGTAGCGCTCAAATTTCTCTTGCTTAACTTAGGTGCCCCCGAGATGGTGTGCGGATAGGATGGACTGTTGGGAGGCGTTGGTGGATGAGTGGTGCTCTCCCCAATGGCGCTCCACCCACGACACTGCAAAGGACAAGCGTGGCAAAATGAAAGGTGTCCCACACCATCTAGGCAGTGTCAACCTACATCAGTACGGGGAAAACTGGGTATATGGTTTGCTTCATGATTCATGCAAATTTATTCTTCATGCTAGCTTGAGCCCTCAACTAATACTCTGTTCCTCTCTTTTAGGCGCGAGAGAAGAAGGCTCCAGTGCCACAGCTGTTCGACCTCTATGCCATGTCCAATACTGCCTCGTACAAGAAGGCCAAGGCATTCTCTGAGTCTGACCTCGATGATCCAGATAAATTCAGCAACCGCGCCTCCCACCACAAGCTTGTGAGGTACAGAGACGAGGGGAAGGCGAGGAAAGGGCCGGAATTTAACCCGAGCCAGCAACCTCTTGATCCAGAGCTGGTGATGATATCTGGTGGCGGGAGGCAGCATGGCTCGTTAGCCATTGGGAATGGACTGATACGTTGTAGTAGCACTCTCCCGCAGATCAAGAAGCGCCAGACCAGCTCCGATCCTGAGATATTGCCTCGTGAACGGCCAGTAGAGCTCGAATTCAAGGTTAGTTATACGGACTCAGATACCTTTCCTTCATTACATTGTGTGTGCGGCCGTCGATGATTACAATGCTAACGAGTGGTGTTGCAGGCTGCTATTGAGGCAGAGAGAGCGAAGACCCAGGCGCTTCTAGAGGAGAGGGACCGGCAGGCGGCGGAGAGGGAGAGGGAGCTTGAGGACAGGACGGCTAATGTGTTGGAGGAGGAGAGGAACCGAAACATGATGGCTAACCGGGCCCTATACGAGATGTTCGCGGTAAGTTTCTTCTGCATATTAGCCAAATCATGCACGTAATGTTCCTTACTGTAGTATCTAATATGACTGACTCGTCAAAACCAAATGTGCAGACCCTGTGCGAGAAGAACGGCACGACCCCTCCGCCGATGCCAGTCATTGCTCCGGCGGGCACAGTGAGTTTCATTTGAATTGTCATTAGTTACTAGTCTTCACATTTGAGTTGCATCATGCTAACGATACATTGGAAATGATCTTTGGTGCAGCATAACTCCCGACAAACATCGACCGATCCTCCTCCGCCAGCCACTGGCGCGACCGGTCCTACAACTACACCTACAACTACACCTCCGTGATGACGGTAAGTTTTTGCAAGTGTTTAGCATAACAAATGCGTACTTAGCTTAAGAAATGACCTATTTATCTCCAAAATGCCGTATACTTAGCTTAGTTTCCTCGAAAATGACATTATAACCTTACTTAGCTCCAAAATGACCAATTTTACCATCGATAGCTCTCAAATGACCTATACTTAGCTTAACTTAGCTTAAGAAATGACATATTTAGCTCTAAAATGACCTGTACTTAGCATTATTTCCTCCAAAATGACATAATAACCTTAATTAGCTCCAAAATGACCAATTTTACCACGGATAGGTCTAAATTGACCTATACTTAGCTTAGCTTAAGAAATCACCTATTTAGCTCCAAAATGACCTATTTAACCTAGGAAAGCTCTAAAATGACATATACTTAGCATTTATTCCTCCAAAACTGAATTTATATGGTTAGCTAGCTCAAAAATGACATAATAACCTTAATTAGCTCACAAATGACCTATTTAACCTAGGATAGCTCTAAAGTGACCTATACTTAGCATTTTCCTCCGAAATGACTCAATATGCTTAGCTAGCTCAAAAATGACATAATATGCTTAAGAAATGACCTATTTAGCTCAAAATGACTTAATATGCTTAATTAGCTCAAAAATGGCATAATTACCTAGGTTAGCTCTGAAATGACCGATACTTAGCTTATTTAGTTCATTTATGACATACTTAGCATATTTAGGTCAAAAATGGCCTATTTAACTAGGTTAGCTCTAAAATGACACAAGTAAGCAATAAGAAGAAAAAAAAGAAAGAGAAGAAAAATTCTTCTTCTTCTTCTTCTTTTTCTTCTTCTTCTTTTTCTTCTTCTTCTTCTAGTCTTCTTCTTCTTCTAACTTTCTTCTTTCCCATTTTGCAGATTGGCTTCAGATCACGGAAGCTTGAGTTGGAGTCTACTCTTCTCCTTGTCCTTCCTTTTTGTTGTGATTTTGTAGGATGAACAATGTGAAACTTGCTACCTATATATGTATGTATGGATGAAACTATATGGACCTTTTGCTTAATTGTTGGATATGTTGGACTTTTCATTTGGTGTATATATGTGTTGGATGATCATATCCATATGGCAGGGATATGTTGGCTATATGTACTTGTTGAAATATTTTGAAATGAATATATATATATATATATCTGTGAAATTGATTGAATTTAAGAAAAAAAACAGTGGCAATATAGCCACTTTGCCGTCTGCTGCAAAGAGGCCACGTGGCAGCAGCCTGTGCAACCTGGGCTGGCCTATTTGGCCTCTTTGCCGTCTGCTGGCAGACGGCGAAGACCTTTGCTTCTTTGCCGTCTGCTGGCAGACGACAAAGGGCCTGCGCTGGCCCAGCTGACGCCTGACGTCAGCTGACGTCAGCTGCAGCTCTTTGCCGTCTGCTGGCAGACGGCAAAGAGCGCCGTTAGCCCCCTAACGGGGCTGGCACCTTTTGTCTGCCGTCCAGGGTCTTTGCCGTCTGCCAGCAGACGGCAAAGGGGCCTTTGCCGTTAGCTGTTCGGCCGGACTGTTGGCCGTCTGCTGGCAGACGGCAAAGGCTTTGCCGTCCGCCAGGCATGCCTTTGCCGTCTGGTATGGCAGACGGCAAAGAAGCTGATTCCAGTAGTGATTATACTAACGGATCTCACGAAGGTTTTTGTTGAGTTTTCTGTGATTGAAGTTTTCAAGTTTTGGGTGTGATCACGATGGATGAAGGAATAAGGAGTGTGATACGTGTCCGTCGTATCTATAATTTTTGATTGTTTCATGCCAATATTATACAACTTTCACATATTTTTGGCAACATTTTATATGATTTATTGGACTAACATATTGATCCAGTGCCCAGTGCTAGTTCCTGTTTTTTTGTTTCGCAGAATATCCATATCAAACGAAGTCCAAACGCGATAAAATTTACGAAGAATTATTTTTGAATATTTGTACATTTTGAGAAGTGGAATCAACGCAAACGGGGGCACACAACCACTACAAGACACCAGGGCACGCCCCTGGGCCCAAACACGTGGTGATGGGTTGTGCCATCCTCGTAAGTCGGTTAGAGCTCTCCTTCGGGCGCAAGGAAGCTAATTTTCAGATAAAAACCCCCTCAAAATTTCAGCCCGATCGGAGTTACGGATCTCCGGGAATATAAGAAATGGTTTTCGGACAGAAAACAGGAACACGAAACAGAAGAGAACAGAGAGGGAGATCCAATCTCGGAGGGGCAGGAGAGGGGGAACTCTCCTCCCATCTAGGGGGGAGTCCAAGGAAGAAGAAGAAGGAGGGGGCTCTCTCCGCCTCTCTCCCGGTGGCGCCGGAACGCCGCCGGGCAATCATCGTGACGGCGATCTACACCAACAACTTCGCCGCCGTCAACACCAACTCTCTCCGCCTGTATGCAGCGGTGTAACACCTCTCTTACCCGCTGTAATCTCTACTTAAACATGGTTCTCAACCCCATATATTATTTCCCAATGATATTTGGCTATCCTATGATGTTTGAGTAGATCTCTTTTGTCCTATGGGTTAATTGTGGTATGATGTTATGGATGTGAGTTGTATGTTGATATGGTGCTGTCCTATGGTGCCCTCCGTGTCGCGCAAACATGAGGGATCCCCGCTCTAGGGTGTTGCAATATGTTCATGATTTTCCTATGGTGGGTTGCGTGAGTGACAGAAGCACAAACCCGAGTAGGTGGGTTGTTGCGTATGGGAGTAAAGGGGACTTGATACTTAATGCTATGGTTGGATTTTACCTTAATGAACTTTGGTAGTTGCGGATGCTTGCTAGAGTTCCAATCATAAGTGCATATGATCCAAGTACGGAAAGTGTGTTAGAGTATGCCTCTCCCTCATTGTATATAACAAGTATCTATCATATTATATTCAATTGCCTAGGGACAATTTTTCTCTTGCGTTACACAAAAAGCTTTCTACTAAGTTATTTACTTTTATTGTTCTTTTATTAAAATAGCACCTAACTTTTATTTCCACGTTCTTTATTATCTTGCAAAGTACTTCTAGTTTTATTCCCGCAAAGTAGTTTCATACTTGTTCTAGGTAAAGCAAGCATTAGCGTGCGTAGAGTTGTATCGGTGGTCGATAGAACTTGAGGGAATATTTGTTCTACCTTTAGCTCCTCGTTTGGTTCGACACTCTTATTTATCGAAAAAGGCTACAAACGATCCCCTACACTTGTGGGTTATCAAGACCTTTTTCTGGTGCCGTTGTCGGGGAGCAATAGCATAGTGGTGAATATTCTCGTGTATGCTTGTTTGCTTTATCACTAAGTAATTTTATTTTCTGTTATTAGTTGTTTTATATCTTTAGTTATGGATATGGAACACGAAATACCAAATCAATTAGTGGTACTTGCTACTTATGGAGATGGGGAACCTCCTAAAACCCTCGATGCTAGTTATGTGCAAAGTATTAAATACTACTTTGATAATCCTGAGAAAACCCCATTCAACTTGATAATGGGAGTAATGTTGGATCAACGTGAATACTTTAGAGATTATCGCTTGACTCAAAAAGGGAAATTGTTACGGTATCAAATTCATATGTTGCATTGGTATGCTCGGGAGCTATGCTTGAGATATGATATTACTTGTTGCTCTAGGATGAACGCTCCACACCTTCCCTTTTCATGCAATTTAATGATAATGAAACCTTAGCGTCTTATGCTAATGGTATATATGATTACTATGATGTGGAACGAATAGAACAATTTGTTAATTTTAAGGGTGCTTATGAAATTGCTTCTTTGATTGAAAAGTATGATGATGTTTCTTACAAATCTGAAAATTTTGCCATACTTCAATATTGCTATGATAATTATGAATACAATGCTGATATTATTGAATTTATTGAGAGAATGTCCGCTGCCTTGGAAGAGACTAATATTTTGCAGGGACCTATGGAAGAAGAAGTTGTTGAAATTGTGAGCTCATTAGATGAAAAATATGAGGAGGAGAGCAAAGAACAAAAGGAGGAAGAGCGGATTGATCACCCGTGCCCACCTTCTAAAGAGAGTAACTCTTCAACTCATACATTGTTTAATTACCCTTCGTGCTTACCGAAGGATGAACGCTATGATAATTGCTATGATCCCTTTGATTCGTTTGAAATATCCCTTTTTGATGAACTTGATGCTTGCTATGCTTGTGGCCAAGATGCCAATATGAATTATGCTTATGAAGATGACCTTGCTATAGTTCCTTATGTTAAGCATGGAATTGTTGCTATTGCACCCACACATGATAGTCCTATTATCTTTTTGATTTCTCCCAACTACACTATATCGGAGAAGTTTGCTCTTATTAAGGACTATATTGATGGGTTGCGTTTTGCTACTACACATGATGATTTTAATGAATATAATATGCATGTGCTTGCTGCTCCTACTTGCAATTATTATGAGAGAGGAACTACATCTTCACCTCTCTATGTTTCCAATACTATAAAATTAGAAGAAACTGTTTATACTATGCATTGGCCTTTACTTAATGTGCATGAATTGTTCTTGTATGACATGTCGATGCATAGGAAGAGAGTTAGACTTTGTTGTCACATGATATATATCTTTTTTGCTCACTACTAAATTACAAATCATTGTTAATTAAAATTGGCTTTGATATACCTTGGGATCCGGGTGGATCATTTACTTGAGCACTTTATGCCTAGCTTATTGGCTTTAAAGAAAGCGCTGCCAGGGAGACAACCCGAAAGTTTAAGAGAGTCATTTTATTCTATTGAGTGCTTTGTAAAGTTTAAAAACAAAAAAATATAGAGGGGAACCTAAAACTTCACAAAAGGAAAGGTGAAAGTGAGAGAGATGATGAGCATCGTTGAAGTGGGGGCTAGCATTGAACTTTTGTTCATGCCCATGGAAACTTTGTGAATCTTGAATCACGGAAACTTTTCAACAAAAATAATTATCCCCTTGTACAAATCCATTGTATTATAAAAATAATGTGCCAAGATTTGCCTTTAGGATGATTAGATTGCTTGTTGGTATGTGCGGTGTAAAAACATAAACTTTGGCTGTAGTGCGTGAATTTTCATTTTTTATTGGAACGTCAAAAGTTTCAGACATTGTTACACTGTATTACTATACAAATTTTTTATTTCGTCCTATTTTTTCAGAATTTTTGGAGTTGCAGAGGTATGGTAAAAGTTCAGATTACTACAGACTGTCCTGTTTAAGACATATTCTATTTTTGATGCATTGTTTTGCTTGTTTTGATGAAACTATCGATTTTATCGGTGGTATAAGCCATGGAAAAGCTATAATACCGCAGGGATAATGCAAATATAAAATATGAATGGGTTTGCAACAGTACTTAAAGTAGCAATTTGCTGTATTATACTAACGGATCTCACCAGTTTTCTGTTAAGTTTTGTGTGGATGAAGTGTTCAAAGATCGAGGAGGTCTCGATATGAGGAGAATGAGGAGAGGAAAGAGCTCAAGCTTGGGGATGCCCAAGGCACCCCCAAGTAAATATCCAAGGAGACTCAAGCATCTAAGCTTGGGGATGCCCCGGAAGGCATCCCATCTTTCTTCAACAAGTATCGGTATGTTTTCGTTTTCGTTTCGTTCATGTGATATGTGTAAATCTTGGAGCGTCTTTTGTGTTTAGTTTTCACTTTTCTTTTATGCACCATGCTGGTATGAGATAGTCCATGGTTGATTTATAGAATGCTCATTGCACTTCACTTATATCTTTTGAGTATGGCTTTATAGAATGCTTCATGTGCTTCACTTATATCATTTGAAGTTTGGATTATCTGTTTCTCTTCACATAGAAAACCGTTATTCGTAGAATGCTCTTTTGCTTAACTTATCTTTATTAGAGCATGGTATTTTGTAGAAAGAATTAAACTCTCTTGCTTCACTTATATCTATTTAGAGAGTCAACAAGAATTGGCCATTCACATGGTTAGTCATAAAATCCTACATAAAACTTAGGGATCACTGAATATGATATGTTTGATTCCTTGCAATAGTTTTGCGATATAGAGATGATAATATGTGGGTGGTACTAGTAGATGATCGTGTTTAGTAAGATATTGGTGTTAAGGTTTTTGATTCCCGAAGCATGCACGTATAGTCTCCCGTTATGCTAGGAAGTTGGAGCACAATTTATTCTTGATTGTCTATCTTTGTGTGAAGGTCGGGGGCGCGCGATGGTTAACTCCTACCGACCTCCCCCCTAGGAGCATGCGTAGTAATACTTTGCTTCGAGGGCTAATAAATTTTTGCAATAAGTATGTGAGTTCTTTATGACTAATGTGAGTCCATGGATTATACACACTCTGATCTTTCCGCAATTTGCGAGCCTCTACGGTACCGTGCATTGCCCTTTCTCACCCCGAGAGTCGGTGCAAACTTCGCCGGTGCATCCAAACCCCGTGATATGATACGCTCTATCACACATAAGCCTTATTATATCTTCCTCAAAACAGCCACCGTACCTACCTATTATGGCATTTCCATAGCCATTCCGAGATATATTGCCATGCAACTTCCACCGCTTCCGTTTTGATGACCCGAGCACTCATTGTCATATTGCTTTACATGATCGTAAGATAGCTAGCATGATGTTTCCATGGCTTGTCCGTTTTTTGATATCTTTGCTACGCTAGATCATTGCATTCATATAGAGTCATACTTTGTTCTACTATCGAGTTCTAATATTGAGTTGTAAGTAAATAGAAGTGTGATGATCATCATTATTCATTATTAGAGCATGTCCCAGTGAGGAAAGGATGATGGAAACTATGATCCCCCCACAAGTTGGGATGAGGCTCTGGACAAGAAAAAGAAAAAAAGAAAAAAAAGAGAAGAAAAAGAGAAAAAAAGAAAAAAAAAAGGAAAAAATGATGAGAGACAAAGAGAGAAGGGGCATGCTAATTCCACACTTGTGCTTCAAAGTAGCACCATGTTTTTCATATAGAGAGTCTCCTATGTTGTCACTTTCATATACTAGTGGGAATTTTGCATTATAGAGTTAGATGCACACCCACTTAGTTTTCATATTGAGCTTTCATACACTTATAGCTCTTAGTGCATCCGTTGCATGGCAATCCCTACTCCTCGCATTGATATCTATTGATGGGCATCTCCATAGCCCGTTGATACGCTGAGTTGATGCGAGACTTTCTTCTCCAAACCTACCACCATATTCTATTCCACCCATAGTGCTATATCCATGGCTTGCGCTCATGTATTGCGTGAGAGTTGAAAATGCTGAAGCGCGTTAAAAAGTATGAACCAATTGCTTGGATGACACCGGGGTAGTACATGATTTATACTTTGTGTTAAGAAGACAGAGCATGAGAAGGCTATATGATTTTGTTGGGATAGCGTTCTTTAGCCTTGATATTTTGAAAGACATGATTGTTTGTTGGGATGCCTGAGTATTAATGTCTTTATGTCAAAACTAGACTATTGCTTGGAATCACTTGTGTCTTAATATTCATGCCATGATTTATATATGATCAAGATTATGCTAGGTAGCATTCCACATCAAAAATTATCTTCTTTATCATTTACCTATGTCGGCGTTCTGGGTTCGGGGGTAACTGTCGGCATTCTGGGTTCGGGGTACCCAGACCTGCCTGCCTGCGGCCCAACGCGCCGCCCACCACGACGGCCCTGTTTGGCCTGGCGACAAATCCCCCAGGACAAGACCCTCGTGAGGGCCCCGGCCTCGCGAGGAGAACAACACCAATACCTCCAGGGGAATGGCCTCCCCAGGTTACCTCCCGAGGAGCGGAGATTCCTATGCAGGTGCCCAGCCTCCGGAGGCAGCGATGACGTGAGCCATGACGACCAAGGCCAGCGGGCGCCAGCGGGCGCAGGGGGACAGTTTCCCCTTTGGTGCTAGGAAGGCAAGGATGAACGCGGGTTCCCAAGGAATCCCCCAAAGGTTTCCATTCCGGTGCAACAAGACCAAGACCACGAGCTCGGCAGGAAGGATGTCATCGCCGAGCCCACCTCTGTGTCACGCCCAGTTGCTTTGCAGGCGAAGACCACCTTTAGTCAGGATAAGCGGTACCTCCTGCCCCCTTCCAAATTTGGCCGTTGTGGGATCCCTTCCCGCCTGTGCAATAAGGGAGAGGACCGAGGCCACTATAAATAGGGACTAGCCTCCACCGTAGAGGAGCATCGAATCCATCCTCACCCAAAAGAGCCCTCACGAGGTCGCTCACCACTGTACCTGTTCGTCACCGGACCTCCTCGTGAGACCAATCCACCCAAAGCAGGAGTAGGGTTTTACACCGCAAGGTGGCCCGAACCTGGGTAAATCGCTGTGTTCATCTTCTTGCACTCTCGTGCATCTTCTGCAAGGCAAGGTTGTTTAGCTGCGAGTTGAGTAGGATCGGAGGGCGAGCGCACCCCTATTTTCAAACCTTTCTTAGGTCTGCGGAGCCCCGATTCCGACATTTGGCGCGCCAGGTATGGGGTGCGCCGACGTCCTTCGGTTCCGACGACTCCCGCTTCATCAACCCCATGGCAGGCTCCCAACTATCGCGCTCCGAGGGCTCGGCGCTGGACGGCCAATACCAGGCCAACAGCGTCGTCGCCACCACCGTCGCCGCTCGTGCCACCCATGGACCGTCGGGCCCCTTGCGTCCCCTCTACGGCGGAGCGCCTGCCCCGCCGCATCTCCTGCAGGGTCCTCCTCAGCCTGTGTCTACGTGGGAGACCTGAATGCGCAGGACGCGCTGCTCATGGCAAGCGAGCTGCTTCGCCGTCGTCTGACGGATGGGGGCTACTATGCCTAGGCCGACCACATTGCCGAGCTTGTCGCAGTCGCGAGGAGGGACTTGGCTCCATACCTCCCTTTCCGGCCGCCGACGCGAGGAGCGAGGGGCTCAGCCAGCAGGCCGTGCCACCACTGCGCAGCGATGCGCCCGGCCCCCAACCCAAGGAGCCTGGGCAGGGTCTGGCCCGCGCTGTACTCATTCTCCTTAGGGTTCAAGTGACCGGTTTTGGGCCGCCGCCCGACCCTGGCGATGGCGCGCACGAAGGAGGCGACGGGATGCTCCACGCTCGCTACAACGCACGCATCCACGACCCGGCGGATCATCGACCGCCCGGGCCTTCCCGGCGTGAGCGCGCCAACCGACGCAGGGACTAGGCAGCTCAAGCCGCCGAACCTGGAGGTGATCACAGCGGAGGCGCGGAGGATGCCCGCGGCAACAACCCTCACCAAGACGGACGCGACCAACCTTGCGGTAGCGGAGGAGGCGGCCAACTTCGAGCAGAGGCTCGGCGGAGGCGGGTTAGCGGCCACGTGCCCAGGGCGGCGTCGCGGGTCTCGCACTCGCCCCAGACACCATTTCCCCCTCGGCTTAAGGGGGGGTGCTTCTGACGCCCCTCTTCAAGCCGATCTCTGGGGCTCCCACTGTGGAAGCACCTGGCTCGGTCGGCGCCACAAAGAGGGTGTCCGGGGGCGTGTGTGGGCGCGCCACCATGGGCGCCCTCGCGAGCAGGGAACGCATTGCTGGGCACTGGGGCCACAGGAATCGTCTCTTAGGAGATCGGCAGGACGCGAGAGGCGCGGGCCACGCACGGCAGGCGCCGCGAGGGTACCGCGCCAATCGGGTCACGATCCTGAGGGGCCCTTGCGCCCCACGGCTCGGGGGGTGCCGGCACAATCCTCAGGAGGCAGGGCCCAGCAAGGCCTTCGAGACGTGGCTTGGATGGTGCCCTGGCGCCCCCCGAGACGGCTACATCAACACAATACATCTACGGTCGCACGGGGTGCGTTGCACTCATGTTTGGACCACGGGAGCGCAATCCCGCGGTTACGCGGGGAGCAATGCACTCATGTTTGGGCCGTAGGGGCGCGCAACCGCATCGAAACGCGCGAGGTGACTCGAGAACCGAGTTGGGAACTCCTGAGCCTTGTGCTTGGGTGTTCGCCCAGCTATCTGCAACTGTGACACTCTCACGTAATAATGAGGGGGTTGTATACGCCCGGAGCCCCCCGAGGACGCGGAGGGGTTCCCACCCATGCCCAAGTGGAAGCCCCAGGCTCCGCGCTGGCGGACGACACTGTCTTTCAACGACTATGCCCACGCCCAGTGGAGGCCCTAAGCTCCGCGCTGGGGGAAGACGAAGACTAGTTCTAGGTGCCGGACGCGGCTGTTTTTTGCTCTCTTTTGTAGCCGAATTTGCCTTTTTCCGGAATAAAGTTTGAAGTTTTCGCGTCTTTATTTGAAAAAAGGGTGGGAAATTTCCTCCTTGTAGCACTTCTCGTTTTGAGCTTCTTTTTAAAGGGGGTTGGGCACCCGCCAGCTTCCTCTCTCTTGCGCGCCCCGCGAGCGGGGGCTGGATACGGAGTGCACGCACACCTCGCCAGAACCTTGGCGTCCTAATCCTCGTGCGACGCTCTCGAAACGAGCCAGCAGGCAATATTGCCTCCGCCCCCCGGCCTCAGGAGCGCCCATCTCCTGGCCTTGACCGGGCATCGCGACCTGGCATGCCAGCAACGATTGACCCTCGCTCGGGGGCTCAAACCCACGGTCCACGATTGACCCTCGCTCGGGGGCTCAAACCCATGGTCACCAGAAGAAGTATGGCCAAGGAAAGAAGCTCCGGAGGAGCACACCCTCATGACGCAGGGACCCGCTGCAAGCACGCCAAGCTAAGTTATGCTAACTGTGATGAGCGGAAACATTTCAATTTGCAGCGACATAAATGCTAGGGTGCGAAACGAAAAACGCTAACACAAAGGCGCAAGCGCCATGGTTCATTACACGCCCCCACCGGGCTCTTCATGGTTCTTGATGCAGGAAGTAAAAGCAAAAGTCGGCCTCCCGAGGATCGTCACTCCTAAGACTTGGCTCCGGCGCCGCCAGCATTCAGTCGGAGTCCTCATCCTCCTGGACGCGGGCACGGCGTTGTGGCGGCTCGGCGTCCTCCCCAGTCCGGGCGCGGCGACACGGAGGCTCGTCGTAGTCATCGTCGCTCGAGCTTCCCCGGGAGAGAGTGCCTTCACCGCTGGAGGTGCCGCGGCCGTCGCCAAGGGCAAGTTCACCCCAAGCACCCACCATCTTCCCTGAAGGACTCGACAAAAAGTGTCGCCGCCCCGTCGCGCTTGGAATGGAAGGTACACCTCCCCCGGGGCCAAGGGCACGGGCAAGCACTTGCCTCCTGTGGCTCAAGACTTCCCTGGGGAGGCCTCGCGAGCGCCGCCCTCCCCCACGCAAGCCGCTCGAGCACGAAAGGCGAACCCCTTAGTGCCGCGCCTCAGGAGCCTTCGTGCCACCAGTGCACGAACATGAAGGAGATGAACCCTCCTGCGTGCACTCGCGGGGCCGGCACGGCGCTACGGGAAAGGAAGACGATGCAGAAGGAGAGTTGGGATCTTGAAGCGCCACCTCTGAGAGCCCGGCGTAGGCCCGTGCCTTCTCAGGATGTCAGCCTCATGAGGTTCGAGCGGGCGGCCATCGCCAGGGGCTGCTCGGCGCTCCCGTGAGACCCCCTGAGGAGAGCCCGGGACGAAGCGACGGCCTGGCGAGGCAAGTACAAGTACAAGGAAGCGTGCGGGGACGCGAGAAGGAAAACAAAAAACCTCGCAGAAGGAATGAGGACGCTTCGGGCATAGCAGACGACTACTACTCAAAAGCAAAGGTATAATACAAACGTTTAACGCCCTCTAGGGACAAACGGTTCTTGATGCAATAGGAATGAAGAAAAAGGAGCTCAGGCAGAGGAGGCGCTGTCTCCGTCGTGGATCATGAAGGTCTTGGCTCCGGAGCTGTCGCCTTCCTCGGAGGACACCGCCTGGGAAAACCACTCGACCAGGGACTCCACGTGCTCACGCACCTCATCCCTGAGGGGCCTCCGGAGCTCCTCGGGCACCGGCTCCGTCGTGCGGAAGAGGTCGAGCGCGGGGGCATGGCGGCGCATGTTGGAGAAGACGCGCGTCAGCGCACTATCCAGAAGGTCGCGCGCGCTGGACTCGGCGTCCTCATCCACCTGGGATATGCCAGACTCCAGCGCCTCCACCACCTTCTGGAAGAAGTTGAGGTAGCCCCCATCGCCGTGAGCACATGACAGCGCGGGGGCTTCCCCGACAAACCAGCGGACCGCGCCGCCTGCACGACAGGCGATGTCCAGGTACTGCTTGGCGCGCTATGCCTCCATCATCTTCGCGAGCGCCGCTTCGTCCCTGGCTGCTTGCACAGCGTTAGCGGCCCCCTCGGCCTGGGCCTGGAGGGACGGCAGCTCCGTCTTGGCGTCCTCCTCACCCCGCGCGGCTTGGAGGGCGGCCTCGGTGTCCTGCAGCTGGGTCCTGAGCGCATCCACCTCGCCCTGAAGCACGTCGAGCCTGCGCCTCTTGGTCGTGGGCGCCCTGAGAGGAGCCGGCGATCAGACTCGGAGAGCCATGCATGATTTGCAAGAAAAAGGCAGAGGCAATGACACACTTACTCATAAGTGGCGGTCCAGCGCCAGCGCGCCTGGACCAGCCTCGAGGACTGATCCCCGCCGCCCCCAGGAGATGGTGGCGGCGCCAGGGATCCCGCTCGCGCTCCGACGCCGGCAGCACTCCCCCCAGACGCCATGATAAGGAGAAAGGGGGAACACGGTGGTGTTCCTACGAAGGTGGCGAACAGGAAGGTGTGCGAGGGTGAAACTGCCCCTCGGGTGGTGCGGGTTTATAGGTGCAACCACGGTACCCGAGGCGTCGTGGTGCGGGTTTATAGGCGTTCCTCCGGTGCCACGTGTCGTGCTCGACCCGCGGGAAGCTCAGTCTCACGTCGCCTCGTCCCCCTCGACGGGTCACTTTAGCATGGGTCGGAGAGGAAGGATAACCCAAGAGGGCGGCGTCAAGCAAGGAAGGGCAATGATGACTGACGCAGCACGCCTGCCTCACATCAACTTGGCTCGGGGTGGTTCCCTAGGCCTTGCGGAAGAGGAGTCCCGCGACCTACCAGGCGCCACGTGTCGAGCCTGGCCCGCAGGCGATTAAGGGCCCGCGGTGCTTCGTCCTTCCGTCCTTGGCTTCTCCCCGAAGCCAGCCTGAGCACGCCTTGGGCCCGGGGGCTACTTTCGGTGTTCTGGGTTCGGGGGTACCCAGACCTGCCTGCCTGCGGCCCAGCGCACGGCCCACCACGACGGCCCGGTACGGCCTGACGAGAAACCCCCCAGGACAAGACCCTTGTGAGGGCCCCGGCCTCGTGAGGAGAACAACACCAAGACCTCTAGGGGAGCAGCCTCCCCAAGTTACCTCCCGAGGAGCGGAGATTCCTATGCAGGTGCCCGGCCTCCGGAGGCAGCGATGACGTGAGCCATGACGACCAAGGCCAGCGGGCGCCGATGGGCGCAGGGGGGACAGTTTCCCCTTTGGTGCTTGGGAGGCAAGGACGAACGCGGGTTCCCAAGGAATCCCCCAAAGGTTTCCATTCCGGTGCAACAAGACCAAGACCACGAGCTCGGCAGGAAGGATGTCATCGGCGAGCCCACCTCTGTGTCACGCCCAGTTGCTTTGCAGGCGAAGACCACCTTTAGTCAGGATAAGTTGCACCTCCTGTCCCCTTTCAAATTTGGCCGTTGTGGGATCCCTTCCCGCCTGTGCAATAAGGGAGAGGACCCAGGCCACTATAAATAGGGACTAGCCTCAACCATAGAGGAGCACCGAATCCATCCTCACCCAAAAGAGCCCTCGCGAGGTCGCTCACCACTGTACCTGTTCGTCACTGGACCTCCTCGTGAGGCCAATCCACCCAAAGCAGGAGTAGGGTTTTACACCACAAGGTGGCCCGAACCTGGGTAAATCATTGTGTTCATCTTCTTGCGCTCTCGTGCATCTTCTGCAAGGCAAGGTTGTGTAGCTGCGAGTTGAGTAGGATCGGAGGGCGAGCGCACCCCTGTGTTCGAACCTTTCTTGGGTCTGCGGAGCCCCGATTCCGACAACCTACTCGAGGACGAGCATGAATTAAGCTTGGGGATGCCAATATTATACAACTTTCACATATTTTTGGCAACATTTTATATGATTTATTGGACTAACATATTGATCCAGTGCCCAGTGTCAGTTCCTGTTTTTCGTGTGTTTTTTATTTCGCAGAATATCCATATCAAACGAAGTCCAAACGCGATAAAAATTTACGAAGAATTATTTTGTAATATTTGTGAATTTTGAGAAGTGGAATCAACGCAAACGGGGGCCCACAGCCACCACAAGACACCAGGGCACGCCCCTAGGCCCAAACGCGTGGTGATGGGTTGTGCCCTCCTCGTAAGTTGGTTGGAGCTCTCCTTCGGGCGCAAGGAAGCTAATTTTCAGATAAAAATCCCCTCAAAATTTCAACCCGATCGGAGTTACGGATCTCCAGGAATATAAGAAATGGTTTTCGGCCAGAAAACGGGAACGCGAAACAGAAGAGAACTGAGAGGGAGATCCAATCTCGGAGGGGCTCCTGCCCCTCCGCCGCCATGGAGGCCATGGACCAGAGGGGGAACTCTCCTCCCATCTAGGGGGGAGTCCAAGGAAGAAGAAGAAGGGGGGGGCTCTCTCCCCCTCTCTCCCGATGGCGCCGGAACGCCGCCGGGCAATCATCGTGACGGCGATCTACACCAACAACTTTGCCGCCGTCAACACCAACTCTCTCCGCCTATATGCAGCGGTGTAACACCTCTCTTACCCGCTGTAATCTCTACTTAAACATGGTTCTCAACCCCATATATTATTTCCCAATGATATTTGGCTATCCTATGATGTTTGAGTAGATCTCTTTTGTCCTATGGGTTAATTGTGGTATGATGTTATGGATGTGAGTTGTATGTTGATATGGTGCTGTCCTATGGTGCCCTCCGTGTCGCGCAAACATGAGGGATCCCCGCTCTAGGGTGTTGCAATATGTTCATGATTTTCCTATGGTGGGTTGCGTGAGTGACAGAAGCACAAACCCGAGTAGGTGGGTTGTTGCGTATGGGAGTAAAGGGGACTTGATACTTAATGCTATGGTTGGATTTTACCTTAATGAACTTTGGTAGTTGCGGATGCTTGCTAGAGTTCCAATCATAAGTGCATATGATCCAAGTACGGAAAGTGTGTTAGAGTATGCCTCTCCCTCATTGTATATAACAAGTATCTATCATATTATATTCAATTACCTAGGGACAATTTTTCTCTTGCGTTACACAAAAAGCTTTCTACTAAGTTATTTACTTTTATTGTTCTTTTATTAAAACAACACCTAACTTTTATTTCCACGTTCTTTATTATCTTGCAAAGTACTTCTAGTTTTATTCCCGCAAAGTAGTTTCATACTTGTTCTAGGTAAAGGAAGCATTAGCATGCGTAGAGTTGTATCGGTGGTCGATAGAACTTGAGGGAATATTTCTTCTACCTTTAGCTCCTCGTTGGGTTCGACACTCTTATTTATCGAAAAAGGCTACAAATGATCCCCTACACTTGTGGGTTATCAGAGTGAAAAGAGCCTAAGCTTGGGGATGCTACAACACCCCCAAGATATATCCGAAGAGAAACACGCAACTAAGATTGGGGATGCTCCGAGTGGCATCCCCTCTTTCTTCTAACGACCATCGGTATTTTATTTGGCACTATATTTTTATTCTTCACATATCATGAGTTTTGCTTGGAGCGTCTTGTATCATTTGAGTCTTTGCTTGCTTTTCTTTTTAGTTTGTCACTAGTATCCTTGCTGGACACACCTATTTGAGAGAGCCAAAATTATGCTATGATTTGTTAGAATTGCTCTATATGCTTCACTTAAATTTTTTGAGCTATGGAATTGCTCTAGTGCTTCACTTATATCTTTTTGAGCACGATGTGCTTGGATTTTTTTTGGAGAAACACTCTCATGCTTCACTGATACTATTTTGAGAGTTAGTAAATTTTGAAGGAATCCTCTCATGCTTCACTTATACTATTTAGAAAGATGAATCCTTTATGCTCATCTTCTTCACTTAAATTTATTTGAGCTTGTCAAAAGCAATGGCAATATATGAAACTAGTCCCAAAGTGATAGATATTCAAGGAGGATATAATAAAAAACTTTCATGAAGATCATTGGACAAATTAAACTTGATTCCTTGTAATAGTTTTGAGACACGATGATAGTAATATGTGAGTCATGTTAGTGAGTAATTATGCTTTAGTAAGAATATTGGTGCTAAGGTTTGTGATTCCCTATGCAAGTACGAAAGTCAATAGTTATGCAATGAAATTACATCCTACTTATGGTGCATTATTGGGTGTTAGTTATGCTCAATGCTCGTTTATGTGAATTTTGGTTTCTTGGTTGGTTGCTTCTCAATCTATTTGCTAGCCTCCACTTGTACTAAGTAGAAATACTACTTGTGCATCAGAAATCCTTAAACCCAGTTTTGCCTTATGAGTCCACCATACCTACCTATATGCGGTATTTCCATGTCGTTCTAAGCAAATTTGTATGTGCCATCTCTAATTTTCAAAATAAATTTCCTTTTTGTGTGCTCGTACCGCTCATGAAACGGTAGGGGGTGTCCAATATTTTTCCATGCTAGATGTGTTATTCTCAAGATGAGTGTTTATTCACTTGTCATTGCACGAGAGTACGGCGGTAATAGGGATGCCCAGTCCCGAAATGAAAAAAAGAAGAAAATTTACTTTTATTGTCAAATAATAAATTCCTTGGAAAGTGTTGGTATGGAAGGCAACCGTGGATACGGCCAGCCATGGATTGTGAAAGAATGGTGGAAAAAAGAATAAAATTTACTTTATGTTTGGGAACCGCCTATGATATATCTAGCATGAAAAGTATTCTGAACTACTTTGTCGTTTTCGTTGACAGGAAAGGCATGCCACTAAAAATATTTTTCTCTCTCAATTTAAACTTTGTGCTCTGGCACCTCTACAAATCCCAACTTCCCTCTGCGAAGGGCCTTTCTATTTACTTTATGCAATTTTATTTTTTATTTTTTATTTGAGTCTCCATCTTCTCTTATAAAGCACCAACTAGGGGGCACTATGATCATACTTGAGCATTGGGTGTAGTTAATATTTGAGTGTGTTTCATGAATGGATCAATGATTGAGCATGAAGGGCTAGGGATAACTTTCTTTAGTGTTGATATTTTGAAATACATGGTTGCTTGTTGGCATGCTTGAGTATTAAAGTCTTTATGTCAAAACTAGACTATTACTTTGAACCATCTAAAAGTCCAAATGTCCATGCTACAAAGAAAAGAATATGCGATGAACATGTTAGGCAGCATTCCACATCAAAAATTCTGTTTTTATCATTTACCTACTCGAGGACGAGTAGGAATTAAGCTTGGGGATGCTGATACGTCTCCAACGTATCTATAATTTTTGCTTGTTCCATTCTGTTATATTATCATTCTTGGATGTTTTACAATCGTTTTATAGCAACTTTATATCATTTTTTGGGACTAACCTATTGACATAGTGCCAAAGTGCCAGTTGATGTCTTTGCTTGTTTTTCACTTCGCAGAATATCAGTACCAAACGGAGTCCAATCGAGACGAAACTTTTTGGAGATTTTTTTGGACCAGAAGAAGGCCAGTGGGCCAAAGAAGTTACCAAGAGGGAGCCCAGGCCGCCCACAACCCACCAAGGCGCGCCAGGGGCCCCGGGCGCGCCCTGATGGGTTGTGGCCGCCTCGGGAGTCCCCTCCACCGCCTCTGACGCCGATAAATTCCCAAATATTCCAGAAACCCTAGAGGAGTTGACGAAAATCATATCCAGCCATTGCAGGTTCCAGAACCGCGAGATACAATCTAGCACCATCACGGAGGGGTTCATCATCCTCATTGGTGCCTCTCCGATGATGCGTGAGTAGTCCACCATAGACCTACGGGTCCATAGGCAGTAGCTAGACAACCTCTCTTTCGCGTCGGGTTGCAAGTATTTGTTCTTTGTGTGCAGGTGCTGTTTACGTAGTGTGGTGGTGATCCTCCTACTGGTTCGATACCTTGGTTTCATAACTGAGGGAAATACTTACCGTCGCTGTGCTGCATCATCCCTTACTCTTTGGGGAAATACCGATGTAGTCTCAAGCCACGTCATTTCCACATCTCTTGTAGTTGTTCGATGAAACGACCCAGGTTGGTCCTGAAGAATCTTCGACAACTTCTCTTCTAATAAGTTGACGGGACGAAGGTGATTCCTTGTGGCTATCATTGGCAGGGTCTTTTGTTGTCTTCTTAATCTTGACAATCCTTCCGCAGAGCGGGGGATGAAGAGAACCGTTTCCTGCTCACTATAGTGAGGAGGACCAAATGGCGAGGTTCTCATCCACCAGTGGCTGCCGACACAATAACGGTAATGACAGGGTTGCTCTAATAGCGGTGCATAACATGATATTGCATATCTTAAGCCCTGATCTTTGTAGGCCAAGGTTGCCTCATCCTGGGGGCAGTGTCGAGGGTGTTACCATCTTCCGAGTCTTGACGTCCTCATAACTTGAGTAGGTATCTCTGTTGGTGTCGTCTTGTCATAGTATCTCCATTCTTGTCTCCCGAAGACGTGGGTGAATGTTTGGCAAGGTGGCTTCCTTCCAGGTTACCCATGAGGATTACAAGGAATCCAGTGGTCATGGGCATAAGGGTATTAGCGACCGTTTGCAAAAACAATTTGAAGAAGCAGATGAGGAGAGCCAAGAGAAAAATGGTGGAAGTGGTAAGGCACAATCCTTTGGTTTCTTTGAAGATTCAGGAGAGGTAAGAAATTTAGAAGTTTTTGCAAGTGATGTGAAGGGTCTAGAGAAATAGTTTTGTCCTAACAATCGTCCATGCTAACTAAGGGCTTCCTACAGTCAGGATGGCTCTGATACCAGCTCTGTGGGGACCCCGACTCATAAGTCGTGATCACCGAATGTACATGCACAGTGATCCCAGAGATCAATGCTCATTGAACACACAGAAACTGAATAACAAGAGTCTTACATCCTTTACGTACCGTTTTGCTCAAATATGGCCTTTATGGCCAAGTCTTCATAAACTCGCAGCGAAAATCTTGAAAAATAGCGTAGACCCATGCCATCTACCTTAACCCTACAGGTATTCTGACTGGGAAGCGTCCTAGCTCGCATGTTCGTCACCAAGGTATTATTCATCGTATCCTGTTCTTTCATGCATGGCCAATAAAATAACCAGTGGCAAGCCAATGAGTACTTTGAATGTACTCGCAAGCAACCCATGTTTGGACAAGATAAAACCATGCATGATATAGCACCAAGTAGGTAGTTTTGCAGAAAGCTAGTTTTGAATGCAACATCATGTCCAACCATTTTTGTAAAGTATGCATCAACAAGAACAGGTATCCATATGAACAAGTTACATATATCAATATAAGCAGGGTTTGAACATCACATGTTCAATCATTTCATCAAGTCTTCTGACTTAGCTCAAGTATCTCTTTGTCACACACACACACACACACACACACACACACACACACACACACACACACCAGGTTTTGTGAAAACATCTGGACATAGTTTAAGCAGCACCACACGGCTGTCCATGACTGTGGACATGGCTATTCGAATAGTTTTACACTCTGCAGAGGTTGCACACTTTACCCACAAGACTCGGGGAACTTCCATGTCAACCACGACTCGCGGTATATTACATACCTGAGGTAAACAACCGAACAATGCCTTTCCCTTGACGACACTAAACAAAGAGTCCAGTCGTTGGTGCCATCCCTCATGATGTACATCAGAAGTATCATCCACGAGGGCACGCAACGGTGTGCCCGGTGTCTGTGAAAACAGCCCATGGTCGTCCTATCAGGCACAACCCCGTATCGAGAGTGACCACGTCACTCCCGCCACTAGTAATGCGGGCTCTCTGCTAGCATCGACCAAAGTAATCAACAAAGCCCCTTCCCATATAGGGGTAGAGTGGTTGTACATGTAAGGTTGGGACGGTCGACAAATCTTAAATCTAATCCGTTTTCGAAAACACACACACTCAACTTGCCTCAGTACACCACTTCTTTATCAAGTGGTTACCTATCTCAACACCATCTCCCTCGGGCATTGGTGACACCCGATGGGGTTTTTGAAAAGTATTTGAAAACACTTCCTTTCCGACACCATGCGTTTTCCCATCCCTCTTGCATAGCAACTACTTAGCATCCTATCTACTTCCCACCCGCATAACCCTCATAGGAAGATAGGGTCATGCTCAGTGCAAGTATCAACAAGGAAAGTTACGGAGGTAACGCAGAAAGGTGGTCACCACAACCATCATGATTCGATGCAACAAAGTAAATGCTATATGCCGTGCAAAAAGGGTTTCATAGACGTGGTCAAAGGGCTGCTTGCCTGGCTCAGCAAAGTCTTCGAGGTCTTCTCAAACTTCTGGTCCAACTCCGAGCACTCCGTCTACTTCATCAACTACTGTCGGAAATAACCATAATAAGCAACACAACAAGAAGGAAAAATAGAAGTGTTCTAAAATAGGAAGTTTATTTTTCTCGGACACCTCTGGTCTCAAGAAAAATACCTAAAGAGGATCTACTTGAGTTGCATCAATAGGGATTTTTGGAAAGGCCAATAGGATGGGAATCAAGGAAATGGTGACCCTATAAGAAGTTCACAGAAAATATTTTTGTAAAAATGAGTGGAGGCACACATCAAATATGGCAAGATTTTAGAAGAATTTAGAAAGTGGTTTCATTGGATTTGGAGTTGGGATGAATTTCCTATGAGTGTTCTAAGGTGGAAATAATGGAAAAGGGAGCTATTTATTTGGCCTAACAGAAATAATGCATGGGAAAAATGTTAGCAATGCCTAGATAAATAGGGAAAGATTTTTGGATTCTCTGGAAGTTTGAATCATCAAATTTGAAGCTATGATGAATGCTCTAGGGATTTTCAAAAGGGGCCTTTGGGAGGTTCAAATTTGAATTTGAATTTGAACAGAACAGAAACTTGTGAGATAAAAATATGAAAGTTGTTCCACTAAATAGCTTGGATTTTTACAAAAATGTAGGAGTTGGAATCATTCCATTTGGAGTAATATTTATTTGATTATGATTTTCCAAAGTTGCTGTTAAAAGGAAAAAGGAAAAGTGCTCTGTTTAAATGGGTCAAAACATACCAGCCGTGCCGGCCCAGAGAGGGAACTGCCCGCGCCAGGCAGCCACATCAAAGGCGTATTCCAAGAATACGCCTCCACTTACGTGTTGAACCGGTACGCATGTGGTCGCCTGATTTGAATCTGACGGGTGGGTCCCCCCCATTAGTGAGAGGTGGCGAGCGAAGAGACTGGCAGGTGGACCCCGTGGTCATCTTCTACCTTAGGTCAGGGAGGAAGGGGGCCTCACCGGCGGTGATTCCGGCGATGGCACGGGCGTGCTCAGGGAGCTTGCGCACTGCCAGGGAAGGGGGATTTCGTCACTGGCGGTGATGATTTTGTCAACGACGACGGACACGAGCGGCGGTGGGGAAAAGAGGGGACGGCGAGTTCGATTCAGGCTGCGATTCACCAAATGGATGGAGGGGCTAGATCCTTGGGAGACATAGGAGCAATAGGGAGGAGAAATGGAGGAAGAACGAGCCTCGTGCCGATCGGACGGCGATGACCTGTGATGGCGACTCTTCTACTCGAAGTCGAGCTACCGAGCACAAAAATGAGAGGGGAAAGGTGCGGGCGTGGAATTGAAGATGGGAGGGAGATGTTGCAGGAGGATAAGGGGCATGGGGATCGCAATTTGTAGCGGAGCCGTGGTGCTTCATGGACAGCGTCCACGGCGAGCTCGCGCGGCTCGAGCGAGGGACCTACGGGCGCGACATCACCAATAAAAGGTGGGCACAGCTTCGGGAAATCCATGGGTATCCGAAGCATGCAGAGACAGGGTCCGGGTGAGGCAGGGTAGGCACGGAGCTCGGGTGCCCGCCACCAGCTCGACCGCGGGACGGTTGGTTCAGGTTGGGATTCAGGAGGTAGATGTGCTTCGGAGGGGGAAGGTTCGGGCGACAGGAGGCGAGGATCCAGCCCACTAGCGTGCCACGTGCCATCGAGACGACCAGGGGGCTCGCACATGTGGCCTCGGCCATTGGACATGGGGGCTGCCGTGAGTACGCTTGGTGCGAGCAGGAGAGAGAGATAGGAGGGGGACGACCCAGTGCCGTGCTGCGGACGCCAAGGCGCGTCGGCAGGCGGGCGGGGGAGTCCCGAGGTTGTCGGGGCACGGGGATGGGGGCCGCTAGAGTGCTCGGGCGCACTGTAGCATGCTCCAGAGCGCGGCTATTGCATGCCGTGGCATTGTTTAAATGTATTGAGTGTGCCCACTCTTGTCCACTAGTGCCTGGGTTGGTCTGGCAGAGTCTTGGGTTTCTTAGGAGATAAGGGAGAAGCAGGGATGAAGGAGTGGAGAGAGGAAGAAGAAGAAAATGGCCTGCCATAGTGAAAACAGAGAGGTATGTTAGGGTTTTACCCCCCTCAATCATTGAACCAGGGCTGGAGCTTATTACCGCAGGTAAAGAGGGGTTAGGGGAAGATGTTGTAAAAACTTGAGGCCAAGGAGAACTCTGTAGGGGCTCCATTGATTGAATTCAAAATTACACCAGAAGGTGTTTTATCAAGGTTTGGGCTAGCTAAGTTTTTGCACTTGCTATGATATTAAACAGGAGTTAGTGGAAATACAAATTAGCCCTGCTCACAAGTTTTGAGGTCAAATGATGAAAGTGGACAATGCAACTTTAGCAAACCCTAGAAATGGCATATATGGATTTGTTTAGATCTAGCTATATAAATACATTATCCTTGATGCTCCACTTGGTGTGGTGGAATCATTTGGGGTTTATAGCATGCCCAAAAAGTTTGGGACCAAATGGGGAAACTTGACAATGCAAAAATTCCCAATTCTTGAAATCAGTGGACATGGGTTTGGAGGGATTTGGACAAGTGGATTTATTCTCCTTGATGCACCACTTGGTGTGGATGCATTATTAGAGTATTAGAAGATGTCCTCCAAGTTTTAGCTTAAATGGAGTCACTTTGCAATGTAAAGTTGCTCAAGTTTGGATCTGGACAAAGGGATTTTTGGGGCATTTTGGTGAACTAAAACTATTTGGATTTGGATGAAACTTGGCAAGATGATCACATATGGCCTATGTGATATGCTAACATTTTCTTGGATTTATTTGAGAATATTTCTTATAGACATATTTCAAATACTTGAAATGTACAGAAAGGGTTTTAGAGGGTTTTGTCCAATATTTTGAACATGACCATGTGTTGAAACTCTTATATATGGAAAGTATATGTCCACTGAGTTTCCCTAAATTTTCTCAAATATTTTTAAAGCATAAAAATAAAATTTCCCTATAAAAGACCATTTCTGGCCTTCAGAAAAAGCCTTTAAATAAAATGGGAAAACAATATTTAAAAATAATATTTTGTGGTTTTGGGAAGTCCTATATATGGTAGGTTACAATTAAAGTCTTTGGGGGAGAAACATTCACCCTGATTTGAGGACTTGTAGTACAAACCTCAATTCACGGGTTTTTGTAAACTTAAATTAAATAAATGCTTTTTGGCCAAAATAATATTTTATAAAAATATTTTTAAGTCCTATACACATGGCATGATCATTGGGCAAATATTTGGATCAAGGAGATGAGTTTTGAGAGTAGGAGGAATCCTATGAACTAAAACATGAGCAAGCAAGCAAGTGATGTCTACTACCTAACTTTATTCTTGTAGACTTTGTTGGGCCTCCAAGCGTAGAGTTTTGTAGGATAGTAGAAATTTTCCCTCAAGTGGATGAACTAAGGTTTATCAATCCATGGGAGGTGTAGGATGAAGATGGTCTCTCTCAAGCAACCCTGCAATCAGATACAAGAAATCTCGTGTGTCCCCAACACACCCAATACAATGGCAAGTTGTATAGGTGCACTAGTTCAACGAAGAGACGGTGATACAAGTGCAATATGGATAGTAGATATAGGTTTTTGTAATCTGAAAATATAAAAACAGCAAGGTAATAAATTGTAAACAACGAGCAAAACGATATATTAATGCTTGGAAACAAGGCCTAGGGTTCATACTTTCACTAGTGCAATCTCCCAACAATGCTAACATAGTTGAATCATATGATCATCCCTCAACGTGCAACCAAGAATCACTCCAACGTTCCTATTTAGTGGAGAACAATAAGATGAAATTGGTGTAGGTAGTAGAACCACCTCAAAGTTATTCTTTCCGATCAATCTTTTGGGCTATTCCTATAAGTGTCACAAACAACCCTAGAGTTTTTACTAGAACAACACCAATGATACATATCAATCAAACCTAATGTCACCTAGATACTCCAATGTCACCTCAAGTATCCGTGGGTAAATTATGCGACATGCATCAAACAATTTCAGGTCTATGATATTCAATCCAACACAAAGAACTTCAAGGAGCACCCCAAGATTTCTATCGGAGAACGTGGTATGAAAACGTGCAATCAACCCCTATGCATAGATTCCCAAGGTCACCGGAATCTGCAAGTTGATGCCTCAACATATATAAGGTGAATCAATAGATACCCCAATGTCACTACGGGTATCCCATGCAAGACGTACATCAAGTGTTCTCAAACCAAAATATTCAATCCAACATAACGAGATCTCAAAGCGAAAGATTCAATTCATCACAACATGATAGCCAGGGAATAACATCATATGATCCGACTATATTAACAATGCCTGTGATACATCAAGATCGTTACCTCTCAAGAACACAAGAGAAAGAGAGAGAGATTGAAGACATAGCTACTGGTACATACCCTCAGCCCCGAGGGTGAACTAATCCCTCCTCGTCATGGACTCCGCCGAGATGATGAAGATGGCCACCGGATGATGATTTCCCTCTCCGACAGGGTACCGGAACATCTCCAGATTGGTCTTTTGTCGATACACAGAATTGAGGCAGCGGAACGGAGAGTCTCTATTTATTTCTGGCGTTTTTGGGATTTATAGGATTTTTCAACGTTGGAATCACGCACAACGGAGCCACGTGGGCCCCACAAGCTATCAGGGCGCGGCCTAGGGGGGCGCCGTGATGGCTTGTGGCCCATATGTGGCTCCCCTCCGGTGGTTCTTCGCTCCAATATGGCTTATTTCCTCCAGAAAAAATCCTCAAAATGTTTCGGGTGATTCCGAGAACTTCCATTTTCTGCACAAAAACAACACCACGGTAATTCTGCTGAAAACAGCGTCAGTCCGGGTAAGTTCTAAATAAATCATATAAAGTGCATCAAAACCATATAAAAGTATTGTAAACATAGGCAATCATGGCATGAATACTTCATAAATTATCGATACGTTGGAGACGTATCAGCATCCCCAAGCTTAATTCCTGCTCGTCCTCGAGTAGGTAAATGATAAAAGAAATAATTTATGAAGTGTGAATGCTAGCATAATATATAAGTTTGATCATTGATAATTTCAGTTACTTTTCTAGCATCATAACCAGCAACTTTTTCTCACAAAAATCATCATGATAGAGTAGCAGTCAATTCACATGTCATGGTTCAAACAATTCATTCACTTGAAACTTAACAATCTATGTTCTTGGTCACCAAACAATTTCAATGCATCATCAAGTATAGTAAGAGCTCCACATACTCAATTATCATATAGTATTTTATGATTGCTAATACTCAAGGCATATTTTTAGAACAAACAACATCCATCGAACACATGGAAAGATAGGGGCTTAATGTTTCGCCTCCCAACATACTTATCATGAAGATAATTGTCAACAATAATGAAACATGATCAAATATATTTGACTGGATATATATGTTTGGATCTTTCCCCTCCACATGATGCTTGCCAACTAATAGACTGAGGTTGGAATAAGAATTTGACTCAACATGAATAGGAAATAGCATGAAAGTAAATAGATTGTACCTTCGCAGAGGGAAGCATGGATTTGCATAGGTGCCAGAGCTCATTGTTTAAAACAGAGATGAATATGTAATTTTGAGTGGTGTGCTTTTCCTGTCAACGTCACAACAGAGTTTTCAATATCTTCCATGCTAATCAAATTATTGGCAGTTGCCAAACAGAATTGATATTTTACTCCCCCTCCACCATTCAAATACATTCCATGGCTGACCAAATCCATGGTTGCCCTCCAAACAATCAACTTTCTAGGGGGAGTTTTTGTTTATTTATTTTTGTATTATGCAGGACTGGGCATCCTTTTTACCGGCCTCTCTCGTGCAATGACAAGTGAATAAACACTTATCTTGAGAATAACCCACTTAGCATGGAAGATAATGACCGCCCCATCGCTCCATGAGCGGTACGAGCACACAAAACGGATGTTTATTTGAAGGTTTTAGAAGTGGCACATGCACATTTACTTGGAATGACAGTGAAATACCATATATAGGTAGGTATGGTGGACTCTCATGGAATAAATTTGGCTCAAGGATTTGGATGCACAAGTAGTATCTCTACTTAGTACGAAGTTTTGGCTAGCAAAAGGTTCTAAACAAGCACCACATGTTAGAGGATCCATAACAATATAACTTCTATGCAAATATACCCAAACATAACCATTATGTTGTCTTCCTTGTACAACTTTAACTATTTGATCAAGTTTAAAAATAATTAATGGGTATTCACAATCATAAAAGATGTCCAAGATAATATATTTGTATGTGAAAGTTCTCTTTCTTATACTAATCATTCATGAATTGCTCATATGACCAATACAGTGATTGTTAAACTTCAATAGATTTTACTTTCTAAACCAAATGTGAACTTGCTACTAAGAATATAGCACATTTATAATTTCATATTTATGATATTTCATTCATTCACAATTTACTCTTAGGATATAAGTGAAGCACAAGAGTAAACATCAAACCGCTCTCAAAAGATATAAGTGAAGATCAATGAGTAGTCAAACAATTAAGTACATATGTGAGGACTCTCTCTCAATAAAGATTTTCAGATGTGAGTATTTTATTCAAACATAAAACTAAATAAAAATTCATTCCAAGAATAGCGCATATCATGTGGACAAATAAAAATTTAGGCTCAACATAGGTTAACCGATATTTGTTTGATGAAGAGAGGTGGGATGCGTACAATCCCCAAACTTAGATGCTTGAGACTTATTGAAATATTTACTTGGGGTGCCTTGGGCATCCCAAAGCTTGAGCTTTTGTATCTCGTTCAATCCTCTCATATCCCGGTTTCACCTAAGTCTCAAAAACTTCATCCACACAAAACTCAAAAAGAACTCGTGACATAGGCTAGTACACATAAGAACAAATCAACACTTCATGAACTGCCAAGACAAGTTACACAATAATTTTCAAACATCATCTACTGTTTACTATCGTTTCCACAATTTATATCTACCAATATAGGCTATGAAAACTATAGGATAAGTAGATAACAAAACTATGACAGCAATCTGTCCAAGCAGAACAGTCTGTAGAAATCTATTAAACCAGTGTACTTATGTAACTCAAAAAATTCTGAAAATTCAGGACATAATAAATAATTTATATTGAAATACTGTGTCAAAATTTCAGAAACTTTCCATGTTCCAGTAAAATATGAAAATTCAAACACTACAACAAAAGTTTCTCTTTTTACACAGCACACATCAAACATGCAATAGAGACATCTTAAGGCAATTCTTGGAACCTTTTATTGAAAAACAAGATTATAAATAACATATAACAGAGAACAAAAAAATAAAATGACGCTCCAAGCAAAACACATATTATGTGACGAATAAAATTATAGCTCTAAGTAAGATATACCGATAATGTTGGAAACGAAAGAGGGGATGTCTTCCGGGGCATCCCCAAGCTTAGACACTTGAGTCTTCCTTGGATATTTAACTTGGAGGTACCTTGGGCATCCCCAATATTAGGTCCTTGCTGCTCCTTATTCACCTCATATAGGTATCTCACCCAAAACTTGAAAACTTCAATCACACAAAACTTAACGGAACTTCGTGAGATGGGTTATTCTTTCTACCATTCACAAAATTTATATCACCGAATATAAGCTATGGGAACACTAAAACAAGCAAACCATGCATGCAAAACAGAATCTGTCAAAAATAGAACAGTCTGTGAATATCTGTAGTATAACCAAACTTCCCTGTCTCTACAAATACTGAAAAATGAGTAAAACTTAGATAATTTGCGTGTAAATACTGTGTAAAAATTTCAGAACTTTTTGACGCTCCATTAAAATCAGAGAAATTCTTTACTGGAGGCAAAAGTTTCTGTTTTTGCACAGAATCCAATCAACAAGTATCCATACTATCCCAAAGGCTTTACTTGGCACATTATTGAAATAAAAGGCACACAACATTATTAATATAGTAGATTAATCATGTGTACACACAAAAACAGAAAGGAAAAGTGTTGGGTTGTCTCCCAACAAGCGCTTTTTTAATGCCTTTTAGCTAGGCATGATGATTTCAATGATGCTCACATAAGAATAATAATTGAAACATGCAAAAGAGCATCATGAATCTCATGACAAGCACATTTAAGTCTAATCCACTTCCTATGCATAGGGATTTTGTGAGCAAAACATTTATGGGAGCAAGAATAAACTAGCATAGGAAGGCAAAACAAGCATAACTTCAAAACTTTGAACATATAGAGAGGAGGCTTGATATTATTGCAAGTCCTACAAGCATATGTTCCTCCCTCCTAATAATTTTCAGTAGCATCATGAAGCAATTTCACAATATAAATATCACAAAAAGCATTCTTTTCATGATCTAAAAGCATAAAATTTCCATTACTCTCCACATAAGCAAATTCCTTTTCATCCATGGTAGTGGGAGCAAACTCAACACAATAAATATCATGAGACACTTGATTGACATAACCAAATTCAATATTAAAATCAAGATGACAAGTTTCATGGTTACTGTTGGGGATATAACCCCGTGGTAAGACCCGCCCAGGAGGGGCTGGGGCATACCTGGCGGCTCACAAGCAAGACCCTTAAGGTGGGCCGGAAGATGAAGGTCAGGCTGCATGGCGGCTTACCAGGAGGGCCAAGACGAAGGCCCAGAGACAGAAGAGGGTGTGAGACCCGGACAGTTAAGTTGCCCGGAGACGGCTTGCTCAAGGAGGCAAGGCAGCTTAGAAACAGGATTGACTACGTTGTATGAGTCGGTTTAGGACTCGTGTAACCCAGGGCCTCGACCTCCTATATAAAGGTGAGACCTTGGGGCGGCTTAGACAGAAACCAATCAATCGAGAACTAGGTCAAGCGAATCCGCTCCCTTGTAATCGATACTCCGATCAATATAGCACAAGCAGGACGTAGGCTTTTACCTCTTCTTGAGGGGCCGAACCTGGGTAAACTCGTGTCCCTCGTCTCGACCAACCCCTTTGAGTCCACCGTCTCAGCGATGGCCTCAAACCTAAGTCTTCGGACATCTGTCGTGACAAAACCACGACAGTTGGCGCCCACTGTGAGGCCAGCGCTCGGTGGTGTTGAGTTCTCAAAGGGTTCTCTCCCAGGGATCGAGGGGTACGCTGTTGGCAGGATGACCAAGAGTCGTCGCGGCAAGCTCTACATCGACGACGCCGGCTGGGGCCCCGAGACCGACTCAATCGAGTACGGGTTCCGGGTCCCCTTCGGCGGAATCCACGTCTTCATCGGCAAGATCGGCGGATCTGAACCCGGGCCGGACATCTGCACCGACATCGTCGAGCCGGCCCGGCGCGAGCAACCCGCCCAACGCGTGCGACCCGCCCATGCTAACCCGGGCAGGAAGCATGTCTTCGTCGGCTTCACCTAGGGCATGGAGCTTGAAGGCTCTATGTCTCGGGAAAAACTCTCATCTGCTCAGAGGATGGATCCTCCAGCGGAGAGACGGAATCGATTTATCAGCTTCATAACGGTGGGCTCGGGGGCTACGCCGAGCCTTACCCCGAGTCCGAGTATCGTGAGCCGGAGGATTATGAGTCGCCGAACTGCCGTCTTCATGGCGGGTTCAGCGGCGGCTCCGAGCAGCACAGCCGCCGGTGCGACCGGGTCTGGGGCTGGCAGGCCGCCGGCTCAGGTTCTTTTGGATCTGATGAATGAGCTTACAACCCTGATGGAAACTGAGGTCACTGCTGAAAACCAAGCGGCCCGTAACGCGGAGATCACGAGGTTGAAGAACCAGATGACCGGAGTCCAACAGGAGATCAACGCGTTGAAGGCTCAGATGGATGCTGAGGTGGAGCGCCTTAGGGCAGATGCTTTCCGTTTTGAGTTAGAGCAGCAGTCTGCGGCGGCGGTTCATCGGATGAGGCATCAATCCCGCTTGCCGGATCAGTATGAAGCCAGAAACCTTTTTAACACGCTAGGGATGGGACGGAATGTGCCTTTGACCGTAACCCGGACGGCGGAAGTACCTGGAAGCCGGGCGGCGGTTCAGCATCAGCAGCCAGACCCGCCCCGCCGGAACCAGACCCCACCACAGCCTTTTCCGACGCCACCAGGTCATTACTCTAACCCGGCTGAGAACATGGTGGCAGCGGCAACCCGGCTTGGTACAATTCCCATCCCCGCTGAGGCGCCTTTTGCGGAAGAGGTGCGGAATGCTATTGGATACCTGCAGACGGCGGTGGCCCAGCAGGAGAAATACACTTATAGCCAGAGTCACGTGCATTCAACCCCCATCCCCAGCCGCAGCTACAGCCGACGTTATGAGTCACCGGTGGTTTCTAGCAGTGAACGACATCGGAACCCGCCGCGAGTCGATCGGGCGGCTCTGGATGCTCAGGCGCTGGTGGATCGGGCAAGAGCACAGCGAGAGGCGGCGGCTCTGGCGGCGGCGGCGGCTTATCAGGAACCCACAGTTGCACCTTCTGTCTGCATAGGAGCAGGAGTAACCTCCAGGGCTGTGGGAGTGCCGTGCTTAGCGCCGGCTCTACGGAACGAGCGTCTGCCGAAGGATTTCAAAGGTCCTCGCAAGGTGCCCAATTATACTGCTGACCTACCTCCAGAGGCTTGGATCGAAAGCTATGAGCTGGCCATGGAGAAGTTAGACGTCAGTGATGCAGTATGTGCCAAATATTTCATCATGATGTTGGAAGGGCCGGCTCGTACGTGGTTGAAGGGCTTGCCACCCAACACCATTAATTCCTGGGCCGACTTAAAGGCGAAATTCATCAAAAATTTCCAAGGAACGTGCAAGCAGCCCATGACGATTGTGGATTTGGACCATTGTGTGTAGCGTGATGACGAGTCAGCTCACCACTGGGTCCGGCGGGTCTCAACCATCATCCACTCTTCTAAACAGATTACGGCGGCTCAAGCAGTTTTGATTCTGGAGAAGAATTGCCATTTTACACCACTGAAGCAGAAGCTTGGCCGGCTCAAACGCTCATGCCAAGACATGGGGGAGCTCATGGCGGCTCTCACCAAGTATGCAGACTCTGACAACACAAAAGACCCAGGCTCTGATGACGAGAAATCAGGTCAGGGGAAGAAAGGTAATAATGGCAAGGGTCAACAGCAAAACGCGGCTGGAAACAGCAACCCGGGCAAGCGGAAGAACCCGGACGGCGGGTCAGAGCTGGTGGCGAACACCAGCGCTGGGAACAATCGTGCTAAGGGTACTGGGAACTTCAGGGCACCCTTTAACAAGGGCAAAGCTCCTTTCAACCTGGAAGAGATGCTCAATAAACACTGTCCAGAGCACAGCCGGCCTGACAAGCCGGCAGGCCATACTTGGAGGGATTGCAGTATTATGCGGCAGTTCCGGGATTACAACCTTCAACAGCATCGTAATAGCGGTAATGGTCCGGCAGGCGGCTCAGGGCCGGGTGGTTCAGGAGTTGGCTTTGGTGCTGGCGGCTCAGGATCCGGTTACCAGGGTCAAGGCAATCAAGGAGGTCATCATCAACAGTCTGGCGGTGGAGGCCAGCAGCAGAATAACCAATCGGGATACCAGAGTAACCCGAAGCAGCTTAGCAGGGGACAGTATCATGTTTTTACAACCTGCCTTGACAAGTGAGACCGGAAAGTGCGCAAGCGGGCGGTTAACGCAGTCAGGCCGGCTCTCCCGCAGTATTTGAAGTGGTCTGAGTACGACATAACTTGGAGCAGGGAGGATCACCCGTCGCGGGTTGATAACCCTGGGCAGCTGGCTTTGGTAGTTGCCCCCCAAGTGGGAGGATACGTGTTCACAAAGGTACTTATGGATGGTGGCAGCAGCATCAACATCCTGTATTATGACACTTTCCGCCGGATGGGTTTGCTTGACAAGGATCTTAAGCCCTCTACAACAGTTTTTCACGGTGTGGTGCCTGGAAAATCGGCTTATCCAGTGGGAAAGATTTCTTTGGAAGTAGCTTTTGGTGATGAATTCAACTACAGGGTAGAGTCTTTGTGGTTTGAAGTTGTCAAAATCAAAAGCCCATATCATGCTCTGTTTGGACGGCCGGCTTACGCCAAGTTCATGGCTAGGCCTTGCTATGTTTACTTGCAACTCAAGATGCCCGGGTTGAATGGGACGATTACCGTGCATGGTGATCGGAAGACAGCTCTTGAGTGTGAGGAAGGTGATGCAGCTTACGCAGAGTCAAGTTGTGCTGAGGCAGAGCTCAAGTTTTATAAGGAAAATGTCGACCCGGAAGATATGACTCCGCTAAAGAAGCCTAACACGGAATCTGAGCCGCCCTTCAAGTTTGTGGCAGAAGATACCAACTTGGTGGACTTTACGCCGGGCGACTCATCACAGCAGTTCACTATTGGGGCCAATATGGATCCCAAATAGCAAAGCGCGCTCATCGAATTCATCCGTGAGAATCGGGACATCTTTGCATGGAAACCTTCTGACATGCCGGGTGTACCGAGAGAGTTCGCTGAGCACCACCTTAATGAGGATCCTAAGTTTATGCCGGTCAAACAGTTCCTCCGACGGTTTAATGAGGAGATGTGCAAGGCTATTGGGGAAGAGGTGGCCCGGCTCTTGGCAGCAGGGTTCATCGTTGAAGTTTTCCACCCGGAGTGGTTAGCTAACCCGGTGCTAGTGCTTAAGAAGAACGACACGTGGCGTATGTGTGTAGATTACACGGATCTCAACAAGGCCTATCCAGTTGACCCGTTTGCTCTCCCCCGTATCGACCAGATTATTGATGCAACGGCGGGTTGTGCGAGTTTATGCTTCCTGGACGCTTATTCAGGTTACCATCAGATAAAGATGGCGGTTAAAGACCAAGAGAAGACGGCTTTCATCACGCCTTTTGGTGCTTTCTGCTATGTGTCTATGCCTTTCGGGCTTAAGAGTGCCCAGGCGACTTACCAGCGTTGTGTGCAGAACTGTCTTCATGGTCAAATTGGGCGCAATGTTCATGCTTATGTGGATGATATTGTGGTCAAGTCAAGGAAGAAGGAGACTCTACTTGATGACCTGAAGGAAACTTTCGATAATTTACGAGTTTACAAGATGATGCTTAACCCGGCTAAGTGTGTCTTTGGAGTTCCTGCAGGAAAGCTCTTGGGATTCCTAGTCTCTGAGCGTGGCACTGAAGCTAATCCGGACAAGATAAAGGCTATCACTTCCCTGTCTGAGCCGGCGTGCATCAACGACGTTCAGCGCCTGGCGGGTCGAATCGCTGCGTTAAGTCGGTTCATAAGCCGCCTGGGCGAGAAGGCTATTCCTCTGTATCAGATGATGAAGAAAACAGACAATTTTATCTGGAGTAAGGCGGCGGGTGAAGAGTTTGAGGTGCTCAAGAAGCAACTGGTTGAGCCGCCGGTCTTGGCCGCTCCGGCTGAGAAGGAACCTTTACTCCTCTATGTGGCGTCTAACAACAGGGCAGTCAGCGCCGCGATTGTTGTGGAGCGTAAGGAGGCAGGGAAGGAATACCCGGTTCAGAGGCCGGTTTACTACGTCAGTGAAGTCCTGATAGAATCCAAGCAAATATACCCACATTGGGAAAAACTAATATATGGGGTGTTCATGGCGAATCGCAAGTTGAAGCATTACTGCTTGGGACACCAGATAACCATGGTTAGCTCTGCCCCGTTGGGTGACATAATTCAAAATAGAGAAGCCACTGGCAAGATTGCTAAGTGGGCATTGGAGCTTGGGCCTCTTAATCTGAAATATGTGCCTCGCACGGCTGTCAAGTCTCAAGCCTTGGTGGACTTTATAAATGACTAGACAGAGTGTCAGTCGCCCGAGGAGAAGCCGGATAACACATACTGGACAATTCACTTTGATGGATCCAGACAATTGGAAGGGTCAGGGGCCGGAGTTGTCTTAACTTCCCCTAGAGGTGACAAGTTTTGTTATGTGTTAAGGTTGATGTTTCCCTGTACTAACAATGCAGCTGAGTATGAGGCTTTACTTCACGGCCTCCGTGTGGCTAAGGAGATGAACCTGAGCCGGGTTAGATGCCTCGGCGACTCAGACCTCGTGGCTCAGCAAGTTTCAGGCACGTGGGATTCCAAAGACCCACGGATGGCGGCTTATCGTCAGGCGGTGGACATCATTGCTGGACACTTCAAGGGTTATCAGGTGGATCATATTGACCGTCGCAAGAACGAGGCGGCTGATGCATTGTCAAGGCTGGGCTCTCAGCGTAAGCCGGTGCCGCCTAACGTTTTCTTGGATGTGTTATATCATCCGTCTATTAAGCTACCTTCAGAGGAGGATCTGGCCGTACCTGACCTGGAGGGACAGCTGGTGGCGGCTCTGCATGCTATCCCTGACTGGATGATGCCTTACTTAGCGTACTTGACTCGCGGTGAGTTACCCGAGGACGAGACCTTGGCAAGACAAATCATCAGGCGATCTAAATCCATGACTATCATCAATGGCGAGTTACACAAGCGCAGTGTCACTGGCGTTTTCCAGCGTTGCGTTTCTCCTGAAGAGGGTAAGGAGATCTTAAATGAAATTCACGCCGGCGATTGTGGTCATCATGCCGGCTCAAAATCTTTGGTGGCTAAGGCTTTCCGGCATGGTTTCTTCTGGCTGACGGCTCATAAAGACGCAGAAGACTTGGTCATCAAGTGCGATGGATGTCAGAAGTTCGGGCGACGTGCTCATGTGCCGGCTCAGGAATTGCGGATGATTCCAATTACCTGGCCGTTTGCGGTTTGGGGGCTTGATATGGTCGGGCCCTTCAAGAGATCTAAAGACAAGAAGACCCACCTTTTGGTGGCGGTGGATAAATTTACCAAGTGGGTTGAGGCTGAGCCGGTCGGCAAGTGTGACGCGGCTACGGCGGTTCAATTTCTCAAAAAATTGATCTACCGTTTTGGTTACCCTCACAGTATCATCACGAACATTGGCACAAACCTATCCAAGGGGGCTATGCAGGCGTTCTGTGAAAGTGAGCACATCCGGCTTGACGTCTCTGCGGTTGCTCATCCACAATCCAATGGTCTGGCAGAGCGTGCTAACCAGGAGATTTTGAGAGGCTTCAAGCCCCGGCTTATGGTCCCTCTACAACGGACGCCGGGTTGTTGGGTGGAAGAGGTACCATCAGTTCTATGGAGCATCAGAACAACTCCCAACAGGTTAACAGGCTATACGCCTTTCTTCATGGTTTATGGCACAGAAGCCGTGTTGCCAAGTGATATACGTCATGACTCGCCGAGGGTGGCGGCTTACGTTGAGACAGATAATGAGACGGCGCGTCAGGACGCGTTAGATGCTTTGGATGAAGAGCGTGATCTGGCGGCGGCTCGATCGGCGATTTATCAACAAGACCTGCGTCGCTATCATAGCCGCAGAGTTAAGGCCCGGACGTTTCAGGAAGGCGACTTGGTGTTCCGTCTGATTCAAGATCAGACGGATGCGCACAAGCTCTCTCCCCCATGGGAAGGACCCTTTGTGGTCACCAGAAATCTCAACAATGGGTCATACTATCTCATTGACGTCCGAGACGAGTCACGCACTTCTGGGCAGGAGACCCACAGGCCATGGAATATCGCTCATCTGCGGCCTATTATACTTGAGTCATCGACTCCCACCATTGTACATCATCATTGTATATATCACTTATATATATATATATAATAAAGTTGGCATCCCTGCAAGCCGGGGCCTCTGCCGTTTTATGTATCTCAGATTGTGCAACGATGGATACAACCACAAGGTCATTTGGGGGCTTCTAACCCGCCAGGGTTTAGCTTACACACCCTCTTTTTGAAGGCATCAAAGTCAGCTTGAACCTTCTCAAGCTCCTTAACGGCAACCCGCCATTTTTCTTCCGCCTCAGACCGGGTGGTTTATTGCGAAGCAAGGCTTCCTTTTACGCCGGTCAGATTAGACTCAGCCGCGTCCAAGGCTTCCTATATTGCACAAAAACAAAACAGTTCAGGAGGTTTAAGTCGCCAAGATGAGATATTCGTAGATGATTGATGAAGCTGTTATGCTACAAGTCTCAAGCAGATTGCAAGCAATATACTTGACACTTGGGGGCTAATGTCTGTGTTTTCTCTCCAAGTTTATAATGAAGTTCCGGCTCATCTTCGTAAAGTTAAGCCGGCACTTGGGGGGCCACTTACAACATTTTCCAAGTTTACAGTGAAGTTCCAGCTCATCATTTTTATAATGACCCGGACTTGGGGGCTACAATTGGATCAACTCTTCAACTAAGTATTGGCTTAATATCTATATTAACCCGATACTTGGGGGCTACAAGCTAAGCAATTTGACTTATGACAATGATTGGAAGACCCGGTCTACTATTTGCAATACTAAACCAACTCTTGGGGGCTACATAAGGCTATAAGGAAAAAGTAAGAGAAGAGGAGTACCTCATATTTCTTCTTCATCAGCCCAACAAGTTTCAACTCCATATTACGGCTTGTGGAGAGGCAATTCAAATAACCAGCATGAAGTTCATCTGCAGTCATTTTTTCTAACACGGGGAATTCAAACTCAAGTTTTTCTGGTGAGCCTGTCTCAGCCTGGCAGGTGTGTTTCGTTAACACATGGGGATCAGGGAATTGATAACCCGTCCCAGTAACAACAACTTCTGGGTGAGCTGTGTCTTCGGCGGCTGTTGAAGGGCTCGGCGGTTTAGGATCAGCCTTTGGAGAACTCTGAGTGGCCATGTCATCATCAGCCGGCTCAGAGGGCTGAGGAATGTTGGCAGATGCATCTTTCCTAGCCTCAGTAGGCTCAACATGAGGTGCAGGGGAATCTGGCTTAGCAGTTTCCGGCTCTTGGGCAGTAGGGGCAGCGGTAGACCCGCCGGTCTTCCTTCGTTTTGTTTGAGCCCTGGAAAACCAAAAGATTGTCACATAGAGGACAAGGATGGTTAAAGGATATGGTACAAGTATAAAGGTACGCACTCTGGGTTGATCTTCAGAGGAGGCAGCTTGGTTGCAGTAGAGTCGCCAGATGAAGGAGGCTTCTCCTAAAATAAGGTTAAGACGATGAAAGCTGAGTAAGGTTACAATGAAGGACCTAAAAAGTGGAATTGGTTAAAAGAGTACTTCAGCAGGCCGTTTCCGAGGAGCCGAAGAGTTTGGTAAGCCGGTCAAAAGCTCTTCAGAGCCGGTGCTTCGGGTCTGACGTCTGGAGTTATACTGTTGCCTTTTCAAAAGAAAGTTGGGGTCTAAGTAAGCAAGAGGATGAGAAAATGGGACTTTCCGGATGACCCGCTGTATTTTCTCTGGTGGAAAGTTTTCTGAGTCAGAGGAAATGTAAGTTACCTCAGGGGCATCTGCATGGCTTGTCTCCATTTCCTCCTGTGAATAATTATCGTCAATAAGTTGCATAAAGAGACGGCCAAGGGAGTCAAGTTCTACCTCCGAGTCGTCAAGCTCAGGCAGGTCCTGAGCAGCAGGTTTTTTCTTCTGGGCGCGGGTTTTACCCACCTTAGGCTTCCTCACAGGAGGATTATACTTCTTCTTCTAGAAAGAAGAGCCGGCCTAAGCATAAGCCGCCAAAAAGGTTAAAAGGATCAAGGTAAAAGGTTAAGACAATAATGACCAATTTTGTGTAAAAAGATTTCTTACAGCTGGAGCCGGGTTCTTGACACAGAAAGGTTTCAGCCCAACTTTGTTGCAAACCGCTTGCTTTTCGCCAAGGAGTGTTTTGACGGAGGAGTTGATGTCTTGTTCTGTCAGAGAGCCGGCAATACAATGGCGGGTTAATTGGACAAGGCGATGCTAGAAATACTGTTAAGTGTGGGCAAACAGATTTCACATATTACAACCACGGCTGCAAGATCTACGGGTGAAGGTAAAATGAAATATATTCATGACCTAAAACGGCAGTGGAAGAACAGGTGGTCACCATGCGGAGAAGATTGGTATGCAGATCTAAAACAAGCGGGCATTGACATTAAAAGGATGACCACAACGGATAGACAGTGCTATGAGATTCAACGGGATACTTGATGGGCTGCATTATGAAGAACAGCGAAGAACGGCGAAGAACGCAAGGGACTCCGACGAACTCGGGGAGATCTTAATGGAGGTAACTACAGATTAGATAAGGGCCGAGAACGGTACCTTGCGGATGCGGATGGGCCGGTGAAGCTCTAGACCGAATCAGGTTGATGCAGCGGCCGGTGTTGGGGGCGACAGTGAGGTCCGGTCAGGCGCGGCGGAGCTCCAGAAGCGCGAGTCTGAAGGAGGAAGAAGACAGCGGCAGCGGAGAAAAGGAAGGGGACCCCCCGTGTCCCTATTTATGAGATGGGATGGCAACAGTACGAGTGAAAGACGAGGCAGTGCAGTGATGATTGACCGGAGGGGGCGCCTTGATTTTCGGGCCGACCGTTTAATGAGAAGATCAATTGCGGACGTCACAGAATCTTTTTAGCATATTCGGCGTGACGTCACGGCGGGTTATAAGTTTTCTTTTTCAGGTAACGAAAATATGAGACTCGCCGCCAAGTGAGTTTGAAGATTGACATGAACAGGCTCAAATCAATCTGGGGCCTAATGTTGGGGATATAACCCCGTGGTAAGACCCGCCCAGGAGGGGCTGGGGCATACCTGGCGGCTCATAAGCAAGACCCTTAAGGTGGGCCGGAAGATGAAGGTCAGGCTTCATGGCGGCTTACCAGGCGGGCCAAGACGAAGGCCCAGAGACAGAAGAGGGTGTGAGACCCGGACGGTTAAGTCGCCCAGAGACGGCTTGCTCAAGGAGGCAAGGCGGCTTAGAAACAGGATTGACTACGTTGTATGAGTCGGTTTAGGACTCGTGTAACCCAGGGCCTCGACCTCCTATATAAAGGTGAGACCCTGGGGCGGCTTAGACAGAAACCAATCAATCGAGAACTAGGTCAAGCGAATCCGCTCCCTTGTAATCGATACTCCGATCAATATAGCACAAGCAGGACGTAGGCTTTTACCTCTTCTTGAGGGGCCGAACCTGGGTAAACTCGTGTCCCTCGTCTCTACCAACCCCTTTGAGTCCACCGTCTCAGCGATGGCCTCGAACCTAAGTCTTCGGACATCTGCCGTGACAAAACCACGACAGTTACTATCACTCTTTATAGCATACATGTCATCATCATAATCATCATAGATTGGAGGCATTCCATCATCATAATAAATTTGCTCATCAAAACTTGGGGGACTAAAAATATCATCTTCATCAAACATAGCATCCCCAAGCTTGTGGCTTTGCATGTCATTAGCATCATGGATATTCATAGAATTCATACTAGCAACACTGCAATCATGCTCATCATTCAAGGAATTCTCATTAAGTATTTTCATAAACTCTTCATCTACCAATTGAGCACAATTTTCCGAACCATCATTTTCACGAAAGACATTAAAAAGACGAAACAATTGAGGCAACCTAAATCCCATTTTTTGTAGTTTTCTTTTATAAAACCAAACTAGTGAAAAATAGTAAACCAAAAGATTTAATTGCAAGATCTAAAGATATACCTTCAAGCACTCACCTCCCCGGTAACGGCGCCAGAAAACGGCTTGATGTCTACTACGCAACTTTATTCTTGTAGACTTTGTTGGGCCTCCAAGCGCAGAGTTTTGTAGGACAGTAGCAATTTTCCCTCAAGTGGATGACCTAAGGTTTATCAATCTGTGGGAGGTGTAGGATGAAGATGGTCACTCTCAAGCAACCCTGCAATCAAATAGAAGAAATCTCTTGTGTCCCCAACACACCCAATACAATGGCAAATTGTATAGGTGTACTAGTTCAGAGAAGAGACGGTGATACAAGTGCAATATGGATGGTAGATATAGGTTTTTGTAATCTCAAAATATAAAAACAGCAAGGTAATAAATTGTAAACAACGAGCAAAACTATATATTAATGCTTGGAAACAAGGCCTAGGGTTCATACTTTCACTAGTGCAATCTCCCAACAATGCTAACATAGTTGAATCATATGATCATCCCTAAATGTGCAACAAAGAATCACTCCAAAGTTCCTATCTAGCGGAGAACAATAAGATGAAATTGGTGTAGGTAGTAGAACCACCTCAAAGTTATTCTTTCCGATCAATCTTTTGGGCTATTCCTATAAGTGTCACAAACAGCCATAGAGTTCGTACTAGAACAACACCAATGATACATATCAATCAAACCTAATGTCACCTAGATACTGCAATGTCACCTCAAGTATCCGTGGGTAAATTATGCGACACACATCAAACAATTTCAGGTCTATCATATTCGATCCAACACAAAGAACTTCAAGGAGCACCCCAAGATTTCTATCGGATAACGTGGTATGAAACGTGCAATCAACCCCTAAGCATAGATCCCCAAGGTCACCGGAATCCGCAAGTTGATGCCTCAACATATATCAAGTGAATCAATAGAATACCAAATGTCACTATGGGTATCCCACGCAAGACGTACATCAAGTGTTCTCAAACCAAAATATTCAATCGAACATAACTAGATCTCAAAGGGAAAGATTCAATTCATCACAACATGATAGCAAGGGAATAATATCATATGATCCGACTATATTAACAAAGCCCGTGATACATCAAGATCGTGAAATCTCAAGAACACGAGAGAGAGAGAGAGAGAGAGAGAGAGAGAGAGATTGAACACATATCTACTGGTACATACCCTCAGCCCCGAGGGTGAACTACTCCCTCCTTGTCATGGCCTCCGTCGGGATAATGAAGATGGCCACTGGATGATGATTTCCCTCTCCGGCAGGGTACTCGAATGTCTCCAGATTGGTTTTTCATCGATACAGAGAGTTGCGGCTGCGGAACGGAGAGTCTGTGTTTATTTCTGGAGTTTCTGGGATTTATAGGATTTTTCAGCGTTGGAATCACGCGCAACGGAGCCACGTGGGCCCCACAAGCTATCAGGGCGCGGCCTAGGGGGGGAGTGCCCTGATGGTTTGTGGCCCACAGGTGGCTCCCCTCCGGTGGTTCTTCGCTCCAATATGGCTTATTTCCTCCAGAAAAAAATCACCAAAAAGTTTCGGGCGATTCCGAGAACTTTCATTTTCAGCACAAAAATAACACCACGGTAATTCTACTGAAAAGAGCGTCAGTCCGGGTTAGTTCTAAATAAATCATATAAAGTGCATCAAAACCATATAAAAGTATTGTAAACATAGGCAATCATGGCATGAATACTTCATAAATTATCGATACGTTGGAGACGTATCAGCAAGCAATTAGCAATCCAGTCAAGCATCACAAGCACACAAAAGTTTTTGTTGGCCCTGATTTTTGAGTCATGGTAACATAGTCATGAAGAAAAACACAGGGTGTGACATATTTTGGGCGTTAAATGGCAAACGGTTGGCAAAAATGAAGTGTGTGCAATGACTTAAAGCAGTGCACCCGTTCAACACTAAGCAGCGGGTGTGACGATGTGAATGATCGTTGTCGGTTCCGTAATATATTTCGTTTGCGATGAGAACGGGAGGGGAAACACGAGCCAGAATGACAATTAAATCAAGTCGATTACATGTTAAGGTGCAGACATCAAATGTCCATTGCATATTTAAGTCAAAATGGTACTGCCAAAATACGACTCTCATATGATGCAAGTTCACTGATTGTATCACAAATAGCAGAAATCAGGACACGCGTGCCGCGGCACAATGTTAGTGATCGCACACGGTTTCAATCCGGGAAAATAACCAAGTTCATAAATTGGTTCAAAAATTTCTTTCTCGTGTGACACCTGATTTTCTACCACGGTCAACAAGTTTCAAACCATATAACATATGTGGTAAGAAACTTAAATTATTTAGTAAAAATCAAGTTTCAAGGTAAGTCTAGCATTTTTACCGTAATATGCATAGTGTTAAACAAATGCCAACACTCACAGGTAGATGTGTGTGTTGTGTGAAGTCTAGGATAAGCATAAATATTCCATCAACTAAACTGATTGCAGCTCAAGACTGCAATTACATTGCTCTACGTACTAGTTCATAAAACAAAGTCTCACCAACATCTAGATCAACACATAATAAACATACTCAAACATAGATATAAGACGCACAAAATAGATAGCTAGGGTAGTGCTGGACATGTATATATAACTCAATCCTGATCGTACCCACCAACAACATAAACTTTCTCCAGGTACTCTGCGTATGCGGCGTGCACCACCTTGCGAGAATACTTCTGCCTAAAGGATCCAACGGCTCGTCCTCTAGCATGCGCCAGAACACTTGCAAACACGGGGTTAAGCCTTTGGGTGAAGAACGAGCATTCGAAGCCCCCATTCCCGGTCATGATACGACGATTATGCTTTCCCGCGTAGAACTCCCTGAGCTTTTGTTTCTAGTACCTCCTCTGGACATATTTTTCGCTGTCAACATCGTCAGATAGAACCTATACATATAATAAAAGAAATCATGACATTGATGAATGAAATGCATAAAATGATATCACAAACAACTTAATGCAACAAAATTATTAACAAATGACTATAAATGCATGAACTGATTATTGTCAAAAAAACTAGTAACTTTCAAGTACTACTTCCTATATCACTGAAGTAGTGATCTAAATGTTCTTATACAATATTTATTTACAAAGGGGGTACATATATAATCATCTATCTAGGCCATTCAAATCGATTCTAAAATCTATCTAAGAATTATTATCACAATCAGTAATCCTAGACGGATTATTAGCAACATGATCATTTGTACAGATCAACCATCAAATCACTATAACCTTAGACAGATTATTAGCATGCCTAACCGGTTCTCCGTCGCTGTTGGAGTTGTCATCGTCAGAGTCGTCTGAGTCGTCGTCGCTGCAGTGGTCATCAGAGAGGTCGTAGTAGTCTCTGTGCAGCACCGCCTCCTGCTGGACAGGCACAACAGGGCTTACGACATCGTGGCCGAATATCTGTCCGCCCGAGACCTCATTGGCGGGAAGGGCAACCTCGTCACCCAGCATCAAGAGATGCTTAGGTGCTTTGCCGGCCCCGGGTTCGAACCCCGCGTCACCACTCCTTCCGATGGTGTGCTTGGTCGCCATCTGATACACTTCCGAGAGCGTTTACAATTGGGAATGGCGGCGAGGATGAAGGCGGTGTGCAAAGAGAGTGGGGAGTGCGTCCGCCTGTTATAACCAGCGGCATAGGCAGCGATTAGTATGGAGTGGTTGGGAGCTAGGCGGGAGGCGGTTAAATGGCTCGCCTCCCGGTGAGCCTGCGCAGTGGTCTTCTCACATGCCTCCCATTATTTCACACCCCTGTGCATGTCTCCCGATGAGCCTGCGCAGAGGAGTGATCACATGCATCCCGTCAATTCACACACCTGCTCGCAGGTCTCCCGATGAGCCAGCGCAGCGGCCTGCTCGCACGCATCCCATCAATATACACACCTGCTCGCACGCCTCTCGGTCAGCCTGAGCAGCAGACTGCTCGCAAGCGTCTCGTCCCGTCAACTCACGTCCGCTGGCATGACACACGGGGCTAACGCACATGGCTTGAATACTTTAATCGTTTGCGATGGTAACATGCCAACAGTGTGTACCAACCTTAAATAGGTCCCGTTTGTAAGAAAAGTATATCAAAAATTTGTCTCGAATTTGGCCAAAAATTATCACAGCATATTGCTGTCACAAAATGCCAAGTTTCATGAATTTCAGTTGAGTTTTGGATTTACTTGAATTTGAAAATGAATATTTTCAATGTGTGCGGCTGAGTTTTCTAAAAACCAAGATTTATCAAGGTTTTCCGCGACGCCAAGATGTTTGAGATTTCTTACCATTTATTGCATGGGGACTAAACATGAAACCAATTATGGTACATATGATTTCCCTTATGAATTCCTAGGAACTCAATTGATGTATAATTTTTTTGAATTATATATGAACTTATGAACTTTTTCTAATTTTCACACGGACTCATATGTCCCGTGTTTACTGCATAAAATAGTTTGCGCCTCGAAGTGGTGGTTTGGGTGGTGGTCAGCGGGGGGGGGGGGGTCGTTACACTTCCTGGCATGAGCCTCTTTGTGTGGGATTGCCTGTTTTGTGAGGCAGTTGCCACACCGGAGTATCAAAGTTGTGCATTGAATATTTAAAACAAGACACAACAGTAACGTCATACATATGTTTGGGACACATGCACGCGGTGGTGGTCGCCCTCGGACAATCCCTCATGTGTTATTAGTGACGCACCCATTTTTGTGGGCCCATGTGGTCTATCACTTCGAACCACAACGAGAGGGCTTTGACCAAGGTGGGTTCATTTTGGCCAGTGTTGCAGTAGATCATGGTGAGATTGCACACCAAAGTTTGACGCGTGCGCACTCATGAGTCCCTCCTGGTACTCAAAGTTGAGGGCCGGGGTGGGGGTGATAGGAGACATGTTGCACGTAGTTAACTTTAGTGTTAGGACTTTCCAATTTCTGAAGCTGGCACGACATCAAAGTCGTGCATTGGGCATTTTGACATAAAACACACACCCATACATATGTTTGGGTCACATATAATTGGTGGTGGTCCTCAATGGCTACCTCGCATGCATGGCCATCGGTGACGCGTCCATCTATGGGGCCTATGTGGTCAATCACTTGTGACCTATTATGGTTTTGACCAAGGTGGATCATCCTCGGTTTGAGTTACAATATGCCATGGTGAGACATCGAGACAAATGTTTGAGCTCATGCGTACCCATGAACCCATCCCACCATCTCGAAATGGGGGGCAAATGTATACTATACGCGTTGTGTGATCGATCCTTCGTATATGTGGACTTGCAACTTCTAAGTAGGTGACATTAAAGCTGTCCATTGGGTACTAATTAAACAATCACTTAATGACATATATACATATGTATGTGCCTCGTGCAGCCGTTATTTGGTCAAGCACCCTCTCACGTGGGCCGTCACTTTGACCGGCGGCAGTAGAGAGATGCTAATTTTACCAAGGTATACAGATTCTTCTTGTTGGTATGTTACTGTATGTAGTTGACATGCATTGAGATTCCTGACCAAAATTCAAACGCATGCACACACACTGAATCGTTCCCACCGGCTCAAAGTGTGGGTGGGGCATATATACTATGGGTCGTGAACCTACGTACGGGGCACATTCTTGTTTGCGAGACACATGTGGCAAAAGTTGTGCGTTTGATATTTGAAAACATCGCACAACGTTTTCATACATGCATATATGTTTGGGGCCACATGCATGCGTTGATGTTATCTTTCCCTCGTGTGGTTATGGACGACATGCCAATCTGTGGGCCCGCGTGGTCAGTCACTTAAACCGGTGCATACTACGGGTTAATTTGACCAAGGTGGATATACTCTTATCGGTATTTATTACAATATAGTTCATGGTGAGATTCCAGACCAAAGTTTGAGCGCATACATACACACACACACACACACACACACACATGTATATCTATGTATATATATACATAGATGGACCGTCGACCCTCCCACTTAAACCGACGCATAATACATGTTGTTTACCTCTGTACTTGTACTTTCTCGCTTGCGAGAGGATGTATGTGTGCATGAGTCACATGAAAGTTGTGTATATATATTTGGTACTTAAACATCCCCCACACCACATTTAGACATACGACCTCTGGATATTTTGAAGTGCAAATGATGTGTTGTTATGGATGACACACACCATCCATGTTGCCACATGGGATACCACTTTAGTAGTCATTAAGAGGGTATAGTATACTATATATATACATCACATATATCTGGCCTATCGATCGATGGCTCGAAGTTGGTGGGCAGGGGGTAATTTAACCAAGCTAGCTAGGTCTTGATCTGTGTTACGATATAGCTACTAGGTCGGGCTGATATATATATATGCCCTCTCAGCGGCTCAAAGTGTGTGTGTGTGTGTGGTGAGGGCGGGGGAGGGGCAATAGTACATATACACATAACCTTCGCAAGGTCACGTACTGCCCGACTTGTGAGAGATGTGTGTGCCACCACAAAAAGTTATGCATATGGCATTGAAATATGACATCACCTTAATTAATTAGTTGAGCCACACAGTCGGGTCACCATGCACATGATCACCTATGGGGCCACGGGGCCCTTTGTGGTTCGGCAGGGGTGAGGTCACGTTGCACAGAGCAGAGGTGGTGAGGCAGGGCGACGATGAGACACTTGTGTTTTACCCAGGTTCGGGACGCTGGGAAGCGTAAAACCCTACTCCTGCTTTGGTGGATTGATCGGAGGAACACGACGCACACGCAACGCTCAAACCCGGCAAGGTTGCCTTCGGGAGAGCTGCTACGTGAGTACAAGTGTCCAAAGGTCTGAATCTTTAGCTAGGTTGCCTTGGGCCTCCTTTTATAGCTCAAGGGGCAACCACAGTGGCAAAACAAACATTATCTAGTGATTAGATAGCTAACATTGCTATCATACCTAACTCTGGCACTTAGGACAAAATGCCATAAATGCTAGCCTAGGTGGTGTGCGGGGATGCATCCCCGGCAGGCTTTTACCACCGCTTTAGCTACTATTGCTTAATATCTTGACACACCTCTAGACGGGTGTCAAATGGGCATAATCTGTCTCCCAGCGAGTCGCCACGTACTTAGCGAGAGACACTTAGCCACCTGAGGGCTTGACACCACATCGACAAATGACTGGCGTTGCGATGTGGTGGAGCGATGGCCGATTGGCTCGCGCCTGCCGGGGGATGGCTTGCCGGTTCTTCTTGAAGATGTGTGCGCCTCAGTCCCCGGCAGGCACTGGGGACGTGACTGGTGCGGTTCGGGCCTGTTCTCGGCCGTTGCATCGACCTTGCCGGTGTTGCTTAGCCAGCGTAGGTTGCTTCTGCCGGAGTCTTGGTCTTGAATGCTGGTTTCGTCATCTTGATGCGCTCCTTGATCTCACGTAGAGTGGCTTCTCTGGTTTGGATTGTGTTTACGTTGATGGGTTCTGCTACTACTACATGTGCATAAGTCAAGGGCACTGGGTACCCCAGTCCTAGTGCACTGACAGGAGCCCCCGGGTATGGCCCAAACGCGCTCGCCCAGCGCCGTTGGGTCAGGCCCAAAATTTATGCACATGCGTGCAATATGAGGGAGTAACTGCTGACTTTTAAGCCAGCACTTACCTACTACCTCAGGCCGTTTCCGCCACGTGCGCCGCATGCATTGCGGGGAGTTGGCGGTGGATGCACATGGCTTAAAAGCGTGGGAGTGGCAGAAACTGCAGCGCCAGGGATTGGAGCAATGGGGTGGTTACCTATTCGCCCGTGATCGTGGGTAGTGGGATTGGTGGAAATGGGCGGCCGCCTTGGAGCGGAGGAGAGTCAGCCCCCCGTGCCCCTCCCTATAAATTGGGGGGTCACAACAGGCGATGCTCATCCATCCCCTTCTCCTCCTCGATCTCAGGTTCACATAGCTTGCCCTTCTTCTCCACCTTTGGATGCACCAGTCACCACCATGATGCGGGGGCAAGGGCGACTCCCAGCTTTCGCCGCGGCGACGAGAGTTTCCCCCCAGGATCATGCTACTGCTTCAGCCATGGTGGCGGGAGGCGGTTCCAGCGCGCGGGGTGAGAGCGCTGGAAGAGGCCGGGGCCGGCGCGGGGCTCGCGGCCGGGTGAGGCGGAGTGCCGCACCCGATCCTCCTCCGTCGGTGGTTCCTTCCCCAGCGATGGGACATACTGAAGGTACGGCGCTGGAGTTCGTCGTCAGGCCGCGTGGCCCTCCCCGTAGCCGTTTGTGACTCACTCGCCCTTTCGCCAGGGTGATGGAGACCGGCAAGCCGCACGTGATGTGGTTGCGCGTGCACGGCTGTTGTAGTGGCGTCGTGCAGGCCGACGTCGAGTTTCCGGCGCCCCGCGTCATGTTCCTCAGGCGCGGGTGGAAAACCTTCGCACGTGCCCATAGCTTCATGAGTGGGTACGTCCTTCGCTTCAAGCTGGTGGAGGCCGACATGCTCTCTATCAAGATCTATGGGCACTCGTCTTGGCTGCTGTGAAGAGAGCTCGAGCGACGATGAAAGCTCCTCCTCGAGCGATAGCGACGAGGAGGATAGTGTCGGTGAAGACGACGACAGCGAGCCCCAGGTCGTCAAGTTGGAGTACGACAACCCGGACTCCAGCTGACCACCGGTCGCACCGTCACCGTCAGCTAGCCCCCCGGCAGAGTGATTTGCCAGGGGTTCTCGACTCGGACGCCGCCTCCTCCCCTAGCTGGATCCTGGCAGGCTCGTGGACTTCGGCTTCGTCTTCCCTGCCGGTGGTCCTGACGGGGTCAGGCTGGGCTTCTTCTTAGGCCCTCCTTTCGTCCTTTTTCCTTTTTGTAGCTTGTTCCTAGGGGAGAAAGCCAAATAAAGAGTTATTAAAGGGGCATCCCCTAATGTATCTCTATCTATTTTGTACCGAAAATGAATGAAAGAATGTGATTTCTCTTCCTTAAGTGCTATCCTTGTTTATACTATGTCAGCATGTTTGTCCTTGCCGCACGGAACTATTTGTCGGGTCAGTACTAACCGCGAACGCCAAAGGGGGGCTAGCCCCCGGCAGCAGGCTGGTATCATTCCTGGCAAGGCTCCTTGTCAGTATCGGTGCGACCTCCCAGAGCTGGTAAGCGACAGGAGCTGAGGGACGGCTCATCCCGACAAGGGTTTCCATTGCGCGAAGGAATCCATTGTAAACAGTCAAAAAGGATAGCAAAGGTTTCCTTAAGGGAGCAAATGGCACCGAGCTTGGGATATGTGATTAGACTTATCTTTTTGGGCAGTATCCCTTTCTGGAGTACGCGGTCCGCCGTCCTTGTTCCTTTGCCCTTCTTCCTTGTTTTCTTGATGGTCAAACATGTAGGGCAAGATGCCTTTGCCCTCTGGAGAGAGAGAATGCGGTAACAAGGATCACAGGCTCATCAAGTACTCTAGCAAATTTCTAAAACTTAAAAGCAATAACATTGCAACATAAAAAATGCATAGTAAACATGCAGTTTGATGGTATGATGCAATGCCTAGCTTTATTATTGCATGCACAGGGTCTGGGCCTGGCTTTGTACAAAGGGTTACATGCACTGCGACAAGGCTTGTACAAAAGGTGGTTGCCGGAGACTGAGCCCGGCAACCGCGCCTTACGGGTAGAAATTACGAAGATGCTCAATATTCCATGAGTTAAGCATTTTGATGCCATCTTCGGTCTCTAGACGGACTGCGCCAGGTCTGGTGACTCGTGCTACCCGGTAAGGGCCTTCCCACTTCGGCGTCAACTTGTTGGTACCCTTGGCGTACTGAACGCGCCTAAGGACAAGGTCGCCTTCCTCAAGGCTCCGGGCGTGGACCCTGCGGCTATGCTAGCGGCGCAGGGCTTGCTGGTAGCATGCAGCACGCAGAGCGGCCCGGAGACGATCTTCCTCGAGGAGCATGGCATCGTCATGCCGTAGCTGCTCTTGCTCTACTTCATCGTAGGCAAGTACTCGAGGTGACCCATATATGAGTTCCATGGGGAGAACTGCTTCCGCCCCGTACACTAGGGAGAAGGGCGTCTGGCTGGTAACTCGATTTGGTGTCGTTCTGAGGGACCAAAGAACCACCGGTAGCTCATCTATCCAGCGCTTGCCGCTTCTTCGCAGTCTATCGAAAGTTCTTGTCTTGAGCCCACGCAACACTTCATCATTCATCCTCTCGACTTGCCCGTTGCTTCTCGGGTGGGCAACAGAGGCGAAGGAGACCTTGCTTCCAAGGCTTTGGATGTATTGCATAAAGGTGCGGCTCGTGAACTGGGTGCCATTATCGGTGATCACCCTGTTGGGCACTCCAAAACGGCACACCAGTCCTTTCAGGAACTTGACAGCTGACTGCGCGGTTACCTTCCTCACTGGTTCCACCTCAGGCCACTTTGTAAACTTGTCGATTGCTACGAACAAGAATTCAAAGCCCCCAACGGCGCGGGGAAAGGGGCCCAGAATATCGAGCCCCCCAGACCGAGAATGGCCAGGATAAAGGGATCGTCTAGAGAGCTCGTGTTGGTTGATGAATGTTCTTGGAATAGAACTGGCAGGCTTCACACTTGGTGACTAGCTCCGTTGCATCCTGGAGAGCAGTGGGTCAATAGAAACCCTGCCGGAAGGCTTTTCCGGCAAGGGCCCTTGATCCAATGTGAGACCCACACATGCCTCCGTGAATCTCTGCCAACAGCTTCAGTCCATCTTCCCAGAAAATGCACCTTAGTTTCACACCGTTTGGTATTTTTCTGTACAGAGTATCATCAACAAACTGGTACATACGTGACTAACGGGCTACTTTTTCGGCTTCTTCCTGTTCTTCGGGAAGTTCTCCTGTTTGAAGGAAGTGGCTCGACAACAAGGACTAGAGGCATCTCCTCGTTCGTGGGAGCGCTTACCTCGAACGCAAGAACCTGGGGTTCCGCAAGAGGGAGCTGCTCACCAACCGAAACGAGACTATCCCCGGTAGCATCTCTACTAGCGGCTTCAGGAAGCCCTGCCGGGAAATGCTTGCGGGAGTTCAGCTTTCTCCTTTTCCTGGTCATCATTGACGGGGATACTGATGGCTGAGTGAGGTGGAGGACAAAGGTTCCTGGTTCCACAGGAAGCTTTTGCGCGGCGCACTTTGATAGGTGATCAGCGATGCTGTTTTCTGCACGCGATACATGCTCTACTTGCAATCAACAAAGTGCTCCTCTAGCTTCCTCACCTCTTCCACATACGCTTCCATCAACGGACTCTGATAATCTTTGTTGACTTGTCTCACCACGAGTTGAGAATCTCCTCGGATGACCAGTTTCTTGATTCCCAATTCCATCGCGATTCTGAGTCCGACAAGCAGCCCCTCATACTCAACGGTGTTGTTGGTGGCCTCTTCCCGGGGAAAGTGCATTTGAACCACATATTTGAGATGCTCTCCGGTAGGGGCGATGAGGAGCACGCCTGTTCCAGCGCCCTGAAGTGAGAAAGCACCGTCAAAATACATGATCCATTTCTTAGGCGCTTCTTTGCCGGGGAGAATTGTCTCTGGAACCTCTTCATCAGGCGTGGGCATCCATTCCGCAATGAATTCCGCCAACGGCCTCCTCTGAATTGTGGAAGTGCTCTCATACTTCAAACAAAACCTTGACAGTTCTAGCGCCCACTCAACTATCCTGCCAGTGGCTTCGGGGTTCCTCATTATACGCTGCAGCGGAAAGCGGGTGACAACTGTGATCTCGTGGCCTTGGAAGTAGTGGCGCAGTTTCCTCGAGGCCATGATAAGGCCGAAGATCAGCTTTTGCACTCCAGAGTACCTTGACCTAGCCCCTTGTAATAAGGAGCCGACAAAGTATACTGGTCGCTGCACCACTTTCTTCTTTTGCCACTTCCTTGAAACTACCTCCGTTTGCTTGCTTAGGTTCCCCTTGGTTTGTATCAGGTCCTGCTGCGAATGCTTCAGTTCCACCCCCGGTGAAATTAGTCGCAGCGGCTGCATCTTCATCCACTTCTCGGTGCGCCACCAGTGCTGCGCTAACCACTTGATTCGTTGCCGGCAAGCATAGTAGCAATGGTTCTTGTGGTTTAGGCGCGACCAAGGTGGGAGCGGGGGAAAGGTAAGCTTTCAGATCTTGCAGCGCTGCTTCTGCTTCCGGGGTCCACTTCATCGGGCCGGCCTTTTTCAGGATCTTGAAAAATGGCAGGGCGTGTTTAGCGGATTTGGAGATGAACCTACTCAGCGCGGCAATTCATCCGACCAATTGTCTTACGTCCTTGACGGACTTGGGTGCTTGTATCTGCTCGATTGCTTTGATCTTGTCGGCATTGGCTTCTATTCCCCGCTGAGATACTAAGAAGCCAAGCAGCTTTCCGGATGGGACACCAAACACACACTTCTCAGGGTTGAGCTTCAAATTAATCTTGCGCAAGTTCATTAAAGTTTCTTCCAAGTCTTGTATGAGGGTTGCTTCATCATTGGTTTTGACAACTATGTCATCCATGTAAGCTTCCATGTTCCTGTGCAACTGAGGTTCAAATCCAATCTGCACGGCCCTTGCAAAGGTAGAACCAGCGCTCTTTAACCCGAAGGGCATACGTCCAAAGCAGTACATGCCACATGGAGTTATGAACGCGGTCTTTTCCTCATCTTCTTTGGCCATGAATATCTGGTGGTATCCAGACTATGCGTCCAAGAAGGAAAGCAAGTCACACCCGGAAGTGGAATCAACAATCTAATCGATGCGTGGCAAGGGAAAAGGGTCCTTCGGGCATGCTTTGTTTAAGTCAGTGAAATCTATGAAAAGCCTCTATTTCCCATTCGCCTTGCGCACCACTATCGGGTTGGCTAACCGAGTTGGATGCAACACTCCTCTGACCAAACCAGCTGCTTCGAGCTTCTTGATCTCCTCGGCGATGAACTACTGCCGCTCCAAGGCTTGCTTTCTAGCTTTTTGCTTGACGGGCCTGGCATGAGGGCAGATAGCAAGGTGGTGCTCAATTACCTCCCTGGAAACACTGGGGATGTCAGATGGTTTCCAAGCAAACACATCGACATTCGCCCGCAGGAAGGTAATGAGCGCGCTTTCCTATTTGTCATTAAGGGTGGCACTGATGGTAAACGTACCATCAGCGCCATCCTGCCCTGCCGGGACCTTCATCGTCGCAGGATAGGTGACCCTGGATCTCTTGCTAGTGGAACTCTCCGGCAGGTCATCGACGGGTGCAGCGCACTCTGAAGAGGCGCGCTTCCCGGAGTCCTTGCCGGTGTCCCTGCTAGACTTCTTCCCTTTCTTCAATTCCTTGGCGGGAGCTGGGGTTTCCGCGACCTTAGCTGCTACCGCATCTCGATACATCTTGTCCACACATATAACTGCATCCTTCTTGTCAGATGGAATGGAGATGATTCCCATGGGCCCTGGCATCTTCAAAGTGTTGTAAGCATAGTGGGGTGCTGCCATGAATTTTGCCAGAGCTGGGCGACCAAGAATTCCATTGTAAGGCAGAGGGAGTTCGACCACATCAAACACCACCTTCTCAGTCCGGTAGTTCAACTCCCCACCAAACGTCACAGGCAAGGTGATTTTTCCCTTGGGTCGGCTCCTGCCGGGGTTGATTCCTTGGAACGTACCCGTAGCTTTGAGCTCTCTGTCAGGGATCTGCAGCTTTTCAAACACTTTAGGGGAGATTAAGTTCAACCCTGACTCGCCGTCAACTAATATCTTGGTTACTTTGAGGTTGCGGATTGTTGGGGAGACCAACAACGCCAAACATCCGACCGCAGTAGTGCGGCCAGGATGATCCTCTTCGTCAAAGATGATAGGCATGCGGGACCATTTGTGTGGCCTTCTGGACTCTGCAGCTGGCTCCATGGCGTTGATCTCACGCGCCCACTGCTTGAGCTGGCGATGAGAGGAATGCAAGGACGCACCCCTGTCAACACACATGGCTTCAGTTGCCTTCTGGAACTCTCGATCACTGGACTCTTCTTCATCATCCTCATCATCACTCATATAATCTCCTTCTTTCTTCTCATGGCCTCTAGCAGGTTTTTCGTTCTGCTGCGGGGCCTTGCCGCGGCGGCCTCCTCTACCACCACGGCCCTTCCCGGCAGCACCATCTTGGCCTCTCTCCTTGTCACGCTTCTCGTATTCAGCCTTCTGCTTCTCAGCAAGCTGCTCAACTTGGCGGCATTCTTGGAGATCATGACCTTTGGTGCGATGGATTTTGCAGTAAGGCCCATCGGACTTTCTGGTTTTCTCTGTCGCCGCGGACTCCCAGCAATCAGCGCACGCGGCAGCTCCCTTGCCGGGGGTCTCGGCCTTGGCCTTCTTGCCGGCACTGAGATTACCAGAGCTCTCAACGGCCAACACTGCCTTTCCCTTACGCTTCTTATTGGGCCTTCGGCTTTTCCCCTTCGGTCCAGGGGCATCATTGTCTTCATCTGAGTCGACTTCGACGCCAGCCTCCTCTCCGGGGAGTCGCCTCCCTTCCTCGGCACGAGCACACTTGTCCGCCAATGTGTACAACTCATTGATGGTCTTGGGGAGTCTAACATTAATCTTGGCCCGCATCCTCCTGTTGCGCATGTTCGAATGGAACGCGGCAATCACGGCTGTGGTGTGTATCTCTGGAATATTGTGGTGTACTCAACTGAATCTCTGGATGTACTTCCGCAAGGTTTATCCCTCCTTCTACGGTAGGACTTGCAGGTCGCTGGGCTGTCCTGGTTCCTGGTGGCCACCTGTGAAGGCGCCGACAAACTCGTTGCACAAGTCAGTCCATGATGAAATAGAGTTCTCCGGCAGGTGCATCAGCCACGATCTCACATTTGGCTTGAGCGCCAAAGGGAAATAGTTGGTGAGCACCTTCTCATCTCTTCCCCCGGCGGCTTGAACGGCAATCGTATAGATGCCCAGGAATTCCGCCGGGTTTAGCTTCCCGTCGTATTTCTCCGTAAGTTCAGGCATGAAAGCTCGGGCCGATGGCCAGCGGACCTGTCGCAGCTCGCGAGTGAAGGCAGGGCACCCAACCTCATAAGGCAGGTACCCGCCAGCACTAGGCGCGGGGTCGCCAACAACTAGGCCATTGCGCCTGTTGGATTGGCGGTGTGCTTCCCGGCATCGCTCTATGGTGATGTGCGCGTCTTCCCTCCGCCGGTCTTCCAGGACAGGCCGCTAGTCCCGGCGATCGTGCAGGCCGGACGAGGCCATAGATGCTTCGTCGGGCTCGTCGGCATGTGGAGCACGTTGTGGCTGCCTCTGGGTCTGTTGTCGCGGAGGGGATTGCACCATTGGCGCGGCCCCCTCGACACGACCATCAGCCCGGGCCGCCGTCGCCGCCCTCTGGCATCGCGATGACTCGGCATGCTGCGACTTGCTGGCTTCGATGAAGCCGATCAAACTCTGGTTGGTGGCTCTCCACTTGTCCATCTTGTCAGCCGCCGGCGGGAAGTTTAGCAGCAGCTGGGCCCATGCCATCGCTTCCGCTGCCGTGGCCGGCATGGCTAGGGAGGTGGATCACGACGTTGCTCGACTCCTGGTGGAACCAAGAGGGGCGTCGCCACATTCTTGTCGCAGTGCGTCGGTCGCCGGGGCAGTATTACGTGGAGGAAGGCGATCTTGTGGGACTACGGTCCCGCTTGGCGCTCCGTCTTGCTCTGAGGAGGCGCGCGTCCGACAGCCGCACTTGTGACAGGCGCAGCTGGAAGATCATGGCTTGCCCCAGAGTGGGCGCCGCTGTTGCGGCCGCGGCCACCAGTGCGGTGGGGAGGTGGAGACCGAACGTTTCCTCCTCCCGCGGCACTAGGGCCGAGCTCGCCAAAATGTTGCTGTTGTTGCTCCTCTTCGGCGTTTCCCGCTCCAGCTTCGGCAGCGGGGGACACGACGGTGGCGCCGCCTGCGCCAGTCGTGTCGCCCACGATGCCCACCTCACTCGTCGCCGCCACGGTGCCAACGGTGTTCACAGCTGCGTGCGTGGGGGCCTTCGAAGTGGAGGGATGCGCGGTTGCGCCGGCCTTCTTCTTGGGAGCCATGGATGAAGACGACGGCGATGAAGATCGACACGCCGTTCACAATCTCAGGTTCGTGCAAATGACGCCCCCTACCTGGCGCGCCAAAGATGTCGGGTCACGATGCACACGATCACCTATGGGGCCGTGGGCCCCTTTGTGGTTCGGCAGGGGTGAGGTCCCTTTGCACAAAGAGCAGAGGTGGTGAGGCAGCGTGACAATGAGACACTGGTGTTTTACCCAGGTTCGGGCCACTGGGAAGCATAAAACCCTACTCCTGCTTTGGTGGATTGATCGGAGGAACACGACGCACACGTAGCGCTCCAACCCGACAAGGTTGCCTTCGGGAGAGCTGCTACGCGAGTACAAGTGTCCAAAGGTCTGAATCTTTAGCTAGGTTGCCTTGGGCCTCCTTTTATAGCTCAAGGGGCAACCAAAGTGGCAATACAGACATTATCTAGTGATTAGATAGCTAACAGTGCTATCATACCTAACTCTGGCACTTAGGACAAAATGCCATAAATGCTAGCCTAGGTGCTGTGCGGGGATGCATCTCCGACAGGCTTTTACCACCGCTTTAGCCACTATTGCTCAATATCTTGACACGCCTCTGGACGGGTGTCAAATGGGCATAAACTGTCTCTCAGCAAGTTGCCACATACTTAGCGAGAGCCACTTAGCCACCTGAGGGCTCGACACCGCATCGACAAATGACTGGCGTTGCGATGTGGTGGAGCGGTGGCCGATTGGCTCGCGCCTGCCGGGGGATGGCTTGCCGGGTCTTCCTGAAGATGTCTGCGCCTCAGTCCCCGGCAGGCACCGGGGACGCGACTGGCGCGGTTCGGGCCTGTTCTAGGCCGTTGCATCGACCTTCCCGGCGTTGCTTAGCCAGCGTAGGTTGCTTCTGCCTGAGTCTTGGTCTTGAATGCTGGTTTCGTCATCTTGATGCGCAACTTGATATCACGTAGAGTGGCTTCTCTGGTTTGGATTGTGTTTACGTTGATGGGTTCTGCTACTACTGCCTGTGCATAAGTCAGGGGCACTGGGTACCCCAGTCCTAGTGCACCGACACACACGCGGGTGGTCGCGGTCTCACCCATCTCATGAAGTTTTCAAGACGCGACCATCCTTGGGCCCACACAGTCTACCCTCAAACATAAAACATGGGGGAGGGGTTGATCATGATGGATTCCTATATTAGTTTTGTGTCATAGTTGGGTGAGATTGCAAACCTAGTATAAGTGCAAACGTTCATATATTGAACTTACCATTCCCTCTCGCCGACTCGAAGTGGGGGGCGCACCCACCAACAATACGGTGTGCTCTGCGAGACATGTGTGTATCACATAAAAGTTGTGCATTCCGTATTTGAACATCACAATGACCTTTCCATACATACATTTGGTCCACACACAGGTGTGTTTTGTGCTCTGACCCTAGCTTTCTCATGTTTATTTTCCAATATTGTTATATAAATGGCAGACAAGTCATTTTTTTGAAACTTAAATTGCAGACGAGTAGAATGAGACAACTGTGTGCGATTGTGGAGGAAATAGACATGGTTCCCGCGTGCTGACCGTGTGCCATGCCCGTGGTTGTCACATCAGCATAGTCTACCTTTGCACCAACCCGCCTAGAGAAATCTTAAAAATAGTGGCCGTCTTGATCGATTTAAAATATGGTGGTTCCACGGGATTTTCTCTTTGAATTGCACAAGAGTATTATCTTCGGGTCGTGTGCGATGTTTGTTCCTCCGGCACCACTTCAAACCCTTCATATAAATTTGAGTTGTCCCGGCTTTTCACTCCCTCTACTAGTGGCCGCGGCATTTCCTCAAACACCACCTAGGCCCCTCCTACCCCCACCCCCACACAACTCCTCCCTCTTGCTCGAACCCTAGCTAGCTCGCAACCGCCGCCGCCCCCGCCCCGCTTCCACAGTCAACCTCTCCTGCTCTCCCCGTGCAGGTTACCAACCTATCTCCGTACCCTCGCCGCCCTGAATTTCGGCGCCTGCTAAACACCCCCTTCCTCATAGATTCCCATCCCCCACCGTAGATTGTCGCAGCCTAATCCTAGCTATGCTTCTAGGGGAGCTCGAGGACCGAATGGCCAAAAGGAGGTATATCGCGGCCTGGCCATTGGACGGTGGCGAGGTGGCCGCCGAGGCCGCCGGGGAAGCTGACTACGATGACAAGGTGACAACCGAGACTGCCGGGGAAGCTGACTACGATGACGAGCTGGTCGCCGAGGCCGCCGGGGAAGCTGCCTACGATGACGAGGTGGCCTCTGAGGCCGCCAGGGAATCTGAAGACTTCGAGGCTGCAAGACAGTGGGATCCCGTATGGATGCATATCGACGCATCCGGCTACGACATCGAGCTCGTCGACTGTGATGGCTTGACACGGGCTATGTCACAGGTTAAGTGGCCCACCCCAACCCCTCGGGTTCAACCCCCGTCAACCTCATGCAAGGCCCAGTCGCTGATCTCCTCTACTTCCCGGTCAAGAATTTGCCTTCGTTCATCGCCATGGAGCCCCTTTTGTCATTTCTGAAGGACACGTTCTATGGTGGTGGCTCGGCATCGTCAGCTGCCAGGTCAGACCTCATCGGCGACGCTGACAAGGGCATCCTATCCGTCTCTTCCAAGGGGAAAGAGCCCATCCATGACAGGGAGGGCACACTACAGCCGTGCTCTTCCAAGGCAAAGGAGCCCATCCGCGACATCAAGGGGCATCCTGCATCCATGCTCTTCCATGGGGAAGGAGCCCATCTGCGGCAATAGGGAGCACACCTAGAATTTGTGCTCTTCTAATGGGAAGGAGCCCATCCTGTGAAAGGTGAGGAAACTGATGCCATGTTTAATTATTTCACTCATGCTACATGTATGGACTGTGCAGTTCAATTTCATCAATACATGTTTCAACAGCAGTATGTGGTTCCTGTTAAACCTGGTGTAATTAATACGTGCACTATTTATTTTAGTTCTTTCACATGTGATGTTCATTTATACAATTTGATGTTTAAGCACTAGCTATGTTCTATGTAATTTCAACAGTACATTATGAATGCCTATTTTTGGTTGCTATTAAGCCTGTTGCAGTGAGCATATGGCTTGTTTAACTATTTTTCCTGCTCGGTTGTTTGTAGTGGGCATATGTCCAGATTCAATTACTATGTAGTATGCCTTGTTTTTTCATCTATTCACATTGTTTTTTGAAACGAGAGTTATTCACATTGTGAAGTTCTATATGTGCAAGTATGTACTTTCCAGTTCAATTTCATCATACCAGTTTTAGCAGCCATATGTGGTTCCTGTTAAGCCTGGAATAGTTAACACGCCCACTGTTTATTTCAGTTTTTCACAATGTGATGTTCAATTATACAATTTGATGTTTAAGCACCAGCTACGGTCTATGAAATTTCAACAGTACCATTATGAATGACTATATTTGGTTGTTGTTAAGCCTGTTGTAGTGAGCATATGCCTTTCCATTTTTATGTAACAATAACTAGTGTGCTTAAACCTGCACAATACTATTTTGAATGACTATATCTTGTTGTTGTTAAATGTTAAGCCTATTGCAGTTAACACACCTCTCCACTTCTTATTGGCTTAGCTAGTGTGCCTAAACCTGCACACTGAAGCTATCATTTTGTGATCATGTTGTTTACCATGCATATATGTGGTTGATGTTTAGCCTGTTGTACTTAACATGCCTTTGGATGTACTTACCTAGGACAATATTGGGAACGGCTGTTGTTTTCCATCAAGGTTAGTTTCATCACATGGCTTATATATACTCCCTCCACCCCATAGTATAAGATGTTAATACATCAAATATTTGAGTATTTTGGATGTAATAAGATCTTATATATATTGGGACAGGGAATACTCTACTACGTCATTATACAATTTCAGTTTACCTTCTAACACTAACTTGTTTCTTGTAGGTACATATGTCACTGGTAAAGATCCGCGTGTCGACCCTTTTTGCGTATGGGGCAATGAGATATTCATGAACCAGCATCAAGTAAGGAAACTAATAAAGATTGTTAATAAAATGGGATGAAATATGTCAATTAAACTATTTCTTTACACCTTATCCAAGACAATTGTGAACTGCAGGATGGTAACTAAGAACTCTCTACCCTTCTTTTACTGTCCATAATGAGTTGTTAGCTTACAAATTTACAATGTCCGAATCTTTTTTGTTTGTAGTGGTTCCCAAAACAGTTTACTCAAGATTACCTCTCAAGCTACATGAATGGTGGACGTGCAAATGTTAAAGTATATCTACCAGGCCACAATGACTATCTAGATGTCTTCATCTATACAGAGAAGGATGGGTCGTCCTCCATCACAAGGGGTTGGCTTAGAGTCGTGCGTGCATTCTGCATGGCAGAGGACACAATATGGGCATTCCGCTTCACCTTGTACAACTCCTAGAATGTCTTTCGCCTCTTTCTTTACCATATTTAATACAAGTATGCAACCGAGGTTCATCATTCTTTATTTGGTCCCCATGTAATTATTATTTCTTGATGTAATTCTTGAACATATGTACGTGTGAATGGAATAATGCATTGGTTGTTGAACCTCTATATCTATATAAGATGGATGTGAAAAATGTTATAGACTACTTTCAAATTAAAATTATGCAGAATTTTAAATCACGGCAATTAAATTAGCGGAAACATATGCTCTGCAGGTCATTACACCGCACACAGTTTATAAAGCAGAACGTGTGTGATATACCTCATGATTCGACCCGTTTCAGAGAGAGAAATCGTGTGTGACAATGCACACACTTGTCGTCTGAAAACCGTGTGTGATGTTAGACAATATCAGAAACGGTTAAACTGACCTCAATATTTGGGATAGTATCCTTATCATACACGCTTTATAATGTTTCACTATTTGTTATGTCGTATGCATCCTACACGATTACAACAGTTCGACCGTTTGGGAATCTTGGTATATCGCAAACGACGTGGTAGGACAAAATGTGTGTGGTAGTCTCCTTATCATACAAGGTTTATAGTTACGAATTGTTTGTGATGGGTCGCACATCGTAAACGGTGCACCATAGAGTAGTACGTGCGATGGTAATGCGATCTCACACGAGTAGCAAACATGAGCCATATGGGAAATATGGCATATCTCAAACGGTTGATAGATAACTCTCATTTGTGATAGATGCGGACATCCCATACGCTTAGTTTTGCCAAACATATGTGTTCATCTATCACCGTCACCAACGATTTTTCCGTTTCGTGTGGGATGGATCCCCCCTATCGCCCACACAGGCAAGGCGACGGTTTAAAACAACGTCACGGAAAGGGGTTAAAAACCATTTGTATAGCACGTCACTGCACCAGTGAGGGTTGGTGGGCGTGCCCACCTGCCTTGTGGCCTCCACGTGGGTCTTTTTGTATGGTTCTTATTTGGGTATTTTTTTTCTAATATTCTAAAATAGACAGAAATAATTTTGATGGAATTTTTGGAGTCGGTTTACTTACCGTATCACATGCCTACCCCTTTTCGGGGTTCCGAAGTGTCCTGGAGGGTCACTTTTATGTGCTCCTCCTGTGTCATTGTTTGGATAACATTGGTCTCCTTGTTAACGGGTGTACCTGAAATATAGTGTTTAATTCTTTGCCCATTAAACACCTTAGGATTTATTCCTTCCGCGTTATTTATTTTGATAGATCCGGAGCGAAAAACCTCCTCGATAATATAGGGTCCTTCCCATTTGGGGAGGAGTTTTCTTGCAAAGAATCTGAAACGAGAATTGTATAATAGAACATGATCACCAACATTAAATTCTTGTTTTTGTATTCTCTTGTCATGCCATCTTTTAAGTTTTTCTTTAAACAACTTGGCATTTTCATAAGATTATGTTGTCCATTAATCTACAGAGCTAATATCAAATAACCTCTTTTCACTGGCAAGTTTGAAATCATAGTTAAGTTCTTTAATTTCCCAATATGCTTTATGTTCTAACTCAAGAGGTAAATGACAAGCTTTACCATAGACCATTTTATATGGGGACACACCCATATGATTTTAATAAGCAGTTCTATATGCCCACAGTGCATCATCAAGTTTCTTAGACCAATTCTTTCTAGATCTATGAGCAGTATTTTGGAAAATTAACTTCATTTCTCTATTACTCAATTCAACTTAATCACTAGATTAAGGGTGATAAGGTGATGCAATTCTATGGCTGACATCGTATTTAGCTAGAAGTTTATGGAAAACACCATGAATAAAATGTGAACCACCATCAGTCAATAAATATCTAGGGACTCCAAACCTCGGAAAAATAACTTCTTTAAGCATTTTAATAGAGGTGTTATGATCAGCCCTACTTGTTGGAATAGCTTCTACCCACTTAGTAACATAATCAACATCAACTACAATATGAGTGTATCCATTAGAGGGAGGAAAAGGTCCCATATAATCAAATCCCCAAACATCAAATGGTTGAATAAAAAGTAAATAGTTCATTGGCACTTCTTGATGTCTACCGATATTACGAACTCTTTGACATTTACTATAAGAAAGGACAAACTTACGTGCATCCTTGAAGAGAGTAGGCCAATAAAAACCAGACTTTAATACCTTATGTGTAGTTTTGTCTCCTGCATGGTGTCCTCCATATGCCTCGGAATGACACTTCCATAAAATTTGTTCATGTTCATGCGCAGGTACACAACGTCTAATAATACCATCTACTCCTTCTTTATATAGGTGTGGGTCATCCCAAACGTAATGTCTTAAACCAAAGAAGAACTTTTTCTTTTGTTGGTAGGTGAAATTAGGTGGTATATATTTAGCAAATATGCAATTATCATAGTCTGCACACCAAGGAGTATATGAGAAGCATTTATAAAAGCTAATTGCTTATCAGGAAAGCTATCATCAATAGGCAGTGGGTCATGAAGAACATTTTCCATTCTAGACAAGTTATCGGCTACTGGATTTTCAGCTCGCTTTTTAACAATAGTATGCAAATAAAACTCCTGAAGTAAAAGAACCCACCTAATCAACCTTGGTTTAGCATCTTTCTTTTCCATAAGATATTTAATAGCAGCATGATCGGTGTGAATAGTAACTTTCGAATCAACAATGTAAGGTCTATACTTATCACATGCAAGCATAACTACTAAAAACTCTTTCTCAGTAGTAGCATAATTTCTGTGAGCACTGTGTAAGGTCTTGCTAGCATAAAGGATAACATTCAATTTATTATCAACTCCTTGTCCTTAAACAACGCCGACAGCATAATCACTAGCATCACACATTATTTCAAAAGGTAAATTCCAATCGGGTGGTTGAACAATAGGTGCAAAAATCAAAGCTTGCTTAAGTATTTCAAAGGCTTGTACACAATCATCATCAAAAACAAATAGAACATCTTTTTGCAAAAGATTGGTAAGAGTCCTAGAAATCTTAGAGAAATCCTTAATAAACCGTCTATAGAAACCAACATGACCAAGGAAACTTCTTACACCTTTAATATCTTTAGGACATGGCATTTTCTCAGTTGCATCAACTTTCTCTTTATCCACTTCAATACCTCATTCGGAGATTTTATGACAAAGTATTATACCTTTATTAACCATAAACTGGCACTTCTCCCAATTCAATACAAGATTAGATTCTTCACATCTCTTCAAAACTCGATCAAGGTTGCTCAAGCAATCATCAAAGGAAGTGTCATAAACGGAAAAATCATCCATGAAAACCTCTACAATCTTTTCATAAAAAACAGAGAATATAGCCATCATACATCTTTGAAAGGTTGCAGGTGCATTACATAAACCAAAAGGCATACGTCTATAAGCATAAGTTCCAAAAGGACAAGTAAAAGTGGTTTTCTCTTTATCTTCTTTTGCCACAGGTATTTGAGAAAAACCAGAATATCCATCAACGAAAAAAAGTGTGTGTGCTTAGATAATCTTTCTAACATTTGATAAATAAAAGGCATGGGGTAATGATCTTTTCTAGTAGCTTTGTTTAATTTCCTAAAATAAATTACCGTCCTATAACCAGTTGCGACTCTGTGTGGAATAAGCTCATTCTTATCATTAGGAACAACAGTTATACCTCCTTTCTTAGGCACACAATGAACATGACTTGCCCATCTACTATCAGATATTGGATAAATAATACCTGCCACAAGAAGTTTCATTTTTTCAGTTCTTACCACCTCTTTCATTTTAGGATGAAGGCGACGTTGATGATCAACAACAGGTTTAGCATCTGGCTCCATATTAATCTTGTGCTGGCATAACGTAGGGCTGATGCCCTTAAGATCATCAAGAGTATATCCTATAGCAGCTCGGTGCTTCTTTAGAGTTTTAAGTAATCTCTTTTCCTCATGCTTTGAAAGGTTAGCACTAATGATAACATGATATATCTTATTTATGTCAAGATAAACATACTTTAACGTATCAGGTAATGTCTTTAATTCAAACATGGGGTCAATCTTAGGTGGAAGAGGATCCCCTAGAGTGTCAACACGCAGAGTATTTTTAAAAATAGGTGGTTGATTGAAAAATATTTTATCTATTTCACCCATATGCACATCATTTTCATGGTCTAGAAAATATTGTTCTAATGGATCAGTAGGAGGCACAACAATAGAAGCAAGACGAATTATTTCATCTTTACTAGATAAATCTTTCTCATGTGGTTGTCTGATACTTGTGATCCGCATTGGGTTTTCCCCCGAAGAGGAGGGGATGATGCAGCACAGTATACATAAGTACTTCCCTCGGTGAGAACCAAGGTTATCAAACCAATAGGAGGATCACACAACTTCCCGTCTTCGGCGCCTTGATACGTCTCCAACGTATCTATAATTTTGATTGTTCCATGCTGTTATATTATCATTCTTGGATGTTTTACAATCATTTTATAGCAACTTTATATCATTTTTTGGGACTAACCTATTGACATAGTGCCAAGTGTCAGTTGCTGTTTTTTGCATGTTTTTTACTTCACAGAATATCAGTACCAAACGGAGTCCAATCGCGATGAAACTTTTTGGAGATTATTTTTGGACCAGAAGAAAGCCAGTGAGCCAAAGAAATACCCGGGAAGAGGCCCAGGGGGCCACAAGACACCAGGACGCGCTAGAGGCCCCCGACGCGCCCTGGTGGGTTGTGGTGGCCTCGGGACCCCCCTCCACCGCCTTTGAGCTCTATAAATACCCAAATATTCCAGAAACCCTAGAGGAGTCGACGAAAAATACTTCCAGCCGCCGCAAGTTCCAGAACCGCGAGATCCAATCTAACACCATCACAAAGGGGTTCATCATCCTCATTGGTGGCTCTCCGATGATGCGTGAGTAGTCCACCATAGACCTACGGGTCCGTAGGCAGTAGCTAGATGGCTTTCTCTCTCTCTTTTGATTCTCAATACAATGGTCTCTTGGAGATCTATTTGATGTAATGACTTTTTGCGGTGTGTTTGTTGGGATCCGATGAATTTTGAGTTCAAGATTAGTTTCTATCCATGAATATTATTTGAGTCTTCTTTGATCTCTTATATGCATGATTACTTATAGCCTCGTATTTCTTCTTCGAACCTTTGGTTTAGTTAGGCCAACTAGATCGATTTTTCTTGCCATGGGAAGAGGTGCTTTGTGATGGGTTCGATCTTTCGGTGTCCTCTCCCAGTGACAGAAGGGGCAGCGAGGCACGCATGTATCGTTTCTATTAAGGATAACAAGATGGGGTCTATTCCTACATGAATAGATCTTGCCTACATCATGTCACCGTTCTTATTGCATTACTCCATTTTTCCATGAACTTAATACACTAGATGCATGCTGGATAGCAGTCGATGTGTGGAGTAGTAGTAGTAGATGCAGAATCGTTTTGGTCTACTAATCTTGGACATGATGCCTATATAATGATCATCGCCTTGGATATCGTCATGATTATTTGATCTTCTATCAATTGCCCAATAGTAATTTGTTTACCCACCGTGTGCTATACTCATGAGAGAAGCCACTACTGAAACCTACGGCCCCGGGTCTACCTTTCCAACATATTGCTTTCCGATCTATCTTTTGCCGCTGTTGTTTTCAGATCTATTATTCCAAAAACCCAAAAATACTTTGCTGCACTTTTTATTTGCCTTTTTTATTTTGTGTTCTTGTGCGATCTATCTATCCAATCTATTACAATCTAATCTATCTTTTTACCGTGGAGAGAATGACAACCTCTCTTACGCGTCAGGTTGCAAGTATTTGTTCTTTGTGTGCAGGTACCGTTTACATAGTGTTGCGTGGTTCTCCTACTAGTTCGATAACCTTGGTTTCATAACTGAGGGAAATTCTTACCATAGATGTGTTGCATCATCCCTTCCTCTTTGGGGAAATACCGACACAGTCTCAAGCCACGTCAAAGGAATTTCTGGTGCCGTTGCCGGGGAGGAGGTACGAAAGTAGTCTCCCGTCAACTTGCCAATTTCTGGCGCCGTTGCCGGGGAGACATCATCAACATCTATCAGGTTCCTAATCACAAATATCATCTCCTTGCAATTACATTATTTGCCATTTGCCACTCGTTTTCCTCTCCCTCTTTTTCGTTTGCCTTTTTCTCGTCAGATCTCTTGTTTGCTTGTCATCATGAGTGATTTTGGTATGGCAGAAACAGATGATGGTAGGACTCCTAATATTGGACATTCTGGTAATCTGGATGCTAAAACTTTTGTTTTGGGGCAAGGGAACATTATAGGAAAAGAAACTATCCAGGAATTTTTCAATTGTGTTGGAAATTTGACTCTCGATGATGCTCCTATACTTAAAAGAACTAAAACTTATGCGAAAGCTATTTTAGCGCTAGTTCTGAAACTTGAAAATAGGTTTATTCGTACCCATCCTACCTTGCAAAGATTGTTTTATGAACTACCCATTATAAAGGATCCCAAAGCTAAAAAGTTAGCCACCCTGGTTCTTATGAATGAATTTGATCACATAGTACGAGAAGCTAGGGAGATTTTTGATTTTTTTGGTATGAGCCGTGAAAACCCAGTAATAGGAGAGATCCTTTACAATAGTGACTACATGTTGAGACAAATTCTTGGGAATAATCAAATTTTTGATGAGAACCTTAAAAAGGAAATCCCTGTTTTAGATATGATCCAACAAGTTTTCAATGATGTTAATCAACAATATTCTTGGATTGTGGCTGGGAATCAAAGAGGGTACGTAGATGGACAACTTGATAGTGCTAAGATTTCTATGGATAATGTGTTTCAAGTTATATTTGCAAAACCTCTTGACAAAAATACCTCAATGGAAACTAAAGATGACAATACTTGAATCTATGCTTTATGCCTAGCTAGGGGCGTAAAACGATAGCCCTTGTTGGGAGGCAACCCAATGAATAAATTTATTTTCACCTTTTTCTTTCTGTTCTTGAGTGTTGACACAATTATGATACTGTTATTATTGTGTTTTTTATGTTTTAATTAGTGTTTGTGCCAAGTAAAGCCTTTAGGATGATTCATATGAGTAGAAACAATGCTGAATCTGAAACAGAAACTTTGACTCCAGTGCAGGAATTTTCATTTTTTACTGGAGCGTGATAATGAGTTGAAATTTTAACACAGTATTTCTATACAAATTCTTTACGTTTTCCTAATTTTTCAAAAAAAATAGATTTACAGAAGTATGGTTAGAGTACAGATTACTACAGACTGTTCTGGTTTTGACAGATTCTGTTTTCGTTGCATTGTGTGCTTGTTTTGATGAATCTATGGTTTGTATTGAAGGGTATAAGCCATGGTAAAGTTAGAATACAGTAGATATAATGCAATAATAAAATATGAATGGGTTTGCAACAGTACTTAGAGTGGTGATTTGCTTTATTATACTAACGGATCTCACGAAGGTTTTGTTGAGTTTTGTGTGATTGAACTTTTCAAGTTTTGGTTGAGATCATGATGGATGAAGGAATAAGGAGTGAAAAGAGTCTAAGCTTGGGGATGCTACAGAACCCCCAAGATAATATCCAAGGATAAACAAGCAACTAAGCTTGGGGATGCCCCGAGTGGCATCCCCTCTTTCTTCTAACGACCATCGGAATTTTACTTGGAGCTATATTTTTATTCGTCACATATCATGAGTTTTGCTTGGAGCGTCTTGTATTAATTGAGTCTTTGCTTGTTTTGCTTTTTAATTTGTCACAAGTATCCTTGCTGGACACACCTATTTGAGAGAGCCAAAATTATGCTATGATTTGTTAGAATTGCTCTATATGCTTCACTTAAATTATTATTTTTGAGCTATGGAATTGCTCTAGTGCTTCACTTATATCTTTTTGAGCACGGCGTGCTTTAAATTTTTGAAGAAATACTCTCATGCTTAACTTATATTAATTTGAGAGTTAGTAAATTTTCAAGAAATTCTCTCATGATTCACTTATACTATTTTGAGAGACGAAATTTTTATGCTCATGTTCTTCATTTAAATTTATTTGAGCTTGTCAAAAGCAATGGCAATATATGAAACTAATTCCAAAGTGATAGATATTCAAGAGGTATATAATAAAAACTTTCATGAAGATCATTGGACAAATTAAACTTGATTCCATGTAATAGTTTTGAGACATGATGATAGTGATATGTGAGTCATGTTGGTGAGTAATTATGCTTTAGTAAGAATATTGGTGTTAAGGTTTGTGATTCCCTATGCAAGCACAAAAGTCAATAGTTATGCAATGAAATTACATCCTACTTATGGTGCATTATTCGGTGTTAGTTATGCTTAATGACCGTTTATGTGAATTTTCGTTTCTTGGTTGGTTTCTTCTCAATCTATTTGCTAGCCTCCACTTGTACTAAGTAGAAATACTACTTGTGCATCCAAATCCTTAAACCCAGTTTTGCCTTATGAGTCCACCATACCTACCTATATGCGGTATTTCCATGCCGTTCTAAGCAAAATTGTATGCGCCATCTCTAATTTTCAAAATGAATTTCCTTTTTGTGTGCTCGTACCGCTCATGAAACAGTAGGGGGTGTCCAATATTTTTCCATGCTAGATGTGTTATTCTCAAGATGAGTGTTTATTGACTTGTCATTGCAAGAGAGTACGGCGGCAATAGGGATGCCCAGTCCCGAAATGAAAAGAAATTTACTTTATGTTGTCAAATAATAAATTCCTTGGAATGTTGTGGTATGGAAGGCAACTGTGGATACAGCTAGCCATGGATTGTGAAAGAATGGTGAAAAAAGGAATAAACTTTATTTTATGTTTGGGAACCACCTATGATGTATCTAGCATGGAAAGTATTGAGAACTACTCGGTCGTTTTCGTTGACAGGAAAGGCATGCCACCCAAAATATTTGTCTATCTCAATTTAAGCTTTGAGCTCTGGCACCTCTACAAATCCCTACTTCCCTCTGCGAAGGACCTATCTATGTACTTATGCAATTTTTTACTTTTATTTGAGTCTCCATCTTCTCTTATAAAGCACCAACTAGGGGGCACTATGATCATACTTGTGCATTGGGTATAGTTAATATTTGAGTGTGTTTCATGAATGGATCAATCATTGAGCATGATGGTCTAGGTATAACTTTCTTTAGTGTTGATATTTTGAAAGACATGGTTGCTTGTTGGCATGCTTGAGTATTAAAGTCTTTATGTCAAAACTAGACTATTGCTTTGAACCATCTAAAAGTCCAAATGTCCATGCTACAAAAGAAAAGAATATGTGATGAACATGTTAGGCAGCATTCCACAACAAAAATTCTGTTTTTATCATTTACCTACTCGAGGACGAGTAGGAATTAAGCTTGGGTATGCTGATACGTCTCCAACGTATCTATAATTTTTGATTGTTCCATGCTGTTATATTATCATTCTTGGATGTTTTACAATTATTTTATAGCAACTTCATATCATTTTTTGGGACTAACCTATTGACATAGTGCCAAGTGCCAGTTGTTGTTTTTTGCTTGTTTTTTACTTTGCATAATATCAGTACCAAACGGAGTCCAATCACGATGAAACTTTTTTTGAGATTGTTTTTGGACCACAAGAAAGCCAGTGAGCCAAAGAAGTACCCGGGAGGAGGCCTAGGGGGGCCACAAGACACCATGGCGCGCCAGAGGCCCCCGGCGTGCCCTAGTGGGTTGTGGTGGCCTCGGGACCCCCCTCCACCGCCTCTGAGCTCTATAAATACCCAAATATTCCAGAAACACTAGAGGAGTCGACGAAAAATACTTCCAGCCACCGCAAGTTCCAAAACCGCGAGATCCAATCTAACACCAACACGGAGGGGTTCATCATCCTCATTGGTGCCTCTCCGATGATGCGTGAGTAGTCCACCATAGACCTACGGGTCCGTAGGCAGTAGCTAGATGGCATTCTCTCTCTCTTTTGATTCTCAATACAATGTTCTCTTGGAGATCTATTTGATGTAATGACTTTTTACGGTGTGTTTGTTGGGATCCGATGAATTTTGAGTTCATGGTCAGTTTCTATCCATGAATATTATTTGAGTCTTTTTTGATCTCTTATATGCATGATTACTTATAGCCTCGTATTTCTTCTTCGAATCTTTGGTTTAGTTAGGCCAACTAGATCAATTTTTCTTGCCATGGGAAGAGGTGCTTTGTGATGAGTTCGATCTTGCGGTGTCCTCTCCCAGAGACAGAAGGGGAAGCGAGTGTCGGTGCACTAGAACAGGGGTATCCAGTGCCCCTGACTTATGCACAGGCGGTAGTAGCAAAACCCGTTGGGAAAGCGACCACACCACCAAGCAAGCATTCAAGAACCAGCATCCGGCAGCAACAACCTGCAGAAGGCCAAGAAAGCGCCGGCAGCACCAGCACAATGGCCCAGGAGGGGCCCAAAGCGCGCCAGCCATGCCACCGAGGCATGCACATCTCAGGGAGACCTGGCAAGCCATCCCCCGGCAGGCACGAGCTAACCAGCCACCGCTCCACCGCATCGCTATGCCAGTCACTTATCGATGCGGTGTCGAGCCCTCAAGCGGCTAAGTGGCTCTCGCTAAGCACGTGGCGACGCACCGGAAGGCAGATTATACCCAGTTGACACCCGTCCAGCGGCGTGTCCAGACCCTAAGCAACGGCTAGCTAAGGGGTGGCAAGAGCTTGCCGGAGATGCACCCCCTAGCGCCACCTAGACTAGTAATCATGGTATTTTGTCCTAAATGCCAGAGTTAGGTATGATAGCTCTGCTAAGCTATCTACTCGATGGATAATGACTGTTTTGCCATTGTGGTTGCCCCTTGCACTATAAAAGGAGGCCCGAGGCTACCTAGCTCAAGATTCAGACCTTTGGACACTTGTACTCGCGTAGTAGCTCATCCCGACAGCAACTCTTGCCGGGGTTAAGCATTGCGTGTTCCTCGTGTTCCTTCGATCAATCCAACAAAAGCAGGAGTAGGATTTTATGCTTCACAGCGGCCCGAACCTGGGTAAAAATGCCTGCGTCTTGATCGTCGCGCCGTCTCATTCTCTCCGCTCTTTGTGCAACGTGGCCCCCCTTGCCGAACAACAAAGGGGCCTTTGGTCCCATAGGTGATCGCGAGCATCTGTGCCCCGACATCTTTGGCGCCCCAGGTAGGGGGGCGTGCATCATTTGCGCGAACCCGAGTTCGTGAACGGCGAGCCGATATTCATCGTCATCTTCTTCTTCCATGGCTCCCAAGAAGAAGCCCATCGTGGCCACGCATCCCTCCACTTCGAAGGCTCCCTCGCATGCAGCCGCAGGCGCAGCGGGCGTCACGGCGGCTCCGAGTGGGGAAGGCGTCGTGGGCGACGCGGCTGGCGCAGGCGGCGCCACCGTCGTGTCCCCCGCGGCCGAGGTTGGAGCCGGGAACGCGGGAGAGGAGCAACAGCAACAACGCCGCGGCGAACACGCCCCTAGTGCCGCGGACGAAGGGAATGACCGATCACCGCCTTCCCGCCGTGCGGATGGCCGTGGTCGACTTGGCGGCGCACAATCCGGAGCGAGCCGCGACCCCCCGTCCGCGCCCGTTTCCAGCGCGGCCACTCGGCGCACGCCTCGTCCAAAGCAAGACGGAGCGCCGAGCAGAGCCGCGAACCCGCGGACTCGGCCTCCACCAGGTCGGACCACCACGGCGGGCGGCGCACGTCGTCAAGACCATGGCGACGCCCCTCTTGGTTCCACCAGGAGCCGGGCGACGTCGCGGTCCGCCTCTTTCGCCATACCGGACACGGCGTCGCAAGCGATGGCACGAGCCCAGCTTCTGCTTAACTTCCCGCCGGCGGCTGACAAGATGGGTGAGTGGAGAACTACCATCCAGAGTCTGATATCTTTCGTCAAAGAAAATAAATCTCAGCGCGCGGAGCCATCGCAGCACGCGCGTACGGCTACGGCGGCCCGGGCCGGCGATCGTGTCGAGGACGGCACACCAACGGTGCAGTCCCCTCCGCGACAGCAAACCCAGGAGAAGCCGCGGCGCGCTTCACATGCTGACGAGTTCAACGAAGCATCTATGGCCTCGTCTGGCCCACGCGATCGCCGGGACCAGCGGCGTGTCCTGGAGGATTAGCGGAAAGAAGACACGCGCATCACCATCGAGCGGCATCGAGAAGCACACCGTCAGTCTGTCAAGCGCAACAGCCCAGACGCTGGCAACCCCGCGCGCAGTGCTGGCGGGTACCTGCCTTACGAGGTGGGGTGCCCTGCCTTCACTCGCGAGCTACGGCAGGTCAGCTGGCCATCGGCCCGAGCTTTCAAGCCAGAGCTAACGGAGAAGTATGATGGAAAGCTGAACCCGGCGGAGTTCCTAGGCATCTACACGATAGCCGTTCAGGCTGCCGGAGGAAGAGATGAGAAAGTGCTCGCCAACTACTTCCCTTTGGCACTTAAGCCAAATGTGAGGTCGTGGCTGATGCACCTGCCGGAAAACTCCATCTCATCCTGGGCTGATCTGTGCAACGAGTTCGTCGGTGCCTTCACAGGCGGCGATCAGGAGCCAGGACATGTTGGAAATATGCCCTAGAGGCAATAATAATTTAGTTATTATCATATTTCCTTGTTCATGATAATCGTTTATTATCCATGCTATAATTGTATTGATTGGAAACTCAAATACATGTGTGTGTACATAGACAACACTGTGTCCCTAGTATGCCTCTAATAAACTAGCTCGTTGATCAAAGATGGTCAAGGTTTCCTAGCCATAGACATGAGATGTCATTTGATAACGGGATCACATCATTAGGAGAATGATGTGATGGACAAGACCCAAACTATGAACGTAGCATATGATCGTGTCAGTTTATTGCTATTGTTTTCTGCATGTCAAGTATATGTTCCTATGACCATGAGATCATGCAATACACTGACACCGGAGGAGTACCTTGTGTGTATCAAACGTCGCAACGTAATTGGTTGACTATAAAGATGCTCTACAGGTATCTCCAAGGGTGCCTGTTGAGTTGGCATTGATCAAGACTGGGATTTGTTACTCTGTGTGACGGAGAGGTATCTAAGGGCCCAGTCGGTAATACAACATCACAGTTAGCCACGGGATCTTGTATTACAAAACGAGTAAAGAGACTTGTCGGTAACGAGATTGAACTAGGTATAGAGATATCGACGATCGAATCTCGGGCAAGTAACATACCGAAGAACAAAGGGAACTGCATACGGGTTTAGCTGAATCCTTGACATAGAGGTTCAACCGATAAAGATCTTTGTAGAATATGTAGGAACAAATATGGGCATCCAGGTCCCGCTATTGGTTATTGACCGTAGAGGTGTCTCGGTCATGTCTACATAGTTCTCGAACCCGCAGGGTCTGCACACTTAACGTTCGGTGACGTTTCGGTAGTATTGAGTTATGTATGTTGGTGACGGAAGGTTGTTCGGAGTCCCAGATGAGATTTGGGACGTCACAAGAAGCTCCGGAATGGTACGGAGGTAAAGAATGATATATAGGAATGTGGTGTTTGGACTCCAGAAAAGTTTCGGGCACTTCCGGTAGTGTATCGGGAGTGACGAATGGGTTCCGGGGGTCCACCAAGTGGGGCCCACCCACCCCAGGGGCCACATGGGCCTAGGAGGTGTTGCACAAGCCCTTGGTGGGCTGGGCAGCCAGCCCCTAGAGGCCCTTGCGCAAGGGGGTGGGGAGAGGGCCAAGTGGGAGGGAGTCCTACTAGGACTCCACCTCCCTTGTGGGAGGTGGACTCCTCCCTCTTGCGGCCGGACAAGCCCCTAGGGGAAACCCTAGGGCGCCCCACCTACCCCCTCTTCCTCCTATATATAGTGGAGGGTTTTGAGGGCAGCCACTACCTGAAAAGCCATGGCTGCCTCTCTCTCCCTCTAGATCTGTTCTCCACTATATCGTCTCGGTCGTGCTTGGCGAAGCCCTGCCTGGACAGCTCCACCACCACCGCCACCACGCCATTGTGCTGGCGGAGAACTCATCTACCTCTCCACCCTCGCTTGCTGGATCAAGGAGGTGGAGATCGTCAATGAGTTGTACGTGTGCTGAACGCAGAGGTGTCGTCCGTTCGACACTAGATCGGAAGGACCGTGATTGGATCGCGGGACGGATCATGATTGGATCGCGGGACGGATCGTGATTGGATCACGGGACGGCTTGCGATTTGGATCGCGAAGACGTTCGACTACATCAACCGCGTTTCTTAATGCTTCCCGCTTAGCGATCTACAAGGGTACGTAGATCCACTCTCCCTCTCGTAGATGCTCATCACCATGGATAGATCTTGCGTGTGCGTAGGAATTTTTTTTCCCATGCAACTTTCCCCTACAGTGGTATTAGAGCTAGGTCTATGTGTAGATGAGATCACGAGTAGACCACAAAGGAGTTTGTGGGCATTGATATTCAGATTGCTTCCCTCCTTAGTCTTTTCTTGATTCAGCGGTATTGTGGGATGAAGCGGCTCGGACCAACCTTACTCGTCCACGTACGAGAGACCGGTTCCATCGACTGACATGTAACTTTGTTGCATAAGATGGCTGGCGGGTGTCTGTCTCTCCCACTTTAGTTGAATCGGATTCGACAGAGGCGATCCTTGTAGAAGGTGAAATAGCAACTTGTATATCACCATTGTGGTTTTGCGTAGGTAAGAATCGTTCTTGCTAGATACCCATAGCAGCCACGTAAAACATGCAACAACAAATTAGAGGACGTCTAACTTGTTTTTGCAGGGTATGATGTGATATGATATGGCCAAAGACATGATGAGATATATGTGATGTATGAGATGATCATGTTTTGTATAGATTATCACGACTTGCATGTCGATGAGTACGGCAACCGGCAGGAGCCATAGGGTTGTCTTTAATTATTATGTGGCCTGCGTGTCACTCATTAAGCGCTATGTAATGCTTTACTTTATCGCTAAATGGTAGCAATAGTAGTAGAAGCATGGTTGGCGCGACAACCCCGATGGCGACACGTTGATGGAGATCAAGATGATGGAGATCATGGTGTCATGCCGGTGACGATGGAGATCATGCCGGTGCTTTGGAGATGGAGATCAAAAGCACAAGATCATGGCCATATCATGTCACTTATGATTTGCATGTGATGTTAATCCTTTTATGCACCTTGTTTTGCTTAGGACGACGGTAGTATTATAAGGTGATCCCTCACTAAAATTTCAAGATAAAATTGTGTTCTCCCCGAGTGTGCACCATTGCGAAAGTTCGTCGTTTCGAGACACCACGTGATGATCGGGTGTGATAGACTCTACGTTTGCATACAACGGGTGCAAGCCAGTGTTGCACATGCGGAACACTCGGGTTAAACTTGACGAGCCTAGCATGTACATACATGGCCTCGGAACACAAGAGACCGAAAGGTCAAACATGAGTCATATAGTAGATATGATCAACATGGAGATGTTCACCATTGAAACCACCTCATCTCACGTGATGATCGGACTTGGGTTGGTGGATTTGGATCATGTCATACTTAGACAACCTGAGGGATGTTGATTTGAGTGGGAGTTCTTAAGTAATATGATTAAATGAACTCATTATCATGAACATAGTCAAAGTGACTTTGCAAATTATGTTGTAGATCAATAGCTCGCGTTGTAGCTCCCCTGTTTTTTATACATTCCTAGAGAAAATAGAATTGAAAGATGATGGTAGCAATAATGCAGACTAGGTCCGTGATCTGAGGATTGTCCTCATTGCTGCACAGAAGGCTTATGTCCTTAATACACCGCTCGGTGCGCCACCCCCTCAAGCGTCGTCTGTAGATGTTGTGAACATCTGACAGGCACGTTCTGATGACTACTTGATAGTTTAGTGCGTCATGCATTACGGCTTAGAATTGAGGCTCCAAAATGTTTTGAACGTCACGGAACATCTGAGATGTTCTAAGAGCTGAAATTGGGATCTCAAGCTCGTGCCCGTGTTGAGAGGTATGAGACCTCCAACAAGATTCTTTGCCTGCAAGATGAAGGAGAATAGCTCAATCGGTGAGCATGTGCTCAGATTGTCTGGGTGCTACAATCGCTTGAATCGAGTGGGAGTTGATCTTCTAGATAAGATAGTGGTTGCTATTGTTCTCCAAGTCACTGCCACAAAGCTACTAGAGCTTCGTGATGAACTATGAAATGCCAGGGATGGTAATAATGATCCCTGAGCTATTCGCGATGTTTGACACCGCGAAGGTAGAAATCAAGAAGGAGCATCAAGTGTTGATGGTTAGTAAAACCACTAGTTTCGAGAAGGGCAAGGGCAAGGAGGGAAACTTCATGGATGGCAAGCCAGTTGCTGCTCCAGTGAAGAAACCCAAGGTGGAACCCAAATCCGAGACTAAGTGCTTCTATTATGAGGAGAGCGGTCGTTGAAGAGGAACAACCCTAGATACTTGGTAGATAAGAAGGATGGCAACGTCAACGGAAGTATATTTGATATACATATTATTAATGTGTACCTTACTAGTACTCCTAGTAGCACCTGGGTATTAGATACCGATTCAGTTGCTAAATGTTGGCAACTCGAAATAAAAGCTACGGAATAAACGGAGACTAGCTAAGGGCGAGGTGACGATGTGTGTTGGAAGTGTTTCCAAGGTTGATGCGATCACCATCACACGCTCTCTCTACCTTCGGGATTAGTGATGAACCTAAATAAATGTTATTTGGTGTTTGCGTTGAGCATGAACGTGATTAGATCGTGTTTATTGCAATACGGTTATTCATTTAAGTTAGAGAATAATGGTTATTCTGTTTACATGAATAATACCTTCAATGGTCATGCACCCAATGTGAATGGTTTATTGAATCTCGATCGTAGTAATACACATGTTCATAATATTGATGCCAAAAGATGCAAAGTTAATAATGATAGTACCACATACTTGTGGCACTGCCGCCAAGATCATATTGGTGTAAAGTGCATGAAGAAACTCCATGCTGATGGATCTTTTGACTCACTCGATTTTGAATCGGTTGAGACATGCGGACCATGCCTCTTGGGCAAGATGACTAAGACCCCGTTTTCTGATATGATGGAGCGAGCAAGTGACTTATTGGAAATGATACATGTTGATGTAGCGATCCAATGAGTGTTTAAGCGTGCGGTGGATATCATTATTTTCTAACCTTCACTGATGATTTGAGTAGATATGGGGATATTTACTTGATGAAACACAAGTCTGAGATGTTTGAAAAGTTCAAGCAATTTTAGAGTGAAGTTGAAGATCATCGTTACAAGAAGATAAAATGTCTACGATTTGATCGTGGAGATGAATATCTGAGTTACGAGTTTGGTATGCAACTTAAGACAATGTGGAAATTGTTTCACAACTCATGCCACCTGGAACACCATAGTGTGATGGTGTGTCCGAACGTCGTAGTCGTGCTCTATTGGATATGGTGTGTACTATGATGTCTCTTATCGTTTTGCCACTATCGTTTTTGGGGTTATGCATTAGAGACAACTACATTCACTTTAAAATAGGGCACCATCTAAGTCCATTGAGATGACATCGTATGAATTTTGGTTTGGCAGAAACCTAAGCTGTCATTTCTCAGAGTTTGGGAATGCGACGCTTATGTCTGATAAGCTCGAACCCAAAGCGGAAAATTGCATCTTCATAAGATACCCTAAGGAAACAGTTGGGTATACCTTCTATCTCAGATCCAAGGGCAAAGTGTTTGTTGCTTAAAACGGGTCCTTTCTCGAGAAAAAGTTTCTCTCGAAAGAATTGAGTGGGAGGAAAGTAGAACTTGATGAGGTTGTTGAACCGTCACTCCAGTTGGATAGTAGCACAACGCAGAAAGATGTTTCTGCGATGCCTACACCAAGTGAAGAGGAAGCAAATGATGATGATCATGAAGCTTCGGATCAACTTACTACCGAACCTTGTAGGTTGACAAGAACTCGTACCGCCCCTGAGTGGTACGTCAATCCTGTCTTGGAGGTCATGTTGTTAGACAACAGTGAACCTACAAGCTATGAAGAAACGATGGTGGGCCTGGATTCCAACAAATGGCTAGGAGCCATGAAATCCGAGAAAGGATCCATTTATGAAAACCAAGTATGGACTTTGGTAGACTTTCCCGTTAAACGACAGACCGTTGAGTACAAATGGACCTTTAAGAAGAAGACAGACGCTGATGGTAAATGTCACCATTTATAAAGCTCGACTTGTCGCAAAGAAGTTTCTGACAAGTTCAAGGAGTTGACTACGATGAGACTTTCTCACCCGTAGCGATGCTAAAAGTCTGTTGGAATTATGTTAGCAGTTGCTGCATTTTTCGATTATGAAATCTGGCAGATGGATGTCAAAACATCGTTTCCTTAACGGTTTCCTTGAGGAAAGGTTGTATGTGAGACAACCAGAAGGTTTTGTCAGTCCTAAGGATGCAAAAATGTATGCAAGCTCCAGCGATCCTTCTATGGACTGGAGCAAGCATCTCGGAGTTGGAATATACACTTTGATGAGGTGATCAAAGTTTTTGGGTCTATACAAAGTTTATGAGAAACTTGTATTTACAATAAAGTGAGTGGGAGCACTATAGAATTTCTTATAAGTATATGTGGATGACATATTGTTGATCGGAAATTATGTAGAATTTCTAGAAAGCATAAAGGGTTGTTTGAAAGGAGTTTTTCAAAGGAAGACCTAGAATGAAGCTACTTAAATATTGGGCATCAGGATCTATAGAAATCGATCAAGACGTCTGATAAGACTTTCAATGAGTACATACCTTGACAAGATTTTGAAAGAATTCAAAATGGATCAGTCAAAGAAACAGTTCTTGCCTGATTTGTAAGGTGTGGAGTTGAGTGAGACTCAAAGCTCGACCACGGCAGAAGAAAGAGAAAGGACGAAGATCGTCCCCTATGCCTTAACCATAGGCTCTGTATAGTATGCCATGTTGTGTACCGCACCTGGTGTGTGCCTTGCCATGAGTCTGTTAAGGGGTACAAGAGTGGTCCAGGAGTGGATCACTGGATAGCGGTCAAAATTATCCTTAGTAACTAGAGGACTAAGGAAATGTTTCTCGATTATGGAGGTGATAAAGAGTTCGTCGTAAAGGGTTACGTCGATGCAAGCTTTGACACCAATCCGGATGACTCTGAGTAGCAATCCGGATACGTATAGTGGAGCAGCCATTTGGAATAGCTCCAAGTGGAGTGTGGTAGCATCTGCAGTATGACATATAGATTTGCAAAGAACACACGGATCTAAATGTAGCAGACCATTGACTAAAACCTCTCTCACATGCAAAACATGATCGAACCCCAGAACTCATTACGTGTTAGATTCATAACAATGTAAATCACATAGCGATGTGAGCTAGATTATTGACTCTAGTGCAAGTGGGAGACTGTTGGAAATATGCCCTAGAGGCAATAATAATTTAGTTATTATCATATTTTCTTGTTCATGATAATCGTTTATTATCTATGCTATAATTGTATTGATTGGAAACTCAAATACATGTGTGGGTACATAGACAACACTGTGTCCCTAGTATGCCTCTAATAGACTAGCTCGTTGATCAAAGATGGTCAAGGTTTCCTAGCCATAGACATCAGATGTCATTTGATAACGGGATCACATCATTAGGAGAATGATGTGATGTACAAGACCCAAACTATGAACGTAGCATATGATCGTGTCAGTTTATTGCTATTGTTTTCTGCATGCCAAGTATATGTTCCTATGACCGTGAGATCATGCAACACAGTGACACCGGAGGAGTACCTTGTGTGTATCAAACGTCGCAACGTAACTGGGTGACTATAAAGATGCTCTACAGGTATCTCCGAGGGTGTCTATTGAGTTGGCATGGATCAAGACTGGGATTTGTTACTCCGTGTGACGGAGAGGTATCTCCGGGCCCACTCGGTAATACAACATCACAATGAACCTTGCAAGCAAAGTGACTAAAAAGTTAGCCACGGGATCTTGTATTACAGAACGAGTAAAGAGACTTGCTGCTAACGAGATTGAACTAGGTATAGAGATACCGACGATCGAATCTCGGGCAAGTAACATACCGAAGAACAAAGGGAACTGCATACGGGATTAGTTGAATCCTTGACATAGAGGTTCAACCGGTAAAGATCTTCGTAGAATATGTAGGAACCAATATGGGCATCCAGGTCCCACTATTGGTTATTGACCGTAGAGGTGTCTCGGTCATGTCTACATAGTTCTCGAACCCGCAGGGTCTGCACACTTAACGTTCGGTGACGTTTCGGTAGTATTGAGTTATGTATGTTGGTGACCGAAGGTTATTCGGAGTCCCGAATGAGATCCCGGACGTCACGAGGAGCTCCAGAATGGTCCGGAGGTAAAGATTTATCTATAGAAAGTGGTGTTTGGACTCTGGAAAAGTTTCGGGCACTTCTGGTAGTGTACCAGGAGTGACGAATGGGTTCCGGGGGTCCACCAAGTGGGGCCCACCCACCCCAGGGGCCACATGGCCCTAGGAGGTGGCACACCAGCCCCTGGTGGGCTGGGCAGCCAGCCCCTAGAGGCCCTTGCGCAAGGGGGTGGGGAGAGGGCCAAGTGGGAGGGAGTCCTACTAGGACTCCACCTCCCTTGTGGGAGGTGGACTCCTCCCTCTTGCGGCTGGCCAAGCCCCTAGGGGAAACCCTAGGGCGCCCCACCTACCCCCTCTTCCTCCTATATATAGTGGAGTGTTTTGAGGGCAGCCACCACTTGAAAAGCCACGGCTTCCTCTCTCTCCCTCTAGATCTGTTCTCCACTAGATCGTCTCGGTCGTGCTTGGCGAATCCCTGCCGGGACAGCTCCACCACCACCGCCACCACGCCGTTGTGCTGGCAGAGAACTCATCTACCTCTCCACCCTCGCTTGCTGGATCAAGGAGGTGGAGATCGTCATCGAGCTGTACGTGTGCTGAACGCGGAGGTGCCGTCCGTTCGGCAATAGATCGGAAGGACCGTCATTGGATCGCGGGACGGATCGTGATTGGATCGTGGGAGGGATTGTGATTGGATCGCGGGCCGGCTTGCGATTTGGATCGCGAAGACGTTCGACTACATCAACCGCGTTTCTTAACGCTTTCCTCTTAGCGATCTACAAGGGTACGTATATCCACTCTCCCTCTCGTAGATGCTCATCACCATGGATAGATCGTGCGTGTACGTAGGAAACTTTTTGTTTCCCATGCAACGTTCCCCAACAGGACAGCCCAGCGATTTGCAAGTCCTGCCACAAAAAGAAGGAGAAACTTTGCGGAAGTACATTCAGAGATTCAGTCAAGTGCACCGCCACATCCCAGAAATACACCCCGCAGCCGTGATTGCCGCGTTTCATTCGAACGTGCGCAACAGGAGGATGCGGGCCAAGATGAATGTGAAACTCCCCAAGACTGTCAATGAGTTGTACACAATGGCGGACAAATGTGCCCGTGCTGAGGAAGGAAGGCGACTCCCTGGAGAGGAGGCTGGCGTCGAAGTCGACTCAGACGACGACGACGCCCCCGGCTCGAAGGGGAGGAACCGAAAGCGCAACGATAAGCGCAAGGGAAAGGCAGTATAGGCTGTGGAGGGCTCTGGTAATCTCGCTGCCGGCAAGAAGGCCAAGGCCAAGACCCCCGGAAAGGAAGCTGCCACGTGCGCTGATTGCCGGGAGGCTATAGCAGCAGAGAAAACCGGGAAGTCCGACGGGCCGTACTGCAAGATCCACCGCTCCAAGGGCCATGATCTCCAAGAGTGTCGCCAAGTTGAGCAGCTTGTTGAGAAGCAGAAGGTGGAGTACGAGAAGTGTGACAAAGAGAAGGGCCAAGACACTGCTGCCGAGAAGGGCCGTGGCAGCAGAGGAGGCCGCCGCGGCAAGACCCCACAGCAGAAGGAAAGGCCGGCCAGAGGCCGTCACAAGAAAGAAACGGAGGATATGAGTGAGGATGAGGATGACGCGGAGGATTCTAGTGATCGAGAATTCTATAGAGCAACTGAGGCCATGTGTGTTGACGGTGGTGCATCTTTGCACTCCTCTCACCGATAGCTCAAGCAATGGGCGCTTGAGGTCAACGCTGTGGAACCTGCTCCAGAGTCCAAAAGGCCACTCAGATGGTCCCACACGCCTATCATCTTTGATGAAGAGGACCATCCTGATCGCACCACCGCGGTCGGATGTTTGCCATTGTTGGTTTCTCCAACAATCCACAACCTCAATGTCACCAAGATGTTAGTTGACGGCGGGGCAGGGTTGAACTTAATCTCCCCAAAGGTGGTCGTGAGGCTGCAAATCCCTGACGGAGAGCTCAAGGCTACGGGTACTTTCCAAGGAGTCAATCCCGGCAAGAGCCAACCTAAGGGAAAGATCACTTTGCCTGTGACGTTTGGTGGGGAATTAAACTACCGAACCAAAAAGGTGGTTTCGATGTGGTTGAGCTTCCCCTGCCTTACAACGGAATTCTTGGTCGCCCAGCACTGGCGAAGTTCATGGCAGCATCCCACTATGCTTACAACACTTTGAAGATGCCATGACCCATTGGTATCATCTCTGTCCCTTCCGACAAGAAGGATGCAGTCATATGCGTGGATAAGATATATCGAGATGTGGTAGTAGCTGAAGTCGCGGAAGCACCGGCTCCCGCCAAGGAATCAAGGAAAGAGAGGAAGTCTAGCAGAGACACCGGCAAGGACTCCGGGAAGCGCGCCTCTTCGGAGTGCGTTGCACCCGTCGAGGATCTGCCGGAGAGTTCCACTAGCAAGAAAGCCAAGGTCACCTATCCTGAGACGAAGAATGTCCCGGCAGAGCAGGATGGAGCTGGTGGCACGTTCACCATCAGCGCCACCCTTACTGACAAATAGGAAAGTGCGCTCGTTGCCTTCCTGCGGGCGAATGTCGATGTGTTTGCCTGGCAACCATCTGACATCCCCGGTGTTCCCAGGGAGGTAATCGAGCACCACCTTGCTGTCTTCCCCAACGCCAGGCCCGTCAAACAAAAAGTTAGGAAGCAAGCCTTGGAGCGGCAGCAGTTCAGCGCCGAAGAGATCAGGAAACTTGAAGCAGCTGGTTTGGTCAGAGGAGTGTTGCACCCAACTTGGTTAGCCAACCCGGTGGTGGTGCGCAAGGCAGATGTGAAATGGAGGCTTTGCATAGATTTCACTGACCTGAACAAAGCATGCCCGAAGGACCCTTTTCCCTTGCCGCACATCGACCAGATTGTTAATTCCACCTCCGGGTGTGAGCTGCTTTCCTTCTTGGACGCTTACTCCGGATTGGAGGACCGAAAGTATGTCTAGAGGGGGGGTGATTAGACTACTTGACCAAATAAAAATCCTACCTTTTCCCAACTTTAAGTGTTGGCAGATTTTAGCATTGATAGCAAGTCAAGTACACCCTACACATGCATGTCTAAGAGTATAGCAGCGGAAAGTAACAACAAGCATGTATAGTAGAGGGTAAGAAGGAAGATCAAACGCAATTTGTAGACACGAAGATTTTTCCCGTGGTTCCGATAGGTGGTGCTATCGTACGTCCACGTTTATGGAGTCTTCAACCCACGGAGGGTAACAGTCGCGAGAGTCCACGGAGGGCTCCACCCATAAGGGTCCACGAAGTAGCAACCTTGACTATTCCATAACGGCTTCCGTCCATGAAGGACTAGCCTCACTATGGGTAGATCTTCACGAAGTAGGCGATCTTCTTGCCCGTACAAACTTCTTGGTTCAACTCCACAACATGAAGTAGGAGGCTCCCAAGCGACACCTAACCAATCTAGGAGGCACCACCCTCCAAAAGGTAATAGGCTCGGCAATGTCGATGAACTCCTTGCTCTTGTGCTTCAAGATGATAGACTCCTCAACACACAATCACTCTCTCACAGATTTGGCTATGGTGGAAGAGATTGATTTGGTGGAAAGCAACTTGGGGAGGCTAGATATCAAGATTCATATGGATGTACTGGAATAGCTTGATCTCAACACATGAGTAGGTGGCTCTCTCTCAGAAAATATGATGGGGGCAAGTATGGAATAGTTTTGAGTGCTTCTCTTTCGAGTGGGTGGTGGTGAAGGGGTATATATAGGCATCCCCAAAAATCCAACCGTTACACCTAAAGTGACCAACTCGGTGACACCGATGTGTGAATCTCGGTGGTACCGAAGTGACCAAAAGGCAGTAACTTTTGAATCTCGGTGAGACCGACATATAATTCTCGGTGGTACCGATAAGGTAACCAACGGTCAGATTGCGCAACTCGGTGACACCGATCCAACAAACTCGGTAGTACCGATTTTTTGAATCGAGGTAATAGAAAGTTGGCAACCCAAACTCGGTGGCACCGAAGTGGAATCGGTTGCACCGATGTGCTAGGGTTTGGCATGGGTCTGTATGAATTTGGGAATCGGTGGCACCGAGTGGAAATTGTTGGTTGCACCGATTTTGGATGTTTGGCTTTGGACAGACTTTTGTGGAAGAGCTTGTGGGTGTTTTTGATGACTATCTCTTGTGCACGTGGAGCATCTTGTTCACCAACAGTACCTTACCCCCTTTTAATAGTATTGGCTTTCCTATGGACTCAAAGTGATTTCTCACAAAGTAAAATGTAGAGTCCTCTTGCTTGAAGCTTTGCCAATCCATTTCCTTGCATCTTGGGGTTTCTCCACAATCCTTTTTCCATCCCTATCATTGAACTTTTCTTGAAATATGCTTAGTGGAAACATTAGTTCAATGACATATATGTTGTTATTAATTACCAAAACCACCAAGGGAGCAAATGTGCTTTCAATCTCCCCCTTTTTGGTAATTGATGACAACATATTGATCAAAGCTTCGACATATGATATAATCAATGAATATAATCGTCGCTTTGAGAAGTATGTGATAAGCAAGAGCTCCCCCTAAATTTGTGCATTATTTTGAATTTGCGTTTGAATGCAAATGCACAATCGATTAGGTACATGGGGCACTCTTTCATGTCACATACAACTTGGTGGTGTGCGAGAATAATAAGAATGAATATCATAGCACAACACAATCAAGCAAAGGTGAATGATCATCTCATAAGCATCACATGGATAGGAAATAGTAGCAACACACATCAAGTGTATGATCAAACACCACAAAGTTTAACACATCCAAACCAAAAAAAACCAAATGTTTTTGAAAAAGCGATAAGAACCAATGCTCTCTCACTCGAAGCCTAAAGATCTATATACAACTTCTCCCCCTTTGGCAAAAAGTTACCAAAAAGTTCAAAGAGATATAGCTAATCGTTCTTCTGGGGCTGATCTCCTCCAGTGGTCGATGAAGGAGTTGAGAGAACTGTGTCGGCGAAGACTTCGGCAGACGTCATGGACAGAGTTGGAGTAGTCACTGGAGGTACAGGAGGAGCTGATGGAGCTGAAGAGGCTGTAGCAGGTGCTGAGGAAGAAGGCCTCAACTCTGGAGCTGGCACTATGGCTGATCTGGCCTGGGTAGTGAACTGAGTGCCTGGCCTGAGAGGAGAGTCATCCTCATCATCTGAAGTGTCAGGACTGGGCACGCTATCAACTTCCTTCTTGAGCTCGTTCACGGTCTTGGTCAGCCCATCCACCTTGTCATTGAGAGTCTTGATCCTATTCTCCATGATCCTCACAAGACTATGCTGATTCTCCAATATGTCCTTGATATCCTTCTGCATGCCCTGAACGGTACGGATCAAGAGATCCATTTGCTCGTTCCTAGATCTAGGGACTTGAGCACTAGTGGCTCTAGCTGGCTCTGCCTCTACCTGTGCTGCAGCTGAGGTGGGATGATCTGGGTTCATCACCACAACATTATCCTCAAGATCTTGCTGTAGGGCAAGTGTGGCCTGTCAAGAGCAAAAATGTGCTTCTCCAGCTTCGAGTTGATGAGCATCTGAATGTAGGGTGCATAGCAGCATGAGCGCTTCTGATCAGCAGCAACCCTCTTCACAGTCTCTACTATCAAGTCCATCACTCTTATCCTGGTGTGTCTATCAAGATGGATCAGCATGTTGATGGAATAGCCTCGAATCATCTTGTCATCTCCAGACTTAGGCATCAAGGTGTGCCTCAAGATGGTGTTCATGGTTCGCAGACCTGCCTGGAGGAAGTAGATGGATCCTAACTTGTGAGATTTCAAGTTTGTAGCAGGGATCTCATTATACATGTTCTTCATAGAATCATGGCTCTCCTTAGATTCAGAATAGACATCCAGATCTCCATCTTCCACCTTTGGAACTCCTAAGATGGCAGCCCATTCCTCAACAATAGATTCATACCTTGCTCCTTCAGTCATCCACACAATCGTACCATCTCCATAGAAGTGAGCAGTGGAGTAGAATTGCATGATCATATCATCGTTCCATGCAGTGAATTCTTTGCCAACAAATTCATCTAGGCCAATGCAATGAAAGTTGTCTTGAACATTTGGAAAGTAATCTTCATTTGCCTTGATGTACTTCCAATCAACGTATCTCATGTCACTCACAGCTGGGCTCTTATCAAGCAAGATTGTCTCGTAGAAATCTTGTTGCTCCTTGGTATAAAATCTATAGTCCATAGTTGTTTTCCTCCTCTGAGCATATGGATCAATTGCTCTCCATTCCCTCAATCCAGAGTCCTTCCTCTTCTTCATATCCTCAGCAAGCAAATGGCTGGCATTGTGCTCTGGAAGGTGTGGTCTTAGCTTCATCAAAGCAGTCATATCATCATCATCCTCAGCTTCCCTAAAGGTGGAGGTCTTGTTCTTGCTGGAAGCTGGTATCTCTCTGGAGAACCTCTTAGGCTTTTCAGCAGTAGCAGCCTTCTTAGGTGCAGTCTTGGTGCTCTTGGAAGTGGTAGCCTTAGGCATAGCATCTGCCATAAGCTTCTTCTTCTTCTTAGGAGGAGCCTTGACAACTGGCTCTTCCTCCTCCTCCTTAGCAGCAGCCTCTTCTGGATCCTCAAACATAGAGGTAGGCCTGCCCACAACATGTATGATCCTCTTTCTGGCTCTCTTCTTCTCCCCTGCCTTCTTAGGCATAGACTTCTTTGGAGGTGACTCAAAGTGAAGAGTCATAGTTTCCCTTGAGCTCTCAGGTGCCATAGCTGACCCAGAGCTGGCATACTCCTTCCTGATAGCTTTCTTCTTCTTGGAAGTTGTGGCAACAGTGGTGCTCTTGGCAGCATCAACTTTCTTGGACAGCTCCTCAAGGATGAAGTCCTCATCCTCCTCATCAGAATTGAGCTTTCTTCTTGCCCTGCTTGCAGGTTTGGGCAGATCTGGTGAGCTAGGAACATCATCAAAACTCTCTTCAGGACTAGTGCCTGAACTCATGGCAACATTCTCCTCTCTGAAGTTGTTCTCACTGTCATCTGAGCCTGACATCTCTGACCCCTAATTCGGTGAAGGACCCGCTAAGGCGACAAGGGCAGCGAAGATTCCGTCGGCGGCAGCGATTCCCAACGGCGGAGACGCACGGGGAGGCAAGGGCGACGACCAGGGGGTCCGTAGCGGCAGCTTAGGGTTGGAGGAAACGGGCTCTTGAGATTGAATTTCAAAAGTCGTGTCCGCCAGGATATATATACTACCCTTCGCTGTCGGTGACACCGGTTCGAAATTTTCGGTGTCACCGAGTTTCTCAACTGTCAGCGGACAGGGAAACTCGGTGTAACCGATAATAAGGAATCGGTGTTACCAAGATTGAAAATCCAGATCAACCCTAGGAATTTGGTGAGACCGAGATTTTGGGTTGGTTCCACCGAGATGCACTTGGGAGGTTTTAATGGTCAGTCCTTTGTCGATGCGGAACTCCGAGTGCTCCTCACACAGAGGGATCGAAAAGTACTTGTTCAAATTTTGTGATGCTGCAAGAATGGAATATGAGGTAAGAAAGCATAGATAGCTAGAGAGTGGTCCTAGGCATTCTTGTCCATCCAATTGGCAAAAGAAAAATCAAAAGCCAAATAGCAACAATTGGATGTCCTCGAATGGGTAAATAAATGCAGACCAACACGCTCACACAATAAGATGTCAAATGAAATCATGGCAAACATGCACAAACATACTAGCATCTATCAAGCATTTTGGCGATGACGGAGTCATCTATATATAAGTATATTGACTTGGGAGCCAAGTAAGAATACTTGATCATAGGTCATACTCATCGTTTAAGCACAAGTGGGGTTACCACTTTTACATAAAGCATTTAATGTTGTCACATACTATGAGATGCTTTAACTCAAGTCTTAGAGTAAAGCTCCCCCTTGATGTGACATCCCCCCATAGAGGGATAAACTAACCTTGGGTTTTGTCGTAGAAGACTTCATGTTGGTGAGGTAGTAGTGGACGCTCAAGGTTGATGAAGATCACCATGAGTTGGGAGCATCCTTGTTGTTTCCTTACTCTTCTCACCTACATGGGTTAGTCCCAACACACAAGAGACAAATACAAGGATATCTATGGACATGGAGTGCAAAGCATGTGTGATGATGTCCATGGATTTCTTGATTACCTTGTCCCTTGCTTACCTTTGAGGGAATGTGTGACTCCTTGAACCATTGCATAATGTTGATGTTGATTTCAAATAGTTCTTGCCAACAATGAATGTGAGTGAATTTCATTGGCGGAGTCACCCCTCAAGAACTTCTCCAGTTCCTTTTCTTGGGGACCCACATCAACTTGATGGGGATCCTTGGTGTTGAGGTAGCCCTTGTAGAAGTTGAGCTTGAAGTAGCCCTGGGAACCCACTCCACCAAAGCTTGGGATTCATCTTCATATGAGTCAATGTCCTCTTGAAGCTTGTTCTTGCCCTTGAGCTTGTGGTCTTGTGGTGGAAGGTCATCTTGAGTGTCTGTTCCCTTGGGAGGAGTATGTTCATACTTCTCCTTTTGAGGAACAAACTTGGGTTTGGGGTATTGACCTTCTTCCCATTCAACTCCATTTGCGTTGAAGTAGCCAATGCCATGGTTCTTCCGGTATCGTCCATGCTTGCGTACAATTTCCTCAAATTGCTTACACCCGGCAAGACTCTTGTAGATACCTTTCTCTATAATTCCTTTCAATAAAGCGTTTTCTTGCTCAAGTGTAACTTGGCTAAGAGAATCATCATTAGTGGAATCAATAGAACTACTAGGAGCAACATCATTAGATTTAGCATTTTTAGAGTTGCTACTAGATGAAGAACCTTTCTTGCCCTTGTTACTAGTTTGCTTAGACTTAACTTGTGGCATGAATGTAGACAAGAGTAATCGTTTGTCTAGATAAGATGAAGTCTTCTTTCGGAGATCGTCATTGATAGCTTTAAGAAACTCATGTTCTTGCTCCAAGGTGAGCTTCTCGAAGCGTAGCTTCTCATGAGCCCTTACAAGCTCTCTATGATCTTCTAGAGTAGATTCATGGGCTAACTTAAGAGTGTTTAATTCTTTAGTTAGTTGTTCTATTTTCATCTTATCATCATCAAAATGACTTATCTTGACTACCGTGAGAATTATCAAGTTCATTTTGACTAACATCACTAGTTTTATCAAAGTGCAAGTCATCATCACAAAGTAAATCATCTTCATCACTATCGAAATCAAGATACTCGGGATGTGATACCTTGGGGCCTTTAGCCATGAAGCAACTTCCACTTCCTTCATTTGGTGAATCAAATAGATCATAGGAGTTGGTAGTCACTAGTGCAAGTCCGGAAACACCTTCATCTTGACTATAGTCGGAGTTGGAATGATAGCTTCGCTCGGAGTTGTTGTCGGAGTCGGAGCCGGAAACCCATTCACCAACATGAGCTTGATGTCTTCTTCTTGTGTAGCTCTTGGTGTACTTGTCCTTCTTCTCCGAGTCCCAACTTCTCCTTGAGGGTCTTCATTCATAACGATCATCTCTACACCATCTCTCTCTTTGAGGTGATTCATTCCTTGAGCTTCGTCTTCTAGGTGACTCTTCTCTTCGTTTGTAAGGAGTCGTGCACTCGTTGGAGTAGTGTCCGAGCTTCCCACAATTGTAGCAGTTTCGGTCACAACTTGACGAACGCTTCTCTTCATATCTTGAGTTGGAGCTTCGTTCTTTGCCTCTATTCTTGTAGAACTTGTTGAATTTCTTGACCATGAGGTTTATCTCTTCATTGGTGACAAGGTTGTCGCTTGAAGTTGCGGGAGCATCACTTGTGGCTTTGTAAGCACCGCTATACTTGTTGTGAAGCTCTTCTTTGTCTTTGAGTGTCATCTCATGAGTAACAATCCTTCCAATGACCTCCGTAGGCTTGAGATCTTTATAGTTGGTCATCATTTGGATCAATGTGCACACGGTGTCGTATCTCTCATCCAAAGCTCGAAGTATCTTCTTGATGATGAATTTGTCGGTCATTTCTTCGCTTCCTAAGCCGGCAATCTCATTGGTGATGAGAGCTAGCCTAGAGTACATCTCTGCGACTCCTTCACCATCCTTCATCTTGAACTTGTCAAGTTGACTTTGAAGAACGTCCAACTTGGATTCTCTCACGGATTCGGTACCTTCGTGCATATCAACCAAAGTATCCCAAATCTCTTTTGCATTCTCAAGACGGCTGATTTTGTTGAATTCTTCGGGGCATAGGCAGTTGAAGAGAATGTCACATGCTTGAGCGTTGTATTGCAACATCTTCAATTCATCCGCGATTGCTTCACGATCCGGTTCCTTTCCATCACCAAAGAATTCACCTTGTAAGCCAACATGAACAACAGCCCATACGGCAGGGTTATGACCAAGAATATGCATTTTCATTTTGTGCTTCCAACTAGCAAAATTAGTGCCATCAAAGTACGGACCTCTACGGTGATAATTTCCCTCACTAGACGCTATACTCTCCTAGGTTGTGAGACCAATGCAATGGAGACCAAAGCTCTGATACCACTTGTAGGACCGAAAGTATGTCTAGAGGGGGGGTGATTAGACTACTTGACCAAATAAAAATCCTACCTTTTCCCAATTTTAAGTGTTGGCAGATTTTAGCATTGATAGCAAGTCAAGTACACCCTACACATGCATGTCTAAGAGTATAGCAGCCGAAAGTAACAACAAGCATGTATAGTAGAGGGTAGGAAGGAAGATCAAACGCAATTTGTAGACACGAAGATTTTTTCCCGTGGTTTCGATAGGTGGTGCTATCGTACGTCCACATTTATGGAGTCTTCAACCCACGGAGGGTAGCGGTCGCGAGAGTCCACGAAGGGCTCCACCCATAAGGGTCCACGAAGTAGCAACCTTGACTATTCCATAACGGCTTCCGTCCACGAACGACTAGCCTCACTATGGGTAGATCTTCACGAAGTAGGCAATCTCCTTGCCCGTACAAACTTCTTGGTTCAACTCCACAACACGAAGTAGGAGGCTCCTGCTACTTCTCGAGCATGCATTGGTTTTCCCTTGAAGAGGAAAGGGTGATGCAGCAAAGTAGATAAGTATTTCCCTCAGTTGTTGAGAACCAAGGTATCAATCCAGTAGGAGATACAAGCAAGTCCCCAATAGATGTACCTACACAAATAATCAAACACTTGCACCCAACGCTATAAAGGGGTTGTCAATCCCTTCACGGTTATTTGCAAGGATGAGATCTGATAGAGATAGATATGGTAGATTGCTAGAACGGGAAGTAAAACAAAAGTAAAAATAATGCAGCGAGATATTTTTGGTATTTTTGGTTTTAGATATGAAAGTATAATATGGAAAAAAGACCCGGGGGCCATAGGTTTCACTAGAGGCTTCTCTCATGAAGGAAAATAATACGGTGGGTGAACAAATTACTGTCGAGCAATTGATAGAAAAGCGAATAATTATGACGATATCCAAGGCAATGATTATGCATATAGGCATCATGTCCGTGTCAAGTAGACCGAAACGATTCTGCATCTACTACTATTACTCCACACATCGACCGACTCCTGCCTGCATCTAGAGTATTAAGTTCATGAAGAACAGAGTAACGCATTAGGTAAGATGACATGATGTAGAGGGATAAACTCAAGCAATATGATGAAAACCCCGTCTTTTTATCCTTGATGGCAACAATACAAATACGTGCCTCGCTACCCCTACTTTGTCACTGGGTGAGGACACCGCAAGATTGAACCAAAAACTAAGCACTTCTCCCATTGCAAGAATTACCAATCTAGTTGGCCAAACCAAACCAATAACTCGAAGAGACTTGCAAAGATATGAAATCATGCATATAAGAATTCAGAGAAGATTCAAATAATATTCATAGATAAGCTGATCATAAACCCACAATTCATCGGATCTCGACAAACACACCACAAAAGAGTATTACATCGGATAGATCTCCATGAAGATCATGAAGAACATGGTATTGAAGAACAAAGAGAGAGAAGAAGCCATCTAGCTACTAGCTATGGACCCGAAGGTCTGTGGTAAACTACTCACGCATCATTGGAGGGGCAATGGAGTTGATGTAGATGCCCTCCGTGATCGATTCCCCCTCTGGCAGATTACCGGAAAAGGCTCCAAGATTGGATCTCACGGGAACAGAGGCTTCCGGCGGCGAAAAAGTATTTTCGTGGCTCTTTTTAGTATCCAGGGAATATTTGGAAATTTATAGGCCGAAGAATAGGGTTAGGAGGGCTGCCGTGGGGCCACAAGCCAGGGGGGCGCCCCCCCCCCTAGGCCCCTGTGGCTTGTCGCCACACGGCAGCTCTCCTGCCTTCATCTCCAAGTTTGATGGGTTGCTTCTGGTCCAAGAAAAATCATTCCGAAGATTTTATTCCGTTTGGACTCCGTTTAATATTCCTTATCTGCAATACTCAAAAACAAGGAAAAAACAGAAACTGGCACTAGGCTCTAGATTAATAGGTTAGTCCCAAAAATAATATAAAATAGCATATTAATGCATATAAAACATCCAAAACAGATAATATAATAGCATGGAACAATAAAAAATTATAGATACGTTGGAGACGTATCAAGCATCCCCAAGCTTAATTCCTGCTCGTCCTCGAGTAGGTAAATGATAAAAACAGAATTTTTGATGTGGAATGCTACCTAACATATTTATCCATGTAATATTCTTTATTGTGGCATGAATATTCAGATCCATAAGATTCAAAACAAAAGTCTAATATTGACATAAAAACAGTAATACTTCAAGCATACCAACAAGGCAATCGTGTCCTTTCGAAATAACATGGCCTTAGAAAGTTATCCCTACAAAATCATATGGTCTGGCTATGCTCCATCTTCCCCACACAAAGTATCTAAATCATGCACAACCCCGATGACAAGCCAAGCAATTGTTTCACACTTTTTATGTTCTCAAACCTTTTCAACTCTCACGCAATACTTGAGCGTGAGCCATGGATATAGCACTATAGGTGGAATAGAATATGGTGGAGGCTGCACGGAAAAAGGAGAAGATATTCTCACATCAACTAGGCGTATTAACGGGATATGGAGATGCCCATCAATAGATATCAATGTGAGTGAGTAGCGATTGCCATGCAATGGATGCACTAGAGCTATAAGTGTATGAAAGCTCAAAAAGGAAAACTAAGTGGTTGTGCATATGATGAAAAATTCCACTAGTTATATGAAAGTGACAAAATAGGAGACTCTCTATCATGAAGATCATGGTGCTACTTTGAAGCACAAGTGTGGAAAAAGATAGTAGCAATTGTCCCTTCTCTCTTTCTCTCATTTTTTTTCTCTTATTTTTTTCCTTTTTTTGGTGGGCATCTTTGGCCTCTTTTTTTTTATTTGGGCTTCGCTGGCCTCGTTTATTATTTGTAAAGTCCGGAGACTCATCCCAACTTGTGAGGGATTCATAGCTTCCATCATCCTTTTCTCTCACGGGAACAATGCTCTAATAATGAAAATCATCACACTTTTATTTACTTACAACTCAAAAAAGAAATTACAACTCGATACCTAGAACAAAATATTACTCTATATGCAATATGAAAGTGATGGTGTGTGTCATGAAAAACAGAACGGTGGATGTTGCATGGCAATATATCTCGGAATGGCTATGGAAATGCCATAATAGGTAGGTATGGTGGCTGTTTTGAGGAAAATATATGGTGGATATTTTGAGGAAGGTGGGTTTGATGCACCGGCGAAAGTTGTGCGATACTAGAGAGGCTAGCAAAGGTGGAAGGGTGAGAGTGCGTATAATCCATGGACTCAACATTAGTCATAAAGAACTCACATACTTATTGCAAAAGTCTATTAGTTATCGAAACAAAGCATTAGACGCATGCTCCTAGGGGAGAGGTTGGTAGGAGTTAACCATCGCGCGCTCCCGACCCTCACACAAAGGTTGACAATCATTAAACAAATCATGCTCCGACTTCGTTACATAACGGTTCACCATACGTGCATGCTACGGGAATCACAAACTTAAACACAAGTATTTTTTCCAATTCACAATTACTCACTAGCATGACTCTCATATTACCATCTTCATATCTCAAAACTATATGCAAGGAATCAAACTTCTCATAGTATTCAATGCACTTAATATGAAAGTTTTTATTATACCCCTCTTGGATGCCCATTATATTAGGACTAAATTCACAACCTAAACCAATTACCATGATGTTTTAAAGATTCTCAAAATAATATAAGTGAGGTACGAGAGTTCAACAATTTCTACAAAATAAAACACCACCGTGCTCTAAAAAGATATAAGTGAAGCACTAGAGCAACATTGCCTAGCTCAAAAGATATAAGTGAAGCACATAGAGTATTCTAATAAATTCACGATTCAGCGTGTCTCTCTCAAAAAGATGTGTGCAGCAAGGATGATTGTGGCAAACTAAAAAGCAAAGACTCATATCATACAAGACGCTCCAAGCAAAACACATATCATGTGGTGAATAAAAATATAGCCTCAAGTAACTTTACCGATGGATTGAAGACGAAAGAGGGGATGCCTTCTGGGGCATCCCCAAGCTTAGGCTTTTTGGTATCCTTGAATATGGCTTGGGGTGCCTTGGGCATCCCCAAGCTTAGGCTCTTGCCACTCCTTATTCCATAGTCCATCAAATCTCTACCCAAAACTTGAAAACTTCACAACACAAAACTCAACAGAAAACTCATGAGATCCGTTAGTATAAGAAAAATAAATCACCACTTTAGCTACTGTTGTGAACTCATTCTTTATTTATATTGGTGTAATATCTACTGTATTCTAACTTCTCCATGGTTCATACCCCCCGATACAACCCATAGATACATCAAAATAAGCAAACAACACAAAGAAAACAGAATCTGTCTAAAACAGAACAGTCTGTAGCAATCTATAGACTTTGAATACTTCTGTAACTCCAAAAATTCTGAAAACTTAGGACAATCAGGGAAATTTGTATATCAATCTTTTTTAAAAATTTCAGATCAAAAGCACGTTTCAGTGAGTTTACAAAATTCCTGGACTGAGAGCAAAAGTTTCTGTTTTTCAGCAAAATCAAATCACAAACACCATAGACCATCCCAAAGGTCTTACTTGGCTCAAACACTAATTTAAACAAGAAAACACAATTACTACAGAGGTAATAATGTGTGAAACACTCAAAAACAGAAGCAAAAACAAAAGCATAAAAATAAAATTGGGTTGCCTCCCAACAAGCGCTATTGTTTAACGCCCCTAGCTAGGCATAATGATTTCAATGATGCTCACATAAAAAGTAGTAATTGAAATATGCAAAAGAGCATCATGAATCTTATGACAAGCACATTTAAGTCTAACCCACTTCCTATGCATAGGGATTTTGTGGGCAAACAATTTATGGGAACAAGAATCAACTAGCATAGGAAGGCAAAGCAAGCATAACTTCAAAACTTTGAATACATAGAGAGGAAACTTGATATTATTGCAATTCCTACAAGCCTATGTTCCTCCCTCATAATAAATTTCAGTAGCATCATAATCAAATTCAACAATATAGCTATCATAAACAATACTTTCTTTATGATCAACATGCATAAAGTTTTTATCACCTTCCAAAATAGTGGATTATAATCAACTAAAGTTATGACCTCTTCAAACCCACTTTTATCAAAAAATCCATAAGATTGAACACTCTCCAAATATGTGGGATTATTTTTACCTAAAATTGACGCTCTCCCAAACCCACTTTCGATACTATTGCAAACATATTCAACATGAGGCTTAAATAAATTTTCAAGATCATAAGAAGCATTATCACCCGAATCATGATCATTGCAATAAGAAGTGGACATGACAAAATTATCATCCCCAAGCTTGTAGTTGTGCATATCATTAACATAATTGACATTAATAGAATTTATAGTAACATCATTGCAATCATGCTTTTCAATCTAGCAGCTACAATGAATCACCTTATAAACTGCTTCTTTCAACACTTCATCAAAATTTCCAGATTCATGATTTTCAAACAAAACTTCATAGAGATAATCAAGTGCACTCAACTCACTAGCAATTGGTTCATCATAATTTGGCCTTTTGAAAAGATTAGCAAGTGGATGAGGATCCATAACAATAGATTTTTAGCAAGCGAAGATGCAAGCAAATAGGAGGCACATGGCAACACAAGCAAACAAAAAGAGATCCGGCGAGAAAAAGGCAAACGACAAAGAGGGCGAATAAAAAGGCAAATCTTTTTGGTATTTTTCAGAAAATCGTTTTAGAAGTGGGGGAGAGGAAAACGAGAGGCAAAGGCAAATAATGTAAATGCAAGAGATAAGTTTGTGATGGGTACTTGGTAGGCTTGATGTAGATCTCCCCGGCAACAGCGCCAGAAATCCTTCTTGCTACTTCTCGAGCATGCGTTGGTTTTCACTTGAAGAGGAAAGGGTGATGCAGCAAAGTAGATAAGTATTTCCCTCAGTTGTTGAGAACCAAGGTATCAATCCAGTAGGAGATACAAGCAAGTCCCCAATAGATGTACCTACACAAATAATCAAACACTTGCACCCAACGCTATAAAGGGGTTGTCAATCCCTTCACGGTTATTTGCAAGGATGAGATCTGATAGAGATAGATATGATAGATTGCTAGAACGGAAAGTAAAACAAAAATAAAAATAATGCAACGAGATATTTTTGGTATTTTTGGTTTTAGATCGGAAAGTATAATATGGAAAATAGACCCAGGGGCCATAGGTTTCACTAGAGGCTTCTCTCATGAAGGAAAATAATACGGTGGGTGAACAAATTACTGTCGAGCAATTGATAGAAAAGCGAATAATTATGACGATATCCAAGGCAATGATTATGCATATAGGCATCACGTCCGTGTCAAGTAGACCGAAACGATTCTGCATCTACTACTATTACTCCACACATTGACCGACTCCTGCCTGCATCTAGAGTATTAAGTTCATGAAGAACAGAGTAACGCATTAGGTAAGATGACATGATGTAGAGGGATAAACTCAAGCAATATGATGAAAACCCCATCTTTTTATCCTTGATGGCAACAATACAAATACGTGCCTCGCTACCCCTACTTTGTCACTGGGTGAGGACACCGCAAGATTGAACCCAAAACTAAGCACTTCTCCCATTGCAAGAATTACCAATCTAGTTGGCCAAACCAAACCAATAACTCGAAGAGACTTGCAAATATATGAAATCATGCATGTAAGAATTCAGAGAAGATTCAAATAATATTCATAGATAAGCTGATCATAAACCAACAATTCATCGGATCTCCACAAACACACCGCAAAGGAGTATTACATCGGATAGATCTCCATGAAGATCATGAAGAACATGGTATTGAAGAACAAAGAGAGAGAAGAAGCCATCTAGCTACTAGCTATGGACCCGAAGGTCTATGGTAAACTACTCACGCATCATCGGAGGGGCAATGGAGTTGATGTAGATGCCCTCTGTGATCGATTCCCCCTCCGGCAGATTACCGGAAAAGGCTCCAAGATTAGATCTCACGGGAACAGAGGCTTCCGGCGGCGGAAAAGTATTTTCGTGGCTCTTTTTAGTATCCAGGGAATATTTGGGAATTTATAGGCCGAAGAATAGGGTTAGGAGGGCTGTCGTGGGGCCACAAGCCAGGGGGCGCCCCCCTAGGGCGCGCCCCTGTGGCTTGTCGCCACACGGCGGCTCTCCTGCCTTCATCTCCAAGTTTGATGGGGTTGCTTCTGGTCCAAGAAAAATCATTCCGAAGATTTTATTCCGTTTGGACTCCGTTTAATATTCCTTATCTGCAATACTCAAAAACAAGGAAAAAACAGAAACTGGCACTAGGCTCTAGATTAATAGGTTAGTCCCAAAAATAATATAAAATAGCATATTAATGCATATAAAACATCCAAAATAGATAATATAATAGCATGGAACAATCAAAAATTATAGATACGTTGGACACGTATCAGCTCCCAAGCGACACCTAACCAATCTAGGAGGCACCACCCTCCAAAAGGTAATAGGCTCGGCAATGTCGATGAACTCCTTGCTCTTGTGCTTCAAGATGATAGACTCCTCAACACACAATCACTCTCTCGCAGATTTGGCTATGGTGGAAGAGATTGATTTGGTGGAAAGCAACTTGGGGAGGCTAGAGATCAAGATTCATATGGATGGAGTGGAATAGCTTGATCTCAACACATGAGTAGGTGGCTCTCTCTCAGAAAATATGATGGGGCAAGTATGGAATAGTTCTGAGTGCTTCTCTTTCGAGTGGGTGGTGGTGAAGGGGTATATATAGGCATCCCCAAAAATCCAACCGTTACACCTAAAGTGACCAACTCGGTGACACCGATGTGTGAATCTCGGTGGTACCGAAGTGACCAAAAGGCAGTAACTTTTGAATCTCGGTGAGACCGATATATAATTCTCGGTGGTACCGATAAGGTAACCAACGGTCAGATTGCGCAAGTCGGTGACACCGATCCAACAAACTCGGTGGTATCGATTTTGTGAATCGAGGTAACAGAAAGTTGGCAACCCAAACTCGGTGGCACCGAAGTGGAATCGGTTGCACCGATGTGCTAGGGTTTGGCATGGGTCTGTCTGAATTTGGGAATCGGTGGCACCGAGTGGAAATTGTTGGTTGCCCCGATTTTGGATGTTTGGCTTTGGACAGACTTTTGTGGAAGAGCTTGTGGGTGTTTTTGCTGACTATCTCTTGTGCACGTGGAGCATCTTGTTCACCAACAGTACCTTACCCCCTTTTAATAGTATTGGCTTTCCTATGGACTCAAAGTGATTTCTCACAAAGTAAAATGTAGAGTCCTCTTGCTTGAAGCTTTGCCAATCCATTTCCTTGCATCTTGGGGTTTCTCCACAATCCTTTTGCCATCCCTATCATTGAACTTTTCCTGAAATATGCTTAGTGGAAACATTAGTTCAATGACATATATGTTGTTATTAATTACCAAAACCACCAAGGGAGCAAATGTGCTTTCACGGATACCACCAGATCTTCATAGCTAAGGAAGATGAAGAAAAGACCGCGTTCATAACTCCATGCGGCACGCACTGCTTTGTACGGATGCCCTTCGGGTTAAAGAGCGCTGGTTTTACCTTTGCCAGAGCCGTGCAGACTAGATTTGGACCACAGTTGCACAAGAATGTAGAAGCCTACATGGATGATATAGTTGTCAAGACCAAGGATGAAGCAACTCTCATACAAGACTTGGAAGAGACTTTTGCAAACCTGCGCAAGATCAACCTGAAGCTCAACCCTGAAAAATGTGGATTTGGAGTCCCATCCGGCAAGCTACTTGGGTTCTTTGTATCTCAGCGGGGGACAGAAGCAAATCCTGATAAGATCAAGGCAATTGAGCAGATACATGCACCCAAGACCATCAAGAACATTAGATGTTTGACCAGGTGCGTTGCCGCACTAAGTAGGTTCATCTCCAAATCTGCCGAACGCGCCCTGCCATTCTTCAAGTTCCTGAAGAAGGCAGGCCCAGTCAACTGGACCCCGGAATAAGAAGCAGCGCTGCAAGATCTGAAAACTTACCTTTCTTCCGCTCCAACCTTGGTCGCTCCTAAGCCACGAGAACCGTTGCTGCTATACTTAGCGGCGACGAATCAAGTGGTTAGTGCAGCGCTGGTGGCACAGCGAGAAATAGATGAGGATGCGGCCGCTGCGGCCGATGCTGCCGGGGACAAAACCAAAGCTTCTGCGGCAGGACCCAATGCACAACCAAAGGGATCTCAACAAGCTGACGTAGGCAGTTCCAAAGAAGTGGAAAAAAGGAAAGTGGTGCAGCGGCCGGTATACTTTATCAGCTCCTTGTTGCAGGGGGCTAGGTCAAGGTACTCTGGAGTGCAAAAGCTGGTCTTCGGCCTCATCATGGCCTCGAGGAAGCTGCGCCACTACTTCCAAGCCCATGAGATCACCGTCGTCACTCGCTTCCCGCTGCAGCGCATATTGAGGAACCCCGAAGCCACTGGCAGGATAGTTGAGTGGGCCCTTGAGCTGTAAAGCTTTGGTCTAAGGTATGAGAGCACTTCCACAATTCAGAGCAGGGCGTTGGCAGAATTCATTGCAGAATGGACACCCACGCCTGATGAAGAGATCCCAGAAACAGTCCTCCCCAGCAAAGAAGAACCAAAGGATTGGATCATGTACTTTAACGGTGCTTTCTCGCTTCAGGGTGTCGGAGCAGGTGTGCTCCTCATCACCCCCACCGGAGAACACCTCAAGTACGTGGTTCATATGCACTTTCCCCGGGAGGAAGCTACCAGCAACACCGCTGAATATGAGGGGCTCCTTGCCGGACTCAGAATCGCGGTGGAGTTGGGAATCAAGAGGCTGATCATCCGGCGGGATTCACAGCTCGTGGTGAGACAAGTAAACAAAGACTATCAGAGCCCGTTGATGGAGGCGTACATGGAAGAAGTGAGGAAACTGGAGGAGCGCTTTGATGGATTGCAAGCAGAGCATGTGCCCCGTGCGGAAAATACCATCGCTGATCATCTATCAAAGTGCGCTGCTCAAAAGCTCCCTGTGGAACCAGGAACCTTTATCCTTCACCTCACCCAACCTTCGTTATCCCCCTCAACGATGGCCAGGAAAAGAAGAAAACTGAACTCCGGCAAGCATTTCCCGGCAGAGCTTCCCGAAGCCGCTGCTCGAGAAGCTCCCGAAGATAGTCTCGCTTCGCATGGTGAGCGGCTTTCTCCTACGGAACCCCAGGTTCTCGTGGTTGAGACAAGCGCTCCCACAGACGAGGAGATGCCTTTAGTCCTAGTCGTCGAGCCCCAGGCTCCAACTTGGGCACAACACATAGTCCATTTTCTTCAAACCAGAGAACTCCCCGAAGAGCAAGAAGAGGCCGAAAAAGTAGCCCGTCGGTCAAGTATGTACCAGTTTGTCGTCGACACTCTGTACAGAAAAAGACCCAATGGCGTGAAATTGAAGTGCATTTGCCGGGAGGACGGACTGAGGCTGTTGGCGGAGAGTCACGGAGGTGTATGCGGCTCGCACATTGGATCTAGAGCTCTTGCCGGGAAAGCCTTCCGGTAGGGTTTCTATTGGCCCACTGCCCTCCAAGACGCAACTGAATTGGTCACCATGTGTGAGGCCTGTCAGTTCCGCTCCAAAAACATCCATCAACCAGCGCAAGCTCTCCAGACGATCCCTTTGTCCTGGCCCTTCTCGGTCAGGGGGCTCGATATTTTGGGCCCCTTCCCCCGCGCTGTCGGGGGCTTTGAGTTCTTGTTCGTGGCAATCTACAAGTTCACAAAGTGGCCTGAGGTGGAGCCAGTAAGGAAGGTGACCACGCAGTCAGCCATCAAGTTCATGAAAGGGCTGGTGTGACGTTTTGGAATACCCAACAGGGTGATCACCGACAATGGCACCCAGTTCACGAGCCGTGTCTTCATGCAGTACATCCAAAGCTTTGGAAGCAAGGTCTCCTTCGCCTCTGTTGCCCATCCAAGGGGCAACAGGCAAGTCGAGAGGATGAATGCTGAAGTGCTGCGAGGTCTCAAGACCAGAACTTTCAATAGGTTGCGGAGGAGCGGCAAGCGCTGAATAGATGAGCTGCCGGTGGTTCTTTGGTCCCTCAGAACGACACCGAATCGAGCTACCGGCCAGACTCCCTTCTCCCTAGTATACGGGGCAGAAGCAGTGCTCCCCACGGAACTCATATACGGGTCACTTTGAGTACTTGCCTATGAATAAGTAGAGCAAGAGCAGCTACGGCATGACGATGCCACGCTCCTCGAGGAAGATCATCTCTGGGCTGCTGTGCGTGCTGCACGCTACCAGCAAGCCCTGCACCGCTATCATAGCCGCAGGGTACATGCCCGGAGCCTTGAGGAAGGCGACCTTGTCCTTAGGCGCGCTCAGTCTGCCAAGGGTACCAACAAGTTGACGCCGAAGTGGGAAGGCCCTTACCGGGTAGCACGAGTCACCAGACCTGGCGCAGTCCATCTGGAGACCGAAGATGGCACCAAGGTGCTTAACTAATGGAATATTGAGCATCTTCGTAAGGAGCGGCTGCCGGGCGCAGTCCCCGACAGCCACCTTTTGTACAAAGCCAGGCGCAGACCCTGAGCAACAATAATAAAGCTAGGCATTGCATCATATCATTGCATTGCATGATCATTCTGCATCCTTTATGATTGCAATATCATTGCCTATTTTCTAGAGATTTGCTAGAGTACTTGTTGAGTCTATAATCCTTGTTGCTGCACTCTCTCCTCGAGGGGTAGAAACCTCTTGCCCTGTGTATTTTGACACCAGATAAATATGGAAGGAGGACGACGGAACAAGGATGGCGACCCAGCGTACTCCGGAAAGGGATACTCCCTAAAACGAGATAAGTCTAATAGCGTATCCCAAGTTTTATGCTCCCTAAAATAAATCCTTACCCTCTTTTCGAACGTGTTTGGTGGAGTTCCCTCACGTGGTAGAAACCTTTGTCGAGACAAGCTACTCCTCAGCTTCTGGTACTTATCAGCTCTGAGGGACCGCGCCGATACCGACAACGACCCCTGCCGGAGAACAACACAAGCCTGCTACCGGGGGCTCGTTCCCCTTTTTTGGCGCTCGCGGTCAAAAGTGACCCGGCAGGCGGTCCCGTGTGGCGAGAGCAAACACATTGACACGATAAGAACAAAAGAAAGAGGGGGGGATAGTACTCAGGGAAATAAAGTAACATTCATTCATTCATTCATTTGTTGATACAAATCACATAAGGATTACATTACGATTAACTAAAACTTGGCAAACGCCTACATCTTTTGACTTATAAAAAGATAAGTGCCCCGTAATGCCTTTCTTGTCCCTCTCCTCCTAGGAGTTAGGTGAAGAAGAAGTAGAGGGCAAAAGGAGCGCCTGGTTGGGATTCGGCGCCTCCCCGCCAGGACCAGAGGAACGCGTCTGAAGAGCAGAAGGGCCCCATCCCCAGGCAGGGCGGACGAAGCCGATGGGGCGGACAAGACCGACAAGGGGAAAGAAGGTAGAGGGCAGGTGCAGATGGTGGCGCTGCCGGAGCCCAGCTGGTGATGATGGTGCTGCCTGTGACACCCTGATTTTGGCAACTTTTTCTTTTCAAAATCATTTTGGGTTCTATTTGCAATTTGGTTGATTTTCAAACCTTTTCAGTTGAACTGAACCTATGACTTATTGAATCTTTTCCCAAGTAACCTAAAACCCTCAACCTCTTGCCAAAACCTTTCTACACCTCTCTTGGATCAATTTCCAATATTTAATCTTTTCCAATAATCCTTTTCTTTATTTGGGAAATTAGGTCATCACTAATGGGTTGTGAAGCAACCTATAGTTTGGATGATCAATAAATTCCCAAACTTTTGCCACATCTTCTCATCATCATATGATTCCATAATCTTCAATAATATTCCATTGTACAATGCAAAGTTTTGGCCAGAATAATTATTTCATTTCTGGTCAGAATTTGTCAGTTGTGAAGCAACCCCTCTTTTCCTATCTCGGAAAATTCCCAAAAAATTCCCCAAGATCCTAGGGATCCTATCTAGCCACAATATTCAAAAATATCATCTTGTCACAAAATTTCATCAGCAAGACTCTGACAAGTCTCTGCTTGTTCCAAACCCTTGTGAAGGAAGTACTAGCTAGAGGTGCACACTTACTCTGAAATTTTTATGGTATGTGTGCACTACCAAATAACTTCCCTCCACCAAGTTTCATCATCAGGAGATCATCTATGTGAGTGCCACAATCTCATTTAGTTTCTGGTCCAGAATTGTGGTTTACATAGGAACCATATTCAAATCTGTCTCAAACTATTTCAAACTTTGCCAGTCTGTAGTCCTTCCAAAGTAGATCACTCTGGACATCTCCTCTAGCTTCATCTCCATCTCATCTCTCCTCTAGAACCTCCTCAATTCTGCTGCCAGGAACTGTTGGTGAAGCTACCTCTCATCTCAGTGGCTTACTGGGCAAGCCAGTTCCACGAGGAGGTTCTAGAGTGCAAGGACAACGCTCCAGACATGGCCCGGCAGGCCAGCTCGCGCCGCGTGTGCCCGTGCACATGGTGACCGCGTAGCCAGCCTGCCAAAACCGTGCTCTGGGCGCCGGCAGGCTCGGGTCTCGTCGGAGGCCGACGACCGCATAGCCGTACCTTGTCCTAGCGTGCCGACATCGCCATTGCCCTCCACCTGGACCCTCCAGACCCTTCTCCTTGCCGGAATCGCCCTCGGCGGCCACCACGGCGCTCGGGCACTGTGGCGCCCGTGCAGCCACAGTGGGTGAGCTGGCCGTCGTCTTCCTCGTGAGCCGTCGCTTCGCCCATTCAATGCCCTGCCCTCTTCCGTCTCGTCGCCGCTCCCGGACAGCCAGCTAGCCGTCCTTGCCTCGGCGACGTGGCCACGGCTCCGGCCGTTCCAGAGAGCTCGGCCGCCTTCGCCTCCCGCCTATAAAAGGCCCTGCAAGCCCCTCCGAGCTCCTCATCCCTCCTCGCCATCCTCCAATCGCCTCCTGAGCGCCCCAACAAGAGCCGGGAACTCGTCTCCCTCAGCTGCGGCGAAGGCTCCGCCGCTCGAATCCCCTCTGTCGCCAGCCACCTTCACCCCGTCCCAGCCTCTCCTGAGATCGCCATCGAGATCAGAAGGTCTCCTTGATCCTTCCTGAGCCCCTGTCCAACCGTATTGCTGCCGGAGTCATCGCCGCCGCCGACCCCCAAAGCATCCATCCACCGGAGAGGAAGGGGGCGACGTCGTCCGTCCACCTCCGGAGGAGCTACGGGTACATGGAGAATCGCCGTCGTGCGCTCGATCCATCCCAACCATATCCTAGCCCTGTCGTCGTCCCTATCGCTGGTGAGCGTCGCCGGTGAGCCGCCACTCCTCCCTGCCTCTCTCTCCCTCAGTTTAAACAGACCGGGGTCCCACCTGTCGGCGACTCCAGCCTCGCCCGAAGCGGTATGAGTGGAAGTGTATTTCCACTTTACGTTTCGACGTGGCCCCTGTCAGTTTTTCTGATTTTTATTTAAATTCTAGATTTTGACCAGAACTTTGACCAGTTATAACTTTTAAACCATAAGCTCAAATTCAATGATTCTTTTTTGCATTGTGTTTGTATTGACCCCCTTTAATTTCTGACCAAGTTTGGTATTTTTCTCTTATGCACTTAATTTCTGGTTAACAAAAATGCATTATGTGACATTTCCCTTTGCATTTTAAAAATATTTTCAGAAGGGAACTTTGGTGATTTTGAAGACCAGGAGTGTTTGAACAACCCAACAGAGCAAGGCAAGCCATGATACCCATTTCATGAAGCATTTCAATAGCATTGCATAATTTCATAGATTATGCTTATTTATTTTCTATAGGTTAATTCGTAGTAATTAACTTAAATACGTAGTTGCCTATTGTGGTGAACCACTATATTTGAGATGAAATTAGTGGTTGATCTTGAGTCACCTGTCCGGGCTTAGCCGTGCAACCACATTTGCCGGTATGGGATGGCCTTGACTTGGTCTGATCGCGTGCTCTTTCACCGGTACCTCCAAAGAGGGAGGGTTATGCGTGCGTGCTACCCTGATCAGGTAGGCGGCGATAACCATGTGAGCCAGTTGAGTATTGTGCCGGCGTCCCCGTTTGGGACAGTTTAGTTTGGCCACGACGGTGGCAGGTGTCATGAGGACATAAGGGCCACCCAGGGCAGGACTCCGGGGGAGGATGAATGCCGGTGGTACGATGAGAGAGTCACGGGTCAGGTAGGTTTCGTTGGAGCAACGCTGGTCCACCCGAATGGGATCACGAGGTCAAGTGCTCCATGGTGTGGGTAAAGTGCGCAACCTCTGTAGAGTGAAAAACCTATTCGAATAGCCGCGTCCACGGAATTGGACAGCCCGTCCAGACCTCAGTAGGTGGTCAACCGTAGCAGTGTTAGTAATGATGGAAGAACTCTTCGTATGATCGGAAGTACTCGATGTCTTACGAGTATTCCGAGGGTTGTGGGACAACCCGAAAGAGAGTAAGTTGGTAACTGGTACAGTAAGTGAATTGCTTAAGTATTTAACATGTTGATTGCCATGCTATTGTTTGCTGCATTACTTGGTTGTCGTGAGCTTGCGAGTACATTCAAAGTACTCACCTAGCGTATCATGCAAGATGCAGGAGAAGCCGAGGACGGAGGTCCCGATGGTTCGTGCTACGCTAACTAGGATGTGTCCACAGCAGTATCCCTGTGGATGGAGTTGCCGCTATGTTTCGCTACGCTGTAGAAGTACTTAGTAGTTCCGAGGCCTTTCTATGTTTCATAAAAAATGTTGATACTGTCATAGCGCCGAGGGTGCCTTTGGCCTCGCTAGCACTGTAAAATGTGAGCTTGTACCCGAAATCTATCAATAAAGTCAGTTCAGTTTTGTTCCAAGTTGTTGTGTGTTTCCAGAGGACATGATCTCTGGGCTGGAAACATTGGTAATCCGGTTCTCTGAGCCGGGGTGCCACAACGCTTGGTATCAGAGCCGTGCTGACTGTAGGACGCCCTAGTTAACCCGCGCTAGAACCGCGATTAGTGTAGGACTGTGAGTGTGCATATTGCTTGCTGCATTTGATTGTTGCATAGCATGCATCATGATTCATTGTTTTACTAACCATTGGCATTGTGAGTGTAGATGGCACCAGTTCCATACCTCTATCATTATGATCCTGCACCATCCACCTTTCTTGTACTGCTCCGTAACGTCTGGCTTCGACTGTACCCCCACGACGAAGATCCAATGTACCAGGTGTATCAGGAGCAGCTTGCTGAGTGAGTGTACGAGTATCACGCAGAGGCTTACCTGATCGCGAGCTCGGACCTTGGTAGCTATTCTCGCTCTTCCAAGGGCGGAACGGCTTCTACTCCGGAGCTGGCGATCTAGTTTGCTGCGATGGAGGCTCTCACTGACTTGCGCTTCCACGAGGTCGAGATGCAGACTCATCCAGGTTTCTTCCACTATCCAACCATGTCGCCTACGACAGGGTGAGTCATTTTCGCTCTTGTTGACCCGGCGTGTGATCGTGTGACTGTTGTGCTGTCTCGCTATCTGAACGCCAGTTATCGTACGATCATATCCTTGGCTGAGGAGCTGTCTCGTGTCCAGGCGGCACTTGCAGCCGCGACTTCAGTGCCACCTCCACCTCAGCCTACCTTCCCACCTATATATCCACCACCAGTTCCACCTCCTCCTAGGTTTGAGGCTCCTTCTAGCTCTATGGTGCCACCAGGCTTTTCGTCTGGTAACCGTCGTGAGATCCCGGCAGAGTGGGCCTCACTCCTAGCCACTCCAGCTGCTCCGATGCTGAGGCGTCGTGCTCCTTCTTCCCCGGAAGGAGAACCGTCCCAGCAGTGTCGTCGTGTTTCCTTTGATCCGGACGATGAGATCCATATCATCAGTTCTGACTCCGACTCAGGATCAGATGACGAGGAGTCTTCAGTCTACCAGTGTTCGTGCCACCCGCGCCACTAGAGTGGAGGCTTGAGCTGTAGTGCATGCATCTTTGCATATGTCAACTGCCGTATGAGCAGTCTAGCCATGATATCCCCCTACTAGCTTGCCATGTATGATGTTGGGTTATCTTGTATAATTATGTTGTTTGCTTTATTCGCCTTTTTCGCGTATTTTCCTTCTGGTGTCATATGACTGTGTTTCCCTTATGGATGTTGCTCATCGATTCGGTATTTTGCAATGGGAACAAAATTTAGGATGAAGAGAACTTGTAGCCAAGGCGGCGATGGAAACCCCGTTCGTCGATCCGCCAGACAAGCAGGACAACCACCAGAAGATTTACCACCTCCACCACCTCAAGCACCGACCACTGATCAGATTATGAGGATGTTTGAGGAGAAAAGAAATCAAGATCTTATGGAATTTCTGAAAAGCATGCAGGCTATGGTGGGTCAGAATCACAACCATAATGGAACACATTCCAAGTTGTCTGACTTCCAGCGCACTAAGCCACCCAACTTCGGTCAAGTTGTGGATCCTATAGAAGCAAATGATTGGCTAAGGACTATGGAAAAGAAGCTGGACATAGCCCGTTGCGAAGAATCAGATAAGGTTCCTTTTGCCACTCACTATCTGGAAGGGCCAGCAGCTATATGGTGGGACAACACAAAGGCAACATGGCCTTCTGGAGAAGATATCTCCTGGGAGAAGTTCAAGGAGCTATTCCGCAAATATCACATCCCCACAGGCATAATGAAGGTGAAGCAAACGGAGTTCCTTGCTCTTACACAGGGCAATATGTCTGTGGCGGAGTACCTGAACAAGTTCAACAATCTGGCACGGTACTCTACCCATGACGTGTCTACTGAAGAAAGGAAGATAGATTGGTTCCTGGGAGGACTGAACCACACTCTCCGTTGTCAGCTCTGCATGCTGTACTTTCCAGATTTCCAAACCTTGGTGAATAAGGCTTTCATAGCCGAAAGGAAGCATAAGTCCGGGAATGATGACCGCAAGCGGAAGTTTGAACCAAAGAAGGACAACCGTGAGCAGTTTGCGCAGAAGCCACGCACCAGGCAGCCAGGTCCATCTAAATACAAGCCCACATGGAGCAATGGCAACAACAATAAGACAGTGAGCCAGAATAAGACCTTCGGCAAACAGCCAGTGCTAGAGGACTGCCGCCGCAATAAAACTTGCTTTACTTGCGGCCAAAGCGGACACTACTCCAAGCAGTGCCCCGCCAACAACGGGAAGCCATCCTCTGACGTCAGGCCACAGGTCAACACTATTGGATGCCATCCCGCTCATAACTTCAACCACGGACGCGTCCATCATATCTCCGCTGAGGAAGCTTGCGAAGCTCCAGAAGTAGTCCTCGGTATGTTTTCTGTTAACAACATACCCGCAATAATTTTATTTGATTCTGGGGCTTCCCATTCGTTTATTTCGTGGAGTTTTGCCACCTTGCACAAATTTTCTCCTTCGCTTTTGGATAAAATCATGGTGGTACAATCCCCTGGCTCCCTGCTCAGAACAAATCTGATATATAGAGATCTGGAAATTTCGATACATGGAGTTAAATTTCCAGCTGCACTCATTGCCATTGAATCCTCGGGATTGGACATAATACTGGGGATGGACTGGTTGACACCCCATCAGGTATGCATCAACTGTGCCACCAGGACAGTGACACTAGTCAATCTGGCAGGACAAACAGTTCAATTCCTTGCCAGCAAGATGATGTCGAAGAAGGGAATGGCATACCAAACTACCATCACGGATATGAACTTGATTCCGGTAGTTTGTGAATTTCCGAATGTATTTCCCGAGGAATTACCAGGGATGCCACCCGACCGGGAATTGGAATTTGCAATTGAGGTGATTCCCGGTACTGCTCCAATTTACAAGAAATACTACCGTATGTCAGGCCCAGAGCTGGCGGAATTAAAGAAGCAGTTGGATAAATTGCTGCAAAAAGGGTACATTCGCCCAAGCATCTCGCCATGGGGATCACCCGTACTATTTGTCAAGAAGAAGGATGGAAGTCTACGAGTGTGCATAGACTATCGTCAGCTGAATGAGGTCACCATCAAGAATAAGTACCCGCTCCCTCGCATTGATATTCTCCAAGATTGACCTCCGAACCGGGTATCATCAGCTAAAAATCAGAAAAGAGGATATACCCAAAACAGCTTTCACCACCCGATATGGTTTGTATGAGTTTACAGTCATGTCATTTGGGCTGACGAATGCTCCAGCTTATTTCAATAAGGTCTTCATGGATTTCCTGGACAAATTCGTGGTGGTGTTCATCGATGATATCCTGATATATTCCAAGGATGAAGAAGAGCACAAACAACACCTTCGTGCCGTCCTGGAAAGGTTAAGAACCCATCGTCTGTATGCCAAGTTCAGTAAATCTGAATTTTGGCTAAAAGAGGTGGGATTTCTGGGGCACATTCTGTCAGAACAAGGAGTAGCCGTCGATCCCAGTAAAGTAACTGCGGTATTGAACTGGAAGACACCAGCCTCGGTGACCGAAGTACGTAGCTTTCTGGGATTGGCAGGCTATTACCGTCGTTTCATAGAAGACTTCTCCAAAATAGCAAAGCCACTGACGGAATTGCTCAAGAAAAATCAACGGTTTGTCTGGACGACGGAGTGTGATAGCAGCTTTCTAGAGCTAAAGACAAGGCTAACGACAGCACCTGTCTTAGTCCTTCGAGACATTCACGAGAGCTTTGACATTTACTGCGATGCTTCCAGACGAGGAATCGGCTGCGTATTAATGCAAGAAGGAAAGGTTGTAGCGTATGCATCCAGACAGCTATGACCTCATGAGGAGAACTACCCCACGCATGATTTGGAATTAGCAGCCGTGGTTCATGCCTTGAAGATTTGGAGGCATTACCTCATTGGACAACGTTGTGAAATATACACGGACCACAAGAGTCTCAAGTATATTTTTACTCAACCTGACCTGAATCTCAGGCAGGGAAGATGGCTTGAACTAGTCAAGGACTATGACATTGGAATACATTATCATCTGGGAAAGGCTAATGTGGTCGCTGATGCCCTCAGCAGAAAATAGAGCACCGTGAATGCACTAATGGGAAGTCTCCATCCATGGTTACAAGAAGAATTCGCTGAGCTTAATATGGTGCTATGCGGCCCAATTACCCCGGGCACCTTGGAAATTACCCCAACGCTTATGGAGGAGATTAAGAAGGCCCAAGAGCCAGATGAAGAAATAAAGGAGATCAAGGAGCTGATTTCGAAAGGGAAGGCCAAGTCCTTCCACGTGGATGATCAAGGCACCTTATGGTTTGAGAAGCGGATATGTGTGCCCGATCAAAATATCCTGAGACAACAGATACTCAGAGACGCTCATGAGTCCGCATACTCTATCCACCCAGGAGGCACAAAGATGTATCAAGATCTGAGAGAGACATTTTGGTGGCCAGGAATGCGAAGGGATATAGCATACTATGTCGCCTGCTATGACATCTGCAACAAGGTCAAGGCGGAACACCAGAAACCTGCTGGGCTACTGCAACCTTTACCAGTTCCCCAGTGGAAGTGGGACGGCATATGTATGGATTTCATCATTGGACTACCCAGGTCCACGAGAGGCAATGATGCTATCTGGGTCATTGTGGATATACTCACAAAAGTAGCTCACTTTATCCTAGTAAAGACCACTTTTAATGCAAATCAGCTTGCCCAACTCTACATGTCCCGGATAGTCAGCCCTCATGGACTACCCAAGTCTATCACCTCGGATAGGGGCTCCCTATTCACCTCAGCATTCTGGCTGCGATTGCATCAAGCTTTGGGAACCATGCTGAAGCATAGCACGGCGTACCATCCGCAGACAGATGGACAGACCGAAAGAGTGAACTAGATACTGGAGGATATGCTTCGGTCATGTGCTCTCACCCATGGACCCAAATGGGAAGACAGCCTACCCTATGCGGAATTCTCCTATAACAACAGTTACCACTCAAGTTTGAAGATGTCACCGTTTGAGGCACTATATGGACGGAAGTGCCGCACCCCATTGAATTGGTCCCAAACAGGAGATAGCCGTATCTTTGACACGGACTTGATGCTCGAGGCCGAGAAGCAGGTCAAGGATATTCAGGAGCGTCTTCGAGCAGCCAAGTCCCGGCAAAAGTGCTACTATGACCCAAAGCACCGGGAAGTGACCTTTGAGCCCGGAGAATATGCGTACTTCCGAGTAACCCCCATGAAGGGAGTGAAGAGACTCCATACCCGGGGAAAGCTTGCACCAAGGTATATCGGTCCCTTTCCAGTGGTTGCTAGAAGAGGCAGAGTGGCATATCAGTTGGAATTACCACCGGAGTTATCAGATGTGCACGATGTCTTCCACATATCACATTTAAGGAAGTGCATTGCACCACCCATCAAACAAGCGGATATGAGTCAGCTAGAACTGGCTAAGGATCTGACCTATGAAGAGAAACCCGTCAGAATCTTGGATGAGATGGAAAGGACTACCAGGAGTAAGGTGATCAAGTTTTACAAGGTGATGTGGGAGCACCATACCGAGGAAGAGGCTACCTGGGAAAGAGAAGATTTCTTAAGATATGCATATCCGTACTTGTTCCCTGAGCAACCGAATCTCGAGGATGAGATTCATCCTAAGGGGGGTAGGTTTGTGACACCCTGATTTTGGCAACTTTTTCTTTTCAAAATCATTTTGGGTTCTATTTGCAATTTGGTTGATTTTCAAACCTTTTCAGTTGAACTGAACCTATGACTTATTTAATCTTTTCCGAAGTAACCTAAAACCCTCAACCTCTTGCCAAAACCTTTCTACACCTCTCTTGGATCAATTTCCAATATTTAATCTTTTCCAATAATCCTTTTCTTTATTTGGGAAATTATGTCATCACTAATGGGTTGTGAAGCAACCAATAGTTTGGATGATCAATAAATTCCCAAACTTTTGCCACATCTTCTCATCGTCATATGATTCCATAATCTTCAATAATATTCCATTGTACAATGCAAAGTTTTGGCCAGAATAATTATTTCATTTCTGGTCAGAATTTGTCAGTTGTGAAGCAACCCCTCTTTTCCTATCTCAAAAAATTCCTAAAAAATTCCCCAAGATCCTAGGGATCCTAACTAGCCACAATATCCAAAAATATCATCTTGTCCAGTACAAAATTTGATCAGCAAGACTCTGACAAGTCTCTGCTTGTTCCAAACCCTTGTGAAGGAAGTACTAGCTAGAGGTGCACACTTACTCTGAAAATTTTATGGTATGTGTGCACTACCAAATAACTTCCCTCCACCAAGTTTCATCATTAGGAGATCATCTATGTGAGTGCCACAAGCTCATTTAGTTTCTGGTCCAGAATTGTGGTTTACATAGGAACCATATTCAAATCTGTCTCAAACTATTTCAAACTTTGCCAGTCTGTAGTCCTTCCAAAGTAGATCACTCTGGACATCTCCTCTAGCTTCATCTCCATCTCATCTCTCCACCAGAACCTCCTCAATTCTGCTGCCAGGAACTGTTGGTGAAGTTACCTCTCATCTTAGTGACTTACTGGGCAAGCCAGTGCCACGAGGAGGTTCCAGAGTGCAAGGACAACGCTCCAGACACGGCCCGGCAGGCCAGCTCGCGCCGCGTGTGCCCGTGCACATGGTGACCGCGTAGCCAGCCTGCCAAAACCGTGCTCTGGGCGCCGGCAGGCTCGGGTCTCGTCGGAGGCCGACGACCGCGTAGCCGTACCTTGTCCTAGCGTGCCGATATCGCCATTGCCCTCCACCTGGACCCTCGAGACCCTTCTCCTCGCCGGAATCGCCCTCGGCGGCCGCCAAGGCGCTTGGGCACTGTGGCACCCGTGCGGCCACAGTGGATGAGCTGGCCGTCGTCTTCCTCGTGAGCCGTCGCTTCGCCCATTCAATGCCCTGCCCTCTTCCGTCTCGTCGCCGCTCCCGGACAGCCAGCTAGCCGTCCTTGCCCCGGTGACGTGGCCACGGCTCCGGCCGTTCCAGAGAGCTCGGCCGCCTTCGCCTCCCGCCTATAAAAGGCCCTGCCAGCCCCTTCGAGCTCCTCATCCCTCCTCGCCATCCTCCAATCGCCTCCTGAGCGCCCCAGCAGGAGCCGGGAGATCGTCTCCCTCAGCTCCGGCGAAGGCTCCGCCGCTCGAATACCCTCTGTCGCCAGCCACCTCCACCCCGTCCCAGCCTCTCCTGAGATCGCCATCGAGATCAGCAGGTCTCCCTGATCCTTCCTGAGCCCCTGCCCAACCGGATTGCTGCCGGAGTCGTCGCCGCCGCCGACCCCCGAAGCATCCACCCGTCGGAGAGGAAGGGGGCGACGCCATCCGTCCACCTCCGGAGGAGCTACGGGTACAGGGAGAATCGCCGTCGTGCGCCCGATCCATCCCAACCATATCCTAGCCCCACCGCCATCCCTATCGCCGGTGAGCGTCGCCGGTGAGCCGCCGCTCCTCCCTGCCTCTCTCTCCCTCTGTTTAAACAGACCGGGGTCCCACCTGTCAGCGACTCCAGCCTCGCCCGAAGCGGTATGAGTGGAAGCGTATTTCCACTTTACGCTTTCGACGTGGCCCCTGTTAGTTTTTCTGATTTTTATTTAAATTGCAGATTTTGACCAGAACTTTGACCAGTTATAACTTTTAAACCATAAGCTCAAATTCAATGATTCTTTTTGCATTGTGTTTGTATTGACCCCCTTTAATTTCTGACCAAGTTTGGTATTTTTCTCTTATCCACAGAATTTCTGGTTAAAAAATGCATTATGTGACATTTCCCTTTGCATTTTAAAAATATTTTCAGAAGGGAACTTTGGTGATTTTGAAGACCAGGAGTGTTTGAACAACCCAACAGAGCAAGGCAAGATATGATACCCATTTCATGAAGCATTTCAATAGCATTGCATAATTTCATACATTATGCTTATTTATTTGCTATAGGTTAATTCATAGTAATTAACTTAAATACGTAGTTGCCTATTGTGGTGAACCACTATATTTGAGATGAAATTAGTGGTTGATCTTGAGTCACCTGTCCGGGCTTAGCCGTGCAACCACATTTGCCGGTATGGGACGGCCTTGACTTGGTTTGATCGCATGCTCTTTCACCAATACCTCCAAAGAGGGAGGGTTATCCGCGCGTGCTACCCTGATCAGGTAGGCGGCGATAACCCTGTGAGCCAGTTGAGTATTGTGCCGGCGTCCCCGTTTGGGACAGTTTAGTTTGGCCACGACGGTGGCAGGTGTCATGAGGACTCAGGGGCCACCCAGGGCAGGACTCCGGGGGAGGATGAATGCCGGTGGTACGATGAGAGAGTCACGGGTCAGGCAGGTTTCGTTGGAGCAACGCTGGTCCACCCGAATGGGATCACGAGGTCAGGTGCTCCATGGTGTGGGTAAAGTGCGCAACCTCTGTAGAGTGAAAAATCTATTCGAATAGCCGCGTCCACGGAATTGGACAGCCCGTCCAGACCTCAGTAGGTGGTCAACCGTAGCAGTGTTAGTAATGATGGAAGAACTCTTCGTATGATCGGAAGTACTCGATGGCTTACGAGTATTCCGAGGGTTGTGGGACAACTCGGAAGAGAGTAAGTTGGTAACTGGTACAGTAAGTGAATTGCTTAAGTATTTAACATGTTGATTGCCATGCTATTGTTTGCTGCATTACTTGGTTGTCGTGAGCTTGCGAGTACATTCAAAGTACTCACCTGGCGTATCATGCCAGATGCAGGAGAAGCCGAGGACGGAGGTCCCGATGTTTCGTGCTACGCTAACTAGGATGTGTCCACAGCAGTGTCCCTGTTGATGGAGTTGCCGCTATGTTCCGCTACGCTGTAGAAGTACTTTGTAGTTCTGAGGCCCTGCTATGTTTCATAAATAATGTAGATACTGTCATAGCACCGAGGGTGCCTCTGGCCTCGCTAGCACTGTAAAATGTGAGCTTGTACCCGAAATCTATCAATAAAGTCAGTTCAGTTCTGTTCCAAGTTGTTGTGTGTTTCCAGAGGACATGATCTCTGGGCTGGAAACACTGGTAATCCGGTTCTCTGAGCCGGGGTGCCACACTGCCGGGGAATGCGACGCGTCGGAGACCACATCCGCGCTCCTGATGCGTCGTGGGTTCCTGACCGCCATCGTCTTCCTCATCGCCACCGCTCGAGGGAACGCCTCCGCCATCGTCCAAGCTCCCGACGCGGCAGCCCGGGGACCCCACGGAGAGCATGGTCGTCCCCAGTGGCCAAAGCCGGGGAATTTTCCCCCGCCCTTAAGAAGCACCCACAGGTGAAGAACTCCCGCCCATACGCGCCATCTAGAACGCTACGGGTGGAGAGTTTCACCGCGATAAATGACGAACCACGGCTACGACCACGCACACGCAAGCGGCAGCCATGCGAACAGTTTTTCTCCATCACCTTGAAGAAGGAATGCGGGAACCACGGTTCACTGCGATGCGACGTCTCAGTTATAGACTCCGGCGCGATGTCGACCGCACGACGCTCCATCAAAGCTAAAGAAGCGGGCGACGCAGCGGCAGGCGTGCCGCCGCAGCTGTCCCCGGCGCGACCCCCACGCTGACTGCTCCCCCATCCGAGACTCCTCCGGCCAACCTTCAGCTCAGAGTCGTCGATCTGGAGCGCGGACTGGGCATGGACGCAAGGGGAAGACCCTACGAACACGCTCGCCAGGCCCTTCCCCCTTACCATCAGGGAGGAAGGGGCGACTCAAAGACGAACCACAAGTGAAAGACGAGCAGTTTGAACTTGGGAGAAAGGAGGAGATGGAGCTGGATGAGCATCGCCACTGTGACCCCCTAATTTATAGGGGAGAGCACGGGGCTGGCTCTCCCCCGCTCCAGAGCGGCCGCCCATCTCCACCAATCCCACTACCCACGACTCACGGGCGAACAGGTAACCGCCCCATTGCTGCAATTCATGGCGCTGCGGTTTTCTGCCACGATCAGGTCTTTAAGTCACAAGCGCCCACCGCAAGCTCCTCGCTATGCATGCGGCGTGCGTGGCGGAAACGGCCTGAAGTGGTGGGACAGTGCTGACTATTAAATTGGCAGTTACCCCCTCACATTGCGCGCCTGTGCATAAATTTTATGCCTGACCCAACGACACTAAGCAAGCGCATGTGGGCCAGACCCGGGGGCTCCTGTCGGTGCACTAGAATAGGGGTATCCAGTGCCCCTGACTTATGCACTGGCGGTAGTAGGAAAACCCGTTGGGAATACTACCACACCACCAAGCAAGCATTCAAGAACCAGCATCCAGCAGCAACAACCTGCAGAAGGCCAAGCAAGCGCCGGCAGCACCAGCACAACGGCCCAGGAGGGGCCCAAAGAGCGCTAGCCACGCCCCCGGAGCCTGCCGGGGACCGAGGCACGCACATCTCAGGAAGACCCGGCAAGCCATCCCCCGGCAGGCACGAGCTAACCAGCCACCGCTCCACCGCATCGCTACGCCAGTCACTTATCGATGCGGTGTCGAGCCCTCAAGCGGCTAAGTGGCTCTCGCTAAGCACGTGGCGACGCACCAGAAGGCAGATTATACCTAGTTGACACCCGTCCAGCGGCGTGTCAAGACCCTAAGCAACGGCTAGCTAAGCGGTGGCAAGTTCTTGTCGGAGATGCACCCCCGAGCGCCACCTAGACTAGTAATCATGGTATTTTGTCCTAAATGCCAGAGTTAGGTATGATAGCTTTGCTAAGCTATCTAATCGATGGATAATGACTGTTTTGCCATTGTGGTTGCCCCTTGAACTATAAAAGGAGGCCTGAGGCAACCTAGCTCAAGATTCAGACCTTTGGACACTTGTACTCACGTAGTAGCTCTTCCCGACAGCAACTCTTGCCGGGGTTAAGCACTGCGTGTTCCTCGTGTTCCTTCGATCAATCCACCAAAAGCAGGAGTAGGGTTTTACACTTCACAGCGGACCGAACCAGGGTAAAAATGTCAGCGTCCTGATCGTCGCGCCGTCTCATGCTCTCCGCTCTTTGTGCAACGTGGCCCCCCTTGCCGAACCATAAAGGGGCCTCTGGTCCCATAGGTGATTGCGAGCATCCATGCCCCGATAGCGAGGCACGCAGGTATCGTTCCTATTAAGGATAACAAGATGGGGTATATTCCTACATGAACAGATCTTGTCTACATCATGCCACCGTTCTTATTGCATTAGTCCGTTTTTCCATGAACTTAATACACTAGATGCATGCTGGATAGCGGTCGATGTGTGGAGTAATAGTAGTAGATGCAGAATCGTTTCGGTCTACTAATCTTGGACGTGATGCCTATATAATGTTCATCACCTTGGATATCGTCATGATTATTTGATCTTCTAACATTTGCCCAACAGTAATTTGTTTACCCACCGTGTGCTATACTAATGAGAGAATCCACTAGTGAAACCTTTGTTCTCCTACTGGTTCGATAACCTTGGTTTCATAACTGAGGGAAATACTTATCATAGCTGTGCTGCATCATCCCTTCCTCTTTAGGGAAATACCGACGCAGTCTCAAGCCACGTCAAAGGAATTTCTGGCGCCGTTGCCAGGGAGGAGGTATGAAAGTAGTCTCCCGTCAACTTGCCACGCCTACACACAAAAGGGCACACACTTGCACCCAACGCAGGCAAGAGGGTTGTCAATCCCCTTGAACTCGTTACTTGCAAGCGATAAGTAGTGTAGATGATAGTTGATAATTATAAATTGCAAAATAAAAAAGAAAACAAATAAATGGCAGCAAGGTATTGAGAGCGTTTGTAAATATATTTGTGAATAAACCCGGGGGGCATAGTGTTCGCCAGAGGCTTATCTCTCGAAGAAAGCATATGGTGGATAAACAAATTGTTGTTGGGCAGTTGATAGAAAATCGCATAGTTAAGCAATATTTATTCACGGCAATGATCATGTGTATATAGGCATCACATCCATAAACATGTACACCGACTCCTGCCTACATCTACTACTATTACTCCACCCATCGACCGCTATCCAGCATGCATCTAGAGTATTAAGTGAAACAGAGTAATGCTTGGAGAATGATGACATGATGTATACAAAGTAAACTCAATTAATATGAATAAACCCAATCGTTTTATCCTTAGTGGCAGTAATACAAAGACGTTTCTTGTCCCCTACTTTGTCACTGGGATATAGAGCACCGCCAGATTGAACCCACTACAATGCACCTCTCTCACTGAAGATAAACCGATCTAGTTGGTCAAACTAAACCGATAGATCGGAGAGAACTGCAAAGCTATAATAATCATGCAAATAAAATACCCGCAAGTATTCAATATCGTTTCATGAATAATCTAAACATAAACCCACAATTCATCAGATTCCAACAAACACACCGCAAAGATGAATTACATAAGATAGATCGCCGCGGGAATCGCGGTGATCATGGCAATGAAAAACATAGAGAGAGAGAGATAGCCATCTAGGTACTAACTATGGACCCGTAGGTCTGTAGTGAACTACTCGCACATCACAATGGTAGCAGCAAGTATGATGTAGAGGCCCTCCATGATCGATCCATCCTCAGACAGGTCACCGGAAAAAGGCTCCAGATGAGATCGCGGCGGAAAAAGTGTTTCGGGAGCTCCCCTAGGGTTTTTGGAATATATGTGGATTTATAGGCCAGAGTACGGGGTCGGGAGACGAGGGGGCGGCCACAAGCTATCAGGGCACGACCAGCCCCTAGGTGTGCCCTCTTAGCTTGTGGGGCCCCCGTGCGGCCTACTGCCTTCTCCCGAAGCTTCTAGGCCTTATTTTGGTCCAGAAAAAATCATGAAAAAGTTTTTTGGCAATTGGACTTCGTTTGGTACTGTAAACCTGAAAAGCCAAAAACATGCAGAAAATAGCAACTGACACTTGGCACTGGGTTAATAGGTTAGTGCTCAAAAATAATGTAAAACAACAAATAAATGTCTTAAAAGTATCCTAGAATGATAATATTATAGCATGTTACAATAAAAAATTATAGATACGATGGAGACATATCAACGTCCCCAAGCTTAATTCCTGCTCGTTCTCGAGTAGGTAAATGATAAAAATAGAATTTTTGATGTGACATGCTACCCAACATGTAATCTCTTGCATGTATGCTCATTGAGAAACGATGAAGTAACAAACATCAATATAGTAATATTTATAAGCATAAGTAACACAATCATCAATCTTTCGAAATATACGATCCTCAAAGAATGTTTACCCCCATTAATTTTATCATATTAGTAAGGCATGGCTCCATCTTCACCACATTAATATAAATGTCAAGCACCACGGTGTCCAAGCCAGGCATCGGATCATACTTTTTAATGCGCTTCAACCTTTTATTCTTCACGCAATACATGAGTGTGAACCATGGACATAACATATAGGTGGAATAGAATATGGTGGTAGATATCAAAGGGGTAAAAGTGGAGAAGAAAGTCTCGCATCAACTAGGCGTATCAATAGGCTATGGAGATGCCCATCAATAGATATCAATGCGAGGAGTAGGGATTGCCATGCAACGTATGCACAAGAGCTATAAGTGTATGAAAGCTCAACTGAATCTAAGTGGGTGTGCATCCAACTTGCTTGCTCATGAATACTTCGAGCATTTGAGGAAGCCCGTCATCGGAATATACAAGAAAAGTTCTATAATGAAAAATTCCCACTAGCATATGGAAGTGACAAAACATGAGACTCTCTATATGAAGAACATGGTGCTACTTTAAAGCACAAGTGTGGAAAAAGAGGTAGTAGCACTGTCCCTTCTCTCTTTTCTCTCATTTATTTTATTTTTTATTTTTTATTTTTATTTTTCTTTTTATTTCTTTTTCTCTTCCCTTTATTCTTTTTCTTTTTTTTCTCACTAAGACAGTGTCCTAATAATGAAAATCATCACACTTTTATTTACTTACATCTCGATATGAAGAACTATGAAACAATATGACTCAATATGAATGCCTTTGGAAGTGTACCAGGATGTGCAATGATCTAGTATAGCAAAAGATATCATGCTAGCTATCTTACGATCATGCAAAACAATATGACGATGAGTGAACTAGTCATATGATGTGACGGTGTTAAGTTGCATGGCAATATATCTAGGAATGGCTATGGAAATGCCATAATAGGTAGGTATGGTGGCTGTTTGTAGGAAGATATCGGGAGGCTTATGTGAAACGGAGCGTATCATGCTGCGGGGTTTGGATGCACCGGTGAAGTTCGCACGGATCCTCGAGGTGAGAATGGGCAATGCACGGTACCGGAGAGGCTAGCAAAATATGAGGAGGTGAGAGTGAGTATGTCCATGGATTCACATTAGTCATAAATAACTCATATACTTATTGCAAAGTTTTTATTAGCTTTCTCAAACAAAATACTATTCGCATGCCACTAGGGTGGAGGTTCGGAGAAGTTAACCATCGCGCGCCTCCGACTCAAAACAACACTAGGATTTGAATGAGGAATAAGAATGCTCACACATCCCCACCATGCCATAACCAATGTTTAGACAAACGGGAAATTAACAACTTTTAATATCGATACTCCTACGAACCGACAACCATGAAATCACACCCTTTCGCATTACCACATCATTATTATGAACCCACATTTCCTCTTTTATGGGCTACATGAAGGTTTTGACTATGCACTACTTGAATACCTATTATTTTTGGACTAGTCTTATAACCCATGCAAATTACCGTCACTATTTATTAACTCTCAAAAAAATATAAGTGAAGAACAAGAGTGCAATTATTTCTATAAAATCTATAGGCCACCGTGCTCAAAAGAATATAAGTGAAGCACTAGAGCAACTTCTAAGCTCAAAAGATATAAGTGAAGCTCATAGAGTATTCTAACAAATCATGGTGAAGGTGTGTATCTCTCAAATAGGTGTGTCTAGCAAACAATGATTGTGTAAAACTAAAGCAAAATGACAAACAAAAGCAAACGATGCTCCAAGAAAAACTCCTATCATGTGATGAATAAAAATATAGCTCCAAGTGACATACCGATGGATTGAGACGAAAGAGGGGATGCCTTTCGGGGCATCCCCAAGTTTAGACGCTCGAGTCTTCCTAGAATTTGACTTGGGGTGCCTTGGGAATCCCCAAGATTAGGCTCTTGTCACTCCTTATTCCTTCATCCATCGTGATAACACGCAAAACTTGAAAACTTCAGCACACAAAACTCAACAAAACTTCGTGAGATCCGTTAGTATAATAAAGATATCAAATACTTTAGACACTGTTATAAATTGATTCATATTTTATTAATTCATAAGGTACTGTATTCTAACTTCTCCATGCCTTATACCCCCAGATACAATCCATAGCATCATCAAAACAAGCAAACTATGCAAGCAAAAACAGAATATGTCTAAAACAGAACAATCTGTAATGATTTGTAGAGAAACTATACCTATGTAAATCCAAAAATTAGGAGAAATTAGGAAAACCTGAGGAATTTTTATATCAAAACCGTGTAAAAAAATTCAGATCAAAAATACATTCCAGTAAAATCAGAGAAATTCTGAACTGGATGCAAAAGTTTCTGTTTTTTCACCGTATCAATTCCACTTATCATGCAAGTCATCCCAAAGGCTTTACTTGGAACAAACACTAATTTAAACATAAAAACACAACCATTACAGACGCAATAATCATGTTATCTAAAACAAACAAAAAGTAAAGCAATAAAAATACGATAACTATTGGGTTGCCTCCGAACAAGCGCTGTTGTTTTATGCCCCTAGCTAGGCATAATGCATAGTATCAAGTGTTGTCATCTTTCATGATAAAGGCTCCATTACCCTTCACAATTTTGCTCTCTCTTATGCAAAGAGCATCAAGCTTTTGTTCTAAAGCATCAAGCCATCTATTTTGTAACATAACATTGCCACTGATTTTGGTACCAAGATTCAACAACCCTCTAAAGTTGGACTCCATGCTAGATCTAGTTTCTTTTATTAACTCAGTTTCACGATAACTCACTAGGATGGTTGGTTCAAGTATCTTGGGTTGTCCAAATAAGTTTTTCATCTTCTCATAGGTGTCAAAAGCATTATTCCCAAGGAAACCTTTTTCAAACATAGCATCCAAGACACGTCTATGGGGCAGAGATAGACCAACATAAAAACTTCTAAGGAGCAATTTAATATGACTCTTAGGCTTGGCTCTCATTTGTATCTCTAATAATCTATCCCAAGCTTCTTTAATGGGTCATCACCTAATTGCTTAAAATCCAAAATTCTAGAACCCTCTCCCAAATATGGAGGAGAAGGCATGTCCGGAGTAGAGCTAGCCATAGTAACAAGCAAACAAGCAAACTAACAAGAATGGCAAGCAAACAAGTAAACTAGCAAAGGTAAATATTTTTGTATTTTTGATTTTTATAGCAAGAAAAATATAATAGCAAATACAAATTATAACAAGTGAATGATAATTTGTGAGAAGGTACTTGATAGTAAGTTGCTGATACTCCCCGGCAACGGCGCCGGAAATCCTTCCTTATACTTGATCGGCGTTGGGTTTTTTCCCGAAGAGGAGGGGATGATGCAGCACAGTATAGATAAGTATTTCCCTCAGTGAGAACCAATGTTATCTAAACAATAGGAGAATCACACAACTTCCCATCTTCAACGCCTACTCACAAAAGAACACACACTTGCACCCAACGCGGGCAAGAGGGTTGTCAATCCCCTTGAACTCGTTACTTGCAAGTGATAAGTAGTGTAGATGATAGTTGATAATTATAAATTGCAAAATAAAAAGAAAACAAATAAATGGCAGTAAGGTATTGATAGCGTTTGTAAATATATTTGTTAATAGACCCGGGGGCCAATAGTGTTCGCTAGACGCTTCTCTCTTGAAGAAAGCATATGGTGGGTAAACAAATTACTGATGAGCAATTGATAGAAAAGCGCATAGTTATGCAATATTTATTCACGGCAATGATCATGTGTATATAGGCATCACGTCCATAAACAAGTAGACCGACTCCTGCCTGCATCTACTACTATTACTTCACCCATCGATCGCTATCCAGCATGCATCTAGAGTATTAAGTGAAATAGAGTAATGCTTGGAGAATGATGACATGATGTAGACAAAATAAACTCAATTAATATGAATAAACCCCATCGTTTTATCCTTAGTGGCAGTAATACAAAGACGTGTCTTGTCCCCTATGTGTCACTGGGATATAGAGCACCGCCAGATTGAACCCACTACAACGCACCTCTCTCAATGAAGATAAACCAATCTAGTTGGCCAAACTAAACCGATATATTGGAGAGAATTACGAAGCTATAACAATCATGCAAATAAACTACCAGCAAGTATTCAATATCTTTTCTTGAATAATCTGAACATAAACCCACAATTCATCAGATCCCAACAAACACACCGCAAGGACAGATTACATAAGATAGATCACCGCGGGAATCGCGATGAACATGACAATGAAGAACATAGAGGGAGAGATAGCCATCTAGGTACTAACTACGGAACCGTAGGTCTGTGGTGAACTACTCACACATCACCATGGGAGCAGCAAGGATGATGTAGAGGCCCTCCGTGATCGCCCCCCCCCCTCCGGCAGGGCACCGAAAAAGGGCTCCACAAGAGATAACGGTAGAACAGAGAATTGCGGCAGCGGAAAAAGTGTTTCGGGAGCTCCCCTATGGTTTTTGGAATATTTGTGAATTTATAGGCCAGATTACAGGGTCAAGAGACGAGGGGGCGGCCACAAGCTATCAGGGCATGACCACCCTCTGGGCACGCCCTGTTAGCTTGTGGGGCCCCGATGCGGCTTCCGTTCTTCTCCCAAAGCTTCCAGGTCTTCTTTCGGTCCAGAAAAAATCATGAAAACGTTTCGTGGTATTTGGACTTCGTTTGGTACTGTAAACCTTAAAAGCAAAAAAACATGTGGAAAATAGCAACTGACACTTGGCACTGGTTTAATAGATTAGTACTAAAAAATAATGTAAAACGGCAAATAAATTCCTTAAAAGTTACCTAGAATGATAATATTATAGCATGGAACAATAAAAAAATATAGATACGTTGGAGACGTATCATTGCCCAGGGGGGGAGGGCACGCCCACCTGTCTTGTGAGCGACAGGTGGCTCCCCTCTGGTACTTCTTGGCTCCATTATTATTTTTATTCCAAAAATATTCTCCGTAAAATTTCAGGTCATTTGGAGTCCAGCAGAATAGGTATCTCTGATGTAGCTTTTTCAGGTCCACAATTCCAGCTGCCGGTAATGTTCCCCTCCGTGTATTCCTTGTAAATTCAGAGTGAAAAGACATTAAAACTGTATCATAAAGTGGAATAATGACCAAAAACAATAATAATAATAGTAGGTAATCATGATGCAAAATTGTATCATAAAGTGAGCTTGTGGGCCCCCCGTGGCTCCGTCTAACCATATCTCTAGCCTATAAATTCTCTAATATCCCAAAACCGTCGAAGTGAGATCCGAGGAAATGTTAATGCCGCTGCAAGCCTATGTTATTCTGCGATCCCGTCTAGAAGCCTTTTCTGGTACTCTATCAGAGGGGGAAACCATTGCGGAGGCCATATTCATCAACCTTTCTGCGTCCATGATGATATGTGAGTAGTGCCTCTAGGACCTACGGGTCCATACCAGTAGCTAGATGGTTTTTCTATCTCTCTTTCAATCTTCAACACAATGATCTTCTCTAAGATATATTTGATGTAATATTTTACGATGTGTTTGTTGGGATCCGATGAAATATGAGTTTAGGATTAGATTATTCAGTGATCTTTTGTGAGTTCTTGAGCCTACCTATTTTTGTAATTTTATACGTTTGTATTTGTCTCCAATATAACGGTCTACTTTGTCCAAGTTGGATTGATTTATCTTAAGTGGGAGAGGTTGTTTGTAGTTGGTTCAACCTTGAGGTGATCCTATCGAGTGACATAAAGGATAAGGGCATGTATTTGTGTTGTTGCTACTAAGGATAAAAATATGAGGTTTTATCATAGTGACTGGTCTTACTTTGTCTACATTATGTCATCTTGCTTATTGCGTTACTTTGTTTGTTATGAACTTAATACTTTGATATGCATGCTGGATTGCAGTCTTGGGGTGGAGTAATATTAGTAGACGTTAGTAAGTTTAACGGTCTACTTATCACAAATGTAATGCCTATGTAATGATTATGCCTAGATGATCTTCATAACTATGCGCAATTTCTGTCAATTTCCCAATAGTAATCTGTTTAACCTTCGCTATTCTGGTTTTGAGATGCCTCTAGTGAACCTATGGCTCCCGAGTCCATTCTCCACATATTTACTAGTTCTTACAATTGCTATCAATTTGCTATCATTATTCCAGTTAACTTTATCTTTGCTATAATCACTATTATTTTCTTTTAACCTTGCGGATAGCAAGAACAAAGGGGGTCTCGACCCCCTTGCCTTTGTTGGGTGCAAGCAATATTTTTTTGTGTGCAGGTGTTGCTAACGTTGTATGTGTGTTGCCTCCTACTGTTGATAAACCTTGGTTCGAAATACTTGTGCAGTTGTGCTATGATACCCTCCCACTTCAGGGAAATACGACACCTCCTACGGGAGTAGCAAAAGAATTTTGATACGTCTCCATCGTATCTACTTTTCCAAACACTTTGCTCTTGTTTTGGACTCTAATTTGTATGATTTGAATGAAACTAACCCAGATTGACGTTGTTTTCAGTAGAACTACCATGGTGTTGTTTTTTTGGAGAACTTAAAGTTCTCGGAATCGAATGAAACATTTTGGAGAATTATTTTGGAATATATAAAAAATACTAGAGCGAAGACCTTCCAGAGGGGGGCCACCAGTTGCCCACAAGGCAGCTGGGCACGGCCACCCCCTAGGGCTCGCTGACCTGCCTTGTTGGGCCCACGTGGCTCCGCCGGCCCTAATTCCAAGCCTATAAATCATATTCACTCAGAAAAAAATAGGATAGAAGTTTTCATCGTGTTCTACAAGACGGAGCCGCCGCTGCCTCTTGTTCTTCCCCGGGAGGGCTGATCTGGAGTCCTTTTGGGGCTCCGGAGAGTGGAAATCATCGCCATCGTCATCACCAACCCTTGTCCATCAACAACTCCATGATGCTCACCACCGAGAGTGAGTAATTCCTTTGTAGGTCTACTGGATGGTGATGGGATTGGATGATATTTATCATGTAATCGAGTTATTTTGATAGGGCTTGATCCCTAGTATCCACTATGTTCTGAGATTGATGTTGCCATGACTTTTCTATGCTTAATGCTTGTCACTAGGGCCAGAGTGCCATGTTTTCAGATCTGGACCTATTATGTTTCCATGAATATGAGAGTGTTTTAGATCCTATCTTGCAATTTATATGCACCTGCTATGTGTTATGATCCGAATCCCCCAAGGTGACAATAATTGGGACTCTTTCCGGTGATGACCGTAGTTTGAGGAGTTCATGTATTCACCATGTGTTAACACTTTGTTCCGGTTCTCTATTAAAAGGAGGCCTTAATATCCCTTACACTACTGCAGGATGCTGCTAACACGACACATCAATCAAAGACCCTTCGACGAAACTGTGTGCAATCCTTCAATCGCAAACGGTATAGTTCAGGCTCCACCTCCAATGATGAAAACCGTGCGCGATGAAGGAACGAGCAAATACGGTTCAAAAAAAGTTGCGTGTGTGATGCGTTGCATACAGTTTGTTCTTATGAACTGTTTGTGATTATGGAAGATAACAGAAACGGCTAACAAACTATATACGTGTGCATAGTGCGGCATACAGTTCACTCAGACAAACTGTTTGCGCTGATCCAGCAGAACACAAACGAGTTAGCCTAAGAAGGCGTGTGTGATACCCGACAAATTGTTCGCTCATCAGAATTGTGTGTGAAGACCAATAATAACCCAAACAGTTCATCCTGACAACCGTTTGTCTTGTGGGTACCCGGCAAACAGTTCATTCATCAGACATGTGTGGGAAGACCAATAATAACCCAAACGATTTATCCTGACAACCTGTGTGTGTTGTGGGCACACGATTGCTGCTAATAATTGTATGAGATGTGATTTGCTCTGTTTGCACAACATCTATATGCTCTGTCTACAGAACACCAACATTATTGTTGCATAACCAACTTGAACATACAGTTCCATAAGTGACTACACAACACATGTACAATCCTCAATATAAATTTACAAGAAGTAGACGATCGCCAAATTATACTGTTCTTCTGACAATGGTTGCCAACACTGCTCTGCTTGTGGCTATCCCTCGCCGTCTGTGGGAAGGAGGCACTTCCTCATGTCAATGATCCTCCTGTACATCTCGTAGCTGGAGTACGCGTCCTTGGCCACGTACTTGATGTGTTCTTCATCCAGTTCGTTCACCCAGGCCACGTGCCAGGCAGTCTTCTCCTTGTGGCACTTAGCCTTCATGTCTCTATAGTAGGGGTCGATGATGGCCGCGGCGAGGTCAACCAGGGAGTCCTTCTGCTTCTTCTTCTCGCCCCCCCCCCCCAGACCCTTTACTGACCTTGGATGTTGACAAGCTTCTGGCAGGACAAGCCCAAATTCCTGAGCACCTTTAGATCGTTGGTGGTGTCCACCGTTGCGAACCTATAGTCGGGGCTATTGACAAACCTGGCGAAATGCTCGCAAGGCTTTGTGGCCAGGCAGTAGTGGTAGACGAGCACGTGATGGCGCACGCACAACTGGGCGACGGCAACCTTCTGATCATGCCCGGCATGACCGCTGGTATACTCGAGGTCGAAGCCAACCACTTTGTACTTGTCATCCTCAGCAAGCAGCTGCTCCAACGTGTTGATGGAGTTCACCACCATGACCGGGTCGTTGGTGTACACCACCGAGAGGTCCGTCTTCCTGCTGTGTGTGTCCACTTTGACACCGGCAGCCGCCATTGGATCCGCACGGGAAGGTTGAAGCAATGAAGAGATGTGCATCCTCTCTATATTATTTGCCGTCGTGGGTGTGCTTCTTGGGTTGTGTGGCGCGATCGGAAGGTGGAAGAGACGAAGGTAAATGGCCGCATCAACTGCATGGCAGTTTTTGCAGCGTTTAACTGCATGGTGCGCCGGGAGCGGCGCAACCGCTTGCATATGGCTCCCCAAACGTGCCTGATCGTTCACACGTGGACGCCAGCAGAGCGGCCGGGCGTGCACGGATGCGAGCACAGCGCGCCGAGGCCGCATCAACCGCCTCATGCGTACATTCATTCGCGACGGTGCATACAGAACGATCGTTTGCTTTGTAATAAAATGCAAACGATTGTTTATTATTAACCGTCTACGTACTTGTCATTTCTCCCACCTACGTCCGGTCTTGTCACCGCGTTGCCGCACGAGGATTCCAGTGCACGCTTCGGGAGCGCGCAAGTTTCCCGCCCGGCGCGCCGAAATGCCCCGAACACCCAATGCTTCGGGAGCGCACAACTTTTCTTTTGGGCTTCCCGTTCCCGCGAAACCACGCAGGAACACGCGCAAGCTTCCCGTTCCCGCGCATGAACGCGCGCAAGCTTCCCGCCCGGCTCGCCTTGGCCGCCTGCTTTATAAACCCTCATGGCCAGCCTCGCCACATCGCATTCATCCCCTCCTTGCCCGTAGCTTCCCAAGTTTGCTTCTGCCCCAATCGGCAATGGCACCTGTCCGTTGTCGTCGCTCCGCCACCCCGCCAGAGGGCAGCTCCAGCTCGGAGGTTGCACCACATCGGCGGTGCAGTACCTAGAAGCGTGTAGTGCATGTGGCGTCCTTGTTGGCTGTGCGCACGGCACCCACCACATGCTCCTCCATGTTTGCCCGAAGGCAGCTGCTGCCGGTGACCCCCGTCGCCCCCACCCCATCGCCGGCCGCCATTTTCGCCACCCCACCAGCTTCCCCCTTGGCCGCCACCACACCAGCGTCCGCCTTGGCAGCCACCCCACGGTCAGCCACCGGGGCCATCACCCGCTCCGCCACCGCGGCCCGAAGGAGGGAGGAGGAGGCCGCCGCCGAAGCACAGCCGCTCGGCTTTTGCATCAGTGGCCTAGCGCACTACATCAACTTCCTACATGAGGAGGAGGAGTGCCAGGTCGAGCACGCACAGAGGCTCACTGCCGCCGTGGCCGCAGCAGACGCCACAGCTATGGCGCGGAATGAGGAGATCTACACCGAGTCCCGCCGCTTCGAGGAGGCGCGTCAGGAGCGGCGGAGGGCAGCAGCGGCAGCCGACGAATTCGACTCCTCCAGCTCGTCGGTAGGCTTCTCCTCCTCTGCCTCTTACTGAACGCGCTCGGCAGAGGAGAAGGCTGCTGGCAGTAGCACGAAGCCCCTTCGGAGTAGTATTTAGGGGCTATTTTGTTCAGTTCATCTAACTATAGATATTGTTGAACTGTACCACGTACTTTAAATTAGCTAGTATATATAGTTGAACTAGCTATTTCAGTATGTGGTTGGCAACAAATGGGGAAAAGTTTGTTCGATTCAGCTATCTATGAATGAAATCTATGTTTACTGAATTTCAGTTGCAAAATTGCATCGTAATAGTGATTTTGTTCGTACAAAATTGGACAAATCTCAGTGTTTCCAATTTGACAAATGAAAATTTACCCAATATGACAGATTCGAATCTTACCTGACTCCTGCTGCCAATGCATCGATCGGTGCTTACATGGGGTGCTTAGTGTATTAAATGTCTTAGCAACTCAAGTCCACAATGCATAGTTGCTAAGGTCCCTTCATTTAATGATTTAGCAACTAAACTCTTGCATGGATTGGTGAGTTTCTTTCATTTAAGTGTTTGCCAAGGTTCACGCGCCTGGCATTGTTTCTTCATGTGGTCACCAAACTCATATCTCTCCTTAATTACCTCCCCACATCAGATTTTTTTTGCATACATGGCAACCTCAGCAGTTAGCAACAGTATTAGTTGTAGCATCGAGAAGGGCACACGGGTCATCATTCACAACCATTTGCGATGACGCAATGAAAAAATTCCTTCGCGCCAAATTTTCGCTAGGCATAGTAGGGAAGGAACAATTGCCCTAGGTTTGCATACGGGTATTCAGTCTGAAACGTCTTTGACGACTGGCAAAGGACACGCCACCCCGATGAGCGTGCGCAGGACACTGCTCGCACGCCACCCGTGTACTCAAGCACCTGTCCGCACGCTACCACCTTCATAATACAGATAGCGAGACATGGCCCGCACGTAAGGTCTGTAGAACATCCATGAATTATAAATAATACGCCCGTTTGCGATGGTAACGTCACAGATTTTTGTTCCAAAATGCCTTTGTTGGCTATTAATAATGCTTGCTCTTTCTCTCAAAGTAGACACTAAAAATAGCACAGCATATTTATGCTTTATATGATGAGGCCCTGCCCAACATAGACCTTGTGACTGTAGTTTATATTTGAATTATGTACATTAAATGCACATAAAACTCAATTAATGTATAAAAAAGCCATACAAACCGTTAATAATTTGATATGTTTGCAGTACACACCTATTGCTTTATGTTGTTTCTAGGAAAAAATCAAGGAGAGAAGAGGCATCGGATGTCGTTTTTCACCCGCAGATGTGGCATGCATATATATGTTCCCTAACGGAACACTAGACGTAGCTTATTGTTGTATGAGAACCTCATGTTTGTAAGTGGCTTCTTACAAATCATGGCCAACTTGGTATTTTTTTACCACGACATATGTGTGCCTTCACATGACACCATTCCAAGTTTCATGAATTTCTGACAGAGTTTTGGATTTACGAGAATTTGGAAACCAAGTTTCTCGATATTTGTGGCCGAGCCAACATGCTTAGATGTTTGAAATTCGTTCTCATTTCTTGCATGTGACCTAACACATACATCCAAGGACGCATATATGATTTTTCAACCCATTTTGCCGCCCCGGACCTTGTGATTGTAGATCAAATTTGAATTATGCACATTAAATAATGCACCGAAAACTCAATTAATGTATTTAAAAGCCAGATGATCCCTTATTTAATCATATTTTTGCACTTCACACGTACATATGTCTATGTTGTTTATATAAAGAAAATCAGGGAGAGAAGAGGCATCACATGTATTTTCGCCTGCATAAGTGGCATGCATATATAATGTTCCCTATCGAAACCACAAAACTTCTTGTGAGGAGCTCCGATTTGTAAGGGGATTAAGCAAGAACATGTCCAATTTGGACAGTTTTTTTACCACGGCATGTGTGTGCCCTTGTCACGACACCATGCCAAGTTTCATGAATTTCTGACGAGTTTTGGATTTACGGGAATTTGAAAACCAAGCATCTCAATGGTTGCGGTCGAGCAAACAGTCAATGAGATGTTAGAAATTCATTCCCATTTCTTGTGTGTGACCTAATTAAACATGCATCCATGGAAAGGCATATTTTTTCCAACCTATTTTTCATGTGTTGGACCTTGTGATTGTAGTTCAAATTTGAATTATGCACATTAAATGACTAGAAAACTCAATTAATGTGTTAAACAGGTCTCACGAACCCTTGAAAAAATCCACAGTTTAGAATGACTGTCAGAAAGTTGCTCTGTGGGTTACTCCAGAAATAAATGCAGGCCACAAGAGACAACGGATGTTGTTTCGCACATAAAATGTGAACTTTCCCTATCAGAACACACGACTTTCTTGTGAGAACCTTCGGTTTGTAAGAGGCTTTTGTGCCAAAACTTGTCCAAAATTGGGCAATTTTTTTTACCACAACACACACAACAAGGCAATTGATGGCACCATGCCCAAATTTCATGAATTTCTGTTGAGGTTTGCATTTACATGAATTTAAAAATTAAGTTTCCAGATGTTTGCGGTCGAGCCTCGTGCCGTAGATATATATGTTCAAAATTCATTCCCATTTATTGTGTGGGACCTAAACATGCAGCCAGTGAAACGTATATGGTTTTTCGACATATTTTCATGAGCTGGACCGTGCAGTGATTCTATAGTTCAAATTTGAATTATATATATGCACATTAATTGAATGCCTACAAAACTCAATTAATGTACTTAAAAGGCCAAACAAACTCTGTAAGACTCCATTGATTCGCACGGCACATTCACGTTACTCTATGGAGACTCTAGAAATAAATTCAAGGCGAGAAGCGACATCAGATGTTGTTTCGCACATAAAATGTGAACTATCCCTACCGGAACCACATAATTTCTTGTGAGAATCTTCTGTTTGTAAGAGGTTTGTGCCAAAACTTGTCCCGAACTAGGCATTGTTTTTACCACAACACACATGCGCCATGACATCACACCATGCCAAGTTTCATGAATTTCTCATGATATTTGGATTTACTGGAATTTGAAAAGACGGCTTCTCAAAGTCTATGGCTGAGCCAAAATACCGTGAGGTTTGGAATTCGTTTAATTTCCATTTCTTGCATGGGACCAAAACATGTATCCAGTGACAAATAGTTAATTTTCAACCCATTCAGGTGCCCTCTAGTATGTGCTTAATAAAGTGCAGTTCAAATTTGAACTATGCACATGAAATGTCCAAAAAACTCTTTAAATGTTTTAAAGGGCCTAAACATCCCTGAATTATTCCATATTTAACACACAATATGATAGTTGCAAGTTCACTGCAGATAAATGTTATTGCCATCCAAACACCTTCAATTGCCAATGTAACTTCATTTTTAGTCTAAAAGCAGTTTGAAAATCAAATCATCGGAAACAGTTCTTGATCATGAAACGTGTGTGATGTGGTATCAAAATATCTTGGGCCAATCCTCATATATGGCTTAGGCCGGAAGCTTCAGTCCACCGCCGGCGCGTCAACCACACAGTCCCACTTGTTCTCCAAGACCACTGTACTTTTCAAGCATCGCCGGTAGAAGATGGGGACGTGGATCCGTGTCGTGAGGGCAACTTCGGCGACCCACTCCAGCCCGAGCGCGGCTGCATCATCCATGAACACGCTCACAACATCCTTGAGCGTGGCCGTACTCTCCGAAAGGGCGGCTGCGGCCGCCGAAAGGGCAGCTGCTGCATCTGAGATAGCGGCAGCAACATCCGCGACCGGGATAGCAAATGGCGAGAACGGCACAGCAGCTGTCCGTTCCTCGGTGGCCGCCGTAGCCCTGATGGCAGCTGCCCACGCCTATGCTGATGCCGCCCACGCCCAGCTCGTGGCGGTCACCGCACAAATAGCAGCGGCCTTCTCCGACAACGGTTGGCAACCTACGTCCGAAGAGTTGGAAATCACCGAGAGTGCTCGGGCAGCCGTCCGTTCGTCGGCAGCCTCCCTTGCCAAGATGGAGGCCGTCAATACCTGGACCGGGGCCGGCCACGCCAAACTCGTGGCGGCCTTTTCCAAATAGATGGCGGACGCGGACGGCGAGATGCTTGCAGAGTACGTGGAGATGGATGCCATGGAGCCCCTTCCCCTGGAGGTCGTCGAGCGCGAGCTGCTCATGGAGGATGCGGCGGAGATCGGCGAGCGTCAGGCGGAACATTAGTCGTTGTTTAGAGCACTGGTCTTTTGTTAGAGTAATGTTTAGGTCAACCAGCTCTGTTTAATTGCTCGATTAAGTAAGTGCGGGCTGTGGTGTAAGCTCTTTTGTGCGGTACCCAAATTAGAAGTTGATCTTAAATTACGCGATGAAGTGGATGACCACTGTAACCAGGGAAATTCTGACCAAAAATTTGCCGCCATATCCCCATTCCATCTTCCAAATGAAAATGAAACTGAAGTTCATCACACACACTTTTTTGGAATGAACCGTGTGCAATGTAGTACCCAATCTTACGTCCGAAGTTTGGAGACAAACATTTGCACGTCCAAGTTCATCACACACGGGGTATGTCACAGGCTTCATTTGTGAAGTGTTGATATCGAGAACTATTTTGAAAAATTTGCACGTTCAAGTTCATCACACACGGTGTATAAACCAGGCTTCGTTTGTGATGTTTTGATATCGCACATGGTTCCGAATAAGGGACTGTGTCCGATGGTGCTTCCCGGGCCAGTTTTTCGCTGAACTGAATGAAAATTTTGGGCTGCCGCGGAAATATCTACCTCCCTCGCCCCCCCCCCCCCCCCGGTACCAATCAAAAGCCACATTTCCCCCTTTTCCTCTACCTTTCCTAGTTCAAACCTTCATTGCTTGCTTGCAGCGCCGCCTCCTCGCCGGCGAAGCTCCTTCCTGCTGCTCGGCCTCGTCCATCTAGTCAGGTAATCCACACCTCCCCAATACCCCCTCACACCCTCCTCCTCCATCCCACATGGCCCGGCCGCCGGTGCGACACCTTCCACCCAAATCACCGCCCCATCCTCCAAATAATCGCCGCCAAAAGCCATGGTGCACGCAGTATAGCCAGGATCTGAAAGAGCATTTGGCTGCGGAGAAGCAAATCGCGGCTGCACGCGCAGATGAGGCAGCTATGGCTTCCATGCGTGCCGACCCCCAGATCTTGGAGGAGCACCTCGCCGTCGAGGCCCCCGTCGATGCCTCGCGTGCTGACGCCTCCACGTGGTTGGCTGCTATAAACGACAGCTCGTGGTCTTTTCTCGAGGGCACCGCCGGTGCGTTCGACGAAGACTTCGTTGTGTTTTCTCAGCGTGCCCATGCTTACCTCAACTCCAGAACCGGCATGTTGGTGCCGGGATAGGATCAGGCCACTCACCACTACGAGGGGTGCACCCACGGTGTGGAGGTCTCTCCCTCTTCCAAGTTGACGGAGCCCATCATCATCGATATCTCCGACGATGAGGAATAGCTTGTTTTTCTTAGCTTTATCACTTAGGACCTATGTTCACCTAGCTACACCGGTTAAGCATGTTTCGTTTAGCTGTTGCTTGTGCCGCTACTGCCTTTCATTTAGAAATTCTAGTGAAATGTCCAATGTAATGCTACTGCAACCTGACCTTGTAGTATGTTCTATTGTGCAATGTGATGCTGAGTTAACTGTTTCGTTCATTTGTTGTGCTAATCATTTAACTATTTAATTCAATTTTTGAAATGTGATGTACGATTGTTTTTGGTACAATTTTGTATTGTTATGCATGTGACGAATAAATCAAATTTAGATGTACTAAATACATGTGCAACATATAGAATTGCTACATTTCCTAGTTCTTAGCACACTTGGTTTAGATAACTGGATTTTCAATGTGGCTCGAACTAATCTGTTGGATCCCCAGTGTGTTTATTTTCCATTAACATATTTCAGTGATAGTATGCCAAATATCACTTGTAACCTGATCAATATTTGTCTTAAATATGTTGCGGGGGGAAACAATGGGGGACACTGAAGTTTACCATCGAGGTTTGCACATCCATGGTTGTTTGGCTAATGGCACATTATTGTGCAATTGCAGAAACCATTGTAATATGAATGTTTTTATTAATAATTTGTTCTTGCACATGTAGGTCCTGTTGTAAGAGGTTTAGACCCACTGTTCGACCCTTTTTGCATGTGGGGAAATGAGGTGTCCTTGAATATCAGTCAAATCAAGAAACTCAGAAAGATCGTTAAGATAAAGAAACTAGCTACGAAAAACAGCAAGATGTTTGTCTGCACAATGAAAAAGACACCAGTCAACTATAGGATGGTACCATCTCTTTCACCTTGTCCTTTTCCCTTTGCGCCATTTCAAAGTTTAGAAAAGATATTTATGCGTATGTTTGTTTTCAGCCCTTCTCAAGGCAATTCATCGATGATTACGTCTCAAACCACCTGTATGATCAAGATGCAATGAAGGTATTCATACAGCACCCACGGTATAATCTTGAAGTCTTCCTTAAGAGGACGAAGGATGGGCGGGCAATCATCCACAGGCACTGGCCTAAAGTTGCCAGGACCTTCAACATCATTGAAGGCTCAGTATTCGCCTTCCGCTTTAACAATTTTCTAGATGAGATTCATCTGTCTATTTACCGTCTATGATGATACTTAATTTCCAAAGGTTTTAGATGTTGCATTTGAAACTTTGTCTTGTTTTGCAATTGGGTAGCTAGGCAGTATATGCCTATATGAGGTTGTACCCTGATGTAATTCAATTATGAAATCCTGGTTGTCGTACTACGAATAAGAAATATATTATGTGGTTGATATGAACTGTTAATTTTGATTACAAAATGGATTATAAATAATTGATCAATCAGGCTGATTATTGGGGTTCCCATTGCAGACGGTTTCTAAGACAAAACCGTGGGCGTGTTGGATCGTTGAGCAATCACACACGAATTCTGGTCGACAACTGTGTGTGTTAGGACACCCAATCACAAACGTTTTCACATAGCTAGTGTGTGTGATGGGTAGCCCAATGCCAAACAGTTTCTTCTAGACACCGTGAGTGATGTTATGAGTAACGCAAATGACGGAATTATAACTATCGTGTGTGATGAACACACCTATCACAAACGATGTTATGCAGAAAATTGTGTGTGATCTGCAATACGAACGGAAACGTACCCTTGGGATTCCCTGTGTGGGATGCTAAGTCATCTCACACGTCTTCCCCAATATGTCTATTTGTGATGGTCCTTCCAATCGCAAACGATATATTTTTGCCCATCGTGTGCGACCAGGTGAAGGCATCGCCGACGGGTTTTGCCTGTCGTGTGGGATAGGCCCCCCCCTATCGCCCACACATGCAAGGCGACGGTTTAAGACTACGTCACGGAAAGGGGTTAAAAACCATTTGTATAGCATGCGGCTGCACTAGTGTTAGTTTCCATATGGACCCCGCTGCCACGGGGGGGTAGGACAAAAGATGTAATGAAAGTTCTTATTATAAGCAAGTATGACTATGTACGGAATACATGCCTACATTATATTAATGAATTGGAGCTAGTTCTGTGTCACTCTAGTGTGTAACTGTTATATGCTGAATGTCATCCATATCAATCCATCACTGATCCTGGCCTATGCTTTTCGCTTATTGGCTTTCGTTAAGTTACTCTGTTACTGTTACTGTTACTGTTACTGTTACAATGACTACAAACTGATACGTTCCACTATTTCCACTGCTATTGTTACTGTGCTATTAAAAACTTTGTTGCAGAAAGAAATCCCAGTTGTGATTGAATTGACAACTCAATTGCTAAGACCAATAAATATTCTGTGGCTCCGCTTGTGTCGAATCAATAAATTTGGGTGAAATACTAACCTCGAAGACTCTTGTGATCCCCTATACTTGTGGGTTATCAAGACCTTTTTGGCGCTGTTGCCAGGGAGCATAGCTCTATTAATTGTGTTCACCAAGTATTTCTATTGTCTCTATGAAGAATATGAAAGACGCTAAAACCAAGATTGTACCCTCTCGGACGAGGGCACGTAAGGAACTGCCATCTAGTTTTGAGTAACGTTGCGACACCACCACCTGCTATTCAATCTGATATGTTGCAAGTAATTGATGATGCTACTTCTACTTTGAATGAAAATTATGATGATGCTACTACTATGTGATACGTCTCCAACGTATCTATAATTTTTTATTGTTCCATGATGTTATATTATCATTCTAGGATACTTTATATGCTATTTTATATCATTTTTGTAAGCTAACCTACTAACCTAGTGCCCAGTGTCACTTGCAGTTTTCTGCTCGTTTTTGGCCTTTCAGGAACTAGTACCAAACAATGTCCAAATGACCCGAAACTTTTGATGATTTTTCTTGACAAAAATAAGACCTCGAAGCTTTGAGGGAGTCTGGAGGCCGCACGAGGCGGTGCCAAGGCAAGAGGGTGTGCCCCCTTGCCTTGGGACCACCTCGTGGCTCCGTCTGACCTACCTCCACCTCTATATATTCTCTAAAATCGGGAAATCAACAGAGAGCCACCCGAAACCCTTTTTCCGCCGACACAAGTCTCTATTCCACCATGTGCTCATCTGGAACCCTGTTCTGGTACTCTGCCGGAGGGGGATCGATCACAGAGGGCCTCTACATCAACCTTACTGCTCCCATGATGATGTGTGAGTAGTTCACCACAGACCTACGGGTCCATAGCTAGTACCTAGATGTCCCTCTCTCTCTCTATGATCTTTAATACAAAGTTCACCGCGACTCCAGCGGTGATCTATTCGATGTAATCCTCTTTGCGGTGTGTTTGTTGGGATCCGACGAATTGTGGGTTTATGATTAGATTATTCATGAATATTAATTGAGTCTTCTCTGAATTCTTTAATGCATGATTGTTATAGATTCATATTTCTCTCCGATCTATCGGTTTGGTTTGGCCAACTAGATTGATTTATCTTCAGTGGGAGTGGTGTGCTGTGATGGGTTTAATCTTGCGGTGCTCTATCCTCGTGACAGAAGGCGTCAAGACACGTATTGTATTACTACCATTAAGGGGAAAACGATGGGGTTTATTCATATTAGTTGAGTTTACTTTGTCTACATCATGTCATGTTGCTCAAAGCGTTACTCTATTTCATACTTAATACTCTAGATGCATGCTGGATAGCGGTCGATGAGCGGAGTAATAGTAGTAGATGCAGACATGAGTCAGTCTACTTGCTTATGGACGTGATGCCTATATACATGATCATTGCCTTGAATGATTGTCATAACTATGCGCTTTTCTATCAATTGCCCAAAATAATTTGTTTACCCACTGTATGCTTTCTTCGAGAGAGAAGCCTCTAGCGAAGACTATGGCCTCGGGTCTACTTAAATATAAAAACTAAAAACCCTATTTACCTTGCTTTCCTTTTATTAATTTTATTTTATTTTGCATTTATAATATCTATCTATCAAGATTTAGTCCTTTCAAGTAACGAGTTCAAGGGGCTTGACAACCCTCTTGCCTGCGTTGGGTGCCAGTGTTTTATTCTTTGTGTGTAGGTGTTGTTGACGGGGGTTTGTGTGATTCTCCTATTAGTTCGATAATCTTGGTTCTCACTGAGGGAAATAATTATCTCTACTGTGTTGCAACTTCTCTCCTCTTCAGGGAAAAACCCAACGCAATTTACAAGTAGCAATATGCTAGATAAAACTGAACATGTGCCACTTGGTGATTTGCTTGATGCTCATATTGCTAAGTCTAGAGAACTTGAGAATGCTAAAATTGAAATTGATGAAAACTATGATTCACCTACTTTGTCTAGATCTCCTCATAGAATTGAAATGCCTGATGTACCTAAAGGTTATGTTCTGGTTGGGGATATAGTGTTGGAAATATGCCCTAGAGGCAATAATAAAGTGGTTATTATCATATTTCCTTGTTCATGATAATCGTTTATTATCCATGCTAGAATTGTATTGACCGAAAACTTAAATACATGTGTGGATATATAAACTGTTGGAAATATGCCCTAGAGGCAATTATGAAATAGTTATTATCATATTTCCTTATTTAGGATAATCGTTTATTATCCATGCTATAATTGTATTGATTGGAAACTCAGATACATGTGTGGATACATAGACAACACTGTGTCCCTAGTGAGCCTCTACTAGACTAGCTCGTTGATCAAAGATGGTTAAGCTTTCCTGACCATGGACATGAGTTGTCATTTGATAACAGGATCACATCATTAGAAGAATGATGTGATGGACGAGACCCAACCATAAGCATAGCATTTGATCGTGTTAGTTTATTGCTACTGCTTTATCCATGTCAAGTATCAGTTCCTACGACCATGAGATCATGCAACTCCCTGAGACCGAAGGAATGTCTTGTGTGTATCAAACGTCGCAATGTAACTGGGTGACTATAAAGGTACCTGACGCAGTTGTTAAAACGCCGCCCCTGACGCCACCGACCCCCGACCCTCGACACCTCTTCGGCCTCCTGTTGACCGAAAAGGTGCTCTTTGGCCTTCCAAAGGCCGACGGGGTCATAGTTTTGTAAATTATGAGTTAGGTCATATATTTTCCGATTTTGTTATGAAAAACATCATATTTGTGTTGATCGGGTGGATTTCAATGTGCAGTTGTTTCGTCGCTGCGAGGGTCTGTTGTTTGTCGACCTCCCCATGCGTTTGACGAGCTCTCCTACGTTCGTGGGTGAGCACAAATGACATCTCCCCCCCCCCTTAATTTGCTCTGTTCCGGTCTTCGTGCCGATGAAACTTGCCAGCTATAGGTGTCTTCAATCATCAGTATGTGTGACCAGTATGCGTCTCCCGTTCGAAAGGGCGGCATCTATAAATATGCATGTCTTTGCATATTTATAACCGCCATCCTTTCGAATTGTCCAACGTTATCCATGGACAGCCCGAGTATGTGTAGATTGGGTTCGTTTTCCCATATGCTCTGCTCCGGATCCGATGCAGAATTTCGTCAATGCCTCCCTGTTGTTCTCCGGGTACACATCCTCTCTGTTTATTGCCGAGACGTGTATCAGGAGAACAGCGGGGAGGAACAGCGGGGAGGTGCTCAGTTCCAGAGCAGAGCATGGTAAAACGAACCCAATCTACACATACTCGGGTGGCATTAGGACATATCTTTACCTATTAGCGTGTAGGTTGAATGGACGTAATAAAATTGACAAACTTAATTAATTGATGAATATATATGATGAATTATATATATATATTTGTTGTGTGTTTAGTAGGTAGGCAAGATGAGTGATCGTGCGTGGATGTACACCGGTCACACTAGTCAGAAAGACATGACCAATGAATGGTTAACAAAAACCAAGGGGCTTGTGAGAGCCGCATTTGCAAATGGCCAGGAAAAAACCTGGTGCCCCTGTGTCCGGTGCGACAACTTTAAAAAGAGGACAGAGGGTGAAATGGGTAAACACCTGCAGAAGTGGGGTTTTACGCCTGATTATACGGTGTGGACATTTCATGGTGAGTCTGCCCAACATGCCAGAGCTGAGGTGGTTCGTCGTCGCATCGACGAGCATGGTACCGGGATCGGAGACATGGTGCAAGACTTTGATGATGCTCGGGATTCGGACGATGAGATGGAGGAATCTACAAAGGCCTTCTATGAAATGTTGGAGTCTTCAAAACCATTGAGCTTTGTCAGCTGGATGCCATCGTGCAAGTAATGGCTCTGAAGGCTCAATTCAACCTGGGCAGATCATGCTACGACGCGATGATGACAATATTTGGACGCTTTCTACCCAAAGACCATGTACTGCCTGCAAACATGTACCAGTCGGACAAAATCCTCCGTGTACTTAAGATGCCCTATGAGAAGATAGATGCCTGTGAGGATGGATGTGCCTTATTTAGGCTTGAGTATGCGGACTTGAACTATTGTCCCGTTTCCAAGTCTTCTAGGTATGTTGTGGTACACAACGGTATGGGTGAGAAGATTCAGACCAAAATCCCCGTTAATATTCTTCGGTATATGCCAATCATACCAAGACTTCAACGTCTTTTCATGGTCGAAGAGACGGCCAGACAGATGACATGGCACAAATTGGGCAAAAGAACCGAACTAGATGCAGATGGGAATCAGATGTTGGTACACACTTCAGACGCTTTTGCGTGGAAGCACTTCGATGCATTACATAAGGATAAAGCAGCAGATCCAAGGCATCCTCGAGTCGCCATTAGCACGGATGGGTTCAATGTGTTTGGTATGACGGCAACCCAATACAGTTGTTGGCCTGTATTTGTCATTCCACTCAATCTCCCCCCTGGACAGATTATGCAAAGAAACAACATTTTCCTGACATTGATAATTCCAGGGCCCAACTATCCGGGGAAGAATATGAATGTGTACATGCAGCCGCTTAAGGATGAATTGCAAGAAGCTTGGGATAATGGGATCCACACATACGACGTCGCTACAAAACAAAACTTCTCAATGCATGTGTGGTACATGTACTCGATGCATGACTTGCCGGCGTATGCGCTATTCGTTGGCTGGTGTGTGCATGGAAGGTTCTCGTGCCCCACATGCAAGGCAGCTCTTCAGTTCCGTTGACTGCAGGCGGGTCGCAAGTTTTCTTGCTTCGACTTGCATAGACAGTTCCTGGATCCTCACCATAAGTTCAGAAAAGACAAGAAGAATTTCATCAAAGGTAGAGTTGTCAAAAACTCTGCACCACCTGCGTTGACAGGCCAACAGACCCTGGATCAGTTAAACGCTCTCGAGCCTGATCCAGAGCATCCAGGGTATTTCAAAGGGTATAATTCGGAACACGCCTGGACTCACAAGACATGCTTATGGGATCTGCCTTACTTCAAAGACCTCCTTTGCCCACACAACATCGACGTGATACACACTGAAAAGAATATCGTTGAGGCCCTTTTTGGTACATTGTTCGGCATAGAGGGGAAGTCAAAGGATAATCCTACGGCTAGAGTCGATCAGGAGGCTCTATGTGATAGACCATTACAAAACATGCGACAACCGAAAGGAAAGCAGAATTGGACGAAACTAAAGGCATGGTTCCATCTTGGAAGGCCAGCTATGAGGGAAATGATCTTGTGGGTGAAAATGCAGTTGATGTTCCCTGATGGGTATGCAGCGAATCTAAAGAGGGGAGCGAGTCTTGACAAATTGAAAATATTTGGTCTAAAGAGTCATGATTGGCACATATGGCTTGAGCGAATAATGCCGGTGATGTTGCGTGGCTTTATCCCTGAGGATGAATGGCTAGTACTGGCAGAGCTGAGCTATTTCTTTCGTTTTGTTTGTGCGAAAGAACTATCGCCTGGCGTGCTAGATGAAAAGGAAGAGTTAGCTCCGGAGTTGATCTGCAAGTTAGAGAAGATCTTTCCATCGGGCTTCTTTAATCCAATGCAGCAGTTGATTTTGCATCTCCCGACCGAGGCAAGATTGGGGGGGCCGTGCAAAATTGTTGGTGCTACGCAACTGAGAGTATGTAGAAGACGCTTCGAGCAAAATGTAAAAATAAACGTAGAATTGAAGAATCGATGGCCAAGGCATTCATTACTGAGGAGGCGGAAACTTCGTGACAGCACACTACGAAGCCAAAAATCGTCATTTGCATAATCCGAAGCCTCGGTACAATGTTGGCGACCCTAAAAAAGGTTGATCCAACCTCAGCCTATTCAAAGGGAAGCTCGCACCAGCCGGTGCTTCGAAAGCAATAGCGTTGGATGTCGAAGAATGGCGTACCATTTCGTTGTATATCTTCAACAAGCTAATAGAAGTGATGATTATGATGCATTCATTCATGATGATGATGATGCATTTATTGATGATAGTGATGATGATGATGCATTTATTTATCTCGGAGCATATATAGACGATCAATATTATTATTAGTTCATGTCAGGTATTCAATTTTTATTATATACATGATGATGATACACTTAAATTATATACATATTATTATTTATGTCGGTATTCAATTGTTTTATGTTGTACTAATTTCGTTTACTCTTTGTCATGGCAGGTGTTGAAAGATGGTGGGCACGGGTCCAAACGATCCGTGGCTCCTTCTTCGTCGGCGCGTGGTGGGAGGGGTACTTCCATTCCACCCCATTCTCTCCGGAGAGCGTTGCTCGACAGTTTGTAGACACAGGCGGGCGCTTCTTCGTCGGCGTCGACGCCCACCGGGAGAGGAGGTCGGGGGAAGAAGAGAGGAGGAGGTAGAGGTACACGTGCCTGCGGGAGAGGTACGCAGGCTGCTACGCCTTCCTCGCCGCCACCCCCAACTGATTCACCCGAGCACAGGACTGCTAGGGTGGACCCGTCTGAGGTGGAGGCTACGCGGACTCCTGTCCACGAGCCTCGGGTCGACGAGCCTTCGACCCACGAGACTCCTGTCCCAGACGCTTCGTCCCACGAGACTCCGGAGCAGAGCAGGGATCAGGCTACGTCCCAGCAGACCCCATGGGATACCTGGCCGGATCTGCGTCAGCAGGAGCCGAGTGGCTATGCTGAAGGTGGCGGGGATCGGTTTTCTGATAGCGAGGACGAGGTAGTTGAGGGGGCCACCGTCTACCAGTGTGGTAGTACACGGCTCCCGCCCGTGCCGGCGACCCGCGAGCAGAGGCCGGTGATTAGGCCTGATGGGGAGAAGTAAGTACATTTACTCTTTTTTAACCTTTTGCCTTCACGTTTCTTCAAGTATCTAATGTGTTGGCTTTGTCATACTGTAGGGGTTGGATTCACGCCAAGGATGTATGTAGGCCCAACACCATCCTTGGTGTGATTTGCCGGCAAAACTTCCCGGGGTTTGTCACGTTGCCCGGTGAGGGTCAGCTTCCAGAGCTAGGATTAAGCTAGGAGCACTACTTGGCTGCCCCGGCCCCGCCAGAGGAGACGATTGACGGTGTCTTGTGCCACACGAGGGCCGACATGGTGATCGGACAGTTTTGGGTAATTTCTCCTTTACACAATTAAAAATCAACAATAGCTAGTTATTGTACTAATCAGTGTTGTCTCGTTTGATTGCAGACCTTCTACAAGTGTGAGGAGGGATACGAGGAGGCTACGGCAAAGGTTATCCATGGCGAGTGCAGGCGCCTACTATAGAACTTACGGCACGAGGCTCAGCCGCAGGCTGTTCGAGACTACTACTCCTCGCGGCGTGATAAGAAGGACAAGTCGTCGTGCCGCGGAAAGTTTCTGTAGAATGAGCAGTATATGAAGGTAATTACCTATTCTTAAGGCCTTGTACTTAGTTTCTTTGATTTGATTCGTAGGCGCTCAAATTTCTCTTTACTAACTTAGGTGCCCCCGAGATGGTGTGCGGATAAGATGGATTGTTGGGAGGCGTTGGTGGATGAGTGGTGCTCAGACGAATGGATAGCCGTCCACAACAATGCCAAGGACCGGCGTGCCAAAATGGTTTGTGTGCCACACCATCAAGGTAGCGCCAACTTATATCAGTTCGGGCGGAACTGGGTATGTGGTTTGCTTCATCAATCATGCAATTTATTCTTGATGCTAGCTTGAGCCCTTTACTAATACTTTGTTCCTCACTTTTAGGCGCACTACAATAACACGGAGGTGCCAGAGGTGTACGACCTCTATGACATGGCCCATACTGCCTCGTACAAGAAGGACAAGGCATTCTCTGAGTCTGACCTCGATCATCCCGAGAACTTCACCAACATATCCTCCCACCACAAGCTCGTGAGGTACAGAGATGATGGGAAGGCGAGGAAAGGGGAGGACATTAACCCGAGCCAGCATCCTATTGATCCAGAGCTGGTGATGATAGCTGGCGGAGGGAGGCCTCATGGCTCAATAGACATTGGAGATGGACTTATACGGTCTTCTCGCACTCTCCGGGAGATCAAGGCGCGCCAAACGAGCTCCTGTCTTGAGATAAGGCCTCGACCACGGCCAGTCGAGCTCGCCATCGAGGTTAGTTATACGGACTCTGATATCTTTCCTCCATTACGTTGTGTGTGCGAACAAAGATGATTACAATGCAAACGAGGAGTTGTGTTGCAGGCTGCTCTTCAGAAAGAGAGAGAGGCAACCCAGACGCTTCTGGAGGATAGGGACCGGCAGGCGGCGGAGAAGGAGAGGGAGTTCGAGGATAGGATGGATAGGTTGTTGGAGGAGGAGAGGGCACGGAACGAGGCATCTCATCGGGCCATGTACGAGCTCTTCCTGGTAAGTTTCTTCTTCATATTAGCCAAATCATGCATGTAATGTTCATTTCATTAATAACTAATATGATTGACTTGTCAAAACCAAATGTGCAGTCTATGGGCGAGAAGACCGGCCAGACCCCTCCGCCGATGCCAGTCATTACCGCGGCGGGAACGGTGAGTTTCATTTGAATGGTCATTAGTTACTAGTCTTAACATTTCAGTGTCATCATGCTAACGAGACATTGCAAATGATCTTTGGTGCAGCATAACTCCCTAGCCGCATCGCACGACCCTTCTCCAGGGCATCCTTCTCCAGGTGAAACCGGCCCGAGCAACCCCGATGCTTCACCTCCGTGATGACGAGGACAGTAAGCCCTAATATGCCAATTACTTGGCTCATTTTCCCAAAGAAAGACATACTTAGCTAATTATCCTCCAAAATGACATAATTTAGCTTATTTACTTCATTTATGACATAATTAGCTTAGTTAGGTCAAAAATAGCACGATAACCTTGGTTAGGTCATAAATGTCATATACTTAGCTTGTTTTCCTCCAAATCGACATAATAAGCTCAGTTAGCTCAAAAATGGCATAATTACCTTAATAATGACCTAATACTTGCCCCATTTACCTAAGTTAGCTCTTTTTCTTCATCTTCTACTCCTTCTTCTTCTTCTTCTTCTTCTTCTAGTCTTCTCCTTCTCTTCTTCTTCTAGTCTTCTTCTTCTAGTCTTCTTCTTCTTCTTCTTCTTCTTCTAGTCTTCTTCTTCTTCTTCTTCTTCTAGTCTTCTTCTTCTTCTAACTGTCTTAATTACTTCTTTTTTGCATATTTGATTCACTTGGAAGCTACCATTGATGGACTGCTAGTGTTTACTTTCTGTTTTCATTGATGGAAGCATGGATATGTTGCTAGCCTATGTGTTTTGATTCACTTGGAAACTATGTATTTTGCTAGCCGATGTGTTCTCTTGTGAAATATTCCATGATGATGTTGGATTACATGGCCTATGCCTCTTTCATGATGATGTTGGATACATGGCCTATGCCTCTTTCTAAAAATGTATATATATCATATATGTGATGTGCAAATGCAGGGAATTAACAGAAAACAAACAAAAAAGATGCAACACAGGCACTTTGTTGTCTGCCACCGACGGCAAAGGGAGCTTTGCCGTCTGCCACCGACGGCAAAGGTGACACGTGGGAGCAACCTGTGCAACCTGGGAGCACCAGGCCTGAGCCATTTGGTCACTTTGCCGTCGGCTGGCAGGCGGCAGAGTATGACATTTTGTCGTCGGCTGGCAGACGGCAAAATATGCCAGTAGCCACCCGAGGCCAGCTGACACATTTGGAAACTTTGTCGTCCCTGGCAGACGTTAAAGGAGCTTCTCTCTTTGCCGCCTGCGGGCAGACGGCACAGGCTTCCGTTAGCCACCTAATGGGGCTAACCACAACGCTATGTCGTCCACTCACTATGTCGTCTGCGGGTCCTACATGGCAGACGGGAAAGGAGTTTGCCATCCGTTTTACTTATGCAGACGGCAAAGCACCCCTTTACTGTAGTTTGCTTTGCTGGACGTGGGGCCGTCTGCTAGCAGACGGCAAAGGAGTTTGCCATTCGTGAACCTATCCTTTGCCGTCTGCCATGGCAAACGGCAAAGTACCTGATTCCTGTAGTGTTGCCCCTATATATACTTGAGGGAAGGGAGGGCAGCCGCACCCAAGCCATGGCACAGCCCTCCCTCTCCCTCTAGATTGGTTTCTCCTCCAGATTTGTTTCGGTAGTGCTTGGCGAAGCCCTGCCGGGACAGCTCCACCACTGCCGCCACCACGCCGTCGTGCTGCCAAAGATCTCATCTACATCTCCGCCCTTGCTTGCTAGATCAAGAAGGCGGAGACGTCATCGAGTTGTACGTGTTAGAGACATGATAGGTTATGAGTTGTAATATGACTCGGACTCTGTTGTAAACCCTAGGGTCTCGACCTATATATAAAGGCGAGCCCCTAGGACCGACGGATTTAAGCTACACACCCTCGAAAGCTAGGTTAGCGATTCCGCATCCTTGTAATCGATATCATCATCAATACAGACACAAAGCAGGATGTAGGCTATTACCTCCATCGTTGGGGCCGAACCTGGGTAAACTTGCCTCCCGTTCCCATTTAACCCCTTTGAGTCGCCACCAAGTGGCGATGGCCTCACACCAAAGTCCTTGCACGAGGACATCTGCCGTGACAAAACCATGACAGTTGGCGCCCACCGTGGGGCTCTTGCCCGGTGGAGTTGAGTTCTCAAAGGGAGCCCTTCCAGGGTTCGCGAGCTACGTGGCGGGTCGCATGAACAAGAGCCGCCGTGGAAAGATCTACATCGACGATTCAGGCTGGGGCCCCGAGGCCGACTCAATCGAGTACGGGTACCAGGTCCCCTTCGGCAAGATCCATGTCTTCATCGACCAGATCGGTGCGTCGGTGCCAGAGTCAGACATCTGCACCAACATCGTCGAGCCGGCTCGGCGCGCCCAACCCGGCCGGCATCAACCCGGCCGGCGTCACGAGACCAAGATCCTCGAGGAGGTTCAGGAGTCACCCCGTCAAGTCGTTGTCTACACAGCAGGAACCACGGCGGCCCAAGCTCCGCCCACGGCTGGAGCGTTGGGCGGCTCTGGCTTGCCATTGGGCGGCCCGGGAGCCGAATTTCGTCAACAGGGAAGCAACGGTGGTGTACAACTTTTTAACCAAGGCAATCAGCAACATAGTAACCAACGTGTCTTCCAAGGTAATCCCAAGCAGCTGAATAGCGGCCAGTACCATGTTTTCACCACTAATACTTGCAAGCGAGACAGTAAGTGTCGTGGTTTTGTCACGGCAGATGTCCCCGTGAAAGGACTTAGGTTCGAGGCCATAGCTAAGGCGGTGAGCTCAAAGGGGTTGATCGGAATCGAGAGACAAGGGTTTACCCAGGTTCGACCCCTCGGAAAGAGGTAAAAGCCTACGTCCTGCTTTGTGTTGTATTGATAGGATATCGATTACAAGGGAGTGAGTTCGCTTGACCTAGCTATCGATGAGTTGTTTCGTGGCCTAAGCCACCCAGGCAACCCGCCTTTATATACACAGGTCAAGGTCCTGGGTTTACAAGAGTCCGGGCCGGGTTATACTTGACAACCGACCTCACCTCTGACTACACCTGCCTTGTCTAACAAGCCGCTACCGGCGGCTTAAGCCACCGGGTTACATCTCGTCTTCTGGCTCTGGGCCTCCAGGCCTATTGAGTAAGCCTGCTTCAAGCCTTATCGTAAGCCGCCAACCGCATGACCCGGCCCCACCAGGGCGGGTCTCACCACGGGGTTATATCCCCAACATTAGGCCCCAGATTGATTTGAACCGGTTCATGTCAATCTCCAAGTCTTCTGGTTGGCGAGCCTTGCCTTCTCTGATAATCTTCATGACCCGCCAAAAATGGGCGATCGTTGCTTCTGACAAGCCTTCATGACCCGCCGTGACGTCATCAGAAAAATCAAAAAAGATTCCCCTGACGTCAAAGCAGATCTTTTTTCATTAATATGACCAGCCCGAAAATCGAGGCGTCTTCTTAGTTTAATCATCATCATGCTCCCTCGATTCCCACACCGGACCGTTGTGAGACCATTACAGCCTTATAAATAAGCACGAGGGGCTATCACTTTCATTTTCCCCGCCGCCATCTTCTTCTTCTTCCTTTGGACCACCGAAGCTCGCTGCGCCGCCGAAGCTCGTCGTCTTCATCAACTCCGGCCGCTGCATCAACCTAAACGCGTCGAGAACATCGCTGCATCCGCTTGCATCCTCCAGGTTTCGTTACCGCTCCCTTTTAGATCTGTACGTAATCCTTTAGATCTCCCCCGAGTTCATCGGGTTTCTTCGGTGTTCGTCTCCGTTCATCAGAACGTTCTTCACTGATTAGATGGAAAACACCTTCTCTAAAGTCTTACAACGCTGACGAAATCACGCGGTCGTCCGCTCCATAATCATGCCGCACTCATTGTAGATCTGCGGCTCGTTTTAATCTGCGCAGAGGCCGTCTGTTCTTCCACTGGTCCTTTTAGGGCTAGAATATTATTATTTTTCCCTCGCTCCTAGATCTTGAATCCATAGCCGTGGTTGCAGAATCTGTTTCTCAACACTTAGCAATTTTTCAATCTGCGCTGATAAACTTGACCCGCCGTAAAGCTGTCGGCTCACACTATCATACCACAAGTAGACTCGGCGGCTCATAATTTTATATTAACCCGCCAAACGCTGTCACCATTTATAATCATAGCAACCTTGGTTAGAATGTTCTTTTAACCCGCCGAATATTCGTATCTTCCCGCAGCTTCCTAAGCCATCACCATGTCTAAAACTCCGTCCACCTGCAACAGGGTAAAGTCTGGAGTGACCGAAGAGTCTCTCAAAGAATTTGTCACCATGGGAGTTCTGCCGGCTCAGGATATTATCCACTGGCGGGTTCTAGGCAATGAGACTACCCCTAAACCCAAAGACGGGGAAGTCATTATATTCATGGATCATCTTCTTCGCGGCTTCTCCCAGCCCGGGTCCATGTTTTTCCGAGACGTTTTGCACTCATTCAAATTGCACCCCCAAGACATTGGCCCGAATTCGGTCACCAATATGTGCCAATTTCAAACTTTCTGTGAAGCCTACCTGCAAGAGGAACCATCTGTCGACCTCTTCAAGGAATACTTTTACATTAACCGCCAAACAGAAATGGCGGACGGGTTAAGCCTTGAGCTTGGGGGAGTTACTCTTCAGAGACGGAGGGTTGAACTCTTCCCAGCAGCAACTCTGCCGAGTCACCCCAAGGAGTGGAACAAGACTTGGTTCTACTGCCAAGACACTTCACCAGAGGGGGAGAACCCATTGCCGGGTTATCGTCCCTACCGGCTTAGCACGGATACAGAGCTTCCAGACCGGATGTCAGCCGCCGGACGTGCTCAATATGCCTCCACTTTCTCAAAAGTCAGGGCCCTGTTGGCCAATGGGTTGACAGGTGTTGATCTGACCCGCTGCTGGGTCTCCTGGAGGATTCTGCCATTGAGCCGCCGAGGCGCCTTAATGTGCCAGTATATGGGTAAAGTAGATGATCCTCAACACTTCAACCAGACCCCTTTGAAGGATCAGGATCTCAACACTATAGTCAAGTCTTTACTGGGGGAATCATTAGCCGCCTGCAGCAAGACTAGCTTAAGCCCCTTCTCTGCATTTAACCCGGCTCCGGATGTAAGTCTTTTCATCCTAAGCCTCATCCATTCTTTTAACTCCATACTTTATTAAACTTTTTCTGTCAATATGCTTTGTCCTGGGTAGGCCGGCTCTTCATTCTGGAAGAAATTGTTGCCCCCTACTCTCAAGAAGAAAAACAAAGTCCCCAAAGCAACCAAATCCAAGGTGCCAACTCGCCGGAAGAGGCAATCATCCGATGATTTATTCAATTTCAATGACTCAAAGGTAGAACTCGGCCCCCTTGGCCTTCTCTTTATGCAACTCATTGATGGCAATTACTCACAGGAAGAAGCTGAAACAAGCCATGCCGACGTTGCCGAGGTAACCATTGTCTCCTCTGACTCGGATCTTTCACCAGTAAAGAGAGTACGGCGGGCTGTACGGAAGGTAAAAAGTTCCTGTCCTTTTGCTCACTTGAGTCATAACTTTCTTTTGAAGAAACAGCAAGATGACAGAAGACGTCAGACCCAGAGCACCGGCTCTGGAGACCTTTTAGCCGGCTTACCCAATGAGCCGGCCCCTCGGAAGCAGCGCACCGAAGTACTTTCTTGTCTTGAACATATTTTGTCTGTACGCTATCCTTGCAGCTTATCAGTTGTTTAACAACGCTAACTTTTTTCAGGACTCACCTCCTTCTTCTGGCGACTCAACTGCTTCAAAGTTGCCTCCCCTTATCATCAATCAGGGGTAAGTATTTCTGTGTCCCACTCTTTGTATTAATAATCCATCCTTGCTTATTGATGTGTAATTTTTAACTTTGCCTCACAGGGCTCAAGCCAAACGAAGGAAAGTGGCCGGATCATCCGCCGCTCCTGATGTTCCAGAGCCGACAATTCCAAAGCCAAGCATCCCTTAAGTTCATGTTGAGCCTTCTGAAGCCGCCAAAGAGACTCATGAAGAAGCCCCTCAGCACAATGAACCGGCGGATATGGATGTTGAGGCTCCTGAAGCCCATCCAGATTCTGCTCCTAAGCCGCCCAGCCCCCAGCCGTCAACTGAAGATATGGCTTCCCATGAAGAAGTCACTGTCACCGGGGCGGCTTACAAATCTCCAGCTCCTTCACATGTGCTATCAAAGCATATCAAGGAAGACGAGGGGGCTCCCTCTAAGGAAGAAAAGACTCCATCTGATCTTTCAAATTTGGAGAAAGTTACTGCCGACAAATTGCATGCCGGCTATCTGAGTCGTCTGTTTGCCAGCCGAGACATGGAGGCCAACCTGGTCGCCAAGATGAAGAAAAAATATGAGGTACTTCACTTCCCTTGCCTCTTCATGTATATACTTATGTAGCCCCCAAGAACCGGTTGATCTGTCAGAAGGTCAGCCGGGTCTTCCATTAATTTGGCAACTTGTGAAGAATCATCAGTATGTGAAACATGGACTGAGAGCCAACCGTAGCCCCCAAGGGCCGGGTCATTATACCAATAATGAGCCAGCACTCAATCCTAAATTAAGAGCCAATCGTAGCCCCCAAGGGCCGGGTCATTACCTAAGTAATAAGCCGGTACTCAATCATAAGTTAAGATCCAAGTGTAGCCCCCAAGGGCCGGGTCATTACCTAAGTAATGAGCCGGTACTCAATCATAAGTTAAGAGCCAAGTGTAGCCCCCAAGGGTCGGGTCATTACCTAAGTAATGAGCCGGTACTCAATCATAGCTTAAGAGCCAAATGTAGCCCCCAAGGGCCGGGTCATTACCTAAGTAATGAGCCGGCACTATAAGAAAGAGCTGGGATACATTAGCCCCCAAGTGTCAAGTATATTTCTTGCGATCTGCTTGGGACTTGTAACCATTGTACCAAACTTTGACATAAATTGTGTGAGCCGGACCAGCGGCTTAAAACTGACAACCTTGCACTGTCATGACTTGTCCTGCGCAAGAATCTTTAAGTGCTGTCGAGTCTAACCTGATGGACTTGAAGAAAAACTTATCTTTGCATAAAGACGCCCGAGCAGAGACGGAAGAAAAATGGCGGTTGTGCTCCATAGATCTTGAGAAAATCAAAACAGAGTTCGAAGCTTTCAAGCAGACTGCTGAATCAAGCCAAGCCGCCCTGACCAAGCGCGCTGAAAACGCCGAGGGCTGGCTCAAAATGGTGACTGATGAGCTGAACACTCTGAAGGGCCAGATATCCCGTATGATTGGAGTGTTGTTTGGTAGGTATTCTTAACCTTCAACCACATACAAGTACTTGTCAATAATCCTCTCTGGCGACTTATAAGTTTTGACTATGTTTGTAGGTGAACGAAGCCGTCACCTGTCAGATAACAGCCTGTTGAAACTCAAAGCTTTATACTCTCTTTCTGAGCAGCTCTATGTCGGGTCACTTATCACTATTAAAGCTGTGATGACAGAAAGGGGTGTGCCAAAGTTTATGAAGGGCGTGCTAGAAGTCCTCTCCACCACCCCGCAGCAGATAGAAGAACTGAAGAGATCAGCCGCCCATAAGGGCGCAATAGCCGCTCTGAGCCGGTCGCTGGCTTATGCCCCGGAGCTGAACCCGGCTGAAATGATGGATGGCTTTCCTGAACTGAAGGATGATGGCTCAGAGTTTGCACAAGAAGACTACTCTCGCTGTCATAAGGCGTTCCGGGTTCTGGCAAGCTGGCTGGCCGCAGAAGCTGACCTGGCAGTATATCAGGCGGCTTATACTGAAGAGAACAAACGTGTTCGAGGGCCCACCTTCGAAGCCAAGAGCCTAATCCCTCAATGCCGTAAGCACCTCTTTGCTCCTGATGTTGACCCATCTCCGATCATGCATGATGAAGCCAAGTTTGAAGCTTTAACCAACTGCAATTGGGATGTGGACAACCTCCAGATCCAGGAGATCGAAGACCCGGCGCAGGATGACCCGGCGGCGAGTTAGAGAAAAAACTGTCGCATCATGTGAAGGTAACCCGGCCTTGTTTAATCCGCCGTTTTAGAAATTGCTGGAAAAAACTTGAAGTCTGCAACTTTTGGGCTTTTGGATAGCCTTGTAATAGCAATAGGAAAACTTTTAACTGCCTGCTCTTGTGCTTTTGATGCACTGCTTTAAGGTTCTGCCGGCGACTTAGCAAATTCATCTGTAATATATAATCATTTGTCTGTTTTGACGCGCCGAGCGGGTTATACTCCCTGAGCAATACCAAGCCGGAAACTTTCCAAGACTTAGAATCTTATCATGAAAGCACCTGCAAAAACAAGTAATTTGTATGTCTCATCCTATAAGCCGGCTTTAAAGGCGTGGTAGGACAAGATAACTCTTGTTTTTATAAATTTTTTGTGTTGTTTCCGAAGAAACTAGGCGGAAAGCCTAAAGAAAACATGTAAACCGGGCCTCACTTGACATAAATCCGTCGTTTAAACTTTAGCAAGTTCAGGGTCTTTAAAAGATTGACATTGCTAAAAGTACGAACGGGCCACATAGCGGAGGGGTTATGGCAGACAAGATGAGTTTATCCTAGCTCACTGTAAGCCGGCTCTCTCGTGACAAAAGCCGCTGTTTAAACCTTGACAAGTTCAGGGTCTTTGTGCGAGAATAACTTATAAAAGTTCAGGGTCTCTTATCAAGAATAACTGTCAAGAGTTCGGCGGGTCACATGGCGGAGTAGCAAGTTGCAAACAGGCAGGTTTAACTCGAAGATGGCATATAAAGCCTGGCCAAGAGGGTATGTAAGCTAAACCCATAGGGTTGGAAGCCCCCAAGTGACCTGATTAAGGATCAACTCCTTTGTATGACACTTTTAGTGCGGAGAAAACGACAGAGTCCCCTAATCATGGGGATGCCAACTTTATTATATCATAATAGATGGTATATACAATGACAGGAATATGTACATTGATGAGAGCCGGACTGGCGGCTTAAGTATAATATGGCCGAAGGTGAGCAATATTCCACGGCCTCTTGGTCTCTTCACCAGAAGTGCAAGACTTGTCACTCTCCCGTATATCCATGAGATAATAGGAGCCATTGTTGAGATTTCTACTGATCACAAACGGTCCTTCCCAGGGGGGTGACAACTTATGCATAACTGACTGGTCTTGAATCAGCCGGAGTACTAAGTCGCCTTCTTGGAACGTCCGGGTCTTGACCCTGCGGCTATGATAGCGACGCAGGTCTTGTTGATAAATCGCCGACCGAGCTGCTGCAAGATCCCGTTCTTCGTCCAAGGCATCCAACGCATCCTGACGCGCCGCCTCGTTATCAGTTTCCACGTAAGCCGCCACTCTGGGCGAGTCATGACGAATATCACTGGGGAGAACAGCTTCTGCGCTGTAAACCATGAAGAAAGGTGTATAGCATGTAGACCTGTTGGGGGTGGTTCTTATGCTCCAAAAACAGACGGCAACTCCTCCACCCAACAACCCGGCGTGCGCTCCAAAGGAACCATGAGCCAGGGTTTTATACCTCTCAAAATCTCCTGGTTAGCACGCTCAGCTTGACCATTAGACTGTGGGTGAGCTGCCGAAGATACATCAAGACGGATATGCTCCTCATCACAGAATTCCTTCATAGCCCCCTTAGATAAGTTAGTGCCATTATCAGTGTTGATACTATGAGGATAACCAAACCGAAAAATCAGCTTTTTGACGAACTGAATTGTTGTTGCTGCATCACACTTGCTGACTGGCTCAGCTTCCACCCACTTAGTAAACTTGTCAACCGCCACCAAGAGGTGGGTCTTTTTGTCCTTAGACCTCTTAAAAGGTCCTACCATATCAAGCCCCCAAACTGCAAACGGCCAGGTGATCGGAATCATCCGTAGCTCTTGAGCCGGCACATGGGCACGTCGCCCAAACTTTTGGCACCCGCCACATTTAGTGACCAAATCCCCTGCATCTTTATGAGCTGTTAACCAGTAAAACCCGTGTCGAAAGGCCTTTGCCACCAATGATTTTGACCCGGCGTGATTACCACAATCGCCAGCATGGATTTCTTGCAAGATCTCGCGGCCCTCATTAGGAGAAACACAGCGCTGAAAGACACCAGTCACACTGCGCCGATGTAACTCGCCGTTGACAATAGTCATGGACTTAGACCGCCTTATGATCTACCGTGCTAGAGTCTCATCTTGAGGTAACTCGCCGCAGGTCATGTACGCCAGATAAGGCAACGTCCAATCAGGGATCGCGCGAAGAGCCGCCACCAATTGCCCTTCCGGGTCAGGTATAGCCAAATCCTCCTCCGACGGTAACTTGACCGATGGATGATGCAACACGTCCAAGAACACATTAGGCGGCACCGGCTTACGCTGAGACCCCAGCCTTGATAACGCGTCAGCCGCCTCATTCTTCCGTCGGTCAATATGATCCACCTGATAACCTTTAAAGTGGCCAGCAATAACATCAACCGCCTGACGATAAGCCGCCATACGAGGGTCCTTAGAATCCCACGTGCCAGAGACTTGTTGAGCCACCAGGTCTGAGTCGCCAAGACATCTGACCCAGCTCAAGTTCATCTCCTTGGCCACCCGGAGCCCATGAAGCAAAGCCTCGTATTCCGCTGCATTGTTAGTACAAGGAAACATTAGCCTCAAAACATAACAGAATTTGTCACCTCGTGGGGAAGTTAAGACAACTCCAGCCCCCGAGCCTTCCAATTGACTGGATCCATCAAAGTGAATCATCCAATAAGTATTGTCCGTTTTTTCCTCAGGTATTTGACACTCAGTCCAGTCATTGATAAAATCCACCAGGGCTTGAGATTTGATAGCCGTTCGGGGCACATATTTCAAATTGAGAGGTCCAAGCTCAATTGCCCACTTAGCAATCCTGACAGTGGCTTCTCTGTTCTGAATGATATCCCCCAAAGGAGCAGAACAGACCACTGTGATCGGGTGCCCAAGAAAATAATGTTTCAGCTTGCGATTGGCCATGAACACCCCAAGCACCAGCTTTTGCCAATGTGGATATCTTTGCTTAGACTCCGTCAAGACTTCACTAATATAATAAACCGGTCGCTGAACTGGGTACTCCTTACCCGCCTCCTTGCGCTCCACCACAATTGCAGCACTGACAGCCCTGTTGTTAGCCGCCACATATAAAAGCAGAGGCTCCTTCTCCATGGGAGCGGCCAGAATAGGCGGCTCAGCCAATTGCTTTTTGAGCGCTTCAAACGCTTCATCAGCCGCATCACTCCAGACGAAATCGTCTGTCTTCTTCATCATCTGGTATAGAGGAATAGCTTTCTCTCCTAGGCGGCTTATGAACCGGCTCAGGGCAGCAATACGACCCGCCAGGCGCTGAACATCATTAATGCACGCTGGTTTAGACAAGGAGGTAATGGCCTTTATCTTATCCGGGTTAGCCTCAATGCCAGGCTCAGAGACCAAGAAACCCAAGAGCTTGCCTGCAGGTACGCCGAACACACACTTTGCCGGGTTAAGCATCATCTTGTAAACCCACAGATTATCAAAAGTTTCCTTCAAATCAGCCAGCGGAGTTTCCTTATTCCTTGACTTGACCACAATATCATCCACATAAGCATGAACATTGCGCCCAATTTGACCATGAAGACAGTTCTGCACACAACGCTGGTAGGTCGCCTGGGCACTCTTGAGCCTGAAAGGCATAGACACATAGCAGAAAGCTCCAAAACGCGTAATGAAAGACGTCTTCTCTTGGTCTTTGACTGCCATCTTGATCTGATGATAACCTGACTAAGCATCCAGGAATCATAGACTCTCACAACCCGTCGTTGCATCAATGATCTGATCGATACGGGGGAGAGCAAACGGGTCAATCGGACACGCCTTGTTAAGATCCGTGTAATCCACGCACATGCCACGTTCCGTTCTTCTTGAGTACCAACACCGGGTTAGCTAACCATTCCGGGTGAAAAACTTCAACGATGAACCCTGCTGCCAAGAGCCGGGCCACCTCTTCCCCAATAGCCTTACGCCTCTCCTCATTGAAGCGATGGAGGAACTGTTTGACCGGTTTAAACTTAGGATCCACATTAAGGTGGTGCTCAGCGAATTCTCTCGGTACACCCGGCATGTCAGAAGGCTTCCATGCAAAGATGTCCCGATTCTCACCGATGAATTCGATAAGCGTGCTTTCCTATTTGGGATCCATATTAGCCCCAATAGTGAACTGCTGTGATGAGTTGCCAGGAGTGAAATCCACTAGCTTGGTCTCTTCTGCCACAAACTTGAGAGGCGGCTCAGATTCCGTGCTAGGCTTCTTTAGTGGGCTCATATCTGCCGGGTCAACATTCTCCTTATAAAACTTGAGCTCCGCCTCCGCACAACTCGACTCTGCATATGCTGCATCACCTTCCTCACACTCAAGAGCAATCTTCCGATCACCATGCACAGTAATCGTTCCCTTTAACCCGGGCATCTTGAGCTGTAAGTAAACATAGCAAGGTCTAGCCATGAACTTGGCGTAAGCCGGCCGTCCGAACAGAGCGTGGTACGGGCTCTTGATCTTGACCACCTCAAACCATAAAGATTCCACCCTATAGTTGAATTCATCACCAAAAGCTACCTCCAGAGAAATTTTTCCGACTGGATAAGCCGATTTTCCGGGCACCACTCCGTGAAAGACCGTTGAAGACAGCTTAAGGTCCTTATCAAGCAAGTTCATCCGGCAGAACGTGTCATAATACAGGATGTTGATGCTACTGCCACCATCCATAAGCACTTTAGTGAACACATAGCCTCCAACTTGGGGGGCCACCACTAAAGCCAACTGTCCCGGGTTGTCCACGCGCGGTGGGTGATCCTCCCTGCTCCAAGTTATGTCATACTCGGACCATCTCAAATATTGCAGGAGAGCCGGCATGACTGCATTAACCGCCCGCTTGCGCACCTTCTGATATCGTTTGTCTAGGCTTGTTGTAAAAACATGATACTGGCCTCCACTAAGCTGCTTCGGGTTACTCTGATACCCGGACTGGTTATTTTGTTGCTGACCTCCGCTGCCAAACTGTTGATTATTATCTCCATGGTTTCCTTGGCCTTGATGGCCAGAGCCTGAGCCGCCTGTACCAAAGCCAGACCTAGAAGGACCGGTTCCTGACCCGCCGGATGGTCCACTGCCGCCGCCTTGATGCTGGTTAACGCTGTAATTTCGAAACTCCCGCATGATCCAACAATCCCTCCAAGCATGAGTGGACGGCTGATCAGGAAGACTATGTTTCGGGCAAGGAGCATTCAATATCGCCTCCATGTCAGCAGGCTTGTGCTTAACGAAAGACGGCTTGTCGTTCCCCTTGCCACGGTTATTCCCAGTACTGGTGTTGGCCACTAAATCTGACCCGCCGTCCTGGTGTTTCCGCTTTCCGCCGTTGCCATTATTGTTGTTTCCTCCCCCGTTCTGCGGTTGACTCTTCCCATTGTTATTCTTCTTACCCTTGGCCGATTTCTCATCTTCGGAACCAGGGTCCTTCGTGCTGTCCGAGTCCGCATACTTGGTGAGAGCCGCCATGAGTTCCCCCATATCCTGGCATGTACGTTTGAGCCGGCCAAGCTTCTGCTTCAGGGGCACAAAATGGCAATTCTTTTCCAGAATAAGGACCGCTTGAGCCGCCATAATGTTATCAGAAGAGTGGATGATGGTTGAGACCCGCCGGACCCAATGATGAGCCGACTCTTCCTCGCGCTGTACGCAATGATCCAAGTCCACAATTGTCATGGGCTGCTTGCACGTTCCCTGGAAATTCTTGATAAATTTCGCCTTCAGCTCGGCCCAGGAATTAATGGTGTTGGGTGGTAAACCCTTCAACCACGTGCGAGCCGGCCCTTCTAGCATCATGATGAAATACTTGGCGCATACTGCATCGCTGACGTCTAACATCTCCATGGCTAATTCGTAGCTTTCAATCCAAGCTTCTGGAGGCAGATCAGCGGTATAGTTGGGCACCTTGCGAGGGCCCTTGAAGTCCTTCGGCAGGCGCTTGTTTCGTAAAGACGGCACCAAGCACGGCACTCCCACAGCCCTGGAGGTTACTCCAGCTCCTACCGAAATGGAAGGTGCTACTGTGGGTTCTTGATAAGCCGCCGCGGCTGACAACGCTGCCGCCTCCCACTGTGCTCTTGCCCGATCCACCAGCACCTGAGCATCAAGAGCCGGCTGATTGTATCGCGGCGGTATTCGGCGTCGCTCGCTGCTAGAAACCGCCGGTGACTCTAAACGACGGCTGTAGCTGCGGCTTGGGATGGGGGTTGAGTGCACGCGACTCCGGCTGTAAGTATATTTCTCCTGCTGCGCCACCGCTGTCTGCAAGTATCCAATGGCGTTCTGCACTTCCTCTGTGAAAGGCGTCCCGTCAGGGATGGGGATCGAGCCGAGTCTGGTTGCCGCTGCCACCATGTTCTCCGCCGGGTTAGAATAATGACCGGGCGGTGTCGGAAAAGACTGTGGCGGGGTCTGGTTCCTGCGGGGCGGGTCTGGCTGCCGATGCTGAACCGCCGCCCTGCTCCCAGGTACTTCCGCCGTCCGGGTTACGGTCAGAGGTGCATTCCGTCCCGTCCCTGGCGTGTTGAAAAGATTTCTTGCCTCATACTAATCCGGCAAATGAGATTGATGCCTCATCCGGTGAACCGCCGCCGCAGTCTGCTACTCCAATTCAAGACGAAAAGCATCTGCCCTATGGCACTCCGACTCAGCATCCATCTGAGCCTTCAATGTATTGATCTCCTCTTGGACTCCGGCCATCTGGTCCTTCAACCTCCCAATCTCCATGTTACGGGCTGCTTGGTTTTCGACCGTGACCTCGTTCCCCATCAGAGTGGTAAGCTGGTTCATCAGATCCAGCAAAACTTGAGTCGGCGGCCTGCCTAACCCGAACCCGGTCGCACCAGTGGCCGTGCTACCAGGGGCCGGTGCCGATCCCGCCATGAAGACAGCGGCGCGGCTCGGCGGCTCATAGTATTCCGGCTCATGATACTCCGACTCAGGGTAATCCCCGATGTAGCCCCCAAGCCCGCCGTTATGAAGCTGGTAGATTGATTCCGCCTCTCCGCTTGAGGATCCGTCCTCCAAGCAGATGAGGGTTTCCTCCCGTGACACGGAACCTTCAAGCTCCGCGCCTTGGGTAAAGCCGACGAACACGTGCTTCCAACCCGGATTAACTCGGGCGGGTTGCACGCGCCGGGCCGGCTCGACGAGGTCGGTGCAGACGTCCGGCCCGGGTGTAGATCCGCCGATCTTGCCGATGAAGACTTGAATTCCGCCGAAGGGGGCGCGGTGCCCGTACTCGATTGAGTCGGCCTCGGGGCCCCAGCCAGCGTCGTCGATGTAGAGCTTGCCGCGGCGACTCTTGGTCATCCTGCCAACGGCGTATCCCTCGATCCCTGGGAGAGAGCCCTTCGAGAACTCCACACCACCGAGCGCTAGCTCCACGGTGGGCGCCAACTGTCGTGGTTTTGTCACGGCAGATGTCCCCGTGAAAGGACTTAGGTTCGAGGCCATCGCTAAAGCGGTGAGCTCAAAGGGGTTGATCGGAATCGAGAGACAAGGGTTTACCCAGGTTCGGCCCCTCGGAAAGAGGTAAAAGCCTACATCATGCTTTGTGTTGTATTGATAGGATATCGATTACAAGGGAGCGAGTTCGCTTGACCTAACTATCGATGAGTTGTTTCGTGGCCTAAGCCGCCCAGGTAACCCGCCTTTATATACACAGGTCAAGGTCCTGGGCTTACAAGAGTCCGGGCCGGGTTATACTTGACAACCGACCTCACCTCTGACTACACCTGCCTTGTCTAACAAGCCGCTACCGGCGGCTTACGCCACCGGGTTACATCTCGTCTTTGGCTCTGGGCCTCCAGGCCTATTGAGTAAGCCTGCTTCAAGCCTTATCATAAGCCGCCAACCGCATGACCCGGCCCCACCTGGGCGGGTCTCACCACGGGGTTATATCCCCAACAGTAAGGTCAAGAGCAGAGCCGTCAACATGGTGGAGCCGGCAGTCCCCAGGTATCTCAACTGGTCTGAACATTCGATTACCTAGAGCAGGGAAGATCATCCCTCCCAGGTTGACAACCCCGACGGTTTGGCTTTGGTGGTGGCACCCCAAGTTGGCGGTTACACTTTGTCCATGGTCCTTATGGATGGAGGCAGTAGCATAAACATCTTATACTATGAAACTTTTCGTCGGATTAACCTATCTGAGAGCAAGCCGCTTCCCTCAATGACGGTGTTTCACGGGATTGTTCCTAGAAAGTCGGCTTACCCAATCGGGCGGATCAAGCTCAACGTCGCTTTCGGCAACGAGCACAATTACAGATGCGAGCCTTTGATGTTTGAGGTGGTCAAGATAATGATCCCTTATCACGCCCTCTTTGGGCGACCGGCTTATGCTCGTTTCATGGCCCGGCCTTGTTATGTTTATCTCAAACTCAAGATCCCTGGACTGAAAGGCACCATTACCATGGACAGAAGCCGGAAGATAGCTCAGGAGTGCGAAGAAGGGGATGTGGCTTACGCCGAGTCGGCTTGTGCGGCGGAGGAATTGAAGTTCTATACCGCCAATGTTGACCCGGCTGACATGAGCCCCCTCAAGAAACCCAATACTGAGTCAGAGCCTTCTCTCAAGTTTAAGCCGGCTGAAGATACAAAGCAGATCGATTTCACACCAGGCGATTCGTCCAAGCAGTTCACTATTGGTACCGGCTTGGATCCCACATAGGAAAGCACGCTCATCGAGTTTATCCGTGAGAATCGGGACATCTTTGCATGGAAACCTTCTAGCATGCCTGGAGTTCTGAGAAAATTCACTGAGCACCATCTTAATATGGATCCGAAGATGAAACCGGTATGCCAATATCTTCGTCATTTTAATGAGGAGAGACGCAAGGCTATTGGAGATGAGGTGGCCCGGCTCCTGGCTGCGGGGTTTATCGTTGAAGTTTTTCACCCCGAGTGGTTGGCTAACCCGGTGCTTGTTCTGAAAAAGAACGGCACTTGGCACATGTGCGTTGACTACACAGATCTCAACAAAGCTTGTCCGAAGGATCCTTTTGCTCTCCCACGTATCGATCATATCATTGACTCTACGGCGGGTTGTGAGCGTTTGTGCTTCCTAGATGCATACTCCGGCTATCACCAGATCAAAATGGCTGTTGAGGATCAAGAGAAGATGACTTTCATCACTCCTTTCGGTGCCTTCTGCTATGTTTCCATGCCTTTTCGGCTTAAGAGTGTAGGGGCGACTTATCAACGCTGCGTCCAGAATTGCCTTCAACCGCAGATTGGGCGCAATGTTCATGCTTATGTTGACGACATCATGGTGAAATCTCAGAAGAAGGAGATGCTCTTGGAGGACATCAAGGAGACGTTTAATAATCTTCGAGTATACCAGATGAAACTTAACCCGGCAAAGTGTGTTTTTGGTGTTCCTGATGACAAGATGTTGGGATTCTTAGTTTCTGAGCGAGGCATCGAAGCTAACCCGGACAAGATCAAGGCAGTAACTTCGCTGGCTGAGCCGACAAATATAAATTAGGTTCAGCGCTTGGCAGGTTGCATTGCGGCCTTAAGCCAATTCATAAGCCGCCTGGGAGAAAAAGCTATTCCTTTTTATCAGTTGTTGAAAAAAACAGGCGATTTTAAGTGGACTGACGCTGCTAATGAAGCTTTTGAAGCACTGAAACAACAACTTGTTAACCCGCCCATCTTAGCTGCTCCTGCTGACAAAGAGCCAATGCTCCTGTATATTGCTGCCAATTCCAAAGTGGTGAGCGTGGCAGTTGTCGTTGAGCGGAAAGAGGAAGGCAAGGAGTATCCGGTTCAACGCCCAGTTTACTTCGTCAGCAAAGTTTTAACCTTATCCAAGCAGCGGTACCCGCATTGGCAAAAGCTAGTCTTCGGAGTCTTTATGGCAAGCCAGAAGCTGGAGCACTACTTTCAGGAGCACCCAATCACCGTGGTCAGTTCGGCACCCCTTGGCGATATCATACAAAACCGGGAGGCCACTGGTCAAATCGCTAAGTGGGCTATTGAACTTGGTGATCATCATCTGAAGTATGTGCCCCGAACCATCATCAAGTCCCAAGCACTGGTGGATTTCATCAATGATTGGACAGAGATACAGATACCAGAAGATAGGCCAGATAACACGTACTGGACTATACACTTTGATGGATCCAGACAGTTGGAGGGCTCGGGGGCTGGAGTCATATTGTTTTCTCCACGAGGTGACAAATTTTTTTATGTTCTACGACTCAAGTTCCCTTGTACTAACAATACAACTAAGTATGAGGCCCTCCTACACGGACTCGGGATAGCTAAGGAGATGAATCTGAGCCGGGTGAGGTGTTTGGGCGACTCAGATTTGGTGGCTCAGCGAGTTTCAGGGACTTGGGATTCTAAGGACTCTTTGATGGCGGCTTACCGACGGGCGGTCTTTAATGTGGCGGGTCATTTTCAAGGCTATCAAGTCGATCATATAGACCACCGGCATAATGAGGCGGCCAACGCCTTGTCACGACTCATCTCACAGAGGAAGCCGGTTCCCCCTAACGTCTTTTTAGATGTCCTTCATAATCCTTCAGTCAAGTTGCCATCTGAGGAGGACATAGCTATTCCTGACCCGGAGGCACATTTGGTGACGGCTCACCATGCCACTCCTGATTGGGCTGTGCCATATCTGGCTTATCTGACTTGAGGCGAGCTCCCAGCTGATGAAATCGTCGCCTGACAAATAATTCGGCGGTCCAAATCAATGACTATTGTCAATGGCGAGTTACATCGGCCAAGCAGCTGGCGTGTTTCAATGAGGTGTTTCCCCTGAGGAAGGCCAGGAGATCCTTAATGAAATCCATGCTGGCGACTGTGGACACCATGCTGGCTCACGATCCCTAGTGGAAAAAGCTTTTCGACATGGGTTTTATTGGCTGACGGCTCACGCAGATGCAGAAGAAATTGTGCGCAAGTGCGAAAGGATGTCAAAAGTTTGGTCGACAGGCTCATGTGCCGGCTCAAGAGTTGCGTATGATCCCAATTACTTGGCCGTTCGCAGTCTGGGGGCTTGACATGGTTGACCCGTTCAAGTCGTCTTCTGACAAGAAAACCCACCTCCTGGTGGCGGTTGATAAATTCACCAAGTGGGTCGAAGTAGAGCCAGTTAGTAGTTGCGACGCAGAGACTGCGGTCAAGTTTTCGAAAAAGTTGATTTTCCGTTTTGGTTACCCTCACAACATTATCACTGATAACTGTACCAATTTGTCCAAGGGAGCCATGGAACAGTTCTGTCAACGAGAGCACATCCGGCTTGACCTGGCAGGGACAGGCCGAACGAGCTAATCAGGAGATCCTTAGAGGGATCAAACCCCGGCTTATGGTTCCACTTGAGCGTACTCCGGGTTGTTCGGTTGAAGAACTCCCCACAGTACTTTGGAGTATTCGTACAACTCCGAATAGATCCACTGGATACACACCTTTCTTCCTGGTTTATGGAGCCGAGGCGGTTCTACCAAGCGATATTCGCCATGACTCGGCTCGAGTGACTGCCTACGTTGAGGCGGACAATGAGCTAGCACGTCAAGACTCCCTGGATGCCTTGGAAAAAGAACGTGACTTAGCAGCAGCCAGATCTGCTATATATCAGCAAGACCTACGTCGCTATCATAGCCGTAGAGTCCGAAGCCGTACTTTTCAAGAAGCAGCAGCCAGATCTGCTATATATCAGCAAGACCTACGTCGCTATCATAGCCGTAGAGTCCGAAGCCGTACTTTTCAAGAAGGTGACTTAGTGCTACGTTTGATTCAAGATCAGACAGGGATGCACAAACTTTCCCCACCTTGGGAGGGTCCTTTCGTCATCAGCAGAAACCTCAATAACAGTTCATATTATCTGGTGGATATACGAGAAGGATCATACACTTCTGAGGAGGAGACAACCCGGCCCTGGAACATTGCTCACATGCGGCCTTATTATACTTAAAGAGCCACCGGCTCCCTTTTGTAATCCCCCTGCAAATTCTGTACATACTTCTTTATGTTCAAATATAATAAAGCCGGCACCCTCGAAACTCGGGGTCTTTGTTGTTTCGGCCTACAAATTGAGCATGAGTCTTTACTGTTTGCAACATAGGTCACTTGGGGGCTTCCAACTCATCGAGTTTAGCTTTCTCACCCTCTTGAACAGGCAAAAATGCCACAATATATGGTTAAACCTGCCTGTATGCTTGATGCAACTCCGATCAGGTGACCCCGTGTACTCTTGCAAGTCAATCCTTTTTTGGACCATGAACTTCTCAAGGTTAAAACACCGGCTTGAGTCACGTGAGAGCCGGCATACAGAAAGCTAGGATAAAACCATGGGTTATCATACCCGCTTCATTGAAGCAAGACTTGAGCCTCGAAAGCCAGTCTCTTTTTGCCGAGTCTCATTGAGCCGACTTATTAACAATACTTTATATAAATAAATTTTTGTTCTCACGTTATGATTTTTCAGGAATAAAATTGTCCCTATTACCGACTAATATATGAGTATCCGGGTTAATAATTGCGGTCCTATTTTGACCGGGTTCAAATCACCTATCCTCAATATCATTGTGGAACGATTCAACAAAGACTTGGGCTTCGAAAGTCAAGTTCTTTTGCCAGCTTGTTTTTGACTTATCCTTTCTGTTTGAATCAAGCAACTCATCGAGAAAAATATCAACAATATTCAAGGACAAGTAAACAGGCAGCACAATCCTATCTCAGCAAAAATAGCTCGATAGATTGGAGATGTGCACCAACAAAGGTGCACACATGCACGATGGCATGACCAAGCATTTTCAAAGAAGTTTTAAGGCTACCCTATTACAGGCCCATAACGGGGCCACACAGTACTCAAGTTTTCCCCCAAACACTTGGGGGCTAGCTCATTGGGCGACTCACTTATCTTCGGAGATACCTTCATGCCTTCTCCTCATCAAGCCTCCTCTGGATCTGAATCCACCGGTCCATCATCCTCGTCAACCTGGTGGCCCTTCTGTTGCCATCGAATTGAGTTCAATGATTCAAAATTGGACATTCCCTCAACAAGATATGATGCGTCAACATCACGAGCAAAAGGTCTCTCACGTCGGGGAGGAACCAACTCAGACGGCTCATCTTTGGGCGCGTTGATACACTCATTATCATTGGACTGCGCAGGATGGTACTTTGAGAGGTCAATCTCTTCAGCTATGAGAGTTGCCAGCGGCCGAGTCTTTGTGACGCACTTAGCATAGTCTGAATGAGTAAACATGGAGCCATCAAGTTTGAACTCAGGAAATCCGCCTTTTAAGAGCTCCACATCCAGTTCAGGTAAATATACTTTGGCTCGAGCAAGAGCCATATTTGCTCCTCCTTGAGCCGCCGCTTTCTGGGTCTCGGTGACCCATTGTGGCACGATGGAGAGCTGTTTGAACATGTCCTTGATACTTCTGGGCGGTTGTTTTAAATTCTTTACCGCCATAATGGAATAGACAGATCCTGTGAACAATTGCTCTACATATGTGAAAATAGCCTTCAATTTCACAATAGGCAGCTCTACAAGATTATGGTCTTTTCGTCCTGCAAATAAAGCAAAAGAGATACAATGAGCCGCCGTACCATCGTAAGTCGACAAATTTACAAGAGAGACAGGACACATACCGAAGATTGCCGTCAACATCTCATTTATCTATTTTACAAGAGTGGCATATTTCTCCTTCAACGGACCAAGTTTCCCTTCCGCCTTTTCAGCACGCTTTAAAAGGGTGGCCTTTTCTGCCTCAAACAACTTTACGGCTTGTTCCAGGCGTTCATTAGCCTGTCGTGCAGAATCCTCAAAACGAGCCGCCATGAGCTCAGCATCAACTTTCAGTTTCCTCTCTTCCTTGAGCCATTTCTGCAGTTTCATAGCAATCGACTCAGCATCCCCTACATACTCCTAACAGATGTACAAGAAGTATCAGCAAATATTTCTACAACAGCTTCAAGCCGTCTTATGACGGATTACTTATTTTTTTTATATTATCAAAGTCCCAAGCAGATTGCAAGCAATATCCTTGACACTTGGGGGCTAATGCATGCCAGTTTTTTCTTAGAAATCTCAGCATGGAAAGACCTGCTTCATCTCAAGAAGATGAGTCGGCCCTTGGGGGCTACAGGTCAATTTCCTCCAGCTTATTAAACAAAGACCTGACTCATCTCAAGAAGATGAGCCAGCCCTTGGGGGCTATAGGTCGAATTCTTCACAAGTATTAACAAGACCCAACTAATCTCAAGAAGATGAGCTGGCCCTTGGTGGCTATAGGTCGAATTCTTCACACGTATTAACAAGACCCGACTCATCTCGAGAAGATGAGCCGGCCCTTGGGGGCTACAGCTACAGATCATTTATTTTATGGAACTAGCTTACCATAATAAGCTGGTCTCTTGGAGGCTAATGACAGTATAAAGAGAGTGGTAAAACAAGAATCTTACCTCATACTTCTCCTTCATAGCATTTATCATGCTAATTTCAGTTTCCCAGCTCTCACACAGCCGGGTCAAGTATTGCTGGTGTAAATCTTCAATACCAAATGCAGACAACTCTGGAATCTCCAGTTTGGCTGTCCCTTTGTTCAAGTCAACCGGCTCATCCTTAGCCACAATTTTAGCCAAGGAGGTGGAAACAATTGGAACTTGGAAACCCTCCTTAACAATAATGACATCTAGAAGACTTGGTTCTGCCGGCGCCATGGGATCATCCAAAAGAATGGCCGGGCTGGAAGGATGAATCGGGCTTGACAGACGGGCAGATGGATAATCCGACGTGCCGTGGGCCTCGGGTGGTATATCCATAAAGACCGGCTCATCCGGCCTGGGCGTCTCAATGTCGATTGCTGCCTTAGCCCTCATGTCAGTTTCCTTCTCTACAAAGGGGTCAGCTCATGTGGTTGTTTTCACCAATGGGGGTTCTGGAATGTTTTGGTTTGTAGTACCTGAATATGACCCGCCATCCCGCTTCGACAAAGTAGCCTTGGCCCTATGATTGCAAAAATCAAGTATTATGATAAGGAAAAAAGTAGCTTAAAGTTCAATAGGTATAAGTCGACAGCGCAAGTTCAGGAAATTACCCGCGGTTGACATTAAAGTAGGAAGCTGCGTTGCAGTTGAGTCGCACGAGGATGGAAGAGAGGCCTGATAAAGTGAATTTGAAGGACTAAGAGGTTGCTTAAACAAACCGGCTCTAGGACGAGAATTGGATGGACTATGAGGCACCTCGAGGCGTGGTTTGTGAGCCGGCGGTGCATGAGATAGATTGGGGTCTAAATCGTTCGAACCACTCCGGGTCTTGCGCTTTGATGAGCCGGCAAATAGTGTTTTCTTCAAAAGAAAATCGGGAGCCAAATGAGCGTCTGGATGTGTCAACTTAACCTTCCGGACTGTCCGTCGTGGCTTTCTGGGAACAAATGTTTCTGAAGAACTGGAGTAGATTGGAATTACCTCAATTTCGCCAGCTTGGCTAGATTCCGAGTCACCCTGATAAGAAGGCGCCTCAGCAAGCTTAATAAACATGCGGCCAAGAGAATCAAGTTCTACCTCGGATTCCTCCCCCGAAGACGATACAGGGGTCGGGTCATCTTTTTTACCCGACGAGGGAACGGGGGCTTAGGTGTGACCTTCCAGAAAATAGAGTTCTCCTGCAGCATACAAAGCATGTGGTAAGGAACGATGGGTCAAAGTAAATCGATAAAAGACAGCAAAAATGATCAATACCGTAGGTGGTGGGTAGCAAATAGAATGGACCCAAGCCGATAACACTTCATTGCTCCTTTGAGTCGGAGAAGAACCTCTTGGTTTCTTTGTTAAGGGCGCCATCAGTCAGACCATCATAAGAGAAGCGTTGAGGATCCGATGAGGCACCTAAGTAATCACACATCAAGCCTTCCCTTACGCTGACAGGTTGGATTCGCCACTTTAACAAGCCACGAATCAAATCAATCCCGGTTAAGACATGCGCGGTCAGGGCTCTCAATTTTGTATGAAGAGGTGCTAATGGAGCCCTTTCTTCATCTGTTGGCCAACCCGGAAATTCCATGTTGCTGTTGAGCCTTTCCAGTCTGAAACCTGGCAGGGGATTTTCTCCCTTGGGTGCAGTATTTTTGCAATAGAACCAGGTCTTGTTCCATCCTTTCGGAAGACTCGCCAGCTTCGATTCAGGAAAGGCACTATTCTTTCTATTTTGAATGGAAACTCCGCCAAGTTCACAGGCAGCACCATTCTTCACCTCAGTCTGATGGTTGAGATAAAAAATTCCCTAAAAAGGGTCACAGACGGCTCAACCTGGAGATATACCTCACATAGCACTTGGAATTGACAAATATTGGTCATGGAATTCAGACCAATGTCTTGAGGCCTGAGTTTGAAGAAGTGCAGAAGATCTCTGAAAAACTTTGAGCTGGGGGGGCGGAAACCTCTACGCAGATGATCAGTAAAGACAACGACTTCTCCTTGCCGTGGCTGTGGATATGGCTCTTCTTTGGGAGCCCGCCATTCTATGTCTTTTCGAGCTGGCAAGAAACCTTGGTCCACAAGGTTATCTAAGGTAAGCTTGGATTCTTTGGTCTTGGCCCAGTTATAGACTTTGGAGTTCTTAGGAGCCATGGCGGGTTATAGAGCGACTACAAGAGCGGCAAGAAAAATGAGCCGGTGCGTATCATAAGTCGCCTATAATAATTTGCTATTTTAAGCCGGCAAAATCAAGGGAGGTCAAAGACATATCTACACAAAACTCAGCAAGAAAATTTACTCACAAACAGATTTCTACGAAGATTCTCTTTCAGGATGGATCTAACTAAATGAGGAAAAAACAATGAAATATGCGTTCTAGCTGACGGAAAGACCGAAACTACAGTGTTCACATAATACCCTCAGTGGCTCATTTTAGATCTACTTATGAGGAAAATAAGGTGAAGACCATATTAAAGCTATGCAATAACAAGGAATATCAAGTGCGTGGATTTATAAACTGCATCTCGGACGAACGCAACGAACATGGTATGAACACCGGTGATCAAACCCTAAATGGAAGGGATTCGTACCAGATTTTGTTGAGATGAAAATGGAGATGGCCGTGCTTGCTCCGATGGCTGCGAGAAGGCTTGATGGGGTTGACGACGGAGCTAGAGACTACGATGATGCCTCCGAAGCTCTGGTGGTGTTCGGTCGAAGAAGGAGCGAGAGGAATAAGATGACGGGAAAGCTATCACAGGGGCTCAGTGGACTTTTTGTTGGAAATATGCCCTAGAGGCAATAATAAAGTGGTTATTATTATATTTCCTTGTTCATGATAATTTTTTATTATCCATGCTATAATTGTATTGATTGGAAACTCAATTGCATGTGCGGATACGTAGACAACACTGTGTCCCTAGTATGCCTCTAGTAGACTAGCTCGTTGATCAAAGATGGTCAAGGTTTCCTAGCCATAGACATGAGATGTCATTTGATAACGGGATCACATCATTAGGAGAATGATGTGATGGACAAGACCCAAACTATGAACGTAGCATATGATCGTGTCAGTTTATTGCTATAGTTTTCTGCATGTGAAGTATTTGTTCCTATGACCATGAGATCATGTAACTGACTGACACCGGAGGAATACCTTGTGTGTATCAAATGTCGCAACATAACTGGGTGACTATAAAGATGCTCTACAGGTATCTCTGAGGGTGTCTGTTGAGCTGGCATGGATCGAGACTGGGATTTGTTACTCCGTGTGACGGAGAGGTATCTCAGGGCCCACTCGATAATACAACATCACAATAAGCCTTGCAAGCAAAGTGACTAAAGAGTTAGCCACGGGGTCTTGTATTACGGAACGAGTAAAGAGACTTGCCGATAACGAGATTGAACTAGGTATAGAGATACCAACGATCGAATCTCGGGCAAGTAACATACCGAAGAACAAAGGGAACAACATACGGGATTAACTGAATCCTTGAGATAGAGGTTCAACCGATAAAGATCTTCATAGAATATGTAGGAACCAATATGGGCATCCAGGTCCCGCTATTGGTTATTGATCGTAGAGGTGTCTCGGTCATGTCTACATAGTTCTCGAACCCGCAGGGTCTGCACACTTAACGTTCGGTGACGTTTCGGTAGTATTGAGATATATGTGTTGGTGATCGAAAGTTGTTCGGAGTCCCGGATGAGATCCCGGACATCACGAGGAGCTCCGGAATGGTCCGGAGGTAAAGATTTATATATAGGAAAGTGGTATTTGGGTTCCGGAAAAGTTTCGGGTATTTCCGGTAGTGTACCGGGAGTGACGAATGGGTTCCGGGGGTCCACCGGGTGGGGCCCACCCACCTCGGGGGCCACATGGGCCCAAGAGGTGGCGCACCAGCCCCTAATGGGCTGGGGAACTGACCACATAAGGGCCCATATGCCCAAGAGGAAAAAAAGGTGGAGATAGGAAGGAATAGGACTCCTTCCTAATATGAATCCACTTCCTAGTAGGAAGTGGATTGGACTCCTCCTTGCCCTAGTTCGGCCGACCCCTAGGGGAAACCCTAGGGAGGCTGCCTCCTCCCCCCTTCCTCCTATATATACTAGAGGAATAGAGCCCCCAAAGATACACTGCCACGTGCTAGTTCTCTATTCTCTAGTTCCTCCAACAAATAGATTCCGGTAGTGCTTAGGCGAAGCCCTGCCGGGATAACTCCACCACCACCACGCCATCGTGCTGCTGGAGATCTCATCCACCTCTCCGCCCCCTCTTGCTAGATCAAGAAGGCGGAGATCATCATCGAGCTGTACGTGTGCTGAACGCGGAGGTGCCGTCCGTTCGGCGCTAGATCGGGACGGATTGCGATTTGGATCGCGAAGACGTTCGACTACATCAACCGCGTTTCTTAACGCTTCCCGCTTAGCGATCTGCAAGGGTATGTAGATCCACTCTCCCTCTCGTAGATGCTCATCACCATGGATAGGTCTTGCGTGTGCGTAGGAAATTTTTTGTTTCCCATGCAACGTTCCCCAACAGTGGCATCATGAGCTAGGTCTATGCGTAAGATGAGATCACGACTAGAACACAAAGGAGTTTGTGGGCGTTGATGCTCAGATTGCTTCCTCCCTTGGCCTTTTCTTGATTCAGTGGTATTGTGGGATGAAGTGGCCCGGACCAACCTTACTCGTACGCTTACGAGAGACCGGTTCCATCAACTGACATGTGACTTTGTTGCATAAAGATGGCTGGCGGGTGTCTGTCTCTCCCACTTTAGTTGGATCGGATTCGACAAAGGCGATCCTTGATAAGGTTGAATAGCAATTTGTGTATCACCGTTGTGGTTTTTGCGTAGGTAAGAATCGTTCTTGCTAGATACCCGTAGCAGCCACGTAAAACATGCAACAACAATTAGAGGACGTCTAACTTGTTTTTGCAGGGTATGTTGTGATGTGATATGGCCAATTACATGATGAGATATATGTGATGTATGAGATGATCATGTTTTGTATAGAATATCACGACTTGCATGTCGATGAGTACGGCAACCGACAGGAGCCATAGGGTTGTCTTTAATTTATTTTCGTCGTTTTTTGCTTTACTTTATCGCTATGAGTTAGCAATAGTCGTAGAAGCAATAGTTAGCGCGACAACCTCATGGCGACACGTTGATGGAGATCAAGATGATGGAGATCATGGTGTCATGCCGATGACGATGGAGATCATGTTGGTGCTTTGGAGATGGAGAGCAAAAGCACAAGTTCATGGACATATCATGTCACTTATGATTTGCATGTGATGTTAATCCTTTTATGCATCTTATTTTTCTTAGGACGACGGTAGCATTATAAGGTGATCCCTCACTAAAATTTCAAGATAAAATTGTGTTCTCCCCGAGTGTGCACCGTTGCGAAAGTTCGTCGTTTCGAGACACCACGTGATGATCGGGTGTGATAGATTCTACGTTCGCATACAACGGGTGCAAGCCAGTGTTGCACAAGCGGAACACTCGGGTTAAACTTGACGAGCCTAGCATGTACAGAAATGGCCTCGGAACCCAAGAGACCGAAAGGTCGAACATGAGTCATATAGTAGATATGATCAACATGAAGATGTTCACCATTGAAACCACCTCATCTCACGTGATGATCGGACTTGGGTTGGTGAATTTGGATCATGTGACACTCGAATGACCAGAGAGATGTCAATTTGAGTGAGAGTTTTTAAGTAATATGATTAACTAAACTCATTATCTTGAACAATAGTCTAAGTTGTCTTTGCAAAAATTATGTTGTAGATCAATGGCTCGCGCAGTAGCACCCCTGAATTTCAATGTGTTCCTAGAGAAAGCTAAGTTGAAAGATAATGGAAGTAACTTTGTAGATTGGGCCCGTAATCTGAGGATTATCCTTACGGCTTCCCAAAAGACTTATGTCCTTGATGCACCGCTTGGTGAACCACCTGCTCCAGTAGAGGCTGCAGACGTTCCGAACGCCTGGCAGACACGTCCTGATGATTACTCAATAGTTCAATGTGCAATGTTGTATGGCTTAGAACCGGGACTTCAAAGATGTTTTGAACGTCATGGAGCATATGATATGTTCCAGGAGTTGAAGTTTATCTTTGAGAAGAATGCCCGGATCGAGAGGTATGAGACCTCTGATAACTTCTATGCTTGCAAGATGGAGGAGAATGGGTCTGTCAGTGAACACATACTCAAAATATCTGGGTATTCCAACCGTCTGGCTGAATTGGGGATGCCCCTTCCGCCAGAGGCGATCACTGACAGAGTTCTTCAATCACTGCCACCTAGCTACAAGAGCTTCGTGTTGAACTATAACATGCACGGGATGAACAAGTCAGTCGCCGAGCTGTTTGCGATGCTAAAAATTGCTGAGTCTGAGATTCAGAAGGAGCATCAAGTGTTGATGGTCAATAAAACCACTAGTTTCAAGAAGAATGGCAAGCGCAAGATGGGTAACTCCAAGAAGAGTGGCAAAGCAGTTGCCCCTCCCATGAAGAAATCCAAGGCTGGACCCAAGCCAGAAACTGAGTGCTTTCATTGCAAGGGAACTGGTCACTGGAAGCGGAACTGCCCCAAGTATCTGGCTAACAAGAAGGCGGCCAATGCCGAACAAGGTATATATGATATACATGTTATTGATGTGTACCTTACCAACTCTCGTTGTAGTGCTTGGGTATTTGATACCGGTTCGGTTGCTCACATTTGCAACTCAAAGCAGGAACTACGGAATAGACGGAGGCTGGCATAGGATGAAGTGACGATGCGCGTGGGAAATGGTTCCAAGGTTGATGTGATCTCCGTCGGCACGCTCGCTCTTCGATTACCATCGGGATTAGTGATGAACCTGAATAATTGTTATTTAGTGCCTGCGTTAAGCATGAACATTATATCTGGATCTTGTTTATTGCGAGACGGTTACTCATTTAAATCAGAGAATAATGGTTGTTCTATTTATATGAGTAATATCTTTTATGGTCATGCACCCATTGTGAGGGGTTTATTCTTATTGAATCTCGATAGTGATGATACACATGTTCATAACATTGATGCCAAAAGATGTAGAGTTGATAATGATAGTGCCACTTTCTTGTGGCACTGCCGCTTAGGTCATATTGGTGTAAAACGCATGAAGAAGCTCCATGCTGATGGACTTTTGGAGTCACTTGATTTTGAATCACTTGACACATGTGAACCATGCCTCATGGGCAAGATGACTAAGACCCCGTTCTCTGGAACAATGGAACGGGCAAGTGACTTGTTGGAAATCATACATACTGATGTGTGCGGTCCGATGAGCATTGAGGCGCACGGTGGATATCGTTATTTTCGCACCTTCACCAATTACTTAAGTAGATATGGGTATATTTACTTAATGAAACACAAGTCTGAAACGTTTGAAAAGTTCAAGCAATTTCAAAGTGAAGTTGAGAATCATCGTAACAAGAAGATTAAATTTCTACGATCTGATCGAGGAGGAGAATATCTGAGTTATGAGTTTGGCAGTCACTTAAGACAATGTGGAATTGTTTCACAATTGACACCGCCTGGAACACCACAGCGTAATGGTGTGTCTGAACGTCATAATCGAACCTTATTAGATATGGTTTGTTCTATGATGTCTCTTGCCGATTTGCCACTATCGTTTTGGGGTTATGCATTAGAGACAGCTGCATTCATTTTAAATAGGGCACCATCGAAATCCGTTGAGACGACGCCATATGAACTGTGGTTTGGCAAGAAGCCAAAGTTGTCATTTCTTAAAGTTTGGGGATGTGATGCTTATGTCAAAAAGCTTCAGCCTGAAAAGCTGGAACCCAAAGCGGAGAAATGCGTCTTCATAGGATACCCAAAAGAGACAGTTGGGTATACCTTCTATCTCAGATCCGAAGGCAAAGTGTTTGTCGCTAAAAACAGAACATTTCTTGAGAAAGAGTTTCTCTCGAAAGAATTGAGTGGGAGGAAAATAGAACTTGATGAGGTTGTTGAACCTTTACTTCAACCAGAGAGTAGCGCAGCGCAGATAGATGTTTCTGTAGAGCCTACATCGGTTGAAGAGGAAGTTAATGATGATGATCATGAAGCTTCGGATCAAGTTGCTATCGAACCTCGTAGGTCGACAAGGACACATAATGCTCCTGAGTGGTACGGTAACCCTATCTTAGAGGTCATGTTGTTGGACAACGATGAACCTACGAGCTATGGAGAAGCGATGATGGGCCCAGATTCCGAGAAATGGTTAGAGGCCATGAAATCCGAGATGGGATCCATGTATGAAAACAAAGTATGGGCTTTGGAAGTATTACCTGAAGGGGGAAAGGCCATTCAAAACAAATGGATCTTTAAGAAGAAGACGGACGCGGACGGGAGTGTCACCGTCTATAAAGCTCGACTTGTGGCAAAGGGTTTTTCACAAGTTCAAGGAGTTGACTATGATAAGACCTTCTCACCCGTAGCGATGCTTAAGTCCGTCAGAATCATGTTAGCAATAGCTGCATTTTTCGATTATGAAATTTGGTAGATGGATGTCAAAACAACGTTCCTTAACGGCTGCCTTAAGGAAGAGTTGTATATGATGCAACCAGAAGGTTTTGTCGATCCAGAGAATGCTGACAAAGTTTGCAAGCTCCAGCGATCCATTTATGGACTGTTGCAAGCATCTCGGAGTTGGAATCTTCGCTTTGATGAGGTGATCAAAGCGTTCGGGTTTATACAAGTTTACGGAGAAGCTTGTATTTACAAGAAAGTGAGTGGGAGCTCTATAGCATTTCTAATATTATATGTGGATGACATATTGCTGATTGGAAACAATATAGAAATGTTGGAAAGCGTGAAGGAATATTTGAACAAGAGTTTTTCAATGAAGGACCTAGGAGAAGCTGCTTTCATATTAGGCATCAATATCTATAGAGATAGATCGAGACGCTTGATAGGACTTTCACAGAGCACATACCTTGACAAAGTTTTGAAGAAGTTCAAAATGGATCAGTCCAAGAAGGGGTTCTTGCCTGTATTGCAAGGTGTGAAGTTGAGTAAGACTCAATGCCCAGTGACTGCAGAAGATAGAGAAAAGATGAGTGTTGTCCCCTATGCTTCAGCCATAGGCTCTATCATGTATGCAATGTTGTGCACAAGATTCGATGTCAGCCTTGCCATAAGTATGGCCGGAAGGTTTCAAAGTGATCCAGGAATGGAACACTGGACGGCGGTCAAGAATATCCTAAAGTACCTGAAAAGGACTAAGGACATGTTTCTCGTTTATGGAGGTGATCAAGAGCTCGTCGTAAAGGGTTACGTCGATGCAAGCTTTGACACTGATCCGGATGACTCTAAGTCTCAAACCGGATACGTATTTATTCTCAATGGGGGTGCGGTAAGCTGGTGTAGTTCCAAGCAGAGCATGGTAGCTGATTCTACATGCGAAGCGGAGTACATCGATGCCTCGGAGGCGGCGAAGGAAGGTGTCTGGATGAAGGAGTTCATGACAGATCTTGGAATAGTGCCCAGTGCACTAAACCCAATGACTCTGTTCTGTGACAACACTGGTGCCATTGCTCTGGCCAAGGAACCAAGGGTTCACAAGAGGACAAGACACATAAAGCGACGCTTCAATTCCATCCGCGATTACATCAAGGAGGAGGACATAAATATTTGCAAAGTGCACACGGATCTGAATGTCGCAGACCCGATGACTAAACCTCTTCCAAGGGCTAAACATGATCAACACCAGAACTGTATGGGTGTTAGATTCATTACAATGTAAATCACATAGTGATGTGAGCTAGATTATTGACTCTAGTGCAAATGGGAGACTGTTGGAAATATGCCCTAGAGGCAATAATAAAGTGGTTATTATTATATTTCCTTGTTCATGATAATCGTTTATTATCCATGCTATAATTGTATTGATTGGAAACTCAATTGCATGTGTGGATACGTAGACAACATTGTGTCCCTAGTATGCCTCTAGTAGACTAGCTCGTTGATCAAAGATGGTCAAGGTTTCCTAGCCATAGACATGAGATGTCATTTGATAACGGGATCACATCATTAGGAGAATGATGTGATGGACAATACCCAAACTATGAACGTAGCATATGATCGTGTCAGTTTATGGCTATAGTTTTCTGCATGTCAAGTATATGTTCCTATGACCATGAGATCATGTAACTCACTGACACCGGAGGAATACCTTGTGTGTATCAAACGTCGCAACGTAACTGGGTGACTATAAAGATGCTCCACAGGTATCTCCGAGGGTGTCTGTTGAGCTGGCATGGATTGAGACTGGGATTTGTTACTCCGTGTGACAAAGAGGTATCTCAGGGCCCACTCGGTAATACAACATCACAATAAACCTTGCAAGCAAAGTGACTAAAGAGTTAGCCACGGGATCTTGTATTACGGAACGAGTAAAGAGACTTGCCGATAACGAGATTGAACTAGGTATAGAGATACCGACGATCGAATCTCAGGCAAGTAACATACCGAAGAACAAAGGGAACAACATACGGGATTAACTGAATCCTTGACATAGAGGTTCAACCGATAAAGATCTTCGCAGAATATGTAGGAACCAATATGGGCATCCAGGTCCCGCTATTGGTTATTGACCGTAGAGGTGTCTCGGTCATGTCTACATAGTTCTCGAACCCGCAGGGTCTGCACACTTAACGTTGGGTGACGTTTCGATAGTATTGAGATATATGTGTTGGTGACCGAAGGTTGTTCGGAGTCTCGGATGAGATCCCGGACGTCACGAGGAGCTCCGGAATGGTCCGGAGGTAAAGATTTACATATATAGGAAAGTGGTATTTGGGTTCCGGAAAAGTTTCGGGTATTTCCGGTAGTGTAGCGGGAGCGACGAATGGGTTCCGGGGGCCCACCCACCCCGGGGGCCACATGGGCCCAAGAGGTGGCGCACCAGCCCCTAATGGGCTGGGGAACCGACCCCATAAGGGCCCATATGCCCAAGAGGAAAAAAAAGGTGGAGATAGGAAGGAATAGGACTCCTTCCTAATATGAAACCACTTCCTAGTAGGAAGTGGATTGGACTCCTCCTTGCTCTGGTTCGGCCGACCCCTAGGGGAAACCCTAGGGAGGTTGCGTCCTCCCCACTCCCTCCTATATATACTAGAGGAATAGAGCCCCCAAAGATACACGGCCACATGCTAGTTCTCTATTCTCTAGTTCCTCCAACAAATAGATTCCGGTAGTGCTTAGGCGAAGCCCTGCCGGGATAACTCCACCACCACCACCACCACGCCGTCATGCTGCTGGAGATCTCATCCACCTCTCCGCCCCCTCTTGTTGGATCAAGAAGGCGGAGATCGTCATCGAGTTGTACGTGTGCTGAACGCAGAGGTGACGTCCGTTCGGCGCTAGATCGGGACGGATTGCGATTTGGATCGCGAAGACATTCGACTACATCAATCGCGTTTCTTAACGCTTCCCGCTTAGTGATCTGCAAGGGTATGTAGATCCACTCTCCCTCTCGTAGATGCTCATCACCATGGATAGGTCTTGCGTGTGCGTAGGAAAATTTTTGTTTCCCAGGCAACGTTCCCCAACACTTTTTTATAAGGAGATGAAACGGAACGGCACAGTGGAAAACGAAACGGTTGCGGTAAAATTTGTGGCTAGGGGTGCGCCTCGATTTTCACATCGACCCGGATTTGGCGCAGTTTTCAAAAGATTCGTTATAATGACTCCGAAGTGCAACGGTTAGCAAAGATGACGTCACTGGCAGATAGGTGCTAGAAAACTAACAAGTCTGGAGATATTACAAGTCGGCACTTCGAGATCCATGAAGAACACAGATGCAGGCAGATGATAAGCCGCCACGAGATAGTAAGGGAAATTGACATGAATGAATTCAAATCAATCTGGGGCCTAATGGCGGGGATATAAACCCGCGATATAACCCATCCTACTGGGCCGGATCAACATAATGGCGGCTCTGGAATTATATTCAAGATGGGTCGTGTCGTGAGGATAAGGCGAACAAGGCGGTTGCTGAGTAAGTCGCCGAGCGGCCCAAGCGCGTGGAGAGGGCGACTCACGGCCCACAGGGAAGAAGACGCCGGAAGATTCCTTGCTTGAGAGACAAGGCGTGTTAGAGACATGATAAGTTACGAGTTGTAATATGACTCGGACTCTGTTGTAAACCCTAGGGTCTCGACCTATATATAAAGGCGAGCCCCTAGGGCCGAAGGATTTAAGCTACACACCCTCGAAAGCTAGGTTAGCGATTCTGCACCCTTATAATCGAGATCATCATCAATACAGACACAAAGCAGGACATAGGCTATTACCTCCATCGGAGGGGCCGAACCTGGGTAAACTTGCCTCCCGTTCCCGTTTCACCCCTTTGAGTCGCCACCTAGCGGCAATGGCCTCACACCTAAGTCCTTGCACGAGGACATCTGCCATGACAAAACCACGACACGTTGTGAACGCCTGGCAGGCACATTCCGATGACTACTCTATAGTTCAGTGCGCCATGCTATACGCCTTAGAATCGGGACTTCAAAAGCGTTTTGAACGCCATGGAGCATATGAGATGTTCCAGGAGTTGAAGTTAATATTTCAAGCAAATGCCCGGGTCGAGAGGTATGAGACCTCCGATAAGTTCTTTGCCTGCAAGATGGAGAATAGTTCTGTCAGTGATTACCTACTCAGAATGTCTGGGTATTACAACCATTTCAATGATTTGGGAGTCCAACTTCCACCCGAAACGGTCACTGACAGAATTCTCCAGTCACTGCCACCTAGCTTCAAAGCCTTCGTGATGAACTATAATATGCATGGGATGGAAAAGTTTGTCTCCGAGCTGTTCACGATGCTGAAAGTCGCGAAAGTAGAAATCAAAAAGGAGCATCAAGTGTTGATGGTGAATAAAACCACTAGTTTCAAAAAGGGCAAGGGAAAGAAGGGAAACTTCAAGAAGGGTGGCAAGCAAGTTGCCGCTCCCGTGAAGAAACCCAAGGCTGGACGCAAGCCTGAGACTGAGTGCTACTATTGCAAGGGAACTGGCCACTGGAAGCGGAATTGCCCCAAGTACCTGGCTGATAAGAAGGCTGGCAACGTCGACAAAGGTATATTTGATATACATGTTATTGATGTGTACCTCACTAGCTCTCGTAGTAGTGCCTGGGTATTTGATACCGGTTTGGTTGCTCATATTTGTAACTCGAAACAGGAACTACGGAATAAACGGAGGCTGGCGAAGGATGAAGTGACGATGCCCGTCGGAAATGGTTCCAAGGTTGCTGTGATCGCCGTCGGCACGCTCGCTCTTTAGTTACCATCAGGATTAGTAGTAAACCTAAATAATTGTTATTTGGTGCCTGCGTTGAGCATGAACATTATATCTGGATCTTGTTTATAGCGAGATGGTTATTCAATTAAATTAGAGAATAATGGTTGTTCCATTTACATGAGTAACATCTTTTATGGTCATGCACCCAATGTGAATGGTTTATTCTTGTTGGATCTCGATAGTAGTGATACACACATTCATAACATTGATGCCAAAAGATGCAAAGTTAATAATGATAGTACCACTTTCTTGTGGCACTGCCGCTTAGGTCATATTGGTGTAAAACGCATGAAGAAGCTCCATGCTGATGGACTTTTGGAATCACTCGATTTTTAATCGCTTGATACATGCGAACCATGCCTCATGGGCAAGATGACGAAAACCCATTCTCCGGTACAATGGAGCGGGCAAGTGACTTGTTGGAAATCATACATATTGATGTGTGCGGTCCGATGAGTGTTGAGGCGCGCGGTGGATATCGTTATTTTCTTACCTTCACTGATGATTTAAGTAGATATGGGTATATTTACTTAATGAAACACAAGTCTGGAACATTTGAAAAGTAAAAGGAATTTTAGAGTGAAGTAGAAAATCATCGTAACAAGAAGATAAATTTTCTACGATATGATCATGGTGGACAATATCTGAGTTATGAGTTTGGTATGCATTTGAGACAATGTGGAATTTTTTCACAGCTTACGCCACCTGGAACACCATAGCGTAATGGTATGTCCGAGCGTCGTAATCGTACTCTATTGGATATGGTGCGATCTATGATGTCTCTCACTGATCTGCCACTATCGTTTTGGGGTTATGCATTAGAGACAGCCGCATTCACTTTAAATAGGGCACCATCAAAATCCGTTGAGGCGACACCGTATGAATTATGGTTTGGCAAGAAACCTAAGCTGTCGCTTCTTAAAGTTTTGGGCTGCGACGCATATGTGAAAAGGATTCAACCTGATAAGCTCGAACCCAAAGCGGACAAATGCGTCTTCATAGGTTACCCTAAGGAAACAGTTGGGTATACCTTCTATCTCAGATCCGAGGGCAAAGTGTTTGTTGCTAAGAACGGGTCCTTTCTCGAGAAAGAGTTTCTCTCGAAAGAATTGAGTGGGAGGAAGGTAGACCTTGATGAGGTTATTGAACCGTCACTTCAGTTGGATAGTAGCACGATGCAGAAAGATGTTTCTGCGGCGCCTACACAAAGTGAAGAGGAAGCTAATGACGATGATCATGAAGCTTTAGATCAAGTTACTACTGAGCCTCGTAGGTCGACAAGGAATCGTGCCGCCTGAGTGGTACGACAATCCTGTCTTGGAGGTCATGTTGTTAGACAACAGTGAACCTACGAGCTATGAAGGAGCGATGGTGGGCCCAGATTCCAACAAATGGCTAGAGGCCATGAAATCTAACATAGGATCCATGTATGAGAACAAAGTGTGGACTTTGGAGGACTTACCATATGATCCTAAGGCCATACAGAATAAATGGATCTTTAAGAAAAAGACGGACGCGGACGGTAAAGTCATCGTCTATAAAGCTCGACTTGTTGCAAAAGGGTTTTCACAAGTTCAAGGAGTTGACTACGATGAGACTTTCTCTCCCGTAGCGATGCTTAAGTCCGTTAGGATTACGTTAGCAATAGCTGCATTTTTCGATTACGAGATCTGGCAGATGGATGCAAAACAGCATTCCTTAATGGTTTCCTTAAGGAAGAGTTGTATATGATGCAACCAGAAGGTTTTGTCGATCCTAAAAATGCTGACAAAGTGTGCAAGCTCCAGCGATCCATTTATGGACTGGTGCAGGCAACTCGGAGTTGGAATCTTCGTTTTGATGAGGTGATCAAAGCGTTCGGGTTCATACAAGTTTATGGAGAAGCTTGTATTTACAAGAAAGTGAGTGGGAGCTCTATAGCGTTTCTAATATTATATGTGGATGACATATTGCTGATTGGAAACAATATGGAACTTTTAGAAAGCATGAAGATATATTTGAACAAGAGTTTTTCAATGAAAGACCTCGGAGAAGCTGCTTACATATTAGGCATCGAGATCTATAGAGATAGATCGAGACGCTTGATAGGACTTTCACAAAGCACATATCTTGATAAGGTTTTGAAGAAGTTCAAAATGGATCAGTCCAAGAAAGGGTTCTTGCCTGTCTTACAAGGTGTGTAGTTGAGTAAGACTCAATGCCCAGCGACTACAGAGGATAGAGAAAAGATGAGTGTCATCCCCTATGCTTCAGCCATAGGCTCTATAATGTATGTGATGCTGTGCACAAGACCAGATGTCAGCCTTGCCATAAGTATGGCCGGAAGGTTTCAAAGTGATCCAGGAATGGAACACTGGAGAGCGGTCAAGAATATCCTTAAGTACCTGAAAAGGACTAAGGAAATGTTTCTCGTTTATGGAGGTGATCAAGAGCTCGTCGTAAAGGGTTACGTCAATGCTAGCTTTGACACAGATCCAGATGACTCTAAGTCTCAAACCGGGTACATGTATATTCTGAATGGTGGAGCGGTAAGCTGGTGCAGTTCCAACCAAAGCGTGGTAGCTGATTCTACATGTGAAGCGTAGTACATCGCTGCTTCGGAAGCGGCGAAGGAAGGAGTCTGGATGAAGCAGTTCATGATAGATCTCGGAGTTGTGCCCAGTGCACTAGATCCGATGACTCTTTTGTGTGATAACATTGGCGCCATTGCTCTAGCCAAAGAGCCCAGGTTTCACAAGAGGACCAGACACATAAAGCGCCGCTTCAATTCCATCTGCAATTACATCAAGGAGGAGGACATAAATATTTACAAAGTACATACGGATCTGAATGTTGCAGACCCATTGACTAAGCCTCTTCCACGGGCAAAACATGATCAGCACCAGAACTCTATGGGTGTCGGATTCATTACAATGTAAACCACATAGCGATGTGAACTAGATTATTGACTCTAGTGCAAGTGGGAGACTGTTGGAAATATGCCCTAGAGGCAATAATAAAATAGTTATTATCATATTTCCTTGTTTATGATAATCGTTTATTATCCATGCTATAATTGTATTGATTGGAAACTCAGATACATGTGTGGATACATAGACAACACTGTGTCCCTAGTGAGCCTCTACTAGACTAGCTCGTTGATCAAAGATGGTTAAGGTTTTCTGACCATTGACATGAGTTGTCATTTGATAATGGGATCACATCACTAGAAGAATGATGTGATGGACGATACCCAACCATAAGCATAGCATTTGATCGTGTTAGTTTATTGTTACTGCTTTATCCATGTCAAGTATCAGTTCCTACGACCATGAGATCATGCAACTCCCTGAGACCGGAGGAATGCCTTGTGTGTATCAAACGTCGGAACGTAACTGGATGACTATAAAGGTACTCTACAGGTATCTCCCTGCGTGTCTATTGGGTTGGCGTGAATCGAGACGGGGATTTGTCACTCTGTGTCACGGAGAGGTATCTCTGGGCCCACTCGGTAATACCGCATCACAAGAAGCTTGCAAGCAATGTGACTAAAGAGTTAGCCACGGGATCCTGTATTACAGAACGAGTAAAGAGACTTGCCGGTAACGAGATTGAACTAGGTATGGAGATACTGACGATCGAATCTCGGGCAAGTAACATACCGATGGACAAAGGGAACTGTATACGATATTGATTGAATCCTTGACATCGTGGTTCGACCGATAAAGATCTTCGTAGAATATGTAGGAACCAATATGGGCAACCAGATCCCGCTATTGGTTATTGGCCGTAGAGGTCTCTCGGTCATGTTTGCATAGTTCTCGAACTCGCAGGGTCTGCACACTTAACGTTTGGTGATGATTTGTGATAGATGAGATATATATGTTGGTGACCTAAGGTTGTTCGGAGTCCCGGATGAGATCCCGGACGTCACGAGGAGTTTCGGAATGGTCCGGAGATAAAGATTGATATATATGAAGTTGGTATTTGGGTTCTGGAAAGGTTCCGGGATGTACCGATTTTGTGACGGAGGTGTCGGAAAGGTTCCGGGGGGTCCACCGGGGAGCCACCTGCCCCGGAGGGCCCCATGGACTGAGAGGGGGGCGCACCAGCCCCTGGAGGGCTGGGCGCCTCACCTCCCAAGGCCCATGCGGCCGTGTGGGCAAGGGCTGGCCCTAGGGTGGCCGCCAGCCCCTTGCCTTGGGGTCCAAGGCAGCCCCTAGGCCGCCGCACCAAACCCTAGGGCGGCCACCCCTCCCCCTTGCCCCTATATATACTTGAGGGGAGGGAGGGCAGACGCACCCAAGCCACGGCGCAGCCCTCCCTCTCTCTCTAGATTGGTTTCTCCACTAGATTTGTTTCGGTAGTGCTTGGCGTTGTGCTGCCGAAGATCTCATCTACATCTCCGCCCTTGCTTGCTGGATCAAGAAGGCGGAGACGTCATCGAGCTGTACGTGTGTTGAACGTGGAGGTGTTGTCCGTTCGGCGCTAGATTGGAACGGAACAAGATTGGATCGCGGGACGGATCGTGATTGGATCATGAAGACGTTCGACTACACCAACCGTGTTTCTTAACGCTTCCCATTTAGCGATCTACAAGGGTATGTAGATGCACTCCCCCTCTCGTGGTTGTTGATCTCCATAGATAGATCTTGGGTGTTCGTAGGAAAAAATTTGTTTCCCATGCAACGTTCCCCAACATAAACAACACCGTGTCCCTAGTGAGCCTCTACTAGACTAGCTCGTTGATCAAAGATGGTTAAGGTTTCCTAACCATAGACATGAGTCGTGATTTGATAACGGGTCACACCATTAGGAGAATGATGTGATGGACAAGACCCAACCGTAAGCATAGCATTTGATCGTGTTAGTTTATTGCTACTGCTTTCGTCATGTCAAGTATATGTTCCTATGACCATGAGATCATGCAACTCCCTGACACCGGAGGAATGCCTTGTGTGTATCAACGTCACTTCGTAACTGGGTGATCATAAATGTGCTCTACAGGTATCTTCGAGGGTGATTGTTGGGTTGGCATGTATCGATACTGGGATTTGTCACTCCGTATGACGGAGAGGTATCTCTGGGCCCTCTCGGTAATACAACATCACAAGAAGCTTGCAAGCAATGTGACTAAGGAGTTAGTCAAGGGATCTTGTATTATGGAACTAGTAAAGAGACTTGCCGGTAATGAGATTGGACTAGGTATGGAGATACCGACCATCGAATCTCGGGCAAGTAACATACCGATGGACAAAGGGAACTGCATACGTGATTAACTGAATCCTTGACATCGTGGTTCGACCGATGAAGAACTTTGTGGAACATGTAGGAGCCACTATGGGCATCCAGGTCCCGCTATTGGTTATTGGCCGGAGAGGTGTCTCAGTCATGTCTACATGATTCTTGAACCCGCAGGGTCCGCACGCTTAACGTTCGGTGACGCTAGAGTAGTATTGGGATATGTAAGTTGGTGACCGAATGTTGTTCGGAGTCCCGGATGAAATCCCGGACGTCACATGGAGCTCCGAATGGTCCGGAGGTAAATAGTTATATATGGGAAGTCATATTTTGGTTACCGAAAAAGCTTCGGGTTTTGCAGGTATTGTACCGGGAAGCTTCTAGAAGGTTCCGGAGGATTCCGGAGGGGTCCGGAAGTCCATGGAGGGTTCCACTGATACGTCTCCAACGTATCTATAATTTATGAAGTATTCATGCCATATTTACAACAATTTTATATGGTTTTGGTATGATTTGCATGGAACTAACCTGGACTGACGCTGTTTTCAGTAGAACTACCGTGGTGTTGTTTTTTTTTTGCAGAAATAAAAGTTCACCAAATGCAACGAAACTTTTTGACGATTTTTTTGGAACAAAAGAGGCACTAGAAGCTTCGTGGGAGGGCCAGAACAGCCACGAGGTGGCCACAACCCACCAGGGCGTGCCAGCCCCCTTTGGCGCGCCCTGGTGTCTTGTGGGCCCCTCGTGGCCCATCTTCGCGTGAAACTGACGCCCAAAAATCCTGTATATTCAGAAACCCCCTGAAATAACCCTAGATCAGAAGTTCCTCCGCCGCAAGCCTCTATAGCCACGAAAAAACAATCTAAACCCCGTTCCGGCACCCTGCCGGAGGGGGAAATCATCACCGGAGGCCATCTTCATCATCCCTATGGTCTCCATGATGAGGAGGGAGTAGTCCATTCTCGGGGCTGAGGGTTTGTACCAGTAGCTATGTGTTTAATCTCTCTCTCTCTCGTGTTCTTGATTTGGCATGATCTTGATGTATCGCGGGCTTTGTTAATATAGTTGGATCATATGGTGTTTTCCCCTCTCTATCTTGTTGTGATGAATTGAGTTTTCCCTTTGAGATTTCGTTATTACCGGATTGAATACTTTTATGGATATGAGAGCACTTGATCTATGTCTTGGCACTCAACTCGCGGATTCCCGAGGTGACATTGGGGTAATTTATGCATAGGGGTTGATGCACGTTTTCGTCCTACTTTCTCCGGTAGAAATATTGGGGCACTCTTTGAGGTTCTTTGTGTTGGATTAAGTATTATGAATCTGAAATTGTTTGATGTGTATCGTATAATTAACTCATGGATACTTGTGGTGGCATTGGAGTATCTAGGTGACATTAGAGTTGGTTGATGCGTATCATATGGTGTTATTTTAGTACGAACTCTTAGATAGATCGATCGGAAAGGATAACTTGGTGTTATTTTAGTACGAACACATGGATAGATCGATCAGAAAGGATAACTTTAAGGTGGTTTCGTACCCTACAAACAATTTCTTCTTATGTTCTCCCCTAGATAAGAACTTTGGAGTGATTCTTCGTTGCACGTTGAGGATGGTTATGTGATCCAATTATATTAGCATTGTTGAGAGATTGCACTAGCGAAAGTACGGACCCTAGGCCTTGTTTTCAAGCATTGCAATACCGTTTGTGCTCACTTTTGTTACTTGCTACCTTGCTGTTTTTTATTGTTACTAGTACAAAAATCAATACCTACTAGCATTACTACACTTGTATCACCATCTCTTTGCCGAACTAGTGCACCTATACAATTTACCATTGTATTTGGTGTGTTGGGGACACAAGAGACTTTTTATTATTTGGTTGCAGGGTTGTTTGAGAGAGACCATCTTCGTCCTACGCCTCCCACGGATTGATAAACCTTAGGTCATCCACCTGAGCGAAATTTGCTACTGTCCTACAAAACTCTGCGCTTGGAGGCCCAACACGAGTCTACAAGAACAAGTTGTGTAGTAGACATCATCCACCATGCCCCTTAGGCCAGCATGGGCTGTAAGGGGCCGCCCTTGCCTTATTTGGCCAGCCCCCCAAGGGCCCATGCGGCTAGGGGGTAGGAAACCCTAAGGGGCAAGGCACCTAGGAGGTGCCTTGGGGAGGGAGGACACCTCCCTAGCCGCCGGTCCTCCTTGGAGGAGGGGCCAAGGGCTGCAACCCAACCCTGCCCCTTGCCTCCTATATATAGTAGAGGACAGGGGGAGGGCTGGACACAATAATCCCACGCCTCGGTGGCAGCCCTCCCTCTCCCGTTACTCTGTCTTCCCCTCAGATCGCATCTACGGTAGCGCTTGGCGAAGCCCTATCGGGATTGCTCCACCACGTCGTCGTGCTAGTTGAGATCCCGTCTACTTCTCCTCCCTTGCTTTCTAGATCAAGAAGGAGGAGATGTCATAGAGCCGCACGTGTGCTGAACGCGGAGGTGTCGTCCGTTCGGCGCTAGATCGGATAGGATCGGATCGCAATTGGATCGTGAAGAGTACGACTACATGAACCGCGTTATATACGCTTCTGCTTAGCGATCTACAAGGGTACATAGATAAACTCCCCCTCTCGTAGCTATGCATCTCCATAGATAGATCTTGGGTTTCCGTAGAATTTTTTTGTTTCCCATGCAACGTTCCCCAACAGTGGCATCATGATCTAGGTCTATGCGTAGATGATATGCACGAGTAGAACACAAAAGAGTTTGTGGGCATTGATGTTCAGATTGCTTACCTCCTCAGTCTTATCTTGATTCGGCGGTATTGTGGGATGAAGCGGCCCGGACCAACCTTACTTGTCCTCGCACAAGAGACCGGTTCCACCGACTGACATGTAACTTAGTTGCATAAAGGTGGCTGGCGGGTGTCTATCTCTCTCACTTTAGTTGAATCGGATTCGATAGAGGCGTTTCTCGTAAAGGTTAAAAGGCAACTTGATTATCACCGTTGTGGCTTTGCGTAGGTAAGAACGGTTCTTACTAGTTGCCCATAGCAGGCACGTAAAACTTTCAACAACAAAGTAGAGAACGTCTAACTTGTTTTTGCAGGGCATGTTGTGATGTGATATGGCCAAGACATGATATGATATATGTGATGTATGAGATGATCATGTTTTGTATAGTTATCACGACTTGCATGTCGATGAGTACGGCAACCGGTAGGAGCCATAGGGTTGTCTTTAATTCATTTATGCCATTTGCTTTACTTTATCGCTGTGAGTTAGCAATAGTTGTAGAAGCAATAGTTGGCGCGACAACCACGTGACGACACTATGATGGAGATCATGATGATGGAGATCATGGTGTCATGCCGGTGACGATGGAGATCATGCCGGTGCTTTGGAGATGGAGATCAAAAGCAAAAGACGATGATGGCCATATCATGTCACTTATATGATTTGCATGTGATGTTTATCCTTTTATGCATCTTATTTTGCTTAGGACGACGGTAGCATTATAAGATGATCCCTCACTAAAATTTCAAGATAAAATTGTGTTCTCCCCGAGTATGCACCGTTGCGAAGGATCGTCGTTTCGAAGCACCTCGTGATGATCGGGTGTGATAGACTCTACGTTCGCATACAATGGGTGTAAGCCAGATTTACACACGTGGAATACTTGGGTTAAACTTGACGAGCCTAGCATGTACAGACATGGCCTCGGAACACACGAGACCGAAAGGTCAAACATGAGTCATATAGTAGATATGATCAACATGGAGATGTTCACCATTGAAACCACCTCATCTCACGTGATTATCGGACTTGGGTTGGTGGATTTGGATCATGTCACACTTGGACAACCTGAGGGATGTTGATTTGACTGGGAGTTCTTTAGTAATATGATTAATTGAACTCATTATCATGAACATAGTCTAAAAGTTGTCTTTGCAAAATTATGTTGTAGCTCGCGCTGTAGCTCCCTTGTATTTTGATACGTTCGTAGAGAAAACTAAGTTGAAAGATGTTGGTAGCAATAATGCGGACTAGGTTCATAATCTGAGGATTGTCCTCACTGCTGCACAGAAGGCTTATGTCCTTGATGCACCGCTCGGTGTGCCAACCCCTCAAGCGTCTTCTATGCATGTTGTGAACATCTGGCAGACACGTTCTGATGACTACTTGATAGTTTAGTGTGCCATGCTTTACGGCTTAGAATCGGGGCTCCAAAGACGTTTTGAACGCCATGGAGCATATAAGATGTTCCAAGAGCTGAAATTGGTATTTCAGGCTCATGCCCGTGTTGAGAGGTATGAGACCTCTGACAAGTTCTTTGCCGACAAGATGGAGGAGAACAGCTCAGTCAATAAGCATGTACTCAGAATGTCTGGGTGCTACAGTCGCTTGAATCAAGTGGGAGTTAATCTTCCAGATAAGATAGTGATTGACAGAGTTCTCTAGTCACAATCACCAAGCTACTAGAGCTTTGTGATGAACTATAACATGCAAGGGATGGAGATGATGATCCCTGCGCAATTCGCGATGCTTAAGGCCACGGAGGTAGAAATCAAGAAGGAGCATCAAGTGTTGATGGTTAATAAGACCACTAGTTTCAAGAAGGGCAAGGGAAGAAGGGAAACTCCAAGAATGGCAAGCCAGTTGTCGCTCCAGTGAAGAAACCCAAGGTTGAACCCAAACCCGAGACTAAGTGCTTCTATTGTAATGGGAACGGTCACTTGTAGTGGAACTACCCCAAATACTTGGTAGATAAGAAGGTTTACAACGTCAACAAAAGTATATTTGATATACATATTATTGATGTGTACCTTACTAGTACTCCTAGTAGCACCTGGGTATTAGATACTGGTTTAGTTGCTGATATTGGTAACTCGAAACAAAATCTACGGAATAAACGGGGACTAGCTAAGGGCGAGGTGACGATGTATGTTGGAAGTATCTCCAAGGTTGATGTGATCACCATCGCATGCTCCCTCTACCTTCGGGGTTAATGGTGAACCTAAATAAATGTTATTTGGTGTTTGCGTTGAGCATGAACATGATTAGATTGTGTTTATTGCAATACGATTATTCATTTAAGTCCGAGAATAATGGTTGTTTTGTTTACATGAATAATACCTTCTATGGTCATGCACCCAATGTGAATGGTTTATTGAATCTCGATCGTAGTGATACACATGTTCGTAGCATTGATGCCAAAAATATGCAAAGTTAATAACGACAGTACCACTTCCTTGTGGCACTGTCGCTAAGGTCATATTGGTGTAAAGCGCATGAAGAAACTCCATGCTGATGGATCTTTGGACTCACTCGATTTTGAATAGCTTGAGACATGCGGACCATGCTTCATGGGCAAGATGACTAAGACCCCGTTTTCCGGAACAATGGAGCGGTCAAGTGACTTGTTGGAAATCATACATACTGATGTGTGTGGTTCGATGAGTGTTGAAGCGCGCGGTGGATATTGTTATTTTCTTACCTTCACGGATAACTTGAGTAGATATTGAGATATTTACTTAATGAAATGCAAGTCTGAAACTTTTGAATAGTTCAACGCAAATTTCAGAGTGAAGTTGAAGATCATCGTGACAAGACGATAAAATGTTTGTGATGTGATCGTGGAGATGAATATCCAAGTTACGAGTTTGGTATGCATTTAAGACGGTGTGGAATTGTTTTATAGCTCACGCAACCTGGAACACCATAGTGTAATGGTGTGTCTGAACATCGTAACCGTACTCTATTGGATATAAGGTGCGTTCTATGATGTCTCTTATCGTTTTGCCACTATCTTTTTGGGGTTATGCATTAGAGACAACTACATTCACTTTAAATAGGGCACCATATGAATCCATTGAGATGACACCGTATGAATTATGGTTTGGCAACAAACCTAAGTTATCATTTCTTAGAGTTTGGGGATATGACACTTATGTTTGATAAGCTCGAACCCAAAGCGGAAAAGTGCATCTTCATAAGATACACTAGAGCAACAATTGGGTATACCTTCTATCACAGATCCGAAGGCAAGGTCTTTGTTGCCAAGAATGGATCCTTTCCAGAGAAGGAGGTTCTCTCGAAAGAAGTGAGTGGGAGGAAGGTAGAACTTGATAAGGTTATCGAACCTTCACTTGAATTGGAAAGTAGGGCAACACAGAAAAGTGTTCCTATGATGCGTACACCAATTGAAGAGGAAGCTAATGATGATGATCATGAAACTTCGGATCAAGTTACTACTGAGTCTCGTAGGTCGACAAGGACACATACTACCCCGAGTGGTATGGTAATCCTGTATTGAAAGTCATGTTGTTAGACAACGATGAGCCTACGAACTATGAAGAAGCGATATTGGGCCCGGATTCTGACAAATGGCTAGGAGATATGAAATCCGAGATAGGATCCATGTATGAAAACCAAGTATGGACTTTGGTAGACTTGCCTGATGACCGGTAGGTCGTTGAGTACAAATGGATCTTTAAGAAGAACACAGACGATGAAAGTAATGTCACTATTTATAAAGCTTGACTTGACGCAAAGAGGTTTCCGACAAGTTCAAGGAGTTGACTACGATGTGACTTCCTCACCCGTAGCGATGCTAAAGTCTGTTGGGATTATGTTAGCAGTTGCTGCATTTTTCGATTAAGAAATCTGGCAGATGGATGTCAAAACAGCGTTTCCTTAACGGTTTCCGTGAAGAAAGGTTGTATGTGATACAACCGGAAGGTTTTGTCGATCCTAAGGATGCTAAAAGGCATACAAGCTCCAGCAATCCTTCTATGGACTGGTGCAAGCATCTCGGAGTTGCAATATACGCTTTGATGGGGTGATCAAAGCTTTTGGGTTTATACAAGTTTATGAAGAAACTTGTATTTACAACTAAGTGAGTGGGAGCACTATAGCATTTCTGATAAGTATATGTGGATGACATATTGTTGATCGGAAATGATGTAGAATTTCTAGAAAGCATAAAGGGTTGTTTGACAGGAGTTTTTCAAAGGAAGACCTAGGTAAAGCTACTTACATATTGAGCATCAAAATCTATAGAGATAGATGAAGACGCTTGATAAGACTTTCACAGAGCACACACCTTGACAAGGTTTTGAAGGAGTTCAAAATGGATCATTCAAAGAAGGAGTTCTTGCATGTATTGTAAGGTGTGAAGTTGAGTAAGACTGAAAGCTCAACCACGGCAGAAGAAAGAGATAGGACGAAGGTCGTCCCCTATGCCTCAGCCATAGGCTCTATACTTTATGCCATGTTGTGTACCACATGTGATGTGTGCCTTGCCATGAGTCTGGCAAGGGGGTACAAGGGTGATCCAGGAATGGATCACTAGACAGCGGTCAAAATTATCCTTAGAGGACTAAGGAAATATTTCTCGGTTATGGAGGTGATAAAGAGTTCATCGTAAGGGGTTACGTCGATGCAAGCTTTGACACCGATCCGGATGACTCTGAGTCGTAAACCGGATACGTATAATGGAGTAGTCATTTGGAATAGCTCCAAGTGGGTGTAGTAGCAGCATCTACAATATGACATAGAGATTTGCAAAGTACACACGGATCTGAATGTTGCAGACCCGCTGACTAAAACCTCTCTCACAAGCAAAACATGATCAAACCCCAGAACTCATTGGGTGTGAATTACATGGCGATGTGAACTAGATTATTGACTCTAGTGCAAGTGGGAGACTGTTGGAAATATGCCCTAGAGGCAATAATAAAGTGGTTATTATCATATTTCCTTGTTCATGATAATCATTTATTATGCATGCTAGAATTGTATTGACTGGAAACTTAAATACATGTGTGGATATATAAACAACACTGTGTCCGTAGTGAGCCTCTACTAGACTAGCTCGTTAATCAAAGATGGTTAAGGTTTCCTAAACATAGACATGAGTTGTCATTTGATAACGGGATCACATCATTAGGAGAATGATGTGATGGACAAGACCCAACCGTAAGCATATCATTTGATCGTATTAGTTTATTTCTACTTCTTTCTTCATGTCAAGTATCTATTCCTATAACCATGAGATCATGCAACTCCGTGACACCAGAGGAATGCCTTGTGTGTATCCAACGTCACTTCATAACTGGGTGATCATAAAGGTGCTCTACAGGTATCTCCGAGCATGACTGTTGGGTTGGCATGGATCGAGACTAGGATTTGTCACTTTGTATGACGGAGAGGTATCTTTGGGCCCTCTCGGTAATACAACATCACAAGAAGCTTGCAAGCAATGTGACTAAGGAGTTAGTCACGGGATCTTGTATTATGGAACGAGTAAAGATACTTGCCGGTAACGAGATTGAACTAGGTATGGAGATACCGACGATCAAATCTCGGGCAAGTAACATACCGATGGACAAAGGGAACTGCATACGGGATTAACTGAATCCTTGACATCGTGGTTCGACCGATGAAGATCTTTGTGGAATATGTAGGAGCAACTATGGGCATCCAGGTCCCGCTATTGATTATTGGCCGTAGAGGTGTCTCGGTCATGTCTACATGATTCTCAAACCCGCAGGGTCCGCATGCTTAACGTTCGGTGACGATAGAGTAGTATTGGGATATGTACGTTGGTCACCGAATGTTGTTCGGAGTCCTGTATGAGATCCCGGACGTCGCGAGGAGCTCCGGAATGGTCCGGAGGTAAATATTTATATATGGGAAGTCATTTTGGCTACCGGAAAAGTTTCGGGTTTTGCCGGTATTGTACCGGGAAGCTTCTAGAAGGTTCCGGAGGATTTCGGACGGGTCCGGAAGTCCATGGAGGGTTCCACCATGCCCCTTAGGCCAGCATGGGCTGTAAGGGGGCGACCTAGCCTTATTGGGCCAGCCCCACAAGGGCCCATGCAGCTAGGGGGTAGGAAACCCTAAGGGGCAAGGCACCTATGAGGTGCCTTGGGGACGGAGGACTCCTCCCTAGCCGCCGACCCTCCTTGGAGGAGGGGCCAAGGGCTGCAACCCAACCCTGCCCCTTGCCTCCTATATATAGTAGAGGAGAGGGGGAGGGCTGGACACAACAATCCCACGCCCCGGTGGCAGCCGTCCCTCTCCAGTTACTCAGTTTTCTCCTCAGATCGCATTTACGGTAGCGCTTGGCGAAGCCCTGCCGGGATTGCTCCACCACCATCTTCACCACGCCATCGTGCTGGTTGAGATCCCATCTACTTCTCCTCCCTCGCTTGTTGGATCAAGAAAGAGGAGACGTAATCGAGCCGCACGTGTGCTCAACGCGGAGGTGTCGTCCGTTCGGCGCTAGATCGGATCGGATCCCGATTGGATCGTGAAGAGTACGACTACATCAATCGTGTTATATACCCTTCCGCTTAGCGATCTACAAGGTTACGTAGATACACTCCCCCTCTAGTAGCTATGCATCTCCATAGATATATCTTGGTTGTTCGTAGGAAATTTTTTGTTTCCCATGCAACGTTCCCCAACAGATAGCTAGAGACTTTATTTCTTGTAATGGTAAAGATGATCTTAAGAAATTGCTTAGTAAACTAAAAGAAAAATCTATGAAGGAGAAAATGAAATATGACCCTAAATTTGCTACTTCACCTATATTTGTTATTGATAAGGATTATGAATTCTTTGTTGATCCTGAGTTAATTACTTTGGTAGAATCTGATCCTTTCCATGGTTATGAATCTGAAACTATTGTGGCGCACCTAACCAAATTGCATGATATTGCCAGGCTATTTGCTAATGAGGAAAAGATGCACTATTACTATGTCCTTAAGCTTTTTCCTTTCTCAATAAATGGTGATGCTAAGAAGTGGTTCCTTTCTCCTACTCCTGGCTATGTGCGTAGCCCCCAAGATATGATATATTACTTCTCTGAAAAATATATACCTGCTCATAAGAAACAAGCTGCTTTACAGGAAATATTTAACTTTGTGCAAATTTACGAAGAGAATCTCCCTCAAGCTTGGGGGAGGCTTCTCCATCTACTTAAAGCTTTGCCTGATCATCCTCTTAAGAAAAATGAAATACTTTATATCTTTCATAATGGACGAACCGGTGCTTCTAGGGACTACCTAGATAGTTGTGCTGGTTGAGTTTTCAGTGAACGAACTGTTGGGCAAGCTGAAGAACTATTGGATAATATTTTGAAGAATGCTAATGATTGGACACTTCCTGAACCACCTCCTGAGCCAATTATTAAGAAGAGAAGTATTCGATTCCTCAGTCCAGAAGATATGCAAGAAGCCAAGAAATTTATGAAAGAAAGAGGTATAAAGATTGAACACGTTAAGAATCTACCACCTATTGAATAAATACATGGACTTGATATCCCTGCACAGGTAGTAGAGGTAAATTCTCTCACACGACTTCTTCAATATGTTTGTTTGTGATGGTCCTCCCAATCGCACACGCCCTATTTTTGCCTGGCGTGCGCGACCGGACGGAGGCATCACCGACGATTTATCTATGTCGTGTGGGATAGCCCCCTATCTCCCACACATGCAAGGTGACGTTTTAGAAGTACGTCGTGGAAAGGGGTTAAAACCGTTTGTATAGCACACAGCTGCACTAGTGGTGCCTCATCTTAGAAACCTTGGTTGCCATCATAAGTGTTGGCCCCTCGATGAGCTCGCCTTGATTCAAATTTAGGCCATGGAGAAAGGTAAAAGAGAATAATGTGTTGAACTTAACAAGCACAACACCCTTCGCATATTGACCTAAAAGGTTATAGATAGCATATGCAACAAAGAAAGAAGGTGAACAGTTGGACCTGGTAACAGTGAACATGACAACATTGTCCACAACACCATATTCCACATCCAACTACATCTTGGTGGTCTAAGCAACGTGTACAATTTTAGGAGCATGACGATACAACTGAAGAGGCAAACAAAAAAAATATTTTACTATTCGTCTAAGCGTGTCAAACAGAAGGTAGTACATAAAAGATACTTTATATACCTCCCCGTCTTCTTCCTTCGGGCGCTTCAGCCTCGCTATGCCTTTTTCCTTCATTGACATGTGCAAAAGAGATGATAGACATGAGAATGATTGGATACTATATATGCATTAATTTCCTACTCCTATGATTTCATATACATTTCCTATGAATCAAATTAATATGCATTATATATTCAAACTAGCAAGTAAACATAAATGAACAGAATTATTGTCGCCACTCCGAGGGTCTAGCTAGGATCCACGCTTTATTGACACATTTACTCCAAATAAAAAATAACACCAATAAGCTAATGTTTTCACAATGATATAATCAATAAAACATGAAAGAATCCTACCTCAGAAGCTCTCTCCCGAACTACTCCGAAGAAGGGAGAGAGAATGAGAGAAGAATATGCACGGGGAGGAGAGAGGATTTAAAAGCGGGAGGACAAGAGAGGGAAACGAAGCCTCGTTGTGGGAGGAGTGGTGAAGTGGGGAAACTAAGGTGTCGGCTGCAGGAAACCTCTACCTCGTGCCGATGCACAAACTCCTCCGCTTCCCAATGCGGTTCTTCGGGCGCACTCCCTCCACCCCACCCCCTCACCTTGGACCCCTCCTCTTCCTAATGGGATTAAACACCACCCTCTGCCCCAGACTCTTTCGCTTTCCGTCGCCACTCACGGTCCCATTTGAAAATGGTGGAAAATGGGGATACATTTGATATGCCCTAACCTTGGTCCTTCGAAGCAAACTCTAGGCATGAGGAGCGGCGACGCAGCACAACGACGCACCATGACGACCGTGCGGGTCACACGCTACACCATGGCGACATACCAGTGACGGAAAGGCTTATCGACGCATTAACTAACATCTCGTGGTGCGAGTTTATGGAGTGGGGAACATGGGCAAAGCTGAATACATAGCAGTTGCAACAACGAAAGCAGTTTTACAATCAAAACCACCTACAATACTTTCAAACTAGATGCGGTTTGTACTTACAAAACACCTCCACAAAGCATTACATGTGGTTTCATATTCCCCCGGCTTCTCATTTGGGGATGGTGCTGAGAATTTAGTCTTAGATTTTAAGGACAATTGGCACACAACAAAATCCACAACGGGAGGAATTGGTATGATCCTCCAGAAGACTAAGCAAAAAGGAAGGCAATCAAGTCGCTTCTCATTCTGATCACGGGGGAGATTTGGCAGGAGAGAAACAGATGCATTTTCAGAAGAAAAATAGCCTCCGTGACAGACGTCATTATAAAAATCAGATACAACATTGATTTGTGGCGGCTAGCGGGGGCCAAATGTTTTGAGCACCCTTTTGGGGAAGCTGCTGCGAAAATTTAGTCTTAGATTTTAAGGCCATTTGGCCATGGTCTTTCTGGCCACTTTTTCTCTCATTCATATGCACTTGATCAACTTTGTACCCACTCCCTTCTGCTAAATCAATGAAATGCCAGCACAAGCTGGATCTTTCAAAAAAAAAAATATTCCACTGGCTCCCCCCCCCCTCCCCCCATCTTAGAAATAACCTCCTCCGCTAACTTAATACATGCGCCATGGGAGGAAGACGCTACCGCTGCCGCCGCTGCTACACATGCTTCGCCGGTGGAGCACCAGTTTTGAGTTCAAAATTTTGTAACTTGTCAGATTTTCTTTTTGAACACGGTACACGCAAGCGCTCATATATACGCCCATACACTCATCCCTATGAACGCACACACGCGCACCATATCCCTATGAGCACCTTCGAGAGACTGAGTCGACATATCATCTTGAGATATACGAAGTCACCGTAGCCCGTAGGGGTCTCGTCATCGACGGGGACGTCTGCGCCCACTGAATGCGCATCGCCGGAAATGCTGAAATAAATCCAAAAATGATACGAGATTTGAACTCTAATGGTCTAAGTATACCACCGTCCCTCTAAGGTTGCTCATAGTAGGGAGTATCATGTACTAGTATCATACATATGATACTAGTGTATGATATTACTTTCATCGTGCATAGTATCATAGAGTAGTATCATGTAAGATCATATTTATTGCCATGCATGACACAAAGTAGCATAACATTTAACATGATACGGTATCTACCTATGTTACTCTAACCCTCTCTTTCTTCTTTAATTCTTTGCCACATCAGCATGTTTGCTATTCCCAAGTACTCCCACTATGACCAACCTAACCATCCAATCGTATGTTGGTTTGCGTAACTTGTCAGATTTAACTGAACATCCGTGTTAGGCTGGCCATAGTGGGGGTAACTTAGGTGGTATCATGTATTTGGGAATAGCAAACATGCTGATGTGGCAGAGAATTAAAGAAGAGAGAGAGGGTTAGAGTAACATAGGTAGATACCGTATCATGTTAAATGCTATGCTACTTTGTGTCATGCATGTCAATAAATATGGTCATACATGATACTTTTTTTTAAACACAGTACAGACGCAAGCGCTCATATACACGCGCATACACTCACCCCTATGAACGCACACACGCACACCCTACCCCTATGAGCACCTCCGAGAGACTGAGCCGGCATATCATCTTGAAATTTACGAGGTCACCGTAGGCACCTCGTCATTGACGGGAACGTCTCCTCCCACTGAATGCGCATCGCCGGAAATTCTGAAATAATTCCAAGAATAAATGCGAGCACCAGGATTTGAACCCTGATGAACTGGGGATAACACAGTCCCTCTAACCATCCAACCACAGGTTGGTTCGCTGGTCATACATGATACTACTTTATGATACTATGCACTATGAAGATAGTATCATACACTAGTATGATATGTATGATACTAGTATACGATACTCCCCACTATGGTCAGCCTTAGATGTCAGATTTAACCAATACTACTGCGCCCCTCCTGTATATAACAGTGACCACGCAGAGCAGGAAGTAGTCCGTGGTCCCATCGACGTCAAGAAGCTTCAGCGCACGGGTCGCGTCGGTCCGATCGATTTCACGCATGTGTCGACCTGCTCCTGGCGGGCTTGGCCGCCCGTTGAAAGTCACAGATTTTCGTCAGCCACCAAAGCTCAGACGAGAAGTATATCGAAGAACGAGAAGCACAACAACCGCACCAACCCACTGACCGACTGGATCCTAGTGCCATTTAAGTGCAAACCTAGGCTCTAGCTAATAACCGACCATGTGGCGAGCCTCCCCGTGGTTGCCCGAAGATCCGCTCATGACCCACGAGCATTATTGCCGTTGCGAAGTCTTCGCAGTGCCCACGGGCATGTGTAGATATGCTGCATTATTGCCGTTGATAGCTAGGTTGCTCCCTTCGTTGATGTCACGCACCAAACCATCCACCGTTTTTCCTCTGCCGGTTTCTGTTGGTAGCATGTAGTGGAACCCACAAGGTGTCACCAAGGCGGCAAGGCCCCGAGATCTTGATCTCTGGCAGAACAAATGACCGAGTTGCGGCAGCGCGGAGGTGGCCGATCGTCGCCTTGCGTTATGTTTGCCATGTTCCATCTACGACTGTAATGAGCTGGGGCCCTACTCCAATCCTTCGTTTCACGAACCAACTTGGGCTCTTGCAACTATTTACTCTGGAAATACAAGTACTGTACATGTTTGTCTTTATCAAGCTGTAAGGTTATGATAAACTACAAGTATTGTACACATTTGCAATTATTTAGTAAATATAAACTGGATACATTCAGTTTCTTTTTTAAGAAAGTGGAGTTAACTACCGGCATGTGCATCCATTGATGCAGATAAACCTGTATTATTAATTATTCAACAATGCCAAATAAAAACAAACAACGATAACAAACAAGTCAGCTAAAGAATAAAGATAACCCGAGGTCATTTAAAATGGATATGTCCCACAATATTATCTTCACAATCCTACCATAAACCATAAGGCATGTGACCGAGCAACATGATACGTTCACTTGGGCCTAAAAATACCATGCTGGCTCCACATGCAACTAGACATAAGGCAAGTTCACACACTGTCTGTGGCCTCACGATGGTGCTACCAACGCTGATGTGAAATTATAAATTATTCAACTCTCTCTTGTGCATTTGTTATGCATTGAGTGTATGCCACACAACTAAAATGAGATAACTATGAGTCCATCAAGATTCGTATTTGGACACTTGAGTTGCAATATAACTCTTACACGATCTCGTGTATGCTAGATCAATTTTAGATTAATTTTACAATCTTGTGCTCGCTACAACAACAATTGTGAAATCCTCGCATGTGCAACGAGATGGAGGAAACACGAACTTGTTAATGACTATGAACCCTCGTCTCCTGAAATATAGGTTCTCTTATTAAAATTAAAGGATGAGCATTATTATGACACGAGGTCTGGCAAATTGCCCACTAATGGGACCTTCAAACTCGAAACACAAGAGAATTACCAGTGTACACTTCACACCAATTTGAGACGGCTCATGCACAGCATGGTATGTACCATGCTTGCATGCAATGATACCACATGTGGTGAACAAGGTTTGACACTTCATTTCAACCCCTTTATAACTACTAGGAGTGTCGGGGTGTGTGTACGCCTTCCTCCTATTAAGAGCATGCATGTCGAGTTGTGCATCCAACTGAATCGGCAATGTGAATGGCTCTAAGTAGTATAGATGGGTTAGTGGCTATTAGGCCCTTCCCAGTGCTCCACTGTGTACCGGTGCTAAGGGTGCCACGTATGCAAAAAAGTGATGTGGCAACGCAATTAAAGAGGAGAGAGAACACTATGGTGACCCACGAAGAAACGGTGCTAAGCACGTAAACCTATGCAAGATGACTACTAACCAATGCATGAAAGAGTTTAATGGTTAAACAATTCAATGAGGAAAGGTTAGCAACAAAAGCTAAGCACCTATGCATTGGGGAAATTAGTTGCTAAGGTTTTTAATGTGCTTAGCACCTCACCTAAGCACCAATGCATTGGAAGAGGTCTTAGGAACTCGGTGATTAAACTGAAATAAAGGGAAGGTTTGGTTCACTTACACTCGGTATGCGTAGATAGCCCACCGCTTGCTTCATCTGAAAACTTAGCATATCAGAAGCGGCAACACAATTATTATGGAACCTTGTTAGGCCTATATAGCTATAAAAATATTAATTTAAACAAAGTAGCCAACTAATAATTATTCTATTTCATCCGACTAAGACTTCCTTATCATGAACACTTTGCTAGAAACTTTTGAAATGAAAACATAATTACGAATGTGATGGCATATCAAACAAAGCACGGTGCTATAGTAACTCACTAACAAGTGTTGGTTTTATCATTAGTAGTTGGAACTTTCTTCCTTAGTAATGAGACCATGCCAAAGCCTAATATGTGCAACTGAGTAATTGTCGTTGTTGAAGTGTATATGTGGATTATCTAGCCCTTTTCATCAGTTCAGACTTTTGGTTGTGTTGACTAGTGCATGAAGCACTGGTAGAGAAATGGCTAGCCACAACTCTTGTTGGTGGCGCACCATTTTCAGCCGACGCTAGCACTCCATTTTTCAAATATCGCTGGCGTCGTCCATTTTGATACGACATAGCTAGTTACTTAGTGCTGGCGCTGGACGTACGTGGAACGCCACTAGTATGTGGCCTCCAAGGTTGTGTGCAGGCGTAACTTACTGTTGGCGTACCAGGTTGTTACTACGCCGGCAGTATTTCCTATATCTATTGCGTTGCTTTCGTCCGGACGCCAGCAATTTATTTTGTGGGTCCATTTTTTTAGGTTAACATTGGGACCCACGTAACACCGGCGTAGCACAAGATGGCACGCCAGGAATATACATGTTAGTGCTGGAGAACTGTTGTCTTGAAACGTCAGTAATAAAGTCACAGCACTACTACCACGTGATAACCCTTGTGTGTATACATTAGATTCCTCTTCTTCTTCCTCTTGCTCTTCCTCTTCCTCCTCTCTCTTCCCTCCTCATCTTGAGAAACTCAATTATTTTATCACGATTCTTAATTAGGTAGTTAGATCTAGCATGGTGATGTCTTGGTTACGTTTGCTAGCCTCCTCCACACACCCACTCTCTAAGCTAGCTATATCTAGCTCTCTCCTCCGCCCACTTGCATTAAATTTTCCTTCACACCCTCCATTAATGATGCCCTCCAACCTACGTACGGTCGACCGGCTTCTCACGGGATCGATCAAGGACTAGCTCGACTCGTGTCTCTTCTGCTTGAGGTAATTACCACAAAACACTTCCTCGTCATTTAATTATGCATGTTACGTACGTGTGTGATTGCTATATGGCGAAACGTGCATGGATGGCAAATTTGTAGAGAGAGTTGCCAATGTTTTGGCGAAACATTGATTCATTTCCGTTTCGTCAAATTTCTGGTACTCAATATGTATCATTTTTAGCAAAGGTCATGCCGAAATTTTGTATGCCCTCGCTCGTTGTTAATATATATGTAATTCTTTTTGTATTTCCCTTTACAGGCTACTTTGATCTATTGAAAGATTCAATATGGATCGAAGTGTGAAGGCCTTTCTCAATTTCGCGGTGACGAATATGATACAAAAGTGTGAAATGCAGATATTATGTCCATGTAAGGCCTGTAAAAATGGAATTTTCCATAACCCGTTCGATGGTAGCGTCCTCACGCACTTGCTTGGTCATGGTTTCAATGAAGGTTATACACGATGGACAAAGCATGGTGAGGAGAATGATGATGTATGTGACGACGGCGATGGAGCGGCGGATATGGAAGCGGAGAACCCTTTCGATGATGAATTAGCAGGGCGGTCAGAAGGAGGAAACAATAATGAACATGTGCCTGGAGGAGGAAATGATGAAACGCCATCCGAACATGAAGAGGACCATGTCAGCCACGATATGTCGTTGGCTGAAATGCTGCAGGATCCCCATGTTAAAGAACTGCTTCAGAAGAAGACAACAAATAAGAGAGCTTCTATTAAGGAGGCTCTCAAGTTAGCGCAATTGGAGTTAGACGCGAATGCTCCACTGTATGAAGGTTGCGATCCTGAGCACACCCGCTTGCACGTCACGATCAAACTTCTAGGCATCAAGGCAAGTTTCAAGAGCACAGACGCAAGTCTGGACGCTACATTGGAATATTTACCTACAGTCTTGCCCAAGGGGAATTTGTTGTGTAAGAGTGTTGATGAAGGTAAAAAGATCATGTGCCCTCTTGATTTGCCGCATGTAAGATATCATGCATGCATAAATGATTGCATCTTATATCGTAACGAGCATGATCACAAAACAGAGTGTCCAACTTGCAAGGAACCCCGATACAAGCCTGGAAAGAAGGATCCTCGAAAGGTTGTATGGTACCTTCCGTTGATTCCTTGCCTTCAACGTTATTTCTCTGATGTGAAGGAAGCAAAGAACATGGCTTGGCACAAGACCAAGAAATCCAAAAATGATGGCATTCTGAGACATATTGCAGATGGTTGTCAGTGGAAAGCACTCGACTGCATTGAACCAGAATTCGCAGCAGAACCAAGAAACCCCAGGTTGGGTGTTAGTAGCGATGGACTAAATCCATTTGGCAAGCAGAGTAGCACACATAGTACATGGCCCGTGTTTGTTTGGATGTACAACCTCCTGCCTTGGCTCTGCATAAAACAAAAGTACATACACATAATAATGCTCATTCAAGGACCGCTCCAACTAGGCAACGATATCAACACATATCTTGAGCTATTGAAGGAGGAGTTAGACATATTATGAAAGGATGAAGGGGTCAAAACATGGGACGCCAGCAATGGAAACTATTTTCCAATGAGAGCAGCATTGCTCACGACTGTTCATGACTATCTAGGTTACGGATATATTTCCGGACAAGCGTGTCATGGGCATTGTGGATGTGTTAATGTATGGACGACACATCTTTTCTCCAGCTGTCCAAAAAGGGCAGTTGCAAAACAGTGTTCATGGGCCATCGAAGGTGGCTTGACAAAGATGATGAGTGGAGAAGTCGTGGCGACCTGTTTGACAACAAGGTTGAGGCCCGAGGGTCACCACGTAAGAGGAGTGGACAAGAAATCCATGAGATGTTAAAGAATTGGACAGATTGCCCGAAGCCAGGAAGAAGAAAAAGAAGGCTGAGAAAATGCTGCTAAAAGTATGGAAAAGAAAGTCTGTTTTTTGGAGCTTGAAGTATTGGGAACTACTCAGTTCGCCACATTCTCTTGATATGATGCATATCACAAAAAATATCTGTAAGAGTTTGCTTGGCACACTATTTGACATGCCAGAAAAAAGTAAAGATGGTACAAAGGCAAGACAAGACTTGAAAGATTTAGGTATTAGGGAAGAGCTCCAACCTGCATCCGTTAAAACAACCAAGGAGACGGCCAAGGGCAAAAACATCGTCATAGCCGACGAGACAACGAAGGGCAAAACCGTGACAAAAAACAAAGAAGATTATTGCCCCCCCAGCTTGCTTCACGCTCGACAAGGATGAGCTTCATCAACTTTTCAATTGCCTTGACGGCATCAAAGTTCCTTCTGGTTACTCGGGGCTCATAGGCAGATATCTTGACACAAGAAAGCAAAGGTTTAGCAACATGAAGTCCCATGATTGTCATGTGATGATGACGCAATTACTTCCGGCAGCCCTCAAAGGGATAATGGATGATCACGTTTTCAACACACTTCTTGACTTCTGCAACATTTTCGACGTTCTCTCTCGAAAGTCGATCAGCGTGCGACATCTCACTCGACTACAAGAGGAGATCATCACAATACTATGTGAGCTTGAGATATATTTCCCCCCGTCATTCTTTGATTTGATGGTGCATGTCCTAGTTCATGTTGTTTCTGAGGTTAAAGACCTTGGACCGAGCTTCTTGCATACCATGTTCCCGTTTGAAAGGATGAATGTAACTGTGAAGGGTTACATTCGTAACAGGGCCCGTCCGGATGGAAGCATCGTCCATGCCTATCTGACCGAAGAGTGCATATCATTCTGCAATAATTATATAGATGATGATCAATCTCTTGGTTTGCCCATGAGGAAGCATGCCGATAAGCTTGATGGAGTAGGTCACTCACAGTTGAAGCGTGATTTAAATGTGGATATACGGAACCGCCGAGACGACTTCGATAGAACGCACACAGTGGTGTTACAACAAGCAGATATAATCACTCCTTGGCAGCAGACTCGCAAGAACACGTTAAAGAGAGAGCATGCAATGGCAGGGAGCCAGAGGACCGAAGCCTAGATCATTAGAGAGCACAACTCCAAATTTGCAGCCTGGTTAAAAGAGTGAATTCGGGAGAAACCACTGCCAACGGGTATTGCCAATGCAAATCTCATCTATGCATTAGCAATAGGCCCCGCATGCACCGTCGCCACCTACCAATCATATGATATCAATGGATACACATTCTATATTGAGGCAAAAGACAAAAACTCTGATTACCAGAAATCAGGCGACACGATAATTGCCTCCACCGAGAATAAACTAACAGATACTACGGAAGGATCGAAGAGATATGGGAACTTGAGTACGCCGAAGATCACAAGATGCCACTGTTCCGGGTCAGATGGGCAAAGAATATCGAGAAGGAAGAACATGGTGCCGTTACCATGTCCCTGCCCGAAGCACAAGTTGCTGGTGCAAAGGGTGCCAAAGGAATTACTGCCAAATATGAGCATTGGGTATTCGCTAAGAACGTGTCACAATGCCTCTACATAACTGACCCAACAAAGCCAAGTCGTGTTGTCGTCAGGAGATCCAAGAGATCCATCGTCGGGATGGACGGAGTGGCCAATGAGGATGACTATGATCAGTTTGGCGTCGACCCAAAAGAAGAAGGGAACTATGATGACGATGAAAATTACACCACCCGAAGGAGCAGAACTACCTTGCCTGAGACAGGAAATCCCTTCTTACGAAAGAGTCATAACGCGGGACGGAAGTATTCAAGCAAGATTAAAAAGACCCAAACCGCCGTTGAGAGGATTGTCAAAAGACGTCGTACTACTTGATTAATATTTGTGTGCTTCATTATTTGTGTACTACACTTTTGTGTACTTTTCATTGCGTAATACTTCGCACAATAATGTGTACTTCATTTGTGTGTACCTCCTAATTTGCATTATTATATACTTTCATCCACATTCATGTATGCATTTTCACACGCCATTTGTCAAGTATTAGAACAGCCCTAGCTAACACAACACCAATTACTGCTGGCGTTGGCCACGTCATTAGCGCCAGCAATAATGACTAACCGGCACTTTTAGCTACACTACTGTTGTGAGAACAACTCAGATTCCCCCTTCTTACCCCCGCCGCCGGACACTGTTCTCCGCCGTTCCCTCGCCCAACCGCGCCCGCACCCTGCGCCAGACGTGCCGCCGCGCTACCCAGCTCTTCCCCCGGCCCACCGGCTCATCCAAGAGCCTCTTCCTCCGTCGTCCTGTCCGGCCACTCTCTTCCTCCATCATCATGTCCGACCACTCTCTCCCTCCGTCGTCTTGTCCGACCACTCTCTTCCTCCGTCGTCCTGTCCGACCACCCCGTCCGCCATGCACCACCATCCCATCGCACAGTCTTCACGGGCGCCCCCACCGCGCCCTCCTAACAGTCGACCCACTCGATCCGGACGGTAAACAACTATTTCTAACCATTTGATGAAATGCGAATTAATGAAATATGTTATATGTTGCATCATCGTGTGTTCTTGTGAATTGTCTTGTGCTATGTTTCTTTTTGCAGGGAAATATCGAGAGAGTGGCCAATGTTTTGGCGAAACGTGGATTCATTTCCGTTTCATCAAAATTTCTAGCACTCAATATGTCCATTTTTTACCTATGTTCATGTCCATTTCTTCCATTGATTTTTATTTTATGAATGCAGCACAAAATGGAAGAATGTCCGTACTGTTCCGACAAAGGGGCATGTGCGACGATCCTCACCTTGACAACAATAAATGCTTCTCCATCACGCTACAATGCCTCAAGAGGTAGATCTATATATAAATGAGGTAGATCCAAGGAAAAAATAGCGCGCTATACAAAATAGCGGCGCCCCTGAAAATATGCTATTAGCGTGCTATAGTGCGCTATAGCGTGCTATTAGCGAGACATTGTACATAGATCAATATAGCGAGACGATTCTCAATACGCTATAGCGTGCTATTAGCGGCGCTATCGCTATTTTTTTCAATGGGTAGATCACACAAATTATGTTGCTAACAATGTGGTTTATATGACAATTATATGACTCAAGATGAAAGATGATTACTACATTGCTTACTATGTTACTATTTTGTTCAAGGACAGAAGCTCCCAAGATGTGTTGGGCCTCCGATGATGGATGACCACCAGATGGACAACTCGAAATAAAAGAATGGAGGCAACTACCGAGTGATCGCAACTTGAAGATTGAAGATCGGTGGATCTCTATGCTCCACCATGGAGATGCAGGGGGGTTCCCTCTTCTTCAAGATTGATCCTAAAGGAGAGGAGTACCTAGTAGTTATGACGATGGTTAATGTATGCATATATATAAATGATGTGTACCATAATATAAATTATGTTGTACGTGTTTTCATTTCTTATCGGAATCAATGTGGGACGCAAACGTCATTATGTATATACTGATACAAAATTGCGCTGCCGCGGCAGCGTTTTTTTGTTGCGTTTGGTCATTTAGTACTGGCGTGCGAAACAGACGATACGCCCGTGATGATCTCTCCAGTGTCTGGCGTTGGGAAAGTTAGCACACTGTAGATATGTACGATAAACCCAACGCCATAGGTATATGAAATACTGCTGTCGTAGGCTCCAACGCCACCACTATTTTTTAACTATGGCGCCATATTGGTGGCGTCGGGTGTCTGCGCCAGCAAGGCCATTATCTCCACGCTATAGCTAGGCTTTTCTACACTAGTGAAGCTTAACATGGTATCGAAGCTAAGGTCTTGAGTTCGAGTCTTGGCTTTCGCAGTTTATCTAAAAAATTGTTGCTGCCCCCCTTTGTCCATGTATTGGCCTCTTGAGTCATACCTCTAAGTCTATCCACGTTTTGACTTTCCATGTCACACGTGAGAGGGGGTGTTGAAGTGTATATGTGGATTGTCTAGCCCTTTCCATCAGTTCGGACTTTTGGTTGCATTGGCTAGTGCATGAAGTTTGAGCACCAAGCACCGAGAGACGACGCATGTGCGAGACGGGATCAACATAGGGAACACCGGATGACAACGACATTTTTTATAGTAGCAATTGGACAAAGCAGCTCAGCATAGGCGAACTGAACCGAACAGAAAAGAGCAACACGCACACGCGCACGAGGCAGGGCGGAGGTTTGGCGCGGCCGGCAGAGCAGCCAGACAGGAGCAGGGCAACGGTCGGGAACTGGCGGGCCAGAGTCGGGCGGCGCGGACGCCCTGGAGTCACGGCCAGATCTGGTTCGAGAGCAGGATCGGATCGATCCAATACGGAGGCGGCTGACGGGACCAGACCGATCCAAAACTGGCTCGATCTAAATCAATTGACGTATGATGGAACTTGATCTTCCATGTGTGGGTAAACTTGATCTGAATCGATCCAAATCAACAACATCGGCTTGGTACAGAGAAGACAGCAAGCAGAACATGCCAGACCTGGGAGAATGGCCAGTGGAGGGCAGCGGATCGTGGACAGCAGCCCGGCGGGCAAGGGCGCACCGCCGACGGCGCTCGTGGAAGATGAGGCTCCCCGGCCTGAGTAGGTGGCACCGCAGCCAAGCGACAGTAGCCGGGCAACAATGAGGCTGGCGGCGTGGCAGAGACCAGCAACCGACAAAGGGCGGCGCGTAGACGAACAAGGGTGGCGACTGTGGGGAACCGGCGGTAGAAACAAAAACTAGGCTCTTATACCATGTTAGACAAATAGCAACATTGTATTATTGCAAGGCCAACGCCAACATATATACAAGTACGGGTGGAAGGCCAAAGGCCAAAATACAGAAAGCCAAAAGGCATCATAAATATAACTCTAACAGTTGTGGGGGAAGCCGAACACGCATAACCGATACAGGTTTGTATCCCATTGATCGTATGATTATAGGCCATAGGAGTATATCCATATTTCCAGGAAACGCATCCCTTTTACAAAGCCAAAATTTCAATCATCATAACATTTCAGTTATAGACGTGAACCAACTCAACACCCGAAATCAAAGCCGAAACTCGGGTTGGCCGTTCATAGGCCAGTGGAGTTACAAACATTTATGGCAATGCCCAACAATGGTTAATAGGACACCCATAAAGTAATATCTTATGATTACACGACAAGACTAGCATGTAATAATCTGAGTTAATTCCAACTTGATTCCTATGGACAACTTTTTCAACAAGTACAATAGAATCCATCAAATTAAATACCATGGGGTCAAGTATCTCCAATACTAGGTTCTTACACAAATTTTATCGACACCCGAGTCTTTCAAAATGATTTCTCTTATTCTCATGATTGTCTTTTTCACATCACTTTTCTTGTTAAAAACTAGTCCCATACACTACAGAATCTGTTCTATCTGTGACAAAAACCCTGGTGACGAAACAACAAACGTCACCTAAGATCATTTAGTGACGGCCAGTCGTCACCAACTTTTTTCCTCCCTGGGTATCCCCCTAGGGTGTGTTGGTGGTGTTTTGGCATTGTTTTAGGCAACACATTTAGTCATCACAACGTCTATCCATATTCTGCAACGATTTATAGTGTCACGGAAAATGTTTGGCAAGTTGGGATTAAAAAAGATGGTGCAGTGGGCTTGAAAACGAAGTTTTGGGTTTATCTAATGGATACTAGATAATATTATAGTAATGAAATCCATTAAAAGAATCCATGCATGCTATCATTTTACTAAACTATGAGATGAAATGTTAATTATTATTGAATAAAGCATGAACAGGAAAATATGATCACATAGAACAATATGGCATTAAAAGTCCACACATGGAACAAACATTTGGTACATCAGCAACGTCACTCCCAAAAGTATCGCACATCGCGAGTAGAAGTGTTTGAGCATCGACATGAGGTGCACCAGCATCATAGAAGTACTCTTCATCATATTTTTTGATTTTACAGATTTCCCAGGCATGGGTTTGACAAAGAGCATAACTTGATCACCTCTGTGGTGAATCATGAAGAGCAGCATGTCTCCAACTGCCATTATGTACAATCCTTCCACACATCCAATACGATTAGGCATCCATCTTTCTCTGGCATCGAGTATATTCACCATATGTCGGTATAAGAATAGACAATAATTCTAATTTCACCATGTCGATCCATCTGATTAGGGAGAAGATGACTATGGAGTCTCTTTTGTAATAACATTGTTGTTACATGGTATGATGGCCAATTTTAAATAACAAAGACTATACTATTAATGCTAAAACAAATAAAATTATTACGAATAATTTCTTCTAAATGTTGGTCTTGGTTAGAGGGTGCATCAGTTGCTTGTATGGTGCAGAACTTGGTTCCTTTGTGTATATTTGCACAAGCGGGTCAATAGCTTAGCAAAAGACGACATCCTGCATCTTTTTCCACGTACAAATGGTTCCGGTTGTTGGTTCCATGATGTATACTATCTCTTGTGTTTTTTTCCGACATATCATAGTAAGTTGAAAAGATATACAAAAACAAGATTGATAACATGTGCAAATATTCATATTTAAGACTATTAAGAACACGCAAGTAAACACAAGTCTACGCAAGCAAGGTATGTATGTTTGAGAACACTTATAGGGATAAATGATTGGAACATTTTCCAAATCCACATCGATTTGGTGCCCATGTATGCTAATATTGAAGTACAACTTGATACCAACTTTGAATTTGTATACTTTGACAAAGTATCTCCAAATTAGTCCAGTGTAAAATGTTTTCCCTTTATAGTTTACGGGAGAACATGAGAAAAGAAAGGCATGGGTTGTTTTAAGCGAAAGCTTATAAGAGGTATTTTGGAATGAAAAAATGGCCAATTTCTACAAAACTTTTTTTCTTACAAAGCACGGAATGAGCTGTGGAGAAATGGAAGAAATACAATAGTTATGCTTACAAGTCTTAAATAACTGCATATACCAATTGTCCATTAATTTACAATGGCTTATGCCAGCATGCTCACAAATTTAACAATGACTTGCTCTATTTACATACTTGCACAAAACAATAAGATGAATATGCAAGAGATAAATATGAAAATTCAAGCATTACCAAAATTGTGCACTATGTGACATAAATTTCACAAAGCTGTAATGTTCTATTTTTAGCATTTGTTCTAATTTAGACATGGATAGTTATTCTTAGGATTTTTCACAGAGCAGTGTGAATGATCTTAAATATAAGCAGTACTCCTTTATAATTCTAAAGCAATCGTCTAAAATAGTTGCATGTATGTTTACATATCAATTGCAGTGTTAGTCGGTTCCATGCAGGCCAGCCATAAGATTGACAGAACAACCAATGTAAAAAAAATTGTAATGTGTTCAAAGCCAACTGGAAGGCTGGTGAAGAAGTGCTTGGCATGCATTACGTGGCCATTGTCTCACAAACCCCTGTTGTCCAAACACTTTGGGCATTGTGAATCTAAAGCATCGATTCAACACACATATAACATTCGCACTCGATTTAAGTCGAGGTCGAAGATATGGAAGAAGGGTTTACTTGCATTTTTCTCGATGTTTTGGCCCGCCTAGGGATTCTCTAGGTCGTCGATTTAGTCGACGACAACGACAGCGGGTGTAGTCGGTGCTGATCTTCTACGGAGATGAGAGGCGGAAGGGGGCGGCTGTCCTGGATGGGAGTCGGCAGCGAGAGAGGGATTTGGTGATTGGAATGGGGAGCAGAGATGGCTTAGAGTGGAAGAGCAACACCAATGTTGATGTGACTATACGTGAGCATCTCCTCTGGGTGGGTCCACTTGACAGCGACAGAAAAACAAATGAAAAACAAATCATTTACAAAACAAATTGACGTCATGGAGCCGGACCAAGGACCTAACATACTTAAGGATCTGCACCTAACAAGTTGATCATATATGAGTAGATCCACATGAACCAAGTTTTTGGGACGTCTTCCATTTGTAGTCTCATACTACTATTATTCTAGGGTGTCATCCCATGGTCATGATCGCCACCTGAAATTGGATGCCAATGTCGTGGTAACCTCCTGAGTTGCATGCCAATGGAATGATCACCGCTTGAAATTGGATGCCAGCACCGTGGTGGCCACTTGAATTGCATGTAAAAATGGTCTGGTCACCACCTGAGCTGGATGCCAGTGCCGTGGCGTCCACCTGAATTGCACGCAAAATGGCATGGTCACTGCTTGAACTGGATGGAATGGTAGTGCAACAATTAATTGGATTCCATGGAGAACTGCATAAAACATATACTACATAATAACTAATAGTGTCATTACAATATTAGAAAAAGTAGTTGCATAAATAACAAGCATATTAGTAGAACCTAACATAACTACTTGAAATTAGTTCTCATCATCGTTGGTGTCATCCTCATTGCCACTACCATCCTCGTCGCCGCCCCCATCCTCCTCCTTGTCACCCCTGTCCTCCTCCTCGTAGTCGCCGTGCTCCTCGTCACCATCGTCATCCTCCTCATCGATGTAGCGCGCTTCATTCAAAACGTCTACTTTGATGAATGCATGACGGACCACGTCTTCCGAATACGATGTGGCCACGGACATCTTGATGCATGCCACCATGACGGCCTCATTGGCGGTGCGTTCAATGTCGCGGATGGTTTCCCCGGCGCTCACCGTCGCGTTGGAGATATTGTACGCCACCTCCAGCACCACTTCGGCCACGACGCAGCGGAGCTCTTCTAATATCGTACCGATGCGGTCGACCTCTCGTTGCATGTCATCCACTTGGTGACATGCTCTCTCCCGGATCTCGACGAATCGAGCCAAGAGGAGGTCGCAATCGTGCCTACCTCCTCTACTTGAAGTACCTCCTCGACGGGCGCCACAACTCTGTCGACGGGGTGTCGCTGTTGTGGGACACGTTCATGGTTGGCGTCCTCCATCTCATTGGACACAGACTTTCTCTTTCGCAAGGGGGGGTTGAGTTCCTGACCCGATGTTGTGACAGGAAGTCCAGCCGCCTCATATGTAGATGAAAGGTGATGGCCGATTAAACAACCCACAATCCATCAATTCATGTACCATTTTTTATCTTTTAACTTTTCTTCTTTACCTTAGCTTTCTTGTTCGTCGTTCTTTGTTGTTCTTCTTGTTGTAGGGTAGAGAACCTCGAGACCCTAGGGGCGACTAAGCCAAGCTAGGTCAGCCCATAGTCGTGCCCCTGACAGGGTCCCTCCCGAGTGTGCGGGGTTTCGGTATCTCCAAAAGACATCGCCGGCATGTCATGTACTCATGTGTATCGCGCTTAAACATGGCCACGAGCAGCCGGCCCGACCCGAAAATCCCGGGACGGGCCGGGCCTAATCATGCAGTTGGGCCGGGCTCGGGCCTAGAAATTGAGCCTGACGGTCGGGTCGGGCCTAGAAATTGAGCCTGACGGTCGGGCCGGGCCGGGCTCGGGCCTGTGGATAACTAGATTTCAGTCGTGGTCGGGCTGGGCCGATCGGGCCGTGTCAGGCTTTTTCGGTCTCGGGCCGAGCTTGGGCCCAAATTATTAGGCTCGACGGTCGGGCCGGGCCAGGCTCGGGCCTGGGTTTTTAGCACCGGGATTTTTTTGGCCCGGCCCGACATATGGCCAGGTATAATCGCGCTCCTAGCGAGGCTCCTTCGATGACCTGTCCTGTGTATCACGATTGACGCCGGAAGTACACAGTGATGTGTTCGTGTGCGAATAGACAGAAGAAAAAATGTCATTGTCTAGTTATTAACTTACTACTAGTGTGAAGCCTAGAGTTCTTGGAGGTAGTTTTTTTAGGAACACAATACACACGCAAAATGCTTACAAACACGCACGCACCCCCAAAAATACATCTTAAGATTGACAAAGTCGCAATAAATGTCTCTTGATTCAAATTTGAGACTTGACTTTGGATGTGCAAGTTCCACCATAAAGGCATCTCCAACGCTGACCCGCAAATATCTCCGGTATATGTATGTTTTTATGACGGGACGAGGACATAATGCGGGAGGGAATCATCCAATGCTAATTACAAAGTATCCGGTTGGGAGGAGAAAAAATAGATAAAGACCATGTATGTGATGGGATATTTGTGGTTTAGTGTCCGTGTGGGAGGAGAGAGAGCAGAGGAGGATCATCCATGTGCGGTTGGAAGGAGAGAGAGAATAGGGGAACCATGCATTTGATTGATCAAATGTATGTCCGGACTCCGACAAAACTCCGCATATTTGTCTTAGATACCTGCCAACGAACATGTATAGATCTCCGTTGAGCTACAAAAATGATCCATACATAAAGGGAAACAGTTTCTATCTATAGTCTGATAGGAGACCATCTACAGACCACTTGGTGACCGTGGATTCTATTAGAATCTTACGGTGTAGATACGTCTTATCCCGTCGGCTGAGGCCTGAGGGGCTAATTACCTGCACCATCCTCGCGTAATAACTCCTCCCTAATCACTCGCTCGTATCCCGTCTCCCCTTCTCATCTCGCCTCTCATGGAAGCTCCCCCATCGTCGCCGCCAACTGCATCACCCCGGCCTCACCGATCTCGGCGATCACCTGCTGCCTCCTTCTCACCTCGCCGTCAAGCAGCACATCAAACTCATCAGGCTCTCCAGATCCGTTCCCCTGCTGCCTGCTGACTCCCAGATCCGTTCCATTGCTCATGTTTAATTCATTTTAATCACTTGATTTGCTTTGCATTACTGTGGATGCTTGCTTCGATGAATTTTGTGTAGTGTATCTATGTTCTATCCGATGTGTAATGGATCGCTATGCCATCTGCGAATTTTGACCTAGTTAGAGTGCATTTTATACCAAACGTCATGCCTTGATTCCGTCCTTTTTGTCACATTTTTATTTGATATAAGCTCACAAAACACACAATTAGGTTAGATAAAATTTGTTTGAAGATAATAAATTTCTGCCCCTGGCTATCAGCGGCAAGCATGCTATCTGTCATTTTCAGATTTAGTTCCTTCCAGTCAAATTTGTGTGCATCCAATACGTCTCACTTATGTTCTGATAGCTAATTTTTTTTGCTTCAGATCATCCATGCTTCTTATGTACAGATGGAACTTCACTCTATTGCATGATTCTTAGGTGTACAGATGTCAAGATTATTGCTTCAGAACACTCATGCTCCTCCTATGGCCGGGCAGTGGCTTGCCTTCAGATGCAGGACCTTTTCTGGCGGAGGTCACCAGATCTAGCAGGCGATGCTCTGGTGCCGTGCTGTCCGAGAAAGAGATATGACGTTCAGGATAGGAGTAGTGGTGGCATGCGTACAAGTCACAACGGCAACAGCCAAAGTCGACAACGGTAATTTGGGGCATGAAGTCCTGGTGGTTACCTGTGGCGTCGGAAGAACCTTTCTCGAGACGAGGGTGCCGCTTGCTTCCCATTGCTTCCTAACACACGGAAATAGCAAGCCAGATAGCTGCATATCGTCAAGCACATAGCTTCACATAAGCAAATAGGTAGCAAGTTGGAAGCATGTGTTGGAGGTGACATGGCCACAACATCAAGGTTTACAGAAGCAAAGAGGAAGCATGTTGCATAACAAAATATTTGTGATTACGGATTTTATAACATAAAAATATTATGATTACATGGAAGCAAATTATTCTTATAGTGGGAGCAAATGTTTTTTTTCTTTAGATGCACATTACCAATTGGGTTGAAGCATATGGATAATCATGATGAAACTAATTCCGTTTTTTCACTCAAAAAATGGTAATAATTAAGTTTTTGATGGAAATAAATTTGTATCACGTTGGAAGCAACAGTCTGGTTGATGGAAACAATATCATGATCTGGTTTTGTAGAACTTGTTTCCCACTAAATTTGTGATAAAAAATCTATTAAATTGAAGCACATTTTATTCACTGTGGAAGCAAATTCTCTGATCGATGGAAACATAATTTGCGTGGTGGTTTTCTTATGCTTCACCCTCGGGTTCATGTCGCTCCCGGCGACGCCTACATGTTTTCATAATGTTTACTGTATGGAGCTTCCAAATTAAACTTCATGTGATTCTTCGGTTTCTGCAGATTGCTTATGAACTTTCCTGTACAAACTTCCATGGTGTTGCCTGCTTGTCCTCCGCGCCGCTGTCTCTGTTGTATGTATTGTGCCTAGAGACCTAGATGAACATAACATACCTTTGTGATCAATTCTGGTTGTTGTGACCATAGAAGCAATATATGTGACCTGTCGAACTGTCAGACGATGCAATCACTAGTTACAATGGAAGCAATATTTACGGATGACTGGAATAAACAAATTCTAACCACATCGAAGTGATCGTTGGTTGCCATAGAAGCACTTTGTGCAATCAATCGAAGCAAAAATTTCAACCAAATGGAAGTAATCTCCCGTTGCTTAGGAAGCAAATTCTATTCTTTTTAATGCAGTGTTTAATGGAAACAATTTTCAATATTGTCGAGAGCTCTTTTATGTTACACTCAAAAAAAAAACTAGTCGCTTGAAACATATTTTTGTTTGTGTACACTGGGCACAAATACGATCGAACTAGATCGAAGCGATAGTCGGTTGTTGTGGAAGCTAATATTTCGGCTGACCGAAGCAAACAAATTCTATCCCGATGGAAGGAATATACATTGGCAAACAAATTCTAACCAGATGGAAGCAATCTCTATTTGCCATGGAAGCAATTTCCGAGGCTGGCCGAAAAAAATAAGATCTGTGTACGAGACAAGTAAAGTTACATCCAAAATAAGGATTGAAACCAAATTGTATGGAAGCAAATTGCATGCATGGAAAGTTGGAAACACATAGCAAGGCGCCTAATCAATTTGATATGCCATGATTTATAGGAGTAGTTGTTAGGAAATAAACTGATCGTAATTAGTACAAAATCATGCATGCAACATAATTAAGGGGTGCACATTTTAAGGAAGCAATAAACACACCACTTCATCACGCGAGGGGGCTGCCAGATCCAATGGCTATCATGCATCCCATCCTACGGTCTATCACTAGTCTGATAAAACGCAAGGGATCAGTAGTCTGATCCCTAGCGGCTCCCATACATAAAGGTTTAAGGGCTCGCCTTGGACCTAGCACGGGAAGTTTCTTTATAAGGACCTACTCAATGAATTTTAGAGGCGGTTTCATTTATTAACCGTCCAAGCTAGATACAAGAAAGCCCGCATTTGTTAGGTTATTCAAGGCGGCTGAAAATAAATCGTGAAAGAAAGGTGTATCCGTGGACCAATTATAATGCTATGTTTTGTACTACTAGTATTAGTACGCAGGAGCATATTGTTTAACATATCCGACTCACTCTCGGTTGTCGCCTACATAAATCCTCTGTGTTACCGATTATGTTGTTGAGTAATTTCAGTATATGGTACCAAGGGAGCCAGGACACATCACGATTGCACGAACAAGGCGCCAGGTATGTGATCCCTTGAGGATGCCCTCTGTACTCCATTCCACCGGTCCTCTAACTAGTATAGAACAAAAATAACTTGAACCAGTTCATCACCCAATCCTGGAATTCAAGAACAAGAACAAACGGGACAAAAAATTGGGAGAAATTTGTGACAAAGACAGGAGCATTTCCTTCGTTACAAGGTGAAGGAAAAGGAAGAGCAAATGTCCCCCGCCCAGTACATTTAAAATTGGCACTAACCTCATCATTGCCTCTATCGACTTCGATCATGCAAACATGTACATTGTGGGTTTCTTGCAAGCTGTGCGCACGCCACATTTGGAAATTGCCACTAACCCTCTCAGCATCCCCTTTGGGTTATTGCCTGTGTCATGCAAATACTTACGAGTTTCCTACCCCCTCCATGGTGGACATTTTTCTTATGACGCTGGAAGGATTGTTGGATAACGACATACGCATACTCCATGGATCCACTTCTCATGGACCATAGTTAGGGTTTGATGAGAAATGTCGTTACTATTCTCATAATCCAAAAAAATACGACTACGACTTTTTCTCCAAGCGTTTTTCCCCATCCTCTCGGCGGCCAGGGCAAACTCTCCCCTCCAGGCTTCGCCGGTGAGCCCATGGATTCACATCTTCTACATGTCACTCCGGCGGTCGGTGGCGGGGAGGGGAATCCTGATACCTTCGCTCCGGCCAGTAATTTAGGTTAGATTTTTTAGTCCTCGCTGATAAGGCGTTCGGGCTGATGGCGGTGCTTCTTCTTCGAGTTTGTTAGTTAACGGAGCTTTGGCGTACACTCATGTCATCTCCTTTGGGTGGCGAGGTTAGGGTTTCTCGTCGTGCATGCGCGACGGCGAGATGTGCTATCAGTTGCTTTAGATCTATTTAAGGGTTCAATAACGACTCACTCACAAGGTTAAGCCAGCTCCAGCAGGGAAGCGGCGCGTCGGTGACTCATTCTGGCGGCGTTAGTGGTCGTTCGATGGTCTAGAAACCTCGATTTAATTTTTACTATGTTTTAGGTCTTATATATTTTTGATGAACTTTTATAATAGATTTGAATGTTTTTCGTAAAAAAAAGGTTACATACATAGAAATATTTCATTTCACACAATTCCAGGCCATTGGGAAGCAATATTCATACATAAGTTAGGTTGTATTGGTAAAGGGACAAAAATGCCCTCACTCCATATTGTCAGCTACCGATTCCCCATCTCTCTCTCCCTTGAACCAGCTCCTTCCTGCCACCTCCCAAGCTGCCCATGGCGGTCGTCGTGGACTCCCCTTTTGCTTTCCCTTTCCCTCTCATCATTTGCTGCTCCTTCTCGTTGTCCCCTCTTCTCTTGCTTGCTTCTCCTAGCAAACCCCCCTATCACTTTGACCCTAGATGAAAATGACCTCAGTCCACATTGTCAGCTCCTGATTCCTCATTTTCTCTCCCTTGGATCAGCTCCTTCCATTTACCTCACATGCTGCCCACGTCGGTTGCCGTGGACTCCCCTTTTGCTCTCCCTCTCCATGTTTGTTGCTCCTTCCCGCCGTCCTCTCTTCTGTTGCTTTCTTCTCCTAGCAAGTCGCCATATCAACTTGACCCTAGAGAGCAATCAGAACATAACATGAAGGTGACCATGCAGACACCCAAAAGATAGAGAGGCTATCGTCGAAGCAATTATGTGAGATTTTGGACACCTCTGCATGGCTAGAAGAGGTTGCATGAGGTTGTGGGGTGGCCGAAAGGCTCGCTAGCAGCAAGATCCATTGTGGGATATGGGCGGCGCTAGGTGAGGGATCAATGTTGGAGGCAAGGGGTCACGCGGAGGAAGGGAAAAGAGGTAGCTCACCCATATCACAAATTGTTGTTCGGAATCTCGGAGGACTATGGGAGCGAAAACATAGCTACTGGCAGGCGACAAGAGCGCATACGTGTGAGGACGCATGCCCGAGGATGCTCGGCTGCTTGGGGATGACCTTGGAGGCTTCAGGATAAACAATGTGTGGAGAGAAAGTTGCGGAGGATGTAGGGGAATTGCCGTGGAGGAGGTCAACACGGAGGCACAAGCATGGAGGAGGCGAAGATGAGCAAAACACCAACGATAGACAGAATCCGGGATCGACTACTTTGGTAGAACAACACGGAAAGGCATAGTGGAGCTAACGAGCATCATGGTCAAGCATGGAAAAGCGTGTGTGATGTCCAACGTTCTATGAACATAACCATGAACTCACTACCAAGTACGTAAGCTGCAAGTGGAACCATGAAAAGGGAACGTACACGCATCATACAAGTTGAGGTTAATTAATTCATCTTCGATCTTCCTTCGTATTCAAGCGAGACATGACTACTACTTTAATCTAGAACGATATGTATACTCAAGTGCAAAAGCATAAAGCATGAAGAAGAGAGGGAAGAAGTCCAAGTCGCAAACGAGGAGCGAGTAGATGAAGATCAAGACAAAGGAGTCTCCCTGCCAGGTGGTTACAAGGTCCAGGCTAAAGGGTCGGACAGGCCAGGTCAAACCCGAAAGGCCCAAATACCCAGTTGTCCTATCCAGGAAAGCACATCTCCGACGTATTCACCCATTCGTCGGATTTCCAGGTTGCGCCACCTCCGAGTTGTCAACGGTAGACCAGATTGTCAGGGCACTAGCCCTTCAGCGATTGAGTGTTGTCTTGTCTAACCAACCCGTGCCATCCATAGTACCTCGACTGTTTGGACTAAATGGGTCGGGTTGTCTGATCAACTGCCTACGCCCAGGAAACAGGCCACAGGCCCATGTATACACTCTCTCAGTTATCCCTTCACTCCTAGACTATGTACTCTCCACCTCCCATCACATGTTGGGTGAAGCAAACCTTATTAGAGAAAACTAAAGAGAGATTTGCTCATCTACCTAGCCTAGTGTGATTCCTCCATTGTGGAGAAGGGTGGTCATGTAGAACAAGGCCACCTTGCGAGGTGAAGGCTCTAAGGGATATCAAGGCTGCCTCTTGTGGAGAAGACCCTTCTTGGAATACAATACCTCCTTTTTTAGAGATGAACTATCCCCTTGTATTTACTTTTTTCCCTTTTTTGAAGCTTTGGACAGTGGGGTCACGCCCCACTGACTTTGTATAAATCAACAAGACCAATTACAAGAGAGACTTCTTACATAGGATACAAGAAGACGAGGGGATGGCAGAATACCTACGCAGATGTACAAAAGAGGACTAGAAAACAGTCACACAGAGGCTACAAACTGTAAGATAAAAGGCTCTAGGTCCTTTTTAGCCCTGTGTTTTAGCATGCCAAAGTCTGATTTGAAGCGTTGGATCCAGGCCTCTTCCGTCGGCACCACACCTCTAAAGTGCTTGTTGTTACGCTCCTTCCATAGGCTCCATGACGCGACCACAAAAACCTCCATGAACATTGGCCCAGTCCACCTGTGTCTGGCCTCATGCAGCATATGCAGCCTATTACCCTGGCTGGGCCAAGCTATCCCCAATCTCCTCCAGTAGGCAGCACTAAATGGGCATCGAAAGAAAAAGTGTTCAACTGTCTCCTCAGGTGGGTTGGCACACAACAGACACTCGTAGATATTGTCTTGCAACCGCAGGTTCCTCCTTCTCAGCATATTACGAGTGTTTAGCCGATCTGCCAGTAGTAACCACGCGAACATTCTCCATTGGTTGGTACATTTCGATTTCCAAACCCACCCAAACACCTCGTCTGCGACCATGTCCCGGAAACAATGGAGATAGTATTTATTCGAGGCAAAGTCCCTCGAGCCCCACACACAGATCCAGCGGTCAGTAGCCCCGGCCGTTAGCTCAGTCGATGCAGTGCGGGATTGCAGGTCCTCTAGCTCCCCTACTTTTTTTCCCTTCATTGTGTTTGATCTATGAGCCCGCTTATTAGTATCCAGGTTATGACATGTGTACTTGGTTGTGGATCTTATCCTACTTCTCCCCCCCCAACCCCTTTGATTTTTTGCTCCAATCAAGTTTCCCTATGTGTACTTCCTCACCTCCACCTAGAAATTATGAAGGTTTAGTCACTCCATGGTTTGCCGCATATCATTCTAGCTACAATAAGGAACAATGATACCGGTGGCAGCAACCTTTTGACGTCGATCTTGTTCTCCCTCTATGAAGCATGCAGCTTCGAGTTCAGCAAAGGATGTGCGGCGGGTAGAAGCAAGCAACAATGGAGGCGGCAACGGTGTTGGTCAGGAGAAATAGTGGAGGTGGAGTAGAGAGCCATCTGATTCCATTTGAGATAGAGAGGGAGGGAGGGAGAGATGAGGTTCAATAGAGTCAGGGCATTTTCGTCCCTACACAAATACAAGCTGAAATCCATATGTGTATCGATCTCTAATGATATAAAATAGTGTACGATGTAAAATTTCTAAGTATATAAACTTTATAGTGTCATCTTTTAAATTCTAATGATAGTAATGGCATTTCTCAAAGTTGGAAACCATGTAGTGGTATATATTATTCTTTCTTCTATGCACCAACATCTCCACTATGTAGAATTGAAAATCATCACACCATGGCTGACATATGAATCATTTTCGCATGTTATAGGAACCTTTTGTTTTCTTGAAGACATCACATCTACACTAAACTTTTAATACATACAACTGTGTATGTATTCGTTGGGTGTCCTGCACAACGTGATCTGGGCACAAATTTTATGCCCACCATTATCGTTTAAGAAAGATAACTTTAATTGAAGTCTACATGTATTGAGCCTATCATATTACATTAATTATCATATAATTTCAAGCGTTGAAGCTAAAAAATCAACTAACTATGGTACCCTAGAAATAACTCAGCTAATCATGGCATTGCACAAACACCTATGGAATCTCTTGAACATTAATTATGACATTCCAAAATAGAGGAACACCAGAACTCCACTAACTAGGGTATTCCAGTTGGGTCGCGTGATGGCTTTTATGAGGTTGATACGTATCATGCGTACCAATAATTTTTGTATTGTTCTGTGCTAATATATTATCACTTTTGTATACATATTATAGTATTTTATATTATATTTCTGGACTAACATATTAATTTAATACCCAATGTCAGTTGATGTTTTCTGCATGTTTTTTGTTTTACAGAAAATTTATATCTATGAAGGTCAATTGGGCCCCAGGATTTAATAAGAATTTTTTGGGGGCACGAAGGTTCCAGGAAGCATTGAAGGGCAGCGAGAAGACTCATGGGGGGATCACACAGCCACGTGGCGCAGCCATGCCCTAGGGTGCACCCCCTAGTCATGTGGGCCCCATGCTTACTGCCCTTCGTCCATTCCACTGCCATAAATTCCTATAAATAGAGAAACCCTCTAAGATATTTGTATCCAAATTTTTTAGTCGTCGCAAGGTTCTGTTCCAAAGAGATCCAATCTGGAGGCATGTTGTAAAGCTCTATTGGAGGGGAATCCATTGCCTCGGGCTTCTTCATCAACCTTGCAGCCCCCATGACCATGTGTGAGTTGTCCGCTTAGTACCTTAGTTCCATAGTACCTAGATGGATCTTTCCCTCTCTTTGATCTTTATTACCATGTTCCCGTGAGCTGCCTTACATGATCGGGATCAATATGATGTAGTTCATGGATGATTTTGTTGGGATATGATGAATTCCACTTTATTACCAGATTATTGCTCATTGAATACAATTGAATCTTTTGAGGTTTTCTTGATGTACAATTAAATAGCTTTGCATGCTCTCCGATCTATATATCTTCTTTGGCCAAGTTTGATGGGTTTTTCTTGAGAGGGAGTGGTGCTTTGTAGTGGGTTCAATCTTGCGTTGCTCTAACCTAGTTAAAAAAAGGTCCAGACACGTATTGTATTGTTGCCACTAAGGATAAAATGATAGTGTCTCATCATATTGCTTGATGTTTTGTTGTCTATATTATGTCATCATGCTTATTGCAATGCTCTACTTCTTGTAAACTTAATACTTCGGGATGCATGCTGCATAGCGGTCTTTGAGATGAGCATTAGTTGTAGATGCAATTAGATTAATAGTCTACTTATTACAGACGTAATGACTATATGAGATTATACCATAAATGATCATAGTCATAAATATAAATATTGCAATTTCATCGTTGCCCAACTGTAATTTGTTCACCACATCACTTGCTTGTTCGAGAGATATTCCATTAGTAATCCTATGCCCCCTGGGTCTATTCTCCATTACTAAAATCTTCATCACAATTGCTACTTTTCCTTTGCCGTTTTACTTTGCAACCAACTATCTCTATCACTTTCAGTTTAATCTTGATCTAGTACAGAAAACCCTAGCTATGGCGTGCCAAAATTGGTCTTGCTCGCGTGGACACCCGACGCCACCAATATGGCATCATTGTTAAAAAATAGTGGTGGCATCGGAGCCCACGCAAGGACTAACCAGCATGCTAATGGCATGCCACATGGCCAACACTAGAAGTGACTATACCTTGCAACTGTCGAACCTCGTTAGCCAACACTAGCAAGTTGATTTTCACTAATAAAATAAACTAGCTAGTTAAAGAACTACAGAATTCAACATCACAAAATTTACTAGCTAGTTAAAGAACCAAATAATTATACACCACATAATTTACTAACTAGTTAAAGAACTACATAATTCAATAGATACTACTCATCAACTCAACAAGTTCAACTTCACAAAAGTTACTAGCTAGTTAAAGAACTACATTATTCAACTTGACAAACTAAATAGCCTACTCGTCATCAAGGATTAACTTCAACTGATGAATCTGGTTTTTGTTCTTCTCTCCATATTTTCTGAAATGATCTATCTCCATCTTGAGGGCAACCATCTCGATCAGTTGGTCTCTCTCGTCCTTCATCACATTACTCTTGGAGAAGACAACAACATGCTCCTCCATCAGCTGACGCTCCTTTGCCTTCAGCGAGGTAGTCACCTCTTGCAAGCTATTGATGGTATATTGATGCGCCTCTAAGAGACCGCGGTTGAGCATGTCCACATTGTATACCTCCTCCTGGTTGCCTCCATAATTGGCCATGACCTGATGCAAAGTATTTTTCAAGTATGTCAACAATACTACAGTAAATACCTACAATCTGACATTTTATAATTGAACTCATGATATGGAATTCACCACAATAACCATTCAACACATGTCAAGAACACTAAATACATTATTAAAATAAGATTCTACACAATAGCAATCGGATTCTACACCACTAAAATTTCTACACAAAGCAGTCCATGGAACTAACTTAATTGGAATCTACATCACTAAAATTTCTACACAAAGTCATCCATGGAACTAACTTTGGAATCTACATCACAAAAATTTATACACACGCAATCCATGGAACTAACTTAATTGGAATCTACTACACGAAAATTTCTACACAAGCAATCCATGGAACTAACTTAATTGAAATCTACATCACTATAAATGTTGATTCAACACTACTTAAATTCTACATAAATCAACAAAGATATACATGAATCCGATGGATTCTTTGCCGTGCACAGACAGAGGAGGTGCGAGTGGGAGACGAAGGAGATGCGCGACGGGAGGGGAAGGAGAGGATCAAACATTGCTGCCGACGGTGTAGCGACGGGTGGTGAGGTCCAGAGGTGGCTTGGCGGTTGCATGTGGGGGAGGAGTGTGTGGGGGGGAGAAATGAGGGTGACGGCCACTTGGTCTTTTATCCAGTTACATGAGGTGGGACGGTGCTCGCGTGGGCCAAAAACGCAATGCCATAGTTAACTACCATCCAAATAAAAAAGACTAAGATTAATAAAAGACTACAAGACCCCTAAAAAAGACTACAAGTAATTAAAACTCAATATAATAAAAGACACATCATAATAAAAGAGTCAAAATAATAAAATACCACTAATAATAAAGACTAAAATATAATATAAAATGTTCATTATATTTTGACTAATATAATCATTAAATACTTAAAACACTTGATAAAATAAAAAAATTGTTTCTGGCATGACATTTGCTAGGACGCTAGCAATAGCTATATAACTACGATGTACATAGAAATGCGACGCCACAAGTATCTTCCAATGGGGGAGTACAGCTGGGCCAACGTATTTGTGACGTGTTAAATAAAGTCAACGCCAGCACTTATCATATAAAGCAGACGTACCAAATATGCCAACGCCACCACTACTTGAAAAAAGGGACAATTACATTTGAGCCCCTAGTTGTGTGACACCCGTGGGTTTTGTCCATAAATTCAAAAAACCCTCATTTTTGTCCAAGCTCGTTTGCTCCTCTTATGGTTTTGCCCTTTGACCGTTTGACCGTCACTTTAAAAACTTCATAACAAATTCATACTAACTAAGAAAAATGCAAATAAGATATCAAAATGGTCGGCATCACCTATATTTACAAGTCATTCGCACTCATGAAAAAAGTGATGGAAAGTCCTCATCTCAGTTTGAGCTCATATGATATCATCATGAACAGTAAAATCAGAAGAAAAAAAATGAAAAAATTTCAAAAATTCTGAATTTTTTTGTGGCAAACAGTGACAAATATTTTGAGCGATTGCAAAGTTTCATCAGGAAATGACATTTGTGGAAGTCATGGAAAAAATTGATGCTCCAAAACGAAAGCATTTTGGAGTGCTAATTTTGTTTTTTCCCACGACTTCCACGAATGTCATTTACTGATGAAACTTTGCAATCACTCGAACCAATTGTCAATGTTTGCCTCAAAAATAATCAGAATTTTTTGATTTTGTTCAATATTTTTGGATTTTCCTTTTCATGTTGGCATCATATGAGCTCAAACCGAGAGTGGACTTTCTAGCACTTTTTCATGAATGCAAATGACACACACATATAGGTGATGTTTTTTCAAATATTTTGATATCTTATTTTCATTTTTCTTAGTTAGTATGAATTCGTTATGAAGTTTTCAAAGTCACAGTCAAATGGTCAAAGGGCAAAAGCATAAGAGGAGCAAACGAGCGTGGACATAAACGAGGGTTTTTTGAATTTTGGGGTGAAACCCACGGGTGTGATAGAACTAGGGGCTCAAATGTAATTGTCCCTTGAAAAAAATAGTGAGCCCGGTCGATTATCTCGAGCCCTATGACCTGCGCACTAAAATAAGGGAGAAATCACCTCCCCGGTCCATCTATGGAGTGCAGGACCATGTGCCCACCGGCTTAAACGGGTACGACGCCTGGATAGATAGGCAAGGTCGAGCACATGAACTGTGAAGAGAGCGGGTGATCGCCAACACCCGACAGGACGCATTTCGATATCGAGCTCCTACACACCCAGTCTGTTTTACAGACGAGGTCATGGAACATCAGTTCCCAAAAGGGTTTTAACCCATCAACATCGATTAATACGACGGCACGACAGATCCATCCGTGTGGATAGAAGATTTCCTTCTCCACATCCACATGGCCCGAGGAAATGATCTTTATGACATTAAATACTTGCCACTCAAGCTTAAGGGGCCGACACGACATTGGCTCCATAGCCTACCCAGAAATTCTATTGAAAGCTGGGAAGAGCTAGAGGAAACTTCTAGGTCCAACTTTCAAGGGACCTACGTTCAGCCTCCGGATGCCGATGACCCCAGCCACGTCATCCAGAAGGAGGGCGAATCAGCTCAGAAATTCTAGGATTGGTTCCTAACTAAGAATAACCAAATAGTTGATTGCCCGGACGCCGAGGCCATCGCAGCTTTCACGCACAACATCCGAGACGAATGGTTAGCCCGACAGCTCGGACAGGGTAAGCCGAGGACCATGGCAGCCCTCAGCGCATTGATGACTCACTTTTGCATAGGCGATGAGAGTTGGCTAGCCCGTAGTTCTCATAGGAGTGACCCCGACACTTTGGAAGTCCGAGATGGGAACGGCAAGCCGAGGCGCAATAAACCACAAGCGCCAAACCAAGAACAACTCTAGCGACGCCGAAGACCCAGTTGTCAATGTCGGGTTCAATAGCTCACAGGGCGAACCCAAAAAGAGATCCTTCAAAGGAAACAAGGACGGCCCAAGCGCTCTGGACAAAATACTGGAGAAGGCTTGCTAGACCCACGAACCCCAGATAAACCTCCCCATCACACCAATAGAAATTGTTGGGTGTTCAAGAAGGCTGGGAAGGCACTAGCCGAAGAGTCGGGCAAGGGCCAGTCCAGGAGCGATGACGACGAGGATGAACCTCGGCGGCCGAACAGTGGCGGCCAAAAACAGTTTCACTCCAAGGTAAAGGACGTGAACATGTTCTATGTCACACACATCCCTAAGAAGGAACGAAAACAGGCACTTCGGGACATCTACGCCTTAGAGCCTGTAGCCCCGTGGCGTACCCCTTGGATGGCCTGCCCGATCACTTTCAATAAGAAAAGACCATCTGACCAGTACCGTCATGGCGGGTCAGCCGCCCTAGTTCTAGACCTGATTGTTAATGGGTTTCACCTCACCCTCGCCCTTGTGGACGGCGGAAGCAGTCTGAACCTGATATATGAGGACACGGTGCGAAAAATGGGCATTGACTCTTCTAGAATCAAACCCAGTAAAACCACGTTCAAGGGAGTGATACCCGGCGTGGAGGCCCAATGTACGGGCAGTATAAAATTACAAGTTGTTTTAGGCTCCCCGACAACTTCCACTGGGAGGACTTGACTTTTGACATGGTCCCTTTCCGCAGCGGCTACCATGCATTGCTTGGTCGTACTGCATACGCCCGCTTGAACGCGGTGCCGCACTACGCATACTTTAAACTCAAAATGTCGGGGCCCAATGGGGTCATTACAATCAGTGGCAACACGGACCGCTCCCTCTGTACAGACGAGCAGACAACGGCTTATGCAGCCGATTCCCAGGTGACCGAGGAAGCTGGAAGACAGGAAGCTCGGTGTGATCTTCCGGGCTCTTCCAAACACGTCCGCACGGCCACTGGTCGAACCCGTGTCCCTCCTAAATAGGGATACGCGCTCCCTGCCCCTACTATATGATAGCAGATTGCGTACCTCGAGTGCATAACTTCACGCTTAAAATTCTTGGGAATTGGGGAGCAAACTTTTATCATACCAGGAGTGCCATTTCGGATAATCCGAACACACCTGAAGCCTGGTGATATCTTCGGCACATAAAGGTCCACCAGAAGAACATCTTGGCAGCATGAACCTGCCAACTCACGGCTCAAACCTCCTTGGAGGCCCCGCCTTTTAAATGTCTTCAACATCATGGGAATCGGTTGTATGCATCAGCCTTGGAATAGACAAGGACTGGCTGGTCAATAGCTCGAAGGCGCAGATGTGCGGCCGGGGAGCAACGGGCCACAAGGCCCGCATTTTAAAACCCTATACTACTCTCTTCACCTATGTATTTCAACATACTCTATGTATCTGCTTTCAACTTGGCTTGCATGACCAAGCCTTACGAATAATAAAACATGCATTTTTCGGTCCCTGCACATTTTTACAAGTTGTTTTCTATTTCATAATTGCCCCGAAGTGGTTTACTCCCACATATAGTAGAGTCCGGCTTTGGACCGGGGGCTCAGATCTATAGACGAGCCCATGTTCAAGTCTGATGTTTGGCCGGCATCCTGGATATTGCATTATATGCATCTGTTTCGACTTGTGATTTTGGTCAAAGATTGGGTTGGCCGGCACCTGTGCTTACCTCTTACGTTCCGCTCTATTAGGCTAGGAGTGTAAAGAGAGAACCACTACAATTGTGCTTCCAGCCTAGATGGTTAAGAGCCTCAGTGGAGAAAGCCAAAAATTGACAGTCGAGGACTCCACCCCGACCATGGCCGTGCTAGCACTTTCCCCCGTGGTTAGCACGGGCGGAGCTGGCGAGGTCGCCTCCCCCAGCACCTCGAGCGCAGGAGGGGAGGGGCGATGCCCATCGGAAGAGCTGCCCAGATGGAGCCCGCTTGATCCCCTATCACTGGGGACCGCCCCTGGGTCCTGTAACAGGCAAAGGTTGCAAATCAGAAAAAACAGAGACAAAGGGAGGTATTGTGTACAACATGAGATAGAGGACGTACATCCTCGACGGCGGTTGGCTCCTGCCCGTCTCGGATTTCTCGCTCTCCAAGCAGGAGAGGATGACCTGGGTCTTGGGCGAGGCCTTGCGGCATGCGGCGTCGGATGCCTTTATTAGGCGCTTCAGACCACCGCGGGTCTGCACCCCCGTGACGTCCTCAGAGGCTGCCTTCTTCCTATGAGGGGAGGAGTTGTCCTCACTCTCCTCCTCCTCTTCGTATCCTCCTTCCCAAGAGACGGACTTGAGGTCCTCGGACTTGGAGTCCAAGGGGTCCTCGATCCGAAGACTTCCCGTCTTCTTCCTTTTCCTCCCCAGCTCCCTTTTAACCTTGCTCGAGCCCTTTGGGGATGCCGCGGCTTGCAACGCCGGGCTCGGGGGAGATGACGTCTTCGGGCAAAGGCACAGGGCAGCTTATCTTCTTTACTCGAACCAACCACTTCTGCATATAAAGGAAAAAATGTCAGATATAAACACTACTTTGGATTGAAAATTCCAGCCGCATGTATGATTACCTCTTGCAGGGCATGGGCCTTCGAATAGCCGCTATCTAGCCCGTGCTCGGGAAACTCGTTCTTCTTCGTCTTGAGGAGAGAGGTCCACAGGCCGTCAATGCCAGTGTGTAAGAACTGGCGGATCGTCCGAGGGTCTTCGGGCTTGTAGACCCACATCGGGCCGGCCCGAAGCTGGAGTGGCAGGATGCGACGATGTAGCATCACGTCGATCACTTCCACCAGCTTGGCGCGATCTCGGAGGTTGCGGACGCTCTTCTGGAGGACGGTGACCTCCTCGGCGTCACCCCACTCCAGGCTCTTCGGCTACCAGGAGTTCAGCTTCCTTTGAGGCAGACCCGTGAAGGGTGGGAGCTCGTCCTGGCCCTCGGCGCGGTGTTTGGTGATGTAGAACCATTCCAGCTACCACATCTTCACTGCCGCATTCGGCGAAGCTGCCGCTTTGGCCTCGCCCTCGTCGAGGCCATAGGCCACACTTTGGCCTATGCCCTCCAGCCACTCCACTCTTTGGAGTTTATTGATCATCGCACCGCCGCATACGATGAATCCACCGCCACCGCGGCAGCCACCACTCCTCGGCTTGACGCAGAATGTCCTCAGCCATAGGCCTAAGTGTGGCAGCACCCTCAAGAAAGCCTTGCATACCGTGATGAAGGCGACGAGGTGGGGAAGGGAATTCAGGGCAATATTATAGAAATCAAGCCCGTAAAAGAAAAGAATCCCCCGCACAAAGGGATGCAGGGCGAAGCCCAGACTTCTAACGAGGTGGGAGACGAAGATGATCTACTCCCCAGCTTGGGGAGTGGGGATGCGCTAGTTAGGCTCCGGCACTCTGCAGGCCACGCCTTCGGGGATGTACCCCGCAGCGCGGAGCTCGTTGATGGAGGCAAGGTCGACCTTCGAAGGGACCCACAGCCCTTTCAGATCCGCATCTGCCATTGTGGTGGAAGGGTTTGGAGCTTGATGGAAGGGCTTGTGAGCGCTGGAAGCAGAGGAGGTTTTTGTACTAAGACAAGAGGAGAGCATGGGGAAAAGGGATTAACCCACCCCAGGCCTTTATATGTTGGTCAAAAGATGAAGAGTCCCCTTAACTACGCTGATAAAATCGCCACATTTCGACTGGATCGAGCCGATGTGTACGCGTTGGGTGAAGTAATCGATTGATGATATCCTCTAAAACACGGGGCACAATCCTTGTTTTGATGCGACATGCCAAGGGTCACCTCAGACCGTGGTTCGAGTAAGTTGTGACCGATATACTGATGTCATTAATATGACGATTCAGAAAAAGTTATCAGTACCTTGTTGCTGGACACACATGTGTTTTTAGTCCTCGGGAGTTAATTAAACACTTTGAACAAGGGAAGGTGTTACACGGTTACTCAAGGGTTATTGAACTCATCAGTCGAGCCGAAGATTCCATTATCCGAAGTTATACAGCCGAATAAGATTGTCCGATGAAGGTTGTCATATTCGGTATCGTATACTAGTTCAGGGGCTACTAAGGGAGTCTTGGACTAGGGGGTCCCGGCCGAGCTGGTCTAGTCCATGGGCCGGGCTGGAGGCCCATCCTAGAGGAAGGACTTCGGAGGCCCTATGATGGAGTGTGAGCATATCGAATTCTACCGAAGACTTGGCCTGCACTCTAGGAAGAGGATGATTCGTTCGGCATGTAATTTGTAGATAGTAACTGACATTCATGTAACCCTAGATACCCTTGGTGCCCACATAAACCGTAGGGTTTAGCCTATAGAGGATACACATACACCACATCATCACCCCTAGGGTTTAGACCACAAACATATGATCTCGAGGTAGATCAACTCTGTACTCGTTACAACATCAATATAACTAGAGCAGGACGTAGGGTTTACCTCCATCGAGAGGGCCCGAACCTAGGTAAAAGCCTCGTGTTCCTTGTCTCATGTTAGCATCGATCCGATCTCACAGCTCGAGCCCTTATACGTCTCCAACGTATCTATATTTTTTTATTGCTCCATGCTGATATATTATCATTCTAAGTTACTTTTTGGGTCATTATTTACCAATTTATAATATTTTTGAGCACTAACCTATTGACCCGGTGCGCAGTGCCAGTTGCTGTTTTCTGCATGTTTTTTTGCTTTTCAGGTTTACAGTACCAAACGAAGTCCAATTGCCACGAAACTTTTTGATGATTTTTTCTGGACTATAAGAAGACCTAGAAGCTTCAGAAGGAATCCATGAGGTGCACGAGGGCCCCACCAGACATCAGGGCATGCCCTGGAGGGGGTCGCGCCCTGATATGTGGTGGCCCCCTCAGCTGCCTCCCGACGTCCCTCTTCGGCCTATAAATTCTCTAATATCGTGAAAACCCTAAAAGCGGCCCCGAAACCCTTTTTTTGCCGCCGCAAGTCTCTGTTCTGTCGTGAGGCCATCTAGAGCTCCGTTCCGGCACCCTGTCGGAGGGGGGATCGATCACGGAGGGCCTCTTCATCAACCTTGCTGCCCTCATGATGATGTGTGAGTAGTTCACCACAAACCTATGGGTCCATAGCTAGTACCTAGATGGCAATCTCTCTCTCTTATGATCTTCAATACAATGGTCATCACATCTTCGCTTTGATTTATCCGATGTAATCCTATTGTGCGGTGTGTTTGTTGGGATCCGATGAATTGTGGGTTTATTTTTCAGATTATTCATGAAAAGTATTTGAGATGCCTCTGAATTATATTATCTCTTAAGTGCATGATCATTATAGCTTCGTAATGCTCTCTAATCTATTGATGTGCTTTGGCCAAGTAGTTTGATATTTCATCGGTGGGAGTGGTGCGTTGTGGTAGGTTCAACCTGACGAGTTTCTATATCCTAGTGACAAAGTAGGGGACAAGATGGGTCTTTGTGTTGTTGCTACTAAGGGTAACACGATGGGTTTCATTCATATTGCTTGAGTTTACTTTGTCTATATCATGTCATCGTTCTCCATGCATTACTCTGTTTTACTTAATACTCTAGATGCATGCTGGATAGCGGTCGATGAGTGGAGTAATAGTAATAGGTGCAGGCAGGAGTCGGCCTATTTGTTTATGGGCGTGATGCCTATATACACATGATCATTGCCGTGAAAATCGCATAACTATCCGCTTTTCTATCAATTGCCCAACTGTAATTTGTTACCCACCGTATGCTGCCTACATTAGAGATGTCGCTAGGGAAAACTATGGCCCCCGGGTCTATTCACTTATATATTTACAAACACTAATATTACCTTGCTGCCTTTATTTACTTTTTATTTTATTTTGCAATCTACAATTATCAACAATTATCTGCACAACTCATTTGCTTGCAAATAACGAGATCAAGGGGATTGACAACCCTCTTGCCCGCGTTGGGTGCAAGTCGTTTGTTCATTTGTGTGCACCCGCTGAAGATGGTTGAGGATTGATATTCCTATTGGTTCCATAACTGAGGGAAATACTTACCCACTTTTTGCTGCAATTACCCGTTCCTCTTCACGGAAAATGCAACGCAGATCACAAGTACCAGGAAGGATTTCTGGCGTCGTTGCCGGGGAATATCATCATCAACTATCAAGTAACTTCACACAAATTTTCGTTCACTTGTTCTTCTTTTTATTTGCTGTTATATTTAGCTTGTCACATAAAATCAATAATGCAAAAATATTTATTTTTGCTTGTTACTAGTTTTCTTGTTTGAAGTCATGGCTAGTTCTTCTTCCGCTCGCTTTACTCCCAACGATGACGTGGTAAATTTCAAACAAAGGGGAGGAGAAATCTTAAAGGATGCATGGTATAGGATTTTCTTTGCTCAAAATAAAGCAACTAAAAAGTTATCCACTACTACCTTGATTCACAATTTTTATGTTGGTGTGACCACTTGGTATAGGTTTGTACTTGATACCATCACCGGTGGTAATTTCTTAATGTGTCACACCTTGGATGCTTACACCATAATTGAAAATCTTGTAGGGACACCACCCATTATTGTTAATGAAACAAATTTGACCTTGGAACATGTTATGCAAAGGCTCGATGCTATTGAGAAGAATATGATCACAAACAAACCAATTGAGGAGTTGGTTAAAAAACTTCATAATCATATCACTCAACTTGGGTCACCTCCTATTGCACCTATTATCCATGGTTGTGTCATTGAGGAGCTTGATGTCAATGATGACAATACTTGAAACTATGCATTATGCGTAGCTAGGGGCATAAAACAATAGCGCTTGTTGGGAGGTAACCCAATAGTTAACTTTAAATTTTTACTTAGAACTTTCTGTTTATTTTTTATAAAATGATTATTTCCTCTGTAATTATTATGTTTTTGTGTTTAAATTAGTGTTTGTGCCAAGTAAAACATTTGGGATGACTCACAAGATGAGTAGAATTGATGCTGAAACAAAACAAAAACTTTTAACTCCAGTAGAGGAATTTTCGTTTTTTACTGGAGCGTGATAATGATCTGAAAGTTTTACAAAATGTTGCTATACAAATTTTAGAGGTTCTCCTAATTTTTAAGAATTTTTAGAGTTAGATAAGTATAGATTCTCTACAGATTGCTACAGACTGTTCTGTTTTAGACAGATTCTTTTTTTGCTTGCATAGTTGCTTATTTTGATTAAACTATGGATTGTATCGGGGGGTATAAACCATGGAGAAGTTAGAATACAGTACCTATTACGAATTTATGAAATTAGAATCAATTTATAACAGTACTTAAAGTATGCAATATGTTTCTTATACTAACGAATCTCACGAGGTTTTGTTGAGTTTTGGGTGTTATTATGATGGACCACGGAATAAGGAGTAGCAAGTGCCTAAGCTTGGGGATGCCCAAGGCACCCCAAGGTAATATTTTAAAGGAGACTCAAGCGTCTAAGCTTGGGGATGCCCCAGAAGGCATCCCCTCTTTCGTCTCAAATCCATCGGTATGTCACTTGAAGCTACATTTTTATTCGTCACATGATATGAGTTTTGCTTGGAGCGTCGTTTGCTTTAGTTTGCTTTTACTTTCAGTTTGCCACAATCATTGTTTGCTGTACACACCTATTTAAGAGAGACACACCTTCATCATAATTTGTTATAATACTCTATGTGCTTCACTTATATCTTTTGAGCTTAGCAGTTGCTCTAGTACTTCACTTATGTCTTTTTGAGCACCGTGGCGTGTAGATTTTAAAGAAATGATTTCACTCTCGTTCTTCACTTATATTTGTTTGAGAGTTAATAAATAGTGACGTTAATTTGCATGGGTCATAAGACTAGTCAAAAAATATTAGGTATTCAATGAGTGATAATCAAAACCATCATGTAGCACATATAGAGAAATTGTGGGTTAATGATATTGATGTAGTAATATGAAATAGGTGTGAGTTCATAATTGTTAAACCGTAGAAGTGTAAATATTAAGAGGGTTTGACCATTTTGTTCATCTAAAATTAAAGAGGCATGGTGATGATGTGTGAGCATTTCTATTCCTCGTTGAAATCCTAGTGTTGTTTCGGGTCGGAAGAGCGCGATGGTTAACTCCTACCAACCTCTTCCCTCGGGGCATGCGAGTAGTACTTTGATCTATGATAAACTAATAAAACTTTGCAATAAGTATATGAGTGACTAATGTGAAACCATGGACATACGCAATCTCACCTTCTCATAATTTGCTAGCCTCTTCGGTACCGTGCATAGCCCGTTCTCACCTTGAGGATCGGTGCAACTTTCCCTGGTGCATCCAAACCCCGTGACATGATACGCTCTATTGCACATAAGTCTTATTATATCTTCCTCAAAACAGCCACCATACCTACCTATCATGGCATTTCCATAGCCATTCCGAGATATATTGCCATGCAAATTCCATCGTCACTTCACATGACTAGTTTGTTCATTGTCATATTGCTTTGCATGATCGTATAGAGATGACATAGTATTTGTGGCAAAGCCACCGTTCATCATATTTTTGATACATGTCACGCTAGATCATTGCACATCCTGGTACAGTGCCAGAGGCATTCATACAGAGTCATATCTTCATATCAGTTCTCCATGTTGAGTTGTAAGTAAATAAAAGTGTGATGATCATCATTATTAGAGCATTGTCCTAGTGAGGAAAGAATGATGGAGACTATGATTCTCCCATAAGTCGAGATGAGACTCCGGACGAAAAATAAAGATGGGGGAGGCCAAATGAGCCCACCATCCATTCAAAAAAATGAAAAAAATGAGAGAAAATGAGAGAAGGGACTTTGCTACTATCTTTTACCACACTTGCGCCTCAAAGTGGCACCATGCTCTTCATGTAGAGAGTCTCATGATATGTCACTTCCATATGCTAGTGGTAATTACCTATTCATTATTTCAAACTTGGCTTGTATATTCCTATGACGGGCTTCCTCAAATACCCGATGTCTTCATGAGCAAGCAAGTTGGATGCACACCCCACTTAGCTTTGAGCTTTCATACACTTATAGCTCTAGTGCATCATTTGCATGGCAATCCCTACTCCTTGCATTGATATCTATCGATGGGCATCTCCATAGCCCGTTGGTATGCCTAGTCGATGAGAGACTATCTTCTCCACTTTTTACCCCTTTGATATCTACCACCATAATCTATTCCACCTAAATGCTATGTCCAATGGCTCACGCTCATGTATTGCATGAAGAATAAAAAGTTGATGCATATTGAAAAAGTACGATCCAATTGCCTGACTTGGACACCGTGGTGCTTAAAATTTGTATTAATGTGGTGAAGATGGAGCCATGCCTTGCTAATAGAATAAGATGGATGTGGGGGTAAACATTTCTTAAAGGATCGTATACTTTTAAGGATTAATGATTTTGTTTCTTACACTTTGAATATTGTTGTGTTAATATTTGTTGATTCGTCTTTTCTCAATGAGCATACCTGAATAAGATTACATAGTCGATAGCATGCCACATCAAAAATTCTGTTTTTATCGTTTACCTACTCGAGGACGAGCAGGAATTAAGCTTGGGGATGCTTGATACGTCTCCAACGTATCTATAATTTTTGTTTGTTCCATGCTGATATATTATCATTCAAGGATACTTTTTGGGTTATTATTTACCAATTTATAATATTTTTGAGCACTAACCTATTGACCTAGTGCCCAGTGCCAGTTGCTGTTTTCTGCATGTTTTTTGCTTTTCATGTTTACAGTAGCAAACAAAGTCCAATTGCCACGAAACTTTTTCATGATTTTTTCTAGACTATAAGAAGACCTAGAAGCTTCGGAAGGAAGCCACGAGGTGCACGAGGGCCCCACCACACATCAGGAGCGCGCCCTGATATGTGGTGGCCCCTTCAGCTGCCTCCCGACGTCCCTCTTCGGCCTATAAATTCTCTAATATCGTGAAAACCCTAAAAGCAGTCCCGAAACCGTTTTTCCACCACCGCAAGTCTCTGTTCCGTCACGAGGCCATCTGGAGCTCCGTTCCGGCAGCCTACCGGAGGGGGGGTCAATCACGGAGGGCCTCTTCATCTACCTTGCTGCCCTCATGACGATGTGTGAGTAGTTCACCATAGACCTACGAGTCCATAGCTAGTACCTAGATGGCAATCTCTCTCTCTTATGATCTTCAATACAATGGTCATCGCATCTTCGCTTTGATCTATCCGATGTAATCCTATTGTGCGGTGTGTTTGTTGGGATCCGATGAACTGTGGGTTTATGTTCAGATTATTCATGAAAAGTATTTGAGATGCCTCTGAATTATATTATCTCTTAAGTGCATGATCATTATAGCTTCGTAATGCTCTCCGATCTATTGATGTGCTTTGGCCAAGTAGATTGATATTTCATCGGTGGGAGTGGTGCATTGTGGTAGGTTCAACCTGGTGAGTTTCTATATCCCAGTGGCAAAGTAGGGGACAAGATGCGTCTTTGTGTTGTTGCTACTAAGGATAAAACGATGGGGTTCATTCATATTGATTGAGTTTACTTTGTCTACATCATGTCATTGTTCTCCAAGCATTACTCTATTTTACTTAATACTCTAGATGCATGTTGGATAGTGGTCGACGAGTGGAGTAATAGTAATAGGTGCAGGCAGGAGGCGGTCTATTTGCTTATGGACGTGATGCCTATATACACATGATCATTGCCTTGAAAATCGCATAACTATCCACTTTTCTATCAATTGCCCAACAGTAATTTGTTTACCCGCGTATGCTGCCTACATGAGAGATGCCGCTAGGGAACACTATGGGCCCCGGGTCTATTCACTTATATATTTACAATGTTATTATTTCCTTGCTGCCTTTATTTACTTTTTGTTTATTTTGCATTTATCAACAATTATCTACACAACTCATTTGCTTGCAAATAACGAGATCAAAGGGATTGACAACCCTCTTGCCCGCCTTAGGTGCAAGTCGTTTGTTCATTTGTGTGCAGCCACTGAAGACGGTTGAGGATTGATATCCCTATTGGTTCGATACACCTTGGTTTCATAACTGAGGGAAATAATTGCCCACTTGGTGCTGCAATTACCCATTCCTCTTCACGGAAAACCCAACGCAGATCACAAGTATCAGGCCCCCCTACCCGAGGTCTGCCGGTTTCAACACTGATAATAAGCTAGCCCATGAGCTAAGCATATGTGTATTGTAAGCATTGGATCTTCGATGTAAATACATGACATGTGATGTATTCTTGGTATTTCATCATCGACTGTGTGTGTCATCTATTAATACAGAGACTGACACAAAAGGCATAGACATTCAGGGCCCCTATCAGGGATCGGGTCGTGACAGATGGTATCAGAGCACATGTTGTCTATAGGACGCGACCCTAGGAAATGGAAAGCCCAAATGAAGAAAACCTATTTTATATATATATAGTCTTGTATCTTCTTATCTCATTCATTTCTCAACCTCCTCTTTCTCAAAACATAGAATACCATTCTCATGGAGATGATCAAGGAGTGACCACTTAGGACTATGACTTGGAATTAAGATCAAGATCCCAAGGCAATTAAGGATGTCAGAATAAGAATGTGACTCAAACGATAATGGATCATATGGACTCATAATCATAAATGAAGACCAGGAGAACTGGATGATGCAACCGCATCTGAGTTTAAGGATGTTAACCACAGATGATTCAGGAAATCCTAAAGAGGAAATTCTCAACACCCAGCGGTACCTCGATGAAATGAGAGGCAAAACTGGAAATAATTTAGGAGGAAGAAGTGCAGAAGTGACTCTAAGGAAGGACGAAGAATAAGGAGACAACTACCTAATGAATTAAGGAACCATTGGATTATGGATTCAGATAACTGAAGTTGTCATGCTGCTTAGACTTGACCACCACTATTATGTCAATCTGAAGTAGAACGTTCACGTGTACCAATACTATGTAAATTTGACATAGATGTACCAGTAGTTGGGAAAGATCATACTGGATGCAGTATGACCTTACTTAGGAGTTGTTTGCGTGGATTGATTGTCATGATTGTTGGGTAAAGTCTGTTGCTTTGAATTATGTGAAGTGTGAACAGTAGCATGTATTAGAAGACCCACTCCAATATGATGGAAGTCAAAAGAATGTCATTGGAGAAGTAAGGAGACAACCATGTAAACATAGGAAAACTTTAAAATAAGTGAGAACGTAGGACCAGGCCATACGAACAGACCCTAGCTAGGTATGAACGTAACTTGTGTGTATACTAACAGTCGTATGAGGCCATATGTTCTACTAGTGGGATTAGCAAAGGGTATCTATCTCTCTAGTCTGCTCTCTCATCCCTAAACCCAGACCGCCCAAAACCCTGAGATAACAGTGTGAACCTTGAGAGACTCATTTTGCTCGAAACCCATTGGATGCATAGACAGTGAGAGGGTGGGATCTGCCACACTCATGCTGGAAGGACCTGCCAAAAGGATGGTGGGATAAGAATAAAGCCACTCATCCCATTAGGGAAGTGATGTGGAAAACCTACCGGTCAGATTTCTATGTAGCCTAAGTCCTATTAAACAGAGACAAACCAAGGTTGGAGAGGGAACCACCTGGTAAAGTAAGGAGTATTTTGAGGAGAACCCTGAGAAATGCCCCTCAGTGAAAGAGGAAAACCTAAGGAAGGATCACTCTGCAAGAGGGATTTCATATCTCTTATGCAATGGAACTAATCATTTTCTGCCTAGTTGTGAAACCTCTAAAAGGGTAACGCCGATGGCACAACCTCAGAAGGAGATAATAGAGAACGCCCTAATGGAATCTAAGATACCTCAGGGATGAAAGTAATAACATTGAGGTTACTAGGGAAAAACCCAGAGCATCGAGTGGACTCATATCCCAATAGGGAAGATACACTATGTGTCCAGAAGGAAGTAGTCAAGAGAATCTTACCAGAAGAAAGGATGGTAAGAAGAATGAACCAACCTTGGTACACGGGAAGTCTGATTACCTAACCAAGGGCAGCCTGGAGAAAGTAGAAGCAATACCCAGAGTAGAGAAGGAAGTAAACCAAATCCTCATCCGAAGAAACCTGAAGGAATGGATGAAGTATATGAGTTGGATTACGACCTCATAGGAATGAAGAAGCAACTTAGGGAACAACTGCATAAAGGATTTTAAAGGCATAGTTGATCACTATAGGAAACACCAGTACTGTTTGTATTGAAGGGGGGATGAATTTCCTGTGTGTGTGTGTGTGGGCATCATAGGTACTTAAATGAGGCTACCCTCATGAAAAAGTATCCTATACCCTAGACTAACAATCATTCGATCAATTGAAAGGACCCGGAGTGTTCTCAAATATCAATCTAAGATCTAGAAATTTTTTGGATAAAGATTCGAGCTACCGACATACCGAGAATGGAATTTACCATAAGGCATGGTCTGTATGAGTACACTGTCATGTCTTTTGGGCTGACAAATACTCTTGCATAGTTCATGAATAGGATGAAGAAGATATTCATGGAGTATTTCAGAAAAATTTGGTTGCATTCATTAGCGATATCCTGATATACTCCAAAGGTGAAGAAGAGTAGGCAGAGGGACTAAGGTCAAATCTACAGAAGTTGAGGGAGGATCAACTATATGCCAAATTCAGAAAATGTGAATTCTGGCTAAGGGAAGTTAACTTCCTAGGGCTAAACCCTAGGAAGATAGCAGTAGACTACTCCAAAGTGGCAGCTGTTAATTTCTCGAATCGTAGTTTCCTGGGATGGTTGGTTATTACCGTAAAATTCATCAAGAATTTCTCGAAGATAGCCAAACCCACGACAGACTTTCTTAGGAAGGAGAAGAAGTTTGTTGGACGGAAGCTTGTGAAGAGAGTTTCCAGGAGTTGAAAGAAGAGACTAGTGACCACCCATGTCTTATGTTTGCCCGACATCAAGAAAACCTTTCAAATCTATTGTGACACCTCTCGCCAAGGACTTGAATGTGACATGATAAAACAAGAAAGAGTGGTGCCAATGCCTTGAGATAATTGAAGAAGCACGAGGTTAACTATCCATCCCATGACTTCGAATTGGCATCGATAGTCCATGCCTTAACGAAATGTAGGCATTACCTATTGGTAAGACTTGTGACGTTTCATGAATCACTAGAGTTGGAGTAATTTTTACTTCGAAGGAGTTGAATATGAGACAGAGAAGTTGGTTGGAATTGCTCAAAAAAATTACCTTGAATTGCAGTATCACCCTCGAAGGGTAAACGTGGTTTTTGATGCGTTGAGCCATAAGGCATATGTAAACAGTTCGACCGCGGAAAATTTTCCACCAGAATTGCGTAAGGCATTCAAGGAATTAGGCAACAGAAGAATGTTGCTAAGCAGTGGGCCATAACCCACAGACACCAGGAACAGAACAGATGTGCCTAATCAACTTAGGAAACATGGAGTAGATAATCATATGATCATGAAGGTGGTAACACCATGGCTCCAAAGAGAGATTATGTAAGCATTGTTTGAATAGGAGGGAAGAAACCTCACTGGTTTTAAATGGAAGTTGTCATGCCAGAATTTGTATCATCAGATAACCAGCAGTTTTCCAGCTAACATTTTAGGAGTTTAAAACCTCGAGAGTCGTAAGATAGGTAGATGTGATTGCTTGCAGAACCTATGGATTTAGCCGAACTCAGTTCGTGAATGAGAAAGACTTCTGCAAAGCTTGTGAGAGACCGAGTATCTAGATACGAGATTCAATGGACCGTATGCAAAGTAATGATTTGGGTGCGACATGGATTGGCCCCATGACGACTACTCTTATTATTCGCTCTGTCATATGAGAAAGTAAGTCTATAGAATGAGAGCTGATGATGACGAAACCTAATAGGAACACCATGCAGAATACATTAGAGAAAACCATTGAATTGCCTGTTTACGGTGAGGATAGCCAAGAGCCAATTCTTGCAGGAACCCCACGAGGAATTGGGTTGACCACCATGAGAGAACGATATTTATTTTAAATTTTGGCGCCAGACCTGCCCACCAGAAAGGATACATATATCGGAAAACCACTTCCTGATAAGGAATTTTAAGACCCATGGGTGGAAGCAGAGAGACAATAAGGATCCCAAGAGACTATGATGGTAAGACCATAGATGGCACATAAAGGAGATTACGATGGTAAGACCGCACTTCGCACATCGAGGGAAACATAAACACATGTATGACACCTATGGAACTACAAGACAGATGATGAACACTGAAATAGATGGATAGACAGATACACCAAGCCGGTAGATGATATCCTGATTATAGAATCTTAAGGATGGTCAGCATTAAAAACAGAGTAAGAAGCTACAGGAAGACCCCCAACCTTAAAATCTTTTAAGGGTGGTAGCAACCTGGAACAAGAGAAACCCCGAACACCCGGATAGTTCCAGGAAGCATGACCCACCGACCAGACACTAGCTACAAGGGAACCTTGCGGAATAGACCTACAAGCCATAGAATTATCTTGAGGATAGTATTGACAGCCAAGAATGCAACACCAAGGATCCGAAGGTTCAGATAGTAATGCTATAGCCCACGCAAGAAACCCTTGACTTGAAGATGAAATTTAAGAGAAACCCTAACCTTTCTTTCCAGCCTCTCCAGATCTAGAGGACGAGATCTCTTTTAAGCGTGGTAGTCTGTCCCATCCTAGATTTTTCCCAAATCCGGTAGGTTCAAAATTCACAGGGAAATAAATTTTCTCTAAGAAACACCCATGTTTGCCTAGGAATGATTGTGATTGACTTGGATTTGCTTGATTGATTGCCTAGAAGGGTTGAAACCCCAATGCAGATTGTTGAAACCCTAGCTAGCCATAGTTGGAACCCAACCTAATTTAATTATTGTTGGGCAAAAGAATTTCTTAATAAGCCCCAAGCAATATTCAAACCCAAAATGATTTTCCCCTAAAAGGATTGGAGTTAGTTTTATTTTGAAATCAATTCAAAATCCAAAGGGGATTCTTCAAAAATGATTTTGCAAATTATTTGGCAGGAAATGAAATACCATAGGTCCAAATGATATTCTTGACCCTCTGCTAATTTTCTAGGAGGAATTTTACACCAATTTGGTTTGAAATCAAACTCAAATTCAAATGGAAAAAATAGGTACATAAAATATATGCCCACAATGCCCAAAAAAATGTTCAACAATTCAGAAATATTCCATTTTGAATTTAGTAACTATTCTTTGTTGAAAGAAAATTCAAATCCAAAGCAGTTTTAAAATTAGAAGAAACCATAAAAAGAAAAACATAAAAATATAAAAGAAATTAAAAAGAAAAAAGTAAACATAAACCTTACTCGGCCCAGCTAAACCAGGCAATTGAATATAACACGATATATACTTATCATATGCAAAGAGGGAGAGTCATACGCTAACACACTTTCTGTACTTAGATCATATGCACTTATGATTGGAACTCTAGCAAGCATCCACAACTACTAAAGATCATTAAGGTAAAACCCAACCATAGCATTAAGTAACAAGTCCCATTTACACCCATACGCAATAACCCACTTACTCGGGTATAAGCTGTCGTCACCCTCGCTACCCACTATAAGCGAATCATGAACGTATTGCAACACCCTACAGCGGTGATCCCACATGCTTGCGCGGCACAGCGGGCACCATTTGACAGCACCATATTAACATACAACTCTTATCAATCACATCATGCCACAATTAACTCGTAGGACAAAAAGGATCTACTCAAACATCATAGGATAGCCACACATCATTGGGTAATAATATATAGCATTAAGCACCATGTTCAAGTAGAGATTACAGCGGGGAGAGAGAGGATACACTCTTGCATAGAGGGGGAGAGAGTTGGTGATGACGGCATTGAAGTTGTTGGTGTAGATCGCCGCCACGCTAGTTCCCCCGGCGACACTCCGGCGCCACCGGGAGAGAGTGGGAGTGATGTCTACTACACAACTTTATTCTTGTGGACTCGTGTTGGGCCTCCAAGCGCAGAGTTTTGTAGGACAGTGGCAATTTTCCCTCAAGTGGATGACCTAAGGTTTATCAATCCGTGGGAGGTGTAGGATGAAGATGGTCCCTCTCGAACAACCCTGCAATCAAATACAAGAAATCTCTTGTGTCCCCAGCACACCCAATACAATGGCAAATTGTATAGGTGCAATAGTTCGGTGAAGAGATGGTGATACAAGTGCAATATGGATAGTAGATATAGGTTTTTGTAATCTGAAAATATAAAAACAGCAAGGTAACAAGTAGTAAACAACGAGCAAAACGGTATATAAATGCTTGGAAATAAGGTAGTAAAACCACCTCAAAGTTACCCTTTCCGATCAATCTATTGGGCTATTCCTATAGGTTTCACAAACAGCCCTAGACTTCGTATCAAAATAACACCTATGATACATATCAATCAACCCTAATGTCACCTAGATACTCCAATTTCACCTCAAGTATCCGTGGGTTAATTATTCCACACGCATCAAACAGTTTCAGATTCATCATATTCAATCCAACACAACGAACTTCAAAGAGTACCCCAAGATTTCTATCGGAGAACGTAGTATGAAAACGTGCAATCAACCCCTATGCATAGATTCCCAAGGTCACCGGAATCCACAAGTTCATGACATAACATATATCAAGTGAGTCAATAGAATACCCCAATGTCACTACCGGTATCTGCACGCAAGACATATATCAAGTGTTCTCAAATCCGACATAACAAAATCTCAAAGGGAAAGATTCAATTCATCACAACAAGATAGCAAGGGACAAACACCATATGATCCAACTATATTAACAAAGCCCGTGATACATCAAGATCGTGCCATCTCAAGAACAGGAGAGAGAGAGAGATTAAACACATAGCTACTAGTACATACCCTCAGCCCCGAGGGTGAACTACTCCATCCTCGTCCTGGCCTCAACCGGGATGATGAAGATGGCCACCGGTGATTATTTCCGCCCCTCCGGCAGGGTACTGGAAAGGCTCCGGATGGGTTTTCATCGATACAGAGAGTTGCGGCGGCGGAGCGGAGAGTCTCTGTTTGTTTCTGAGGGTTTCTGTATATATAGGATTTTTTGGCGTTGGAATCATGCTAAACGGAGCCACGTGGGCCCCACAAGCCATCAGGGCGCGCTTAGGGGGTGGGCGCGCCCTGTTGGCTTGTGGCCCACAGGTGGCTCCCCTCCTGTGGTTCTTCGCTCCAGTATTTCTTATTTTCTCCAGAAAAAATCATAAACGTTTCGGGCGATTCCGAGAACTTTTATTTTCTACACAAAAAACATCACCACGGTAATTCTGCTGAAAACAACGTCAGTCCGGGTTAGTTCTAAATAAATCATATAAAGTGCATCAAAACCATATAAAAGTATTGTAAACATAGGAAATTATGGCATGAATACTTCATAAATTATTGATAAGTTGGAGATGTATCAGCATCCCCAAGCTTAATTCCTACTCGTCCTCGAGTAGGTAAATGATAAAATAAGTAATTTATGAAGTGTGAATGCTAGCATAGTATATAAGCTTGATCAATGATAATTTCAATCACTTTTCTAACATCATAACCAGTAACTTTTCTCATAAAACTTATCATGATAGAGTAGCAATCAATTCACATGTCATGGTCCAAACAATGCATTCTCTTGAAACTTAACAACCCATGTTCTTAGTCACCAAACAACTTCAATGCATCATCAAGTCTAAGTAAGAGCTCCACATACTCAATTATCATATAGTCTTCTATGATTGCTAATACTCAAAGCATATTTTTAGAACAAACAGCATCCATCGAACACAGAGAAAGATAGGGGCTTAATGTTTCACCTCCCAACATACTTATCACGAAGATAATTGTCAACAATAATGAATCATGATCAAATATATTTGACTGGATATATGTGTTTGGATCTTTCCCCGCCACATGATGCTTGCCAACTAATAGATTGAGGTTGGAATAAGAAGTTGAGTCAACATGAAAAGTAAATAACATAAAAGTAAATGGAGTGTCCCTTCGCTGAGGGAAGCAGGGTTTTGCAGAGTTGCCAGAGCTCATTGTTTTAAAACAGAGATGAATATGTAATTTTGAGTGGTATACTTTTCATGTCAACGTCACAACAGAGTTTTCTATATCTTCCATGCTAATCACATCATTGGCATTTCCCAAACAGAATTGAAATTTTTACTCCCCCTCCACCATTCAAACACATTCCATGGCTGGCCGAATCCACGGTTACCCTCCAAACAATCAACTTTCTAGGGGGGATTTTTGTTTATTTATTTATTTTTGTATTATGCAGGACTGGGCATCCTTTTTACCAGCTTCTCTCGTGCAATGACAAGTGAATAAACACTCATCATGAGAATAATCTGCTTAGCATGGAAGATAATGACAGCCCCGTCGCTCCATGAGCGGTACGAGCACACAAAATGGATGTTTATTTGAAGGTTTTAGAGGTGGCACATGCAAATTTACTTGGAATGGTAGTGAAATACCATATTTAGGTAGGTATGGTGGACTCTCATGGAAGAAACTTGGCTCAAGGATTTGGATGCACAAGTAGTATCTCTACTTAGTACGAAGTTTTGGCTAGAAAAAAGTTCTAAACAAGCACCACATGTTGGAGGATCCTTAACAATATAACTTCTATGCAAATATACCCAAACATAACCATTACGTTGTCTTCCTTGTCCAAATTCAACTATTTAATCAAGGTTGGAAATAATTAATGGGTATTCACATTCATAAAATATGTCCAAGATAATATATTTGTATGTGAAAGTTTTCTTTCTTATACTAATCATTCATGAATTGCTTGTATGACCAATATTGTGATTGTCAAACTTCAATAGATTTTACTTTCTAAACCAAATGTGAAACTACTACTAAGCATAAATCACATTTATAATTTCATATTTATGATACTCAATTCATTCATAATTTACTCTCAAGATATAGGTGAAACACAAGAGTAAACATCAAACTACTCTGAAAAGATATAAGTGAAGATCAATGAGTAGTTAAACAATTAAGTAGCTATGTGATGACTCTCTCTCAATAAATATTTTCAGATCTGAGTATTTTATTCAAACAAAAAACAAAACAAAAGACACTCCAAGAATAGAACATATCATGTGAACAAATAAAAACTTAGGATCAACATAGGCTAACCGATGTTTGTTGACGTAGAGAGGTGGGATGTGTAGCATCCCCAAGCTTAGATTCTTGAGACTTCTTTTAATATTGACTTGGGGTGACTTTGGCATCCCCCAGCTTGAGCTTTTGTCTCACGTTCAATCCTCTCATAACACGGTTTCACCTATTCTCAAAAACTCCATCCACACAAAACTTGAAAAGAACTCGTGAGAAAGGTTAGTGCACATAAGAATAAATCAACTCTTTATGTACTGCCAAGACAAGTTGAATAATAATTTTCAAACATTATCTAATGTTTACTATAATTTCCACAATTTATATATACAAATATAAGTTATGGAAACTATATGAGAAGTAGATAACAAAACTATGACATCAATGTGTCTAAATAGGATAGTCTGTAGCAATTAATTTACAAAGTGCACGTATGTATCTCCAAAACTTATGAAAATTTAGGACATGATAAAAACTTTATATTAAAATACTTTTTAAAACTTTCAAAAACTTTCCACGTTCCAGTAAAATATGAAAATTCAAACACTACAGCAAAAGTTTCTATTTTTACACAGCACACATCAAACATGTAATTCAAGCATCCTAAAAGGCAATTCTTGGAACTTTTTATTGAAAAACAAGATTATAAATAACAGCAAGAAAAGTTTTACAAAATAAAATGATTCTCCAAGAAAAATTCATATTATATGACGAATAAAAATATAGTTGTAAGTAAGATATACCGATAGTGTTAAAGACGAAAGAGGGGATGCCTTCCGGGGCATCCCCAAGATTAGACGCTTGAGTCTTCCTTGGATATTACCTTGGGGGTGCCTTGGACATCCCTAATATTAGGGTTTTACCACTCCTTATTCTCCTCATATCGGTGTCTCACCCAAATCTTGAAAACTTCAATCACACAAAATTCAACGGAACTTCGTGAGATGGGTTAGTGTAATAAAGATAAATCATTCACTTAGGTATTGTCAAGACACGATTCATAATTGTTCTCACATGATTCATACTTTATTATATCATTACCATAATTTATATCACTAAATATAAGCTATGAGAACACTAAAACAAGCAAACTATGCATGCAAAACAGAATCTGTCAAAAACAGAACAGTCTGTGAAAATCCGAATGAAATCCATATTTCCCTATCTTAACAATTCTGAAAAATTAGGAAACCATAGAGAATTTGCATATGAAAACTTTGTAAAAATTCCAGAATTTTTTGACTCTCCAGTAAAATCAGAGAAATTCTGCACTGGACGTAAAGTTTCTGTTTTTGCATAGAATCAAACTAGCAAGTATCCACACTATCCCAAAGGCTTTACTTGGCACTTTATTGAAATAAAAGACACAAAACATGCTTAATACAGTAGATTAATCATGTGAACACACAAAAACAGAAAGGAAAAGTGGTGGGTTGTCTCCCAACAAGCGCTTTTCTATAAAGCCATTTTAGCTAGGCATGATGATTTCAATGATGCTCACATAGGAATAGTATTTGAAACATGCAAAAGAGCATCATGGATCACATGGCAAGCGCATTTAATTCTAACCCACTTCCTATGCATAGGGATTTTGTGAGCAAACAATTTATGGCAGCAAGAATCAACTAGCATAGGAAGGCAAAACAAGCATAACTTCGAAACTTTCAACACATAGAGAGGAAACTTGATATTATTGAGATATGTAGAAGAATATGTTCTTCCCTCATAATAATTTTCAGTACCATCATGAAGGAATTCAACAATATAACTATCACATAAAGAATTCTTTTCATGATCCACAAGAATAGAATTTTTATTACTCTCCACATTAGCATTTTTCTTCTCATTCATAGTAGTGGGAGCAAACTCAACAAAATAACTATCATGAGACACTTGATTGACATAACCACAATGAAAATTAAAATCATGATGAAAATTTTCATAGTTATAATTATTCTTTATAGCATACATGTCATCATCATAATCATCATAGATAGCAACTTGGTTGTTGATACGTCTCCAACGTATCTATAATTTTTGCTTGTTCCATGCTGTTATATTATCATTCTTGGATGTTTTACAATCATTTTATAGCAACTTTATATCATTTTTTGGGATTAACCTATTGACATAGTGCCAAAGTGCCAGTTGCTGTTTTTGCTTGTTTTTTACTTCGCAGAAAATTAATACCAAAAGGAGTCCAATCGCGACGAAACTTTTTGGAGATTTTTTCTGGACCAGAAAATACCCAGTGGGCCAAAGAAGTACCGGAGAAGTGGGATGAGGATACCACAACCCACCAGGGCACGCCAGGGGGGCCCGGCACGCCCTGATGGGTTGTACCCTCCTCGGGGCCCCCCTCCACCGCCTATGATGCCTATAAATTCCCAAATATTCCAAAAACCCTAGGGAAGTCAATGAAACACAATTACAGCCGCCGCAAGTTCCAGAACCACGAGATCCAATCTAAACACCATCACGGAGGGGTTCATCTTCTTCATAGGTGCCTCTCCGATGATGCGTGAGTAGTCCACCATAGACCTACGGGTCCGTATGCAGTAGCTAGATGGCTTCCTCTCTCTCTTTTATGATTCTCAATACAATGGTCTCTTGGAGATCTATTTGATGTAAACTTTTGCGGTGTGTTTGTTGGGATCCGATGAATTTTGAGTTCATGATCAGTTTCTATCCATGATATTATTTGAGTCTTCTTTGATCTCTTATATGCATGATTACTTATAGCCTCGTATTTCTTCTTCGAATCTTTGGTTTAGTTAGGCCAACTATATCGATTTTTCTTGCCATGGGAAGAGGTGCTTTGTGATGGGTTCAATCTTGCGGTGTTCTTTCCTAGTGACAGAAGGGGCAGCAAGACACACATGTATCGTTGCTATTAAGGATAACAAGATGGGGTCTATTCCTACATGAATAGATCTTGTCTACATCATGTCATCGTTCTTATTGCATTACTCCGTTTTTCCATGAAATTAATACACTAGATGCATGCTGGATATCGGTCGATGTGTGGAGTAATAGTGGTAGATGCAGGCAGGAGTCAGTCTACTTATCTTGGACGTGATGCCTATATAATGATCATCGCCTTGGATATCGTCATGAATATTCGATTTTCTATCAATTGCCCAACAGTAATTTGTTCACCCACCGTGCGCTATACTCATGAGAGAAGGCACTAGTGAACCCTACGCCCCCCGGGTCTACTTTTCCAACATATTGCTTTCAGATCTATCTTTTTGCATCTTTGTTTTCAGATCTACAGAACCAAAAACCCAAAAACATATTGCTGCATATTTTATTTGACCTTTTTATTTTGTGTTCTTGAGAGATCTATCTCTCCTATCCATCACTACCTAATCTATCTTTTTCCCGTAGAGAGATTGACAACCTCTCTTTCGCGTCGGGTTGCAAGTATTTGTTGTTTGTGTGCAGGTGCTGCTTATTGGGTGGTGGTGATCCTCATACTGGTTCGATAACCTTGGTTTCATAACTGAGGGAAATACTTACCGTCGCTGTGCTGCATCATCCCTTCCTCTTTGGGGAAATACTGACGCGGTCTCAAGCCACGTCAAAGGAATTTCTAGCGCCGTTGCCGGGGAGGAAACGGTCTCTTCTACGTGCCTATCGTAGGCGCCGAGGGGACTCCATCATCATCTACCAGGTTCTTAAGCACAAATCTCATCTCCTTGCAATTACATTATTTGCCATTTGCTTCTCGTTTTCCTCTCCCCCACTTCACCAATTTGCCGTTTTATTCGCCCTCTTTTTCGTTTGCCTTTTTCTTGCTGGATCTCTTCCTTGCTTGCAATCTTGTTTGCGTAGTCACGATGACGCAAGAAAACACCAAGTTGTGTGATTTTTCCAATACTAATAACAATTATTTTATTAGTACTCCGATTGCTACTCCCGCCACTAGTGCGGAGTCTTGTGATATTAATGCCGCTTTGTTAAATCTTGTCATGAAAGATCAATTTGCCGGTACTCCAAATGAGGATGCCGCATCCCATCTAAACACGCCCGTAGAATTGTGTGATATGCAAAAGAAAAAAGATGTGGACAATGATATTGTTAAGTCGAAACTATTTCCTTTTTCCTTTCAGGATCGTGCAAAAATTTGGTTTTCTTCTTTGCCTCACAATAGTATCGATTCTTGGAATAAGTGCAAGGATACTTTTATCACTAAGTATTTTCTGCCCGCGAAAATTATTTCCCTTAGGACGCAAATTATGAATTTTAAGCAACTTGAGCTTGAACATGTTGCACAATCTTGGGAAAGAATGAAGTTGATGCTAAGAAATTGTCCTACTCATGGTTTAAATCTTTCGATGATCATACAAAAAATTTATGCGGGATTGAATTTTGTCTCTAGAAATCTTTTAGATTCTGCCGCGGGTGGTACTTTTATGGAGATTACTTTGGGAGAAGCTACTAAATTGCTAAATAATATCATGGCTAATTATTCTCAATGGCATACCGAAAGAGCACCTACTAGTAAAAAATTTAATTCGGTTGAGGAAATTAGTACTTTGAGTGATAAGGTTGATGCTTTGATGAAATTGGTTGCTAGTAAAAATGCTCCTATTTATCTTAATGATGTGCCTTTGTCTACCTTGATTGAGAAAAATAGTGATTCCGTAGATGTGAATTTTGTCTCGCGAAACAATTTCAATAACAATGCTTATAGAGGTAATTTTAATCCTAGGCCTTTTCCTGGAAATTCCTCTAATAATTATTGTAATTCCTATGGTAATTCTTCTTACAATAATAATAGGAACACCTATGATCTTGAGAGTAATATTAAAGAATTTATCAATGCGCAAAAGGCTTTCAATACTACGATAGAAGAAAAGTTGAATAAGATTGATTATATGTCTAGAAGCATTGATAGAATTTCTCATGATGTTGAAAATTTCAAGTTGAAATCTTTTGTGCCTAATATTGATGAATCTATTAAAGCTTTATATGTCTCTATGGATGAAAGCAAGAAAAGAACCGCTATGCTTAGAGCCAAAAGAGAAATCTTAGAAAAATCGTTTTCTAGTGATTGCCTTCATAAAAAAGATGTAGATCTTAAAGTGATTGGTGTTTCTACTATTGATTCCTTGTTTAGTAATATTAAAATTGATAATGAAGGGACTGAAGTAGAGTCAACTTTAGCTAGAAGGCGTCCCAATAATTTGGAGGGTGAAAATTTTGATAAAAGTGGGTTTGAAGAGGTCAAAACTTTAACTAGTGATGTTCCCACTATTTTGGATTGCAAAGACTTTAATTATGATAGTTGCTCTTTGATTTAATGTATTTCTTTGTTGCAATCTATGTTGAATTCACCCCATGCTTATGAGCAAAATAAAGCTTTTACTAAACATATCGTTGATGCCATGATGAAATCTTTTGAAGAAAAGTTGGAGTTGGAGATTTCTATTCCTAGAAAATTACATGATGAGTGGGAACCTACCATTAAGGTCAAGATTAAAAATTATGAGTGCTTTGCTTTGTGTGATTTGGGTGCTAGTGTTTCCACGATTCAGAAATCTTTATGTGATGTGCTTGGTCTTACCAATATTGAAGAATGTTCTCTTAATTTGCACTTGGCGGATTCTACTATTAAAAAGCCTTTGGAAAGAATTAATGATGTTCTTATTCTTGAAAATAGGAACTATGTGCCTATTGATTTTATTGTGCTTGATATTGATTGCAATCCGTCTTATCCCATTATACTTGGTAGACCGTTTTTACGCACTATAGGTGTCGTGATTGATATGAAAGAAGGCAATATCCGTTTTCAATATCCCTTGAGAAAGGGTATGGAACACTTCCCTAGAACAATAATTAAGCCACCATATTAATCAATCATGAGGGCATCCTATGGATCCAAAACCAAAGATGACAATACTTGAATCTATGCATTATGCCTAGCTAGGGGCGTAAAACGATAGCGCTTGTTGGGAGGCAACCCAATGAATAAATATAATTTTTGCTTTTTCCTTTCTGTTTTTGAGTGTTGACACAATTATGGATCTGTTATGATTGTGTTTTTATGGTTTATTTAGTGTTTGTGCCAAGTAAAGCCTTTAGGATGATTCATAGGATGAGTAGAAGTGATGCTGAATCCGAAACAGAAACTTTGCGTCCAGTATATGAATTTTCATTTTTTGCTGGAACGTATCTTGAGCTGAAATTTTAAAACAGTGTTTCTATAAAAATTACTTACGTTGTCCTAATTTTTCAAAAAAATTAGAGTTACAGAAGTATGGTTAGAGTACAGATTACTACAGACTGTTCTGTTTAAGACAGATTCTGTTTTCGTTGCATTGTGTGCCTGTTTTGATGAATCTATGGGTTATATTGAAGGGTATGAGCCATGGTAAAGTTAAAATACATTAGGTATACTGCAATAAAAAAATTTGAATGGGTCTGCAACAGCACCTAAAGTAGTGATTTGCTTTATTATACTAACGGATCTCACGAAGATTTTGTTGAGTTTTGTGTGATTGAAGTTTTCAAGTTTTGGGTGAGATCACGATGGATGAAGGAATAAGGAGTGATAAAAGCCTAAGCTTGGGGATGCTACCGCACCCCCAAGATATATCCAAAGAGTAAGAAGCAACTAAGCTTGGGGATGCCCCCGAGTGGCATCCCCTCTTTATTCTAACGACCATCGGTATTTTACTTGGAGCTATATTTTTATTCGTCACATATCATGAGTTTTGCTTGGAGCGTCTTGTATCTTTGCTTGCTTTTCTTGTTTGTTTTTCCTTTGTATCCTTGCTATACACACCTATTGGGGAGAGCCAAAATTATGCCACGATGTGTTAGAATTGCTCTCTATGCTTCACTTAAACTTTTTGAGCTATAGAATTGCTCTAGTGCTTCACTTATATCTTTTGAGCACGGTGTGCTTGGAAATTTTTGTAGAAATACTCTCATGCTTCACTTAGACTAATTTGAGAGTTATTAAATTTTGAAGAAATCCTCTCATGCTTCACTTATATCTTTTTGAGAGATGAAATCTTTATGCTCATGTGCTTCACTTAAATTTGTTTGAGCTTGTCAAAAAGCAATGGCAATATATGAAACTAGTCCCAAAGTGATAGATATCCAAGGAGGATATATTAAAAACTTTCATGAAGATCATTGGGCAAATTAAACTTGATTCCTTGTAATAGTTTTGAAACACGATGATAGTAATATGTGAGTCATGTTAGTGAGTAATTATGCTTGAGTAGGAATATGGGTGTTAAGGTTTGTGATTCTCTATGCAGGTACGAAAGTCAATAGTTATGCAATGAAATTACATCCTACTTGTGGTGCATTATTCGGTGTTAGTTATGTTCAATGCTCACTTATGTGAATTTTCGTTTCTTGGTTTGGTTGTTTCTCAATCTATTTGCTAGCCTCCATTTGTACTAAGTAGAAATACTACTTGTGCATCCAAAATCCTTAAACCAGGTTTTGCCTTATGTGTCCACCATACCTACCTATATGCGATATTTCCATGCCGTTCCAAGCAAATTTGTATGTGCCATCTCTAAATTTTCAAAATAAATTTTCTCTTTTGTGTGCTCGTACCGCTCATGAAACGGTGGGGAGTATCCAATATTTTTCCATGCTAGATGTGTTATTCTCAAGATGAGTGTTTATTCACTTGTCATTGCACGAGAGTGCGGCGATAATAGGGATGCCCATTCCCGAAATGAAAAAGAAAAAATATTTACTTTATGTTGTCAAATAATAAATTAATTGGAAAGTGTTGGTATGGAAGGCAACCGTGGATACGCCCGCCAGGGAAAGTGAAAAGTTTGGTGGAAAAAGGAATAAACTTTATTTTCTGTTTGGGAACTGCCTATGATATATCTAGCATGGAAAGTATTGTGAGCTACTTTGTCGTTTTCGTTGACAGGAAAAGCATGCCACCCAAAATATTTTCTCTCTCTCAATTTAAAACTTTGAGCTCTGGCACCTCTACAAATACCTACTTCCCTCTCCGAAGGGCCTATCTATTTACTTTATGCAATTTTAATTTTTACTTTGAGTCTCCATCTTCTCTTATAAAGCACCAACTAGGGCGCACTATGATCGTACTTGAGCATTGGGTATAGCTAATATTTGAGTGTGTTTCATGAATGGATCAATGATTGAGCATGATGGGCTAGGGATAACTTTCTTTAGTGTTGATATTCTGAAAGACATGGTTGCTTGTTGACTTGCTTGAGTATTGAAGTCATTATGTTAAAACTAGACTATTGCTTTGAATCATTTACAAGTCCAAATATCCATGCTATACAAAAGAAAAGAATATGATGAACATGTTAGGCAGCATTCCACATCAAAAATTCTGTTTTTATCATTTACCTACTCGAGGACGAGTAGGAATTAAGCTTGGGGATGCTGATACGTCTCCAACGTATCTATAATTTTTGCTTGTTCCATGCTGTTATATTATCATTATTGGATGTTTTACAATCATTTTATAGCAACTTTATATCATTTTTGGGACTAATCTATCCCGGCGCGCCCTGATGGGTTGTGCCCTCCTCGGGCCCCTCTCCACCGCCTCTGATGCCTATAAATTCCCAAATATTCCAAAAACCCTAGGGGAGTCAACGAAACACAATTCCAGCCGCCGCAAGTTCCAGAACCGCGAGATCCAATCTAAACACCATCACGGAGGGGTTCATCTTCTTCATAGGTGCCTCTCCGATAATGCGTGAGTAGTCCACCATAGACCTACGGTTCCGTAGGCAGTAGCTAGATGGCTTCCTCTCTCTCTCTTATGATTCTCAATACAATGGTTTCTTGGAGATCTATTTGATGTAAACTTTTGCGGTGTGTTTGTTGGGATCCGATGAATTTTGAGTTCATGATCAGTTTCTATCCATGAATATTATTTGAGTCTTCTTTGATCTCTTATATGCATGATTACTTATAGCCTCGTATTTCTTCTTTGAATCTTTGGTTTAGTTAGGCCAACTAGATCGATTTTTCTTGCCATGGGAAGAGGTGCTTTGTGATGGGTTCGATCTTGCGGTGTTCTTTCCTAGTGACAGAAGGGGCAGCAAGACACGCATGTATCGCTGCTATTAAGGATAACAAGATGGGGTCTGTTCCTACATGAATAGATCTTGTTTACACCATGTCATCATTCTTATTGCATTACTTCGTTTTTCCATGAACTTAATACACTAGATGCATGCTGGATAGCGGTTGATGTGTGGAGTAATAGTGGTAGATGCAGGCAGGAGTCGGTCTACTTATCTTGGACGTGATGCCTCTATAATGATCATCGCCTTGGATATCGTCATGACTATTCGATTTTCTATCAATTTCCCAACAGTAATTTGTTCACCCACCGTGCGCTATACTCATGAGAGAAGCCACTAGTTAACCCTACGGCCCCCGGGTCTACTTTTCCAACATATTGCTTTCAGATCTATCTTTTTGCATCTTTGTTTTTAGATCTATAAAACCAAAAACCCAAAAACATATTGCTGCATATTTTATTTGCCCTTTTTATTTTGTGTTCTTGAGAGATCTATCTCTCCTATCCATCACTACCTAATCTATCTTTTTCCCGTAGAGAGATTGACAACCTCTCTTTCGCGTTGGGTTGCAAGTATTTTTTGTTTGTGTGTAGGTGCTGCTTATTGGGTGGTGGTGATCCTCCTACTGGTTCGATAACCTTGGTTTCATAACTGAGGGAAATACTTACCGTTGTTGTGCTGCATCATCCCTTCCTCTTTGGGGAAATACCGACGCAGTCTCAAGCCACGTCAGTTGTCATAATCAATTGAAACCTCTTCCAAAGTAGTGGAATCATCATTAAATAAAATTGTGACCTCTCCAAATCCACTTTCAGAATTATTACAACAAGATTCAACACCCTCCAAAATAGTGGGATCATTAGTACCTAGAGTTGACACTCTTCCAAACCCACTTTCATCAATATAATCATCATACCTAGGAGGCATGCTATCATCATAATAAATTTGCTCATCAATACTTGGGGGACTAAAAATATCATCTTCATCAAACATAGCATCCCCAAGCTTGTGGCTTTGCATATTATTAGCATCATGGGTATTCATAGAATTCATACTAACAACATTGCTATCATGCTCATCATTCAAGGATTTAATGCCAAACATTTTATTAAACTCTTCTTCTAACAGTTTGGCACAATTTTCTGAACCATCATTTTCAAGGAAAACATCATAAAGGGGAACTTGATGCAACATAAATTCCATTTTTTTGATAGTTTTCTTTAATAAAACCATAGTGAAAAACAAGAAACTAAAAGATTTAATTGCAAGATCTAAATATATACCTTCAAGCACTCACCTTCCCAACAACGGCGCCAGAAAATAGCTTGATGTCTACTACACAACTTTATTCTTGTAGACTCATGTTGGGCCTCCAAGCGAAGAGTTTTGTAGGACATTAGCAAGGTTCCCTCAAGTGGATGACCTAAGGTTTATCAATCCGTGGGAGGTGTAGGATGAAGATGGTCTTTCTCGCACAACCCTGCAATCAAATACAAGAAATCTCTTGTGTCCCCAACACATCCAATACAATGGCAAATTGTATAGGTGCACTACTTCGGCGAAGAGATGGTGATACAAGTGCTATATGGATTGTAGATATAGGTTTTTGTAATAAAATATAAAAACAGCGAGCAAAACGGTATATCAATGCTTGGAAATAAGGCCTAGGGTTCATACTTTCACTAGTGCAGTCTCTCAACAATGCTAACATAATAGGATCATATGATCATCCCTCAATGTGCAACAAAGAATCACTCCAAAGTTCATATCTAGTGGAGAACATAAGATGGAATTGTTGTAGGTAGTAAAACCACCTCAAAGTTACCCTTCCGATCAATCTATTGGGCTATTCCTGTAGGTGTCACAAACAGCCTAGAGTTTGTACCATAATAACACCTATGATACATATCAATCAACCCTAATGTCACCTAGATACTCCAATGTCACCTCAGGTATCCGTGGGTTAATTATTCGATACACATCAAATAATTTCGGATTCATCATATTCAATCCAACACAAAGAACTTCAAAGAGTACCCCAAGATTTCTATCAGAGAATGTAGTATGAAAATGTGCAATCAACCCCTATGCATAGATTCCCAAGGTCACCGGAATCCGCAAGTTGATGCCATAACATATCACGTGAGTCAATACAATACCCCAATGTCACTACGGGTATCCGCATGCAAGACATACATCAAGTGTTCTCAAATATGACATAACAAAATCTCAAAGGGAAATATTCAATTCATCACAAGAAGATAGCAAGGGACAAACACGATATGATCCAACTATATTAACAAATCCCGTGATACATCAAGATCGTGCCATCTCAAGGACACGAGAGAGAGAGAGAGAGATTAAACACATAGCTACCGGCAAAATACCCTCAGCCCCGAGGGTGAATTACTCCATCCTGGTCATGGCCTCCACCGGGATGATGAAGATGGCCACCGATGATGATTCCCCCCCCTCCAGTAGGGTACTGGAAAGGCTCCAGATGGGTTTTTCATCGATACAGAGAGTTGCGGCGGCGTAGCGGAGAGTCTCTGTTTATTTCGGAGGGTTTCTGTATATACAGGATTTTTTGGCGTTGGAATCATGCTAAACGGAGCGACGTGGGCCCCACAAGCCATCAGGGCATGCCTAGGGGGGCGCGCCCTGTTGGCTTGTGGCCCACAGGTGGCTCACCTCCGGTGGTTCTTTGCTCTAGTATTTCTTATTTTCTCCAGAAAAAAACATAAAAAAGTTTCGGGCGATTCCGAGAACTTTTATTTTCTGCAAAAAAACAACACCGCGGTAATTATGCTGAAAACAACGTCAGTCCGGGTTAGTTCTAAATAAATCATATAAAGTGCTTCAAAACCATATAAAAGTATTGTAAACATAGGAAAATATGGCATGAATACTTCAGAAATTATCGATACGTTGGAGACGTATCAGGGAGTGAGAGCCCCCCTCATTCTTCTTCTTCCTTGGTCTTCCCCCTAGATGGGAGGAGAGTTTCCCCTCTGGTCCATGGCCGTCATGGCTCCCGGAAGGCAGGAGCCTCTCCGAGATTGGATCTCTCTCTCTCTCTCTCTCTATTCTCTTCTGTTTCGCGTTCCTGTTTTCTGGCATTTTACCGTTTCTTATATTCCCGGAGATCCGTAAATCCGATTGGGCTGAAATTTTGAGGGGATTTTTATCGGGAAATTATCTTTCTTTCGGCGAAAGAAGGGTCCCAACAAAATTACGAGGGAGTCACAAGGCAACACGGCGTGCCCATACCCCCTGGGCACGCCATGTTGCCGTCTGGCCACCTTGGACACCGTCTTACATTGATTCCACCTCCCAAAAATCATATATATTCCAAAATAAATCTCTGCAAAAAAATTATCGCGTTTGGACTTGGTTTGATATGGATTTTCTGTGAAACAAAAAACATGCAAAAAAACAGGAACTGGCACTGGGCACTGGATCAATATGTTAGCCCCAAAAATAATATAAAATGTTGGCAAAAGTATATGAAAGTTGTAGAATATTGGCATGAAACAATAAGAAATTATAGATACAACGGAGACGTATCAGCATCCCCAAGCTTAATTCCTGCTCGTCCTCGAGTAGGTAAATGATAAAAGATAATTTTTGACACTACAACAAGAACCCCCCTTTAGCAACGCAACGATGCGTTGTCGTTTGTCCATATAAGCGTTGCTAAGGTCTACACCAACGGATTATTATGTGTTGTCGTAGGTGGCGTTGGAAAGGACTACAACAACATATATAGATCCGTTGGTAATCTGAAGAATAATGTGTTGCAAGGCAACAACGGATTCATGCAACGCTTCTATCTGTTGTTGTTTGCGCAATAGAATAACCTCCTTATATAATCATTTATAACAGCACGTAGTTTGAATAGCAGTACAAGGCACAACTTCAGTAAAATTTTGAGAGTGGAAATGAAATTAATATATTGATTCAATTGCACAATCTGTAACATTACAATTGAAGTATCATCAGTTAGGAGTACATCACTTTCTTAGAAAGTACATTTTACATAATATAAATTTCTAAACATTCATAGAACTATCTTCGACTCCTCCAAGTACTAGGCGTCAACATATAGGGGATGTTTGGCTTGCACCCACGCCAGCCCTACCAAAGCTAGGCTCGCCAATTCGGCGGACAAATTTGCCGCTGCCATCTCACTAAGAGTTTGCAGAAAACTGAATGTTGGACCAAAAAGTTGGCGTCCATTCAAACGTTGGCCAACACACTTCACCAATAATTTGGCACGGTGGCTCCCGGCTCTGAACCAAACAGACCCATATGCTCCAAGGATCCAAGTAACCATGTAGAGTATTATTGAACTTCTCAACCTACAATGAAAAAAGATAATACTATTCAGGCATATTTAGAAATTTGAAGTTTAAAAATATACATGCTATGCATTGTATTGTACCTAAAGGATCGATATAAAAATTACCAAGTGTGCAAGAAAAGACCGTTGGGAGAAAATACAAGCTTATGTATGTCTGACAAATCACTTAGTACATATTAAAACACAAAGCATATCTGACCAATCTGTGCATGTTCACTGTGAACAACCATCAACATGCATGTACTACTAACAATTATCCAAAGATTATATTATATTAATAACAATGAGATGAATTCAGCGACCAACTATTAGATGAATAGGTAACAGTAATATCAACTGTACAGGGTTATTTTCCAAACGTCATTGCATTAATTATTTTTGCGTCACCGTTACTCACGTACTAATCATGCTTGGTATGGTGTATTAGGAGAAACAAACTCAATGCCAACAAGTCAAAGATCCTTAAATAATCTACCTCACGCAAACCTTCGTACTTACCTGAGAACTACAATGTCACACATTAGAATTTCCCAATCCATGAATTAAGATTCTCACAACCTGTAGAAGGAACAGCATGGCAAAGAAAAGCATCATCAGATTCGGGCTTCTCTAGGAAAAAGTAGGAAAGTTCTGTTCTAGAGAAGGTGGGATCCTAAATGTTTACACAAAAATAAGAAGAAATTAACATGCCACTGTTTTATTCTTCATGACGAACGTAGTACAAAAGCTGATTACATATTTAAGAAATGCATCATAGGTGACCTATGTAATGGCTGAACAATCTGAATAGAACTAAGTAATGGCTAAATTTTTTTTGTCAGTGCGCACCAGTTTTAAGAAACACTACCCGTGCACCTTTGCTGCCAATGTGGCATATCATATAATCAAGAGATTTGATCTCTAATCAGTATCATTTGTCCTGTCATTGAATAACTGATCATCAATACCTATATGAATGTAAAAAATATGGGACTGGGCAAATTTTAAGACTGTATAAATAGATATATAATTGACATATTTATCTAACAAAGACTCGTTGGACCAGTTAGTGTAAAAATTAAGGATATGTAATAAATAAGAATGGTCTGTCATGAGGAGAAGAAAATGAAACTGAAGCCTTAGTGGTCTTCTCTCTTCTGAACCAGGGGAGGGTGTATCAAGAAATGAATGGGTTGCCCCACTTTCTCTGATATTGTAGTAAGGTGTACATATCCATCTGACCCTGAAGATGCACGCCGTTAAAGCAAGTAAATCTCTTACACAATCAGGCAAGGCAAGCTAAATATTTTACCATAATCTTATCTATTTGTGCATCTAGTTTGAAACCTGAGCTGTAGGAGTATTTAGAGACTAATGACTGTTAGCTGACATTTCAAAGGCACAGAAAATGCAAGGGAAAAAATCACATGATGATATACAGGTGGAAATATATTTAGATACAGTCGACACAAATCTTATTGGTGGACTGGTAAGTTTTCCTACTAACCTCCCTGTCATGGAGTAGTACAACTCCAACACGCAAGTGATTTGCAGAGCTCGGAGATTTCATGGTATGACAACCTGAAACTAATGCCGAGGCAGCCTGGAGCTCCTCCATATCCTCCAGAACATAGATGATGATGCCAATAGAGTACATCATAGGTTCAATGAACGTTTTATCTTGAAAATAGAAGGGGAATAAAATTAGCAGCTGAATCATACCTGCATTACGGGCGTGTAATGTAATTTGTTTCAGATCCAACCTACAGTCCAGAAGCTAGTCGATCGCCACACTGCAGATGGAGATCACGGCATGGCACAGCAAGCATGAGCTGCTTGAGAGTGCGGATGGCGTAAGGCAGGAAAGGAAAAAGGCTTTTGTGGTGATCGGGATCAATACCGCCTTCAGTAGCAAGAAGCGCCGTGATTCTGTCAGGGAGACCTGGATGTCTCAAGGTTCATTACTTTGCAATGCTACCTGATAGTCTCACTTGTTTTGGACTAGCTGTTGCTTGCTGGATTTATTGTTCTTAGTTAGAACCGATGCAGAGGAATGTGTATTTGATCAACTAGGATGATGGGGTGCAGATAGCAAGGACATTACAGAGAAATGTGCAAGTATAGAATCAAGGGATCAAATAGGATCACCTATCGTCCCAGCAAATAGAATCAATTAAATGTGATTTTTTATCATCATAACAACTAGAATAATGAGATTGGTTTATTTGACATCATAGCTGCCTTGGGTCATACAGTTTGTTTGTTGCCCATCCGAGTGTTATTCATCAAAAATATGTGCATCAACGCAGCCTCCTTGTCCATAGGCTGAGGGAACGGCACAAGATAGCCAGGGCGGCACAGCACCGTCATGCCCGAGCAGGCAGGAGCACGCACGGACATGTGAGGTAGTGGGCCAACAGACCATAGGCGATGGAACGACGGCGGCCACCATTTCAACTAGGGTTAAGAATAAATCACTTGTATATATAACATGAAGGTATGGTTACAAGCCTTGGTGTGCAGCACGATTCATCTATGCGTGGTCTGAATCAACCAATAGGGTACCAGTACATTATAGTTTTACAGCCAAAACCTGTGATACCAATAGTTTGAAGTTGCAAATAATTTTTTCCACAACGTGGTCTTAAATAATAAAGAGTTAAAAGGTGCATGCCAGTACTAGCTATGTTGGAACATCTATCATAGATTACGACAGAATATAAGGATTCACAGAAATCAAGGAAGTCCCTCAAGATGTGTGTCGTTACCGATGCTGCGATGTTGCTGGCTCCACCTCCTCCTCCCTCTCGCCGTCGCCGGCGGCTATGGGATCCGTTTCTCCCAGAGTCAAGTGCTGCGGCCGCGAGTTGGGGGACCTTGTGGCGGCCGGTGGTAGTCCATGCGGCGGGGTTCACGTCAGCTTCTATGGCGTCGAGGTGGCTCCTCCGGGGCGCCGACTGTGGTGCCTGCCTGCGTAGGAGAGGTGGAGGCGGTGGTCAGTGGTGCAGGGAGCTGCTGCTCCCGTGTGGGCTTGGGCCCAGATCTGACTGTGGCAGTTCGGCGGCGGCGGCGGCTGCTCGGCTCAGGCATGGCGGCCAGCTGCAGGCTTGCAGCCATCGTGGAGGCTGGGGGCTCGCGGTGGGGCTGGCCGGTGGTGGCGCTAGCAGGAGGTCGTCAAAATGAATTTGGAGGTGGCGGCGGCAGAGTCGTGGTGATGGAAGTTGGGGCGAGAGAGAGGAATCAGGCGAGAGGGAGATGGTGGATAGAAAAGTTTCGCTCCTTTTTTTTTACTTGGCGCGTGATATTTCGACGGATGAGGTATTGGTGGAGGTGGGTACCGGGAGGTTGCTTCAGTGCGGGATGTGTGGGAGGTTGAACAGACAACACATGTTACCATTTCGTTGGTACATATACGTTGGTAAAGGAGGGGTTTTGTTGTAGTGTGATGTGGAATGCTACCTAACATAATCTTGACAAATGTCTAATCATGGCATGAATATAAAGATACAAGTGATTCAAGTCAATAGTCTATTATTTGACATCAAGACAGCTATACTTAGGTTTACTAACAAACAATCATGTCTTTCAAAATAAATGATGCTAAAGAACGTTATCCCTACACATTTAATCATGTAAGCATGGCATGACTCCGTCTTCCTAACACAAGTACAAATCATGATCACCCCGGTGTCAAGTCAGGCATTTGGTTCATACTTATTCACGCGCTTCAGCATTTTCAGCTACACTCAATACATGAACATGAGCCACGGACATAGCACTATGGGTGGAATTGAATATGGTGGTAGAGATCAAGGGAGTCAAAAGGTGGGAAAGTCTCACATCAACTAGGCAGGTCAACGGGCTATGGAGATGCCCATCAATCGATATCGATGCAAGGTGTAGGGATTGCCATGCAATGGATGCACTAGAGCTATAAGTGTATGAAATCTCAAATGAAACTAAGTGAGCATACATCCAACTTGCTTGCTCATGAAGACCTCATGCATTTGAGTAAGCCCGTCATCGCAATATACAAGACAAGTTCTGTAATGATAAATTCCCACTAGTATATGAAAGTGACAAATCAGGTGTCTCTCTATATGAAGAACAAGGCGCCACTTTGAGGCACAAGTGTGGTAAATGGATAATAACATTGCCCCTTCTCTCTTTTCCTCTCATTTTTTTAGGTGGGCACTTTTTGCCTACCCTTTTTCTCTCTTTTTCTTATTTCATTTTTTTATGGTGGGCTCATTTGGCCTCCCCCATTTTTCTCTCTTTTTTCATCTGGAGTCTCACCCCGACTTGTGGGGGGATCATAGTCTCCATCATCCTTTCCTCACTGGGACAATGCTCTAAAAATGAAACCAGTACGGCAATACCTTCATCGTTTTAACGAGGAGAGACGCAAGGCGATTGGAGAAGAGGTGGCCCGGCTCCTAGCTGTCGGGTTCATTGTTGAAGTCTTTCACCCGGAGTGGTTGGCGAATCCAGTGCTTGTTTTGAAAAAGAATGGCACTTGGTGTATGTGTGTTGATTATACAGATCTCAACAAAGCTTGTCCCAAGCATCTGTTTGCCCTCCCGTGCATTGACCAGATAATTGATTCTACAGCTGGTTGTGAGCGTTTATGTTTCTTGGACGCGTACTCCGGCTATCATCAGATTAAGATGGTCGTTGAGGACCAAGAGAAAACGGCTTTCATCACTCCTTTTGGTGCTTTTTGCTATGTCTCTATGCCTTTTTGGCTTAAGAGTGCGGGTGCTACTTATCAATGTTGCGTTCAGAATTGTTTACACCCGCAAATTGGGCGAAACGTTCATGCCTATGTTGATGATATTGTGGTCAAATCCCACAAGAAGGAAACTCTCCTGGATGATCTCAAGGATACATTTGATAATCTCCGTTTATATCAGATGAAGCTCAACCCGGCAAAGTGTGTCTTTGGTGTTCCTGCAAGAAAATTACTAGGTTTCTTGGTATCAGAATGAGGAATTGAGGCTAACCCGGACAAAATCAAGGTGGTAACCTCACTTGCTAAGCCGACCAACATCAATGAGGTCCAGCGCATGGCAGGTCGCATAGCAGCTTTAAGCCGGTTTATAAGTCGCCTTGGTGAGAAAGCTATTCCTCTATACCAGTTGCTGAGGAAAACGGAGAACTTCGTCTGGACTGATGCAGCCAGCGAAGCCTTTGAAGCCCTTAAGAAACAACTGGTCGAGCCACCCGTTTTAGCCGCCCCTACTGACAAAGAGCGAATGCTCCTCTACATCGCTGCAAACAACAAAGCGGTAAGTGTAGCAGTTGTTGTCGAGCAAAAGGAGGCAGGGAAAGAATACCCCATACAACGATCGGTTTATTATGTTAGCCAAGTTCTCACCTTATCCAAGCAACGATACCCACACTGGCAGAAGTTAGTCTTTCGTGTTTTCATGGCTAGTCGCAAGCTCATGCATTACTTTCAAGAGCATCTGATCACTATGGTCAGTTTAGCTCCTCTTGGGGATATTATCCAGAATCGGGAGGCTACTTCCGGGTTGCCAAGTGGGCAATTGAACTTGGTCCTCATCAAGTCAAGTATGTGCCTCGCACGGCAATTAAATCACAGGCGTTGGTGGATTTTATCAATGATTGGATAGAATTACAAGCCCCCGAGGACAGGCCAGATAAGATATACTGGACGATGCACTTTGATGGCTCCAGGCAGTTGGAAGGCTCGGGGTCGGAGTTATTTTGTATTCTCCGTGAGGTAACATGTTTTGTTATGTTTTACGGCTCATGTTCCCTTGTACTAACAATGCAGCTGAATATAGGCTCTCCTGCACGGGCTCCAAATGGCTAAGGAAATGAATCTTAGCCGAGTCAGGTGCTTAGGCGACTCAGACTTGGTGGCTCAAACAGTTTCAGGGACTTGGGATTCAAAGGACCCCTTGATGGCGGCTTATAGATGAGAAGTCACCGATATTGCAGAACATTTTCAAGTCTATCAGGTTGATCATATTGATCGCAGGCTCAACGAGGCAACATATGCTTTGTCACGACTCGGCTCACAACGTAAGCCAGTTCCTCCCAATGTTTTCCTGGACGTTCTTCACCACCCTTCCGTCAAGTTACCCTCTGAAGAAGACCTGGCTATTCCTGATCCGGAGTCTCAGTTGGTAGCGGCTCTGCATGCTATTCCTGATTGGACAACGCCATACTTGGCTTATCTCAGTCGTGGCGAGCTCCCAGACGAGGAAATCATCGCCCGGCAGATCATCAGGTGTTCCAATTCAATGACCATTATTCATGGCGAGTTACACCGACGAAGTAGCACTGGCATTTTTCAGCGCTATGTTTCTCCTGAGGAAGGCCAGGAGATTATTCAAGAAATTCACGCGGGAGACTGCGGTCATCATGCCGGCTCACGGTCCCTGGTGGCCAAAGCTTTTCGGCATGGTTTTTACTGCCCACGCAGACGCGGAAGATATTGTGCGCAAGTGCGAAGGTTGCCAAAAAATTGTTCGGCAGGCTCACGTGCTGGCTCAGGAATTACGGATGATTCCAATAACCTAGCCGTTTGCAGTCTGGGGGCTTGACATGGTTGGCCCGTTCAAGCCGTCTGCTGACAAAAAGACCCACCTCTTGGTTGCAGGTGATAAATTCACCAAGTGGGTTGAAGCAGAACCTATCAGCAATTGTGATGCTGAGATAGCAGTCAAGTTTTTGAAAAAGTTGATCTTCTGTTTTGGCTATCCTCATAGCATCATCACTGACAATGACACTAATTTATCCAAAGGAGCTATGGAGTAGTTTTGTCAGCGTGAGCATATCCGGCTTGATTTGGTTGCGGTGGCACACCCACGGTCTAATGGACAGGCCGAACGAGCTAATCAAGAGATTCTGAAAGGGGTCTAACCCCGGCTTATGGTTCCACTCCAGCGAACCCCAAGATGTTGGGTCGAGGAACTCCCAGCAGTCCTTTGGAGCATACGCACTACTCCAAACAGAGCAACAGGTTATACACCGTTTTTGTTAGTCTATTGAGCAGAAGCTGTATTGCCAAGTGATATTCGTCATGATTCCCCTCGGGTTACTACATATGTCGAAGCAGATAATGAACAGGCGCGTCAAGATTCTTTGGATGCCTAAGAAGAAGAACGTGACTTGGCAGCAGCTCGATCAGCTATATATTAGCAAGACCTATGTCGCTACCACAGCTGTAGAGTCCGCAGCCGAACTTTTCAAGAAGGTGACTTAGTGCTCCGCTTGATTCAAGACCAAACATGGATGCATAAGCTTTCGCCACGTTGGGAAGGGCCTTTTGTCATCAATAAAAACCTCAACAATGGGTCATGTTATCTGATTGATTTACGAAAAGATTCATACACTTCTGAAGAGGAAACAACCCGGCCATGGAATATTGCTCATCTTAGACCCTGCTATACTTGAGCCACAGGCTCCACCTCACTGTAAATACTTCTGTATATACTTCTCTATGTTCAAATATAATAAAGTCGGCACCCCCGAAACTCGGGGTCTCTGTCGTTTCAGCCTAGCAAACTATGCATGAGTCTTTATTCTTTGAACATAAGTCACTTGGGGGCTTCCAACTCAACGAGTCAGCCTTTAATATCCCTCTTGACTAGGCTACAAGCCAATAAGAATAAATGGTTAAACCTGCCTGTTTGCAAGATACTACTCCGAACAGGTGACCCCGTGTACTCTTGATAAGTCAATCCATGTGGACCCTGAACTTATCAAGGTTAAAATACCGGCTTAAGTCACGTGAGAGCTAGTTTACAGAGAGCGAGGATAAACAATGGGTTATCACACCCGCTTCATTGAAGCAAGACTTGAGCCTCGAAAGCCAGTCTCAACGCCGAGCCTCGAAAGCCGGTTTATTAAATATTTGAAATTTACTATTACATGTTTTTCCTTTTTGTATGTCTTAACTCTTAGGAACATATCCTATTCTCTTTTTCCGGGTCTATCAGACATCCGAGTTATATTACTGGTTCATACAATGACCAGGCATTTATGGAATATCCATATAAACAGTCTTGGTTACTCATCTTTGGCCGACTCATATCATGCAAAAGAAAGGCGGCTCAAATATGAAGAATATTGCAAAGGCAAATGCAAAGGCAAGTCCACTAGAAATCTGCGCCAAGCATAACTTTCAAGATGATCATAGTATTACATGCACAATGGCATGGCAGACGGGTTTAGTTTGCTACCCCTATTACAAGCTCATCTCTGGAGCCACAAAAATATTAAGTTCTTTGCCCGACACTAGGGGGCTTGATCGGCGGCTTGTGCATCTTCTGCTCCAGCCTGCCTCTAACAATCTTCCACGTCAGTTGCCGCAGGCTCTGATTCTGTCGACTCATCTTCGTCAACCTGTTGATCTTTATGCACCCACCGGATTGATTTCAGAGACCCAAATTTGAAGACCCTAGAACAATAGACGAGGCGTCAACATCAGGAGCAAAAGTTTTCTTACGTCGAGGTGGCACCAGCTCAAAAGGTTGATCCTTTGGCAGGTCGATGCATTCGTTCTCCGTCGAGTAAGCAATCTGATATCATGGTACGTCAAGCTCATCAGCTATCAGAGTCGCCAATGGACATGTTTCCCTCATACAGCTGGCATAGTCATCTTCCAAAAATTCTGACTCGTCCAGCTTGTATTCAGTAAACCCAACTTTCAAAGCGTTAAGATCCAGCTCAGGCAGATATGCTTATGCACGAGCAAGAGCCATGTTAGCTCCAGCTCGAGCCGCTGATTTCCGGAACTCCGTCACCCATTGTGGCACTGTTTACAATTGTTTTAGCATATCTTTAATCTTCCTGTGCAGGCATCTCAATTTTTACCGCCATAATGGCAAAGACAGATCTTGTGAACAGATGTTCTACATAAGTGAAGAGCGCTTTTAACTTTTGAATTGGTAGTTTCACAAGGTTCTGATCCTTTCATCCTACAAACAAAGACAAATGGAGAAATGAGCCGACATATCATCAAAACCCAGAGTTTAAATAGAGCAAAGTTTCAAATGGCCATACCAAAAATCGCAGTCAACATCTCGTTTATCTGCTTCACGAGGGTCCGGCACTCTTCCTTCACAGAACCTAGTTGATTTTTAGCTTCTTCAACACACTTCAGGAGGGCGGCTCTTTCGTCTTCAAAGTTTTTCTTGGCCTGTTCAAGAAGGTCATTTGTTTGGTGGGCAGAATCTTTAAGGCGAGACGCCAAAAGTTCCGCATCAACCTTCAGCCTTTTCTCTTCTTTGAGCTGTTTCTGTAGTTTGACAGCGATGGATTCATCATCTTCTAACGCTCCCTGTCAAACATATAACATCATCAACACTACTCCTACAAAGTCTCGAGCCACCTCAGAAAGGCGACTCGGCCCTTGGGGACTACAGCAATTCAAAGTTGATTTTATCATACAAAGTCCCATGCAGTTGCAAGCAATCCACATGGCACTTGGGGGCTAATGTACCATTTTCTTCATCATACACCAGCAAGACCCGACTATCTCAAAAAAAAGATAAGCCGGCCCTTGGGGGCTACAACAGCATTCAATTTCCAAGTACTATAAAGTGCAGACTCATTATCATCATAATGATCCGGCCCTTGGGGGCTACAATACTGGCTTAGAAAAGAAAAACATTGAAGGATTAGCTCATCATTCTCATATTAAGCTGGTCCTTGGGGGCTAAAGAGACCATATAAGTTAAAACAGATAAAGGAAGAAGTTTACCTCATACTTTTCCTTCAAGGCAGTGACTAAGTTCATCTCAATTTCCCAGCTCTCAGATAGGCAGGTCAGATACTACTGGTACACATCTTCAGCACTAAGAACAGAAACATTGGGAAGCTCTAACTTGGCTTTTCCTTTCTCCATTTTCTCTGGCTCATCTTTCGTCACAAACTTTGCCAAAACACTTGAAGGACCAGGAGCCTGGAAAGCTTCTCTTATAATGGCTACTTCAGCGTTTTCAATGTTGGTGGACGGGACGACGTCATCTGCATTAAGTACAGGGCTTGCAGGATGAGGAGGACTTGGCGGCTGAGAGGCCGGGTCGGTCGCACCTTGGTTCTCAGTTGTCGTCTCTATAAAGGCCGGCTCTTCAACACGAGTCATTTCCACATCAGGGGCTGATCCAGTACCCAAATCCGGGTTATCCTAACCAGAAGGGTCAACTTGAGTTGTTTGTTCTAGTGGCGGATGTGGAATACTGTGATCCACGGCAGCAGAAGATGACCCGCCAACCTTTTTGCATACAAAAGCTTTGGCTCTACAGTTTGAAAACAAAGCATTGAGCTAAGGATAAACATAAGTTATGGCCACAACAAAGTAAAACACAGTTTTGAGTAGAAGCTTACCCACGGTTGACAGTAAAAACCGGAAGTTTAGTCACCGTTGAATCATCAGAAGAAGGAGGAGATTCCTGATAAGTAAATTCGAAGGACTAAGAGGCTATTTAAAAAGACCAGCATAGGGGCGAGAAGCAGTTGGACTATGCGGCACATCAACACGTTGCCTACGAGCAGCCGGCTCAGAAGATAAGCCAGGCGCTAACTCGCCTGAGCTTCTTCGGGTATTGCGCTTTGATTGGTCGATGTGTTGAGTTTTCTTCAAAAGAAAATTAGGGTCAAAGTGAGCATCTAGATGAGAAAACTTAACTTTCCTGACGGCTCGTCTTGGTCTCCTCGGGATGCATGTTTCTGATGAGTTGGAGGAAATCGAAATTACCTCAATATTGCTGGCTTGACTGGTTTCAGCGTCATCCTAAGAAGAAGGTGCATCAGCAAGTTTCATGAATAAACGGCCAAGTGAATCAAGCTCTACCTCAGACTCTTCTCCTGAGATTGCCGGGTCATTCATCCGGCTTGAAGAAGGAGCAGAAGACTTGGAAGTGGCTTTCCAAAAATTGGAGCCAGCCTGCAGAGATATAAGCCAGGCAATAAGTATGGTGCACCAGATAAAAAGTAAAATAAGAAATTAGACGAAGTTTATAAAATGCGTACTGGAGGAACTGGATTCTTCAAGTTGAATGGAGCCAGTCCGGTTGTGCTACACTTTTCTTTGGAGTGAGCAAAGAATTTCTTGGTTTGTTTATTGATGGCATCGGCAGTTAAGTTTTTCTTGCTGAAACGTTGCGCATCCTTCAACTAGCCGGAATAGTTGCACATTAAGTCGCCTCTTATGCTAACGGGTTGAATCCGCCAGGTTATCCAACACCGGATCAGATCGATCCCAGTGAGGCCATTGGCATCGAGGGCTCTTACCTTCAACAGCACAGGGGCCAACAACTTCCTTTCCTCTTCGGTTAGCCAACCCCAAAAATCGGTGGTGCCAAGCCGGTCCAATCTATAACCCGGTAATGGGTTCTGGCCTACGGGGGCTGTGCTCTTACAGTAAAACCAAGTCATGTTCCATCCTTTCGGATGACTCGCCAGGGGGAAAGGACTATTCTTTCTCTTCTGCACAGAAACGCCACCAAGTTCCACACTGGGGCCATCCTTTGTTTCAGTTTGATGATTAAGGTAGAAGAACTCTCTAAAGAGAGTCAAGAACGGCTCAATCTGAAGGTAACCTTTGCAGAGCACTCGGAACTAACAAATACTGGTCATCGAATTAGGACCAATATCTTGAGGTCGGAGGTTAAAAATTGAAGGAGATCCCTGAAGAATTTTGACCCGGGTGGCCGGAATCCTCTCTTCACATGATCAGTGAAACAAACTACCTCCCCTTGGCCGGGTTGCGTGAGGGATTCCCCTACAGGCGCCTGCCAACTTATTACGTTTTCAGTTGGTAAAAGGCCCTGAGATACGAGGTTCTCTAGAGTGAGCACGGATTCTTGAGATCTAACCCAACCACAAGCTTTGCTGGTCTTGGGAGGCATCGTGATTTTCGTAGTCCAGACTACAACACACAAAGGAAAAACGATGATGAGCCAGAGTTTGAGCCGGCCTGCAAAACAATAAATTGGCCTGGGACATGAGTAAATAAGAAAAGAGACGGCTAAATCAAGCCGGCATTCAAAGAAAGGTTGCCACCTCATCTGGGTTTAAGTACAGTCAATTAGACAGTTTTTCTTGGGCAAGTCGGCTAATGGAATAGCCTAAGCATTTCAATCATTTACACGAGCTCAAGAGCACTTCAAAGAATCTTTCAAGACTTAGCGAAAACTTTCGCCTACAAACAAGTTTCTACCAAAGCAGCAGGATGGGTGAATCTATTACATGCGGAGTAAAAATGGAAGAAAAAAAGTTACTATATATTTGAGTTGCTTGAAGATCAAAATTTTGGATTACACATCAAGGATTAAAAGGTACTAAAATGAACCGGAGTTTTTAATTGATGAGCCGGTGCCATAGATAAGCCAGTGAAATAATGGGTTGACAAGTGAGGAAAATAAGCCAATATCTATACAAAGCTGACAGAATGATGGTATGAGTACTCAAAAGGACTTAGCGATATTTTCTACTGGCAAACAACTTTCTAAAACAGGTGGAGGATCAATCAGATCTAAATAAATGCGCAAAAAGAAGAAAAATATGCCCTAGCCAGCGGAGGAACCGAAACTGAAGCACTCATAAGGTTTCATCGGTGAGCTATTTTGGATCTATTTTGTGAAAAATACAAGGCGGGGATCAAGCTAAAACTATATTTGCTAAAAGATCGAGGAGCCTACGGATCTACAAAGACCATTCGGATGAACAAGATGAACAAACGATGAACACCGAAAGAACCGAACCCTAATGGGGAGAGGGGGCCGACCAGATCTCTATGGACGAAAGATGAGGGTGACTAAGTCTTCTCAGGCGACCGTAGCGAGCTCCAATGATGGTGGCGACACAGTTCGACGGTCCGGTGCGGGATTCAAGCTCCGGTGAGTTCGAGTGATGTTTTGGAGGCGCGAGGAGGAGAAAGGAGTAAAAAGTGAAAGGAGGGGTCCCGATGCCTATTTATAAGGGGGTGAAAACTGAAACCACGCCGTAAGAAACAGAACGGTCACGATAAATTTGTGGCTGAAACTGCGCCCGGATTTTCGCGCCAGATCGGATTTGGCGCTATTTTCAAAAAGATTCATTATAATGGCTTCAGGCGACAACGGTCAGCAGGATGACATCATGAAGATACTGACTGAATAACGCTAAGTCCAGGATGAGGGAAGATACCCGGCAGAAAGGTTAACCCAGACAAAGATGGGGGTGGGTTGATCATTCAAATTGAAGTGTTTTATGGAGTTTAACATGGATAAATCCAAATTAAACTAGGGGCTAATGTTGGGGATATACCCCATGGGTATGACCTGCCAAATGCGTGACCCAGAATTGTCAGGCGGCCCACTAGAGAGATTTCCATCGGAGGCTTAAGGCCCGAAGGGCGGCTTATTCTAAAGGCCGACTCAAGGGACGCTACACAACAGGCCAGCTCGAGAAGAAGGCAGAAGTGTTCCTTTGCTTGGAAGGTAGGACAAGGAGATAGAATTAGATTAGGACACGGGTTGCGCTCTGACCCGGAACTCCATTGTACCCTTGGGGCCTCAACCTATATATAAAGGAGAGCCCCCAAGGTAGAAAGATCAAGTAAGAAGAAACCCTCGAGAGCTAGGTTAGCGATTCCGCACCCTTGTAATCGAGATCATCATCAATATGCACAAAGCAGGACATAGGCTTTTACCTCCGTCGGAGGGGCCAAACCTGGGTAAACTCGTCTCTCGTCCCCGATCAACCCTTTCAAGTCGCCACCTAGTTGCGATGGCCTCACACCTAAGTTCTCGCACGAGGACATCTGTCGTGACAAAACCACGACAATCACACTTTTATTTACTTACAACTCGATAAAAACTATACAAGATGACTCTATATGAATGCCTCTGGTAGTGTACCAGGATGTGCAATGATCTAGCATAGCAAAGATATCAAAAAAGGGAAAAACTATGAAAATATCATGCTAGTTGTCTTACGATCATGCAAAGCAATATAACAACAAGTGCTCAACTCATGTATATGATGATGATGGAAGTTGCATGGCAATATATCTCGGAATGGCTATGAAAATGCCATAATAGGTAGGTATGGTGGCTGTTTTGAGGAAGATATAAGGTGGCTTATGTGTGATAGAGCGTATCATATCATGGGGTTTGGATGCACCGGCGAGGTTTGCGCCAACTCTCGAGGTGAGAAAAGGGCAATGCACGGTACCGAAGAGGCTAGCAAATTGCGAAAAGGTGGGAGTGCGTATAATCCATGGACTCACATTAGTCATAAAGAACTCATATACTTATTGTGAAAGTTTTATTAGATCTCTCAAAGCAAAGTACTACCAATGCACCCCTAGGGAGGAGGTTGGGAGGAGTTAACCATCGCATGCCCCCGACTCAAACAACACAAGGATTTCAACGAGGAATATAGTGCTCCAACATCCCGGTCATGCCATAACCCACACTTTAATTAGCAGGAGATCACAAACCTTAACATTGATATTCCTACCAAACCATAATCATCCACTAGCATATAACTATCTTAATGTCTCAAAACTATTGCAAGGAATCGAACATACCATATTCAGTGATCCACAAATTTTACGTAGGATTTTATGACTAACCATGTGAATGACAAATTCCTGTTAACTCTCTAAATAGATATAAGTGAAGCATGAGAGTTAAATTCTTTCTACCAAAGACCTGAGCATGCTCTAGTAAATATAAGTGAAGCAAAAGAGCATTCTACAAATAACGGTGTTCCCAATGTAGAGAAGCGAGCATCCAAAATTCAAAAGATATAAGTGAAGCACATGAAGCATTCTATAAGGCCATACTCAAAGGATATAATTGAAGTGAAAAGAGCATTTTATAAATCAAACAAGGATTATCCCATAAAAGCATGGTGCATTGCTAAAAGAAAAAGGAAAGGCACACGACACTCCAAGGATTTATGCATATCATGTGAATAAAACAAAAACCGAGACATACCAATAATTGTCGAGGATGAAAGATGGGATGCCTTCCAGGGCATCCCCAAGCTTAGACGCTTGAATCTCCTTGAATATTTACTTGGAGTGCCTTGGGAATCCCCAAGTTTGAACTCTTGCCTCTCCTTATTCTTCTCATATCGATGCCTCCTCGACCTTCGAACACTTCATCCACACAAAACTTAACATAACTTTTATTAGAAAGGTTAGTACATATAACATCAAATCCCATCATGTCTTGCCATCAGATTATTGTTTAATTATAACCCAACATTACCTAATGCATGCTATCGCAATTCTATGGCTACAAAGTGAATGGGTCTCACCAAGATTTCAAACATAAGCACACAAAGGAACTATAATAGCAATCTGTGAAAAACAGGACAGTCTATAAAGATGCAAATGAAACATATACTTATGTAACTAAAAAAATTATGAAAAATTAGGACATAATAAAATAATTTCATATAAGTACTGTGAAAAATTTCAGAAATTTTTTACGTTCCAATAAAATATGAAAAATCAAACACTACAGCCAAAGTTTCTGTTTTTAGACAACACACATCAAACAAGCAATTCAAACATCGTAAAGGTAAGTCTTGGCACATTATTTTTATAATACAATGGATTTGTACAAGGGGATAATTATTTTTGTTGAAAAGTTGTTGCAATCAAAATTCACAAAGTTTCCATGGGCATGAACAAAAGTTCAAGGACGTCCCCCACTTCAACGGTGCTCGTCTTTCTCATTTTCACTTTTATTTTTGAAAATGTTTTAAGTTCCCCACTTTATTCTTTATTTTTAAATATTTTAAATCACACAACAGAATAAAATGACTCTAAAACTTCCGGGTTGTCTCTCTGGCAGTGCTTTCTTTAAAGTCATTAAGCTAGGCATATGGTGCTCAAGTAATTGATCCACCCGGATCCCAAGGTATATCAAAGCCAATTTAATTAACAATGATTTGTAATTTAGTAGTGAGCACAAAGCAACATATATCATGTAACAACGAAGTCTAACTCTCTTCCTATGCATTGGCATGTCATAGAAGAATAATTCATTGACACGAAGTAAAGGCCAACACATTGTATAAACAGTTTCTGGCAATTTTATCGTATTGGAAACATAGAGAGGTGAAGATGTAGTTCCTCTCTCATAATAATTGCAATTAGTAGAAGCAAGCACATGCATATTATATCCATCAAAATCATCATGTGTAATAGTAAAATGCAACCCATCAATATAATCCTTAATAAGTGCAAACTTCTCCGATATAGTGTAGTTGGGAGAATTCAAAAAGATAATAGGACTATCATGCGTGGGTGCAATAGCAACAATTTCATGCTTAACATAAGGAACTATAGCAAGTTCATGTCTATAATCATAATTCATATTGGCATCATGGCCACAAGCATAGCAAGCATCTTGTTCATCAAAAAGGGATATTTCAAATGAATCCAAGGGATCATAGCAATCATCCTTCGGTATGTGCGAATGGAAATTAAACAATGTATGAGTTAAAGAGTTACTCTCATTAGTAGGTGGACACGTGTCGCTAATCCGCTCTTCCTCCTTTTGTTCTTCGCTCTTCCTCCTTTTGTTCTTCGCTCTCCTCCTCATCTTTTTCATCTAATGAGCTGACGGTTTCAGCAATTTCTCCTTCCATAGATTCCTGCAAAATATTAGTCTCTCCCAAGGCAGCAGACATTCTCTCAATAAATTATTTAACATAAGCATTAGAAGCATAGTTTTCATAGCAATATTTAAGTATGGCAAAAAATAGATTTGTAAAGAATAACATCATACTTTTCAATCAAAGAAGCAATTTCATATGCATCCTTAAAAGCAACAAATTATTCAATTTGTTCAATATAATAATAACTATAGGCATCCTTAGCATAAGAAGATAATATTTAATTATCACTAAACTCACATTGGTAGGGAAGGTGTTTTTTAGTTTCTTCAAAACAACAAGTAAAATCATGTATTTCGCATAAATTCCAAGCACAGGCACACAAACAATTAATTTGATGCCATAAGAGTTTCCCTTTTTGTGACAAGCGGTGTCGCACAAAATAAGTATGCTCGTCTAATGATTTTCCCTCAACTAAGCTAGTTGGGTTTTCTGCACGAGCACACAGGGATCGAAGATGATCGAAGTAGATAGCTTTGGCAGTACGGAACGCTAGTGGTTCCTCAACTTTTAGGGTAGCAAGTACAACTATTTTTTTGGTATTTTATGTTTCCTAACCATAACTACAGAGAGAAAACAAGAACTAAAAATAAAATTACTTAGAGATAAAGCAAACAAGCACACACGAGAATATCAACCCCATGCTATTGCTCCCTGGCAATAGCGCCAGAAAAAGGTCTTGATAACTGTCGGTGTCAAAACCGGCAGATCTCGGGTAGGGGGTCCTGAACTGTGGATCTTGGATCGATGGGTAACACGTGACAAGGGAAACGGTTTTTACCCAGGTTCGGTCCCTCTTGATGGAGGTAAAACCCTACGTCCTGCTTTGTTTTGTATTGATGAAGGAGTATCGAGTACAGAGTTGATCTACCTCGAGATCGTATGATGTGGTCTAAAACCCTAGGAGTAATGAGCTTCAATCTCCCCTACGTTCTAAGACCCTTTGGTTTATATAGACACCAGGGGTATCTAGGGTTGCATAATTTTGGTTACAATAGGAAAAGAATATGCCGAACTCATCATCGTGTTCTTGTAGTATACGTCACGGCTTGAGAGATTCCCATCTTGGTTACGGCATCATAATCTTCGGGCCTCCATTGATAATCACAAAGCAGCCCACTGTCCGGCCCATAGAAATAGGCCAGTAGCCCGAGGACACCTTAATCCCGGACTTCCTTAGTAGCCCCCGAACTAGCCTCCAATGTCGTAGTCTTGACTCCCAGCAGCTTCCTGTGTGTACACTCTCTGGCTTGCGGGGCGAGTTCCACTCCCTATCTCTATGCAACCAATGATAGTTCGGCCACCGAAGTCTTTCTTGTGTCCGAGCAACAAAGGTGACTTAGCCTCGAAGGCCAACCGTCCAAGTGTGAACAGCGTTCTTCTCTGACAGCTCCTAGTGAAAGGTCGCGGCTAGTCATGAATATTGACCAGTCACACAAACTTGATCCGTGGTTCGAGGCAGTTTTTATTTTTCATCGGTGTGTCCCATCAATATGGAGATCATGCCCCGCCTTTCCAGGGATATGGTTTATGATTTGGGTTATCCCACACGTGCATAACTACACAACTTTAACGGGAAGCGGCGAGGACCGCGGCGCAACAGAGGGACTCTTGGTATTACAGCGGCTTATAAAAAAGGAAACGGCCACCACAGCCTTTGTACGCTTCTCAAATCCCCCATTGCCATCGACTTCCCCAACCTTCTGCGCTCTAAGCTGCCAAGCTCCGTACTTCCCCCCAAAACTCCTCAAACCCCTTTTCCAATTCGACCATGGCCGGAGTGGGCTCCAAGGGCAAGTGGGAGGCCTCTTGTGTCACTAAAAAGGACATTTTGGAGTTGAAGCGCGTCGGGTACTTGTCGGTGAATATTGTTCATCGCGCACCAGAGAAGAACCAGGTCGTACCCTCACCTAGAGAGGGCGAGAGGGTGGTGTTTATCCCCCACTTTCTCCGGGGCCCAGGTTTCCCCCTCCACCCCTTCGTGAGGGGTCTGATGTTTTACTACGGGCTGGACTTCCATGATCTCCCCTCGAATTATTTTGTGCATATTTCTTCTTTTATTATTGTCCGTGGGGCCTTTCTTTGGGTCCAACCCCACTTTGGCTTATGGTTGAAGGTGTTCAACCTTAAGCCGAAGGTAGTTAGCGGCAAGCAGGCAGACTGCGGGGGAGTGATGATAAGCAAGCTTCCCCTGGTTCAATGGTCGGGCGGTTCCTTCATAGATACCGTCAAGCTCTTGCAGCGAGAGTGGTTCTACATCATTGGACCGCGCGAAGAGGTATGGACGGCACCCTTCGGATTTAGGTCCAGTCCTCCCACTAGACTTGTCTCATGGACTAAGAAGGGGCTTGATTGGGGGGACACGGAGGAGGTGAAGACGCTACAAAGGTGCGTCTCTACCCTGGTGGAGAAGAACATTGACCTGCCCAACGTCGTCCAGGTCATGCTCCGTCGCAGCCTTCTCCCCTGTCAACACCGGGCTGCCCCTATGTGGGACTACAGCTCGGATGACCCGGTCACTGTGCAGCAATTCTTTCGCATCATCCACGAGAAGCTGTGGAAGGTGTTGTTCAAGCCGAGAAAGAACTGGCCTGCCGAAGAGGAGGATATCGGCATCGACGCCACGAACCCTCCCGGACCGGTAATATTCCATTATTTGTGTTCAGATCTTTCCCTTTGACAAGGCTCTCATCCCTTGTTTTCCCTGTATCACAGATCTGGCTAGAGAAATCCCAGCGGATCAACTGCCCGGCACCGCTACCCGAGGGCCCCAGAACACCCTTGCTGATGGCCATGCTAGTCAAAAAGTTGTACGCGGTGCCGAAGAAGCGGGAGGAGAAGAAAGAAGAGAAGAAAGAGGCCCGAGGGGCTCTCCGCTCAAAGGGACCCCCGGATACTATATTCGAGGAAACACATGCTCCTTCAACTCTCGAAGGAGAGATGGAACAGGATGGGGAGGAAAGTGATTCCTCCCACACGAAGAAGAGGGCGGCGTCCGAAGACACCGAGGGGGATCTAGCTCCTGCCGCCCCAAAAAGACCATGCAGGCCCAAGGTGGCCTTGTTTGATGACATTCCGGACTCCCACAAGGAGTCCGAGAATTTTGAAAGGGTTCCTCGAAGGACCCTTAGAGTCAAGCCCCAAGCGCAAAGGTACGAATCCGCAGATTACAGCATTTGTTTTCTTCTCAAAAGTTTTGTTATGAGACATATATATGCTTGTTTGTAGTCCACTGCGCGATCTCCCCGCCGACCAAACCTCGGAAGGGGACTCTCCGCCAGCCGATCTAGCGAAGAGTAGGACCGCATCCCATAACTCCCTTCCCCGGGCCGCCGAGGAGGTGGTGCCCCAAAAGACACTCCATGAGCCGGACACAAGGGGCGGGGGTGATGATGTTATGGCCGAGGATAACACCTCGGCCACCGAAGAGCAGGAGGATGAAACCCTCCTGGTAAACAAGGAGGGAGATCTCGGTCAACCCGGGCCTTCCCCGAAGTCAGTTCTGGAGGCCTCTAAGCCTCCGGAGTCGTCTACTCCGGTTTCTCCAAGGAGAGAAACCACAATGCCGCACCCAGAGCCGCCTGTGACAGAGCGGACTCGGATCGGGTGGACGGCCATGATGGAGGAGAGTTTAAACGACTCCTCCATCGCCGAAGAACACCACACCCTTCTCGGTGCGGCTTTGCAAGGCATTCAATCCATTGACAGCGGATTGAAGGAAGCCTTTGGCGGCCTGTTGGCAGGCTTTAAGGTATTTTACACAGTATCCCTTTATCGTTTTTACAATGTAATCTTTAATTAATGGGTTTATAAGCAATCCCCATATGTAGTAGCCCCCGAGCCCTGTGTGAGTTTGAAAAACTCATGCGGGGGTCAAATGGTGCGGAAAGAGCACGTAAAGATTTGTTTTGAAAATGAAGCGTAGCCCCAGGACTCTGGTAGGATGGAAGAAAACAACCTGGTAGAGGGCTTCAAATCCGGTAAATTAGGAGTCTGACGTATATGAATTACACATGCAGGCCACATCTTGGATAGCAGCCCCCAACGCCGTGGAATTGGTGGAGATGAATCGGAAGCTTAAGAGCTTCGAAGATGAGCTCGACCGTCTCAACAAATGGTTTGATGACGCGCAAGGTAAGTCCAAACTGGACTGCTATAAGTATTATCCGTAGTTTAGGTGAGGTAATATTTTTTTATCCTGAAGAGCGGAATGTGTTCTATGACCACTGCAGTTGTCGTCGTGGAGGTCGAGAACCTCATGGCCGAGCTGAACAAGGCGAAGCAAGAGGCTGTCAAATAGAGGGCGGCAGCCAAACATGCTGCTGCCAATCTATCTTCGGCAAAGTCTGCAAGTGATAAGCACGAGGCGAGGGTCGTCGAAGTGCAGCAAGAGCTCAAGGACGCCATCACCAAATGTGAGGTCCTTGAGCAGAAGAATAAGGATCAGTCTATCGAGCTGTCTTTGGTTGCTGCAACGATCCAGGAGGCGTGAATGGAAGCGCAAGGTTACCAAAAGGAACACCACCAAATCAAGCGAATTGTGGTTGGTAAGCGATACTTACTGCAATGCCCTGTTGGTGGAAAAAGGTTTGTGTTGCTCACCCAGGTATGGCATTCTCCAGGCGCGTTTGCAGAACTCCCAAAGAGTGTGGTGGATGCGGCACGACACTATGCATCCTAGGAAGGAGATGCCGAGCAGCGGCTGTTCTAGGCACAATTTGAAGCCCCTGAGCAACCGTTCCTTGTCTCTGATCAGCTGAAACAGCTGATGGAGTTGCATCGGATAGCCGAACCAGCCATGAAGGACCTCTGCATCCGGCTATGGCCTATAGAGCCGTTGCCAAGCAGCTACTTCGGCTTGGTGCAGAGGCTGATTGCTGCCGCGCCCCGGGTTGACACTCTGGTTCGTTCCGCCTGCACTGAGGGGGCTCGGATGGCCTTCGCGAAGACCAAGGTGCACTGGCTAAAGAAAAAGCCGACCGAGATGGCTACCGGTCCACCGCCGCCCGGGAAGGAGCATAGGCGCCCCAAGCTATATTTTCCCGCTGTTATGGATGGTGCTCGGGTGGTAGAGGCCTTATGCCCGAAGGATGTAATTCTTGAGTGAAAGTACTATCCTATATTGGTAGTTTAAACTTTGTTGTGTGTCAATGTTGTGACGTTGCATGGTATATGTCATGTTGTGCGTTCTATAATTTTGACTCATGTGTGGTTGTTTTAATTTGAAAGTTACCAGTCGTCAGCTTCAACCCCCTTATAGATACTAGAAGGTGTGTTTTCAATATCTGCACTATTACCCTTAGCCAACGTCTTGGTGCCCGGAGGCGGTAGTGCGAAAGAAAACTAGGCAATCAGACTATGCGACTTTAATGCTTTCACTTAACCTTAGGAGCTTGACTGTGGGGACTAAGTACAAGCCCCCTGTATGTTGTGGTGTTCAGCTATACCGAGGTAAAAAACTGTTATCACCTGGTTCGTGTAACTCCGAACCCTTCGTTTAACACGGTGAACCTCGAGTGATTGTTTTAGTTTAATACTTGTCATCGGATCGCAGATCAGTTCACACTTATTATGCCAGTCAGTTTTCAGCTTTCTCCACTGAGGTACCTAACCAGACGAACTAGGAGTACAATCGTAGTAGTTCTCCCTTTACCTTTTTAGCCGAACAAGCGGAACGTAAAAAGGTAAACACAGGAGCCGGGCAACCTAACTTTAACCCAAGACATAATTCGGAGCCAATGCATATAACGCAATATCCAAGACGTTGGACAAACGGGAAAAGGGTGGTGTCGGGATGATGCTTGAGGCGAGCTTAATGGTCGAGCCCCCCGATCAATTAGCCGGCCGCAGCTGAAAATATATATCGAACTGGCTTGTTTTTGGTATGGGAGAGCAAAAAGAGAAAGAAAGAAAAGAGGGCTTATGCAATATGAATGACTGCCACAGGACCGTAAAGATTGGTCTTTATTTCCAATGTACTCTTGACGTTTTGTCTATACACTCTTGTTTACCCAAGCAACTGTTACAGATGCGGGGAGATAAATTTATAGGGAAAAGGTTTACACAGGACCTTGAAAAAATGGCTTGATGTCCTTTACTATGTCTTGTTGCACGTCTGCGCCTTTGTTCTCCTGAAGTGTGCTCCTTTAGAGGAGGTAGTAGTCGGCGAGAGGGCCTTTGTGAGAAAAATTCTTGAGAATTCGCCGGATTGTGTGAGCTTGATGCTGTTGAATAGGTCCTTGATGGTATGTGACATTGTCCGAAGACATGTCTGACCATAGTTCGGTTTAGCCGAACACTAAGCCTTTGAGTGAAAGGTCCCCACAGCTGCCATGGTATTTTAAGCGTGAAATTGTGCTTCTGAGGTACATAACTTACGGATAGCTGGGCCACACTATGGGTGGCGTAATCCTATTTGTGTGGAGCGTGAGAAGGCTCAGGGATGTGAAACAGAGCTCGGGGCCGCTTACTTACCTTTCGTGCCTTTACGGTGGACTGGGAGGTCGGCGTCTCATCACCGAGCTGGACCTCGGCTGCCAGAGCCGCGGTGTGTTCTTCCGTTCGAAGAGAACGCTCCGTGTTACCGCAGACCGTAATGACTCCCTTGGGTCCGGGCATCTTGAGTTTCATATATGCATAGTGGGGAACGACGTTGAAGCGGGTGAACGTTGTTCGGCCAAGAAGTGCGTGATAGCTGCTGCGAAAAGGGACAATGTCGAAGATCAGATCCTCGCTGCGGAAGTTATCGGGCGAGTCGAACACCACTTCCAGAGTTATGGTGCCCGAACAGCGGGCCTCAACGCCAGGGATTATTCCTTAAAGGTGGTGTTACTCGGTTTGATCCTTGATGGATCGATACCCATTTTCTTCACTGTGTCTGTGTAGATAAGATTGAGGCTACTGCCTCCGTCCATGAGGACTCTTGTCAGGTGGTACCTATCTACTATGGGGTCAAGTACCAAAGTCGTTGACCCGCCATGTTGAATACTGGTCGGGTAGTTAGTGCGGTCAAAGGTGATCGGATACGCCGACCACGGGTTGAACTTCGGGGCTACAGGCTCTAAGGCATAGACGTCCCGAAGTGTGTGCTTCCTCTCCTTCTTTAGTATGTGCGTGACATAGATCATGTTCATAGTTTTTTGACTTCAGGGGGGAATTGTTTCTAACCTCCATTATTCGGCAAGCGAGGTTCTTCGTCGTCCATGCTGCGAGTGCCCTTGCCATGATCCTCAGCTGCGAGTTTGCCTGCCTGCTTAAACACCCAACAGTTACGGTTGGTGTGGGTGGCGGGCTTGTCTTGGGTGCCGTGGATCTGCTAGGGCCTCTCCATGATTTTGTCCAACTGAGTAGGTCCATCCCTGTTCCCTTTAGAGAGTTTCCTCCACTGTGGTGGCTTTGAATTGCTAAATCTGGTGTTGACTGTCGTGACTTCGGTTTCGCCGCCGCTGTGTTAACGTTTATTCTTATTGCGCCGTGGCTTCCCGTTACCGTCCCGAACTTCAGAGGTACCGGGGTTTCCGGGAGGGTTGTCGTGACAGGCTAACCAGTTGTCCTCGCCCACGCAGAAGCAGGTCATAAGCGAGGTAAGGGCTGACATTGTTCTTGGCTTATCTTGCCCGAGCTGGCGGGCTAGCCATTCATCTCGGATATTGTTCCTAAAGGAGGCTAGCGCCTCGGCGTCCGAGCAATCAACAATTTGATTTTTCTTGGTCAGGAATCGATTCTAGAATTGCCGGGATGACTCACCGGGTTGTTGGACGATGTGGCTCAAGTCATCGGTGCCCGTGGGCTGAACATAGGTGCCTTGAAAAGTAGCTCAGAAATCGTTTTCGAGCTCCTACCAACTCCTGATGGAGTTTTCGGGGAGGCTGTTCAGCCAATGCCGTGTTGGTACTTTGAGTTTCAATGGTAGGCACTTTATAGGGTGGAGGTCATCTTCGCGGGCCATGTGTACGTGGAGAAGGAAGTCTTCGATCTACACGGCCGGATCTGTTGGGCCGTCATATTGTTCTATGTATACAGGCTTAAACCCTTCGGGGAACTGATGTTGCATCACCTCGTCTGCAAAACACAGTGGGTGAGTGGCGCCCCTGACTCTATCTACATCGTGTTAGAGGTCGGATGGGAACCTGACCCGGTGCTGTCCCCGAACTCTATCGTTCTGGTCGAGCCAAGCTTGGCACCCGTCCCGTCCAGCGGGGGTGTGCCCTCTGGATCCATAAATGGATCTTGTCTGGCCTGCGCCGGCATTCAAGGTGTGTCGCAGGTCGAATGGGTCTTCAGGTCGCGCTGGCTCTTTCCTTCCTCCGTGGGGGTGTTCGGGTCGTTCCCCAGCTTTGCCAGCAGTCCTATCCAGTCCTCGAGGGGGCGGTAAGGTTGTTCGCCCTGAGTTTGTCTGGGGGCGTTGTCGGTGTCAAATCTGACATATCTCATAGTAGGGGTCCTAAGCTAGGTGTCTTGGAGCGATGGTAACATGGACACATGATTTTACCCAGGTTCGGGCTCTCTCAAGGAGATAATACCCTACGTCCTAATTTTGATTGTATTGATATGGGGATAGTACATAGTACAGATATCTACCACGAGATTGTTGTAATGAATATGAGATTGTCTATCGACTAGCCTGACCTCGGTTTATATAATGCACCGTAGGCCTAGGGTTTAGAGAAGTCCTAGTCGGCTACATCGGTGGAGAGGAGTCCTTGTCTTGATCACCAAGTCTTGTGTAATCTTCCTCGTATGCGTCATGGGCTATCCGAACTGGCCCATTAGTGAATCATCATGGGGGTCCTCGGCCCGACCCACTGGTCGGGAGATGACGTGGTGAGTACCCCCTAGTCCAGGACACCGTCAGTAGCCCCCTGAACCGGTCTTCAAGTTGAGGATGCTCCTCGGTTCTTCCGAACAGTTCTTTGTCTTCGGTCGTCGGTCTTGAAAACTGGTTCAACAAATCTTCCCATCTTCGATCTTGAGGATCGCCGAGCTGAATCCGAAGAGTTCACACATAGGGCATCCGAGGAGCCTTTTAAGTTTTTGGCTTTTATTGATGCCTTGTTATTTTTTACGCCACACCTCGGGTTTGAAGTGTTTTCCCATGCGGCGGTGTCCTCTTGCGTCCGAGCTCCAACGCCGAACTGCATCCGAGGTGTCTTTTTGCAGCCGAGCTCCAATGCTGGTCGGCATCCAAGGTGTCATAGATTACCTCGGTCTCTGAAAATTTGAAGGAGTTCATCCGAGCTTAAACGCCAGAATAATCTTTTATGGAGCCAGCCATTCGCATCCGAGCTTTATGCCAGACTGCTTCCGAGGTGGTGCACCACCTTGGTCTTGGGCTGTTTTTTGCGGAATTTATTTCCGATCGCTGCAATTTATTTACTACCGAGATTTATAGCTAGTAGCCCTCAAGGTTTGTGTCGGTCTATAACCTGAGATGCACCTGAAGGAAAAAATAATAATCAAAATAAAACCACTGATCCGAGTAGCCCCTGAGACTTAGGTCGATTTGCAAAATCGGCCTGAGGATCAAGTTCTTGCTCGGCGGCATACGTTAGGGATGGAAACGCGGTACGCAGTAGTTTCCGAGACTCGGGTTGGGTGCGGCCGACCAACCTGAGGATTGAATCTCCTCAGACACCATATTGCACTTTAGATTTGCTACATTGAATAGGCAATGTAGTAGCCCCCGAGCCTTAATTTAGGCACGGGTGGTCGAATTAAGGATCGATATTTGTTTGACACAAACTTTGTTACGTTTGACACAATTTATGGGTAATGATTCTATGTATCCAAGTACTTTACATCATTAATGCTCAGATCTGCATTGTACAAGACTTTGTTGACCGACCATCGCCTTCAACCTCCTCGGCCAGTAGCCGAGGAGTGTTTGTCCTACTTTATAAAGTCTTTATAAGGGCAAAGATTTATGACAAACAAGGCAATCCGGCCATACGGTTTTATAAACAAAGGTACGCGGAGAGATATGTTATATTACTTATTTAACGTAAGAAACATCTTCTGGGAAAAATAGTTCATTTATAAGTTCCTTTTCCCAGGATATCATGTTGACCATGATCGTGAAACCTCAACTCCGATCAATGTGGGAGGAAAAATATTGAGGATTTAATTAGGGGAATGTTCCCGAACTCTGTGGTCTTTAATTGACCGAAATTTTCACTTCCGTCGTTGCCGACCAATTATATTCTTAAGATGGCTTGCTTTCGGCTTCACCCAATCTGAGGTACTAACCCGGATGACCCGGAAGTAACAATCACAGAGGTGCTCCCTTTACCCCCTAGCCAAACTATCGGGAACGTAGGGGATAAGCACAGGAGCCAGGCAACCCATCTTGGCCAAAATCTTAAGTCAAATTGATGCATATTTATGGCATTATAACAATGATTACTGAAGGCAGCACCCGCATATTGAATACAAATGCTTTTATGCTATATGTTGTTTTGACTCCTTTGCGACCGTTTATCATTTGAGAGTGGCCCATCGTCGGCTTCTACCCCTTTGTAGATGCTACCAGGGTGTTTCTGCAGTAACAAGACAACCCTTAGACGATGTCTCGATGCCCGGAGGCGGTTGTGTTAGCGAAAACGAGGCAATCAGATATCTAGGCTTTATAACTTTCACTTAGTCATAGGAGCTTAAAATTTGGAGGCCAGTTACTAGCCCTCGGTTAGTGTTCGGCGTCAGCCGAGGTCAAGTCATTAACACTCCGGCCAAATTTATGAAAAGCCCATGGGGTAACCTCTATTGGTCTATAGTTTGACAGAGTCATCAGATCACTGACCAGTTTGCGCTCATTGTGACAGTCAATTTTTGGCTTTCTCCACTGATGTACTTGACCGGTTAAATCGGAAGTACAATCGCAGTGGTTCTCCCTTTGCACACATAGCCGAACAAAGCGGAATGTAGGAGGCAATCACAGGAGCAGGGCAACCCAACTATTGACCGAAGACACAATTCGAAACTGATGCATATAAAGCAATATCCGAGAACGTTTTGCCGAGCACTGCTCGGAGTACCTTGGCTTTTGGTGGGTTTGGCTCTAGTCGGAGTCCCCCGTTGATATTGCCGATACTTTAAAAGTATCCGACGTTGTACGACGAGAGCTATGCTGGAGACACACAGTATCCCCCGAGACTTGGGTTGGGTGCGGCCGAGCAACCCGTGGATCGAATCTTCTCGGGAACTAGTCCAGATGTCATGTGTGTTTTGCCAACGCCGAGGTGTAAGTCAGCAGGAAAGACACCGAGCTGTGGGTCGGAAAAGATCTCCCGAGCTGAATACGCAGGGCACCTCGGTCATGAGGATGTCCCACCTCCTAAAACAAAAACATACAAATAGCTTAAAAGTGCCATAATCTCGAAAAGCGAAAAAACTTATGTAAAAACTTTGACGTTCGAGCTAAATCATTTTTTTTGGTGCCAATACAAAATTGGTCTTAAAATTAATACGTGCTCCGGTCGTGCTTTAACATGATACATCTGATCTTCGGACTCCAAGCGGGTCAGCCTTTGGCTTCAACCTCCATATCCCGAAGGCGGAGTGTTTCTCCGAGGCTTGATTACCGAACTAAAATCGAGCGGCTTTAGAAAGAAACCAGGCTATCCGGCTATTGACCACACACTAGTGTCGGAAAAAGGAGTAGTAGAAAAAGACTTTGCAACGACCAAGAAGAAAACACATTTATTATAAAACGGCTCATACAAATTTAAGAGCCCCCGGTTAAATCGGGTAAAGAATTTTTAACAAACAAAGGTTTTAACAAACATTTTTTTGTTTAACAAAAAATATAATGTTCGGTTGACCCGGACGAAAAGTAAATTTTCAAAGAGAGTTGAGCACGAAAACGACTTAGCTGGTTAATGTGCTCGGTGCGGTCCGGGGTTGTGGCGGGACGAAGACGTAGTCCTCGGCCTAGCCGAGGTCCCAGCCCCCAAACCCGAGGTAATCGAGCGGAGAGCTCGGGTCGAGAAGTGGCAAAGCAACACGGTTGCTGCGGCGAGGCGGAGCACTCGGTCCAGCCGAGGAGACAGAGTAGTTCGGCAGCATGACGGCGAAACCCCCAGTTATCATGGGAAAATGAAGTGTTTTTATCAAACAAACTTTTTTATTTAACACAAATATAATGCTTGGTCAAACCAAACAAAATTTAAAATTGAAAAAAGTTGAGCATGAAAGTGACTTAGCTGGTTAATGTGCTCTGCGTTGATAACGTGGGCCGAGCTTGTGGCGGATCGAGGTCCCAGCCCCCAAGCCGGTCCAGAGGTGCCCGAGCAAAGAGCTCGACTTGATTAAGTGGCGATGCAGTATGGCTGATGTGGCGAGGCGAAGCCCCCGGTCCAGCAGAGGTGATGAAGCTGGTCGGCCGGTGACACTAAAATCCCAGCAGTAGGTTGATGAAGAGATGGCGAAGCCCCCGGTCTAGCCGAGGTGATGGAGCAGGTTGGTTGGTGACGCCGAAGTCCCATGTCAGCCGAGGTGTCGAAGCAGGTCGGCATGGTGGATGTCGGCTTGAAGAAGCGACGGCATGGCGATGCCGACGCATGTTGGAATTTGTGACGCGGTCAATGCTAGGTTGAGAAGAGACCGTGCGACGATGCTGGCGCGCCCGACCCATGCAATCCGTGGGGCGACAATCTTGTCTTGATGATTATTTGTCCCTCACGATGCCAAACTCTTAGTTTCCTCGCCGAGGTGATGATCTGAGGTGGTTGTCGTTGGCTCGATGGACCGACGGCGCAGTCGATGTTGGCGCAGCTCGGTAGCCATGGAGCAATGTGGTCGGGTCGGTTTGACATCGGCGCGACGGTGAAGATCGCCTCGGAAAAGACTTAAAATTGGTGGGCACGTGTTTCAAAACAACACATAATACCCTAAAAAAATTCCTTCAAAAAGGATGTCCGATATCCCGTTCATGAAGAAAGATGAATTCGGGTCGGATTCGTTTTCGCGCAGAAAACATATCCGAAAAGTGCTGCACTCATCGGACGTTTACCGGAGTTTGAATGGTCGGATCGAGCTGAAATTTTGAGGGGTGATCGATATGGGAATTCCGCAGCCGATAAACGGTGGAATCGTCCAAACGATGTCCGAGCTGGAAGCTGGACACCTCGCCCTTAACTCATCCAGATTCCCGTCCAAATTCGACAGGGCTCCGGTAGATTGGAGATCGCCGGAGATTTCTCCATCAGAATACGACGAAATTTTACAGGGTTGTTGTAGGCTCAATTCCGCACAATTCCACTGAAGCAATCGTCAAAGCATCGCTCGAGGAGGCGGGGACGACGAACATGAATCCACTGTCCAGGAAAACTGCACCATCGCCTAAGGACGATGTTAACATCGAGCCCCCGAGCTCCAAGGATGATTCCCCCATGATTTTGGTAGAGATCGGAGTTGATGATGATGAAAGTATCCATCTGATCTTGATGATCTGATGCGGAGCGCATTCCTCGGTCCAGCCGAGGTGGCCAGTCGAGTCGGCGAAGAATATGCCAACATCGACAATAAAGCTCGGTTCCGATGCGTAGATCGCGCCGGAGACGATCTAAACTCCCATCGCACCGCGGCGACTGCCAACAGGCTCTCAATGAAAGCACCAATGTCGGTGTCAAATCTGACATATCTCATAGTAGGGGTCCTAAGCTAGGCGTCTTGGAGCGATGGTAACACGGACACAGGATTTTACCCAAGTTTGGGCTCTCTCAAGGAGATAATACCCTACGTCCTGCTTTTGATTGTATTGATATGGGGATAGTACATAGTACAGATATCTACCACGAGATTGTTGTAATGAATATGAGATTGTCTATCGACTAGCCTGGCCTCGGTTTATATAATGCACCGTAGGCCTAGGGTTTAGAGAAGTCCTAGTCGGCTACGTCGGTGGAGAGGAGTCCTTGTCTTGATCACCAAGTCTTGTGGAATCTTCCTCGTATGCGTCATGGGCTGTCCGAACTGTCCCATTAGTGAATCATCATGGGGATCCTCGGCCCGACCCACTGGTCGGGAGATGACGTGGTGAGTACCCCCTAGTCCAGGACACCGTCAGGCGTGGGCTTGAAGGCCTCGTCGTCGAATTCTGGCAGAAGACGTCGGCGCGGGTAAATTTTCTCCTGCCCTTGCCGTTCATAGCCGTATCCTTCTTCGGCAGCAAGGACTTGCGTCCATCGGTTGTTGAGGGAGTCTTGCTCGGCTTTAATTTGCTGTTGTTTCATCTTGAGGCTTCGAGCGGTGGCTATGAGTTGCCACTTGAATCGTTCCTGGTCCAGCGGGTCTTCGGGGACGATGAAGTCCTCGTCCCCAAGACTGACCTCGTCCTCGGAGGGAGGGAGGTAGTTGATGTCTTCGGAATCACCAAGGTCATCGGGTTTTTTGGGGTCTGTGTGTCCCTCCGTATTGTCATGTTGTTGCTCGGGAGCAGATGGGTCGGCGGGATCTTCGGGGGTGTCCGATGTAGCGTTCTCGGAGCCCGTATTGCCTTTTCTGCCCTTGCGCCCCTTGGATTTTTTGCGCTGACGCCGGCGTTTGAGTGGTTCGTCACCACTGTTTTTCATCGAGGTGTCGTCACCGCTCTTCTTTGGTGTGTCATCGCCCTTATCGCCAGGGTGTCCACCATATACACATCGTAGGTGGAGGTGGCAGTCCATCGTCCCGTTACGGGAGGAGTAGCTGTGTCGACATCCGTGTATGCGTCCTCAGCATCATCCGAGGAGAAATCCAACACATTGGTTAAATCTTTGATGGTGGCTACTAATTGGGTGGTGGGTGGGAAACAAAATTCCCTATGGTCGGCCTCGAGACCGATCTGACGATAGGTCGAGGTCGATTCATCCGTAATTTCCAAAGTTTGGATCCAGGCCAGCATCTCGTTTGACAGCGAGAGTTCGGCCGGGCCAGCCTTTGATATTTTGGCGGAGTTGTTCTCCGATGTGTCAGCACATAGAGTGTGCCTGGCCAGGGTAGATTCCTGGTTCTGGAACGTCATGGTTGGATCCGTACTCGAGGCCGGATCCGAGGTGGGTGTCCTGGACACAAGGTCGGGGAAGAGATCTGAAGTCAAGGGTTCAAAACTTTCGTGCTCATCAGACAAAACTGAGAGCTCGGTGTGGACCAAATCGCCTTGGGCGTTAGCAATGTAATCTAGGTCACCGAACTTGATCCCTTGACCCGGGGCGAACCCGATGAGCTGTCCAAGGTGATCTACCGCCCCGGCATGCGGAGCAGCGCTGTCGAACGCGAAGGACTGGCCTAGGACAAAGGTATCCTCTGTAGGAGATATGCCCTAGAGGCAAGAATAACAGTTATTTTGCATCTCCAAGTTTGTAATGAATGTTTAAGTTCCATGCTATAACTGCAATGATTCTCCAGTCTACAATATCCACGAGGCTCGGAGGGAAACTCATATGCACGTGTGGTATAATAAACGGTAAAATGTATTCCTAGTCATGCCTCTAAGACTAGCTCAAGTATTGCATGATGATCCTATTTTGCTGATCATGGGCATGGCTATGCCGACAATTTTGAGGGCACACTGTTAGTAGAACACTTGTGTTGAATCGACCCGAATTGATGTTATGCTATGAGATACATTCATCACAAGTTAATGGTTAATAACATAGAGAAAGTTAATGTTTGCATAATTCCTTAGACCATGAGAGTATCGAGTTCCTTCGTGCTTGCTTCGTGAACTTTGGGGTTTGTTAAATGTCATCTGTAACTGGGTGGCTATTACGACGGCTTACGGGTTCACAGAAAAGTATGACACGGAGCGAGATAGCTCAAGATTGGGATTTTCTCCTCCGACGATGGAGAGATATTCTCGGGCCCTCTCGGTGTTACGGTATTCATCATCGTCTGGCCAGACACAGGGTGATTTGATCACATGGATGCGGGAACACGGAAACGAGAAAAGAGAACAAAACCGGTAATAAGGTAACTAGCATAGTGTACAAGTTGTTGATCCACGAGGATGCAGAAAAATCTCACCTCGGGTGTTTGCAATATATCGTGAAGTAACAGGAATAGCACACGGCAAGTGCAGGTTCACTCGAATATTTATTCGTATGGGTATGGGGGTCGATATGGGTGTCCACGGCTCTGATGTCGATCATTGATCGAAAAGTGTTCTGGTCATGTCTATACTTCACATAACCTATAGGGTCACATGCACAAGGGTCATCTATCTACTGAATACTAGACATGGAGTCTGAGAGAAAGTCACCGGTAAAGTTTCGGAGACAACGGAAGAGTTCTGGAGAGAGAACACGGGAATAGTTTTGGTAAAACCGAAAAGTTGTTTCGGAGTATACCATTAAGTCAAAATGATTTTGGCACACGCCTGTAAATTCATTGAGGTTTCGAGAATTGTTCTGGGAACTTCTGGAATTTTTTCGGAGAAAAAACCCGGAAATGTTCCGGAGCTGCCGGAACCGCTTTGGTTGCTTTTCGCTGATGAAAATCACTAATATGGAATTGTTTCGGAACACGTCCAAAATTATTTTAGTGGGTACTGGAAATGTTCTAAGACCTACAGAAATATTTTCGGATTTAACGGTCGCGGAAAAATGTTTTCGTGAATAGTGAAAAGCACTTTTTGGTGGCTTCCTGGAGAAGCCACCTTATGGCTTCTTGGAGAAGCCACCTTGAGGGCTTTTTGGTATTTTCCCTTATTGGCTTCTTGGAGAAGCCACCTTGAGGGCATTTTGGTATTTCCATGTGACCTCTACCCCTTGGGCTTGGCCTATAAATAGAGGTGGAGAGGTGCTCTCCATGGACACACTCTTTCTCACATACAAATGCCATGCATGATCTGGCCTTCTCTCTCCCTCCCCGCGAAATAGTTTCGTCGTGCCGAAAGGCTGTCTCGGTTCCGGTAGGAACTAGTTCTGGACAGCGAAGCCCTGCCGGATAGCTGACACCATATGTGTGCAACCCCGTAGAGAGGTCGTAGCTTCGATCTTTTGCCCGAGGGGCTGTTCGGGGGTCCTCCCGAAGGACTGTCCGAGTTACCGTTCGAGCTTCGAGGGTCTTCCCGAAGGGCTATCGGTGACCTCGTCCGAGGGACTGTCCGACCACCTCCCGAAGGCTGTCCGGCGAGAGAATACATCCTCGCGGTTGGGAGGTTGTAAATCCTAGCTGCGGGGATCTGCATCGACGATCTACATCGACTCTACTTCCGCTGCGCTACAAGTCGGTAATGATCGGATCAATCCTTGTATGCAGTCTCCATAGTGGTCCTGGGCGTGCTCGCTGTACCGAATTTTTTTTCCTGTCACGTTCCCCTATAGTGGCATCAAGAGCCAGGCTATGCGTAGATGGAGGTTACGATCTAGAATACATAGAGATGTATGGGTATTGCATAATATAATTTTGTAGTAGATGAGATCTATTGCTGAAAATTATTTATGCGGGTGGCAGATGAAATCTGTTACCTGATGTTCTTGTTGTTTCCCTAGAATTTGCATATTTCTAATCTAATAACGGCATGGTGGAATTTCACAAAGTTTTGGCAATCCGCGATCCTGATTGATCAACGAAGTGCTATCACTTCTTTGGGTTCCACCATAGTTAAAAGAAAGATGAAATTTCGAAGACGAAAGGGCAATGCAGATATGATTTGCACGGGGGTCATGCGTATGACGAAGTTTAGTATGGGGCTCGAGATTTTATTTTCTCGGTTTTCATACACCCCGAAAAGTTAATCTAGCGACTTGAATAAATCATACTTGATGATAAACGTTGGTGATGCGGTTTAAGTCAAAACCTTAGAAGCCACGTAACATAAAATTTTGCATAAACCGATTAGAGGGGTCTAACTTGGTTTTGCAGAATGTGTGTGTGACGTGTTATAGCAGTTCTCATATTAATTCGATTATGTATGAGATGACTATATGATGTAAATTTACTAACATGACCTGTGTGTCATGATTCAGCACGATGGCTGGAGCCATATGATTGTCACTTTAATGACATGCGTATCAGCCTTGAGTAATGCACTTATTTTATTAGCTATAGAGATAGCAATGTTATCTGGTGCATCGACAAGGTGGTGGAAATCTTCGCGAAGGTGAACACCGACACAAATGCCAAAGATGAAGAAATATTAGACTTCTCTGTCAGAAAGGGCTATACCATATCATGCTATTATGAATTGCCTGAGATGTTTATCCCTTATGATGCACCCTTTTGATTGCGCGGTAGTCACTTTTTATTACGGTGATCTCTCACTTAAAATATCAAGTAGTTAGTGTTCTCCCAAGTGTAGCACCGTCATGACACCTATCTCTTCGGGGCATCATATGATCTCCATGGGTGCGAACGATTAGAGAAGTGTGAGACGGGTGAGTTGAGACCTCGCAGCAAGATCACCTGGTTGACTTGACGTTCAGGCAGGATAGTCCAGATCTCGTAACACACGCATCAAAAGATGAACAAGAATCACATAGATATGTGATTGGCAAGTTTGCCTAGCGATTGAAGTTCACGCCATTTGAGTTCATATCGAACCGTGACGTTGAATTGAAATATGGGTCTTGAATCACTCAGAATCAATTATGAGAGATATTGATTTGAGTGGGAGCGCACTTTAGAATAAAATTGTTTGTTCACAGTGTAAATTATTATGAACAAAGTCTAAGTGAAACTTGTGTTTACCATTGTAGATCAAATGGCTCACAACATCGCGTTCAACTTAGGCCCAATGTTAGAGAAAGAGAAGTTAGATGTGACTCGATACAACTATGCGGACTGGGTCCATAACCTGAGGATTGTCCTCAGGAGCGCTAAGAAAATGCTTGTGACTAAAACCGCTAGTTTCAAAAAGAAAGGCAAGCCAAAGAAGGGCAAGGGCGCCGGTAAGACCGGCTCCCAAAGCAACTCTAAGGGCGGAGCCATGAATGAAACTGAGTGCTTCTACTGCAAGGGCATAGGACACTGGAAGAGAAACTGTAAGAAGTATCTGGAAGATAAGAAGTCCAGGAAAACCTGAAAAGGTATAATTGTTATACAAGTTAATGTCATTGACGTTTCGCTTGCTAGTGAAAATTCTAAGTCTTGGGTATTTAATACTGGATCAATTGCTCACATTTGCAACTCGATACAGGGGCTTCAGAAGGTGCGCAAGCTAGCAAAGAATGAAGTCGTGATGTGTGTCAGGAACGGCGCTGGAATCGCTGCTCAAGTCGTCGGCATTATGCCTCTACGTCTCCCTTCAGGATTTCCCTAGAACTAAGTAACTGTTATTTTGTTCAGGCATTGTGTAGAAACATTATCTCTGGGTCATGTTTGGTACATGATGGGTACTCCTACAAGTCTGAGAACAATGGTTGTTCACTTTATTGTAACGATATGTTTTATGGATTTGCACCCATTGTTGGGGGCCTTTTCATACTGAATCTTGAATGTGGAAATGATGTCTTTAACGTGAATGCTAAACGCCTTAAGAAGGCTGATACCACCACCACTTTCTTGTGGCACTGTCGGCTTGGCCACATCGGAAAGAAATGCATGCAAAGACTCCTGAGAAATGGAGTTTTACCGTCCTTTGATTTTGAATCATTTGACACATGTGAAGCTTGCCTGATGGGGAAAATGACCAAGATGCCATTCACGGGTCATCCTGAATGGGCGAGTGAATTATTGGATATAATACATAGTGTTGTATGTGGTCCGATGAGCACAACCGCACGGGGTGGGTATTTCTACTTCGTGACTTTTATTGATGATTTAAGTCAGTATGGCTATATCTACTTGATGAAGCATAAGTCGGAAATCTTTGAAAAGTTCAAAGAATTTCAGAATGAGGTAGAAAATCATCATAACAAAAGGATTAAGTTTCTGCGATCAGATCGCTGGGGCGAATATCTTAGTCATGAGTTTAGCCAACATCTGAGTGACCGTGGAATCGTTTCACAACTTACTCCTCCCGGAACTCCACAGCAAAACAGAGTGTCGGAACGGCGTATCCGAACCCTGTTAGACATGGTGAGGTCGATGATGTCTCTTACAGATCTGCCGATATTTTTTTGGGGTCACGCACTACTTACTGCCGCTTATACATTAAACAGAGCACCGTCTAAGTTTGTTGAGATGACGCCATTTGAATTATGGTATGGGAAGAAACCCAATGTGTCGCATCTCAAGGTTTGGGGTTGTGAAGCTTATGTAAAACGTTTACAACCAAGCAAACTCGATCCCAGATCAGACAAATGTTACTTTGTAGGTTGTCCCAAAGACACCATTGGATATTCCTTCTACAACCAGTCCGAGGGCAAAGTGTTTGTCGCAAGAGTTGGACACTTTCTCGAGAAAGAATTTCTCGCTAAAGAATCAAGTGGGAGGACAGTACAACTTACTGAGATTAGTGAATCTTCGGTAACCGTTGATATGGCTAAGGAACCGAAAGTAATTCCGCAAATTATCCCTACAACCGAGCCGGAAGTTGTCGCATGTGATACAGAAACTTCAGACAATGTTGTAACTGAACCGCGCAGATCAGGTAGGGCTATTCAGCCACCTGAGTGGTTTCATAATGAAATCTTCATTCTTCAAGACGATTGATGACCCACAAGTATAGGGGATCAATTGTAGTCCTTTCGATAAGTAAGAGTGTCGAACCCTACGAGGAGCAGAAGGAAATGACAAGCGGTTTTCAGCAAGGTAATTTCTGCAAGCACTGAAATTGTAGGTAACAGATAGTTTGATAGCAAGGTAATTTGTAACAAGCAAGTAACGGTAACGGTAAACAAGGTGCAGCAAGGTAGCCCAATCCTTTTGAGGCAAAGGACAGGCCAGAACAATTCACTAGTAATAGGCAAAGTGTTCTTGAGGGTACACGGGAATTTCATCTAGTCACTTTTACCATGTTGGTTTGATTCGTGTTCGCTACTTTGATAATTTGATATGTGGGTGGACCAGTGCTAAGGTGCTGTTCTTACTTGAACTAACAACCTACTTATGATTAACCCCCTCGCAAGCATCCGCAACTACGAGAAACGTATTAAGACAAAGTCTAACCATAGCATTAAACATGTGGATCCAAATCAGCCCCTTGCGAAGTAGCGCATAAACTAGGGTTTAAGCTTCTGTCACTCTAGCAACCCATCATCTAATAACTACTCCACAATGCATTCCCTTAGGCCCCTGAATGGTGAAGTGTCATGTAGTCGACGTTCACATGACACCACTAAGGGAATCACAACATACATATCATCAAAATATCGAACACATATCAAATTCACATGATTACTCGCAACATGGCTTCTCCCGTGACCTCAAGAACAAAGGTAACTACTCACAAATAATAATCATGCTCAAGATCAGAGGAGTAATGAATAGCATAATGGATCTGAACATATAATATTCCACCAAATAAACCATATAGTAATCAACTACACATGGTAATCAACACTACCAGTCACCCACAGGTACCAATTTGAGGTTCCGGTACAAAGATTGAACACAAGAGATGAACTAGGGTTTGAGAGGAGATGGTGCTGTTGAAGATGTTGATGAAGATTGGCCTCCCAAAGATGAGAGGGGTGTTGGTGATGATGATAGCTTTGATTTCCCCCTCCGGGAGGGAAGTTCCCCCGGCGGAATCGCTCCGCCGGAGGGCAAAAGTGCTCCTGCCCAAGTTCCGCCTCGAGGCGGCGGCGCTTCGTCCCGAAAGTCCTCCTCTTAATTTTTTAGGTTTTTTGGGAATATATACCAGGAGATGGGCTCCGGAAGTGGGCCTGGGTGAGCACCACCCACCAGGCCGTGCCAGGGGGTGCCTGGCGCGCCCTGGTGGGTGCTCCTCGCCAGGTGGCCCCCCTCCGGTAGATTCTTGCTCCGGTATTTTTTTATTAATTCCAAAAATAATCTCCGTAAAGTTTCAGCTTCATTGGAGTTGTGCAGAATAGGTATCTCTGACGTGCTTTTCTTGGGTCCAGAATTCCAGCTGCCGGTATTCACCCTCTTTGTGTAAACCTTGCATATTATGAGAGAAAAGGCATTAGAATCACTCCCCAAAGCATTATTATTCAACAAAACAAAGTAAATAACAGTAGGAAATCATGATGCAAAATGGACGTATCAACTCCCCCAAGCTTAGACCTCGCTTGTCCTCAAGCGAAAGCCGATATTGAAAAGCATGTCCACAGGATTTGAGAGAGAGGTGTCGATAAAAACAAAATACGGACATAGAAGCATCATGCTTAATAACATAACAGCAACAAACTCTAACGTAAGAACTTATTTCAATATATTTTTATCATAAAGCTTCTCATGAACAAGTAACAATTCATCACAACATAGAAGTATGAAGCATAAACCTTATTGGAAACCAACAAACTATGTTCTCAGTCAACTTTGCAACTACAATTCATCATATTTTCAGGAAGGGTCTCATGTAGGAGCATTTTGGCAAGTCCACATACTCAACCATCATTTAGTCTTCTATGATTGCTAACGCTCACGGCATACCCATGAACAAAAAGTTTCAACCGGACACATAGGAAGATAGGGGCTTATAGTTTTGCCTCCCAACGTATTCACCTCAAGGGTGATGTCAACAATAATAACTCATGCCCACCCATATCCAACTGGGTATATGTGCCTAGATATTTCCTCACCACATGATGCTTGCAAATGAAAAAGTAAAAAGGAATAGCGAAGAATACTTTGACTCTTGCATAAAAGTAAGTGCATAAAAGTAAAAGATAAGCCCTTCGCAGAGGGAAGCAAAGGTTGTCATGCACTTATTGGTTTGTATGCCCAATCCCTTAATGTAAAAGAATGTCACACTATATTGCCCCCTATGATAGCAACCTTTATTATGCAGTCCGTCGCTTTTATTACTTTGCCATCATAAGTTCATATAACGCTCAATTTTCTCTTACACTAATTGATCAAAACACTTTTAGAAGCAAGTTTTATTGCCTTATTGCACCGATGATAACTTACTTGAAGGATCTTTCTCGATCCATAGGTAGGTATGGTGGACACTCAAGGAAAGAGTTTGGGTTTGGGTTTTTGGATGCACAAGTAGTATCTCTACTTAGTGCGGAATTTTTGGCTAGCAAAGATTTTGAGCAAGCACCACATGTTGAAGGATCTATGACAATATAACTTCTATGTGGATATGAACAAACATAAATCATTACGTTGTCTTCCTTGTCCAACGTCAACAATTTTGACATATAATATTTGATGGGGGCTCACAATCATAAAAGATGTCCAAGATAGTGTATTTGCATGTGAATCTTCTCTTCCCTAATTAATTCTTTCATGAATTGCATCATTGACCAATGCTATGTTTGTCAATCTCTAATAAATTTTACTACTTATACTTTTTCTTATGTGATGTCATTACTCACCATAAGATTAGCATATGATTCTTTTCATTTATTTGTCTTTCTTTTATTTGATTGCAACAAGAAAGTAGAGAAGCAAAAACTCAAACTAAACTTTATTATATAACTTTCACACGATTACATAGATAGGTAGGCCACAAAACTAACACACGGAAATTGATCACGCTAAACTTTTATTCGACTAAGTCAAAGGGAAACTAAAAATAGAACCAAAATAGGTAATGGTGAATAAAAGTGATGGTGATACGATACCGGGGCACCTCCCCAAATCTTGGCTCAAGCCAAGGGGAGTGCCCATACCCGTGTACTCAAGTCTCCTTCGGTGGTGGTGATGAAGAAGGTGGAGGTGTTGATGTAGTAAGCTTGTCCTCCAGCTTCCAGGGTAAGGGCTCCCCACCAAAGGTTGATGCGAGAGTCCCCTGAGTCCTGCAACTGGCAGCTAAACTCATACCTTTAAATCTTGCTTCATATTCGAAGACTTGGTTTTGAAGATCATAAACTTGGCTCTGCAGAAAATTAATTTGCTCGTTGAGGGTGGAGATGGTGTCCTTCACAGACCGGCCATCCATCGTGTGATCACGGGTGAATTCCGTGATCATGGAGTGATTGGAACTAAGTCCACGCTCCACCATCTTCTGGCACTTGAATATTTCCTGCTCCACCGCTTCAAGCCTAGCCTCCACGCTCCCGGTCTTCTTAGGTCCTTGCACATCGCGGATGTGGAGCACCCCCTCACGCATCTCACTGGCTTGAGGGTGCTTCATCACCTCCGGCAAATACGGGTTGATGACCTTCTCGAAGAACTTGTCCTTGGAGGAGCTTGGTGGAGCCATGGAAATCTAGATATAATGAGAAAACAGCAAGAAACGAGAATAGATGATTTTTCTGCGATGCGGTCGTCAAAACAGTCGGGGGTATATATAGAGAATTTTTATTCTTGGGAGACAAGTATTTGGGAGGAAAACGGGGTCGGGAAGGCATCCGAGGTGGGCAGCACCCACCAGGGCGCGCCCAGGGGTGCCTGGCGCGCCCTGGTGTATCGTGCTCACCTCGATCACCTTCCGGTTTATTTTTTTTATTCCTAAAATTCTAAAATATTCCAAAACTGACAGAAAATATTTTTGCGGATTTTTCGGAGTCCGTTTACTGACCGTATCACGTACCTCCTATTTTTAAGTATTCTGGAGTATTCCGGAAGGTTTCTTTTATGTGTTCCTCCGGTGTCATGGTTTGGATAACATTGCTTTCAACTTTAATAGGCGTACCTGAGATATAATGCTTAATTCTTTGGCCATTGACCACCTTCGGGTTAGTACCTTCGGCGTCATTAATCTTAATAGCTCCAGAACGATAAACCTCTTCAATAATATATGGTCCTTCCCATTTGGAGAGGAGCTTACCTGCAAAAAATCTTAAACGAGAGTTGAACAAAAGAACTTAGTCTCCTATTTTGAATTCCCGCTTTTGGATTCTTTTGTCATGCCATCTCTTTACTTTTTCTTTGAATAGCTTGGCATTTTCATACGCTTGGGTTCTCCATTCATCTAGTGAGCTAATATCAAATAGCCTCTTCTCACCGGCAAGTTTGAAATCATAGTTGAGTTCTTTAATTGCCCAAAATGCTTTATGTTCTAGTTCTAGAGGCAAATGACAAGCTTTCCCATACACCATTTTATATGGAGACATACCCATAGGATTTTTATAAGCTGTTCTATAGGCCCAAAGTGCATCATCTAATTTCTTAGACCAATTCTTACGAGACCTATTGACAGTTTTTTGTAATATTAATTTTATTTCTCTATTGCTAAGTTCTACTTAACCACTAGATTGAGGATGATAGGGTGATGCAATTCTATGGTTAACATCATATTTAGCAAGCATCTTACGGAAAGCACCATGAATAAAGTGTGAACCACCATCGGTCATTAAATATCTAGGGACTCCAAACCTCGGAAAGATGACCTCTTTAAGCATTTTAACGGAAGTGTGGTGATCAGCACTACTAGTTGGAATAGCTTCTACCCACTTAGTGACATAATCAACCGCAACTAAAATATGAATGTGCCCGTTAGAGGAAGGAAAAGTCCCCATATAATCAAAACCCCACACGTCAAATGGTTCAACAACAAGTGAATAATTCATAGGCATTTCTTAATGCTTACCGATATTACCAATTCTTTGACATTCATCACAAGACAAGACAAACTTACGAGCATCTTTGAAAAGAGTAGGCCAATAAAATCCGGATTGCAATACCTTATGTGCAGTTCTATCTCCCGCATGATGTCCTCCATAAGCTTCGGAATGACATTTCCGTAGGATCTGTTCCTGTTCATGCGCAGGTACACAACGCCTAATAATACCATATACCCCTTCTTTATAAAGATGTGGGTCATCCCAAAAGTAATGTCTCAAGTCATACAAGAATTTTTTTTCTTTTGTTGGTATGTGAAACTAGGTGGTATATATTTAGCAACAATGTAATTAGCACAGTCAGCATACCAAGGTGTGTTGTGTGAGACACTTATTGCAGCTAATTGTTTGTCAGGGAAACTATCATCAATAGGTAGTGGGTCATCAAGAATATTTTCTAACCTAGACAAGTTATCAGCTACGGGGTTCTCAGCTCCTTTCCTATCAACGATATGTAAGTCAAATTCTTGAAGCAAGAGAACCCACCTAATGAGTCTAGGTTTGGCATCTTTCTTTTCCATGAGATATTTTATAGCAGCATGATCGGTGTGAACAATAACCTTAGAGTCAACAATATAGGATCTAAATTTATCACAAGCAAACACAACTGCTAAAAATTCTTTTTCAGTAGTGGCATAATTCCGTTGGGCACTATATAGAGTTTTACTAGCATAATGGATAACATTCAATTTCTTATCAACTCTTTGTCCTAGGACATCACCAACAGCATAATCACTAGCATCACACATAATCTCAAAAGGCAAGTTCCAATCAGGTGGTTGAACGATAGGTGCAGAGGTTAAGGCTTTCTTGAGTGTTTCAAAGGCTTCCACACAATCATCATCAAAAACAAAGGGAATATCCTTTTGCAAAAGATTAGTAAGAGGCCTAGAAATTTTAGAGAAGTCTTTAATGAACCTCCTATAAAAACCAGCATGACCAAGGAAACTTCGAATACCTTTAATATCTTTAGGACATGGCATTTTCTCAATTGCATCAACTTTAGCTTTATCCACCTCAATACCTTGCTCAGATATTTTATGCCCCAAGACAATACCTTCATTAACCATAAAGTGGCACTTCTCCCAATTCAAGACAAGATTAGTTTGTTCACATCTCTGCAAAACTCGATCAAGGTTGCTTAAGCAATCATCAAAAGAAGTTCCGTAAACGGAAAAATCATCCATGAAAACCTCCACAATCTTTTCAAAAAAATTAGAGAATATAGCAGTCATACATCTTTGAAAGGTAGCAGGTGCATTGCATAAACCAAAAGGCATACGTCTATAAGCATAGGTTCCAAAAGGGCAAGTAAAGGTGGTTTTCTCTTGATCAGATTGTGACACGGGTATTTGAGAGAAACCAGAATATCCATCTAGGAAACAAAAGTGTGTGTGCTTAGATAGTCTCTCTAGAATTTGATCAATGAAAGTCAAAGGGTAATGATCTTTTCTAGTAGCTTTATTTAATTTTCTAAAATCAATTACCATTCTATAGCAGTGACAACTCTTTGTGGAATGAGTTCATTCTTATCATTAGGAACAACGGTAATACCTCCTTTCTTAGGGACACAATGAACGGGACTTACCCATCTACTATCAGCTATGGGATAGATTATACTTGCTTCCAGAAGCTTTAATATTTCAATTCTTACCACTTCTTTCATCTTAGGATTCAATCGCCGTTGGTGATCAACAACGGGTTTAGCATCTGGTTCCATATTGATCTTGTGCTGACATAGAGTGGGACTAATGCCCTTAAGATCATCAAGAGTATATCCAATAGTAGCCCGGTGCTTCCTCAGAACTTTCAATAATCTTTCTTCTTCATGTTCTGAAAGGTTAGCACTAATAATAACAGGATATATCTTTTTCTCATCAAGATAAGCATACTTCAAAGTGTCAGGCAATTGTTTTAATTCAAACACGGGATCACCTTTAGGTGGAGGAGGACCTCCAAGAGTTTCAATAGGCAAATTGTGTTTCAAGAGAGGTTGTTGTTCGAAGAAAATTTGATCTATTTCATTTCTTTCACGCATGTGCATATCATTTTCATGGTCGAGCAAATATTGTTCTAAGGGATCAGTAGGAGGCACGGCAATAGAAGCAAGACCAATTATCTCATCTTCACTAGGTAACGCTTTATCATGAGGTTGTCTACTAAACTTGGAAAAATTAAACTCATGAGACACATTACCAAAACTGACACCGACAGTTTGTTTTGCACAATCTATCATAGCATTGGCGGTTCTCAAGAAAGGTCTACCAAAGATAATGGGACAAAAGTCATCTTGTGGGGAACCAAGAACTAGAAAATCAGTAGGGTATTTTACTTTCCCACACAAGACTTCAACATCTCTAACAATCCCAAGTGGTGTGATAGTATCTCTATTAGCAAGTTTAATAGTGACATCAATATCTTCCATTTCAGCAGGTGCTATTTCATTCATAATTTCTTGGTATAAGGTAAAAGGGATAGCACTCACACTAGCACCTAAATCACATAAACCATGGTAGCAATGATCTCTTATTTTAACTGAGACAACGGGCAAGCCTTCTATAGGTCTATGTTTATCTTTCTTATCAGGCTTAGCAATTCTAGCAGCTTCATCACAAAGGTAAATGACATGCCCATCAATATTTTCTTCCAAGAGATCTTTAACCATAGCAACACTAGGTTCTACTTTAATTTGCTCAGGGGGTTTAGGTGCTCTTATATTACTCTTACGAACCACGGTTGATACCTAAGCATGTTCTTTTATCCTAACAGGGAAAGGTGGCTTTTCAATATAAGCAGTAGGCACAACTAGATCAACATTGTAAAAGATGGTTTCTTCTTTAGCTATGACCGGTTCTTTAATTTCTTCTTTAACAGGGGGGTGATATTTAAACCACTTCTCCTTAGGGAGATCAACATGAGTAGCAAATGCTTCGCAGAAAGAGGCTACTATCTCAGAGTCAAGTCCATATTTAGTGCTAAACTTGTGAAAAGTATCGGTATTCATAAAAGATTTCACACAATCAAACTCAAGCTTTATACCTGACTCATTACCTTCGTCGAGTTCCCAATCTTCAGAGTTGCATTTAATTCTTTCCAAAAGATCCCACTTGAAATCAATAGTCCTCTTCATATAAGAACCAGCACAAGAAGTATCGAGCATGGATTGATCATTATGAGAAAGCCAAGCATAAAAATTCTGAATGATAACTTCCCTCGAAATGTCATGATTGGGGCATGAATATAACATTGACTTAAGCCTCCCCCAAGCTAGAGTGATACTTTCTCCTTCACGAGGCCAAAAATTATATACATAATTCCGATCACGATGAACTAGATGCATAGGATAAAACTTTTGATGGAATTCCAATTGCAAACGATTCCAGTTCCACGATCCAAGATCATCACATAGCCTATACCATGTCAATGCTTTTCCATCCAAAGATAAAGGGAAAACCTTCTTCTTAACTTCATCTCCGGGTAAACCTGCAAGCTTAAATAATCCACATATTTCGTTCACATATAAGAGATGCATATCAGGATGTTCAGTTCCATCTCCTGCATAAGGTTTAGCAAGCAAGTGTTCTACCATACCCGAAGGAATTTCATAAGCAACATTTTCAGTACGTGTTGTAGGTTGAGGGGTAACTAATTGTGGTTCCGATCGAGGTGAAGATACCCGAACAAACCCCTCAAAGGATTGTTCTCCATAGTAGCAAGTAGCAATAAATTTCAGCACGTAGTATAAGTTTTTCCTTACCGATTTCCACTTACCAAGAGCGCTTCACTCCCCGGCAACGGCGCCAAAAAAGAGTCTTGATGACCCACAAGTATAGGGGATCAATCGTAGTCCTTTCGATAAGTAAGAGTGTCGAACCCAACGAGGAGCAGAAGGAAATGACAAGCGGTTTTCAGCAAGGTAATTTCTGCAAGCACTGAAATTGTAGGTAATAGATAGTTTGATAGCAAGGTAATTTGTAACGAGCAAGTAACGGTAACGGTAAACAAGGTGCAGCAAGGTAGCCCAATCCTTTTGAGGCAAAGGATAGTCCAGAACAATCACTAGTAATAGGCAAAGTGTTCTTGAGGGTACACGGGAATTTCATCTAGTCACTTTTACCATGTTGGTTTGATTCGTATTCGCTACTTTGATAATTTGATATGTGGGTGGACCGGTTCTAAGGTGCTGTTCTTACTTGAACTAACAACCTATTTATGATTAACCCCCTCGCAAGCATCCGCAACTACGAGAAAAGTATTAAGACAAAGTCTAACCATAGCATTAAACATGTGGATCCAAATCAGCCCCTTACGAAGTAGCGCATAAACTAGGGTTTAAGCTTCTGTCACTCTAGCAACCCATCATCTAATAACTACTCCACAATGCATTCCCTTAGGCCCCTGAATGGTGAAGTGTCATGTAGTCGACGTTCACATGACACCACTAAGGGAATCACAACATACATATCATCAAAATATCGAACACATATCAAATTCACATGATTACTCGCAACATGACTTCTCCCGTGACCTCAAGAACAAAGGTAACTACTCACAAATAATAATCATGCTCAAGATCAGAGGAGTAATGAATAGCATAATGGATCTGAACATATAATCTTCCACCAAATAAACCATATAGTAATCAACTACACAAGGTAATCAACACTACTAGTCACCCACAGGTACCAATCTGAGGTTCCGGTACAAAGATTGAACACATGAGATGAACTAGGGTTTGAGAGGAGATGGTGATGTTGAAGATGTTGATGAAGATTGGCCTCCCAAAGATGAGAGGGGTGTTGGTGATGACGATAGCTTCGATTTCCCCCTCCGGGGGGGAAGTTCCCCCGGCGGAATCGCTCCGCCGGAGGGCAAAAGTGCTCCTGCCCAAGTTCCGCCTCGAGGCGGCGGCGCTTCGTCCCGAAAGTCCTCCTCTTAATTTTTTAGGTTTTTTGGGAATATATACCAGGAGATGGGCTCCGGAAGTGGGCCTGGGTGAGCACCACCCACCAGGTCGCGCCAGGGGGTGCCTGGCGCGCCCTGGTGGGTGCTCCTCACCAGGTGGCCCGCCTCCAGTAGATTCTTGCTCCAGTATTTTTTATTAATTCCAAAAATAATCTCCATAAAGTTTCAGCTTCATTGGAGTTGTGCTGAATAGGTATCTCTGTCGTGCTTTTCTTGGGTCCAGAATTCCAGCTGCCGGTATTCTCCCTCTTTGTGTAAACCTTGCATATTATGAGAGAAAAGGCATTAGAATCACTCCCCAAAGCATTATTATTCAACAAAACAAAGTAAATAACAGTAGGAAATCATGATGCAAAATGGACGTATCAACGATGAACCTGCGAACTACAAGGAAGCGATGGCGGGGCCCAGCTCAAGGGAATGGCACAAGGCCATGAAATCCAAAATGGAATCCAAGTACGGAAACCAAGTTTGGAACTTGGAACTACTTCCAGAAGGTGTTAAGCCCATTGGTTGTAAATGGATTTTCAAAAGAAAGACGGACGCGGATGGTAACATTACTATCCACAAAGCTAGACTTGTCGCGAAAGGGTTCACGCAAGTTCCAGGAAAGGACTACGATGAGACTTTCTCGCATGTAGCTATGCTTAGGTTTGTTAGGATATTACTAGCAATTGCTGCTTATTTCGATTATGAAATATGGCAGATGGATGTCAAAACGGCTTTCCTAAATGGAAACCTCAACAAGGATGTATACATGATACAACCAAAAGGTTTTGTCGTTCATAATGATGCTGGAAAGGTATGCAAACTTCAGAAAGCCATTTTATAGTCTGAAGCAGGCATCAAGGAGCTGGAACATTCGTTTCGATGAAGTGGTCAAACAGTTTGGCTTCATCAGGAATGAGGAAGAATCTTGTGTTTACAAGAAGTTTAGTGGGAGCGCAAAAGCATTTCTAATCTTGTATGTGGATAACATATTGTTGATTGGAAATGACGTCAATTTTCTTAGCGAAATAAAGGACTCATTGAAGAAGAGTTTTTAATGAAAGACTTAGGCGAAATGACATATGTATTGGGCATCAGAATCTATAGAGATAGATCAAAACGCCTCATAGCGCTTAGCCAAAGCACGTACATTGACAAGGTGTTGAAAAGGTTCAACATGGAGAACTCCAAGAAAGGTCTGCTACCCATGTCACCTGGCACAGTGCTTTGCAAGAATCAGTGTCCTCAGACTCTCGATGAGCGAGTACAAATGAATGATGTTCCATATGCTTCGGTAGTTGGTTCTATTATGTATGCCATGCTATGTACAAGACCGGATGTTTCCTATGCGCTAAGTGTTAGCAGCCGATACCAAAGTGATCCAGGATTGGAACACTGGGCTGCAGTCAAAAATATTCTTAAGTACCTCAGAAGGACCAAGGATTTAATCCTTGTGTACGGAGGTGATGAAGAGCTCATTGTAAGTGGTTACACTGATGCAGGCTTCATGACTGACCCAGATGACTTCAAATCTCAATCAGGCTATGTTTTTATATTGAACGGTGGCACAGTTGATTGGAAAAGTTCCAAACAAAAGACTGTGGCAGATTCTACGACGGAGGCGGAATATGTTGCAGCTTCAGAAGCCTCCAAGGAGGCGGTCTGGATCAAGCAGTTTCTTGAAGACCTTGGTGTGGTTCCAAGTGCGCTGGACCTGGTGGATATCTAGTGTGATAATAGTGGCGTCGTGGCTCAGGCTAGGGAGCCATCTTTGCACCATAAGACAAAGACATATTGAACGCAAATATAAAATCATTCGACATCTTGTCGAAGCAGGTATAGTGAAAGTACGCAAAGTTCACACGGATCTGAACGTGTCAGACCCGATGACAAAGCCTCTACCACGAGCAAAGCATGAGCGGCACCGGATAGCCATTGGTGTTAGGGAAGCCATGTAACTGGATTATGACTCTAGTGCAAGTGGGATTCTGTAGGAGATATGCCCTAGAGGCAAGAATAACAGTTATTTTGCATCTCCAAGTTTGTAATGAATGTTTATGTTCCATGCTATGACTGCAATGATTCTCGAGTCTACAATATCCACGAGGCTCGGAGGGAAACTCATATGCATGTGTGGTATAATAAACGGTAAAATGTATTCCTAGTCATGCCTCTAAGACTAGCTCAAGTATTGCATGATGATCATGTTTTCCTGATCATGGGCATGGCTATGTCGGCAATTTTGAGGGCACACTGTTAGTAGAACACTTGTGTTGAATCGACCAGAATTGATGTTATGCTATGAGATATATTCGTCACAAGTTAATGGTTAATAACACAGAGAAAGTTAATGTTTGCATAATTCCTTAGACCATGAGAGTATCGAGTTCCTTCATGCTTGCTTCGTGAACTTTGGGGTTTGTTAAACGTCATCCGTAACTCGGTGGCTATTACGGCGGCTTATGGGTTCAAGGAAAAGTATGACAAGGAGCGAGATAGCTCAAGATTGGGATTTGCTCCTCCGACGATGGAGAGATATTCTCGGGCCCTCTCGGTGTTACGGTATTCATCATCATCTGGCCAGACACAGGGTGATTTGATCACAGGGATGCCGGAACACGGAAACAAGAAAAGAGAACAAAACCGGTAACGAGGTAACTAGCATAGTGGACAAGTTGTTGATCCATGGGGATGCAGATAAATCTCACCTCGGGTGTTTGTAATATATCGTGAAGTAACAGGAATAGCACACGGCAAGCGCAGGTTCACTCGAATATTTATTCGTATGGGTATAGGGATCAATATGGGTGTCCATGGCTCCGATGTCGATCATTGATCAGAAAGTGTTCTGGTCATGTCTATACTTCACATAACCTATAGGGTCACACGCTTAAGGGTCATCTATCTGCTGAATACTAGACATGGAGTCTGAGAGAAAGTCACCGGAAAAGTTTCGGAGACAACGGAAGAATTCCGGAGAGAGATCACTGGAATAGTTTTGGTAAAACCGAAAAGTTGTTTCGAAGTATACCATTAAGTCAAAATGGTTTCGGCACACGCCTGTAAATTCTTGGAGGCTGCCAGAATTGTTCTGGGAACTTCTGGGATTTTTTCGGAGAAAAACCCCGGAAATGTTCCGGAGCTGCCGGAACCGCTTTGGTTGCTTTCCGCTGATGAATTTACAGGCGTAGGCTCAATCTTTTGCCCAAGGGGCTGTTCGAGGGTCCTCCCGAAGGGCTTTCCAAGTTACCATCGAGCTTCAAGGGTCTTCCCGAAGGGTTGTCCATGACATCGTCCGAGGGACACTCCGACCGCCTCCCGAAGGGCTGTCCGGTGAGAGAATGCATCCTCGCGGTTGGGAGGTTGTAAATCCTGGCTGCGGAGATCTGCACCGACTATCTACATCGACTCTACTTCCGCTGTACTATGAGTCGGTAATGATCAGATCAAACCTTGTATGCAGTCTCCATAGTGGTCCTGGGCGTGCTCGCTGTACCGAATTTTTTTGTTTTCTGTCGCGTTCCCCTACATCCTCGATGCCGAAGCCGTCGCTGGTGACCAAGCGAGCCATCGATCCTACTCGTGATCCCATAGTGGAACTCTCAATGAAAGCACCAATGTTAGTGTCAAAACCGGCAGATCTCGGGTAGGGGGTCCCGAGCTGTGGATCTTGGATCGATGGGTAACAGGTGACAAGGGAAACGGTTTTTACCTAGGTTCGGGCCCTCTTGATGGTGGTAGAACTCTATGTCCTACTTTGTTTTGTATTGATGAAGGAGTATCGAGTACAGAGTTGATCTACCTCGAGATCGTATGAGGTGGTCTAAAACCCTAGGAGTAATGAGCTTCCATCTCCCCTACGTTCTAAGACCCTCTGGTTTATATAGACACCAGAGGTATCTAGGGTTGCATAATGTCAGATACATCAGGAAAAGAATATGCCAAACTCATCATCGTGTTCTTGGAGTATATGTCACGCCTTGAGAGATTCCCATCTTGGTTACGGCATCATAATCTTCGGGCCTCCATTGAAAATCACAAAGCGGCCCACTGTTCGGCCCATAGAAATAGGCCGGCAGCCTGAGGACCCCTTAATCCCGGACTCCCTCAATAACCCACAAGTGTAGGGGATCATTTTTAGCCTTTTTCGATAAGTAAGAGTGTCGATACTAACGAGGAGCTAAAGGTAGAATTAACATTCTCTCAAGTTCTATCGACCACCGATACAACTCTACGCACGCTAATGCTTACTTTACCTAGAACAAGAATAAAAACTACTTTGTGACAATAAAACTAGGAGTACGTTGCAAGAATAAAACTAGGAGTACTTTGCGAGATAATAAAAGTTAATAGTTTAGTAGAGAGCTTTTTGTAACACAAGATAAAGATTGTCCATAGGCAATTGAACATAACACGATAGATACTTATCATATGCAATGTGGGAGGGGCATATGCTAACACACTTTCCGTACTTGGGTCATATGCACTTATGATTGGAACTCTAGCAAGCATCCGCAACTACTAAAGATCAGTAAGGTAAAACCCAACCATAGCATTAAGTAACAAGTCCCCTTTACTCCCATACGCAACAACCCACGTACTCGGGTATAAGCCGTCGTCACCCTCGCTACCCACTATAAGCGAATAATGAACATATTGCAACACCCTACAGCGAGGATCCCACACGGCACACGCTTGCGCGACACGGAGGGCACCATAGGACAACACCATATTAACATACAACTCATATCAATCACACCATACCACAATTAACCCGTAGGACAAAAGGGATCTACTCAAATATCATAGGATAGCCACACATCATTGGCTAATAATATATGGCATTAAGCACCATGTTCAAGTAGAGATTACAGCGGGGAGTGAGATGTTACACCACTGCATAGAGGAGGAGAGAGTTGGTGATGAAGGCGGCAAAGTTGTTGGTGTAGATCGCCGCCACGCTAGTTCCCCCGGCGGCATTCAGGCGCCACCGAGAGAGAGGGGAGAGAGAGCCCCCCTCCTTCTTCCTTATATTTGCGGAGACCCGTAACTCCGATTGGGCTAAAATTATCTTTCTTGCGGCGAAAGAAGGGCCCCAATTGACTTAAGAGAGAGTCACAAGGAAACACGGTGCGCCCATACTCCCTGGGCGCGTGTTGTTGCCTTGTGGCCACCTCGGGCACCGTCTTGCATTGATTCCACCTCTCAAAAATTGCATATACTCCAAAATAAATCTCCGTAATTTTTTATCGCGTTTGGACTTGGTTTTATACGGGTTTTCTGTGAAACAAAAAACATGCAAAAAAACAGGAACTGGCACTAGGCACTGGATCAATATGTTAGTCCCAAAACTAATATAAAATGTTGCCGAAAGTATATGAAAGTTGTAGAATATTGGCATGGAACAATTAATCCAAAATTATAGATAAGATGGAGACGTATCATGGGTCCACCTCGTCGAGACACGTCTGCCCGTACCCTTTGTCGTCGTCGGACCCCCTGCATTGCAGGCTACGAGCACACCCCAGCGCAGCGCCACCGCATACACGCTCTCCGGCGACCCTCCGGCGGAACCCCGGTGAGCCCCCTAACCCTAAAACGCAATAAAACACCCACTGTTAGATCTCACTTGATCCAACGGTTCACAGAAACCCCCACCCGTGAACCGTTTTCCTCTAACAATCGGGTGATAGCCGGATCAGACACCTCTTTCCCAATCAGAGTGTGTCACGTGGTAGAACCTTATCCGTAGCCGATTTAAATCCTTTTTTGTTAAATTGAATTACTGGCACTTTTACAAAAAAAACATGAACTTCAAACCATCATAACTAATTATCTACAAGTCCAAAGTAGGTGATTCTTTTTGCAAAATGATCCTTATGAAATCTACTTTCAACATGTCCAAAAAATATTTCATGTTTAAATATTTTAAATTTCAAATTCAAACAGAATGAATTTGAATTTGAATAGGACTTAACTTGCATTTTATAAATCCAAACCAACTAATTCTTTTTGCAGACTGAATATAATAGAATATGCATTCATCGCAGAACACTTTAGTTCAAATTTGAATATTTTAATAATACATTTTCAACAGAATACAATAGAGGCCAAAATTCAAATAGAAATAAAACCCAATAAGGTTTAATTTGAATTTAAGTTTTGTTTAATAAAACAATTATTAAACAAATGATTTCTTGAACTTAAATTAAACTTTAGGAAATACTTTTGGATTATTATTTGACTTTAGGAAATTCAAATGACAATTGAATTGATTCAAACCTAGTTTGAATATACCTTTGAAACCCTAGGTTAATTTGAATAAAACTAAATCAAATGGTTTATTTAATAAAATTAAACTTAGTATTTGTCTTGGAATTAAAATTTGACTTCACGGAAAGATGGACGCAAATTAAGTTATGTTCAAACTCAAACTAGTTGAAAACTATTTGAACCTTAGTAATTATTCTTGGATTTCCATTTAAGTTTAGTTAAACTAAAATCGAATAAGTAAACTTTAGTTTAAACCTATCTATTGAATAAATTATAGTAATTATATTGGGTTTATAATTGACTTTAGTTTAAAACTTATTTAATAATATACTTCGTATTTTATTAGGCTTTGTATTTGACTTTAGGTAAAACTATAAGATGAAATTGAGTTAGGTTAAACAAACTTGGTCAAATATGAAATAATTCATAATTCAATTCAACTTAGTGAAACCAAATCAAATGTGAACTCAATACAATTTGAATTCAAATGAGATGAACCCTAATTCAAATCCAAATTGAATTGGAAGCCAGACCAAGTTATCATTTTCAAATCTTAAATGTATTCAACCTCTTGGAAGGTCAACAAGTTTGAATGAATTGTCATTCAAACTTGAACATGAACTTGGCTATCCAAGATTCATAGACCATGACTCTGTTGTTAAGATTCTTCGATTGGATCTGAAAAGCACAACTTGGCATCACATACTTCTTATGTGATGAACCATTGTTTGAAACCTGCATGTGAACCCTATGTCACATGTACTCCAAATAACAACCACTATGTTGTTTTTCAAACTCTTATGAGTTAACCTTGACACATGATCTCATAGCACAACACACTGACACCATGCACAACACTTGTTATTTGTTTGATTGTATTGAATGGTTATTTATGATTGCTCTTTACTTATGATAGATTGTACGGAGAGCGAAGAGTAACTTGATAAAGATTGTGAGACTGAAGAATCGTCAATACCAGGCAAGTTCCACTTGATCATACCACCCAGTATTTTCTTGCACTGTAGTTTGCCATGATGGGAGTGTGAGTTTAGGATGCTAAATTCTGTACAACCCAGTAGTTGACAACTTAGGTCCAAACTTACACTGACCTTGTAACCATCGAGTAGATGCTTAGCCACGATAACATGGATTGGGAAACACCATTATTAATTCCACCATACTACTGCATGGTTGACTACTTAACTATTACTACCTAAATAATGAATCAATCTAGGTGGACTAGCTTTGGCTGGGTCATCGAAGTGTAGTCATTGGTGGGGAATGCCACCCAGTCACCAAAGATCGTACGAGTTCAAAAGTTGAGTAGATTCCATGTGTGACCGTGAGGAAATATGGGCTCTGTCAGGATCGAGTAGGTTGTGGGAACCCTCCTGTGGCAGACCAGCAGATGTAGGTGTGTAGGTTGGACTCGATCTGTCTTTTCGGAACAGGCGAGTACTTCCCCAAAGTCATGTCTTGATCTACCTAGCTACTTCGCATCTGAAGTTTAGTGGTTGAAGGGTGTGATCGGGAATCATGGGTAAAGTACACAAACCTCTACAGAGGGTAACAACTGGTCATGATTAGCCGTGTCCCCGGTTACGGACAACTTTAAGCGACCCATCCAAGAATTGTCAGATTGATCTCATTCACCTCTTCCATATAAAATCAATGGGTTGAACCAATGGGGAGTATCGGAGCCGATCTCGAAGGTCTGGGCGTACCAGGGTCTGTGGAGATGCTTGGGATGACCGGGGAGTCCACGTGCTCAAACTGCATCGGGGTTACGACCGGGGTTTACCGGAGTGCCTCTAGACTACTATCGGGGTGTACCGGAGTGTCATATTGCTATTAGACTAGACCACCTTATAAAATGTAGGACAAAACTATTTTATGCAAAGAGCCTTGAACCCCACCAGCCAAAGAGCATGTAGGTGAACATGTATTCCATTAACTATGGACTTGCCAATATATTCAATGTATTGACCCTAGTGGCTGCAACGTATCATGTTGCAGGTTTATCATATCGAAGAGAATGTACGAAGTAGGGTTACGACAATGTACTCAACTCTTGCCTGTGAGTGGATGGACGCCACAAGACTAGAATATTATCCCCGCTGCATGATTGTATCGTAAGTTAGCCCATGAGCTAACCAGGTGTGTATTGTAAGCACTGGATCTTCGATGTAAATACTATGACATGTGATGTATTCGTGGTATTTCATCGTCGACTGTGCATGTCAGCTATTGATCCAGGGACTGACACAGAAAGCGCGGAGATTCGGGGCCCCTATCAGGGATCGGGTCGTGACAACAAATTTCGTCCAACACGTTGTGCGCGATGAGGGTAAAACTGGCAGACTGCTAGTCAAAGCGTAGATGGTATCCACGCTGGTGCTGAAATGCCTAGGAAGGCCTCCTTGACGTATGTCGGTCAAGTGTTGACCAAAAATTTGGCGACACTGACCGAAGCAGCGGCTGCTCGGCTCGACGGCGGTGGTGGCACTGTTGGCGAGCTCCGGCGGCCACTAATCCAGTTACAAACGATGAGGGTGAGTTGTGGAGGGTATCACGGTCTGCGACACTCCAACCAAAAGCCGCATCGGCCGAAACTCACCGTCATGGAGGATCCAAAATCAACAGTCGACCGGCCACCGTCCGGATTGACAGGGTAGTGCGGCGTGGTCGCGACAGAGTTAGGGGAGGGCGGACGAGTGGTGGTTGTGGCCTTGGCGGCCGAAATTGCCGCCGGCGGTGGTCGGATGGAGGTGTGGGCGCAGTGCGGAAAGTTCCGGCACTACGGTTTGGTGGGTAGCACGCGATGCGGTTTGTTTTGCGGAAGCCGCCCAAGTGTTGCAAATTTGCATGCTGTTTTACAACCGCCCTAAATTTGGAATATATTTTTTGCAGATATTAGGGCACCTATTGAAGCATCGTTTTTTGCCCCATCGTGATGTAAAAATTGGTTATGCCCTATCATCGAGCACATATTAGAGAAGCCCTAACGAGGCTAAGTACTCAATGAATTCGTATTTTTTTTTACAGAAGTACTCGACTGAATTCTGAAGGAATCAATGGAGCGGACCATATATACACACACAATATAGAAATGGCAAAGAGAAGTAGTACAGCGAAAGAGGAGGACGTGAGGAAAAGAGGTGCCTATACTAGTGTTATATAAGCTGAACATTAACAAGTCACAGGAGACGCAGGAACGAAAACGCAGGCGGCGCTAGCTTTATTCGGATCCAGTGTCCAACACGGATGCTCGTGTTCACCGGAGAAGGGAGAACACGGATTTCACCATGCTATAAAAGGGGGCTAGGGTAAAAAAATAAAATACCGGGCGTAGCGTTGGACCTAAGGAGCCGGCCCGCACGTGTGACTCCTTTCAGGCAAGCCAGCGGCAAAAACACGCCGGTCTACCACGTACGTTTACTCGAGAAAAGGCCTGTGCCGCCGGGACCCGCAGACGCCGACCCGCGGAGGCGCTCTCCCTCCATAAAACCCACCTTCCGTGCGCGCGTGATCGCAAGAAGTCCAACTGCCCCCAGACCGGGAGTCGTCTCCCTCCATCCCTCCCTCCCTCCGCTCGCCCGCCCAGCCAGAGCCAGGGCCGTCGCCGCCCGCGGCACCACACTCCCAACGTCTCCCGCGCTGCGCTTCCCAAGAAAACCAACCCAAACCAGCTACTCCTACTAGTAGTAGGGAAAGAATCCGACCCGGACCTATACTCATCATAGTAATTACTACGCGCGCGCCGCACCGCAAGATTCCGTGGCCCTCCGCCCGCCCGTTAAACCCGCCCGGCCCGGCGGCGGGTTGGTGACTGAGCGGGGCGCCGCAATGTCGTCGAGGTCCGGGGCCGCCCGGATGCGGGCGTGCGGGCCGTGGGGCGAGGGCAGCGGCAGCGGCGTCGTCGGGGACGCGCACGCGCTCGAGAGGGAGATGTCGCGGGACGGCAGCCACTACAGCCTCTCCAGCGGCATCCTGCCGTCGCTCGGCGCGCGGAGCAACCGCCGCGTCAAGCTCCGCCCCTTCATCATCTCGCCCTACGACCGCCGATACAGGTAACTTACAACACGCCCGCCGCCTCCTCGTTGCTCTCCGCAATTTCCCTTCCTCCTCCTCATTATTAGTAGTCTAGTAGGTAGTACTACTCGGCTCCTCTCCCGTCGCCACGCCATCTCTCTACCTCTCCGCAGCGCTTGGTTTCGAATTTTGTTCTCTTGCGCATTGGTCGTTTCCGGCCGGTTCCTTCATCGTTAGCTATGCCTGCTATACTTTAACAGATTGATTGATTGATTCATGAATGGGTCGTGTACAGCTGCTCTCAAGTAGAGGCAGGCTTTGCAATTTTTGCTTTCTTTTCATACTAAGTACTATATTTGTTGTTAGCTTTAGTTAACATCGTGTTATCATGTTTGCTGCTACAAGTAATTTGCTATGCTCAAACTTCTTCTTGGATCACAGCTTCAGAGCCTCTTATCTCTTGTTATTTTGTGGAACACAGAATCCAAAGCTTCGTTGGATTAAAAATAGATATACCATAGCTTCGATTTCTTTATCTTCTCTAAGGTTTGAGTCAAACTGAATAATTGATTTTTTTTGTGCGTTTATATACAGAGTAGTCCTCTCTGGCTCTCTGGTTTGTTTTTGTTTACTACTTTAGATTTGGACGGCTTTGGTCTCTTTACGACTGCTTTTTCTCAACACAGACAAGGAAATCGTGATTTTCATGATTTCTCCCGATCTCGTCTTACCTTTCTTTTTACAACGCTTCCTTCTCCAAATAAAGGATCCATTCACGGATTTCACATTGAAAACTTTTCTTCTTTATTTATTTCTTGGGTTTATTTGTGTGTGTGTGTGTGGGGGGGGGGGGGGGGGGGGGGGGGGGGGGGGGGGGGGGGGGGGGGGGGACGACGACTTAATTACTTGTTTACAGCTTTTGTTACGGTTGGTGGTTTACTGAATTTCTAGATTAGCCTCCCTTTTGCATCTTTTACTGCGTTTTGCAAGTTTGAATTATTATTTATCGTTATATTTATTTCTTGCGATTCTGAATTTTTATAGTTCTCACTCAGCGTTAATTGTTACCCGATTTAACAAAAGTTCCTCTTCTAACCATGATCGTGTGCTTAATCCAGGAATAGTAATTGTGTACATGCAAGGCACATCTCTTTCCTAATTCAATTGTATGACACCTCAGCAAAAATGCCTAGTTAGCATGCATGATACTACATATGATACTTTCATTGTAATCAGCCTAAGGCATGAGTAATTTGCATTGGTCCAACATAATTCATGGACCGTACAATCAGACTGAAATGAACGGTCAAGATTATTTGGATTCCGCCCTAGTGGTACTTTATATATTGGTACAGATACAATAGATACAGATGTATCCCATTTAACAAGTTATCCTCAGTCTGATAGGACGACATCATACGCAGCGCTCACTCGAAGGCTACATGTCTGCCATGTCACCAAGTATTAAAAGTAATTATAGAAATTCTCCACAAACTTGAAAAATCGTATCTCATCTTAACTTCAAATTATGTGGTACTTGTTCCGAGTATAAACTCACTTTCAAATTCCAAACAAATGGAAAAATACCTTAAATTTAGATTATAAATATACATAAAAACTGGAATGGCTGCAACCAAATTTGAAGTTAAAATTAGTGAAATATGATTTATTTCCCTAGATTTTGGTGATTTCTTACAAGTATTTCCCAATATTTGGGATGTGAGGTCCATGTCAGTTGCCACATTGGTCTTACATGTGGGTTCAGGTGTCAGGTTGGCCAAAAATATCTCAATGGGGTTAAACCATGAATAAGGCACGGGTGCGAGCTAAAAGGAGCACACAAAAATCAGTCGAGCAACTGTTGATACGCTGCGAGACTGCAATAACTAGGGGTGAAAACTAAGCCAAAACGCGTCTCGTTTTGTATTAGAAGAGACAACAAGAAGGCGCGGAGGGTACACAAGGCCAAGCAGCCAAAAACAGAAAGGAAAACAAAGCAACCAAAAACAAAACAGAGCGAAGCAAAGCAGCAGGAAACGCCCATAAATTGCTCTTGTCTTAGTGGGGGTTAAATCTTCTTCTTAATAGTATTGCTATATACGCAAAAACGTGTCGCTTACATGCTCGTGCAGGGTGGAAACTGCACGTACAAATGTAAAATTCTCAAAACAACATATACATTTGTGTGTGATATTCTGGGTCCATGTATAATCCTGATGTCAATCTCAGTTGCATTTGTGAAGATATAGTATGCAAATTTCATATTGCTATTTACTGGTCATCGCTATTCATTTGGATGTTCATTAGTATGATAATGTCTTCCCAGCTTCATTAATTTCAGTATCATGTCCCGTACATTTAATATTTCTTCTAGTGTTCAATAGAACTTCTTCACATGGTTTCATGATGTTTCATGAAGGGGTGTTTTCCATGTGATTTTTCGTGGTGAAAAAGGGTAGGCACTGCCGACGCACTATAGAATAAAGGCATATGTACAAGACGTTCCATGTGATACTTGTCTATACATGAATCATCGGTCTTTCTTTTCTCTCAGGTGTCTCCTTTTTTATAATTATTAGTGGGTAACTTTAGTGTGGTACGTATAGACTCTCACCCCGAGTTTCGATAAGAGGAAGGTGGGATTCAAACCCAAGTGCTTGGTACCATATGTGCCAACTTTTGAGCTGCCCTGAGAAAGCCAAGTAGTATGCAATAATGCTAAACAGACTCGACATAAATAAATATATTTACACTTTTAAGCGGGCTTATTTGGTCTCTATTGTAGAGAAATAAGACATTTTTACAGTAGCTGCAAGAATCAATTCTGATATCTTGTTATGTTATTAACATTATGCAGATTGTGGGAGACTTTCCTCATAGTTCTTGTGGTCTACTCTGCGTGGGTCTCCCCATTCGAATTTGGCTTCATTCGGATTCCTACAGGAGGCCTAGCTGCGACGGACAATGTCGTGAATGCAATCTTCGCAGTTGACATCATCCTGACCTTCTTTGTAGCTTACTTGGACAGAATGACCTATTTGCTGGAAGATGATCCAAAGAGGATTGCTTGGCGTTATACTACCAGCTGGTTAGTTCTTGACGTTGCCTCCACCATTCCATCAGAAATTGCTCGCAGGATGCTACCTTCAAAGCTCAGATCATATGGATTCTTCAACATGCTTCGTCTATGGCGTCTCCGGAGAGTCAGCTCTCTCTTTGCTAGGTAAGAATGCGGTAATGGATGGATATACAAAATTATGTTTTGTTTTCTGTTCTGAGATCCTGAACTTATATCTAAGTCTGATCGTGTACTGTTAAAACTTGTTGATTGACCTATTGCATGCTTTTGTACCATGTTAACCTCTGTTTCTTCATTTACTAGATTGGAGAAGGATAGACACTTCAATTACTTCTGGGTTCGATGTGCAAAGCTCATTTGTGTAAGTGATTTCAACATTTGAGTATTCTCCTGTAACTTCAATATTCTGGATGAATGATGATATCCTATTTCCTTACATTTTATCTTGTAGGTCACACTTTTTGCCGTGCACTGTGCAGCATGCTTCTACTATCTCCTTGCTGATAGGTATCCGAACCCACAGGAAACGTGGATTGGCAATACCATGCCAGATTTTCATTCCAAGGGCTTGTGGATTCGCTACGTAACATCAGTATATTGGTCAATCACCACACTTACCACTGTGGGTTATGGGGATTATCATGCGGAGAACATACGGGAGATGATTTTCAACATTTTCTACATGTTCTTTAACCTTGGACTGACTGCTTATTTGATTGGCAACATGACCAACTTGGTTGTCCATGGCACCAGCCGTACTCGAAAATATGTGAGTTTCGTTTGACTCTGACTAACTCTTTGGTTGACATATACATTGGATAGTTATTTTAATACACGACTCTGATATCTTTATTTTTTCTCTTTTCAACTAAAGCGGGATACAATTCAAGCAGCAACCAGCTTTGCACTTAGGAATCAGCTACCACCTCGGTTGCAAGATCAGATGATATCACATCTTAGCTTGAAGTTCAGGACAGATTCTGAAGGTCTTCAACAACAAGAGACTCTTGATGCGCTGCCTAAGGCTATTAGATCTAGCATTTCGCATTATCTGTTTCTCAATCTGGTTCAAAACATTTACTTGTTTCAAGGAGTATCTAATGATCTGATTTTTCAACTGGTGAGCCTGTGGTAATTATTTAGTCTTTCCCTTAAGTAATTACTCCCTGAACGCTTGCTTATGTTGACATTTTGCATGGTTCCTTTTGAAGGTTTCGGAGATGAAAGCCGAATATTTTCCACCTAGGGAGGACGTCATTTTGCAGAATGAAGCACCCACTGACTTTTACATTTTAGTTTCTGGTAGTGTGGTAAGAATACTGTTTTTCTTATCCTTTCTATTTCCATAGTTGATATAGTTATGTATGAGAAGAGTACAGACAGAAAAGGTAGTTATACAGATATTAGTTTTATAAAACCCAAAAAAGTGTAAATGTAATTTTAATAATCAATAAGCATTTCGCTTTTTCAGGAGTTAGTAGAGGTTCCAAATGGTGCGGAACATGGTGCAGAGCAGGTAAGTCTTGCGTTGCTTTGATGCTCAACTTTAAGTAAATTTATGCATTAAATGGTCCTGAAAATGATATACTGGTATTTTGTAATTTCCAGGTGGTTGGAGTGGCCAAGTCAGGAGAGGTTATTGGAGAAATTGGGGTTCTTTGCTATAGGCCTCAACTATTCACAGTCCGGACAAGATCGTTATGTCAGCTTCTACGCATGAACCGTACGGCCTTTCTCAGCATTGTTCAATCCAATGTTGGAGATGGAACTATCATAATGAACAACCTTATTCAGGTTTGCTATCCTATTCTCTTTAATTATCTTCTCCCCAAAAATTGCACATTACGGACTCTGTTAAGCATTGTCATCTAGAGAACCTGCATCAACGATATATGAAATTGAAACTTCAGTCTTCAAGATATCGATAGCTCACCTAAGATCCTTAAATTGCATTATGGGGTCTATCTTGGGTTAATTTCCTCTGATCCTCTCAGCCATAACCGACTATGATGACAATGCTTTACCAAATGCCGTTTGCTTAAGAACAACTGTAATAACATCAAGGATTGTTGTACGTCCTTTTAAGATCCTATTTTTGGTGCAGTTACTAAAAGAGCAGAAAGACGGTGTAATGGTAGGTGTTCTGAAGGAGATCGAGAGCATGCTAGCTCGAGGTCGTCTGGATCTGCCAATTACACTCTGCTTTGCAGTGACTAGAGGAGATGACCATTTGTTGCATCAACTACTTAAGCGTAATTTGGATCCAAATGAGTCAGATCAAGATGGGCGTACAGCACTGGTTAGTATGCTCATCATAACTGTATTCTTTATTCTATAGATTTTTGTTAAGCAGGAAAGTGACAGCGTTCATTTTCGTGATCAACAGCACATAGCTGCTTCCAGTGGAAATGAGCAATGTGTCAAGCTTCTATTAGATTATGGAGCTGATCCAAATGCCAGGGGTATGCCTAACCATGATAGTCCCTTCTTGTATATATAGATTATCATCATCACAATGAACCAAATTTACCATCTGCACAATTCTTCTGAAACCTATGAGCATCTATCACTTCAGGAAAATTTTATTTCTTGACTAGTACAAGAGTGCCTTATTAATTGTGGATACCAATCCGGAAGAGTTTTTAAGGTTTGATCATACCCTTAGCTGACTATGCCTTTAATTCTTCCAATATTCAGATTCAGAAGGAAAGGTTCCGCTATGGGAGGCTGTGTATGCAAAACATGATACGGTTGTGCAGCTGTTAATCAAGGGCGGTGCAGAACTATCATCGGGGGATACAAGCTTATATGCTTGCATCGCAGTCGAGCAAGACAATATAGAACTGCTCAAGCAAATACTCAAGCATGTCATCGACGTAAACAGGCCATCCAAAGATGGAAACATTCCGCTGCACCGTGCTGTCTGCGACGGGAACGTTGAGATGGTTGAGTTGTTACTGAGACACGGAGCAGACATTGATAAGCAGGACAGCAACGGCTGGACCCTAAGAGCTCTAGCTGAGCAACAAGGCCATGAAGAAATACAAAACCTATTTAGATCAGTGATAGCACCAAGGAAATACACATCAAACGGTAGGGCAACACCTATGCTTCTAGGCAGGTTCAGCAGTGATCCCTCGATGCAAAAGGTGATCCGTGAAGATGCTGAGCAGCAACCGAGCAAAGTTCTTCCGCAAAGAAGGAAAGTCAGCTTCCACAACTCTCTTTTTGGTGTCATCTCCTCATCTCATCCGCGCCGAGAGACTGACCATCTGCTCTCAAGAGGTCTTGCGGCTACAGGTGGTCCGAGTTATCCTCAGGCCCATCACAAACCACTCATCAGGGTGACAATCAGCTGCCCCGAGATGGGGAACACTGCTGGGAAGCTCGTGATCTTACCAGGGTCGATGAAGGAGCTTCTTCAACTAGGTGCAAAGAAGTTTGACATGATGCCCACTAAGGTCCTGACAATTGAGGGCGCAGAGGTTGACGAGGTTGAGCTCATCAGAGATGGTGATCATCTTGTTCTTGCCAGTGATGACTGGATACCAGATGATACGCAAATAAGAGGTACAAATTAGGCAGAGAATTACGTTTTCCGGTTTACTGTAATTTGGGTAAAAGGGGAATGTTGAACCACGCTTGTAAAAAAAGCCAATGGTGAAAGAATAACTGGGAATCACCAATGGCTACTCCACGTATCCACCGTGAAAAAGATGGTGGAATAGAGTTATGTCCAGCAGGTGAAATTTATAGTCATTTCGAAGTGCTGGGGTATAGGAATTCTTGTCTGCTGGGCATGCAGAATTTTCACAGGCTCTTTTTTTGTTGTAAAGGCGATCCGAAGAAATAATTAAGGTTATCTAGCTTCATTTCTTTTGCGGGTGGTCTAGCTTCATTTGATTATGATTATGATCATTATTGTCGCTCTCGTGATCTTAACTTTTGAAACTAATGGTGCTTACAGCTTGAATTTGTGTGACACTTGAGGGATGATGCCAGCAACCTGCTAAGTTTCGGTGTTGCCTTGCTGACTTATTACTCTTTTATTATGATCATTATTATCCGAAAATATGAATATGTAAATCAATACTCCTCTTCTGATAGACAATCTCTCAACTTTATTTATCTAGGATAGAGGAGTACCAGCAAACAGCACACCACAAGGGTGAAGAGTAAATACGAATATGAATATGTAAATCGGTACATGTTCGAAGGCAGCGGTGTGCAAATTAAGTTGTACTCCCTCCGTTCATAAATATAAGATGTTCTAACTTTTTTCTAAATTGGATGTATGTAGACACGTTTTAGTGTGTTTGTTCACTCATTTCAGTTTGTATGCAGTCCATATTAAAATATTCAAAACATTGTGAACGGAGGGACTACCAAATTTACGGTATAAAAAGGTAACACAGGCTCACAGCCTCGTGAGAGTAATTTCTGTTGCAACACAAGCCACGTGAGGCTGATCCTGGGACATCTTTGTTTACACGCCTCACCAACCACCAGTTCACAGCTCAGGCAAGTAATGCTGGCATGTGAACCCACGTAGGTGACAGAGCCAATAAAACCATCCAGAATCTTTTCAAATGCAGGGTCATAGTATCTCCACGGCATGTCATGTGCAGGGGCGGAGCCAGGACTGGGCCAAGCCCCGGGCCCCACTCTTGCTACAGTGTAGCTACAGTGTCAAACAGTGCATGACATGCTACAGTCAACGAAGGTTTTCTTCCTGACGCCCCAGGCCCAGGCCCCCCCGGCCTGGGTCCTATCTCCTCATGTGCACCCCCTTCGCTACCATCATTGGGACAAAGATTCAATGGAAACATATATTGGGTGAATACTAGGCAGAAAATACATGCGTACAATTCTCAAAATGTCACAATTGAGAAGGCTTCTAAACGCAATTGAGTTTGAACTTGAATTTTGACAAGCTCACCTACTGATATTGTCCCCAGCTGTTCCACGGCGAAGTAAAAAACCAACACACTGTTCAGGTTTCTGTTATTAAATCTTGCTCCGCTGGATTTATTCGAGAAATAATTCTATATTTTTCTCGTACATGATAATGAAGCAGCTGGAGCTGGGGTCAAGCGTGAACTGGAACACTGCAAGCATGTGCTGTACAGATTCAACTTGCTTAATTGAACAGATCAGCAACAGAAATACATATGACAAAAAAAAAATTAGGGGAGCTCTAGGACCCTTGAGATTTTGGGTCAGGCTCCACTACTTTGCAACTAACATGGGCTCACACTAACTCACAACAGCTAGAGGTCGTCTACTCAATGTAGAGAGGGCAGAAGAGAGCAAAATTCAAAAGGAAAGATGGACAGGTGTATGCTACAATCTTTGCAATGAATCATCTGATGATACCAATTTTGAGATGAATGGAGAAAGAGCTGAGAGCAATGCATTGGCACATTCTTCGTGTGGCAGATGACCACATCCTGATATAGTTACTAGCCTCTGCACAACACACAACAAGAAGAAGCAAAACACAGATTTATTTAGATAATATGCAAATCAAGCCAGAATTTATATAGGATGGAGAAATGTAGACCACTCTGACCGCACAAGATGAAGTGGACAAGTGGGTAGACAACTTACAGAATTTATAAGTTTTGAAGCCATAGTTTGTGCTGACTTCAGAGAAACGAGAGAATCCTCAGACCCTGCTACCACCAAAATGGGGAGGTCTTCCACTGATCTTAGTAGTTCCGTAGCTCTTTTTGATGATAGGACGGTGGAAAATGAAAGACGGCCTACTTCATGGAGTGCTTCGTCCCAGCCCTCGACATATAATGGAGCCTGAATGCAAAAGCTCATTAGGTCGGTTGATAGTTAAAACTGCGCAGAATTTTGGGGGGGGGGGGGGGGGGGGGGGGGGGGGGGGGAAGGGGGGGACATGTGTGTTTGAAATTGTAAGGGTTTGGCTTTCACGGTAGATTAAAAGGTAAGTGTAAACTATTGCAAGTGTTTACCTTGTAAAGATTAAGAACATCTGTTGTCAACTTGGTAGCATCAAACCATGCTCGTCGATTGATCACCTGAGTGATTTCAGTACGTAGAAGTGGGCGCACCATGTGCTTTTTCCTCAGAGGAGTATGCAGGAGTATACGAGCAAATGCAGGAATCACTTCTCTTGATAAGCTTACACCTATAAGAACAACTCCCTTCACTTCGACCTGGGAACACACAGGGGAACATTTAGTTTAATATGATCATTACAATGATGACAAACTTCTATCCGAAATTATGATAGGTCACCGATTTACAATGGACCGAGAAAGGTCAAAATACTGTACCTTCCTAGAATCTCCAGAAGCGCGTAACTTTTCTGCAGTCCTCAGGGCCAGCAAGCCACCATCATCATGACCAACTAAAACGACCGAGCCCAAGCCCATGTCTGAGCAAAATGAAATCAGAAGATCAACCTGCACAAGGGCATCATACAAAATTGTGCTTAAAAAACATGATCACGCTATTTGAAATACAGAGGAAAAAGTTTCGTAGTTCAAACTGAATTTATTCAAAGTTGCAGTGACAATACAAACTCTCGATGACAGAGAATATTCTCAAGATAAAATGTCTCTGAGGGTGGAAACTAAAAGTGGCAATAGCACTTACTATAAAATGAATTATCACAACGAATATTTTGGAGAAGACAACATTTCACCTAGTTAGCCATAATTTGTTACGGGGAGAGGATAAAAAAATATTTCACTTTGGTGAAAATAAATTGCTCTGCAACTTTGGGGTAAATTCTGTTGGTGTTGGCACTTGCTAGACTTTAATTAGGAGTTCATGTGACATTATTCAACCCTAAGAATAGATTATGACCTAATCTATGAATAGATGGTAAGATGGATCACCTGTGACTCAAGCTCGTACGGGTTTGGCAAATTCTTGTCTTCCCAGTCCTTTCTGCGAGGTCGAGATGTTAATCCCCATCCAGGGCGATCAAAGGCCAGCACATTGCAACCCACTTGTCGAGCAAGCAAATTACTAACATGTCTCCATGCAAATACTCCCCCTCCAAACCCATGGACCAAAACAACAGCAAATTTCCCGTGCTCTCCAGCCTCAAGATCAAGGCCCATAGGTTTCAGACACACCTGTAAGCTGCCGTCGTCGAGACTGAGAAGGGGGATGCCATCTGACACCGTTGGAGAGGTCAGTGGTTCTACCAACAATGGTGCATATAACGATGTTTGGTGATACTGATGACTAAAGCTCCTATTCAAAAGACGACGGGTACTGGAGGAAGCTGTTGGTGGGCTCTCATGCCTCTGTCTTCTAGGAGAAATGCTTGACGAGACAGCATCATGATTAGTTTCTGGAAATAATTCAGGAGCTGGAGATATGCAACTTGATGGATCAGACATTTTGTAATGTACAGTGATCCCCTGGCAAGCAATGAACATGCTATCACTATCAGCAAGAAAACTGATTGGAATATCCCTGTCATCGTGCACAAGAGTTTTTCTCTTTGTCTCGCTCTCGCTCCTTGAATAAAGTTTCCCACTGTGCGGAGTGGGCGACCGAGGAACCTTGTAGCATCCAGGAAAGGCGTTCTTGTAAGCCAGAATCTGAAAAGGAGCAGAACAGGCCATAAATACCATTAGAAACAGCCAACCAGCAATCCATAGTGTGCAGTGAGATTCAAGCGAACAAGCCATACCGATTCAGGGTCAATGCGATGGATAAGCAGCTTTCGTTGAGCCCTGCAGCTCGTTCTGTAAGCGACAACAACATGGGCGAGAGCAAAGATCAAGGAAGACAGGAAAAGCACAGGCATTCCCCATAGCTTCTTCATATTTAGTGTGTGATCCGCCAGTGACGGCGAGAGCTCGGGCCCAATGTCCTGAGCTGGAGTGTAAACGCAGGCCTTCATGAGCAAGACGAGCAGCGAAGCCAAGGAACAGAAGGTTGTGGTTCCAAGGTACGGGCCGTGAGAAAGACCAGAAGTATCACACACGAGGTATACACCTGCACAAGTACATTAACAGGTTAGTGGAATCCGATGATGACTGGTGTAGACTTTAACTAGTGGGATCGGAAATTTTCAAATGTCTTTCCAGTTTCAAGCAGTGGACTTAAGCAAATGACGCGGTTTAACTAAATTGGTATACTGGAATTGAAGAGTAACAAGTGACATTTATACTTCCACTAGTACTAAAAAATTCATCGTCTCGCCCAAACGTAAGAAGACAAGCACAGATGTAGCTTTCGGGTGACCAAATCCTCATGCATAAATGCAAAAAATATGAAGAATCCTAAGCAAAGCCCTCGAGTCCCAAAAATAGGCTCCAAGGACAAACGAAACTTCATTCATTATATCCAAAGAAAAGAAAAGAAAAGGAAAGGGCTGGGGGGATGGGGAAGCAAGAAAGCAAGCCCGACCCAGACAGATAGAGATTCCCCAGAATTGTTAGCGCCTGCGGCGTTTCGCGCACTGAAACAGCATTAAGGAGGCAATGCGAGCAGCTTACAGGTGATGACGAGGGACCGAAGGACGGAGAGGAGCGGTATGTCCACGAGCGAGCTCCGGAAGGCGTAGCGCCGGAGGTGGTCCCGGAGGCCGGGGCAGCACAGGCAGCCGAGGCGCGCCTCGAGCCAGAGCGTGACGGCCACGTCGCCGGCGGCCACGACGACGGGCGCCGACGCGACGAGCAGCGACGCCACCATGACCACCATGAACCACGCCGTCTTCACCCCGCGGCTCGCCGTCTCCGGCCAACCCTTCCCGCCCGCCCCCATCTCTCTCCGACGCACTGAAACCCGCCGCCCTCCCCAACTCCGGCGATCGCCGGCGGCCCGGGCTGCTAGGAGGCAGCGGGCATGCGACGCCGCCGCTGCTGCCGCGTGGGTTTAGGGTTCGGGCGTCTTGGGGTAGTGGGTGGGGAGGGGAAGGGGGCGTGAGGAGGAAGCGGAGGAGGAGGAGGAGGAGGAGGCCGGCGAAAGGGCAGAGGAAGAACAGGAAGAAGAGAGAGAGAGAGAGAGAGGGGAGAAACGGGGGAGCGGAGCGGAGGGGTATTTATGGCACAGTGCGATTGTGGGTTTGTCAATTTGTTATTATTAGTGCTGCTGTGCTGCGATCTAAACAAACGGGCGAGCAGAGGAGGGGATGGGAGGGGAGGAGCCAGTCTGCTTTTGTTTGTCAGTATATATGCCGAGCAAGGCTAGCAAAAAAAGGTTTTACCTGCGCTCTTTTCGTGTTTCGTTTCCCCTTCGTGTTTGTGCTGTCCTTGACAAGAAACACACAACAGCACCACGGTCCTGCGTTGGACAGATGGGCTGTTGCTTTGCAGCAAAGAAAGTCAGATGTTTTGTCTTTCCTTGGTACTAAAACACATGCATGACTCTTGTGAGAATGCAGATCAATCAGTCCGTGCTAGGTAAACAGTGTGTGTATTTTGGTCCAGGGGGTCTAACATTCATGTGTAAAGCATGAAGGGCAGCAAACAACAAGCTTGCTCCTCGGTTTATTAGTGTATATAAAGCGTCCATGATTTTTCAGCTGAGGATCGATAGAACATATCACCTTCCTTGTAAAATATAATGAGGGAGATTGCTAGAAAGTTCATGCTAAATGTTGCTCTCAACTATATTGTTTGTATCTTAGTGCCACGAAAAGACATCATTGGTGTCTTGTCATGCAATGTTGAGTAAACTTTTATTCCATGTAATTCCCCTTTTAGTGTCTGCTGGAGGTGGTCTACTTTTTGGGATATCAAAAAATGTTGTTCCCCGTAGAGGAAAATGTCAGATCTCAAGAAGAACCACCCCTTTGTTGGTTATATATATAACACAATGCATCTTATTTAGCGAATCAACATGTGGTTGAATGGTTAGGAGGATAGTGGTATTCCCTGCCCACCAGAGTTCAAGTCTCGAACTTGACATTGGTGCTCGCATTTTCCTGAATTTATTCTAGGCCTTTCGACGATGTGGTTTAGTGGAAGGAGATGTTCCCGTCGACTACGAAGTGTGGTGACTTCGTCAATCTTAAAATGATGCGTCGGTTCAGTCTCTCGGAGGAGCTCATAGGGGTAGAATGTGTGTGTATGCGTTCATAGGGATGATTGTATGCTCGTGTATGTGAGCGACTTCGATTCTACCGTGCTAAAAAATGCCTCTTATTTAAAGAAATGCTTCGTGCAAGAGGGTCGATCTGAGTGACTAAAACCCTAGTTGTCGCCCCATCCTTTCCTTCTCGCCTAGCAAAGCTGGACGGTGCCAACGCTTGTATGGAGGTTGCTGATTAGGGGGCGGGGGGTTGCCGGGGAGGAGTTGGTGGGCTATTGTGGGTCAGCTATGGAGACGAGTTGCTAAGGTGTGATCTTCGGCGGGTGATGCCCAAGGGCCATCATAACGATCTTCAACGACGGCCCGACCTGGCCAGGTCATCCTAGAAGAGGGCGACGAAGATGCATGGTCCTCGGCGGCGATGACCTCTTGTCTTAGGTTTCTTTAGGGAACCTTCGTGACTGGTTTGGGGCGGTGAGGTGGTGACGGTGTCATAGTGTAGCGATAATGTCTTCCTCGCGCCTTTCTTGTTCCGTTGGTGTGCTTACCCGTTGTCGACGAAGGGCGTGTGGACTGTGGATCTATGTTTCTCCAGCGTGTCTTTCGGGATCCGGTTGATTTGATTTTGGTGGATCCGTCTGGAGGCCGACTTTTATGGTCTTCGGGGTTTCTAGAGTCCCTTTTTGGTGTTTTCTTCTCTAGGGCGGCGATTTGCTTTGCAGTTCGCCGCCACTAGCGTCTCCTTGTGTGCAACGACAACTTCCCGGCAACTGCTTCTACAAGCTATTGGGCTTAAACAATTTTGTCCCACTGGGGCGGAAGCCCAGGGACTACATCGGGCTATGCTCACGACGCGTCACCGGTGGATGCAGGGGGTGTGTGGGGGGGGGGGGGGGGGGGAATTTGCCACCCTCATGAATTTTAATGTAACATTTTTTCTGAAACACTGTGTTTTATAAGGACATGTGATACTTAATTATGGCGTTAGGGTTTTGTAAGGAAAAAATATATCCCTCATGGTAAGAAGAGCACCTTGCACACGGTCGTCGAAGGTAAAAAAAGAGGACACATTTACCCGGCGAACGTTCTCCGGGAAGAAATTGCCAGCGAACGCCTAGTTGCCATATTAAAATAATTACTAAAATTACCAGGCATTTGTGAGGGACTTGCCATGCATGGGTGGGATAATTACCATGTTTAAGAAAACATGCCAGCAGCAAAGTGTATTTTTTAAAATTCCATGGAAGATCCAACGGCGGTCGTTCGCTGGGAGCTCCCTCCCAGCAAACGTTTGTACACCAGAGTTTCCGGAAAAGGTAAAAAGGAAACTCGAACGAACAATGCGCCGGGAAAACCTCCCGCCCCACCTGCAATCGCTGTACCGGCAAAAGGGGCACGGTCCTATGACTACGAGCCACCCGGAATGGCAATACTACCCCGGCACGGTCGCAGCAGCACGGGGCCCAAACGGTCGGCTCGCGGCTGATCGCGACCGTCCGCTGCTCCGCGCTCCGCCGTCCCTCCCCTTCCTCCCGTAGGCCGTAGCGCTAGTACCTTTCCCTGGAGATACGGCGCGGGTCCCGGCCCGGCGTGGAGTCGGCCCGTCCGCAGCACATGCACATGCGCCCCCACGGCCAGCGTGGAGGGATTCACGCGTGGGTCTTTTGCTTGTCGATTTCTTTTCTTTTTCCCTCTTTCTTTTCTGGTATGCTGCGTTGTTGAACAGAACAGGCTAGTTTAGTCCCCCTCAAAAAAAAAAAAACCAGGCTAGTTTAGTCGGAAGATTTGTGGAGAATGGCCTGGCTTCCAACAATGCTTGGACTGGATGCATGGGCCAACCACTGTGCCACGACAGCGAGGCAGTGCCTTCATGATTAACAATAATTCTTCCTCTTCTCAAAAAAAAAAAAAAAAAAAAATCTTCCTTGTGCTAGTTTACGTATATCGGGTCTGATTATCTAACTTGTGCTACGACAGCTAGAAGGAATAATGATAATCTTTTGAATGGAATCTTCATATCTTGGTGAAGAAGGTCAATATTCTAAGTCGTGATTGGTATCCAACAATAATGGGGATTCTGAAAAGAAAAACCAGCACTTTACAGAGGAACCAGGATAGCTACAGTTGGATTTAAGAGATCACCATTAGTTAAGACCTTTAAAAATAATCAGCATCTCAATGTATTTAAAACTACGTCCACAATTACATTCATGTGTTAACGGTAATAAAGGTCGAGCTATTTTTGGGACCACAACATGAAGGATCTCCATTCTAGATCGGGCGCCCTATATCCGTTTTTAACGCCCGGACAGACCGCCCCATCACTGACCGATCATAAAAAATTGACCGACCGGCATCCCTCATATCCGTCCCAAATGTAGGGCCGTTATGAGGCGGCTCGGGCGTGTCCGCCACGTCAGCCCAGCCCATCGCTGGCCCACCCCGACCCCACAAAATCCCCGTCCGGAAGAAACCCTAGCTCACTCCACTCCGCTCTGCTCCGCTTCCATTTCTGTATCTGTCCAATCCCTAGCACCAGTGAGCATGTCCAGCACCGGCAGCCACTCCGGCGGCAGCTCCGGAGACGAGGAGGAGCTGGCGCTCCGTATCGCGCTCGAGCGCTCGCGGGTCGATACGGGCGGTAGCTCCCGGTCCGGTGCGACGCCACCTATCGCCCATCGCCACAGGGCAGACGCCGGCGCCGGCCCTTCCGTCCCGCGCGCGGATCTACGAGGCCTGCCCGATCTGCTCCAGCCGCCCGACGGCCTCCTCCACCTCCGGTCGCTGTTCCGCACGGGCGGCGGTGGATTCTAGTGCCCGCTCCGTCGACGCCGTGGATGCGGACTCCGGAGTCGGAGGCACGGGCCGCCTTCGCGAGAGGCGAAAGGCAAGGGAGATGGGGACGGATCCGCCGCGGGTGCGCAGTCCGCCCGCCGCCGCCACGTGATGCCGGTGCGGAGCGTCTCCTCTAGTGGGTGCGAGCGTCTCCACGTGAGCGCCCGCCGTCGGTAACTTACTGAGGCGGAGACGGAGGCCCGACGACTTTGGTGAATCAACGCCAAGCAGCTCCGGCTCGGCATTGAGCAATCCGAGCGGGAGGCAGCGGTAGAGGCGGCGAGGGTGGCCAAGCTCAAGCGCAAGCAAGACCGCATCGTCCGACACTTGCAAGGCTACATCGTCATCTCTGATTCCTCCTTCTCTGACGGGTCTAACTCCGATGGCTCCGACGTCGACCCACCTCCTGCTGCGGTCGCCTATAGCACCGCCGGCGACCGGAAGGGAAAATGGCCAACGAGGAAGTGGTGAAGCTCGCCCTCTCCTTTTAGATAATATAGTATTAGTATGTAGTAGAATGTGTCGGGTCGTTGAACTGTGTGAATTACGCCCGTTTGGTGATCTTTTGGTGATGTTTATGTGAATTATGCCCGTTTGGTATCGGTTTATATGTCCATTTCATGTCAATTTTGATCGTTTGGTGATCTACGTACTACGTTGCATGAATGTGTGTGGATATAGGGTGCCGAATATGAGATGCGCGGTCGTGGAGGCGCGGATTTAGGGAGTGCCAGGTCAGTGTCCGCGGACGCGCCCGGGTGCGTCCGCGGGCGTTTGAGGAGTCGGATTTGCAAGATCCGGCTGTAGATGCTCTAAAGACATTTTCTGCGCGAACCCTCAAAATGTCTACGTACGTGTGGACCGAGCTTTCTGGATGTAGTTTGCCTTTTGACATGGACCCCAATTTGTCCACGGACGTATCCGTTTGTCCGAATTTTCGCAAACATTGGGGAAGCTTGACAAGAGTGCGGACCGCTGTCACATAGGACTTCGACACACCGACCGACTCAAATCCTCATTCAGGGCCTTTTTTCCTTCACTATGCCTCTGCTCTCACTTTCTATCCATCCGCACCCTCCTCATCCGATGTCACCATTGTAACTCTCCGCTCACCATCCAGGCATCGTCAGACGTCTGCATCCCCCGCCCACCGCATCCTCTTCGACAAGTATCTCATCATTCGGATGCTACTGCATTCGGATTCTGAGACTGTCGCCGACTGCCTCAGTCGACGGCAGCCTCGGGGACTACACCCAGTGGGTGCGCTAAGCGAGCTCCCACTGGAAAACTATGGGCCCTACATTCTGATGGTCAACGTTGAGAAGCTCTAGTCCATGGACCATCACTGCATCCTGACGTGGCTTGGACTGCGTCGGTATTTCCCCAAAGAGGAAGGGATGATGCAGCACAGCGACGGTAAGTATTTCCCTCAGTTATGAAACTAAGGTTATCGAACCAGTAGGAGGATCACCACCACCCAATAAGCAGCACCTGCACACAAACAACAAATACTTGCAACCCGACGTGAAAGAGAGGTTGTCAATCTCTCTACGGTAATAAGATAGATTAGGTAGTGATAGATAGGAGAGATAGATCTCTCAAGAGCACAAATAAAAAGAGCAAATATGCAGCAATATTTTTTTTGGTTTTTGGTTTTGTAGATCTGAAAACAAAGATTGCAAAAACGTAGATCGGAAAGCAATATGATGGAAAAGTAGACCCGGGGGCCGTAGGGTTCACTAGTGGCTTCTCTCATGAGTATAGCGCATGGTGGGTGAACAAATTACTGTTGGGCAATTGATAGAAAATCGAATAGTCATGACGATATCCAAGGCAATGATCATTATATAGGCATCACGTCCAAGATAGATAGACCGACTCCTGCCTGCATCTACCTCTATTACTCCACATATCGACCACTATCCAGCATGCATCTAGTGTATTAAGTTCATGGAAAAACGGAGTAATGCAATAAGAACGATGACATAATGTAGACAAGATCTATTCATGTAGGAATAGACCCCATCTTGTTATCCTTAATAGCAACGATATATGCGTGTCTTGCTGTCCCTTCTGTCACTGGGAAAGAACACCGCAAGATCAAACCCATCACAAAGCACCTCTTCCCATGGCAAGAAAAATCGATCTAGTTGGCCTAACTAAACCAAAGATTCGAAGAAGAAATACGAGGCTATAAGTAATCATGCATATAAGAGATCAAAGAAGACTCAAATAATATTCATGGATAGAAATTGATCATGAACTCAAAATTCATCGGATCCCAACAAACACACCGAAAAAGTTTACATCAAATAGATCTCCAAGAGACCATTGTATTGAGAATCATAAGAGAGAGAGAAGAAGCCATCTAGCTACTAACTACGGGCCCGTAGGTCTATGGTGGACTACTCACGCATCATCGGAGAGGCACCTATGAAGAAGATGAACCCCTCCGTGATGGTGTTTAGATTGGATCTCGCGGTTCTGGAACTTGCGGCAGCTGGAATTGTGTTTCGTCGACTCTTCTAGGGTTTTTGGATTTCCAGGGAATTTATAGGCACGATAGTCGGTTGGGGGTGCCCGAGGTGCCCAGCCCCCACCAGACCGCGCCAGGGGGCCTCTGGCGCGCCCTGGTGGGTGCTGGCCAGCCTGGGCCCCCTCTTCTGGTGTTCTTTGGCCCATCTTCTTTCTTCTGGTCCGTAAAAAATCCACAAAAATCCCCGCATCGTTTTATCTCCGTTTGGTACTGATTTTCTGCGAAGTAAAAAACAAGCAAAAACAACAACTGGCACTTTGGCACTATGTCAATAGGTTAGTCCCAAAAAATAATATAAAGTTGTAATAAAATGATTGTAAAACATCCACGAATGATAATATAACAGCATGGAACAAGCAAAAATTATAGATACGTTGGAGAAGTATCAGCATCCCCAAGCATAATTCCTACTCGTCCTCGAGTAGGTAAATGATAAAAACAGAATTTTTGATGTGGAATGCTGCCTAACATGTTCATCATATTATTTTCTTGTTTGTATAGCATGGACATTTGGACTTGTAAATGATTCAAAGCAATAGTCTAGTTTTAACATAATGACTTCAATACTCAAGCATGTCAACAAACAACCATGTCTTTTCAAAATATCAACACTAAAGAAAGTTATCCCTAGCCCATCATGCTCAATCATTGATCCATTCATGAAACACACTCAAATATTAGCTATGTCCAATGCTCAAGTACGATCATAGTGCCCCCTAGTTGGCGCTTATAAGAGAAGATGGAGACTCAAAGCAAAAATAAAAATTGCATAAAGTAAATAGATAAGCCCTTCGCAGAGGGAAGTAGGGATTTGTAGAGGTGCCAGAGCTCTAAAGTAATCAGAGTCCACCGGCACGTTCATCTTAGTCTTGGGTAGTGTTGGAAATATGCCCTAGAGGCAATAATAAATTGGTTATTATTATATTTCCTTGTTCATGATAATCGTTTATTATCCATGCTATAATTGTATTGATTGGAAACTCAAATACATGTGTGGGTACATAGACAACACTGTGTCCCTAGTAAGCCTCTAGTTGACTAGCTCGTTAATCAAAAGATGGTGAAGGTTTCCTAGCCATGGACATGAGATGTCATTTGATAACGGGATCACATCATTAGGAGAATGATGTGATGGACAAGACCCAAACTGTAAACGTAGCATATGATCGTGTCAGTTTATTGCTATTGTTTTCTGCATGTCAAGTATCTGTTCCTTTGACCATAAGATCATGCAACTCACTGACACCGGAGGAATACCTTGTGTGTATCAAACGTCACAACGTAACTGGGTGACTATAAAGATGCTCTACAGGTATCTCCGAGGGTGTCTGTTGAATTGGCATGGATCAAGACTGGGATTTGTTACTCCGTGTGACGGAGAGGTATCTCAGGGCCCACTCGGTAATACAACATCACTATAAGCCTTGCAAGCAATGTGACTAAAGTGTTAGCCACGGGATCTTGTATTACGGAACGAGTAAAGAGACTTGCCGGTAACGAGATTGAACTAGGTATAGAGATACCGACGATCGAATCTCGAGCAAGTAACATATCGATAAACAAAGGGAACATCATACGGGATTAACTGAATCCTTGACATAGAGGTTCAACCGATAAAGATCTTCGTAGAATATGTAGGAGCCAATATGGGCATCCAGGTCCCGCTATTGGTTATTGACCGTAGAGGTGTCTCGGTCATGTCTACATAGTTCTCGAACCCGCAGGGTCTACACACTTAACGTTTGGTGACGATATAAGTATAGTTGAGTTGTTATGTTGGTGACCGAAAGTTGTTCGGAGTCCCGGATGAGATCCCGGACATGACGAGGAGCTCTGGAATAGTCCGGAGATAAAGATTGATATATGGGATAATAGTGTTTGGTCTCCGGAAGGGTTCCGGAATTCACCGGAAGGAGTTTCAGATGTTTCCCGAAATGTTCGGGTACGAGAACACTTTATTTGGGCCAAGGGGTAAAGCCCACGAGGCTTTAGGAAGGTGCAAAAGGAAGTTTTGTGGAGGCCAGGGGCCAGACGCCAGGGACCTTGGCGTCTGGGGCCAGACGCCGAGGACCCTGGCGTCTGGTCCTGGAGTCCGAGCAGGACTCTTGCCTTGCGGGCCAAACCGACTTTGAGGAGGCTCTTTCTCCAAGTTTCGACCCCAGGGCTCAACATATAAATAGAGGGGCAGTGCTAGCACCCGGAACATATCAAGATTGCCCCAAGCCGTGTGCGGCAACCCTAACCCTCTAGTTCCTCCGTCATAATCTCCGTAGCGCTTGGCGAAGCCCTGCAGAGATTGTTCCTCACCACCATCACCACGCCGTCGTGCTGCCGGAACTCATCTACTACTTCACCATCGCTCGCTGGATCGAGGAGGTGAAGGCGTCATCAAGCCGTACGTGTGTTGAACGCGGAGGTGCCGTCCGTTCGGCACTAGTTCGTGATCGGTTCGAGGGACGACTTGCGATTTGGATCGCGGAGACGTTCGACTACATCAACTGCGTTTCTTAACGCTTCCGCTTAGCGATCTACAAGGGTATGTAGATTCACTCTCCCTCTCGTAGATGCTCATCACCATGGATAGATCTTGTGTGTGCGTAGGAAAATTTTTGTTTCCCATGCAACGTTCACCAACAGTGGCATCCGAGCTAGGTCTATGCGTAGATGAGATCTCGAGTAGAACACAAACGAGTTGTGGGCGTGGGTGTATACATATTGCTTGCCGTTACTAGTTGATACTTGATTCGGCGGTATTGTGAGATGAAGCGGCCCGGACCGACATTACGCGTACGCTTACGCGAGACAGGTTCCTTCAACTGACATGTAACTTCGTTGCATAAAGATGGCTAGCGGGTGTCTGTCTCTCTCACTTTAGTTGAATCAATTTCAATGAAGAGGGTTCTTTTAGAAGATCAAAAAGCAATCACTACACCACGTTGTGGTTTTGCGTAGGTAAGAACGGTTCTTGCAAACCCGTAGCAGCCACGTAAAATTTGCAACAACAATTAGAGGACGTCTAACTTGTTTTTGCAGGGTATGTTGTGATGTGATATGGCCAATTACATGATGAGATATATGTGATGTATGAGATGATCATGTGTTGTATAGAATATCACGACTTGCATGTCGATGAGTACGGCAACTGGCAGGAGCCATAGAGTTGTCTTTAATTATTGTATGACCTGCGTGTCAATCATTAAGCGCTATGTAATGCTTTACTTTATCGCTAAACGTTAGCAATAGTCGTGGAAGCAACAGTCGGCGCGACAACCTCATGGCGACACGTTGATGGAGATCAAGATGATGGAGATCATGGTGTCATGCCGGTGACGATGGAGATCATGCCGGTGCTTTGGAGATGGAGATCAAAAGCACGAGTTCATGGCCATATCATGTCACTTATGATTTGCATGTGATGTTAATCCTTTTATGCATCTTATTTTGCTTAGGACGATGGTAGCATTATAAGGTGATCCCTCACTTAAATTTCAAGATAAATTGTGTTCTCCCCGAGTGTGCACCGTTGCGAAAGTTCGTCGTTTCGAGACACGCCGTGATGATCGGGTGTGATAGACTCTACGTTCACATACAACGGGTGTAAGCCATGTTGCACGTGCGGAACACTCGGGTTAAACTTGACGAGCCTAGCATGTACAGACATGGCCTCGGAACACAAGAGACCGAAAGGTCGAACATGAGTCATATAGTAGATATGATCAACATGAAGATGTTCACCATTGAAACCACCTCAACTCACGTGATGATCGGACTTGAGTTGGTGGATTTGGATCATGTTACGCTCAAATGACCGGAGGGATGTCAATTTGAGTGGGAGTTTTTTAAGTAATATGATTAACTAAACTCATTATCTAGAACAATAGTCTAAGTTGTCTTTGCTATATTTATGTTGTAGATCATGGCTCGCGCAGTAGCACCCCTGAATTTTAATGCGTTCCTAGAGAAAGCTAAGTTGAAAGATGATGGAAGTAACTTTGTGGATTGGGCCCGTAATCTAAGGATTATCCTTACGGCTTCCCAGAAGGCTTATGTCCTTGATGCACCGCTTGGTGATCCACCCGCTCCAGTTGAGTCTCTAGACGTTGTGAACGCCTGGCAGGCTCGTTCTGAAGATTACTCAATAGTTCAATGTGCAATATTGTATGGCTTAGAACCGGGACTTCAAAAACGTTTTGAACGTCATGGAGCATATGAGATGTTCCAAGAGTTGAAGTTTATCTTTCAGAAGAATGCCCGGATCGAGAGATATGAGATCTCCGATAAGTTCTATGCTTGCAAGATGGAGGAGAACGGGTCTATCAGTGATCACGTACTCAGAATGTCTGGGTACTCCACCCGTCTGGCTGAATTGGGGATGCCCCTTCCGCCAGAGGCTATCACTGACAGAGTTCTTCAATCATTGCCACCTAGCTACAAGAGCTTCGTGTTGAACTATAACATGCACGGGATGAACAAGTCAGTCGCCGAGCTGTTTGCGATGCTGAAAGCCGCTGAGTCTGAAATTCAGAAGGAGCATCAAGTGTTGATGGTCAATAAAACCACTAGTTTCAAGAAAAATGGCAAGGGTAAGAAGGGTAACTCCAAGAAGAGTGGCAAAGCAGTTGCTCCTCTCGTGAAGAAACCCAAGGCTGGGCCCAAACCAGAAACTGTGTGTTTTCATTGCAAGGGAACTGGACACTGGAAGCAGAACTGCCCCAAGTATTTGGCTGACAAGAAGGCGGCCAACAACAAACAAGGTATATATGATATACATGTTATTGATGTGTACCTTACCAACTCTCGTTGTAGTGCCTGGGTATTTGATACCGGTGCGGTTGCTCATATTTGCAACTCAAAACAGGAACTGCGGAATAGACGGAGGCTGGCAAAGGACGAAGTGACGATGCATGTGGGAAATGGTTCCAAGGTTGATGTGATCGCCGTCGGCACGCTCGCTCTTCGATTACCATCGGGATTAGTGATGAACCTGAATAATTGTTATTTAGTGCCTGCGTTAAGCATGAACATTATATCTGGATCTTGTTTATTGCGAGACGGTTACTCATTTAAATCAGAGAATAATGGTTGTTCTATTTATATGAGTAATATCTTTTATGGTCATGCACCCAATGTAAGGGGTTTATTCTTATTGAATCTCGATAGTAATGATACACATGTTCATAACATTGATGCCAAAAGATGTAGGATTGATAATGATAATACCACTTTCTTGTGGCACTGCCGTTTAGGTCATATTGGCGTAAAACGCATGAGGAAGCTCCATGCTGATGGACTTTTGGAGTCAGTTGATTTTGAATCACTTGACACATGTGAGCCATGCCTCATGGGCAAGATGACTAAAACGCCGTTCTCTGGAACAATGGAACGGGCAAGTGACTTATTGGAAATCATACATACTGATGTGTGCGGTCCGATGAGCATTGAGGCGCGCGGTGGTTATCGTTACTTTCTCACCTTCACTGATGACTTAAGTAGATATGGGTATATTTACTTAATGAAACACAAGTCTGAAACGTTTGAAAAGTTCAAACAATTTCAGAGTGAAGTTGAGAATCATCGTAGCAAGAAGATTAAATTCCTACGATCTGATCGAGGAGGAGAATATCTGAGTTATGAGTTTGGCAGTCACTTAAGACAATGTGGAATTGTTTCACAACTAACACCGCCTGGAACACCACAGCGTAATGGTGTGTCCGAACGTCGTAATCGAACCTTATTGGATATGGTGCGATCTATGATGTCTCTTGCCGATTTGCCACTATCGTTTTGGGGTTATGCATTAGAGACAGCCGCATTCACTTTAAATAGGGCACCATCGAAATCCGTTGAGACGACGCCATATGAACTTTGGTTTGGCAAGAAGCCAAAGCTGTCATTTCTTAAAGTTTGGGGATGTGATGCTTATGTCAAAAAGCTTCAGCCTGAAAAGCTGGAACCCAAAGCGGAGAAATGCGTCTTCATAGGATACCCAAAAGAGACAGTTGGGTATACCTTCTACCTCAGATCCGAAGGCAAAGTGTTTGTCGCTAAAAACGGAACGTTTCTTGAGAAAGAGTTTCTCTCGAAAGAATTGAGTGGGAGGAAGATAGAACTTGATGAGGTTGTTGAACCTTTACTTCAACCTGAGAGTAGCGCAGCACAGAAAGATGTTTCTGTAGAGCCTACATCAGCTGAAGAGGAAGTTAATGATGATGATCATGAAGCTTTGGATCAAGTTGCTATCGAACCTCGTAGGTCGACAAGGACGCGTACTGCTCCTGAGTGGTACGGCAACCCTGTCTTAGAAGTCATGTTGTTGGACAACGATGAACCTACGAGCTATGGAGAAGCGATGATGGGCCCGGATTCCGAGAAGTGGTTAGAGGCCATGAAATCCGAGATGGGATCGATGTATGAAAACAAAGTGTGGACTTTGGAAGTATTACCTGAAGGGCGTAAGGCCATTCAGAACAAATGGATCTTTAAGAGGAAGACGGACGCGGACGGTAATGTCACCGTCTATAAAGCTCGACTTGTGGCAAAGGGTTTTTCACAAGTTCAAGGAGTTGACTACGATGAGACCTTCTCACCCGTAGCGATGCTTAAGTCCGTCAGAATCATGTTAGCAATAGCTGCCTTTTTCGATTATGAAATTTGGCAGATGGATGTCAAAACAGCGTTCCTTAACGGTTTCCTTGAGGAAGAGTTGTATATGGTGCAACCAGAAGGTTTTGTCGATCCAGAGAATGCTGACAAAGTTTGCAAACTCCAGCGATCCATTTATGGACTGGTGCAAGCATCTCGGAGTTGGAATCTTCGCTTTGATGAGGTGATCAAAGCGTTCGAGTTTATACAAGTTTACGGAGAAGCTTGTATTTACAAGAAAGTGAGTGGGAGCTCTATAGCGTTTCTAATATTATATGTGGATGACATATTACAGATTGGAAACAATATAGAAATGTTGGAAAGCGTGAAGGAATATTTGAACAAGAGTTTTTCAATGAAGGACCTAGGAGAAGCTGCTTTCATATTAGGCATCAAGATCTATAGAGATAGATCACGACGCTTGATAGGACTTTCACAAAGCACATACCTTGACAAAGTTTTGAAGAAGTTCAAAATGGATCAGTCCAAGAAGGGGTTCTTGCCTGTATTGCAAGGTGTGAAGTTGAGTAAGACTCAATGCCCAGTGACTGCAGAAGATAGAGAAAAGATGAGTGTCATCCCCTATGCTTCAGCCATAGGCTCTATCATGTATGCAATGCTGTGCACAAGACCCGATGTCAGCCTTGCCATAAGTATGGTCGGTAGGTTTCAAAGTGATCCAGGAATGGAACACTGGACAGCGGTCAAGAATATCCTGAAGTACCTGAAAAGGACTAAGGACATGTTTCTCGTTTATGGAGGTGATCAAGAGCTCGTCGTAAAGGGTTACGTCGATGCAAGCTTTGACACTGATCCGGATGACTCTAAGTCACAAACCGGATACGTATTTATTCTTAATGGGGGTGCGATTAGCTGGTGCAGTTCCAAGCAGAGCGTGGTAGCTGATTCTACATGCGAAGCGGAGTACATCGCTGCCTCGGAGGCGGCGAAGGAAGGTGTCTGGATGAAGGAGTTCATGACAGATCTTGGACTAGTGCCTAGTGCGCTTAACCCAATGACTCTGTTTTGTGATAACACTGGTGCCATTGCTCTAGCCAAGGAACCAAGATTTCACAAGAGGACCAGACACATAAAGCGACGCTTCAATTCCATCCGCGATTACATCAAGGAGGACGACATAAATATTTGCAAAGTACACACGGATCTGAATGTTGCAGATCCGATGACTAAACCTCTTCCAAGGGCTAAACATGAACAACACCAGAACTGTATGGGTGTTCGATTCATTACAATGTAAATCACATAGTGATGTGAACTAGATTATTGACTCTAGTGCAAGTTGGAGACTGTTGGAAATATGCCCTAGAGGCAATAATAAATTGGTTATTATTATATTTCCTTGTTCATGATAATCGTTTATTATCCATGCTATAATTGTATTGATTGGAAACTCAAATACATGTGTGGGTACATAGACAACACTGTGTCCCTAGTAAGCCTCTAGTTGACTAGCTCGTTAATCAAAAGATGGTGAAGGTTTCCTAGCCATGGACATGAGATGTCATTTGATAACGGGATCACATCATTAGGAGAATGATGTGATGGACAAGACCCAAACTGTAAACGTAGCATATGATCGTGTCAGTTTATTGCTATTGTTTTCTGCATGTCAAGTATCTGTTCCTTTGACCATAAGATCATGCAACTCACTGACACCGGAGGAATACCTTGTGTGTATCAAACGTCGCAACGTAACTGGGTGACTATAAAGATGCTCTACAGGTATCTCCGAGGGTGTCTGTTGAATTGGCATGGATCAAGACTGGGATTTGTTACTCCGTGTGACGGAGAGGTATCTCAGGGCCCACTCGGTAATACAACATCACTATAAGCCTTGCAAGCAATGTGACTAAAGTGTTAGCCACGGGATCTTGTATTACGGAACGAGTAAAGAGACTTGCCGGTAACGAGATTGAACTAGGTATAGAGATACCGACGATCGAATCTCGGGCAAGTAACATACCGATAAACAAAGGGAACATCATACGGGATTAACTGAATCCTTGACATAGAGGTTCAACCGATAAAGATCTTCGTAGAATATGTAGGAGCCAATATGGGCATCCAGGTCCCGCTATTGGTTATTGACCGTAGAGGTGTCTCGGTCATGTCTACATAGTTCTCGAACCCGCAGGGTCTACACACTTAACGTTTGGTGACGATATAAGTATAGTTGAGTTGTTATGTTGGTGACCGAAAGTTGTTCGGAGTCCCGGATGAGATCGCGGACATGACGAGGAGCTCTGGAATAGTCCGGAGGTAAAGATTGATATATGGGATAATAGTGTTTGGTCTCCGGAAGGGTTCCGGAATTCACCGGAAGGAGTTTCGGATGTTTCCCGAAATGTTCGGGTACGAGAACACTTTATTTGGGCCAAGGGGTAAATCCCACGAGGCTTTAGGAAGGTGCAAAAGGAAGTTTTGCGGAGGCCAGGGGCCAGACGCCAGGGACCCTGGCGTCTGGGGCCAGACGCCGAGGACCCTGGCGTCTGGTCCTGGAGTCCGAGCAGGACTCTTGCCTTGCGGGCCAAACCGACTTTGAGGAGGATCTTTCTCCAAGTTTCGACCCCAGGGCTCAACATATAAATAGAGGGGCAGGGCTAGCACCCGGAACACATCAAGATTTCCCCAAGCCGTGTGCGGCAACCCTAACCCTCTAGTTCCTCCGTCATAATCTCTGTAGCGCTTGGCGAAGCTCTGCAGAGATTGTTCCTCACCACCATCACCACGCCGTCGTGCTGCCGGAACTCATCTACTACTTCACCATCGCTCGCTGGATCGAGGAGGTGAAGGCGTCATCAAGCCGTACGTGTGTTGAACGCGGAGGTGCCGTCCGTTCGGCACTAGTTCGTGATCGGTTCGAGGGACGACTTGCGATTTGGATCGCGGAGACGTTCGACTACATCAACCGCGTTTCTTAACGCTTCCGCTTAGCGATCTACAAGGGTATGTAGATTCACTCTCCCTCTCGTAGATGCTCATCACCATGGATAGATCTTGTGTGTGCGTAGGAAATTTTTTGTTTCCCATGCAACGTTCCCCAACAGGTAGAACCGCCTTCCGAGGTTTGCTGGAAGTGATCTTCGGTTGCTTGGTGCTCTTCTCTGGAGATGGAACGAGCTCGGCACGCCCACGCTTTGAAGTCCGAGTGGGAGGGATGACCACAGAGGACTTGGCGGTGTTCGACCCCCCTGCGTTGCCTCCCCGGACCCCAGGGTCTTGGCGCGTCCTCTTGCGGGGCTCGGGAAGCACCTCCTCCGAAGGAGAAGACTCCGCCTCGTCCCCTGGGTCCGACTCCTTCTCGTCCTCTTCATCTTCGCTGTCGTCCACGTACCTTTCTTCTCCGTCCGAGTCATCATGACGCTCATTGTCACTGGCCTCGTTCCCTGGGAGCGTGGTTGCCTGCGGGTATCAAGCTCACCATGCATGTGAAGGCCTGTCAAAACAAAGTTACTCCAATCAGGATTTGATAATTGAAAGCCGCATCACTCGGAAACAATAATGGCACTTGGAATTTACCTTGTTCGTCGGATTCTCCATCGAGTACGGAGGCACGCGCCGGGGTTGTCCCGAGCTGGGGTGATGGCCTTAAGCTTGTTAGCCACAGCCTCCTCGCTAAGCTCCTCTGGGTGTGTATGCGTAAGGTCATCTGGACCCGAGTACAGCCACATGGGGTGGGCTCTGGCCTGCAGCGGCTGGATCCTCCTCTGGAAGAAGACCTCCAGCAGGTCCAGTCCGTTGATCCCATGGTTTACTAGGGATACCAGCGCAATCACGAGGATGTCTACATCTACCTTCTCGTCCTTGGACACGGTCAGCTTGGGGAGTCACCGAATCCGCTCAGCCGAGTATGGAGGGAGACCCGACTGACCCTCTCCGACTGGAACGTCCTCATAGTAAAACCAAGACGACTGCCAGCCCTTAACAGTGTCTGGGAAAGTCATAGATGGGAAACTACTTTTGCCTCTCAGGTGAATACCCAGGCCCCGCACAATTGAACTACGTTCGTCTTCTCCTCCGTCAGATTGTTTTTCTTTACACTCATCACTCGGCACGTGAATAAGTGTTTGAACAAACCCTAGTGGGGGTGGCAACCAAGGAAGTTCTCACAAAGCGAAACGAAAGCGGACAGATAGGTGATGGAATTGGGGGGAAGCTGATGAAGTTGAGCTCCAAAAAAATCCAAGAAAGTGCGGAAGAAAGGGTGCCGGGGCAAAGAAAAACCTCTGTCGAGGTGAGTGGTGAGGAGGACCCTCTCATTCTCGCACGGCGCGGGCTCTGTCTCCCCCTTCTCCGGCAGCCTCCAGCTTCCAGCGACCAGGAGACCCTGACTCTCCAGGTCCTCCAACCAACTGGCTGTGACCCGAGAGGCCAGTCAATCGCCTTGGACAAAGCCGGCTGGTGCGCCCACGCTCGAGGAGGACTCGCACGAGGTCTTCTTCGCCCTCTCAGCTCTCACAGTGGCGCTCTTCGTCATCTCCGGCGAGGAGCGACAGCAAATCGGCGGGAAGCGGAGCTTTCCATGGAGCGGAGGAGCGAATCGGGAGAATGGAGATGTTTTTCCTACCTCCCTCCCGGCCTGCTTTTATACTCTGGCTCAGCGAAATTTCAGTCGTCGGATCTACAGCGGCCGCGCAATCAACGGACGCGGGCAGATCCGCGATATCTCTGGGGCAGAGATGCGCGGACGCATGGCGAAATTCCCAGCATGGAAATCGAGGCACCGTAGCCACTTTCCCCACTTTCGTGACACAACCATCACGATCGCCAGCGCGCGCCTCCCCACGATTTCGAAATTGCCGGAGATTTCCCTGGAACCATCGTCCGAATGAACTCTACGTTCTCTGAAGCATTCCAATGCAACAAAACTGCTCGAGTGAACTCTGTGCTCACTGGTGCATTCCGGTGCATCAAAACTAACCGAGTGGGCCTCGCGCTCGCTGGTGCATTCTGATGCACTAAGATCGACCGAATGAGCCCCGCGCTCGCTGGTGCATTCCGATGCACTAAAATTGGCCGAGTGAGATCCAAGCTCACTGACGTGTTCCGACACGGCAGAACTCACCGAACGAACCGAAGAGGCCCGTCGAGTACTCGGTTGAATCTAACACCGATTCAAGAGCCTCCGAGTGAAAGTCAATCGGAAGGTTCAATAATATTATCTCTAGGCTGTAAGGTTGCTTCTCCCGAGAACTGATCTGCATCGGGTCGAGTGACTTGAACAGTCGGACTGTTCGAGTCATTCAAAATTTACTTGACCTGAATCGGTCACGGTTTCGATGACAAGTGAGAAGCAATCCGCCTTGCTCCCTAGCATCCCCGAAACGCCACCAACAGCCCAGTGCGTTGGTCACTCGGCTCTCAAAAACCTCAACCGATTCGGGGGCTACTGACGAGGTCACCTACCCTGGGAAGGGTCATAGACCTCTCATCTAGGACACACCTGGGGTCCTACAAGTTACAGAAGTCCCTGGACTACCTAGTACTCGGACGAATGTACAAGATACACTCGGATCCTTGGAAGTCACTCGGACGCTGTCAACCACTCGGCTTAGCTCTGACACCCGGACGTGAAGAAGCAGAGGCGACGTGGGAGCTGCAACGTTCGAGAGACTTAATTAACACTGAATACCGTAGATGTTGCGTTACCTGTAACGCTCGTAGTTAACTCAGCAGTTTCCAGTAACTCCGGTAGTTATTAGCATTAATGACCCTCGTAATGGCACTCGGCTGGTGGTGGCGCACTCTATATAAGCCACCCCCGACACCAGAAGAGGGGTTACGAACTCTCTGTAATCAGAACACATACTAAGCAATACTTAGCCTCAGGGCTCGAGACGTAGGACTTTTACCACTTCCGAGTGGGGTCCGAACTCGTAAACACCAAGTGTTACACTTGCTCTATAGCTAGGCTTCGCCCTACTCATTCGTACCCCCCGTACTATTGTCAGGATTACTCCCACGACACTCATGAAGACCTCGGGCATTTGAGGAAGCCCGTCATAGGAATATACAAGCCAAGTTTGAAATAATGAATAGGTAATTCCCACTAGCATATGAAAGTGATATATCATGAGACTCTCTATATGAGGAACATGGTGCCACTTTGAGGCACAAGTGTGGTAAAGGATAGTAGCAAAGTCCCTTCTCTCATTTTCTCTCATTTGTTTTTTTGAATGGATGGTGGGCTCATTTGGCCTCCCCCATCTTTATTTTCGTCTGGAGTCTCATCTCGACTTATGGAAGAATCATTGTCTCCATCATTCTTTCCTCACTGGGACAATGCTCTAACAGTGATGATCATCACACTTTTATTTACTTACAACTCAACATGGAGAACTGATATGAAGATATGACTCTGTATGAATGCCTCTGGCAGTGTACCAGGATGTGCAATGATCTAGCGTGACATGTATCAAAAACATTATGAAGGTGGCTTTGCCACAAATACTATGTTAGCTCTATATGATCATGCAAAGCAATATGACGATGAACGAACTAGTCATGTGAAGTGACGATGGAATTTGCATGGCAATATATCTCGTAATGGCTATGGAAATGCCATGATAGGTAGGTATGGTGGCTATTTTTGAGGAAGATATAATAAGGCTTATGTGCAACAGAGCGTATCATGTCACGGGGTTTGGATGCACCGGCGAAAGTTGCACCGATCCTCGAGGTGAGAACGGGCTATGCACGGTACCGAAGAGGCTAGCAAATTATGAAAATGTGAGATTGCGTATGTCCATGGTTTCACATTAGTCATAAAGAACACATATACTAATTTCAAAGTTTTATTAGTTTATCATAAATCAAAGTACTAATCGCATGCCCCGAGGGAAGAGGTTGGTAGGAGTTAGCCATCGCGTGCTTCCGACCCGAAACAACACTAGGATTTCAACGAGAAATAGAAATGCTCACACATCATCACCGTGCCTCTTTAATTTTTAGATGAACAAAAAGGTCAAACCCTCTTAATATCGACACTTCTACCATTTAACAATTATGAACTCACACCTATTTTATATTACTACATCAATATCATTAACCCACAATTTCTTTATATGTGCTACATGATGGTTCTGATTATCACTCTTTGAATACCTAATATTTTTGGACTAGTCTGTATGACCCATGCAAATTACCATCACTATTTACTAACTCTCAAACAAATATAAGTGAAGAACTAGAGTGAAATCATTTCTTTAAAATCTACACGCCACCGTGCTCAAAAAGATATAAGTGAAGTACTAGAGCAACTGCTAAACTCAAAAGATATAAGTGAAGCACATAGAGTATTCTAACAAATTATGATGAAGGTGTGTCTCTATTAAATAGGTGTGTCCAGCAAACAATGATTGTGGCAAACTGAAAGTAAAAGCAAACAAAATCAAACGACGCTCCAAGCAAAACTCATAACATGTGACGAATAAAAATATAGCTTCAAGTGACATAGCGATGGATTTGAGACGAAAGAGGGGATGCCTTCCGGGGCATCCCCAAGCTTAGACGCTTGAGTCTCCTTTAAAATATTACCTTGGGGTGCCTTGGTCATACCCAATCTTAGGCTCTTGCTACTCCTTATTCCTTTGTCCATCAAGATAACACCCAAAACTTGAAAACTTCAATCACACAAAACTCAACAAAACCTCGTGAGATCCATTAGTATAAGAAACATATTGCATACTTTAAGTACTGTTGTAAATTGATTAGAATTTCATAAATTCATAATAGGTACTGTTTTCTAACTTCTCCATGGCTTATACCCCCCGATACAATCCATAGTTTAATCAAAATAAGCAACTATGCAAGCAAAAACAGAATCTGTCTAAAACAGAACAGTCTGTAGCAATCTGTAGAGAACCTATACTTCGGTAACAATAAAAATTCTGAAAAATTAGAACAACCTTGAAATTTCTGTATAAAAATTGTGTAAAAATTTCAGATCATTATCATCCTCCAGCGAAAAATTAAAATTCTTGTATTGGAGTCAAAAGTTTCTGTTTTGTTTCAGCATTGATTCTACTCATCTTGTGAGTCATCCCAAAGGCTTTACTTGACACAAACACTAATTTAAACACAAAAACATAATCATTACAGAGGAAATAATCATTATATTAAAAATAAACAAAAATTTCTAAGCAAAAATTTAAAGATAACTATTGGGTTGCCTCCAACAAGCGCTATTGTTTTATGCCCCTAGCTAGGCATAATGCATAGTTTCAAGTATTGTCATCTTTGCTCAGAAGGTGTCCACTTCCTTTCATGTCCTTTAAAACTAGCTCTTCTAAGATCTTACTTAATAAATCTCCTTTCTAAAATTTAGTGGAAGGGCTCAAGTGGTCAAAATGATTTATAATATCATCACTAACATCATTATCATCATAGGGGTCTTCATATAAAACGTGAATTTCATAATTGATAGGTTCCCTAATAGTGTTTTCATGCCAATCTCTACTAAAACCTTCATTTATTCCTTTAGCAATCCATTCAAATTTATCACAAGTATGAAGGAATAAAACTTGCGTTAATTCTTCGGGAGAAACATTTCTCCTCATATTCACGCTAAACCCTTGGCAATTATTGGATTCCATCATACACAAAGCATCTCTATTATGTAGGATAACTTCTATAGGGGGAGTTTCAGATTTAACTCTATAAAATGAAAATATATCTCTTGCTTCCCGCACTATATAATCAAATTCATGCATAAGGATGATGGTAACAATTTTCTTAATCTTAGGATTACGAATACTCGGAAATCCCAAAAATATCTTTTGGAGCATAGGATGGAGATGCACAAATTTTCTTTCTAGTTTCAAATTTAACATGGTGATAGCATCCACATAACAACTTGTCTCCTCAAGTATGGTTCCATTAGTAAAAGGGATAGCTCCCGAGCACTCAAAAAATTCTTGTATAACATGTTTCCCAATGATGTTTCCACTACCCAATTCATAGATTTTTTATTTTAAAACCGTGTGGGTATTACTACTAGGAACTTGATTAGGAGGTTCACGAATAGCATCATCAATATTTATTCTCTCCATTTCCATGTCACTAGCACTATCTTCACTAGCTCTTTCAGCAATAACTTTCTCAAACTCACACATGATAACTACTTCAAACAAAAAGAGTAAACTAGCAGGCGAAAAAGTAAGCTAGGAACAAGCAAAGGTAAATATTTTTCTATTTTTGATTTTTATGTGACAAGCTAAATATAACAGCAAATAAAAGAAGAACAAGTGAATGACAATTTGTGTGAAGTTACTTGGTAATTGATGATGATATTCCCCGACAACGGCGCCAGAAATCCTTCCTGATACTTGTGATCTGCGTTGGGTTTTCCATGAAGAGGAACGGGTAATTGCAGCACAAAGCGGATAAGTATTTCCCTCAGTTACAAAACCAAGGTTTATCGAACCAATAGGAATATCAATCCTCAATCGTCTTCAGCGGTTGCACATAAATGAACAAACAACTTGCACCCAACGCGGGCAAGAGGGTTGTCAATCACCTTGATCTCGTTATTTGCAAGCAAATGAGTTGTGTACATAATTGTTGATAAATATAAATTGAAAAATAAATAAAAAGTAAATAAAGGCAGCAAGGTAAATATAGTGTTTGCGAATATATAAGTGAATAGACCCGGGGGCCATAGTGTTCTGATACGTCCATTCTGCATCATGATTTCATACTGTTATTTATTATGTTTTTTTGAATAATAATGCTTTAGGGAGTGATTCTAATGCCTTTTCTCTCATAATATGCAATTTTTACACAAGGAGGGAGAATACCGGGAGCTGGAATTCTGGACCTGAAAAAGCACATCAGAGTTACCTATTCTGCACATCTCCAAAGAAGCTGAAAATTTACGGAGAATATTTTTGGAATATATGAAAAATACTGGAGCAAATAACTACCGGAGGGGGCTGCCCTGGTGGGCACAAGACACCAGGGCGTGCCAGGCCCCCCAGGCGCGCCCTAGTGGGTTGTGCCCTCCTCGGCCCACCTTCGGTGCCCATCTTTTGGTTTAAAGGTCTTTTGACCTAGAAAAAATAAAGAGAGGACTTTCGGGACGGAACGCCGTCGTCCCGAGGGGGAACTTGGGCAGGAGCACTTTTGCCCTCCGGCGGAGCGATTCCGCCGGGGGAACTTCCCTCCCGGAGGGGGAAATCGAAGCCATCGTCATCACCAACACCCCTCTCATCTTTGGGAGGCCAATCTTCATCAACATCTTCAACAGCACCATCTCCTCTCAAACCCTAGTTCATCTCTTGTGTTCAATCTTTATACCGGAACCTCAGATTGGTACCTGTGGGTGACTAGTAGTGTTGATTACATCTTGTAGTTGATTACTATATGCTTTATTTGGTGGAAGATTATATATTCAGATCCATTATGCTATTCAATACCCCTCTGATCTTGAGCATGAATATTATTTTTGAGTAGTTACCTTTGTTCTTGAGGTCACGGGAGAAGTCATGTTGCAAGTAATCATGTGAATTTGATATGTGTTCGATATTATGATGATATGTATGTTGTGATTCCCTTAGTGGTGTCATGTGAACGTCGACTACATGACACTTCACCATCCTTGGGCCTAAGGGAATGCATTGTGGAGTAGTTATTAGATGATGGGTTGCTAGAGTGACAGAAGCTTAAACCCTAGTTTATGCGCTACTTTGTAAGGGGCTGATTTGGATCCAAACGTTTAATGCTATGGTTAGATGTTATCTTAATACTTTTCTCGTAGTTGCGGATGCTTGCGAGGGGGTTAATCATAAGTGGGAGGTTGTTCAAGTAAGAAAAGCACCCAAGCACCGGTCCACCCACATATCAAATTATCAAAGTAGCGAACGCGAATCAAACCAACATGATAAAAGTGACTAGATGAAATTCCCGTGTACCCTCAAGAACACTTTGCCTATTACTAGAGACTGTTCTGGCCTGTCCTTTGCCACAAAGGGATTGGACTACCTTGCTTCAATTTATTTACTATTACCGCTACTTGCTCGTTATCAATTATATTGCTATCAAACTATCTATTACCTACAATTTTAGTGCTTGCAGAAATTACCTTGCTGAAAACCGCTTGTCATTTCCTTCTGCTCCACGTTGGGTTCAACACTCTTACTTATCGAAAGGACTACGATTGACCCCCTATACTTGTGGGTCCTCAAGACTCTTTTCTGGCGCCGTTGCCGGGTAGTGAAGCGCTCTTGGTAAGTGGAAATCGGTAAGGAAAAACTTATACTACGTGCTAAAATTTATTGTCACTTGCTACTATGGAAAACAATCCTTTGAGGGGTTTGTTCGGTGTATCTTCACCTCGTACGGAACCACAATTAGTTGCCCCTCAACCTACTACACCTACTGAAAATATTGTTTATGAAATTCCTTCGGGTATGGTAGAACAACTGCTTGCTAAACCTTATGCAGGAGATGGAACTGAACACCCTGATATGCACCTATTATATGTGAACAAAATTTGTGGATTATTTAAGCTTGCAGGTTTACCTGGAGATGAAGTTAAGAAGAAGGTTTTCCCTTTATCTTTGAAGGGAAAAGCATTGACAAGGTATAGGCTTTGTGATGATATTAGATCATGGAACTGGAATCGATTGCAATTGGAATTCCATCAAAAGTTTTATCCCGTGCATCTAGTTCATCGTGATTGGAATTATATATATAATTTTTGGCCTCGTGAAGGAGAAAGCATCGCTCTAGCTTGGGGGAGGTTTAAGTCAATGTTATATTCATGCCCCAATCATGATATCCCGAGAGAAGTTATTATTCAGAATTTTTATGCTCGGCTTTCTCATAATGATCAATCCATGCTCGATACTTCTTGTACTGGTTCTTTTATGAAGAAGACTATTGAATTCAAGTGGGATCTCTTAGAAAGAATTAAACGCAACTCTGAAGATTGGGAACTCGACGAAGGTAAGGAGTGAGGTATAAAGCTTAAGTTTGATTGTGTTAAATCTTTTATGAATACCGATGCTTTTCACAAGTTTAGTACTAAATATGGACTTGACTCTGAGATAGTAGCCTCTTTCTGTGAAGCATTTTCTACTCATGTTGATCTCCCTAAGGAGAAGTGGTTTAAATATCATCCCCCTATTAAAGAAGAAATCAAAGGACTGGTCATAGCTAAAGATGAAACCATCATTTACAATGTTGATCCAGTTGTGCCTACCGCTTATATTGAAAAACCACCTTTCCATGTTAGGATAAAGGAACATGCTAAGGTATCAACTGTGGTTCGCAAGAGTAATATTAGAGCACCTAAGCCCCCTGAGCAAATGAAAGTAGAACCTAGTATTGCTATGGTTAAAGATCTCTTGGTAGAAAATATTGATGGGCATGTTATCTACTTCTGTGATGAAGCTGCTATAATTGCCAAACCTGATGAAAAAGATAAACATAGACCCGTAGTGGGCATGCCTGTTGTCTCAGTCAAAATAGGAGATCATTGCTATCATGGTCTATGTGATTTGGGTGCTAGTGTGAGTGTTATCCCTTTTACCTTATACCAAGAAATTATGAATGAAATAGCACCTGCTGAAATAGAAGACATTGATGTTACTATTAAACTTGCTAATAGAGACACCATCATACCACTTGGGATTGTTAGAGATGTTGAAGTCTTGTGTGGGAAAGTAAAATATCCTACTGATTTTCTAGTTCTTGGTTCCCCACAAGATGACTTTTGTCCCATTATCTTTGGTAGACCTTTCTTGAACACCGTCAATGCTAAGATAGATTGTGAAAAATAAACTGTCGGTGTCAGTTTTGGTGATGTGTCTCATGAGTTTAATTTTTCCAAGTTTAGTAGACAACCTCGTGATAGAGAATTATCTAGTAAGGATGAAATAATTGGTCTTGCTTCTATTGCCGTGCCTCCTACTGATCCATTAGAACAATATTTGCTTGACCATGAAAATGATATGCACTTGGGTGAAAGAAATGAGATAGATAAAATTTTCTTTGAACAACAACCTCTCCTGAAACACAATTTGCCTATTGAAACTCTTGGAGGTCCTCCTCCACCTAAAGGCGATCCTGTGTTTGAATTAAAGCAATTGCCTGATACTTTGAAGCATGCTTATCTTGATGAGAAAAAGATATATCCTGTTATTATTAGTGCTAACCTTTCAGAACATGAAGAAGAAAGATTATGAAAAATTCTGAGGAAGCACCGGGCTGCTATTGGATATACTCTTGATGATCTTAAGGGCATTAGTCCCACTCTATGTCAGCACAAGATTAATATGGAGCCTGATGCTAAACCCGTTGTTGATCACCAACGGCGATTGAATCCTAAGATGAAAGAAGTGGTAAGAACTGAAATATTAAAGCTTCAGGAAGCATGTATAATCTATCCCATAGCTGATAGTATATGGGTAAGTCCCGTTCATTGTGTCCCTAAGAAAGGAGGTATTACCGTTGTTCCTAATGATAAAAATGAACTCATTCCACAAAGAATTGTCACTGGCTATAGAATGGTAATTGATTTTAGAAAATTAAATAAAGCTACTAGAAAAGATCATTACCCTCTGCCTTTCATTGATCAAATGCTAGAAAGATTATCTAAGCACACACTCTTTTGTTTTCTGGATGGATATTCTGGTTTCTCTCAAATACCCGTGTCACAATCCGATCAAGAGAAAACCACCTTTACTTTCCCTTTTGGAACCTATGCTTATAGATGTATGCCTTTTGGTTTATGCAATGCACCTGCTACCTTTCAAAGATGTATGACTGCTATATTCTCTGACTTTTGTGAAAAGATTGTGGAGGTTTTCATGGATGATTTTTCCGTTTACGGGACTTCTTTTGATGATTGCTTTAGCAACCTTGATCGAGTTTTGCAGAGATGTGAACAAACTAATCTTGTCTTGAATTGGGAGAAGTGTCACTTTATGGTTAATGAAGGTATTGTGTTGGGGCATAAAATATCTGAAGGAGGTATTGAGGTGGATAAAGCTAAAGTTGAGGCAATTGAGAAAATGCCATGTCCTAAAGATATTAAAGGTATTCAAAGTTTCCTTGGTAATGTATTTTCTATAGGAGGTTCATTAAAGACTTCTCTAAAATTTCTAGGCCTCTTACTAATCTTTTGCAAAAGGATATCCCTTTTGTTCTTTATGGTGATTGTGTGGAAGCCTTTGAAACACTCAAGAAAGCCTTAACTTCTGCACCTATCGTCCAACCACCTGACTGGAACTTGCCTTTTGAAATTATGTGTGATGCTAGTGATTATGATGTTGGTGCTGTTCTAGTATAAAGAGTTGATAAGAAATTGAATGTTATCCATTATGCTAGCAAAACTTTAGACAATGCCCAACGAAACTATGCTACTACTAAAAAGAATTTTTAGCAGTTGTGTTTGCTTGTGATAAATTTGGATCTTATATTGTTGACTCCAAAGTCATTGTTTACACCGATCATGGTGTTATAAAATATCTTATGGAAAAGAAAGATGCTAAACCTAGACTTATTAGGTGGGTTCTCTTGCTTCAAGAATTTGACTTACATATTGTTGATAGGAAGGGAGCTGAGAACCCCGTAGCTGATAACCTATCTAGGTTAGAAAATATTCTTGACGACCCACTACCTATTGATGATAATTTTCCCGATGAACAGTTAGCTGGAATAAATGTTTCTCAAAACACTCCTTGGTATGCTGATTATGCTAATTACATTGTCGCTAAATATATACCACCTAGCTTCACATACCAACAAAAGAAAAAAATCTTCTATGATTTAAGACATTACTTTTGGGATGACCCACATCTTTATAAAGAAGGAGTAGATGGTATTATTAGACGTTGTGTACTTGAGCATGAACAGGAACAAATCCTACGGAAATGTCATTCCGAAGCTTATGGAGGACATCATGCGGGAGATAGAACTGCTCACAAGGTATTGCAATCTGCTTTTTATTGGCCTACTCTCTTCAAGGATGCCCGTAAGTTTGTCTTGTCTTGTGATGAATGTGAGAGAATTGCTAATATCGGTAAGCGTCACGAAATGCCTATGAATTATTAACTTGTTGTCGAAACATTTGATGTTTGGGGTTTTGATTATATGGGACCTTTTCCTTCCTGTAACGGGTACACTCATATTTTGGTTGCTGTTGATTATGTCACTAAGTGGGTAGAAGCTATTCCAACTAGTAGTGCTGATCACAACACCTCTATTAAAATGCTTAAAGAACTTATCTTCCCGAGGTTTGGAGTCCCTAGATACTTAATGACTGATGGTGGTTCAGACTTTATTCATGGTGCTTTCCGTAAGATGCTTGCTAAATATGATGTTAACCATAGAATTGCATCACCCTATCATCCTCAATCTAGTGGTCAAGTTGAACTTAGCAATAGAGAAATAAAATTTATATTACAAAAAACTGTCAATAGGTCTCGAAAGAATTGGTCTAAGAAACTAGATGATGCACTTTGGACCTATAGAACAGCTTATAAAAATCCTATGGGTATGTCTCCATACAAAATGTTATATGGAAAAGCTTGTCATTTGCCTCTACAGTTAGAACATAAAGCATTTTGGGTAATTAAAGAACTCAATTATGATTTCAAACTTGCCGGTGAGAAGAGGATATTTGATATTAGCTCACTAGATGAATGGAGAACCCAAGCCTATGAAAATGCCAAACTATTCAAAGAAAAAAGTAAAAATATGGCATGACAAAAGAATCCAAAAGCAGGAATTCAAAATAGGAGACTATGTTCTTTTGTTCAACTCTCGTCTAAGATTTTTTGCAGGTAAGCTTCTCTCCAAATGGGAAGGACCATATATTATCGAAGAGGTTTATCGTTCTGGAGCTACCAAGATTAATAATGCCGAAGGTACTAACTCGAAGGTGGTCAATGGACAAAGAATTAAGCACTATATATCAGGTATGCCTATTAATGTTGAAAGCAATGTTATTCAAACCATGACACCGGAGGAACACATAAAAGAAACCTTCCAGAACACTCGAGAATTCTGAAAAATAGGAGGTACGTGATACGGTAAGTAAACGGACTCCGGAAAATCCGCAAAATTATTTTCTGTCAGTTTTGGAATATTAGAAAATTTTGGAAAATAAGAAATAAACTGGGAGGCAACTGAGGTGAGCACGATACACCAGGGCGCGCCAGCCCTGCCTGGCGCGCCCTGGTGGGTTGTGCCCACCTCGAACACCTTCCCGACTCCGTTTTCCTTCCATATGCTTGCTTCCCAAGAATAAAAATTCTGTATATATACCCCCGACTGTTTTGACCACCGCATCGCAGAAAAATCCTCTGTTCTTGTTTTGTGTTGTTTTCCTATCAGATCTACCAAGACAGGTATCATGTCTTCTCCCTCCTCCAATAACGTAGAAGAAGATGCCTGGCTGATGAAGATGGAGCTGAAGAGAGAGGAGCCAAAAGAAGCCAGCAAGGAAGACAAGGGCAAGGAGGCTATGAAGGATCAAGCCCCGGAAGGAGGGCAATCCATGCTAACAGAGGAGGGGGAAGAAGAGGATATCCTTCAACCTTAGTACATCCATCTCACCCCTATTGAAATTGAAGCTTTTAGGGCTTTCGAAGCGGTTCGTGTTCAGAATAAATTTCTCACTCGTGAAAATATTTTGCTAGAGGAGCACATCAATACCCTTTGGAGAGTCATCCGCAAATTGGAGTACCTATTGAGTCTGAAGTGTGATACTTCATCACCACCACCTACTTCATCACCACCACCAAAGGAGACTTGAGCACACGGATATGGGCACTCCCCTTGGCTTGAGCCAAGCTTGGGGGAGGTGCCCCGGTATCGTATCACCATCACTTTTATTCACCTTTACCTATTTCAGTTCGACCTTTAGTTTCTTTTTGATTTAGTTGAATAAAAGTTTAGCATGATCTATTTTTGTGTTTTAGTTTCGTGGTATATCTATCTATGTAATCGAGTGAGAGTTATATAATAAAGTTTGGTTTGAGATTTTGCCTCCCTACTTTCTTGTTGCAATCAAAATAAAAGGAAAGAGAAATAAATGAAAAGAATCATATGATAATCTTATGGTAAGTAATGACATCACATAACGAAAAGTATAAGTGGTAAAATTTGTTGGAGATTGACAAACATAGCATTGGTCAATGATGCAATTCATGAAAGAATTAATAAGGGAAGAGAAGATTCACATGCAAATACACTATGTTGGACATCTTTTATGATTGTGAGTCCCCATTAAATATTATATGCCAAAATTGTTGACGTTGGACAAGGAAGACAACGTAATGATTTATGTTTGTTCATATTCACATAGAAGTTATATTTTCATATATCCTTCAACATGTGGTGCTTGCTCAATATCTTTGCTAGCCAAAAATTCCGCACTAAGTAGAGATACTACTTGTGCATCCAAAAACCCAAAAACCAAATACATGTTTTGAGAGTCTATCATACCTACCTATGGATCAAGTAAGTCATCGGTGCAATAAGGCAATAAAAATTGCTTCTAAATGTTTTTTGATCAATTAGTGTAAGAGAAAATTGAGCGTTGTACGTACTTATGATGGCAAAGTAATAAAAGCGACGGACTGCATGATAAAGGTTGCTATCATAGGGAGCAATATATCGTGATGTTCTTTTACGTTAAGGGATTGGGCATACAAACCAAAAAGCGCATGACAACCTTTGCTTCCCTCTGTGAAGGGCCTATCCGTTACTTTTATGTATTTACTTTTATGCAAGAGTCAAAGTATTCTTCCCTATTCCTTTTTACTTTTTCTTTTGCAAGCATCATGTGGTGAGGAAAGATCTAGGCACATATATCCGGTTGGATGTGAGTGAGCATGAGTTATTATTGTTGACATCACCCTTGAGGTGAATACGTTGGGAGGCGAAACTATAAGCCCCTATCTTTCTATGTGTCCGGTTGAAATTTTTTGCTCATGGGTATGTTGTGAGTGTTAGCAATCATAGAAGACTAAATGATAGTTGAGTATGTGGACTTGCCAAAAGGCTCCGACACGAGACCCTTCGTGAAAATACGATGAATTGTAGTTGCAAAGTTGACTGAGAACATAGTTTGCTGGTTTCCAATAAGGTTTATGCTTTATACTCCTATGTAGTGATGAATTATTACTTGTTCATGAGAAGCTATATGATAAAAGTTATATGAATAAGTTTTATGATAGAGTTTGTTGATGTTATGATAATAAGCATGATGCTACTATGTCCGTATTTTGTTTTTATCGACACCTCTCTCTCAAACCATGTGGACATGCTTTTCAATATCGGCTTTTCGCTTGAGGACAAGCGAGGTCTAAGCTTGGGGGAGTTGATACGTCCATTTTGCATCATGATTTCCTACTGTTATTTATTATGTTTTGTTGAATAATAATGCTTTAGGGAGTGATTCTAATGCCTTTTCTCTCATAATATGCAAGGTTTACACAAGGAGGGAGAATACCGGCAGCTGGAATTCTGGACCTGAAAAAGCACATCAGAGTTACCTATTCTGCACATCTCCAAAGAAGCTGGAACTTTACGGAGAATATTTTTGGAATATATGAAAAATACTGGAGCAAATAACTACCGGAGGGGGCCACCCTGGTGGGCACAAGACACCAGAGCGCGCCAGGCCCCCCAGGCGCGCCCTGGTGGGTTGTGCCCTCCTCGGCCCACCTCCGGTGCCCATCTTCTGGTATATAAGGTCTTTTGACCTAGAAAAAATAAAGAGAGGACTTTCGGGACAGAAAGCCGCCGTCTCGAGGCGGAACTTGGGCAGGAGCACTTTTGTCCTCCGGCGGAGCGATTCGGCCGGGGGAACTTCCCTCCCGAAGGGGGAAATCGAAGCCATCATCATCACCAACACCCCTCTCATCTTTGGGAGGCCAATCTTCATCAACATCTTCAACAACACCATCTCCTCTCAAACCCTAGTTCATCTCTTGTGTTCAATCTTTGTATCGGAACCTCAGATTGGTATCTGTGGGTGACTAGTAGTGTTGATTACATCCTGTAGTTGATTACTATATGGTTTATTTGGTGGAAGATTATATGTTCAGATCCATTATGCTATTCAATACCCCTCTGATCTTGAGCATGGATATTATTTGTGAGTAGTTACCTTTGCTCTTGAGGTCACGGGAGAAATCATGTTGCAAGTAATCATGTGAATTTGATATGTGTTCGATATTATGATGATATGTATGTTGTGATTCCCTTAGTGGTGTCATGTGAACGTCGACTACATGACACTTCACCATCCTTGGGCCTAAGGGAATGCATTGTGGAGTAGTTATCAGATGATGGGTTGCTAGAGTGACAGAAGCCTAAACCCTAGTTTATGCGCTACTTCGTAAGGGACTGATTTGGATCCAAACGTTTAATGCTATGGTTAGATTTTATCTTAATACTTTTCTCGTAGTTGCGGATGCTTGCGAGGGGGTTAATAATAAGTGGGAGGTTGTTCAAGTAAGAACAACACCCAAGCACCGGTCCACCCACATATCAAATTATCAAAGTAGCGAACGCGAATCAAACCAACATGATAAAAGTGACTAGATGAAATTCCCGTGTACCCTCAAGAACACTTAGCCTATTACTAGAGACTATTCTGGCCTGTCCTTTGCCACACAGGGATTGGGCTACCTTGCTGCACTTTATTTACTATCACCGCTACTTGCTCGTTATCAATTATCTTGCTATCAAACTATCTGTTACCTACAATTTCAATGCTTGCAGAAATTACCTTGCTGAAAACCGCTTGTCATTTCCTTTTGCTCCTCGTTGGGTTCGACACTCTTACTTACCGAAAGGACTACGATTGACCCCCTATACTTGTGGGTCATCATGTTCCCAAGCGACATCTCTCATGTAGGCAGCATATGGTGGGTAAACAAATTACTGTTGGGCAATTGATAGAAAAGCGGATAGTTATGCGATGTTCACGGCAATGATCATGTATATATAGGCATCACGTCCATAAGCAAATAGGCCGACTCCTGCCTGCACCTATTACTATTACTCCACTCATCGACCGCTATCCAGCATGCATCTAGAGTATTAAGTAAAACAGAGTAATGCTTGGAGAAGGATGACATGATGTAGACAAAGTAAACTCAAACAATATGAATGTACCCCATCGTTTTATCCTTAGTAGCAACAACAGAAAGACGCATCTTGTCCCCTACTTTGTCACTGGGATATAGAAACTCGCCAGGTTGAACCTACCACAACGCACTACTCCCACCGATGAAATATCAATCTACTTGGCCAAATCATATCAATAGATCGGAGAGCATTACAAAGCTATAATGATCATGCACATAAGAGATAATATAATTGAGAGGCATCTCAAATACTTTTCATGAATAATCTGAACATAAACCCACAATTCATCGGATCTCAACAAACACACCGCATAATAGGATTACATCGGATAGATCAAAGCGAAGATGCGCTGATTATTGTATTGAAGATCATAAGAGAGAGAGAGAGATTTCCATCTAGGTACTAGCTATGGACCCGTAGGTCTGTGGTGAACTACTCACACATCATCATGAGGGCAGCAAGGTTGATGAAGAGGCCCTCCATGATCGATCCCCCCTTCGGCAGGGTGCCAAAATGGAGCTTCAGATGGCCTCGCGATGGAAGAGAGACTTGCGGTGGCGGAAAAAGGGTTTTGGGACTACCTCCAGGGTTTTCAGAATATTAGAGAATTTATAGGCCGAAGAGGGACGTCGGGAGGTGCCTGAGGGGGCCACCACATATCAGGGCGCCCCCCATGGGCGCGCCCTGATGTGTGGTGGGGCCCTCGTGTGACTCCCGGCTTCCTTCCGAAGCTTCTAGGTCTTCATATAGTCCAGAAAAAATCATCAAAAAGTTTCATGGCAATTGGACTTCGTTTGGTACAGTAAACCTGCAAAGGCAAAAATAGCCAAAAAACAGCAACTGGCACTGGGCACTGGGTCAATAGGTTAGTTCTCAAAAATATTATAAATTGGTAAATGATAACCCACAAGTATAGGGGATCGCAACAGTTTTCGAGGGTAGAGTATTCAACCCAAATTTATATATTCGACACAAGGGGAGCCAAAGAATACTTGAGAGTATTAGAAGTTGAGTTGTCAATTCAACCACACCTGGAGATTAAATATCTGCAGCAGAGTGATCAGTAGCACGGTAATATGATAGTTTTGATAGCAGTAGCAACAGTAACAGTAGCGGTAACAGTAGTAGCAACAGTTTTGTAGCAGTTGTAACAGCAGCAATAGTAGTAGTAACTTAGCAAGAGCAATAAGTGGAAAGGTCGTAGCACTAGATCGGTAACTCGTTGGATGATATTCATCATGTAACAGTCATAACCTAGGGCAATACAGAACTAGCTCAAGTTCATCAATGTAATGTAGGCATGTATTCCGTAAATAGTCATACGTGCTTATGGAAAAGAACTTGCATGCCATCTTTTTTCCTACCCTCCCGTGGCAGCGGGGTCCATAAGGAAACTAAGGGATATTAAGGCCTCCTTTTAATAGAGAACCAGAACAAAGCATTAACACATGGTGAATACATGAACTCCTCAAACTACGGTCATCAACGCGGTGTATCCCAAATATTGTCACTATGGGGTTGACGGATCATAACACGTAATAGGTGCATATGACTAGGCAAGATCGGATCAAGAACATGGATATAGAGATGATAACATAAACGGTTCAGATCTGAAATCATGGCACTCGGGCCCTAGTGACAAGCATTAGGCATAGCAAAGTCATATCAACATCAATCTCAAAACATAATGGATACTAGGGATCAAGCCCTAACAAAACTAACTCGATTACATGATGAATCTCATCCAAATCCTCACCAGCCAGCAAGCCTACGAAGGAATTACTCACTCCCGGTGGGGAGCATCATGGAATTGGCGATAGAGAAAGGTTGATGATGACGAAGACCGAAGATTTCCCTCTCCGGAGCCCCAAACGGGCTCCAGATCTGGCCTCCCGATGAAGAATAGGAGGTGGCGGCGGCTCCGTCTCGTGAAACGCGATAATTCTTTCTCTCTGGTTTTTTTCTCCAAATTTAGGAATTTATAGTGGCGGAGATACGGCAAGTGGGGCCACGAGGTGGGCACAACCCACCAGGGCGCGCCCAGGGGGGCTGGCGCGCCCTGGTGGGTGATGCTCACCCTGGCCCCCCTCTTCGGTGGATTCTGGCTCCAATAATTCTTATTTATTCCAAAATAATTCTCCAAAGAGTTTCGTCCCATTCCGAGAACTTTTATTTCTGCACAAAAACAACACCATGGTAGTTCTGCTGAAAACAACGTCAGTCCGGGTTAGTTTCATTCAAATCATGCAAATTAGAGTCCAAAACAAGGGCAAAAGGGTGAGGAAAAGTAGATACGTTGGAGACGTATCAACTCCCCCAAGCTTAAACCTTTGCTTGTCCTCAAGCAATTCAGTTAACAAACTAAAAGTGATAAAGAAAAACTTTTATGAACTCTTTTGTTCTTGTTTACATATATATGCTTAAGTAGCACCCAGGTTTTCAGCAAAGATTATGACTAACCATGTCAACAATAACTCTTAGGAATTATATTTACTCATATCAATAACATAAGCAACTAGCGAGCAATAATAAGATATCTCAAGCGCCAACACTTTGTCAAAACAATCACGATACAATATGACAATAGTGGTATCTCGCTAGCCCTTTCTAAGACCGCAAAACATAAATGTAGAGCACCTCCAAAGTTCAAGCAGCGACTAAACATTGTAATTCATGGTAGAAAAGATCCAGTCATGCTGCACCCAACATCAACTATACACAATGCGTAAGGATGACAATAGTGCTCTCAGGTCTGGCGCTTATTTGAGAAGCTGATGACTCAACATAAAAGTAAATAGATAGTCCCTTCGCAGAGGGAAGCATGTATTTCCAGCGGTGCCAGAGCTCAAAGTTTAAAACAGAGATAGATATAATTTTGGGAGGTACACCCATCCTGTCAACGCCACGACCAAGAGTTATCAATATCTTCCATGCTAAACAAATTAGCGGCGGTTCCCAAGCGGTAAAAGTAAAGGTTTACTCCCCTCCACCAACAATCACACTCCACGGCGAGCCGCATCCACGGGTACCGTCCAAACCAACAACATTCCTGGGGGAGTTTTGTTTAATTATTTTTTATTTTTTATTTCGGGACTGGGAATCCCTATTACCGCCCCTCTCGTGTAAGGACAAGTGAATAAACACTCATCATGAGAATAACCCGCTTAGCATGGAAGATATTGACCGCCCCCTGTCGCTCCATGAGCGGCCCAGGCACACAAAACAGATGTTCATTTGAATTTTTAGAGGTGGCACATACAAATTTACTTTGGAACGGCAGGGTAATACCGCATATAGGTAGATATAGTGGACTCATCTGGCATAACTTGGTTTAGGTGTTTTGATGCACAAGCAGTATTCCGCTTAGTACAGGCGAAGGCTAGCAATTAGATTGAGAAGCGGCCAGCTAGAGAGTGAAGACGGTCATGAACATGCATTACATATAATCAACATTGAATACTAGGATGAGTAGGATATGGACACCATGAACATAAATATCATGAAGGCTATGTTTGCTTTGATTCAACTACATGTGTGAACATGTGCCAAGTCAAGCCACTTGAAACATTCAGAGGAGGATACCATATCATCATACCGCATCACAACCATTTTAATGCATGTTGACACCCAAGATAAATCATTATCCACTCGTAGCTACTTAAGCATGACATGAACAACTATAATCTCTAATGGTCATTGCAAACATGTTTGATCATAATGAGCTGAATCAAGGGATACTAGGTTAAACATATTTACAAAAAGAAAAACAAGTTGAGTTCATACCCGCTTTTCTCTGCCACAGTCAATTCATCAAATGTCGTCATTATTGCCTTTCACTTGCACGATCGAATGATAAGAAGATAATAGTGCAAGAGTGCTGTGGACTAAGCTGGAATCTGCAAGCATTTTATTCAAGAGGAGAAGACAAAGTAACATGGGCTCTTTATTAGATAAACAATAATGCAGATGAGAGCTACTCAATAATTTCATCGTGGTCTTCTCCTAGGTACGACTCAAAAATAAAAATAAAATAATTTCAGAGAAACATACTGAAAATATTTTTGGAGTTTTTAGTTTTTCATGAAGTAAACAAATTAAAGAAAACAAAAACAAGAAAAACTATTTACACGGGAAAGCTCCCAACAAGTAAAAGAAGAAGCGAGAAATCTTTTTGGGTTTTCTTTTGATGCTATAACTAAACTAGGCTAGAAAGAAAAACTAAAAAGAAGTAGGAAATGTTTTTGGATTTTCTCAAAGTTTTTCAAACACACAAGAAGAAAGCGAGAAAAAGAATCTAGCATGGATATTACAATGAAAGAGTATGAATACCGAAAACTGGAATGAAATGTGTGAACATGAATGTAATGTCGGTGGAAATACGTACTCCCCCAAGCTTAGGCTTTTGGCCTAGCTTGGTAATCACCATCCGTAGTAGCCATCCGGTCCCAAGTCGTAGTGAGGCGGAGGCGACACCTAAGAATCCCACCCCTGGGGCTCCTCCTCAGCAGCTGCTAGGTTGTTCCGGTAAGCTACAATGTCATCTGGCATAATCCTGTATCCGTTCCTGTCAATAGGATCAAACAAAGCAGGTGCAGGCAACGGAATAACATCACGTGTCTCCTGACTAAATACTAAGTTATAATGAATATCACGGGGAGACTCATTTACGTCAAGGAATTGGTGAGCCTGCAGTGTCTTATGATCAAGGTAAACTCGGGGTAAAAGATAATCATGGGGGCGAAATGGGATTCTAAAGTGGTCCGCTAAACGAGTAGCGTAAATACCACCATGTATCTTTCCCTTGGTTTTGTTAAGATGTAAGCGTCGAGCAATAATAGCTCCCATACTAAAGGTGTGATCATCATAAAGTGCACGACGTAAAATAGCAAGGTCAGGAGCACTGAGTGCGCCGACCTTCTCCCTAGCAGTTAAACACTTAGTGATGACCAAAGCGAAATAATGCACTGAGGGAAACTGTAAACTAGTAGCAGTGGCGCTCGACACGCCTCTATCCTCACCCATGGTTAACGCGAGGAGAAAATCCTCAAACTCTGATGGCCTAGGTTCCCTCAAATCCCCATCAGAAGGAATCAAGCATATATTACAGAAGTCGGTTAGCGACATTCTGTGAGTTTCAGCATAAAGATTAAATTCCACTTCAGGAGGATTGTTTCTCCCTAGATAATTAAAGCTTTGCACAAAGGAATTCGTAAGGATGTGATATTGGTCACACTTAGCTGCGAGGAACTCGGTTAATCCGGCATTTGCGACAAACTGAGCGAACTCTTGATGGAACCCGGCCTCCTCCATGAAGGCATCATGCGGCCATTCACACGGCCGCACCTCCACCTTTCGTGGAATATGAAGGTCACTGTCCGATGATTCCCCAATGACTCCCTTGTCATTTTTCTTGGAGGAAAACTTCCTAAAGATTTGCATTTTATTCCTATAAAAGTTTCTGAGAATTTTTAGTCCACAAAAATTTGTCAACAAAACTTTGTAAGATTGTTAGCAACTACTCCCAAGCATGCATAGAGGCCATATTGAGCATCCAAACTACTTAGAACTCTAAGTATTCAACATGCAAGCTCATCTACAGCAGCACCAAGAGTAGCTAATTACTCTAAAAATAACCCACTAAAACAAAAACTAATTGGAGCAATGGAGGAGTCACATACCAAGAAGCAATCCCTCCAAACAGTTTCGGAAACGGAGCTTTGAGCAAAGAGATCGAAATCCGCGGGTTTGAGAGCAAGAACACGAAAATGGTGGCTGTGGTGAATTTTTGCTGGAGGTAGGCGACAATGTGGGCTAGAGAGATAAGTGAGGGGGCCCACGTGGGGGCCACAACCCACCAGGGCACGCCTGGGGGTGCTGGCGCGCCCTGGTGTCTTGTGGGCACCAGGTGCACCCCCCTCAGGTGTTATTTGCACCATAAATTCTTAAATATTCGGAAAAAAAATCGTGTTAAATTTTCAGGGCATTCTAAGAATTTTTTTTGGGTCATTTTTTTTATTGCACGGAGAAAATAGGATAAACATGGCATTTTATTTTATTTAACTAGCTAGAACAAAAAATAAAATGTGGGAACAGAGAGTTGTGCTTACTATATTCATCGATGTCATACCTCTCAAAAATGATTCATTAATAAGGTTGATCAAGTCTTATTAACAACCACTTTCGATTAGCATGAAACCGAAGAACTTTCGTAAAAACACTAAGTTACCTCAATGGGGATGTGCATATCCCCAACAATAAGTAGATCATATTTCTTTTTGGCAGTAGGTAGAGGTAGTTGAAAACTTCCAATAGTGATGGTTGGAGATTCTTCAATAACATTTATACCATTCACTTGGAATTGTTTCTTCGGAAAGTGCACCGTGTGCTCATTACCATTAATATGAAAAGTGACTTTGCTTTTATTGCAATCAATAACAGCCCCTGCAGTATTCAAAAAGGGTCTACCAAGGATAATCGACATGTTGTCGTCCTCGGGCATCTCAAGAATAACAAAGTCCGTTAAGATAGTAACATTTGCAACAACAACGGGCACATACTCACAAATACCAATAGGTATGGCTGTTGATTTGTCAGCCATTTGTAATAATATCTCAGTAGGTGTGAGTTTATTCAAATCAAGTCTTTTATATAAGGAGAAAGGCATAACACTAACACCAGCTCCCAAATCACACAAAGCAGTTTTAACATAGTTTCTTTTGATGGAGCAAGGTATAGTTGGTATTCCAGGATCTCCAAGTTTTTTAGGTACTCCATCCTTAAAAGAATAATTAGCAAGCATGGTGGAGATTTCAGCTTCAGGAATTTTTCTTTTATTGGTGATGATGTCTTTCATATACTTTGCATAAGGAGCGATCTTCAAAATATCAGTTAAACGGGTACGCAAAAAGACTGGCCTAAACATCTCAGCAAAGCGCTCAAACTCTTCATCATCCTTTTTCTTAGATGGCTTAGGTGGAAATGGCATGGGTTTCTGAACCCATGGCTCTCTTTCTTTACCATGCTTCCTAGCTACAAAGTTTTTTTTTATCATAACGTTTATTTTTAGGTTCTGGGTTATCAAGATCAGGAGCACGCTCTATTTCAACATCAATATCTGGTTCTTTATCATTATTAGGTTGAGCATCATCGCGAACATCATCATTATCATTTTCATTATCACTAGGTTGATGTTCACTACCAGATTGAGTTTCAGCATCGGAAATAGAGACATCATTATTATCAGGAGGTTTTTGTGTCTCGGGTTCACTATAGGTATGCAAAGTCCTATCATTTTTCTTTTTCTTTTTCTTCTTAGAAGGACTAGGTGCATCAGTATTAATTCTCTGAGAATCTTGTTCAATTCTCTTAGGATGACCCTCAGGATAAAGTGGTTCTTGGGTCATTCTACCTCCTCTAGTTACTACTCTAGCAGCAAAATCATGCATATTACTATTCATTTCATCAAGCAATTCTTTTTGAGACTTAGCAACTTGTTCTAACTGAGTTTGAACCATAGAGGCATGCTTTCCTACACCTCTAACATCATTACTGATTCTAAATATCAAGTCACTCAAGCGAGCAATCATATCACAATTGTATTTCAATTGTTTCAGACCATGAGCATTCAAATGATCTTGCTTCATAATATAGTTATCAAACTCATATAAGCATTGACTAGGATGTTTATTGTGAGGGATGTCACTTTCATTGAACTTTAATAAAGAATTTATCTCTACCACCTGTGGAGGTGGTGGTATGTCAAGGCCATGTATTTCTTCAATAGGTGGCAAATTCCTAACATCCTCAGCTTTAATACCTTTTTCCTTCATAGATTTCTTTGCCTCTTGCATATCTTCAGGACTGAGAAATAAGATACCCCTCTTCTTCGGAGTGGGTTTAGGCGGTGGTTCAGGAAGAGTTAAATCATCATAATTCTTCAATATGTTATTCAATAATTCCTCAGCTTGTTCAACGGTTCGTTCCCTGAAAACACAACCAGCACAACTATCTAGGAAATCCCTAGAAGCATCGCTTAGTCCATTGTAAAAGATATCAAGTATTTCATTTTTCTTGAGAGGATGATCAGGCAAAGCATTAAGCAACTGGAGAAGCCTCCCCCAAGCTTGTGGGAGACTCTCTTCTTCAATTTGCACAAAGTTAAATATTTCCTGTAAGGCAGCTTGTTTCTTATGAACAGGAAAATATTTTTCAGAGAAGTAGTAAATCATATCATGGGGACTACGCACACAACCAGGAGCAAGAGTATTGTACCATGTCTTAGCATCACCCTTTAATGAGAACGGAAATAACTTAAGGATGTAATAGTAGCGAATCTTCTCATCATGAGCAAAGAGGGTGGCTATATCATTCAGCTTAGTAAGGTGTGCCACTACAGTTTCAGTTTCATAGCCATGGAAAGGATCAGTTTCAACCAAAGTAATTAACTCTGGGTCGACAGAGAACTCATAATCCTTATCGGTAACACAGATAGGTGAAGTAGCAAACTTAGGATCACATTTCATTTTAGCATTCAAAGTATTTTCCTTATACTTCCATAGCAATTTCTTAAGATCGTCTCTATACTTGCAAGAAAGAATTTCTCTAGTTATCTCTTCGTCCATAACTAAACCTTCAGGTATCTTAGGCATTGCAAACTTAGGAGAGCTAGGACTAATAGGAGTTTCATAATCATAATTGGTTTCATAAGCTTCATCAATTTCAGCAGTCTCATCAGTTTCAGTAGTTTCTTTTTCTTTAGCTCTAGCAATTTGTTCATCAAGAAATTCTCCTAGCGGCACATTATCATCAATAGCATAATTCATAGCAGAGATAGGATCATCGATAACTTGCGACATATCGGGATTACTAGCATGTGGTGGTGTTGCAAGCTTACTCATAACAGAAGGTGAATCAAGTGCAGAGTGTGATGGCAGTTCCTTACCTCCCCTCGTAGTAGAGGAAAAAATCTTAGTATTTTGATCCTTTAGATTCTTCATAGTGATAAATTGATATAAATCCCAAGTGACTCAACAAATATTGCTATGCTCCCCAGCAACGGCGCCAGAAAAAGGTCTTGATAACCCACAAGTATAGGGGATCGCAACAGTTTTCGAGGGTAGAGTATTCAACCCAAATTTATAGATTCGACACAAGGGGAGCCAAAGAATACTTGAGAGTATTAGCAGTTGAGTTGTCAATTCAACCACACCTGGAGATTAAATATCTGTAGCAGAGTAATCAGTAGCACAGTAATATGATAGTTTCGATAGCAGTAGCAATAGTAACAGTAGCGGTAACAGTAGTAGCAATAGTTTTGTAGCAGTTGGAACAGCAGCAACAGCAATAGTAACTTAGTAAGCACAATAAGTGGAAAGGTCGTAGGCACTGGATCGGTAACTTGTTGGATGATATTCACCATTTCACAGTCATAACCTAGGGCGATACAGAACTAGCTCCAGTTCATCAATGTAATGTAGGCATGTATTCCGTAAATAGTCATACATGCTTATGGAAAAGAACTTGCATGACATCTTTTGTCCTACCCTCCCATGGCAGCGGGGTCCATAAGGAAACTAAGGGATATTAAGGCCTCCTTTTAATAGAGAACCGGAACAAAGCATTACCACATGGTGAATACATGAACTCCTCAAACTACGGTCATCACCGCGAAGTATCTCAAATATTGTCACTATGGGGTTGACGGATCATAACACGTAATAGGTGCATATGACTAGGCAAGATCGGATCAAGAACATGGATATAGAGATGATAACATAAATGGTTCAGATCTGAAATCATGGCACTCAGGCCCTAGTGACAAGCATTAGGCATAGCAAAGTCATAGCAACATCAATCTCAAAACATAATGGATACTAGGGATCAAGCCCTAACAAAACTAACTCGATTACATGATGAATCTCATCCAACTCCTCACCGACCAGCAAGCCTACGAAGGAATTACTCACTCCCGGTGGGGAGCATCATGGAATTGGCGATGGAGAAAGGTTGATGATGACTAAGACCGAAGATTCCCCTCTCCGGAGCCCCAAACGAGCTCCAGATCTGGCCTCCCGATGAAGAACAGGAGGTGGCGGCGGCTCCGTCTCGTGAAACGCGATAATTCTTTATCTCTGATTTTCTCTCCAAATTTAGGAATTTATAGTGGTGGAGATAAGGCAAGTGGGGCCACGAGGTGGGAACAACCCACCAGGGCGCGCCTAGGGGGCCTGGCGCACCCTGGTGGGTGATTCTCACCCTGGCCCCCCTCTTTGGTGGATTCTAGCTCCAATAATTCTTATTTATTCCAAAATAATTCTCCAAAAAGTTTCGTCCCATTCCGAGAACTTTTATTTCTGCACAAAAACAACACCATGGTAGTTGTGCTAAAAACAGCGTTAGTCCGGGTTAGTTTCATTCAAATCATGCAAATTAGAGTCCAAAACAAGGGCAAAAGGGTGAGGAAAAGTAGATACGTTGGAGACGTATCAGTAAATAATGACCCAAAAAGTATCCTAGAATCATAATATATCAGCATGGAACAATAAAAAATTATAGATACGTTGGAGACGTATCAGTCCACAAAGTAGCAACCTCGTCTATTCCATCACAGCTCCCGTCCACGAAGGACTAGCCTCACTATGGGTAGATCTTCACGAAGTAGGCGATCTCCTTGCCCGTACAAACTTCTTGGTTCAACTCCACAACACGAAGAAGGAGCCTCCCAAGCGACACCTAACCAATCTAGGAGGCACCACCCTCCAAAAGGTAATAGATGTGGTAACAATGATGAACTCCTTGCTCTTGTGCTTCAAAAGATAGTCTCCTCAAAACACAATCACTCTCTCATAGATTTAGCTTGGTAGAAGAGGATGATTGGGTGGAAAGCAACTTGGGGAGGCTAGAAATCAAGATTCATATGGTTGGAGTGGAAGGTCTTGATCTCAACACATGAGTAGGTGGTTCTCTCTCAGAAAAATGGATTGGGCAAGTGTATGTATGTTATGAGTGCTTCCTCTTCGAGTGAGAGGAGGTGGAGGGGTATATATAGGCATCTCCAAAAACCCAACTGTTACAACATTATTACCCAACTCAGTGAAACCAATGAAAAACTCGGTCCTACCGACTAGTGGAAAATGTGGCAACTTTGGCCTTTTCGGTGAAACCGATATATATACATCTCGGTCCGTCCGATTTCTGTTTGGCCAGGACAGTTCCTCATCTCGGTGAGACCGATTCACTAAACTCGGAAATTCTGATTTTAGAAAATGGCTAACCAGAGAGTTGGTCACTGTTTTTTGGTCCGACCGAAAGCAGACTTGGTAGTACCGAGATGCTAGGGTTTGGCTTAGGTTCTGTCTGAGGCAAAACTCGATAGGGCGGAATGGAAATTGTTGGTGGCACCGATTTTGGATATTTGGTTTTGGACGGAGTATTTGTGGGAGAATTTCATGTGTATTTTTGGTGTCTAATCTCTAAGCACTTGAGCAACCAAATCATCATAGACACCTCGCCCCCTTTTAATAGTATTGACTTTTCTATGGACTCAAGAGTGATTTCTCACAAAGTGTAAAATGTAGACTCTTCAAGCTTGTTGCCAATAGATGTTCCTTGCATCTAGGGAATCTCCTCATAATCCTTTTGCCAATCCATTCATTGAACTTTCCTGAAATATACTTGGTGGAAACATTAGTCCAATGAAATATATGTTGTTATTAATTACCAAAACCACCTAGGGAGAAGTTGTGCTTTCATAAACACATGTAGATACAAGAAAACAAAGAAAACTAATAAAAACTAAATATAACAATAAATGTGCAATGATCACAATGGTAAGTGCAAAAGTAGATAATCATGCATAATGGACAGCTATTTGGTTCAATGAGACATGATATTTAAAGAGAACACGCAACAGAGCTCTAAAAATGCGTAAAATATAGAGCCATGAACCTCTCCACGCTTAAACCTTGCTCGTCCTCGAGTAAGAAGGTTGACTACCAAAAGCTCATTGCTACCAACTCTAAAGCATACATTGAACCAAACCCCAAAAGTGATATCCATGATCATCGTGCAAGCGTGCAAAAGTTAACCAGCAAGGGAGTAATACAAGTCATCCTGTTAGTTCCATCGCCATGGAGGCCACGAAAGAGGAAAATGTTTTTGTGGAGCCCAAATTCCCATTACCAAAGGTTTATAAAGAAGGTCAATATTATGTTAGGAACAAAGAAGTGACCATCATAGACAAAAGAAATCAAGCATTAGTGATCGCTTCAAAAACACCAACCCGAGGCATACCAGGTACAATAGCAAGATCGTTTGTCTCCGTTATTCAACCACTCAACTACCTATGCAACACTGAACGCAAGCCTATGCCTCAGACATAAGGGAAAGATAGAAAATGGTTGGGGTTTTGAGAAGTCAAAAACAAAGAAAGTCTTGCATCAACGCAACTAACCACTAGGCTATGGAGAAGGCCCTATGATCGATGTCAATGCAAGGAGTAGTGATCGCCATGCAACTAGGATGCACATAGAGCTATGAATATGTGAAAGCTGTCCTATGAACTATTTGGGGGTGCATCCTACACCTCCCATGGATTGATAAACCTTAGGTCATCCACTTGAGAGAAAACTGCTACTGTCCTACAAAACTCCGCGCTTGGAGGTCCAACACGAGTCTACAAGAATAATTTTGTGTAGTAGACATCAGCTTCTAGGGTCTCCTTATGTCCAAAAATAACTCCCATAAATTTTCATCCAATGTGGACTCCGTTTGATATTGATTTTTTGAAGAGTCCAAAAATGAAAAAAAAAACAGGAACTGGCACTGGGTTAATAGGTTAGTCCCAAAAATGATATAAAATAGCATATACTTGCATATAAAGTATCCAAGATTGATAATATAATGGCATGAAACAATCAAAAATTATATATACGTCGAAGATGTATCATGCGTCTGGTTTCCCTACGAAGCTCTCAGGTCTTCTTTTGGTCCAGAAAAAATCATCAAAAAGTTTCGTCACGTTTAGACTCCGTTTGGTATCGATTTTCTTTTAAAACCAAAAACAAGCAGAAAACAGGAACTGGTACTAGGTACCGAGTTAATAGGTTAGTTTCCAAAATGATATAAAATGGCATATAAAGCAAACAAGATTGATAAAATAATAGCATGAAACCATCAAATTTATAGATACGTTAGAGACGTATCTGGCATGTCTCCACCATGTCAAGAACTGGTAGCCAAAGATCTCCATGGAACTAAGTGGCAATTTGGTTACAATTTGAGCATTCAGCTTGAAGCCCCTTTAAACTGCCACTCGGTGTTCTTATTGTTTTTGTGTAGCACTTCATATCATAATTGAATGATGAATTCTTACCACTGCAAAAACTTGCAACATATATACCAACTCATTACTTCATGAGTATGTGTAGGATCTCTCCCTCTGTCTGATTCTATCTCATGTCTTCCAGTGTTTTGTGTTTCAGATGCCCTAATCTCCTTGTATTAGAGTGTCATTTATTTATCTCCTTCAAAATATGTACTTCACCTTCTTGCTTACATGCCATGTACATGTGTAATCAAGATAGCAACACTGCTAGTGGAGGCGCCACCCAACCTCTAGTACTTTTGAAAAAAAGTTTGGATTTCTTGCCACATCACTACTAGAAAAAACCCTATAGACAACCACTTAATAGTGGTACGGGTTATATGGCCGCGCGACTATTACATAGTAGTAGCGCGGGTATAAAACATGTGCTAGTGCTAGACAACAGTAATAGCGCGGGCCAACATCCCCGCTACTACTAAGTGGTCACTACCGTACCCCCTGGGATAGGTCATGGTAGTAGCGCGGGGTGCCAAACATGTGTCACTCTCGAAGTGAGAACGTTCAATGCACGGTACCAAAGAGCCTAACAAAATACGGAAAGCATGGCAGTGCTTATAGTCCACAAACTCACATTAGTCATGACGAACTCAGTTACTTATTACGTCATTCATTAGCCCTCGAAGCAAAGTACTACTCTCATGCCCCTAGGGAGGAGGTTGGAGGATTTAACCATCGCACGCCCCTGGCCCGGACAACACAAGGCATCAATCAAGGATACAAAACACTCCAACTTCCTCGTCATGCCATGACCGACACTTTAATGAATAGTGAATCACAAACCTTAACACCATTATTTTTACTAATTAATGTTTACAAACTAGTAGGCCTCCATATTACAACTTCAATACCGTTGATCATACGTTTCTTATTCAGTGATCTACATGAAAGATTTTATTATATCCCTCTTGTATACCTATCATTTTCCGACTAAACATATAACCCGTGCAAATTACCACTTTCTATTTAAACTCTCAAAAAGGTATAAATGAAGCATGAGAGTGCATAATGATTTCTATACAATCTAATTTCCGCCGTGCTCTAAGATATAAGTGAAGCACATGAACATAAATTGCCTTAACTCAAAAGATATAAGTGAATCATAATGAGCATTCTAATAAATCTCAATGAATGTGTGTGTCTCATAATAGGTGTGTCCAGCAAACAATTATTGTGTCAAACTAAAAGCAAGCAAAACTATAGCACACGATGCTCCAAGCAAAACACATATCATGTGTTGACTAAAAATATATCTCCAAGTAAAATTACCAATGGATAGTAGATGAAAGAGGGGATGCCTTCTATGGCATCCCCAAGCTTAGACGGTTGGGTATTCCTTGAATATTACCTTAGGGTGCCTTGGGCATCCCCAATCTTAGGGTTTTGCCGCTTCTTATTCCTTCATCCATCGTGACCTCACCCAAAACTTGAAAACTTCAACACACAAAACTCAATAGAAACTTTGTGAGATCTGTTTGTATAATCAAATCATCGTCATCTTAGATACTGTTATAAATTGATTAATAATTGACCTTGCATAATACCTACTGTGTTTTAACTTCCCCATGACTTATACCCCCCATACAATCCATAACATCATCAAAATAAGCACACTATGCAATGAAAATAGAATCTTTCTAAAACAGAACAATTTGTAATGATCGGGACTAAAATCATACTTTTGTAACACATAACTGAATAATTAGGACAACATGTGCAATTTGTATCTAAATAATGTGTATAAATTTCAGCAATTTATCACGTTCAAGTAAAAAATGTAAATTCAAATACTGGGCGTAAAAGTTTATGTTTCTACACCGTATCAATTCAACTATCATCCAAATCATCCTAATGGGTTTACTTGACACAAAACAAAAAATAAAAGATACAAAAATAATCATTGCAATGGAAATCATCATGTTGATTCAAGAGAATAAAATAAGCAAAAGGATAAATATTGGGTTGCCTCCCAACAAGCGCTATTGTTTAATGCCCCTACCTAGGCATCATGCATAGTTTCAAGTATTATCATCTTCATCCATTGCCCTTTTGTAAATAATGTATTCATAAGCATTCCTCACAAGTTCCTTTTTTTCAATAAGAGACTTTCTATCAAGGGAACTCAAGTAATTGAAAGGGCTATACTCAACAATTTGAATATCAATGGGATCTTCATGGTCATCAAGGGACCTCTCGCAAGTAACGGTAAATTGATCCTCTAAATGGATCTTAGCATTTTCAAAGCAATACTCATCAAATCCTTATTGGTTCCCTTTAACAATCCAAGCATATTGATAATTGGTGCTATTAAATAGATGTTGGATCAATGGTAAATGTGGAAGTTTCTTTTAAACATTCTCTCTATAAGCTTCATGTTTTTCAGCCGCAAATCTATGCATTAGTTATTGATCATAGATAATTTCATCTATCAAAGGGTGTTCATAATTCATATCATAGTGATCAAGAGTTCTCTAGCTTCTTGAATTATGTAGTCAAATTCATTCACGAGGATGATCGTGGCAAGTTGGGTAACTCGAAGAACAATCGTTGCAAAGTGGGGTAAGTGCGAATAAACTTTCTTTCAAGTTTAACCACGAGAGCGCAGATAGCGTTTGCATAGCTTTTTGTTCTTTTACGACTGGATACTTCATTTGTTGCAATAGTTCCCGTGCATGTAAATAATTCTTGAATGGCACTTTTCCCAATAATATTCCCACTTCCATGGTAAAACATTTTAGTGTCCATAACCCAAGGTAGCCCATTATCATGAGGTTCATTATTAAGATTAACTAGTTTAGGCATTTCCTCATAAGTAGCATTAAAATTGTCACTAGCACTTTGAAGAACAACTTTCTCAAATTTAGACATGATAGCAAGTTCAAGCAGGATAGCACACAAGATATTTTTGGTATTTTTGTTTTTTTAGCAACTGGAAATAAAAGCAAAGAAAAGGTAGAACAAGTAAATATTGGTGTGTGTGAAGGAACATTTTGCGTTTGTTGGATAATGTCCCCGGCAGCGGTGCCATAAATTCTTCTGCTACTTGTGAATGAGTTGGGATTTCCCTGAAGAGGAAGGGTGGTGTAGTGTAGTAGCACAAAGTATTTCCCCTAGTTAAGAACCAAGGTTTATCGAACCAATAGGAGACAACTGCAGTAAACGGTTAGCAGTACGTGCAGACACCCAAATAAAATACTTGCATCCAACGCGAGCAAGAGGGTTGTCAAGCCCCTTGTACTCGTCAATTGCAAGGATCAAATCTGATAAAGATATGTTTATAAATAGTAAAATAAAATAAAAATTAAATAATTGCAGCTAGTATTTTTTTTGTATTTTTACCAAATATAATAAGTGAATGGACCCGGGGACCATAGCATTCACCAGAGGCATCTCTCTCAAGAACATAGCAACGGTGGGTGAACAAATTGCTATTGGGCAATTGATAGAAAAACGAATAATTATGATGTCATCCATGGCATGATCATGTATATAGGCATTACATCCATGACAAGTAGACCGAAATGATTATGCATCTACTGCTATTGCTCCACCAATCGACCGCTATCGAGCATGCATCTATGGTATCAAGTTCATAACAAACAGAGTAATGCTTGGATTATGATGACATAATGTAGACAAAGTAAGATCAATTAATGTGGTAGAGCCCTGTCGTTTTACCCTCATTAGCAACAATACAAACACGTGCCTCTCTACTCCTACTATCACAGAGTGAGGACACCGCAAGATTGAACCTACTACTATGCAACACTTCCTCTGAAGATCTGCTCATCAACTTGGCCAAAGAAAACTTATAGATCGGAAAGCATACATAGCTATAACAACCACACATAATAAATCTCAGAGGATTCAATTACTCTCAATGAATAATCTCATCAGAAACCCACAATTCATCGGATCCCAACAAACACACCGCAAATTACATCAAATAGGTCTCTGAAGAGATCATTGTATTGAAGATCAATCGAAAAAAGAGAGAGGGGGGCCATCTAGCTACTGTTATGGACCCGTAGATCCTGTGGGAACTACCCACACATCATGGGAGAGGCATCAAGGTAGATGAAGACGGCCTCTGTGATGGATTCCCCCTCCGATAGAGTACCCAAAAAAGGCCTCCAGATGGGATCACGGAAGAACAGAGGCTTGCGGCGACAGAAAAATTGTTTCGGGTGCTCCTCCGAGGCTTTCAGAATATATGTGAAGTTATAGGCCAAGAATTAGGGTGAAAGGAGCCACAGGGGCCCCACAAGGGGAAAGGGCGCGCCATGTGCCCTCGTCACCACCTCGTTCGTCGTTTGGACTCCGTCGAAGCTTCTAGGGTCATTTTGGTCCAGAAAAAATCGTCAAATAGTTTCATCGTGTTTGGACTTCGTTTGGCATGGATTTTCTGTTAAACCAAAATAAGCAGAAAACAGTAACTGGCACTAGGCATTGGGTTAATATGTTAGTTCCCAAAAATAATATAAAATGATGTATAAAGCATACAAGATTAATAAAATAATAGCATGAAACAATCAAAAATTATAGATACGTTTGAGACGTATCAATGGACCGGCCCACTTGGGACTCGAGCACCTATCGCCTCACATGCCCTACTGATCCTCGTCAGAGTCCACGGCCTGTCCATCGCTGGTGGACGTGAGGTCCAGATGGAAGTGGAGGGGTTCGCACGCTCGTTGTCCCTCCGACGCAGCCAAACATTGTTTGGCGGTGCGTAGGACGCATAGATGGCAATGTTCTTGTCTGCGACGGCCTGCGTAGCCAGCGCCGCCTCCGCGTGGGCTACGCCGCATGTACGTTGCGAGCAGTGACTTGAGTGCGGGCGGCCTCATAGAGCGCCTGCTGCTATGACTGCCACAACTTTCTCGCTCGTGCGCTCACTGTAGATCTGGTGCTCCGCCAGCTGATGCTCCTCAAGGAGGAATAGCTTGTAGCACCGCTCCTCTTGCGCCTACCGGTACAACGACATAGGTGTGGGCGCCTACTGCTCCTACGTCATAACTCCTTGAACTGTGTCTGTGCCTGCTCCATCGTGAAGCCAACATGCACCGGCGTGGGCTCCGGCGTGGAGTTGGCGTTGGAGCCAGTCTCCATCGTGGGTTGTCGCTCGAGACCTCCGGAGAGCTGGCCGACATGCCGACCTCTATCAGCCTGGCACGGCGGCTCTGCCAGACGGCCGCAAGGGCGGCCACCTCGTGCTTGTGCTTCATCGAGAGGCTCTCCCACACATAGTTCCCGCTTGTGGTCATGGCAGATGTGGTGCACAAGAGGAAGAAGTGGAGCATATGGGTTGTGGTGTGCCGTGAGCCGGGTGTGACTGCCTTTAAATAGTGTATGTCGGCGAGGCCAAGCGTCCGGGTGGGTGAAAGTGCAATCATGCCCTTAATCATATTTTGATGTTGTTGACAACATACATATAGGGAACTAATCATTTTCATCAAGTGTATCTCAGGTTTAGTTCCCAAGAGACTGTTGTGTGGATCGTGACTACCATGTCCAGGATGCTTAAGAACGAAGAAACAAGACGAAATGTTCTATCATTTTATTTATCCTTCTTGAGTATAGGGATCCCGCACTATTAAGAGGGGATCACTGGTTCTCACAAGAAACTTGCTCAAAATCTAGGAAATACCTCTCTCTATTCCCCTTAAGGTTGTTCTGCTCTTGTTCGGACGACCGGTGGTTCTCGGACGTCCGGACGCCGGATGACCGATGTCCTCCGGATATCCAGAGCCAGCCATCAGATCCAAATCCTCGGATTTCTGGTCCCTCCGGTCGTCCGAGCTCCGGACGTCTGGGTGCGGCCGGAAATCCGTAGCCACCCACCAGATCCAAAATGTCGGACTTCCGACCCCTTCCGGACGACCGTGCCCTGGACGGCCGTCGCCCTCCGGACGTCCATATGCTATACACTGTTTCCACCAAATGTTGTGCTAACCTGCTCCTCCTTGTTCTTCGGACGACCGACCCCTGTCGGACGTCCGACACCTCGTGGCTGTCCGGACGACCGAGAACTGTCGGACGTCCGGCAACTGTACAGCATAAGTGGCTCCAACGGCCATTTTTCTATCACCACTATATATAGTCTTCTCCCACCTCGTGTGGGGGTTGTCCAACATAGTGAAAAGATTCCAAGAACACCTTTCTCTCTCACTCCCATTTGTCTACACCAAATCCTAGATCCCAATTGCATCTGCGAGTTCCCTTGAGTGTTGTTCCAATCAAAAGATAGATCGTCTCCCTCTCCTCCTCTCAACCAAAGCTATTTGTGATTTGAGCAAGTTTTGAGCGGTTCCCGTGATCTTGTTACTCTTGGAGGTTGGAGACTCCTAGGCGGTAGGAGTTCTTCGGAGAGGAATCAAACCTTTGTGATTTCCCCCGGAAAGTTTGTGAGGGTTTGGAGGCCACCTCAAGGCCTACCACTAGTGGTTGAGAAACGCCTTCGTGGTGTTATCTCAAGGAGAGAATAGGGTGAGCCTTCGTGGCGTTGGTGTGCCTTCGTGGTAACATCCACCTCTCTAAATGGTGACGTAGCTTCCCTCCAAGGAAGTGAACATCGGCATACATCCTCGTCTCTCGGAGTTGCGGTTATCCCTAACCCTACCTCCCTACTTGTGGTTACTTGTCTTTGAGTACTTACTTGTATTACTTTTGCTTGATTATCTCCTACTTGTTGCCTTGCTTAGTACACATAGCTTAACTATCATCTTTGCAATTGTTAGGCTCACTTTCATATTCCGCAATATTGCCTAAAATTGCTAAGTAATAATTAAAATTTGTAATTATACCTATTCACCCCCCCCTCTAGGTCCATCTCGGATCCTTTCAATTGGTATCAGAGCCTCGTGCTCTATTCTTGTGGCTTAACCGCCCTAGAGCGAGATGAACCCCGATGGGACTCCCCTTGTTGCGGATCCGAAGGATAAGGGCGTGGCTTCCACGGAAGTCAAGTTCTTCACTTCTGAGGATCTGGAACGGGCTCTTGCTAAGCAAAAGGAGGAGCATGATGCTTCTCTTGAGGCCTTGGTCCAAATGAGATTAGCCACATTAACCACGATGCTTGCATCACCTTCGGGTGGTGCGGCCTCGAGGCCAACTGTGCCTATTCCTTCACTTGGCCAACAACCTCTTAGCAATGATCAATCTAGTGTTCCATGGCTTTATGCTAGATGTCAAGTTGAGAAACCTAAGTATAATCCTGGAGGAAAAGCTCCTTTGCTTGATGACAGTTCCGACTTTGCTTTGTGGAGAGTTGGTATGCAGGATCATCTTAGGTACGCCAATGATGAAATGTTGGACATTCTGGAGCATGGCTACCACCCTGTCGACCCAAAGAATCTCACTCCAAGAGAAACTTATGACAAGCATCTCAACGACACCGCAATCATGTGCATAAGAAAAGGAATGAACGAGAAGCAAAGGAGACCTTACATACACATCACAAGTGCCAAGGAATTATGGGACAACATTGTAAGGACCAAGACCGGTACCTCCACTCTCCGGCTTGCTCAGTATGAAATTGCCAAGGGTCAATTGCAAAACTTTTGTATGGAGAAAGGTGAATCCCCCAAGAAGCTCCTTGAGCGTCTCATGACTCTCACCGCCGACATTGAGTCCTGTGACTGTGACAAGACACAAGATGGATTCAACTTGACTAAGAGGTTTCTCGTGGACAAACTACTTCATGCTCTTGCTCCATATCATCACCAAATGGTGTGGGACATAAGACAACATCATGGATTCAAGGAAATGACTCCGGATGACATCATATCCACTTTCCAACTATTCGAAGAGTCAAAGGCAAATGCTACAAAACATCTTGCCATGCATGGTACCTCAACATCAAAGATCAATCTTGCTTTGAAGGCCAAGCATGTATGTGAGGAAGAGCAAAGTGAAGAAGAACAAGATGATGATGATGATGATGATGATGAAGATGGTGATGAGATTGACTCCGATGAGAGCCCTTCATATGAAGACATTGCCCTCTTTGTCAAGAAGTTTAGCGCGGGAAAATTCAAGGGAAGATTCTAGAATAAGAAAGTGAGAAAATGCTACAACTGTGAAGAAACCAACCACTTCTCCAACGATTGCCCTTATGAGAAGAGAGAAGATAAACCAATGTTTCCCAAGACCTTTTCAAAGAAAAAGTTGCCAAATCCTATGAACTCCAAGCTCAAGAAGAGAGATGGGAAAGCAATGGTTGCTCATGAAGAATCCGATCCAGATGATGTTGGTGGTGTTGCCGGAGTAGCTCAAGATTCTCAAAACACCTTGAGGCTAGTCAACAAGAGTGGTGATGTTGTCACCTACAAATATATGAAAGACTACAAGGGCAACGCTCACAAGTGCTTAATGGCAAAGGCCGTCATAGAAGATGGAGAGGACCAAAACTCTCCTGACAAGGTCAAGGTAACCCCACGCTCAAATCCTCCTCATTTCACTCCGTCTACTCCTTGTGATGAGTATCTTGATGCGGAGGATAATTATGATGATGACGATATAGATGATCCTATGCTTGCTAAATTAAATATGTTCATGTGCTCCCTTAAAGGAAAGAAGCTCACTATGTTTCGTATGCTTATGGAGACGGTGAGTAAGCACACCAATACCATTAAGGAACTCGAAACCCTCGTCACCGAGGAAAAGGAAAAGTACGAAATCCTTGAGCGGAAAGTCCAATATGAGGAAGCATGAAATGATGAACTATGCTTAAAAATTGGTGCAAACATTGATGATCATGCTAAAAATCTTGCCTCCTTGAAAAAGGCCAAGAACTCTTGCAAGGAGTTGATGAATGATAAAAGTAAGCTTGTGGAATCTCATGCTTCTCTCTCTAAGGATTGTGAGCTTCTATCCGTGTCCCTCAAGACTAAGGAAGAGGAGCTCACTCTTCTTACAAAGAGCTTTGAGACGCTCAAACTTACTTATCTTGAAACTCTAGCCAAGGTTTACTCCTCACCTATTATCAATGTTGATGCTTGTACTACTAACTCTAGTGGTGACCTAGCATCTATTCTTGAGGAAAACCGTTTTCTAAAGGCGCAACTCGAGAGAGGACTCATGACATGTGCTCAAGGACAAAAGAACCTTAATGAGGTACTGAGCCAACACAATGAGGTGTTTGCCAAGGAAGGGCTCGGGTTTGACCCAAGCACAATCAAGAAGAAGACGTCTTCTCAAAAGTGCACCACCCCTCTCAAAGAAACATTTGTACGAGAAGGGCACAAGGAGAAATGTAAGGTTGTGAGTGGGAAGGCCACTAGGGGCATGCCCACTCTCAACAAGCCAAAAGAGTTCATGCCTCCATCCTATGTACTTCGTAAAACAAAGGATGGAGATGTTTATGCTAAATTTGTTGGTCCTCGTAATGCATTCCGGTTTTATGCTATTTGGATCCCTAAGACCCTTGTGACTAACTTGAGAGGTCCCATTGCAAAATGGGTGCCTCTAACCAAGTCATAAATTGTGTGTAGGTTGCTTTCTTTGGTGGAGTCAAATGGGTGATCGATAGTGGATGCACCAACCATATGACCGGAGATAGCAAATTGCTTTTTGATTTCATGGAAGCTATTCAACCATTTATGAGCATTGTGTTTGGTGGAGGATCAAAAGGACAGGTACTCGGGTTGGGCAAGGTGGCTATCACAAATGACATGTCTCTTGAAAATGTCATGCTTGTCCAATCCCTTAAATACCATTTGCTTTCTGTTCGCCAATTGGCTTCCGTTAGTTATGATACACTATTTGGACTAACGGATGTGAAAGTCTTTAAGAGAGATACTCTCGAAGTGGCTTTTGTTGGAGAGTTGGATGGCAACCTTTACACGGTTGATTTCTCGAAAGAGAGCACATTCCATGCAACTTGTCTAATGGCCAAGGCCGACAAGGGGTGGCTATGGCATCACCGGCTAGCCCATGTCGGCATGAGAAATCTTCAAAATCTCTTAAAGGGTAATCACATCCTTGGACTAACCAATGTTCTTTTGAGAAAGATCGTGTGTGTAGTGCATGCATAGCCGGGAAGCAACATCAATCAAAGCACCCACCCTGGAATATTGTATCTACTTCAAGGCCTTTGGAGCTCCTTCATGTGGATCTTTTTGGGCCTCCGTCATGGGATAGTCTTGGTGGGAAAAAGTATGGACTTGTCATTGTTGATGATTACTCAACATATACATGGGTGTTTTTCCTCAAGTCCAAGGACGAGACGAAGATCACCTTCATTGATTTTGCCAAGCAAGCCCAACGCAAGTTTGACAAAGAAATCTTGGCAATAAGAAGTGATAATGGCTCCGAGTTCAAGAACTACACCTTGGAAGAATTTCTTAGTGATGAGGGGATTGAGCATCAATATTCCGCACCCTACACTCCTCAACAAAATTGTTTAGCCGAGAGGAAAAACCGTACACTTGTGGAAATGGCAAGGTCCGTGTTGGATGAATACAAGTCACCACATAGTTTTTGGGCCGAGGCTGTCAACACCGCATGTCATGCATCAAACCGGCTCTTCCTCCGCTCGATATTGGAGAAGACTCCATATGAGCTCCTAACCGGGAACAAGCCAAATGTCAAGTACTTTCGTGTATTCAGGTGCAAGTGTTTCATCCTCAACAAGAGAGAACGGTTAGGAAAATTTCAATCCAAAACAATTGAGGGGATATTTGTTGGTTATGGATCAAACTCTCACGCCTATAGAGTCTACAACAAATCCAATGGATGTGTTGTAGAAACTTGTGACGTGGTGTTTGATGAATTTAATGGCTCCCATGGGGAGCAAGTTGATCTAAGTGATGTAGGTGAAGAAGATCCCTCTCAAGATATTTTGACCATGGGTGTTGGTGCTCTTCTTCCAATGGAACAAGAACCTCATGATGATGATGAAGAAGATGGAAGTTTCTCTCATCCTCAAGTCACTTCAACACCCATACCTCCACAAGATCCTAGTGCTCAAACTATGCCCATTGTTCAGGATCAAGAAGGAGAACACGTCCCTCACCATGATCACATTCAAGAACAAGATCATCACCAAGAGCAAGAACAAGAAAATGCAATCATTGATGATGAACCTCAACAAATGCAACATGAAGAAGAAGATTTTCCACCACACATTAATGATCCAGATGTTGAGGATGTGGATGATGGAAATGAAGTTGAACCTCGTGAAACCCTGACCTCCATCATGCCACGAGTGGCCGGTCGTGTCGATGTTGATCAAATTCTTAACGGCATATCGGAAGGTAGAGTCACTCGTAAACAATTGACAAACTTTTGTGCTCACTTTTCGTTTGTCTCTAGTGTTGAGCCACTCAAGGTACAAGATGCATTGATGGACAATGATTGGCTCGTTGCTATGCAAGAAGAGTTGAACAGTTTTGAATGCAACAAAGTATGGTCATTAGTCAAGAGACTAACTAAGGAACACAATGTCATTGGAACAAAATGGATTTTTAAGAACAAGCAAGATGAGAATGGCATAATCATCCACAACAAGGAAAGGTTAGTGGCACAAGGGTACTCACAAGTTGAAGGTTTGGACTTTGGTGAGACCTTTGCTCCTGTTGCCCGTCTTGAGTCTATTCGCATCTTACTTGCTTATGCTGCTTTCAATGGTTTTACGTTACATCAAATGGATGTGAAGAGTGCTTTTCTTAACGGTCCTCTACAAGAAGAAGTATATGTATCACAACCATCTGGGTTCGTTGATCCCGATCACAAAGACTATGTGTATAAACTTCACAAGGCTTTGTATGGCCTCAAACAAGCACCTCGTGCTTGGTATGATCATCTTAAGAAGTTTCTACTCGATGATGGTTTTGTGAGAGGGGTGATCGATCCCACTCTTTTTACTAAGAGGGAAAAGGGTGATTTGATCTTATGCCAAATCTATGTAGATGACATCATTTTTGGTTCCCCTAACATTCATTTGTGCAAAAAGTTTGCGGCCTCCATGACCAAGACCTTTGAGATGTCACTCAATGCGGACTTGAAGTTCTTTCTAGGATTTCAAATTCAACAATTTCAAGAGGAATTTTCTTGTCTCAAACAAAATACCTCAAGGACATTCTAGAGAAGTTTGACATGACAAATGCAAGCCCATGTAAGACACCCATGCCAACAAAACTTGTACTCACTGAAGACACCAACGGTATCCCTTTTGATCAATCTCTTTACCGCTCTAGACCAGACATCATGTTAAGTGTAGGCATATGTGCAAGATTTCAAGCTTCCCCTAGGGAAAGTCATCATAAGGCGGTTAAGCATATTCTTAGATACCTTGTTCACACCCCAAAGTTGGGTCTATGGTACCCCAAGGATGCAAAGTTTGACCTCATTGGGTACACAGATGCGGATTGGGTCGGTGACAAAGTGGGACGGAAGTCTACCTCCGGTGAATGTCAGTTTCTTGGACGCTCCTTGGTATGTTGGTCCTCGAAGAAGCAGAATTGTGTCTCTCTCTCCACCGCCGAAGCTGAATACATTGCAACCGCAAGTTGGGCAACTCAATTGCTATGGATGAGGCAAACTTTGAAGGATTATGGTATCACCTATAGACATGTGCCTCTTTTATGCGATAATGAAAGTGCCATCAAGATTGCTGAGAACCCTATTGATCACCCTCGCACAAAACACATTGATATTAGGTATCACTTCTTGAGAGATCATGTGCAAAAGGGTGACATTGATATTGCTCATGTTGGTACAGATATGCAACTTGCAGACATTTTCACCAAACCATTGGATGAAGCAAGGTTTTGTCAACTTAGGCGTGAACTTGGTATCTTGGAGCTTGATAACATTATGTGAAATCTTGTACACCTGCATACATTTACTTCATGTCTTGTCTAGGTGTAGGTATGTATTTAGGGGGAGACATTCAATTCATGAGTTCTCTCACCCTATATATGATGCATAAATAAACCCAACACTCTCAAAGTTACTTTGCTCGCTTTTGTGACTTGGTGCTTTAAATGATGGAGTTGTGGTGATGGGCTCAAGTTCATATCTTCGCAGTGCCATCCCACGTTTACTCAAACATGGTGGCTTAAACCACCACCCCCTTTCATGAACATCGTTAGAGCTGTTTAGCTACAGTCATCGCTATTTGACACAATCTTGGTTGCTATATGTGTTATGCTATCCTCTATCATCTCACTGTCATGGGTGTCACCGAAAACTGCAAAATCTCCCTGCTTGCCTCTGTTTCCTGTTTGTCCCTCTCGGACGTCCGACATCCTTCGGTCGTCCGACCCCTCGTTGATGTCCGGACGTCCGACGAGTCTCGGTCATCCGACGTTTCTCGGTCGTCCGACGTTTTGGCCCCCATATAAAATCTGGAGGCCCGCGGGCCTGGGCAGTTGCCCTACCTCCCCACGCCGTTTCCCCTCTTCGGTCTCCTCCCTTGCGCTGCCAGGCCACCGCCGGGCACCCTCCGGCCGCTCCTCCGGCCGGAGCTCCTCCCTCCTTGCGTCCCGAGGGGATTTGCCATGCCGAAGATCAAGCACTCCGCGCGCAAGATCCCCGTGGGTTCGTCCTCTCGTGCCTCCCATGGTGCGGGGTCCGATGACTCCCAAGAACGGGCTCGTCCCCTCAAGCGCCTCGCCAAGCGTCCGATTCGTGAAACCGTTTCATCCTCGGAGGCTTCCGACTACGAAGAAGAGATGGAGTATGAAGAACGGACTGAATTTGTTGGGATTCGCAGAAATGTTCCGAAGCCCGGCACTCGGAGGCCGTCGTACATGCCTCCTCCGCCTCTGGATCAGCCTCAAGGTGATGCTCGCCGCATCTCTCTTGAGCCCCCTCCCTCTCTTGGTCGCGCGATAAAGGACTTCACCAAAGTCACTAAATCTGCCTATCTTAAGTTTCGTCGCGACACTGATCAATTCTCTGTTGTGCGTGATTCTATGGACTCTCGTTTTTGCACAAATGTTCAGGCAGGCATTTTCTCCACTGTCATTGTTCCCAAAGGTCTGTTTGTTTATCACTATATTGACTTAGACTATATTCGCACTCATCTGACAAAATATCCGGGTGCCATTAATCTCATTGAGTCTTCTGGTCTTGCTGCACCATTTGCTTTTAAACATGACTTCAATCATGCCGCCATTCATCAGTTCTATGCCACTTGTTTCTTTGGTCCTGATAAGACCGTCACTTGGATGACTTCCGGCACCGAGCTCTCAGCCTCTTATGCTCAGTTTGTCACCGCTCTTGGCTTTCCTGACACCGGTTTCAAAATCCATAAGAGTGATCCAAATCATGCACCTAGAGCCGTTGAAGCATGTGGCTATCTTTTAAAAGGCATTGATGATCTTGATGAAGATGAAAAGGGCAAGGATCTCAATCAAGTTTCTATTTGGAGGTCTCCCTTCTTCATTATTTTTCAGTGCGTCATTCGCACCATCTATCCCAAGATGGGTGACAAGGGAACTCGTAGCGGGTATTGCATTGATCTCATGACTCACCTTAATGAACATCCTAAAGGGAAAATCAATGTTCCTCACTCTCTATGGCACGAGATTCGCCTCGCTAGTTTTCAATACAAGCGAGCCTTTCCTCATGCTCCTTTTATTCAGGCTCTCATTGAGCATGTGGCCCCCTTTCCCATTGCTCGAACTCATATGCATCACAAATGGGTCATTCCCCCTCACATGGCGGATGATTGGGCTCCCAAGAAATCCTCATCCGCTCCTGCTCGACGGGTTGCTGCTCGGTCTCGTCCTGTCTCATCTGGCTCTGCCTCCTTCGGTCGCTTTGTTCGTTTTCTTGGGAAAGCCCATTCTGCCATGATGAAGGCTTTAACTTTTCAGTGCTCACAAAACCACGATGTGGTCACTCGCATGATCTCTTCTAAGAATGCTCTAAAGGCTCGTCTGAGAGACTCTGGAGCAACTGATGTGAGTGAGGATGAGGGTCCTCCTGCTGCTCCTCCTTCCGACTTTGGTTTTCCTTCTGGCCCCGAGTGGGCTGATTTCCTTGACGAGGCAGGTGGCAGTGGCACCCATGGTGATGATGATGATGACCGTGATCTCTGATTGCGTGGTTGGTTGTCATGGTCTTTCCCTTTTCGGTACTTGATGTCAAAGGGGGAGGAGATTATCTTAGTATTCGATTTGTTAGTCTTGTGAACCATTATGATATGCTATCTATGTTGTAATGCCATCTATGTATGATGAACCCCTTTTATGATATGCTATCTTTGATGTAATGCTATTTATGAATGATGAATCATTATGCTTTATATGAGTGATGTGTTATCATGAGACATTCTAATTCCTTGTGTCGACATATTGATCTATGTGATATTTTTGATGCACTCATTATCAAGTAAGGGGGAGCTCCTGATCATAATTATTTTTACTATGCATATAATGAGGGGGAGCTCTATAACAAATCTCTCCTAAGTTATATAAGTCTACTTTACTTTTTGAGAGCTATATGTATGTTGTCATCAACTAGCAAAAAGGGGGAGATTGAAAGTGCAATCATGCCCTTAATCATATTTTGATGTTGTTGACAACATACATATAGGGAACTAATCATTTTCATCAAGTGTATCTCAGGTTTAGTTCCCAAGAGACTGTTGTGTGGATCGTGACTACCATGTCCAGGATGCTTAAGAACGAAGAAACAAGACGAAATGTTCTATCATTTTATCTATCCTTCTTGAGTATAGGGATCCCGCACTATTAAGAGGGGATCACTGGTTCTCGCAAGAAACTTGCTCAAAATCTAGGAAATACCTCTCTCTATTCCCCTTAATGTTGTTATGCTCTTGTTCGGATGACCGGTGGTTCTCGGACGTCCAGACGCCGGATGACCGACGTCCTCCGGATATCCGGAGCCAGCCATCAGATCCAAATCCTCGGATTTCTGGTCCCTCCGGTCGTCCGAGCTTCGGACGTCCGGGTGCGGCCGGAAATCCGTAGCCACCCACCAGATCCAAAATGTCGGACTTCCGACCCCTTCCGGACGACCGTGCCCCGGACGGCCGTCGCCCTCCGGACGTCCGTATGCTGTACACTGTTTCCACCAAATGTTGTGCTGACCTGCTCCTCCTTGTTCTTCGGACGACCGACCCCTGTCGGACGTCCGACACCTCGTGGCTGTTCGGACGACCGAGAACTGTCGGACGTCCGGCAACTGTACAACATAAGTGGCTCCAACGACCATTTTTCTATCACCACTATATATAGTCTTCTCCCACCTCGTGTGGGGGTTGTCCAACACAGTGAAAAGATTCCAAGAACACCTTTGTCTCTCACTCCCATTTGTCTACACCAAATCCTAGATCCCAAGTGCATCTGTGAGTTCCCTTGAGTGTTGTTCCAATCAAAAGATAGATCGTCTCCCTCTCCTCCTCTCAACCAAAGCTATTTGTGATTTGAGCAAGTTTTGAGCGGTTCCCGTGATCTTGTTACTCTTGGAGGTTGGAGACTCCTAGGCGGTAGGAGTTCTTCGGAGAGGAATCAAACCTTTGTGATTTCCCCCGGAAAGTTTGTGAGGGTTTGGAGGCCACCTCAAGGCCTACCACTAGTGGTTGAGAAACACCTTCGTGGTGTTACCTCAAGGAGAGAATAGGGTGAGCCTTCGTGGCGTTGGTGTGCCTTCGTGGTAACATCCACCTCTCTAACGGTGACGTAACTTCCCTCCAAGGAAGTGAACATCGGCATACATCCTCGTCTCTCGGAGTTGCGGTTATCCCTAACCCTAACTCCCTACTTGTGGTTACTTGTCTTTGAGTACTTACTTGTATTAATTGTGCTTGATTATTTCCTACTTGTTGCCTTGCTTAGTACACATAGCTTAACTATCATCTTTGCAATTGTTAGGCTCACTTTCATATTCCGCAATATTGCCTAAAATTGCTAAGTAATAATTAAAATTTGTAATTGTACCTATTCACCCCCCTCTAGGTCCATCTCGATCCCTTTCAGTGGGTCAATGCGTGGTGTCCGCGTCCGGGTGGGTTGACGTGGCTTGAGACTGCGTCGGTATTTCCCTAAAGAGGAAGGGATGATGCAGCACAGCTACGGTAAGTATTTCCCTCAGTTATGAAACCAAGGTTATCGAACCAGTAGGAGAACCACGCAATACTATGTAAACGGTACCTGCACACAAAGAACAAATACTTGCAACCCGACGCGTAAGAGAGGTTGTCAATCTCTCCACGATAAAAAGATAGATTAGATTGTAATAGATCGGATAGATAGATCGCACAAGAACACAAAATAAAAAAGGCAAATAAAAAGTGCAACAAGGTATTTTTGGGTTTTTGGAATAATAGATCTGAAAACAAAAAGCGGCAAAAGATAGATCGGAAAGCAATATGTTGGAAAAGTAGACCCGAGGGCCGTAGGTTTCACTAGTGGTTTCTCTCATGAGTATAGCACATGGTGGGTGAACAAATTACTGTTAGGAAATTGATAGAAGATCGAATAATCATAACGATATCCAAGGCGATGATCATTATATAGGCATCACGTCCAAGATTAGTAGACCGAAACGATTCTGCATCTATTACTATTACTCCTCACATCGACCGCTATCCAGCATGCATCTAGTGTATTAAGTTCATGGAAAAACGGAGTAATGCAATAAGAACGGTGACATGATGTAGACAAGATCTATTCATGTAGGAATAGACCCCATCTTGTTATCCTTAATAGCAACGATCCATGCGTGCCTCGCTGCCCCTTCTGTCACTGGGAGAGGACACCGCAAGATCAAACCCATCACAAAGCACCTCTTCCCATGGCAGGAAAAATCGATCTAGTTGGCCTAACTAAACCAAAGATTCGAAGAAGAAATACGAGGCTATAAGTAATCATGCATATAAGATATCAAAGAAGACTCAAATAATATTCATGGATAGAAACTGATCATGAACTCAAAATTAATCGGATCCCAACAAACACACCGCAAAAAGTCATTACATCAAATAGATCTCCAAGAGACCATTGTATTGAGAATCAAAAGAGAGAGAGAAAGCCATCTAGCTACTGCCTACAGACCCGTAGGTCTATGGTGGACTACTCACGCATCATCGGAGAGGCACCAATGAGGATGATGAACCCCTCCGTGATGGTGTTACATTGGATCTCGCGGTTCTGGAACTTGCGGCGGCTGGAAGTATTTTTCGTCGACTCCTCTAAAGTTTCTGGAATATTTGGGTATTTATAGAGCTCAGAGACGGTGGAGGGGGGGTCCCGAGGCCACCACAACCCACCAGGGCGCTCCAGGGGCCTCTGGCGCGCCCTGGTGTCTTGTGCCCCCCTGGGCCTCCTCATGTGTACTTCTTTCGCTCCCTGGATGTCTTCTGGTCCAAAAAAATCTCCAAAAAGTTTCGTCGCGATTGGACTCCGTTTGGTACTGATATTCTGTGAAGTAAAAAACAAGCAAAAAACAGCAACTGGCACTTGGCACTATGTCAATAGGTTAGTCCTAAAAAATGATATAAAGTTGCTATAAAATGATTGTAAAACATCCAAGAATGATAATATAACAGCATGGAACAATCAAAAATTATAGATACGTTGGAGATGGGTCAATGTTTGGGCATCGGAGTTGGTTTCTCGGTTAGCGGGGTGAAAATGGACAAAACTGACCCTTTTCTGAAACTTCAACACAAAATGGCCCTAATCTGAAAATATTTTAGAAACTGGCCCTTTTGCATGACGCCCGGCGCTGGGGCGCCATGCTAGATAGCATGACGCCCCGGGCTAGGGCGCCATGCTATCTGGCATGCCGTCCTAGCCCGAGACGTCATGCTACATGTCGGCACCATGACGCCCTAGCCCGGTGCGTCATGCTATCTAGCATGGCGCCCCAGCCCCGGGCGTCATGCAAAAAGGGGCGAGTTTGTGAAATATTTTGAAATTAGGGTCATTTTGTGTTGAAGTTTCAGAAAAGGGTCAATTTTGTCCATTTTCACGTTAGCGGGCCTGTTTAGTGGCGACAAACGGAGGGACGGGCATCGAACGACGTGGTAGATATCCGCCCCATCGAGTAAACGTCTCTCTAGCATTGAACAGGCGCAAACACTGGGGACGCGACGCGGGTGGCTCCTTTGACCGCTGAGCCGCGTCAATGCGTGATGCCAGCGAGAGGTCACGTTCGCTCTAGGCCGACGTCAATGCAGAGCGGTCGATGTAGAGCGGCACGAATGCAGACAGCTAGCTTTAGGCCGGAAAGGTCGCGAACAAGGAAGGTATTTTTTGATGGGCCAGGTCATTCGGAAGCGTGCGTGGCAACGGTCCGGACGCCCGCAAAGCCACCCCCCCCCCCCCCCCCCCACACACACACACACACACCCCTCCTGCACGAGTTTGTTTCTTGTTTGCACGAAAACACACGTCCGGACCGATACAACCCCGCAATAGGTGACAAAATACGTTTGGACCACGCAGTTCAGACTATTGCAGACGGTTTGACGGTCGACATTGGAGATGTTATCTCAATAGCTAGAAATGCCTATTTTCAGTATGCAAATCTGTCTAAAAATTTCAACGGGAGAGTATTATGTTTGCAAGCTGCAGATTTCAGGTTTTGACAGAAATATCCCTGGACAAGAAATAAGACTGGTATATACCGTCATGGAGCAGTACAGGGCATATCCGAGAGTTGACGTGTACAAGACGGTGAATCAAGCTGTGAACCGGTGGATCGAATCGCGGTCGGATCGGAGCCCAAGGGGCGGCTCTGCTTTCCATGCGCCACAATTTGTGCTACGCCGCTCCGGGCTCCCTTCCATGTGGGCCACAGGTCTCTGTACCCACGAGTCAGTGACAGGCGAGGTGACCACCCTCTTCGGAAGTGGAACGCGGCCGAAAGGTGTTCATCGGGACGTGCAAAAGCGTAACGGTAACGGCCAAAAGGGCGCATCAGTTCCGAGGGCTCCGGGACGTCTGCCACTGACAGTTGGGACCCACAGCTGATTCCCTTCCGCACAAGTCAAGTCACCGGCTGAGAAAATTAACGATGTCCTTTCGAACCACAAGCCGTTGCACATGGGCGACCTTTTTTTTTGAGAGAGAGAAACAAATGGCGACCTTTGAAGGACGGGGGCGGGGCGAAGCGACTCGCGTACTGCTCTGCGCGCTGTATTTACCTTGTTCTGACGCGCCGGGACCACCGCCGGTGGACCAAGTTGTCATTGGTTGTATGCGGTAAAAATGGTACTCCAAGTGTGGCGCAGCGAAGGGGTGAGACGCGAGAGAAGAAAGGTCACGGGCTGACGGGCCCGCGCTGAGCTGCGCATGGGTAGAAAGTGAAAAAAGCTGGCGCGGAAGAGGGGTGCCCTGACACACAGCGCCAGGGCCCTGTGTAACTTTGGCATTGGGATCCTCACCAGTGGTGAAAGCATCAAAACTTGTTGGAAAGCGAAAGCAATTCACCTACCCCGATGGTGAGTACGTACGGTATCACGTTGCTCGGCCGATCAGACCCGAGCTAGCTAGCTTCTAGAATAAGCTGAAATAAGCTGTCCCCTACCCAGCTTATTTTAGAAGGTCAGCCTTCTAAAAAAATATTTTTAGTTGGGCTTCTAGAATAAGCTGGGTAGGGGACAGCCCAAAAAATGCACCAAAAGAACTGGCCCTAGTGTGGCTTGCATGTGCGATTCTACCGAGCGGGTACCGCTTTGGGAACCGCACAAGACACAACATGCAACGCAACACACAACATGTAGGAGTATCCCAGATACAGTGGCCGAACACACAGGCCAATATGACCGTTGATTGAGGCTGCACATGCATGCACAACCGGTCACCGTCAATGCCCGAATGAGATCCAGACCAGATCATTCTCCCTCCCTCCCGGCCGCTCAAATACATAAATTCAAACTCAAAAAAGAGGAATCCAATGACGATAGATCGATGGATCGCCATGATTACCCAGGAGGTTTAAGCAAGTCCCAGGCGTGCCAAGTAAGTACGGTTTAGGTTATCATAAAGCCCAATGGTCAAGGAGACACTGTATCGTATAGACATGACATGCGTACCCACGGACATGTGCCGTAGCAGCAGCAGCACAATAATGGACCGGCGACGCCACCTACTAATACCAGGTGTGCTGTACGTACGCTCGACAAATTATTGCAATTTGCGGCTGGTCTTGCGGGAGGTCGCTGTCCTGCCCGGCCGAGACCGTCCGTCCGTCCGATCGATCGATCGCGGGACAGCGCATCCGCGATGGACAGACAGATCGGCTATGCGGTGTGGTATGTACGTGCTACTATTGCTACAGCGCCGTCAGCCGTAGATGCCCGGACGGGGCCCAACCAACTCGAATTGAAACGCCATATATATGCTGCCTGGCTTAAGAGCAACTCCAACGGGCCACCGCGCCAATTGGGGGAAAATGCTAGGGTTTAAGCTAGGGTTTGAGGGAATCCGGAAGGTTCGAGAGGCTTCTCGACCTCGCGTGCTGTTCTGCTTTTTGGCGGACTGGCCTGATTTGATCACCTTTAGAGCAACTCCAACGGGCCGACCCAAACGGACGGCGGATTTGTCCGCTTTTTGTCCGTTTGGGTCGGCCGCCCGCGCGGCGTCAACATTTGGGTCGGCTGTGCGCCCAACGCGCGGACCGATATATGCCGGCGTGGCCGGCTGGCCGTCCTTTTTGAACACATAGCACAAATTTTGCATTGCTACACACACATATTTTGCATTAATATCATGGTTTCAACCAAATAAATAACATAGTTTTGCAAGCCGAATTAAAGAAATACATCTATTGGTTGCCAACATGAGCCCACATATGCTTAACCAAATCATTTTGCAATAGCATGTGAGTTTCCCAATCACGCATGTCGTGATGAAATTGGGCGAACTGTTCAAACGTTGCCGCTCCTCCATGCCCAGGCACAACATTCTCACCCTGATACTGAAACCCTTGATCGTAGAGACGTTCCGCGCGCTCATCTTCTACGATCATATTGTGCATGATCACACAAGAAGTCATCACCTCCCACAGTTTCTTCGTGCTCCAAGTTTTTGCAGGATACCGAACGATGCCCCATCGAGATTGCAAAACACCAAAGGCACGCTCGACGTCTTTCCTATCACTCTCTTGCTCTTGGGCAAATCTTTTCCTCTTCTCTCCGACAGGATTGGGGATTGTCTTCACAATAGTGGTCCATTGAGGATAGATACCATCACCCAGGTAGTATCCTTTGTCGTAGTTGTGGCCGTTGATGGTAAAATTAACCGGTGGGTTGTGGACTTCGGCAAGCCTAGCAAACACCGGCGAGCGCTGAAGCACGTTGATATCCTTGTGTGATCCGGCCATGCCAAAGAAAGAGTGCCAGATCCAGAGATCTTGAGATGCCACAGCCTCAAGTATGACAGTGCAAGCCCTGACATGGCCCTTATACTGCCCCTGCCAAGCAGAAGGGCAGTTCTTCCACTCCCAGTGCATGCAGTCCATGCTACCAAGCATCCCTGGGAAGCCCCTGCTGGCATTCATCGCCAACAAACGGGCTGTATCTTCAGGAGTCGGCTCTCTCAAGTACTCAGGGCCAAACACAGCAATAACAGCCTTGCAAAAACTTATACAGGGAGTCTAGGCAAGTAGACTCGCTCATACGAACGTACTCGTCAATGAGATCACCGGGCACTCCGTATGCAAGCATTCAGATGGCTGCAGTGCATTTCTGATAAGAGGAGAAGCCAATCTTTCCAACGGCATCCTCTTTGCACTCGAAATAGTTATCGTAGCCGACCACTCCCTCTCTAATACGGTTGAAAAGATGCCTACTCATACGGAAACGGCGACGAAATTTCTGATGTTTGAACAACGGGTTCGTTGTGTCAAAGTAGTCTTTCCAAAGAAGAAATGCCCGCTCTCTCGGTTGCGATCCAACGCCAGAAGGTGCCTCGGAATGGAGCCACAGAACAACAGACGTTGGCTATTGATGTGGTGATGGACCAACACGGCAGCCAAGATCTCCTCCTCATCATCGGACGAGGAATCGTTGGAGTCACAAAGAAAATTATGAAAGAAGAACTCGTCGGCGGAGTCCATTTTTGTACCTTGGCAAACTGTCAAACAACTTGCGGGCGTCGACGAAGAAGAGGACCGGCGAAGGGAGTCGCGCCACCCTCGAACCAGCTAGCTGCCCTGGCGGCGTCAGACGAGTGTGCCTGCGTCCGACGAGCGTGCCGGTGTCAAGATGAAGGAACCAGCCGGGAGGCGGCTTCTTGGCCGCGGCCTCGGCTGTGTCGGGGGAGTGGGGGCGGGAAGCTTTCGGTTCCCCGGCGGCAAGACGGCGGGGAGCGGGGCGACGTGGGAGGTGGCTGCGTTGCAGGTGACGTCACCGGCACCGGAAAATGGGCGGCGGCGTCGGCGACGAAGGAGGAGGGTTTGCTGTTGGAATGGAAGAGGATGGCCAATGTGCCACCGACCAGCGGGCCAAGGGAGAGTAGGCGGGCGCGCGCGCGCGTCCGTCTCGTGTCCGCGCCGACGCAAATCCGGCTAAAAAATGGGCCGGGAATGGGTCGGCAAGCGGACGAAAAGCAGATGCGCGTCCGTTTGGGTCGGCGCGTTGGGCCGACTTTTCTGTCCGCGCCGACCCAAACGGACGCGCGCGGACGAAATGGGTCGCCGCGTTGGGGTTGCTCTAATTGTGTGACCACATTTGTTTTGGCGTGCTTTACGAACATGTCTAACGCTCACCTTCAAGCCACGCGTGACGGTTTGGATCGTACGGACGGGACGAATCCTGGCATTCAACGCGGACTTGTATCGACCCGTTTGATGGTCCGGATGTATCTTTTTCCGTAAATCAAAGATAAAGTATGGGCTCTGTGGGTGCCTGGACCGCTGTCACATGAGCTTCTGATTGACCTTGCCCATTATTAAGAGCAACTTCAACGCAGCGACCCAAACAGACACCAGATTTTGTCCATTTGAGTTGGCCTAGCGGACATATTTGTCTGCTTTTTCATTTGGGTCAGCAGTGCGTCCAACGGTAGCTGACGCATTTTGGATGGCTATATAGGTGGGAGAAGAGAGAGAAAAAGGAGGAGAGAGATGGGATGGGATGGATGGGTGGATGGCAGGTGGGCCACGCGACACATGCAGCGGACAGAGGCGGACGAAGAGGACACATAAAACGCCTGCTTTGTGTCCGCCTCCGACCCAAATGTGGACCGAATTTGAGATGGAAATGGGTCCGCGCGCACACAAAATGAAAATGAGTCTATGCGTTGGGCCACCGTTTTTGTCCGCGACGACCCAAAAAGAGGTGGGCGGACGAAATGGGTCGCCCGATTGGAGTTTCTCTAACCTCCTCCCTCATCTGCACGCGCTTCCCGCCTGAAATAGTCAGTGCTGCTCCAGAGCGTAGTACCGCATTTATGTCCGACCAGAGTGGACGCGACCTCTCACTGCTACCGGCATTGAAGCGACGCGTAGGAAGAGAGAGTGACGTCCGCGTCGCTTCCCGGTGCAGACGTCTGCTCCGCGTTCAAACGACACCCCGTCGATCCGTCGCCCTACAATAATGATATGCGGTTGCCGAGGAACCTACTCCGGCGCCACCTGTTCGTCCGTCTGCCCCACCATTAACCACACCGTCGATGCCCATTGCCATCTATCCGCTATATAAACTCCATTCTCGGCCACAACCGCAGTCATCCTCCTCCAGTTCCTTCCTCCTCACCGCACCACGCCCGTCATGGCCTCCTCGTGCTCCAAAGCCCTCTGGGACAACCTCTCGTCCAAACAGAAGAGGGAGATGGTGGCCATTGCTGCCAGCTGCAAGGCTAGCAGGTAGATAGAGGATGACGATGTCCCAATGGAGGACGCAGCCGAGGACGAGCCGACGCCACCCTCCTCGCTTATGCATGCCGGTCGGCCTCACCATTGGCGAGGCATGTCGCACTACACAGACATGCTGTGGGAGGAGCATGAGGCCAAGTTCCGATAGACGCAGGCTGACCAGGACTACAACCTATGTAAGGGCATATTTCTTCCTAAGTGGTTTTGATGATTGATGACAATTCATTTGCGGACTAATCGTGTGCATTGAGCATTTCAGATATCTCATGACTAGGCACAAGACGATTCGGTGCCCCTCGGAGTCTATCGAAGACGGTTGCTTTCTACGTTTCCTTTCGGTGGATTTGAGTCGTAGGAAAGCCATACTATTAAGAGGGGGTCCGCTTCGGAAAGGTTTGGGTGGAATCAACACGTACACATTTGTTCTATTGCACCACCTTTCCTTCTCTTCAATGGAGCTCCAAGTCCGTTTTCCTTGTCTGTGCAAATTGAAGGCAGCAAGGCGCTAGTTTCCAGTGGCGAGTGGTAGTACCGCTCAAGGGAGCGGTAGTACCGCAGGTGCCCACGGTAGTACCGCTCCAAGGAGCGGTAGTACCGCCAACTCCAGCCCTGGTACGTGCGCCTGCGGTAGTAGGCGCGGATGTAATTTTTTACATCCGCCCTAGAGCGGTAGTACCGTGATGTATGTCCGGTACTACCGTGCCGGACTTTTGCGCAGCTCCGCCCTCAGCGGAGGTAGGCACGGAAGTAATTTTTTACTTCCGTGCATCTCTTGTGCCAGACGATGCCTACCATGCGGTAGTACCGTATGGGCGCGCGGTAGTACCGCTCCGGCGGTTCTACCGCTCGTTGCCCCATGCAATAGGTCTGCGTCAGGCCACTACCGTGCGAACGGTAGTACCGCACCCTGCAGCGGTAGTACCGCAACCCATTGCGGTAGTACCGTGGGTCTCTTGCAGTAGTACCGCAATGCGCGGGCTGAGAGTGGGGATAACGGTTGGATCCTTCCCCCCACTATATAAAGGGGGTCTTCTTCCCCAAGAAGACCACCTCTTCCCTCCCCAAGCTCCATTGTTGCTCAAAGCTCCATTTTAGCCCGATCTCTCTCCCTAGCCAATCAAACTTGTTGATTCTCTCGGGATTGGTTGAGAAGGCCCCGATCTACACTTCCACCAAGAGAAATTTGATTCGCCCCACTAATCCCTTGCGGATCTTGTTACTCTTGGGTCTTTGAGCACCCTAGACGGTTGAGGTCACCTTGGAGCCACATTCCATTGTGGTGAAGCTTCGTGGTGTCGTTGGGAGCCTCCTATTAAGTTGTGGAGATTGCCCCAACCTTGTTTGTAAAGGTTCGGTCGCCGCCTTCAAGGGCACCAATAGTGGAATCACGGCACCTCGCATTGTGTGAGGGCGTGAGGAGAATTCGGTGGCCCTAGTGGCTTCTTGGGGAGCATTGTGCCTCCACACCGCTCCAACGGAGACGTACTTCCCCTTACCGGGAAGGAACTCCGGTAACACATCCTCGTCTCCATGGCTCCACTTTTGGTTATCTCTTACCTTTACTTCTTGCAAGCTATTATTGTGTTGTATCCCTTGCTTGCTTGTGTGCTTGTTGTGATTAGCATCATATAGGTTGCTCACCTAGTTGCATATCTAGTCAACCTATTTGTTGCTAAGCCTAAATTGTTAAAGAAAAGTTAAAAATTGTTAGTTGCCTATTCACCCCCCCTCTAGTCAACCATATCGATCCTTTCAACCTACAACCTCGAGGAGTACTAGCGCGTGGAGGAGTTGGTCGCCGCTAGCACGTCCGCGGGCACCGACATCTTGCCGGTCGTGCCGGACGTGGACGTGCTCGAGTAGGAGGCATTACTCGACTCCTACCGCTCCACCCGCTAGATCCGCCTCGACCGCTGGTGGTACCGCCAATGTTAGGCGGAGATACAAGCCGCCTACAGGTAGTTCGACGAGGTGGCGAATGAGGTGTGGGGCACGAGCGATGACGAGGACATCGCTAGCTCCACCCCGGCCGCGCCCTGCCGCCACTATCACGAAGCCGACACGTCTGCGGGCACTGCCGGTAGCGGAGAAGAGTAGTGCATGGTGGTGATGGTGTCCTGGACTAGGGGTACTCACCACGTTGTCTCTCGACCAGGTTGGTCGGGCCGAGGACCCTCGTGACTATTCACTAATGGGCCACTTCGGGCAGTCCATGATGCGTACAAGGGAGATTCCACAAGACTTGGCGCACAAGACAATGACTCCTCTAAATCCTAGGCCCCTGGTACATTATATAAGTCGAGGCCAGGCTAGTCAATAGATGATCTCATATTCATTAGAACAATCTCGTGGTAGATACTTGTACTTTATACTATCCTTCGTATCAATACAATCAAGAGCAAGACGTAGGGTATTATCTCTTCATGAGAGCCCGAACCTAGATAAAATCTTGTGTCCATATTACCATCGCTCCAAGACGCCTGGCTTAGGACCCCTACCTCGGGATATGTCGGTTTTAGCACCGACAGGTGGGTCGCCGCCGCTCGAGTACCAAAAAGGCCATCGCTCCTCCCCTCCTTTTGAAGCCATGCTTGGTGGCCTGAACATTGTCGGCCGACTAGCTACTTGGCGGCGTAGTGGAGGTGGACAACTTCACTTCTCAGGGATCCGGAGGCAGAGCTGTAGAGCGTCGAGGCGGAACTGAAGAAGGCGAAACTTCAGTTCTCGGGGCTCATGGTTGTTGATGGGGAATGGGCGTCGACGATCATTTAGTTTAGGTTTAGAATAGGGTTTAGTTAAAAATTGTCCAAAATGTAATGTATTTTGTCTGGTTTATATGAAAAATGTCTGAATTGTAATGATTGTGCTTCAGTTTATATGAAAATCAGCTGGTTTGTATGAAGTTCGTCTAGTTTATTTAAAAAGTGTTTGAAATGTGCATGTGCAGCGTTGGATGGCCGTCTTCAGTATCAGTATCCGTGGACTGGTCACGTGTCCGCAGACGAATGCCAGAGCAAATTTGTGGGTGAGCCTTAGAGATACCGTAATGTTGCATCTATGCAAACAAATTCTAAGGGCCGGAGTGAGGGTTCTGTGCTCTCACTCATTGCTTGATCGAATTTATTAAACGGTTTTGAAAGCAGATGTTAACGCAGCAGATCATCTAAGAGACCAAAAAGCTACGGTACGGACTAGTGTCAGTTCCTACGGTCGCACAAAGTTGACATTGCTGACTAGTTGTAGTTGTGGCAATGCCGACAATCTAGTTGCACAACAAACTACAAGCAGCATAAAAGCCGCAAGCTAACCTTGTCAGATTTTATATTACCGGATACTTGGACGAAGGTCGTTTCAAAGAAGAGAAAGAAAGGCCGTACGACGGTGAAGTTGCCGGCGCCGGCGGCCGTCGCTAATGCGGGGATCCGATCGGATCGCATAGCACGTTTGAATTTTTTGAGGTTCGCCATACCAGCTCAGGCCCCCGCGTCGTCCCCGCGTCGGGCGACTCGGGTGGCGCCCCAAACCAGCCGCCGGAGGCGCATCTCCCTCATCTCCTCCCTCCGCCGCCGCCGGGGGACGCCGCCGGTCTAAGCCCGGGGGCCGACGGCGGTGGCGGGGGACATTGCCTCTCTCCCACAGATCTGGGGTTGCGCGGGGCCCCGATTCATGTGGAGGCACGCCCGATCCGATCGGCAACGGCGATGGCTGTGGCGCGGCGGCGGCGGAGGCGGCACGGGCTACGGGCGCAGCGGCCAGCCCTTCGGGCAACGGCGGCGGCGCTGCGGCGGCGGCGCGCCATCTGCCTTTGGATCGACGGCGGCGGCGTGGAGGGCCTGGTGGTCTCGTCGGCGGCACCTTCGGTCAGATCTGACCGGTGCAGTCGGCGGTGGTCGTCATCTTTTCCGTCGGAGGTGGTTGGCGTGCGGCTGGATGGTCGGATCTCGAGATTCGGCATCTAGTCCCGGCTACGAGTCGGGGAGACATAGTTGCTGGTGAAAACCGGGCCGTTGGCGGGCGATGGCGGCATTTTGCGCTGTTACCTTGATGAAGGCATCATCGTGCAACTGTTGTCGACCCACTCGTGCTGCTCCGGGGGAAACCCTAAGATCTGGTTTTCCAGATCGGACGATGACGGTACTATGAAGCTGTTTCTTTCTTGGGAGCATCGTTTGTAGAGCAGCGCTGGAAGACAAAGGCAGGAGGTGGAGCGGCTTCGTCTTGCACGAAGCTTCGGTGGAGCTATCAAGTCATGCCTGACCGACAGGTGCTACGCTGAGTCATGCCTGGTTGGCAGGTGCTACGCACGACAGATCTTCCAGAGTCTTCGCGTCTGGGCGGATGAGCGCAGGGCGGTGGCTCCGTTGGGCGCCATGGTGGCGTCGACGGATGTTCAGTCTAGCAAGGATGATGCGGATATCTCTCCTGAAGATGGGTCAGTGGTCCCATGATGAGGGCGGCTTTAGGTAGGCTGCACTGGTTGTTGGTCCCGATACGTTATGTGGATGGATTGGCGACGACACCGGTTTTAGAAGCCCCGCTTGGAGGGTTCGAGAAGCGGCTTGGTCAAAGTATCACATGGGTCCTTGTCAGAGGAGCAGGTTGCTCAGCAGCTTAGGCAACTTGTGTCAGATTCATTTCACCAGTCTCCTGTCAGGGTGGAGGATCAGGTTTACCGGGTGGAGTTCCCTAGAAGGGAGGATCTTGATAGGCTGCTGAAGTTTGGTTTCAGTAAGGTCCCTGGCACTAAATGTTTACTTGAGTTTGACGAATGTAAAAAACCAGAACCGAAGGGGAGAAAACTTGATAAGATATGAATCAGACTCATAGGGGTTCCAGGCGAACCTCTTAATGATTTTATCATGGTTTGGAGTCTGGTTGCTCTCATAGGAAAGACTGAGAAGGTTGATATGCCTTTCACACGTGCGCATGGGATTGCGAGGCTGTTGGTCAGTGTGCTTCATGTGGATTGTGTGCCAGACGAGGTCCCATGGACGTATGATGGCGTCGTATATGATTTGGAGGTGGAGGAACACGCTATTGCTCACGACGTTACGACGATAAAAGATGTGGATATGACTGATGGAGGAGATGGGAACGGAATGCGGGAGCGCGATGGGTCTCATGGTGCGGGTGATGGCACGCCGCGCCCTACGCAATAGTCTACTCAGTCGACGGAGGCATCTGCCCATAAAGGGGCGGCTCCTTCCTCTACACCGGTAGCATCTCTTCGTTTTGGCTCATTTCAGGCGGTGTCTGTGCCGAGCCGTATGTGGGGTGATAGAGCTGAGGTAGAGGACGAGAATTTACATGTGCCGACTCCACTTCTCACCACAACTAATAGTCGCAGACCTGATCAGTTGTGCGAGTCGGAGGGCAAACTGGGGCATGAGGTCTTGGAGATAGCACTTTCTTCACCGCGTGTCATCTCCTCTGAGGAGGTGCTGGAGGACATCGGCCAGGAGGCTCATCGGACCTCCCCACCACCACCTCGGTCGCCATCGCCGTGGCTGTCTTCCTCATCACAGGAGCCTGCACAGACTATGCAGGTTGCCGTTCCTATCTCTGACACTATTGGGCATTTGGCAGGTGGCCAGATCCCAGTGACTTCTACGGAGGAGGTGATTGCATTCGGTGGGATTCCGGATCCAACTTCTGGTGGTAGGCGCATCAGTAACCAGATTCAGGCCCAGCCAGATGCGGACGACCTGCAGTTGGGGCGTGCTATGAGAGCTGCCAAGCTTTGAGATGTCGAAGCAACTACAGGTATGTCGATCAATACCAGTTGTTCTATTCTTCATTTTTCAGAAAATGAAATCATTGATAGAGCCACCAACTTAGGGATTTCTCTTGGTACTAATGAAAAAGAAATTGCCAAATCTGTGAATGACTTATTAGATCTAGAAGCGGACACAGCACTTGAGATTATTCATAACCTAACGGCTGTGAAACCTATGAATGAATGTGAGATTAATAACCTAGGAGTGACAGCGTTACAGAGTTTGTGTGAGGATCTTGTGCCCCCTTTGGGATTGGAGGATGGGGAGGAGGAGTTGGTTTCTGAGGGGTATTTGGCTCCTCACCAACCAGTCGATGATCTTACCTCTGGTCAGGAGAACGCGGAGGTGATGCAGGATAAACCTAAACAATCCTAGAAGAGGAAAATTTATCCTAAGTCGGCAGTGCGCAGAAGCGCGAGAGTCAAACAGAAGAAAAATAATTATGATGACAAATGAAAGGAATCTTTTGGAATAGGAGAGGTTTGACAGACTTGGCTAAACGGAGGTTCCTGGCGGAAGCATCGGTAGAACATAAATTATATTTTATGGCTCTACTGGAGACGGGTAGAGATAACTTCACATCATAGTTTCCGAACACCATAGCAGGTGGGGTTAATTTTGATTGGCACTGCTTACCACCAAGGGGGCGATCTAGAGGGGTACTCCTTGGGGTTAAGTGCGAGACGTTGGAAGTTGTTAATGTAATATATGGAGATTTTGCTGTCAAATTTCGGGTGAGGTCGAAAATTGATGGATTTAGATGGGTTCTAGTGGCTGTATATGGTGCAGCTCAACCGGAACTTAAGATGGAGTTTCTCTCAGATCTGGTGAGGATCTGCGGAGATGAAACACTGGCTATTCTCGTAGGAGGAGATTTTAATATAATTCCTAGGCGAGAAGATAAAAATAATGAAAATTTTGATGGTCGATGGTATTTCATGTTTAATACAATTATTGAGAGTCTTGATTTGAGAGAGATCGATCTTACTGGTAGACAGTTCACATGGGCGAACACACTACCAGTACCAACATATGAGAAGCTGGACCAAGTGCTTACCGGTGTTGAGTGGGAACACAAGTTTCCTCTGGTAACAGTGCAGGCGATGCAAAGAGCAGTATCTGATCATACGCCTCTACTGGTAGTCTCGGGGGAAGCGACTCATGTGGGTAATAAGAACATCTTCTCTTTCGAATTAGGTTGGTTCGAGAGAGAGGGCTTTTTGGATCTTATTGCTACTGAGTGGGCCAAAGATGCTGGGGGGGGAGACCAACATGGATAGATGGCAAAATAAAATCAGACATTTGTGCCAGTTTCTGAGATACTGGGCAAAAAACCAGAGTGGATTATACAAAGTGGAGAAGGAGAAGCTTATCCAGCTGATCAATGAGCTAGACCTCAAAGCTGAGTCTAACGTTCTTAACGTGTCCGATCGGAATGCTAAGAATGAGGCTGAGCAAAAACTTCGTGCGCTTCTTCGAGAGGAAGAGATTAAATGGGCGCTAAGAGCCAAGGTGACACAAGTTGTCCAAGGAGATGATAACACGCAATTCTTTCACATGATTTCTAATGGGAAGCACAGAAAGAATAAAATTATTCAACTAGAACAGGATGAGGGTACAATTGTGGGGCATGAGAACCTAAAATTGTACATCTCTAATTTCTAATGGGAAGCAATAGGGAACATACCTCAACTCAATGATGATGAGAACGAGGTATTGGCAGCTCCATTTTCAGAGAAAGAGGTGTTTGAAGTAATAACACAAATGAAACAGAACAAGGCTCTCAGACCTGATGGGTTTCCAGCCGAGTTGTACAAGAGGTGTTGGCATATTATTATGGGAGATCTTATGCCCATGTTCCATGATTTATTTAACGGACATTTACAGTTGTTCCACCTAAATTTTGGAGGTTGTACGCATTGAGCAGTTCGGGCCGATTTGTCTGCTTAATGTTAGTTTTAAAATCTTCACTAAGGTTGCCACGAATAGGTTGACGCAGATAGCCCATTCGATAGTACAACTCACTCAGACGGCATTCATGCCATGTAGACACATCCTAGAGGGGGTTGTGGTTCTACACGAGACTCTCCACGAAATCCATTCAAAGAAACTTGATGGAGTTATATTCAAAGTGGATTTCGAGAAGGCGTATGACAAGGTCAAATGGCCATTTCTACAGCAAGCCTTACGTATGAAGGGATTCAATGAAAGCTGGAGGATGCAGGTGGATTCCTTTATATAGAAGGTTAGTGTGGGAATTAAGATGAATGATGATATATGTCATTTTTTCAGACTTATAAGGGTTTAAGACAGGGTGATTCGATGTCCCCGGTCTTATTCAACATAGTAACGGATATGTTGGCTGTTCTTATAGGGCGGGCTAAAGAGAACGACCAAGTAGGAGGGCTGGTTCCGCATCTTGTGGATGGTGGTGTGTCCATCTTATAATATGCGGATGATACGATTATTTTCATGGAGCATGACGTCACGAAAGCTAGAAACATGAAGCTGGTGCTGTGTCTTTTCGAGCAATTGTCTGGCCTTAAGATTAATTTCAATACGAGCGAATTGTTTTGTTTTGGGCGAGCCAAAGATGAACAAGAATCATACAGACAATTGTTCGGCTGTGAGATGGGGCCTCTTCCATTTAGTTATCTGGGAATACCCATTCATCACCGCAAACTCTCGAATAAGGAGTGGAAGTGCATAGAAGATAGATTTGAAAAAAGACTAAGTTGTTGGAAGGGCAAGCTTATGTCTTATGGAGGTCGGTTAGTACTAATAAATTCAGTTTTGACAAGTCTGCCAATGTTTCTGTTATCTTTCTTTTAAGTACCGGTAGGGGTACGGAAAAGATTAGATTTCTATCGTTCTAGATTCTTCTGGCAAAGTGATGAAACCAAGAAGAAATACAGACTCGCCAGATGGGATATTATATGTCGACCCAAAGACCAAGGTGGGTTGGGCATTGACAACTTAGAAGTTAAGAATATATGCCTTCTTAGTGAGTGGCTCTTCAGACTGTCTGTAGAAATGGAAGGCACGTGGTTACAAATTTTACGGAATAAGTACCTACAATCTAAGACTTTGGCCCAGATTACCGTTAGACCTACCGATTCACCGTTCTGGAAGGGGTTAATGAGGATAAAAGAGACCTTTTTCCACAGGGTGAAATTCCACATCGGCAACAGTAACACAACTAGGTTCTAGGAAGATACATGGCTAGGGGAGACGCCCTTGGCTATACAATATCCTTCTCTATATAATATCGTACAACGTAAAGATGTTTATGTTGCTGCGGTATTGCAGTCGGTCCCTCTTAATATCCAATTTAGACGATCTCTGGTGGGGGAATGATGGCAATCTTGGCTTCACCTAGTTTGTTGGTTGATGGAGGTTCACCTTTCTGAACAACGAGATGCCATTCACTGGAAGTTAACTACAAATGGTAGTTTTTCGGTGAAATCGATGTATCTAGACCTGATTGATACTGGGCCATTACCGACCTCTAAACACATCTGGAAGATTAAGGTTCCACTTAGAATCAAACTTTTTATGTGGTTTGTCCACAAGGTCGTGATTTTGACGAAAGATAATCTGATTAAGCGCAGATGGGTAGGTAATTCAAGATGCTGTTTTTGTAACCAGGACGATACAATTAAACACCTCTTTCTCAATTGCCCGCTGGCCAAACTTCTTTGACGTACTATCCATATAGCTTTTAATATTAGCCCTCCACATAGTATGAACACGTTATTTGAGACGTGGCTTAGTGGAGTGGAAACAAACACAACGTGTCATATTCGGATAGGAATATGTGCACTATTTTGGGCTATATGGAATTGCAGAAATGATAGGATATTTAATGGGAAAAAATTTACCAACTTTTTGCAGGTTATTTACAGAGCCACGGCTTCGATCCGTATGTGGTCGTTACTCACACCTGCGGAGTCCAGGGAGCTTTTGGTTACTGTGTGCAACCGTTGGGAGACGACAGCACGGGTTATCTTCAACCGATTTGGAAGGCGGCTAACTAACAGGCTAGGTGTTTAGTCATCGTAGTCTGTTATTTTTTTTCGCCGGATGTGGCATCGTGTTTATATTTTTGTAGGGCTCTATTTCTGAGCTCATGGCTCGTACTGCACTTTTGTTGGACTTGCTTTGATTAATAATATGGCTGCATGCATCCTCCGGATGGAGAGGCCGGTTCCTCCTTTTCAAAAAAAGAAAAAAAAGAAAGCCACAAGCTTGTGGCTCCAGCCTCCAGGGGTCCTTTCCCATAAATTGTTCTACTTGCGTAATGCTTGCTGTCATTTCGATTGAAAGGCTATTTTTTTTTCAGGCCAAAAAATCGGATAATTTGGAGTACCTAAACACCCTGTCAAATCAATATAAAATTGGTACCTAAGCTCAGATTATGTGCTTGCCAAATAAGCACTCTGCTGGACAGACATCATAAACCTGCCCTAAAGCTGCTCTATCCTGATCTACGCTACTAACCAGTTGTCATATTGGATACGGATAGAGTGAACAGCTATGGAAAGATTGCGTCCGGATCATCTCTCTGTCACGCCCACTAAGGCTGGTTGGTGCGGGGGAGCCCATGCGTCCATCATGGATTTGTTTCATCCTTCTTCCCCGTGACAGCGAAAATGCTAGCGTGGAATTGTATAAGAGAATGGTCTTTTCAGTTGATTCTACTGGATCTTTGCTTAAAACTTTTCACCGGGTGAGTCGGATTCTGGCAATGAAAAATTGTGGTAAAGAAATGATGCATCGGTAGATCCATGACCGATGCAGAGCTTTTTCGAGCCATGAGCCCGGCACCAATGAGCTTGCGGATTTTGACGGGTCATGCTTTGCAGTACTCTCGATGGACAGAAGGCGGCGTGTTGATGACTTGACGCTGGATAATCAGTGGAAAATCACTTGCTGCCTTTTGCTTTGAGTCAGCGTTCCTTTCGACGCATTAGGAGATTGGGATTGCGAACAACAACATCTCTTTTGGAGTGACATCAACAGCGACGGGCAACGAGATTTGTCTACACATTTTACAGGTGAAAAGCACGGTTTACAATAGTCGATTTCCCGTCGGAAAGATCATCTATCTATATCTATTGATGATCTGTAACGTTTGTTGTACATGTTTGCGCATGTACTAAATCGAGAGGGGTGCTGCACTACCGCTGGCTTCGCTCATCCATCGACCCCCAATGATCTTCAGTGTCGTTGTTCCCTGACCATTTGTTCCATGCGTGTGCGGTGCGGTGCACATATGAATCTCCAGATGTCGCCAACACAAGCGATTGCGCTAATCTCCACATGTCATGATACCTTCGAAATTGTACTTACATTAGTTGCTTCGAAATTAACAATTCCTATCCGTCGAATTCCTCCGCCGCTAATAAGTGTGCAGTGCAAAGCTACAATTCCAAGAGCATGAGCACAACCGATTGGTGAGGTAGGTTGGATTTTATTAAGGAGGGCGAGGGTGGCTACCTTCCACATGGCCCTCGTACTCCATATGCTGTTTGGGTACTCTCGACCGAGCGGAAGGACACAAGCTTTATGCCGGAATTTTGGCCGCATCCATCCACATGGGTCGGTGGCCAGCCGTGGGAGATTTCCCAGGAAAGAGCCGGGTCTGTTTTGTTTCTCAAATCATGATGCTCATTATTTCCACCAGTACAACTTTGAGCCTAGATAAGTCAAGGAGAGTTTGTTTGACCATATAGCTCGAGTGTTCTTGAGAATGGGGCTTCTTGTGTGCGGTGCAAAATGTCAATTGGGACAAGCTGAAAAAACATTCCAGTTGTCAATACTAGTACCGTATCTATACACCGAATATTGTCTTTGGAGGCCGAGCTCCATGGAGCTCGGTTTTGAAAAATCTGAATTTCGTTAAATTTCATATTTTCTATGTTTCAAAACATTATGGAAAAAAAACACAGATATACATGAAGGTATAACATACATGTGTGTAAATTTTCAAGGGAAAATACATTGAAATGAGGGCTGTGCAAAAAAGAAAAATCTGGGCCTTTTTAACCCACGATACCATTCATCGTCCCAGACCATGAATTTGTCTTTTTTTACAGGTCGCATTTCAACGTTTTTCATCCTGAAATTTTATACACATACATATAACATCCTTGTTTGCTTACACATTTTTTTTCAGATTTTTTTGGAATCAAAAAGTGTTTTTTCGAAATAAGGCCTTCATGGAGGCCGAGAGTCAAACAAAAAAAAAGGAGGCCGAGAGCCAAACGTCCGTTCTTATCTCTGCACTTAGTCCTATATGTTAGCACTATCATTAGCCTTTCTGCCGATGTTGCTAATGTCCAGCAAATCATTATATACTATGGCAGGTTCCGCGCACATATTCACACTCTCACATTTAAGCTGGCTGCTCAATTGGTCGTTTGGTGAATGCAGCCAATCTAATCCGCGGCAGCAACCAGGAAGACGGATAGCAACACCATTTATTTTTTATTGATGCCGATGAACAATCATCAACGTTCATAACACACAAAACCCTAGTGTTTTGTAGCGTACCACTTGTGTCTGGATTCACTGTTGGCCCCTAGTATTCGCATACGAACAAAACAGCTCCAACAGTAAGGCATCTTCTCTGCTCTGGCGCAACTGCAACTCATTGCCAATGATGGAGGAAAATATTTTCTTTTAGTTCCCAGCAGCCTACGTATGCAGTTTTTATTTCTTCTTGTTCGTGAAAGACAGATGATTGCAAAGATTTCAGCAAGTTTGTCCGGCAGAGGAGCCTAGCATTCTCGCTATAAAATACCAGTACTAGCAACCAGAGGCAGTTACGTTTTGGGCCACATAGCCCGCTCACCATTTTAAGTGAAGGGCCCAATGCTGAGCAGGAGTAGGTTGGATTTGGTTTCCTCCGGAAATTCTGCGCTGTAGCAAAATGAGTAGTCCGGAGTTGAATTGATCAACCTAAATAATAATGTCCAAACGTGTGGCAAGCTGGCAACATGGTCCACACTATACCTGGTCATAAAAAAACCCGGCCCGGTTGGCCCAGCCCGAAAAGCCTGACCCGGCCCGGCACGACCTTGCCCACGGGCCGGGCTCGGGTCTAGATTTTCAGCCCGATGGCCAGGTCGGGTCGGGCCCGGGCCCGTTATTTTTGTGTTTTACTGAAGGCCCGGCCTGAGGCCCGAGGCCCGGCGGGCTTTTACACTTTCCGGCCGGGCTTGGGCCTGTTTTTTAGGTCCGACGTCCGGGCCGGGCCGGGCCCGGGCCTGAGTTTTCTGCTTCGGGCTTGGTCCGGCCCGGCCCGAAGCCCGGCTCGGCCCGGCCCATGGCCAGGTATAGTCCATACGCCTCCATAATCATCCATCTTGTCACATCAAACATATGACATTAGCGGAATCTTTTTGATTTTTTGGACTTCAAAATGTTTAATCTCTTAAATAAAAAATCCAATTAAAAATCCGTTTTCATCATTAAATCTGTCTCGACGAGATCTTCAAAACCAGATCTCATATTGATACGTTTCGACGACCTTTTTTGGGAGCCAAAAGTTGCAATGATGTTTAAACTCAAGTTGCCATAGTGTTTACAATAAAGTTGCCACGACATGTTTCATCTAGTTTTTTTTTCTAGATTTAAAGTCACCATTGTATTTCAACTACTTTACACGGTAATTTTAGTTAATTGACCATGACAAATTTTAGTAATTAACACGACAAATTTAATTCATGGATCATGGCAATTTTTAGTGGTTCATCGTGGCAAATTAAGTTTATAGATCATGGCAATTTTAGTATTTTGACAATGGAAATTCTAGTATTTTGAACATGATTGTTTTATAAACCATGGCAAATTTTAGTGCATGTATCATGTCAAATTTAAGTAATTCATCATGGCAATTTTAGTGTACGGCTCATGGCAATTTGAGTCATTGACCATGCAGTTTTAAAAGTGATTGACGACAATTTTTTTTTACTTATGAACCATCTCAAATTATTTCATGGATCATGACAAATTTTAGTAATTCATCAATGTGAAGTTTAGTTTCTTAATTCCTTTTTTTATAACATGTGAAAAATTACTTTAAATGTAGAAGAAAAAGTAGTTGAAATATATCATGACAAATTCAGTGTAATCATGATGGTAATTTATGTATAATACACATGGCAACTTTTAACCAAAAAAATGTCGAAACATATCGGTACGAGATCTAGTTTCAAAGATCTCGTCGCTGCACATTTTATGGTGAAAACGTTTTTCCAATCGGATTTTTTTAATTAAGTGATAAAACATTTTAAAAACTGAAAATATGAAAGATTGCTGCTGACATCATCCGTTTCGTTACTTGCGCATGCATGCGGTGACATGACCCAAATTGTGGTCATGGGGCACGTGGTCGGGTGTTGCTCCCACAGACCATCAACTTAAATAATAACGCCCACATGTGTGACACGACAACATGGTCCAAACGCCTCCATATCCATCCATGTTGCCATCAAAGAGGCGGATGGTATGTGGTTTTCTATTTATAATATCTTTGTAGCCTTAATGTGTGCAAAAATATGATCCTAATATCCACCGATCATCAGATATAGGGATGTGCGGAACAGACAATTTCGTCCCAACTCCTATTTGGTGCCTTAATCGTCAGATAAGGTGCATTTTGCAAACCGACGCAAACACCTCCACAACAATGGTATATAAATAGGCAGGCCCATGTTATTTTTTTATCGTTTATCATTTTTCCTTTTTATGTTCCATTTTTTTATCAAATTCGTGAACTTTTAACAATTTCGTAATTTTTTTTCAACTTTTGTGAACATTTTATTTTCTAATCCGTAATTTGTTTTCAACTTTGTAATCTTTTCCCAATTTTTTTGTACTTTTTTAAAATTACGATTTTTTAAATCGTTTGTAAACTTTTTTTTTCGAAATTCGTGATCTTTCTTTGATTTTACCTTTTCCATGTCTTGAACTTTTTTTCAATCCATCAAGTTTTCTCAATTTCGCAATGTTTCCCAAATTTCTTGAAATCTTTTTCAAAAAATTTGATATTATGTTTTATTTCCTCTTTTTTCCTTTTACTTATTTTATGTTTCGTTTTTATCAAATTTGAGATTTTTTCACAAGTTCGTAAACTTCTTTTGAAATTTATTTATTTTCATTTTCTGTGCACTGTTTTAAATCAGTGATTTTTTAAATTTGTAAAATTTCCCAAAAAATTTCATGAACTGTTGTTCAACAATTTAGATATTTTGTTTCATTTTTACAAAAAATTTCAGTTATTTGATGTTTCGTTTTTATAAAATTTGAGATTTTTTCACAAGCTCGTGAACTTCTTTTGAAATTTAGTTATTTTTATTTTCTACGGAATATATTAAAATCGGAGATTTGTTTTGTGAAATTTGTAAACTTTCCGAATTGTATTTGTTTTTGTTCAAACCACGACTGTTTGTTGAATATTTTGTGTTTTTTTCTAAAAATTTGTGCACTTTTTTTGCCAACCTTTTGTCAATTACGAACTTCAAGTCTTGAACTTTTCTCAGATTGGCAAATTTTTCCACAATTTCCTGAACCCTTTCCAAATTTGTTGAATTTATTTTCAAATATTTTGATATTTTCATTTGTGTGATCTTCTGTTTCTTTTCCTTTTTCCTTTTTATTATCAGGTTTTCCTTTGTCATGCTTCATTTTTATCAAATTTGTGAACTTTTTTCATTTTTAGTGAACTTTTTATTTGCAAATCCGTGGACTCTTTCTTAAATTCGGAAACTTTTCCCATATTTCATGATTTTTTCAAATAAATTTGTTTTCAAAAAAAGTTGAACTATTGTTTTTCAAATTCATGAACTTTTATTAATTTTGTCAAATTTTTCCAAATTACGAACTTCCTAAGACTTGATTACTTTTTCAAATCCGTGGACTTTTCTCAAATTTGCGAACTCCCCCGACCCCGAATTTCATGAACGTTTTTTTCCTTCCAAATTTCATGAATTCTTTCAAAATTGTTGAACTTTTACAGATTTGTTTTTTGAAAATCTCAGCAGTCAACTCTCCGGGGTCAACGGCAATAGTCGGAGGTCCACCAGTTAACTATCAATAGAATATACAAATAGGCCCGTCCATATACTTCATGCGTGAGTGCCAGCTATCCTAATTGGCGCCAATTAGGAGGCACACGTTTTTTTTGTTTCGATACAAGAAAATCCAAACAGGGTGCTCCTATACGGCGCTCCAAGCGCCAGTTCGCGCTCGTGGCGCTCGAAGTTCGTACGTGACGCACTAGCCAGTCGAGCTACTTACTATTAGTGATTAGTAACAGCGGCAAAAGCTTAATAACAATGTCATGTCGCCATTTTATTACACAGAACCATCAACCTATTTTATCGCTTAACTTTTTTAAATTATTTTGAAGAAAAATAGTGAATATGAAAAAGTTCACGGATTTCAAAAAATTTCTTCACTTTCGAAGAAAAGTTCAGAAACCAGAAAAAAGTTCATTGATTTTCCAAAAAGTTATTCAAATTTGAAAAAAGTTCACCGATTTTGTAAAAAACGTTCATCAAATTTGAATAAAAGTTCAGCGAATTTGAAAAAAGTTCACCGATTTTGGAAAAAAGTTCATCGAATTTGGAAAAAAATCATCAAACTCGAAAAAAGTTCAACGAATTTGAAAACAGTTCATTGCAGTTGAACAAAAAGTTCAAAAATTTGAAAACGGTTCATCATTTAAAAAATAAGAAAAGAAAAAAATCGATTAAAAAAAAGAACACACATTTAGAAAAAGCTATATTTTTTTAAGAAAACCGGAATAAAACCGCTCCGAAAATGACCAGCGAACCGGGAAAAAGAAGGCTTGGGAAGTTTCTGGAAGCTTCCAAAACAAAAAGGAAGCTCGCGATTAAAGATACAAATAAAAATAAAAAAGCAAGTTACGGAGCACTAGTCGTTCGATGGCCTAGTGGTAGTTGCCTTGTTGACGCTACAGCTGGTCATGTGTTCGAACTCCTACGCGAAAATGCCCTGTAACGGGCGCGTGTAGCGCTAAATAGGAAATGCCACCCAAACAACCCTTGCGAACCCACTACATACACGGTCTTTTGCTAGCCTCCTGGCCCAAACACAATTCCCCTTGTGTAGAAAAAAAAAACATGTGTGTAAAATTGCCATCAACCAAAAGTGGATAATTTGTAAAACAAAAAAAAGTAAAACCTAGAAAACATAATTTACAAAATTGAAAATAAAAAGAATGCCATGGTATCCTACTAGAAAAACCTACATGGAAAATTTACATGTTAATTAAAAAACGTCCAAGAAATTTTCCATGCTTTATGTTTTCATTTTAAAAAATACATAGAAATCACACATTGATTGTTGCCATGATCAAATAAATAAATAATATTTTTTTCATGCTTCTAATAATAAAATTTCTAAAATTTGGGATGTTGATCAAACAAACTTGACATGTGAAACATTATTAAAAAATGTTTTAAAAATTTCCATGTGAACATTTTCTTATATAAGCCTACCATGTACAATTTCTTTTTAAAAAAGTTGCCATGTACCTATTTCTTTTGCGTGCCACCCAGAAAAAAATATTTAAAAAATAAAAGGAAGAGCTAGCATTCGATCTCGGGTCTGCCAAGTGGAGGTTGTACACGCTAGCCACTATGGTGGGCGGCTACATTTTGTTAGGATGCGTTCACGCAGCTTTTGTTCCCCAACGAACGAGTTTTTGAATCTGACGTGGCGAGTCGGCGTGCTTCAAGATTCGTGAAAAAGATTGGAGGATTGTACAAGATTTTGCTGGGAACGATTCTGAAAACGATTGAGCGATTGAATCTGACGTGGCGAGTTAGCCTGCTTCAAGATTCACGAGTTATCATTTTTATAAAATTATAAGAGGGAATCCTTACACCCGCCGGGAAAACGGCAGCGAGGCCGCTCCTCGTATGTCTACAAGTGATGGTCATGGTCATGATGTGTATGGTGGTGGTGGGGTGCTTTCTATTTAATTTCTAAACATGGATGTTGGTAATGAACCTAGTATGCCTACGGGAGGTGCATGCCATCAGGTGGTTCTCACTTGCAATAAAATCTACGTAGATTTTCAGGAGAACTTTCTAGAGAGGACAATACATTTTAACTCAATTTGTGTTCTGCTTGATGAGTTGCTCACATATATAAAGTCGTGTCCAAAGATATCTAATAGTTGTTTTCTTTGAATTATGCTTAATGCATCCCTTGTTGGGGAAGAGCTGATTGCATGCGTAGGACGAACATTCCCATGGAGGTGGAGATACATTTGAGCTCAAGATGGTCATGTTAAAAAATGGCACACCCTGGACTCTTATGGTCACCAACGAGGCACATCGAACGTATTTTGATGGTCTTCGTTGGATACAGATTGCAACAGAAATATGGTGTTCATGTTGTTTCTTGGCGAAGTAGATGGTACCAATGACGACATCTATATGTGGTACAATGCCCCCATTTATCATCGTAGTTTGATGTTGATCATGATTTCGTACGCGTACTTCGATTGTACTAGCACTTCATCGAACATACGTATTGTACACAGTTAATATAGTGTTATGTGTAAGTGTTAAATATTAGAGAGCAGTTAAAATAAAGTGTGTTCTTAGATTATGTTATATACGACCCTACGATACTATTATTACTGTTAAACTGGGAAAGTTTTCATGCCAGCCAAAAACACTACCATGGCAATGCTTTTCCTTATGGCCTTACGAAATATATTACTCGCAGGCGCTAGTCAGAGCCGGCCACAGGTACAAACATTAACGGTTGTAGGCGACATGCCCGCCAATGATGACAAGTTAAAAGTGGCAGAATGTCAGTGTGGTGATGCCCCTGAGAGACTGTGTCACTGATGGACTTTTGACAACCGTCACTGCTAGGCAGTTCTGCAGTAGTAAAGCCCCCTGAGGGAGTCCTGGTTTTAGGGGTCCTCGGGAGGCCGACCTATTTGTTATGGGCCGGACTATATGGGCCGCATGCCGGACACTGGATTGATTGAAGACCCAGACTCCAGAAAGGAAGCTTCTAGAATCGTGGCGTGCCCTCCACGTTTAAGGTAGTGAATAGGCATGTTTATCCCCTCGGCGTGTAACCGACCATGTGTAAACCCTAGGGACCCCCGGCGTCTATATAAGCCGGAGGGTTTTAGGTTGTAGAACAACAGAACTCATCTAGGGTTTTAGCTACTTGATCTCGAGGTAGATCAACTCTGTAATCCTCATACCATCAATATAATCAAGCAGGACGTAGGGTATTACCTCCATAGGAGGGCCCGAACCTGGGTAAAACCTTGTCCCCTTCGTCTCTTGTTACCATCGATCCAAGTCTCACAGCTCGGGACCCCCTACCCGAGATCCGCCGGTTTTGACACCGACATTGGTGCTTTCATTGAGAGTTCCGCTGTGATCGCCAGAAGGAATCGATGGCTCGCCTAGTCATCAACGAAGAGGTCCGCAATACGGGCACTTTTGTCCCTGGACAGATCTTCGCTTTCGGCAGCATTGTGCTGCACGCCGACCCGACCGGCCATCTAGGCCGCGTCGGAAGTTTCTCCCCTGATCAAGAGGTCAGATTCGGGAACTTAGAGTTCTCTGTAGACTCTCGAGGTGATCTATCACTAACCGGGCTCGCAGTCTCGCCTGCCACGCCCGAAGACTCCGAGGCTTTAACCCCAGATCCATCTTTCGGCTCTGCCCACGGGATCTACCCCGACGAGGGCCTGACTTTCAGTCCGGATCAGGTCATAGTACCCGACGTCCGGACATCTGTTCTTGTCGAACACTCTCCCTGCGCGGACGCATCGGAGGTTCACTCCAGAAGCTCTGGGCAGACCGGCCCGACCGAGCTCTCGATACTCAACGAGGCTCTAGATCGGATCTCGTCGATGAAGATTACCGACAACCCAAACCCGATCTGTTCTCAGATCGGGCGTCAGACGGGCCATGACGGATTTCTCGTCCCACCCACCACCCACTTGATAGCCACTGTCGAGGATTTAACCGACATGCTAGACTATGCTTCCGAGGAAGCAGAGTACATGGATGAGGAGGATCACGCCCTCACCCCCGCTAAGACCGGGCAGTGGACTGCCACCTCCACATACGACGTCTACATGGTGGACACTCCGAAAAACGACGGCGACAAATCGGATGAAGCGCCGTCAAGACGGCGAAAGCCGCATAAACGGTCAAAAGGAAAAAAGGGGCGAAAATCTATCGATGGCACCGGGAACGGAGATACCCCGGAAGACATCGGCGGTCCCGAAATCCCCGAACACCCGTTAGAGGGTCAGGAGAGACCCGAAGACCGTCACTACCCCGATGATCCAGATGATCCCGAGGACGACGACTACCTCTGCTCTATTGAGGGGGAGGACAATGCGGAAGCCGATGACTTCGCCATTCCCGACAATCCTGCAGATCAGGAACTGTTCAGGCAACAGCTCATATCCACGGCTCGCAGCCTGAAAGCAAAAGAACGGCAGCTCAAAGCCGAACAAGACGACCTCAACGACCGATGGACGGGAGTCCTCTCAGCTGAGGAAGGATACAGCACCGGTCTATCGGACCAACCTAAGAGCTATCCACGCAGAAGGCTGCTGCCACAATTCGACGACGAGCTCACTGATACGCCGTCTCCCAAGCATACCCCATACGACAAGCCAGACCGCCCTCCTCGAGGACGAGACAGGAGGGCTGACGATACCGGCTACAGGCCGACGATACCCCGTAGACGGGGAAAGGAGCCACTAGAGCCCGATGACAGGTTCGACCTACGACACGACCTGGACCACATAGCAGGTCATACGTGATCCATCTACGGATCCAGAGGGTACTCACCCTATAGACGGGAAGGGTACCGGCCTTGGTTCGACCACGACAATGAAGATCGGGAACGAACTCGAGCTAGGACAGACATCGATCACCGGCGCGTCATAGCTCGGGTCAGAGGCGCCGCCCACCCACTGTGCTTCACGGACGAGGTGATGCGGCATCAGTTCCCGGAAGGGTTTAAGCCCGTAAACATAGAGCAATACGATGGGACAACTGACCCAACCGTATGGATCGAGGATTTCCTCCTCCACATCCACATGGCACGAGGAGATGACCTCCACGCCATCAAGTACTTACCCCTGAAGCTCAAGGGGCCAGCTCGGCACTGGTTAAATAGCCTCCCCGAAAAGTCCATTGGGTGTTGGGAGGACCTAGAAGAGGCATTCCGATCTAACTTCCAGGGCACTTATGTCCGGCCGCCGGACTCCTCCGATCTAAGCAACGTCGTCCAGAAGCCAGGAGAGTCCGCGCGGCTATTCTGGAATCGTTTCTTGACCTAGAAAAACCAGATCGTGGACTGCCCGGACGCCGAAGCAATAGCCTCTTTCAGGCACAATATTTGGGATGAATGGCTAGCTCGTCAGCTCGGCCAGGATAAACCAAGGACAATGTCCGCCCTCACATCACTCATGAACCGCTTTTGCGCGGGCGAGGATAACTGGCTAGCTAGACGTAGCCACAACCCCGAAGACCCCGGAACCTCTGAAGTTCGGGATGGAAACGGGAAACCGAAGCGCAACAAGAACAAGCGCCGGCACAATAATAGTGATGCCGATGACACGGCTGTTAACGCCGGCTTCCGCAATTCCCGATCTGGGTAGCGGAAGAAGCCTCCTAAAGGCAAACACGACGGACCCACCCCGCTGGACAAGATCCTGGAGAGGCCTTGCCAGATCCACGACACTCAGGAGAAGCCCGCCAATCACACCAACCGTAACTGTTGGGTCTTCAAACAGGCCGGCAAGCTCGCATCCGAGGACCAAGGCAAGAGCCCACGCAGCGAGGACGAGGATGAACCCCGCGGTCCGATCGGTGGCGGACAAAAGAAATTTCCTCCAGAGGTAAAAACAGTAAACATGATATACGCCACCCATATACCCAAAAAGGAGAGGAAGCGCACCCTTCGAGATGTCTACGCCATAGAGCCTGTAGCTCCGAAGTATAACCCATGGTCGGCATACCCGATCACCTTCGATTGACGTGACCATCCGACCAGTATCCGTCATGGGGGTTCGGCCGCACTCGTCCTAGACCCGATCATAGACGGGTACCACCTCACTAAAGTCCTAATGGATGGTGGAAGTAGCCTCAATCTGATTTACTCAGATACGGTGAAAAAGATGGGCATAGATCCGTCAAGGATCAAGCCCAGTAACACTACCTTCAAAGGAGTGATCCGAGGCGTTGAAGCCTGGTGCACAGGCTCTGTAAGCCTGGAAGTAGTGTTCGGCTCGCCCGATAACTTTCAAAGCGAGGACTTGATCTTCGACATCGTACCTTTCCGCAGCGGCTATCACGCCCTGCTCGGCCGTACAGCGTTCGCTCGCTTTAACGCCGTCCCACACTACGCATACCTCAAGCTCAAGATGCCCGGCCCTAGGGGGGTCATTACTGTCAATGGCAACACAGAGCGCTCCCTCCGAACTGAGGAACATGCGTTGGCCCTGGCGTTCGAATTCCATTACACCGATGATTGGCAAGTGCCGACATATGCCGTAAAGGCACCCAAGGCTAGGAAGCGAGCTCGGTCTCAATCCGAAGTGCCAGAACCTTTCTCTCCCTATAAATAGGGACTCGCCCCCCATCGCACGGCCCTAGAACCTGCAAAGTACGTGCCGAGAAGGCACAACTTCGCGCTCAAAATTCCATGGGCAGCGGTGGGGAAAAACTATTAAAGGGTAAAGTGTTCGGCTGGACCGAACTATCACCATCAACATGTCTTCGGACACACTACGGGTACCATAAAGTACCCGCTACGGCGTAAAACTCGTCCACATTTCGGCGACTTCTCAAGGCTTTTTCTCTAGAGTCCGCTCGCCGAATACTACACCCATAACGGTGTACAACTCTTCGGGAGACGCAGGAGCGGACAAGCGGCAGGGCACATCGAGGACGTCAGGTCACCTATCATACAACCCCTCCTGTAAGATTTATATTTTTTAATACCTGTAAAACAGTTGTATCACCAATTTGAATAATAAGAGTTGTTGAGCAAAATACAGATGTATCATGCATGATTCATTTCGCTGTTTTTGGCGCCTTCTCTATTTTCCCTCTCTTCTTGCGAACCTGTTTGGTATGCTATGCGATGCAACCGGCTAATAGACCGGGGGCTCGAATTAAAGAAAATCGCCGTAAGCATAACTGATTTTCGCGTTCGGCGTCTTGGAATTCCGCTTTATATGCATTGGTTCCGAACTATGTCTTGGGTCAATAGTTGGGTTGCCCGGCTCCTGTGCTTGCCCCTTTATGTTCCGCTCGTTCGGCTAAAAGGGCAAAGGGAGAACCGCTGCGATTGTGTTTCCAGCTAGCCTGGTCAAGCACCTCAGTGGAGAAAGCCGAAAACTGACTGTCATGGTATGCGAGAACTGGTCTGCGAATCCGAGCTTCAATAAATCTCGTCAGAGGTTACTCCGTGTCATACGAGGGGTTTTGTATTCGTACAAACCATGTGATATAGGCTTCGGCCACGGTTATTCCAAACATCACGAACCCTGGGGGCTAGTCATCAGCCTCCCGCACTCCTTTCTCGCGCCCCTACGGCTAAGTGAAAGCAATAAAGCATTATGGTCCGATTGCCTTGTTCACCCCACACTACCGCCTTCGGGTGCCGATAGTTCGGCTAAGGGTCACAGTGCGATTGGAAGTGACACCCCGTGTAGCATCTACACGGGGGCTGAAGCCGACGACTCGCAACTTTCAGTTTTAACGGCCACAAAGGAGTTATAAAGGATGCAAAACATACAAGACATGATAAACCATGCATTTTAAATAAATACACGTTGAAAAGTCTTCGGACATATTACAACACTTTATTCATACACGTTCTCTCTCGAACACTGAGATTCTATGGCCCGAGCACCCTCCATAACTCCGGAGAAGTACATCTCGGGGCGCCTATGCTCCTTTCCAGGAGGCGGAGGAGCGGTGGCTATCTTCATCGGATCGAGCCCCGGCCAGTGCACCTTGGCCTTCGCGAAGGTCATCCGAGCTCCCTCAATGCAAGAAGATCGCCTCAGTGCGTCGATCCGAGGAGAGGCGTCGCTCAGCTTTTGCACCAGGCCGAAGTAGCTGCCCGACAGTGGCTCGTTGGGCCATAGCCGGATACAGAGATCCTTCATGGCCGGCTTCGCCATCCGGTGTAGCTCCACCAGCTGCTTCAGCTGCTCAACAAGGAGAGGAGAGCGCTCGGGGGCTTCGAATTGCGCCCAAAACAGCCGAGCTTCGTCTTCTTCTCCCCGCGAAGCATAGAACTGGTTTGCGTCCGCGGCGCTCTTCTGGAGTTCCGAGCAGGCGCCTAAGGAACGCCATACTTGGGTGAGCACTTTGAACTTCCTATCCCCGAAGATACATTGCATTAAATATGGCTTACCATCCATGATAGCCTTGGCCTGGCTGATCTCCTCTTCATAGGCCGCCTGTCCACCCGCTCCTTTTGGAGATCGGTTTTCAGGGTGGATAGTTCGACGGCCTACTCCTTCCTTTTCCGCTCAAGGACCTCGCACTTTTGGCCGGCGTCCTTGAGCTCCTGTTGAATTTCTTCCACCCGAGCCTCATGCTCATCGCTAGTGGCTCTCAGGGCGGATAGTGCGGTAGCCGCTTCTTTGGCCGCCGCCTTCTCAACCAAAGCTTCCTGCTTCGCTTTCTCAAGCTCGGCTTTGAGCTTTTCAACCTCCTTCGCCGAGGCTGCGTAAGCATATACTCATATCAAAAAACCGCGTTGATAGTACGGTAAAGAAGAGTTTTGATACTCTAATCCGGCTTACCTTGTGCCTCGTCGAATCTCTTGTTCAGAGCGTCAAGCTCGTCTTCGGAGCTTTTGAGCTTCCGATTTAGCTCGTCCAGCTCGGCAGCGTTAGAAGCCGCCGCCGTAGACGAAGCCTGCAAAATACAAAACAACTATATCAAGTTACATGGGTTGAAAAGCTTCCGAACTGTCATAGATAAGATCCCGGGCCCGGTCCTTTTTTTAAGGCCGCTAAAACATTCCGAACACACATTTGTATTGTACATAGTTCGGATAATGGTCTATTATAGACCCCCAGGTAAGTTTTTCCAAACTCACCTAGGGCTCGGGGGCTGCCATGTATATAATAATTACTCAAAGAAATCAATATTTCACAAAATAGAGCATTACATGGCTTACCTGAAAGCCCGTCAGGAGACCGTTGAAGGCCTCCTTCAGTCCGATATCCACGGACTGAATGCTCTGTAGTACCGCACCCATAAGGGTGCGGTGCTCTCCGGAGATGGAGGCGCTTGACAGAGCCTCCCCCATAGCCGGCCACCCAGTGGTCGGCGGCGCCGGTGGTGATCGGTTGACCCGATCTCCAACCGGGGATTGAACCTGTGCCTCCGGAGGCATGGTGCACTCCGGAGACAACCTTGGAGGTGACTGGACATCCTCTTGTCCGGTCTCCTCAGTATCCGGGAGGGGCTTCTCCCCCGGGTCTTCGGCGGCCGAGGTGTTAGCCTCGACCATGACGTCATCACCCCTGCCTCCAGTGTCCGGCTCCAAAGGAGCCTGCTGGGATGACACCTCCGCGGTGTCCTTCGCGGCGCCCGGAGGAGAGGGGTGCGATGCGGTTCCGCTCTCCGCTAGCTCGGCGGGTGGGGTCTCCCCATCCGAAACTTGAAGGCACTCACACGTTAGTAACATTAAAAAACTTAGCGCTAATGGCTCTGGAGGTCTTCGGATCCTTACCTTTGAGGTGGGGGCTTAACCCTGAGGTTCCTTCGCGGAACCCTCTCGAAATCCTCGGACTCAGTATCCGAGTCCGAGCTGTCACCGGACAGGGCTACCTGTGTCCGGCGCGTTTTCTTCGGGGCGGGAGGATCTACGTCCTCCGGAGCGTCCGATGACGCCGCCCTCTTTCCTGCGAGGGGGGAATCGCCTCCTTCCTCACCCTCCTGCTCCTCCTCTTGATTTGAGGAGGCATGGGTTTCTTCGGACACAGCCTCCGGCTGGTCTCTGATGCGCAGGCATGTTCGGCCTGATTTCTTCTTCTCCTTCTTTTCTGGCGCCTTGTAAGGCGCCACGACGAGCATCTCCAACAGCAGCGGAGACTTAGAGTCTTCGGGCTGTGGAGCCGGACACTTGATGCCCGTGGCCTTGCTCAACCATTCCTGCAATGGTGATCGGAAAATGCTTAGACTTTCTTTAGGAAGACAAAGCCGATCAAATAAAGCTGTACTATACCTTGGATGGGGGCTTGACGGCGCTCAAGCCCTTGTCCTCCTGCTCGGCCGGCCACTTCTCCTGCGCTTTGAACAGCGCCTTCCATAGCTTCTCCCGAGTGGTGCGGAAGAGCTGACGGATCATAGGATCATTGTCAGTCCGGTAAGTTCACATAGGAGAGGCCCGGCGTTGGCAAGGGAGGATGCGCCGCCGGAGCATAATCTAGACCACGCTGGTCAGATCAATGTTATCTTTTATCAGGGAGGTGATGCCCCCCTGTAGGTCATCCACCTCAGTATCCGACCCCCAATCAAGGCCCTTTCGGACCGAGGAGGTCAATCTGGTCGGAGGGCCGGATCTGAATTCGGCAGGAACAGTTCCGCCCTCCTCCCTTGGCTCGGTGATGTAAAACCATTCTTTTTGCCAAGTCTTGATGGTGTCGATGAAGGTGCCGGATGGCCATACAGCGCGTGGGAGCTTGCTGATGACCGCCCCGCCGCAGTCTGCGTGTGCGCCTGCGACACAGTTCGGCTTGATGTTGAAGATCTTGAGCCACAGTCCGAAGTGTGGTTTGACTCGCAAGAAGGCCTCGCAGACGATGATGAAGGCCGATATATGCATGAAGGAGTTTGGCGGGAGGTCGTGGAAGTCGAGACCATAAAAGAACATAAGGCCCCTTACGAAGGGGTGGAGCGGGAAGCTCAATCCTCGGATGAAGTGAGGAATGAAGACCACCCTCTCGCCTGGTTTGGGGGTGGGAATCACCTGTCCCTCCTCCGCAGCGCGGTGGAAGATATTGGCGGGGAGGTAGCCGGCGGCCTTGAGGTCCCGGATGTCCTGGTCTGTCACCGTGGAAGCCTCCCACTTGCCGTTGGAACCGGAGCTGGCCATGGCTAAGCTCGGAGGAGGAAGAATGGAAAACCTAGATCTGGGCTCTGGAAGCTCGGAGATTGGGGAAGCAGGGATGCGAATGGGAAGTGCGGATAAGTCTAGGGGTTTTCTTTCCCTTTTATTGAGGCTTGACGCCGGTTAGCCTCCCTTTACTGTGCCGTGAATCCCTCCGCTTCCCAAGACGTGCATGCCGTTATACACGCATGATTAAAACATATCCCGTATAAAACGGGGCACGATCTGTGCATTGATGGATCGTGCTGTTGGAAACGGCCTCGAACCGCGAATCGAGTCTTTACGACTGGTTCGGTGGTCGTGGTGGGCCGTGACTTTTCGTCTGAAAGGTTGTTAGGGATCGCTGTTTACTCCCTGACGTTTGGCCTTCAGGGCCGGTGACTCATGGTGTTCGGACGATCTATGATCAGAAAAACTACACGTCGTCGGAGGCCGAACTAACTCGACCGATCACTATGTGGAGGAAGGAACTCGCCTCGCAAGCCGAAGACTTTGATCACATGAAGCAGCTGAGGCTAGGACTCTTGGCGTTGGAGGCTAGTTCGGGGGCTACTGAGGGAGTCCTGGTTTTAGGGGTCCTCGGGAGGCCAAACTATTTGTTATGGGCCGGACTATATGGGCCGCATGCCGGACACTGGATTGATTGAAGACCCAGACTCCAGAAAGGAAGCTTCTAGAATCGTGGCGTGCCCTCCACGTTTAAGGTAGTGAATAGGCATGTTTATCCCCTCGGCGTGTAACCGACCATGTGTAAACCCTAGGGACCCCCGGCGTCTATATAAGCCGGAGGGTTTTAGGTTGTAGAACAACAGAACTCATATAGGGTTTTAGCTACTTGATCTCGAGGTAGATCAACTCTGTAATCCTCATACCATCAATATAATCAAGCATGACGTAGCATCGATCCAAGTCTCACAGCTCGGGACCCCCTACCCGAGATCCGCCGGTTTTGACACCGACACCCCCTCCCCCAGAGCTGGTCCAAGTACTGGGTTCAGAAGGAGCAGGGGTACTGTGCTCCAGTGAGAATCCAAAGTGGTCTGGAAATTAGTGCGCGTGGCACGACCCGCGGTCCACCAGTTCTGGTTTGACACGCGGGGACTAGGTAGGCGAGCATTCATGTTCACGCGGAGCATCGTGATACCGCGGACGCAAGGGCGACTGGGGGAGCCATGGAAAACGTTTTGGCGAGAGCAAGCAGTGGAGGGGCGGCGAGCACTTGGCAGAAGAGAGGCGTGGTGAAGGTGCAGACTCTAGTGTGCGCGTGGACACACGGGGGTGGAGGTGGTGTGGTGTGGGGGATGACGAGCTGTGTTGTGAAAATATCATGATAGTTTTTAAAATGCAATGATTGCTGGACTTCAATGAATAAAATACACCAATAATCCTAAAACTATTGAAGGCCTCTCAAGTTAGTCCTAATACCATGAAAAATGGACATCTAGGTCCTAAAAATTTGCTAAGTGTGTCACCCGTAGTCCTATCTGCTCTGCGTTAGTTTTGACTTGCACGGGTGGCAGGTTGACCAGTGCCATGTGGAAACTTTTTGCACAAAACCCCCAAATGTTCATCGCTTCTAATTTTGTGCCCCTGCTCTTTGCACAATATCTATGTGAATATCGTCTAGCCATCAAACTGACCAGTCCATCCTTCCCATTCCACGATTCTCCCGCACAATCCAGCCGCCATCATCCTGCATCCGCGTCGCCGCTGGTCTTGTTGTCCCATGCAATGATCCCGGATCGCATCCCCACACGGGTGGAAGCTGCCTTTGCTGAAGAGCGTGACCGCACACGTGGGAGGGCAGTGGTAGATGTCTTCCTTGAAGATCGTGACAGCGCATGCAGATGGGAAGCTGCAGCAGAAAGCACCAGGCAGGCTTGGACTTCCGTCCTCCTCCTTTTGACCCAACGCGGAAGTCCGGACGACTCAGTCCCCACATCCTCCCCAGCACAGACGATCCTTCCTGGGCGGTGAAGGTAGACGTGTCAGAGTGGTTCCAGCTCATGCATGTTGGAAATATGCCCAGGAAGCATTAATACTGTATTATTTCCGTATTTATCATTAAAATATTATATTATTTTCTGTAACTGCCATGATCCTGGAATATGCGATTAAGCGAAAAACTCATATACACATGTGGAATGATAAATGGTAAAACTTGATTCCTAGTCTTGCCTCTAGGACTAGCTCAAGCGTTGTTTGTGATCATGCTTTTTGGATCTTGGGATATGATTAAGTGTAACGGTAGTACCAAAACAACTTTGAGAGTATAACATTGGAAGAACGGTCATATTAAATTGACCCAACTTGTTTGTTATACCATGAGATTCTATCATCACAAGTCAATCGTTATAACACAGAGAGTTAATGTATGATTTAGTTCCTTAGACCATGAGAGCAGCTTAGTCACTTCTTACCGTACGATGGACTTTGGGGTTGCTCAAACGTCATTTGTAACACGGTGATCATAACGACAACTTACAAGTTCGTTAGAAAGTTTGACAAGGGACTAGGTATCTCAAGAGTGGGATTTGCTCCTACGATGATGGAGAGATATTCTTAGGTCCCTCTCGGTGTGAAAACATCCATCATCGTCTGGACAGACACAAGTGACTAGGTCACGAGGATGTCGGGACATATCAACGAGAGAGGAGAATAAAACTGGTAACAAGGAGACCGATATAGTGAGCATGAGAATAACTCAAGAGGATACCGATATATCTCACCTCAGGTTTTGTAGAGTATTGCGAAGCAAACGGAATAGCACATGATAACCAAAGGTTCACTCGAATGTCATCCGTGTATTCATAGGAATCAATATGGATGTCCATGGTTCCGCTAGTGGTCATTGAACGAAAGGGAATTTCATCCATGTCTATCTTTTACCGAACCTACAGGGTCATAAGCTTAAGGGCATCACGAAATGCCAAGGAAGAGTCCTCCTCGGATTCCAACACGAAACGCTAAGGTCCCTGGCATTTCCAAAAACTCCACGGACCTCGGCGTCTGGCCCAAGGGGGAGACGCCAGGGAGCCTGGCGTCTGGCCCCTGTCCTCTGAAAAATGCCTTTTGCACCGTCCTAAGGCCTCATGGGCCTTACCCCTTGGCCCAGCCAAGGTGTCCTCGCACCAGAGACCCTTTGGATTTATCTAAAAGGTTTCGTGACCTTCTAGACATCAACAGAAGTTCCTAGGACCTTCCCAGAACCTCCTAGAACATTTCTAGAAATATCTGAAAGTCTTTCGAAACTCTCTCGAAACTATTTCTTATGTTCCCGAATCTATTCCGAGAATATTTTCTCATAACTCTTACTCCACTAACACTCAACATATCATGATTCCCTTAAGCTTGTGACCTTGTAGGTTCGGTAAAACATAGACATGAATGAAACTCCCTTTTGTTCAATGACCAATAGTGGAACCATGGAGATCCATATTTATCCCTATGAATACACGAATGACATTCGAGTGAACCTTTGGTTATCATGTGTTATTCCCTTTGCTTTGCGATACTTTACAAAACCCAAGGTGAGATATATCAGTATCCTGTTGATTTATTTTCATGCTCACTATATTGGTCTCCTTGTTACCAGTTTTGTTCTTCTTTCTCGTTGATATGTTCCGGTATCCCCGTGACCTAGTCTCGTGTGTCTGGCCAGAAAATGATGGATGTCATCACACTAAGAGGGCTCTAAGAATATCTCCCCATCGTCAAAGGAGCAAATCCCACTCTTGAACTACCTAGTCCCTTGTCAAACTTTCCGATGAACCTGTAAGTTGTTGTTATGACCACCGTGTGACTGATGACGTCTGATCAACCCCAAGTCCATTGTACGGTAAGAAGTGACTATGATACTCTTTGCTTGTGGGATAACCTTTGTCCATGCTTTGCTTGTGGGATAACCTTTGTCCTATCGAATCTGACAAGTTCCGTGTGGTTATCTTCTTCTCCCTCTAATTCTTTGACGATGATTAGCTCTGGATGGCGAAGCACTATCGGATCATGAAGCCTTCACGCTTGCAATCTGTAGAGAGGCGGTGCTTTCGGTCGTTTGTTCTAGGGATCGCCATGGACGGTTCGAGGGGCTTCAAGAACGATCTACACCAACACTTCTTCGCTGCATCTCGAAGTTGGTAACGATCCGATCAAACCTTGTATGCATCTTCATAGTGATCCGGGACCTTGATCGTTGGGCGTTTTTTTGTTTTCTACTACGTTTCCCAACAATCCGCATTAGCTCATTACGTTAACAATGTTCGGGTGCCGAGGTGGACTGTGGTTGTCGGAGTTGGAGAGGAAGGCAATAAAGAGGATGTTTGCAAAGAGGGCCACAAAATTAAGACATATGACCTTTTGGGGGTTTTGTTCAAAAAGTTGCCACATGGCAGTAGTCAATCTGTCAACCGTACATGTCAAAGATGATGCAACATCAATGAGTCACCTGGTGACACACTTGACAAACTTTTAGGACCCAGATATGCATTTTCATAGTATTGGGACTAACTTGGCACCCCTTTAATAGTGGACCCTGATAAGTGTTGCATGTGTGTCACGAACACATGGCAACTCTATATATTTTTTATGACAAGTTTAGTGATGCAAGGATGACAACTTTAGCTGTCAAGCATGGTAGTTTTAGTTTTTTAGGTTTGTTTTTTCTTTTCGGATGATAACTTTAGTTGTAAAAATCATCAGAACCGAAGTGCTTCATGTCACACGTATGACATTTATTATTTGGGTTAATAGTTTTAGGACCTATGTATTTTACTCGACCTCAATACATCAGCATGCATGCATAGGCGTGTGACACATGCATTGAGTATTATACAGACGGTAGTACGCTACCTGTCTTCGTTTGCCAAGAAAAGATGATTCTTGCCCATTTAGCACTTTCAGAATTTCAATTAGAAAATAGCATAGTTGTCTTGGACGCCATATATGTGTCTTTTCTCTATCTCCCATCAAAGGCCGTTGCAACTTGGTCAGACAAAGCTTGTCCGCTTAGCGCGTGGGTCACAATGGCGACACCATTACATCCAACATTCCCTAAAGAGAAAAATGGCGACATCAGACCAAATCACAAAAGTATGTGATCCCTATGGCTATACGACTTCAATTCGAATATCTTTCTCTAGCGTTACACATATATGTTGTTTTTGTGGTAGTGGACTTCTGGCAACTAGAACAAGAACACTCCAAAGACACGAGAAAATATGACCGCAGACGATATACCACTTGGTTCGTACTGTCGTACTTAGAAAGGTACACAACTAGGTACCCGTACCACATCAAAATCACCTTGGTGCCTTGGTAGGCACATAATAAATGTTATTCATTGGAAAGACAAAATATTCACCCCTCAAAAAGAGAGACAAAATGTTCGATTTACCTTTTCTTTGTGCATGGCTCGTTTAATCATATTTTAGCACGGTTATTTGGTGAGGGCCGTTTTGACTCTTGGGAGCATATGTTCATTTTCAAAAAAATCTGATTTTTCTTGTGGATACTCATGTTAGTCTAACAAGCATTCTTGATAATTTTCATGCGAAACATAGTGGTAGTGCTTTTTCGATGAAAAAACAACAAAATAATGAGTAACATTGGGAGGTAACATTTACCGTTCCATTTCTCTTACTTTTAAAAATTCCAAAGCTTTTTCATGAAAATTTTACAGGTAGCATTTGGGTGTGATAATAAACACATCTATTTTTTTCAATTTTTTTTGAAGAAGTCGTTAACTGGTAGTTGATCGGCTGGCTCGTGAGTAGATGATTAATAGGCTAATCGGCAAGTTAATCGACCAGTTGATCAATTAATTGACAAATTTATCAATTTATTGGCTACTCGGTGACCCTGTGATTAGGGATTAATCAGCAAGTTTATTAGTTAATCAGCCGAATTCCTTAACAAGGATTTTTTTTACATTTACAAAATACATTTTTGACAGGCAGAAGCATATGCTTTTAAGGGCCAAACTGGATTTCTGAATTATTTGTAGGTGCGCATGTTCTAAACTGCTGCTTAGATGTACCGAGAATTTCTCAAGATGTACAAGTACCTAAGTCTCAAAGTCAAGCAACCATCTTGCACTGCATTTGCGTTTCTCTTATAACTATCTGGCCATGAACATTTTTTCCTCTCCAGATGAACTATCACAACCACAGACCTATCACAGAATATACATGGTACTTCTAAGTGCATTGTAGCAGATCCTTTATAAGTTATATTTGACGAGAAAACATTTTTTTAGAGAATTAAGCCCCTTCAAGCAGATCCCCTAAAACCAAAAATTTCTTAAATCCGCCCCAACCCCAACTAAAATCACCCCGCTCTCTCATTATTAGTTAGTCGTGGGTGTTCTTAGAAAAAGCCACGACCGACCCGCACACCGCAACTTTCCACCCCAACCTCGATGCCGCCACCGATGCCGCATTGTCACCCGTCCCTGGCACCGACGACCGGCGTAATGGGAAGCCCCTCCCCAGTCGGCAAAATTTGGTGTTTTGACCCTTTTGCGGAAGTTTAGCCGGATTTGGCACCTGTTCGAAAATATTTCGGGATCTGACCCTTTTCCTACCGCCAGGGTCGATGGCGATAGGGTATATCAGCCTACCGTCAAAGCACATGGCCATATGGGTGCACTACCTACCGCAATTTTTTTCTAAGTATTAGATACAGTGCGTGTACGCACCTATTGCCGGCACCTCGGCGGTAGGGTTGCACAGGCTACCGCCAGCCTTTGTGGCGGTAGGGGTGTGTTGCGCTGACGTAGATAAGTTGCCTACCGCCAGGGTCCTTGGCGGTAGGCAGCTATACCCTGCCGTCATCCACGCCGGCGGTAGGAAAAGGGCCAGATCACGAAATATTTTCAAACATGGGTCAAATCCGGCTAAACTTTTGCAAAAAGGGTCAAAACATGAAAATTGGCCTCCCCTGCTGCACCTCTAGGCACCCTCACCCTGCCAAAGACCCACGTCGGCCACAAATTTGGGGCCGCTAGCACCGAAATAACGATGGAAAGGGAAGAACATCGTCAACAATAGTTCATCGTCTGTGGCTGTTATGGGTCGCGCTATCGCGACCAACATACCGCCCTTTCCCAAGCCGACTGACAAACAGGAGTATCAACAGTCGTCCAAGGCGGCGGACAACACAATGGCGTATAGGAGGAGGAGGAGAAGAAGAAGAAGAAGAAGAAGAAGAAGAAGAAGAAGAAGAAGAAGAAGAATAAGAATGTTGCCTCCCGTACGCTTCCCCTTCGACCTCCTATGGCCTCGACAAGTACTACACAACCTTCTGCGACGACACTGTCAAACAAGAGATATTCAGTTAGAGATAGATAGAGATAGATAGGCTCACGGTTGAGCTGTCATATTCCGGTTGTAACTATCTATCTTATCTCTCTTATTCCTTGTTTCTCAAGTTGTATCTCTAACCAACTATGTACGCGTGATCAGGCTTGCAATCTGCATATATAACACGTACCCGTCTCCCTCGATAGGGTAAGACGTTTCTGCCAACGCACATGGTAATCAGAGCTATCCTACTTCCCATCTAAGCCTCCCGATTGCATCTGTGCCCAGCCATGTCTTCCTCCTCCGGCGCCTTCCAACCTAGCCTCAATGGCCAGGTCACCGAGAAGCTTTCCCGCACGAACTACGTGCTGTGGCGCACGCAGATCACACCACAACTGTGTGGCGTCGGTGTCTTCGGCTATGTCGATGGCACTTCGCCGGAACCAGCCAGGCTTCTCGCCACCAAGGACAAGGATGGCAAGGAGACCTTCGAGCCAAACCCTCTCCACCCTCTCTGGGTCCGGGAGGATCAACATGTGCTTGGCTATCTGCTGAACAACCTGTCCAAGGAGGTGCTCGTCACGGTGACCACGATCACCATGGCGCGTGGACTCTGGACGACGCTGGCGGGCATGTACTCGTCGCAGTCGCTGAGCCGCATCAACAACATCCGTACCTCGCTCATCAACGCGCAGAAGGGCAACCAATCTGTTGCCTCCTACTTCGCCTCCATGCGCGGCCTTGCTGACGAACTAGCGGCGGCTGGAAAACCGATCCAGGATGATGAGCTGATTTCGTACATCCTCCATGGGTTGGACCTTGATTACCAGCCCCTGGTCTCCGCTCTCGACGCCCGTGCCACTCCTGTGACCCTCGACGAGATCTTCTCCATGCTCAGCAATTTTGATCAGAGGATGGCACAGTTTCATGGCGCGGGTGGCGGCGGCTTCAAGTCTTCTGCAAACGCCGCTTCCCATGGATGTGGTGGTGGCCCTCGCTTGCGTGGCACTCGGCGGCGGACAAGGACGAGGCGGCGGCTCCAACAACAAGGGACGCCGGGGCGGCGGCTCTGGCAAGTCCCGACCGGATACCCCACGGTGCCAAATTTGTGGTAAACCAGGCCACACTGCAAAGGACTGCTGGTACCGCTATGAGGATGATGATGACTCCTCGCAAGATGATGACAAGGTTGCCGCCGCTGTCGATGGCTCCTATGGGGTCGACACCAACTGGTATGTCGACAGTGGTGCCACGAACCATATCACTAGCAAACTGGAGAAGGTAACCATGAAGGACAAATACCGTGGCCAAGATCAGATCCATACTGCTAGTGGAGAAGGTATGAAAATACGTCACATTGGTCATTCAATATTTAGTACCCCTCACCGTAAACTTCATCTTAAGAAAATTCTGCATGTTCCTAGAGCAAATAAGAATCTCCTTTCCGTTCATAGAATTGCCATTGATAACCATGTTTTCCTCGAATTTCATCCTTATTTTTTCTTGATCAAGGATCAGGTAACGAAGAAAATCCTCCATCGAGGTAGATGTGTTCGAGGGCTTTACCCGTTGATTCCGGAGCATAGGAGATTCAATAAACAAGTCTATGGTGTTGTCAAACTCTCGTCAACACGGTGGCACGATAGATTAGGACATGCTTCTTTTTCTTTAGTTGAAAAGTTACTTACGAAAAATAAGCTCCCGTTTGTTGGAGAGCGTCATGTTGAAACCATTTGTGATTCATGTCAACGAGCTAAGAGTCATCAATTACCTTATCCAATTTCTACTAGTATCTCTACCAAACCGTTACAATTAATTTTCTCTGATGTTTGGGGTCCTACCCCTACCTCTGTTGGTAGACATACCTATTACGTGAGTTTCATTGATGACTACAGCAAATTCTCTTGGATCTATCTTCTTAAGAAAAGGTCCGATGTGTTCCAAGTTTTTAAAGAATTTCAAGCTCTTGTTGAACGCAATTTGACAGCAAAATCATTGCTGTTCAATCTGATTGGGGAGGGGAGTATGAAAAATTGAACTCCTTCTTCCAAACTCTTGGCATTTCACATCATGTGTCATGCCCCCATGCTCACCAACAAAACGGCTCGGCCGAACGTAAACATCGACACATTGTTGAAGTAGGGCTTGCACTTTTAGCAGGGGCTTCCATGCCTCTCAAATTTTGGGATGAAGCTTTCCTCACTGCTGTTCATATCATCAATATGCTTCCTAGTCGTGTCATTAACAATGACACTCCCGTAGAAAGACTTCTCGACACTAAACCAGACTATACATCTCTTTGTGTTTTTGGGTGTGCATGTTGGCCCAATCTTCGTCCCTACAACAATCGAAAGCTCATGTTTCGCTCCAAACAATGTGTATTTCTTGGTTATAGTGCTCAACACAAGGGTGTAAAATGCCTAGATGTCTCCACGGGTGGTGTCTATATTTCTCGTGATGTCATCTTCGATGAGACAAAATTTCCATTCACCGATCTCCATCCTAATGTCGGTGCTCTTCTTCGCCAAGAAATTCTCCTTCTACCACCTCACCTCACCGGTTTTGATCAAGGGGGAAATAATATTTATGATCAATTGTTGACTAACCCCACTAATTGTGCGCATTAGACGTGTGATGAAACAGGAGAAAACAACGAAGAAAACGCAAAACTTGGGCCATATTACATGTGTCCTGGCGCAGGAGACAGATTTGCCTCGGGATCTGTTTTTCACCAGGAGACAGGATCCTCCTCGGGATCGGTTGCCGCAGATGCGGGCATGTCTGACGCACTAGGAGCAGGCGCAGGCGCCGCCGCTCCTGGATCTGCGGACGACACGCAGCCTCTCTCCACTGGGCACGCCCCGCCCTCAACTCCGCACCAGTCTCCTCCTGCCACCTGGCAGGCTACAACCGGTCGAGGTAACACATGGTTCCCCGTCCAACCGGTGCAGTACAAGCGTCATGGGATGAGACGCGCCGCTGGTGTGGGAACAGGCACAGGCCTCGATACTGATCTTGATCCTCCCACGCCCACTCGGCCGACAGGCGCGGACTCCCGCGCTGCTGGATCTTCTACGGCTTCATCAGGCGCCATGCAACGGTCATTGGCCACAGAGGATCCCACTCCGACCACACCTGGCGCTGCAGCTGCCGAATCCCCATCGGGATCAGATGTGGTTGAAACTCCTGTACAACACACCAGATCTTCTGTGGCCAGTGATCTGGTGCCTTTATCTCCTCGACGCACTCGGCTACAACATGGGGTAATACAACCTGTTAACTACAAACATATAACTAAATATGGCATGGTTTGTTCTACAGGTGAACCATGTAAACCTCACACACTTGATGAAGCACTTGGTGATGAAAAATGGAAGAAAGCTATGAATGAAGAGTATATTGCACTAAAGAAAAACAAGACATGGCACTTGGTTCCCCCACAACAAGGTAAAAATTTGATTGATTGCAAGTGGGTATTTAGGATTAAAAGAAAATCTGATGGAACCATTGATCGGTATAAAGCTAGGCTTGTTGCAAAAGGCTTCAAACAACGATATGGCATAGATTATGAGGACACTTTCAGTCCGATTGTTAAGGCTGCCACTATTCACCTTGTTTTATCTATTGCTGTATCCAGAGGTTGGAGTCTCAGACAGCTAGATGTGCAGAATGCGTTTCTCCATGGTGTTCTGGAAGAGGAAGTGTATATAAAACAACCTCCTGGGTTTGAAAGTAAAAACACCCCCTCTTATGTGTGCAAACTTGATAAAGCTTTGTATGGATTGAAGCAAGCTCCAAGGGCATGGTACTCTCGTCTCTGCCATAAAAAGAAGGCACTTGGTTTTGTTCCTTCTAAATCTGACACCTCGTTGTTTATTTACAACAAGTCCAACACATGCATATTTGTACTCATATATGTTGATGATATCATTGTGACAAGCTCATCTAATGAAGCAATCACAGGGCTCCTAAAGGACTTGAGTGCAGATTTTGCCTTGAAGGACCTTGGAGACTTGCATTATTTCCTTGGAATTGAGGTGAAGAGACACAAGGATGGACTTCATCTCTGTCAGGAAAAGTATGCAACTGATCTTGTCAAGAAGGCTGGTCTACAAGGTTGTAAACCCTCACCCACTCCATTGTCCAGCTCAGAAAAATTATGTCTTGCAGAAGGTAAACTCTTGAGTCAAGAAGACAGCACAAAATACAGAAGTCTAGTAGGAGCACTCCAGTATTTGACTCTGACTAGGCCTGATATTTCCTTTGCTGTCAATAAAGTCTGCCAGTTTCTTCATGCACCCACAACTGTTCACTTGACTGCTGCAAAACGTATAGTTAGATATGTGAAACACACTTTGAGTATAGGCCTAAATTTCAGCAAGTCACCCTCTACTCTTGTCAGTGCCTTCTCTGACTCTGATTGGGCAGGCTGTCTTGATGACAGACGCCCAACTGGTGGTTTTGCAGTATTCTTTGGACCTAACTTGATATCATGGTGTGCACGAAAGCAAGCTAATGTTTCCAGGTCAAGCACATAGGCAGAGTATAAGGCATTAGCAAATGCCACAGCTGAGATCATATGGGTTCAGTCCATGCTGAAGGAACCTGTGGTGAAAAATGCAAAGGTTCCTTGCTTATGGTGTGGCAACCTTGGTGCTACTTATCTCTCTGCGAATCCAGTCTTCCATGCTAGAACCAAGCATATAGAGATTGATTTTCACTTTGTGAGAGAAAGAGTGGCTCAAAAGCAACTTGACATTCGGTTTGTGCATTCCGGAGATCAAGTCGCAGATGGATTCACAAAGGCCTTGCCCACACGAAAGTTTGAAGATTTCAAACATAATCTCAACTTAACTACGTTGTGATTAAGGGAGGGTGTCAAACAAGAGATATTCAGTTAGAGATAGATAGAGATAGATAGGCTCACGGTTGAGCTGTCATATTCCGGTTGTAACTACCTAGCTTATCTCTCTTATTCCTTGTTTCTCAAGTTGTATCTCTAACCAACTATGTACGCGTGATCAGGCTCGCAACCTGCATATATAACACGTACCCGTCTCCTTGGATAGGGTAAGAATATTACCAGTAGCGCTGGAAAAAGAGAGGGTGCTACTATTAATTAGTAGTAGCGTTGGGCTAAAACACGCACTACTGGTAATATATAGCAGTAGCGTGTGCCCAGATAACAAGCGCTACTAATAGTTGAGGCACACCGTAGGCACACGGGCTAGCCACAGTAGCAGCGCTGGCCGATGACCAGCGCTCCTGCTAAGCGTATTAGTAGTAGCGCCGGTCATGGGCCAGCGCTGCTACTGTGGCTAGCCTAGGCCCACCTCTCCCTTGGCCAACTTAGTAGTAGCGTCTGTCCCCAACACGCGCTACTCCTAAGTCGTACCTTATCCACTTACCTTCTTCTTCCCCTCGCCCCTCACTCTCTCCTCACTCTCCCTTCCCACTCTCTTCCTCTCCACTCTCTCCCGCACGCCCTGCCCCACGCTTGTCGGCCCGCCCCCACACACGCGACCTCCCTCCCCCGCACGCACAACCTCCCTCCCACTCGCGGCCGGCCGCCCTACCCCGCGTGGTCGCCCACCCCCATGCATGGCCGCCCTTCCCCGTGCTAGCCCTTCCCTCTTCGCCTCGGCCTCGACCCGTCCACCGTGAGAACCTCCCTCTCCTTCAAATTTAATTTTGTTCGATACCTAGGGTTCTTTAGATGTGTTGGAAGAATTTTAGACGGCCTTGTATATATCTCAATGTATGAACCCTAGTTGTTTTTGAGTATTTCTTGGTTATTTGCTGCTTAGGTTTGGATATAATTGATGCTTAGTTAATTTTGTTCGATACCCTGGTGGGTTGTGGCCAGCCCAGCCCACCTACGGTGCCCATCTTATGGTACTTAAGGTATTTTGACCTAGAAAAAATAAGGAGAGGACTTTTGGTATGGAACACCGCCGTCTCGAGGCGGAACTTGGGCATGAGCACTTTTGCCCTCCGGCGGAGCGATTCCGCCGGTGGAACTTCCCTCCCGGAGGGGGAAATCAAAGCCATCGTCATCACCAACAACCCTATCATCTTTGGGAGGCCAATATTCATCAACATCTTCAACAACACCATCTCCTCTCAAACCCTAGTTCATCTCTTGTGTTCAATCTTTGTACCGAAACCTCAGATTGGTACCTGTGGGTGACTAGTAGTGTTGATTACATCTCGTAGTTGATTACTATATGGTTTATTTGGTGGAAGATTATATGTTCAGATCCATTATGCTATTTAATACCCCTCTGATCTTGAGCATGAATATTATTTGTGAGTAGTTACCTTTGTTCTTGAGGTCACGGGAGAAATCATGTTGCAAGTAATCATGTGAATTTGATATGTGTTCGATATTTTGATGATATGAATATTGTGATTCCCTTAGTGGTGTCATGTGAACGTCGACTACATGACACTTCACCATCTTTGGGCCTAAGAATGCATTGTGGAGTAGTTATTAGATGATGGGTTGCTAGAGTGACAGAAGCTTAAACCCTAGTTTATGCGCTATTTCGTAAGGGGCTGATTTGGATCCAAATGTTTAATGCTATGGTTAGATTTTATCTTAATACTTTTCTCGTAGTTGGGGATGCTTGCGAGGGGGTTAATCAAAAGTGGGAGGTTTGTTCAAGTAAGAACAACACCCAAGCACCGGTCCACCCACATATCAAATTATCAAAGTAGCGAACGCAAATCAAACCAACATGATGAAAGTGACTAGATGAAATTCACGTGTACCCTCAAGAACTCTTTGCTTATTGTAAGAGACCGTTTTGGCATGTCCTTTGCCACAAAAGGATTGGGCTATCTTTCTGCACTTTATTTACCGTTACCGTTACTTACTTGTTACCAATTATCTTGCTATCAAACTACCTGTAACCTACAATTTCAGTGCTTGCAGAAATTACCTTGCTGAAAACCGCTTGTCATTTCCTTCTGCTCATCGTTGGGTTCGACACTCTTACTTATCGAAAGGACTATGATTGACCCCCTATACTTGTGGGTCATCATCCTTCTTCCCCGTGTGCTACACATTTTGGTAATGCACGCAGGGACGAAGGGAGGAGCGGTCATCACCGACAGTCAAAATTTCTGTCGAGAGGAGTGTCCACCACATACACCGCCATATCAGTGTGAGGGAGTGCGCACCATATACACCATGAGATATTATAGTTTTTCAAGGAAGCCTTGACAGACCGAAAGTCAACCAATGTTGAATAGTTCCTGGTACAATTGCCGTCGATTTTTAATCTTTGAATCATGAACACAAGAAATGTCTGACGACGATAGGATCCCTGAGTGTGATCTCTGCGGCGACGATCGGGGTCTATGCGACAAGCCTCACCTGCAAAACGGTAGGTTCTTCACCATCAAGCTGGACGAGACCTTCAATGTTTTTATGGTACGCAACGATGACATGTATTTTTTCATGATTAATCATGACTTGTGATTCTTTACTTCAATGTGTAATTTCCGTTTTTTACAATTCGACTAGTGGATCCCCTGCCATGCAAGACGGCATGTCTTGGAGAAGCTCGATTTCCAAGATAGTGAGAATATGGAGACGAGGAGGGCTCACCTGAGGACTAAACATGGTTATGCATTTTGGGTTAAACCATACAATATAGTTAATCACTCGCATTTTGGTTGCTCAAATTGGAAAGCTCTAGGCAAGGCATATGGATTTCAGGAGGATATGAAAATAACCTTCGATATTCGTCCTGAAGATGATATTGAAGGTAATATCAACATTTGGGTGGATGTCGATATGCTCCAATTTTACCTCTATGTGAGTTTGTCAACCATATTTTAAGTAATTTGTATTGTTTATTTACAAATAGTTGGTGTTCGTCCATACTAAACTTGTTTATTTATAATTTACAGCTTATTTCCTTTCTTCGAGTGAAACACGGAAGATAGTAGACATGACACACTACACTTATGGATCACATCTAACTTAGGAGGAGAAGGATTCTCTTTTCACCTTTGTTAATGGTGTCATGTCTACTAGGGCCAACATGCATTATGGAACTGGCCCAAATTATACATTATACATGCCACTAGTGCATAGGTTGAGGGCTGATGACATTCACGCAAATATGTTGGTAAGAGTTGCTAACTACACTACTATTACGTAAATTACATTGCTAATTATGCTACTATTATGTAAATTACATTGCTAACTAGGGTACTATTATGTTCTTCAACAGAAAATGCCAAATGATGTTGTGCCTTCGTTGATGCATGGCGAAGGTGAGATGGCAATTACTTGCTGTGCATGCATCCCTTTCGTTTATCAATACTCGACTGAGCACAAACCAAAAGGAAAACTCCAAATTGAAGCATGGAGAGAAATAATTAAGGATTTCAAGCCACAAGTTTGAGACCGTTGGATCTCTTTGCTTCATCATGGAGACTTGGGTGTTTTTCTATTTTATGACATTTTACCTAGGAGAGAGGTCTAGGTCCTATGACAGAGAACTTTTTCTGGTTTATATGACATATATTAACTTGGCATGATCGATTAAGATGATGATGATGATGATTATGGTGTTTTTCTGTTTTATGACATTTTAACTTGGTATGATTAAGATGATGATGAGTTGTTAGATGATTAAGAGGATGATAAGTTATATGACATATATTAGATTAAAGTTGATGGATGCAAGTGACCAAGTTGAATTAGAGGAAAATACGATGTTGCAAATCACAACATCGTATTTTCCTCTAATTCAACTTGGTCTCTTGCATCCATCTACTTTAATCTAAATGTTGTTTCTTCCACATTTTTTATTGATGTTGTACATTAATATGTATAACAGTTTGAAAATACAACATGAATGTAAAAAAAGAAATACGCGCGATTAGTAGGGCGCAGGTCAGAAAAGCGCGCTACTGCTAACTCAGTTACCAGTAGCGCTGGTCAAACAATGCTACTGTTAACAGTTAGCTGTAGCGACGTAGCAGTAGTGCGTCTACCCATGCTACTGATACGCCTTTGGCCCGTGCCACTGGTAGGGTTTTCCCTAGTAGTGTGTTGATGGTGTCGACATGAGTGCATAGGGTCTATTTGAACTATGATGGCTTTTGATCCACCATGTGTTTGTGTTTTTTTGGAATGAACTTGTTCATTCAATGCTTTTGGCACGAATTATGGTTATGTTTGACGAATTCGATGAACTTTATTTGTGCTCTTAGCTGAATTAGGATTTTGCTCTTCTGAACCATGTTAGAGTTGAAATTTGAAGAATTTGTTTCAATTTCTTGAGAAACATTTTAAATAATTGGTATTATTTTTACGATAGGGGATCAACTAGCTGAGCAAAAGTCATTTTCCTAAATGAATTTTGGAGAAATGGATAGAGAGATTTTTTGTTTGACTTTTAGGATAGGGGATTGATATGTTTCCAATGTATATATATTTTTTGAAGTATTAATTTTATATTTACATCATTTATTAATGGTTTTGGTACACTTACATATTATTTTTCTGGACTAACCTATTAATCTAATGCCCAGTGCGAGTTCCTGTTTTCTGCATGTTTTTGGTTTTACAGAAAATCAATATCTAGGAAGGTCAAAATACCTGGATGTTTTGATATGTTTTTTTCTGCAATATATGTGATTTTTGGGCAAAGTAATCAACGCAAAACGATGCCCGAGGGCCCCACACGAGCAGGGGGTACAATCTTCCTGAACAAGCCATGGGCCTGTGTGGGCAATCCTAAGTTGGTTGGAGCTCTCCTTCGGCCGTAAGAAAGGTAATTATATGGAAAACATTCCCTCAAAATTTCAGCCTGATTGGATTTACAGATCTCCGGCTATAAAAGAAACAGTGTTCGGCCAAAAAAACAGAACCGGAAAATAGATAGAAGAGATCCAATCTCGGAGGGGTCTCGCCCCTTTCGGGAGCCATGGTGGCCTAGAACAAGTGGGGAGAACCTCTCCACATATAGGGGGAGGCCATGGAGGAAGAAGCCGTAGGGAAGCCTATCTCTCCTTCTCTCCAAGTGGCACCAGAGTGTTGCCGGGGGAACCATCATCGCGGTGATCGTCTTCATCAACTTTGTCTTCACCAACATCGTCATCACCTTCCCGACCTATTTCAGCGGTCCATTCTCCGGTAACCCGTTGTAATCCCCTACATGACACATGGTGTTTTGGCGCCATGAGGTATTATACAATGATTTGCGTTATTGCTATTGCATTTGAGTAGATTATTATTGTCCTATGGGTTAATTGATGAATTGGCATGATTGGTTTGAGTTGCTTGTGGTTCTGTTACCGTCCTTTGGTGCCCATCATATGAGCACGTGCGTACACTGGTGCAGTGACGTGCTATACAAATGTTTTTTACCCCTTTTTCGCGACAGAGTTTTAAACCGTCGCCTTGCGTGTGTGTGCGATAGGGGGGGGGGTCCATCCGAGGCAATACAAAAAAATCGTCGGCGATATGGAACAAGAACGCAAACGTTTGGCATAAGTAAGCGTATGCGATGTGCACATCTATCACAAATGAGAGTCGTCGGTCAGCAAGATGAGCTTCAAGAGACGATGAACAAGTTTAAATTCCATGAAGACAACTTCAACAGAGACTTTCGAAGATGTATCTATGATAATGAAAAGGTAATAGCATCTCTCTCACGAGAGGTACATGGACTAAGTCAAGTGGTAAAGAATCTTGATAAGCAGTCTCGTATGATAGAGACCCAATGCACTTAGATCTCTGAGACTTAAGCTTTGATTCTTGCTCAATTAGATGATCCTATTTTCTACTAATGAAATATCTACTCATAGTGGTGAAAGAACGTAGGATCCCAGAGGCTAGAAATGGTATGAAAAAGTGCAGAACAAGGAAGAATGGAGAGCCAAATACGAACCCAAGAGAATAGAGAATTACTTTTTGGTGAGGAAGAACCTGAAGAACAGGTCCATCAAGATGCTCAAGGAGATGAAGCACAAGCTGACTAAGAAGTTGACCCTGATGTGGAAACAATTGATGGCAATGATAATGAAGATGAAGAAGCTTCGGAAGTAGAAGTAGATGAAGAACCAAGGGTGAAAAAAATTAAACAACTACCTGATCCAACTGATACGTCTCCAACGTATCTATAATTTTTGATTGTTCCATGCTATTATATTATCAATCTAGGATACTTTATATGCAATTTTATGCAATTTTATATCATTTTTGGGAACTAACCTATTAACCCAGTGCCAAGTGTCAGTTGCGGTTTTTTGCCTGTTTTTGGTTTTCCAGGAAATCTGTACCAAACGAAGTCCAAACTCTATGAAACTTTTTGACGATCCTTTTCTGGATAAAAGAGACACATGGAGCTTTGAGAGGAGTCTAGAAGCCAGGCGAGGAGACAACAAGGCAACAGGGCGCGCCCTGATGCCTTGTGGGCCCCTCATGGCTCTGTCTGAGCTAATTCCACCTCCATAAATTCTTGAAAATCGGGAAACTAATAGGGAGCCACCCGAAATACTTTTTCCACTGCCGCAAGCCTCTGTTCCGATGGGAGGCCATCTGGAGACCTTTTCCGGTACTCTGCCGAAGAGGGAATTGACCATGGAGGCCATCTACATCAACCTTGCTGCCTCCATGATGATGCGTGAGTAGTCCACCACATACCTACATGTCCTTAGCTAGTACCTAGATGGCTTCTTCTCTCTCTCTTTGATCTTCAATACAAGTTCACCGTGATTCTCACGATGATCAATCCGATGCAATCTTCTTTTGCGGTGTGTTTTTTGGGATCCGATAAATTGTGGGTTTATGACCAGATTATTCATTGAAAGTAATTGAGTCTCATCTGAATTCTATTATGCATGATTATTATAGCTTCGTATTTCTCACCGATCTACCGGTTTGGTTTGGCAAACTAGATTGATTTATCTTCAGTGGGAGTGGTGCGTTGTAGTGGGTTCAATCTTGCAGTGCTCTACATCCTTGTGACATAAGGGGACATGCCACGTATTTGTATTGTTGCCATTAAGGATAAAATGGCAGGATCTGAACATATTGCTTGTCTTATTTTGTCTACAGTCTGTCACCTTGCTCCAAGCATTACTTTGTTTGTTATGAACTTAATACCTAGAGAGGCAAGCATAGAAGCGCTCTCAAAGTGGAGTAATAGTAGTATATGCAGAATCGTTTCAGTCTACTTGTTTATGGACGTGATGCCTATATACATGATCATTGCCGTGAATAACATGTCATAACTATGCGCAATTCTGTCAATTGCCCAACAGTAATTTGTGTACCCTCCGTATGCTATTTTCAAGAGAGAAGCCTCTAGCGAACACTATGGCCCCCGGGTCTACTTAAACATAAATACAAAAACTCCTAAATTATCTTCCTGCATATTATTTACTTTTATTTTATTTTGCTTTTACAATATCTATTCTATCAAGATTTAATCCTTGCAAGTAACGAGTTCAAGGGGCTTGACAACCCTTTTGCCCGCGTTGGGTGTAAGTGTTTGGTATTGTGTGTGTAGGTGCTTGATACTTGTAAACTGCGTTGGGATTTTATCCAAAGAGGAGGGGATGATACAACACAACAAAGGTAAGTATTTACCTTAGTGAGAACCAAGGTTACCAAACAAATAGGAGGACCACACAATTTCCCGTCTTCAGCGCCTACACACAAAAGAGCACACACTTGCACCCAACGCGGGTAAGAGGGTTGTCAATCCCCTCGAACTCGTTACTTGCAAGCGATAAGTAGTGATAGATAGATAATTTGATAAATATAAATTGAAAATAAAAAGAAAGTAAATAATGGCAGCAAGGTATTTAGAGTATTTGTAAATATATTTGTGAGGAGACCCGGGGTCCATAGTTTTCGCTAGAGGCTTCTCTCTCGAAGAAAGCATACGGTGGGTAAACAAATTACTGTTGGAAAATTGATAGAAAAGCACATAGTTATGCAATATTTATTCCTGACAATGATCATGTATATAGGCATCAAACAAGTAGACTGACTCCTGCCTGCATCCACTACTATTACTCCACCCATCGACCACTATCCATCATGCATCTAGAGTATTAAGTAAAAACAAAGTAATGCTTGGAGGATGATGACATGATGTAGACAAAGTAAATCCAATTAATATGAATGAACCCCATCATTTTACCCTTAGTGGCAACAATACAATACGTGTCATGTCCCTTTCTGTCACTGGGATTGAGCACCGCAAGATTAAACCCACTACAACACACCACTCCCACTTGAAGATAAATCAATCTAGCTGGGCAAAGCAAACCAATAGATCGGAGAGCATTACGAAGCTTTAACAATCATGCATATAAATAACCAGTAAGGATTCAATATATTTTCATGAATAATCTGAACATAAACCCATATTCATCGGATCCTAACAAACCCGCAAAGATCAACTACCTAAGATCGATCACCGCGGGAATCGTGGTGACCTTGGCCATGAAGAACATAGAGAGAGAGATAGCCATCTAGGTACTAACTACGGACCCGTAGGTCTGTGGTGAAATACTCACACATCACCATGGGAGCATAAAGGTCGATGTAGAGGCCCTCCATGATCGATCCCCCCTCCGGCAGGGCACCGGAACATGGCTCCAGATGGCAGGGCCGGGCCGTCAAAATCCGAGGCCCTGTGCGAAACTAAAAAATGAGGCCATATCTCTAAAAAATGAACTAAAGAGCAATTATAACGTATATATATCTCAGAAAAAATGTATATAATAAAATGTCTTACATAATAGTTGAATATATACAAAAGTCATACCTATCCATGATGACTTTTCTCTTGCGTTTATAGGCACCAGATTGATGTTTCCCATGATGACTCAAATTTGTATTATGAAACATAAGATAAAGAAGATGAATAAAATAAAATTAAAGGTATACAGTATATAACAGTAGCATATATCAATTGGAGATCATGCGTCAATTTTTGGCAATAAGATGAACCGTCTAACTCACCTAGTTTTGGGTCCCGTGGTCTTTAATCGAGAAGTTAAGAACCAATCTGTAACGAACTAACGATCCTGCCAATAGTTAATTAAAAATTAAAAATTAGAAGTAGGAAGCGAAGTTAATCAAAAAGAAGGACTCGCTAAGCATTTGGAGGCCTGAGTCAGTCACCGATTAATCTGACGAAACGACGTCGACGAATGTGAAATTTTGGAGAGGAGGCAAGGAAGGCAACAGCGGCGGAGGCCTGTCGGCCTGAATCTGATCGGCGGGACTTTTACTTTCCTATATAGGCTGTATCGATGATCGAGAGTTCGAGAGTCAAGATGACGAGACGATCCCTGATCCCGATCCCTGTAGCGATCTATTTGTTTTTCTAACAGACGAGGTAACATCCCAAAGATCCGACCCTGCTCGTTTCCATCCCATCGTACTAGTACTATCCATCTCAGGATTTTTTACTATCCATCTCGTACTAGTAGTACTATGACACTTGTAGATCGAGTAACGATCGAGCACCCAGCGGCCCAGTCTGCCCAGCGGATCCCAGCGCCCGGCGGCCCAGTGCGCCCAGAGGCCCAGTGCGCCAAGAGGCCCAGTGTGCTTTGTTTTTGTTTTTATAATACTAATCCTATATAAATAATTTAGGGCCCCTCAAAATTATGGGCCCTGTGCGGGCCGCACATGTGGCACCACTGTGGGCCCGACCCTGCGAGATGGGCACACGGCAGACAAAGACTTGCGGCAGCAGAGAAAGTGTTTCGGGAGGCTCTCTAGGGTTTTTGGGATATATGAGAATTTATAGCGAAGAGACCCGGGCCAGAGGCCATGGGAGGTGGCCTGAAGCCATCATGGTGCGGCCACCCCCCTGGGCGCGCCCTGTTGGCTTGGCGTCACTCCGTGTGGCCTCCGGTCTCCCTCCGAAGCTTCCAGGTCATATTTTTGTATAGAAAAAATCATCAAAATGTTTCATGGTATTTGGACTTCGTTTGGTACACTATTCCTGGAAAGCCAAAAACCTGCAGAAAACAGCAACTCGCAATTGGCACTGGGTTAATAGGTTAGTGCTCAAAAACAATATAAAACAGGAAGTAAATGCTTTAAAAGTATCCTAGAATGATAATATAATACAACATGTACCAATAAAAAATTATAGATACGTTGGAGACGTATCAGTGATGTTGAAGGGAATTTGCTTGGTTCTCCTATTGGTTAGATAACCTTGGTTCTCATTGAGGGAAATACTTATCTCTATTTTACCACATCTCCTCTCCTCTTCGGGCAAAATCCCAACACAACTCACAATTAGCAGGAAGAATTTCTGGCGCCGTTGCCGGGGAGACATCATCAAATTCTCGTCAGGTCCCTACACATAAATTATCTTTCAATTATTCTACCTTTTATTTTCTGTTATATTTTACTTTATATAACAATAAAAAATACAAAAATATTTCTATTTTCTTGCTTGCTTAGTTATCTAGTTTACTTGTTAGCTGATAACCCACAAGTGTAGGGGATCGTTTGTAGCCTTTTTCGATAAGTAAGAGTGCTGAACCCAACAAGGAGCTAAGGTAGAATTAATATTCTCTCAAGTACGAAACTACTTTGAGGGAAAGAAACTAGAAGTACTTAGTAGGTGTAATAGATAGTTTTGCAAGGTAATAAAGAACAAGTAAATAAAAGTTAGGGGTTGTTTAGATAAAGATTAATAAGTAAGTTATTTAGTAGAAAGCTTTTTTGTGTAATGCAAGAGAAAGATTGTCCATAGGCAATTGAATATAAATGATAGATACTTGTCATATGCAATGAGGGAGAGACATACGCTAACACACTTTCCATACTTGGATCATATGCACTTATGATTGGACCTCTAGCAACTATCCGCAACTACTAAAAATCATTAAGGTAAACCCAACCATAACATTAAACATCAAGTCCTCTTTATTCCCATACGCAAACAATCCCCTTACTCGGGTGTAAGCTTCTGTCACTCTAGCCACCCACTATAAGCGAATCATGAACATATTGCAAACCCTCCAGTGGGATTCCCTCACGTGTGCGCCTCATGGAGGGCACCTTAGGACAACACCATATCAACATACAATTCATATCAATAACATCATACCACAATTAACCCGTAGGACAAAAGAGATATACTCAACATCATAGGATAGCCACACATCATTGGATAATAATATATAGCATTAAGCACCATGTTTAAGTAGAGATTACAGCGGGGAAGAGAGGTTTTACACCGCTGCATAGAGAGGGAGAGAGTTGGTGGTGACGGCGTCGAAGTTGTTGGTGTAGATCGCTGATACGTCTCCGTTGTATCTATAATTTTTGATTGTTTCATGCCAATATTCTACAACTTTCATATACTTTTGGCAACTTTTTATACTATTTTTGGGACTAACATATTGATCCAGTGCCCAGTGCCAGTTCCTGTTTGTTGCATGTTTTTTGTTTCGCAGAATATCCATACCAAACGAAGTCCAAACGTGATAAAAACTTACGGAGATTTTTTTTGGAATATATGTGATTTTTGGGAAAAATAATCAACACGAGACGATGCCCGAGGGGCCCACAAGCCGTAGGGGCGCGCCCCAGGGGGTAGGGAGCGCCCTGGACCCTTGTGGTCACCCCGTAAGGCCCTGGACCCTTCTTTCGCCGCAAGAAAGCTAATATCCGGATAAAAATCGTGTTAAAATTTCAGCCCAATCGGAGTTACGGATCTCCGGGAATTTAAGAAACGGTGAAAGGCCAGAATCTGGGAGGGCAGAAACAGAAGGAAACAGAGAGAGATCCAATCTCGGAGGGGCTCCCGCCCCTCCGCTGCCATGGAGGTCAAGGACCAGAGGGGAAACCCTCCTCCCATCTAGGGGGTAGGTCAAGGAAGAAGAAGAAGGAGAGGGGCTTGCTACTTCTTGAGCATGCGTTGGTTTTCCCTTGAAGAGGAAAGGGTGATGCAGCAAAGTAGATAAGTATTTCCCTCAGTTATTGAGAACCAAGGTATCAATCCAGTAGGAGATACAAGCAAGTCCCCAATAGATCTACCTACACAAAGAATCAAACACTTGCACCCAACGCTATAAAGGGGTTGTCAATCCCTTCACAGTTACTTGCAAGGATGAGATCTGATAGAGATAGATGGAAAAGATTGCGGAAAGTAAAAACACAAGTAAATAGATCTGCAAATATAAGATGGAAAATAGACCCGGGGGCCATAGGTTTCACTAGAGGCTTCTCTCATGAAGGCAAATATTACGGTGGGTGAACAAATTACTGTCGAGCAATTGATAGAAAAGCGCATAGTTATGACGATATCCAAGGCAATGATTATGCATATAGGCATCACGTCCGTGTCAAGTAGACCGAAACGATTCTGCATCTACTACTATTACTCCACACATCGACCGACTCCTGCCTGCATCTAGAGTATTAAGTTCATGAAGAACAGAGTAACGCATTAGGTAAGATGACATGATGTAGAGGGATAAACTCAAGCAATATGATGAAAACCCCATCTTTTTATCCTCGATGGCAACAATACAATACGTGCCTCGCTACCCCTACTATGTCACTGGGTGAGGACACCACAAGATTGAACCCAAAACTAAGCACTTCTCCCATTGCAAGAATTACCAATCTAGTTGGCCAAACCAAACCAATAACTCGAAGAGACTTGCAAAGATATGAAATCATGCATATAAGAATTCAGAAAAGACTCAAATAATATTCATAGATAATCTGATCATAAACCCACAATTCATCGGATCTCGACAAACACGCCGCAAAAGAGTATTACATCGGATAGATCTCCATGAAGATCATGAAGAACATGGTATTGAAGAGCAAAGAGAGAGAAGAAGCCATCTAGCTACTAGCTATGGACCCGAAGGTCTGTGGTGGACTACTCACGCATCATCGGAGGGGCAATGGAGTTGATGTAGATGCCCTCCGTGATCGAATCCCCCTCCGGCAGATTACCGGAAAAGGTCCCCAGATGGGATCTCACGGGAACAAAGGCTCCTGGCGGCGGAAAAGTATTTTCGTGGCTCTCTCTGGTATCCAGCGAATATTTGGGAATTTATAGGCCGAAGAGTTGGGTTAGGAGGGCTGCCGTGGGCCCACAAGCCAGGGGGGCGCGCCCTACCCCCCTGGGCGCGCCCCTGTGGCTTGTGGCCACACAGCGGCTTTCCTGCCTTGGTCTCCAAGCTTGGTAGGTTTCTTCTGGTCCAAGAAAAATCATTCCGAAGATTTTATTCCGTTTGGACCCCGTTTAATATTCCTTATCTGCAATACTCAAAAACAAGGAAAAAAACAGAAACTAGCACTAGGCACTAGATTAATAGGTTAGTCCCAAAAATAATATAAAATATTATATTAATGCATATAAAACATCCAAAACAGATAATATAATAGCATGGAACAATAAAAAATTATAGATACGTTGGAGACGTATCAAGCATCCCCAAGCTTAATTCCTGCTCGTCCTCGAGTAGGTAAATGATAAAAACAGAATTTTTGATGTGGAATGCTACCTAACATATTTATCCATGTAATATTCTTTATTGTGGCATCAATATTCAGATCCGTAAAATTCAATACCATAGCTTAATATTAACATAAAGACAATAATACTTAAAGCATACTAACAAGCAATCATAGCTTTCAAAATACCATGGCTAAAGAAAGTTATCCCTACAATATCATATAGTCTGGCTATGCTCCATCTTCCCCACACAAAGTCTCTAAATCATGAAGAACATGGTATTGAAGAGCAAAGAGAGAGAAGAAGCCATCTAGCTACTAGCTATGGACTCGAAGGTCTGTGGTGGACTACTCACGCATCATCGGAGGGGCAATGGAGTTGATGTAGATGCCCTCCGTGATCGAATCACCCTCCGGCAGATTATCGGAAAAGGTCCCCAGATGGGATCTCACGGGAACAGAGGCTCCTGGTGGCGGAAAAGTATTTTCGTGGCTCTCTCTGGTATCCATGGAATATTTGGGAATTTATAGGCCGAAGAGTAGGGTTAGGAGGGCTGCCGTGGGCCCACAAGCTAGGGGGCGCGCCCTACCCCCCTGGGCGCGCCCTTGTGGCTTGTGGCCACATGACGGCTCTCCTGCCTTGGTCTCCAAGCTTGGTAGGTTTCTTCTGGTCCAAGAAAAATCATTCCAAAGATTTTATTCCGTTTGGACTCCGTTTAATATTCCTTATCTGCAATACTCAAAAACAAGGAAAAAACAGAAACTGGCACTAGGCACTAGATTAATAGGTTAGTCCCAAAAATAATATAAAATAGCATATTAATGCATATAAAACATCCAAAACAGATAATATAATAGCATGGAACAATAAAAAATTATAGATACATTGGAGACGTATCAGGGCTCTCTCCCCCTCTCTCCCGGTGGCACCAGAACGCCGCCGGGGCCATCATCGTGACGGCGATCTACACCAACAACTTCGCCGCCGTCATCACCAACTCTCTCCCCCTCTATGCAGCGGTGTAACACCCCTTATCCCCGCTGTAATCTCTACTTAAACATGGTGCTCAACGCTATATATTATTTCCCAATGATGTATGGCTATCCTATGATGTTTGAGTAGATCCGTTTTGTCCTATGGGTTGATTGATGATCATGATTGGTTTGATTTGCATGTTTTATTATTGGTGCTGTCCTATGGTGCTCTCCATGTCGCGCAAGCGTGAGGGATCCCCGCTGTAGGGTTTGCAATATGTTTATGATTCGCTTATGGTGGGTGGCGTGAGTGACGGAAGCACAGACCCGAGTAAGTAGGTTGTTTACGCATGGGAGTAAAGAGGACATGATACTTAATGCTATGGTTGGGTTTTACCTTAATGATCTTTAGTAGTTGCGGATGCTTCCTAGAATTCCAATCATAAGTGCATATGATCCAAGTAGAGAAAGTATGTTAGCTTATGCCTCTCCCTCATATAAAATTGCAATAATGATTACCGGCCTAGTTATCGATTGCCTAGGGACAAATAACTTTCTTGTGACAAAAAGCTCTCTACTAAAACTAACTTAGTTGTTTCTTTATCTAAGCAGCCCCTAGTTTTTATTTACGTGCTCTTTATTATCTTGCAAACCTATCCCGTTACACCTACAAAGTACTTCTAGTTTCATACTTGTTCTAGGTAAAGCGAACGTTAAGCGTGCGTAGAGTTGTATCGGTGGTCGATAGAACTTGAGGGACTTTTTGTTCTACCTTTAGCTTCTCGTTGGGTTCGACACTCTTACTTATCGAGAAAGGCTACAACTGATCCCCTATACTTGTGGGTTATCAAGACCTTTTTTTGGCGTCGTTGCCGGGGAGCAATAGCGTGGGGTGAATATTCTCGTGTGTGCTAGTTTTCTTTATCACTAAGTAGATTTTATTTGCTGTTCTAAGTTGTTCTCTATCTTTAGCTATGGATATGGAACACGAAATACCAAAAAAATTAGGTGTACTTGCTACTCATGGAGATGGGGAACCTCCTAAAACCCTCGATGCTCATTATGTGAAAGATATTATGCACTACTTTAATAATCCTGAGAAAACCCCATTCAATTATATAATGGGAGACACGTTGGATCAATGTGAATACTTTAGGGATTATCGCTTGACTCAAAAAGGGAAACTGTTATGGGATCAAATTCATATGTTGAAATGGTATACTTGGAATCTATGCTTGAGATATGATATTACTTGTTGCTCTAGGATGAAGGCTAAACACCTTCCCTTTTCATGTAAATTTAATGATAATGAAACCTTGGCTTCTTATGCTAATGGTATATATGATTACTATGATGTGGAACAAATAGAAGAGTTTGTTGCTTTTAAGGGTCCTTATGAAATTGAAGCTTTGTTTGAAAAGTATGAAGATTATGATGATGCTGTTTACCGATCTCAAAATTTGGCTATGCTTCGTTATTGTTATGCCAATTATGAATATAATGCCCATATTGATCAATTTATTGAGAAAGTCTCCGCTATCCAAGAAGAGACTAATATTTTGCAGGAATCTATGGAAGAAGAAATTGATGACACTGTGAGCTCATTGGATGAAAAAGATGAGGAGGGGAGCGAAGAACAAAAGGAGGAAGAGCGGATTAGCTACCCGTGCCCACCTTCTAATGAGAGTAACTCTTCAACTCATACATTGTTTAATTTCCCTTCGTTCTTACCGAAGGATGAATGCTATGATATTGCTATGATCCCTTGGATTCGTTTGAAATATCCCTTTTTGATGAACTTGATGCTTGCTATGCTTGTGGCCATGATGCCAATATGAATGATGCTTATGGAGATGAACTTGCTATAGTTCCTTATGTTAAACGTGAAATTGTTGCTATTGCACCCACACACGATAGTCCTATTATCTTTTTGAATTCTCCCAACTACACTATATCGGAGAAGTTTGCACTTATTAAGGATTATATAGATGGGTTGCCTTTTACTATTACACATGATGATTTTGATAGATATAATATGCATGTGCTTGCTGCTCCTACTTGCAATTATTATGAGAGGGGAAGTACATCTCCACCTCTCTATGTTTCCAATATGATAAAATTGCAAGAAACTGCTTATGCTATGTATTGGCCTTTACTTGATGTGCATGAATTGTTCTTTTATGATATGCCAATGCATAGGAAGAGAGTTAGACTTCATTGTTGCATGGTATATGTTAATTTGTGCTCACTACTAAATTAAAAATCATTGTTAATTAAAATTGGCTTTGATATACCTTGGGATCCGGGCGGATCAATTACTTGAGCACTTTATGCCTAGCTTAATGGCTTTAAAGAAAGCGCTGCTAGGGAGACAACCCGGAAGTTTTAGAGAGTCATTCTATTCTGTTGTGTGCTTTTATATAGTTTAAAAACAAAAAAATAAAGAGGGGAACCTAAAACTTTTTCAAAAAGAAAAGTGAAAGTGAGAGAGACGAGCATTGTTAAAATGGGAGCATGCCTTGAACTTTGTTCATGCCCATGGAAACCTTGTGAATCTTAATTACAGAAACTTTTCAACAAAAATAATTATCCCCTTGTATAAATCCATTGTATTATAAAAATAATGTGCCAAGATTTGCCTTTAGGATGATTAGATTGCTTGTTTGGTGTGTTTAGTGCAAAAACAGAAACTTTGGCTGTAGTGCGTGAATTTACATTTTTTTACTGGAATGTCAAAAGTTTCTGAAATTTTTACACAGTACTGCTATGCAATTTTTTTTATTTTTTCCTAATTTTTTAGAATTTGTAGAGTTACAGAAGTATAGTAAATGTTCGGATTGCTTCAGACTGTTCTGTTTAAGACAGATTATGTTTTTGATGCATTGTTTTGCTTGTTTTGATGAAACTACCAATTGTATCGGTGGTATAAGCCATAAAGAAGTTATAATACAGTAGCTACAATGAAAAAATAAAATGTGAATGGGTTTGCAACAGTACTTAAAGTGGTAATTTGCTTTATTATACTAACGGATCTCACGAGGGTTTTGTTAAGTTTTGTGTGATTGAAGTTTTCAAGTTTTGGGCGAGATCACGATGGATGAAGGAATAAGGAGTGGAAAGAGACTAAACTTGGGGATGCCCAAGGCACCCCAAGGTAATATTCAAGGACTCCCAAGAAACTAAGCTTGGGGATGCCTTGAAGGCATCCCCTCTTTCTTCTAACAACCATCGGTAATTTTACTTGGAGCTATATTTTTATTCGTCACATGATATGCGTAAATCTTGGAGCATCGTGTGCTTTTTATTTTTATTTTAATAATGCACCATGCTGGTATGAGAAAGTCATTGGTTGATTTATAGAAGGCTCTTTGCACCTCACTTATATCTTTTGAGTATGGCTTTGTAGAATGCTTCATGTGCTTCACTTATATCATTTGAAGTTTGGATTGCCTGTTTCTCTACACATAGAAAACCGCCATTTGTAGAATGATCTTTTGCTTCACTTATATTTGTTAGAGTGTGGGCATATCTTTTTTAGAAAGAATTAAACTCTCATGCTTCACTTATATCTATTTAGAGAGTTAACAGGAGTTGGTCAATCACATGGTTAGTCATAAAATCCTACATAAAACTTGTAGATCACTGAATATGATATGTTTGATTCCTTGCAATAGTTTTGCGATATAAAGATGGTGATATTAGAGTCATGCTAGTGAGTAATTGTGGATTGGTAGAAATATTTGTGTTAAAGTTTGTGATTCCCGTAGCATGCACGTATGGTGAACCGTTATGTGAAGAAGTCGGAGCATGATTTATTTATTGATTGTCATCCTTTGTGTGGAGGTCGGGATCGCGCGATGGTTAACTCCTACCAACCCTTCCCCTAGGAGCATGCGTGTAGTACTTTGTTTCGATTACTAATAAATTTTTGCAATAAGTATGTGAGTTCTTTATGACTAATGTTGAGTCCATGGGTTATACGCACTCTCACCCTTCCACCTTTGCTAGCCTCTCTAGTACCGCACAACTTTCGCCGGTGCATTAAACCCACCATATTACCTTCCGCAAAACAGCCACCATACCTACCTATTATGGCATTTCCATAGCCATTCCGAGATATATTGCCATGCAACTTCCACCGTTCCGTTTATTATGACACGCACCATCATTGTCATATTGCTTTGCATGATCGTAAGATAGCTAGCATGATGTTTTCATGGCTTGTCCGTTTTTTGATGTCATTGCTATGCTAGATCATTGCACATCCCGGTACACTGCCGGAGGCATTCATATAGAGTCATATTTTGTTCTAGTATCGAGTTGTAATTCTTGAGTTGTAAGTAAATAAAAGTGTGATGATCATCATTAATAGAGCATTGTCCCATGTGAGGAAAGGATGATGGAAGCTATGATTCCCTCACAAGTTGGGATGAGTCTCCGGACTTTACAAATAAATAAAAGAGGCCAAAGAAGCCCACCAAAAAATGAGAGAAAAGAGAGAAGGGGCAATGCTACTATTCTTTTTTCCACACTTGTGCTTCAAAGTAGCACCATGAACTTCATGATATAGAGTCTCCTATATTGTCACTTTCATATACTAGTGGGAATTTTTCATTATAGAACTTGGCTTGTATATTCCAATGATGGGCTTCCTCAAATTGCCCTAAGTCTTCGTGAGCAAGCAAGTTGGATGCACACCCTCTTAGTTTTCAGTTTGAGCTTTCATACACTTATAGCTCTAGTGCATCCGTTGCATGGCAATCTCTACTCACTTGCATCGATATCGATTGATGGGCATCTCCATAGCCCATTAATTTGCCTAGTTGATGTGAGACTATCTCCTTCTTTTTGTCTTCTCCACAACCTCCACCATATTCTATTCCACCTATAGTGCTATATCCATGGCTCACGCTCTTGTATTGCGTGAAAGTTGAATAAGTTTGAGAATACTAAAGTATGAAACAATTGCTTGGCTAAAACCGGGGTTGTGCATGATTTAATACGTTGTGTGATGAAGATGGAGCATAGCCAGACTATATGATTTTGTAGGGATAACTTTCTTTTAGCCATGATATTTTGAGAAGACATGATTGCTTTATTAGTATGCTTGAAGTATTATTGTCTTAATGTCAAATGATAGACTATTGCTTTGAATCACTCGTGTCTTAGTATTCATGCCATGATTAGATTATATGATCAAGATTATGCTAGGTAGCATTCCACATCAAAAATTATCTTTTTTATCATTTACCTGCTCGAGGACAAGCAGGAATTAAGCTTGGGGATGTTGATACGTCTCCATCATATCTATAATTTTTGATTGTTTCATGCCAATATTCTACAACTTTCATACACTTTTGGCAACTTTTTATACTATTTTTGGGACTAACATATTGATCCAGTGCCCAGTGCCAGTTTTTGTTTGTTGCATGTTTTTTGTTTCGCAGAATATCATACCAAACGAAGTCCAAACGCGATAAAAACTTACGGAGATTTTTTCTGGAATATATGTGATTTTTGGGAAAAAGAATCAACGCGAGACGATACCCGAGGGGCCCACAAGACGTAGGGGCGCGCCCCAGGGGGTAGGGCGCGCCCTGGACCCTTGTGGTCACCCCGTAAGGCGGTTGGTTCCCTTCTTTCTCCGCAAGAAATATAATATCCGGATAAAAATCGTGTTAAAATTTCAGCCCAATCGGAGTTACGGATCTCCGGGAATTTAAGAAACGGTGAAAGGCCAGAATCTGGGAGGGCAGAAACAGAAGGAAACAGAGAGAGAGATCCAATCTCGGAGGGGCTCCCGCCCCTCCGCCGCCATGGAGGTCAAGGACCAGAGGGGAAACCCTCCTCCCATCTAGGGGGGAGGTCAAGGAAGAAGAAGAAGGAGGGGGGCTCTCTCCCCCTCTCTCCCGGTGGAACCGGAACGCCGCCGGGGCCATCATCGTGACGGCGATCTACACCAACAACTTCACCGCCGTCATCACCAACTCTCTCCCCCTCTATGCAGCGGTGTAACACCCCTTCTCCCCGCTATAATCTCTACTTAAACATGGTGCTCAACGCTATATATTATTTCCCAATGATGTATGGCTATCCTATGATGTTTGAGTAGATCCGTTTTGTCCTATGGGTTGATTGATGATCATGATTGGTTTGAGTTGCATGTTTTATTATTGGTGCTGTCCTATGGTGCTCTCCATGTCGCGCAAGCGTGAGGGATCCCCGCTGTAGGGTTTGCAATATGTTTATGATTCGCTTATGGTGGGTGGCGTGAGTGACGGAAGCATGGACCCGAGTAAGTAGGTTGTTTACGTATGGGAGTAAAGAGGACATGATACTTAATGCTATGGTTGGGTTTTACCTTAATGATCTTTAGTAGTTGCAGATGCTTGCTAGAGTTCCAATCATAAGTGCATATGATCCAAGTAGAGAAAGTATGTTAGCTTATGCCTCTCCCTCATATAAAATTGCAATAATGATTACCGGCCTAGTTATCGATTGCCTAGGGACAAATAACTTTCTTGTGACAAAAAGCTCTCTACTAAAACTAACTTAGTTGTTTCTTTATCTAAGAAGCCCCTAGTTTTTATTTACGTGCTCTTTATTATCTTGCAAACCTATCCCGTTACACATACAAAGTACTTCTAGTTTCATACTCGTTCTAGGTAAAGCGAACGTTAAGCGTGCGTAGAGTTGTATCGGTGGTCGATAGAACTTGAGGGAATATTTGTTCTACCTTTAGCTCGTCGTTGGGTTCGACACTCTTACTTATCGAGAAAGGCTACAACTGATCCCTTATACTTGTGGGTTATCAATCGCCGTCACGATGGATGCCCCGGCGGCGCTCCGGCGCCATCGGGAGAGAGGGGGAGAGAGCCCCCCTCCTTCTTCTTCTTCCTTGGCCTCCTCCCTAGGTGGGAGGAGGGTTTCCCCTCTGGTCCATGGCCACCATGGCTCCCGGAGGGCAGGAGCTCCTCCAAGATTGGATCTCTCTCTCTTTCTTTCTCTTATGTTTCCGCGTTTGTTTACTGATCCCTTCACCGTCTCTTAAATATCCGGAGATCCTAAGTCCGATCGGGCTGAAATTTTGAGGGGATTTTTTCCGCAAAAATATCTTTCTTGTGGCGGAAGGAGGGCCCCAACCGACTTAAGGGCTGGCCACAAGCCATCTAGGCACGACCCCCCAGGTCACGCCCTGTTGGCTTGTGGGGTGCTCGGGCATCGTCTTGCGTTGATTCCAACTCCCAAAATTCACATATATTCCAACAAAAAATCTCCATAAATTTTTATCGCGTTTGGACTTCATTTGATATGAATTTTTTGCGAAACAAAAAACACACAAAAACAGGAACTGACACCGGGCACTGGGTCAATAGGTTAGTGCTAAAAAAAATATAAATTGGTAAATAATTACTCAAAAAGTATCCTAGAATGATAATATAATAACATGGAACAATAAAAAATTATAGATACGTTGGAGACATATCGCATCCCCAAGCTAAATTCCTGCTCGTCCTCGAGTAGGTAAATGATAAAAACAGAATTTTTGATGTGACATGCTACCCAATATGTAATCTTTTGCATGTATGCTCATTGAGAAACGATGAATTAACAAACATTAACATAGTAATAATTATAAGCACAAGCAACAAAATCATCAATTTTTCAAAGTGTACGATCCTCAAAGAATGTTTACCCCCATTCATCTTATTATATTAGCACGACATGGCTCTGGCTTCACCACATTAAGACAAATGTCAAGCACCACAGTGCCCAAGTCAGGCAATTGGATCGTACTTTTTCCATATACATCAACTTTTTATTCTTCACGCAATACATGAGTGTGAACCATGGACATAGCATATAGGTGGAATAGAATGTGGTGGTAGGTTTCAAAGGGGTAAAAGTGGAGAAGAAAGTCTTGCATCAACTCGGCGTATCAATGGGATATGGAGATGCACATCAATAGATATCAATACGAGGAGTAGGTATTTCCATGCAACGGATGCACTAGAGCAATAAGTGTATGAAAGCTTGACTGAAGCTAAGTGGGTGTGCATCCAACTTGCTTGTTCATGAAGACCTCGGGCATTTGAGGACGCCCGTCATCGAAATATACAAGCCAAGTTCTATAATGAAAATTCCCACTAGCATATGAAAATGACATAACATGAGACTCTCTATATGAGGAACAAGGTGCCATTTTGAGGCACAAGTGTGGTAAAGGATAGTAGCAAAGTCCCTTCTCTCTTTTTCTCTCATTTATTTTTCTTGTTTTTTTTCATGGTGGGCCTTTTCGTTTTTTGCCTCCCCCCAATTTTATTTTATGGTGGGTTCATTTGGCCTCCCCCATTTTTATTTCCTCACTGGGACAATGCTCTAATAATGATGATCATCACACTTTTATTTACTTACAACTCGATATGAAGAACTGATAGGATGATATGACTCTATATGAATGCCTCTGGCAGTGTACCAGGAGGTGCAATGATCTAGCGTAGCAAAAGATACACTACTAGAAAAAAGCACATTAGTGGCGCACCACATTTGGGTATTAATGGCGCACCATAGGTGCGCCACTATTACCATGCCACTAATAACAAATACTAATGGCGCACCCCTGGTGCGCCATTAGTATTCAATATAACAGTGGCGCACCTTGTAGTGCGCCATTACTATGGCTACTCGTGCGCCACTACTAATGCAGATGAGGGGGCCCTGGTAGCCAACAGGTGCGCCACTGATATTTTGCAAGGTGCGCCACTAATGTGCTGGCAGGTGCGCCACTACTATGAATTATAGGATTTTTTTTATTTTTTGCTTTTCTGATATTTGCACAGCACAGAATATATTAATTATACAGCACAGAATATACAATACAATACAGCACCACAATTAGTCAAGTATAAACAGGACATAATACAATTCATCACATTAGTTTCCGAATTCGAAATAGCGAACAAAGTTCAAATATTAGACAAGTTTAGGTCTCGAGACCGAGTAGCGAGTTTGTCGTCACATTACAAAGTCGATATCATCTAAACTACCATCACATAGAAGAGAGCTGCGGTCACGATGAGCATCATCGCGATGAAACTGGTCTTCATCCGGTTCCTCCTCCGCTCCCTCCTCTCTCCCGCTAGATAGCGCGCGTATCTAGCTTCCGCCTCCGCCCTAGTGGTGTACCCTTTGTAACTGTTACCACTGAAATGGTGAACCTGTTTCCGACAATCCTCCCAGTCGTCGTAGACTCCGGGAACCTCACCCTTGTACACGACATACGACAGTATATATATGCACTAGACAAACAAAACGTTAGTAGCAATTCACAGATAATATATAAGCAATATATAAGTATGCAACAAAAGGATCGGAAGAGAAAAGCAACACATTAATAGCACGGTTCATGGTCCTACTAATAAATAGCATCGATTACATATAAGTTGAACGACTGTCCAAACTAAAGAGACATACAAGTTCATTAAAGTTTAATTACAACATGAGCTAATCGATATTTCAGAACTACATAGCATCAATACTTTCGACTCGACTCAGGGACCGGAGCATGGATGAAGCCGCCGTCTTTCGTGATGGTCATGAATGTGCGGTCGTTGTCAGCCTGCATTTGTAGCGTTGTTTCTATTTCACTGTTGGACGGTTGATAGTTGAGGTAGAACTGCCCCGAGGTACGAAGGACATCTTGATAGATGATGTCCGCTAACTCCGACTGGATGCGAAAGAATTCTTGTCTGATGTCCTCGTCCTGGATTGCCGACAAGCGTGCGGCCCATTCTTTGAGATCATTTGGTAGCATACGCTGATGATGGTTCCGTACGATCGCCCGCATGTGATGGAGGGCGTAGTAGGCATCCTTCTGACTGCCAGGCGGCTGCTTGACGCAGGGGAACGTCGTTACGTGGGTGAACACGTGCTTGCCGTACCTACAAATTGGCCTCCTGAAGGTGCCTCCAGATTTGGCGTAGCCGGGGAGAGCATCATCAAGAACTTTCTTGATATCTGTGTAGTTTTTCTTCGACTGACGGTCCGAGTCGAAATACGTGGCCATGGAATATTTCGGGCTTAAGAGGATGAGTGTGCAATGTGTGTCATTGCACAAAACACATAATGTTAGAAAAAAAAAGAACGATCGAAATCTAAGAAATCATATGTTACGGGGCGGTGAGGGGATGACTTACTCGGAAAAGTAAGGCACGAGGAAGTTATCCTTATCTGGGTTCGCCAGAATGACGCCTTCGAGGTATGAACTCGCAACTTGCCGGTCCCCAGCGCTGCCCAAGATCTTGGCACGCATGTAGAAGGGGTCGACTATCACGATGTCCGGGGTCTTGTCTCTAATGATCCGCATCTCCATACTGAGCGAAAATAGCCGAATGAAGGTGTAGTGCAGCGGATAAAGGTTAAACATAGAGAAGATGTCATCAAACCGCAGGACGATCATACACCCGATGGGGCTATCGACAAAGCCCTTGCCCTCTGGCACCTTGGCCACGAAAACCGGGTATGCCACATCATTCTCGGAGAGACGCCGCTTCTCCATAGAAAGAACACCGTCATGCAGACTCCGCATAGCACCGGTTGCAGCATTGAGCAGATTAGTCGGTAGCATCGGCCTACCCGCCACATGCACCCTCCTCGAGATATCCTTAGGTATTGGTGGCCCGTCCTGAGCACGGATCGTACTCGGTGCCGGCTGGCTCGCACCCTTGTTATTTTTTCTTTTCCGTTCCTTCTGCTTCTTCTGCTGTAATGGGATCGAGTTCTGCTCAGAGACCACCTTCTTGAGTGTGTTGGGGCTGATAATAATTCGCACCTCGGCTGTTTGAGTCTCGGTGAAGGCGGCATCTGGAGGCATCTCCTGAGAACTGAACAGACGACGCCTGTTGCAATTGGGTTTCTCCGTGGTACCAGCTAGATCGCGATCGTCTTTTGAAGGGTTGGGTTCTTGAGAAGGAGGCCCCAAGAATTCGTCACCGTACCCATGTTCGTTGATGTACTTATCGACGTTGGAAAATGTACCGTCGTCGTCGTCCGGATCCTGTGCCATATGCATGTCCGGATCAGTTGACGGCGGTAGCATTGCGGCGGTCTTGCCATGGCTTGGCGCCGGCACGACTGGCGGTGTTGTCTGTGGGGTGGTGTCCCCCGCCCCCAAACGAATCTGGCTCTTCGGCCAAAGCATGGACCAGTTTAAGCAGGCGCTGAGGGTCATCACATCATCTTCGTCGGCCCCAGGGGGTCGATACGGAGGTAACAAGTCGTCGCAGCCCCGCAGCACCCGAACCAGTTGAACCCTATACACGGTGGGTGGCATCGGATTACCGTGGAACACGCGGTTGTCCGGTTCAATGATTTTGGCCTTGGCGACATTGATCAACTCGCCGTCCACGAAGTGCAGGAGAGTGCATGGAACGTTGGCGGCGCCCTGCGAAAACATGTCGGGCGTCAGGGATGCCCAGTCAAAGGCAAGGAGATGAAGTCATCGGCCGAGGCTTAGTTACCGTGATGGCGTCGAGCTCAGCTAATGTCGAGGCACCGCCAACGACGGGCGTGCAAGTGACGGAGGGGCCGCTTGCTGCCGAGGTGCCGGCCGGCGTATTCTTCCCACACCCGGGTGCATTAAGCTCCAATACCGGCGTCGTCGCCGGAGACACCAATGCTGCCTCCGCCGGAGACACCAATGCCGGCGCGTTGTGCGAGTTGCTGCCCGTGAAGCTAGGAATCAGGGGCGGCCCCTGTTGGCCGCCCGCAATCCACCCCCGCAGCCCCTCAAGCAAGGTAGGCATAATGGCGGTGATCGTCGCTCCCAGTTGGTCTCGCACTTGCTCTTGGACTATCTCCGGAATCCGCGCCACTTGTGCCTTGAGTTCTTTAACCTCGCGCTCCTGGCTTTCCGAGCTGGTCTTTCTCTCCTTTCGCCCAGCCTTATAGTATTCCGACCATTTCGTGGACAAGCCTTCGCCGGCCACACGACCAGCTGACGACGGCTTACTGAACTTATCCTTGTGTTTCATTATGTTCAACGCCCTATTTAAAGTGGTGTCCCAAGGGGCAGACGGGGAGCTCTGAGACCCCGCGCTACTGCTTTCAGTTTCCTGCGGAAGGAACGTGAACCATTTAGAAATTTGGCTTCATTAATTAGAATGCAACCATATGGAGCTAATTACGCGGGGGGTGTATTCCTTACCAGAACACGCTCAAGATCCTTCACCTTCGGATCCGTGGTAAGCTCCTTTGTTACCGGGTCCACCTTGTACCGGGCCCTGACATAGTTCCTGGTCTGCTTTTCATGGTATTTATCGAAGAGGGGCGGTAGGCCTTGCGCGGCACGCTCCGCGTCCTCCTTGTCCCATTTAGGTTCCGCCACTCTGTAACCGCCGGGACCGAGTTTGTGGACCCCTAAGTTCAAGTCCCGCATATCTTTCCCCCACTGACTTGATTCCGTGGATGCGTTGCTCTCGCACTTGATCTTGAACTCCAGGTAGTCAGCTTCGCTGATCGAAGGATTTTTCTCCTTGATCTTCTCATAACTATCACCTCTTAGAATCATTCTCTTCACCGCGGCTCTCCAAGTAGCCAGGGCTGTGCTCATCTTCGTGAGGGCGGCACTGTTCACTTTATTCCCTGAGAGGCGTGTGTTTGCGAAGTCACCGGGGAACTTGTATCGTTCGTGCAGCTTCGTGAAGAGGAGGTTGCGCAAATTCCCTCGGTCACGATGCCTTAGGTTCTCGGTGTTGATCGAGACGGTGCTCCGGAGAATGCACCCGAGTTGTCCCGCATACCCACCGATTAATTCTTTGGGCACTGTTGGATGCCCACTGGAGGACACTTCAGTAAATTCCTCCTTGACGGTGCCGAGCACGTTCGGGCTCCGGTCCTTCCGTTGCCTCTTCGGTTGGCCGCCATCTGTTCGTTCGCTGCCATCATCAGTGGTGGCATCCCCGGCGGCACCATCAGTGGTGTCATCCCCGATGCCACTAGGGGTTGTGTAGTCAAGATCGGTGTCTTCCGCGGCGTCCTCATAGCGGTGAGGTTCTTCCTCCATCTCCTGGGACAGCTCCCAGAATGGCTTGCCCGAACCGCCGGCCTCATCGTTGTTGGCCATGTTCGCTCTAAATAGGAAAAAATGGCTAATAATTAGTGCCATGGTGATCTTAAGCACATTGCTCCTGCTTTGTTGGGACCTGATAATGCTCCTTCTAAAAAAACATTCTTATTTTAATTTGACTTCACAAAAAAAGAACCTCTTGTTTTACTTTAATTTGTATCTATCCTCGGAATAACATTCCAAGATATCTGAAGTACACTCAAAATAAGTGTCATGACAAGAAAGAATAGTGTCCTAAAACTATTAATAGAGCATGACAGGGGTAATTTCATTGACATAAATTCTAGGAAAAATTCGGCATGACCTTTGCTAAAAAAGGTCATGCCGGAGTGCCAGAAATTTGCCGGACGGAAATTAGTCAACGTTCCGGCAAAACATTGGCAACTCAATGTACCTGCACATAAACCCCAAACCTAGCCATCTAGCGGCTGTTCTGGTGAGTGTGGAGCAAGCACACATCAATCACCAGGCCAGGCTAAAAAAGGTCAATGCACGCACACACACACATGTATATATCTACCAGATCAAGCACACATCAATCCATCAGGCCATCAGCTAGCATTTAGAGAAGTAAAAATTCATTAATATTTACACATTTGTACCCATCTTTAGGAATCTGGCAATAAAAACAACATCAGCCAGTACAGGCCATTAGAGATAGAAACACCAGCCACTTTCATTAATTCAGCACTTGACATTCAAAGAAACATCAGTCGAACATGTTGTCAAGAGCAGATACTAACAAACCTCAAGATAAATTCAGGCTGAACTAGCAATGACTGCCTAAAGGCAAGTCACCTGATCGTGGAGGCGGGACATGTGTATGCTCGAAGCCTCGAACAAAAGCTGCAGAGCAATGCAAATCATGTATGGTAAGCCTTGCAAAATATCTCAAAGCTGCAGAGCAATGCAAATCTGTTTTAGTCAAACATTCCCAACAACTGAAGAGAGTCAGATGTGAATAGGCATGGGCTGGTGTCGAACATCCCATAAAACCTTGCTAAATATGCAACCGCTGAACCAAAAAATATGCATATTTCGACAACTTTCAGAACAACATTGTATTCTCCAAGAAAAACATATAAAAAACATTACTCTGCAGTCCGCACTGTCAAAATTTAGAGGGTAATACTCTCTGAATTAGTGGGGAATACATATAGTAATGCAGACAGTAATTAGCTACAGATGTATTCGTGGGCAATACGCTCCAAACAAACAAACGCCCAAATATGCTGCTATTAGTGGGGAATTAGTGAGAATACTCTGTATTAGTGGACAGTATTAGTGGGCAAATACTATGCACTGTCAATCAGTGGGAGTATTCTTTTAAGGGTGATGCAGACAGTAATTGGCTACATTGGTACATTATATCCATAGTAAAACAAACAAATGCCCGACTGATTAGCAGCAACCAGCAGCATAGCACTTGCACTCACTCACTGAATTTAGCCAAAATTAGGGTGGTAAAAATCCCCCAAACTGCCCAAATCGAGGGGCTCTCCGCTCCCCGTCGCCAGTTCCCCACGAGCGGGATTCAGAAGCTAGAAGCGGCAGCTGGTTCGCCTCTGATTCCCAACAACTGCGCTGATCCAAGTTCAAGAGCATACTGGAAATCCAAAAGGGAGGCACTACAAGTGGTGGGGGGAGGAAGATACCTGGAGGGGAGACTCCGGTGGCAGGAGGTGCCGGGCGAGGTGACCGGGGGACGGAGGAGCAGGGGTGGCGGGACGCGCTGGAGGCGGAGGATGACGGGGTCGTCGGTGAGCCTCACTGCGCGATGAAGGCGCTGATGGGGACAGCGGAGTCGATCTAGAGGCAGACACGGAGGCGGAGGCGGTTGGGCTCGTCGGCGGAGTTCGATCTGGGTGGCGGCGAGGTGGAGGTTGCGGACGAGCCGGGTGGCGGCGATGGCTGGCAAAGGAGAGACGAGTGAGGGGAGGGAATGAAAGAAGCTAGGGGAAGGAGTAGGATAATGCCGTAGTGGGGGGAGGGTTAACAATGGCGCACCTGGGAGGGGTGCGCCATAAACAAGGATAGCAATGGCGCACCTTTTAGGGGTGCGCCATAAAAATTGGTATATCAATGGCGCACCTTTTAGGGGTGCGCCATAAACACCGTGATAGCAATGGCGCACCTTCTCCTGGTGCGCCATTACTAACTTTTTTTTATTTTTTTGAATTTTTAGTTGCATGTAATAATTTAAGATTTGAGATAAAAGAAAAGGAAAATGCAAATGGAGTGATAAAACCATTGTGCAAAGATTTAGAATTAGATGACATGGTTGAAATCAAGTGACATGAAATAATTAACAGTCATCAAAGATTGAGCTTGCCACTGACACACACACGCGGCCGACACGTCGTGATTCGATCTTAGCTATCTTTTCACAATCTTCTTGCCCTTCTTTCTCGCGGTTGAATAATTTAGCCCCGGAACCCCTTGAATTCTTCTCTTGAACGGACGTCCTTTAGGTAGGGTGGTCCTGCTTCTTCTTGTGGTGTATGGTACTTCATCGTCGTCGTCATCTTCCATCTTCGGGTCGCCGTACTTGTCGAAGTCTTGCTCATTGGCGACTCCATCCATTCCGATGATGTTCCTTTTGCCTCTCCTCACGACAACACGACTGGGCTTTGACGGGTCGGTAATGAAGAAGCATTGGTCCACTTGGCAAGCCAGTACCCATGGCTCATTTTTCGCGGTGACGTTTGCGCCCGCGGTCTTGGATTTGGCTTCGGGAATAACCATGGTGGTGAAATACCGGTCTTCTTTTAGGACGCTCTTGGCCCATCTGACACGGAACATCGGGACCTTCTCTCCAGCGTAGCTCAGCTCCCAGATCTCCTCGATCCTTCCGTAGTATCTGTCCTTGTCGTTACCGGTGTAGGATTCCATCGTTACCCCGGAGTTCTGATAATCGCTCTTCATATCCTTTTCCTCGGTGTAGAATGTGTAGCTGTTGATATCGTACGCCTGATAGGTCATCAGGTTGTGCTCGGCGCCCTGTGACAAGGCGAATATGAGTTTTTCTTCCGCGGAAGAATCCTCATGTAAAGGGTACGACAGAAGCTTGTCCTTGAACCAACGCGTGAAACATGAGTTGTGCTCTTTGATTATATCTCCGTCCGTCCTCTGTTGGCCTCGGTCATTGTACGTCTTCTCAATAAAGGTTTTGTGCTCTACCACGATCTCTTCCTGTAGCCTTCTGAGTTGCCTCATGCCAACCGACTTTCGAGAGATGACGTCGAAAAAGTTGCATAGGCCAAATAGCATTTCACGGACGTGCGCGTTCATGATCCCACGGATTGCAACTGGAAGTATCTGCGTCATCAGCACGTGACAGTCGTGAGACTTCATCCCGCTGAACTTCTGGTTCGCTGAGTCTAGGTATCTGCTTATCTTCCCCGCGTAACCGTAAGGAAGTTTTACTCCTACGAGGCAGGTGAAAAACTGCTTGATCTCCTTCTGACTTAGAGTGAAGCACGCGGGAGGGCAGTCATATTCGATCTTCTTGGCCTTTTTGCCTTTGCGACGACTTTCCGTGTCCTTCGCCTCATCATCATCATCATCATCATCATCATCATCATTAGGGCGTTTTGCGTGAAGCTCCTCCCTGATGCCCATTGATTGCAAGTCTGCCCTTGCTTTCGGCCCATCTTTGGTCCTCTCTGGCATGTTGAGCAGGGTACCAAGTAGACTCTCGCACACGTTCTTCGTGATATGCATGACATCAAGGCTGTGAGGCACACGGAGGATCTTCCAGTACGGCAAGTCCCAGAAAACAGACCTCGTTTTCCATACCTTCAGCAGCGGCTCTGGCGCCTTTCGCTTCTTTCCCGGCGGTGGGCACTCTTTCCAATTTTTCAATAGCTCGTCTATTTCCTCGCCGCTCCTCGTATGTGGGGGTCTTCGGGGTTTGGTTTCACCATCGAACAGATCCTTGCGTTTTCTCCATGCGTCATCGTCGCGAAGCCACCTTCGATGTCCCATGAACACGGTTTTCGAAGACCCGGGATCTCTATCTAGCTGGCGATACGTTGTGTCATCCATGCACCTGACGCATGCACAAAATCCGTGGACCACCTGCCCCGCGACATATCCGTAACCGAGATAGTCGTGCACCGTCGTGAGCAGTGCGGCTCTCATAGGGAAATATTCTTTCGCTGCGGCGTCCCACGTATTGGCTGGCGTTTTCCACAGCGTGTCTAGCTCCTCTTTCAGCAGCCCCAGATACAGATTGATGTCGTTCCCTGGTTGTTTCGGCCCTTCAATTAGCATACTCATGTGAATGTACTTCCTCTTCATGCACATCCAGGGGGGAAGGTTGTACATCCACACAAACACAGGCCAGGTGCTATGTGTGCTTCTCTGGCTGCCAAACGGATTGACTCCATCGGTGCTCGCGCCCAGCATGATGTTCCTTGGATCGTCCCCAAATTCTGGGTATTCGAAGTTCAACGCTTGCCACTGGCTCGCATCCTTAGGGTGACTCAGCATCTTGTCTTTTTTATTTATCTCCGGATCATTTTCGTCATCTTCTCGCTTCTTCTCCTTCCTATCCGCGTGCCAACGCAGGAGCTCTGCTAGCTTAGGGTCCGCGAAATACCGCTGCAGACGAGGAATGATCGGAAAGTACCACACCACTTTTCGAGGAGCTTTCTTCCTCTTCTTGTATCGAGTGACGCCGCACACCGGACATATGGTAGACTCCGCGTGCTCGTCCCGATAAATGATGCAATCGTTCATGCACACATGGTATTTCACGTGCGGTAAATCCAGAGGACACACAATTTTCTTCGCCTCCTCGAAACTGGTCGGGCACTTGTTCCCATTGGGAAGACGTTCGTGCCAGAATGACATGTTCTCGTCGAAGCATGCGTCGGTCATTTTGTGTTTTACCTTCATCTCCAGAGCCATGAGCGTTACTTTTAGGCGGGTATCCTCGGGCCTGCATCCTTCATACAATGGAGTAACCGCGTCTATCTCCAGTTGATCCAGCTTGGCTTTCTCTCGGGCGGCAGCTCTTGCGTTACCCGTCTGCTTGAGAAGCAGCTCTTGAATATGAGGGTCCTGCACCCAGCCCATCGATGGTCCATCGTCGTCTGCTCCGGCATCTTCATCTTCATGATCATGCCCTTCGTCTTGATCTTCCTCATCATCATGTCCAGCATCTTCTACATGATGACTGTGTCCTGCATCTACTTCGTGATCATGTCCTGGAGATTCTTCGTCTTCTCGCCGGCCGCCCTCGCCGCTATTGTCTTGCTGCCCTTCCTTATTTCTTGCCCGGCCCCCATGGACGACTTCATAATCATCTTCATCACCTTGCCACCGATAGCCATCCATGAAACCACGCACGAGCAGGTGGTCCCGCACCTGTCTGGAATCCGGGTCCATAAGGCTCTTCAGCTTGCATCTTCGACACGGACATCTTATCTCCGTCTCGTTCTTTTGAAGCATCTCGGCCTTCGCGGAGCTCAAAAACCTATTCACGATGCCTTCGGTCATCGTGCGGACCATGGTCGCCTGCGGGGTAGAGCAAAACGATATTTTAGAACCAAAAAAAAATTTGGCATGACTTTGCCTAAAAATAGGACCAAAAAGAATGCATAGTGCCAAATTCTTGCCGAAAAGTGTAGATCTAGGCCATAAAAAGTGTGTACGTTGGAGGGAGAAAAAAGTAGATCTAGAACATAAAGAAAGCTTTCCCCTTACTTACCTATCAAAAAAAGGAAATTTAACCACTTAATTTGGGTGAATCTATGGTGCAAATGAGGTGAGGAGGAGGAGGCAGCCGAGACCAAGCTTGGTAGAGGTGGAGAGAATGAAGTGGGGAAAGTGAGTGTGGTAGGTGGCTGTCAAAAATATCTAGCTGCTCTCAGGCTAGTAATGGCGCACCTCCTAAGAATGCGCCATTGGTAACCAGGGTTACTAATGGCGCACCTGGTACGGGTGCGCCATTACTAGTTTTGAAAAAAAAAATTGAAAAAAAAATTGTTAGTAATGGCGCACCGGGGTGTGGTGCGCCATTACTAGTTAAAACTAGTAATGGCGCACCACACCCCGGTGCGCCATTACTAGTTTTGAAAAAAAAATTGAAAAAAAAATTGTTAGTAGTGGCGCACCGGGGTGTGGTGCGCCATTACTAGTTTTAACTAGTAATGGCGCACCACACCCCGGTGCGCCACTGGTAAGTCTGGGGAGGGGGGTGTGCCCAGGAGAAACTTAGCAGTGGCGCACCACACACCAGGTGCGCCATTAGTAATATGGACATTAATGGCGCACCCATATCTGGTGCGCCACTGCTATATAGCAGTGGCGCACCACATACATGGTGCGCCATTAATGTCCATATTAGCTATAGCCGTTTTTCTAGTAGTGATATAAAAAAACGGACAAGCCATGTAAATATTATGCTAGCTATCTTACGATCATGCAAAGCAATATGACAATGGAAATGCAAGTCATATGAAGTGACGGTGGAAGTCGCATGGCAATATATCTCGGAATGGCTATGGAAATGCAATGATAGGTAGGTATGGTGGCTGTTTTGAGGAAGATATAATGAGGCTTATGTGCAACAAAGCGTATCATGTCACGGGGTTTGGATGCACTGGCGAAATTTGCACCGATCCCCGAGGTGAGAATGGGCAATGCACGGTACCGAAGAGGCTAGCAAATATGTGGAGGTGAGAGTGTGTATATCCATGGATTCACATTAGTCATAAAGAACCCATATAATTATTGTAAAGTTTTATTAGTTTTTATCACAAATCAAAGTACTACTCGCGTACCCCGAGGGAGGAGGTTGGGAGGAGTTAACCATCGTGCGCCTCCGACCCGAAACAACACTAGGATTTGAACAAGGAATATAAATGCTCACACATCCTCACCATGCCTTTTTAATTTTTAGACAAACAAGAAGTTAACATCTCTTAATACCAACACTTCTACGAATCAACAATGATGCACTCACACCCTTTCACATTACCACATCAATATCATTTACCCACAATTTCTCTTTAATGTGCTACATGAAGGTTTTGATTATCACTCCTTGAATACCTATTATTTTTGGATTAGTCTTATAACCAATGCAAATTACCGTCACTGTTTATTAACTCTCAAACAAATATAAGTGAAGAACGAGAGTTTAATTCTTTCTACAAAATACCTGGACATGCTCTAATAAATATAAGTAAAGCAAAAGAGCATTCTACAAATAACGGTTTTTTATATGTAGAGAAACAGTCATCCAAGTTCAAATGATATAAGTGAAGCACATGAAGCATTCTATAAAGCCATACTCAAAAAATATAAGTGAAGTGCAAAGAGCATTCTATAAATCAACCATGGACTTTTCCATACCAGCATGGTGCATTGCTAAAAGGAAAATAAAAGGCAAACGACGCTCCAAGAATTTACGCATATCATGTGAACAAAACAAAAACTGAGACATACCGATAGTTGTTGAAGAAGAAAGATGGGATGCCATCCGGGGCATCCCCAAGCTTAGATGCTTGAGTCTTCTTGAATATGTACTTTGGGTGCCTTGGGCATCCCCAAGATTGAACTCTTGTCTCTCCTTATTCTTCTCATATCGATACCTCCTCGATCTTTGAACACTCACTGGTGCAGCGACGTGCTATACAAACGGTTTTTAACCCCTTTCCGCGACGTAGTTCCAAACTGTCGCCTTGCATGTGTGGGCGATAGGGGGGGTCCATCCCACATGACACCGCAAAACCGTTGGCGATGGTGGCCAGCGAACGCAAATGATCTCCAAATATAATCGTGTGCGGTGCAGGAACAGATCGCACACATAATATTTTGGGCGTACGTGTGGGATTTGGGATCAATCACACACGTCCAAGACGAGTGAAACGCGTCTAATTGCTCATGGAAAACAAACGGAGTTTAACCTTTGACCTTTTGCGAAACATTAACTAATCCACACGGGCCATTGTAGACATTGTGTGTGATATCTTCATCATCGCACATGAGATTTCTCTAGGAACCGTGTACCATATATAACATCATCGGACACGTTTCCCGAAAAATGTACGCGTGGGATCGTCTTTGCATTGGGTACGGTTTCCTGTTGGCTCACGTGTGAGATACGGTGCTATCGCAAACGATTGAGTAGCTCCTATGCACACGTACAAGTGTTGCAAACCGTTTGCGATTTCTTATGTATCACCAACGTTTTAGATTATATCTCGTGTGCTTTTCCTGTAGACCACAGGCGGTTGCGCTACAAGTTGCGTGTGCTTTCCGTTCTAGACCGCACACGCTTAGTTGCTTGAACCGTGTGCGCTGAAATTGCCATGTTATTGTAAAATATCGCATTTAATTCACCCTGCAAATAGCAAATTCGCCACAATATGCAATCGACAAATAGTGTCCACATGAAGAACATTCATCATAATTTGCCACAATATGCAATTGAACGAATAGTGTGCACAAGCAGAGGATTCATCATAATTCACGACAATATGCAATTGAGAAAATGCTAGCTAAATTCCACAGCTGTTAAACCGACATATCCAGTACATAATCATAGTGTACGAAATACGAAGACATGATCACATGGAAAATAATGCATCTATGTGTATATGTTTAGCTGATAACACTATATGAATGCGTACTTATTTTTAGGAGATTTGATTCCGGAAATCTTCGTCGTCTTTAGAGGGCTTAATGTAGTGTTTCACAAAGAATGTGCTGATAAATTTCCTAACAGACAGCAATTCATCTGCGTCGAGCGGTGAAGAGGTCATCGGTTCGAAGATCACCTGCAGGACTTTTAGATCAGAATGTGATATACGTGTGGAGTAGAAGATAGTAATTAAGAAGTAGACTTACTGGTTTTATCTTTTCAGCATCGACACCACATTCAGCATGTCTGCATAGGTTGATCATGTGTGCACAAACGTAGTATCCATATAGGCTGGTATCTTGTTGTTGCTGAGGACAGTGAAATTTTTTGTACAGTATTAGTCATGTATTTGCCCTGTTAGGAACAACCAAACCGGTGTAAGTTTTTTTTTTCTATGGAGAGAAATAGAAAGAGGTTTACTTAGAAACTTGAATATCTGACTAGCATTTTCTGAAAATAACGGATTTCGTTGTCTTACCGGAGAAACGATCACGTGCTGCAGAGGTAGTTGGCGGTCGAACCTATTCCCCCCTAAAGTTATGTTCTTTGACAATACACTGCAAATGAAGATGATTTTTCACACACTCAATTCTGGAAACTGATATGAACACAATGCATTAACATCAAAGAATTCAATACCTATCCATGAAATCCCGAAGAGGACTCAGATCCTGAGGCGCATTTGACTCTCTGAGAGAATCCATGTAGTAAACTGTGTTGCGTTTTGGAACAATGACCACCAAGATCCAGTGACCTCTACAGTTTAAGAAAACCATGAACGTACGAACTATGTCTAAAACAAAAAGATGATCAATGTATGCATGGTTGTATATTTATACTTACTGTTCATGATATGGCCACATGAAGAATTCTCCTATCGAATAGTCGAACAAGATCTTGGCGACATGATCAATGGAAGCCGTGCGTGAGCCATTATTTTTTAACAAAACGCCATTTGCTAAATCAGGATCTATGAAATACGCATGCACCCTTGATTTTCTCTGCGTCGTCAATCCCCTGAGAGGAATACAATATAGTTAGTTTTTTTGTCATGTACAGCCTTGTATGGAGAAGTTGATCAGAGTTTGTGAAGTACTTACAACATCAAGCATTTGACAAGAGTGGTAGCAAGCCCATCGAAGTTGAAGAAGAGATGAAAGTCCTCGAATTCCACACTGATGGTACCTGGAACGTGAGAGAAATGCCATTTGTCGTAGTGCAATTCCACAATTTTAGTATCTTCTCCTTCCGACATTCTGTCCATGCAATATTTATGTAACTTGCGAGCACTAGAACTGCACTCCTCCCAGAAATCGCCAACAAGGAATGGCTGGCCATGTTTGTACTCGCGTTTCTCATATGTGTCTACTTCCGTACTAGCAAGATGCTTTTGAAGGTCTGCTTCAGCCATGTGGTCAGAATCGGGATTATCCAGCCCTTCGAAAACCTTATTGTTAATTTGGGTACGGCCGATGATTCCTTGTAGAATGAGGCTCTTGGTCCTATCCCTCCTCGCACTTTGGAGGCTCAACTTCCTGTGTGCAACCCTGCCCGCTTGTGTCTTCTTAGATGAAGCACTTCTTGTTTGACGTCTGGTTTCATCAACGACATGCTGCTGAGAAGCGTGTGAAGGTACGATGGACTGTTGAACAGATGATGCCGCTGTGGCGGACTGCTGAGCTGTAGTGCCAGAGTCGACGGACTGATGAGTACCCATTGAAGCTGGTGCCAACGTGTCGGTGTGTTGATGCGGCTGTGACAGCGTGTTGGTTTGCTGAGCAGGCAGTGCCGACACATCAGTATGCTTATCAGGCGGCTGCGAACCACTGGACTGATGAGCAGGTGGTTCCTGACTTTCGGAGTGCTTAGCAGGCGTTCCTGGACTTTCGGCATTCTTAGTAGGCAGTTCCAAACATTCAGACTCCTTAGCACGCGGTTCGGTCAGGTTTATCTGGTGAGCATGCAGTGTCGATGTGTCTGCACTTTCTGCTTCAGTGGATGTCATCTGAACCGATGATACGTCTTCAGCAATTGTAGGCCTTGCCACAGGCTGCTCAGGATGGGACGATGACCTGGCATCTATGGCAGGAAGTCGGCCGGGCTGATCACAGGTTGATGCCTCGGGCATCTGATTCCCAAGAGTATGTTCATCGGGGGAATCACACAAGGTCTGTTGTGGCGATATGACAGTCACCGGTTCGAGGGCGACATTGGTTGCTTTTGGGGGGGCTGGAGGGGGCACATCCAGGAAGTATATTTCTTTCCGTGGCCATTGGATATGATTTAACCATGTTTCTTCCAAGGTCCTCTGCTCATCAGGGTCCTGAAGGACATTCTTCAGGGGAAATTTACTGAATCCAGGCTTTATTTCGGTCACGTAGCACTTCACACAACCCTCCTTCAATGGCACATTGTCCAACAAGCGACCCCCGTCAAAGTCAGGGTTGTAAACCCACGCTGTTGCACATTTTAAAGAACCATCATAATGTGTAAGCACGACCCTCATTCTCTCCCCCTGTCCATATAGATCAGATATAGCACCATCATGTCCAGCTGTAGCATCATCATCGCTGGGGTCAGCTGATGCACAGCTACTCTTGTGCGGTGTTGCCATACAATAAGTGGCATCATCCATGCCGACACCCCCTTGCGTCTCCCGGCTATCTCTCAGCATTAGTGTCTTCTCCTGCATATATGACTCCTCAACTTCCTTTTGAACTACATGATACATGTCCCTCTTAATCTTTTCGCACAAGTCTCTCTGCCTATAATCACTCCTAGCTTTTTTCATGCCGAGCCTCTCTTCTTTGCTTAGTGAGAAAGCCCTCTTGTGTGGGACATTGAGCCCAATACCCCTAGCACAGCCAGGGGGCTCTTTGGTAGTCAGAGCCTCAGACAGAATGTCACATGGCCTTGAGTTCCTGTAAATCCTTCCAGTGTTTTTGGAAACCTTTGCCATCACATCATACAGTTCTTGGTCTGCTGAGTTTTCAAAGTAATAAGAACCGTCTCCATGCCTCTTTGCATGTGCCCGCAAGTAGTCCCTAGCACGAGTGCCCCTAATTTCACTAAAGGCCGGTTTGCCACCCGCAGCTACTGCTTCTTTGTCCTCCTGCTCCCATATCGGTTTCATGCCATAGTATCCTGCCACACCCATACGGTGGGTGTGTGTGTTCTTCTTCTGAAGTTCCGATTGCATGGCACTCTTAATAAACTCTTCACTGCCCCTGATCCTTTTGAATTCTGTCCAATCTTCCTTTGTGATTTGGGGGTACGAGGGGATTGGGTCCTTGCCTTGACTCAAGAACTTCTTGTATAACACATGCTTCCAGTTTCTCCAAGCATCCCTGGCCTTCTTCAGTGCATCATGTTCCACCTGCTCTCTCCACTCCTCAGGAACATTGAAGTGCGCCATGATCTCACGGACTATCCTCTGTCGTGTTTCTGTACCAGCCTTCCGAAACCCCTGCAGATTAATGTTGAGCCTTGCCCTGCCAACAAATCCACACACACTCCTGAACCTCGTGCGTGCTTTATCAGGTTTAGTTGGAGCCCAAGACTTCAAATTGATGTCAGTTACTTCGTATACACCTTTAGGCTAGTGTGTGGGCTTTCTTGGAGCGCTCTTCCGTCTCTTGACCGGATGGGTGATTGTGGCAGCTCTATCCCGTTCATCATTTCTTGGTACACGATCATCTGTTGTAGACATGTCGGCTTCGAACTCAGATGAAGATACATCGCCAGAAGTATGACCGTCGTCGCTGCTAATAGACATCTACGGAGTACACATGCAAAATTCAGAAAAGGGTGATAATCAAGGAAAAAAATAGCGCTATACAAAATAACGGCACCCCTGAAAATATGCTATTAGCATGCTATAGCGCGTTACAACGTGCTATTAACGAGACAATGTACATAGATCAATTTAGCAAGACAATTCTGAATATGCTATAGCGGCGCTATAGCACGCTATTTTTTCCAATGGTGATAATCATAAAAATGTAACAGCTTGGAAGCTAGCTGTCTAAACATGGCATGTGATCATTTGGAAATGTACGGCTAATCTGTTCATTTAGTGTGACTCGTGCGCACATGATATGTAATTCGACGATAACTAATTGGAACAAATACAGCTTATATGTTAGAAGGTAGATGATGAACATAAATACGCTCTCCATTATTTTATAATCATTTTGGGGACAAACCGAACCAAATAGGAAAAGGGATCGCAAGATAATAGACCTCACCGCGATGAAGGGCAGCAACTGACCGATTTTTTCTATGCAAATCCGGCAGGAGAGGCGAGGGTACAGGATCGATATGCTCGACGGGGGCTAGCGAGCAAATGAAGACGGCGAGGCGTGGGCAGCCGCGTGTTCAGAGTAGCAGTGAAGGGTAGGGTTGACGCGGGGAAGCGGGTACACGGCTGGGTTGAGCACGACGGCGCCGGAAAGGGTTCTGGTGTGGATCTGGGGGACGGGAGGGGGAGAGAGCTAGCTGTTGATGGAGTTTGGGTAGAATACGCGGACAGATGAGCGAAACGGGGGAGGGCGTGTGTTTGGGGAGGGGAGGGGGGCATGTTGGCGGCTTCGGTGAAAAGGGTGAAAAAAGATCGCCCTGCGCCCGCGGAAAAAACTTTGCAAACGGTTTCATATAGTAACCCGTGTGCACAAGCAGCACAAATCTGTTCGAAATGAAAACCTAAAAACTTTGAAATGTAGACGTGACCTCATCATTTTGTCTCGAAATTTTTCCCACGGTACGCAGCTATCGTTGTACCCTAATATTGATTTTCTGGCGCATTTTCGGGCTCGTTCCTTATTTTTCAGCATTTTTTATCATTTACGGGGCATTTATTGCATACAAACCAAATCCCAACTTCAACAGCGTGTGTGGACGAGAGGTATGAGGACCGCCGTTCGATCTGGGTGAATCTTATGGTGCAGACGCACGATCCGTGTGGTTTTGGTTTTGTCCAATCAGAAAGCAGGACTCACGTTGCGCGCACTAGGTTTCATAGGCCGCGGCTTAGAAAGCACACGGTTCTAGTTAACGAACCGTGTGCTATTTGTCCATGCAGAACAGTCATATTTTCATTTCAAAAGAATTTGGGACACCACCATTTCGCCTCGAATTATTTTCATCCGCAGACAATCAACTATTAGCCCATGTATTGATTTCTGGCCGCACTTCATGACTTGTTTGCTAATTTGAAGACATTTTTCCACCAACATGGGGCTTGTTAGTAATTTAATTGGAGGAAATGCAGATGTATTACGAATATTAAAAAAATGGGTGTGTCACCATGGCATGATGTGAAGACCCCGTGCGAAAAATTGGTAATGTTTGGCGGAAGTTGTGACGGCCTGCCCTTTGAAAATGAATGCATCTCGCACAAAGGATCATGGTTTACGAAAAGTAGAGTTGGCATTTCAGACTCCAATCGGTGTCAATCTCATCCTTTCGCCTTGGTTTTTTCCATGGTATGCAAACATCATTGTACTCCTAATATTGATCTTCGGGTGGATTACATGTCTCGTTTGCTATATCTAAGTCATATTTTTGCAGTTACCATGTTAATTAGTTCTTATAAATAAAATATCACAACATGAATTACGTGTGGATGGTGGCAAAGAATCTCTTACAAATCATTTGTGTGTCACTTTGCGTGATTTTTGTCATTGTGCAACGAATGAGAAGAATTGTCAAGCATTTCGGACGGGAGATGTGTCCACCTAAATAAATGTCAGTAATTTAATTACACGAAATGCAGACGGACTTAGAAAATCATGAAAATCGGTGTGTCATCATGGCGTGATCTCGAGACACCGTGGAAAAAATTTGGTAAAATTTGGCACAAGCTACAATGATCGCTAATTGGAAACCATAGCATCTGAGTAGAAGGATCATAGTTCAAGGGGAGAAGTGGCAAATCGAACTCCAATCGACGGTGTCTTCATCGCCTCTCCTCCAAATTTTATCCCACGGTAGTCAATCATAATTATACGCCAGGGTTGATTTTCTGGCGCATTTTTGGGCTCGTTTGATATTTTTCAGCATTTTTTTATCATTTACGGGGCATTTATTGCATATAAACCAAATCCCAAATTCAACAGCGATTGTTGACGAGAGGTATAAGGACCGCCGTTCGATCTGGGTGAATCCTACGGTGCAGACGCACGATTCCTGTGGTTTGGGTTTTGTCCAATCAGAAAGCAGGACTCACGTTGCGCGCACTAGGTTTCATAGGCCGCGGCTTAGAAAGCACACGGTTCTAGTTAACGAACCGTGTGCTATGTGTAAACTAAACTGCGCATGTTCAGTTCGTACGTACCGGAGTGAGATGAACTAAGCGTTCTACCTATAGAGTAAATTATCATGAATATTTCAAAATCATTGCTACAGGTGACAACATATTAATCTAGATCAACATAAGGTCGTGCATACCTCGCAAAGTCGCAATACAGTACATACGAAACTTATGACAGAACGAACTCAGTACACATCCCTCACAATTTAGTACATGCAACAATTCAGTACAGTAGACATAGTGACTACTTTTTAAAATCAATTCCCATGTACATGTTGTGATCGCGATCATTAGGTTGACCCCTAATGAACTTAGGATTTCTGATGATTTTACGCTTCTCCTCTGTTATGTTGTGTGGCCCCTCAGGTGGCAACTCATCATATTGATTGTACTCCTCCTCATCAGCAACATTCTCGATGCTTAGTACCTTCCTCTTCCCATACATCACTACATGGCAGTGCGTATGCAAGAGGTCTTGCACAAAGAAAATCTGGGTAGCATCGCTGGCAAGAATAAATGGGTCCTTGTGATATGCCATAACTCTGCGGTCAACATATGTCTTCCTGCTGTAAGCATCAACCTTTACGCTACTAAGAGGGACCCATCTGCACTTGAATAATGCCACCTTCATTTCCACATAGTAAAGCTCCCAAATCTCTTCAATGGTTCCATAGTACACCTATTTATCATCTTCCTCTACAGTTAGGCATTCTATTCGAACAGAACTGTTCTGATACGAGGTCTTAGCATCACGTTCCTCAGTGTAGAACGTGTCGCCATTTATGTCGTACGCTTGGTACTTCATAACCGTCGGTGATGGCTTTTGTGCCAACCACGTTGCAAGGTCTTCTTGGGGTCCATTTGCCAAACGATCCTTCAGCCATCTTATATAGTCCCTATTGTGTGCATTTGTCTCGGCAGCTGGTGACAGCACATTGGGTAAGGTGCTTTGTCGTATCTCCTCCATGTGTTCTGCAGCATAAGCGTCGAGTATCGGGCTGTTAAGTAGTACCGCCAAATGGGATTGATCGTACATATCTCTAGGTGCAAGAGTCTTATTGCCAGCAAGGACCGGCTTACCAGCCAGCCTTCCCTCATGGCGAGAGAGGGGCACACCTAAAGGTCTAAGTTTCATGTATTCGGTGCAAAACTCAACCACCTCCTCCTTTGCGTTGGCATCATAACAGTTCACACCAGGCGTCCACAATGTCTTCAGTTCTTCTACCAGTAGCTCAAAGTAAATGTCGATATCATTTCCAGGTTGCTTCGGGCCTTCGATAATCATCGACATCATGATGTAGTTTTTCTTCATACACAACCAAGGAGGAAGGTTATATATGCACAGAAGCACCGGCCAAGTGATGTGTTTGGTGTTCATATCGCCAAATGGATTAAATCCATTAGTACACTCCCCTAGCCATATATTTCTAGGATCCTTTGCAAAATATTTAAACCTTTCAGCGATTTGTTCCCACTGAGCCCCGTCTTTCGGGTGCCTCATATACTTATCCACAGTTCGCTCATCATGGTGCCACCGCAACATCTTTGCCTCTCTAGGGTTTGCAAACAAACGCCTCAACCTTGGAATAATAGGCAAGTACCAAACAACCTTGAACGGGATTTCTGTCTCAATCTCTTCGTCTAATTTGTACTTGTCCTGTGCTCTCCTGCGCTTGTATCGTGCGTGCTTGCATATGCGGCATGAACACAAATCTTTGTAATCACCGCGGTACAATATACAATCATTCACACAAGTGTGTATCTTCTGGACTTCAAGTTCCAATGGACAAACAATTTTCTTCGCTTCGTTCGTGCTTTTGGGGAGCACATTATCTTCTGGAAGAATGTCTTTGAAAAGACTCAACAACTGTGTGAAGGCCTTGTTTGATAGACCGCTTTCTGCTTTAAATCTGAGAAGCGCCAGTGTGACACTCAACTTGGAATGTTTCTTTTTGCAACCTGGATACAAATCTTTCTTGGAGGCCGCAGCAATGCTTGGCAGCTCCTTGTACCCGGCTAAATCTTTCGCCGGGCCCTGGAAATCTGCAATCATAGCAGCAAAATCTGGCATATCATTAAGTTCGGTGTTGTCTGCTTCACACTCTTGGTTTTTCTTTGTTTTTTTGGCATGCCAGTCTTCTGTCTGTAGATTGGCGTCTGAGACCCAAGGTTAAATTCATCACCCATGCGACTCTGATCGGGGTTTGGCACCTCGCCGACAGGCAGGTTATTACATTCATCTATAACCGGCTCTTCACCATGTTTAGTCCATCTTGTGTATCCACCCATGAATCCCCTTTCGTATAAGTGTAACTCGACCTCATCAATTGGAAATGACACCGTATTGCCACAATCCTTGCATGGACAGAGGACGTAATATTGTTTGCAAATTCTCTTCTATGTCCGTTCAGCCAAAGCCATGAACTCCTTCACGCCATCCCTATACCTTGAGCTTGTCCGATCCCCTATCCATTCAGATCGTTCCATCTGCACACGTTGCATCCATTCGATGGGTGAATAAATCACAAGATTTTATTTTCATAATTTATGGAGGGCGCTGCATAATGTAACCCAGCCGTGCAATGACACTAGTCAACCAGTCAATTTACACGCATCGTCAGTACTGCCATTATATGAATTTAATACCTTAATTAGGCCACTCAAGGAAAATAATACCTTAATTAATTAGCAGCGGCACGACGAGACAGCAGGGTCGAGGAGCAGAGCTTAGCGGGGCACCTGCCTGAAGTCCGGGCTCCACTATCCCGCCTACGACCGCGAGGGCCGTGCTCCAGTCATGCCGGCGCCGACCACGAGGATTGAGCTTCTCCTATATCTCCCGCCGCCGACCGAGGATTGACCTCCTGTCACGCTGCCACCGCCGACCGAGGATTGACCTCCTGTAACGCCGCCACCGCCGACCGACCGAGGATGGACTCCTTATAACGCCGACATCGGATTGACCTCCTATCCGTCAGCCGCTGCCTCGGTCGCCGCCGACATCTCTATGAGCATAACGTTTTTGTGGGGGGGGGGGGGTTCCGGAGAGCGGCTGTTTACCGCACCTATATGTACCGGGGAAGCACATCACAAATGGTCATGTTACGGAAATCGTGTATCACGCATGTTCTATCTCACACGATTTGATTTGGGAAACCGTGTGCTGTATACAACAAAATGCGATAAATAGTTCACCCGACCATTATCATCAGATCCCCATAGTTTCCCCGTCTTCCCCAAATCCCTAAATAGCTTCAAAATCCCTAGCGCCCAAATTCCCTAGCATGGATCTGACATTGGGGAAATGCGGGCGAGTGGTGCTGATGGTTTCAGTGCGGCTGCACCGGTTCGTACAGTCGCTCTTGCCAGCGCCATTGGCGGAGCAACCACGACGGCGGTCACCACCGAGCACCATCTTAAGGTCACCAGGAGGCCGGTACTACGGATCCGAATCGTCTTGTCAGGTCCCAATCATTCCTCATCTTTTTAGCATGACACACACAGAGGAAATTGATCAAATGTCGGATCCAGAGTTTGACTCCAGCAGACTCCCGCAACATGAGTTCGATTCCCAGTTTTGCGCCACTGAGAAGTACCAAAAGCTGAGTTGTGTGCACGGACACACTCCCGCTCGACGTGTATGCACGAAGGGATACGACATTGGCAGACGATTTCTCGGTTGCCCCTTAGAGGTTAGTGATAAGTTCATCCCTTAAGTTCAGTTAATGCCCCCACTCATCCTGATTATTTAACATTCACAGGGATATGAGGCTTGTGCCTTTGTTAACTGGCTGGATGATGAATGGCATGGCAGGGCTCGGAGTGTTATCACCAAGCTTGCAGAAGATAACGTAAAGCTGAAGAAGAAACTGACTAATCTGGAGTGTACAATCACTACGATGAAGCAAGAAAGAATCAATCACAGGCAATAGATGAAAGCAAGAGACAAGAAGGAACTAGCATGTGTAGTTGTAGTTGCAGCATTAGCCATCTTCTATGCGTTGTTTGCAATGATCATTAGGGGTTTCGTTTGATTATTAATGGCTACATAATTAAGCAGAGCTCATCTATTGCTTACCAACTGTCCTATGTTAAATGCTTACTATTTCACACCTGTTGTGTTTCATATAAGCATGTGTGTAGTTAAACAATGCATCTTGCGAACCGTGTGAACTCCTAAAATGTACACATGTGAAACATTTGGCATATTGAGAACTGCACAATAGCGGGAATTTAGAGCGATGAACCGGGTGCACACAATTGCGGTTGACTATATCGGAATTCTAACCGCCTGCCAAGGCGCCAATATAATCCGTCAATCCCCCGCTTCAATAGCCATTCCTCTTGTCTTCACACCACGCTTCAGTTGCCACCATCTTCATCGTCCCGGCCAGCCACTCTACACTTCCACGCACTCTGCAATCTTGCTTTCTCGCCGGTTGTTTAATTACGTAGCGCAGCAATGTCGAGCGCAGCGAGGACGACATCTCTGCCAGTCTGGGGTCAACCACAGAATCATCGCGCTCGTCTTCCATGAGTCCGACATCAAGCCCTGACCTCCATTTTATCCGGCTCATGGAAGGGATGCCGCCACCGGAGTCATCAGACGACGACCAGGCGGACGAGGAGCCGCCGAAGGACGAAGAAGATGACAACGATGAGGATGAGGAATGTTCGGACAAGGAGGAGGACGCCGAGGAGCCTCAAAAGGACGAAGAAGGTGACGGCGATGATGAGGAGGAGGAATGGTCGAACAAGGAGAATGACGACGAGGACATCAACGACGATGGCGATGAAAATCCAGCGGTCAGCGGCAAGAAGCCTCCACGTCAAGACGATGGCGCGGGGCCATCTAACAACAACAAGAAGAAGTAAAACAGACCGTAATCCTTAAACCTATTGTCGTTTGCTCATATTTATTCCTTAACTCTGTCTACCTTCTCGATCTCATCGCAAACGGTTAAGAATACAGATTCGTCAGTGATCATTCACAGTATCGCACACATTTGGTTTCTTGAATTGTGTGCCATGTCGAGCACACAATTCAGAACAACAAATCGTATGCCTTGTCCAGAATTATAGCACACAGTTCTAATTATCGAACTGTTTGCAGCCTATCACACACACCTTGTCACGCCGCACCGTTTGTGTTCTTACATATCATCGCAAACAGTTCATATGAGGGACCTGTATGCCGTACATCACACACATCTATATTTGATTAACCGTGTGTGCCATTTCGCCTCATCACAAACAGTTCTTAAAAGTCAACTGTCTGCCGTAGATTGCACACGCAAATATTTTTTGAATCGTATTTGATGAATCCTACATCGCACACAGTTCGTGTTATTGGCGACGGAGCTTGAACTATACCGTTTGCGATTCATGCATCGCACATAGTTTCGTCGAAGGGTGTGTGATTGCATTGTCGTGTTAGCAGCATCCTGCAGTAGTGACTTGATCCACACAAAACTTGACAAAACTTTTATTAGAAACATTAGTACATAATCATCAAATCTCATCATGTCCTGCCATAACATTATTGCATAATTATAATCTAACATTATCCACTGTATGCTATCAAAATTCTATGGCTCCCAAGTCAATGGGGGCTCAACAAGAATTCAAACATAAGCACACAAAGCAACTATAACAGCAATCTGTGAAAACAGGACAGTCTGTAAAGATGCAGATGGAACGTATACTTATGTAACTCAAAAAATTCTGAAAAATTAGGAAGTAATAAATAATTTGTATAGCAGTATTGTGTAAAAATTTCAGAATTTTTTGACGCTCCAGTAAAATATAAAAATTCAAGCACTATAGCAAAAGTTTCTGTTTTTACACAGCACATATCAAACAAGCAATTCAAACATCCCAAAGGTAATTCTTGGCACATTATTCTTATAATACAATTTATTTGTACAAAGGGATAATTATTTTTTTGAAAATTTTCTGTAATCAAGATTCACAAAGTTTCCATGGGCATGAACAAAGTTCAAGGCTAGCCGCCACTTCAACGATGCTTGTCTTTCTCACTTTCACTTCTCTTTTTGAAAAGATTTTAAGTTCCCCACTTTATTTTTTAAAATATTTTAAAAGTGCACAAAAGAAATAAATGACTCTCTAAAACTTCTGGGTTGTCTCCCTGGCAGCGCTTTCTTTAAATCCATTAATCTAGGCATATAGTGCTCAAGTAATTGATCCACCCGGATCCCAAGGTATATCAAAGCCAATTTTAATTAACAATGATTTGTAATTAAGTAGTGAGCACACAGTGATATATATCTTGTGAAAACAAAGTCTAACTCTCTTCCTATGCATTGGCATGTCATACAAGAACAATTCATGCACATCAAGTAAAGGCCAATACATAGCATAAGTAGTTTCTTGCAATTTTATAATATTGGAAACATAGAGAGGTGAAGATTTGGTTCCTCTCTCATAATAATTGCAAGTAGGAGCAGAAAGAACATGCATATTATATTCAGCAAAATCATCATGTGTAATATTAAAACGCACCCATCAATATAATCCTTAATAAGTGCAAACTTCTCCGATATAGTGTAGTTGGGAGAATTCAAAAAGATAATAGGACTATCATGTGTGGGTGAAATAGCAACAATTTCATGCTTAACATAAGGAACTATAGCAAGTTCATCTCCATAAGCATAATTCATATTGGCATCACGGCCACAAGCATAGCAAGCATCAAGTTCATAAAAAAGGGATATTTCAAACAAATCCAAGGGATCATAGCAATCATCATAGCATTCATCCTTCGGTATGTGCGAAGGGAAATTAAACAATGTATGAGTTGAAGAGTTACTCTCATTAGAAGGTGGGCACAAGTAGCTAATCCGCTCTTCCTCCTTTTGTTCTTCGCTCTCCTCCTCATCTTTTTCATCTAATGAGCTCACAGTTTCAGCAATTTCTTCTTCCATAGATTCCTGCAAAATATTAGTCTCTTTCAAGGCAGCGGTCATTCTTTCAATAGATTCTTTAACATAAGCATTAGAAGCATAGTTTTCATAGCAATATTTAAGTACGGGAAATTTTTCAGATTTGTAAAGAGTAGCATCATACTTTTCAATCAAAGTAGCAATTTCATAAGCACCCTTAAAAGCAACAAATTCTTCAATTTGTTCAACATCATAATAACAATAGGCATCCTTGGCATAAGAAGATAATATTTCATTATCATTAAACACACATTGATAGGGAAGGTGTTCTTGAGTGTTTTTAGAACAACAAGTAAAATCATATAACTCACATAAATTCCAAGCATAGCAACACAAAGTATTAATTTGATGCCACAAGAGTTTCCCTTTTTGAGATATGCGATGTCGCACATAATAAGCATGCTCATTTAATGATTTTACCTCAACCAATCTAGTTGGGTTTTCAACACGAGCACAAAGGGATCGAAGATGATCCAAGTAATAAGCTTCGGTAGTACGGAACACTAGTGGTTCCTCAACTTTTGGAGCAGGTACATCTATTTTTTTGGTATTTTGTGTTTGCTACCCATATCTAAAGATAGAAAACAACTTATAATAGAAAATAAAATTACTAAGTGATAAAACAAACACGCACACACGAGAATATCAACCGTTACGCTATTGCTCCCCGGCAACGGCGCCAGAAAAAGGTCTCGATAATCCACAAGTGTATGGGATCGTTTGTAGCCTTTTTTGATAAGTACGAGTGTCGAACCCAACGAGGAGCTAAAGGTAGAATTATTATTCTCTCAGGTTCTATCGGCCACCGATACAACTCTACGCACGCTAACGCTTACTTTAACTAGAACAAGTATGAAACTACTTTGCGGGAAAGTAAGTAAAAGTACTTAGTAGGTGTAATAGATAGTTTTGCAAGGTAATGAAGAACAAGTAAATAAAAGTTAGGGGCTGTTTAGATGAAGATTAATAAGTAAGTTATTTAGTAGAAAGCTTTTTTGTGTAACGCAAGAGAAAGATTGTCCATAGGCAATTGAATATAACATGATAGATACTTGTCATTGATGTCTACTACGCAACCTTCTTCTTGTAGACTCGTGTTGGGCCTCCAAGCGCAGAGTTTTGTAGGACAATAGCAAATTTCCCTCAAGTGGATGACCTAAGGTTTATCAATCCGTGGGAGGCGTAGGATGAAGATGGTCTCTCTCAAACAACCCTGCAACCAAATAACAAAGAGTCTCTTGTGTCCCCAACACACCCAATACAATGGTAAATTGTATAGGTGCACTAGTTCGGCGAAGAGATGGTGATACAAGTGTAATATGGATGGTAGATATAGGTTTTTGTAATCTGAAAATATAAAAAGCAAGGTAGCAAGTAACAAAAGTGAGCAAAAACGGTATTGCAATGCTTAGAAACAAGGCCTAGGGTTCATACTTTCACTAGTGCAAGTTCTCTCAATAACACTGACATAGTTGAATCATATGTAAATCCCTCACGTGCGACAAAGAGTTCACTCCAAAGTCACAAATAGCAGAGAACAAACGAAGAAATTATTGTAGGGTACGAAACCACCTCAAAGTTATCTTTTCCGATCAATCTTATGAGCTATCCCTATAAGTGTCACGAACAGCCCTAGAGTTCGTACTAAAATAACACCTTAAGATACACATCAACCAAAACCCTAATGTCACCTAGATACTCCAATGTCACCACGAGTACCCATGGGCTTCATTATACGATATGCATCACACAATTTCAGATTCATCATGTTCAATCCAACACAAAGAACTTCAAAGAGTGCCCCAAAGTTTCTACCGGAGAGTCAAGACGAAAACGTGTGCCAACCCCTATGCATAGATTCCCAAGGTCACGGAACCCGCAAGTTGATCACCAAAACATACATCAAGTAGATCAATAGAACATCCCATTGTCACCACGGATATCCCATCGCAAGACATACATCAAGTGTTCTCAAATCCTTAAAGACTCAATCCGATAAGAAAACTTCAAATGGAAAACTCAATTCATCACAAGAAGATAGAGAGGGGAAACTCCATATGATTAATCCATATTAATAAAGCTCGCGGTACATCAAGATCGTGTCATCTCAAGAACACGAGAGAGAGAAATCAAACACATAGCTACTGGTACATACCCTCAGCCTCGAGGGTGAACTACTCCCTGCTCGTCATGGAGACCGTCGGGATGATGAAGATGGCCTCCGGTGATGGTTTCCCCCTCCGGCAGGGTGCCGGAACGGGCTCCCGATTGGTTTTTCGTGGCTCTGGAGGCTTGCGGCGGCGGAACTCCCGATTTAGGTTTCTTTGTGGGGGTTTCTCGATTTATAAGAATTTTTGGCATCGGAAACAAGTCAAGGTGGGCCACGAGGCGGCGACAAGCCAGGGGGCGCGCCCTAGGGGGGGGCAGGCTTGTGGTGGCCTCGTGGCTCCTTTGGCCCAACTCCAACACTCCCTGGGCTTCTTCTGGTCCATAAAAAATCACCGTAGGTTTTTATTCCGTTTGGACTCCGTTTGATATTCCTTTTCTGTAAAACTCAAAAACACGGAAAAAACTGAAACTGGCACTAGGCTCTAGGTTAATAGGTTAGTCCCAAAAATAGTATAAAATTGTAGTAAAATGATTGTAAAACATCCAAGAATGATAATATAACAGCATGGAACAAGCAAAATTTATAGATACGTTGGAGACGTATCAGCATCCCCAAGCTTAATTCCTACTCGTCCTCGAGTAGGTAAATGATAAAAACAGAATTTTTGATGTGGAGTGCTGCCTAACATGTTCATCATATTCTTATCTTCTTTGTATAGCATGGACATTTGGACTAGTAAATGATTCAAAGAAATAGTCTAGTTTTAGCATAATGACTTCAATACTCAAGCATGTCAACAAGCAACCATGTCTTTCAAAATATCAACACTAAAGAAAGTTTTCCCTAGCCCATCATGCTCAATCATTGATCCATTCATGAAACACACTCAAATATTAGCTATGCCCAATGCTCAAGTACGATCATAGTGCCCCCTAGTTGGTGCTTATAAGAGAAGATGGAGACTCAAAGCAAAAATAAAAATTGCATAAAGTAAATAGATAGGCCCTTCGCAGAGGGAAGTAGGGATTTGTAGAGGTGCCAGAGCTCAACGTTTAAATTGAGAGAGAAAAATATTTTGAGTGGCATGCTTTTCCTGTCAACGAAAATGACAAAGTAGCTCACAATACTTTCCATGCTAGATACATTATAGGCGGTTCCCAAACAAAATGGTAAAGTTTTTACTCCCCCTCCATCAATCAATCACACACCATGGCGAGCCGAATCCATGGGCACCGTCCATACAAACAACAATCCTGTGGGAGTTTTGTTTCATTATATTTTGATTTGACTTTTGAGCATGGAACTGGGCATCCCGAATACCAGCCACTTTCTCATGAATGATAGTGAATCAACACATATCGTGAGAATAACACACCTAGCATGGAAAAATATTGGATACTCCCCACCGTTTCATGAGCGGTATGGGCACACAAAAGAGAAAATTTATTTGAAAAATTTAGAGATGGCACATACAAATTTGCTTGGAACGGCATGAAAATACCGCATATAGGTAGGTATGGTGGACTCATAAGGCAAAACTTGGTTTAAGGATTTTGGATGCACAAGTAGTATTTCTACTTAGTAAAAATAGAGGCTAGCAAATAGATTGGGAAGCAACCAAACCAAGGAACGAAAAATCACATAAGTGAGCATTGAGTCATAACTAACACCGAATAATGCACCACAAGTAGGATGTAACTTCATTGCATAACTATTGACTTTCGTACATGCATAGGGAATCACAAACCTTAACACCAATATTCCTACTAAAGCATAATTATTCACTAACATGACTCACATATTACTATCATCATGTTTCAAAACTATTTCAAAGAATCAAGTTTAATTTGTCCCATGATTTTCATGAAAGTTTTTATTATATCCTCCTTGGATATCTATCACTTTGGGACTAGTTTCATATATTGCCATTGCTTTTTGACAAGCTCAAACAATTTTAAATGAAGCACATGAGCATAAAGATTTCATCCCTCAAAAAGGTATAAGTGAAGCATTAGAGGAAATGGCAAGCTACTCTCAAAAGATATAAGTGAAGATCAATGCGTAGTCAACAATTAAATAACTATGTGAAGACTCTCTCATCTCAAGAATTTCAGATCTTAAGTATTTTATTAAACAGCAAGCAAAATAAAAATAGCACTCCAAGAATGGCACACATGATGTGAACGAATAAAAATTTGGGCTCAACATAGGCTAACCGATAATTGTTGATGAAGACAGGTGGGATGCATAGCATCCCCAAGCTTAGATGCTTTAGACTTCTTGAAATATTTACTTGGGGTGCCTTGGGCATACCCAAGCTTGAGCTTTTGTATCTCGTTCAATCCTATCATATCATGGTTTCACCTATTCTCAAAAACATCTTTCACACAAAACTCGAAAAGAACTCGTGAGATAGGTTAGTACACATAAGAATAAATCAACACTTTATGTACTGCCAAGACAAGTTGCATAATAATTTTCAAACATCATCTACTGTTTACTATCGTCTCCACAATTTATATCTACCAATATAGGCTATGGAAACTATCGGATAAGTAGATAACAAAACTATGACAGCAATCTGTCCAAACAGAACAGTCTGTAGAAATCTATTAAACCAGTGTACTTCTGTAACTCAAACAATTATGAAAATTTAGGACATGCTAAATAATTTATATGACAATACTGTGTAAAAATTTCAGAAACTTTCCACGTTCCAGTAAAATATGAAAATTCAAACACTACAGCCAAAGTTTCTGTTTTTACACAGCACTCATCAAAACATGCAATGCAAGCATCCTAAGGCAATTCTTGGAACTTTTTATTGAAAAACAAGATTATAAATAACACCTAACAGAGAAAATAAAATGACACTCCAAGCAAAACTCATATTATGTGACGAATAAAAATATAGCTCCAAGTAAGATATACCGATAATGTTGAAGATGAAAGAGGGGATGCCTTCCGGGGCATCCCCAAGCTTAGGCACTTGAGTCTTCCTTGGATATTATTTTGGGGGTGCTTCGGGCATCCCCAAGCTTATGTTCTTGTCACTCCTTATTCTCCTCATATCGGTGTCTCACCCAAAACTTGAAAACTTCAATCACACAAAACTTAACGGAACTTCGTGAGATGGGTTAGTATAATAAACAAAGATCATTCACTTAGGTACTGTCAAGACAAGATTCATAATTGTTCCCACATGATACCTACTGTATTCTATCATTCCCATAATTTATATCACTGAATATAAGCTATGGGAACACTAAAACAAGCAAACTATGCCTGCAAAACAGAATCTGTCAAAAACAGAACAGTCTGCGAAGATCTGTAGCGTAACCATACTTCCCTGTCTCTAAAAATTCTGAAACATTATTACAATCTAGGCAATTTGTATATGAATCATGTGTAAAAAATTCAGATCAAAAGAACATTCCAGTGAATTTACAAAATTCCTGGACTGAGAGAAAAAGTTTCTGTTTTTGCACAGAATCAAGTCAACTCTCATCCACACTATCCCAAAGGCTTTACTTGACACTTTATTGAAACAAAAGCTATAAAACATGATTATACAGTAGCTTAATCATGTGGACACACAAAAAAAGAAAGGAAAAGTGTTGGGTTGTCTCCCAAAAAGCGCTTTTCTTTCAAGCCTTTTAGCTAGGCATGATGATTTAAATGATGCTCACAAAAAAAGATAAGAATTGAAAAACAAAGAGAGCAGCATGAAGCATATGACTAACACATTTAAGTCTAACCCACTTCCTATGCATAGGGATTTTTTGAGCAAACAATTTATGGGAGCAAGAATCAACTAGCATAGGAAGGCAAAACAAGCATGACTTCAAAACTTTGAACACATAGAGAGGAAACTTGATATTATTGCAATATGTAGAAGCATAAGATCCTCTCTCATAATAATTTTCAGTAGCATCATGAAGGAATTTCACAATATAACCAGCACATAAAGCATTCTTTTCATGATCTACAAGCATAGAAATTTTACTACTCTCCACACAAGAAAATTTCTTCTCGTGACTAATAGTGGGAGTATCATAAAAGAATTGAATACTACAAATTGGTTCCACATTAAAAGAGTAATATTCAGTAAAAGGATATTCATAATTATGACAAGTATCATAATAGTAATCATCACTCTTTTTCATCGCATAAGTATCATCACAATAGTCATCATAAGTAGGAGGCATGCAATCATTATAACAAATTTGATCATTCAAAGTAGGGGGAATAAAAAGATCATCTTCATTAAGCATAGCATCCCCAAGCTTGGGACAAACATTAATTGCAGCAAATAAATTCTTAAACATGTCATTTTCATCTAACATAGCATCCCCAAGCTTGTGGCTTTGTATATCATAAACATAATCACTCTCATCATTAATAGTATGAATAGCACCAATAGTATAGCAATTATTATCATCATCCTCCAAGTTGGCGCCATAGATATTTTCAAGATTATAAGAAGTATCATTATCTTCCCAATCATAATTATCACAACAACCAATAGGCATAACAAAATCATCCTCAAGTGTATCATCTTCCACAACTATTTTTGATTCATTCTCATGAGGCCTATCAATAATGGGAGCAACATTATTTGGGAGAGATACCTCTTTACCTTTACTTTTCTTTCTTTTCTTCTTCTTCACCACATTATGTGTGGGTGTATTTAATTCCTCCAAGCTTCTTTTTGAAGAGGTTGGTTGAATAAAAAGCTCCTCCTCGTTACCTGATTCATCATAAGAAAAAATAGGAGAATATTGAGAAATCTCTTCCCCTTCATTAGTATTCTCTTCATCTTCTATTTGTTTTCTTGTCTTTAAGTAATTGGCAATATAAGGATTCTCAAGGCAATTTACCACGCAATACATATAGAATTCATTTAGATCAAAATCAATCATTTTCATGAGAACCCAAGCTGGAACATCCTTAGTTTTATGTTTCATTTCTTCATACCCCAAAAATAGACTAAGTTCATTATGATGCTCAAGGGTAATGAGGTCATCACAATTTTTGGACACACTTCGATCATGAAATAATTCACATTGGCAATTAAAATGACCACTTTCATTGCAAAGTTTACAAGGACGGCGAGAAATATTAAGTATTTCAGCACAAACATATAGCCTCTCTTGCAACCATTTAGTTTCTAAATACTTATGCCTCTTACAAAATCTATCTTCCCTTTTAGGCATGTCTTCACAAACTCTATGCACTCCACAAAAATTGACATGCTTATAAGAAATATTTTTATCATGACTAGTGCAATCATCATTAGTACTATCGATATCCAAAGAATTCATACTAACAACATTGCAATCATTCTCATCACTCAAAGATTTAGTGCCAAACATTTTAATAACTTCTTCCTCTAACACTTGAGCACAATTTTCCTTTCCATCATTTTCACGAAAGACATTACAAAGATGAAGCATATGAGGCAACCTCAATTCCATTTTTTTGTAGTTTTCTTTTATAGACCAAACTAGTGATAAACCAAGAAACTAAAAGATTCAATTGCAAGATCTAAAGATATACCTTCAAGCACTCACCTCCCCGGCAACGGCGCCAGAAAATAGCTTGATGTCTACTACGCAACCTTCTTCTTGTAGACTCGTGTTGGGCCTCCAAGCGCAGAGTTTTGTAGGACAGTAGCAAATTTCCCTCAAGTGGATGACCTAAGGTTTATCAATCCGTGGGAGGCGTAGGATGAAGATGGTCTCTCTCAAACAACCCTGCAACCAAATTACAAAGAGTCTCCTGTGTCCCCAACACACCCAATACAATGGTAAATTGTATAGGTGCACTAGTTCGGCGAAGAGATGGTGATACAAGTGTAATATGAATGGTAGATATAGGTTTTTGTAATCTGAAAATATAAAAACTGCAAGGTAGCAAGTAACAAAAGTGAGCAAAAACGGTATTGCAATGCTTAGAAACAAGGCCTAGGGTTCATACTTTCACTAGTGCAAGTTCTCTCAACAATACTGACATAGTTGAATCATATGTAAATCCCTCACGTGCGACAAAGAGTTCACTCCAAAGTCACAAATAGCGGAGAACAAACGAATAAATTATTGTAGGGTACGAAACCACCTCAAAGTTATCTTTTCCGATCAATCTTATGAGCTATCCCTATAAGTGTCACGAACAGCCCTAGAGTTCGTACTAAAATAACACCTTAAGATACACATCAACCAAAACCCTAATGTCACCTAGATACTCCAATGTCACCACGAGTACCCATGGGCTTGATTATACGATATGCATCACACAATTTCAGATTCATCATGTTCAATCCAACACAAAGAACTTCAAAGAGTGCCCCAAAGTTTCTACCGGAGAGTCAAGACGAAAACGTGTGCCAACCCCTATGCATAGATTCCCAAGGTCACGGAACCCGCAAGTTGATCACCAAAACATACATCAAGTAGATCAATAGAACATCCCATTGTCACCACGGATATCCCATCGCAAGACATACATCAAGTGTTCTCAAATCCTGAAAGACTCAATCCGATAAGAAAACTTCAAATGGAAAACTCAATTCATCACAAGAAGATAGAGAGGGGAAAACTCCATATGATTAATCTATATTAATAAAGCTCGCGGTACATCAAGATCGTGTCATCTCAAGAACACGAGAGAGAGAGATCAAACACATAGCTACTGGTACATACCCTCAGCCCCGAGGGTGAACTACTCCCTCTCGTCATGGAGACCGCCGGGATGATGAAGATGGCCTTCGGTGATGGTTTCCCCCTCCGGCAGGGTGCCGGAACGGGCTCCCGATTGGTTTTTCGTGGCTCTGGAGGCTTGCGGTGGCGGAACTCCCGATCTAGGTTTCTTTGTGGGGGTTTCTCGATTTATAAGAATTTTTGGCGTCGGAAACAAGTCAAGGTGGGCCACGAGGCGGCGACAAGCCAGGGGGGCGCGCCCTAGGGGGGGGGGGCAGGCTTGTGGTGGCCTCGTGGCTCCTCTGGCCCAACTCCAACACTCCCTGGGCTTCTTCTGGTCCATAAAAAATCACCGTAGGTTTTTATTCCGTTTGGACTCCGTTTGATATTCCTTTTCTGTAAAACTCAAAAACACGGAAAAAACAGAAACTTGCACTAGGCTCTAGGTTAATAGGTTAGTCCCAAAAATAGTATAAAATTGTAGTAAAATGATTGTAAAACATCCAAGAATGATAATATAACAGCATGAAACAAGCAAAAATTATAGATACGTTGGAGACGTATCAGTCATTAGCAATGAGGGAGAGGCATACGCTAACACACTTTGTGTACTTGGCTCATATGCACTTATGATTGGACCTCTAGGAAGCATCCACAACTACTAGAAATCATTAAGGTAAACCCAACCATAGCATTAAACATCAAGTCCTCTTTAATCCCATACGCAAACAATCCCCTTACTCGGGTGTAAGCTTCTATCACTCTAGCCACCCACGATAAGCGAATCATGAACATATTGCAAACCCTCTAGCGGGATTCCCTCACGTGTGCGCCTCACGGAGGGTACCTTAGGTAAACACCATATCAACATACAATTCATATCAATAACATCATACCACAATTAACCCGTAGGACAAAAGATATCTACTCAAACATCATAGGATAGCCATACATCATTGGATAATAATATATAGCATTAAGCACCATGTTTAAGTAGAGATTACAGTGGGGAAGAGAGGTTTTACACCGCTGCGTAGAGGGGGAGAAAGTTGGTGGTGACGGAGGCGAAGTTGTTGGTGTAGATCGCCGTCACGATGGATGCCCCGGCGGCGCTCCGGCGCCACCGGGAGAGAGGGGGAGAGAGCACCCCTCCTCCTTCTTCTTCCTTGACCTCCTCCCTAGGTGGGAGGAGGGTTTCCCCTCTGGTCCATGGCCGCCATGGCTCCGGAGGGCAGGGGCCCCTCCGAGATTGGCTCTCTCTCTCTCTCTCTCTCTATTTCTCTTCTGTTTTTGCGTCTATTTTCTAACCCCTTCACTGTTTCTTAAATATCCTGAGATCCGTAACTCTGATCGGGCTGAAATTTTGAGGATTTTTATCGTGAAAATATCTTTCTTGTGGCGGAAGTAGGGCCCCAACCATCTTAAGGGCTGGCCATAAGCGCCCTGTTGGCTTGTGAGGCCCTCGGGAATCGTCTTGTGTTGATTCCTACTCCCAAAATTCACATATATTCCAAAAAAATCTCTGTAAATTTTGATCGCGTTTGGACTTCGTTTGATATGGAATTTCTGTGAAACAAAAAAACACAAAAAATAGGGACTGGCACTGGGCACTGGTTCAATAGGCTAGTGCTCAAAAATAATATAAATTGGTAAATAATTACTCAAAAAGTATCCTATAATGATAATATAATAGCATGGAACAATAAAAAATTATAGATACGTTGGAGACGTATCATTAGCTTACTCGTTTGCTTCCTTGTTTGAAGTTTGTATCATGTCTCAGATTAAAAAGGTTATTGCTAAGAGTGCTAGTGAATCTTATGAGGAAGAACCTAAGTCTTTTGATTCTAATCATGATCCTCCTAAAAATGAAATTCCACAAAATGAAGACCCACCATGGTTAAAAAGTAAAAGCTATCATGTGGGTAGTGGTAATATCATTGGAAAGCATGTTATTCAAGAATTCTTCGACTGTTCCGGAGTCATACCAATTATTAGGGGATCTATACTCGACATGACAAATTCCTATCTTGATGCTATTGCTATGTTAGTAACTAAATGGGAAAGGAAATTTGTTCATATGCATCCTCTTCTACAAAGATGTTTTTAGGACTACCTAATATCCATGATCCTAAAATTTAGAAGGTAGTCACCATTATCCTTATGCGAGAATTTGATTACATAATTCGAGAATCTAGAGAAATATTTGTGTTAAACAAAATAAACTTCGAGTATCCACCCATAGAGGAAATCCTTCATGACAAGGACATATGCGCAGACTAGAATCAAATGATTATGATGGTTTGACAATGAATATGAGAATTAATTTAAGCCCTCTATTATAATGCTTGCAATAAATTTGAATGGATTGCTAAGGGAATTACAAAAGAGCTTGATGATGATTGGCATGAGAATGTTAGAGAACCTATTAATGACGAAATCCATGTCTTATATGAGGATTCTTATGGTATTGATCCTAGTGATGATATTATGGGTGTAAAAATCACCAACCATATACCTTTCAAACAATTAAGCTCACATACTAGTAAAAAGGGGCTCATGAGAAAAGATTTATTAAGTAAATATTTGGATCAATTATCTCTAAAGGATGCTAAGAAGGATGACAACACTTGATACTATGCATTATGCCTAGCTAGGGGCATAAAACAATAGCGTTTGTTTGGAGGCAAACCAATAGTTATCTTTAATTTTTTGTTTTAAGTTCTATTTAGGTGTGTTGACATGATTATTGATACTGTAATTATTGTATTTTTATGTTTAAATTAGTGTTTTTGCCAAGTAAAGCCTTTGGGATGGTTTGGAAGATAGTAGAATTGATACGGTGCAAAAACAAAAACTTTTGCATCCAGTGCCGAATTTGTCTGATTTTACTGGAACTTATTTTTCATCTTAATTTTTTTACAAAGTATTGGTATACAAATTTCCCAACATTTCCTAAGTTTTCAGAATTTTTGGAGTTACAAAAGTATGGTTTTGCTAAACATCTTTATAGATTGTTCTATTTTAGACAGATTATGTGTTTGCTTGCATAGTTTGCTTGTTTTAATGATGCTATGGATTGTATCGAGGGGTATAAGCCATGGAGAAGTTATAATACAGTACCTATTATGAAATAATGAAATATTAATCAATTTATAATAGTACCTAAAGTATTTGATATGTCTATTATACTAACGGATCTCACGAGGTTTTGTTGAGTTTTGTGTGCTGAAGTTTTCAAGTTTTGGGTGAGAGAACGATGGATGAAGGAATAAGGAATAGCAAGACCCTAAGCTTGGGGATGACCAAGGCACCCCAGAAGGCATCCCCTCTTTCGTGTCCAATCTATCGGTATGTCACTTGGAGCTATATTTTTATTGATCACATGATATGTGTTTTTCTTAAAGCGTTGTGTGTTATATTTTCCTTTTCTTTTAGTTTGACACAATCTTTGTTTGCTGGACACACATATTCGAGAGAGACACGTGGTTATCATAATTTGTTAGAATACTATACATGCTTCACTTATATCTTTTGAGCTAGGCAGTTTCTCTAGTACTTCAGTTATATCTTTTAGAGCACAACGGCGTTCAAATTTTGTGTAAATAATTGAACTCTTATGCTTCACTTAAATCTTTTTTAGAGTATAATAAGAAATAGGAACGGTAAATGGCACAAGTTATAAGACTAGTCCAAAAAGGATAGGTATTCAAGGGGGATATAATAAAAACTTTCATGTAGCTCACTAAAGAGTTGATTATATTGATGTAGTAATATGAAAGGGCATGAGTACATGATTGTTAGTTAGTAGAAATATAGATAATTAAAGCTTGTTACTTTTTATTCATCTAAGTATTAATCATGGCATGGTGATGATGTGTGAGCATTTTTATATCTGAAATGAAATCCTATCATGTTGTTTGAATCGGGGGCATGCGATGGTTAACTCCTACCAACCTCCTCCCTAGGGGTATGCGGTAGTACTTTTCTTCGAGAGAGCTAATAAGGTTTTTCCACAAATATGTGAGTTCTTTATGAATAATGTGAATCCATGGATATATGCACTCTCACCTTTCCGTAATTGCTTGCCTCTTTGGTATCGTGCATTGCCCATTCTCACCCCGGGAGTCGGTGTGACCTTCACTGGTGCATCCAAAACCCGTGATATGATACGCTCTAGCACACATAAGCCACTTTACATCTTCCTCAAAACAACCACAAAACCTACCTATCATAGCATTTCCATAGCCATTCTGAGATATATTGCCATGCAACTTCCACCGTTCCGTCACATGACTTGTGAGTTCATCATCATATTGCTTTGCATGATCATATAGCTGATATAGTATTTGTGGCAAAACCACCATTCATCATTGTCTACATGTTACGCTAGATCATTGCACATCCTGGTACACTGCTAGAGGCATTCATATAGAGTCTATTGTTTTATGTTGAGTTGTAATATTGAGTTGCAAGTAAATAAAAGTGTGATGATCATCATTATTAGAGCATTGTCCCAGTGAGGAAAGGATGATGGAGACGATGATTCCCCCACAAGTCGGGATGAGACTCCGGACAAAAAAAGAAAAATGGGGGAGGCCAAATGAGCCCACCACAAGAAAAAGAAAAAGGAAAAAAAAGAAAGGAAAATATATAAATGAGAGAAAAAGAGAGAAGGGACTTTGCTACTGTCCTTTACCACACTTGTGCCTCAAAGTGGCACCATGTTCTTCATATAGAGAGTCTCCAGAGTTGTCATTTTCATATGCTAGCGGGAATTTTTACATTATAGAACTTGGCTTGTATATTTCGATGACGAGCTTCCGCAAATGCCTGAGGTCTTCATGAGCAAGCAAGTTGGATGCACACGCACTTAGCTTCCGTTGAGCTTTCATACACTTATAGGTCTAGTGCATTTGTTGCATGGCAATCCCTACTCCTCGCATTGATATCGATTGAAGGGCATCTCCATAGCTCGTTGATCTGCCTAGTTGATGCGAGACTTTCTTTTTCACTTTGACTCCTTGGATATCTACCACCATACTTTATTCCACCCATATGCTATATCCATTGTTCATGCTCATGTATTGCGTGAAGTTGAAAATGCCGAAGCGCGTTAGAAGTACGATCCAACTGCCTGGTTTAACACCGAGGTGCTCATGATTTATATTTATGAAGTGAATACGGAGTCATGCCATGCTTAATATGATAAAATAAGTAGGGAATAACATTCTTTAAGGATCGTATATTTTGAAAAGTAATTATTATGCTATTTATGGTTATGGATATTATTATGTTGATATAAATTAGTTCATTGTTTCTCAATGATCATACTTAAAATAGATTACAAGTTGGGTAGCATGTCACATCAGAAGTTCTATTTTTATCATTTACCTTCTCGAGGACGAGCAGGAATTAAGCTAGGGGATGCTGATACGTCTACAACATATCTATAAGTTTTTTTGTTCCATGCTATTATATTCTCAATCTTGGATACTTTATATGCAATTATATGCTATTTTATATCATTTTTGGGAACTAACCCATTAACCCAGTGCGAAGTGCCAGTTGCTATTTTTTGCCTGTTTTTGGTTTTCCAGGAAATCTGTACCAAACGAAGTCCAAACGCTCTTAAACTTTTTGATGATTTTTTCTAGATAAAATGGACCCAGGGAGCTTCAGGAGGAGTCCAGAAGTCAAACGAGGAGACGGCAAGGCAACAGGGCGCGCCCAGGGGGTAGGTGCACCCTGATGCCTTGTGGGCCCCTTGTTGCTCTGTCTGACCTAATTCCACCTCCATAAATTCTCTAAAATTGGGAAACCAACAGGGCGCCATCCGAAATACTTTTTCTACCGCCGCCAGCCTCTGTTCCGACAAGAGGCCATCTGGAGACCTTTTCCGGCACTCTGCTGGAGGGGGAATCGACCACGGAGGCCATCTACATCAACCTTGTTGCCTCCATGATGATGCATCAATAGTCCATGACAGACCTACGGGTCCATAGCTAGTACCTAGATGACTTCTTCTCTCTCTTTGATCTTCAACACAAAGTTCATCGCAATTCCCACAACGATCTATCCAATGTCATTTTCTTTTGCGGTGTGTTTGTTGGGATCCGATGAATTGTGGGTTTATGATCAGATTATTCATTGGAAGTAACTGAGTCTCCTCTGAATTCTTTTATGCATGATTATTATAGCTTCGTATTTCTCTCCGATCTATCGGTTTAGTTTGGCCAACTAGATTGATATATCTTCAGTGGGAGTGGTGCGTTGTAGTGGGTTCAATCTTGCGGTGCTCTACATCCTCGTGACAGAAGGGGACAAGACACGTATTTGTATTGTTGACATTAAGGATAAAACGACGGGATCTAAACATATTGCTTGTCTTATTTTGTCTACATCATGTCACCTTGCTCCAAGCATTACTCTGTTGGTTATGAACTTAATACCTAGAGAGGCAAGTATAGACACGCTCTCGAAGTAGAGTAATAGTAGTAGGTGCAGAATCGTTCTGGTCTACTTGTTTATGGACGTGATGCCTATATACATGATCATTGCTGTGAATAACATGTCATAACTATGCGCAATTCTGTCAATTGCCCAATAGTAATTTGTCTACCCACCATATGTTATTTTGAAGAGATAATCCTCTAGCGAACACTATGGCCCCCGACTCTACTTTTATTTTATTTTGCTTTTACAATATCTATTCTATCAAGATTTAATCCTTGCAAGTAACGAGTTCAAGGGGCTTGACAACCCTCTTGCCCGCGTTGGGTGCAAGTGTTTGGTTTCGTGTGTGTAGGTGTTGTTGAAGGGAATTTGATTGGTTCTCCTATTGGTTCGATAACCTTGGTTCTCACTGAGGGAAATACTTATCTCTATTGTACTGCATCTCCTCCTCTTCGGGTAAAATCCCAATGTAGCTCACAAGTAGCACAAATCAAGAAGAGTAGTAACCAAGCTACGAAGAACAAATAGGAAGGTAAGGAGAAAGAGAAATATAAAGGTAAAGCGAAGAAAACTCTTCCTTATCCTAAGGCTGCGAGGCCACCTTCAAATGACGCATTATATTCTTCCTTCCCACAAGCCATATCTGATCTTAAAATGTTAATGCATGTGACTGACATGTTAATGATTCCTCATTTTGCTAATATCATGTGTGATGTTGTCAATAACAAAAGGAGTATGACTCTGAAGGATCACATGGCTACAATAACAGAGTACCCATTTGATAACAAGATACCAGAAAAATTGGGAGATCCAGGTATATAAATAATGCTCTCTGTAATGTAGGAGCAGGAGTAAGCGTGATGCCTCTAACTCTTTATCATAAGTTGAATTTATCCGAATGCGTACCCACATGCATAACCCTGTAGATGGCAGATAAGTCCATGAAGAAGCGAGTGGGAATGGCTGAAAATGTTCCGTTGCGATTAGATGGGCATGTTATACCTACTGATTTTGTTATCCCTTACTTGCCCGAAGATGAAAAATTATCAATTATCCTTGGTAGTCCATTTTTTAATATTGTAGGTGTATCGTTAGATTGCTCCGAAGGGAAATTAACCTTCAAAATTTGCGAAGAAGAAATAGTTAAATACTTCCCAAAGAAGCCGAGAGCAAGAGTGAAGTATGTGCCACCACCTACACGATTATGCACGGTAAGCAGAGAAAATCAACGACCACTTGAGACTTGATATAGTACCCCAACGTATGAGGATGAGCTAAGCAACCTAAAAACAGTGCTTGATGGAAGGGAACCCATTAGCTTTTTAGTTCGTTAAATTTTTATCTTTGTTTTAATTAATATTTTTCTCTTATAAATGAACTGATGAAAATTCCTCAAAAAAATGTTTTTGACACTTTTATTGAAGGAGAAAAATTAAAAATAGGAAGTGGAGAAAGAAACCAAGGAGGTGAGCAAACAGAGAGATCGACGACGTTTCATACGGGCACACCCGGCTGATACATCTCCAACGTATCTAATTTTTTTGATTGTTCCATGCTAATATATTATCATTCTAGGATACTTTTTGGGTATTTATTTACCAATTTATAATATTTTTGAGCACTAACCTATTGACCCAGTGCCCAGTGCCAGTTCCTGTTTTCTACATGTTTTTGCCTTTTCAGAGTTACAGTACCAAACGGAGTCCAATTGCCACGAAACTTTTTGACGATTTTTTCTGGACCAATACAAGACATAGAAGCTTCGGAGGAAGGCCGGAAGGTGCACCAGGGCCCGACCACATATCCCACCGCGCCACCACAGGGGGGGGGGGCAGATATGTGGTGGCCCCTTGGTGGCTCTCTCGACGTTGTTCTCTGGCGTATAAATTCACATCTACCCTAAAAACACCAGAAGCGCTCCTGAAACACTTTTTCTGCCGCCGCAAGTCTCTGTTCCGATGGGAGGCCATCTACACCTCCGTTCCGGCACCCCGCCGGAGGGGACATTGATCACGGAGGGCCTCTTCATCAACCTTGCCGCCCTCACCATGATGTGCGAGTACTTCACCACAGACCTACGGGCCTGTAGGTAGTACCTAGATGGCAATCTCTCTCTCTCTCTTGATCTTCAATACAATGTTCATCACATCTTTGCCTTGATCTATCCGATGTAATCCCTTTGTATGGTGCGTTTGATGGGATTCGATGAATTGTGAGTTTATGTTCAGATTATTCATGAAACTATTTGAGTTAAATCTGATTACTATGATTCTTATTTGCATGATCATCATAGATTCGTAATGCTCTCCGATCTATTGAGATAGTTTGGCCAACTAGATTGATATTTCTTCGGTGAGAGTGGTGCGTTGTAGTAGGTTCAACCTGGCGAGTTTCTATATCCCAGTGACAGAAGGGGAAAAGTTGCGTCTTTGTGTCGCTACTTCTAAGGATAAAACGATGGGTTTTATTCATATTGATTGAGTTTACTTTGTCTACATCTTGTCAATTGATAACCCACAAGTATAGGGGATCGCAACAGTTTTCGTGGGTAGACTATTCAACCCAAATTTATAGATTCGACACAAGGGGAGCCAAAGAATACTTGAGAGTATTAGAAGTTGAGTTGTCAATTCAACCACACGTGGAGATTAAATATCTGCAGGAGAGTGATCAGTAGCATAGTAATATGATAGTTTGATAGCAGTAGTGACAGTAACAGTAATGGTAACAGTAGTAGCAATAGTTTTGTAGCAGTTGGAACAGCAGCATCAACAATAGTAACTTAGCAAGAACAATAAGTGGAAAGCTCGTAGGCACTGGATCGGTAACTCGTTGGATGATATTCGTCATGTAACAGTCATAACCTAGGGCGATACAGAACTAGCTCCAGTTCATCAATGTAATGTAGGTATGTATTCCGTAAATAGTCATACGTGCTTATGGAAAAGAACTTGCATGACATCTTTCGTTTTGATGAGGTGATCAAAGCGTTCGAGTTTATACAAGTTTACGGAGAAGCTTGTATTTACAAGAAAGTGAGTGGGAGCTCTATAGCGTTTCTAATATTATATGTGGATGACATATTACTGATTGGAAACAATATAGAAATGCTGGAAAGCGTAAAGGAATATTTGAACAAGAGTTTTTCAATGAAGGACCTAGGAGAAGCTGCTTTCATATTAGGCATCAAGATCTATAGAGATAGATCGAGACGCTTAATAGGACTTTCACAAAGCACATACCTTGACAAAGTTTTGAAGAAGTTCAAAATGGATCAGTCCAAGAAGGGGTTCTTGCCTGTATTGCAAGGTGTGAAGTTGAGTAAGACTCAATGCCCAGTGACTGCAGAAGATAGAGAAAAGATGAGTGTCATCCCCTATGCTTCGGCCATAGACTCTATCATGTATGCAATGCTGTGCACAAGACCCGATGTCAGCCTTGCCATAAGTATGGTCGGAAGGTTTCAAGGTGATCCAGGAATGGAACACTGGACGGCGGTCAAGAATATCCTGAAGTACCTGAAAAGGACTAAGGACATGTTTCTCGTTTATGGAGGTGATCAAGAGCTCGTCGTAAAGGGTTACGTCGATGCAAGCTTTGACACTGATCCGAATGACTCAAAGTCGCAAACCGGATACGTATTTATTCTAAATGGGGGTGCGGTTAGCTGGTGCAGTTCCAAGCAAAGCGTGGTAGCAGATTCTACATGCGAAGCGGAGTACATCGCTGCCTCGGAGGCGGCAAAGGATGGTGTCTGGATGAAGGAGTTCATGACAGATCTTGGAGTAGTGCCTAGTGCACTTAACCCAATGACTCTGTTTTGTGATAATACTGGTGCCATTGCTCTAGCCAAGGAACCAAGATTTCACAAGAGGACCAGACACATAAAGCGACGCTTCAATTCCATCCGCGATTACATCAAGGAGGACGACATAAATATTTGCAAAGTACACACGGATCTAAATGTTGCAGATCCGATGACTAAACCTCTTCCAAGGGCTAAACATGAACAACACCAGAACTGCATGGGTGTTCGATTCATTACAATGTAAATCACATAGTGATGTGAACTAGATTATTGACTCTAGTGCAAGTGGGAGACTGTTGGAAATATGCCCTAGAGGCAATAATAAATTGGTTATTATTATATTTCCTTGTTCATGATAATCGTTTATTATCCATGCTATAATTGTATTGATTGGAAACTCAAATACATGTGTGGGTACATAGACAACACTGTGTCCCTAGTATGCCTCTAGTTGACTAGCTCGTTGATCAAAGATGGTTAAGGTTTCCTAGCCATTGACATGAGATGTCATTTGATAACGGGATCACATCATTAGGAGAATGATGTGATGGACAAGACCCAAACTGTAAACGTAGCATTTGATCGTGTCAGTTTATTGCTATTGTTTTCTGCATGTCAAGTATCTGTTCCTTTGACCATGAGATCATGCAACTCACTGACACCGGAGGAATACCTTGTGTGTATCAAACGTCGCAATGTAACTGGGTGACTATAAAGGTGCTCTACAGGTATCTCCGAGGGTGTCTGTTGGGTTGGCATGGATCAAGACTGGGATTTGTTACTCCGTGTGACGGAGAGGTATCTCAGGGCCCACTCGGTAATACAACATCACAATGAGCCTTGCAAGCAATGTGACTAAAGTGTTAGCCACGAGATCTTGTATTACGGAACGAGTAAAGAGACTTGCCGGTAACGAGATTGAACTAGGTATAGAGATACCGACGATCGAATCTCGGGCAAGTAACATACCGAAGAACAAAGGGAATAGCATACGGGATTAACTGAATCCTTGACATAGAGGTTCGACCGATAAAAGATCTTCGTAGAATATGTAGGAGCCAATATGGGCATCCAGGTCCCGCTATTGGTTATTGGCCGTAGAGGTGTCTCGGTCATGTCTACATAGTTCTCGAACCCGCAGGGTCTACACACTTAACGTTTGGTGACGATTAGTATAGTTGAGTTATTATGTTGGTGACCGAAGGTTATTCGGAGTCCCGGATAAGATCCCGGACATGACGAGGATCTCCGGAATAGTCCGGAGGTAAAGATTGATATATGTGATAATAGTGTTTTGATCTCCGGAAGAGTTCCGGAGTTCACCGGAAGGGGTTCCGGATGTTTACCGAAGTGTTCGGGTGCAGCAACACTTTATATGGGCCAAGGGATAAAAGCCCACGAGGTATTGGAAAGTGCAAAAGTAGTTTTGCTACCGCGTAAGCGGTACTACCGCTTGTGTGAAGCGGTACTACCGCCCAAGCGGTACTACCGCTTGTGTGAAGCGGTACTACCGCCCAAGCGGTACTACCGCTTGTGTGAAGCGGTACTACCGCTTGTGTGCGGCTGTGCACGGTTCGGCAGGGATCCGAGTTGGACTCTTTCCCTGCGGGCCAAACCGACCTTGTGCGGGCAAAACCGACTTGGAGGAGGCTTTTACTCCAAGTTTAGACCCTTGGGCTCAACATATAAATAGAGGGGCAGGGCTAGCACACGAGATACATCAAGATTTCCCCAAGCCGTGTGCGGCAACCCTAACCCTCTAGTTCCTCCGTCATAATCTCCGTAGCGCTTGGCGAAGCCCTGCAGAGATTGTTCCTCACCACCATCACCACGCCGTCATGCTGCTGGAACTCAACCACTACTTCACCATCGCTCGCTGGATCGAGGAGGTGAAGGCGTCATCAAGCCGTACGTGTGTTGAACGCGGAGGTGCCGTCCGTTCGGCGCTAGTTCGTGATCGGATCGAGGGATGACTTGCGATTTGGATCGCGGAGACGTTCGACTACATCAACCGCGTTTCTTAAACGCTTCCGCTTAGCGATCTACAAGGGTATGTAGATTCACTCTCCCTCTCGTAGATGCTCATCTCCATGGATAGATCTTATGTGTGCGTAGGAAAAATTTTGTTTCCCATGCAACGTTACCCAACAGTGGCATCATGAGCCAGGTCTATGCGTAGATGAGATCTCGAGTAGAACACAAACGAGTTGTGGGCGTGGGTGTATACATATTGCTTGCCGTTACTAGTTGATATTTGATTCGGCGGTACTGTGAGATGAAGCGGCCCGGACCGACATTACGCGTACACTTACGCGAGACAGGTTCCTTCAACTGACATGTAACTTCGTTGCATAAAGATGGCTAGCGGGTGTCTGTATCTCTCACTTTAGTTGAATCGATTTCAATGAAGAGGGTTCTTTTAGAAGATCAAAAAGCAATCACTACACCACGTTGTGGTTTTGCGTAGGTAAGAACGGTTCTTGCAAACCCGTAGCAGCCACGTAAAATTTGCAACAACAATTAGAGGACGTCTAACTTGTTTTTGCAGGGTATGTTGTGATGTGATATGGCCAATTACATGATGAGATATATGTGATGTATGAGATGATCATGTGTTGTATAGAATATCACGACTTGCATGTCGATGAATACGGCAACTGGCAGGAGCCATAGAGTTGTCTTTAATTATTGTATGACCTGCGTGTCAATCATTAAGCGCTATGTAATGCTTTACTTTATCGCTAAACGTTAGCAATAGTCGTGGAAGCAACAGTCGGCGCGACAACCTTATGGCGACACGTTGATGGAGATCAAGATGATGGAGATCATGGTGTCATGCCGATGACGATGGAGATCATGCCGGTGCTTTGGAGATGGAGATCAAAAGCACAAGTTCATGGCCATATCATGTCACTTATGATTTGCATGTGATGTTAATCCTTTTATGCATCTTATTTTGCTTAGGACGACGGTAGCATTATAAGGTGATCCCTCACTTAAATTTCAAGATAAATTGTGTTCTCCCCAAGTGTGCACCGTTGCGAAAGTTCGTCGTTTCGAGACACGCCGTGATGATCGGGTGTGATAGACTCTACGTTCGCATACAACGGGTGCAAGCCATGTTGCACGTGCGGAACACTCGGGTTAAACTTGACGAGCCTAGCATGTACAGACATGGCCTCGGAACACAAGAGACCGAAAGGTCGAACATGAGTCATATAGTAGATATGATCAACATGAAGATGTTCACCATTGAAACCACCTCGACTCACGTGATGATCGGACTTGAGTTGGTGGATTTGGATCATGTTACACTCGAATGATCGGAGGGATGTCAATTTGAGTGGGAGTTTTTTAAATAATATGATTAACTAAACTCATTATCTAGAACAATAGTCTAAGTTGTCTTTGCTATATTTATGTTGTAGATCATGGCTCGCGCAGTAGCACCCCTAAATTTTAATGCGTTCCTAGAGAAAGCTAAGTTGAAAGATGATGGAAGTAACTTTGTGGACTGGGCCCGTAATCTAAGGATTATCCTTACGGCTTCCCAGAAGGCTTATGTCCTTGATGCACCGCTTGGTGATCCACCCGCTCCAGTTGAGTCTCTAGACGTTGTGAACGCCTGGCAGGCTCGTTCTGATGATTACTCAATAGTTCAATGTGCAATGTTGTATGGCTTAGAACCGGGACTTCAAAGACGTTTTGAACGTCATGGAGCATATGAGATGTTCCAGGAGTTGAAGTTTATCTTTCAGAAGAATGCCCGGATCGAGAGATATGAGATCTCCGATAAGTTCTATGCTTGCAAGATGGAGGAGAACGGGTCTATCAGTGATCACGTGCTCAGAATGTCTGGGTACTCCACCCGTCTGGCTGAGTTAGGGATGCCCCTTCCGCCAGAGGCTATCACTGACAGAGTTCTTCAATCATTGCCACCTAGCTACAAGAGCTTCGTGTTGAACTATAACATGCACGGGATGAACAAGTCAGTCGCCGAGCTGTTTGCGATGCTGAAAGCCGCTGAGTCTGAAATTCAGAAGGAGCATCAAGTGTTGATGGTCAATAAAACCACTAGTTTCAAGAAAAATGGCAAGGGTAAGAAGGGTAACTCCAAGAAGAGTGGCAAAGCAGTTGCTCCTCTCGTGAAGAAACCCAAGGCTGGACCCAAACCAGAAACTGTGTGTTTTCATTGCAAGGGAACTGGACACTGGAAGCGGAATTGCCCCAAGTATTTGGCTGACAAGAAGGCGGCCAACAACAAACAAGGTATATATTATATACATGTTATTGATGTGTACCTTACCAACTCTCGTTGTAGTGCCTGGGTATTTGATACCGGTGCGGTTGCTCATATTTGCAACTCAAAACAGGAACTGCGGAATAGACGGAGGCTGGCAAAGGACGAAGTGACGATGCGCGTGGGAAATGGTTCCAAGGTTGATGTGATCGCCGTCGGCACGCTCGCTCTTCGATTACCGTCGGGATTAGTGATGAACCTAAATAAGTGTTATTTGGTGCCTGCGTTAAGCATGAACATTATATCTGGATCTTGTTTATTGCAAGACGGTTACTCATTTAAATCAGAGAATAATGGTTGTTCTATTTATATGAGTAATATCTTTTATGGTCATGCACCCAATGTGAGGGGTTTATTCTTATTGAATCTCGATAGTAATGATACACATGTTCATAACATTGATGCCAAAAGATGTAGAATTGATAATGATAATACCACTTTCTTGTGGCACTGCCGTTTAGGTCATATTGGTGTAAAACGCATGAAGAAGCTCCATGCTGATGGACTTTTGGAGTCACTTGATTTTGAATCACTTGACACATGTGAGCCATGCCTCATGGGCAAGATGACTAAAACGCCGTTCTCTGGAACAATGGAACGGGCAAGTGACTTATTGGAAATCATACATACTGATGTGTGCGGTCCGATGAGCATTGAGGCGCGCGGTGGTTATCGTTACTTTCTCACCTTCACTGATGACTTAAGTAGATATGGGTATATTTACTTAATGAAACACAAGTCTGAAACATTTGAAAAGTTCAAACAATTTCAGAGTGAAGTTGAGAATCATCGTAACAAGAAGATTAAATTCCTACGATCTGATCGAGGAGGAGAATATCTGAGTTATGAGTTTGGCAGTCACTTAAGACAGTGTGGAATTGTTTCACAATTGACACCGCCTGGAACACCACAGCGTAATGGTGTGTCCGAACGTCGTAATCGAACTTTATTGGATATGGTGCGATCTATGATGTCTCTTGCCGATTTGCCACTATCGTTTTGGGGTTATGCATTAGAGACAGCTGCATTCACTTTAAATAGGGCACCATCGAAATCCGTTGAGACGACGCCATATGAACTTTGGTTTGGCAAGAAGCCAAAGCTGTCGTTTCTTAAAGTTTGGGGATGTGATGCTTATGTCAAAAAGCTTCAGCCTGAAAAGCTGGAACCCAAAGCGGAGAAATGCGTCTTCATAGGATACCCAAAAGAGACAGTTGGGTATACCTTCTATCTCAGATCCGAAGGCAAAGTGTTTGTCGCTAAAAACGGAACATTTCTTGAGAAAGAGTTTCTCTCGAAAGAATTGAGTGGGAGGAAGATAGAACTTGATGAGGTTGTTGAACCTTTACTTCAACCTGAGAGTAGCGCAGCGCAGAAAGTTGTTTCTGTGGAGCCTACATTAGCTGAAGAGGAAGTTAATGATGATGATCATGAAGCTTTGGATCAAGTTGCTATCGAACCTCGTAGGTCGACAAGGATGCGTACTGCTCCTGAGTGGTACGGCAACCCTGTCTTAGAGGTCATGTTGTTAGACAACGATGAACCTACGAGCTATGGAGAAGCGATGATGGGCCCGGATTCCGAGAAGTGGTTAGAGGCCATGAAATCCGAGATGGGATCTATGTATGAAAACAAAGTATGGACTTTGGAAGTATTACCTGAAGGGCGTAAAGCCATTCAGAACAAATGGATCTTTAAGAGGAAGACGGACGCGGACGGTAATGTCACCGTCTATAAAGCTCGACTTGTGGCAAAGGGTTTTTCACAAGTTCAAGGAGTTGACTACGATGAGACCTTCTCACCCGTAGCGATGCTTAAGTCCGTCAGAATCATGTTAGCAATAGCTGCCTTTTTCGATTATGAAATTTGGCAGATGGATGTCAAAACAGCGTTCCTTAACGGTTACCTTAAGGAAGAGTTGTATATGATGCAACCAGAAGGTTTTGTCGATCCAGAGAATGCTGACAAAGTTTGCAAACTCCAGCGATCCATTTATGGACTGGTGCAAGCATCTCGGAGTTGGAATCTTCGTTTTGATGAGGTGATCAAAGCGTTCGAGTTTATACAAGTTTACGGAGAAGCTTGTATTTACAAGAAAGTGAGTGGGAGCTCTATAGCGTTTCTAATATTATATGTGGATGACATATTACTGATTGGAAACAATATAGAAATGCTGGAAAGCGTAAAGGAATATTTGAACAAGAGTTTTTCAATGAAGGACCTAGGAGAAGCTGCTTTCATATTAGGCATCAAGATCTATAGAGATAGATCGAGACGCTTAATAGGACTTTCACAAAGCACATACCTTGACAAAGTTTTGAAGAAGTTCAAAATGGATCAGTCCAAGAAGGGGTTCTTGCCTGTATTGCAAGGTGTGAAGTTGAGTAAGACTCAATGCCCAGTGACTGCAGAAGATAGAGAAAAGATGAGTGTCATCCCCTATGCTTCGGCCATAGACTCTATCATGTATGCAATGCTGTGCACAAGACCCGATGTCAGCCTTGCCATAAGTATGGTCGGAAGGTTTCAAGGTGATCCAGGAATGGAACACTGGACGGCGGTCAAGAATATCCTGAAGTACCTGAAAAGGACTAAGGACATGTTTCTCGTTTATGGAGGTGATCAAGAGCTCGTCGTAAAGGGTTACGTCGATGCAAGCTTTGACACTGATCCGAATGACTCAAAGTCGCAAACCGGATACGTATTTATTCTAAATGGGGGTGCGGTTAGCTGGTGCAGTTCCAAGCAAAGCGTGGTAGCAGATTCTACATGCGAAGCGGAGTACATCGCTGCCTCGGAGGCGGCAAAGGATGGTGTCTGGATGAAGGAGTTCATGACAGATCTTGGAGTAGTGCCTAGTGCACTTAACCCAATGACTCTGTTTTGTGATAATACTGGTGCCATTGCTCTAGCCAAGGAACCAAGATTTCACAAGAGGACCAGACACATAAAGCGACGCTTCAATTCCATCCGCGATTACATCAAGGAGGACGACATAAATATTTGCAAAGTACACACGGATCTAAATGTTGCAGATCCGATGACTAAACCTCTTCCAAGGGCTAAACATGAACAACACCAGAACTGCATGGGTGTTCGATTCATTACAATGTAAATCACATAGTGATGTGAACTAGATTATTGACTCTAGTGCAAGTGGGAGACTGTTGGAAATATGCCCTAGAGGCAATAATAAATTGGTTATTATTATATTTCCTTGTTCATGATAATCGTTTATTATCCATGCTATAATTGTATTGATTGGAAACTCAAATACATGTGTGGGTACATAGACAACACTGTGTCCCTAGTATGCCTCTAGTTGACTAGCTCGTTGATCAAAGATGGTTAAGGTTTCCTAGCCATTGACATGAGATGTCATTTGATAACGGGATCACATCATTAGGAGAATGATGTGATGGACAAGACCCAAACTGTAAACGTAGCATTTGATCGTGTCAGTTTATTGCTATTGTTTTCTGCATGTCAAGTATCTGTTCCTTTGACCATGAGATCATGCAACTCACTGACACCGGAGGAATACCTTGTGTGTATCAAACGTCGCAACGTAACTGGGTGACTATAAAGGTGCTCTACAGGTATCTCCGAGGGTGTCTGTTGGGTTGGCATGGATCAAGACTGGGATTTGTTACTCCGTGTGACGGAGAGGTATCTCAGGGCCCACTCGGTAATACAACATCACAATGAGCCTTGCAAGCAATGTGACTAAAGTGTTAGCCACGAGATCTTGTATTACGGAACGAGTAAAGAGACTTGCCGGTAACGAGATTGAACTAGGTATAGAGATACCGACGATCGAATCTCGGGCAAGTAACATACCGAAGAACAAAGGGAATAGCATACGGGATTAACTGAATCCTTGACATAGAGGTTCGACCGATAAAAGATCTTCGTAGAATATGTAGGAGCCAATATGGGCATCCAGGTCCCGCTATTGGTTATTGGCCGTAGAGGTGTCTCGGTCATGTCTACATAGTTCTCGAACCCGCAGGGTCTACACACTTAACGTTTGGTGACGATTAGTATAGTTGAGTTATTATGTTGGTGACCGAAGGTTATTCGGAGTCCCGGATAAGATCCCGGACATGACGAGGATCTCCGGAATAGTCCGGAGGTAAAGATTGATATATGTGATAATAGTGTTTTGATCTCCGGAAGAGTTCCGGAGTTCACCGGAAGGGGTTCCGGATGTTTACCGAAGTGTTCGGGTGCAGCAACACTTTATATGGGCCAAGGGATAAAAGCCCACGAGGTATTGGAAAGTGCAAAAGTAGTTTTGCTACCGCGTAAGCGGTACTACCGCTTGTGTGAAGCGGTACTACCGCCCAAGCGGTACTACCGCTTGTGTGAAGCGGTACTACCGCCCAAGCGGTACTACTGCTTGTGTGAAGCGGTACTACCGCTTGTGTGCGGCTGTGCACGGTTCGGCAGGGATCCGAGTTGGACTCTTTCCCTGCGGGCCAAACCGACCTTGTGCGGGCAAAACCGACTTGGAGGAGGCTTTTACTCCAAGTTTAGACCCTTGGGCTCAACATATAAATAGAGGGGCAGGGCTAGCACACGAGATACATCAAGATTTCCCCAAGCCGTGTGCAGCAAACCTAACCCTCTAGTTCCTCCGTCATAATCTCCGTAGCGCTTGGCGAAGCCCTGCAGAGATTGTTCCTCACCACCATCACCACGCCGTCGTGCTGCTGGAACTCAACCACTACTTCACCATCGCTCGCTGGATCGAGGAGGTGAAGGCGTCATCAAGCCGTACGTGTGTTGAACGCGGAGGTGCCGTCCGTTCGGCGCTAGTTCGTGATCGGATCGAGGGACGACTTGCGATTTGGATCGCGGAGACGTTCGACTACATCAACCGCGTTTCTTAAACGCTTCCGCTTAGCGATCTACAAGGGTATGTAGATTCACTCTCCCTCTCGTAGATGCTCATCTCCATGGATAGATCTTATGTGTGCGTAGGAAAAAAATTGTTTCCCATGCAACGTTCCCAACAGTGAATACATGAACTCCTCAAACTACGGTCATCACCGCGAAGTATCCCAAATATTGTCACTATGGGGTTGATGGATCATAACACGTAATAGGTGCATATGACTAGGCAAGATCGGATCAAGAACATAGATATAGAGATGATAACATAAACGGTTCAGATCTGAAATCATGGCACTCGGGCCCTAGTGACAAGCATTAGGCATAGCAACATCAATCTCAGAACATAGTGGATACTAGGGATCAAGCCCTAACAAAACTAACTCGATTACATGATGAATCTCATCCAACTCCTCACCGACCAGCAAGCCTACGAAGGAATTACTCACTCCTGGTGGGGAGCATCATGGAATTGGCGATGGAGAAGGGTTGGTGATGACGAAGACCGAAGATTCCCCTCTTCGGAGCCCCAAACGGGCTCCAGATCTGGCCTCCCGATGAAGAACAGGAGGTGGCGGCGGCTCCGTATCGTAAAATGCGATGAAACTTTCTCCCTGATTTTTTCTCCAAAAATAGGAATTTATAGTGGGGGAATTAGGGCAAGTGGGGCCACGAGGTGGGCACAAAGCACCAGGCCGCGCCTAGGGGGCCTGGCGCGCCCTGGTGGGTGCTGGCCACCCTGGCCCCCTCTTCGGTGGATTTTGGCTTCAATAATTCACATATATTCTGAAATAATTCTCCAAAAAGTTTCATTCCATTCCGAGAACTTTTATTTCTGCACAAAAACAACACCATGGTAGTTCTGCTGAAAACAGCGTTAGTCCGGGTTAGTTCCATTCAAATCATGCAAATTAGAGTCCAAAACAAGGGCAAAAGGGTGAGGAAAAGTAGATACGTTGGAGACGTATCAACTCCCCCAAGCTTAAACCTTTGCTTGTCCTCAAGCAATTCAGTTGACAAACTGAAAGTGATAAAGAAAAACTTTTATGAACTCTTTTGTTCTTGTTTACATATATATGCTTAAGTAGCACCCAGGTTTTCAGCAAAGATTATGACTAACCATGTCAACAATAACTCTTAGAAATTATATTAACTCATGACAATTACATAAGCAACTAGCGAGCAATAATAAGATATCTCAAACGCCAACACTTTGTCAAAACAATCATGATACAATATGACAATAGTGGTATCTCGCTAGCCCTTTCTGAGACCACAAAACATAAATGTAGAGCACCTCCAAAGTTCAAGCAGCGACTAAACATTGTAATTCATGGTAGAAAAGATCCAGTCATGCTGCACCCAACATCAACTATACACAATGCATGAGGATGACAATAGTGCTCTCAGGTCTGGCGCTTAATTGAGAAGGTGACGACTCAACATAAAAGTAAATAGATAGTCCCTTCGCAGAGGGAAGCATGGATTTGCAGCGGTGCCAGAGCTCATAGTTTAAAACAGAGATAGATATAATTTTGTGAGGTACACCCTTCCTGTCAACGTCACGACCAAGAGTTATCAATATCTTCCATGCTAAACAAATTAGCGGCGGTTCCCAAGCGGTAAGAGTAAAGGTTTACTCCCCCTCCACCAACAATCACACTCCACGGCGAGCCGCATCCACGGGTACCGTCCAAACCAACAACATTCCTGGGGGAGTTTTGTTTAATTATTTTTGATTTTTGATTTCGGGACTGGGAATCCCTATTACCGCCCCTCTCGTGTAAGGATAAGTGAATAAATACTCATCAAGAGAATAACCCGCTTAGCATGGAAGATACTGACCGCCCTCTGTCGCTGTTCAGGCACACAAAAAGATGTTCATTTGAATTTTTAGAGTTGGCACATGCAAATTTACTTGGAATGGCAGGGTAATACCGCATATAGGTAGGTATAGTTGACTCATCTGGCATAACTTGGTTTAAGGGTTTTGATGCACAAGCAGTATTCCCGCTTAGTAAAGGCGAAGGCTAGCAATTAGATTGAGAAGCGGCCAGCTAGAGAGCGAAAACGGTCATGAACATGCATTACATATAATCAACATTGAATACTAGCATGAGTAGGATATGGAGACCATGAACATAAATATCATGAAGGCTATGTTGGTTTTGATTCAACTACATGCATGAACATGTGCCAAGTCAAGCCACTTGAAACATTCAGAGGAGGATACCATATCATCATACCGCATCACAACCATTTTAATGCATGTTGACACCCAAGATAAATCATTATCCACTCCTAGCTACTTAAGCATGGCATGAACAACTATAATCTCTAATGGTCATTGCAAACATGTTTGATCATAATGAGTTGAATCAAGGGATACTAGGTTAAACATATTTACATAAACAAAAACAAGTTGAGTTCATACCCGCTTTTCTCTGCCACAGTCAATTCATCAAATATCGTCATAATTGCCTTTCACTTGCACGACCGAATGATAAGAAGATAATAATAGTGCAAGAGTGTCGTGGACTAAGCTGGAATCTGCAAACATTTTATTCAAGAGGAGAAGATAAAGTAATGTGGGCTCTTTGTTAGATAAACAGTAATGCAGATGAGAGCCACTCAACAATTTCATTGTGGTCGTCTCCTTGGTACGACTCAAATAAAAGGAAAGAATTTCAGAGAAACACACTGAAATATTTTTGGAGTTTTTGTTTTTTCTTGAAGAAAGCAAATTAAAGAGGAAAAACAAAAACGAGGAAAAATATTTACACGGGAAAGCTCCCACCAAGTAAAAGAAGAAGTGAGAAATCTTTTTGGGTTTTCTTTTGATGCTACAATTAAACTAAGCTAGAAAGAAAAACTAAAAAGAAGTAGGAAATATTTTATTTTTTTTGGATTTTCTCAAAGTTTTTTCAAACACGCAAAAAGAAAGCGAGAAAACAAATCTAGCATGGGTATTACAATGAAAAAGTGTGAACACCGACAACTGGAATGAAGTGTGTGAACATGAATGTAATGTCGGTGGAAATACGTACTCCCCCAAGCTTAGGCTTTTGGCCTAGCTTGGTAATCTCCATCCGTATGAATAATAGTCTAGGCGATGGCTCACCGAGGCCCTCGGAGCAGACTCCGTGGCCCTCCTGGCAGCTTCAACCTCCGCGTTGTACGCATATGCTTCGCTCTCAAGACCATAATATCTTCCCCTAGTGTGAAAATCAAAGAGAGCAGGAGCAGGCAAAGCAACCGACACAGCGTTTTTTTATTAAATCTCAAGTTATAGGTGTAGTTGGTGGCCGTACCCGTAAGGAACTTATGACGCTTCATGTCATCAAAGTCTAAATACTGAGTGGGTAGGATGGGGTCATTAGGCCATGGTGAAACATTTAATCTCTCAGCTAGACGGGAGGCATAGATTACTCCATAAAAATTACCACTAGCAGCATTAAGCTGCATCCTCCGTGCAACAATTGCACCAAGATTATAATCCTTATTCCTAGTTATGGCAGTGTGTAAGAGACACAAATCATGAGCACACAGTGTGCTACAATCCTGTTTGCCTACAATACATTTACCGTTAAAGAGCGCAAAATATTGCAGTGATGGAAAATGGATGCTGTTAATTCTCCCTTGTGTAACCCCCTATCTTCGCCAAAGCAAAGATTAACTAAAAATGGTTCGTACTCAGCTTTTGTTGGTTCATCGAGGGAACCCCCATATGGAAGTTTGCATGCTTTGCTAAACATTTCTAACGGCATGGTAAAGGAATGATCGTACAGGTTGAACGAAACTCTAGACTCACGAGGAAAATATTTAATTTTTTTTGTGAAGGTTTTCATGAGTTCGAGTTGTTGGGGGCACTTATCTGCGATGAAGGGAGCAAGCTCTGTATTGTGAATAAATTGATCAAATTCCTCCTTAATACCTGCACCTTCCATAAACTCGTCGCAAGGCCAAAAGCATGATTTGGTGGCGTCTTCTCGCATCGAGTTTTCGCTTGGTTCAACATAAGACTATCGAACTGAGCTTCCACTTGATGAGGCTCCTGAGGATCTCCTCCTCGAAGAACTCCTTAAGAATTGCATTTTATTCCTATAAAAATTCTGAAAAACTTTAGTCCACAAAAAATTTGTCAACAAAACTTTGTAAAATTGTTAGCAACTACTCCTAAGCATGCATAGAGGCCAGATTGAGCATTCAAACTACTTAGAACTCTAAGAATTCAACATGCAAGCTCATCTACAGCAGCACCAAGAGTAGCTAATTACTCTAAAAATAACCCACTAAAACAAAAGCTAATTGGAGCAATGGAGGAGTCACATACCAAGAAGCAAACCCTCCAAAAAGTTCCAGAAATGGAGCTTCGAGCAAAGAGATTGAAATCCGTGGGTTTGAGAGCAAGAACACGAAAATGATGGCTGTGGTGATTTTTTTCTAGAGGTAGGGGATGATGTGGGCTAAAGGGATAACTGAGGGGGCCCATGTGGGGGCCACAACCCACCAGGGCGCGCCTGGGGGTGCTGGCGCGCCCTTGTGTCTTGTGGGCACCAGGTGCACCACCCTCTGGTATTATCTGCACCAAAAATTCATAAATATTTGGAAAAAAACGTGTTAAATTTTCAGGGCATTCTGAGAATTTTTATTTTTTGGTCATTTTTTATTGCACGGAGAAAACAGAAAACAGGATAAACATGGCATTTTATTTTATTTGACTAACTAAAACAGAAAATAAAAGGTGGGAACAGAGAGTTGTGTTTACTAGATTCATCGACTTCATACCTCTCAAAAATGATTCATTAACAAGGTTGATCAAGTCTTATTAACAACCACTTCCGATTAGCATAAAACCGAAGAACTTTCGTAAAACACTAAGTTACCTCAATGGGGATGTGCATATCCCCGACAATAAGTATATCACATTTCCTTTTGGCAGTAGGTAGAGGTGATTTAAAACTTCCAATAGTGATGGTCGGAGATTCTTCAATAATATTTATACCATTCACTTGGAACTGTTTCTTCGGAAAGTGCACCGTATGCTCATTGCCATTGATATGAAAAGTGACTTTGCTTTTATTGCAATCAATAACAGCCCCTGCAGTATTCAAAAAGGGTCCACCAAGGATAATCGACATGTTGTCGTCCTCGGGCATCTCAAGAATAACAAAGTCCGTTAAGATAGTAACATTTGCAACAACAACGGGCACATCCTCACAAATACCGATAGGTATGGCCGTTGATTTGTCATCCATTTGCAATGGTATCTCATTAGGTGTGAGTTTATTCAAATTAAGTCTTTTATATAAGGAGAAAGGCATAACACTAACACCGGCTCCTAAATCACACAAAGCAGTTTTGACATAGTTTCTCTTAATGGAGCAAGGTATAGTTGGTATTCCAAGATCTCCTAGTTTTTTAGGTACTCCATCCTTAAAAGAATAATTAGCAAGCATGGTGGAGATTTTAGCTTTAGGTATCTTTCTTTTATTAGTGATGATGTCTTTCATATACTTTGCATAAGGGGCCATCTTCAGAATATCAGTTAAGCGGGTACACAAAAAGACTGGCCTAATCATTTCAGCAAAGCGCTCAAATTCCTCATCATCCTTTTTCTTAGATGGCTTAGGTGGAAATGGCATGGGCTTCTGAACCCATGGCTCCCTTTCTTTACCATGTTTCCTAGCCACAAAGTCTCTTTTATCATACCATTTATTTTTAGCTTGCGGGTTATCAAGATCAGGAACATGCTCTATTTCAACATCATTATCTGGTTCTACATCATTACTGGGTTGAGCATCATCATGAACATCATCATTATCATTTTCATTATCACTAGGTGAATGTTCACTACGAGATTGAGTTTCAGCATCGGAAATAGAGACATCATTATTATCAGGAGGTTTTTGTGTCTCAGGTTCACTAGAAGTATGCAAAGTCCTATCATTTTTCTTTTTCTTTTTCTTTCTAGAAGGACTAGGTGCATCAGTATTAATTCTCTGGGAGTCTTGTTCAATTCTGTTAGGATGATCCTCAGGATAAAGTGGTTCTTGGGTCATTCTACCTCCTCTGGTTACTACTCCAGCAGCAAAATCATGCATATTATTATTCATTTCATCAAGCAATTCTTTCTGAGACTTAGTAACTTGTTCTAACTGAGTTTGAACCATAGAGGCATGCTTTCCTAAACCTCTAACATCATTATTGATTCTAAATAGCAAGTCACTCAAGCGAGCAATCATATCAGAATTATATTTCAATTGTTTCAGAACATGAGCAATGAAATGATCTTGCATCATAATATAGTTGTCAAACTCATATAAGCATTAACTAGGATGTTTATTGTGAGGAATGTCACTTTCATTAAACTTTAATAATAATTTACCTATAGCGTCCCAACTCAAAACGAGTCAAGCCTCTGTGTGTCAGTGCCATCCCTACATCAGTATGCTGGCACACACAGTACATCAATGTATATATCAAAGTGCAATCACATGTAAATAACAGAAAACTGATATATACCTCTTAAATCTCAGCGGAAACAGTCAACGAGAGTGGAGTCCCAATAAACACCAACGACAGGTTGAGTGTAGACCGTAACCCTGAATCATACTCTTACCCGTCGTAGAAAAGTATCTGCAACATAAGACGTTACAGCCGTGTAGGTCAGTACATTGAATGTACCGGCAAGATCACCATAGAATGAAATGATAAAACTATTCTATATGCAAAAGGCTTTATGTCTCTATGTCTGAGTTTTTGCAGAAAAGCTGGTTTTATTTTCCCTACAACAAAGGAGTCAAACGGAATATCACTACAAAAGTTGGTTGTTAATGAGATGGTTCCACCAACCAATTCTCATGTCCCAAAAATTATTAATAGACCCACTCATCATAATTTATTAATTGTGTTGAGACTGGTTGATAGTATCATCTCCGGTGCTCATGTTGTCCGTAACCGGGGACACGGCTAATCGATTAGTTTGACACTCTGCAGAGGTTTGTACACTTTACCCGCAAGATTCGATCCCTCCTGTTGTGTCCTCGCACTGCCTGGTGTTTGAGAACGAGACGATCGAAACATGGTCTTCCAAAGTGATCCTCCGGTAGAAAGTCAGTGCCCATCCAATCCTACCGTTCTTCTACATCTCGTAGCAATCTGACCTACCAGAGTCACCACTAAGGTTAACCAAGCCAGAGCCCATATTGACTTGCGGTTGCACACGTAAGCTTTCCGGCCTTGAAGTATCCATCCATCTCTTTGAGCCTGGGTGGCATTCCGTCGGGATGATCACAGGTAGATACCAGGATTCCCGGGCATAACCATGATAGATATAAGGCTGCCACATGCATGTCCAATCCACCCAGAGGTATATTGAGTCCTTGATGTCTTGAAGTCTTGATCATCATGTAGGTCTTGAAATAATTAATTAACCTCACAACACTCCTGAATCTCACAACCAAACCCCGTCTACTAAAGCGTAGCAATTGTGAAGTAACGTCCCTTCCCGGGAAAATGGTAACACGGTGTTGGGTTTCTCCTACCTCATGATACTACCACAAGTTCAAGCTCAATATCCTACTAGATGTATGATGGAGAGACTTATTCTAATGCAAATAAAACATAGGTAATGTAAGATGATCAAAGTGAACTTGCCTGGTGAGGTTGATGAAGATAATATCGCTCTCAGAAAATAACTTGATAGAACTATTCGTCACTCTCCGATGAAATCTATATAATCAAACATTGCACTCATAAGCAAACACTTCTAGCAATCAATACTATCAACCAAAAAGCAACACAAAAACTAAACACAATAGGGTTGTGATGACGGAAATACTTAAGACAAAAATTAAAACAACAAAACTTCATCAAAACGACCAAGAATAATTTTTCCTACAAGCAACCTATTCTCAATAGTAACCAATTCAACAACAAAAATAAAATCTAACAAAAGTATTAAATACTTTACTAGCAAAAAGAATTTCTTTTGAAGAACAACTAAGAACTATGAAAACAACACACTAACAGCATAAGTGTTTGTCTAATAAACTTAACAACAATAAAACAACAACAAAAACTAAAATAATAGAAAAAATATATAAAACAAAATAAATAACACAAAGTATTTTCTCATAAACCTTTATTTAACAAAAGAACTATTTGACAAGTTTTCATTAAACACTCCTTATGGCCTAACCAAAATTAACCTAGAGTTAAACCACAAACAATTTCAATTATAATACAAATTGCTTCTCGTCTAAACTATGGTTAACAAAATAATAAAACTACAAAACAACTTATAAAAAAATATTTTCAAAAGGAAATTAAACTAGCATTGAAATCATTTTGCAAGTTATGATTTAACTAGAATTGATTTCATGCTATCAAAATCATAAATAACATAAAAATAAACTTGGTTGAAATACTACTACTAACTAACAGAAAACAAAGTAAAACTTGTTAGCTAATATAAAAGAAAATAAATTAAAAACAATTAAAACAAAAGAAATATAAATAAACCTAAAATGAACTAAAACATAATATGTTTTGCTTGAAACCCTAAATTAATATATTCTAAAAATTCCCAAATTGAACAGGGTGATAAAAATAACTAATACAAAATAGTGACAAAAAGTTTCATTCAAAAATATAATTTTGAACTCAAGATATTCAGAATCTAGTGATTTGAGAAAATTCAAAGGAATTCAAATTTAAAAGTTCAAAATTTGAAAACTAAAGTCACTGGCATAAACTAAATAATTTTTTTGACATCATGCAAAATTATTCAACTAAAAACTCAAAATAACCTAGTAGATATCCTATTTGCAAAAACAGAACTATTCTGTTTTTTTAAACAGAAACAGAAAAAGAACAAAAACAGCTAACGGACGCTGGGCTACGTGGCGTGTTCTGATTGGCCGAGGCCTGTGTGTGCACGACGACTACGAGCGGGCGACCGAATCCTAGTGCGTACCGGTTCGTTTAAAAGAGCAATCTAATCCTACGCGTTAAACATAGATCGGACGGTGGGGGGTTGATCTGGTGCTTACAGTGCATGGCGACGAGCTCCGGCGATGCTCCGGCGTGGCCGCGGCGGCGAGGTGGTGCGGGGTGGTGTTCCCGTGGGTCTATGGGCTCGGGGAAGGCTCCGGTCGATGCAGACGATAGTGGCGAGGTCGATGGTGGCGGCAGAAGGGCTCGGGGACGATCGGTTGGAGCACCAAGTTGGCAATGGCGGACGGCGGCGTCGGGTGTGGACGGAGGGGAGTCTCCGGTGGGTCCTGGCATCGGCGAAGTGCACCAGAGGATGCGTGAGACGGAAGAGATGACGTAGGTGGTCTCAGAGGGGCTCGGGGAGGGTGAGGTGGAGCGGGGCGAGGTAATGGCGGTGGTGGCGGTGCTCGGGCTCCGGCGAGCGATTTGCGAGGCGAGAGGGCACGGGAGTTGGGATATCGGGGTAAAACAGAGAGAGGGGGCCTCGGGCTTTATTGGGAGGGGCTCGGGTGCGCTCAAACGGAAAGAAATCGGGGCAGTCGAACTCTGGCGAACTCGGGAAGGAAAGAGGCGAGGGGAAGGAAGGAGATGACCGGGGGGGTGCGGGATCGGGCAGTGGGGCCCCCATGTCAGCGAGAGAGAGAGAAGGTGGGCGACGTATCGATGGCCGATCCGATACAATTCGGATCCGGAGGGAGGGGGATATGGGCCTGATACTTTCCTTAGTGGGCCACGACGTTTTCCTAATAAAGAAAACTTTTCCTTTTTATTAAAAACAGGAAAGGAAAACATGGTTTGTAAAATCAAATAAAACCGAAATATAGACGTTTTATATACCAAAATTATTATAAAAATAAATACAATAAGATGAACATTTTTCTACGGCCAAAATAAATACTTTTCAAAAAATATTTTTCAGAAAAATGCCTAAATTGGTTTTATTTCTTTTGCAAATATTTTTCAAATAACTCCATGGGTTTTATGGTTCAAATATTTCACAAAATCACCCCTGGCATGGAGGGTCATGTTCCTCCTCTAATATTTTTGAATTTAGTAAAGGGGTTTGAATTCTCTCAACTTCAAATAGAATCAAATGAAATAAATTCCCAAAAGAAAAATTTATGTAGTCTTCAGAATCCAAATTTTCAAATCCTTCATTTGAAGAAGTCATGTCATCTCTCTCATTGTTTTGCATTGGATGAAATTTGAATTCAAAACAAAGGGGAAAGTCATTTTATTCCCTCTCATTCAAAAGTTTTTAAAAGTTTCAAATTTTCACTCAAATTCAATCACTCAATCAATCAAACAATCATTTAGTTAAATAATATAACATACCAAAGTTTGGGATGTTACAAACCTACCACACTTAAAATGAATCTCGTCCTCGAGATTCGAAAAGGTTAGGGTTTGGGGGTCTTCTAGCAAATCCATTGACCAAGAAAGTGTGGGGCTACCACACTTAAAATGAGAGTTAATGGTCCCTCGATATGATGACAATCCTCTGGGGTCCTTGGCAATATTTGTCTCCTCACATTCCTCACAGTAACTCCTTTGGTGATGCTCTTCATAACACTTCCTTCAAATTCCAGTGTTTCCTTGGTCAAAACAAAGTTCTTTCGTTACTGGGTCTTCTCAACTGACAAGTCTCGCGATCATTCTAAATAACTTATCGATGATCTCGTGGTGGTCTACCATTAGTGGTTATCCTGCAGTGAAATGGGTGTTGGCTTCATCCTCACCGTAAAATATTCCTACCTTTGGCAACAGCTGCCATGTACAATGGGTCTTCATCATACCATTCTAGGGCTTAAACAAAAGTTTCAAAGAACGTCGTCTCTTTACTATGGGTAAGTCACTCAAATTTACCATTCCGAATAGCAAGAGAAATGATAAGAGTAAGTCGTCATGGTGGCCAAGCCATGTGGCACAAAAATCATTACCTTGTATAAGGTTTAGTGAATCTCGTATTCTAACACTTGGGCTTCCTCACAAGCGTTGCAGAATTTCTCTTGTCCACGAACGAAGTTCGGATAAATCCATTGATTCTGCAAGCTGAACAAAACAACTATCGTTTTGTCCCAACACTCAGATTTACGTATTCTCCTAAGAAAACATCGGCTGATCTGTCATAGCTTCTTCCTTTATAAAGGTAGCGCTTGATCCTTATCAATCCCGTGGTATGTGGTTTGTTGGCTCACTTGATTACTTGTACATCTTTAACTCACCCTTGGGGTTACTAGTGTTTCATATTCCACATTACTTCATTCCATCATACCCTTGGGTAATCAAAAATAAATCACAGACTTATTCTTGTCCAGGCTACACTCTGTGGAATTCATTTTCCTTTCCATTGGTCTATTTACCAATAAGGTATTGGTTCAACGTAGTCATTCCTTATCCTCATTCTAAAACTCCAACTTCAAAAGTACTGTATTACAAAGGCTGCCATCCACATAGTTTGATATGATCCAACATTACCTTCAACTGTATTCATTGTGTCCAGACTCCTTGGCATGAACGGTACATTTTTTTTCCTTGGATCCTTTGGTTGTACCGATTACTACCACACTTAAAGTGAGACGTACACATGCCTGCATACACCATATTTTCTCATATCCTCGAAAATGGTCGGAGATCTTTGTTTATAGAGTCACGACTCATACACTTCGTCATAGAAAATCATGACAATAAATTCTATTGATTCATCAAGTTATTACAATCTCTGAGACTTCCGTTACATAATCCAACTTCAAAACCTCAAGAAAAATAAGAGTGCTTCCTATTTCATTTATTACTTCCAAAATCCAAAACTCAACTACTCATGTTTAGTCTTCTTCTCCGGGCAGGTATAGGAGTAGTGTCCGGTCTTGTTGCACCGATGACAAGTGATGTGGCTCAGATCCTTCCATGTAGAAAACCATGGAGTCCTCTTCTTCTTCTTGGGTTGGGTTCCTTTCCTGATGCTTGGCTCATACCTCTTGCAAAAACAGTGGGGCCTCTCCAAGCTACAATGCAAACATCTTATGCCTCCACTTACTTGGCCTTTTTTCTTGTCCAGGTTGATCATCACTTCTATCTCCTTAGGATTGTATTGCACTTCTTCTGTCGGGAAGTCTCTCAGATACTTGTTCGGACAATCCTGGGAGATATGTCCTTCTTCTCCACATGAATAACATGACTTGGTTGCTATGACTGGGCCTGGTGTATCTTTCATCATCATGGGTACTTCTAACTTTTTCCGAGGGCTTCTTTCATTGCTTCCTTCTGCTGCTTCATGACTTATTATACCTTGGGGTAGAGTTGACATTGTGCCGGAAAATGAGTGGTTCCTCCACACAAGAAACATGTCACCTGCCCAGTTGGGCATTCCTCGGCTGGATGATTTTCTTCACAATGAGGGCATCCTTCCTTGTGTTCTTCCTGGGTGTGTCCTATTTCTCCACATATCTTGCATGCACAAACCTTCTTCACATCTTTGCAACGAGGCTTCTGGGTGTTGGTGACAGCATGAGATTTTTGCAGAGTCATCTTGAATTCTTCCCAAGTGATTGATGCTTGCCTATCATGGATAGCTTCATGCACCTTCCACCAATTTGTAGCACCTTCTGCAAAGTACCGAAGAGCATACTGGACCATCTCTTTCCTTGCAACAAAGTTATTCCTTAGGTGATCCTCCATGTTCTGAATCCATTGTTCCGTCTCCATGTGGGTCATCAATCCAGAAAACACGAGTCCAACTTCATACGCCATCTATTGGGTCCAAGGTTTTGGGGATACGATGGGTAAGAGAGAGAGAGAGGGAAGGGATACAAACAACTCAAGACACAAAACATCAAAAACTCAAGTCCACACATTCATAAAGTTCAATCAATACTATAGTATCGCCATCCACATAAGGTTGGTATGGTCGATCACACAATTCGTAAAAACGTTCATCTTTATTCTCTCATGGTGGGGCTACTACTAAGCTAGCTTATATCATGTCTTCATCGCCAGTGGGCTTCTTCTGGTCATTCTTGATCTTCTCAAGTTCTTCTGCCAGATTATCCCTGTTGACGCGGAGTTTCCGATGTCGTCCCTGTAGTTCCAGGAGTTGGTTCTTGAGCTTCTGCATTTCAACATCACCAGCATGTGCCATGGCCTGACTGTTCTTCAAGTATTGACGAAGCTTTTGAATCTCGAGATCGTGTCTCTTCAGATTGGCTACCTTCAGCTTCTCGGCCTTGAGGTTCTCACGAAGTGCTTCGTTCTCGAATAATTCTGAAAGAAGGTCCATTTGAATGTTCTTGATATAATGTTCCAGTTCTTGATTATACGCCAGTACAGGTGAACACTTCCTCTTCTGTTCGTCTGTCAGGATGATGTGTGCTCCATCAGGATTCTGCCATCCAAGCCTTCCAAAGTAGTGGGTACCTAACTCAACACGATGACGATAGCTCAAGCGTGCGATAGCGTCATGAACAACAGTGTTCATGCCCATCTCACATTCATGGTTCAATGTGCCATAGTTGATGTCTTAATTCTTGGGGTCTTCTTTACGTCCAAAAACTTTAGTTCTGACGCCCTAGAATCCAGACTTCCTCTTGTTCACCTTGATCTCAGGTATCGACAACTTCATCATCTGTACCAGCTCCATGAGGAATGGACCTCCGAGAACATCCTCGTAGTCCTATCTTTTGTTCAGGATGTAGCTCTCCATCTATAGTTTGAAATAAGGAAGGTTCAGTAAAAGAATTAAGAAGATTACGAGTGTAGTGAAGAATAAAATTTGTTCCTATCAAGGTCTTCCTATTCTAAGCCATTTCCTAGGGTCACGTCCTACAGTCAACATGTGCTCTGATACCATTTCTGTAGCGTCCCGACTCAAAACGAGTCAAGCCTCTATGTGTCAGTGCCATCCCTGGATCAGTATGCTGGCACACACAGTACATCAATGTATATATCAAAGTGTAATCACATGTAAATAACGTAAAACTGATATATACCTCTTAAATCTCAGCGGAAACAGTCAACGGGGGTGGAGTCCCAATAAACACCAACGGCAGGTTGAGTGTAGACCGTAACCCTGAATCGTACTCTTACCCGTCGTAGAAAAGTATCTGCAACATAAGACATTGCAGCCGTGTAGGTCAGTACATTGAATGTACCGGCAAGATCACCATAGAATGAAATGATAAAAACTATTCTATATGCAAAAGGCTTTATGGCTCTATGTCTGAGTTTTTGCAGGAAAGCTGGTTTTATTTTCCCTACAACAAAGGAGTCAAACGGAATATCACCACAAAAGTTGGTTGTTAATGAGATGGTTCCACCAACCAATTCTCATGTCCCAAAAATTATAAATAGACCCACTCACCACTTGATTCGTTGCCGCTAAATATAGCAGCAACGGCTCTTGTGGTTTTGGCGTGACTAGTACTGGCGGAGAGGAGAGGTATCTCTTCAAATCCTGCAGCGCTGCCTCCGCTTCCGGAGTCCACTTCATTGGGCCTGCCTTCTTCAAGATTTTGAAAAAGGTCAGGGCGCGCTCAGTAGATTTTGAGATGAACCTACTCAAAGCAGCAACGCAGCCGACAAGACGACGCACATCCTTGACACGTCTTGGTGCTTCAATCTGCTCAATTGCCTTGATCTTGTCGGGATTTGCTTCGATTCCACGCTGCGACACAAAGAACCCAAGAAGCTTGCCGGACGGAACACCAAACACACACTTCTCAGGATTGAGCTTCAAGTTGATCTTGCGCAGATTTGCAAATGTCTCTTCTAAATCTTGTATGAGCGTCGCCTTGTCCTTGGTTTTGACCACTATGTCATCCATATAAGCTTCCATATTTCTATGTAGTTGGGGCTCAAAATCAATCTGGACCGCTCTCGCAAATGTTGAACTAGCACTTTTCAACCCGAAAGGCATACGTAAGAAGCAGTACGTACCACATGGGGTGATAAACGCGGTTTTCTCTTCGTCTTCCTTTGCCATGAAGATCTGATGATATCCTGAATAGGCGTCAAGAAATGAAAGCAAATCGCAGCCGGCAGTGGAGTCCACAATCTGGTCGATGTGCGGCAAGGGAAAAGGATATTTTGGACAGGCTTTATTGATGTTTGTATAATCAATACACAGCCTTCATTTTCCATTCGCCTTGCGCATTACAACTGGATTGGCCAGCCATGTTGGATGGAGCACCCCTCTAACCAAACCTGCCGCTTCCAACTTCTTGATTTCCTCGGCAATAAATTGTTGCCGCTCCAAAGCCTGCTTCCTGACCTTCTGCTTGACGGGCCGTGCGTGAGGACAGACAGCAAGGTGGTGCTCAATTACTTCCCTGGGAACACCGGGGATATCAGATGGTTGCCATGCAAACACATCGACATTCGCCCGCAGGAAAGCAATGAGCGCGCTTTCCTATTTGTCGTCAAGGGTGGAACTTATGGTGAAAGTTCCTCCCATACCATCCTCCTTGGCGGGCACCTTCTTAGTTTCTGGTGGAGCTGCCTTGGATTTCTTGCTCTTGCCGGTGGAGCTCTCTGGCACATCCTCAACATGAGCGCAACACTCCGAGGAGGTGCGCTTGCCGGAGTGTGTGCGAGAGGTCTTGCCGGTCTTCTTCCCCCCGGGAGCTTCAGCGGCAGGAGCAAGTGCCTTGGCGGCAGATGCTGCAACTGCCTCCCGGTATAGTTGATCGGTGCAGATAAGCGCATCCTTCCTGTCGGAGTTGATAGTGATGACACTCATCGGCCCGGGCATCTTCAATACATTATAGGCATAGTGCGATGCCGCCATGAACTTGGCCAGCGCTGGACGGCCAAGGATCCCATTATACGGCAATGGAATCTTGGCGACGTCGAAAACAATCTTCTCTGTCCTGAAGTTCAGGTCACTACCAAATGTTACCGGTAGTGTGATCTTACCCTTGGGTTGGCTTCTTCCTGGAATGACCCCCTGAAACGTGCCCGTTTCCTCGAGATCTTCATCAGGAATCTGCAACCTTTTGAGCACGTCGGGTGAGATCAGGTTCAAACCGGCCCCACCGTCAACTAACATTTTTGTCACTTTGAGGTTGCGAATCGTTGGTGAAACAAACAATGGCAGGCACCCGACCACAGTTATGCGATCAGGGTGATCCTCAGTGTCAAAAATGATAGGCGTATTGGACCACTTCAATGGCTTCCGGGCATCGACAGATGGCTCTGTCGCATTAACCTCACGCGCCCACTATTTAAGTCGGCGGTGGGAAGAATGCAACGAGGCGCCCCCGTCAATGCACATGGTGTCTGTAGCTTTCTGAAACTCTTGCCACTGGACTCGTCATATTCCTCGTTGTCATCGTCACCCCCCCCTTGCTTGTCGCGGCCCCGAGCGGGCCTCTCCTTCTGTTGCTTGGCCTTGCCGCGGCGACCTCCTCGGCCACCGCGTTTCTTGCCGGACCCCTCTGCATCATCCTGGCCCTTCTCCTTATCTCGCCTTTCATATTCAGCCTTTTGCTTCTCGACAAGCTGCTCAACTTGCCGGCAGTTCTGGAGATCACGGCCCTTGGTGCGATGGATCTTGCAGTACTGCTTGTCGGAGCCCTCCGGCTTGTCGGCAGCCGCCAAGGCCTGACAGGAGGCGCATCCGGCAACATCCTTGCCGGGGCCATCGACCTTGGCCTTCTTGGCGGTGTCGGGGTTGCCGGATCCCTTGACGGCAAGCACGGCTTTGCCTTTGCGCTTCCTGTTACACCGCCGGCCTTTCTTTGCCGGGGCGGCGGCATCTTCATCTTCAGAGTCGACTCCTGCGCCAGCATCCTCGCTGGGGAATCTCCTCCCTTCTTCAGCTCGAGCACACTTATCGGCCAGAGCATAGAGCTCGGCGACATCCCTGACTTTGTTCATCGCCAGCTCTTCGTGCATCCTGCGGTTGCGCACGTTCTGATGGAACGCGCTGACAACAGCGGCATGATGAACGTCTGGAATGTTGTGATGTACTCGACTGAATCTCTGTATGTACTTGCGCAAAGTTTCGCCTTCTTTCTGGGGGATGAGATGCAAATCACTTTCCTGGCCAGGAGCTTGGTGGCCTCCGATAAAGGCGCCAACAAACTCATGGCATAGATCTGCCCAGGAAGACATAGTATTCTTCGGCAGATGCATCAACCACGACCTGACGTTGGGCTTAAGTACCAATGGGAAGTAGTTGGCGAGTATTTTGTCGTCGCGAGCCCTGGCAGCCTGCACCGCAATGGTGTAGATGCTCAAGAACTCCGACGGGTGAGTCTTGCTGTCGTATTTCTCCGGGACCTCCAACTTGAACGTGCGGGAATTGGGCCACTGGACTCGCCGCAGCTCACGGGTAAAAGCTGGACAACCCACCTCGTAAGGTAGGTCATCATAATACCCTGGCACAGGCTTGTCTACAGTGGGTCCTGCACGCTTATCAGATTGATGGCGCGCTTCCCGCCGCCGCTCGATGGTAGTCCGAGCGTCTTCCTTGCTTCGTTCCCGAAGAACTTGTCGTTGATCGCGGCGAGTTCGCGGATCAGACGACGCTGTTGAATCATCATCACGGATGTCGATCCGTCGAGTCGGCAACCGCTGTTGCCGCCATAGAGGAGAGTGCACCATGGTTGTACCTCCTCCAGTCTTCTCGCCACCGGCACGTGCCGGCTCGATGGACTGCCGCCGTGAAGGCTTCGCCTGCTGCGGCCTATCATCATTAGCTAGGCCGACGAGGCTCTGAATAGCGGCTCTCCACTCTTCGAGCTTGTCCGTAGCAGGAGGAAAGTTCAGGAGCAGCTGTGCTCGCGCCAGTGCTTTTGCTGGTGTAGGCGGCGGCGAAAGGTGCGAGGAACGTGAGGTGCTCTGACTCCTAACCGTGTTAGAAGGAGCTCCATCACGGTCCCGCGACCGCGTGCCACTTCCACCAGCATGTTGGCGTGCATGCAGGTCCCGCGCATCTCGAGGGTGATGCTCAGGAGATTTTCCATGGGGACGCTTGGAACCACCAACGTCACGGCGATGTTCATCGCGCGTGACCTGAGAAGGCCGCGGCGCATGCGCCGGCGTGGGCGTCTTGGAAGGCGCCCTTCCGTCTCTGGAGTTCGCTACACCGCCTGTGGGCAGCACAGCTCCGTCCTTAGACCTAGCGGTGTGAACGACGTCGTTCGCCTGGCTATGGTCACCAGAACGTCGCGGAAGCTCAGAACCTCCGCCTCCTCCGCCCGCGTCTACACCGTCGCCCGTCTGTGTAGCCACAGGGACATCAAACGTGGATGGACCAACCGCAATAAAACCCTTCTTCTTGGGAGCCATGGCAATGAAGATGATGAAGAAACTGGCGCGCTGATAGCTAGATCGGGTTCACGCAACCTAGCCCCCTACCTGGCGCGCCGAAGATGTCGGCGTACGACACCTATGGGATCGCGAGGATCCCTTTTACGATTCGGCAGGGAGAAAGGTTTGCACAAAGAGCAGATCCAACGATCAACACGAGGGACTTTTACCCAGGTTCGGGCCGCTGAGAAGCGTAAAACCCTACTCCTGCTTTGGTTGTATTAGATGTGTTAAGCCCAGGCTTCAGGAGCGCTTGCGATGAACAGTACGTTCGAGCAGCAGCTACGCATGCAGAATGGGCCAGAAGATCCTCCCCCTTCGTAGCTCCGCCTTGGGACTCCTTTTATACGTTCAAAGGGGTCACCAACAGTGGCGTACAGTACATACATGAGGTGTAAAGTAGCTACAGTGTTATCATACCTAATACTGACGGCTTAGGACAGAAACATTAAATGCTCCGTCGAGGTGTCCCTTAGCGTCTTGGGGACGGGAAAAGAGCCCGTCCCATCAGCACCACTTAATCCCCCTCCGCCGTTAGCGTCTGCCACGTTACCAGTAGGACAACAACTAAAAGACAAGCTGGTCGCTGCACTGGAGCGGTGACAGGGTGGCGAGGTTCTTGCCGGGTGCAAGTCTTGTCGGGGCTTCATAGGCCAGCCTGGCAAGATCTTGCCGGGCGCTCAGCCTTCGGTCTTCTATCTTCTGACTGTCGACTTGAATGCTTTCTTGATGTTGTTGTACTTGTATCCAACTGTCCCCCCGGCAGGCCTTGCCGCTGGTATGGCTACAACCGTCCGTGCACAAGTATGGGGTACTAAAGGACCCAAACTTTAGTACACCGACACCTTTATTTAACAAAAGAACTATTTGATAAGTTTTCATTAAACACTCCTTATGGCCTAACCAAAATTAACCTAGAGTAAAACCACAAACAATTTAAATTATAATACAAATTGCTTCTGGTCTAAACTATGGTTAACAAAATAATAAAACTACAAAACAACTTATAAAAATATATTTTCAAAAGGGAATTAAACTAGCATTGAAATCAATTTGCAAGTTATGATTTAACTAGAATTGATTTCATGCTATCAAAATCATAAATGACATAAAAATAAACTTGGTTGAAATACTATTGCTAACAAACAGAAAACAAAGTAAAACTTCTTAGCTAATATAAAAGAAAATAAATTAAAAAAATGTCGGTGTACTAAAGTTTGGGTCCTTTAGTACCCCATACTTGTGCACGGACGGTTGTAGCCATACCAGCGGCAAGGCCTGCCAGGGGGACAGTTGGATACAAGTACAACAACTTCAAGAAAGCATTCAAGTCGACAGTCAGAAGACAGAAGACCGAAGGCTGAGCGCCCGACAAGATCTTGCCGGGCTGGCCTACGAAGCCCCGACAAGACTTGCACCCGGCAAGACCTCGCCACCCTGCCACCGCTCCAGTGCAGCGACCAGCTTGTCTTTTAGCTGTTGTCCTCCTGGTAACGTGGCAGACGCTAATGGCGGAGGGGGATTAAGCGGTGCTAATGGGACGGGCTCTTTTCCCGTCCCCAAGACGCTAAGGGACACCTCGACGGAGCATTTAATGTTTCTGTCCTAAGCCGTCACTATTAGGTATGATAACACTATAGCGACTTTACACCTCATGTATGTACTGTACGCCACTGTTGGTGACCCCTTCGAACGTATAAAAGGAGGCCCAAGGCGGAGCTACGGAGGGGGAGGATCTTCTGGCCCATTCTGCATGCGTAGCTGCTGCTCGAACGTACTGTTCATCGCAAGCGCTCCTGAAGCCTGGGCTTAACACATCTAATACACCCAAAGCAGGAGTGGGATTTTACGCTTCTCAGCGGCCCGAACCTGGGTAAGAGTCCCTCGTGTTGATCGTTGGATCTGCTCTTTGTGCAAACCTTTCTCCCTATCGAATCGTAAAAGGGATCCTCGCGGTCCCATAGGTGTCGTACGATGACAAAAACAATCAAAACAAAAGGAATATAAATAAACCTAAAATGAACTAAAACATAATCTGTTTTGCTTGAAACCCTAATTTAAAATATTCAAAAAATTCCCAAATTGAATAGGGTGATAAAAATAACTAAGACAAAACAGTGGCAAAAAGTTTCATTCAAAAATATAATTTTAAACTCAAGATATTCATAATCTTGTGATTTGAGAAAAATCAAAGGAATTCAAATTTGAAAGTTCAAAATTTGAAAACTAAAGGTACTGGCATAAACTACATAAAATTTTTGACATCATGCAAAAGGATTCAAATAAAAACTCAAAATAACATAGAAGATATCCTATTTGCAAAAACAGAACTATTCTGTTTTTTAAACAGAAACAGAAAAAGAAAAAAACAGCTAACGGACGGTGGGCTACGTGGCGTGTTCTGATTGGCCGGGGCCTGTGTGTGCGCGACGACTACGAGCGGGCGGCCGAATCCTAGTGCGTACCAGTTCGTTTAAAAGAGCAATCTAATCCTACGCGTTAAACGTAGATCGGACGGTGGGGGGTTGATCTGGTGCTTATAGTGCACAACGACGAGCTCCGGCGATGCTCCGGTGTGGCCGCGGTGGCGAGGTGGTGCGGGGTGGCGTTCCCGTGGGTCTCTGGGCTCGTGGAAGGCTCCGGTCGACGCAGACGACAGTGGCGAGGTCGATGGTGGCGGCAGAAGGGCTCGGGGACGATCGGTTGGAGCACCAAGTTGGCAATGGCGGACGGCGGCGTCGGGTGTGGACAGAGGGGAGTCTCCGGTGGGTCCTGGCATTGGCGAAGTGCACCAGAGGATGCGGGAGATGGGGGCGATGACATAGATGGTCTCAGAGGGGCTCGGGGAGGGTGAGGTGGAGCGGGGCGAGCTAATGACGGTGGTGGCGGCGCTCGGGCTCCGGCGAGCGATTTGCGAGGCGAGAGGGCACGGGAGTTGGGGTATCAGGGTAAAACAGAGAGAGGGGGCCTCAGGCTTTATAGGGAGGGGCTCGAGTGCGCTCAAAAGGAAAGAAATCGGGGCGGTCGAACTCCGGCGAACTCGGGAAGGAAAGAGGTGAGGGGAAGGAAGGAGATGACCGGCGGGGTGCGGGATCGGGCAGTGGGGCCCCCATGTCAGCGAGAGAGAGAAGGTGGGCGACGTATCAGTGGCCGATCCGATACGATTTGGATCCGGAGGGAGGGGGATATGGGCCTGATACTTTCCTTAGTGGGCCACGACGTTTTCCTAATAAAGAAAACTTTTCCTTTTTATTAAAAACAGGAAAGGAAAACATGATTTGGAAAATCAAATCAAACCTAAATATAGAAGTTTTATATACCACAATTATCAGAAAAATAAATGCAATAAGATGAACATTTTTCCACGGCCAAAATAAATGCTTTAAAAAAATTATTTTTCAGAAAAAATGCCTAAATTAGTTTTTATATCTTTTGCAAATATTTTTCAAATAACCCCATGGGTTTTATGGTTCAAATATTTCAAAAAATCACCCCTGGCATGGAGGGTCATGTTCCTCCTCTCAAATTTTTTAATTTAGTCAAGGGGTTTGAATTCTCTCAACTTCAAATAGAATCAAATGAAATAAATTCCCAAAAGAAAAATATCTGTAGTCTTCAGAATCCAAATTTTTAAATCCTTCATTTGAAGAAGTCATGTCATCTTCTCTCATTGTTTTGCATTGGATAAAATTTGAATTCAAAACAAAGGGGAAAGTCATTTTATTCCCTCTCATTCAAAAGTTTTTAAAAGTTTCAAATTTTCACTCAAATTCAATCACTCAATCAATCAAACAATCATTTAGTTAAATAATATAACATACCAAAGTTTGGGATGTTACATTACCTCTACCACCTGTGGAGGTGGTGGTGTGTCAAGGCCATGTATTTCTTCAATAGGTGGCAGATTCTTAACATCCTCTTGCATATCTTCAGGACTGAGAAATAAGATACCCCTCTTCTTCGGAGTGGGTTTAGGCGGTGGTTCAGGGAGAGTCCAATCATCATAATTCTTCAATATGTTATTCAATAATTCCTCAGCTTGTTCAACAGTTTGTTCCCTGAAAACACAACCAACACAACTATCTAGGAAGTCCCTAGAAGCATCGGTTAGTCCATTATAAAAGATATCAAGTATTTCATTTTTCTTGAGAGGATGATCAGGCAAAGCATTAAGCAACCGGAGAAGCCTCCCCAAGCTTGTGGGAGACTCTCTTCTTCAATTTGCACAAAATTAAATATTTCCTGTAAGGCAGCTTGTTTCTTATGAGGAGGAAAATATTTTTCAGAGAAGTAGTAGATCATATCCTGTGGACTAAGCACACAACCAGGAGTAAGAATATTGTACCATATCTTAGCATCACCCTTTAATGAGAATAGAAATAACTTAAGGATATAATAGTAGCGAATCTTCTCATCATGAGCAAAGAGGGTGGCTATATCATTCAGCTTAGTAAGGTGTGCCACTATAGTTTTAGTTTCATCACCATGGAAAGGATCAGATTCAACCAAAGTTGTCAGTGCACTAATACAGGGGTACCCAGTGCCCCTGACTTATGCACAGGCGGTAGTAGCTGAGCCCTTCAACGTTCGTTCAATCCCAGCGAATGATCAAGACCAGACTCCAACAAGCCCGACGCGGCAGCCCAAGCCTGGACTGCAGCGTGCCAAGCACGTCCCCGGCGCTTGCCGGGGACCAAGACATGCACGCCTTTCTGAAGACCCGGCAAGCCATTTCCCAGCAGGTGCGAGCTAACCAGCCACCGCTCCACCGCATCGCTACGTCAGTCACTTATCAATGCGGTGTCGAGCCCTCAAGTGGCTAATCAGCTCTCGCTATGCACATGGCGATGCGCCAGAAGACAAGTTACGCCCAGTTGACACCCGCCCTGCAGCCTGTCAAGATCGTAAGCAACGACCGGCCAAGAGGTGGCAAGAGCTTGCCGGGGATGCACCCCCAAGCGCCACCTAGGCTGGTAATCATGGTATTTTGTCCTAAATGCCAGAGTTAGGTATGATAGCTCTGCTAAGATATCTAATCAATAGATAATGACTGTTTTGCCATTGTGGTAACCCCTTGCACTATAAAAGGAGGCCCAAGGCTACCTAGCTCAGGATTCGCACCCCCGAACATTTGTACTCACCTAGCAGCTCTTTCTCCGAAGGCAACCCTTGTCGGGATAGAGCGTGAGGTACCACTTGTGTTCTCCCAATCAAATCCACCAAAAGAAGGAGTAGGGTTTTATGCTTAGCAGCGGCCCGAACCTGGGTAATTCTTGTGTCCTGATCGTCACGCCGTCTCATGCTCTCCGCTCTTCGTGCAACGTGACCCCCCTTGCCAAACCACAAGGGGCCTCTGGTCCCATAGGTGATCGCGAGCATCCGTCCCCCGACAAAAGTGATTAACTCTGGGTCGACAGAGAACTCAGAATCCTTATCGGTAACAAAGATAGGTGAAGTACCAAACTTAGGATCACATTTCATTCTAGCATTCAAAGTCTTTTCCTTATACCCGCGTAGCAATTTCTTAAGATCATTTCTATCCTTGCCAGAAAGAATTTCTTTGGTTATCTCCTCGTCCATAACATAACCTTCAGGTATCTTAGGCATTTCAAACTTAGGAGATCTAGGACTAGTAGGTGTTTCATAGTCATCATCAGTTTCATAAACTTCATCAGTTTCAGCAGTCTCAACAATTTCGGTAGTTTCATTCTCTTTAGCTCTAGCAATTTGTTCATAGAGAAATTCTCCTAGTGGCACATTATCATCAAGCATGGTACTAGCATCATCAATAGCATAATTCATAGCAGAGGTAGCATCATCAATAACTCGCGACATATCAGGATTACTAGCATGTGGTGGTGTTGCAAGCTTACTCATAACTGAAGGTGAATCAAGTGCAGAGCTAGATGGCAGTTCCTTACCTCCCTTCGTCTTAGAAGAAAAAATCTTAGTCTTTGGATCCTTCAGATTCTTCATAATGATAGATTCATATAAATCCCAAGTGACTCAACAAATATTGCTATGCTCCCCGGCAACGGCGCCAGAAAAAGGTCTTGATAACCCACAAGTATAGGGGATCGCAACAGTTTTCGAGGGTAGAGTATTCAACCCAAATTTATAGATTCGACACAAGGGGAGCCAAAGAATATTTGAGAGTATTAGCTTCTGAAATAATTCTTCTGAAATGATAGATTTAGCAGAGTGGTCAGTAGCACAGTAATATGATAGTTTGATAGCAGTAGTGACAGTAACAGTAGTAGCAATAGTTTTGTAGCAGTTGGAACAGCAGCAGCAGCAATAGTAACTTAGCAAGAACAATAAGTGGAAAGCTCGTAGCCACTGGATCGGTAACTCGTTGGATGATATTCGTCATGTAACAGTCATAACCTAGGGCGATACATAACTAGCTCCAGTTCATCAATGTAATGTAGGCATGTATTCCGTAAATAGTCATACGTGCTTATGGAAAAGAACTTGCATGACATCTTTTGTCCTACCCTCCCGTGGCAGCGGGGTCCATAAGGAAACTAAGGGCTATTAAGGCCTCCTTTTAATAGAGAACCGGTACAAAGCATTAATACATGGTGAATACATGATCTCCTCAAACTACGGTCATCACCGCAAAGTATCCCAAATATTGTCACTATGGGGTTGACGGATTATAACACGTAATAGGTGCATATGACTAGGAAAGATCGGATCAAGAACATAGATATAGAGATGATAACATAAACGGTTCAGATCTGAAATCATGGCACTCAGGCCCTAGTGACAAGCATTAGGCATAGCAAAGTCATAGCAACATCAATCTCAGAACATAGTGGATACTAGGGATCAAGCCCTAACAAAACTAACTCGATTACATGAAGAACCTCGTCCAACTCCTCACCGACTAGCAAGCCTACGAAGGAATTACTCACTCCCGGTGGGGAGCATCATGGAATTGGCGATGGAGAAGGGTTGGTGATGAAGAAGACTGAAGATTTCCCTCTCCGAAGCCCCAAACGGGCTCCAGATCTGGCCTCCCGATGAAGAACAGGAGGTGGCGGCGGCTCCGTATCATAAAACGCGATGAAACTTTCTCCCTGATTTTTTGTCCGAAAATAGGAATTTATAGTGGCGGAATTAGGGCAAGTGGGGCCACGAGGTGGGCACAACCCACCAAGGCGCGCCTAGGGGGCCTGGCGCGTCCTGGTGGGTGTTGGCCACCCTGGCCCCCCTCTTCGGTGGATTTTGGCTCCAATAATTCACAAATATTCTGAAATAATTCTCCAAAAAGTTTTGTTCCATTCCGAGAACTTTTATTTCTGCACAAAAACAACACCATGGTAGTTCTGCTGAAAACAGCTTTAGTCCAGGTTAGTTCCTTTCAAATCATGCAAATTAGAGTCCAAAACAAGGGCAAAAGGGTGAGGAAAAGTAGATACGTTGGAGATGTATCGTCAATGTTCTCCAAGCATTACTCTGTTTTACTTAATACTCTAGATCCATGCTGGATAGCGGTCGATGGGTAGAGTAATAGTAATAGGTGCAGGCAGGAGTCAGCCTATTTGCTTATGGACGTGATGCCTATATACACATGATCATTGCCGTGAAAATTGTATAAATATTCTCTTTTCGCCCAAAAGTAATTTGTTTACCCACCGTATGCTTTGCTTATGAGAGATGCCACTAGAGAACTCTATGGCCCCCGGGTCTATTCACTTATATATTCACAAACGCTATCATTACCTTGTTGTTATTTATTACCTTTTATTTTATTTTGCACTTTACTATTATCTACAATTATCTACACAACTCACTTGCTTGCAAATAACGAGATCAAGGGGATTGACAACCCTCTTGCCGGCGTTGGGTGCAAGTTGTTTGTTCTTTTGTGTGCAGCCGCTAAAAACAGTTGAGGATTGGTATTCCTATTGGTTCGATAAACCTTGGTTTCATAACTGAGGGAAATACTTACCCACTTTGTGTTGCAATTACCCGTTCCTCTTCATGGAAAACCCAACGCAGATCACGAGTATCAGGAAGGATTTCTGGCATCGTTGTCGGGAAATACCATCACCAACTATCAAGTAACTTCGCACAAAATTCCATTCACTTGTTCTTATTTTTATTTTCTGTTATATTTACTCTGTCTACTAAAAATCAAAAATACAAAAATATTTATCTTTGCTAGTTACTAGTTTGCTTTACTTGCTAGTTTACTTGTTTTGCATTGTGTGGTCACCATGTCTCAAGATACTACTAAGCTGTGTGATTTCTCAAATACTAATAATAATGATTTTATTAGTACTCCTATAACACCCACCACTAGTGCGGAGGCATTCGATATTAATGATGCATTGCTGAATCTTGTCATGAAAGATCAATTTTCGGGAAGTCCTAAAGAGGATCTCACGTCACATCTTAATACCTTTGTTGAATTATGTGATATGCAAAACAAAAAGGATATGGATAATGATATTGTGAAATTAAAATTATTTCCTTTTTCACTAAGAGATAAAGCTAAAGCTTGGTTTTCATCTTTATCTCGTAATAGTATTGGACGTGGGATAAGTGTAAAGATGCTTTTATTGCCAAGTATTTTCCTCCTGCTAAGATTATCTCCCTTAGAAATCAAATAATGAATTTTAAACAGCAACATCAATAGCATGTTGCACAAGCTTGGGAGAGAATGAAATTGATGATAAGAAATTGCCCAACTCATGGCTTAAACTTGTGGATGATTAACCAAAATTTCTATGCTCGACTAAACTTTGTGTCTAGAAATCTTCTAGATTCTGCTGCAAGTGGTAACTTTATGGATGTTACCTTAGGAGAGGCCACTAAACTTCTGGACAACATTATGACAAATTATTCTCAATGGCATACCAAAAGAGCTCCAACTGGTAAGAAGGTAAATTCTGTCGAAGAAATCGCTACGTTGAGTGAAAAAGTGGATGCTCTTATGAATATGGTTGCTAATAAAAATGCTAATGTTGATCCCAATGATATTCCTTTGTCTATTTTGATTGAGCAAAATAATGATGCTATTGATGTGAACTTCATCTCGCGAAATAATTTCAACAACAATGCTTATAGAGGAAATTTTAATGCTAGACCGTATCCCGGTAATTCCTCTAACACCTACAGAAATTCTTATGGTAATTTTTATGGAAATTCTTCTACAAATCCTAATAGGATACCTTCTTATTTTTATAATACAATTAAATAATTTATTAATTCTCAAAAGGTTTTCAACACTACGGTAGAAGAAAAGTTGCATATGATTGATACTTTGGCTAAAAACATGGATATAATTTCTCTTGATGTTGAAACTCTTAAAAATAAGTCTTTGCCACCCAACCATGATTTTAATGATACTTTAAATCTATCCAATTATCTATTAATTAAAGTAAGGATAGGACCGGTAAGTTGAGAGCTAACCGAGAATTCTTAGAAAAAGCTCTTCCACCCGGTTTTTACCGGAATCATGATGAATATCTTAAAATGATTGGTGTTTATACTATTGAATCATTGTTTAATTCTATTAATATGAATTATAAAGGAACTGGAGATGAGTCAACTTTAGTTGAGGAGCGTCTCGTTTGCTTGGAGGGTGATGATTCTAATACTAAAACTGAAAAAAGTGGGTTTGGAGAGGTCAAAACTTTAGCTAGTGATGTGCCCACTATCTTGGATTACAAGGACTTTAATTATGATAAATGCTTTTTAGTAGAATGTATTTCCTTGCTGCAATCCATTATTAGCTCACCCAATGCTTATGAACAAAACAAAGCCTTTACCGAACATATAGTAGAAGCTATGATAAAAGCTTATGATGAGAAACTTGAGCTTGAAATTTCTATTCCTAGAAAATTGCATGATGAGTGGGAACCTACTATCAAGATAAGGATAAATAAATATGAATGCAATGCTTTGTGTGACCTTGGTGCTAGTGTTTCAACTATACCTAAAACCTTATGTGATGTGCTTGGTCTCACTAATATTGAAGAGTGTTCCCTAAACTTGCATCTTGCGGATTCTAGCATCAAGAAACCTTTAGGTAGAATTAATGATGTGATTATTATTGCAAAAAATATATTATTTTCCTGTATATTTCATTGTGCTTGGTATTGATTGCAATCCTTCTTGTCCCATAATACTTGGAAGACCATTTTTACGAACTATAGGTGCAATTATTGATATGAAGGAGGGAAACATAAGATTTCAATTCCCATTAAAGAAAGGGATGGAACACTTCCCTAGGAAGATAATTAAACCACCTTATTAGTCAATCATGAGATCCACTTATGGGTTGAGTGTCAAAGATGACAACACTTGAAACTATGCATTATGCATAGCTAGGGGCATAAAACAATAGCGCTTGTTGGGAGGCAACCCAATATGTATCTTTATTTTTGTTTTTCCCTTTCTGTTTTTTTGTGATAACATGATTATTGCCCATGTAATTTTTTTATGTTTTAATTAGTGTTTGTGCCAAGTAAAGCCTTTGGGATAACTCACAAGATAAGTAGAAACAATGCCGAAACAAAAACAGAAACTTTTGACTCCAGTACAGGAATTTTCATTTTTTACTGGAGCGTGATCTTGACCTAAAATTTTAACACAGTATTGCTACAAATTATTTACGTTTTACTAATTTTTCAGAATTTGTAGAGTTTCAGAAGTATGGCCTCTTTACAGATTGCTATAGACTGTTCTGTTTTAAACAGATTCTGTTTTGCTTGCATAGTTTGCTTGTTTTGATTATGCCATGGACTATATCAGGGGGTGTAAGCCATGGGGAAGTTAGAATATAGTACCTATTATGCAAAAATGAATTTGAATCAATTTATCACAGTACCTCAAGTATGCAATATGTTTCTTATACTAACGGATCTCACGAAGTTTTGTTGAGTTTTGTGTGATTGAAGTTTTCAAGTTTTGGGTGTGATCACGATGGACTATGGAATAAGGAGTAGCAAGAGCCCAAGCTTGGGGATGCCCAAGGCACCCCAAGTATAATTCTAAGGAGACTCAAGCATCTAAGCTTGGGGATGCCCTGGAAGGCATCCCCTCTTTCGTCTCAATCCATCGGTATGTCACTTGGAGCTATATTTTTATTCATCACATGATATGTGTTTTGCTTGGAGCGTCGTTTGCTTTTGTTTGCTTTTACTTTCAGTTTTTCACAATCATCATTTTATGGACACACCTATTTGAGAGAGACACACCTTCATGATAATTTGCTAGAATACTCTATGTGCTTCACTTATATCTTTTGAGCTAGGCAGTTGCTCTAGTACTTCGCTTATATCTTTTTGAGCACGGTGGCATGTAGATTTTTTAGAAATAATATGCTCTTGTTCTTCACTTATACTTGTTTGAGAGCTGAATTAATAGTGATGGTAATTTGCATGGGTCATAAAACTAGTCCAAGAATATTTGGTATTCAATGAGTGATAATCAAAACCATCGTGTAGCACATATAGAGAAGTTGTGGGTTAATGACATTGATGTACTAATATGAAAAAGGTGTGAGTGCCAAATTGTTGATTCGTAGAAGTGTCGAGATTAAGAGGTGTTAACTTGTTATTCATCTAAAAATTAAAGAGGCATGGTGATGATGTGTGAGCATTTATATTCCTCATTGAAATCCTAGTGTTGTTTCGAGTCGGGGGCGCGCGATGGTTAACTCCTACCAACCTCCTCCCTCGGGGCATGCGAGGAGTACTTTGATTTGTGATAAAACTAATAAAACTTTGCAATAAGTATGTGAGTTCTTTATGACTAATGTGATACCATGGACATACGCATATTCACCTTCTCATATTTGCTAGCCTCTTCGGTACCGTGCATAGCCCATTCTCACCTCGAGGATCGGTGCAAATATTCGTCGGTGCATCCAAACCCCGTGACATGATACGCTCTGTTGCACATAAGCCTCATTATATCTTCCTCAAAACAGCCACCATACCTACCTATTATGGCATTTCCATAGCCATTCCGAGATATATTGCCATGCAAATTCCATCGTCACTTCACATGACTAGTTCGTTCATCATCATAATGCTTTGCATGATCATATAGAGCTGACATAGTATTTGTGGCAAAGCCACCATTCATCATATTTTTGATACATGTCACGCTAGATCATTGCACATACTGGTACACTGCCAGAGGCATTCATTCAGACTCATATCCTCCTATTAGTCCTTCATGTTGAGTTGTAAGTAAATAAAAGTGTGATGATCATCATTCTTAGAGCATTGTCCCAGTGAGGAAAGGATGATGGAGACTATGATTCCCCCACAAGTCGGGATGAGACTCCGGACAAAAAATGAAATAAAAATGGGGGAGGCATAATGAGCCCACCATAAAAAAATGGGGGAGGCAAAAAAAAAGAGAAAAGCCCACCATAAAAAAAATAAAAATAAAAAATGAGAGAAAAGAGAGAAGGGACTTTGCTACTATTCTTTACCACACCTGTGCCTCAAAGTGGCACCATGTTCTTCATAAGGAGAGTCTCCTATGTTGACACTTCCATATGCTAGTGGTAACTACCTTTTCATATAATAAACTTGGCTTGTATATTCCGATGACGGGCTTCCTGAAATGCCCGAGGTCTTCATGAGCAAGCAAGTTTGATGCACACCCCACTTAGCTTCAGTTGAGCTTTCATACACTTATAGCTCTAGTGCATCATTTGCATGGCAATCCCTACTCCTTGCATTGACATCTATCGATGAGCATCTCCATAGCTTGTTGGTACGCCTAGTTGATGTGAGACTATCTTCTCCACTTTTTACCCTTTGATACCTACCACCATATTCTATACCACCTATATGCTATGTCCAATGGTTCACGCTCATGTATTGCGTGAAGAATAAAAAGTTGATGCATATTGAAAAATTACGATCCAATTGCCTGACTTGGACACCGTGGTGCTTAACATTTCTATTTATGTGGTGAAGATGGAGTCATGCCTTGCTAATATAATAAGATGAGTAGGGGTAAACATTCTTTTAGGATCGTCTACTTTGAAAAATCAATGATTTTGTTTCCTATACTTATAAATATTACTATGTTGCTGTTTGTTAATTCATCATTTCTCAATGAGCATACATACCAAAGATTACATAATGGGTAGCATGTCAAATAAAAAATTCTGTTTTTATCATTTACCTACTCGAGGACGGGTAGGAATTAAGCTTGGGGATGCTGATACGTCTCCAATGTATCTATAATTTTTGATTGTTCCATGCGAATATATTATCATTCTAGGATACTTTTTGGATATTTATTTACCAATTTATAATATTTTCAAGCACTAACCTATTGACCCAGTGCCTAGTGCCAGTTCCTGTTTTCTGCGTGTTTTTGCCTTTTCACAGTTACAGTACCAAACGGAGTCCAATTGCCATGAAACTTTTTGATGATTTTTTCTGGACCAATACAAGACCTAGAAGCTTCAGAGGAAGGTCGGAAGGTGCACCAGGGGCCCACCACATATCCCATCGCGCCACTAGGGGGACACGTTCTTTTCCCTATAAATTCACATCCACCCTAAAAACACCAGAAGCATTCCCGAAACACTTTTTCCGCCGCCGCAAGTCTTTGTTCTGACAGGTGGCCATCTACACCTCCATTCCGGCACCCTGCCAGAGGGGAGATCGATCACGGAGGGCCTCTTCGTCAACCTTGCTGCCCTCACCATGATGTGTGAGTAGTTCACCACAGACCTACGGGTCCGTAGGTAGTACCTAGATGGTAATCTCTCTCTCGCTCTTGATCTTCAATACAATGTTCATCGCATCTTTGCCTTGATATATCCAATGTAATCCCTTTGTATGGTGTGTTTGTTGGGATCCCTCAGAGTCAAGTCCATATTTAGTGCTAAATTCACGAAAAGCATCGGTGTCTATAAAGGATTTAACACAATCAAACTTAAGGTTTATACCTGACTCCTTACCTTCGTCGAATTCCCAATCTTCAGAGTTGCGTTTAATTCTTTCCAATAAGTCCCATTTGACTGCAATATCTTTCTTCATAAAGGAACCAGTACAAGAAGTATCGAGCATGGATTGATCATTACGAGAAAGCCGAGCATAAAAATTCTAAATAATAATTTCTCTTGGAAGCTCATGATTGGGGCATGAATATAACATTGACTTAAGCCTCCCCCAAGCTTGAGCGATACTTTCTCCTTCACGAGGCCAAAAATTATAAATATAATTCCGATCACGATGAACCAGATGCATAGGATAAAACTTCTGATGAAATTCCAATTTCAATCGGTTGTAGTTCCATGATCCAATATCATCACATAGCCTATACCATGTCAATGCCTTCTCCTTCAAAGATAAAGGAAAGACCTTCTTCTTAACATCATCCTCGGGCAAACCTGCAAGCTTCAATAATCCACAAACTCCATCCACAAAGATTAGATGCAAATCAGGATGTAGTGTTCCATCTCCTGCATAAGGATTAGCTAGCAGTTTCTCTATCATACCCGAAGGAATTTCATAATAAATATTTTCAGTAGGTTCAGTAGGTTGAGGAGCAACTCTTTGTGCTTCCGGTCGAGGTGAAGATACCCCGAACAAGCCCCTCAAAGGATTATTTTCCATAGTAACAAGTGACAGTAAATTTCAGCACACTATATAAATTTTTCCTTACCAAATTCCACTCACCAAAGGCGCTTCACTCCCCGGCAACGGCGCCAGAAAAGAGTCTTGATGACCCACAAGTATAGGGGATCTATCATAGTCCTTTCGATAAGTAAGAGTGTCGAACCCAACGAGGAGCAGAAGGAAATGACAAGCGGTTCTCAATAAGGTATTCTCTGCAAGCACTGAAATTATCGGTAACAGATAGTTTCGTGATAAGATAATTTGTAACGGGTAACAAGTAACAAATTGTGACACCCTGGTTTTATGCTACAGTGATGATTGTAATTAAGCTACAGTAATGGCCAAGTGATTAAGCTAATCTTTTGCTAAACAGGGCTTGATCAAGTTTGAGTTCAGTTTTCAATTCAAATTCCACTGAAAAAGGCTTTGAATTTTGTGATGATAAAATAAATCCTCAAACAGCAAAGGAAAATGCTGCATACTTGTGGAATAATCCAAAACTAATGATGTTGAGGAAAACAACATCACCAAGTTTATGGTGTGGACCCCACCTTCCAAAACAGAGCCTATTTGCATTTTAAAGAGCTTCAAAAATTAATGGGAAAATGCAAATAGATTTCAAAAATCCCCAAACTTATTGTGGCCCTATGGAATATTGTAACATATTAATTGGAACCAGTGGCACATTTTTGCAATAAAGGAAATTGGCTAAAAGAAATTAAAACAAAAGCTGTGGAGAAATCAGAAAAAGAAAAGAGAAAGAAAAAGGAAAAGGCACTGTGCACTTTAGCCCAGTGCTACAGTGGCGGCCCAGCCCGCTCCCCCGGTCGTCTCCCTCCTCTCACTGCTCACCCGCGGCTGCTGTCGAACACAGCGCGTGCGCGCGCGCCCGTGGCCAGGCCCCCCTCTCCCTCGCACGACAGCGCGCCCGCGCCCATCGGGTGGATAAGGGCGACGCCCTGAGCCTCTGTGGCCTCTCCCTCGCTCACTTCCCCCTCTCTCTCGCTCGCTCTCCTCCCTCCCGAGCGCCGCCGTCGATATGGCCGACAGCTAGACGCAGCCACCGGCCCTCCCACGCCCAGCTAGGACGTCCGCGAGCTCCGCTACGACCGCCCCGTCCTCCTCGACCACGAGCCCGAGCCCCAGGAGCCCTGCATCGCCCCCACGCCGTCGTTTCCCTCCTCAGGACCCGAAGATCGTCGCCGTCGATTCGCACCACCGCGCCTCCCTCGAGCCCACCATGCGCAACTACAGGGCCCAGTGAGCTCCCCCGCATCCTCCTCTCCCTCTGGTTGCCCCCATAGGTCACCGTACCTAGCTTCCATCACACCCGAGCTCCGGTCGCCGCCTTTGAGCTCGTGCTTGTCGCACCGTCGCCGTCGTGCTCGCCTGAGCGCAGCACCGTGCTCCTGGTGCTCCCAGGAGCACAACGCGCACACGCACGCGCCCGCTCGTGCCGCCTAGCACCGTCTCCGATGCGCGCCCGAATGCTCCTCCGCCTCTGCTCGCCGCCGGCGACCATCCGACGACCGTTAGGCCCAACCAACGCCGCCATTCGCCTCCTACGCATGCGTAGACCACTTCCCGCGCGAATGCCGCCCGTTTTGCTTGCGGTTTGGACACGCCGGAGTTCGCCCGAAGCTCGCCTCCGCCGCCGTCGACCTGCCGCTCGCCACCGTCCACCGTAGCCCCCGCCGATGCCCGGAATGGACGCGCGATGACGCCTACTTTCGAACGCCACCGGCCGCGCTCGATTTGACCCACCATAGCATAAACCCGAGCCTCGCCACCGTTTCGGGAGCTCGCCGGAGCTCCTCTGGCGGCCGGACGGCGCCGCCGCCGACGTGGCCCGGTCGGGGCCACCCGCAGGATCACTGGCCAGTGGGCCAGCCCGACCCCGTTGACCTGTTGACCAGGTCAACGTGCTGACTAGACCTGGTCCAGTCTCTGACAGGTGGGTCCCAGTCCCCCTGTGTGTATGACAGGTGGGCCACCCCTATCAGATCACTAATTTGGATAATTAGATTAGTGAAAATAATTAGTTTAAACTAATGTCTCACTGGCAGTGGCCCCCACTCACTAATTAACTCTGTTTAGGTTAATTTAAAACCCTGGATTTAAAATGAGTCAATGACAGGTGGGTCCCACAGGTCAGGTTTGACCTGGTCAGCCCCACTGTTGACTGCTAATGCAATGCTTATGTCATGCTGACGTCACCCCTACACTGTTCTGGATAATGTTGATTTAAATAAATAGAATTAATTCCAGAAAATGATTAAAACTTTGAAAATCATAGAAATTAATCGGTAACTCGGATGAAAATAATTTATACATGAAAATTTATCAGAAAAATCCCACGAATCCGAATACGCTATCCGTTCATCTGTGACATGCTCCTAGCATAGCAAACATGGAACTTTCCCCTCCGGATCGTCTGTCCGATAAATCCAAAGACCCGGGAAATATCGTCAGATATTCTCCCGCTCCGTCTGTGACATGTAGTACTGTGTTAGTGCATGCCTAGCTCTGCATATTGCCATGTCATGCATCGTGTTGCATCTGTGCTTTGTATTTATTGTTTCTCCCCCCTCCTCTTATCGGTAGACCCCGAGACTGACGGTGCTGCCGGGTACGACTACATCATTGACGATCAGGCCTTTGCCACAGAGCAGCAAGGCAAGCAACCCCCCCCTTGAGCATTCCGATATCGCCTATTCCTTTCCCTCTTATTCTTGCATTAGATTTTGCTACTGTATTAGTTAGCTCCTATTCTGATGCATAGCCTGCTTTTGATAAACTGTTACTATACCTGCAATCTTATCAACTGCTTAGTATAGGTTGATCACTGAATCCCCTGTGACCCCCCTTAGTCCCAGTTGCCCCTGCTTCTTCATCGACGACTCGAAGACTCGGTCAACCGACCGACAAGCCAGGCCCCTCACATCACCGCACTCCCCTTAGTTGTACGACCCTGCAGCGCTACTATCGAGTACCGAGGGTGACACCTCGTAAAGTACTCATGATGCTAGCTTTGTAGTGTAGCTAGTCGGTCGTGGTTATCGAGGGTGATTCCTCTTTCACCACTCCCGACGATGACTCTGTCGTGCAACCCCTCAAGTGTGGGACCCTCGAGGGTGATTCCTCTAAGTCCACCTTGACGGTTTCATCGAGCGGGGACCATTGAGGGTGATTCCTCAGTTCCCGCCTTGATGTTTTATACACACAGTTACTATGACCTGGTTACTGAAACATGATGGTGATGGGTCGGCCCTGAGGGGTACCCACGGTTTGATGATGATGAGGCGTGGACTGGCGAGAGAGGCCTTTGCCACACATCCTCGAGTCGGGGTGACGGGACCGCACCTTATGGGTCACGCTTGCCCCGCATTAATAAAATGCTAATGGGTTGGGTACTTGATCTGAGTTAGGTCGTTGGCCTTAATACGCACTAACCTTCACGTGGGGAAGATATGGGCACTCAGCGTCTTTGTATCAGCCGAAGCTCTTCGGACGTCAGCAATGGAGCGGCGCGCGCCCGAGTGGTCCGCAACGGCATCGGGCTTGTTACTAAGGGGTGCTAGGACTGACCTCGGCCGCGTTCGCATCGTGTAGGAGTGCAAGGGCAAGTGGGCCCATGAACCTGCGCGCTTAGGATTTAGACCGGCGGGCTGGCCTCTTCGTTGAGCCTAGGTGGGGCGACGACGTGCTGATATCCCGAGGCCGGGCATGACCCAGGAAAGTGTGTCCGGCCGGAGGTGACTCAGGCGTGTTGGGGAATATGTGGTGCACCCCTGCAGGGATGATTAATCTATTCGAATAGCCGTGTCCACGGTAACAGGACGATTTGGAATTGTACCTTGACCTTATACAACTAAAATTGTGATTTAAATTGAAATGAATTGTGGCTGCGAGGTTGCTTCCTCGCAGGGAGTCAGGGAAGAATCTCTGGGCGTGGTTACTTAATAAAATTGCTACAATAATATGACTATATGTGAGATACCAATCTGCACTCTTCTAATGCTGCAAGATGTTGAAGATGCTAGTCTTCGATAGGACTAGGCCTTCCCCCCTATTCTTGCTTCTGCAGTCAGTCCAAATTTACCCCATTCTTTGATAATGATGCATACTTAGCATAGATCTGATATCAGTCTTGCGAGTACTTTGGATGAGTACTCACCGCTGCTTTGCTTTCCCTTTCCCCCTCGATACGTTGCTGCGTTCAGACGATGGAGCCCAGGAGATGGAGTACGCAGGAGACGACTACTACACCACCGCTGGAGCCTACTACTACGTGGAGGCTGCCCCCGACGCTCAAGAGTAGTTAGGCGGTTCCCAGGCAGGAGGCCTCGCCTCTTTCGATCCGCTGCTTATGTTTGTGCTAGCCTTCTTAAGGCAAAACTTGTTTAACTTATGTCTGTACTCAGATATTATTTGCTTCCGCTGACTCGTGCTTGTCGAGCTTTGTATTCGAGCCCTCGAGGCCCCTGGCTTGTAATATGAAGCTGTATGACTTTAATTTGTGTCTAGTGTTGTGTTGTGGTATCAATCAGTGAGTCCCTAATCTTGATCGTACGCATTGTGTGTATGACTAGCGTACGGTCGAAATTGGGGGCGTCACAAGTTGGTATCAGAGCGGACTGCCTGTAGGTAGCCCCCTTTCCAACTCCTTGGCCGAAGTTGAGTCTATTCATTGGAAAACTTTTACTAACACTGATGCTGTGGCTTATGGGCCCACATCTCAATCGGGTGATATTAGGATCTTTTACTCCTCGTCTATACTCTGGGTTCTGATCTCTCTTCTCTTTCGGGTAAAGATTTTCCTAACTCTAACATTAGGTTCTCGTGATCACATCCACCGGAAAATTGTTTCGTCGAAAATTGTCTTCTTTGAAGTTATGTTGCACACACTGTCATTTGACATCTTGAATCTCCTTGTTACAGATGCGTCCCGGTAGATAGATCGTTCGTCTGACCTACGCGCATGATACGACTGGGTTCCCGGCCATTCTGGTCGGCCTTTTGAAGAAGCTGGGATATCGCTGGTACCCCAAGTACACTGTTTACGAGGACTACCGCAAGTTCAACCAGGAACAGTATGAGGCTGAGATGGTTATCTGGAATCGACAGGACCTCTCCATCACTGAGCTGCACACCTTCCGTGGCATTGGAGTGACTGTTGAGATGGCAGTACAGGATGCTGCTTATGCTGCTATTGTTCGTCTCCGTGCAGCGAACCCTTGTCTGGAAGACACGGCATACCGATACATCCCGTATGTCCCTGCTGGAGTTGATACGGCAGCCGACGCTGAGGTATTGACTCCTTTCGCTCGGCAGCGTACCGACCGATCCTACACTGCTGTCTGCACCCCCTACGTGAATCGTCGTTACGACCCACAGGTTCTGGTCTAGTACATAGAGGCTCTGGATCGCACTGTCAGGGCTCTTAACGTCGAGTTGTACGCCACCCGTGCTCGTCTATATCAGGCTATGGAGCACTTGTTGCCAGCAGTCCGTGCAAGGATACATCCGGAGCACATCCTTTACCCGCCTCGGACTGAGTTTCCCCCAGGTCTTGGATGGCCTGAGGTTGGAGGTCGTACTCTGGCACGTGGACCTGCGCTCCCGCTTGGTATGCAGGTTCTGCATCGGAGTGTGCACCGGATGCAGGACCCTGCCACTGGTTTTCACAACCAGGGTCATCTGCAGTTCCGTGGCTACTTTCGTTGTCCCCGACGTTGATGTAGCATATCGCTATGTCTCGTTGTTGTATCCCTCCATCGCGTGCCTGCGTGCCGCCTAGTTGTCTAGGTTATTTTCATGCCGGACCTATCGTCTGTTTTGTAACGAACTTATGGTTTGTAATAGACCTATGTATGGATCTGTATGTTGAGATTTGAACTACTATGTCGTATTTATTGCACTTCCTTCTTTGTGCAATTTACTTCATGAATGATTCCTTGTTTTTGCATTTACCAAATGCTAAACTACCACTGTTAAAATTTGACAGAATGGTTAGGCCAGCTGGTCGTGGTCGTGGTGCGCCTGAACCACCACCACCACCGGACTACATAGCTGGTATGATGCAGCAGTTTGAACTGAATCGCCAGTTTATGCAAGGACTGATGGACCATTTTCCGAGGCCGAATATGAATCAGCAGCCAGCCCCAATGAATCTGCAAGACTTCATGCGTCTCAACCCTACGACCTACCGCAGGTCAACTCAGCCGCTTGACGCAGATGACTGGCTCCGTGACATCACTTATGAGCTGGAATCTTCAGGCGCCCCAGTGGCTAGCTATGTCACCTTTGCCTCGTACTTTCTGAAGGGTCCCGCTGCTCAATGGTGGGACAGCCACAGGCGCTCACAGCCTGTGGGAACAATCATCACCTGGCCGGAATTCCAAGAAGCATTCCGTGCTCGTCACATTCCTCAGGGAATGATGGATAAAAAGAAGCATGAATTCCGCAACTTAGTCCAGGGCAACAAGACGGTGGTTGCTTATCAGCGGGAATTTCTGGACTTGTCCCGCTATGCTGAAGAAGACATTGCAACTGATGCTCGTAGGCAGGACAAGTTCCGTGAAGGCCTCCACCCGGATATCAAACTGGCACTCCTTGCTCAAGACTTCGGTAACTTTGCCACCTTGGTGAACAAGTCCATTCTGGTGGAAACAGGTCTGCAGGACTACAAGGACAGCAGCAAGCGCAACCGTGACATGGGCTCATCTTCGGGCTCAGGAAGTCAGAAGCGCAAGATCTGGATCCCCCACAACATGTACCATGCACCGCCTCCTGCTCCGAGGCCGTCCTATGCTGCACCTCGCCTGCCTCCACCCCCACCTAGGCAGCCGAGGCTCCCAGCTCCACCATCACGAGCTCCTGTTCCCCCTTCTCGTCCTGAGGATGGGTTGTGCTTCAAGTGTGGTCGTCCAGGACACCGTGCTAGAGACTGCAGGCAGGGTCAGAATCAACTTGCACTGCCTACCAACCAGCCCCGCAACTACAATGCCAGGCCTGCTCAGGGTCGTGCTCAAGCTAACAATGCTGAACTGAATGAAGCTCAAGACCAGCCTGCTACTGTGATGGGTACACTTCTTGTTAACTCAGTACTAGCTTCTGTATTGTTTGAAACAGGAGCATCGCATTCTTTCATGTCTGAAGATTTTGCATACATGCATGGCATTAAGTACGAGGAGATGAACGCTCCAATAGTGTTAAACACCCCCGCTGGCCAATGCCAAACCTCCATGGTTTGTCCAGATGTCCCCATTGAAATAGAAGGACTGGAATTCCATGCTTCCCCCATTATATTGAAGTCTTCCAAGATCGACCTTATTCTGGGGATGGATTGGTTGAAAGCACATACTGCTTCCGTTGTTTGTGCCACCAAAATTGTCCACCTTCTGCATCCTTCGAATGAGATAGTCAACTACCATGCTCATCTTATTCGAGATGTTGAAACCCGACAGTATGCCCTAAATGCATTAAATGAATCACCTCTTGAAGGGATTGAAATATTCCAGTTGTCTGGGATTTCCAAGATGTTTTTCCGGAAGAACTTCCAGGGATTCCCCCTGCTAGAGCTGTCGAGTTTGTCATCGACTTAGTGCCAGGCACCACCCCTATCGCCAAGCGGCCATATAAGATGCCTCCGCATGAACTCCTTGAACTGAAACAAGAAATTGACAATTCGCTTCGTCAAGGGTTCATTCGTCCAAGTTCCTCTGCTTGGGGAGCACCTTCTCTCCTTGTCAAGAAGAAAGATGGTACGAATCGCTTGGTCCAAGATTATTGTCCCATCAACCAAGCAACGATTCAAAACAAATATCCGCTTCCTCAGATCAATGATCTGTATGATCAACTTGCTGGTTCAGCAGTGTTTTCGAAACTCGACTTGAGGTTGGGTTATCATCAGATCCGGGTACGTGAAGAGGATATTCCCAAGACTGCATTTGTTACTCGCTATGGTTCATACGAGTACACCGTCATGTCCTTTGGCTGAACCAATGCCCCGGCAACTTTCTCTCGCCTGATGAACTATATATTCATGGATTACCTCGATAAATTCGTTGTGGTTTATCTGGATGATATTCTGGTATTCTCCAAGAATAAAGAAGAGCATGCTGAACATCTTCGTCTTATACTGGAGAGGCTTCGAGAACATCAACTTGATGCAAAATATTGAAAGTGTGAGTTCTGGATGGACGAAGTAACCTACCTTGGTCATGTGATCTCCAAGGATGGTATTGCGGTCAACCCTGAACGAGTTCAGGCTATTCTTGACTGGACTGCCCCGAAGAATGTCAAGCAAGTCAGAAGTTTTCTCGGACTCGCCAGCTATTGCCGTCGATTTGTCGAGAACTTCTCCAAGATTGCAAAGCCCTTAACCAATTTGCTTCACAAAGGTGTTAAATATGAGTGGACAGAAAAATGTCAGGAGAGCTTCCAGACACTTAAGGACAAACTGACGTCTGCTCCAGTGCTTGCTCCTCCAGATACTCGCAAGGACTTCGTCATCTATTGTGATGCTTCATGTCAAGGAATGGGCTGTGTCCTGATGCAAGAACGCAGGGTGGTTGCTTATGCATCTCGTCAATTGCGTCCTCATGAAGAGAACTACCCAGTTCATGACCTTGAACTTGCTGCAGTGATTCATGCACTGAAAGAGTGGCGACAATACCTTGTTGGTAATCGTTGCGAGATCTACACCGATCATCAAAGTCTGAAGTACTTGTTTACTCAGCCAGATCTGAACCTCCGTCAACAGAGATGGATGGAGCTCATAGCAGATTACAATGTGGGTATTTCTTATACCCCAGGCAAGGCTAATGTAATGGCTGATGCCTTGAGCCGCAAGTCTTATTGCAATCACCTCCAGGTTCATAAGGTTCACCCCCTTCTTCAAAAAGAATTTCGCAAGCTGAACCTCCATATTGTTCCTCAGGGTTATCTCGCTCCCCCTCCTGGAGGGTCCTACAAAATGAACCTCCACGTTGTTTCCCAGGGTTCTCTTAATACCCTGGTTGCTAAACCGGATCTTGTGGACGTCATCAAGTGGATCCAGAAGTGTGACAATGAAGTCGAAAGGGTTAAACGCTACCTGGCGGAAGGTAAACCCTCATTCTTCACTATTGCTGAGGATGGCGCTTTGTACTTCAAAGGCCGCTTAGTGGTACCGAGTAAGGAGAAAAACAATGATTTGACTCAGGAGGTCATGAAGGAAGCACATGACACTCCGCTGTCTATTCATCCTGGTAGTACCAAGATGTACCAAGACATTCGTCAAAGATTCTGGTGGTCTAACATGAAGCAAGACATTGCTCGCTATGTTGTTGAATGTGATGTTTGCCGTCGTATCAAAGCAGAACATCAAAAGCCTGCTGGAACCCTGCAACCTATTTCTATTCCTGAATGGAAATGGGATCATGTTGAAATGGACTTCATTACTGGTTTTCCCAGATCGCAGAAAGGTAATGATGCTATTCTTGTCGTCATTGACCGACTTTCCAAAGTTGCACATTTTCTAGCCGTCAAAGAAACGATCACTGCTAGTCAGCTGGCAACACTCTACATGTCCAGAATTGTTTCACTTCACGGTATTCCACTGGTTATCAGTTCAGACCGTGGCAGCTTATTCACTTCAAGATTCTGGGCAAGTTTCCAGGAAGCTATGGGAACTCATTTGTCATTTAGCACCGCTTTTCACCCTCAATCCCAGGGTCAAGTTGAAAGAGTCAATCAGATTCTCGAAGACATGCTTCGAGCTTGTGTCATTTCTTTCGGCAAGAAATGGGAGGAATCTCTCCCGTATGCTGAGTTCTCCTACAACAATAGCTATCAAGCTAGTCTGAAGATGGCTCCTTTTGAAGTGTTATATGGACGTAAGTGTCGAACTCCTCTGAATTGGTCAGAAACTGGGGAACGTACACTTATCGGTCCGGATATTGTCCAACATGCTGAAGATCAAGTCCGCATTATTCATGCAAATCTGAAGGCTGCTCAGTCTCGTCAGAAGAGTCAGTATGACCGTCATCACAAAGATATGGTCTATCAACCTGGTGAAAAGGCTTATCTTCGAGTCACGCCAATGAGAGGTACACACCGTTTCGGGATCAAGGGCAAGCTGGCTCCTCGTTATATTGCTCTCTTCACTGTTCTCGAAAGGCGTGGTAAGGTGGCATATCAACTGGAACTACTGCCAAACCGCTCTCAGGTTCACGATGTGTTCCATGTGTCACAGCTTCGTCGCTGCTTTAAGGATCCTATCTGAGCAGTGGACCACGAAATGATGGAACTGCAACAAGACCTTTCTTACAAGGAGCAACCAGTCCGCATTCTTGATGAAACTGAACGTCGAACTCGTCAGAAGGTTACCAAGTTCTTCAAAGTGCAGTGGGCAAATCATTCTGAAGATGAAGCCACTTGGGAACGCGAAGATCATCTTCGTGCAGAATACCCCGGGCTCTTTCCTTCTACTTCTTAATTCTCGGGACGAGAATTCTTGTTAGCAGGGGAGAATTGTGACACCCTGGTTTTATGCTACAGTGATGATTGTAATTAAGCTACAGTAATGGCCAAGTGATTAAGCTAATCTTTTGCTAAACAGGGCTTGATCAAGTTTGAGTTCAGTTTTCAATTCAAATTCCACTGAAAAAGGCTTTGAATTTTGTGATGATAAAATAAATCCTCAAACAGCAAAGGAAAAATGCTGCATACTTGTGGAATAATCCAAAACTAATGATGTTGAGGAAAACAACAACACCAAGTTTATGGTGTGGACCCCACCTTAAAAAACAGAGCCTATTTGCATTTTAAAGTGCTTCAAAAATTAATGGGAAAATGCAAATAGATTTCAAAAATCCCCAAACTTGTTGTGGCCCTATGGAATATTGCAACATATTAATTGGAACCAGTGGCACATTTTTGCAATAAAGGAAATTGGCTAAAAGAAATTAAAACAAAAGCTGTGGAGAAATCAGAAAAAGAAAAGAGAAAGAAAAAGGAAAAGGCACTGTGCACTTTAGCCCAGTGCTACAGTGGCGGCCCAGCCCGCTCCCCCGGTCGTCTCCCTCCTCTCACTGCTCACCCGCTGCCGCTGTCGAACTAAGCGCGTGCGCGCGCGCCCGCGGCCAGGCCCCCCCTCTCCCTCGCACGATAGCGCGCCCGCGCCCACCGGGTGGATAAGGGCGACGCCCAGAGCCTCTCTGGCCTCTCCCTCGCTCACTTCACCCTCTCTCTCTCTCGCTCTCCTCCCTCCCGAGCGCCGCTGTCGCCAAGGCCGACGGCTAGACGCAGCCACCGGCCCTCCCGCGCCTAGCTAGGACGTCCGCGAGCTCCGCTACGACCGCCCCGTCCTCCTCGACCACGAGCCCGAGCCCCAGGAGCCCTGCATTGCCCCCACGCCGTCGTTTTCCTCCTCGGGACCCGAAGATAGTCGCCGTCGATTCGCACCACCGCGCCTCCCTCGAGCCCACCTTGCGCAACTACAGGGCCCAGTGAGCTCCCCCGCATCCTCCTCTCCCTCTGGTTGCCCCCGTAGGTCGCCGTACCTAGCTTCCATCGCACCCGAGCTCCGGTCGCCGCCTTTGAGCTCGTGCTCGTCGCCACCGTCGCCGTCGTGCTCGCCTGAGCGCAGCACCGTGCTCCTGGTGCTCCCAGGAGCACAACGCGCACACGCACGCGCCCGCTCGTGCCGCCTAGCGCCATCTCCGACGCGCGCCCGAATGCTCCTCCGCCTCTGCTCGCCGCCGGCGACCATCCGGCGACCGTTAGGCCCAACCAACGCCGCCATTCGCCTCCTGCGCATGCGTAGACCACTTCCCGCGCGAACGCCGCCCGTTTTGCTTGCGGTTTGGAATCGCCGGAGTTCGCCCGAAGCTCGCCTCCGCCGCTGTCGACCTGCCGCTCGCCACCGTCGACCGTAGCCCCCGCCGATGCCCGGAATGGACGCGCGACGACGCCTGCTTTCGAACGCCACCGGCCGCGCTCGATTTGACCCACCGTAGCGCAAACCCGAGCCTCGCCACCGTTTCGGGAGCTCGCAGGAGCTCCTCCGGCGGCCGGACGGCGCCGCCGCCGACGTGGCCCGGTCGGGGCCACCCGCAGGGTCACTGGCAAGTGTTCCAGCCCGACCCCGTTGACCTGTTGACCAGGTCAACGTGCTGACTGGGCCTGGTCCAGTCACTGACAGGTGGGTCCCAGTCCCCCTGTGTGTATGACAGGTGGGCCACCCCTGTCAGATAACTAATTTGGATAATTAGATTAGTGAAAATAATTAGTTTAAACTAATGTCTCACTGGCAGTGGCCCCCACTCATTAATTAACTCTGTTTAGGTTAATTTAAAACCCTGGATTTAAAATGAGTCAATGACAGGTGGGTCCCACAGGTCAGGTTTGACCTGGTCAGCCCCACTGTTGACTGTTGATGCAATGCTTATGTCATGCCGACGTCACCCCTACACAGTTTTGGATAGTGTTGATTTAAATAAATAAAATTAATTCCAGAAAATGATTAAAACTTTGAAAAATCATAGAAATTAATCGGTAACTCGGATGAAAATAATTTATACATGAAAATTTATCAGAAAAATCTCACGAATCCGAATACGCTATCCGTTCATCTGTCACATGCTCCTAGCATAGCAAACATGGAACTTTCCCCTCCGGATCGTCTGTCCGATAAATCCAAAGACCCGGGAAATATCGTCAGATATTCTCCCGCTCCGTCTGTGACATGTAGTACTGCGTTAGTGCATGCCTAGCTCTGCATATTGCCATGTCATGCATCGTGTTGCATCTATGCTTTGTATTTATTGTTTCTCCCCCCTCCTCTTATCGGTAGACCCCGAGACTGACGGTGCTGCCGGGTACGACTACATCATTGACGATCAGGCCTTTGCCGCAGAGCAGCAAGGCAAGCAACCCCCCCCCCCCACTTGAGCATTCCGATATCGCCTATTCCTTTCCCTCTTATTCTTGCATTCGATTTTGCTACTATATTAGTTAGCTCCTATTCTGATGCATAGCCTGCTTTTGATAAACTGTTACTATACCTGCAATCTTATCAACTGCTTAGTATAGGTTGATCACTGAATCCCCTGTGACCCCCCTTAGTCCCAGTTGCCCCTGCTTCTTCATCGACGACTCGACGACTCGAAGACTCGGTCAACCGACCGACAAGCCAGGCCCCTCACATCACCGCACTCCCCTTAGTTGTACGACCCTGCAGCGCTACTATCGAGTACCGAGGGTGACACCTCGTAAAGTACTCATGATGCTAGCTTTGTAGTGTAGCTAGTCGGTCGTGGTTATCGAGGGTGATTCCTCTTTCACCACTCCCGACGATGACTCTGTCGTGCAACCCCTCAAGTGTGGGACCCTCGAGGGTGATTCCTCTAAGTCCACCTTGACGGTTTCATCGAGCGGGGACCATTGAGGGTGATTCCTCAGTTCCCGCCTTGATGTTTTATACACACAGTTACTATAACCTGGTTACTGAAACATGATGGTGATGGGTCGGCCCTGAGGGGTACCCACGGTTTGATGATGATGAGGCGTGGACTGGCGAGAGAGGCCTTTGCCACACATCCTCGAGTCGGGGTGACAGGACCGCACCTTATGGGTCACGCTTGCCCCGCATTAATAAAATGCTAATGGGTTGGGTACTTGATCTGAGTTAGGTCGTTGGCCTTAATACGCACTAACCTTCACGTGGGGAAGATATGGGCACTCAGCGTCTTTGTATCAGCCGAAGCTCTTCGGACGTCAGCAATGGAGCGGCGCGCGCCCGAGTGGTCCGCAACGGCATCGTGCTTGTTACTAAGGGGTGCTAGGACTGACCTCGGCCGCGTTCGCATCGTGTAGGAGTGCAAGGGCAAGTGGGCCCATGAACCTGCGCGCTTAGGATTTAGACCGGCGGGCTGGCCTCTTCGTTGAGCCTAGGTGGGGCGACGACGTGCTGATATCCCGAGGCCGGGCATGACCCAGGAAAGTGTGTCCGGCCGGAGGTGACTCAGGCGTGTTGGGGAATATGTGGTGCACCCCTGCAGGGATGATTAATCTATTCGAATAGCCGTGTCCACGGTAACAGGACGATTTGGAATTGTACCTTGACCTTATACAACTAAAATTGTGATTTAAATTGAAATGAATTGTGGCTCCGAGGTTGGTTCCTCGCTGGGAGTCGGGGAAGAATCTCTGGGCGTGGTTACTTAATAAAATTGCCACAATAATATGACTATATGTGAGATACCAATCTGCACTCTTCTAATGCTGCAAGATGTTGAAGATGCTAGTCTTCGATAGGACTAGGCCTTCCCCCCTATTCTTGCTTCTGCAGTCAGTCCAGATATACCCCATTCTTTGATAATGATGCATACTTAGCATAGATCTGATGTCAGTCTTGCGAGTACTTTGGATGAGTACTCACCGTTGCTTTGCTTTCCCTTTCCCCCTCGATACGTTGCTGCGTTCAGACGATGGAGCCCAGGAGATGGAGTACGCCGGAGACGACTACTACACCACCGCTGGAGCCTACTACTACGTGGAGGCTGCCCCCGACGCTCAGGAGTAGTTAGGAGGTTCCCAGGCAGGAGGCCTCGCCTCTTTCGATCCGCTGCTTATGTTTGTGCTAGCCTTCTTAAGGCAAAACTTGTTTAACTTATGTCTGTACTCAGATATTATTTGCTTCCACTGACTAGTGCTTGTCGAGCTTTGTATTCGAGCCCTCGAGGCCCCTGGCTTGTAATATGAAGCTGTATGACTTTAATTTGTGTCTAGTGTTGTATTGTGGTATCAATCAGTGAGTCCCTAATCTTGATCGTACGCATTGTGTGTATGACTAGCGTACGGTCGAAATTGGGGGCATCACACAAATGTAGCAAAGGTGCAGCAAGGTGGCCCAATCCTTTTTGTAGCAAAGTACAAGCCTGGACATACTCTTATATAAAGCAAAGCGCTCCCGAGGACACATGGGAATTCCTGTCAAGCTAGTTTTCATCATGCTCATATGATTCGCGTTCGTTACTTTGATAATTTGATATGTGGGTGGACCGGTGCTTGGGTGCTGCCCTTACTTGGACAAGCCTCCCACTTATGATTAACCTCTCTCACAAGCATCCGCAACTACGAAAAAGGAATTAAGATAAATCTAACCATAGCATGAAACATATGGATCCAAATCAGCCCCTTACGAAGCAACGCATAAACTAGGGTTTAAGCTTCTGTCACTCTAGCAACCCATCATCTACTTATTACTTCCCAATGCCTTCCCCTACGCCCAAATAATGGTGAAGTGTCATGTAGTCGACGTTCACATAACACCACTAGAGGAGAGACAACATACATCTCATCAAATATCGAACGAATACCAAATTCACATGATTACTTATAACAAGACTTATCCCATGTCCTCAGGAACAAACGTAACTACTCACAAAGCATATTCATATTCGTAATCAGAGGAGTATTAATTGTCATTAAGGATCTGAACATATGATCTTCCACCAAGTAAACCAACTAGCATCAACTACAAGGAGTAATCAACACTACTAGCAACCCACATGTACCAATATGAGGTTTTGAGACAAAGATCGGATACAAGAGATGAACTAGGGTTTGGAGAGGAGATGGTGCTGGTGAAGATGTTGATGGAGATTGACCCCCTCTCGATGAGAGGATCGCTGGTGATGACGATGGCTTCGATTTCCCCCTCCGGAAGGGAAGTTTCCCCGGCAGAACAGCTCCGCCGGAGCCCTAGATTGGTTCTGACCAGGTTCCGCCTCGAGACGGCAGCGCTTTGTCCCGAAAGCTCTCTTTTGATTTTTTTTCCAGGTCAAAACGCTTCATATAGCAGAAGATGGGCACCGGAGGCCAGCCAGGGGGCCCAGCCACTAGGGCGCGCCCTAGGGGGTAGGGCGCGCCCTCCAGGCTTGTGGCTACCTGGTGGGTCCCCTCTGGTATTTTCTTCGCCCAATATTTTTTATATATTCCAAAATAATTCTCCGTAGATTTTTAGGACTTTTGGAGTTGTGCAGAATAGGTATCTCAGATTTGCTCCTTTTCCAGTCCAGAATTCTAGCTGCCGGCATTCTCCCTCTTCATGTAAACCTTGTAAAATAAGAGAGAAAAGGCATAAGTATTGTACCAAAATGTGTAATAACAGCCCATAATGCAATAAAGATCAATATAAAAGCATGATGCAAAATGGACGTATCAATGACCATCGGCGCTCATTTGAGTGGTCTTATGGGACCCTCGTCGAAATCAGTCAGAAGCTACAGAACTGAAGACGACGTTCCAAACGGGGGTGAGCGCCAGCATGAGTGGTCGTTGGACTCCTCGTCTCGGAGCGGTCGAAAGAACAGAGAAAAAGATGGCCTTTTGAATGAGCGCCAATGCTTGTTCGAGCACCCGTTTGACGCTCTACCCCGCAAAACTTCAGCTAAGCAGGTTTGACGACAACGTTCCATACAGGTGCATGTGCCCGTATGAGCACTCATTTCAGGTATGTAAACCTTAGATTGGCAGAAATGAACATGAGGCGATGTTCCATACGGGCACTCCCGCCCGTATGAGCTCCCGTTTCACCAAAATTTTCATAAAATTGAGCCACCGGCGCTGGAAGGCCTTGTTCTTCCTCCTCCCAACGCCCAAAGCTCTCACCTCTCTCTCTCAAACCCTAGCAAAAAGCCTCCAAAACCTGTGTTTCTTTGCAGATTTCATTCGTCTGATCCCGTGCATCTTCATCCTCAGTGAGTTTCTCCTCCGATTCATGGTTTATTCACAAGTTTTGGTGGTGATTTCATCCATGTTCGTATCCTAGATGAGATGCATAATATTTTCGATTTCCATTGAATTTGCATGTTAGGATTCAAAGTAATAGGGTTGAATCGATCTTAGGTAGTATTAGGACTCGATACCCATGTAAAACTTATGATTTTCTATTGTTATTTTTGTTGTGTGTAGAAAATGATGAGATCGGCGTTCGCCGCGGGGAAGAAGGTCATAGGTTCGCGCTCTAGCATGTCCGGAACGAGGGGATGATCTCTATGCTGTTGTGAACAAAGACTTCCAACGTGTGAACAACCGGGGTATGACCCCCTTGAAGTGGAAGTGTGACACGTTGTTGGAGTCCCAAGGGCTTCACAACAACTTCACATGGCTTGCGAACAACCTTGGGATGGGAGTTTTTAGTAACTTCCATTACCTGACGGTACCGCAACATCACCATGGAGCTCCTCTCCATCTTCACACACACTCTCGATGACTCCAGGGTGCCACCGAGCTTCTCATTTACGCTCGGAGGGGTTCAACGAACTATGATGCTCGAGTAGTTCTGCAATGCCTTCGATTGTGAGAACCAAGCGGTTCTCGATACTAGGGATGCGCTGGTTGCTAATGCGTTGGGTTCGTGGGAACTCATATCCATCAAGGATGAGCATGGCCTCTCTGGTAAGAACGTATCAAGCATCCAAAACCCCACCATTCGTTACTTCATGATTTTCCTTTCCAACACTATTTTGGTATGGAGAACCTCGGGGGCATGTCGAGCTATGACATGTGTGCTCCACGCAGCACTCCACCCTGATTATAACCCCAAGCCTAACTTGGGAGCTTTTCTTATGCATCACCTCGGTAGGTAGCACAAGTAGCCCATGGGGGGCTATTGTTGTGGGAGGCGTAGTGACTCGGCTTGCCGAGCACTTTGGCCTCGATACTGATGTGATGCTGCACGTCCCAGGCCCTACGGTGCTCAACCATAGGATTATGACCAACACTCATTTCATCGGGCCGGTGCAAGTGGAGAATTGTTACAAATGCCCCCTACCTAACACTCACATTGTTGATGTGCGCTTGTCCTTGCCGCAAGCATTTAATGTTTATACGCGTGATATGTGGGTACTATTTGTTAATGAGATCGACGAGTAATGACACGTAGCTGGTTTCAGGAATAATGCTCAACCCGAACCCGCTCCAGAGTGGGGGGCTGTAGCAGCAAGTCCTGCCCACGGTTGGGATTCATGGGGTGATGCCCCCAGTATGCAGCTAACTTTCCACCATAGGATGCCCCGCACACTCAATATGGGCAGCCTCAAGATTATGTACCCAGGTTTGTGTTTCAGCAGTTGCATCAGGAGGTAGGAGGGATCCGTACGGACCTCCGTGAGGCCAACAACAACATCAACCTGCTGAGTGGGAACATGCAGTCCCTCTTTTCTTTCTGGCAACCATATCCTGGTGTAGGAGGTCCATCCTCTAGTGGCCCGTCTCACCAGTGTCCACACCTTGGCCAGAGGGGTGACGATGTAGAGGACATGGACTTGAGGGTAGGCCAAGAGCCTAAGCTTGGGGGAGCTCATCCCCTAGTTATCCATGCATGCATATTTACTTTTCTTTTGTTTGTTTTTGTCTATAGCATGTTTATTTTCCAGTTTGCATAATAAAATGAGGAGCAAGCTTTGGTCTAGCCTTGTTGGAGTTCTTTTCATTTGTTTTCTTTGATCCTACATGTTTGTTCTCTGCTAGCAAGTGTAAATGAAGAGAATGAATTGGGACTTGATTGAGGGGAAGAGTGAGCCAACACGAGAAAGTATAACATATGCATAATGCCTTGTCTCGCAATATTATTTGAGGAAGAATTTTCATTTGACAAGCTGCACTTGAATTAGTTCCGCACGTTAGTTGAATAGCATCTAGTCATGACTCCCAATTTTAGATTTTGCTAGTGAAAACTTGTGGGAAAGCATGTTTTTATTTTAGTGAAAATATGAAAATTTTAGAGGTTTGGAATTTTCGAAGAGAACGAGTACTTAAGTAATTCAACTCCACATGCTGAATTTGATTGACTTGATGACACCTATTGACGGAGTTGTTTGGAGGGATTTTGAAGTGGTTGAGGTTATGCCAAAATTTATTCGCAATACTCAAATCGTGGAGCTCGAGCTCTAGGCTGGCTTCACGTCACATTGCTATATGTTGAGATAATTCGTGTAACTGCGACGTCGTCACGAACTTGGAGATTGTGTAGTAAATGATCGACCGTCTCCAAGGGAGTGTGTAAGTGGTAAATAAGAGCACTGATCATTGAGCTCGAAAGAGACAACCATTCTTGATCCATAATGCATAAAATTAAGCCACAACGAAACCCAGTTGCATATAGTAAATTTTGACATACCCCGTCACCGAAGGTTGAGACCCCAAAGAATGATGACAGAGAGAAGTGTTTGAGAGCCATGACTAGGAGGCATTAGTGGGTGTTAATGACAAACTTGAGAACTTTGCTATCTTTGATCTCTGAACTTTCTAAATGCATTTGATAATTGAGCCTAAGTTGAATATCCATCTAACAAATGAACACCTTCATTTGCCTAAACACTTGGTTAGCGAATACAATTTGTCTTGAGAGATTATAACTAATGGTATGAGTCTATACGTGGTTAGGCAACGAGTTTAGGTGCAACTATTCAATTGCAAATACTTTTTTGGATGATCATACAGGATAAGAGAAGATGGATATGATATATTTTCTTGAGCCGATAATATTCTTTCCATTCAACCAAGCTCCTTCTCACTCTCTCGATTTCTTGTTTGCTCGAGGACGAGCAAATCTTAAGCTTGGGGGAGTTGGTGGCTTGAGAATTTGTGATGTTTTTTCATAGAGATTTCTACTTGGTTTCATTGGATTTTTGTTATTCTTCGGATATTTCTAATGCTAATCCAACAAAAGAGAAGAAAATATACTTTTTCCTACGATTGGCAGGAAATATTATTTTTGGAAGGAAACCAAGGGAGATTGCTGGAAATCAAGTCAATTGGAGCAACTTCCTGAAGAGAGCATATCCCACAGGCGCACTAGAGCGATAGACGGTGTTCCATGCGACCGCAAGCGCTCGCATGAGCGGTTGTATGGACTGCAAGCAGCCCCTCCTCGTCTATACAAGCAACTTTCATGAAGGGATCACGAGTAGAAGAGAACCCTAGCCGCCGCCACACCATCCAGAATAGGAGAGGATAGGATCTGAAGAACTAACGAAGATCATCGTAGTTTTGGTTCTTTCATCTCCATCATCATCATCATCATCATCACCTCCTCACTATTGTAAGAGGGATTGTAATTTGTAAACTCTACTCCTCCCATCTGAGATCAAGACTATTTGCGAACCATTTCATCTCATTGTGGATCCTCCCAATATTATCGATATGGTTTTCATCGTTTCTATCTCTGTTGTGATTGATCCCCCTCTTATGATGTGTGAGTAATCCCCTAGGTGTGGGATATGTAGGTAAATGGTAAGATTGATCTATGCCTATTCTATGTGTCATCATTTGAATTCGTAGTATTATGATCTACTTAGTATGTTGTTATATTGTGGTGAACCCTATGCGTGTCGTCCAATTTAAGGGCCCACGCAACATGATCTCAAGACCTACATAGGTAACACATATTTTTTAGGAACTCTGTGACCTCTGACGTGACAGGTGGAGATATTTATGAGGACCGAAGACAATATGAGATAACAGTGATCCATTGAACTTAATGCTTGGCTCCGGTCATATGACCTTAATTGTGGAAACGACCACTCTCTGGCAATGGAGAAGTAGAACCATAGAATGAAATGTAATCCCAAGGGGAGGAGTTTCATAACTCTAGGCATAACCGCCTACAGAACACTTATATCAAATGTTACGAGTACAATACAAAGTAATTGGTATTACCGTCGCACTGGCACAATTCATATATTCTTACCATGAACTGAAATCTCCTCGCACCCAATCTCTTCATTGCAGGAAATACAATTTATATTTTTATCCTTGCTATTTACTTCCCCTAGTTATTTGGTAGACACTTTTGAACTCCCTTTATATTAGCATATTTGGTTTATCGTTTATCCAAGACAATAATAGTATTTGCAGAAGCTCAAGCGGTTACTTCACATACAAACTATGACACCTTGTGTTTGACAGAAGTGCCTCCATAAATACTCTCATCCTCTCTTTGTTGGGACGATTAGTCATTGGGATACTTCTGCAAAGGTGCTACACTACCCTTTTTGGTCTGCAGGTACCACAATCTTACTGTCCATGAGGTGAAGAGGCTAAAGAGGAAAAAAGCATACTAAACCCAGGTTCACTCAGATGAGGAAGATATGTTTGCTACCTCCAGTGATAGTGACTTCAAGATAGAGCCCGTGCCTAAGCCTAGTTGGGCTGTGAGGCTGCGAAACAAGCTCAAGAAGACATTCTGCTTGCAGGTTGACATCCATCATAAGATGTAAGAGGCTCACAGAGATAAGAAGCTTGCTCGTTGTCACCATATTCAGATGATGAAATACATGGGCATTGAGGTTACCAGTGGAACAAAGAAGAGCATTACTCCAGAGGACCAGTGGGTCTTCACCTAAAGAAGATGGAATGATGATGATGATTCAGATGCAGGTCCTTTTTCTGCTGCTCCTTATGAGAGCACCCTAGTCTTCGAGGGCACTAAAACTAATGCTGATGATTAGGGCATGGAGGACCCTTGAAAGGATCAATGTGGTTGACTAGAGGGGGGGTTGAATAGGCAACTACCAATTTTTAGCTTTTCTTAACAAATTAGGTTTAGTAACAAATAGGTTGTCTAGGTATGCAACTAGGTGAGCAACCTATATGATGCTAACAACAACAATATACACGCAAGCAAAGGATACACCACTAGTAAATCTTGCACGAATTAAAGGTAAGAGATAACTACAAGTGGAGCCGGTGGAGACGAGGATGTGTTACTAAAGTTCCTTCCCTTTGAGGGGAAGTACGTCTCCATTGGAGTGGTGTGGACGCACAATGCTACCCAAGATGCCACTAAGGCCACCATATTCTCCTCACGCCCTCACACAATGCGAGATGCCGTGATTCCACTAGTGGTGCTCTTGAAGGCGGCGACCGAACCTTTACAAACAAGGTTGGGGCAATCTCCACAACTTAATTGGAGGCTCCCAACAACAGCATGAAGCTTCACCACAATGGAATATGGCTTCGACGTGAACTTTTCCGTCTAGGGTGCTCAAACACCCAAGAGTAACAAGATCCGCAAGGGATTAGTGAGGGAATCAAATTTCTCTTCGTCGAAGTGTAGATCGAGGCCTTCTCCTTCAAACCCTAGAGCATCAACAAGATTTGATGGCTAGGGAGAGAGATCGGGCAAGAATAAGCTTAGGAGCAACAATGGAGCTTTGGGGGAAAAAGGTGAGTCCTCTTGGAAAAGAAGACCCACTTATATAGTGGTGTGGGAAATCTGACCATTTTCTGCCCACAAGACGTGTATAAGCGGTAGTACTGCCCGGGGAACAGTACTTCCGCCCACACGGAAGATCCAAGCTTCACATACAGCTGACTCTGCCATGGAGGCGGTAGTGCCGTCGTAGCGGTACTTCCTCTTTGCACTGTAGGAAGAGCGGACCTAGCCGAAGTAGAGGAGGGATGTACGGTAGTACCGTGCGGAGCGGTACTACCGCTTGCAACTACCGCTCTACTTCCGCTCGGGTGGCGAAGGATACCACAAGCAAAAAATAAGCGGAAGTAAGGGCGGAAGTGGAAGACGGCAGTACTGCCTGAGCGGTACTACCGCTCCACCGCCATGGTACTTCCGCTCAACAAGGGAAGACACCAGAAGAAAAATATAAGCGGAAGTAGCCTTAGCACTGAAGGGCGGCAGTACCGCTGGGGCGGTACTACCGCTCCCCAACGCGGTACTTCCGCTTAGATGATTCTGAGGAATTCTAAGCAGAGATCAGAAGCTCCAAAGTGCCGGAAAGGGAAAGGGGTGCAAATGCATATGTGTTGATTCCGCCCAACCTTTCTAAATGCGGACCCCCTCTTGATAGTACGGATTTTCCTACAACTCAAGTCCACCAACACCAAATCAGCAGAAAATAACCGTCTTCTCTTTTAACCACCGAGGGGTAATAAACCGTCTCGTGCCACATGATAATCTCTGAAAGCTAAATGCATATGGTTAGTCCGCAAAGAGCATTGCCATCAATCACCAAAACTACTTGGGGAAAATTATGCTCTAACAACCCTGAGGATGATGATGGTGATGATGAAGAGACCGAGGAGGATGAGTGATCTTCAGGGGCGCTAGCGTCGCCCTTTCCCTTTTTGGCATCTTGATGCCAAAGTGGGGGAGAGAGATATATTATTAGGAAATCAAGGGATTTGCATGGGTGGGGGTCACGAGATCGTTTTCTTGTTAGTTATTACTCGCTCGTGACTCCTTTTGTTTGAACTATTTCCTTTGTGTTGAGAACTATTTTGGTTTGGAGACTCTTATTATGCGTGGTGCGAGACATGATATCCCTTATTATCTATCTTGTCATGTTGTTTATGTTTGTGGATCCATGTTGTTATTTGGGCCTTTATATGTTGCCACTTCAAATTATTGCAAATGCATGCTTAGTGTATATTCTTTTAATTTGCAACCTATTGTTGGTCTATAAAATCTAGGGTGCGTTGATCCCAGTGTGTGCACTTTGCATTCCAAAAGCGATTTCAAAATAGTACTTACATCTTCGGGGGGGCTTCTACATTTGACCTTTTGTGCAAATCGTTGTATTGTCACCAACCACCAAAAAGGGGTAGATTCAAAGGGCATTTCCCACTTTAAGTGTTTTGGTGTTAATGACAATGCAATTTGCGGACTAACCATGGGCCTAAGGTACTTAGGTATATTTTATATGGCACAAGACGGTTGGGCACCCCTCCGGAGGGAAAAGAGCGAAGACGACATTTCAGACTTGTTTTATTTCTTGGGGCGCAGAAAATCCGTACTATTAAGAGGGGGTCCGCATTGGAAGGTACGATGGAATCAAAACGTACAAACTCATATTGCACCCACCATATAGCCTTCCATTTGGAGGAGAGAGCTCCATACCTAACATATGCAGAAAATACCCCCAGAGCGGTTGTACGCAGGTGACTATGGTTGTATCGCTCCCTTGTGGACTGGATAGTGTAGTCACTGCCTTGGCAGTGTACCGTGGGCAGTGGCGGTTGTACCACTCCTTGTGCGAGTGGGTACTACCGGCCTCTGCACCGGTGCAACTACCTCCCGAGGGGCGATTTCCCAAGGGTATGGCAGCGGTGCTCCACCGGTGTCTGCGCGATTGTTTCGGTTTGTTGTTTAATAACTGGTACAATCGGGGTCCCAAGCGATTGTAACGCCCCAAACTTAACAGCCACCGGAGGACGCTATTGGGCGGTTTTACCGGCCCTTGTACCACTCTAGCAACCAAGAGTAGGTCGATTACTCTCGGATTGGATGATCGGAGCATGGTGGTACTCGAACAGTTGTTCCGGTTTATTGTGTAATAACTGGTAAAATCGGGAGGTCGGGCAGTTGTACCACGCTGTGCTACAGTCGTGCACTTTTGCCTTCGGCGGTTGTACCTGTAACACCCCCAGTGTCATGCTACAGTAAACTCATGCTAATGGTGCCATGTCATCACAATTAATTTTGCTAAACTTCACTTTGATCAAAACCCAGTCGAATTTCAAATTTAAAATCAACTCAAATTATTATTTCTCCAAACTTAAAAATAAAAGTGTTGGTATTTTTGCAAATAACCATTAAGTAATTTTCATATAAGAACCAACATCCTTTGAAATATTTAAATGCCATTAACCTATTTAAAAGTGGACCAGCAACATTTACTCGTCCCATTGAAATTCAAACTAATATTTGTACTTGTCCAAATATTTCGACAATTTGTGTGTAGCACTCTTATATTGCCTAGTATTTTTGTGCAAAGATTCACTCACAACTAAAATCATTTGGTTATCCAAATAACTAGAAAACAACAAGCAAAACTAAAACATAACTAGTAATGGAAAAAGGGAAAGGCACCCACTGTGCACTTGTAGCCCACTGCTACAGTAGACAGCCCAGCCCACCAGCCATCCTTCTGCTTCCTGTGTACACAGGAGGAGACAGGAGCACTGTCGTGGTTTTGTCACAGTAGATGTCCGAAGACTTAGGTTCGAGGCCATCGCTAAGGCGGTGGACTCAAAGGGGTTGGTCGAGACGAGGGACACGAGTTTACCCAGGTTCGGCCCCTCAAGAAGAGGTAAAAGCCTACGTCCTGCTTGTGTTGTATTGCTTGGAGTATCGATTACAAGGGAGCGGATTCGCTTGACCTAGTTCTCGATTGATTGGTTTCTGTCTAAGCCGCCCCAGGGCCTCACCTTTATATAGGAGGTCGAGGCTCTGGGTTACACGAGTCCTAAACCGACTCATACATCGTAGTTGATCCTGTCTCTAAGCCGCCATGCTATCTTGGGCAAGCCGTCTTCGGGCGGCTTAACCGCCCGGGTCTTCACACCATCTTTTGTCTCTGGGCCTTCGTCGTGGCCCGTCAGGTAAGCCGCCACGCGGCCTGGCCTTCATCTTCCGGCCCACCTTATAGGTCTTGGCTACGAGCCGCCAGGTACGACCCGGCCCCTCCTGGGCGGGTCTTACCATGGGGTTATATCCCCAACATTAGGCCCCAGGTTGATTTGAGCCTGCTCATGTCAATCTTCAAACTCATTTGGCGGCGAGTCTCACATTTTTGTCACCTGAAAAAGAAAACTCATAACCCGCCGTGACGTCACATCGAATATGCTAAAAAGATTTTGTGACGTTTGCAACGGATCCTCTCATTGAATGGTCGGCCTGAAAATCGAGGCGCCCCTTTCGGTCAATCTTCACTGTGCCTCTTCGATTTTTACGCGCACTGTTGCCATCCCATCCCATAAATAGGGACACATGGTGCCTTTTTCCCTTTCTCTGTCATCGCTATCATCTTCCTCCCTCAGTCAGCCTCGCCTGCAGAGCTCCGCCGCAAGTAATCGGACCCCGCCGTCGTCCCCAACGCCGGCCGCTGCATCGACCTGACTTGGCCCAGAAACTCCGCCGGGCCGCCCGCATCCAGGAGGTACCGTTCTCAACCTTTCTCGAACCTAGAATCATCTCCATTAGGATCCCCCCGAGTTCATCGGGTTTTCTCTAGTGTTCTATGCAGGTTCTTCGCTGTTCTTCGTAATATAAATTGTAGATGGCCCCTTGAACCTCATATTACTTGTCTATCCATTGCGGTTGCCCTTCTAATGCCAATGCCCTCTTGCTTTGGATCTGCATAGCAACCTCCACCGCGTGCTGCCCGCCTGTCCTTCTTCTGTCTTTTTAGGGTTTTTGAATATGTTTCATTTTTACCTTCGCCCGTAGATCTTGCAGCTATAGTGGTAATATGCGAAACCTGTTTATCCGTACTTAGCTATATTTTCCAGCATCGCCTTGTCCATCTAACCCGCCGATGCATTAGCGGCTCTCTGATAAAAACACTTCGGCGGCTTAACACCTCACCATTATGTTGACCACAGCTGCCTTGACTAGTTAATATTTTTCTAACCCTCCATACTCTGCACCTTCTCGCAGTTTGATCCGCCATTATGTCGAGAGCACCCTCGTCATGCGATTGGGTCAGCTCCGGAGTCACCGAACAACTCTTACTTGATTTCGTAGAATCGGGTATCCTGCCGGCTCAGGATGTTATCCATTGGCGGGTTCCAGGGCCAGAATCAAGACCTACTCCCAAGGAAGGGGAAGTTGTCGTGTTCACTGATCACCTCCTTCGTGGATTTAGCCCGCCCGGGTCAAAGTTTTTCCGGGATGTTCTTCATTTCTTCAAGCTTCACCCTCAAGACATAGGCCCAAATTCTGTCACCAACATGTGTCAGTTTCAAGTCTTATGTGAAGTTTACCTGCAAGAAGAGCCGTCTGTCGACCTCTTCCGTGACTACCATTACATCAACCACCAAACTGAAGTGGCGGCTGGACCAAGTTTGGAGCTTGGCGGCGTTTCTATCCAGAGACGGAGAGATTTGCCCTATCCAGCAGCTATCCTACCAAGTCACCCCAAGGATTGGAACAAGACTTGGTTTTACTGCAAAGACACTTCTCCTGAAGGAGAGAATCCGCTGCCGGGTTACCGTCCTACCCGGCTCTGCAACACTGGAGAACTCCCAGATCGGATGTCCGCCGCGGAGCGAGCGAAATATGCTCCGGCTTTCGCGAAGATCAGGGCCTTAATGGCCAACGGTTTGACTGGCGTCGACTTAACCCGCTGCTGGGTTAGCTGGAAGATCCTGCCACTGAGCCGGCATGACCGACTCATGCATCAATTCACAGGTGAACCCAATGACACCCTCTGCTTCAGTCCCACCCCTCTGACAGAACAAGATATTAATTCCTCCGTCAAAGGACTTCTTGGCGAAAAGCAAGCGGTTTGCAACAAAGTTGGGCTGAAACCGTTCTGTGTCAAGAACCCGGCTCCAGCTGTAAGACACTTTTCCACAAATTTGGTCAAACTTTAACTTTGTCTTGCTCCTTCTAACCTTTGTTGGCGGCTTATGCACAGGCCGGCTCTTCTTTCTGGAAGAAGAAGTATAACCCTCCTGTGAGGAAACCTAAAGTGGGTAAAACCCGCGTCCAGAAGAAGAAAACTGTCGCTCAGGAACCGCCTGGGCTTGACGACTCAGAGGTAGAACTTGACTCCCTTGGCCGTCTCTTTATGCAACCTATTGACAACAATTATTCACAGGAGGAAACGGAAACCAGCCATGCAGATGCCCCTGAGGTAACTTACATCTCCTCTGACTCAAAACTTTCCACCAGAGAAAGTACGGCGGGTCATCCGGAAAGTCCCATTTTCTCATCCTCTTGCTTATTTAGACCCCAATTTTCTTTTGAAAAAGCAACAGCATACCTCCAGATGTCAGACCCAGAGCACCGGCTCTGAAGAGCTTTTAACCGGCTTGCCAAACTCTCCGGCTCCTCGGAAACGGCCTGCTGAGGTACTCTTTTATCTAAATCCAATTTTAATTGTCTTGCATTGTAACCTTACTCTATTTTTCATCGTCTTAACTTTTCTAGGAGTCACCTCCTTCATCTGGCGACTCTACTGCATCCAAGCTGCCTCCTCTGAAGATCAACCCGGAGTACGTACCTTTGAATTTGCATCATACGTTTTTACCATCCTTGTCCTTTATGTGACAATCTTTTGTTTTCCAGGGCTCAAGCAAAACGAAGGAAGACCGGCGGGTCTACCGCTGCCCCTGCTGCCCAAGAGCCGGAAATTGCTAAGCTGGATTCCCCTGCACCTCATGTTGAGCCCACTGAGGCTAGAACAGATGCATCTACCGACATTCTTCAGCCTTCTGAGCCGGCTGATGATGATATGGTCACTCCTGAGGGTCCTTCGAAGGCTGATCCTAAGCTGCCGAGCCCTTCAACAGCCGCTGAAGACACAGCTCATCCAGACGTTGTTGTCACTGGGACGGGTTATCAATTCCCTGATCCCCATGTATTAACCAAGCACACCTGCCAGGCTGATACAGGCTCACCAGAAAAGCTTGAGTTTGAATTCCCCGTGTTGGAAAAAATGACTGCAGATGAACTTCATGCTGGTTATCTGAATCACCTCTCCACAAGCCGCAATATGGAGTTGAAGCTTGTTGGACTGATGAAAAAGAAATACGAGGTACTCCTCCTCTCTTGCTTTTCCTTATACCCTTATGTTGCCCCCAAGAGCTGGTTTAGTATTGCAAATAGTAGACCGGGTCTTCCAATCCTTATCATAATTCAAATTGCCTAACTTGTAGGCCCCAAGTATCGGGTTAATATATATATTAAGCCGGTACTTAGTTGAAGAGTAGATCAAGGGTAGCCCCCAAGTCCGGGTCAGTATGAAAATGATGAGCCGGAACTTCACTGTAAACTTGGAAAGCGCCGTGTGTAGCCCCCAAGTGCCGGCTTAACTTTACGAAGATGAGCCGGAACTTGATTGTAGACTTGGAGAGCAAACACAGACATTAGCCCCCAAGTGTCAAGTATATTGCTTGCAATCTGCTTGAGACTTGTAGCATAGCAGCTTCATCAACCATGTACGAATATCTTATCCTGGCGATTTAAACCTCCTGAACTGTGTTATTTCTGTTTTTGTGCAACATAGGAAGCCTTGGACGCGGCCGAATCTAATCTGACCGGCGTGAAAGAAAGCCTTGCTTCGCAACAAACCGCCCGGTCTGAGGCGGAAGAAAAATGGCGGGTTGCTGTTAAGGAGCTTAAGAAGGTTCAGGCTGACTTTGATGCCTTCAAAAAGAGTGTGGTGTCTACCCAAGCCGCCCTGACCAAGCGCGCAGACGATGCTGACCAGCAACTTAAGCTTGTGTCAGATGAGCTGCAAACCCTCAAGCATCATATCTCTAGGATTTCTTCTGCTATCTTTGGTAAGCACTGAATACTTAGCAAATTTCCTTGCCTTGTTTAAAAACTGTGCGGGCGGCTTATAACACCAAATCTTTCCTTGCAGGCCAAAGAAGCCACCAGCTATCTTCTGACAACTTGTTGAAGCTGAAAGCAGTATACACCTTGATAGAACAGCTATACTGCGGGACCCTTTGCACCATCAAAGCAATGCTGGATGAAAGAAGCATCCCCAAATTCATGAAGGGAGTGATAGAACTCCTGTCAACTCTGCCGAAGCAAATCGAAGAGCTCAAACGATCAGCCGCCAGGAAGGGAGCAATGGCCGCGCTAAGCCGGTCTTTGGCCTTTGCCCCTGAACTGACTGCAGAAGAGATGATGGATTGCTTTCCGTCCAAGAAAGACGACGGCTCAGATTTCACAGAAGCTGACTATGCCAAGTGTATGAAGGCCTCCAGAGTACTCGCATCAACACTGGCGGATGAAGTTGATCTGACTACCTACCAGGCGGCTTACAGCGCGGACAGCAAACGAGTACGCTGCCCAACCTTCGAGGCCAGGGACTTGACTCCTGCACGCCGTAAGCAACTCTTTGCTCCTGAAATTGACCCGTCCCCCTCTTTGACGAGGCTCAGTTTGAAGCTTTAACAAACTGCAACTGGGATGTGGACAATCTTCAGATCGAAGAGGTCGAAGACCCGGCGCAGGATGACCCGCCATCGAGCTGATCACTTGCTTCTGAAACTTATAACCCGGCTTATTGACCCCCCCAAGGCTAGCATTGTACAAAATTTTTAAGTCTGTGGTATTTTGGGATCCCTGGAGAGTTTGTAATAGGCATAGAAAAACTTTGTTTGCCTGAGCCGTGCCATCGCGCACGTATGAACCTTTGCACAACTTGATGCATGCTTATCTGTCTTGTGTTCCGCTCATAATATCAGATTTCACGGCGGCTCATCTTAGGAGATAAACCCTGCAAAAACAAACAAGACAGAATATGTTCTGTATTGCTGTGAGGGCGGCTTGAAAAAGCACAACCCGGAGATGTTAAGTCTTTCATGACCTTGCTTTTTCGAAAACTCATATGCCGGTTCTTCTGGGTGGATTCGCTACTTGAACTCTTAACAACACAGGGTCTCTAACGAGAGTGAGCGTCAATTCCTTTGAACAGCTCAGGGTCTCTAGGCGAGATTAACTGATAAGAGCGCAACGAACCAGAGAGAGACGCAGCAGGGCATGAGTACCCCAGGGCCCATAAGCTACCTCTCACGTGACATAAATCCGTCGTTTGAACCTTAAACAGTGCAGGGTCTTTTAAAAGAGTAACTGTTTGAGAGTACGAACGGGCCACATAGCGGAGAGTCGGCAGCAGATGGGTGAGCTTATCCTCCCTTTCCGTAAGCCGGCCCTCACGTGACAAGAGCCACCGGTTTAACCTTGACCAGTATAGGGTCTCTAGCGAGAGTGACTGTCAAATATGTTTGAACAGCCCAGGGTCTCTAATCGAGATTAACTGGTAAAAGTTCGGCGGGTCACCTAGCGGAGCAGCAGCATACAGGCAGGTTTAACTCAAACTTGCGGTGGCTGAAGAGCCGATCAAGAGGGTGTGTAAGCTAAACCCGGCGGGTTAGAAGCCCCCAAATGACCTTGTTGACGGAGTCAACTTTTTGGGTATATAACCTGGCCTTACGGTGGCTGAAGAACCGATCAAGAGGGTGTGTAAGCTAAACCCGGCGGGTTGGAAGCCCCCAAATGACCTTGTGGTTGTATCCATCTTTGCACAATCTGAGATACGTAAAACGGCAGAGGCCCCAGCTTGCAGGGATGCCAACTTTATTATATATATATATATAAGTGATATATACAATGATGATGTACAATGGGGGGAGTCGATGACTCAAGTATAGTACAGTCGCAGATGAGCGATATTCCACGGCCGGTGGGTCTCCTGCCCAGAAGTGCGTGACTCGTCTCGTACGTCAATGAGATAGTATGACCCATTGTTGAGGTTTCTGCTAACCACAAAAGGTCCTTCCCATGGAGGAGATAACTTGTGTGCATCCATCTGATCTTGAATTAGACGTAACACCAAGTCGCCTTCTTGAAACGTCCGGGTCTTAACCCTGTGGCTATGATAGCGACGCGGGTCTTGTTGATAAATCGCCGATCGAGCCGCCACCAGATCACGCTCTTCATCCAAAGCATCTAACGCGTCCTGACGCGCTGTCTCATTGTCTGTCTCAACGTAAGCTGCCACCCACGGCGAGTCATGACGTATATCACTTGGTAACACGGCTTCTGCGCCATAAACCATGAAGAAAGGCGTATAGCCTGTTGACCTGTTGGGAGTGGTTATGATGCTCCATAAAACTGATGGCAACTCTTCTACCCAACAACCCGGCGTTCGCTGCAGAGGAACCATAAGCCGGGGCTTGATACCTCTCAAGATCTCCTGGTTAGCTCGCTCCGCCTAACCATTGGATTGTGGATGAGCAACAACAGAGACGTCAAGCCGGATGTGCTCACTTTCACAGAACGCCTGCATAGCCCCCTTGGATAGGTTTGTGCCATTATCTGTGATGATACTATGAGGGTAACCAAAGCGGTAGATCAATTTTTTAACAAACAGAACCGCCGTAGCTGCGTCACACTTGCCGACCAGCTCAGCCTCCACCCACTTGGTAAACTTATCCACTGCCACCAAAAGGTGGGTCTTCTTGTCTTTAGATCTCTTGAAGGGCCCGACCATATCAAGCCCCCAGACCGCAAACGGCCAGGTAGTTGGAATCATACGCAACTCCTGAGCCGGCACGTGAGCACGTCGCCCGAACTTCTGACATCCATCGCACTTGAGAACCAAGTCTTCTGCGTCCTTATGAGCCGTCAGCCAGAAGAAACCATGCCGAAAAGCCTTGGCCACTAGAGATTTTGAGCCGGCATGATGACCACAATCGCCAGCGTGAATCTCATTTAAGATTTCCTTACCTTCTTCAGGTGAAACACAACGTTGAAAAACGCCGGTGACGCTGCGCTTATGTAACTCGCCATTGACGATCGTCATGGACTTAGATCGCCTTATGATTTGCCTTGCCAAGGTATCGTCCTCGGGTAACTCGCCGCAAGTCAAGTACGCTAGGTAAGGCAACGTCCAGTCAGGGATAGCATGCAGAGCCGCCACCAGCTGCCCTTCCGGGTCAGGTATAGCCAGGTCCTCCTCTAAAGGTAGCTTAACTGACGGGTGATATAGCACATCCAAGAAAACGTTAGGCGGCACCGGCTTACGCTGAGAGCCAAGTCTTGATAATGCATCAGCCGCCTCGTTCTTGCGACGGTCAATATGATCCACCTGATAACCCTTGAAGTGACCAGCAATGATATCCACCGCCTGACGATAAGCCGCCATCCGTGGGTCCTTGGAATCCCATGTGCCTGAAAATTGCTGAGCCACGAGGTCTGAGTCGCCAAGACATCTAACCCGGCTCAGGTTCATCTCCTTAGCTACACGGAGGCCGTGGAGTAAAGCCTCATACTCAGCTGCATTGTTAGTACAGGGAAACATCAACCTTAACACATAACAAAACTTGTCACCTCTAGGGGAAGTTAAGACAACTCCAGCCCCTGATCCTTCCAATTGTCTGGATCCATCAAAGTGAATTGTCCAGTATGTGTTATCCGGCTTCTCCTCGGGCGACTGACACTCTGTCCAGTCATTAATAAAGTCCACCAAGGCTTGAGACTTGACAGCCGTGCGGGGCACACATTTTAGATTTAGAGGCCCAAGCTCCAGTGCCCACTTAGCAATCCTGCCAGTGGCTTCTCTATTTTGAATTATGTCTCCCAACGGAGCAAAGCTAACCACAGTGATCTGGTGTCCCAAGAAGTAGTGCTTCAACTTACGATTCACCATGAACACCCCGTATATCAGTTTCTGCCAATGTGGGTACCTCTACTTGGACTCTATCAGAACTTCACTGACGTAGTAAACCGGCCTCTGAACCAGGTATTCTTTCCCTGCCTCCTTACGCTCCACAACAATCGCGGCGCTGACTGCCCTATTGTTAGCCGCCACGTAGAGGAGTAAAGGTTCCTTCTCAGCCAGAGCAGCCAAGACCGGCGGCTCAGACAGCTATTTCTTGAGCGCCTCAAACGCTTCACCCGCCGCCTTACTCTAGACAAAGTTGTATGTTTTCTTCATCATTTGATACAGAGGAATAGCCTTCTCACCCAGGCGGCTTATGAACCGGCTTAACGCAGCGATTCGACCCACCAGGCGCTGAACGTCGTTGATGCACGCCGGCTCAGACAAGGAGGTGATAGCCTTTATCTTGTCCGGATTAGCTTCAATGCCACGCTCAGAGACTAGAAATCCCAAGAGCTTGCCTGCAGGAACTCCAAAGACGCACTTAGCCGGGTTAAGCATCATCTTGTAGACCCGTAAATTATCAAATGTTTCTCTCAGGTCGTCAAGTAGAGTCTCCTTCTTTCTTGACTTGACCACGATATCATCCACATAAGCATGAACATTCCACCCAATTTGACTATGAAGACAGTTCTGCACACAACGCTGGTAAGTCGCCTGGGCACTCTTGAGACCGAAAGGCATAGACACATAGCAGAAAGCACCAAAAGGCGTAATGAAAGCCGTCTTCTCTTGGTCTTTAACTGCCATCATGATCTGGTGATAACCTGAATAAGCGTCCAGGAAGCATAAACTCTCACAACCCGCCGTTGCATCAATAATCTGGTCGATACGGGGGAGAGCAAACGGGTCAACTGGACAGGCCTTGTTAAGATCCGTGTAATCCACACACATACGCCACGTGCTGTTCTTCTTAAGCACCAACACCGGGTTAGCTAACCACTACGGGTGAAAAACCTCCACGATGAACCCTGCTGCTAAGAGCCGGGCCACCTCTTCCCCAATTGCTTTACGCCGCTCTTCATTGAAACGGCGAAGGAACTGCTTGATGAGCTTGAACTTAGGATCCACATTAAGGTGGTGCTCAGCGAATTCTCTCGGTACACCTGGCATGTCAGACGGCTTCCATGCAAAGATGTCCCGATTCTCACGGATGAATTCGATGAGCGCGCTTTCCTATGTGGGGTCCATGTTAGCCCCGATAGTGAACTGTTGTGATGAGTCACCCGGAGTGAAATCTACCTGCTTGGTATCATCCGCCGCAAACTTGAGGGGCGGCTCAGATTCCGTGTTAGGCTTCTTGAGTGGAATCATGTCTTCCGGGTCAACATTTTCCTTATAAAACTTGAGCTCTGCCTCCGCAAAACTTAACTCTGCGTAAGCTGCGTCACCTTCCTCACACTCAAGAGCTGTCTTCCGATCACCATGCACGGTAATCGTCCCGTTCAACCCGGGCATCTTGAGCTGTAAGTAAACATAGCAAGGCCTAGCCATGAACTTGGCGTAAGCCGGCCGTCCAAACAGAGCGTGATATGGGCTTTTGATTTTGACCACTTCAAACCACAAAGACTCCACCCTGTAGTTAAATTCATCACCAAAAGCTACCTCCAAAGAAATCTTCCCCACTGGATAAGCCGATTTTCCGGGCACCACACCGTGAAAAACTGTTGAAGAGGGCTTAAGATCCTTATCAAGCAAACCCATCCGGCTGAAAGTGTCATAATACAGGATGTTGATGCTGCTGCCACCATCCATAAGCACTTTAGTGAACACATATCCTCCTACTTGGGGGGCAACTACCAAAGCCAGTTGCCCCGGGTTATCAACACGCGGCGGGTGATCCACCCTACTCCAAGTTATGTCATACTCGGACCACTTCAAATACCGTGGGAGAGCCGACATGACCGCGTTAACCGCCCGCTTGCGTACCTTCCGGTCTCGCTTGTCGAGGTTGGTTGTAAAAACATGATACTGACCCCCACTGAGCTGTTTCGAGTTAGTCTGGTACCCCGATTGGTTATTCTGCTGCTGGCCTCCACCGCCAGGCTGTTGATGATGACCTCCTTGATTGCCTTGACCCTGGTAACCGGATCCTGAGCCGCCAGCACCAAAGCCGGCTCCTGACCCGCCCGGCCCTGAGCCGTCTGACGGACCATTACCGTTATTAAGGTGCTGTTGAAGGCTGTAATCCCTAAACTGCCGCATAATACTGCAATCCCTCCAAGTGTGACCTGCCGGCTTATCAGGCCAGCTGTGCTCCGGACAAGGTTTATTGAGCATCTCCTCCAAGTTGAAAGGAGCTTTACCCTTGTTAAAGGGTGCCCTGAAGTTCCCATTGCCCTTAGCATGATTGTTCCCAGTGCTGGTGTTCGCCACCAATTCTAACCCGCCATCCGGGTTCTTCCGTTTGCCCGGGTTGCTGTTTCCAGCCGCGTTTTGCTGTTGACCCTTGCCATTGTTACCTTTCTTCCCGTGACCTGATTTCTCATCATCAGAGCCTGGGTCTTTCGTGTTATCAGAGTCTGCATACTTGGTGAGAGCCGCCATGAGCTCCCCCATGTCTTGGCATGAGCGTTTAAGGCGGCCAAGCTTCTGCTTCAGCGGTGTAAAATGGCAATTCTTCTCCAGAATCAAAACTGCTTGAGCCGCCGTAATCTGTTCCGAAGAGTGGATGATGGTTGAGACCCGCCGGACCCAGTGATGAGCTGACTCGTCATTATGCTGCACGCAATGGTCCAGATCCACAATCGTCATGGGCTGCTTGCACGTTCCTTGGAAATTTTTGATGAATTTCGCCTTCAACTCGGCCCAGGAATTAATGGTATTGGGTGGCAAGCCCTTTAACCACGTGCGAGCCGGCCCTTCCAGCATCATGATGAAGTATTTCGCACATACTGCATCACTGACGTCCAACATCTCCATGGCCAGCTCATAGCTTTCGATCCAAGCCTCTGGAGGTAGGTCTGCAGTACAATTGGGCACCTTGCGAGGACCTTTGAAATCCTTTGGCAGACGCTCATTCCGTAGAGCCAGCGCTAAGCACGGCACTCCCACAGCCCTGGAGGTTACTCCTGCCCCTACTGAGACGGAAGGTGCAACTGTGGGTTCCTGATGAGCCGCCGCCGCCTCCAGAGCCGCCGCCTCTCACTGTGCTCTCGCCCGATCCACCAGCGCCTGAGCATCCAGAGCCGCCCGATCGACTCGCGGCGGGTTCCAATGTCGTTCACTGCTAGAAACCTCCGGCGACTCATAACACCGGCTGTAGCTGCGGCTGGGGATGGGAGTTGAATGCATGCGGCTCCGGCTGTAAGTATACTTCTCCTGCTGGGCCACCGCCGTCTGCAGGTATCCAATAGCGTTCCGCACCTCTTCTGCAAAAGGTGCCTCATCGGGGATGGGGATTGTACCAAGCCAGGTTGCCGCCGCCACCATGTTCTCAGCCGGGTTAGAATAATGACCCGGCGGCGTCGGAAAAGGCTGTGGTGGGGTCGGGTTCCGGCGGGGCGGGTCTGGCCGCTAATGCTGAACCGCCGCCCGGCTTTCGGGTACTTCTGCCGTCCGGGTCACGGTCAAAGGTACGTTCCGTCCCGTCCCGTCCCTGGCGTGTTGAAAAGATTTCTGGCTTCATACTGATCTGGCAAGCGGGATTGATGCCTCATCCGCTGAACCGCCACCGCAGACTGCTGCTCTAACTCGAAACGGAAAGCGTCCGCCCTAAGGCGCTCCGCCTCAGCATCCATCTGAGCCTTCAGTGCATTGATTTCCTGTTGGACTCCGGTTATCTATTTCTTCAACCTCGCGATCTCCACATTACGGGCCGCTTGGTTTTCAGTAGTGACCTCAGTCGCCATCAAGGTTGTAAGCTCATTCATCAGATCCAGAAGAACCTGAGCTGGCGGCCTGCCAGCTCTAGACCCAGTCGCACCGGCGGCTGAGCTGCCAGGAGCCGCCGCTGAACCCGCCATGAAGACGGCAGCGCGGTTCGGCGGCTCATAATCCTCCGGCTCATGATACTCCGACTCGGGGTAAGGCTCGACATAGCCCCCGAGCCCACCATTGTGAAGCTGATAGATTGATTCCGTCTCTCCGCTCGAGGATCCATCCTCTGAACAGATGAGAGTTTCTTCCCGTGACATAGAACCTTCAAGCTCCATGCCCTAGGTGAAGCCGACGAAGACATGCTTACTGCCCGGGTTGGCACGGGTGGGTTGCACGCGTCGGGCGGGTTGCTCGTGCTGGGCCGGCTCGACGATGTCGGTGCAGATGTCCGGCCCGGGTTCGGATCCGCTGATCTTGCCGATGAAGACGTGGATTCCGCCGAAGGGGACCCGGAAACCGTACTCAATTGAATCGGCCTCGGGGCCCCAGCCGGCGTCGTCGATGTAGAGCCGGCCGCGGCGACTCTTGGTCATCCTGCCAACAGTGTACCCCTCGATCCCTGGGAGAGAGCCCTTTGAGAACTCAACACCACCGAGCGCTAGACCCACGGTGGGCGCCAACTGTCGTGGTTTTGTCACAGCAGATGTCCGAAGACTTAGGTTCGAGGCCATCGCTAAGGCGGTGGACTCAAAGGGGTTGGTCGAGACGAGGGACACGAGTTTACCCAGGTTTGCCCCCTCAAGAAGAGGTAAAAGCCTACGTCCTGCTTGTGTTGTATTGCTTGGAGTATCGATTACAAGGGAGCGGATTCGCTTGACCTAGTTCTCGATTGATTGGTTTCTGTCTAAGCCGCCCCAGGGCCTCACCTTTATATAGGAGGTCGAGGCTCTGGGTTACACGAGTCCTAAACCGACTCATACATCGTAGTTGATCCTGTCTCTAAGCCGCCTTGCTATCTTGGGCAAGCCGTCTTCGGGCGGCTTAACCGCCCGGGTCTTCACACCATCTTTTGTCTCTGGGCCTTCGTAGTGGCCCGTCAGGTAAGCCGCCACGCGGCCTGGCCTTCACCTTCTGGCCCACCTTACAGGTCTTGGCTACTAGCTGCCAGGTACGACCCGGCCCCTCCTGGGCGGGTCTTACCATGGGGTTATATCCCCAACAAGCACCGTGGCGTGCATCCGCGGCCACCACGGGTGGATGCTCGCCACCTAGGCGCTACACGAGTGCCACGAGGAGGATAAGACCGACCCCGACGCAGTGGACGAACCCTAATCCCCTAATTCTTCCTCCTCGTATCTTCCTCTCGATCTGAAGTACGCCCGAGCGCCGCTGTCACCATGTCACCGTCGATGTCGCGGCCATCGTGCTCCCCGCGCCGCGAGAAGACATCCGGGAGAACCGCCACGGTCCACTTCGCCCGTCCCGAACACCGATTCGAGCAGAACCGTCCCGTGCGCTCGTCATCGAGCTCATCTTCATCGCGTACATCATCGACGTCTGCCGTCATTTGCCAATGTTTCGGTCCGTCCCCGGCCACCCCGACCACCCCGCTTGCCGCCCGCTTGCCGCCCGCTGCCGCTGTTGCTCGTTGCTCTGTTGCCGCTGCTGCTATGCGGCTGTTGTTCCTGCCCGGCGGCCCGCGCTGCCGCTGCTACCGTCTCCTGCCTCTCCTTGTACTGTTGTTGCTTGGCTGCTGCCGTTACTACCTGCTGTTGCTGCTCCAGCCCGGCTACTGCTGCTGCTTGCCTTTGCAGCTATACTGCCTACTGCTGCTGCCTGCTACTGCTGGGCGCCATGGGCGTGTGTGGGCGTGTGTGTGCTGTGTGCGTGCTCGAGTGACTGTGAGTGTGTGCTGTGTGTGTCTGCAGCGTGGTGTGTGTGTGTGAGTGTGTGGCCGGTGTAGGATTAGTTAGGACTAATTTATTTTATGTTTGTGAATTAATTAGGAACTAATTTTAGCCTATGCTAAGAGGCTCCATGTGTTTAGTTAGACTATTTAATAAATTAGTGATCCTAATAGTCCTATGACGTGTGGACCCGATGCCCCTTTTGACTTGTCAAACTTTGACTTGACAACTTTTGACTAGACCGTTGACTGGACCCTGGGCCCTCACTGTCATACACATGGCTAGCCCCTTGTGGGTGTAAAAAGTATTCTGCCTAGTTAGCAATTAAAAGAAAGGATAGAAAGGATCCAGAATTCATTTAAACTTTGAATAATCATATAAAATAAACCGTAGCTCGGATGAAAATAATTTATATATGAAAGTTGTTCAGAAAAATCCCACGAATCCGAATACGCAGTCCGTTCGTCTGTCACTTGCTCCTATCATAACGAACGTGGAACTTTTCCATCGTTTTCGTCTGTCCGGTAGTAGCCCAAGACCGAAAAATATCGTCAGATATTCTTCCGACCCGCCTGCGACGTGTAATACTGCATTAGTGCATGCCTAGCTCTGCATATTGTCATGTCATGCATGTGATGCATCTGTTTGCTTTATATTTATTGCTTCTCCCCCCTCTTCTTACCGATAGACTCCGAGACTGACGCTGCTGTCGAGTACGACTACACTGTTGACGATCAGCCTTTTGCCGCAGAGCAGCAAGACAAGCAACCCCCCTTGAGCATTCCGATATCGCCCATTTCTTTCCCTCTCAATCTTGCATTAGATTTTTGCTACTGTATTAGTTAGCTCCTATTCTGATGCATAGCCTGTTTTTGATAAACTGCTACTATACCTGCAATCATATCAACTGCTTAGTATAGGTTGATCAGTGAATCCCCAGTGACCCCTTAGTCCTAGTTGCCCCTGCTTCTTCATCGACGACTCGAAGACTCGGTCAATCGACCGACAAGCCTGGCCCCTCACATCACCGCACACCCCTTAGTTGTACGACTCTGCAGCGCTACTATCGAGTACCGGGGGTGACACCTCGTGAAGTACTCATGATGCTAGCTCTGTAGTGCAGCTAGTCGGTCGTGGTTATCGAGGGTGATTCCTCCTTCAGCACTACCGACGATGCCTCTGTCATGCAACCCCTCAAGTGTGGGACCCTCGAGGGTGATTCCTCTAAGTCCACCTTGACGGTTTCATCGAGCGTGACCCTTTGAGGGTGATTCCTCAGGTTCCGTCTGGATGTTTTATACACACAGTTACAATGACCTGGTTACAGAAACATGTTGGTGATGGGTCGGCCCTGAGGGGTACCCACAGTTTGATGGTGATGAGGCGTGGATGAGCGAGAGAGGCCCTTGCTACACATCCTCGAGTCGGGGCGACGGGACCGCACTTCATGTGTCGCGCTTCCCCCGCATTAATAAAATGTTAATGGGTTGGGTATTTGATCTGAGTTGGTCTTTTGACCTTTTACGCACCAAACCTTCACGTGGGAGAAGTTATGGGTACTCAGCGTCGTTGTATCAGCCGAAGCTCTTCGGACGTCAGCAATGGAGCGGCGCGCGCCCGAGTGGCCTGGACGGTACAACTCTTGGACTAGAGTGTGCTAGGGCTGACCTCGGCCGCGTACGCATCGTGCAGGAGCGCAGAGGGCAAGTGGGCCCATGACCCCTGTGTGCTTAGGATTTAGACCGGCGGGCTGGCCTCTTTGTTGAGCCTAGGTGGGGCGACGACGTGTTGATATCCCGAGGCCGGGTATGACCCAGGAAAGTGTGTCCGGCCGGAGGTGATCAAGCGTGTTGGAAATGCGGTGCACCCCTGCAGGGATGAATTCATCTATTCGAATAGCCGTGTCCACGGTAACAGGACGACTTGGAGTTGTACCTTGATCTTCTACAACTATAATTGTGACTTTAAATTGAAATGAATGTTGGCTCCGGGATTGCTTCCTCGCAGGGAGTCGAGGAAGAATCTCTGGGCGTGGTTACTTAATAAAATTGCTACAGTAATATGACTATATTTGAGATACCAGTCTACTCTCTTCTAATGCTGCAAGATGCTGAAGATGCTAGCCTTCGATAGGACTAGGCCTTCCTCCTACTCTTGCTTTCTGCAGTCAGCCCAGATATAACCCCATTCCTTGATACTGATGCATACTTAGCATAGTTCTGATGTCAGTCTTGCGAGTACTTTGGATGAGTACTCACCGGTGCTTTGCTTTCTCTTTCCCCCTCGATACGATTCTGCGTTCAGATGATGGAGCCAAGGAGATGGAGTATGCCGGAGATGACTACTACACCACCGCTGGAGCCTACTACTACGTGGAGAGTGCCAACGCTCAGGAGTAGTTAGGAGGTTCCCAGGCAGGAGGCCTCGCCTCTTTCGATCCGTTGTTATGTTTGTGCTAGCCTTCTTAAGGCAAACTTGTTTAACTTATGTCTGTACTCAGATATTATTTGCTTCCGCTAACTCGTGCTTGTCGAGCTTTGTATTCGAGCCCTCGAGGCCCCTGGCTTGTAATATGAAGCTGTATGACTTTAATTTGTGTCTAGTGTTGTGTTGTGATATCGATCAGTGAGTCCCTAATCTTGGCCGTACGCATTGCATGTATGTTTAGCGTATGGTCAAAATTGGGGGCGTCACAAGTTGGTAGCAGAGCCAACTTCCTGTAGGTAGCCCCCTTTCCAACTCCTTGGCCGAAGTTGAGTCTAGTCATCGAAAAACTTTTACTAACATAGTTGTGTGGCTTACGGGCCCACATCTCAATCGGGTGGTATTAGGATCTTTTATTCCTCTTCTATACTCTGGGTTCTGATCTCTCTTCTCTTTCGGGTTAAAGATTTTGCTAACTCTAACTCTAGGTTCTCGTAACTACTTCCCCCGGAGAGCCCCTCATTCCAGATGACGGCTTGATTCATCAGAAGACTCCGAAGATACTCTGTGATGTTCTCTCGAGAACTTTTGTTCATCGCTCTTGCGATTCCCTTCTGTTATCACCCCCCATGCTTACCGGGGATTCGTTTGTCCTCAGTTGTCATGGGTTTCACAAAATCCTTCCAATTGCTATTCGATCTTCCGAAATCCTCATTAGCCTTTTGCTCTTGACCTTTCTCACCTGCTTGCATTATGGTTAATTCCATATGTCTAGCAATATTCATTAAATGCTTGGTGGTTGTCATTTGATTTCATTGATTCAACATGTGTGTGAATGCATGCAGTCATCAGTTGTTTTTCATAGTTTATTTGTCCGGCTCAGACGTCTTTCCAAACATGAGTTGGTTCTCGACAATTCAACTTTGATTGATTGTCCATCTAAATCCATTCAACTTACTTGTTTTTTTTATCGGAGCATCTGATTCTGATACACCAATTGGAAAGTCTTAATTCCTTTGGTTATTTAAGCATCAAATTATTTGGATGTTCTATAATCTGATGCCTTGCATTCTTTCTTCCTCTGTTTGAGTTCTGATACTCATATCAGATCCCTTTGTGGGACGCCAAACCATTGTTGGGTTATTATCCGACAGCATCCTTCACATTCAAAATCCTTGTGAGTTCTTCCTCTGATACATGATGCCATTGGTAAATTGTGTCTTCTCCCTCTGATAAGTTGTATCCTATGCCTTTGTCAGCCATGCTCTGTTGTCAAGCATGTGTTAATTACTCTTGAAGCTTGTGGTATATGTTCCTAAGATGCCCCGGTGGGTTGAACCTATGCCTTCCTTAATTCGTGTGAACTCAAGAGTTTTCACGAGTCATACTCTTCTGGTGTTTTGCCGGATAATCTTTCAAAGCTACAACCTCATCGAAAGCGAGGAGTAAATGGAAGGTGATGCATTGATGAAGTGGGAGTCGACCTTGTACCTTGTGTTCATGCCCATGGAAACGATGTTGATCTTATCATAGGAGCTTCTCGTAACAATAATCTTTCTCTTTGTATGATTTGACCTTGTATCTGTGATTTGATACTTTACAACCGTGGTTCTGACCATGATTGTTCTTCTTTGATCCCATTTTTAGACCAGTTTAAGAACTTGTCTTCTGCAGATCAATACATCGGTCCAAGCTTTAATTTTGATCTACATTCGAGTATTACCCCTGGTATCTCGAGAAAATCATGGAGCTACATAGCTTCTTATAAGCTCCTCATCAGCTATGTTTTCCTTCACTGATTCCAGTTTCCTCTTGTTCTGAGTTGTTGGACACTCAAGGACACCGATAATTGAATCGAGTCCGCATTGAGATTCAACAACTCTTAGTAATCTTCTTTGCTTATGAGTTTGTACTCGATCATGCCATTCCAAGCTGTTAGGCTACATCATCATCGTCATGCTAAAGCTCGACCATGCTATCTATGTCCTCCATCCCTGAAGCACAATTCCAACAGTGCACCAAGCTTACATCGATCTTTCAACGTCATGTTGGTTGTCTTGAAATGCAATTTCGATTCTGAGCTAGCACTCTTATCTGTGGTTCCGACAACTTTTTGCTTCACCATTTCCTTGCTTGATGTCGTCGCTGATCGATTACATCTTCATGAGACTTCTCGACAAATGTGTCGTGATCCTCATCAGCATTCTAAACTCTTCCAGGATATCAATTAGATTCATGATGAGAAGTAGCATCCTTGCCTTGGTAATTGGTATTGTCTTTGATGACACCTTTGCCTTCCTTCCAAATGAAGACTTGGTCTTATTTTTGGGTGAACCTTAAGCTCCTTTCTAGCCATTTTGTGTTTTGTTCTATCTTGGGGCATTAACTTCTTTTGTCAAGAATGTCGTGAGGATTTCACACATCTTAAGAATTCTTGATATAGTGATACTTCTTGCCATCACTTTTCTTTTCTTAGTTCCCATGTTGTTCTAACCGGAGTACCGACAAAGGGACTGTGATGTGTAAATTCAACACTTATGACATAGAAACTCTTTTACCTTGGAGTTAATGAACAATAAGTCCATTCATAGTGTGTTGGCTGTTGAATCAACATTCTAACATTGGTCGTGCTACTTAGTCCGGATTTTGGGAGCACCTTTCAATTAATGTTTAATTGTGGATGTTTCCCCCGGGCTTATCTCATTATATCATCTGGTTTTGTTCACTCTATCGTGGAAATCCATCTTTGTGGAAATCTCGACGAATTGTTGATGAGCCCATCAGCCACATCCTCATCTTCTTCGTGGTTCATGATGAACATTTAAGCTAGTGTTGGAAACCTTGAAAACATTATCTTTGTGCCTAGATCATGAAGAATATGTTTGTTACAAGAAGTGTTTTTCTCTAAGTTCATGTGCATCTTGCCGTTGTGATTACGAGAAAATTTGTCTCGCTTCCTCTGGAATCGTTCCAATTCATTCTTGCATGTGCGAAGTATTCTATGGTTTGATAGATTTGCTACCTTCACCCCATATGTATTGCCTAGCAGGCCAAGCCACTGATTGATTTGATCTGGAAAAAGAATTTCCTCGTAAGAGCTAATCCAGACTTACACATGGAACTTTGATATCCTCTATGATGGTCCCCAACCAGAACTTGATTGCATTCCATTGTAGAAACTTCCATGTGGGCACGAATGTCTTGACATTGTGTTCATATGTCTTGCAGTCTGGCTAATGATTCAAGGCTTGCTTCTGTCGTTCATTCCGAGATTCTTGCAACATCATCTCGTAGATCTGTGTTGCATCCTTTTCTTCTCAGGCCTTCTATGTCTGAAGTATCCTGACACCAACCAAATCTGAATGTCGGGCAGATACGATGGTTGGATCTTGTCCAAGAATTATGACATTGGTCCTTATGTAACCCGGTAAGATGAATTCATGCATAGCACACTTGGCCGGAGGACCTATTGTTGTAGTATCTTGTTCAACAAGATTAGCCTTTTCTCCCATGAGGAAATTGTAAGGCTTATGTTATAAGTTGTTCCTGATGGATCCTTTGTGTCCCCAACGTTTGATCTTACCTGATGACCATGTCGATGCTTCCCCGAAGCATGGCTGCGATACTCCAATCATCAACAAGAACATAGGAACCGCAGTGCTAAATGTTTCTTGATCAATTATCCAAACGCCATGGTATGGGTAATATCATGAATTCCTTCCCCCCCCCCCTTACCTAAATGGTTATGTACTTGATGTCCTGTCACGTATATCATGCTCTGTTTGTCTTTGGGAAAGGTATACTCAAATACTTGGGTATAAACACATTTCCCTTTCCATTGGTCTATTTAACCTTTCTTGTAGTCTAAATTATCTGAACAGTGGTAATTCCCTGCTTAGGTAAACACCTCGGTGATCAATTCTGTTAGTAAGGCCCTGTTACTATTGTTGATAACATTCCGGTAACCGCCGGTGGACGAGAACTTTGCCTATTGGTCCGCCTCGTTTCAACGAGCAGGAAAATGGTTCTGATCGTCCCTCACCCTTGGTACTGACATTGTTGCCAGCATAACTGATAAGCTATCCTATGACACGTCTTCATTCATGACCGTGCAAGATGTCACCGCTCTTCCTGCTCGTATCCCACAGGGTGGTCCCATAACCCACAGTTCCACGGGATCGAAACCTGACTCTCTTGTACGTCTTTGTTTTCAAAGTATCCCTTGCACTTGGCTTCGTATGTAATTCCCAAGCCACTGTCCAAGGGATGAAATATTCTAGCATCAGACGCAATAATTATTTCATTGCTCTGAACCCCTTTTCCCCTTCTGATTAGGCATTGAATGATTGCCTACCCATTTGAAACTTGTTTGTACCATGGCATACTGCTCTCAATGAATTCCCTGAGCTACAACTCGAGAAATAATTCATGTCTTTTTCCCTGAGTTCATCGTCAGATGCCCAACTTTGTGGAGATACGTTCTTCCAGAGTTTTCCCTCTTATCGCATTCGTAGGACGATGAAGATCCCGAAGAAAGGATGACGGCTTCATTGGGATGACCTGAAACAGCGAATTGAAGACCTCAACAAAAGGGATCAACTTCTTCGAGAAGAGCAACCAAGAACGAGGAGATCCGTTAGAATTTCATAATCAGAACTCGCCCCCTTACTCCACCTCTTAAATCTCGGGACGAGATTTCTTGTAGTGGAGGAGATTTGTAACACCCCCAATGTCATGCTACAGTAAACTCATGCTAATGGTGCCATGTCATCACAATTAATTTTGCTAAACTTCACTTTGATCAAAACCCAATCGAATTTCAAATTTAAAATCAACTCAAATTATTATTTCTCCAAACTTAAAAATAAAAGTGTTGGTATTTTTGCAAATAATCATTAAGTAATTTTCATATAAGAACCAACATCCTTTGAAATATTTAAATGCCATTAACCTATTTAAAAGTGGACCAGCAACATTTACTCGTCCCACTGAAATTCAAACTAATATTTGTACTTGTCCAAATATTTCGACAATTTGTGTGTAGCACTCTTATATTGCCTAGTATTTTTGTGCAAAGATTCACTCACAACTAAAATCATTTGGTTATCCAAATAAATAGAAAACAACAAGCAAAACTAAAACATAACTAGTAATGGAAAAAGGGAAAGGCACCCACTGTGCACTTGTAGCCCACTGCTACAGTAGACAGCCCAGCCCACCAGCCATCCTTCTCCTTCCTGTGTACACAGGAGGAGACAGGAGCACCGTGGCGTGCATCCGCGGCCACCACGGCTGGATGCTCGCCACCGAGGCGCTACAGGAGTGCCACGAGGAGGATAAGACCGACCCCGACGCAGTGGACGAACCCTAATCCCCTAATTCTTCCTCCTCGTCTCTTCCTCTCGATCTGAAGTACGCCCGAGCGCCGCCGTCACCATGTCACCGTCGATGCCGCGGCCATCGTGCTCCCCGCGCCGCGAGAAGACGTCCGGGAGAACCGCCACGGTCCACTTCGCCCGTCCCGAACACCGAATCGAGCAGAACCGTCCCGTGCGCTTGTCATCGAGCTCATCTTCATCGCGTACATCATCGACGTCTGCCGTCATTTGCCACTGCTCCGGTCCGTCCCCGGCCACCCCGACCACGTCCACGAGTTCGCTGTGAGCTCCTCTACCCGTCCCCCTTATTTCCCCCTCGAATCTGTGCGCGTAGCCGTCATTTCCGTCGCGGCCGAAGCTCGCCGTCGTTGCCTTGCTCGCCGTCCGCGCATGCTCCTGCTCTTGCCCATCCCCGTGCCCCTGCTCCTCGCGCCGCGCACGCGGCTTCCTGGCCGCACCCAGGCGCGCGAGCGCTGCCTCCCTTGCGCCTGCGCCGCCCGCACTTGGGCCGGTCGCTGCGCCCGCTTGCCGCCCGCTGCCTCTGTTGCTCGTTGCCCTGTTGCCGCTGCTGCTATGCGGCTGTTGTTCCTGCCCGGCGGCCCGCGCTGCCGCTGCTACCGTCTCCTGCCGCTCCTTGTACTATTGTTGCTTGGTTGCTGCCCTTACTACCTGCTGCTGCTGCTCCAGCACGGCTACTGCTGCTGCTTGCCGCTGCAGCTATACTGCCTACTGCTGCTGCCTGCTACTGCTGGGAGCCATGGGCGTGTGTGGGCGTGTGTGTGCTGTGTGCGTGGAATTTTTGTCCAAAAAGACCACCTGCCGAGTGGAATTGCCAAAAGAGACCACCTGCAAGTCAAATTGCCGGATCAGACCCCCCTGCCGCCACCAGCGCAGGCGGCCGGCCAGGCGGCTGGGGCCTGCCGCCACCAGCGCTGGCGGCCGGCCGGAATCCTTGCTTTTTTTCGTTGCTCGTCCGAGACAAGCATGCAGATGCATGCTAAACAAACCGTGCTTTATCTTTTTGAATATATAAAGCAGATGCATGCAGATACCGCCACCAGCAGATGCATGCTAAACAAAATTTCCATGCATGCATGCATGCTCTCCTGTCGCCAGCAACTGCGTGCGATTCCGGCCGGCCGCCAGCGCTAGTGGCGGCAGGCCCCAGCCGCCTGGCCGGCCGCCTGCGCTGGTGGCGGCAAGCCCCAGCCACCTGCGCTGGTGGCGGCAGGGGGGTCTGATCCGACAATTTAACTCGCAGGTGGTCTCTTTTGGCAATTCCACTCGGCAGGTGGTCCTTTTGGACAAAAATACGTGTGCGTGCTCGAGTGACCGTGAGTGTGTGCTGTGTGTGTGTGCTGCGTGGTGTGTGTGTGTGAGTGTGTGGGCGGTGTAGGATTAGTTAGGACTAATTCATTTTATGTTTGTGAATTAATTAGGAACTAATTTTAGCCTATGCTAAGTGGCTCCATGTGTTTAGTTAGACTATTTAAAAAATTAGTGATCCTAATAGTCCTATGAATTGTGGACCCGATGCCCCTTTTGACTTGTCAAACTTTGACTTGACAACTTTTGACTAGACCGTTGACTGGACCCTGGGCCCTCACTGTCATACACATGGCTAGCCCCTTGTGGGTGTAAAAAGTATTCTGCCTAGTTAGCAATTAAAAGAAAGGATAGAAAGGATCCAGAATTCATTTAAACTTTGAATAATCATATAAAATAAACCGTAGCTCGGATGAAAATAATTTATATATGAAAGTTGTTCAGAAAAATCCCACGGATCCGAATACGCAGTCCGTTCGTCTGTCACTTGCTCCTATCATAACGAACGTGGAACTTTTCCATCGTTTTCGTCTGTCCGGTAGTAGTCCGAGACCCGGAAAATATCGTTAGATATTCTTCCGACCCGCCTGCGACGTGTAATACCGCGTTAGTACATGCCTAGCTCTGCATATTGTCATGTCATGCATGTGATGCATCTGTTTGCTTTATATTTATTGCTTCTCCCCCCTCTTCTTACCGATAGACTCCGAGACTGACGCTGCTGCCGGGTACGACTACACTGTTGACGATCAGCCTTTTACCGCAGAGCAGCAAGGCAAGCAACCCCCCTTCAGCATTCCGATGTCGCCCATCTCTTTCCCTCTCAATCTTGCATTAGATTTTTGCTACTGTATTAGTTAGCTCCTATTCTGATGCATAGCCTGTTTTTGATAAACTGCTACTATACCTGCAATCATATCAACTACTTAGTATAGGTTGATCAGTGAATCCCCAGTGACCCCTTAGTCCCAGTTGCCACTGCTTCTTCATCGACGACTCGAAGACTCGGCCAATTGACCGACAAGCCTGGCCCCTCACATCACCGCACACCCCTTAGTTGTACGACTCTGCAGCGCTACTATCGAGTATCGGGGGTGACACCTCGTGAAGTACTCATGATGCTAGCTCTGTGCAGCTAGTCGGTCGTGGTTATCGAGGGTGATTCCTCCTTCACCACTCCCGACGATGCCTCTGTCGTGCAACCCCTCAAGTGTGGGACCCTCAAGGGTGATTCCTGTAAGTCCACCTTGACGGTTTCATCGAGCGGGACCCTTTGAGGGTGATTCCTCAGGTTCCGTCTGAATGTTTTATACACACAGTTACTATGACCTGGTTACATAAACATGTTGGTGATGGGTCGGCCCTGAGGGGTACCCACGGTTTGATGGTGATGAGGCGTGGACGGGCGAGAGAGGCCCTTGCCACACATCCTCGAGTCGGGGCGACGGGACCGCACTTCATGGGTCGCGCTTGCCCCGCATTAATAAAATGCTAATGGGTTGGGTATTTGATCTGAGTTGGTCTTTTGACCTTTTACGCACCAAACCTTCACGTGGGAGAAGTTATGGGTACTCAGCATCGTTGTATCAGCCGAAGCTCTTCGGACGTTAGCAATGGAGCGGTGCGCGCCCGAGTGGCCTGGACGGTATAGCTCTTGAACTAGAGTGTGCTAGGGCTGACCTCGGCCGCGTACGCATCGTGCAGGAGCGCAGAGGGCAAGTGGGCCCACGACCCCTGTGTGCTTAGGATTTAGACCGGCGGGCTGGCCTCTCTGTTTAGCCTAGGTGGGGCGACGACGTGTTGATATCCCGAGGCCGGGTATGACCCAGGAAAGTGTGTCCGGCCGGAGGTGATCAAGCGTGTTGGAAATGCGGTGCACCCTTGGAGGGATGAATTCATCTATTCGAATAGTCGTGTCCACGGTAACAGGACGACTTGGAGTTATACCTTGATCTTCTACAACTATAATTGTGAATTTAAATTGAAATGAAAGTTGGCTCCGGGATTGCTTCCTCGCAGGGAGTCGAGGAAGAATCTCTGGGCGTGGTTACTTAATAAAATTGCTACAGTAATATGACTATATTTGAGATACCAGTCTACTCTCTTCTAATGCTACAAGATGCTGAAGATGCTAGTCTTCGATAGGACTAGGCCTTCCTCCTACTCTTGCTTTCTGCAGTCAGCCCAGATATAACCCCATTCCTTGATATTGATGCATACTTAGCATAGTTCTGATGTCAGTCTTGCGAGTACTTTGGATGAGTACTCACTGCCGTTTAGCTTTCTCTTTCACCCTCGATACGATTCTGCGTTCAAACGATGGAGCCCAGGAGATGGAGTATGCCGGAGACGACTACTACACCACCGCTGGAGCCTACTACTACGTGGAGAGTGCCGACGCTCAGGAGTAGTTAGGAGGTTCCCAGGCAGGAGGCCTTGCCTCTTTCGATCCGTTGTTATGTTTGTGCTAGCCTTCTTAAGGCAAACTTTTTTAACTTATGTCTGTACTCAGATATTATTTGCTTCCGCTAACTCGTGCTTGTCGAGCTTTGTATTCGAGCCCTCGAGGCCCCTGGCCTGTAATATGAAGCTGTATGACTTTAATTTGTGTCTAGTGTTGTGTTGTGATATCGATCAGTGAGTCCCTAATCTTGGCCGTACGCATTGCGTGTATGTTTAGCGTACGGTCGAAATTGGGGGCGTCACAGTACCGTCCCTGTGCATTTCTGCATATAATGGTTGAAATTAGGGAAGCACTATATATAAGGAGGTTCGTCGACCTTCTGAAAGCACATTTGCTCCCTTGGTGGTTTTGGTAATCAATAACAACATATATGTCATTGAACTAATGTTTCCACTAAGCATATTTCAGGAAAAGTTCAATGATAGGGATGGCAAAAGTATTGTGGAGATACCCCAAGATGCAAGGAAATGGATTGGCAAAGCTTCAAGAAAGAGGACTCTACATTTTACTTTGTGAGAAATCACTTTGACTCCATAGGAAAGCCAATGCTATCAAAAGGGGGTAAGGTACTATTGGTGAACAAAATGCCCATACGTGCACAAGTGATAGTCACCAAAAACACCCACAAGCTCTTCCACAAAAGTCTGTCCAAAGTCAAATATCCAAAATCGGTGCAACCAACACTTTCCACTCGGTGCCACCGATTCCCAAACTCAGACAAACCCATGCCAAACCCTAGCACATCGGTGCAACCGATTCCACTTCAGTGCCACCGAGTTTGGGTTGCCAACTTTCTGTTACCTCAATTCACAAAATCGGTACCACTGAGTTTTCTGGATCGGCGTCACCGAGTTGCTCAATCTGACCGTTGGTCACCAAATCGGTACCACCAAGTTTTATATATTAGTCTCACCGAGATTCAAAAGTTGTCACCTTTTGGTCACTTCGGTACCACCGAGATTCACACATCGGTGTCACCGAGTTGGTCACTTAAGGTGTAACGGTTGGATTTTTGGAGATGCCTATATATACCCCTTCACCACCACCCACTCGAAAGAGAAGCACTCAGAACTATTCCATACTTGCCCCAACCAATTTTCTGAGAGAGAGCCACCTACCCTTGTGTTGAGATCAAGCCATTCCATTCCAACCATATGAATCTTGATCTCTAGCCTCCCCAAGTTGATTTCCACCAAATCAATCTCTTCCACCATAGCCAAATCTGTGAGAGAGTGATTGTGTGTTGAGGAGTCTATCATCTTGAAGCACAAGAGCAATAAGTTCATCGACATTGCCAAGCTTATTACCTTTTGGAGGGTGGTGCCTCCTAGATTGGTTAGGTGTCGCTTGGGAGCCTCCTACTTCGTGTTGTGGAGTTGAACCAAGAAGTTTGTAAGGGCAAGGAGATCGCCTACTTCGTGAAGATCTACCCATAGTGAGGCTAGTCCTTCGTGGACGGAAGCCGTTATGGAATAGTTAAGGTTGCTACTTCATGGACCCTTATGGGTGGAGCCCTCCGTGGACTCTCGCGACCGTTACCCTCCATGGGTTGAAGACTCCATAAACGTGGACGTACGATAGCATCACCTATCGGAACCACGGGAAAAATCATCGTGTCTCCATATTGCGTTTGATCTTCCTACCCTTCCTTTTCTACTCATGCTTGTTGTTACTTTCCACTGCTATACTCTTAAACATGCATGTGTAGGGTGTGCTTGACTTGCTATGAATGCTAAAATCTGCCAACACCTAAAATTGGGAAAAAGTAGATTTTTATTTGGTCAAGTAGTCTAATCCCCCCCTCTAGACATACTTTCGGTCCTACAAGTGGTATCAGAGCTTTGGTCTCCATTGCATTGGTTTCACAACCTAGGAGAGTATGGCGTCTAGTGAGGGAAATTATCACCGTAGAGGTCCGTACTTTGATGGCACTAATTTTGCTAGTTGGAAGCACAAAATGAAAATGCATATTTTTGGTCATAACCCCGCTGTATGGGCTGTTGTTCGTGTTGGCTTGCAAGGTGAATTCTTTGGTGATGGAAAGGAACCGGATCATGAAGCGACCGCGGATGAATTGAAGATGTTGCAATACAACGCTCAAGCATGCGACATTCTCTTCAACTGCCTATGCCCCGAAGAATTCAACAAAATCAGCCGTCTTGAGAATACAAAAGAGATTTGGGATACTTTGGTTGATATGCACAAAGGAACCGAGTCCGTGAGAGAATCCAAGTTGGATGTTCTTCAAAGTCAGCTTGACAAGTTCAAGATGAAGGATGGTGAAGGAGTCGCGGAGATGTACTCTAGGCTAGCTCTCATCACCAATGAGATTGCCGGCTTAGGAAGCGAAGAAATGACCGACAAATTCATCATCAAGAAGATACTTAGAGCTTTGGATGAGAGATACGACACCGTGTGCACCTTGATCCAAATGATGCCCAACTACAAAGATCTAAGCCTACGGAAGTCATTGGAAGGATTGTTGCTCATGAGATGACACTCAAAGACAAAGAAGAGCTTCACAACAAGTCTAGCGGTGCTTACAAAGCCACAAGTGATGCTCCTGCAACTTCAAGCGACAACCTTGTCACCAATGAAGAGATAAGCCTCATGGTCAAGAAATTCAACAAGTTCTACAAGAATAGAGGCAAAGAACGAAGCTCCAACTCAAGATATGAAGAGAAGCGTTCGTCAAGTCGTGACCGCAACTGCTACAATTGTGGGAAGCCCGGACACTACTCCAATGAGTGCACGGCTCCCTACAAATGAAGAGAAGAGTCACCTAAAAGACGAAGCTCAAGGAATGAATCACCTCAAAGAGAGAGAAGGAGTAGAGATGATCGTTATGAACGAAGACCCTCAAGGAGAAGTAGGGATTCAGAGAAGAAGGAGAAGTACACCAAGAGCTACACGAGAAGAAGACATCAAGCCTATGTTGGTGAATGGGTTTCCGGTTCCGACTCCGAAAACAACTCCGAGAGAAGCTATCACTCCAACTCCGACTATAGTCAAGATGAAGGTGTTGCCGGACTTGCACTAGTGACTACCAACTCATATGATCTATTTGATTCACCAAATGAAGGGAGTGGAAGTTGCTTCATGGCTAAAGGCCCCAAGGTATCACACCCCGAGTATCTTGATTTCGATAGTGATGAAGATGATTTGCTTTGTGATGACGACTTGCACTTTGATGAAACTAGTGATGTTAGTCAAAATGAACTTGATAATTCTCATGCTAGGCAAGATAAGTCATTTGATGATGGTAAGATGAAAATAGAACAACTAACTAAAGAATTAAACACTCTTAAGGTAGCCCATGAATCTACTCTCGAAGATCATAGAGAGCTTGTAAGAACTCATGAGAAGCTATGCTTCGAGAAGCTCACCTTGGAGCAAGAGCATGAGTTTCTTAAAGCTATCAATGACGATCTCCGAAAGAAGACTTCATCTTATCTAGCCAAACGATTACTCTTGTCTACATTCATGCCTCAAGTTAAGTCTAAGCAAACTAGTAACAAAGGCAAGAAAGGTTCTTCATCTAGTAGCAACAATAAAAATGCTAAACCTAATGATGTTGCTTCTAGTAGTTCTATTGATTCCACTAATGATGATTCTCTTAGCCAAGTTACACTTGAGCAACAAAATACTTTATTGAAAGGAATTATAGAGAAAGGTATCTACAAGAGTCTTGCCGGATGTAAGCAATTTGAGGAAATTGTACGCAAGCACGGAGGATACCGGAAGAACCATGGCATTGGCTACTTCAACGCTAATGAGTTGAATGGGAAGAAGGTCAATACCCCAAGCCCAAGTTTGTTCCTCAAAAGGAGAAGTATGAAAATACTCCTCCCAAGGGAATAAACACTCAAGATGACCTTCCACCACAAGACCACAAGCTCAAGGGCAAGAACAAGCTTCAAGAGGACATTGACTCGTATGAAGATGAATCCCAAGCTTTGGTGGAGTGGGTTCCCAAGGCTACTTCAAGCTCAATTTCTACAATGGCTACTTCAACACCAAGGATCCCCATCAAGTTTATGTGGGTCCCCAAGAAGAAGAACTAGAAAGTTCTTGAGGGGTGACTCCGCCAATGAAATTCACTCACATTCATTATTGGCAAGAACTATTTGAAATCAACATCAACTCTATGCAATAGTTCAAGGAGTCACACATTCCCTCAAAGGTAAGCAAGGGACAAGGTAATCAACAAATCAATGGACATCATCACACATGATTTGCACTCCATGTCCATAGATATCCTTGTATTTGTCTCTTGTGTGCTGGGACTAACCCATGTAGGTGAGAAGAGTAAGGAAATAACAAGGATGCTCCCAACTCATGGTGATCTTCATCAACCTTGAGCATCCACCACTACTTCACCAACATGAAGTCTTCTACGACAAAATCCAAGGTTAGTTTATCCCTCCTATGGGGGGATGTCACATCAAGGGGGAGCTTTACTCTAAGACTTGAGTCAAAGCATCTCATAGTATGTGACAACATTAAATGCTTTATGTAAAAGTGGTAACCCACTTGTGCTTAAACGATGAGTATGACCTATGATCAAGTATTCTTACTTGGCTCCTAAGTTAATATACTCATATATAGATGACTCCATCATCGCCAAAATGCTTGATAGATGCTAGAATGTTTGTGCATGTTTGCCATGATTTCATTTGACATCCTATTGTGTGAGCATGTTGGTCTGCATTTATTTATCCATTCGAGGACATCCAATTGTTGCTATTTGGCTTTTGTTTTCTCTTTTGCAAATTGGATGAACAAGAATGCCTAGGACCACTCTCTACCTATCTATGCTTTCTCACCTCATATTCTTTTCTTGATGCATCACAAAATTTGAACAAGTACTTTTTGATCCCTCTGTGTGAGGAGCACTCGGAGTTCAGCATCGACAAAGGACTGACCATTAAAACCTCCCAAGTGCATCTCGGTGGAACCAACCAAAATTCTCGGTCTCACCGAATGCCTAGGGTTGATCTGGATTTTCAATCTCGGTAACACTGATTCCTTATTCTCGGTTACACCGAGTTTCCCTGTCAGCTGACAGTTGAGAAACTCGGTGACACCGAAAATCTCGAACCGGTGTCACCGACAGCGAAGGGTATATATCCTGGCGGAAATAACTTTTGAAATTCAATCTCAAGAGCCCATTTTCCTCCAACCCTAAGCTGCCGCTCCGGACCCCTGGTCATTGCCCTTGCCTCCCCGCGCGTCTCCGCCATTGCGAATCACCGCCGCCGATGGAATCTTCGCCGCCGTCGTCGCCGTAGCGGATCCGTCACCAAGCTAGGGTATGGATCCGGCCCTCCTTGCGCTCCCCGTCCGATTCTTGCGCACTGGAGTTAATTTTATCGATAATCCACGGATTGCAAACCTCCCTATCCTCTAGAAATTCCAGTAGAATAGCGAACGATCGATTTTTTAGGTTTTGCCGACCGCCACATGAATCTGGTAGAACCGACGCAAAAGAATCGGTACCACCGATTCGGTTTTTCTGGCCAGCTGAGAACACCTCGGTGGAACGAGTACTAATTTCGGTGTGACCGAAAATGGTGCCAAGTTTCTGGAAAGTAGGTTGTTTGTCTCGGTGGGTCCGAAAATTTTGTCTCGGCTGTACCGACATACATTTGGCAGAATGCAAAATTTGAGAAATCCTAGTTCAATCTTTTGAAATGTCTGCATTTTGTGATGACTCATCCTCTCCACTCCTCTATACTCTATTAACAGGGTCAGAGATGCCTGCTTCAGATGACAGTGAGAACAACTTCAGAGAGCAGAATGTTGTCATGAGTTCAGGCACTAGTCCTGAGGAGAGCTTTGATGATGTGCCTAGTTCTCCAGATCTGCCCAAGGCTGCTACAAGGTCTAGGAGAAAGCTAAATTCTGATGAGGAGGATGAGGACTTCATCCCTGAGGAGTTGCCTAAGAAAGATGATGTTGCCACATCTTCCAAGAAGAAGAAAGCTATCAGGAAGGAGTATGCTAGCTCTGAGACAGTGAGAGCACCTGAGAGCTCCAGAGCAACTATGACAGTTGAGCCTCCCAAGAAATCTATGCCTAAGAAGGCAGGGGAGAATAAGAGAACCAGGAAGAGGATTGTTTATGTTGTTGGCAGGCCTACCTCTATGTTTGAGGATCCAGAGGAGGCAGCTGCTGAAGAAGAGGAGGTAGAGCCAGCTGCAAAGGCCCCTCCCAAGAAGAAAAAGAAACTTATGGCAGATGCTATGCCCAAGACTAACACTTCCAAGAGCACCATGTCTGCTCCAAAGAAGGTTGCTGCTGCTGACAAACCCAAGAGGTTCTCTAGAGAGATACCAGCTTCCAGCAAGAACAAGACCTCCACCTTCAGGGAAGCTGAGGATGATGATGACATCACTGCCTTGATGAAGCTCAGACCACACCTTCCAGAGCACAATGCCAACCACCTGCTTGCTGAAGATATGAAGAAGAGGAAGGATTCTGGTTTGAGGGCATGGAGAGCAATTGATCCATATGCCCAGAGGAGAAAAACAGTTGTGGACTACAGGTTCTACACCAAGGAGCAACAAGATTTCTATGAGACAATCTTGCTTGACAAGAGCCCAGCTGTGAGTGACATGAGATATGTTGACTGGAAGTATATCAAGGAGAATGAAGATTACTTTCCAAATGTTCAAGACAATTTTCATTGCATTGGCTTAGATGAATTTGTTGGCAAAGAATTCACTGCATGGAACGACGAGATGATCATGCAGTTCTACTCCACTGCTCACTTCTATGGAGATGGTAGAAATGTGTGGATGACTGAAGGAGCAAGATATGAGTCTTCTGTTGAGGAATGGGCTGCTATCTTAGGAGTCCCAGAGGTGCAAGATGGTGACTTGGATGTCTATTCTGAATCCAAGGAGAGCCATGATTCTATGAAGAACATGTACAATGTGATCCCTGCAGCAAACTTGAAATCACACAAGTTAGGATCCATTTACTTCCTCCAGGCTGGCCTCCACACCATGAACACCATCTTGAGGCACACATTGATGCCTAAGTCTGGAGATGAGAAGATGATTCGAGGCTATTCCATCAACATGCTGATCCATCTTGATAGACACACCAAGATAAGGGTGATGGACTTGATAGTAGAGACTGTGAAGAGGGTTGCTGCTGATCAGAAGCGCTCATGCTGCTATGCACCCTACATTCAGATGCTCATCAACTCCAAGCTGGAGAAGCACATCTTTGCTCTTGACAGGCCCCATTTGCCCCTATAGCCAGATCTCGAGGACAACATTGTGGTGATGGACCCAGATCATCCCACATCAGTTGCAGCACAGGCAGAGGCAGAGGCAGCTAGAGCCACTAGTGCTCCAGTCCCTAGATCCAGGAACGAGCAAATGGATCTTTTGATTTCTACCGTTCAGGGCATGCAGAAGGACATCAAGGACATATTGGCAAATCGGAATAGTCTTGTGAGGATCTTTGAAAATATGATCAAGACCCTCAATGACAAAGTGGATGGGTTGACAAAGACCGTGAATGAGCTGAAGAAGGAAGTTGACAGCGTGCCCAGTCCCGACACTTCAGATGATGAGGATGACTCTCCTCTCAGGCCAGGCACTCACTTCACTACCCAGGCCAGATCAGCCACAGTGCCAGCTCCAGATTTGAGGCCTTCTTCATCAGCACCTGCTACAGCCTCCTCAGCTCCATCAGCTCCAGTTCCTCCCGTTGCTACACCAACTCCATCCAGGACATCAGCTGAGATCTTCGCCGACGCAGTTCTCTCGACTCCTTCATCAACAACCAGAGGAGATCATCCCAAGATCGATTAGCTATATCTCTTTGAACTTTTTGATAACTTGTTGCCAAAGGGGGAGAAGTGTATATATATCCTTAAGCTTCGAGTGAGAGAGCGTTTGATTTTTATCGCTTTTCAAAACATTTGATCTTTTGGTTTGGATGTGTTAAACTTATGTGGTGTTTGATCATACGCTTAATGTGTGTTGCTACTATTTCCTATCATTATGATTCTTATGAGATGGTCATTCACCTTTGCTTGATTGTGTTGTGCTATGATGTTCATTCTTATTATTCTCGCACACCACCAAGTTGTATGTGACATGAAAGAATGCCCCATGTACCTAATCGATTGTGCATTTGCATTCAAACGCAAATCTAAAATAATGCACAAATTTAGGGGGAGCTCTTGCTTATCACATACTTCTCAAAGCGACGGTTATATTCTTTGATTATATCATATGTCGAAGCTTTGATCTATATGTTGTCATCAATTACCAAAAAGGGGGAGATTGAAAGCACATTTGCTCCCTTGGTGGTTTTGGTAATCAATAACAACATATATGTCATTGAACTAATGTTTCCACTAAGCATATTTCAGGAAAAGTTCAATGATAGGGATGGCAAAAGGATTGTGGAGATACCCCAAGATGCAAGGAAATGGATTGGCAAAGCTTCAAGCAAGAGGACTCTACATTTTACTTTGTGAGAAATCACTTTGAGTCCATACGAAAGCCAATACTATCAAAAGGGGGTAAGTTACTATTGGTGAACAAAATGTGCATACGTGCATAAGTGATAGTCACCAAAAACACCCACAAGCTCTTCCACAAAAGTCTGTCCAAAGTCAAATATCCAAAATCGGAGCAACCAACACTTTCCACTCGGTATCACCGATTCCCAAACTCAGACAAACCCATGCCAAACCCTAGCACATCGGTGCAACCGATTCCACTTTGGTGCCACCGAGTTTGGGTTGCCAACTTTCTGTTACCTCGACTCACAAAATCGGTACCACCGAGTTTTCTGGATCGGTGTCACTGAGTTGCGCAATCTGACTGTTGGTCACCAAATCGGTACCGCCGAGTTTTATATATCGGTCTCACCGAGATTCAAAAGTTGTCACCTTTTGGTCACTTCGGTACCACCGAGATTCACACATCGGTGTTACCGAGTTTGTCACTTAAGGTGTAACGGTTGGATTTTTGGAGATGCCTATATATACCCCTTCACCACCAGCCACTCGAAAGAGAAGCACTCAGAACTATTCCATACTTGCCCCAACCAATTTTCTGAGAGAGAGCCACCTACCCTTGTGTTGAGATCAACCCATTCCATTCCAACCATATGAATCTTGATCTCTAGCCTCCCCAAGTTGCTTTCCACCAAATCAATCTCTTCCACCATAGCCAAATCTGTGAGAGCGTGACTGTGTGTTGAGGAGTCTATCATCTTGAAGCACAAGAGCAAGGAGTTCATCGACATTACCGAGCCTATTACCTTTCGGAGGGTGGTGCCTCCTAGATTGGTTAGGTGTCGCTTGGGAGCCTCCTACTTCGTGTTGTGGAGTTGAACCAAGAAGTTTGTAAGGGCAAGGAGATCGCCTACTTCGTGAAGATCTACCCATAGTGAGGCTAGTCCTTCGTGGACGGAAGCCGTTATGGAATAGTCAAGGTTGCTACTTCGTGGACCCTTATGGGTGGAGCCCTCCGTGGACTCTCGCGACCATTACCCTCCGTGGGTTGAAGACTCCATAAACGTGGACGTACGATAGCACCACCTATCGGAACCACGGGAAAAATCATCGTGTCTCCATATTGCGTTTGATCTTCCTACCCTTCCTTTTCTACTCATGCTTGTTGTTAGTTTCCGCTGCTATACTCTTAAACATGCATGTGTAGGGTGTGCTTGACTTGCTATGAATGCTAAAATCTGCCAACACCTAAAATTGGGAAAAAGTAGATTTTATTTGGTCAAGTAGTCTAATCCCCCCCCCCCTCTAGACATACTTTCGGTCCTACACCTTCCACCTACCTCTTAGATCTCTCTCTTCTTCATTAATGTCTGTAACTTATTCTTGCCCGATCTCCTTCTCTAGCCAACCAAACTTGTTGATTTGCAAGGAATTGAAGGAGGAGACCTAAAATCTACACTTCCACCAAAGAAATTTGATTCCCCCATACATTTCTTGTAGATCTTGTTACTCTTGCGTGTTTGGGCACCCTAGACGAAAGAGGTCACCTCGGAGCCACATTCCATTGCGGTGAAGCTCCATGGTGGTGTTGGGAGCCTCCAATTAAGTTGTGAAGAGAGCCCCAACCTTGTTTGTAAAGGTCCCAATTGCCGCCTTCAAGGACACCGCTAGGGGATTCATGACACCTTGCATTGCTCAAGGGCATGAGGAAAATAGGGTGAGTCCCTGGGATGCTTGGAGTTCATCGTGCCTCCACACTCCTCGAACAGAGACGTACCTCCCCCAAAGGAGGGAACTTTGAAAACACATCCTCGTTTTCATCGACTCCACTTGCGGTTATTTCGTCCTTTACTTTGTGCAAGTTTATATATTGTGTTTACTCTTTCTGGCACTTGTTACTTGTGTTGCTTGTCATATAGGTTATCCACCTAGCTGCATATCTAGAAAATCTACTTTATTGTTGAGCCTAAAATTTGCAAAAAAGATTAAAATTTTGTTAGTCGCCCAATCACCCCCCTCTAGTCGACCATACCGATCCTTTCACAGGGCCTACCAGACGATACCTATTCTGACTTTTATTCACGGTGTTGGCTTGGACGTTGTGGACGACGCATAATAAAATGTTGATTGAGAGGGTCTTTCCTCAACGTGCTTCTGTCTCGTTCTTCAAATTCCTTGTTTTTCTTGGTGCACTAGGACTTATGATGGATGCGCTACATGCTACCGCTCGCCATCTACCCTCGTAGAAGGATCCATGAGTTTGCAGCCACTTGGTGGCCTTTTATGTTATTATTTTTTTGCTTTCTTTGGGCGTGTCTTTGCTGCTGCCCTAGCCATCTATGTTGCTTCGATGCATTTGAACTTGTTATATGTGTGTTAGCTTTATTTATAAGCTAAAAAGCCTATTTTAAGAGTATTCTACGATTGCCTCACTTTGCCACACCACATACAAGTTCAATTAAGTTCGGTTTCCAACCACACAGCTAGGCACATATGTAAAAAAATGTGACAAATATATGTTTATAAACTTAGTATATGAATCAAACAAACCCTTGTGCATTAATAGAATATTACCTAAATGGAGCCCGATTGTATGAGTTCGACAAATATATATATATGAATCGACATTTGTAATTTCCAAACGTTCTGCTTTATGCATCAGATCTGAACGATCTTGCTATCGTCGGATCGCGATCTCATGGCTGCGATGGTCCTTCACACATGCACACGCGCCGCAATTTGCGTTGACCAACTGCGGGATGGGATCGCGATCTCGTGTGAGAAAAATAAATTTGCAGCTAGTGGGATTCGATCCCTGGCCGATGGGATAAGGCATGCGCCCTGCTAACCAACTCACCTGTGTGACTCTTTTGTCCAAATGGCTGAACACATTGCTATTTGACCTTCCAATAAAACATACTTCAGAAAATAAAGCAAGTTAGTTATGATGCGTTCGAAGTTCTTTACCGTTGATGCCTAGCTTTTTTTAGTCTGAACACCGCTGATACCTAGCTTCTTGTCTACATTCTACGTGGGCAAGCATACCTGTTTTTGGTTCAGCTATCAATGTACACGATCGAGCGTGAGTACTTTATTTTTCATTTTTTTTTTGTTTCATTTATTTCTTGTCGACGGAGGAGAGCTAAATTGGTCGCTACTTTGGTTGTACCCCATTTGTTACTAAATAGAGGAGAGGGGGTCGTGGCAAAAAAAAATCGTTGAAAACATACAGCGAGTAATTTTTGTGTAAATATCATGGTAACACAAGCACCATAGAGCTGATAACTCACTCACAAACACCGCGATAACCTTTGACCCGGGAATTTTTATTTTTGAAAACATACCTCCGAAAACTTCTAATGTAATTTTTTTGATAAAAGGTTGTTGAAATATACCACATTTAATTTTGTCTAAATAGCATGATGATATACACTGCGCGTGTGATAACTTAACACATAAACGTTCCGGTAAATTTGACCCCAAAAAATAGGTGTTGAAACCATACTCCGGTAACTTTTATGGAAATAGCATGATAATATACGCATCGTATACCTGGTAACTCACATACAAACATCCGTGGTAACTTTAGCCCCGAAAAATGTTATCACGAGTAACTTCTGTGGAAATAGCTTGGTAATACATGCACCGTCGACCTGATAACTCACGTACAAACATCGTGGTAACTTTTTAACTCAGAGAAAAAATTGTTGAAAACATGCCCTGATAACTTCTTTGTAAATATCATGGTAATATACGAATCGCAGACCTGACTTACGCACAAACTCCATGGTAACTTTTGACCGAGGCAAAAAATTAGTTCAAACAGCGTGGTAACTTTGATCCGACGGGGAGAAGTTGTTTGAAAACATACACTTGATAACTAATGTGTAAATAGCATGATAATATACGAACCGCCAGCATGGTAAGTCACACACAAACACCGCGATAACTTTGACCCGAGGAATATTTGTTGAAAAATATACATCGATAACTTATGTGTAAATAACATCATAATATATGCACAACAGAGGTGAAAACTCACATAAAACACCGTGGTAACTTTTTTTACTCGGGGAAAACTGTTAAAACATATATACCCGGTAACTTCTGTCTCAATTACATGATAATATACACACAATAGGGCTGATAACTCACATAAAAACACCGCGGTAATTTTTTATCCGAGAGAAAAAAAAGTAGTTAAAAACAACCCCTGGTAATTTTTCTGTGTAAATAGCATGATGATAACTTCCATACAAACACCATGGTGACTTTTGAACCGAATTTTTTTTTTTTGAAAAGACATACCCCGGATAACTTATGTGTAAATAGCATGGTAATATACACACAACAGATGTGATAACTTACTTAGCCTAGGACTGATAACTTTTGACCAAAAAAAAGTTTGTCGAAACATATCAATATGGAATCTAGTTTTGAAGCTCTCGTCATGGCAAAAAAATTATGTGAAAACGGTTTTTCAATCGGACAGACGATTTGAGCTAGAAAACATTTTAAAGATTGAATCTCGATGGAATCTTTTGCTGACATCATCAATTTTGTTGTTATATGCATGCATGTTTAAAAATTCAGCCGGTGTGGTCGCTCTCATCTTGTGCATGCAAGTCGCTGTGGCTGGCTGTCTCGCATGCATGCTCGTTTGATTAAATCGAGCAAGTGGGCTTAGCGATGGTGGGAAGTATCGTTCGGATCTATGACTATAAACCGAACGTTTGGACATTATCACAGTCCGACAATCGTCGTATTAATAATCACATCACGTGCGGCACTGCCGTTTTCGGCAACAACAGATCAACCATGATCAATGTACGTAATCGTCATTGTTTATACCGCTCGTGAGGCGGCACAGATTAACATTGATGGCCGGAGGAAGAAGCAGACCCAACGCATGCAGGCGACAGAATATATATCCGCACCGAATTGTGATAAAGCGCGAAATATCACCGGAGATGCCATTGATAAAGACTCCCGGCCTGCGCTACTGATCTGTGTCGACGATGCTAGCTTTTTTGTCCTCTCACAGCCCGGTGGTCCCGAAGACCTCATCCTCCTCCTCCTCGCGATTCCCAGCTCCACGTCGGCCGGCGCGCGGCACCCGGTGCCGCAGCCGCGGCACCCACTGGCATGTAGACCGCGCGGGTCGCGGGCGCTCACCTGTCAGCGGCATGGTGGTGTCGGCGAGACTCCCCGGCTGCTGAGTGTGCCGCACCGCGCCCGTGCCGCGCCGTAGCCATGCACGCAGCGGCATGACCGATGCACGCTCCCAGCGCTCCCCGTCGCGTGCCGCCACATTTCCCCACCTCCTGCCGTCCTATAAAACCCCACACCACACGCGGCTATACTCTGCAGATATCAGACACCAACACAGCTAGCATTAGCGCCACCACCACCACCCATCCGCCCCATCACTACCTCTCATAGATCACCACTACCAGTAGCTAGTTCGCTTGCAGCTGCTGCTTGCGCTCCGACTTCAAGCTTGTGATTCGCCTGCATACTCAAGCTAAGCTTCTCATGGCGCCGGCATCGAAGGTCATGAGCCACATCGTCCAAGAGGGCGGCATTGCCACCTACGCCGTTTACGCCGTGCCATGTGACGCCTGGTGCGGCGGGCGGCAGAGGAAGGCCGAGACGGACGGCGACGACGATGATGACGACTATGACTGCGCGCCTGCTGCCTGAAGTGTACGTACGTTCGTACATGGTCGCCGACGAAACGAATCTGGAACCTGCCCGCCAAGAGCTAGTATATACGCCAAGAACTATTTGCGAACTGATTGCTGCTGCTGTGTATGCTAATTCGATCACAAGTACGTAGGTACGTATATGCGTACTTGGCCTTACAGCTACTCACTTATGGATGTATCCCCCTAGTATATGAGGCAGTGAGGTGTGCTTTTTGTAGCCGGGAAGTAGAGTTCGTGCCGCTTAATTAACCCACCGTTCTGGCTAAATATGCTTAATTTAGCTATGCCTAGTTACCTACTCGTATAGATATTGAAAGTACCCTTGTGTTTTTGATCGACTTGTTACTGCAATAAAACGGACATCTTGTTCAGTATATCACTACCTTACTGTTTATGTATTTGTTGTTGCTCTACCGATCATTTCATGCTCCTAGTCCTATATATAGTACTATGTTGACACAGACTTTTGGTACTAGCTTCACTTGGTTAATTTGCATCCGGGAGGAGTGATTCACTCCGAGTGAACAGGCTATCCAACTTCATGCTCCTATATACTGTGTTGAACTGTTGAGAAAACTTTTGGTGCTCGCTTCACTTGTTTAATTTGCATCTGGGAAGAGTCAACATGCTATCCAATTTCAGATTTTTTTTCTTTTTCTTTCACAAAGCTTCTCTCAGCAGATCAGGCTACTATAACCGCTGTTTTTCTTTCTTTGTGGAAGGTACGATCACTTTCTAATTTCAATGTTTTATTATCCAACTTGCTAGCTAGTAGCCTGGTAAGATTCTAGATATGACGGATGCCGTTCTTTGAGCTTATTTATGCATTCAGTTATATGGGTGTTCATGCTACGATTTGCATATAGCTAGGCATATGCTCCACTCGATCATATATTTACATCTGCCCACATCCATACTTCTGCATGCCTAACATTTGAATATGTAGCTCCTGACAAAAAGAGATAGAAATTGAGCACCACAGGCAGCTCATAAACATATTATTCTTATAGAGAATGGCTATTATATAGATGAAAATAAGCGCCACAGGCAACAATGGGTCAATGGCTGGGATGTTTATGTGTACACATGTAGTGTGCGACTCCACAGTTATAAGGCGTTGTGAGGGGTTACAGCACTGGGATTATGTATGTATGTGCTCCTCTGATCGGAATGGTTAGCTAAGTAATAGCTCGATCATTGCATGCTTCTTTGTTGCCATTTTTGCGTCCATTACTATTGTATAATATAATTTTGACCGACGAAGAGTCAAAGGGTAATCGTTCACTTGTATTACTCAACCAGAAGGTTTACAATCAGAGATGCATCTGTCCTGAACATCGACAGGACCATGGCATAACCAAACTGCTATATGCCCACCATGTCTAGCACAGTTGGCTAAGAAATGGCTTAATCGAGTTTTGGTTGCGACTAATATGAGTAATACAAGTCTGACGAGATTTCAGAAAGATTTCCTCAACCATGGTCATATGTGCGGATAGATCAGTAGTCCTTTGATGCACCCACTAGTTTATTAAATAAATTTTACGACGCACGCACGCATGCACACATTGATTTGCCATTTCAGAATCTGAATGGAATATGCAACTTGTTGATTGCGTGTAGATCTACTTATTTAGAGTATTGGCCAAAAATCCAGAAGAGCAATAGCATTTGAAGTTAGTGCATTTAATCAGCATGTGCTTCCTTTCTATTGTGGGGATGGCCGTTTTCTTTTTCTTTGTTTCTTATTTATTTTTATCTACCTATTATCAGTTCACCATTGATGGCAGGCTTCACTTGACATCGTGAAATAATCAATAATTACATGGGTGTATGCATCAATTCATGCAGAAGCCGGGGGATCGTATCCTCCTTTTTCAATTATTTTTATTCTAGTGTGTATATATGTACATACATTGGCTTCCGTCTCCGAGATTAATACAGTTTTCTGAAAGTAATTACACTGTTATGTTTAAGGACAATAGTGTATTCATGAGCCTATGGTATTTTTGTTGGGTAAATATTGTCCTTGCATATGTTGCAACTATACAATATACTTTTGTACTGTCATTTTTAGTTCTGTTTGACTTTGACAGTAAGCTATTGCTAGTTTCCATGATATCTTGAAGAAGGTTTAGAAAGCAAAGTAGCTTATGTTTAGTCCTTAGTCTTTTCATACTTATCATTAGCTAGCAGATATAACATATGCGGATTTGTTTCTATTTTCTATTGTATATGTGACCTCGTGAGATTAAACATATATTTATATAGCTAGATACTTAACAACAGCTAGTAGATATGATTTGTATCACATGTTCTTTTTTTGCTTCCATCATCTTGTAAGTTCATCCCATGAGCATTCACGAATGTCACTACTCAGAGTGACAATATACATTTAAGTGAGTGGAATATGTGCAATGATTTAATTATGCTAGCATTTTGGTTATCCCATTTTTGAAATGGCGGTGCAAATGTTCATGAGGAAAATCCAGTATTAGTTTTGAAATATCTTGGGAAGTCAATATACTTAAATTGCTCAACATCTAAAAATGGACTAATTCCACGTCATAATTCGTTCTCACATTGACCTTTAGAAAAGAATTCAAATAAACACAATAAGGGGAGTATCTCCGGATTGGGATACTGCTCTTTTATGGGGGTCGTAGTGGATTTTTTCACTATGTTATTATCTATCATTTCAGAAATTTGTAATTCTTCTATTTTATTGGATGGAATTTTCACTAGTACACAAGGGGGCTATTCACATACAGTTTTCAGAACCGTGTGCTTGAGTGCGTTGGCGATAGGGGGAGGGAGGCCCATCACTGACCACGGGAAAAACGTCTAGCGATGATAAAACTGGCCCACATAATGGTCGGAACAAGAATCGTCTGTGATTATAGAGGCAATCACCGACAATTCCTTTAGTTCAGTTGTGTGCAATGGAGTAACTATGACTAACATTTTCTCCCCGTATACCATTTGCCATGATACTAGTCATCACACACGCTTACATGCCAGATGAAACGTATGCATTAAACTGTCTATAGCACAAACAATCGTTCATGTTGCAGTTGTGTATTACACATGTTATCTGCCAACATGTGTGCTTTAATATGTCCATAGCACACACACACTTTTACTGAATCGTTTGTATTGTAGTTTAGCATCGCATACGGTTTGGTTTACATAACCTTGTCCATTGGCATGAATAGCACAACAATTGTATACTTTAATTTAATACAATGCAAATCACATCAAATTTATTAATTGTTGCAAGACTATGACATATTTTATTTTGATTTCTCTTGAGGGTGTGTCTATGACATATTTTATTTGGCACTCGTGGGCGCTGATGCCCATAGGAGGTGGGTACGCCAACATCATGTATAGGAGTAATAAATGTATGTCTATGCCTATGTTTGTGTGCTACTATTATGGATGTATGTGCATGTTAGTGTGGTTATGCATGTGATTGTTAGTGTAGTCGTATGTATGCTTTGTCATGGTCATGTAGGGAACCAAACACCTCCTTTGTCTATGAATGAAGTATCTATAAAACTATGCAATTCATGTGCCTTCATCGCTATAAAGATCCAAATCAAGGTCATGCATGCTTAGATTCTGGATTGCAATTGGCCTTTGCGCCTAGTTACCATGATTGATATTCCATGATTTTTCCTTTCTTTCTTTCTTCATAAATTTTATCATGTCTATTGTAATCATGATTAATATTCAAAGAGCATACATCATTAACCCTTTTAAGTTCTTCTTTGAATACTTCATGATGAGGTTTTGATTCCATGTTGCTAGATAAATTTTATAAAGATAATCAAGTAAACTTTTTTAAAATTTTCATCCATGAGAAAAGAACTAGTATATACAAACATGATACAAAAAGATACAATTGCAAGATCTAAATAAGACACCTTCAAGCACTCACCTTCCTAGCAATGGTGCCAGAAATAGATTGATGTCTACCACACATTTCAATTCTTCTAGACTTTGTTGAGCTTTCAAGCGAAGAGCATTAAAGGATAGCACCAATTATCCTCAAGTGGATGACCTAAGGTTATCTATCAATGGGAGGTGTAGGTAGAAAGTACTCTCAAAACAACCCTGCAATCAAGATACAAGTAGTCTCTTTTGTCTCCCAACGCACCTAATACAATTGTTAATTGTATTGGTGCACTAGTTTGACAAAAAGATTGATATTTGGATGATAGTTTGATAACTTAGATGATAAGACTATTTTTGTATTTTCAAAATAAATGTTGACAACAAGGTGACAAGTAGCAAAAGGGGGTAAACGGTGTTTCTATGCTTAGAAACAAGGCGTACGGTTCATATTTTCACCAGTTTCAACTAACAACATCACTAACATAGTTCAAAGACATGATATACCCTTAAAAAGTATGGACAAGAATTCAAAGTTCCTTCTTTTGTCGGATTAAAGTAGGATGAGATAACATAGATATGGGTAGACACACCTACAAGTTTGTCTTTCTAATCTTAAACCATAGGTGTTAGTGTGAAAATCGGCGAATCTCGGGTAGGGGGGTCCCAAGCTAGTGATCTGAGCAAGATGGTAACAGGAAGAATAGGGACACATTATTTACCCATGTTCGGGCCCTCTCGAAGAGGTAAGACCCTACGTCCAGCTCTTGTTATATTGATTACGGATGGGGTACAAAGTACAGTATCATCTACATCGAGATCATGTAAATGAGTTCTCAGCTCTCAACCTCCTCTCTATGGACTAAACCCCTCGGTTTATATAGGCACGAAGGGTATCTGGGGTTTACACATGATTGGTTACAATCTGGGGATAAACACGTCGATCATTCAAGTACGGCTTGAAGTGTACGCCAATTCTTCGGAGAACTCCATATTGATCATGTCGAGGGCCAGGGCATTTGGGGTCCATTCTTTAGTTACTAGTGGGTCCTCGGCCCGGCCCATGAACGGCAGGCCAACGTGTTGTCCACCCCCTAATCCAAGACACCGTCACTAGTTCCTAAACTAGTATTCAAGACGAGGACACCCGACGTCTTCTTTGGAATTACTTCATAACTTTAAGTCTTCAACTTGTAGATGAGATCCATCTTAAACGTCGGCTCCTGATTCCGAGGTCATGCTTAGCTCCGAGGTCTTCCTGGCAATTGTTGCTATGCTCTTTATGTGATAATTGCTATGGATATCTTTCAACAAGGCTCCCTTCGGCATAATTCATTTTTTAACATGACCAAAGTTCCTGTTTAGCTTAGCCGTGAAGGCTTGCAGCGAGAGGCAGGACGACTGGGTCAAACCCGACAACTTTTTGGCAGAGAACCGAAGCGTCACCACCTGCAGCAGAGCCGAACTGTCCTATCAACAGTCATTACTTAGCGTATCATGACCCAAGACCGTTTCGACTGGCACGCCTTAACAATAAAGAGATCATGCTCCGGATTTTAACAACATAATCAATAGAAATTTCTTAATCTTTACGCGCATAACTGCACGCTCTATTGGGAACCAACGCTTCCACTTCAAGGTAAGGCGATCCCTGTCTTCTGAAAGGTCCGTAAAAAGGGAAGGCGATAAATTGATTCTACCCACAGTCTTATCCCTTCCTTTATCGTCAAGAACTCCTCGCAAGCCCAAGTGCTCTGAGACCCACTTCTAGCCCCCCAACTATTGGAAATATGCCCTAGAGGCAATAATAAAATGGTTATTATCATATTTCCTTGTTCATGATAATTGTTTATTATCCATGCTAGAATTGTATTGATCGGAAACTCAGATACATGTGTGGATACATAGACAACACTGTGTCCCTAGTAAGCCTCTACTAGACTAGCTCATTGATCAGAGATGGTCAAGGTTTCCTGACCATAGACAATGAGTTGTCATCTGATAACGGGATCACATCATTAGGAGAATGATGTGATGGACAAGACCCAACCGTAAGCATAGCAGTTGATCGTGTTAGTTTGTTGCTACTGGTTTCTCCATGTCAAGTATATGTTCCTACGACCATGAGATCATGCGACTCCCGGACACCGGAGGAATGCCTTGTGTGTATAAAACGTCACAACGTAACTAGGTGACTATAAAGGTGCTCTACAGGTATCTCCGAGGGTGTCCGTTGAGTTGGCATGGATCGAGACTGGGATTTGTCACTCCGTATGACGGAGAGGTATCTCTAGGCCCACTCGGTAACACAGCATCACAAGAAGCTTGCAAGCAATGTGACTAAGGAGTAAGTCATGGGATCTTGTGTTATGGAATGAGTAAAGAGTCTTACCGGTAACAAGATTGAACTAGGTATGGAGATACCGACGACCGAATCTCGGGCAAGTAACATACCGATGGATAAAGGGAACTGCATACGGGATTGTCCGAATCCTTGACATCGTGGTTCGACCGATAAAGATCTTCGTAGAATATGTAGGAACCAATATGGGCATCCAGGTCCCGCTATTGGTTATTGACCATAGAGTTGTCTCGGTCATGTCTACATAGTTCTCGAACCCGCAGGGTCTGCACACTTAACGTTCGGTGACGATTTGGTATTGTTAAGTTATGTATGTTGGTGACCGAAGGTTGTTCGGAGTCCCGGATGAGATCCCGGATGTCACGAGGAGTTCCGGAATGGTCTGGAGGTAAAGATTTATATATGGGAAGTCATATTTTGGCTACCGGAAAAGTTTCGGGTTTTTCCGGTATTGTACCGGGAAGCTTCTAGAAGGTTCTGGAAACTTTCGGAGGAGTCCGGAAGTCCACCAAGGGTTCCACCACGTCCCAAGGTTTGCATGGGCTGAGGGGAGGCGCCCTGGCCTTATTGGGCCAGGCGCACAACTCCCTCAAGGCCCATGTGGCTTGGTAGAGGTGGAAAGTCCACCTGTTTATGGAAAGGGAGGGAATTGGACTAGGAGTCCAACTCCTCCCCCTTGGCTGCGCATTAGGGCTTCGAGGGGCTGATCTCCACGCCCCTCCACCTATATATATAGAGGGGAGGGGCGCCCCAAGAGCACACACAAAGCCCTTGGCGCCCGTCTCTCTCCCTAGATCGTTTTCTTCTCCGTTCGCGGTTTCGGTAGCGCTAGGCGTAGCCCTGCCGGGATAACACCACCGCCGCCGCCACCACGCCGTCGTGTTGCCGGAGAACTCATCTACTACTCTGACCTTGATACGTCTCCATCGTATCTACTTTTCCAAACTCTTTTGCCCTTGTTTTGGACTCTAATTTGCATGATTCGAATGGAACTAACCCGGACTGACGCTGTTTTCAGCAGAATTGCCTTGGTGTTATTTTTGTGCAGAAATAAAAGTTCTCGGATTGACCTGAAAATTTACGGAGAATATTTTTGGAATTAATAAAAAATACTGGCGAAAGAATCAACCAGAGGGGGTCCACCCATTGGCCACAAGCCAGGGGGGCGCCCCCCCCCCCTACGGCGCGCCCTGGTGGCTTGTGGGCCCCCTGCAACTCCTCCGACCTCAACTCCAACTCCATATAACCCTATTCGGGGAGAAAAAATCAAGGAGAAGAGTTCATCGCGTTTCACGATACGAAGCCGCCGCCACCTCCTGTTCTTCCTCGAGAGGGCAGATCTGGAGTCCGTTTTGGGCTCCGGAGAGGGGAAATGGACACCGTCGTCATCACCAACCATCCTTCATCACCAATTTCATGATGCTCTCCGCCGTTCGTGAGTAATTCCATCGTAGGCTTGCTGGACGGTGATGGGTTGGATGAGATTTACCATGTAATCGAGTTAGTTTTGTTAGGGTTTGATCCCTAGTATCCACTATGTTCTAAGATTGATGTTGCTATGACTTTGCTATGCTTAATGTTTGTCACTAGGGCCCGAGTGCTATGATTTCAGATCTGAACCTATTATGTTTTCACGAATATATATCTGTTCTTGATCCTATCTTGCAAGTTGTAGACACCTATTATGTGTTATGATCCGCATACCCCAAGGTGACAATAATTGGGATTCTTTCCGGTGATTACCGTAGTTTGAGGAGTTCATGTATTCACTAAGTGCTAATGCTTTGGTCCGGTTCTCTATTAAAAGGAGGCCTTAATATCCCTTAGTTTCCATTAGGACCCCGCTGCCACGGGAGGGTAGGACAAAAGATGTCATGCAAGTTCTTTTCCATAAGCACGTATGACTATATATAGAATACATGCCTACATTATATTAATGAATTGGAGCTAGTTCTGTGTCACCCTAGGTTATAACTGTTGCATGATGAATGCCATCCGACATAATTATCCATCACTGATCCATTGCCTACGAGCTTTTCACATATTGATCTTTGCTAAGTTACTTTTCCGTTGCCACTGTTACGATTGCTACAAAACCGCTACTGTTACTTTTGCCACCGTTACCGTTACTTCCATACTACTTTGCTACTAAATACTTTGCTGCAGATATTAAGTCTTTCAGGTGTGGTTGAATTGACAACTCAGCTGCTAATACTCGAGAATATTCTTTGGCTCCCCTTGTGTCGAATCAATAAATTTGGGTTGAATACTCTACCCTCGAAAACTGTTGCGATCCCCTATACTTGTGGGTTATCAAGACCTTTTTCTGGCGCCGTTGCCGGGGAGCATAGCTTTATTCTCTGAGTCACTTGGGATCTATATCTGTTGATCACTATGAAGAATCTGAAAGACCCAAAAACCAAGATCTATCCCTCTACTACGAGGGGAGGTAAGGAACTGCCATCTAGCTCTGCACATGATTCACCTTCTATTATGAGTAAATTTGTGACACCACCACCTGCTAGTAATTCTGATATATGCCGCAAGTAATTGATGATGCCACTTCTGCTATGCTTGATAATACTGTGCCTTTGGGTGAATTTCTTGATGAACAACTTGCTAGGGTTAGAGAGAATGAGATCATTGAAACTGATGATATTTCTGAAACTGATGAAATTATTGAAACTGAACACTTTCAGACACCTGTTAGACCTAGCTCTCCTAGATATGAATTGCCTGTTATACCTGAGGGTTATGTTATGGATGGAGAGGTAGCTAGGGACTTTCTTGCTTGTAAGGATAGAGATGATCTTAAGAAATTACTATGCAAGTGGAAGGAAAAATCTTTGAATGCTAGAATGCAATATGATCCTAAGTTTGCTACTTCACCTATTTTTGTTACTGATAAGGATTATGAATTCTCTGTCGATCCTGAGTTAATTACTTTGGTTGAATCTGATCCTTTCCATGGTTATGAGTCTGAAATTGTTGTGGCACATCTTACTAAATTGAATGATATAGCCACCCTATTTACTCATGAGGAAAAAATCGTTATTACTATATTCTTAAGTTGTTTCCTTTCTCATTAAAGGGTGATGCTAAGATATGGTTTAATTCTCTTGCTCCTGGTTGTGTGCGTAGTCCCCAGGATATGATATATTACTTCTCTGAAAAATATTTTCCTGCCCATAAGAAACAAGCTGCCTTGCAGGAAATATTTAACTTTGTGCAAATTGAAGAAGAGAGTCTCCCACAAGCTTGGGGGAGGCTTCTCCAATTACTTAATGCTTTGCCTGATCATCCTCTCAAGAAAAACGAAATACTTGATATCTTTTATAATGGACTAACCGATGCTTCTAGGGACCACCTAGATAGTTGTGCTGGTTGTGTTTTCAGGGAACGAACTGTTGAACAGGCTGAACTATTATTGAATAATATATTGAGCAATGATAATGATTGGACTTTTCCCGAACCACTTCCAAAGTCCACTCCGAAGAAAAGAGGTATTCTATTTCTCAGTCCTAAAGATATGCAAGAGGCAAAGAAATCTATGAAAGAAAAAGGTATTAAAGCTGAAGATGTTAAGAATCTACCACCTATTGAAGAAATACATGGTCTTGATAACCCGACACAGGTAGTAGAGGTAAATTCTCTCCGTAGATTTGATGAAGGTGATATTCCTTATAATAAGTCTGCTAGCCAATGCTTGGATGAATTTGATAACTTTATTGTTAAACAAGAAAAATTCAATGCTTATGTTAGTAGACAATTGAAACATAATGCTTACATGCTTGATCGTTTAGGTGAATATATGAGTACAACTGTTAATGATCTCAAGCTTATCAGTAAACATGCTTCCATGGTAACTACTCGAGTAGAACAAGTACTTAAGGCACAAAATGATTTGCTTAATGAGATGAATGATAATGCTGTTAGAGTAGTGACTAGAGGTGGTAAAATGACTCAGGAACCTTTATATCCTGAGGGCCACCGCAAGAGAATTGAGCAAGATTCTCAGAGAATTAATACTGATGCACCTAGTTATTCTAGCAAAAGAAAGAAAAAGAATGATGATAGGACTTTGCATGCTGCTGGTGAACCTGTTATTGATACACATGAAAACCCAAATGATATTTCTATTTCTGATGCTGAAACACAACCTGGTGATGAACATGAACTAGGTGATAATGTTAATGATGATGTTCATGTTGATGCTCAACCTAGTAATGATAATGATGTGGAGATTGAACCTGCTGTTGATCTTGATAACCCACAATCTAAGAATAAAAGATATGATAAAAGAGACTTCGTTGCTAGGAAGCATGGTAAAGAAAGAGAACCTTGGGTTCAGAAACCCATGCCCTTTCCTCCTAAGCCATCCAAGAAAAAGGATGATGAGGATTTTGAGCGCTTTGTTGAAATGCTTAGACCTGTCTTTTTGCGTATGCGTTTTACTGATATTCTGAAAATGTCTGCTTATGCTAAGTATATGAAAGATATTGTGACTAATAAAAGAAAGATACCGGAAGCTGAAATTTCCACCATGCTTGCTAATTATACTTTTAAGGGTGGAGTACCAAAGAAACTAGGAGATCCAGGAATACCAACTATACCATGCTCCATTAAAAGAAACTATGTTAAAACTGCTTTATGTGATTTGGGAGCCGGTGTTAGTGTTATGCCTTTCTTTTTATATCGTAGACTTGATTTGAATAAGTTGACACCTACTGAAATCTCTTTGCAAATGGATGATAAATCAACCGCTCTACCCATCGGTATTTGCGAGGATGTGCCTGTTGTGGTTGCAAACGTTACTATCTTAACAGACTTTTTTATTCTTGATATTCCCGAGGACGACAGCATGTCGATCATCCTTGGTAGACCCTTTTTGAACACTGCAGGGGCTGTTATTGATTGCAACAAAGGCAATGTCACTTTTCATGTTAATGGTAATGAGCATACGGTGCACTTTCCGAAGAAACAACCTCAAGTTCATAGTATCAACTCTATTGGAGAAATTCCAACAATTGCTATTGGAGGTTTTAAATTCCCTCTCCCTACTGTCAAGAAGAAATATGAAATAATCATGGTAGGGGACATGCCTGTCCCTGTTGAGGTAACTTAGTGTTATTCGAAAATTCTCCGGTTTCATGTTACTCGAAAGAAGTTTGTTAATAAGACTTGATCAACCTTGTTAACGAATTCCTTTTGACGAGCATGAGATGGATGAATTTAGAAAGCACAACCTTCTGTACCCAACTTTTACTTTCTGTTGTTTAGAATAAATAAAGCAAAAATACTATTATACTTCTGTTTTCTGATTATCCGTACAACAAAAAATGACCTGGAAATAAAAGTTCTCCAAATGCCCTGAAAATTTAGTATGATTTTTTATAGAATATTTAAGAATATTTGGCACTGAGAACACACCAGGGGGCTACACCAGTGAGCCACAAGCCCAGGGGGCACGCCCACCCCCCAGGGCGTGCCCTGGTGGCTTGTGGGTCCCACGTAGGCCCCCCTCACTTATTCCAGCACCCATCACTTTGTCTTCCTCCATAAAAAATCCCACCATTGCTCAAACCCGTGTCCTAGCTCATCTTGCTACCATTTTCGATCTCCTTGTGCAAAGCTCCATTTGCAAAACTGTTTTGGGGGATTGTTCTTCGGTATGTGACTCCTCCAATGGTCCAATTAGTTTTTGTTCTAGTGCTTTATATATTGCAAATTTTTGCTGCTGTGGTGACCTTGTTCTTGAGCTTGCATGTTAAATTTGTATGGTCCCAAGTAGTTTAGATGCATGATTTAGCCTCTAGGCACTTATGGGAGTGGTTGCTTTGAATTTTTTTGAGTTTTGTTCACCTTTATTTTGAGTTACTAAAATTTCAGAAATTTTTCAGAGAAAGAAAGATGTTGAGGAGAATATACCAAGGTGGTTCCTCGAGCAAGAAGGCCTCGAGACTCGCGATACGTGAGCCCTACTTTGAACCACCGAGGGAAGCTCAAGTGCGGCCTTGTGAATGGCCGTCGGATCAATTCATGGTTCATGCAGGTTTCAAGGAAGAATTTTACGCGTACATACGAAATGCTGGCCTTGAAGATTTCGTTTCAGACCAATGCAAGCAATATTGTCAACTCACTGATTCCTTCGTGCGGAGGTTTGAATTTTCATCCAGGCGTAATACGCATTCTGTTTTATTAAATCTTTATGATGAATCTTATACTATGGGCCTAGAAGATTTTAACCATGCATGCAAAATTCCACAATGGGGCAGCCATAGTGATCCTCACAAAACTGAATATAATGATTTTCTTGCTAGCATCACTGTGGGAGAAACTAGAAACATTACACAGGCTACCTTGGGGAGCATTCACTTTCTTGCTATACATTATTTTGCTCTCTTCATAGGTAGATGTATTAATGGTAAACATGATCATAGCCACCTTTGTGTACCTGGTCTTAGTATTCTTAAGAGTGTGGTAATGGGTGATAGACGATATAACTTGGGGCTATTATTGCTAGGAGGCTACATAAAAATGCTAAGAAAGGAGATTTCTTTGGCGGGATTTATGCCACTCGTGTAGCTAATTATCTTGGGGTACCCATAAAGGGAAGTGACATTGAGTTACCTACTGCTTTTCTTGATTATGAGGCTATGGTGCGCTACCAGTTTCTTGAGAGGAACGAACAGCCCTTCCTGTACCGACTAATTTTTGATAGACAGCGTGATGTCCATATTACCCTTCCTGCTCCTGCCTTCTTTAACTTTCAGGAAAAACGGAGACACTTTATAACCAGAGAGGAGGCAAACGAGTATGAGAGAGAGGCGGAAGCCGCTCGCCTCCGCGCTGCAACTGTTCTGGCGGTAGCCGCCGCAGCCCAGTACAACCCCAATTATGACTTTGGATATTAACCAGGCCAGTTGTGGCCATAGACCAACTTAGGACAAAAACCTAAGCTTGGGGGAGTACGTATTTCTCACCGACATTACATTCATGTTCACACACTCATTCCAGTTGTCGGTGTTCATACTTTTTCATTGTATTATCCATGTTAGTTTATTTCTTTTTCTCGCTTTCTTCTTGTGTGTCAGAAAAACCTTTAAAAAATTAGCTCTAGTTTTACTTTCTAGTTTGTTTAGTTGTAGCATTAAAAGAAAACCCTAAAAGATTTCTCGTTCTTCTTTTGCTTGTTGGGAGCTTTCCCGTGTAAATAGTTTTCTTTTCTTCTTTGGGTCGTAAGGAGAAGACCACAATGAAAATGTTGAGTGGCCCTCATATGCATTATTGTTTATCTATCAGAGAGCCCATATTGCCTTGTCTTCTCCTTTGAGTTATTGTTTGCAGATTCCAGCTTAGTCCCATGCACGTGCACTCTTATTATTATTTACACCGTTCGGTCGTGCAAGTGAAAGGCAATAATGACGATATATGATGAAATGATTGAGATGGAGAAAAGCTGGTATGAACTCGACCTATTTTGTTTTTGTAAATATGATTAGCTCATCGTTCTGAATTCAGCTTGTTATGGATGAAACATGTTTGCAATGACAATTAGAGATTGTAGTTGCTCATGCCATGCCTAATTAGCTAGGAGTGTATAATAGTTTGTCTTGAGTGCCAACATGAATTTTAAAATGGTTATGATGTAGTATGATAGGATGGTATCCTCCTTTGAATGATTCAAGTGGCTTGACTTGGCACATGTTCACGCATGTAGTTGAAACAAAATCAACACAGCCTCCACGATATTTATGTTCATGGTGATTTATATCCTACTCATGTTTGCATTCAATGTTGGTTAATCTCAATGCATGTTTATGACTGTTGTCGCTCTCTAGTTGGTCGCTTCCCAGTCTCTTGCTAGCCTTCACTTGTACTAAGCGGGAATACTGCTTGTGCATCCACTTCCTTAAACCCAAAGTTGTTCTATATGAGTCCACCTACCCTACCTATATGCGGTATTTACCTACCGTTCCAAGTAAATTTGCATGTGCCAAACTCTAGACCTTCAAAGAATATTCTGTTTTGTATGCCCGAATCGCTCATGTAGTGATTAGGGGCTGTCAGTATCCTCCATGCTAGGTGGGTTATTCTCACGATGAGTGTTTATTCACTTGTCATTCACGAGAAAGTGGCTGGTAATCGGGATGCCCAGTTCCATGCTCAAAAATCAAATCAAAACATAATGAAACAAAACTCCCCCAGGATTGTTGTTTGTATGGACGGTACCCGTGGATTCGGCCAGCCGTGGAGTGTGTTTGATTGGTGGAGGGGGAGTAAAAACTTTATCATTCTGTTTGGGAACCGCCTATAATGTATCTAGCATGGAAGATACCGAGATCTCTTGGTTGTTAAGTTGACAATGAAAGCATACCGCTAAAAATTTTACTCATCTCTGTTTTAAAAGCTCGAGCTCTGGCACCTCTGCAAATCAATGCTTCCCTCTGTGAAGGGCCTATCTATTTTACTTTACTGTTGAGTCATCCTCCTCTTATAAAAAGCACCAGTTAGAGAGCACCACCGTCATTTGTATGTTTGGTTATTAATTGATATTGAGTATGACTGTGACTGGATCTCTTTTACCATGAATTATAATTTCCAGTCAGCCCTTGTTCTTTAGAGGTGCTCTGCATTTATGTTTTGCGGTCTCAGAAAGGGCTAGCGAGACACCATTATATCATATTGTAGCATGATTGTTTTGATAAAATTGTTGTCATCCGAGATTTATTATTATTGCTCGCTAGTTGATTATGCCATTGATATGAGTAAATGTGAGACCTAAATGTTATTGTGAATGTGGTTAGCCCATAATCTTTGTTGAAAACCTGAACATCAGTTAGACATATTTACAACAACAAGATCAAACAGAGTTTGTAAAAGTTTTTCTTTGTCACTTTCAGTTTGTCAACTGAATTGCTTGAGGACAAGCAATGGGTTAAGCTTGGGGGAGTTGATACGTCTCCATCGTATCTACTTTTCCAAACTCTTTTGCCCTTGTTTTGGACTCTAATTTGCATGATTCGAATGGAACTAACCCGGACTGACGATGTTTTCAGCAGAATTGCCTTGGTGTTATTTTTGTGCAGAAATAAAAGTTCTCGGATTGACCTGAAAATTTACGGAGAATATTTTTGGAATTAATAAAAAATACTGGCGAAAGAATCAACCAGAGGGGGTCCACCCATTGGCCACAAGCCAGGGGGCGTCCCCCCCTAGGGCGCGCCCTGGTGGCTTGTGGACCCCCTGCAACTCCTCCGACCTCAACTCCAACTCCATATAACCCTATTCGGGGAGAAAAAAATCAAGGAGAAGAGTTCATCGCGTTTCACGATACGGAGCCGCCGCCACCTCCTGTTCTTCCTCGAGAGGGCAGATCTGGAGTCCGTTTTGGGCTCCGGAGAGGGGAAATCGACGCCGTCGTCATCACCAACCATCCTTCATCACCAATTTCATGATGCTCTTCGCCGTTCGTGAGTAATTCCATCGTAGGCTTGCTGGACGGTGATGGGTTGGATGAGATTTACCATGTAATCGAGTTAGTTTTGTTAGGGTTTGATCCCTAGTATCCACTATGTTCTGAGATTGATGTTGCTATGACTTTGCTATGCTTAATGCTTGTCACTAGGGCCCGAGTGCCATGATTTCAGATCTGAACCTATTATGTTTTCATGAATATATATGTGTTCTTGATCCTATCTTGCAAGTTGTAGACACCTATTATGTGTTATGATCCGCATACCCCAAGGTGACAATAATTGGGATTCTTCCCGGTGATTACCGTAGTTTGAGGAGTTCATGTATTCACTAAGTGCTAATGCTTTGTTCCGGTTCTCTATTAAAAGAAGGCATTAATATCCCTTAGTTTCCATTAGGACCCCGCTGCCACGGGAGTGTAGGACAAAAGATGTCATGCAAGTTCTTTTCCATAAGCACGTATGACTATATATGGAATACATGCCTACATTATATTGATGAATTGGAGCTAGTTCTATGTCACCCTAGGTTATAACTGTTGCATGATGAATGCCATCCGACATAATTATCCATCACTGATCCATTGCCTACGAGCTTTTCACATATTGATCTTTGCTAAGTTACTTTTCCGTTGCCACTGTTACGATTGCTACAAAACCGCTACTGTTACTTTTGCCACCGTTACCGTTACTTCCATACTACTTTGCTGCAGATATTAAGTCTTTCAGGTGTGGTTGAATTGACAACTCAGCTGCTAATACTCGAGAATATTCTTTGGCTCCCCTTGTGTCGAATCAATAAATTTGGGTTGAATACTCTACCCTCGAAAACTGTTGCGATCCCCTATACTTGTGGTTATCAGACCTCGCTCGCTGGATCGAGGAGGCGGAGACGTCATCGACCTGTACGTGTGCTGAACGCGGAGGTGCCGTCCGTTCGGCGCTAGATCGGGATGGATCGTGATTGGATCGCGGGACGGATTGCGATTTGGATCGCGAAGACGTTGGACTACATCAACCGCATTTCTTAACGCTTCCCTCTTAGCGATCTACAAGGGTATGTAGATCCACTCTCCCTCTCGTAGCTGTTGATCTCCATAGATAGATCTTGGGTGTTTGTAGGAAATTTTTTGTTTCCCATGCAACGTTCCCCAACACCAACCCCTCCCCATTCCTATTTGCCACCGCAAAAGATGGCCAACAAGGGGAAGAATGCGGTTGCCTCACCGTCCATGGATGCCAGCAGAAAGGGGCGGTGGCTGTGTTCCAATGTCACCACCAGCACCATCTCAAAGCTTCAAGCCGATGGGAAGCTCCCTATCACCGCCAGATTCCGATCCACCGTGGATGCAGGTGTGATCCGGCCAGCCTCGGCCATTCCTACTCCTCTCCAAGGGGAGAGGGTGGTATTTGTTTCCCACCTCGTCTGAGGCCTAGGTTTTCCCCTCCATCCTTTCGTACATGGTGTGATGTCTACTACGCAACTTTATTCTTGTAGACTTTGTTGGGCCTCCAAGCGCAGAGTTTTGTAGGACAGTAGCAATTTTCCCTCAAGTGGATGACCTAAGGTTTATCAATCCGTGGGAGGTGTAGGATGAAGATGGTCTCTCTCAAAAAACCCTGCAACCAAATAATAAAAAGTCTCTTGTGTCCCCAACACACCAAATACAATGGTAAATTGTATAGGTGCACTAGTTTAGCGAAGAGATGGTGATACAAGTGTAGTAATGATAGTAGGTATTGATTTTTGTAATAGTAACAATAAAAACAGCAAGGTAGCAAGTAACAAAAGTGAGCATAAACGGTATTGCAATGCTTGAAAACAAGGCCTAGGGTCCGTACTTTTGCTAGTGCAACCTCTCAACAAATGCTAATATAATTGGATCACATAACCATCCCTCAACGTGCAACAAAGAATCACTCCAAAGTTCTTATCTAGCGGAGAGCAAAAGAAGAAATTGTTTGTAGGGTACGAAACCACCTTAAAGTTATCCTTTCCGATCGATCTATCCAAGAGTTCGTACTAAAATAACACCAAGTTATCCTTTCCGATCGATCTATCTAAGAGTTCGTACTAAAATAACACCATATGATACGCATCAACCAACTCTAATGTCATCTAGATACTCTAGTGTCACCACAAGTATCCATGAGTCAATTACACGATACGCATCAAACAATTTCAGATTCATAATACTCAATCCAACACAAAGAACCTCAAAGAATGCCGCAAGATTTCTACCGGAGAAAGTAGGACGAAAATGTGCATCAACCCCTATGCATAGATTACCCCAATGTCACCTCCGGAATCCGCGAGTTGAGTGCCAAGACATAGATCAAGTCCTCTCAAATCTGGTAATAACGAAATCTCAAAGGGAAAACTCAATTCATCACAACAAGATAGAGAAGGGAAAACACCATATGATCTGACTATATTAACAAAGCTCATGATACATCAAGATCGTGACATCTCAAGAACACGAGAGAGAGAGAGAGAGAGAGAGAGAGAGAGAGAGAGATTGAACACATAGCTACTGGTACATACCCTCAGCCCCGAGGGTGGACTACTCCCTCCTCGTCATGGCCTCCGCTGGGATGATGAAGATGGTCACCGAAGATGATCTACCCTCTCCGGCAGGGTACTGGAATGCCTCCAGATTGGTTTTTCGTCGATACAGAGAGTTGCGACGGCAGAACTTCTGATCTCGGGTTATTTCTGGGGGTTTCTGAATATATAGGATTTTTGGGCGTCGGTTTCACGTGAAGATGGGCCACGAGGGGCCCACAAGACACCAAGATGCGCCGGAGGGGGCTGGCGCGCCCTGGAGGGTAGTGGCCACCTCGTGGCTCTTCTGGGTCTCCCACGAAGCTTCTAGTGCCTCTTTTGTACCAAAAAAATGTCGAAAAGTTTCGTTGCATTTGGAGAACTTTTATTTCTGCACAAAAAACAACACCACGGTAGTTCTGCTGAAAACAGCGTCAGTCCGGGTTAGTTCCATGCAAATCATACCAAAACCATATAAAATTGTTGTAAATATGTCATGAATACTTCATAAATTATAGATACGTTAGAGACGTATCATGGTCTCATGTTTTATTATGGGCTAGATTATCACTATCTAGCCCCGAACTCCATCCTCCACATCGCCACATTCATTTCTTTGTACGAAGCCTTTCTCCGCATCGAACCCCACTTTGGGCTATGGCTAAAGGTATTTTTCATCAAGCCGCATAGTAGCGGCGCCAAGCTCGTAGGTTGCGGCGGCACCATGGTTTGTAAACTCACCAACGTGATTTGGCCGAAGGGCACATTCGTTGAAATGGGGTGAACCTCTGGCAGCGGGAGTGGTCTTACATGGTCGACCAACCCTCGGGAAGCAACGGGGAGGTCCCTATTTTCTTGGCGGAGCCACCTAGGAGGTTGTTCTCTTGGACAGATAAGGACCTCAAGTCATGGGACAAGAAGGAGGTGAAGGTGCTTCCGTGCAGGCTTAAAGCCGTGGTCGGCAAGGGCTTCCGTCTAGTGGATGTAGTCCATGTGATGCTATATCATCGGATTCTCTCACTCCAGTCCCGAGGTATTCCGATGTGGGAGTGTAAGCCAAAGGATGAAGTGGTGATCTGTAGGTTCCCTTGAGGAGCGGACCTCTGCGGGATGTGGAAACTCTTTTTCAAGCCCAAGAAGAACACGTTTTCCCTCTAGGGTCAAGGACTTCTGTTTTAGCCACGCCAACCCTATCGCTGAGACAACCTTCACTTCTTGGTTAGTCATTAATTTGTTTCCACGCCATTCCTTTTCTGAATGAGCGATCGACTTTATGCCTTGAACACAGGTTTGGCATGTGCAGGCCATGAAAATGAAGTCCCCGGCTCAACTGCCAGAAGACCCCAGGATCCCCAAGCTCGAGAAGCTTCTAACCAAAAACTCCTACGAGGTCCTGGTTAAGACGAAGGATGGGGAAAGGAAGAATGGGACAAAGAGTCTGTCCATCCAAGGAGATACCCCGGACACAGCGACGAAGAGTCATCAAAGTTCCTCCTCCGAGTCTGACATTGCCTGAGAGGCGGAAAGGAAGAACAGGATGAAGAGCCCAGCCTTTCAGGAAGGAACCTCAGACACGACAGAGAGTCATCAAAGATCTCCTTCCGACACCGACTTGGAGGAGGGGGAGGAGGAGAGCGAGGCATGATACGTCTCCAATGTATATATCATTTTTGATTGTTTCATGATATTATATTATCAATCTTGTATGCTTTATACACCATTTTATATCATTTTTGGGAACTAACCTGTTAACCTAGTGCCAAGTGTCAGTTGTTGTTTTCTGCTTGTTTTTGGTTTTACAGGAAATCCATACCAAACAGAGTCCAAACATGACGAAACTTTTTGACGAATTTTTCTAGACCATAACAGACCCTAGAACCTTCAGGACGAGTCGAGAAGCCAGGCGAGGAAGGGACAAGGGCAGGGGGCGCACCCTCACCCTTTGTGGGCCCCTACCACTCCGATGACCTAATTCCTGGCCTATAAATTCACATATATTTAGAAACCCTCGAGGGAGCATTCGAAATAACTTTTCCACTGCCGCAAGCCTCTATTCTTCCACGATCCCATCTGGAGACCTTTCGGTACTCTACCGGAGGGGGAATCCATCATGGAGGCCATCTTCATCAACCTTGTTGCCTCGTCAATGATGTGTGAGTAGTTGCCAGATGACCTAGGGTCCAGAGCAGTAGATAAATGTCTCTCTCTCTCTCTCGCTCTCTCACTCTTTCTCTCTCTCTCTCTCTCTCTCTCTCTCTCTCTTTGATTGATCTTCAATACAATGATATCTTCTTAGCCCTATTTTTGTAATCTTTGTGGTAAGTTTGTAGGGATCCGATGAATTGTGGTTTTACGATAAGATTATTCTTTTAAAGTAACTAAGTCCTCTCTGAGATTTATTATGTGTGATTGTTATAGCTATGTATGCTTTTCGATCTGTGAGTTTCTTTGGCCAAGTTGATGAGTAGATCTTCAAAGGAAGTGGTGCATAGTAGCGGGTTCAATCTTGCAGCGTCCTCATTATGTGACAGGAGGAGTAGCGAGGCACGTATTTGTATTTCTGCTACTAAGGATAAAATAATGGGGTTCAACCATATTAATTGATCTTACTTTGTCAACATTGTGTTATCATGCTGCAAGCATTACTCTATTTGTTATGAACTTAATAACATAGATGCATGCTGAATAGCGGTCGATTGGTGGAGTATTAGTATCAGATGCAGAATCCTTTTGGTCTACTTGTCATAGATGTAATGCCTATATATATGATCATGCCATGAATAATATCATAATTATTCGATTTTCTATCAATTTCCCAATAGTAATTTGTTCACCCACCGTTGATATGTTCATGAGAGAGATGCCTCTAGTGAAAGCTATGGCCCGTGGGTCCATTCACCTATCATGTTTACTAAAACTACAAAAATATCCTTGTTGCTATTTATTTACTTTTTACTTAGTTTTGCAATTTATAAATCTATCTCTATCATATTTAATCCTTGGAATTAACAAGTACAATGGGATTGACAACCCTCTTGCCCACGTTGGGTGCCAGCATTTATTTGTGTCTGTGTGGGTACTGTCGACCCTTCGTTGCGGTAATCTCCTATTGGTTCGATAAACCTTGGTTCTTAACCAAGGGAATTACTTTGTGCTACTACACTACAACACCCTTCCTCTTTAGGGAAATCCCAACACATTTACAAGTAGCAAGGCGCAATCCCCTACAAGTTGGAAGAGGCCAATATCCAAGGATGCCGAGGAGGTTGACCCTCCTCGGCAGTACAAGCATCTAAGGAAGGCCCACACTGCCTTGACAAGCCAGGCGTGGGGGGAGTTGGCTAGCTCAAGCTCATCTGAAGGCATTCGCCAACACAAGGAGCTTCTAGACGCTAGAAGGTAACCATTCCCAAATATCCTTGGTTTCACTTCTTGATAGGTATTGTAACATGTGGTCCTTTTCTGTGCCTTTGCATATAGTCCCGTTCATGGTCGGCCTGATGGGGACGATTCTGACGATGAAGCTCCGCCAGTTTCACTCAGTCGGAGCTCCCCGGAGGCGGCTTCTGATTCCCCCTACCCATGTTGGGATGGACGAGGCCACATCTCGCTCCGCCCTCCCAACCAATGATGCTAGCCTCGGGCCTGAAGTTTCCATGGCGGGGGTGCTGTCCTCGGCCATAGAGGAGGATGTGGGGATCCGGGGAGGCAAACTACCCCCGACCAAGCAGACACTACAAAAAAAAACTTCCGTGATAATATGTGTTTGTCATAGTAGGTTACGTTATCTGTCACGCATGTACATCCATGACGATTTTATGATAGAATCAAGATAGTCATACTAGTGCTGCCGTAGAAGTGTTCCATGAAAATGCTCAATTTATTGTCACGGAAGTGTTTGATACGTCCATTTTGCATCATGAATTCTTATTCATATTTATGTTATTATTGTCCATTATTCCTCATTATGATTCGATTCTTATGCCTTTTCTCTCTGAATATGCAAGGTACATCACAAAGAGGGAAATCACTGGAAACTGGAATTCTAGACCTGAAAACCAAGAAAATGGCACAAAATTCACTGGACTCCAAATGACCTGAAACTTCACGGATTTTTTGGAATATATAAGAATTATTGGGTCAAAAATATACCATAGGGGGGCCACCTGCTGGCCACAAGCCAATAGGGCACGCCCACCCCCTGGGCGCGCCCTGTTGCCTTGTGGGGTCCCAGTCCATCTCCTATATGGTGTGTTTTACCCTAGAAAAAATCATAGGGATACTTTTGGGACGAAGCGCAGCCGTTTCAAGGCGGAAACCAGGGCAAAGGCCCTTTTGATCTCCGACAGAGAGATTCTGTTGGGGAAACTTCCCTCCAGGAGGGGGAGATCGAAGCCATCGTCATCACCAATGCTTCCTCCTTTGTGGAAGGACCAATCTTCATCAACATCTTCACCATCTCATCTCAAACCCTAGTCCATCTCTTGTATTCAATCTTTGTCTCAAAACCTTAGATTGGTGCTTGTGGGTTACTAGTAGTGTTGATTACATCTCGTAGTTGATGCTTGTTGGTTTACTTCGTAGAAGATATTATGTTCAGATCCTTGACCTCCATTATTACACCTTTGATGTTGAACATGTTGATGATGTGTGAGTAGTTACTTTTGTTCTTGAGGACATGGGAGAAGTCTTGTTATAAGTAATCATGTGAAGTTGGTATTCGTTTGATATTTTGATGATATGTATGGTGTTGCTTCTCTTAGTGGTGTCGTGTGAACGTCGACTACACGACACTTCACCATGCTATGGGCCTAGGGGAAGGAATTGTGGAGTAACAACTAGATGATGGGTTGCGAGAGTGACAGAAGCTTAAACCCCAGTTTATGTGTTGCTTCATAAGGGGCTGATTTGAATCCACACATTTCATGCTATGGTTAGATTTATCTTAATTATTCTTTCGTAGTTGCGGATGCTTACGAGAGGGGGTAATCATAAGTAGGTTGTTTGTTCATGTAAGAACATCACCTTAGCACCGCTCCACCAACATATCAAATTATCAAAGTAACGAACGCGAATCAACTCAACATGATGAACAAGACTAGACAGAAATTCCCATGTGTCCTCGAGAGCTTGCTTAATATAAGAGTACTTTCAGGCCTGTCCTTTGCTACAAAAAGGATTGGGCTACCTTGCTGCACCTTTGTTACTATTGCTACTTGTCACTACTTTAGCCCATCATATGGTTTTATCGTATGATGTTTGCACCCCTACATAAATGCTAGTTAAGTGCCATGGTTCCATACCACAGACTAGTTACAAGTAGCATCAATGTGGTACCCACACTTTCTTATAGTTTCAAAACGGCCTAAACCTCCACTTTGACCCTTGCTCCTAACAACAAATCCTTTATGAAAAATTAATGTATTGGATAAATTCTGAACTCAGCTTTGTGAATCCGAGTTTAAAAAACATGCGGCATGATAAGGGCATAAAATTTTCCCAACTCACAAAGTTCTCATACTGCCACAGCGATAGCAAAGTCGCGACAATTGAAGCTCACGCTACTCATTTCTTTTAGCGGTGCTCCTTCCCGGCCTGCCTAGGTGTAGGTATTCGATTTCTTCAACATATAGATCAACTTGCACCTTCTTTCCTTTATTATCCCCTATTGAGGATGAGCTCACCATCACCATAGTCATCTAAACCCTAGCAGACATTTATGTAATCTCACCTTACATCACTTTGACGTGGCTTGGACTGCGTCGGTATTTCCCAAAAGAGGAAGGGATGATGCAGCACAGCGACGGTAAGTATTTCCCTCAGTTATGAAACCAAGGTTATCGAACCAGTAGGAGGATCACCAACACCCAATAAGCAGCACGTGCACACAAACAACAAATACTTGCAACCCGACGCGAAAGAGAGGTTGTCAATCTCTCTACGGTAAAAAGATAGATTAGGTAGTGATAGATAGGAGAGATAGATCTCTCAAGAACACAAATAAAAAAGAGTAAATATGCAGCAATATATTTTTGGGTTTTTGGTTTTGTAGATCTGAAAACAAAGATTGCAAAAACGTAGATCGGAAAGCAATATGATGGAAAAGTAGACCCGGGGGCCGTAGGGTTCACTAGTGGCTTCTCTCATGAGTATAGCGCACGGTGGGTGAACAAATTACTGTTGGGCAATTGATAGAAAATCGAATAGTCATGACGATATCCAAGGCGATGATCATTATATAAGCATCACGTCCAAGATAGATAGACCGACTACTGCCTGCATCTACCTCTATTACTCCACACATCGACCGCTATCCAGCATGCATCTATTGTATTAAGTTCATGGAAAAACGAAGTAATGCAATAAGAACGGTGACATGATGTAGACAAGATCTATTCATGTAGGAATAGACCCCATCTTGTTATCCTTAATAGCAACGATACATGCGTGTCTTGCTGCCCCTTCTGTCACTGGGAAAGAACACCGCAAGATCGAACCCATCACAAAGCACCTCTTCCCATGGCAAGAAAAATCGATCTAGTCGGCCTAACTAAACCAAAGATTCGAAGAAGAAATACGATGCTATAAGCAATCATGCATATAAGAGATCAAAGAAGACTCAAATAATATTCATGGATAGAAACTGATCATGAACTCAAAATTCATCGGATCCCAACAAACACACCGCAAAATTTTACATCAAATAGATCTCCAAGAGACCATTGTATTGAGAATCATAAGAGAGAGAACAAGCCATCTAGCTACTGCCTACGGACCCATAGGTCTATGGTGGACTACTCACGCATCATCGGAGAGGCACCTATGAAGAAGATGAACCCCTCCGTGATGGTGTTTAGATTGGATCTCGCGGTTCTGGAACTTGCGGCGGCTGGAATTGTGTTTCGTCGACTCCCCTAGGGTTTTTGGAATATTTGGGAATTTATAGGCATCAGAGGCAATGTGGAAGGGGGCCGAGGAGGGCACAACCCATCAGGGCGTGCCGAGGCCCCCCTGGCGCGCCCTGGTGGGTTGTGCTCTCCACAGCCCACCTCTCCAGCAGTTGTTTGGCCCATTGGGTGTCTTCTGGTCTAGATAAAATCTCCAAAAAGTTTCGTCGCGATTGGACTCCGTTTGGTGTTGATTTTCTGCGAAGTAAAAAAAAGCGAAAACAGCAACTGGCACTTTGGCACTATGTCAATAGGTTAGTCCCAAAAAATGATATAAAATTGTTATAAAATGATTGTAAAACATCTAAGAATGATAATATAACAGCATGGAACAAGCAAAAATTATAGATACGTTGGAGACGTATCAAGCATCCCCAAGCTTAATTCCTACTCGTCCTCGAGTAGGTAAATGATAAAAACAGAATTTTTGATGTGGAATGCTGCCTAACATGTTCATCACATTCTTTTCTTTTGTATAGCATGGACATTTGGACTTAAAATGATTCAAAGCAATAGTCTAGTTTTAACATAATGACTTCAATTGTAACAGCCCGGGACCGACGCTCCAGAAGATTCCCCTTTTATTCCATTGTTGTCGTGCGATTCGTATAGTTGTCGCATTCGTCATTGCATCATTCGCATCATCTGCAAAGCATCGTCACTCGTTTTGAAAACTTGCATCCGTTCATAGACGCCGGTTCTTTCCGTTCTTGTCGTTGACCGTTTTGAGTCCAACCACACACGCACGCGCCCGCGGCATCGGTAAAGTATTGTTTTTAAAAGTGCGCGTAAAACTTTCTCGGATTGGGTCGAAAGTTGGCGAGCGGTCTAGTTATATCGTAGGTAGACTGCCTGCCAAATTTCGTTGCAATCAGAGGTCGTTTGATATCTGAACGGTCGTCCGTAGTGGCACCGTATCGGTTTAATTGTCGGTCATTTCGCGGTTTAAAACTGTGTCACGGGCTGCCAACTTCCCTCTCATCTCAGCCCAACACCCCTCTACATAGCCCACCTAGCCCAGCAAACCCACCTCTCCGATCGGACGTCCGATCGCGATCGGAGGGTCGAAAAACCACCCTCGAACCTAACCCTGCCTATTTAAGCAGGTCTACACCTGCCTGAATTGGCCTAACCCTAGCCCACCTCGAAATCCGCGCCACCAGCCCCTCCCACCTATCCGCCGCCGCCAGCTCCAGCTCCCAGCCACGGGCCCGCCAGGCCCGAACTAAGCCCGCCCGCGAAGCCCATCCGCGCCGCCGCCGCAGCTCCCCGCGGGAGGTCCTCCCGAGCGCTCGCTCGTGCCCAAGCGCACCTGGCAGAAGCCCGTGCGTCCCCGCGCGTGCCCCGCCTCCGTCCGACCCGAGCCGCCTGCCACCGGTGCAGCCCCGGCGAGGCCAGCCGGCGACCATCCCCGCTGACTCGAGCCGCGACTGCGCCCTCCTCCTTCCCATGGACGCCCATGGAGACGCCGCCGGAGCTCGCCAGATCCGTCGGGAATGGGCACCCCCGCTTCAGATCCGCCTTTCCTCGTGCATCCGCTCGCCGCCGACGAGCTGCAGCACGTCCAGCCGCCGCCCAGTGGATCTCCAGCGCCGCCGTGGCCTCCCTGCGTCCCTGCATCGGGAAGGAGGAGCAGCGGCGACCGCATCGCCAGACGCTCGCCTGCGCTCGGGCCGCCTAGCTCCCTTGGGCCCGGTTTGGCTTTGCCCCGTTCCAGCCGCGCGCCGAGGCCCAGCCCAGCGCGTCGTTCCAGCCGGCCTCCTCTGCTCCATGGGCCGAAGCCCATGAGGTGATGCCCCAAGCCCAGCTCCCTGTGCTAATAGTCGCCTGAGCGCTTCATAGTTATCTGTGCGTAGAGGGTTGGATCTGTTGCGGCCCATATAGTGTTTTTTTTCTGCGGAACGATTTTGTCTAATTTCCAGGGAATTTCGTAATTACAGAAATGCCTTGTTTTTAAAGATGCTAATAAATAATTAACCGTGCACCGTATAAAAATGTTTTGTATATGAAAAATGCTCAGAAAAATGAGTAGATTAATAATATGCCTTTTTCATCCATGATAAAAATGCTTAAACTTGTTGTTTACATCATTTTGCATAAATACCATTAATTTGCATTGCACACATTTATTTAATCCTGCACTCGAATTAATCCAACCATATATGCAAATGTTCACATTAATTGTATCGTATTTTCATGCATGGAAAATATGTGTGATGTTTTATTTGCATTCAATTTGCATGTATAATTGCCAAAAGGGGTTATTCCATTAACTTGCATAATTAATTGTGACATTTTCCTACATGAACCCATGCATATGATATATGTTTTCGGGGTAGAAAAAATCCATAGAATTTATCAGCGCAATTAGTTTTGTCATTTGAGCATTTGTGTGTGCATGTCATTTTAGCTATGATGCCCTTTTGTTTATTTCGTGTGAATTAATCCATGCATATTTTGGAATAGTTGCAAACATGAGACATGCCCTTGGACATGTGTGCTAGGCCCTGGTATTTTTGGTTGCTATAGAAATGCATGTTTAGGTGTTATTTTCTTGTTGCCAACATGCTATAAAATACTGCTGTTTTGAGGGTCCAAATTATTTCTAAGTCTGAAAAACTGTTATTTTGTTGCCATGTTGCCATGTGATTTGCTATTGATCTAGGAGTCTTTTGTGGCTGCCACCAAGGAGTCTTTTGTTAAGCATGTGGTTGCCTATCATGTTGTACCAATAGTTTGCATGAATAGGTTTAGCTTCATAATTAATTCTGTTGTCCAATATGTCAATCTGTTAAAAAACTGCTGCACATGTCTACTCTAATTTTTACTAAGTCTGAGAATCTGTTTTCTTCATAATGCCATATTGTGTTGATGCTAGCAACGATTCTATGCATAATTAGGTTGTGTTTTGTTCGGCTTCCAAAGCCAACTTCTGCTTTGCAAAAGCAGAATCTGAACCAAAGGGGTGATGGCTCACACCAGATTTTGAAAAGCTACAGCTTTTGGGTAGTGTTGTTTTGGCATCAGCTCGCAGCAGGTTCGACCCAATTTCTCAGATGTGGGAATCAGATTCTGGGCAAAAATTACCCACGCTGCCACTCCCAAGTGAGTACCGGTTCATTTCTTTTCCATCTCACCCCCGACCGAACAGCACTGGCGGCCTCCTGCTTCCTCCCTCCGACATGGGCTAGGGTTCCTAGCCGCTGCTGTCACTCCGGCCAGCCCTCCGCCGCGACGCTGCCCGTCGGGTCGGACCCTATGCCGCCCCGCCAGTCTTCGTGCATCGCCCGCCTCTTCTTCCGTCCTAGGTCGCCGCTGCCCTAGTTCGACGCCTCCTCTTCTTGCTGGCATCCAAGCTAGCCATCTACTTCGTGATCTGCTTGGCATGCGAGCAGTGCTTGTGCGTGTCCGTGTCCGGCCGGCCGCGTGCTCTACTCCAGCTGGTTTTGCTTGCTGTGTGCTAATTTCAGAGACAGATTTGGCAGTTTCAGAGACAGAGCACTGTCTAGCACAGTATGGTAATTTCAGAGATATGTCACTGTCTAGCACGGTAGTATGTATATGTCCACCGCTGAACTACATGCATCACGCATTTTGGTCTACATATATAGTACTAAATCATCTGGAATGATTCGTATTTGTTAGAGGAAGGATGCATAGAATTCCTACAACTGTGTGATATTACATACATATATAAAGCTTAAAATTTTGGAATACAATTCCGTCATAAACATTGTAATTATTTTCATGAAAAAAGGGGTTAATAGGTTAACTATTCTATGATAGTTGTTAGTACGAGTTGACGACTAGTTCACTTAATCCAGGGGCATTACAGACAATTCATAGACAAAGCTACAGCCGCAGTTATTTCAACCAAACAGCTTTCAGCTTTTTCACAGCTGAAAGTTCACAACAACTTTCTCACAGCTCACAGCTCACAACAGCTTTTTCAGAATCTACAGCTCAACCAAACACAACCTTAGACCTTGCCGTCATGGTATGATTTGTAGTGCATCATGTCTACTACCATGCTGTTAAGTATCATGTCAATATATGACTTGTAGCATATAGTTTTATTGCTGTCAATATGCCTTCGTGAAAAACTGCTATGCTAAAAACTGTTATTTTCACTAAGTCCTAATCTGCTATATTTTGTTGCCATGTTGTGAGCTTCCTACCATGTGTTCCATGATTCTTTTGAGTATGATATGTGAAGATGAAATGAAGTGTGTGTTATATGCTACTGCCCCATGCTTAGTTTGTTCATTTTAGAATCTTGTAGCTTGTTGTTTTCATGTGTGCAATATGCTATCTTGCTGTTTTGGGCAGATTCGAACTAAAACTTGTGTTGGTTGTTGTGGGTGAACCGTAGCTCCGTTTTGAACATGTTCTATATGAAACTTGCTTAGATTTTCATGTACTATCATAATATCTTGCTGCATTCATGATTTGAAATGTTTGTGGTTGTCTTTTTCATGCATTTTGCATCCATGTCATGTTCTTCTTGTGAGGGTCATATCGTTTAGACCGTAGCTCCGTTTGAGATGTTCTATATATGTAAATCGACTAGAATGACGAGTAGAATCTCATTGTGCATCTTATTTCCCTGTTTAATAAATATAAAACTTGATTAGTTCAGATCTGGACCAATTTCGAAATTAACATATGGGGTCGTTTCGGAAATGTTATATGTTGTTTCCGGCCTCATTTAATATGCCTAGATAGTGTAGTTTACTTATGCTTCACCTCTTGCCATGTTTAACAACATTTACTATTGTCGTGTACCTAAACGAGAGTGAACTAAATATTCGAATGTGGAGTTTCGTCAATATGCAATTCGTTGCATGTTGAGGTTCACTTAATGTGTAGTGTTTGTTTGTTGTGATTGCCATGCCTTGCATAATTAAATCGAACATGCATCATGTTTTTTTGCGTCATGCATATGTTGTGGTGTTGATCATGTGTTGATTGTGTTCCCGATTTGCTTCTTCTCGATAGAGTTCCGAAAGCGTTCGGAGTGTGAGGATTCGTTCGACTACGTTGGTTCGTCTTCTTCATGGACTCGTTCTTCTTCCAAGCGGGATCTCAGGCAAGATGATCATTTCCCTGGATACCATTACTATCATTGCCATGCTAGATGTCTCGTTTCTATCGCTGTCTCACTACCTACCACTTGTATGTCAAGCCTCCCAAATTGCCATGAAAATCCTCTAACCCTTCCACATCCCAGCAAAACATTGTTTGGCTATGTTACCGCTTGCTCAGCCCTTCTTATAGCGTTGCTAGTTGCCGGTGCAATTGTTTCCATGTGCCAACATGGATATCCTTTTGTTATATCACAATATTATTGCTATTTAATTTAATGCACATATATACTTGGTAAAGGGTGGAAGGCTTGGCCTTTTGCTCGGTGTTTTGTTCCACTCTTGCCGCCCTAGTTACTTGCGTACCGGTGTTATGTTCCATAATTGAGCGCTCCTAACATGCTCGGGGTTGTTATGGGGACCCCCTTGATTTTCGTTTTAGGATAAAACTTGTCTGGCAAGGCCCAACATTGGTACTACATTTGCCTAATAACTAATAAACCTGCATAGGGAGTAATTAACCCAAGGATCTTTAATCAACAACCCGGGCCAGTGCTCCTCATGAGTGTTGGTCCAAACTAGAGCACCGTGCGGGGCCAACCCGGGGCAACTCGGGAGATGTCTATCAGGCCACCTTACGCTTCGCTTATCCGTCGTGTCCTGAGAACGAGATACGCGGCTCCTATCGGGATCGTCGACACGCCGGGCGGCCTTGCTGGATTTGTTTTACCTTTCTCGAATGTCTTGTGCGAGGAATTCTGATACTTTGGGCTAACTCGAGGTTGAGGTTTTCCAGTGGAATTGCCTAGGAAGATCACGAGATTCGTGGTCGAGGTTATTCCCGCTGCATGTGGTTAGTTTGTGATGGATGAGTTGGAGCACCCCTGCAGGGTTAAATCTTTCGGAAAGCTGTGCCCGCGGTTACGTGGCAACTTGGAAACTTTACTTAACACCCGGTCATAGAAAACTTGAAGTAAACTCAAATAAAATACACCAATCGTGTGCGTAACCGTGACTGTCTCTTCTCATGAATTTCTGATCTGAGAGAGAACACGGTGGGGTTATGTTTGACCGTAACTAGGTGTTCAGGATGACTTAGTGATCATTACTAGTTCACGTCCGCTTATTCGACAATCATCCCCCTTTATTCTGGTACTCGTAAGTTAGCCACTCAAATAAATGCTTAGTGCTTGTTGCAGCCTCACCACTTAACCATACCTCACCCATTAAGCTTTAATAGTCTTGATACCCTTGGAAATGAGATTGGTGAGTCCCCGTGGCTCACAGATTACTACAGCAACAATTGCAGGTATAGGTAATGCGATGATTTTACGTGAGCGCGATGCTTGATTGATTTGGAGTTCTTCTTCTTCTTCTTCATCGATCTAGGATGGGTTCTAGGCGGCAGCCTGGGATAGCAAGGATGGATGTGTTTTTATCGTTTGTCTTTGTCCGTAGTCAGACTCTGCTCTTCTGTATGATGTTTGTTATGTTGTTGTATTGATGTGATATTGATGTAGCTTGTGGCGAGTGTAAGCCAATTCCATATACTCATCTCTTCTTTACATGTACTTGTAATGATATCCATTCTTGCAAAACGACGAGATGCGCTTCTATCCCTGTCGAGGCCCTCGTGCCAAAATAAGGATAGGATCGCATCTTGGGCGTTACAAGTTGGTATCAGAGCCAGGTTCCGACCTAGGATCCCCCTTGATTGATCGAACTTTGGCCGAGTCGAGTCTAGTGAAAAACTATTTTGAGTCTAGTTATATCGGAGGGTAGGATTGTTTTACTCCTCTTCTATACTCTGGTGAGGTATTCGACTTAGGAATTTTCATTCTATTCCTCTTCTCGCTCAAAAAAAAATTTAGGATCACACGGGTATTTTGGAAACTATATGATGCGATGTGATGGAGTTCTGTCTTGGTGCCTCCTGTCTGACTTGATTTCTTCCGGGGAGTTGAGCTTCAGGGGATTCTTGACACATCTTTATCATTCAGTTTCCTTAGTATCTCAGGACGGAGGATGTTCGAAATTGCTTCAATACTTTTCGTGGCGAGATAAGGCTGGAGTCACCCAGTACCGGGGAGGCGTCCGGGGTACTGCCATGTTTAGTATCGTTGTGATTACGAGTGTCTGAGGTAGATGAGTTTGCGGAGTTTCTTGGATTATGGTGTGGAAGGTTGCGGGTGCAGTTGTAGCTGATTACCTTGGGTACGTTCCTGGGTCCGCAACCCGAATCGCACAAACAAGAAAGACTTCGGAAATTCTTAGGTGGGAATTCAAGTAGTTACCTAGGATTATCCTCCCAACAAATGCATGGTGGGTTATGTATTTGTTTCCGGCTTAATTCGCAAGCCTCATCCTTTGTTTGTGTTGGAGTATGGTAATTCGAGTTGCTTCGATGTCAAGTGGTGAATTCATATCTTTCCGAATCGGTGTTTTTCTCATCTAGTTAATTCAACCCTTTCCAATATTTGCAAGATCAATCCTCGTATTTCTTTCCGGAGTTCATCTCATCGGTATCAAGTTGTCTTTGTTTTTCCCCGCCCTCCCACCCTTTTTCTTCAACAATTAAATTCTCATTCAAGTGCCTTCTCTATTCATGTGATGCTTCCGCTATCTTCTCTTCCGTGATGTATCCGGTGATTCTCAGGAAGATCCTCAAGTTCTAATTTCATCATTTCTTCATCTCGTTTTCTTTCCCGGTGGATTCAATTCAACCCCCCTCCATGTTCGTCATATTCTTTCATTCGCTAAATGACTTCTCATGTTGGAATTCTTATCCAAGCCTCTCTTGCTCATTCATCTCTCTGTTCTATCCGGGGTGTTGAGATATCTCAAAAGCTCGTGTTTTCATTCAATCTTTTCAAAGTATTTCGAGGTTCTCACCTCAACAAGTTTTCATTTGTACCGGTGCAATCTCTCTTCATAAGCAATCATTTCAACGGTGGTCTCTTTGAGTGGGCTCATAACCCACAGGTTTTTCCCCAGGATCTTACCTGGCTCTTTTAATCTTTTCCGGAGATTTCAAAGTCTTTTAAAATATGACGTAAGAATGATTCTCATCAGTCATATTCTTTTTTCAAGATCGCTTCAAATTATTTCATCATTGGCTCAACCTTTCCTTATTCATTGTTCCGGAGTGTCTCGGTAATTCTTGGTGTTCTTTCTCATCATCATTCTCAGAGTTGAAGACCGAAGTAGAGTTTCTCTTAAATCTTTCACCGTTCTTTCGAAGATTTGTCATCTCAGCTTCGTGCTATCCTCTCAATTGTTTCGATCATGAGTAATTCTTTCCATATCTATCCAGAGCATTTCAGAGTTGTTTTCATTTCTCGATCCTCCGAAGGCCATCATTTCAGAAGATTTCTTTGTTCTCAGCTTTCAGCTTTCGTTCTCCAATTCTTCTCAATTGTTGTTCCTTCGTTCGTATGTCAATTATTCCGGTGCCTTGTCGAAGTTTTCTATTAGGCGGATCTTGGTCTCTTCATTCTCATTTATCTCCATTCATTCTTGGTATCCGCATTCGTTTGTGAATTCTTACCGGTGTTTCGTTCAAGTCGTCTTCAAGCTTGTTTCATCTCTCTTCAATCTTTTGCAAGAAGAATAAGTAGTGTGCCAATCCGTTGCTTGTCATCAATTTAACTTGATGAAGGATAAGCATAACATAATTCTTATTCTTGTTTCATCAAAGTGATTTCTATCCTTCTTCCGGAGTTGTGCATGACATCAAATGTTGGATTTCAAGTGTTCTCATCTTTTCTTTTCCGGAGTTCCAAGTTTTCTCAAGTATCTCTTCGCGAAGTTCTATCTAAACCTCTGCAAGGTCATAATCTTATTCTTTCAACCTTAATTTCTTTTGATCATTCTTTTGTATATGGAGGCTCTTCATAGTGGTTCATCAAGGATTTTATTCTTTCTCAAGTGTTCTTCAAGATTCTTGTGGTAATTTCTTAAGTATTCTTTATCTTGCATTTGAAAGTGCAATTCTTTCTCCCTTATCTTTTGAGATGGTGTTATAGCATTCTTGATTCATGAGTAGTTTCGAAGAGAAGTATCAGAATGAGATATCTAAACCCAATTCGCTTCTTTGGAGTTATCTTGGATTGGATTTCACCTAAAGCATTTCCTAAGGATTGTTGCTATTATGGTGCTTCCCTACGATCCAAGTATTCAATGTATCCTCTTGGTGAAAGAAGTTTTGCATATCCTGTTAGTCCCAAGCAAGCTTTGTTTCGTTAGTGGCAGGTTGTCACCTCATAATTTTGAGATGTTGTCCATAAGCCCACATCTAGCTTATTCTTTTCGTTGTTGGCTTTCAACAACTCCGTTCAACCTATGCTTTTCAAATCAAATTGTGGTAGGACTTGTCATTTTTCTTCTCCGTTCTCTTCTCTCCAAAGATCTAGCTTCTATTCTTTTGTTCCGAAGGCATTATGTTGTTGCTCTCTTCAATCTATCATCTTGTTTTGTCAAGATCATGTTCTTTCTTTGCTTATCCTTAACCGGAGTGTTGTGCCCTGTTGTCAAGTTCTTTCCATTTTATCAACTATCGCCTCTCTATCCTACCGAAGTGCTGCCAAAATTTCTTGAGAATTCTCGCTTGTTCCTCATGTCATTCTTCATCTCTTTCCAACCTTCATGCTTCATTGGTTTCACTCGTTTGTAAAAGAAGCAACTAAGTTTTACCTCTTCTCTTTCTCTTCCCCTTCTCATCCTAAGATCTCGGGTCGAGATCTCTTGTAAGTGGAGGAGAGTTGTAACAGACCGGGACCGACGCTCTAGAAGATTCCCCTTTTATTCCATTGTTGTCGTGCGATTCGTCTAGTTGTCGCATTCGTCATTGCATCATTCGCATCATCTGCATAGCATCATCACTCGTTTTGAAAACTTGCATCCGTACATAGACGCCGGTTCTTTCCATTCTTGTCGTTGACCGTTTTGAGTCCAACCACACACGCACGCGCCCGCGGCATCGGTAAAGTATTGTTTTTAAAAGTGCGCATAAAACTTTCTCGGATTGGGTCGAAAGTTGGCGAGCGGTGTAGTTATATCGTAGGTAGACCGCCTGCCAAATTTCGTTGCAATCAGAGGTCGTTTGATATCTGAACGGTCGTCCGTAGTGGCACCGTATCGGTTTAATTGTCGGTCGTTTCGCGGTTTAAAACTGTGTCACGGGCTGCCAACTTCCCTCTCATCTCAGCCCAACACCCCTCTACACAGCCCACCTAGCCCAGCAAACCCACCTCTCCGATCGGACGTCCGATCGCGGTCGGAGGGTCGAAAAACCACCCTCGAACCTAACCCTGCCTATTTAAGCAGGTCTACACCTGCCTGAATTGGCCTAACCCTAGCCCTCCTCGAAATCCGCGCCGCCAGCCCCTCCCACCAATCCGCCGCCGCCAGCTCCAGCTCCCAGCCACGGGCCTGCCAGGCCCGAACTGAGCCCGCCCGCGAAGCCCATCCGCGCCGCTGCTGCAGCTCCCCGCGGGAGGTCCTCCCGAGCGCTCGCTCGTGCCCAAGCGCACCTAGAAGAAGCTCGTGCGTCCCCGCGCATGCCCCGCCTCCGTCCGACCCGAGCCGCCTGCCACCGGTGCAGCCCCGGCGAGGCCAGCCGGCGACTATCCCCGCTGACTCGAGCCGCGACTGCGCCCTCCTCCTTCCCATGGACGCCCATGGAGACGCCGCCGGAGCTCACCAGATCCGTCGGGAATGGGCACCCCCGCCTCAGATCCGCCTTCCCTCGTGCATCCGCTCGCCGTCGACGAGCTGCAGCACGTCCAGCCGCCGCCTAGTGGATCTCCAGCCCCGCCGTGGCCTCCCTGCGTCCCTGCATCGAGCAGGAGGAGCAGCGGCGACCGCATCGCCAGACGCTCGCCTGCGCTCGGGCCGCCTAGCTCCCTTGGGCCCGTTTCGGCTTTGCCCCGTTCCAGCCGCGCGCCGAGGCCCAGCCCAGGGCGTCGTTCCAGCCAGCCTCCTCTGCTCCATGGGCCGAAGCCCATGAGGTGATGCCCCAAGCCCAGCTCCCTGTGCTAATAGTCGCCTGAGCGCTTCATAGTTATCTGTGCGTAGAGGGTTGGATCTGTTGCGGCCCATATAGTGTTTTTTTCTGCGGAACGATTTTGTCTAATTTCCAGGGAATTTCGTAATTACAGAAATGCCTTGTTTTTAAAGATGCTAATAAATAATTAACCGTGCACCGTATAAAAATGTTTTGTATATGAAAAATGCTCAGAAAAATGAGTAGATTAATAATATGCCTTTTTCATCCATGATAAAAATGCTTAAACTTGTTGTTTACATCATTTTGCATAAATACCATTAATTTGCATTGCACACATTTATTTAATCCTGCACTCGAATTAATCCAACCATATATGCAAATGTTCACATTAATTGTATCATATTTTCATGCATGGATAATATGTGTGATGTTTTATTTGCATGTATAATTGCCAAAAGGGGTTATTCCATTAACTTGCATAATTAATTGTGACATTTTCCTACATGAACCCATGCATATGATATATGTTTTCGGGGTAGAAAAATCCATAGAATTTATCAGCGCAATTAGTATTGTCATTTGAGCATTTCTGTGTGCATGTCATTTTAGCTATGATGCCCTTTTGTTTATTTCGTGTGAATTAATCCATGCATATTTTGGAATAGTTGCAAACATGAGACATGCCCTTGGACATGTGTGCTAGGCCCTGGTATTTTTGGTTGCTATAGAAATGCATGTTTAGGTGTTATTTTCTTGTTGCCAACATGCTATAAAATACTGCTGTTTTGAGGGTCCAAATTATTTCTAAGTCTGAAAAACTGTTATTTTGTTGCCATGTTGCCATGTGATTTGCTATTGATCTAGGAGTCTTTTGTGGCTGCCACCAAGGAGTCTTTTGTTAAGCATGTGGTTGCCTATCATGTTGTACCAATAGTTTGCATGAATAGGTTTAGCTTCATAATTAATTCTGTTGTCCAATATGTCAATCTGTTAAAAAACTGCTGCACATGTCTACTCTAATTTTTACTAAGTCTGAGAATCTGTTTTCTTCATAATGCCATATTGTGTTGATGCTAGCAACGATTCTATGCAAAATTAGACCTTGCCGCCATGGTATGATTTGTAGTGCATCATGTCTACTACCATGCTGTTAAGTTTCATGCCAATATATGACCTGTAGCATATAGTTTTCTTGCTGCCAATATGCCTTCGTGAAAAACTGCTATGCTAAAAACTGTTATTTTCACTAAGTCCTAATCTGCTATATTTTGTTGCCATGTTGTGAGCTTCCTACCATGTGTTCCATGATTCTTTTGAGTATGATATGTGAAGATGAAATGAAGTCTGTGTTATATGCTACTGCCCCATGCTTAGTTTGTGCATTTTAGAATCTTGTAGCTTGTTGTTTTCATGTGTGCAATATGCTATCTTGCTGTTTTGGGCAGATTCGAACTAAAACTTGTGTTGGTTGTTGTGGGTGAACCGTAGCTCCGTTTTGAACATGTCCTATATGAAACTTGCTTAGATTTTCATGTACTATCATAATATCTTGCTGCATTCATGATTTGAAATGTTTGTGGTTGTCTTTTTCATGCATTTTGCATCCATGTCATGTTCTTCTTGTGAGGGTCATATCTTTTAGACCGTAGCTCCGTTTGAGATGTTCTATATATGTAAATCGACTAGAATGACGAGTAGAATCTCATTGTGCATCTTATTTCCCGGTTTAATAAATATAAAACTTGATTAGTTCAGATCTGGACCAATTTCGAAATTAACATATGGGGTCGTTTCGGAAATGTTATATGTTGTTTCCGGCCTCATTTAATATGCCTAGATAGTGTAGTTTACTTATGCTTCACCTCTTGCCATGTTTAACAACATTTACTATTGTCGTGTACCTAAACGAGAGTGAACTAAATATTCGAATGTGGAGTTTCGTCAATATGCAACTCGTTGCATGTTGAGGTTCACTTAATGTGTAGTGTTTGTTTGTTGAGATTGCCATGCCTTGCATAATTAAATCGGACATGCATCATGTTTGTTTGCGCATCATGTCATGCATATGTTGTGGTGTTGATCATGTGTTGATTGTGTTCCCGATTTGCTTCTTCTCGATAGAGTTCCGAAAGCGTTCGGAGTGGAAGGATTCGTTCGACTACGTTGGTTCGTCTTCTTCATGGACTCGTTCTTCTTCCAAGTGGGATCTCAGGCAAGATGATCATTTCCCTGGATACCATTACTATCATTGCCATGCTAGATGTCTCGTTTCTATCGCTGTCTCGCTACCTACCACTTGTATGTCAAGCCTCCCAAATTGCCATGAAAAGCCTCTAACCCTTCCACATTCCAGCAAAACATTGTTTGGCTATGTTACCGCTTGCTCAGCCCTTCTTATAGCGTTGCTAGTTGCAGGTGCAATTGTTTCCATGTGCCAACATGGATATCCTTTTGTTATATCACAATATTATTGCTATTTAATTTAATGCACATATATACTTGGTAAAGGGTGGAAGGCTTGGCCTTTTGCTCGGTGTTTTGTTGCACTCTTGCCGCCCTAGTTACTTGTGTACCAATGTTATGTTCCATAATTGAGCGCTCCTAACATGCTCGGGGTTGTTATGGGGACCCCCTTTATTTTCGTTTTAGGATAAAACTTGTCTGGCAAGGCCCAACATTGGTACTACATTTGCCTAATAACTAATAAACCTGCATAGGGAGTAATTAACCCGAGGATCTTTAATCAACAACCCGGGCCAGTGCTCCTCATGAGTGTTGGTCCAAACTAGAGCACCGTGCGGGGCCAACCCGGGGCAACTCGGGAGATGTCTATCAGGCCACCGTACGCGTCGCTTATCCGTCGTGTCCTGAGAACGAGATATGCGGCTCCTATCGGGATCTTCGACACGCCGGGCGGCCTTGCTGGATTTGTTTTACCTTTCTCGAACGTCTTGTGCGAGGAATTCCAATACTTTGGGCTAACTCGAGGTTGAGGTTTTCCAGTGGAATTGCCTAGAAAGATCACGAGATTCGTGGTCGAGGTTATTCCTGCTGCGTGTGGTTAGTTTGTGATGGATGAGTTGGAGCACCCCTGCAGGGTTAAATCTTTCGGAAAGTCGTGCCCGCGGTTACGTGGCAACTTGGAAACTTTGTTTAACACCCGGTCATAGCAAACTTGAAGTAAACTCAAATAAAATACACCAACCGTGTGCGTAACCGTGACTGTCTCTTCTCATGAATTTCTGATCCGAGAGAGAACATGGTGGGGTTATGTTTGACCGTAAGTAGGTGTTCAGGATCACTTAGTGATCGTTACTAGTTCACGTCCGCTTATTCGACAATCATCCCCCTTTATTCTGGTACTCGTAAGTTAGCCACTCAAATAAATGCTTAGTGCTTGTTGCAGCCTCACCACTTAACCATACCTCACCCATTAAGCTTTAATAGTCTTGATACCCTTGGAAATGAGATTGCTGAGTCCCCGTGGCTCACAGATTACTACAACAACAGTTGCAGGTACAGGTAATGCGATGATTTGACATGAGCGCGATGCTTGATTGATTTGGAGTTCTTCTTCTTCTTCTTCTTCATCGATCTAGGATGGGTTCCAGGCGGCAGCCTGGGATAGCAAGGATGGATGTCTTTTTATCGTTTGTCTTCGTCCGTAGTCGGACTCTACTCTTCTGTATGATGTTTGTTATGTTGTTGTATTGATGTTATATTGATGTAGCTTGTGGCGAGTGTAAGCCAATTCCATATACTCATCTCTTCTTTACATGTACTTGTAATGATATCCATTCTTGCAAAACGACGAGATGCGCTTCTATCCCTGTTGAGGCCCTCGTGCCAAAATAAGGATAGGATCGCATCTTGGGCGTTACATCAATACTCAAGCATGTCAACAAGCAACCATGTCTTTCAAAATATCAACACTAAAGAAAGTTATCCCTAGCCCATCATGCTCAATCATTGATCCATTCATGAAACACACTCAAATATTAGCTATGCCCAATGCTCAAGTACGATCATAGTGCCCCCTAATTGGTGCTTATAAGAGAAGATGGAGACTCAAAGCAAAAATAAAAATTGCATAAAGTAAATAGATAGGCCCTTCGCAGAGGGAAGTAGGGATTTGTAGAGGTGCCAGAGCTCAAAGTTTTAAATTGAGAGAGAAAAAATATTTTGGGTGGCATGCTTTTCCTGTCAACGAAAACGAAAAAGTAGTTCACAATACTTTCCATGCTAGATATATCATAGGCGGTTCCCAAACAGAAAATAAAGTTTATTCCTTTTTCCACCAAACTTTCACTTTCCATGGCGGGCCGTATCCACGGTTGCCTTCCATACCAACACTTTCCAAGGAATTTATTATTTGACAACATAAAGTAATTTTTTTCTTTTTCATTTCGGGAATGGGCATCCCTATTACCGCCGCACTCTCGTGCAATGACAAGTGAATAAACACTCGTCTTGAGAATAACACATCTAGCATGGAAAAATATTGGACACTCCCCACCGTTTCATGAGCGGTACGGGCACACAAAAGAGAAAATTTATTTTGAAAATTTAGAGATGGCACATACAAATTTGCTTGGAACGGCATGGAAATACCGCATATAGGTAGGTATGGTGGACTCATAAGGCAAAACTTGGTTTAAGGATTTTGGATGCACAAGTAGTATTTCTACTTAGTACAAATGGAGGCTAGCAAAAATATTGGGAAGCAACCAAACCAAGAAACGAAAAATCACATAAGTGAGCATTGAACATAACTAACACCGAATAATGCACCACAAGTAGGATATAATTTCATTGCATGACTATTGACTTTCGTGCATGCATAGGGAATCACAAACCTTAACACCAATATTCCTACTAAGCATAATTACTCACTAACATGACTCACATATTACTATCATCATGTTTCAAAACTATTACAAGGAATCAAGTTTAATTTGTCCAATGATCTTCATGAAAGTTTTTATTATATCCTCCTTGGATATCTATCACTTTGGGACTAGTTTCATATATTGCCATTGCTTTTTGGCAAGCTCAAACAAATTTAAGTGAAGCACATGAGCATAAAGATTTCATCTCTCAAAAAGGTATAAGTGAAGCATGAGAGGATTTCTTCAAAATTTACCTACTCTCAAATTAATATAAGTGAAGCATGAGAGTATTTCTTCAAAAATTTCCAAGCACACCGTTTAAGTAAAGCACATTGAGCAATTCTAACAAATCATAGCATGATTTTGGCTTTCTCAAATAGGTGTGTCCAGCAAGGATACAAAGGAAAAACTAACAAACAAATCAAGCAAAGATACAAGACGCTCCAAGCAAAACTCATGATATGTGACGAATAAAAATATATCTCCAAGTAAAATACCGATGGTTGTTAAAAGAAAGAGGGGATGCCACTCGGGGGCATCACCAAGCTTAGTTGCTTGTTTATCTTTGGATATATCTTGGGGGTGCGGTCGCATCCCCAAGCTTAGGCTTTTATAACTCCTTATTCCTTCATCCATCGTGATCTCACCCAAAACTTGAAAACTTCAATCACACAAAACTCAACAAAATCATCGTGAGATCCGTTAGTATAATAAAGCAAATCACTACTTTAGGTACTGTTGCAAACCCATTCATATTTTATTATTGCATTATACCTACTGTATTTTAACTTTACCATGGCTTATACCCCCCAATACAAACCATAGATTCATCAAAACAAGCACACAATGCAACGAAAACAGAATCTGTCTTAAACAGAACAGTCGGTAGTAATCTGTACTCTAACCATACTTCTGTAATTCTACAAATTCTGAAAAATTAGGACAACGTAAGGAATTTGTATAGAAACACTGTGTTAAAATTTCATCTCAAGATCACGTTCCAGCAAAAAAATGAAAATTCATATACTGGACGCAAAGTTTCTGTTTCAGATTCAGCATCACTTCTACTCATCCTATGATTCATCCTAAAGGTTTTACTTGGCACAAACACTAAATAAACCATAAAAACACAATCATAACAGAGGCATAATTCTGTCAACACTCAAAAACAGAAAGGAAAAAAGCAAAAAATTATTTATTCATTGGGTTGCCTCCCAACAAGCGCTATCGTTTAACGCCCCTAGCTAGGCATAATGATTTCAATGATGCTCACATAAAAAAGTAGTAATTGAAATATGCTAAAGAGCATCATGAATATCATGACAAACACATTTAAGTCTAACCCACTTCCTATGCATAGGGATTTTGTGAGCAAACAGTTTATAGGAACAAGAATCAACTAGCATAGGAAGGCAAAACAAGCATAACTTCAAAACATTGAACACATAGAGAGGAACCTTGACATTATTGCAATTCCTACAAGCATATGTTCCTCCCTCATAATAAATTTCAGTAGCATCATGAAGGAATTCAACAATATAACTATCACATAAATCATTCTTTTCATGATGCACAAGCATAGAATTTTCATTACTCTCCACATAAGCAAATTCCTTATCATCCATGGTAGTGGGAGCAAACTCAACCAAATTACTATCATGAGACACTTGATTGACATAACCACAAAAACCATGATGATAAGTTTCATGGTTATCATTACTCATTATAGCATACATGTCATCACCATCATCACAAATAGGAGGCATGCAATCATCATAATAAATTTGCTCATCAAAACTTGGGGGACTAGAAATATCATCTTCATCAAACATAGCATCCCCAAGCTTGTGGCTTTGCATATCAATAGCATCATGGATATTTAGAGAATTCATACTAGCAACATTGCAATCAAGCTCATCATTCAAGGAACTATCATGAATCACCTTATAAATTTCTTCTTTCAACACTTCATCAAAAAAATTAGATTCATGTTTTTCAAAATAAACTTCATAGAGATAATCAAGTGCACTCAACTCACTAGCAATTGGTTCATCATAATTTGGCCTTTTGAAAATATTAGCTAGTGGATGAGGATCCATATCAATAGATTATTATCAAGCGAAGATGCAAGCAAATAGAAGGCACATGGCAACACAAGCAAAGATAGCAAACAAGAGATCTGACGAGAAAAAGGCAAACGAAAAAGAGGGCGAATAAAACGGCAAATTTGGTGAAGTGGGGGAGAGGAAAACGAGAGGCAAATGGCAAATAATGTAATTGCAAGGAGATGATATTTGTGATTAGGAACCTGGTAGATGATGATGGAGTCTCCTCGGCGCCTACGATAAGCACGTAGAAGAGACCGCTTCCTCCCCGGCAACGGCGCCAGAAATTCCTTTGACGTGGCTTGGACTGCGTCGGTATTTCCCCAAGAGGAAGGGATGATGCAGCACAGCGACGGTAAGTATTTCCCTCAGTTATGAAACAAAGGTTATCGAACCAGTAGGAGGATCACCAACACCCAATAAGCAGCACCTGCACACAAACAACAAATACTTGCAACCCGACGCGAAAGAGAGGTTGTCAATCTCTCTACGGTAAAAAGATAGATTAGGTAGTGATAGATAGGAGAGATAGATCTCTCAAGAACACAAATAAAAAAGAGTAAATATGCAGCAATATATTTTTGGGTTTTTGGTTTTGTAAATCTGAAAACAAAGATTGCAAAAATGTAGATCGGAAAGCAATATGATGGAAAAGTAGACCCGAGGGCCGTAGGGTTCACTAGTGGCTTCTCTCATGAGTATAGCGCACGGTGGGTGAACAAAATACTGTTGGGCAATTGATAGAAAATCGAATAGTCATGACGATATCCAAGGCGATGATCATTATATAGGCATCACGTCCAAGATAGATAGACCGACTCCTGCCTGCATCTACCTCTATTACTCCACACATCGACCGCTATCCAGCATGCATCTATTGTATTAAGTTCATGGAAAAACGGAGTAATGCAATAAGAACGGTGACATGATGTAGACAAGATCTATTCATGTAGGAATAGACCCCATCTTGTTATCCTTAATAGCAACGATACATGCGTGTCTTGCTGCCCCTTCTGTCACTGGGAAAGAACACCGCAAGATCGAACCCATCACAAAGCACCTCTTCCCATGGCAAGAAAAATCGATCTAGTCGGCCTAACTAAACCAAAGATTCGAAGAAGAAATACGATGCTATAAGCAATCATGCATATACGAGATCAAAGAAGACTCAAATAATATTCATGGACAGAAACTGATCATGAACTCAAAATTCATCGGATCCCAACAAACACACCGCAAAATTTTACATCAAATAGATCTCCAAGAGACCATTGTATTGAGAATCATAAGAGAGAGAGAAGAAGCCATCTAGCTACTGCCTACGGACCCATAGGTCTATGGTGGACTACTCACGCATCATCGGAGAGGCACCTATGAAGAAGATGAACCCCTCTGTGACGGTGTTTAGATTGGATCTCGCGGTTCTGGAACTTGCGGCGGCTGGAATTGTGTTTCGTCGACTCCCCTAGGGTTTTTGGAATATTTGGGAATTTATAGGCATCAGAGGCAATTTGGAAGGGGGCCGAGGAGGGCACAACCCATCAGGGCGCGCCGAGGCCCCCCTGGCGCGCCCTGGTGGGTTGTGCTCTCCACAGCCCACCTCTCCGGCAGTTGTTTGGCCCATTGGGTGTCTTCTGGTCCAGAAAAAATCTCCAAAAAGTTTCGTCGCGATTGGACTCCGTTTGGTGTTGATTTTCTGCGAAGTAAAAAAAAGCAAAAACAGCAACTGGCACTTTGGAACTATGTCAATAGGTTAGTCCCAAAAAATGATATAAAGTTGTTATAAAATGATTGTAAAACATCTAAGAATGATAATATAACAGCATCGAACAAGCAAAAATTATAGATACGTTGGAGACGTATCACACTTCAGTGAACGACTACCCCTCCCCCTCGCAGCCTAAGGCCTTGTACAATGCAAGGTGCTTAGGTAAATAAACCAGTGTTTCCTTAAGCACCGGTGCTTATTTGTACATGATACTCCCTCTGTTCGGGTTTATTAGGCCCCCTTTTATTTTGTGTCAAAGTTTGACCATGAATTTTAACTAATAAAATATAAATTATATATCATAAAAATTATACCGTCAAAAATCTCTTTCAAATACAACTCTAACAATATAACTTTTATAACATATACACTTTGTGTTTTTTAGTCAAATAGAAAGTCAAAGTTAGACTCAAAATACAAGGGGGCCTGTTGAGATGTATATTGTGCGTGTGTATTTCTTGTACAACAAGCCCTCCTCCTCCCATGTATAGTTGAGGACATGGCTACCCCTTGTACTATATATATACGTGCATATGCACCCGATCAATATATCGTGAGTTGCTTCTATTCTCTACATGGTATCAGCCTCTCTTCGATCCTAACCCTAGCCGAGTCGTATCGCCGTAGCTCTTAGCCACCGCCGCCGCTAGCTCTCTCCCTCGCGCCGCCGTTGCCGGCTCCACCAGCCGCCGCCGTGACCTACCTCTCCTCCCGATCTCCCACTCCGCAGCCGCCGTACCGCGCCTCTCATGCCCGCTGCCACGCCCACCCTACATCTCCCAAAACCCTAGCTTTCCACCGCCCTCCACCCCCTGCCACGCTGCTACCTTCCTGCTCGCCCGCTGCCCTACCCGCGCACCACCACCACCACCGCCATGTCTTTCTCCGATCTCTCCAACAACAACCCGTTCGATTCCTCCTCCGATTCTACCGCCTCCTCCGCTCCCGATCCGGCCTACAAGCGCGACGTGTCGATCGAGCGCCGCGTCCCTATCATGCTTTCTCATATGGAGGCGAACTTCTACGCATGGAAGACCTACTTCAACCTCCTCTTTCGTGAGTATAATCTCCGGGATCACATCGACGGCACCGCCAACTTGCTCGCCATGAGCCGCGATGCCGACTGGATGGCAATTAACACCACCATCATCCGGTGGCTCTTCCTCACCGTGTCGAAGGATATATTCCACACCATCGTCCGCGATGGGGACGACGCCTCCACGGTGTGGAACAAGATCATTGGGCTCTTCACCGATAATAAGCTCCAATGGATCGTCTTCCTGCAGCAGGAGTTTTTTGGCTCTCACCAAAATGACTCCTCCGTCGACACCTACTGCATGCGCCTCAAGACCCTCTCCGACGAGCTGAACGACATCGGCTTCAAGATTGGGAATGAGGTTCTCCTATCCACCCTCACCGCCGGCCTCAACGAGGACCTCGGGAACGTCGCCTCCAACCTTACTCTCATGGTCAACCCCACCTATGAGCGGGCGGTGACCTATCTTCGTCTCGAGGAGTGGCGCCTGAGGCAACTTCGCTCTCGTGCCGTCCACACCGCCTTCGTCGCCGGCTTCTCGCGCGGTGGCCCTGCTCCTACCCCGCCTCCACTCGTCGGCTCCCATGGGGCCCCGTACCAGCCGCCTTGACCTCCGGTTCCTTCTCCCCCAGCCGGCACCTACAGTGCCCCCTTCTAGCCGCGGCCCCAAGCGCCGAGGGCGCCTCCTCCTCCTCGGCAGCAGCAGCGCCAGGGGCAGCGCCGACGCGGTCATTGTTGGGGAACGTTGCATGGGAAACAAAAAATTTCCTACGCACACACAAGATCTATCCATGGTGATGAGCATCTACGAGAGGGAGAGTGAATCTACATACCCTTGTAGATCGCTAAGCGGAAGCGTTAAGAAACGCGGTTGATGTAGTCGAACGTCTCCGCGATCCAAATCGCAAGTCGTCCCTCGATCCGATCATGAACTAGTGCCGAACGGACGGCACCTCCGCGTTCAACACACGTACGGCTTGATGACGCCTTCGCCTCCTCGATCCAGCGAGCGATGATGAAGTAGTAGATGAGTTCCGGCAGCACGACGGCGTGGTGATGTTGGTGAGGAACAATCTCTGCAGGGCTTCGCCAAGCACTACGGAGATTATGACGGGAGAACAAGAGGGTTAGGGTTGCCGACACACGGCTTGGGAAATCTTGATGTGTCCCGTGTGCTAGCCCTGCCCCTCTATTTATATGTTGAGCCTTGGGGTCTAAACTTGGAGTAAAAGCCTCCTCCAGGTCGGTTTTGCCCGCACAAGGTCGGTTTGGCCCGCAGGGAAAGAGTCCAACTCGGATCCCTGCAGTACCGCGCACAAGCGGTAGTACCGCTCACGAGCGGTAGTACCGCTTGAGTGGTAAAACCGCTTCACACAAGCGGTAGTACCGCTTCCAACAAGCGGTAGTACCGCTTACGCGGTAGTACTGCCTTTACCAGCGGTAGTACCACTTAAGGCAGTAGCAAAACTTCCTTCTGCACTTTCCAATACCTCATGGGCTTTACCCCTTTGGCTCATATAAAGTGTTGCTGCACCCAAACACTTCAGTAAACACCCGGAACCCCTTCCGGTGAATTCCGGAACCTTTCCGGAGATCAAAACACTATTATCACATATATTAATCTTTACCTCCGGACTCTTCCGGAGACCCTCGACATGTCCTGGATCTTATCCGGGACTCCGAACAACCTTCGGTCACCAACACAATAACTCAACTATACTAATCGTCACCAAACGTTAAGTGTGTAGACCCTGCGGGTTCGAGAACTATGTAGACATGACCGAGACACCTCTACGATCAATAACCAATAGCGGGACCTGGATGCCCATATTGGCTCCTACATATTCTACGAAGATCTTTATCGGTCGAACCTCTATGTCAAGGATTCAGTTAATCCCGTATGCTGTTCCCTTTGTTCTTCGGTATGTTACTTGCCCGAGATTCGATCGTCGGTATCTCTATACCTAGTTCAATCTCATTACCGGCAAGTCTCTTTACTCGTTCCGTAATACAAGATCTCGTGGCTAACACTTTAGTCACATTGCTTGCAAGGCTCATTGTGATGTTGTATTACCGAGTAGGCCCTGAGATACCTCTCCCTCATACGGAGTAACAAATCCCAGTCTTGATCCATGCCAACCCAACAGACACCCTCGGAGATACCTGTAGAGCACCTTTATAGTCACCCAGTTACGTTGCGACGTTTGATACACACAAGGTACTCCTCCGATGTCAGGGAGTTGCATGATCTCATGGTCATAGGAACAGATACTTGACATGCAGAAAACAATAGCAATAAACTGACACGATCATATGCTACGTTTATAGTTTGGGTCTTGTCCATCACATCATTCTCCTAATGATGTGATCCCGTTATCAAATGACATCTCATGTCAATGGCTAGGAAACCTTAACCATCTTTGATCAACGAGCTAGTCAACTAGAGGCTTACTAGGGACACAGTGTTGTCTATGTACCCACACATGTATTTGAGTTTCCAATCAATACAATTATAGCATGGATAATAAACGATTATCATGAACAAGGAAATATAATAATAACCAATTTATTATTGCCTCTAGGGCATATTTCCAACAGTCTCCCACTTGCACTAGAGTCAATAATCTAGTTCACATCACTATGTGATTTACATTGTAATGAATCGAACACCCATGCAGTTCTGGTGTTGTTCATGTTTAGCCCTTGGAAGAGGTTTAGTCATCGGATCTGCAACATTCAGATCCGTGTGTACTTTGCAAATATTTATGTCATCCTCCTTGATGTAATCGCGGATGGAATTGAAACGTCGCTTTATGTGTCTGGTCCTCTTGTGAAATCTTGGTTCCTTGGCTAGAGCAATGGCACCAGTATTATCACAAAACAGAGTCATTGGGTTAAGCGCACTAGGCACTACTCCAAGATCTGTCATGAACTCCTTCATCCAGACACCTTCCTTCGCCGCCTCCGAGGCAGCGATGTACTCCGCTTCGCATGTAGAATCAGGTACCACGCTTTGCTTGGAACTGCACCAGCTAACCGCACCCCCATTAAGAATAAATACGTATCCGGTTTGCGACTTAGAGTCATCCGGATCAGTGTCAAAGCTTGCATCGACGTAACCTTTTACGACGAGCTATTGATCACCTCCATAAACGAGAAACATGTCCTTAGTCCTTTTCAGGTACTTCAGGATATTCTTGACCGCCGTCCAGTGTTCCATTCCTGGATCACTTTGAAACCTTCCGACCATACTTATGGCAAGGCTGACATCGGATCTTGTGCACAGCATTGCATACATGATAGAGCCTATGGCTGAAGCATAGGGGATGACACTCATCTTTTCTCTATCTTCTGCAGTCACTAGGCATTGAGTCTTACTCAACTTCACACCTTGCAATACAGGCAAGAACCCCTTCTTGGACTGATCCATTTTGAACTTCTTCAAAACTTTGTCAAGGTATGTGCTTTGTGAAAGTCCTATTAAGCGTCTCGGTCTATCTCTATAGATCTTGATGCCTAATATGAAAGCAGCTTCTCCTAGGTCCTTCATTGAAAAACTCTTGTTCAAATATTCCTTCACGCTTTCCAACATTTCTATATTGTTTCCAATCAGTAATATGTCATCCACATATAATATTAGAAACGCTATAGAGCTCCCACTCACTTTCTTGTAAATACAAGCTTCTCCGTAAACTTGTATAAACTCGAACGCTTTGATCACCTCATCAAAGCGAAGATTCCAACTCCGAAATGCTTGCACCAGTCCATAAATGGATCGCTGGAGTTTGCAAACTTTGTCAGCATTCTCTGGATCGACAAAACCTTCTGGTTGCATCATATACAACTCTTCCTTAAGGAAACCGTTAAGGAACGCTGTTTTGACATCCATCTGCCAAATTTCATAATCGAAAAAGGTAGCTATTGCTAACATGATTCTGACGGACTTAAGCATCGCTACGGGTGAGAAGGTCTCATCGTAGTCAACTCCTTGAACTTGTGAAAAACCCTTTGCCACAAATCGAGCTTTATAGACGATGACATTACCGTCCGCGTCCGTCTTCCTCTTAAAGATCCATTTGTTCTGAATGGCCTTACGCCCTTCAGGTAATACTTCTAAAGTCCATACTTTGTTTTCATACATGGATCCCATCTCGGATTTCATGGCCTCTAACCACTTCTCGGAATCCGGGCCCATCATCACTTCTCCATAGCTCGTAGGTTCATCGTTGTCCAACAACATGACCTCTAAGACAGGGTTGCCGTACCACTCAGGAGCAGTACGCGTCCTTGTCGACCTACGAGGTTCGATAGCAACTTGATCCAAAGCTTCATGATCATCATCATTAACTTCCTCTTCAGCTGATGTAGGCTCTACAGAAACATCTTTCTGCGATGCGCTACTTATAGGTTGAAGTAAAGGTTCAACAACCTCATCAAGTTCTATCTTCCTCCCACTCAATTCTTTCGAGAGAAACTCTTTCTCAAGAAATGTTCCGTTTTTAGCGACAAACACTTTGCCTTCGGATCTGAGGTAGAAGGTATACCCAACTGTCTCTTTTGGGTATCCTATGAAGACGCATTTTTCCGCTTTGGGTTCCAGCTTTTCAGGCTGAAGCTTTTTGACATAAGCATCACATCCCCAAACTTTAAGAAACGACAGCTTTGGCTTCTTGCCAAACCAAAGTTCATATGGCGTCATCTCAACGGATTTCGATGGTGCCCTATTTAAAGTGAATGCAGCTGTCTCTAATGCATAACCCCAAAACGATAGTGGCAAATCGGCAAGAGACATCATAGATCGCACCATATCCAATAAGGTTCGATTATGACGTTTGGACACACCATTACGCTGTGGTGTTCCAGGCGGTGTCAATTGTGAAACAATTCCACACTGTCTTAAGTGACTGCCAAACTCATAACTCAGATATTCTCCTCCTCGATCAGATCGTAGGAATTTAATCTTCTTGTTACGATGATTCTCAACTTCACTCTGAAATTGTTTGAACTTTTCAAATGTTTCAGACTTGTGTTTCATTAAGTAAATATACCCATATCTACTTAAGTCATCAGTGAAGGTGAGAAAGTAACGATAACCACCGCGCGCCTCAATACTCTTCGGACCGCACACATCAGTATGTATGATTTCCAATAAGTCACTTGCCCGTTCCATTGTTCCAGAGAACGGCGTTTTAGTCATCTTGCCCATGAGGCATGGCTCACATGTGTCAAGTGATTCAAAATCAAGTGACTCCAAAAGTCCATCAGCATGGAGCTTCCTCATGCGTTTTACGCCAATATGACCTAAACGGCAGTGCCACAAGAAAGTGGTATTATCATTATCAATTTTACATCTTTTGGCATCAATGTTATGAACATGTGTATCATTACTATCGAGATTCAATAAGAATAAACCCCTCACATTGGGTGCATGACCATAAAAGATATTACTCATATAAATAGAACAACCATTATTCTCTGATTTAAATGAGTAACCGTCTCGCAATAAACAAGATCCAGATATAATGTTCATGCTTAACGCATGCACTAAATAACAATTATTCAGGTTCATCACTAATCCCGATGGTAATCGAAGAGCGAGCGTGCCGACGGCGATCACATCAACCTTGGAACCATTTCCCACGCGCATCGTCACTTCGTCCTTTGCCAGCCTCCGTCTATTCCGCAGTTCCTGTTTTGAGTTGCAAATATGAGAAACCGCACCGGTATCAAATACCCAGGAATTACAACGAGAGTTGGTAAGGTACACATCAATAACATGTATATCATATATACCTTGTTTGTTGTTGGCCGCCTTCTTGTCAGCCAAATACTTGGGGCAGTTCCGCTTCCAGTGTCCAGTTCCCTTGCAATGAAAGCACTCAGTTTCTGGTTTGGGTCCAGCCTTGGGTTTCTTCACGAGAGGAGCAACTGCTTTGCCACTCTTCTTGGAGTTACCCTTCTTACCCTTGCCATTTTTCTTGAAACTAGTGGTTTTATTGACCATCAACACTTGATGCTCCTTCTGAATTTCAGACTCAGCGGCTTTCAGCATCGCAAACAGCTCGGCGACTGACTTGTTCATCCCGTGCATGTTATAGTTCAACACGAAGCTCTTGTAGCTAGGTGGCAATGATTGAAGAACTCTGTCAGTGATAGCCTCTGGTGGAAGGGGCATCCCCAATTCTGCCAGACGGGTGGAGTACCCAGACATTCTGAGTACGTGATCACTGATAGACCCGTTCTCCTCCATCTTGCAAGCATAGAACTTATCGGAGATCTCATATCTCTCGATCTGGGCATTCTTCTGAAAGATAAACTTCAACTCCTGGAACATCTCATATGCTCCATGACGTTCAAAACGTCTTTGAAGTCCCGGTTCTAAGCCATACAATATTGCACATTGAACTATTGAGTAATCTTCAGAACGAGCCTGCCAGGCGTTCACAACGTCTAGAGACTCAACTGGAGCGGGTGGATCACCAAGCGGTGCATCAAGGACATAAGCCTTCTGGGAAGCCGTAAGGATAATCCTTAGATTATGGGCCCAGTCCACAAAGTTACTTCCATCATCTTTCAACTTAGCTTTCTCTAGGAACGCATTAAAATTCAGGGGTGCTACTGCGCGAGCCATGATCTACAACATAAATATAGCAAAGACAACTTAGACTATTGTTCTAGATAATGAGTTTTGTTAATCATATTACTTAAAAACTCCCACTCAAATTGACATCCCTCCGATCATTCGAGTGTAACATGATCCAAATCTACCAACTCAAGTCCGATCATCACGTGAGTTGAGGTGGTTTCAATGGTGAACATCTTCATGTTGATCATATCTACTATATGACTCATGTTCGACCTTTCGGTCTCTTGTGTTCCGAGGCCATGTCTGTACATGCTAGGCTCGTCAAGTTTAACCCGAGTGTTCCGCACGTGCAACATGGCTTACACCCGTTGTATGTGAACATAGAGTCTATCACACCCGATCATCACGGCGTGTCTCGAAATGACGAACTTTCGCAACGGTGCACACTCGGGGAGAACACAATTTTATCTTGAAATTTAAGTGAGGGGTCACCTTATAATGCTACCGTCGTCCTAAGCAAAATAAGATGCATAAAAGGATTAACATCACATGCAAATCATAAGTGACATGATATGGCCATGAACTTGTGCTTTTGATCTCCATCTACAAAGCACCGGCATGATCTCCATCGTCACCGGCATGACACCATGATCTCCATCATCTTGATCTCCATCAACGTGTCGCCATGAGGTTGTCGCGCCGACTGTTGCTTCCACGACTATAGCTAACTCATAGCGATAAAGTAAAGCAAAAACGGCGAAAATAATTAAAGACAACTCTATGGCTCCTGCTAGTTGCCGTACTCATCGACATGCAAGTCGTGATATTCTATACAACACATGATCATCTCATACATCACATATAACTCATCATGTAATTGGCCATATCACATCACAACATACCCTGCAAAAACAAGTTAGACGTCCTCTAATTGTTGTTGCAAATTTTACGTGGCTGCTACGGGTTTGCAAGAACCGTTCTTACCTACGCAAAACCACAACGTGGTGTAGTGATTGCTTTTTGATCTTCTAAAAGAACCCTCTTCATTGAAATCGATTCAACTAAAGTGAGAGAGACAGACACCCACTAGCCATCTTTATGCAACGAAGTTTACATGTCAGTTGAAGGAACCTGTCTCGCGTAAGCGTACGCGTAATGTCGGTCCGGACCGCTTCATCTCACAATACCGTCGAATCAAGTATCAACTAGTAACGGCAAGCAATATGTATATACCCACGCCCACAACTCGTTTGTGTTCTACTCGAGATCTCATCTACGCATAGACCTAGCTCAGATGCCACTGTTGGGGAACGTTGCATGGGAAACAAAATTTTTCCTATGCACACACAAGATCTATCCATGGTGATGAGCATCTACGAGAGGGAGAGTGAATCTACATACCCTTGTAGATCGCTAAGCGGAAGCGTTAAGAAACGCGGTTGATGTAGTCGAACGTCTCCGCGATCCAAATCGCAAGTCGTCCCTCGATCCGATCATGAACTAGTGCCGAACGGACGGCACCTCCGCGTTCAACACACGTACGGCTTGATGACGCCTTCACCTCCTCGATCCAGCGAGCGATGATGAAGTAGTAGATGAGTTCCGGCAGCACGACGGCGTGGTGATGTTGGTGAGGAACAATCTCTGCAGGGCTTCGCCAAGCACTACGGAGATTATGACGGGAGAACTAGAGGGTTAGGGTTGCCGACACACGGCTTGGGAAATCTTGATGTGTCCCGTGTGCTAGCCCTGCCCCTCTATTTATATGTTGAGCCTTGGGGTCTAAACTTGGAGTAAAAGCCTCCTCCAGGTCGGTTTTGCCCGCACAAGGTCGGTTTGGCCCGCAGGGAAAGAGTCCAACTCGGATCCCTGCAGTACCGCGCACAAGCGGTAGTACCGCTCACGAGCGGTAGTACCGCTTGAGCGGTAGTACCGCTTCACACAAGCGGTAGTACCGCTTGGGCGGTAGTACCGCTTCCAACAAGCGGTAGTACCGCTTACGCGGTAGTACTGCCTTTACCAGCGGTAGTACCGCTTAAGGCAGTAGCAAAACTTCCTTCTGCACTTTCCAATACCTCATGGGCTTTACCCCTTTGGCTCATATAAAGTGTTGCTGCACCCGAACACTTCGGTAAACACCCGGAACCCCTTCCGGTGAATTCCGGAACCTTTCCGGAGATCAAAACACTATTATCACATATATTAATCTTTACCTCCGGACTCTTCCGGAGACCCTCGTCATGTCCTGGATCTTATCCGGGACTCCGAACAACCTTCGGTCACCAACACAATAACTCAACTATACTAATCGTCACCAAACGTTAAGTGTGTAGACCTTGCGGGTTCGAGAACTATGTAGACATGACCGAGACACCTCTACGATCAATAACCAATAGCGGGACCTGGATGCCCATATTGGCTCCTACATATTCTACGAAGATCTTTATCGGTCGAACCTCTATGTCAAGGATTCAGTTAATCCCGTATGCTGTTCCCTTTGTTCTTCGGTATGTTACTTGCCCGAGATTCGATCGTCGGTATCTCAATACCTAGTTCAATCTCGTTACCGGCAAGTCTCTTTACTCGTTCCGTAATACAAGATCTCGTGGCTAACACTTTAGTCACATTGCTTGCAAGGCTCATTGTGATGTTGTATTACCGAGTGGGCCCTGAGATACCTCTCCCTCATACGGAGTAACAAATCCCAGTCTTGATCCATGCCAACCCAACAGACACCCTCGGAGATACCTGTAAAGCACCTTTATAGTCACCCAGTTACGTTGCGACGTTTGATACACACAAGGTACTCCTCCGATGTCAGGGAGTTGCATGATCTCATGGTCATAGGAACAGATACTTGACATGCAGAAAACAATAGCAATAAACTGACACGATCATATGCTACGTTTATAGTTTGGGTCTTGTCCATCACATCATTCTCCTAATGATGTGATCCCGTTATCAAATGACATCTCATGTCAATGGCTAGGAAACCTTAACCATCTTTGATCAACGAGCTAGTCAACTAGAGGCTTACTAGGGACACAGTGTTGTCTATGTACCCACACATGTATTTGAGTTTCCAATCAATACAATTATAGCATGGATAATAAACGATTATCATGAACAAGGAAATATAATAATAACCAATTAATTATTGCCTCTAGGGCATATTTCCAACAGTCATGGGGGCGGCCAGCAGCACAACTCCTCCGGTGCTCAAGGGCATCCTCCGCGCGCTGGCCCCCAGCACCCGACCCCGCCATGGAGTGGCGGCCATAACCCCTGGACCGGGGTTGTGCATGCTTACACCATGCCCGTTCCCCGGGCACCTGCACCCAGCCTCCTCGGGCCAGGACCATTGCGCCATCAGGCCTTCTTCGCCGCCCCACAGCCGATCCCGGTAGCGCAGCCGCCGTCATCCTATCCCGCTACCCCGTTCGGCTATGGAGGGCCGAACCATAGTGGCAGGGCGACGGGCTATACTGGCTACCCCGCCCCTTCGCCTGCACCGGCCCCCTATGAACCAGCGCTGCTTGCCGCGCTCCAGGCCCCGCCCTAGCCTGGCTTCTACTCCGGCGGTGGGGACTGGTTCATGGACACCGGTGCCTCGTCGCACATGGCCGCTTATCTGGGTAACCTCTCCTCCACGTCTCCTATTCATACCTCCTCTCATATCATCGTCGGTAATGGTGTCGGCCTTCCCATCACTCATGTCGGCTCCGCTAATTTCCCTTCCACCTCTCGACCACTGACCCTTCATGATGTTCTTGTTTCTCCCGAACTTATTCAGAATCTAGTATGTGTTCATAAACTTTCTTGTGATAATTCTGTAACTGTGGAATTTGACGAAGTTAGTTCTTGTGTAAAGGACGCCCTTACTCGGATGGTTCTTCACCGATGTGACAGCCCCGACGACATGTACCCCGTCCAGCCACCATCGTCATAACTGTAGGAGATATGCCCTAGAGGCAATAATATATGTTATTGATTATCTCCCTGTTCATAATTAGGTTTATGTTCCATGCTATAACTGCTATGGTTCTCGAGTCTACAATAACCACGAGGCTCGAAGGAAGACTCATATGCACGTGTGGAATAATAAACGGTAAAATGTATTCCTAGTCTGGCCTCTAAGACTGGCTCAAGTATTGCATGATGATCCTGTTTTCCTGATCATGGGCATGGCTATGCCGGCAATTTTGAGGGCACAATGTTAGTAGAACATTTGTGTTGAATCGACCCGAATTGATGTTATGCTATGAGATACATTTGTCACTAGTTAATGGTTAATAACACAGAGATGGTTAACGTTTGCATAATTCCTTAGACCATGAGAGTATCGAGTTTCTTCATGCTTGCTTCATGAACTTTGGGGTTTGTTAAACGTCATCCGTAAATGGGTGGCTATTACGGCGGCTTACGGGTTCATGGAAAAGTATGTCAAGTAACTTGATAGCTCAAGATTGGGATTTGCTCCTCCGACGATGGAGAGATATCTCTGGGCCCTCTCGGTGTTACGGTATCCATCATCATCTGGCCAGACACTTTGTGATTTGATCACGGGGATGCCGGAACACGGGAACGAGAAAAGAGAACAATACCGGTAACGAGGTAACTGGCATAGTGGACAAGTTGTTGATCCGCGGGGATGCCAACATGTCACACCTCGGGTATTTGTAACATATCGCGAAGCAACAGGAATAGCACACGGCAACTAGAGGTTCACTCGAATATTCATTCGTGTGGGTATAGGGGTCAATATGGGTGTCCACGGCTCCGATGTTGATCATTGATCGGAAGGGGTTCCGGGTCATGTCTATACTTCACCGAACCTATAGGGTCACACGCTTAAGGGTCATCTATCTGCTGAATACTAGACGGGGAGTCTGAGAGAAAATCACCGAAAAAGTTTCGGACGAAACGGAAACGTTCCGGAGAGGATATCGGAATAGTTCCGGTGAAACTGAAAAGTTGTTTCAGGGTATTCCATAAAGTCAAATTGGTTTCGGCACATGCCTGGAAATTATTGGAAGGTACCAGAATTGTTCCGGTAACTTCTGAGATTTTTCAGAGACAAAAACCGGAAATGTTCCGGACTGCCGGAACCGCTTTAGTTGCTTTTCACAGATGAAAATCACTAAACCGAAAAGTTGTTTCGGAGTACACCATAAAGTCAAATTGGTTTCGGCACATGCCTGATAATTCTTGGAGGGTGCCAGAATCATTCTGGAAACTTTCTGGAATTTTCCGGAATGAAAACCGGAAATGTTCCGGAGCTGCCGAAACCGCTTCAGATGCTTTTCGCAGATGAAAATCACTAAACCGGAATTGTTCCGGCTCGCGTTGAAAATTATTTTGGTGGGTACTGGAAATGTTCTAAGCCCACATGAATATTTTCAGTTCGATCAGACGCTGAAAAATGTCGTCGTGAATAGTGAAAGTGCTTTTTGGGATATTTATGGAAAAGTCACCTTTTGGGATATTTTCCCAAAAAGGTTTCTAGAAGGCTTGGGGGCCAAGAAACCCTACCCCTTGGATTTCCTATAAATAGAGGTGGAGGGGCTGCCTCCACACTAACTTCCTTCTCACATACAAGTGCCATGACATTTCTGGCTTCTCTCTCCCTCCCAGCGAAATAGTTTCGTAGAGCCGAAAGGTTGTCTGGGTTCCGGTGGGAACTAGTTCTGGACGGCGAAGCCCTGCCGGATAGATGACACCGTATGTGTGCAACTCTGTAGAGAGATCGTAGTTTCGGTCTTAGTTCGAGAGTGCCTCCCGAAGGGCTGTCCGTGTGACCGTCCGAGTTTTGGAGGTCCTCCCGAAGGGCTGTCCGAGTGACAGTCCGAGTTTCGGAGGTCCTCCCGAAGGGCTGTCCGTGACACCGTCCGGGGGACTGTGCGACCGCCTCCCGGAGGGCTGTCTGCGGGGCAGATGAGGGTATACATCCTCGCGGTTGCGAGGTTGTAAAATCCTAGCTGCGGGGATCTGCACCGCCGTTCGTCATCGACTCTACTTCCGTTGCACTACGAGTCGCTAACGAATAAGATCAAACCTTGTATGCAGTCTCCATAGTGGTCCTGGGCTGGTGCGTAGGTCGGAAATTTTTTGTTTTCTACTGCGTTACCCTACAGTGGCATCATGAGCCGTGCTATGCGTAGATGCAGGTTGCGATCTAGAATACATGAGATGTATGGGTGTTGCACAATATAATTAGGTAGTAGATGAGTTCTATTGCTGAAAATTATTTGTGCGGGTAGCAGATGAAATCTGTTACCCGATGTTCTTGTTGCTTCCCTGGAATTTGCATATTTCTGATCTTGATAACGGTATGGTGGAGTTTCAAAGTTCTGGCAATCCGCGATCCTAATTGATCAACGAAGTGCTAATAGTTCTTTGAATTCCACCGTAGTTAAAAAGAAAGATAAAATTTCGCAGACAAAAGGGCAATGAAGATATGATCTGCACGGGGGTCATGCGTATGACGAAGTTTAGTATGGGGCTCGAGATTTAATTATCTCGTGTTTCATACACCCCGCGATGTTAATCTAGCGACTTGAATTATCATACTTGATGATAAAACGTTGGTAGCTGCGGTTTGTTCGAAACCTTAGAAGCCACGTAAAATGAAAATTTGCATAAACCGATTAGAGGCGTCTAACTTGGTTTTGCAGGATGGTTTGCATGTGCATGTGATGTGGTATAGCAGTGTTCATAATAATTTGATTATGTATGAGATGACTATATGATGTAAATTGATTAACATGACCTGCGTGTCATGATTCGGCATGATGGCTGGAGCCATATGATTGCACTTTAATGACCTGCGTGTCAACCTTATGTAATGCACTTATTTTATTAGCTATAGAGATAGCAATATTATTTGGTGCATCGACAAGGTGGTGGCAATCTTCGCGAAGGTGAACACCGACGCGAATGCCGAAGACGAAGAAATGAAAGACTTCTCCGTCAGAAAGGGCTATACCATATCATGCTATTATGAATTGCCTGAGATGTTTATCCCTTATGATGCACCCTTCTTGATTGCGCGGTAGTCGCTTTTATTAGGGTGATCTCTCACAAAAAATATCAAGTAGTTAGTGTTCTCCCAAGTGTAGCACCGTCACGGCACCTAAATTTTCGGGGTGCGCCATGTCCACATGGGTACGAACGATTAGAGAAGTGTGAGGCGGGTGAGGTCAGACCTCGCAGCGAGATCACTTGGTTGTCTTGACGTTCTGGCTTGATCGTCCTGAGCTCGGAACACGCCCATCGAAAGATGAACAGGAGTCACATAGAGATGTGATCGGCATGTTTGCCCACCAATTGAAATTCTCGTCATCAGTGATGTCCACATCAATGGCGTTGAATTGAAATGTGGATCTTGTATCACTCACAATCAATTATGAGAGATATTGATTTGAGTGGGAGCGCCCTGTAGAATTAATTCTTTTAATTCTCAGTGCAATTAATTTTGAACACTGTCTAAGTGTGATTTGCATAATAGTTGTAGAATAATGGCTCGCGTTTCCACCTTCCCTATTAAAATTGAATAGCTGTTAAATATCTGGTTAAAACTTTACGGTTGGTAACGTAATGTGAGGATTGTCCTCAATAGTGCCGAGAAGGACTTTGTCCTATCGCATACTTTCGGTATTCTCCCGCTAATGCTATGGATCATGTGACTCTCGTCCTTCGATCCAAAAGCTAGAATTCTGTTTCAGTCTAGTGCAATACGTTTGCTTCCATGAGACCCAAACTTCGAAAGTTTGGATAGTTATGTGATATTCATGGAATCTAAAAATCATTTTCAGAGACAGACAAAGGCTAAAAGATATGAGATATCCAAAGCAATGTTTGTTTGCAAACTATTAGTAAAGGAGTTTACTATGCATTAGACTGATAAGAGAGGGATCCAGAAGAACGCCTGTCATATGATGATGGTGAATAAAACAACAACTTAAAGAGAAAGGAAGTATCCGAAGGGTGTTAGTGAAACTTTCACGCCTAGGAAGTCCGGGGCTATCGCCACTCTTAAGTTGGGTGCTTCTTCTAAGAGTAGGAGAAATACTGAAAGTTAAACTGTTAGAAGTATAAAGGCAAAAGGAAAGAAGACTGGAATATCCAGCTCATGTATGAATGTCATACAAGTTTTTGATGTATAGAAGGCTGGTCAAAGATATAGTTCTTGGGAATTATGGTTAAACATGTTAATCACTAATTCTTGGGTATTGTGAGTTAATCACAAAGATACCCGCTCGATTGCATTCTGTTGCAACCTAATGTAAGAACTACTATGGCCTGAAAGACTAGCCAGGAATGAGGTTAGATACACGCAGGGAACATAGTAAATGTTACTATGCCATCCATAGGTGTATTCCCTATGTATTTACTTTCATAATTCATTTTAGAGTTTCACACTCTAGCCCTTTGCATAAGGTATCTTGCAAGAAGGTTGTTCATAAGAGAACTTTTGATGTTCGGTGTTATGAATAACATAAGGGCCATACTTTCATTATGAATGAGACGTATGTTATGAATATTGATAATAATACATTACCTCTGGGTTTACTTTCACAATTCATTTTAGAGTTTCATACACTCTAGCCCATTGCACAATGTTTGTTGCAAAAGAGTTGTTCATAAAAACAACAATTGTTGTTCAGTATTATGAATAACATGAAGGGACATGCTTCCATCCTAGATGGGATGTATGTTATGAATATTGATGGAAATATGATACATCCATAACACTGACGCTAAATGTTGCAAGACTAAAAGAATACCACATATGTGTGGCACTGCATTTGGTCACATTGGAGAAACCCGCATGGAAAATTCCATTATGATGGATTTTAAAGTCATTTGATTTTGAATCATCTGACACTTGCAACTTTCCTCCGAAAAGTGAAGTGACTGAAATACTGTTCACAGGCCATAAGGAACGAGCAACAAACTTATTGGTGATCATACATTTTGATGTGTGTAGTTCAATAAATGTTGTTGCAAGTAGTGGATTTATCTATCTTCAGAAATGACTCAAGTAGATATATTGATATTTACTTGATGAGACGTAAGTCTGGATCTTTTGAATTCATTCATAAGGTTTTCAAAAATGAAGTAGAAGTTGTTGTAACAAGAAAATTATGTTTTCTACAATTCGATTGCATAAAGGAATATTTGAGTTACAAGTTTAGCGAATGTCTGATGAGTTGTGAAAGGGGTTTCATAACTTGCACCTCCCGGAGCACCACTGCAAGTGGAGAGTCCATGTAGATGTAATCGAACCATTCATGACATGGTAAGATCAAAGATGACATAAATAAATTTGCCATTATCCCTTTTAAAGTGATGCTTTAGAGACTGCGGCTTTTACACTGAAAAGAGCTCCATCGGGTCTGTTGAAATGACGCCATGGTATGGTACGCCCAACCATGTTATATCTTTTCTTAACATTTGGAATATGGGGCTTGTGTAAAAGGTTACAAACCTATTCCAAATCAGACAAGTGCTACTTTGTAGGTTATCCCAAGTCATTGGGTATTTCCCCACCACAATACCGAGGCAAATAGGTTTGCCACAAAGAACGGTATGCTTTTTTGAAGAAAATGGTTCTTTCAAAAAGGTGAGTGGGAGAACAGTGCAACTCGACGAGATAAACAGTATCATCGTCATCAGATCAAAGGAAAGAGACCTTGGAAGTAATTCCAGAGTTTCCTACTGCGACTGATACGGAAGTCTCTACAATTAAATGTATGGACTTCGGTCAAACTTGCAGCTGAACCACGTAGGCAAAGCTCGTGCAAACCTATCAGGTGCGCAAACGAGATATTGTTGTTAGACAACAGTATACCTACGATTCACAAGGAAGCGTTGATGGGCCCTGACTCCGGAATTGGCTAAATGCCAATACAATCCGAGATAGTTTCCATATAAGTGATTCAAGATTAAGATCTTGAACGCCTTTCGGAAGACTTAGAGTCTAACGAATATTTATGGAACTAAAAACTGATACGGATAAAATGTTTTATCCATAAAGCTCGACTTGTTGCAATAACAAGTTCAAGGAGTTGACTACGATGAGATTGTCTCACCATAGCGATGCTTAAAGTCGGTTCGGGTTGAACTAGCAATTAATACATATTTCAATCATGAGATATGAAACATGGATGACAAAAGGATTTCCATCTGATGGAAATGAAACCTAGGACTTGTATGTGATACAGTCCAAAGTAATTTGTCGATCCAGAGGATGCTAGTAAGTATGCAAACTTCAGAGTTCCAGCGATGAACAGAAGAGAGCAAAGTGGAGTTGGAATCTTCGTTTTTGATGGAATGGTCAAAGGGGTTTGACTTCATCAAATGGGTATCGAAGATGCTTGTGATTCAAGAAAGTAAGTGGGAGCATAATAATATTTCTAAAAACCTTGTGTACTTGACACATTGTTAATTGGAAATAAATTTCTTGACACGAATTAGGACTTCATTTGAAAATAGTTTTTCGATGAAGTGCTTAGGCTAAATAGCCTCAATATTAGGCATGATGATCTATGGAGATAGATTTACCTAATGGGGCTAAGCTATGAATATATATTGACAAGATGCTAAAACCTTTTAGCATTGAAAAACCGTCAAGGAGTGATTCTTGCCGAAGTCACATGGAAAGAGTTTTTGCAAGACTTGGTGTCCCAAAACACGGATGAGCAAAATACATGATGGTGATTCCACACACTCTTGTGTTTGGATTAATCATGTATTCCATGGTATGTAAAACAACCAGATATGTCCAATACTCCAAAGTTGTTGCGAGTATAGATACCAAAGTGATCAAAGTACTGATCATGGGACAACAGTGAAAGATGTCATTGAGTACTAGAGCAGTACTGATGACATGCTTTCTCGCAAGCAGAGATTATGAAGTGCTCGTTGTAAGTAATTACATCGATACAGTCTTCATCAATGCTCCATGCGATTTTCGTTTTAAGTTAAGGGTTTTGTGTAATACACAATATGGCGGCACGGTAGTTGGAAATTGTTCCAAACAAGATACTGTGGCGAATTCTATAACAAAGGCTAAGTATGTTGACGCTTAAGAAGCGACAAAGAAGTTGTTGAATCATATAGTTCATTCATGAACTTAGTATGGTTCCAAGATGGCTTTGGTCTATGGGACACTATTGCAGATAGTTGCTCCATAGCTCAGTCTGAGGAATCAGGTTTCGACCAATGATTCACACATATGCAAAGCCAAGTCCACACAAAATATGAATTTTGTGAAAGCGTGAAAACGCGAGGATATGCAAAGTTACACACGGAGCTGAAGTCGTCGGATCCGTTGGACATCAGGCTATACCACATGCAAAGCATATTTTACACCGGTATGCCACAGGTGTAAAATGCATTAGCATTGACTAGATTATTGACTCTAGTGCAAGTGGGAGTCTATAGGAGATATGCCCTAGAGGCAATAATATATGTTATTGATTATCTCCCTGTTCATAATTAGGTTTATGTTCCATGCTATAACTGCTATGGTTCTCGAGTCTACAATAACCACGAGGCTCGGAGGAAGACTCATATGCACGTGTGGAATAATAAACGGTAAAATGTATTCCTAGTCTGGCCTCTAAGACTGGCTCAAGTATTGCATGATGATCCTGTTTTCCTGATCATGGGCATGGCTATGCCGGCAATTTTGAGGGCACAATGTTAGTAGAACATTTGTGTTGAATCGACCCGAATTGATGTTATGCTATGAGATACATTTGTCACTAGTTAATGATTAATAACACAGAGATGGTTAACGTTTGCATAATTCCTTAGACCATGAGAGTATCGAGTTTCTTCATGCTTGCTTCATGAACTTTGGGGTTTGTTAAACGTCATCCGTAAATGGGTGGCTATTACGGCGGCTTACGGGTTCATGGAAAAGTATGTCAAGTAACTTGATAGCTCAAGATTGGGATTTGCTCCTCCGACGATGGAGAGATATCTCTGGGCCCTCTCGGTGTTACGGTATCCATCATCGTCTGGCCAGACACTTTGTGATTTGATCACGGGGATGCCGGAACACGGGAACGAGAAAAGAGAACAATACCGGTAACGAGGTAACTGGCATAGTGGACAAGTTGTTGATCCGCGGGGATGCCAACATGTCTCACCTCGGGTATTTGTAACATATCGCGAAGCAACAGGAATAGCACACGGCAACTAGAGGTTCACTCGAATATTCATTCGTGTGGGTATAGGGGTCAATATGGGTGTCCACGGCTCCGATGTTGATCATTGATCGGAAGGGGTTCCGGGTCATGTCTATACTTCACCGAACCTATAGGGTCACACGCTTAAGGGTCATCTATCTGCTGAATACTAGACGGGGAGTCTGAGAGAAAATCACCGAAAAAGTTTCGGACGAAACGGAAACGTTCCGGAGAGGATATCGGAATAGTTCCGGTGAAACTGAAAAGTTGTTTCAGGGTATTCCATAAAGTCAAATTGGTTTCGGCACATGCCTGGAAATTATTGGAAGGTACCAGAATTGTTCCGGTAACTTCTGAGATTTTTTAGAGACAAAAACCGGAAATGTTCCGGACTGCCGGAACCGCTTTAGTTGCTTTTCACAGATGAAAATCACTAAACCGAAAAGTTGTTTCGGAGTACACCATAAAGTCAAATTGGTTTCGGCACATGCCTGATAATTCTTGGAGGGTGCCAGAATCATTCTGGAAACTTTCTGGAATTTTCCGGAATGAAAACCGGAAATGTTCCGGAGCTGCCGAAACCGCTTCAGATGCTTTTCGCAGATGAAAATCACTAAACCGGAATTGTTCCGGCTCGCGTTGAAAATTATTTTGGTGGGTACTGGAAATGTTCTAAGCCCACATGAATATTTTCAGTTCGATCAGACGCTGAAAAATGTCGTCGTGAATAGTGAAAGTGCTTTTTGGGATATTTATGGAAAAGTCACCTTTTGGGATATTTTCCCAAAAAGGTTTCTAGAAGGCTTGGGGGCCAAGAAACCCTACCCCTTGGATTTCCTATAAATAGAGGTGGAGGGGCTGCCTCCACACTAACTTCCTTCTCACATACAAGTGCCATGACATTTCTGGCTTCTCTCTCCCTCCCAGCGAAATAGTTTCGTAGAGCCGAAAGGTTGTCTGGGTTCCGGTGGGAACTAGTTCTGGACGGCGAAGCCCTGCCGGATAGATGACACCGTATGTGTGCAACTCTGTAGAGAGATCGTAGTTTCGGTCTTAGTTCGAGAGTGCCTCCCGAAGGGCTGTCCGTGTGACCGTCCGAGTTTTGGAGGTCCTCCCGAAGGGCTGTCCGAGTGACAGTCCGAGTTTCGGAGGTCCTCCCGAAGGGCTGTCCGCGACACCGTCCGGGGGACTGTGCGACCGCCTCCCGGAGGGCTGTCTGCGGGGCAGATGAGGGTATACATCCTCGCGGTTGTGAGGTTGTAAAATCCTAGCTGCGGGGATCTGCACCGCCGTTCGTCATCGACTCTACTTCCGTTGCACTACGAGTCGCTAACGAATATGATCAAACCTTGTATGCAGTCTCCATAGTGGTCCTGGGCTGGTGCGTAGGTCGGAAATTTTTTGTTTTCTACTGCGTTACCCTACAATAACGTGCTGGACCTCTTGCTCTCTCCGCCGACGTCGATCTCTGGCATGTTCGCCTTGGTCATCCCAGCTCCACCGCACTTCGTCAAATAATGAAGGATTTTTCTTTTACATGTAATAAAACGGATGCTCACTCTTGTCAAGCATGCCGTCTAGGCAAACATGTTCGCGTCCCCTTTAGTTCTTCATCCACAGTTGCGTCGTTTCCTTTTGAGTTGATTCATAGTGATGTTTGGACCTCTCCTGTTTCTAGTAACACTGGTTTTTTATACTATCTTGTCATTTTGTATGACTTCTCTCACTTTGTGTGGACCTTTCCGCTACGTAAGAAATCTGAAGTTGCCGCCACTCTCGCCGCCTTTTACTCTTATGTCGCCACACAATTTAGTCGCCCCTATTCTTGCTCTCCAAACTGATAACGGGAAAGAATTCGATAACATCACCATTCGCAATCTTCTCTCCACCCACGACACCGTTTTACGCCTAACCTATACTTACACCTCACAGCAGAATGGTCGGGCCGAGCGCATGCTCCGCACTATTAACGACTGTGTCCGCACCCTCCTTTTCCATGCCTACATGACACCACAGTTCTGGCCTGATGCCCTCTCCACTGCCACTCTCCTTGTCAACCTTCGCCCTTTTCGTACTCGTTGGCACTACGGTCCTCACCAACTCCTCTTTGGTCCTCCTCCCTCTTACGACGGTCTTAGGATTTTTGGTTGTCTCTGCTACCGTAGCATCGCCGCCATTACTCCCCATAAACTTGCCCCTCGATCCCTTCCTTGTGTCTTTCTCGGTTACCCGGTTAACACTAAGGGCTATCGCTGTTATGACCCAGCCTCTCACCGTGTCATCACCTCCCGGCATGTTTATTTCAACGAGCTGTGCTTTCCTTTTCAACAGGAACATGTGGTGGCCTCCTCGCCGGCGGCCAGTCCGTTGTTGACCATCTCCCCTCGTCGTGGGTCTGTACCCAGGGATGGTGCATCCTCGGTTCCCACAGCCATGGCTCCATCACTGCCGGCTCAACCGGCCCCATCGGCCTCTTCGCCGGCCTCAATGGTCTCTCAGCCGACCACGTCGGCCACGCCGGCTGCTGTGCCGGCCCCGCAGGCCCCACCGGCTGTTGCGCAGGCCCCGTCTGCTCCGTCGGTCCCGTCGGCCTCTGGAGTGGAGGTTTCTTCGGACGCGGCTACGCATCGCCTACAGCCGGCCGGTCCCATCACTCGGGCACGCATGGGTGTCCACCGCCCGAGTCTCCAGTATTATGCGGCTGAGTATGCCTGTGTGCCCTCTACTGCACCGGCCTCGCCGTTGCCGACCTCTGCTCATGCGGCTCTTTGTGACCCTCTTTGGTTCGCCGCCATGCAGGAGGAGTTCGACGCTCTGCAGCACAACCACACCTGGCAGCTTGTCCCACGTCCCCGCCATGCCAACCTCATCACCGAGAAGCTGGTTTTCAAGCACAAGCTACATCCAGATGGTACACTCAACCGCTACAAAGCGCGTTGGGTGGTTCGTGGCTTTCGTCAGCGTGCCAGCATCGACTTCATGGATACTTTTGCCCCGGTTGTCAAACCCGGGACGATTCGTACAGTCCTTCAGCTTGCAGCCTCACGCGGCTGGCTGGTGCACCAGATGGATGTCTCCAACGCCTTCCTCCACGGTCATCTCGAGGAACAGGTGTATTGCCAGCAGCCCATGGGGTTCGTCGATGACACTTACCCGGAGCATGTTTGCCTGCTTTCTCGCTCATTATATGGGCTCAAGCAGGCTCCACGCGCCTGGTACCAGTGCATCGCAACATTCCTTCATCAGCTCGGCTTCCGCTCCACTCGCTCCGATGGTCCGATGTTTGTCTACCGCCAGGGCAATGCGACCACCTACCTGCTGCTCTATGTCGACGACATCATCTTGACAGCATGCTCTACAGCTCTTCTTCGACAACTTACATATCATCTTTGTGCTGAGTTTGCCATTAAGGACTTGGGTCCTCTGCACTACTTCCTCGGGATCGAGGTTGTCTGTCGTGCAGATGGCTTCTTTCTTCATCAGCGGAAGTATGCTCATGAGCTTCTTGATCGCGCTGGGATGCTTAACTTCAAACCCACGGCCATGCCTATCGACACAAAGGCTAAGCTCTCTGCCACTGATGGTGCTCCGGCCACAGACGTTTTGTTCTATAGGTCTATTGTTGGTGCTCTTCAGTATCTCACCCTTACCAGACCGGAGCTTCAATACGCTGTTCAGTGATACGTCCATTTTGCATCTTGATTTCCTACTGTTATTTATAATGTTTTATGCATAATAATGCTTTATGGAGTAATTCTAATTCCTTTTGTCTCATAATATACAAGGTTTACACAAAGAGGGAGAATGCCGACAGCTGGAATTCTGGACCTGAAAAAAGCATATCAGAGACACCTATTCTGCACATCTCCAAATAAGCTGAAACTTCACGGAGAATTATTTTGGAATATGTAAAAAAATACTAGAGCAAATAACTACCGGAGGGGGGCCACCTGGTGACCACAAGACACCAGGGCGCCAGCCCCCCCAGGCGCGCCCTGGTAGGTTGTGGCCAGCCCGGCCCACCTCCGGTTCCCATCTTCTGGTACTTAAGGTCTTTTGACCTAGAAAAAATCAAGGGGGACTTTTAGGACGAAACGCCGCCGTCTCAAGGCGGAACTTGGGCAGGAGCACTTTTTCCCTCCGGCGGAGCGATTCCGCCGGGGGAACTTCCCTCTCAGAGGGGGAAATCGAAGCCATCGTCATCACCAACAACCCTCTCATCTTTGGGAGGCCAATCTTCATCAACATCTTCAACAACACCATCTCCTCTCAAACCCTAGTTCATCTCTTGTGTCCAATCTTTGTACCGGAACCTCAGATTGGTACCTGTGGGTGACTAGTAGTGTTGATTACATCTCGTAGTTGATTACTGTATGGTTTATATGGTGGAAGATTATATGTTCAGATCCATTATGCTACAAAAGGATTGGGCTATCTAGCTGCACTTTATTTACCGTTGCCGTTACTTGCTCGTTACCAATTATCTTGCTATCAAACTACCTGTTACCTACCATTTCAATGCTTGCAGAAATTACCTTGCTGAAAACCGCTTGTCATTTCCTTCTGCTCCTTGTTGGGTTCAACACTCCTACTTATCGAAAGGACTACGATTGTCCCCCTATACTTGTGGGTCATCAAGGCTCTTTTCTGGCGCCGTTGCCGGGCAGTGAGCGCTATTGGTAAGTGGAAATCGGTAAGGAAAAATTTATACTACGTGCTAAAATTTATTGTCACTTGCTAGTATGGAAAACAATCCTTTGAGGGGTTTGTTCGAGGTATCTTCACCTCGAACGGAACCACAATTAATTGCCCCTCAACCTATTGCACCTACTAAAAATATTGGTTATGAAATTCCTTCGGGTATGATAGAACAACTGCTAGCTAATCCTTATGTAGGAGACGGAACTGAACATCCTGATATGCATCTAATGCACGTGGATGAAATTTGTGGATTATTTAAGCTTGCAGGTTTACCCGAAGATGAAGTTAAGAAGAATGTTTCCCCTTTATCTTTGAAGGGAAAAGCATTGACATGGTATAGGCTATGTGATGATATTGGATCATGGAACTGGAATCGATTGAAATTAGAATTCCACCAGAAGTTTTATCCTATGCATCTAGTTCATCGTGATCGGAATTATATATATAATTTTTGGCCTCGTGAAGGAGAAAGCATCGCTCTAGCTTGGGGGAGGCTTAAGTCAATGTTATATTCATGCCAATCATGAGCTCTCGAGAGAAATTATTATTCAGAATTTTTATGCTCGGCTTTCTCATAATGATCGATCCATGCTCGATACTTCTTGTACTAGTTCTTTTATGAAGAAGACTATTGAGTTCAAGTGGGATCTCTTAGAAAGAATTAAACGCAACTCTGAAGATTGGGAACTCGACAAAGGTAATGAGTTAGGTATTAAGCTTAAGTTTGATTGTGTTAAATATTTTATGAATACCGATGCTTTTCACAAGTTTAGCACTAAATATGGCGAAAGTGTTGTTCTAATCCCGAGCTCATGTGAGCTCGGGTGAACAGTAAAATCAAAATAAAATGAAAAAAAAATTCAAAAAATTCCGAATTTTTTGTGTGTAAAACTTTAACAAATGTTTTGATAGCTCGCAAAATTTCAGTGCCAGATGACATTTGTGTAAAATGTGGAAAAAACAAAATTGATGCTCCAAAATGCGTTTGAAAATAACATTTTTGGAGCATCTGTTTTGTTTTTTTTTGCCACATTTTACATGAATGTCATCTGGTGATGAAATTTTGCAAGCTATCAAAACATTTGTCAAAGTTTCATACAAAAAAATTCAGATTTTTTTAATTTTTTTTTGATATTTTTTCGATTTTACTGTTCACCCGAGCTCACATGAGCTCGGGATCATAACAGCCGCTTCCTAAATATGGACTTGACTCTGAGATAGTAGCCTCTTTCTGTGAATCATGTGCTACTCATGTTGACCTCCCTAAGGAGAAGTGGTTTAAATATCATCCCCCTATTAAAGAAGAAATTAAAGAACCGGTCATAGCTAAAGATGAAACTGTCATTTAAAATGTTGATCCAATTGTGCCTGCTGCTTATATTGAAAAACCACCTTTGCCTGTTAGGATAAAGGAACATGCTAAGGTATCAACTGTGGTTCGCAAAAGTAATATTAAAGCACCTCCCTCTGAACAAATTAAAGTAGAACCTAGTGTTGCTATGGTTAAAGATCTCTTGGTAGAAAATATTGATGGGCATATTATTTACTTATGTGATGAAGCTGCTAGAATTGCCAAACCTGATGAAAAAGATAAACATAGACCCGTAGTTGGAATGCCTGTTGTCTCGGTCAAAATAGGAGATCATTGCTATCATGGTTTATGTGATCTGGGTGCTAGTGTGAGTGATATTCCTTTTACCTTATACCAATAAATTATGAATGATATAGCACCCGCCGAAATAGAAGACATTGATGTTACTATTAAACTTGCTAATAGAGACACCATCACACCACTTGGGATTGTTAGAGATGTTGAAGTATTGTGTGGGAAAATAAAATATCCTATTGATTTTCTAGTTCTTGGTTCCCCACAAGACGACTTTTGTCCCATTATCTTTGGTAGACCTTTCTTGAACACTGTTAATGCTAAGATAGATTGTGAAAAACAAACTGTCGGTGTTAGTTTTGGTGATGTGTCTCATGAGTTTAACTTTTCCAAGTTTAGTAGACAACCCCATAATAAAGAATTATCTAGTAAGGATGAAATAATTGGTCTTGCTTCTATTGTCGTTCCTCCTACTGATCCATTAGAACAATATTTGCTAGGCCATGAAAATGATATGCACTTGCATGAAAGAAATGAAATAGATAAAATTTTCTTTGAACAACAACCTCTCCTAAAACACAATTTGCCTATTGAAACTCTGGGAGAAGTATGCTTATCTTGATGAGGAAAAGATATATCCTGTTATTATTAGTGCTAACCTTTCAGAACATGAAGGAGAAAGATTATTAAAAATTCTGAGGAAGCACCGGGCTGCTATTGGATATACTCTTGATGATCTTAAGGGCATTAGTCCCACTCTATGTCAGCACAAGATCAATATGGAACCTGATCCTGATGCTAAACCCGTTGTTGATCACCAATGACGTTTGAATCCTAAAATGAAAAAAGTGGTAAGAACTGAAATATTAAAGCTTCTGGAAGCAGGTATAATTTATCCCATAGCTGATAGTAGATGGGTAAGTCCCGTTCATTGTGTCCCTAAGAAGGGAGGTATTACTGTTGTTCCTAATGATAAAAATGAACTTATCACACAGAGAATTGTCACTGGCTAGAGAATGGTAATTGATTTTAAAAAATTAAATAAAGCTACTAGAAAAGATCATTACCCTCTACCTTTCATTGATCAAATGCTAGAAAGATTATCTAAGCACACACACTTTTGTCTTCTGGATGGGTATTATGGTTTCTCTCAAATACCTGTATCATAACCTGATCAAGAGAAAACCACCTTTACTTGTCCTTTTGGAACCTATGCTTATAGACGTATGCCTTTTGGTTTATGAAATGCACTTGCTACCTTTCAAAGATGCATGACTGCTATATTCTCTGATTTTTGTGAAAAGATTGTGGAGGTTTTCATGGATGATTTTTCCGTTTACGGAACTTCTTTTGATGATTGCTTAAGCAACCTTGATCAAGTTTTGCAGAGATGTGAACAAACTAATCTTGTCTTGAATTGGGAGAAGTGCCACTTTATGGTTAATGAAGGTATTGTCTTGGGGCATAAAATATCTGAACGAGGTATTGAGGTGGATAAAGCTAAAGTTGATGCAATTTAGAAAATGTCATGTCCTAAAGATATCAAAGGTATTCAGAGTTTCCTTGGTCATGCTGGTTTCTATAAGAGGTTTATTAAGGACTTCTCTAAAATTTCTAGGCCACTTACTAATCTTTTACAAAAGGATATTCCATTTGTTTTTGATGATGATTGTGTAGAAGCCTTTGAGACACTCAAGAAAGCCTTAACTTCTGCACCTATTGTTCAACCACCTGCTTGGTACTTGCCTTTTGAAATTATGTGTGATGCTAGTGATTATGCTGTTGGTGCTGTTCTAGGACAAAGAGTTGATAAGAAATTAAATGTTATCCATTATGCTAGCAAAACTCTAGACAGTGCCCAAAGAAATTATGCTACTACTGAAAAAGAATTTTTAGCAGTTGTGTTTGCTTGTGATAAATTTAGATCTTACATTGTTGATTCCGAAGTTATTGTTCACACTAATCATGCTGCTATAAAATATCTTATGGAAAAGAAATATGCTAAACCTAGACTCATTAGGTGGGTTCTCTTGCTTCAAGAATTTGATTTACATATCACTGATAGGAAAGGAGCTGAGAACCCCGTAGCTGATAACTTGTCTAGGTTAGAAAATATTCTTGATGACCCACTACCTATTGATGATAGTTTTCCTGATGAACAGTTAGCTGCAATAAATGTTTCTCAAAATACTCCTTGGTATGCTGATTATGCTAACTACATTGTTGCTAAATATATACCACCTAGTTTCACATACCAACAAAAGGAAAAATTCTTCTATGATTTAAGACATTACTTTTGGGATAATGCACATCATTATAAAGAAGGGTTAGATGGTATTATTAGACGTTGTGTACCTGAGCATGAACATGAACAAATCCTACGGAAATGTCATTCTGAAGCCTATGGAGGACATCATGCGGGAGACAGAACTGCTCACAAGGTATTGCAATCTATTTTTTATTGGCCTACTCTCTTCAAGGATGCCCGTAAGTTTGTCTTGTCTTGTGATGAATGTCAACAAGTTGGTAATATCGGTCAGCGTTAGGAAATGCCTATGAATTATTCACTTGTTGTTGAACCATTTGATGTTTGGGGTTTTGACTATATGGGACCTTTTCCTTCCTCTAATGGGTATACTCATATTTTGCTTGCTATTGATTATGTTACTAAGTGGGTAGAAGCTATTCCAACTAGTAGTGTTGATCATAACACCTCCATTAAAATGCTTAAAGAAGTTATTTTCCCGAGGTTTGGAGTCCCTAGATATTTAATGAATGATGGTGGTTCACACTTTATTCATGGTGCTTTCCGTAAAATGCTTGCTAAATATGATGTTAACCATAGAATTGCATCACCCTATCATCCTCAATCTAGTGGTCAAGTTGAACTTAGCAATAGCGAAATAAAATTAATATTACAAAAAACTGTCAATAGGCCCCGAAAGAATTGGTCTAAGAAACTAGATGAGGCACTTTGGGCCTATAGAACAACTTATAAAAATCCTATGGGTATGTCTCCATACAAAATGGTATATGGAAAAGCTTGTCATTTGCCTCTAGAGTTAGAACATAAAGCATTTTGGGCAATTAAAGAACTTAATTATGATTTCAAACTTGCCGGTGAAAAGAGGTTATTTGATATTAGCTCACTAGATGAATGGAGAATCCAAGCTTATGAAAATGCCAGACTGTTCAAAGAAAAAGTTAAAAGATGGCATGACAAAAGAATCCAAAAGCGAGAATTCAAAGTTGGAGAATATGTTCTTTTGTACAACTCTCGTTTTAGATTTTTTGTAGGAAAGCTTCTTTCCAAATGGGAAGGACCATATATTATCGAAGAGGTTTATCGTTTTGGAGCTATCAAGATTAATAATGCCGAAGGTACTAACCCGAAGGTGGTCAATGCACAAAGAATTAAACACTATATCTCAGGTACGCCTATTAATGTTGAAAGCAATATTATCCAAACCATGACACCGGAGGAACACATAAAAGAAACCTTCCGGAACACTCCAGAATCTTGAAAAAGAGGAGGTACGTGATACGGTAAGTAAACGGACTCCGAAAAATCCACAAAAATATTTTCTGTTAATTTCGGAATATTACAAAAAATAGGAAAATAAGAAATAAACAGGAAAGCAACCGAGGTGAGCACGATACACCAGGGCGCGCTTGCCCTCCCCGGCGCGCCCTGGTGGGTTCTGCCCCCCTCGGGCAACTTCCAGACTCCGTTTTCCTTCCATATTCTTGCTTCCCAAGATAAAAAATATATTTATATATACCCCCGATGGTTTTGACCACCGTATCGCAGAAAAATCCCTTGTTCTTGTTTCATGCTATTTTCCTATCAGATCTATCAAGCCAGGCATCATGTCTTCTCCCCCCTCCAATAACGTAGAAGAAGATGCTTGGTTGATGAAGATGGAACTGAAGAGAGAGGAGCCAAAAGAAGCCAACAATGAAGACAAGGGCAAGGAAGCTATGAGGGATCAAGTTCAAGAAGGAGGGCAATCCATGCCAACAGAAGAGGAGGAAGAAGAAGATATCCTTCGACCTTATTACAATCATCTCACCCCCACTGAAATTGAAGCTTTTAGGGCTTTCGAAGTGGTTCGTGCTCAGAATAAATTTCTCACTCGTGAAAATATTTTGCTAGAGGAGCACATCATCACCCTTCGGAGCGTCATCCGTAAATTGGAGTACCTATTGAGGCTAAAGTGTGACACTTCATCACCACCACCTTCATCATCTTCACCACCAAAGGAGACTTGAGTACACGGGTATGGGCACTCCCCTTGGCTTGTGCCAAGCTTGGGGGAGATGCCCCGATATCGTATCGCCATCACTTTTATTTACCTTTACCTATTTTAATTCGATCCTTAGCTCTTTCGTGACCTAGTTGAATAAAAGTTTAGTATAATCTATTTTCGAGTGCTAGTTTCGTGATCTATCTACCTATGTAATCGAGTGAGAGTTATATAATAAAGTTTAGTTTGAGCTTTTGCTTCTTTACTTTCTTGTTGCAATCAAAATAAAAAGGAAATAAATGAAAAGGATCATATGCTAATCTTATGGTAAGTAATGACATCACATAAGGAAAAGTATAAGTGGTAAAAATTATTGGAGATTGACAAACATAGCATTGGTCAATGATGCAATTCATGAAAGAATTAATAAGGGAAGAGAAGATTCGCATGCAAATACACTATCTTGGACATCTTTTATGATTGTGAGCTCTCATTAAATATTATATGCCAAAAATTTGACGTTGGAAAAGGAAGACAACGTAATGATTTATGTTTGTTCATATTCACATAGAAGTTATATTTTCATAGATCCTTCAACATGTGGTGCTTGCTCAATATCTTTGCTAGCCAAAAATTCCGCATTAAGTAGAGATACTACTTGTGTATCCAAAAACCCTAAACCCAAACTCATGTTTTGAGAGTCCACCATACCTACCTATGGATTGAGTAAGATCCTTCAAGTAAGTTGTCATCGGTGCACTAAGGCAATAAAAATTGCTTCTAAATGTGTTTCATCAATTAGTGTAAGAGAAAATTGAGCGTTGTACGAACTTGTGATGGCAAAGTAATAAAAGCGACGAACTGCATAATAAAGGTTGCTATCATAAGGGGCAATATAACGTGACGTTCTTTTGCATTAAGGGATTTGGCATACAAACCAAAAAGCGCATGACAACCTCTGCTTCCCTCTACGAAGGGCCTATCTTTTACTTTTATGTATTTACTTTTATGGAAGAGTCAAAGTATTCTTCCCTATTCCTTTTTTCTTTTTCTTTTTGCAAGCATCATGTGGTGAGGAAAGATCTAGGCACATATATCCAGTTGGATATGAGTGAGCATGAGTTATTATTGTTGACATCACCCTTGAGGTGAATATGTTGGGAGGCTAAACTACAAGCTCCTATCTTTCTATGTGTCCGGTTGAAACCTTTTGCTCATGGGTATGCTATGAGTGTTAGCAATCATAGAAGATTAAATGATGGTTGAGTATGTGGACTTGCCAAAAGGCTCCGACACGAGACCCTTCCTGAAAATATGATGAATTGTAGTTGCAAAGTTGACTGAGAACATAGTTTGTTGGTTTTCAATAAGGTTTATGCTTTATACTTCTATGTTGTGATGAATTGTTACTTGTTCATGAGAAGTTATATGATGAAGTTATATAATAAAAGTTATATGAAAAAGTTCTATGACAAAGTTTGTTACTGCTATGATAATAAGCATGATGCTACTATGTCCGTATTTTGTTTTTATCGACACCTCTCTCTCAAACCGTGTGGACATGTTTTTCGATATCGGCTTTCGCTTGAGGACAAGCGAGGTCTAAGCTTGGGGGAGTTGATACGTCCATTTTTCATCATGATTTCCTACTATTATTTATAATGTTTTTATGCATAATAATGCTTTATGGAGTAATTCTAATGCCTTTTCTCTCATAATATGCAAGGTTTACACAAAGAGGGAGAATGCCGACAGCTGGAATGCATATCAGAGACACCTATTCTGCACATCTCCAAATAAGCTGAAACTTCCCAAAGAATTATTTTGGAATATATAAAAAATACTGGAGCACATAACTACCGGAGGGGGGCCACCTGGTGACCACAAGACACCAGGGCGCGCCAGGCCCCCCCAGGCGCGCCCTGGTGGGTTGTGGCCAGCCCGACCCACCTCCGGTGCCCATCTTCTGGTACTTAAGGTCTTTTGACCTTGAAAAAATCAAGGGGGGACTTTCGGGACGGAACGCTGCCGTCTCGAGGCGGAACTTGGGCAGAAACACTTTTGCCCTCTGGCGGAGCGATTTCGCCGGGGGAACTTCCCTCCTAGAGGGGGAAATCGAAGACATCGTCATCACCAACAACCCTCTCATCTTTGGAAGGCCAATCTTCATCAAGATCTTCGACAACATCATCTCCTCTCAAACCCTAGTTCATCTCTTGTGTTCAATCTTTGTACCGGGACCTCAGATTGGTACCTGCGGGTGACTAGTAGTGTTGATTACATCTCGTAGTTGATTACTATATGGTTTATTTGGTGGAAGATTATATGTTCAGATCCATTATGCTATTTAATACCCCTCTGATCTTGAGCATGAATATCATTTGTGAGTAGTTACCTTTGTTCTTGAGGTCACGGAAGAAGTCATGTTGCAAGTAATCATGTGAAGTTGATATGTGTTCGATATTTTGATGATATGAATGTTGTGATTCCCTTAGTGGTGTCATGTTAACGTCGACTACATGGCACTTCACCATCTTTGGGCCTAAGGGAATGCATTGTGGAGTGGTTATTAGATGATGAGTTGCTAGAGTGACAGAAGCTTAAACCCTAGTTTATGCGCTATTTCGTAAGGGGCTGATTTGGATCCAAATGTTTAATGCCATGATTAGATTTTATCTTAATACTTTTCTCGTAGTTGCGGATGCTTGCGAGTGGGTTAATCATAAGTGGGAGGTTTGTTCAAGTAAGAACAACACCCAAGCACCGATCCACCCACATATCAAATTATCAAAGTAGCGAACGCAAATCAAACCAACATGATGAAAGTGACTACATGAAATTCTTGTGTACCCTCAAGAACGCTTGCTTATTATAAGAGACCATTTTGGCCTGTCCTTTGCCACAAAAGGATTGGGCTATCTTGCTGCACTTTATTTACCGTTATCGTTACTTGCTTGTTACCAATTATGTTGCTATCAAACTACCTGTTACCTACAATTTCAGTGCTTGCAGAAATTACCTTGCTGAAAACCGCTTGTCATTTCGTTCTGCTCCTCGTTGGGTTCGACACTCTTACTTATCAAAAGGACTACGATTGACCCCCTATACTTGTGGGTCATCATTCAGCAGGTGTGCCTCCATATGCATGCTCCGCGTGATGCTCACTGGACTTCGATGAAGCGGATCCTTCGTTATATCCGCGACACTATGGATCTTGGGCTGTCACTTCAGGATTCGACCGCTCTGGACATCACTGCCTACTCTGATGCTGACTGGGCCGGCTGCCTTGATACACGGCGTTCCACCCCGGGATACTGTGTCTATCTTGGCCCGTCGCTTATCTCTTGGTCGTCTAAGTGACAGCCCACCGCCTCGTGCTCCAGTGCTGAGGCCGAGTATCGCGCAGTGGCTAATGTGGTGGCTGAGTGTTCGTGGCTTCGTCAGCTTCTGCATGAGCTTTCGTCACCGGTTGACAAAACCACTATTGTCTACTGTGACAATGTCTCCGCCGTCTATCTCTCCGCCAACCCGGTTCATCATCGACGCACCAAACACATTGAGCTTGATATTCATTTTGTTTAGGAACAGGTGCCTTTTGGGCGTATACGTGTACTACACGTACACACCTCCCAACAATCTGCCGACATCATGATCAAGGGGTTGCCTACTGCGTCTTTCGAGGAGTTCCGGTCCAGTCTTTGCGTCGGCACTAGCGACGCTTCGACTACGGGAGGGTGTTGAGATGTATATTGTGCATGTGTATTTCTTGTACAACAAGCCCTCCTCTTTCCATGTATAGCTGAGGACGTGGCTACCCCTTGTACTATATATGTACATGCATATGCACCCGATCAATATATCCTAAGTTGCTTCTATTCTCTACAGGGCCTTATAAATCCGGACGGAGGTAGTAGACGCTTAGTTAGGCGTCTCTTATGTAGAAATATGCATTGTTGCTTATGAGAAACATGATTTATTTTTCTAAACACCTTGTATTGTACTCCCTCCGTCCCAAAATAAGTGTCGCACTTATTTTGGGATGGAGGGAGTACAAGGCTTAAATAGAAGAGATTGAAAAACCGGAACAGTGGTGGTCGGACTTAACCTCCGTCGGTGGAGTCAAAACCCTAGTTCTCGCTTAGGTCATGGTCTCGATATGGGTATCCATCAGGTGCTCTTGTAAAACCCTGACCGCCACCAACCGCGGAGGAAAGCCCTCGAGGTTGAACTCGAACTGACTTCCACGTTTTCTTTTTTGTTTGAATTGGACTTCCACGTTTCATCACCCCCAAAAGGTAACGCGAAAAAGCAGTGGGAGAACTCCTCCTTTGCCCTGAAACAAAACCCACGTGGGGCGGCCGCTTGACGCCGTCTCGTTGCTCCCACCAACCCCAACCCGAGAACCCGAACCAACGGCCACGATCGTCTCGGGCCCGAAAACCCACGGCCGATCCCGTCGTCATACGGATGCGCCTTCTTTTAATACACGCCCAAGCTCGTCACCCACTTCCCTCCCTCGGTCCTCGGTCCCTCCCCACCTTCCCCCTCCCCCCAATCCGCGCCTTGGTGCGGGCGAGGAAGCGGCGGCGACGAGACGAGCAAAGCAGAGCGCCGCCACCCATGGAGTCGCTCGCCCTCCTCAGCGCCAAGCCCGGCCTCTCTCTCCGCGCGGGGCCCCGCCTCCCCCTCCCGCGCCTCCGGGCCGCCCGTGCGTCCCTCTCCACCACGTCCAGCTCCAGGCCCGCCGCTCTCCAATCCCCACTCCTCTCGTCGAGGCCCCCCTCCTCGCAGGACGCCGTCCTCGGGTATGGGCTCTTGAAGCGCAGGGCTAGTGCTGGTGCTGGCGTCTCCTGCAGCGCGGCGGCCGCGGCCTCGGCGGCGGAGCCACAGCCCCCGGCGCAGCCGGAGGTCAAGAAGTTCCTCGGCGTGGGCCTCCCGACGCTGAAGAAGATCGTGCCCCTGGGCCTGATGTTCTTCTGCATCCTCTTCAACTACACCATCCTTCGGGACACCAAGGACGTGCTGGTGGTGACCGCCAAGGGCAGCAGCGCGGAAATCATCCCCTTCCTCAAGACCTGGGTCAACCTGCCCATGGCCATCGGCTTCATGCTGGCATACTCCAAGCTCTCCGACGTGCTCTCCCGGGAGGCGCTCTTCTACACCGTCATATTCCCCTTCATCGCCTTCTTCGGCCTCTTCGGCTTCGTGCTCTACCCGCTCAGGGATGCCATCCATCCCACCGCCCTCGCCGACAAGCTTCTAGCGGCGCTCGGCCCGAGCTTCCTTGGACCGGTAGCTATCTTGAGGATTTGGAGCTTCTGCTTATTCTATGTCATGGCCGAGCTGTGGGGCAGCGTCGTCGTCTCTGTCCTCTTCTGGGGGTTTGCCAACCAGGTGAGTTACGTCTTTGGTTTTTTCGTTCAACCTTGGAATGTGGAAATGTCAGTCCCGTCGTTAGTTTCCAGGCTAATTTTATAGTTTCGACCGTTCACAGTCAAGTATTTGACGAGATGTTTGGTTATTCGAGAACAAAACTTCTCTCTGTCAGAATGGTTAGGCAACTGATGGTGACATAAATGGGATGTCCTCTTTGTAGCGGTATTTTGTAGGTCCTGCATTGTAGCATTTCGCATTGCATTCTATGGCTGAAACTGTTGGCTAAGGTCTAGGTGATTGGTTATTTTTGCTATGAATATCGTCTGCTGCACGGTTGCCAGCTTCCCAGCCTGAGTTATGTTTGAGTTGTTTTCAGTCATCAACTGGTTGTGAATATCTGTTTGATATAACACATGGCTGGATATGGTTCACACTTTCTAACCCCTTCTGAGATAGTTATGTGCAATTTAGTCTTGAGCAAAGCTAATAGTATGTTTTTGCATTTTGACTACTTCTCTTCCAGAATGGAAGGGTACCTTGTTCATACTTGATAGTTGATATGCGATCATGGACATTTTACTAGCTGCAATTTCTTTTGAGAGAGACAATCAGGAGAGCATTTCTGAAACTCGCTAAAAAGAAGCGAACACAAATCAATAATCACAGAAGGAGAACACAGAGATAATGTATGAAAATATTCAGCATTGCTGCGTTCAGCACTCATATGTTTTCAATGGTTCAGTTATCATAATTTGATGGCTATTCTTGTTAAGTTATTATCGTTTCAGATCTGAAACATTATGTTCTGCAGTCGGTTTTATTGAAAGTACCCATAAGTGGTAGTATTCAGAGAGCATTAAGAAGACAGAGCTTATGAGCTTGCATCACTTAGGTAGTGAGGGAGTTATGTATCTGAAGACCACTCCAATAGCGGTGTAGCCAGACACTCCACAAAATGAACATGAGGATTAGCTGATGTTTTATCGCAGAATTATCTGGTGGTTAGTTTCCAGTTCCGACAGTTGCTTTGCGATTAGCTGTTGTTAGTCAATCGTAATGCCTGCCAGAGGCGAGCAACATGGGGGTGGGGTGGGAGGAGTATCTGAATGGTAGGAGCTCACAGAAGTAGTTGTTGGTGCACTGTTGTGCCTAAGATTTACCATGGTGTTTGTATTGCTGTCCATTGGAGGGCAGACTGCTAAAGAAAGGGTACCTTTGTGATGGCTTTGTTTGTCCATGTCATTATTGTGCCTGCCATATGGAATTTTGAGTTTCAATATTCATTTTATATTTGTTCAGCTTTCTTATTAAATGATAGCCCTTTGTGGTCCAGTTGAGTTGATTAAATCTTTTTCAGATCACCACAGTTGATGAAGCAAAAGAATTCTACCCTCTATTTGGCCTTGGGGCAAATATTGCCCTTATCTTTTCCGGGCGTACTGTGAAGTATTTCTCAAATTTGCGGAAGACAATGGGTCCAGGAGTTGATGGTTGGGAGGTATCTTTGAAAGGAATGATGGGCATAGTGGTACTTCTTGGGCTTGTCATTACTTCCATCTATTGGGGAGTGAACAAGCTTGTTTTGAATGACCCTTCTCTTCCAAAATCTGATCACAAGAAGAAAAAGGTTAGTTGAATACTTGAATGTGCTTCCCTTTTTATTACTACTTACATATTCTGATAGCCATTGTTTCAACAGAACAAACCTAAGCTTAGCATGAAAGAGAGCATGAAAGTTCTGATCTCTTCAAAATATGTGAGGGACCTTGCTACCTTAGTTGTTGCATATGGCATTAGTATCAATCTTGTGGAAGTCACATGGAAATCGAAGCTCAAGGCACAGGTAATTTTTTCCGGCTTTTGTTTTTCTTCTTTCCTCGTACTCCTTTAACCTTTTCGTTGCAGTAATGGTTCCTTGTTCATTTTGGCAGTTCCCCAGTCCAAACGAGTACTCATCTTTCATGGGTGATTTCTCTACCGCAACTGGAATTGCAACTTTCACGATGATGCTGTTAGGTCGGATTATATTCCAAAGATTTGGCTGGGGGGTGGCTGCCATGATCACCCCCACAGTTTTGTTGGTGACTGGCGTTGGTTTCTTCTCTCTGATTTTGTTTGGGCAACCACTGACTCCCCTGCTTGCCACGTGGGGTATGACCCCTCTTCTTGCGGCTGTTTATGTGGGTGCGCTGCAGAACATATTTAGCAAGAGTGCAAAGTACAGTTTATTCGACCCGTGCAAGGAAATGGCCTATATTCCTTTGGATGGAGATATGAAGGTTTGTTCATCCTTCCAGGCTCAATTTTTATCTGTGTGATTCCTTGGTATTCTGTGAAAAATATATATTCATTTACTGATGTTCTTTTCTGCCTAATGGTATTTCATGTATGTTAATTGGTTGCTCGATATATGTTTACTATAGCAAATTCTTGATTGACTACATGTAAATATTAGTACTCCCTCCGATCCAAATTAATTGACGCGACTTTACAGTTGTACTAAAGCCGCGTCAATTAATTTGGATCGGTGGGAGTAAATAATTTACACATAATTATCGGTTACTGTGATGAGGAATGTAGTATGGCAACTAGATAATCTGTTCAATTTTCTCAGGATGCAGCTTGAGATATACCTTTATTAAACATATTAAATCTCATATAGAGGCATAGAGCTCAGCATGGCCCTGTAGTTGGATAACGACATTACTTGTTTTTCCCTGCTGCCAAATTTGTTGTAGACTTATAAGTACTTTTAACAAGTGCAATTCCTTGCTGTGAGCAGTAAGATCAGTGCACATGTAGCCTAGTCCAGTAAACATCATACCATATTCTCCGTCATGTTTCCTGGTTTGCACCATGTTTGGCTAGCTAAACAATTCTTCAGAACTCACTGACTGCACATTTTTATGCCGCACATGCTAACTTTTGTTCGGTCCATTTGCAGTTGAAGGGAAAGGCAGCCATTGATGTTGTCTGCAACCCATTGGGCAAGTCCGGTGGTGCGCTGATCCAACAGTTCTTGATCCTGATATTTGGCTCTTTGGCAAACTCGACACCCTACCTTGGCGGTATACTGTTGGTCATCGTGCTTGCATGGCTAGGTGCTGCAAGATCATTGGACAAGCAGTTCTCAAGCTTGGCCAAAGAGGATCTCAGAAAGGAGATGTCAAAAGAGAGAGTAGAAACGGCGGCACCCAAGGAACCTGAGGCGGCTACTGATGTATTGGTGGAGCAATCAAATGGAACAGGAGCTACTGAAACAAGTGGAACTGAGAACCCATCTCCAGCTCAATAGACCGGTCAACCTTCTTCGGAGAAGCCATAGGCAGGAGGAGACTGGTTATGTTGAGCAGAAATAATGATGAAGGAACGATTGACGATTTCTTCCAAATTTGTAACAGTGAGCAGCATCAAGAGGTGCTGGTTAGTTTGTAATGTAAGCAAATTTTGACAACTCGCCTGGTAGGCTAGGTGAGCCGGTGTGGAAATTCAACCATTGTTGCAATTCTATTGTGTTTTCACAAAATCCCAGTCACACGGGCTCCAAACTGTATCCGCTGGAATCGAACAACAGGAGCAAGCAATGAATTCAGCACGTCCAATGGTAAGCCAACCATATGATGATTCTTACGTACAAGCTATCCGGTGGCCGATTTTTGTGTTTGCCATTGCAAAATTGGAATCGTATCAAACTTGCAATCTCATCTCACGTTGACACTTTGTGTCCGATTCAACCATGACAGACAAGCGGAGCATTAGCAGCGGCTGGCCGAGAGAAAGTAGTAGAAACATGTGAGCCCATCTTTTTGCTGCCCATTTCTTAGGTCGGCTCATAGGGCCCAACCGCCCAAGTGGTGGGATGATGTGATCACACAAATAGCAAACCCCATGTACACATAGGAGGACCAGATTGCATGAGCGTGCGCGCAATATTTGCCTGATGAATCGATCCCGAAATCCTGTCATATTCCTCGTGGCGATCCACTAAGATCTGCCCCTCGTATGACCCATGCTTTTCGGTCTATTCGTGGCTGCTTGCTCGTTCTGTTGATAGTATTTGCTTAAATTTGTTCCCTTGTTGGTGTTTTGCTGTTCTAACGAGTGTTTTGGTCGTTCCATTAGCGGATAAAGCCTAATTGCGCGGGTCGTAGAACCTGGGATGAGAGTCCTTCTACTTTATGCAAAAGCTAAAGAGGACGTGGACAGATCACCTAAATTCGGACGCCAAAACCACACACATCCTCTTCAGCGCTCATGTACAACGGCTAGTGCTTACGCTTTGCTCGTCTGCTCCCTCGCGGGTACAGCTGCACAAGCTCTTGTGACCGTGGGCGGATTCAGGTCCCAGGCAGCAGGGGCGGCGGCCTGGGGCGGGAAGCCCATCAGCTTCGTATACTGTAGCACTCTTGCTACAGTAAATGCTATAGTCAGCGAAGCCTGCCTGGGCCTTGGCCCAGTTTGCCTGGGCCTAGCCCATTCCTAGGTCCGCCACTGCTTGTGACCACTTTTCTCCGCCTAGTCCTTCTCAATATTCTCCATCACACAACACAGGATTTGACATTAAGCAGTTAAGCGGCAACGTCGGCAAAGAAGCCGTCGAACAGTCCCGAAACCTCCCCCATCTGACGCGAGAATGATGTTGCATTATGAGGGGTTAATGCCCGGCCGTATCCGTTTTCTGTGCAAGAGACTGGAGTTTCTCCAAGTAAACTTGTCGCCACAAAATATATTGTGCACACTATATATCATGGCTGCAGAATGTGGCATTTTTTTTTTTTTTTTGCAGAATGTGGCATTGGTGTAGTTACCAAACCTTGCATTTACTCTGCAACTTAGGGCATCTCTTCAAATCGTTCGGACTGTCCGCACGGACATGTATTTGTCCGCCGACGCTTCCACGTGTGCATTTTCTCGTAAATTAGACGCAAACGTCTGCGTGTGGGGGTGGGAGTGGGGGTGGCTTGGGAGTGTCCGGACCTCCGTCACGACCCGGCCTATCCAAATCGAGGCGGAGCACACACATTTAGACCGGTCCGCACAATTTTTCGTGCGAAAACCCATGCTTTTCCCTACACTCTGCTCCCATTATTGTCGCCCTTCGCCCAAATTTCCCACGCTTTTCGCCGTCAGCCGCCGCCTGAACCCGTTCGAAGAGCTGCCAGACCCGGATGAGGCAGAGGATCCACAGGTGGTGGCTACCCGCAAGACCAACTCGGCGACACGACAAGCCCGCCACCCTAAAAAGAAGGCAAAGGATCAAGAGGAGGAAGCGGATGGCAAAAAGAAGGGCGCCAGGCGGGGACAGGGGTAGGGGTCGGGCAGGGAGGGGGGCGTCGCCGCTGCCGCCAGCAATGCACGCACTGCCCCTGACAGGAGCAGTTTCAGCTGCCCTACCACTGCGTCGTCAACCAGTCTGGTCGTAAGCAGCAATCCCTGGCCGCCGCCGATGGGTATGCCCCCGTTCGCCGCCACCGCAAGGGTCGGGCGGGGATGGGGGGTGCCGTCGTGTCGTCCATGCACACGCTGCCCCTGGCCAGAGCAGTTTCAACCACCCTGCTACTACGCCGCCAACCAGCTCGGTCGTCAAGAACAGTCCTCGGTCGCTGCCATCGGGTACGTGTCGTATTACGTCAACTCAACATGTCGCTCCGTTTCGCCTACTCGCCGTCGCCACAACTTGTCCATTCACGGATTCCAGGCATGGGTCGGTTGGGTGCCCGATCTCCGTTCGACGGTTTGTCTCAACCGGGCGTGACGAGGTATGATGACGCGAACAGGGAGATGATTCACGACGGAGGCAAAGGCTGCTTTGAGAACAGACAAATGGATGACTCCCAGCTAGAGACGTACACCCAACAGCAGGGCGCGTACACCCAGTAGCCAGGCACATACACCGGGCAGCCGGAGAAGGACACGTACCTTGACGAGACGGGTCTTGATCTGGATGATTGCCGGCCGATCCAAAGAAGAGGGGTAGAGGAGAAAGTTTCAACATGAGGGAGGACGAATTGTTACATGATTCGTGGTTGGCGACTAGCATCGATCTGTTCTAAGGCACGAAGCGAAATGGTGCAACATTTTGATGCAATATTCATTCTTGGTTCCCATGAGCATAAGAATTTCGAGCCCTACCACATGAAGTGATCCAAAGTCGTGGGTCAAAGTCCCCAACCTGGTACACTATCCAAGATTCCGTGAGCAAGTATTGCGGTCACTACGAACAAGCACTCAACCGGTGGTCAGGTGGTGTGTAAATCTCCGAGCAAGTAAGTTGTTGTATATGTTGGTCATTTGACCGGATATGCACCTTGTTGACAATGTACTTTTTTGCTACCCCTCACGTACGTGCACATTATATTTAAAGGTGGAGAAGAAAAGTTTCATCCTCATGTATTATTGGTTGAAGTTGAATGCACAACTCTAGTGTCAACTATCCATTGCCAATTCTATCAGGACCGCTGACATCGCCAATGAGAATGAAGCTGGTGATCCAACCGACCAAACAAAAGAACCTCCCAAGAAGGTTAGAAGGAGGTTTCGGGGAAAGAAATGGGAGGAAAAGAAGGAGAAATCAGAAGGGACGACTATCAAGATGACGGAGAGGTTCGAGGACACCTTGAAAAGAAGGTGAAGAGGTTTAGCATCTTGATTAGAAGATCAACCTTGAAGAGAAGAAGACCAAGCTCGAAGAGAGGGGGTTTGAACTCACAACCGCTATGAAGGATATCAAAATGTTAACCATGAAAATGTACGAGTTGGATCTCGAAGTGGTGATGATCGTTCAATATGTATGTATTAGGATGTTGAAGTGCTTGTCGGTTTAGACAGAGGCGGCTGATGCAGACGAGCCAATAGTAGAGTGAGCTAAGCACAAAGAGCCCGGTATAGGAGGGCAAAAGTGCCATATTTTTTAGTATGGATAGCAACTTTTGTTGTCAGACTATGCATGTAAAAACTATGAACATTCACGTCTTTTTGGCTGTGACTAAGCGCTATTAACACTGCTCTTTAATTTGCTCATCTCTACTCCTAATGGAGTAGTTGGTACGTAGTATCGTCGCTTCGTACCCCCTACCCCACCCCCGATCGAAGACCCTTCCCCCATCGATTTTTCCAGCGCACTTTCCATATAATCGATACAAATCAATCACCAATCAGAGATACTCTCCATATAATCAATAAAAGAAAACATCAATCCCCACCGATTTTTCCGGCACACGTTCCATATAATCGATAAAAGAAAACATTAATTACCAATCAGCAACAATCAGAGATACTCTCCATATAATCGATAAAATGAAACATCAATCGAACAACCATATAAAAGATATCGAACAAGCATATAAAATATACACCATCAATCAACACCAATCAGCCCCAATCAATACTTTCCATAGCTTTTCCATACAAAACTTTCTCCTGGACGAACAATCAATACTTTTCATGTCTCTACTCCTAAAGGAGGAGTTTGTATGTCGTTCGTCTCGTCCCCATGACCACAATCGATCGAAGGAGCACCCCCACCGATTTTTTCCTAGCGTAACCCCACCTTCCGTACCGATTTTTTCAAACGTACTGGTTTTCTACCGGTTCTTCTATCTCATCTTACGTACCCAAATCTGCCAATCATTGCAATCCCTCCCGGTCTCACTAATTTTCCTCGCAAAAGACATAGGAAAATCAAAACTTTCCTCATATATACAACACAAACCATATATCCAGAATCAGAACTTTCCTTCGCATCTCCTACTGCCCATATGGCTCAACAAATTTGATTTGTTTCCGTGTGTAGCGAACCAAACTTTCCTAACGCTAAAGCCAACCCCTCCCTGTTTCCTTTCTTGTTGAACCCTAGCTGTAATGCTCCATCTGTATTGCCTAGCATCGGCAGTGACTAGTGGGATGCTCGTCGACGGCCGAGGATAGCAGCTATGGTGGCGAGGAGGTGGCAGTCCTGGCAGCCGTTGGCGCTCGTTGCCTTGCTCGTGTCAGCAGCTGGACAGACGTACGCAGCCCATGGCTTGCGCACGATTGTGATGCAAAGTGCAACCTCCTGTTGCAGATTCCTAGGGCGGAGCGTGCACTTGATCCTCGGCACCGACACTGCTCCTCCTTGTGGTCGGGCTGGTGGAGGCGCTGTATGGCGTGTGAACATGACCATCGGAGGCAAAAGCGGCCCGACATGCCTCCTCCCTAAGTGGCCATGGTCGTGTACTCCAGGATGTTCAACACGAGCACCATGCTTCGTGCTCGGCATATGGGCCACAAGCTGTTGTACCGCCTATGTTCAACTGTTTGTCGCTGGCCACCACCAACCGCGACGGTGTCATGCTCGGCATAGACCTCTACCTTGGCACCGTGATCGGGGCAGCGGTCGTCGTCCTGCGGCCTTACATGTTCCTTTAGGGCAAAAGCAAGGAATTGATTTAACTATTTCGATCATACCAGCTTGGCCAAGCTGCCACCGCCTTAACGTCATCCGCTGCCTAGGTTAATTGCTATTTGCTAGGGCTTTCTTTCACATCTCACCCCCGACGACGGCCGCCGCAAGGGCTGCTCGAAGGGCGAGTACGAGTGATGTCCCATGCCCAAGCGCTGCAAATAGATGTTCATCATCTTCTTCGTGCTGGTCTATGGGGACTTGGCTGCCAACAGCTTCGAGGAGGAGACGTAAATCACCATGAAGGTAGTCAATCTTGTGACATGCATATGGATATGAAGATGTGGAGAGCTAACATTTTGGTTGTTTAAGGGATTTGACGCTGGGAAAAGTAAGTAGATGTTGGTGCACATTCTTCTTTTATTTCTACATTTATCTCCTGAAGAAATTAAAATTGGCCATGGTTTAAATTGTGGTTGTAACACTCTCTTCTGATCATTATGAAGGTAATTGTTGGAGTAAAATAAATAAGATACAAGCAGACGGGTACAAGATTTAGCATACAAGACAAGCTGGAGACTATTGAGCAAGAAAGGCTAGAACATGTATTACTTGTTTTCTTAGTTCTTGCTCAAAGAATTATGTCATACGGTTTTGTTATAAAGGGTTCTGACGACCTTATTTTCAGATCTACTCCAAGAATTGGTATTCTTTGATGGGGCTTAATCGAAGCCAGAACTATGACTCTGTGAGTAGTAGCCAACTAGACATGAAAAGTTACAGAGAACTATGAAAGCTCTGGTCAATTTTGTCAGGATCTTTTGACCCAGTTCCAGGACTCTATTGACCAACATAATATTAGATCTGTGATTTATCTTCTTAGAAATATTAGTATTCACTTAGAGGGGGGGGGGTGCAACCAGTAAGCAAATTTAGACTACACACGAGAGCAGGACGACGAAGTTGGAAGGAGAGCACATGGGCAATTGAGGACTAAAGCATAACACTTAATCTTGCTTTACTATACATATTCTTGGTTCCAAGTATGAATTACATTGAGTTCAGTTCCAAGTAGTCCGATAGATAGATAGATAGAGAGGTGAGTGCTCAAAGGGGTTGATTTTGGTAATGGTATGTTTTCCATGATTATTGTCATTTTGTAGTCCTACATGTGCTATATGATCTGCATAGCAAGTTGGGACCACCATTGCTGCTCTTGCTGTGCATTGTCGTGCAGTTTCTTTTTTTGAAGTGCACAATCAAGCTGGCGAGAGATTACAAGTAACTATGAGCTACAACCTTGAAGCACGTTTTTTGGGGTTCACTTAGAGGATGCAGAGCGACCTCCCATCTAGCCAATGAAGCGTGTGAAAGAAAAAACTACTCTATACAAATCATGACCAACATTCAGTATGTCCAAAACTGAGCAATGGTCACATGATGGAATGAAATGAGATTTCAACATCATGACTGCAATTTATAATTTAGACGACCATAGTAGATGGTCATGTCAGCCCGTGTCTCACAGTTTTAGAGGATAAAATATTAAACTTGTTAATCCATTATGCAGCCAAGAAAAATACAATAATTTAAAGGACCTAGGTATGGACAATAGATCCAGCCTACTCTAGCAAGACAAGTCACTCTCAATTGCACATGTGCAAAAAGTGTAAGCTTTCCTGAAGCTCTTACGGGATTTGGGGAAGATTGACAGCGAGCCACTGGTCGAGTCGTTTTGCGATGACCGCACCTAGGCAGAGAAGACTTGGAGGATCTCGACTGGCATGGGGATACCGGTGTACTGATGGACAGGGGATGTCGTCCGGTGGCAGCAAGGACGCGGCAAGTTGTCGTAGCTGGGCACAGAACGTGACCAAGCAGCATGGATTACACCGATGTACTATGTTGCACATTTTTCTTGCAGCAATTGTGATACCTATTGTTGTTGTTTTAATGAACAGCCTACCGCGATGGTCTGGGAGGTTGTTCGCTGGGTAATCTTATCTTTTACATGTGAGCTTCCAGTGCAGAAAATCATGAGCAATAATGCAACTCTCCGTTTTAATGTGTTTATTCCGTCATTGATTTGTTTGATTTAGTGAGAACAGTGGAACATGCTATGACCTTATATTTAGTGGGAAATTTTGCTCTCATGCTTATAATATTTTTTTATTGATTTGCCAATTGCCAATATTCTTTACTACAACCTCATGGCATAGCATTACTTTGCTTCATAACATGATATAGCTTTTTGATGATCTATTTATTATTTGTATATATATGGGGTTGGATTCTAATTCTTATTACCATAGAGATCAACTCTGTAAGATGTTCTTTTGATAGTTTTGTGCGGGTACAAGTTTGTTTTGAGAATATATATGGCTAAATGTCGAATCACCAATTCTATTTTGTAGTAGCCTTTTGTTCTAAGCAAAATATGCTTATTAGTATTCTTGATTCTTTATTTTATTTTGCAGACTTGCTTTCAGCTTTTTTGGGGCAAGGTGGCTTGCAAATGGCTGTGTTCAAATAAGGTATCTCATCAGAAATCATGGCATGCATGAACATGGTGTGTTGCTTGTCAGTTTTACCTAATAATCCTATCTCTTATTGGATGATTTGCATGATGTTGATTACATTTTTATTACTATATAGATTCGATAATGAGATCACCCTCTAAAATTAATCTGTATATCCATGACATATCCGTGGCCGTGTATTGCAACTATTACATAATCTCTAAATAGTGCAGTTGTGTCTTGTCGCTCATATTTAGTTTCTCTATCCACTCCGCACATGATTTTGTTGTAGGCTACCAAGCACTGCCATACCACTTAGACTCTTCCTATCTGGTTGTCTAAAGCTTGATCTATACTCATTAAACTTTCTTAGATAGTAGGTCCTCCTATCATTATGCCTAAAAATAATTGTTTCTCTGTGTCTACAATATGTTAGTCCATTATAATGGATGTTTTCGAGTAGGAAAGTCCGCAGGCTTAAATCTTTCAGTATAATTAGTACTACCACAACCAATTAGGTATATTTCCTGCCAAGTTTATTCAGCATGCTAAAAAAATTCTTAACAATGCTGAATTGATATTAGACTAAAATATTGAGAATACTAGATGCTTGATGGGAACAAGGTGAGTATCTATACTACTAAAGGGCAGTTAGTACATTGTCTCGTTTCGTTTCGTGGACACCAGCGAACGAGGACGCCCCCTCCCGATCCCTCCTCCCACCGATTTTTTTATAGGAAATCCCACCTCACTGATCATTTTTTTTCAAGCTTGGTTGGTTTTTCCTAGCGTGCCCACCTCAACCTCTCCAATATTTCCTAAATATACCGACCACTCCATATGTTACTGCCCTGATTGGGCACATTACCACCTCTGTAGAGTAACAATTAACAAATCACCATAATCAAATCATGTGTTGCCACAGGTAACAAATAAGAATCCAAACTTTCTGAATGCAGCGATCATACTTATTCCCTGCAGGTCCACAATTCACAAACTTCCTAAAAATCATATTGAGTGACAAATCGAAGCATTTTTTATATTTCCATTTGATTGATTATAGGTTTTACTATGTGTAGGTACTTCACGTTGAAGAATTACATTAGTAAAGTTTCTCCATTTATAAGTGGCCAAATAGGTGTCTAGACCTTCTGTGGGGCCTCCCTTTTGAATGATGTTGTAAATTTGTTTCAAGCAGAGAAGTGGGTCAAAAGAGTATCATATTACAAGAGATCACTTCGTGTGAAACTAGGTGTCACTAGTAGAAAACGGCCCATTTGTCCCGGTTCCAGAGGCCCATTAGCCCCGGTTCTGGAACCGGGACTAAAGGGTCGGGACTAAAGCCCAAAACCTTTAGTCCCGGTTCGCTTACAAACCGGGACAGAAGGGGCTCCACGTGGCCGCTGCGGGGAGCCCAGGCAGGAGGACCTTTAGTCCCGGTTGGTAACACCAACCGGGACCAAAAGGCATCGACGCGTCAGCATCTGGCAGGAGCTGGGGTTTTTGTTTTTTTAAAGGGGGGGGGGGTTTAGGGGGTTTTGTAGGGTTAATTTAGGGGTTTCATATTGTGTTAGCTAGCTAATAGAGAGAAGTGTCCTCTCTTTCTCCGTGCTTGGTCGACGCTAGCTACTATAGAGAGAACTCGACATGCTAGCTAGTAAGCAAATGAAGGAACCATTAAGTACACAAGATCGTCATGAACATATACAGAGAGAAGTGATCGACCTCTCTTTCTCCGAGAGATTGGTCGAACAACAAGTTTTCGTATATCTATCCGACGCTACTAGCTACATATATACAATATAAGATCTCTTACAATTAATCCCTAACATCTAATGTCAAATTCCAGATGGTATTCTCCGGCTTTATTTATGACGTGGTCAAGAAAGAATCCCACCAATTACTCTTGAATTGCTCGTATGCGATCATGTGGTAGGAGTTCATCCCGCATCTGCCACATCTAATTTGAAGAAGGGGGTCAATACATATATATGAATGAAACTCAACACAAATCATGGTAATAAAATAAAATTGTAAATATTATTGCTTACGCACTTCATATTGTTTTTCAGATTAGCCCCGCTTAGGGGTCGTCGCGTTGTAGATGAACTCGCAAACGTAGTATCCACAAAAATCATTCCCGGCTTCCTGCCACAAGCACTTTACGAGAAATAGAGTTCAATCAAACTGATAATCAAGCATGATAAATGGTATTGATGAAACTAGAATCAATGGGAGATGCGCGGAACTAGCTAGTAGTACTTACTTTCGGGCGTGTAAATCGCAGCTCCCTCGGCAGTGCCGGAACAATTGCGGTGAACTCTTTCCAAACCCTGCCAGACAAAGAAAATAATTACTTGATATCAGGAAATGAACAAAGTTGCCGATATGATGCGATAATGATCGATTGAACTTACTTCTGGAGCATTTCAGTCATGTCCGCATATTGCTGGGGATCTTTTCGTTTCGAGTCTAAGACGATTACTACTCCTTAACCTTGGCAGGATTTCTGGATCGATGACCTTCTGAGAGATTGCATTGAGGAATGCACATAGCTTCACAATGGCTAATCGAACGTTTTCCGATAGAAGCCCCCTCAATGCAACCGGAAGCAGTTGCGTCATAATCACGTGGCAGTCATGAGACTTTAGCTTCTGGAACTTTTTCTCTGCCATATTTATTATTCCCTTTATATTCGACGAGAAGCCAGACGGGACCTTCATACTGAGCAGGCATTCAAAGAAGATTTCCTTCTCTTCTTTGGTAAGAGCGTAGCTGGCAGGACCTTCATACTGCTTTGGATGCATGCCGTCTTTTTCATGCACACGTTGCTGTTCCTCCCGTGCCTCCGGTGTATCTTTTGTCTTCCCATACACTCCCAAGAAGCCTAGCAGGTTCACGCAAAGATTCTTCGTCACGTGCATCACGTCGATTGCAGAGCGGACCTCTAGGTCTTTCCAATAGGGTAGGTCCCAAAATATAGATTTCTTCTTCCACATGGGTGCGCGTCCCGCATCGTCAGTCGGAACAGATAGTCCGCCAGGACCCTTTCCAAAGATTACTTGTAAATCATTGACCATATCAAGTATGTGATCACCAGTATGGAGGGCGGGCTTCTTCCGGTGATCTGCCTCACCTTTGAAATGCTTTCCTTTCTTTCGACATTGATGGTTAGTCGAAAGAAATCGACGATGCCCCAGGTACACATTCTTCCTGCATTTGTCCAAATATATACTGTCGGTGTCATCTAAACAGTGTGTGCATGCGTGGTATCCCTTGTTTGTCTGTCCTGAAAGGTTACTGAGAGCAGGCCAATCGTTGATGGTTACAAACAGCAACGCATGTAGGTCAAATTCCTCCTGTTCGTTCTCATCCCACACACGTACACCTCTTCCATTCCATAGCTGTAAAAGTTCATCAACTAATGGCCTTAGGTACACATCAATGTCATTGCCGGGTTGCTTAGGGCCTTGGATGAGCACTGGCATCATAATGAACTTCCGCTTCATGTACAACCAAGGAGGAAGGTTATGCATACATAGAGTCACATGCCATGTGCTATGCTTGCTGCTCTGATCCCCAAAAGGATTAACGCCATCTGCACTTAAACCAAACCATACGTTCCTTGGGTCATCTGTAAAGTCGCTCCACTTTCTCTTGATCTTTCTCCACTGCGACCCGTCAGCGGGTGCTCTCAACTTCCCGTCTTTCTTACGGTCTTTTATGTGCCATTGCATCAACTCGGCATGCTTTTTGTTTCTGAATAGACGTTTCAACCGTGGTATTATAGGAGCATACCACATCACCTTGGCAGGAACCCTCTTCCCGGTGCGCTGGCCCTCAACATCACCAGGGTCATCTTTTCTGATCTTATACCGCAATGCACCGCATACCGGGCATGCGTTCAAATCCTCGTACGCACCGCGGTAAAGGATGCAGTCATTAGGGCATGCATGTATCTTCTGCACCTCCAATCCTAGAGGGCATAGAACCTTCTTTGCTTCGTACGTACTGCCGGGCAATTCGTTATCCTTTGGAAGCTTCTTCTTCATTATTTTCAGTAGCGAACTAAATCCCTTGTCAGATACACCATTGTCTGCCTTCCATTGCAGCAATTCCATTGTGGTACCGAGCTTTCTGTTGTCATCTTCGCAATTTGGGTACAACCCTTTTTTGTGATCCTCTAACATGCGATCGAACTTCAACTTCTCCCTTTCACTTTCACATTCTCTCTGTGCATCAACAATGACCTGGCGAAGATCATCATCGGGCACATCGTCTGGTTCCTCTTGATCTTCAGCTTCTCCCATTGCAGCATCACCGTATTCAGGGGGCGGGTAGTTGTCATCATCCTCTTCTTCTTCGTTGTCTTCCATCATAACCCCTCTTTCTCCGTGCTTGGTCCAAACATTATAGTGTGGCATAAAACCCTCCTCAAGCAGGTGGAAGTGAAGGGTTTTAGAGTTGGAGAAAGCCTTCGTATTCTCACAGACAGTGCATGGACAATGCATAAAACCATTCTGCTTGTTTGCCTCAGCCGCTTCGAGAAAATTATGCAGGCCCTTAATATACTCGGAGGTGCATCGGTCACCGTACATCCATTGCCGGTTCATCTGCGTGCGTTATATAGTTCTCATTAGTGAACAACATATAGCTCTCTAGAGCATCTAATTAAAACATACATTGAAACTGTGTAAAAAATTTAAATGCAACAACAAATGCGATCATAACCGCAACTAAGGTACCAATTGATCCAACGGCATAATGATACCAAGCCTCAGTATGAATGGCATATTTTCTAATCTTTCTAATCTTCAAGCGCATTGCATCCATCTTGATCTTGTGATCGTCGACGACATCGGCAACATTCAACTCCAATTTCATCTTCTCCTCTTCAACTCTTTGTAATTTTTCTTTCAAGTAATTGTTTTCTTTTTCAACCAAATTTAACTTCTCGACAAGAATTTCTATGTCGGTTGGAATTTCCGGTTCACATACCTCCTAGATTAAAAAATCTATGTCACGTTGGTCGGCATAATTGTCATAAACACTAGATAAAACAAATAGTTATAAAAGATAATATATACCACATCCGAATCATAGACATGACGAGGGCCGACGGAGGCGGATACCAAAACCATCGCACTATATAATAACAAACAATAATAAAAGTAAGAAAATTACACAAGTATCTATCTAAATCATACAAGTAAGAACTTTTTTCTTTTAGAAAGAAGATAAGAAGAAGAGGCTAACCACGGTGGTGCCGGCGCCGAGATCGGCGCGGGCGATCGATGGCGGTGAGGACGGGGACGGGACAGGACGGACCGCCAAACCTAGACAAATCTTGAGGAAAATGGAGCTTGGACAAGGAGCTTCGAGAGGAGAAAGCTTAAGTGTGGCTCGGGCATTTCATCGAACACCTCATGTGCATGGGAGGTGAGCTAGAGCACCACAAAGCTCTCCCACGGCCGGTCAAAAAAACAGAGCAGTGCACTGCTCTGCTCGCGGGCAGGGGGTATATATAGGCTTCCCTTTGGTCCCGGTTTGTGGTTGGAACCGGGACTAAAGGACCCCATTTGGTCCCGGTTCCAGCCACAAACCGGGACCAATGGTTGTGGGCCAGGAGCGAGGCCCATTGGACCCGGTTCGTGTGTGGAACCGGGACCAAAGGGGTCAGACGAACTGGGACCAATGGCCCATGAGGCCCGGCCGGCGCCCTGGCCTCACGAACCGGGACCGATGCCCCCATGGGTCCCGGTTCGTGAGTGAATCGGGATTAATGGGCTATTCAGGGCTGGACCAAAGCCCTGTTTTCTACTAGTGTGTTGGACTCGTACGTAATGTCATGGGCATGAATGCATTCTTTCGAGGACTAGCTATTGTTGTAGTGTCTAATCATGTGTGGGTTACAAATCTTTTCCCCGCGACAGGGACTGATTGGAGTTTATCATGCATGAGATTATTTTAACTTTTAATATATGTTACTTTTGTAGATCAGATATAAAAACCGATGGCTTTGAATGATGCTTTGAAAATGTTGATCGACAAAGTTACCGACTTAACTATGATGAACAAAACTAAAAATTTATGGAGCTTTAGACAACCAGAAGAGATGCATACAAATAATTGTTTTTTTACGGGACATACAAATAATTGTTCTTATGTATATATGTCGCATATGATAATACAAAAGGTGTATTTGTATATATGTTTATTTTTGCATATTATGTGAGAGATGGAGATAGATGATGCTGATGTTCAAAAAGAATCCATCACGGACATTCTATTAGTATTGCTATGTTACGCTGTAGCTCTCTGTGAACACGAAGAGATACACGAAGAGAGGCACATACCGGATTTATGAACAAGGGCGGGAGCACCGCGGTACTAGGACAGAAGCACACACACGGCCGGACACACCACTCCTTATCTAACACACACACTCACGCCCTCGCTTGTCCGCATCGACCAAGCTATCACGCTCGCACTATACGACGGCCCCAGCGGCATGGAGGGGAGGTACCACTCGGATGATCGTGGTGGCCTTTGTTGCCACGTCTGGCCAAACACCTCACCCATGAACGATAATCCCCCACGCTACCTTGCCCACTCTACGTACAGACACAAGCAACACGTACGGCCAGGACGGACGGTTCGGTTCAGGTTCAGCGGCAGATGGTTGGCGCCGGCGGCCAGAGGCGGGAGAAGGTGGACGACACGGCGATGCCGGCCATGTTGAGCCCCTTGGCGCCGCCCCAGTCCGGCACGGGTACCCACCTCCACTCGCCGCGCGCGCGGTCGTACGACAGCCACACCAGGTCCCACGCGCCCCTGCAGTTGGAGATGAGCACCAGCCGGATGACTCCCTCCCTCTCCGCCAGCAGCCCCGTCATCACGGCGTACGGCTTCCTGAACCCTTCGATCAGCTCGCCCGGCACGGTGGACACCAGCTGCCAGTCGCCGCCCACCTCCGGCCCGAGCCCGTACAGGTCCACGCCCGCCACCACCTTCACCCGGGTCCGGTCGACCACCGTCGATCGGACCACCGCGGCGCTGCCGTCGCCGTAAACGTGGAGCCGATCGCCGTGGCCGCCGGCGTTCGGGTTGTGCGGGAACCGCGGCCGGAAGAAGACAGGCCTGTCCACGCCCGGGCCGGAGTACACCATCACGCAGTCCGGCCCGGCGTGGGCGGCGCACAGGTACGTGCCGTCCCCTTCGGGACCTGCCGGTGCGGCTGGACCATTTGCCAGCCCCGCCTCCGATGACTGCCACGCGTCGGTGTCAGACTGGTACTCGAAGAGGAAGGGCGTGTTGTTCACCAGCTCGGCGAAGAGAAACCTTGTTTTTTTGGAGAGTAAAACAGTTGAAACATATCATCATCAGATTAAACGTACATCTACTTACAAAACAATCAGATGAATAATAACCGCTGTGAAATGAAATACAGTACGGAAAGCGTCAAGGTTAGTGCTGTTTTGACAAAGAAAAGAAAATAGGATTTTCCAGAATCCTCCGAAAGAAAAGGACGTGTACCTAAACTGGCTTGATCCGGGGGGATCGGCCACGAGCTTGAGGCCGAAGCGACGCCAGGACGAGGTGCCGCGCGGGCCGAGCGGGGACGGCGGGAGCCGCCGGGCGGACTGGGCCGAGAGGTCAACCACCACGAGCTCGCGGCGGCCGTTGGCGGCGAACAGGAAGGAGCTGCCGGAGGCGGCGAGGAAGTAGAGGTCCTCTCCCGGGGGCACGGCGGGGGAGATGATGTCCGAGACGGGGATGCGGAACCAGCGGCCGGACGGCCCGTGGAAACCCCGTAGCGCGGCGCCGCGGGGCGGGAGCTTCTTGAACACGAGGAGCCAGGCGGCGGCCGGGGCGGGGCCGGACGAGACGGAGGACAGGTGGTAGAAACGGCGGAAGTCCGGGGAGGAGATGAGGTGGGACAGAGGACGGGCGACGGAGCGGACGCGGAGCAGCTCCGGAAGGGCGAGGCGGATGAGGATCTCGTGGAGGAGCTCCGACGGCAGGAGCAGCAGGGTCCCGAGGGCCGTGGTGGTGGTGCTCGCCGCGGAGGAGTGGTGGTCGCCGGCGAGGTGGTGGTCGGACATGGGAGGGGTTTGTTGAGGTTTAATTTCTTGGGGATGGGGATTGTTGGTTTGGGAGACAAGTTTGCCGGGTCTTGCTCTTTATACAGGGCTGGGCTGGCGAGACGGTTTTCGGTTGTTTGACCTGGTGCGCTAGTTCATCGGATTTTGGATTTCTTTCTTGTGGCCGGGGATGAAAGAGATCTGTTTTGTAGGGCTCGCCTCACTTTATTATTCTACAAATGAAAAAAGGAATTATTTTGTGTTCTGTGCTCTATGGGCGGTGCGTGATCCCACTAAAATGGTTCGCGTCGAATGTGATGCATGCCTCGTTAGTGAGAGTCTACACTTAAGAAATGCAAAAATCATCACAATAACAGTGTCATTAGCAGAAAACCACCGCTTCACATTTTTGTCATAAAAATCACTGTACCAAAAAATTGACAGTGCAAAAAACACTTACGGTAAATGTTATTTCGTTTGATTACTTCACTAATTGCTCCGACCAGCTCGCCGGGATGCCCAAGAAGAGCCCTGCTCTGGCCGCGCCCACCACCGGCGCCAAGGCCAGGCTTGTCGCGTCCAAGGACCACCACAAACGACATTGCCGCAGCAGCTCCAAGAAGGCAGTCGCGACCTTGCGCGCCTGACATCGTCTTGGGAGCAACTGAAGAGCTTGTTGAGCTGCTGGAGCGCGACAGCGGCCACATGCGTGCACGACCCCATCCGCCACACCTTGTAAGCCACGATGGATAGCAGCACGTGTTGCAGGCAAGGAAGAAGTACAACACCGCCATGCTACCCTTGACGTCCTTCTATCCGAGTGCCAGCGCGGGCGCTGTTGCCGCAGGACTAGAGCGAGGACCTTGTCGCCGACCACCTTCAGGGCGTCGATGGTCACTCCGGCCGCGACAACGCAAGAGCTTGCTAGGGGAGAAGGGCAAGGGTGCAAGAGGGGTCTGGGGCATCGGACTGCTCTGCGAGGATACCTCCTAGCGCCGGCCCCCCTCCTCACTCGGCTCTCTTTCTCTCCCTCACCCCTCTCTCTACTTTTCCTTGCCATGGATATCGCCTGCTACCGCAGGAGACCACCTCCGATCAGATCCGCCTCAGGCACCGCTCAACGTCTTCGCCAAGTGTGGCGTGGAGCGTTGCTAGCCATTCGAGCCAGCCCGAGCCTCGACCTTGGCCTGGTTGTGTGAGCCCCTGCGACTCCCCTTGAGGCTCGACAACGGTTAATGGTGTAATACACCGGGGGTGACCTCTTTTCAGGAGCCCGGTTGCAGGCCTGCCACGTGGCCCATGAATCCCATCGGGGAGCCAGGCGATACGTCTCAAACGTATCTATAATTTTTAATTGTTTCATACTATTATATTATCATTTTATATACTTTTTATAGCAATTTATATTATTTTTATGGACTAACCTATTAATTTACTGCCGAGTGCTAGTTCCTGTTTTGTGCTTGTTTTTGGTTTTGCATGAAATCAATACTTTACGGAGGTCAAAATACATTGCTGATTTTACACAATTTTTTTAGGCGACCAGCAAGTCAGGAAGCTTCAAGAGAGATCGAGACGAGCCGCGAGGGGCCCACATGGACAGGTGGCGGCCACCCTTGCCCGTGTGGGGCCCACGAGCACCGCCTTGACCTATTTCCACCACCATAATTCTCTATAAATACCAAAAACATCCGTCGTACCTCCAGAAGAATTTTATCGCCGCGCACAAGCCTCTGTTCTGAAGAGATTGGAGCCCCGTTCCGGAGCCCTGTCGGAGGAGGAAGCCATTGTCACAACTATCTTCATCAACCTTGGTGCCTCCATGACCATGTGCGAGTAGTTATTTTAGGACCTATGAGTCCATAGTAGTAACTAGATGGTTCTCTCTCTCTTTTGGATCTTCAAAACCATGTCCTCGTTCTTGATCGAGATCAATTCGATGTAATCGGTGGTGTGTTTATTGAGACATGATGAACTGTCACTTTATAATCACATTGTTCATTGAATTCAGTTATATGTATTTGGGTTTTGTTGCTGCATAATTAAATAGCTATGTATGCACTCCAATCTATCTATCATCTTTGGCCAAGTTCGATTGTTTTTTCCAGAGGGAGTTGTGCTTTGTAGTGGGTTCAATCTTGCGGTGCTCTAACCCAGTGACAAAAGGGCCAAGACACGTATTGTATTGTTGCTACTAAGAATAAAATGTTGTTTTTTCATATTGATTGACTTCTTCATGTCTACATTATATCATCTTTCTTATTGCGATACTCGGTTTCTAGCAAACTTATTACCTTGACATATATGTTGGATAGCGATTTAGGGGTGGAGTATTAGTAATAGATGCACTTGGATTGACAGTCTAGTTACGATAGACGTAATGCCTATGTGAGATTATGTCTTTAGTGATCATAGTCATAAATATTATAATATTTTCAATTCCCAATTGTAATTTTTTACCATGCCATTCGCCTGTTTTCGAGAAAGATACCACTAGTGAACCTATGCCCCCCCGGGTCTATTCTCGAGTAATACTTTCTTATATAAAATTACCTCATTTATTTGCCTTACTATTTTATCACCACCATCTATCTCCATTTGCTTTTAATCTTGTAAATAGCAAGACAAGGGACTTGACAACCCTCTTGCTATGTTGGGTGAAAGTTTTTTTTTTTTGTGCGAGGTGCTATTTATCTTGTTAGCTGGTTGAATCCTACTGGATTTATTACCTTGGTTTTGTAGTCGAGGGAATACTTTGCTTTTGTTCTACATCACCATTCCTCTTTGGGGAATCCCAACAACTCCTACTGGAGTAGCAAAAAAATTCTGGCACCGTTGCCGGGAAGTCTTCTACTACCAAATCAGGTGCCTTCACACAAAATCCTTATTTACTTGTTTTATATCTTTCCTAGTTATGCTATATTTATCATTAACACACTACAACAGAAAGTAAAAATTAAAATGTATTGGTTATGGATCCTCATTCACTTGCTAACCTTTTCAAACTTGCTGCATTTTGTAAACCAATAGCTAATAGTGAAGAAGTGATAAAATAAGATGTTATTGGATTCCACTTATTGAATGAAATGCATGATTGCAATCATATTAGTATAAATCCAATGAATATCAATTATGTTAATTATATACAAAGCTATAAGCTTGGGGATGACGGGTGTGATAAAAATGATCTTTTAGTCCCCCTACTAATGAAGAGGTTATAAAGGGAAAATGCTATTGAAATATGCTTATTGAATGAAAAGTATGATTGGGATAAACATGTTATGAGTGGATTTTATGCATACTTTTTCGAGTATATTATAGTGCCAAAATCCCTCATATCATATCGATCTAGCACCTATACATGTCTCCAATGCATAGTTTTCGATATTTACTTGTTTTACGAAGTTCATTGCACACTTTTTTTTATTATTAGTTTTCCTTTGTTTTGTGTTCTTTGTAGGTGTGTTGACATGTTCATGGACTTGGGACATCAAAAAAACCAAGTTGGGGGTCAAACAGGAGAAGTTCCAGGCACCAAATCAAGGCCCTTTGGAGAGTTTGATGATTTGATATTTATAAAATTGTCCAGAATGAATATCCAAGGCCTTTGGTGCATCTGGATTTTCACTAGCAATCCAACGAACCCAAGAACGTCAAAATCGGAGTTCGTATGAAGAAATGGCGACCAAAACACGAAACAGCTCCCGAAGTCCAGATTGTATGACGGGCGTCCATGCGACCGTGTACGCTCTTTTGAGCGCTCGTATGACCCTCGGGCAACTACGAAAATTGGCCAGAACTTGTCCGATTTTGCTCCGATTTCGTCCCCGTTTTTCCCTACGGGATCCTTGACGACCAAGGCTTGTATTGGACGTGGATTTGGCTCCGCTCGAGACCTTGGATGAAAGGGTGGAGGCTAGATCAATGAAGGACACCCGAGGAGACCTCTTATAAGAAGACCTCCAACCCTAGCTTCCGCCTCATTCCATCTCCATCCTCCATAAGTCTCATCTACCGACACCACACCTCCATTGCAGCAAACTCCACTATAGAGAATGTCCAAGACAAGGAAGGGAGAAGGCAGGAGGCGCCTCCCACGTCTGCGCTGGCCGGAGGGCCGGTGCCCTCTTCATCGCCGCTGCCATGCCTCTCCCCATCTCCTTCTCCAACTGCATGTTGGATTGTAACTTGTCCCTACACTCTATGTACTCCATCACCATGTCTGACTAATTTATTAGTTCTTGGGGGAATAAGATGAACTCTAGCATGTGCTAGTAACGATTGTCTTGTGCGATATGATATTATCTTTGCATGTTTATGTTAGTAGTCTTCTTGACGTTGGGTGAAGTCGACCATCCAATGTATGCCAATTTTGTACGGAAGGTTATTACTGATGGCGAACCGTGTGGTTGGCGAGGTGGGCGTGTGACATGCCCCATCTCCCATCATAGCGGATCGTTGGAGAAGAGGATAAAACGGAGACCACTTTGGCTACGTCCACACGGACCTTTTCCCCCTTAATCATCGTCTGATAACTGGAGTGGGGAAGGATGGCGGTGGCGTATGTCATATGAGGCTACCGCGTGTATGCACGTATTTGTACCAGCTCCGCCCACAAAGAGAAACATGTAAAGTGGCTTAGTATTCATATAATGAACGTGTAGTGATGATTCTGAATACCTTGAGAATGCCCTTATTACTCAAGCGCCGCTCCTTTATTTTACCCGTTGTGTTATTTATGTTTTTACCTCCATGTAGTTGTTTAGTTAAAACCATCCTTATTATCATTTCCGCTAGCAACCAATGAATAGACTATTTCCAGATAACGCTCTGGGTGTGAACATAGCCACATAACTGACAACGTAGCTGCGGGGTTGGTAGTTACCAGTGCACCACCGCTCCCTGTGGGATTGACATACTCTACTTACCGCGAATTGCAATAGCCCTGTACCCTTGCAGGCCATCAAGCTTTTTTGGCGCAGTTTCCGGGGAGCAAAAGCGCTCGGTTATTACCTTCCCACTCACACATAGTTTATTTTGTTAGTTGTTATTTATCTTTCAGTTTTTCCCTTAGACCAAAGGAAAAAAAATACTACTAAACATGTCTTCTAAGATGACTCTCCAGTAACATATGGAACTTGCTATAAAGAATCCCTTATACTCCATTCATATCCGACATCATGTGAATATTGTGGATCCAAAGAGCATCTACAATATCAATGTAAGTACAATATTGATCCCTCATTAGCAAGATATAATATTCTAACTAAATCCAATGTTATTGTGGAGGTCTTATAATTTGTGCTTCTTGCGGGTGCTGATGAGGTTCTACATTATATATTGGGTTTGGAGATAAGAAATGCTATCCTTGATACAATTTACATTGAGTTGCAACCTATCCATACTTTTTGCCAAGATAATTTCTATGATAATGCATTAGTTGTCAATGAAAAAGGGTGGATTGCATCCGTTCCGGAAATAGAAAAAATCTTGCAGGAACCATAAGAGGATGAAGAAAAGGATGCAACTAATGAAGAGCAAACAACCCCCATTGATGAATGGTTGCAAGAAACGGTAAAAGATCATGAATCAAATATTTATGAAACTAACTTGCAGCAAAATAATGGGGATCACACAGAACAAATGAACTTGGGCGCACAAGATGATACACATGAAAAAGTGAGCTCACAGGAAGAATCCAGCAAGGAAGAGGAGTACGAACAGTCTTACCGCCTTCTCACAACTACTACTTTTGATAGTCATTTCTTGATTTTTTTTGAAGTGCTCAATGATGAATGTATGAATACTATGGATATGAGTCTATTAATAGATTTGTTGGATGAATGTGCATTTATGTTATGTTCCTCATATCCACTTTCTTGCAGGAATTGTAATAATAAGAACCACCTGGAATTTCAGTGTGCAGATTCTCCCGACGAGGTCATGGCATATTACCACAGTGGTTGTGAGAGTTAATACGATGAGGAAACATTGATATATGCTTTATGCGAAGGTGTCGGGATGTTGCTTAAAGAAATTAAACAGGTTCAAGCCAATGAAGAGAGTGCCATACTTACTGAGATGTATCGTGCGGTGACCATCATATTTGATTTTTTTGATGGTAAGTAAATCTGTGAATATGATGTGTTACAGGAAAAGCATGAAGAAGAAAGATAAGAGGAAGAAGAAAAGCAGGAGGAAGAGGAGTTCATGATAAATGAACCCTCCAATATAAAGGAACAAGAGTATAGTAATAACTCTACTTTTAATGAATTAGATGCTAACAAACTTCCCATGCAGAAATGTCACCCTCAAGTTAAGGACAATAACTATCATGTTATCTCAAATGCCAAAACAGAGGAAGAATATATTCTTGATTTATCGATGCTAATGTCCAACTATGCTTCTTTGGATGATTTTCTTCTGTAGGGGAAACCATCAAGGAGTGTTGAATTAACCACTCCAAAGGAAGAATTTTATGAAGTGTTCCCCTAAAATGGTAGCCAAGGTGACATATTAAAATTTATTCAAATATCTCTAACCCTTGCATTGCAGAAGTACATGGAGACATGTCTTCCTACTCTGGTGCATCAGTTCTCGCTTGAGAGCGAGGACCTCTTCACATACGTGATGCCGATGCACCGCAAGAGGGTACGACTCCGACCACACTTTGCTATGACATGCTCCAAACTGTGGTCGGAGGTAAGTCCAACTACACACCGGGTCGATATCCCTTGCGATCCGGGTGGATATATGTAGCATCGAAGCCTAGCTATATGGCTTTAAAGAAAGTGCTATCGAGAGGCAGCCCGGAAGTAAGTAAGAGTCTTTCTTAGTTTTGAGTCTTTGTAGCTTAGTTTGCATTGTTTCTATGCATGGCTTGCTATTAAAGTTGTTTTGGTTAAGTATTCAATAGGTGATTTTTTTCGTCTACTCAAAACTTTAGATGTGGTACAATTGCACTACTGGATCTTCTTAATATTTTCCTAGTACAAGTGTTGGAACTAACCCCGCATGAATTTCCGAAGAAAACGAAGTTCCAGAAGAAATAGACAAAAGGATGACATTTTATGCGACTGCTCATGGTCTTATGCACGGTCGTATTGAGGGAGGGAGTAGCCAATGAAAATATCCAGAGGCAACAGATCCAACGACGGCATATCATACGAGTGCAAGTGCTCGTATGCAATGGTCATATGGCTCCTTAGCAAAGACAAGCAGAAGTCTAGAGTCAAAGACAACATCCCATACGAGCGCATCCACTCGCATGACCGCCCGTATGGTGGGGTGCCGCCGCTATGTACCACGATAGATCAAAAAATAGCGGACCATACGACTGCAAGCGGTCGTACGAGCGCTCGTACCAAGGCAAGAATGCCCAATTTGTTTATTTTTTCAAGCCGAGGTCAGTGGATTATATTCTAACCATCTGTTTGCACTTTAATGTCTATCGTTCACCTTTGAAGCCTCCCAACTAATAAACTTTGTAGTTCTTCATGCTTTCTTCTATTTCTTTTGCACGGTTGGGTATATGTACTATGTTCATATATCTAACCATGTTTTCTTTTTATCTTGTGCTTATTTTCGAAAAGGTTTAGACCTAGTGTGGTGACATGTACGGTATGGTGTCAACCGTATGCAAATCCACACAAGCCGCTCGGACACTTCGATTCAACAAAGTCTTCAACTACTAGTGCCCGGTTTACCGGATCATATCAAAAATGTTTGATGAAGTGTAGGTCCATATCCATTGAAGGATAGGTTATTTGCACCTCACAGGTAAAAAAATATATTAACCTTGCTTATATTTAAGATTGGGGAGGTAACCACTTTCCATACTCTACTTTAATCAACCGCACTTTCTCTTTTCATAATTTTCTTGAGACCAGTTCTTGCAAATTTCTAAGCTTCGGGAAGTTATTTTTGCATGTGTAGAGTTTTGTGCAATGATCTTCATCTAATGAATACTGTGCATTCATGTGTCCCACTATTTGATATGCTTGATTAAGAATGATTGCTCTGTATTTGTATAAGAATCACTTGCTCAATTTAGGCCCCATATTGCCAAGTTAAGGTTTTTATTCACTTTGTTCAAGTTTTTTCTTAGCTTGGGAGCAATCTTGTGATCCTCTGAAAGACATTGCCACAATCTCTACCTCTAAAAAAATGATGATGATGGTTGAATCAAAAGTTTGACACTTGTTAGAATTGTTTTAAAAGAAAAAGTTATGGAGTAGCTTAACCCCATGGTGTTTGATATAAGAGACTTAATAGCCCTTGTGAATAAAGTTGTCAAGAGGAACTTAGTTGAAAGGTGAACGAGATTATGCTAAAATCTGTGTTGCAATACATGGCGCTTCAGCTTCTCGATGGTTCCATGGCCTTGTTACTATATGCTGATTTATGTCGTGTAAATGTGACTTCATCACCTCTCTTGATTTTATGCTGAGGACTCCGCTGGCCGATGAACGATCCACCAGAGTTTTGGCTCGGATTTCAGCTATGAGTTTGTTAACGTTCGCAGTGGCAACACTACAACGAATATTATTTTGCTTTCTGTTGAGTGAGTGTGTATGTGGTAATAAATGAGTACTGATCGCAAGGGCTCGAAAGAGACAACATATTGGTCCATAGTACTCAAATTTAAGCCATTGCAAAACCCAAGCATGATCATTTCTTTGGCATGATCCCGTCACCTAACAATAAAAGTTTTAGCAAACAATGATTGAAGTAAGCGTCTGAGAGCCTTGAGTTGAGAATGTTAGTGGGCATGAATGAAAAACTCCATATCCTGACTTTTTTTATAACTCTTTGTGTTCTTGTTTAAAAAGAAAAATAACAAAAATAAAGGATAAGCTAATATGTAAGAGGATCCAACTATTTGTTTTCATGTTAGATTATACTTTGACAAGGAGCATAGAAATTTGTACTGAAGCACTAGTGGTTTGGTAATCAAAATAAATACTATCTAGCTGAGCATGTGCTACCTTGTACAAATATGATCTATCTTTCTTATAGCTTGTAGAGAAGACATGGATATGCCTATGGGAAACAATCTTTATTGATGAGCTAGATGGATCAACTTTGGTTTATCAACCTTTTTGCTCAAGGACGAGCAACATTTAAGCTTGGGGATGTTGATGAGTGGATTTTATGCATACTTTTTAGAGTACATTCTAGTGCCCAAATCCCTCATATCATATCCATCTAGCACTTATTCATGTCTCCAATGCATAGTTTTTGATATTTACTTGTCTTACCAAGTTCATTGCACACTTTTTTATTTTTGTTTAGTTTTTATTATTTTTTCTTTGTTTTGTGGTCTTTGTTGGTTTGTTGACATGTTCATGAACTTGGTAAATTAAAAGTACTAAGTCGGAGGTCAAACATGAGAAGTTCTAGGCACCAGATCAAGGTGACGGTGTCTTGGAATAGGGGGCCTAGCCTAGTCGGCCCAAGCCCTCCTCCGTCTCAAGATAGACTCTGAAAACTGCACAATGGGACGTGATCGGGACTGCCTCTACCGACGGCTTGACGTATACTCCTAGACTTCTCCTACCGCGTCTACGCAAAGATACCGACCTTGTAACCCTAGGTACCCTACCTGACATATATATAAGCCAGAGGGTTTAGCCCGTAGAAGGCATCTCATCGCAATATCATTCACCTAGCCCTAGAGTTAGAACACATCTTACGATCTCGAGGTAGATGAAGTCTGTACTCGACACTTCTCCATCAATATAAACAAGAGCAGGACGTAGGGTATTGCCTCCATCAAGAGGGCTTGAACCTGGGTAAACATCGTCTCCTTGCTCCTGTTACCATCTGTCCGAGATCCACAGCTCGGGATCCCCTACCCCGAGGTCTGCCGGTTTTCACACCGACACTGGTGCTTTCATTGAGAATTCTGCTGTGAGATCGACAAAAGGATCGATGGGATAGCCGGTTAACGACTCCAAACTCACGGGCATGATTCTCATGCCCGAAACTTCTGTCATGAAAACGCCTTCTCTCTTTTGTGGGCTCGAGGCGACCCATGACTCCTCTCTAACCTCGACCGAACCCTCCTTCAAGGATGAGGGGCTGAGGTATTTTTTAGAAAGCGACTCAGACAGCGGCCGACCAGGGGCAGCCAACAAAACTGATCTTCAAATCAGTCCGACCAATCCAATGGCTCGAGATCTGGCACAGGATGAAAATGCTAGGGCTTCGGACCCGCGGTCCTTAGAGATCGAAACTCACCCACCCACCTCCCATGTCGAGTATCGCCCCGGTAACTCGGGCCCACTAGATATTTGGGATCTAGCTTATGTGCAACAACTTCCTGATGAGTCAATCAGGCAGTTCTGGGCTAGTTTTTCGTCTGTATAGACAAGATACTGAGATACCAGGACTCGATATAATAACAACCTTCCAACGCTGATGCAAGTATAAAGGCATTTTGAATGCCTCGCTCGCCGCTGTGTGATACGTCCATTTTGCATCATGATTTCCTACTGTTATTTATTATGTTTTGTTGAATAATAATGCTTTAGGGAGTGATTCTAATGCCTTTTCTCTCATAATATGCAAGGTTTACACAAGGAGGGAGAATACCGACAGCTGGAATTCTAGACCTGAAAAAGCACATCAGAGATACCTATTCTGCACATCTCCAAACAAGCTGAAACTTTACGGAGAATATTTTTGGAATATATTAAAAATACTGGAGCAAATAACTACTGGAGGGGCCTCCCTTGTGGGCACAAGACACCAGGGCGCACCAGGGGGGCTGGCGCGCACTGGTGGGTTGTGCCCTCCTCGGCCCACCTCTGGTGCCCATCTTCTGGTATATAAGGTCTTTTGACCTAGAAAAAAATAGGGGAGGACTTTCGGGACGGAACGCCACTGTCTCGAGGCAAAACTTGGGCAGGAGCACTTTTGCCCTCCGGCGGAGCGATTCCGCCGGGGGAACTTCCCTCCCGGAGGGGGAAATCGAAGCCATCGTCATCACCAACCCCCCTGTCATCTTTGGGAGGCCAATCTTCATCAACATATTCAACAACACCATCTCCTCTCAAACCCTAGTTCATCTCTTGTGTTCAAACTTTGTACCAAAACCTCAGATTGGCGTGTGGGTGACTAGTAGTGTTGATTACATCTTGTAGTTGATTACTATATGGTTTATTTGGTGGAAGATTATATGTTCAAATCCATTATGCTATTCAATACCCCTCTGATCTTGAGCATGAATATTATTTGTGAGTAGTTACCTTTGTTCTTGAGGTCACGGGAGAAGTCATGTTGCAAGTAATCATGTGAATTTGATATGTGTTTGATATTTTGATGATATGTATGTTGTGATTCCCTTAGTGGTGTCATGTGAACGTCGACTACATGACACTTCACCATCCTTGGGCCTAAGGGAATGCATTGTGGAGTAGTTATTAGATGATGGGTTGCTAGAGTGACAGAAGCTTAAACCCTAGTTTATGCGCTACTTCGTATGGGGCCGATTTGGATCCAAACGTTTAATGCTATGGTTAGATTTTATCTTAATACTTTTCTCGTAGTTGCGGATGATTGCGAGTGGGTTAATCATAAGTGGGAGGTTTTTCAAGTAAGAACAGCACCCAAGCACCGGTCCACCCACATATCAAATTATCAAAGTAGCAAACACAAATCAAACCAACATGATAAAAGTGACTAGATAAATTCCCGTGTACCCTCAAGAACACTTTGCCTATTACTAGAGACTGTTCTGGCCTGTCCTTTGCCACAAAAGGATTTGGATACCTTGCTTCACTTTATTTACCATTACCTTTACTTGCTTTTCACCAATTATCTTGCTATCAAACTGTCTGTTACCTACAATTTCAGTGCTTGCAGAAATTACCTTGCTGAAAATCGCTTGTCATTCCTTCTGCTCCTCGTTGGGTTCGACACTCTTTTATCGAAAGGACTACGATTGATCCCCTATACTCGTGGGTCATCAAGACTCTTTTCTGGCGCCATTGCCGGGGAGTGAAGCGCTCTTGGTAAGTGGAAATCAATAAGGAAAAACTTATACTACGTGCTGAAATTTATTGTTACTTGCTACTATGGAAAACAATCCTTTGAGGGGTTTGTTCGGGGTATCTTCACCTCAACCGGAACCACAATTAGTTGCCCCTCAACCTACTGCACCTACTAAAAATATTGGTTATGAAATTCCTTCGGGTATGGTAGAACAATTGCTTGCTAAACCTTATGCATGAGATGGAACTGAACACCCTGATATGCACCTACTATATGTGAACGAAATTTGTGGATTATTTAAGCTTGCAAGTTTACTCGGAGATGAAGCTAAGAAGAAGGTTTTCCCTTTATCTTTGAAGGGAAAAGCATTGACCTTGTATAAGCTATGTGATGATATTGGATCATGGAACTGGAATCGATTGCAATTGGAATTCCATCAGAAGTTTTATCCCATGCATCTGGTCATCGCGATCGAAATTATATAAATAACTTTTGGCCTCGTGAAGGAGAAAGCATTGCTCTAGCTTGGGGGAGGCTTAAGTCAATGTTATATTCATGCCCCAATAATGATATCCCGAGAGAAGTTATTATTCAGAATTTTTATGCTCGGCTTTCTCATAATGATCAATCCATGCTCGGTACTTCTTGTACTGGTTCTTTTATGAAGAAGACTATTGATTTCAAGTGGGATCTTTTAGAAAGAATTAAATGAAACTCTGAAGATTAGGAACTCGACGAAGGTAATGAGTCAGGTATAAAGCTTAAGTTTGATTGTGTTAAATCTTTTATGAATACTGATGCTTTTCACAAGTTTAGCACTAAATATGGCCTTGACTCTGAGATAGTAGCCTCTTTCTGTGAAGCATTTGCTTCTCATGTTGATCTCCCTAAAGAGAAATGGTTTAAATATTACCCCCCTATTAAAGAAGAAATTAAAGAACCGGTCATAGATAAAGATGAAACCATCATTACAATGTTGATTCAGTTGTGCCTACCGCTTATATTGAAAAACCACCTTTCCCTGTTAGGATAAAGGAACATGCTAAGGTATCAACTGTGGTTCACAAGAGTAATATTAGAGAACCTAAGCCTCCTGGGAAAATTAAAGCAGAACCTAGTGTTTCTATTGTTAAAGATCTTTTGGTAGAAAATATTGATGGGCATGTTATCTACTTCTGTGATGAAGCTGCTAGATTTGCCGAACCTGATGAAAAAGATAAACATAGACCCGTAGTGGGCATGCCTGTTGTCTCATTCAAAATAGGAGATCGTTGCTATCATGGTTTATGTGATTTGGGTGCTAGTGTGAGTGCTATTCCTTTTACCTTATACCAATAAATTATGAATGAAATAGCACCTGCTGAAACAGAAGACATTGATGTTACTATTAAACTTGCTAATAGAGACACCATCACACCACTTGGGATTGTTAGATATGTTGAAGTCTTGTGTGGGAAAGTAAAATATCCTACTGATTTTCTAGTTTTGGTTCCCCACAAGATGACTTTTGTCCCATTATCTTTGGTAGACCTTTCTTGAACACCGTTAATGCTAAGATAGATTGTGAAAAACAAACTGTTGGTGTCAGTTTTGGTGATGTGTCTCATGAGTTTAATTTTTACAAGTTTAGTAGACAACCTCGTGATAGAGCATTATCTAGTAAGGATGAAATAATTGGTCTTGCTTCTATTGCTGTGCCTCCTACTGATCCATTAGAACAATATATGCTTGACCAAGAAAATGATATGCACTTGCGTGAAAGAAATGAAATAGATAAAAATTTCTTTGGACAACAACCTCTCCTGAAACACAATTTGCCTATTGAAACTCTTGGAGGTCCTCCTCCACCTAAAGGTGATCCTGTGTTTGAATTAAAGCAATTGCCTGATACTTTGAAGTATGCTTATCTGATGAGAAAAAGATATATCCTGTTATTATTAGTGCTAACCTTTCAGAACATGAAGAAGAAAGATTATTAAAAATCCTGAGGAAGCACCGTGCTGCTATTGGATATACTCTTGATGATATTAAGGGCATTAGTCCTACTCTATGTCTGCACAAGATTAATATGGAACCTGATGCTAAACCCGTTGTTGCTCACCAACGGCGATTGAATCCTAAGCTGAAAGAAGTGGTAAGAACTGAAATATTAAAGCTTTTGGAAGCAGGTATAATCTATCCCATTGCTGATAGTAGATGGGTAAGTCACGTTCATTGTGCCCCTAAGAAAGGAGGTATTACCGTTGTTCCTAATGATAAAAACAAACTCATTCCACAAAGAATTGTCACTGGCTATAGAATGGTAATTGATTTTAGAAAATTAAATAAAGCTACTAGAAAAGATCATTACCCTCTGCCTTTCATTGATCAAATGCTAGAAAGATTATCTAAGCACACACACTTTTGTTTTCTGGACGGATATTCTCGTTTCTCTCAAATACCTGTATCACAATCTGATCAAGAGAAAACAACCTTTACTTGCCCTTTTGGAACTGATGCTTATAGACGTATGCCTTTTGGTTTATGCAATGCACCTGCTACCTTTCAAAGATGTTTGACTGCTATATTCTCTGACTTTTGTGAAACGATTGTGGAGGTTTTCATGGATGATTTTTCCGTTTACGGGACTTCTTCTGATGATTGCTTAAGCAACCTTGATCGAGTTTTGCAGAGATGTGAACAAACTAATCTTGTCTTGAATTGGGAGAAGTACCACTTTATGGTTAATGAAGGTATTGTCTTAGGGCATAAAATATCTGAACGAGGTATCGAGGTGGACAAGCTAAAGTTGATGCAATTGAGAAAATGCCATGTCCTAAAGATATTAAGGGTATCCGAAGTTTCCTTGGTCATGCTGGTTTCTATAGGAGGTTCATTAAAGAGTTCTCTAAAGTTTCTAGGCCTCTTACTAATCTTTTGCAAAAGGATATCCCTTTTGTTTTTGATGATGATTCTGTGGAAGCCTTTGAAACACTCAAGAAAGCCTTAACTTCTGCACCTATCGTTCAACCACCTGATTGGAACTTGCCTTTTGAAATTTTGTGTGATGCTAGTGATTATGCTGTTGGCGCTATTCTAGGACAAAGAGTTGATACTAAATTGAATGTTATCCATTATGCTAGCAAAACACTAGACAGTGCCCAACGCAATTATGCTACTACTGAACAAGAATGTTTAGCACACTGGTGCAGCGACGTGCTATACAAACTGTTTTTAACCCCTTTCCGCGACGTAGTTCTAAACCGTCGCCTTGCATGTGTGGGCGATAGGGGGGTCCATCCCACACGACACGGAAAACCCGTCGGCGATGGTGACCAATGAATGCAAACGATCTGCAAATATAATCGTGTGCGGTGCAGGAACATAACGCACACATAATATTTTGGGCTTACGTGTGGGATTTGGGATCAATCACACACGTGCAAGATGAGTCAAACACGTCTAATTTGTCGGCGTTCTGGGAACGGGGGTACCCAGACCCGCCTGCCTGCGGCCCAGGGCGTGGCCCACTTTGTCAGCCAAGCACAACCAGACGCAGCCCCACTCAAGACAAGGCCCTCGCGAGGACCCTAGGCTCGCGAGGGAGAGCAGCACCAAGATCAGCAAGCGGAGGGTCTCCCCAGGCCCCCTCCGGAGCGGCAGAGATCTCTGTGCAGGACCCGGCCTCAGGAGTCAAGGGTGACGCAAGGAAGGACAGGCGGGCACCAGCACGCCAGGCGGTCCAGTTTCCCCTTTGGTGCAAAGGGAGCAAGGACGTGCGCGGGTTCCCAAAGCACCCCCCAAAGGTTTCCATTCCGGTGCAATAAGACCACAACCACGAGCCCCGCAGGATGGATGTCATCGCCGAGCCCACCTCTACATCATCGACAGCTACTGTGTAGGCGAAGACCGCCTTTGGACAGGGCGGGGGTGTACTCCTGTCCCCCTTCAAATTTGGCCGTTGTGGGATCCCTTCCCGCCATTGCGATAAGGAAAGAGGACCCGGGCCACCGCTATATATAGAGGCTAGGCTGCACCAAAGAGAGGGATCCAAAATCGGTCGATCCATCCGATCCACCAAAAAGCTAGCAGAGGGCCGAGAATACCTCAGGGAGCGCCCTCACGAGGCTCCACAACCTTGTACTAGTTCATCCACCATACCTCCCCGAGAGGCAATCCACCAAAGCAGGAGTAGGGTATTACGCTTCGCAGCGGCCCAAACTTGGGTAAACCACCGTGTTCATCTTCTTCCTCGTCATCGTGCGAGTTCATCGTCTTAGCCATCGAGTAGTGAGCTTGGTAGGGTGAGGCTGCAAGGGAATCTTCGCACACGCCCTGTGTTCGAATCTCAAGGGTTTTGTGGAGCCCGAAATCCGACATTTGGCGCGCCAGGTAGGGGGCGTGTCGGAGCCTCCCCACCCGCGGCAACAGCCGAGCCCCAGTTCGGCAACTCCATGGCGGACGAGATCCCCGACGCCGGCCGGCCCCTGGCGCGCGATGGCGCCGGGACGCGCAGGGCCGGCCCCTCGGTCGCCTGCATCCTCGGCGGGTCGCAGGCGCCGTCCTCCGGCCGCCATGTCAAGTGGTTTCTACGCCACGTGGGAGCGGTTCAGCCGCGGCCGGAGCCCACGCTGCACCGCACATGGCCGGAGACTGACATCACCTTCGGCCCCGACGACCACCCCAAGACAACGACAGCCGCCGGAACCCTCCCCATGTTGTGCACGCCAACCATAAGCGGCGTAGCCGTCTCCAGGACCCTCATAGATGGTGGCGCCAGCCTCAACGTCATCTCCGTGGAGGCCTTCGACGCGCTGCAGCTACCTCGAGACCAACTCGCGCCTTCAAGGCCCTTCTCTGGGGTGGTCGAGGGGTCCGTCGTCCCCGTGGGGCGGGTGCGCCTCCCCGTCACCTTCGGCACCCGCTCCAACTTCCGCACCGAGCAGGTCGACTTCGACGTCGCCCACATCCAGCTCCCGTACAACGCGATACTTGGCTACCCCTCCCTCGCCCAGTTCATGGCGGCAACGCACCCGGGCTACAACGTCGTCAAGATTCCCGGGAGCGGCGGCATCCTCACCGTCGTGGGGGATGTCAAGGACGCGTCCGACGTGCTCAAGCTCTCCTACAAAGCGGCGGCCATGGTGTGCACCAGTGCAGGGGACGCCGCGCAGGCAGCGGAGGACTCCGGGGGTGGCCACGACATCGCGCCGGTGAAGAAGAGGTAGCTGTTCTCCCAGAGTCGGGCAGAGACGAAGCAGGTGCCGGTGGACGAAGGAAACCCTGGCCCTACCTTCACCATCGGTGCCGACTTGCCTCAGGATCAGGAGGAGGCGTTGGTGGCCTTCCTCCGTGCGAACAAGGACGCGTTCGCGTGGAGCGCCTCCGACCTGGTGGGGGTCCCAAGGGACGTGATCGAGCACCACCTCATGGTGTGCCTGAACGCACATCCGGTAAAGCAAAAGGCAAGGAGGCAAGCTCCGGAGAAGCAAGCGTTCATCGCCCAGAAGGTCGGCAAGCTGAAGGAGGCCGGGGTCATCCGGGAGGTGCGTTACCCAGAGTGGGTGGCCAACCCGGTGGTCGTCCCAAAGAAATGCGGGAAGGAACGTATGTGCGTCGACTTCACGAGCCTTAACAAAGCCAGCCCCCAAGACCCATTCCCGCTGCCGCGCATCGATCAGATCGTGGACTCCACCGCGAAGTGCGACCTCCTATGCTTCCTGGACGCCTTCTTGGGCTACCATCAGATCAAAATGGTGGTGGAGGACGTCGAGAAGATGGCCTTCCTCACCTCGTGCGGGGTATTCTGCTACACGTGCATGCCCTTCGGGTTGCGGAACCCTGGGGCAACCTTCCAGCGGCTAATGCACATCGCCCTGGGGCCGCAACTCGGGAGGAATGCGGAAGCCTACGTCGACGACATCGTGGTCAAGTCCAGGGCGGCCAAGACCCTGATCGAGGACTTGGAGGAGACATTCGCCAGCCTGAGGGAAGTGAACCTGAAGCTCAACCCCAAGAAGTGCGTCTTCGGGGTCCCCTCGGGCAAGCTGCTTGGCTTCCTGGTATCGCACCGGGGAATCGAGGCGAACCCGGAGAAGATCAAGGCCATAAACAAAATGAGCGCGCCCCAGACCCTCAAGGAAATGCAGAAATTGGCGAGGTGCGTGACCTCCTTGGGGCGCTTCATCTCCAAGCACGGCGAGCGGGCCCTGCCGTTATTCAAGATCATGAAGAGGAAGGGCTCTTTAGAATGGACCCCGGAGGCGGACGCCGCCTTCGAGGAACTCAAGCAATACCTCACGAGCCCACCGGTGATGGTGGTGCCTCGCCCTCGGGAGCCCCTGCTGCTATACCTAGCTGCCACCCCCCAATCCGCCAGCGCTGCATTGGTGGCAGTCAGGGAGGAGCGGGCCGACACACGCGCCACATCGACGAGCGCCGGCGGGCCCCCAAGTGTGGAACAAGGGAGCTCGCAGGATCCCAAGGAGCCCGCTTCTCCCCAAGCCGGAGCGCCTGAGGCTACAGCCGCTCCAACAACCCCGGAAGCGCTCAACCCTCATGAGGCCTCCGTCGTCCCAACGGTCCCTGAAGCGCTCGACCCTCATGAGGCCTCAGCCGCACCGACGGCCCCCGAGGTGCTCGGGCCTCTTGGGCCTGCCACGGGACAGGGCACCGCAGGGGACCTCGCCCTCGTCGAACACCCGGTGTACTACATCAGTACAGTGCTGCGTGATGCGCGCTCACGCTACCCCATGCAACAGAAGCTCCTCCTAGCGCTTCTTGTCGCTTCGAGGAAACTACGCCACTACTTCCAGGGACATCCCATCAAGGTCGTCTCTGCCTACCCCTTGGAGAGGATCCTGCGCAACCCCAACACAGCGGGAAGGGTCGCCGAATGGAACATCGAGCTGCAGGCCTTCAACATAGAGTTCAGCGCGACCAGGGTCATCAAAGGGGCAGCCCTAGCGGACTTCGTGGCGGAGTGGACAGACGCCCCTGACCGAGGGCTAGACGGGTGCCAGTCCCTCGCCCCTGGCGATGAGGCACCCGAGGGTTGGATCATGCATTTCGACGGAGCCTTCACGCGCAAGGGAGCAAGGGCTGGGGTCGTACTCACTTCCCCGACAGGAGACAAGCTCAGTTACGCTGTACAGCTCTGTTTCCGGCATGGAGAGAAGGTCTCCAACAACATCGCGGAGTACGAGGGCCTCATCACCGGCCTCAAGGCGGCGGCGGCCTTGGGGGTTCGGTGCCTCACCGTCATGGGCGACTCCCAGCTCCTCGTCAACTTCTCCAACAAAGAGTATACACCCAAGGACGAGCACATGGAGGCGTATTTGGAAGAGGTACGTAAGATCGAAAAACGTTTTCAGGGCTTGGAGTTGCAGCACATCCCGCGTAGCGCGAACAAGGAAGCCGATGACATCGCTAAGAGGGCCTCGCGTCGCGAGCCCCAGGAGCCAGGCATCTTCGAGGAGCGGCTCTTCAAGCCCTCCGCAGCGCCACCCACCGAAGACCTGGCGCCACGAAGTGAGGAGATCCCCCCAGCGCTGCCCTCGGGGGCTCCGGACTGTGGCCAGGCCTCAGGAGCCCGGCTGCTCTTGGCCCTGGAGCCTCAGGCCGACAGCTGGATGCAGGAGATCAGGGCGTACCTACTTCATGGCACACTACCGGAAAAGGAGGAGGACGCGGAGCGCGTAGCACGGCAGGCCACGGCCTACTGTTTGCAGGACGGCGACTTGTACCGCAGGCGCCCGAACGACGTCGCGCTGCGGTGCATCTCCAAGGAGCAAGGGTGCGAGCTGCTGGCCGACATCCACGGAGGAGACTGTGGGCATCACTCCTCGTCGCGCACCCTTGCAGGGAAGGCGTTCCAATCAGGCTTCTACTGGCCCTCGGCGCTTGACGACGCCATCGAGTTGGTCCGGTCTTGCGAGGCCTGCCAGTTTCATGCCAAGCAGATTCACCAACCCGCGCAGGGCCTCCAGACCATCCCGCTCTCCTAGCCCTTTGCGGTCTGGGGGCTGGACATACTGGGGCCCTTCCCACGAGCAGCGGGCGGGTACCGCTACCTCTACGTCGCCATCGACAAGTTCACCAAATGGGCGAGGTGGAGCCCGTGCGCACCATCCTGGCCGGATCAGCCGTCAAGTTCATCAAGGGCCTCGTAAGCCGATTCGGCATCCCCAACCGCATCATCACCGACAACGGTTCACAGTTCACAAGTAACCTCTTCAGGACCTATTGTGCTAACCTTGGAACACAGATATGCTACGCCTCGGTGGCCCACCCATGGAGCAACGGCCAGGTGGAGCACGCCAACGCGGAGGTCCTGCGGGGCCTCAAGGCAAGGAGCTTCAAGAAGAAGCTTGAAGCTTGCAGCAGGGGTTGGGTCGATGAGCTTCAGTCGGTACTATGATCCATCCGCACCACCGCGACTAAGCCCACCGGCGAGACCCCGTTCTTCCTCGTCTACGGAGCTGAAGCCGTCCTCCCCCATGAGGTCAAACACCGCTCCCCGCGGGTCTTGGCATTCGACGAGGAACGTCAGGACGCCGCGCGGGGAGCGGATCTCGTGCTTGGGGAGGAGGCGCGTCGCCGAGCCTCGCTCCGAGCTGCGAGGTACCAGCAGGCGCTACGGCGCTACCACTGCCGCAATATCCGCTCCAGGACCCTCGAATTCGGATACCTCGTCCTGAGGCGGGTTCTTTCCAGGGAGGACTTGCACAAGCTCTCGCCCATGTGGGAGGGCCCGTTCAAGGTCGCTCATGTCTCCAGGCCTGGCACCGTGCGCCTGGGGACTCAGGACGGGGTCCCCATCCAGAATGCCTGGAACATCCAGCACCTCCGGAAGTTCTACCCGTGACACTCTCACGTAAAAATGAGTGGGCTGTATACGCCCGGAGCCCCCCGAAGACGCGGAGGGGTTCCTTCCCACGAAACGTGGAAGCCACAACTCCGCACTGGCGGAGAAGTCAACACTGCCCTCCAATGGCTATGCCCATGCAACGTGGATGCCCTACGCTCAGTGCTGGGGGAAGACGAAGACTAGTCTAGGTGCCGGACGCGGCTGTTATTTGCTTTTCTCGTGTTTGGATTTGCCAACTTTTCAGGGACAAAACTCGGGGTTTTTCCAAATCATGTTTTAAAGGAAAGGGTCAAAGATTTGTTTTCATCGCCATTTCTTATGTCGGTTTCTCTCTCTTCGTGTCAAGCACTCGCCTGCTCCCCTCACCCTCATACCCTGCGAGCGGGGGCTGGGGGGCACGGTGCTCGCACCTCGCCAAGGCCTTGGCGCCTGGATCCTCATGTGGTACTCACGGATGAGTCAGCAGGCGCATGCCGCCTCATACTCGCTCGGGGGCTCCACTCACGGCCCGGCGCACCATCTTGGAACCTTGGGAGGCCCGCCCCTCCCGGGGCAGGAAACAAAATTTTCTTTGGGAGCAGCTTGAGCGTCAAAGGGGGCTCCTGAGCAACACGCCTCAGGAGCCTTACCGGTCATATAGCCACTCGCCCCCTTGGTGTCGTCCTTGGTGATCCGGTCGGCATCAAGGGTGTCGAGGCCTCGCCTCGTAAAGTGCATCCAGGTGATCCGGTCGTACCTTACGGTGGTAGGGAAATGTGCGAGACTGGGACCTGCCGACGCAGAGTTACACGAGCGTCAGCTCGGAGCCTCGGGAGGCCCACCCCTCCCGGGGCAGGAAGCAAATTTTTTTGGTGAGTCGCTTGAGCGTCAAAGGGGGATCCTGAGCATCACGCCTCAGGAGCCTTACCGCTCGTAAAGCCACTCGCCCCCTTGGTGTCGTCCTTGGTGATCCGGTCGGCATCAAGGGTGTCGAGGCCTCGCCTCGTAAAGTGCATCCAGGTGATCCGGTCATACCTTACGGTGGTAGGGAAATGTGCGGGACTGGGACCTGCCGACGTAGAGCTTCTTGAGCGTCGAAGGGGGCTCCTGAGCACCACGCCTCAGGAGCCTTACCGGTCGTAAAGCCACTCGCCCCTTGATGTCATCCTTGGTGATCCGGTCGGCATCAAGGGTGTCAGGGCCTCGCCTCGTAAGGTGCGTCCAGGTGATCTGGTCGTACCTTACGGCGGTAGGGAAATGTGCGGGACTGGGGCCTGCAGACACAGAGCGCCGAAAAGGCTCCCAACCTACCTCGCTCGTAAGAAGAAGAAGCCCACAGGACGTACGGACTCTCCGAGCGCCGCAACCGCGCCTCCACAACCCTGAAGCCTACCGCGTGCATGTCAAGCTAAGTATCCTAATCATGACCGGAAGGCAATTTCAACCAACAAAACGCAAAGGCCAGGACACATGACAAAAGTGCTGATAAAGACAGGCAAGCGCCCAAATTCATTACACGCCCGCAGGGCCCCCCTTGGTTCTTTGATTGCAGGAACAGGAAAAGAGGAGGAGAAAGAAAGTGAAGGAGCCCCCGCGGGGGCTGCTGTCCTAGGAGCCCCGGCGTCGGTGCACCGGCGCTCAGTCAGTGTCCTCCTCCTCCTTCACGGGCCCGTGGAGGCGCGCCGGCACGGACGACCCCGGAGCGGAAGAGCGACGCCGCAGCGGCTGGCTGCCCCCCGAGGTCCAGGCGCACCGGCGTGGTGGTGCGTCATAGCTGCTGTCGCTCAAGCTCCCCTCGGAGGGGTGTCACTGCTGCTGGAGGCGCGGCGCCCATCACGAAGGGCCAGCTCATCTCCAAGATCGCCGCGGCCGACGTCTTCCGGGCAGCACCCCAGGCGCTCGCCCTCTCCCCCGAAGATCTTGACAAAGAGCGTTGCCACCCCATCGTACTTGAAGTGAAGGGTGCGCCTCCCCTTCAGGCCGCGGGCGCGGGCAAACGTCTGCCACCCGCGGTTCAGGTACACATAACCCCCGGGGGTGACCTCGACCTCCACCCACGACGTCGCGCTGCAGCAGCCGTCGGCCTGCAGCCATTGGCCGGCAGGCCCTCCGGCCGGCAGCGCCCCCGCGAAGAAGCTCGGGAGTTGGAACCAAGCGGCCTCCGGCCTCTCCGCCCACATCACGAACTCCTGGGCCGTGTCGGCCGAATGGAGCCGCGGGCGTGGCGGCCGGGTGGCCACCGCCGACCTCCCACCTCGGGCGCCACCACCACGGCCACTGCGGCCGCCCGCGCTGGACGACGCCCCACCGCGGCCACCGATGGTGACCCCGGGGTGCGCAGAAGCACGACCGCGCCCACCGAAAGCCATTGTCGGCGTCGTGGCATGCTTCCGGGGACGACCGCGGCCCCTCCTGGGCAGCGGAGCGGCAGGACTCTCCCCGGAGGCCTTCCCCTTCTCGGCGGCGGAGAACCTCCTCACTGAAGCCATGACTGGGAGATCGACGGCTTGGAGATTGGGAGGCAAAGAAGACGAAGATGTGTTGAGGGCTCCCTCGCCCTTGCCCGCTTATATACAGCCAAGGGCCGACCGGCGCCCCCTTGCATCCCGGGAGGCGTACGGCCTCTGAAGGGTCACATCCGCGTGGCCCGAAGCAGCAGCAGCATTCAAGGAAGGGCAATGATGGCCGACGCAGCACACGGGCATCGCGTCAATCTGACTTGGAGCGTTTCCGGACGCCCTCGGGGACCGGGGGCGTTGCCGCCCAGGCACTCGACGCGTGTAAAGCCTGTCCCGCAGGCGTTTGGGGCCCGCGACGCTTCGGGCCGCCTTCAAGGCTTCGCCCGGAAGCCAGCTCGAGCGCGCCTTGGGCCTGGGGGCTACTGTCGGCGTTCTGGAAACGAGGGTACCCAGACCTGCCTGCCTGCGGCCCAGGGCGTGGCCCACTTTGTCTGCCAAGCACAACCAGACGCAGCCCCACTCAAGACAAGGCCCTCGCGAGGACCCTAGGCTCGTGAGGGAGAGCAGCACCAAGATCAGCAAGCGGAGGGTCTCCCCAGGCCCCCTCCGGAGCGGTGGAGATCTCTATGCAGGACCCGGCCTCAGGAGTCAAGGGTGACGCAAGGAAGGACAGGCGGGCGCCAGCACGCCAGGCGGTGCAGTTTCCCCTTTGGTGCAAAGGGAGCAAGGACGTACGCGGGTTCCCAAAGCACCCCCAAAGGTTTCCATTCCGGTGCAACAAGAGCACAACCACGAGACCCGCAGGACGGATGTCATCGCCGAGCCCACCTCTGGATCATCGACAGCTACTTTGCAGGCGAAGACCGCCTTTGGACAGGGCGGGGGTGTACTCCTGTCCCCCTTCAAATTTGGCCGTTGTGGGATCCCTTCCCGCCATTGCGATAAGGAAAGAGGACCCGGGCCACCGCTATATATAGAGGCTAGGCTGCACCAAAGAGAGGGATCCAAAATCGGTCGATCCATCCGATCCACCAAAAAGCTAGCAGAGGGCCGAGAATACCTCAGGGAGCGCCCTCACGAGGCTCCACAACCTTGTACTAGTTCATCCACCATACCTCCCCGAGAGGAAGTCCACCAAAGCAGGAGTAGGGTATTACGCTTCGCAGTGGACCGAACCTGGGTAAACCACCGTGTTCATCTTCTTCCTCGTCATCGTGCGAGTTCATCGTCTTAGCCATCGAGTAGTGAGCTTGGTAGGGTAAGGCTGCAGGGGAATCTTCACACACGCCCCTGTGTTCGAATCTCAAGGGTTTTGCGGAGCCCGAAATCCGACATAATTGCTCATGGAAAACAAACGGAGTTTGACCTTTTACCGTTTGCGAAACGTTACCTAATCCACACGGGCCATTTTATAAACTGTGTGTGATATGTTCATCATCGCACACGAGATTTCTCTGGAAACCGTCTGCCATGCATGGCATCATCGGACACGTACGAGTGCTGCAAACCGTTTGCGATTACTTATGTATCACCAACGTTTTTGATTATATCTTGTGTGCTTTTTCTGTGGATCATAGGCGGTTGCGCTATGAGTTGCGTGTGCTTTCCGTTCTGGACCGCACACGCTTAGTTGCTTGAACCATGTGCGCTGAAATTGCCAGGTTATTATAAAATATTGCATTTAATTCACCCTGCAAATAGCAAATTCGTCACAATATGCAATCGACAAATAGTGTCCACATGAAGAACATTCATCATAATTCGCCACAATTTGGAATTCAACGAATAGTGTCCACAAGCAGAGGATTCATCATAATTCACGACAATACGCAATTGAGCAAATGCTAGCTAAATTCCACAGTTGTTAAACCGACATATGCAGTACATAATCATAGTGTACAAAATATGAAGACACGTTCACATGGAAAATAATGCATCCATGTGTATATGTTTAGCTGATAAAACTATATGAATGCGTACTTATTATTAGGGGATATGAACCCGAAAATCTTTGACGCCATCATCGGGATTGATATAGTGTTTCACAAAGAAGGTGCTGATAAATTTCCTAACATACATCAATTCATCTGCGGCGAGCGATGAAGAGGTCATCGGTCCGAAGATCAACTACATGACTTTTAGATCAGAATGTGACATACGTGTGGAGTAGAAGATAGTAATTAAGAAGCAGACTTACATGTTTTATCCTATCAGCATCGAGACCACATTCAACACGTTTGCAGAGGTTCATCATGTGTGCACAAACGTAGTATCCACATAGGCTGGTACCTTGTTGTTGCTGAGGACACTGAATTTTTTTGTACAGTATTAGTCATGTATTTGCCCTGTTAGGAACAAAACCTAACCGGTGTAAGTTGTTTCTTCTTTTTTCTATGGAGAGAAATAGAAAGAGGTTTACTTAGAAACTTGAACATCTGACTAGCATTTTCTGAAAAAAACAGATTTCGTTGTCTTACCGAAGAAACGATCACGTGCAGCAGAGGTAGTTGGCGGTCAAACCGATTCCCTCCTAAAGTTATGTTCATTGACAATACACTGCAAATGAAGATGAATTTTCACACACTCAATTCTGGAACGAGATATGAACACAACGCATTAACATCAAATAATTCAATACCTATCCATGAAATCCTGAAGATGACTCAGATCTGAGGCGCATTTGATCTGAGAGAATCCATGCAGTAAACTATGTTGCATTTTGGAACAATGACCACTGATAACCCACAAGTATAGGGGATCACAACAGTTTTCGAGGGTAGAGTAATCAACCCAAATTTATAGATTCGACACAAGGGGAGCCAAATAATACTTGAGAGTATTAGTAGTTGAGGTGTCAATTCAACCACACCTGGAGATTAAATATCAACGGCAAAGTGATCAGTAGCACAGTATTATGATAGTTTGATAGCAGTTGGAACAGCAGCAACAACAATAGTAACTTAGCAAGAGCAATAAGTGGAAAGGTCGTAGGCACAGGATCGGTAACTCGTTGGATGATATTCGTCATGTAACAGTCATAACCTAGGGCGATACAGAACTAGCTCAGTTCATCAATGTAATGTAGGCATGTATTCCGTAAATAGTCATACGTGCTTATGGAAAAGAACTTGCATGACATCTTTTGTCCTACCCTCCCGTGGCAGCGGGGTCCATAAGGAAACTAAGGGATATTAAGGCCTCCTTTTAATAGAGAACCGGAACAAAGCATTAACACATGGTGAATACATGAACTCCTCAAACTACGGTCATCACTGCGAAGTATCCCAAATATTGTCACTATGGGGTTGACGGATCATAACACGTAATAGGTGCATATGACTAGGCAAGATCGGATCAAGAACATAGATATAGAGATGATAACATAAACGGTTCAGATCTGAAATCATGGCACTCGGGCCCTAGTGACAAGCATTAGGCATCGCAAAGTCATAGCAACAACAATCTCAGAACATAATGGATACTAGTGATCAAGCCCTAACAAAACTAACTCGATTACATGATGAATCTCATCCAACTCCTCACCGACCAGCAAGCCTATGAAGGAATTACTCACTCCCGGTGGGGAGCATCAGGGAATTGGTGATGGAGAAAGGTTGGTGATGACGAAGACTGAAGATTCCCCTCTCCGAAGCCCCAAACGGGCTCCAGATCTGGCCTCTCGATGAAGAACAGGAGGTGGCGGCGGCTCCGTATTGTGAAACGCGATAATTCTTTCTCCTTGATTTTTTTCTCCGAAAATAGGAATTTATAGTGGCGGAGTTAGGGCAAGTGGGGCCACGAGGTGGGCACAACCCACCAGGGCGCGCCCAGGGGGCCTGGTGTGCCCTGGTGGGTGATGCTCGCCCTGGCCCCCCTCTGCGGTGTATTTTGGCTCCAATGATTCTCATTTATTCTGAAATAAATCTCCAAAAAGTTTTGTTCCATTCTGAGAACTTTTATTTCTGCACAAAAACAATACCATGGTAGTTCTGCTGAAAACAGCGTCAGTCTAGGTTAGTTCCATTCAAATCATGCAAATTAGAGTCCAAAACAAGGGCAAAAGAGTGAGGAAAAGTAGATACGTTGGAGACGTATCAACTCCCCCAAGCTTAAACCTTTGCTTGTCCTCAAGCAATTCAGTTGACAAACTGAAAGTGATAAAGAAAAACTTTTATGAACTCTTTTGTTCTTGTTTACATATATATGCTTAAGTAGCACCCAGGTCTTCAGCAAAGATTATGACTAACCATGTCAACAATAACTCTTAGAAATTATATTTACTCATAAGAATGACATAAGCAACTAGCGAGCAATAATAAGATATCTCAAGCGCCAACACTTTGTCAAAACAATCATGATACAATATGACAATAGTGGTATCTCGCTAGCCCTTTCTGAGACCGCAAAACATAAATGCAGAGCACCTCCAAAGTTCAAGCAGCGACTAAACATTGTAATTCATGGTAGAAAAGATCCAGTCATGCTGCACCCAACATCAACTATACACAATGCATGAGGATGACAATAGTGCTCTCAGGCCTGGCGCTTATTTGAGAAGGTGATGACTCAACATAAAAGTAAATAGATAGTCCCTTCGCAAAGGGAAGCATGGATTTGCAGCGGTGTAGAGCTCAAAGCTTAAAACGGAGATAGATATAATTTTGAGAGGTACACCCTTCCTGTGAACGTCACGACCAAGAGTTACTGATATCTTCCATGCTAAACAAATTAGCGGCGGTTCCCAAGCGGTAAAAGTAAAGGTTTACTCCCCCTCCACCAACAATCACACTCCACGGCGAGCCGCATCCACGGGTACCGTCCAAACCAACAACATTCCTGGGGGAGTTTTGTTTAATTATTTTTGATTTTTGATTTCGGGACTGGGAATCCCTATTACCGCCCCTCTCGTGTAAGGACAAGTGAATAAACACTCATCATGAGAATAACCCGCTTAGCATGAAAGATACTAACCACCCCCTGACGCTTCATGAGCGGTCCAGGCACACAAAACAGATGTTCATTTGAATTTTTAGAGGTGGCACATGAAAATTTACTTTGGAACGACAGGGTAATACCGCATATAGGTAGATATGACGGACTCATCTGTCATAACTTGGTTTAAGGGTTTTGATGCACAAGCATTATTTCCGCTTAGTACAGGCGAAGGCTAGCAATTAGATTGAGAAGCGGCCAGCTAGAGAGCGAAAACGGTCATGAACATGCATTACATATAATCATTGAATACTAGCATGAGTAGGATATGGATACCATGAACATAAATATCATGAAGGCTATGTTGGTTTTGATTCAACTACATGCGTGAACATGTGCCAAGTCAAGCCACTTGAAACATTCAGAGGAGGATACCATATCATCAAACCGCATCACAACCATTTTAATGCATGTTGACACTCAAGATAAATCATTATCCACTCCTAGCTACTTAAGCATGGCATGAACAACTATAATCTCTAATGGTCATTGCAAACATGTTTAATCATAATGAGCTGAATTAAGGGATACTAGGTTAAACATATTTACAAAAACAAAAACAAGTTAAGTTCATACCCGCTTTTCTCTACCACCGTCAATTCATCAAATGTCGTCATTATTGCCTTTCACTTGCACGACCGAATGATAAGAAGATAATAGTAGTGCAAGAGTGCCGTGTCACGCCCAAGATGCGATCCTATCCTTATTTTGGCACGAGGGCCTCGAAAGGGATAGAAGCGCATCTTGTCGTTTCACAAGAATGGATATCATTACAAGTACATGTAAAGAAGAGAGGAGTATATGGAATTGGCTTACACTCGCCACAAGCTACATCAATACCACATCAATACAACAACATATCCAAACATCATACAGAAGAGCAGGGTACGACTACGGACGAAAACAAACGATAAAATGACATCCATCCTTGCTATCCCAGGCTGCCGCCTGGAACCCATCCTAGATCGATGAAGAGGAAGAAGAAGAACTCCAAATCAAAACAATCATCGCGCTCACGTCAAACCATCACATTACCTGTACCTGCAACTATTGTTGTAGTAATCTGTGAGCCACGGGGACTCAGCAATCTCATTTGCAAGGGTATCAAGACTATTAAAGCTTAATGGGTGAGGTATGGTTAAGTGGTGAGGCTGCAGCAAGCACTAAGCATTTATTTGAGTGGCTAACTTATGAGTACAAGAATAAAGTGGGATGATTGTCGCATAAACGGTCGTGAACTAGTAATGATCTCTAAGAGATCCTGAACACCTACTTACGAACAAACATAACCCCACCGTGTTCTCTCTCGGTTCAGAAATCACGAGAAGAGACATTCATGGTTACGCACACGGTTGGTGTATTTTATTTGAGTTTACTTCAAGTTTGCTATGACCAGGTGTTAAACAAAGTTTCCAAGTTGCCACTTAACCGCGGGCACGGCTTTCCAAAAGATTTAACCCTGCAGGGGTGCTCCAACTCATCCATCACAAACTAACCACACGCCGCGGGAATAACCTCGACCATGAATCCCGTGGTCTCTTAGGAAATTCCATAGGAAAACCTCAACCTCGAGATAGCTCGAAGTATTGTCGGAATTCCGCGCACAAGACGTTAGAGAAAGGTAAAACAAATCCAGCAAGACCGCCCGACGTGTCGACGAACCTGATAGGTGCCGCGTATCTCGTTCCTAGGACACGACCGGATGAGCACATCGTATAGTGGCCTGATAGACATCTCCTGAGTTGCCCCGTGTTGGCCGCGCACACGACTCTGTTTTGGACCAGCACCAGCAGCACTGGCCCCCCTATATTATGTTGAATTAACTCCTCGGGTTCATGACGTCCTATGCTTTAGTAACAGTGTTCAGTATTATTATGTTGGGCAAATGTAGTACCAAAGTTGGGCCTTGCCAGACAAGTTTTATCCTAAAACGAAAGTCAAGGGGGTCCCCATAACAACCCCGAGCATGTTAGGAGCGCTCAATTATGGAACATAACACCGGTACACAAGTAACTAGGGAGGCAAAAGTGGAACAAAACACAAAGCAAAAGACCGAGCCTTCCACCTTTTACCAAGTATATATGAGCATTAAATTAAATAGCAATAATATTGTGATAGCTCAAAAAACATCCATGTTGGCACATGGAAACAATTGCACCTACAACTAGCAATGCTATAACAAAGGCTGAGCAAGCGGTAACATAGCCAAACAATGTTTTGCTGGGAGGTGGAGGGTTAGAGGCTTTTCATGGCAATTTGGGAGGCTTGACATACAAGTGGTAGGTAGCGAGACAGCGATAGAAACGAGACATCTAGCATGGCAATGATAGTAATGGTATCCAGGGAAATGATCATCTTGCCTGAGATCCCGCTTGGAAGAAGAACGGATCCGTGAAGCAGGCGATCCGTGAAGTAGACGAACGGGACGTAGTCGAACGAATCCTCACACTCCGAACGCTTTCGGAACTCTATCGAGAAGAAGCAATCTGGAACAAACAATCAACACACGATACACCACGACATATGCATGACATGATGCACTTCAAATATGATGCATGTTATGCATGACATGGCAAAGCACAACAATCAACTTCTACACATTAAGTGAAGCTCAATATGCAACGGATTGCATATTGACGAAACTCCACATTCAAATTATTTAGTTCACTCCCGCTTAGATACACAACAATATTAAATGTTGTTAAACATGGCAAGAGGTGAAGCATAAGTAAACTAGACATCTAGGCTTATTAAATGAGGTCGGAAACAACATATAGTACTTCCGAAACAACCCCATATGTTAATTTTCGAAATTGGTCCAAATCTGAAATAACCATGTTTTATGTTTATTAAACAGCAAAATAAAGAGTACCATGTGATTCTACGTGTCATTCTAGTCGATTTACATATATAGATCATATGAAACGGAGCTACGGCCTAAAAGATATGATCAACACAAGATGCATATGTCATGAATGCCAAATGCATGCAAACCTCAACCATAAACATCTCAAATCATGGATGCAACAAAATATTATGAAACTACGTGAGATTCTAAGAAAGTTTCATATAGGGCATGTTCAAAACGGAGCTACGGTTCAACCACAACAACCAACACAGGTTTTTAGTTCAAATCTGTCCAAAACAGCAACATAGCATATTGCACACATGAAAACAACAAGCTACAAGATTCTAAAATGCACAAACTAATCATGGGGCAGTAGCATATAACACACACTTCATTTCATCTTCACATATAATACTCAAAAGAGTCATGGATCACATGGTAGGAAGCTCACAACATGGCAATAAAATATAGCAGATTAGGACTTAGTGAAAATAACAGGTTTTAGCATAGCAGTTTATCACGGAGGCATATTGGCAGCAGCAAAACTATATGCTACAGGGCATATTATGGCATGAAAATCTACAGCATGGTAGAGGACATGATGCACTACAATTCATACCATGGTGGCAAGGTCTAATTATGCATGGAATCATGGCTAGCATCAACACAACATGGCATTCACTATAGGAATCAGCTGCTTTGCCGTCTGCCATAGCAGACGGCAAAGGCATGCTTGGCGGACGGCAAAGGCTTTGCCGTCAGCCAGCAGACGGCAAACACTCCGGCTGAACGGCTGCCGGCAAAGGCCACTTTGCCGTCTGCTAGCAGACGGCAAAGAACTTTGCTTCTTTGCCATCTGTTAGCAGACGGCAAAGCCTCTGGACGGCAGAGAAAAGGTACCAGCCCCATTAGGGGGCTAACGGCGCTCTTTGCCGTCTGCTGACAGACGGCAAAGACCTTTGCTTCTTTGCCGTCTGCCAGCAGACGGCAAAGAGGCCAAATAGGCCAGCCCAGGTTGCACAGGCTGCTGCCACGTGGCTACTTTGCCTTCTGCTGGCAGACGGCAAAGAGCTTTGCCGTCTGCTGGCAGACGGCAAAGTGGCTATATAGCCCCTGTTTTTTCTGTTTTTTCTTATATCAATTCATTTTCACAGAAATTCAAACACACACATATATATATATATTCCGATTCACATAATAAGGCAAACATTATGTCTTATCCACCACATATATATTGCATAGGGTAAACATCAAACATAGTTTCACCATGTTCATCCATAATAAGGCAAACATCAAACATAGTTTCACCATGTTCATCCATAATAAGGCAAACATCAAACATCCAATACATATATATTGCTGTCTCCGCGCCGCGTGTGTTTGCCATCTCTAAATGGCAACAGGTCCAGGTTGTGGTCATCAGCCTTCTTCATGCCATCAACATGATCACCATTGCCTCCCGCACCCCGTCATCATTAGGCTGATTTGCTGCTGCTACTGCTCATCCTCGTACTCCATCTGCATGGACAAGAGCAAGTTAGTTGAATGGCATGCACGATAAAACTGCAAGGCATATATATTCATCTACATTAATTCTACTACAGTACAGATTTTGCATGGATGGGTTTGACTTCAACAGAGACTGAAAGAAGAGCATTTTCATCCAGGTCAACGACCAGAAGAAGGAAAAAGAATGGAATATTCATTCATGATCGACTATTTAAATATAACAGCTGTAAACATAGGCGGGCCAGAGGAGTCAAAAAAAAATACAAATGAGTGGATACAATACATAAGAGATGAGTGGCCAGGACAGTCCAATAAAGCGGCTGCCAGAGGAGTCACACAAAAAAATACAAATGAAACAATGGGGACTGTGAATGCAATCTGAACCTAGAAAAATAGATTTCTAACCAAACGGGCCTGAAGGGAAGACGTCAAAGAAATTTGCACAGAACATGCATTTGAGCATTCTTCAACAATTGAAGCCATCAATCATACTTTGTAAGATATTACTATGTAATCATTCAACAACCAAACCAACAACCAACAAAACAGCAGGCATGAAGATCATGGTCACTATAACTGAAAACTGAAGTAGAACCCAATGAGAATACTCAAGAGATGAAAAAAAAACGTTCTAAATATATGTTAATCTGTTCACCATTTCTGTTCTAAAGTGACACTTGCAAAAAGCAAACATTCCGGAAATGATACCGGAGTAGGGACATATAACTAGGGTCCTCTCGTGGAGTAGGGACTGATACCTGGGTGCCCGTATACGGATAACTTGTGGAAAACTTATGAAAACATAGTTATGCTGACGACAAGGTTCTCAATTTCGTAGTGGACGAATACAAAGATCCTAATAACTAATAATAGAGCACCTTATCTTGATGTCTGTGCTACATATTTTGTCGGAACCAGAATGAACTATACCATTATCTGGCTGGTCACAAAAGTCTGTAGCAACTGTAAATTTTTTGGCCAGTCAATCCAAACAAATCAAGGAGGGAATGATCAACAAACTCTATCCTCAAATGCATCCAAACAAGGGATGTACACAAGAGGCAGATTGAACAGGAGTTGTGCAAAGGAAGGGCCCATATCAATGTAAATTTGTGTGCACCAAACCTGACAAAAGTATCAGAAGTTTAGAAGCCTCAGACAAGGCAAAGCATCTCTCCCTATTCCTATTTAATTTTCGAATATCCCCTACATGGTTGGCTGCTAGCTGATTGAATGGACAAAAGGCGTCTTACATGAGTTGCTGCTCTGAGCAAAACTGTTGTGTTTCGCTTGATCAAACAAGATACAGTCCAAACCTCTTTTGTACAAATGACTTGGCGTAACTGCTATCAAATAATCATATCTACCTGTTCGAAAGAAACTAACCAAAGAGAAGCATCCAAACTAACAAAATTAATGTAATACCCAACAAAGTAAACATAAACTCATGTGAGAGGCCATGCACTCACACTCATGTATGACAAAGTTTCTCAATAACCTACTGACTTCATTGGAGAGATGATAAAAGTGACAACCACAGTACAGTCAACAAAATTATCACACTTGAGAGAACATAAATGGCATTATGATTCATGGCTGACATTATGACTTGAAAGCAACAGCCTCTCAACTAAAGAAAACTAGAATTGCAGGAAAAAGAAGAGATGTTTTGAATTCCTGAAATCTATACGTAAATTTATTGGTCTATTTAAAGTCTGGGTACTCGTCCTCCTGGTTGTCGTCGCCGTCGAGGTACTCGTCCTCTCGTCGTCGTCCTACTGCTGCTCCAAATCGAAGCACACATGCATCATACATACATACATACATACAGGACCAAATATGATTTGAAATAGATAGAACCAAAGTGCAACTAGCCTAGTATATACATGACCTCATCAGGAACCAGAGTTATATAACAAGTAGTCCTACACAAGAACCTACAGTCCGGTGGCATCAAGCACTAAACCAAACCTCATCACACACCCACCCACCTAGTTTGGTTTCACAACCAGCAGCATAGATGGGAGTATACATACATATACACATTGTACGTTGTTGGGACTTGCGTGAGGCATGTGATTTCTTAGCCACGACTCACCAAGAGCGTTTACTCTTAGATGTTTAATTTACGCAAAGTTCATATCCTGACCCCAAGACCGTGGCAATTATATCAAGATTTGACTATTTATAAGAGAAAAAATAGTATCATCCAAAAGATCAAACTGATATTGCGAGATTTATAATGAAAACATAATTATAAAATGTAGTTATTTGTATGTGAGGCAATATGTTTTCACGAGAATTGATGTTCAAAGAATCATCCTGAAAATGACACCAATTTCGTAAAAAAAAACTACATATACTGGATTGGATGAAATCATAACCAATTTGAAATATATTAGTTTTCACTATTTTTTTAGGAGTTCCATATCTTCTGACTTGTACTCAAACATGCAAGAATCTGAATTGAACAGCCTGATTTCACAAACATGGAAGAATGTGGTGGAGAGGAGAGGAGAGGTCGAACCTCGGAGATCCTAGGCGTCGCCGCCGGGGAGGAGGCGCCGCCACAGCACGCCGGTCGTGGACCTTGGCTGCCGTTGTGTGGTGGTGGATAAGGCCCTCCTCTGCCGCTGCCTTGTGGTGGAGAAGCGGCGTCCAGCAGGCGCAGCCGCGTGAGGAGCCATGCGAGGAGGCGTAGAGGACCGCCGGAGGCACGCCGGCGGCAGAGACGAGGCCGCGCACCAAACCCTAGCCACGGAGGGATGGGTTGGGCGCGAGCATTCAAGGGGGGGAGGGACGGATCTGGCCGGAGGAATCGACGCAGCGGGGCGGGGTGAGCTCGGTAGCGTGCTCCGCGCCGACCATGGCCGCCGGAGATCGCCGGAATAAGGTCGGTGGCGGTGGCGGCGGCGGCGGTGGCTAACCCTAGGGCGCGGGAGAGCAGAGAGGAGATGCGGGTGCGGGTGCGGGGGGCAGTGGGTTCAACGCGGCCGGGTGGGGATTTTTGCCGTCGGCCGGGTGGGGATTTTCTTTTTATTTCTTTTCTTATCACTTTGCCGTCTGCCAGCAGACGGCAAAGAGGTGGGGCTGGTGCGCCGTTACAGCGCTGGCGTCCACTGGACCCCACCCACCTCTTTGCCGTCTGCCAGCAGACGGCAAAGATTCTTTGCGTTCTGCTGGCAGACGACAAAGAGGTGGGGCTCGCGGGCCATTACAGCGCTGGCGTCCACTGGACCCCACCCACCTCTTTGCCGTCTGCCAGTAGATGGCAAAGATTCTTTGCCATCTGCTGGCAGACGACAAAGAGGTGGCTGATGGCAACCAGGTTCTTTGCCATCAGCCAGCTCTTTGCCGTCTGCTTTCCCAAAGCAGACGGCAAAGAGCCTCTTTGCCGTCTGCCAGCAGACGGCAAAGAGCTGGCAGATGGCAAAGTAGCAGATTCCAATAGTGATTGTGAAGAAAACAGATTCTCAGACTTAGTAAAAATTGGAGTACACACGAGCCGCAGTTTTTAACCGATTGGCATATTGGACACCAGAAATAACTATGATGCAATCCTATTCATGGCAACCAATGGCACAACCTGGTAGGCAACAACATGCTTAACAAAAGACTCCTTGGTGGCAACTACAAAAGACTCCTAGATCAATAGCAATTCACATGGCAACAAAATAACAGTTTCAGACATAGTGAAATTTTAACTATCTCCAAAACTGCAGTATTGACTAGGTATGTTGACATGGAAATAACAGTAGCATAACAATCATATATAGGCATGCCAAAGAATCTAACAACAAGTATACATGACACACTTCAAATCATACCATTGGCAAAATAACATAAGATGCATGGTTTGCTTAATATGATGCTCGCGAAACGGAACTCATCGTTAACAGATTTCAGTTTTAACGCGATAGCCACTTTAGAGCAATAAATAAATATGCTAATGATGTTATACCTAGCAACCAGAGGCATGGCATCAAAGTAGACATCACATAGAGCAATACTCATGAAGAAACCATTTGCAAAAGGTCTACGGTTTAGATGCAATCATCCGCGCAACATTGAATAAAATAACAGATTCGCAACTAACGATGAGATGCACTTTTGCAACACAATTTACAACATCTAGATGAACCCTAATGTATATGCCAATGATGCTATCATGTAGAGCTCGAAGAGTAGATCAAATTTCATATATTACGCGTCTCCAACGGACAATCATGCACAAAGTTATCACACTCCAAAAATGCATATGTAATGTTTTGAACAACCAATAACTTGGGGACGTAGCCGTTTCTTACCCCTCTGGAAGGGTGGACGGGGCGGTGCGGGATGGAGTGGTCCACGCGGTCGTTTGGATCGGGGGCTCGGCCGGTCCCGGGACGGGGCCGTCCCGACGGCGGTTGCCGGCCGTGGCAACGCCGACCAATGGCGACGGCGACGCAGGACGAGGTCGGCGCGGCGAGGGGGGGGGGTCCCACGGAGTCGGTTCCCGTCGGATCTAACCATGGAGCCACCGGATCTGACCGGAGCGGCGGCCGGCGGAGGTCTGCAGGCGGCGGGGCGGCGAGGACAGGCTCCGGCGGTGGAGCTCGACGGCTCGTGGCAGCGCGGAGGAGCGACAGCCGGAGGGGCGCGGCGGCGGGGGCTCAGGCGTGGCTCGGGGCAGGCCCGGGCCTCGTGCGTAGGCGGTGGCGCGGTAGGTCCGGTGGAGGTCCGGCGAGGCGGCGGCGGCAGGCTCCGGTGCAGTGGCGCGGCGGCGCGGTCGCCGGCGGAAGGAGGCGAGGCGGTTGGGCGGCGGAGGCGCGGGCCACGCGCGGGCCAGCGCGGCGGTGGGATGGGCTCGTGAGGGCCGGATCTGGGCCCTGGCGCTCGTGGGGGAGGAGAGGAGGCGAGCTGGTGGCGGCGGTTGTGACGTGGCGCGCCCCGATTGGCCGGGGCGCCGGCTCAGGCGGCGGCTGGCCCGTGGTACGGCACCAAGTGGCGACCGGCACCGCCAGCTCGCCTCCTCTCCTTCCCCACGAGCGCCATGGCCCGGAGGGCCCGGATCTGGCCTCGCGAGCCCGTCCCACCGCCGCGCTGGCCCGCGCCAGCCCGCGCGTGGCTCGCGCCTCCCTTGCGTGCCTCCGCCGCCCAACCGCCTCAGCTCCTTCCGCCGGCAACCGCGTCGCCGCGCCGCTGCACCGGAGCCCGCCGCCGCCGCCTCGCTGGTCCTCCACCGGACCTGCCGCGCCGCCGCCTGCGCCCGAGGCCCCGGCCTGCCCCAAGCTACGCCTGAGCCCCCGGCGCCGCGCCCCTCCGGCTGTCGCTCCTCTGCGCCGTCCCGAGCCGTCGAGCTCCACCGCCGGAGCCTATCCTCGCCGCCCCGCCGCCTGCAGACCTCCGCCGGCCGCCGCTCCGGTCAGATCCGGTGGCTCCATGGTCAGATCCGACGGGACCCGACTCCATGGGACCCCCCTGCTGCGCCGACCTCGTCATGCGTCGTCGTCGCCGTTGGCCGGCATTGCCACGGCCGACAACCGCCGCCGGGACGGCCCCTTCCCGGGATCGGCCGAGCCCCCGATCCAAACGGCCGCGTGGACCGCTCCATCCCGCACCGCCCCATCCACCCTTCCAGAGGGGTAAGAAACGGCTAAGTCCCCAAGTTTTTGGTTGTTCAAAACATTACATATGCATTTTTGGAGTGTGATAACTTTGTGCATGATTGTCCGTTGGAGACGCGTAATATATGAAATTTGATCTACTTTTCGAGCTCTACATGATAGCATCATTGGCATATACATTAGGGTTCATCTAGATGCTGTAAATTGTGTTGCAAAAGTGCATCTCATCGTTAGTTGCAAATCTGTTATTTTATTCAATGTTGCGCGGATGATTGCATCTAAACCGTAGAACTTTTGCAAATGGTTTCTTCATGAGTATTGCTCTATGTGATGTCTACTTTGATTCCATGCCTCTGGTTGCTAGGTATAACATCATTAGCATATTTATTTGTTGCTCTAAAGTGGCTATCGCGTTAAAACTGAAATCTGTTAACGATGAGTTCCGTTTCGCGAGCATCATATTAAGCAAACCATGCATTCTATGTTATTTTGCCAATGGTATGATTTGAAGTGTGTCATGTATACTTGCTGTTAGAGTCTTTGGCATTCCTATATATGATTGCTATGCTACTGTTATTGCCATGTCAACATGCCTAGTCAATACTGCAGTTTTCGAGATAGTTAAAATTTCACTAAGTCTGAAACTGTTATTTTGTTGCCATGTTGCCATGTGATTTGCTATTGATCTAGGAGTCTTTTGTAGTTGCCACCAAGGAGTCTTTTGTTAAGCATGTTGTTGCATACCAGGTTGTGCCATTGGTTGCCATGAATAGGATTGCATCATAATTATTTCTGTTGTCCAATATGTCAATCTGTTAAAAACTGCTGCTCATGTCTACTCCAATTTTCACGAAGTCTGAGAATCTGTTTTCTTCATAATGCCATGTTGTGTTGATGCTAGCCATGATTCCATGCATAATTAGACCTTGCCATCATGGTATGAATTGTAGTGCATCATGTCCTCTACCATGCTGTAGATTTTCATGCCATAATATGCCCTGTAGCATATAGTTTTGCTGATGCCAATATGCCTCCGTGATAAACTGCTATGCTAAAACCTGTTATTTTCACCAAGTCCTAATCTGCTATATTTTATTGCCATGTTGTGAGCTTCCTACTATGTGATCCATGACTCTTTTGAGTATGATATGTGAAGATGAAATGAAGTGTGTGTTATATGCTACTGCCCCATGCTTAGTTTGTGCATTTTCGAATCTTGTAGCTTGTTGTTTTCATGTGTGTAATATGCTATGTTGCTGTTTTGGACAGATTTGAACTAAAAACCTGTGTTGGTTGTTGTGGTTGAACCGTAGCTCCGTTTTGAACATGCCCTATATGAAACTTGCTTAGAATCTCACGTAGTTTCATAATATCTTGTTGCATCCATGATTTGAGATATTTATGGTTGAGGTTTGCATGCATTTGGCATTCATGACATATGCATCTTGTGTTGATCATATCTTTTAGGCCGTAGCTCCGTTTTATATGATCTATATATGTAAATCGACTAGAATGACACGTAGAATCACATGGTCCTCTTTATTTTTCTGTTTAATAAACATAAAACATGGTTATTTCAGATCTGGACCAATTTCGAAAATTAACATATGGGGTCGTTTCGGAAGTACTATATGTTGTTTCCGACCTCATTTAATAAGCCTAGATGTCTAGTTTACTTATGCTTCACCTCTTGCCATGTTTAACAACATTTAATATTGTTGTGTATCTAAACGGGAGTGAACTAAATAATTTGAATGTGGAGTTTCGTTAATATGCAACCCGTTGCATATTGAGCTTCACTTAATGTGTAGAAGTTGATTGTTGTGCTTTGCCATGTCATGCATAACATGCATCATATTTGAAGTGCATCATGTCATGCATATGTTGTGGTGTATCGTGTGTTGATTGTTTGTTCCGGATTGCTTCTTCTCGATAGAGTTCCGAAAGCATTCGGAGTGTGAGGATTCGTTCGACTATGTCCCGTTCGTCTACTTCACGGATCGCCTGCTTCACGGATTCGTTCTTCTTCCAAGCGGGATCTCAGGCAAGATGATCATTTCCCTGGATACCATTACTATCATTGCCATGCTAGATGTCTTGTTTCTATCGCTGTCTCGCTACCTACCACTTGTATGTCAAGATTCCCAAATTTGCCATGAAAAGCCTTTAACCCCTCCACCTCCCAGCAAAACATTGTTTGGCTAAGTTACCGCTTGCTCAGCCTTTCTTATAGTGTTGCTAGTTGCAGGTGCAATTGTTTCCATGTGCCAACAAGGATGTTTTTTGAGCTATCACAACATTATTGCTATTTAATTTAATGCACATATATACTTGGTAAAAGGTGGAAGGCTCGGCCTTTTGCTTGGTGTTTTGTTCCACTTTTGCCGCCCTAGTTACTTGTGTACCGGTGTTTTGTTCCATAATTGAGCGCTCCTAACATGCTCGGGGTTGTTATGGGGACCCCCTTGACTTTCGTTTTAGGATAAAACTTGTCTGGCAAGGCCCAACTTTGGTACTACTTTTGCCCAACATAATAATACTGAACACTATTACTAAAGAATAGGGCGTCATGAACCCGAGGAGTTAATTCAACATAATACAGGGGGGCCAGTGCTGCTGGTGCTGGTCCAAAATAGAGTCGTGTGCGGGGCCAACCTGGGGCAACTCGGGAGATGTCTATCAGGCCACTGTACGCTGTGCTCATCTGGTCGTGTCCTGAGAACGAGATACGTGGCTCCTATCGGGTTCATCGACACGTCGGGCGGTCTTGCTGGATTTGTTTTACCTTTCTCGAACATCTTGTGCGCGGAATTCCGACAATACTTCGAGCTATCTCGAGGTTGAGGTTTTCCTACGGAATTTCCTAAGAGACCACGGGATTCGTGGTCGAGGTTATTACCGCGGCGTGTGGTTAGTTTGTGATGGATGAGTTGGAGCACCCCTGCAGGGTTAAATCTTTCGGAAAGCCGTGCCCGCAGTTAAGTGGCAACTTGGAAACTTTGATTAACACCCGGTCATATCAAACTTGAAGTAAACTCAAATAAAATACACCAACCATGTGCGTAACCGTGACTGTCTCTTCTCGTGATTTCTGAACCGAGAGAGAACACGGTGGGGTTATGTTTGTTCGTAAGTAGGTGTTTAGGATCTCTTAGAGATCATTACTAGTTCACGACCGTTTATGTGACAATCATCCCCCTTTATTCTTGTACTCGTAAGTTAGCCACTCAAATAAATGCTTAGTGCTTGCTGCAGCCTCACCACTTAACCATACCTCACCCATTAAGCTTTAATAGTCTTGATACCCTTGGAAATGAGATTGCTGAGTCCCCGTGGCTCACAGATTACTACAACAATAGTTGCAGGTATAGGTAATGCGATGGTTTGACGTGAGCGCGATGCTTGTTTTGATTTGGAGTTCTTCTTCTTCCTCTTCATCGATCTAGGATGGGTTCCAGGCGGCAGCCTGGGATTGCAAGGATGGATGTCATTTTATCGTTTGTTTTCGTCCGTAGTCGGACCCTGCTCTTCTGTATGATGTTTGGATATGTTGTTGTATTGATGTGGTATTGATGTAGCTTGTAGCGAGTGTAAGCCAATTCCATATACTCCTCTCTTCTTTACATGTACTTGTAATGATATCCATTCTTGCGAAACGACGAGATGCACTTCTATCCCTGTCGAGGCCCTCGTGCTAAAATAAGGATAGGATCGCATCTTGGGCATGACATGCCGTGGACTAAGCTGGAATCTGCAAACATTTTATTCAAGAGGAGAAGACAAAGTAATATGGGTTCTTTGTTGGATAAACAATAATGCAGATGAGAACCACTCAACGATTTCATTGTGGTCTTCTCCTGGGTACGACTCAAGTAAAAGAAAACAATTTTAGAGAAACACACTGAAATATTTTTGGAGTTTTGGTTTTTCTTGAAGAAAGCAAATTTAAGAAGAAAAACAAAAACGAGAAAAACTGTTTACACGGGAAAGCTCCCAACAAGTAAAAGAAGAAGCGAGAAATATTTTTGGGTTTTCTTTTGATGCAACAATTAAACTAAGCTAGAAAGAAAAACTAAAAAGAAGTAGGAAATATTTTTGGGTTTTTTCAAAGTGTTTCAAACACACAAGAAGAAAGCGAGAAAACAAATCAAGCATGGATATTACAATGAAAAAGTGTGAACACCGACAACTGGAATGAAATGTGTGAACATGAATGTAATGTTGGTGGAAATACGTACTCCCCAAAGCTTAGGCTTTTGGCCTAGCTTGGTAATCATCATCCGTATGAATAATAATCTGGGTGATGGCTCATTGAGAACCTCGGAGCAGACTCTGCGGCTCTCCTAGCAGCTTCAGCCTCCGCGTTGTATGCATAGGCTTCACTCTCAAGAACATAATATCTTCCCCTAGTATGAAAATCAAAGGAGGACCCGCCTGGTCGACATGCCGCCACGCGAGAGCCGCCCCGGCCCGGCACTGTCTCCGAGCCGCCGTGGCTGCTTTCCCGATCGTGGTCACAACCATGCACTGGCCCACCGCCTGTTGGCCTTTCTGAGCCGCCATGCGCCCGCGACGCTACGGATCATCTGTCAATTCAAGACATCAGGTGATATCCGTCTAAAGACTATTTTATTACCACATATTGTTTTTGTCAAAGAACAATTACGTTGGTCTGTATATTTTTTATATGCAGGACAGTTATTCTCTACAACCTGGTCTATACCACGTGTACGGAGCACGCGTTGGCAATATCCCACACCAGCGTTCGACCGTGCCACATGACCCGGTGAATGGACGCGCGCAAGCCGCCGCCCTTGCGGCCCAGTTGACATCAACTTGCCGGGATCACGCTTGCCCGTTGTTCAATGGGCGTGTGCAAACCGCCGACCCCTTGGTTTCGACTACATCAACAAAACGCCGCGGTGGTCTCTCGCGGCCGCACCGGCTTAACAACGCCGCGGGTGACTTCTACGTCTACATCAACACGTCAGGAGCTGTGTACATCAGTACGAGTCGCCCGACGGGCGGTTCTGGGACGCCGCCCAATGGACGCGCGCAAGACGCCGCCCACAGTCTGATTCACATCAGCGTATCGGTGCAGTTCATCTATACGAGCCACCCAAATGGACAGGCGCACAAGTCGCCGCCACTGCAGTTTGGTTAACTTCAACAACCAGCCGGGACGAACCATCGACCGGATTATTGAAGCAATTCATGCGGGATCATCTGTAACCCGCCACGGTCAACCTCAACCTTCAGTGGAGTTTCTCATGCCGCCTCTTCGAGTCAATTTAAGAACTCGGGGGCTACAGACATGGCTCGACACACTTGGACGTTTTTCAACAAGAGCCACAGATCATGGCAAGGAAGTTAACCCGATCTCGGGGGATACTACATTATTGGCGGAAGGATTAAAAGTTACCCAAGAAGACGCGTCGCCATGATGCACCGTTCAACTTGGGGGCTTCTGCTATTTCTTCATAAAAGATGGCGGCTTATAAGATGCTGCCACAATGTTGATACTTCAACAAGGTCGTTTGGGGGCTTTCAATCCGCCGGGTTAAGCTTCAACCCTCTCGGTCAGGCTCTTCAGCCAAGATAAGGCGGGTCGTGAACCCAAATGTTGACTCCGTCAACAAAGATCACTAGGGGTGCAGCGAGTTTTAAAACTTACCTCCTTTTCGATCTGCAAGGCCGGGTTATACCTGCCTGTAAGTAGATGCGCTTTGTCAGGGGTGCAGCGAGTTCTAAAAACTCACCCTCTGCAAAGGCCTCTTACAGCGGTGAGGCAAACCCGCACATCCGCAAATCCGAGTTATACCTGCCTGTAAGTTGATGCCGCTTTGTCAGGGGTGCAGCGAGTTCTAAAACTTACCCCTTGCAAGGGCCTCTTACAGCGGCGAGGTAAACTCTCCCACCTGCTGTGTCTCTCTCTGGTTCGTTGCGCTCTTATCAGTTAATCTCGCCTAGAGACCCTGAGCCGTTCAAAGGAGTTGACGGTCACTCTCGTTAGAGACCCTGCACTGATATGAGTTCAAGCATCGAGTCCACCCAGAAGAACCATCATATGAATTTTTTGGAAGGCAAAGCAAGAAACATCATACATTGCATCATACATTGCATTGCATCATACATTGCATCATATTTACATATCATGCCGGTTTGCCAAACCGGGTCAGAGCAAGATTGTGAAAGAGGAAGCAAGACTATACGAGATTTTTACATCTCCGGGTTGTGCTTTTTCAAGCCGCCCTTACAACAATGCAGAATATACTCTGTTTTGTTTATTTTTGCAGGTCTTGTCTTATAAGATAAGCCGCCAGAACAAATAGATCTTTAATAGCCAACGTGGCTGGATCTTCATCATGGATTTCTCACATACTCGCCGGGTTGCACCGCAACTACGAGCAGGGATTTCATATCAAAGACAAAGGAATTATTCCAGGATATTCATTCCGGGTTATATTACAACCACGGCCAAGGATTCATCCAACAAATTATGATGAGTCATATTATTATCACAATAGTCCCGAGTCGCCGCAGGCAAACGACCCGGCACTTGGGGGCTACATTATTCAAGTCAAGTTTATATCAAGTATGCAAAGTCCCATGTCGCTGCAAGCATGCACCACGGCACTTGGGGGCTAATGCAAGCTAGTTTTCAAAGCATTACATTGTCAACAAGACCCTGTTATCTCAAGGAGATGAGCAAGCCTTTCAATATTTTTCTAAGTCCCAGCCCAGTACTTCTTACTGACCTGGCACTTGGGGGCTACACCGCTCAGGTCAAATTTTCTAAAGTCCCAAGTCGCCGCAGGCGTGCGACCCGGCACTTGGGGGCTACAGTATTCAGTTGTTCAAAACAGATTATAAGGTACAAATTGAAGACCCGGCGCATCACATATTGATGAGCCGGCCCTTGGGGGCTACACCAGCTGAAGTTTTATAAGGTATAAGACAGTTATAAGTCCCAGGCTGCTGCAGGCAAGACAACCTGGTACTTGGGGGCTACACAATCAAAGATATTATTGCAAAGCGCCAAGTCATCATGGATCAACTTGGAGCTTGGGGGCTACAGGTAGTATGAACATATCAAAAAATTGGAGAGTTTTCAAGATGTCAATTTTAACTGCAGTCCAGTTATTTGACCCGGCGGCACCATCAATGATTATAACCCGGCGGAGGAGACCCGCCAAGAGCATTGAAGGCCGACTCAACGGCATATGGGTGTTGTATCCCAATATTTTATTTCAAAGGACATATACCTGCAAGATGATGGAGCTTACCATGAATAAATTCAAGCTAACCTGGGGGCTAATGACGGGGATATTACCCCACGGTATAACCCGGCAGACATGCTGACCCGGCAAACAGTACTGACCCGGAGAACAGTACTGACCCGGCAGACATGCTGACCCGGCAAACAGTACTGACCCGGAGAACAGTACTGACCCGGCAGACATGCTGACCCGGCAAACAGTACAGACCTGGTTACAGTTCTAACCCGGCAGCTACAGTGTCAGGGTGTAACCCGGCAGCTACAGTGTCAGGGTGTAACCCGGCAGCTACAGTGTCAGGGATGGTAACCCGGCTACAGTGTCAGGATGGTAACCCGGCTACAGTGTCAGGAGGCTAACCCGGCTACAGTGTCAGGAGGATAACCCGGATGCTACAGTGCCAGGAGATGAACAGTGTTATCAGACAGTCACGGAGACGAGTCTCTGAAGATAAGCCCTGGTTGTAACCCGCCCGGTGTAAGCCGCCCGGGACGGGTTACAAGCCCAGGACTCGGAAGCCCATGAAGAGAAGCCCGCGATGGGAAGTCATCAATCCGACTTAGACTCTACATGTAAACCGCCCCTTCAGCCTTTATAAGGAGGGGCGGGTCACCCCAAGAGGGTCAGGTTAGACGTCTCATAGACAGGTCTCATAGACAGGTCAGAAAGATAGTCAGATTAGAGGGTCTCGAGATTAGAGGTGCTGACTCTGCACCCTTGTAACCGAGATCGTCATCGTCATCAATATAAGACACAAAGCAGGACGTAGGCTTTTACCTCCATCGGAGGGGCCGAACCTGGGTAAAAACTCCGCGTCTCTCGTCCCGCTCAACCCCTCTCAAGCTACCAGTTACGTGCGCCGGACCTCACGACTAAGTCCTTACACTAGGACATCTGCCGTGACAAATCCACGACAGCATGAGCAGGCAAAGCAATAGGCACAACGTTTTTTTATTAAATCTCAAGTTATAGGTATAATTGGTGGCCGTGCCTGTAAGGAACTTATGACGCTTCATGGCATCAAAGTCTAAATACTGAGTGGGTAGGATGGGGTCATTTGGCCACGGTGAAACATTTAATCTCTCAGCTGCACGCGAGGCATAGATTCCTCCATAAAAATTACCACTAGCAGCATTAAGCTGCAACCTCCGTGCAATAATTGCACCAAGGTTATAATCCTTATTCCCAGTTATGGCAGTGCGTAGGAGATTCAAATCATGAGCACACAGTGTGCTACAATCTTGTTTGCCTACAACACATTTACCGTTAAAGAGCGCAAAATATTGTAGTGATGGAAAATGGATACTGTTAATTCTCCCTTGTGTAACCCCCCTATCTTCGCCAAAGCAAAGGTTAACTAAAAATGACTCGTACTCAGATTTTGTTGGTTCATCGAGGGAACCCTCATATGGAAGTTTGCTTGCATCGCTAAACATTTCTAACGGCATGGTAAAGGAATGATCGTACAGGTTGAACGAAACTCTAGAATCGCGAGGAGAATATTTAAATTTCTTTGTGAAGATTTTCGTGAGCTCGAGGTGTTGGGGGCACTTATCTGCGATGAAGGAGGCAAGCTCTGAATTGTGAATAAATTGATCAAATTCCTCCTTAATACCTGCACCTTCCATGAACTCGTCGTAAGGCCACAAGCATGATTTGATGGCGGCATCTCGCATCGAGCTTTCGCTTGGTTCAACATAAGACTGTCAAACTGAGCTTCCACTTGATGAAGCCCCCGAGGATCTCCTCCACGAAGAACTCCTAAAGAATTGCATTTTATTCCTATAAAAATTCTGAAAAAAATTAGTCCACAAAAATTTTGTCAACAAAACTTTGTAAGATTATTAGCAACTACTCCCAAGCATGCATAGAGGCCATATTGAGCATTCAAACTACTTAGAACTCTAAGAATTCAACATGCAAGCTCATCTACAACAACACCAAGAGTAGCTAATTACTCTAAAAATAACCCACTAAAACAAAAACTAATTAGAGCAATGGAGGAGTCACATACCAAGTAACAATCCCTCCAAACAGTTTCGGAAACAGAGCTTCGAGCAAAGAGATCGAAATCCGTGGGTTTGAGAGCAAGAACACGAAAATGGTGGTTGTGGTGATTTTTTGCTCGAGGTAGGTGATAATGTGGGCTAAAGAGATAAGTGAGGGGGCCCACGTGGGGGCTACCACCCACCAGGGCGCGCCTGGGGGTGCTGGCGCGCCCTGGTGTCTTGTGGGCACCAGGTGCACCCCCCTCTGATGTTATTTGCACCAAAAATTCATAAATATTTGGAAAAAAAATCGTGTTAAATTTTCAGGGCATTCTGAGATTTTTTTGGGTCATTTTTTATTGCACGGAGAAAACAGAAAACAGGATAATGATGGCATTTTATTTTATTTAACTAACTAAAACAGAAAATAAAAGGTGGGAGCAGAGAGTTGTCCTTACTAGATTCCTGAACTTCATGCCTCTCAAAAATGATCCATTAATAAGGTTGATCAAGTCTTATTAACAACCACTTCCGATTAGCATGAAACCGAAAAACTTTCGTAAAACACTAAGTTACCTCAATGGGGATGTGCATATCCGCAACAATAAGTATATCATATTTCTTTTTGACAGTAGGTAGAGGTAACTGAAAATTTCCAATAGTGATGGTTGGAGATTCTTCAATAACATTTATACCATTCACTTGGAATTGTTTCTTCGGAAAGTGCACCGTGTGCTCATTACCATTGATATGAAAAGTGACTTTGCTTTTATTGCAATCAATAACAGCCCCTGCAGTATTCAAAAAGGGTCTACCAAGGATAATCGACATGTTGTCGTCCTCGGGCATCTCAAGAATAACAAAGTCTGTTAAGATAGTAACATTTGCAACAACAACGGGCACATCCTCGCAAATACCGATAGGTATGTCCGTTGATTTGTCAGCCATTTGCAATGATATCTCAGTAGGTGTGAGTTTATTCAAATCAAGTCTTTATATAAGGAGAAAGGCATAACACTAACACCGGCTCCCAAATCACACAAAGCAGTTTTGACATAGTTTCTCTTAATGGAGCAAGGTATAGTTCGTATTCCAGGATCTCCAAGTTTTTTAGGTACTCCATCCTTAAAAGAATAATTAGCAAGCATGGTGGAGATTTCAGCTTCAGGTATTTTTCTCTTATTAGTGATGATGTCTTTCATATACTTAGCAAGGGGCCATCTTTAGGATATCAGTTAAGCGGGTACGCAAAAAGACTGGCCTAATCATTTCAGCAAAGCGCTCAAATTCCTCATCATCATATTTCTTAGATGGCTTAGGTGGAAATGGCATGGGTTTCTGAACCCATGGCTCTCTTTCTTTACCATGTTTCCTAGCCACAAAATCTCTTTTATCATACCGTTTATTTTTAGGTTGTGGGTTATCAAGATCAGGAGCAGGCTCTATTTCAACATCATTATCCGGTTCCACATCATTACTAGGTTGAGCATCATCATGAACATGATCATTACCATTTTCATTTTCACTAGGTGAATGTTCATTACCAGATTGAGTTTCAGCATCAGAAATAGAGACATCATTATTATCAGGAGGTTTTTGTGTCTCAGGTTCACTAGAGGTATGCAAAGTCCTATCATTTTTCTTTTTCTTTTTCTTCTTAGAAGGACTAGGTGCATCACTATTAATTCTCTGAGAGTCTTGTTCAATTCTTTTAGGAAGGCCCTCGGGATAAAGTGGTTCTTGGGTCATTCTACCTCCTCTAGTTACTACTCTAGCAGCAAAATCATGCATATTATTATTCATTTCATCAAGCAATTCTTTTTGAGACTTAGCAACTTGTTCTAACTGAGTTTGAACCATAGAGGCATGCTTTCCTACACCTCTAACATCATTACTGATTCTAAATAGCAAGTCACTCAAGCGAGCAATCATATCAGGATTATATTTCAATTGTTTCAGAACATGGGCATTTAAATGATCTTGCTTCATAATATAGTTGTCAAACTCATATAAGCATTGACTAGGATTTTTATTGTGAGGAATGTCACTTTCATTAAACTTTAATAAAGAATTTACCTCTACCACCTGTGGAGGTGGTGGTGTGTCAAGGCCATGTATTTCTTCAATAGGTGGCAAATTCTTAACATCCTCGGCTTTAATACCTTTTTCCTTCATAGATTTCTTTGCCTCTTGCATATCTTCAGGACTGAAAAATAAGATACCTCTCTTCTTCGGAGTGGGTTTAGGCGGTGGTTCAGGAAGAGTCCAATCATCATAATTCTTCAATATGTTATTCAATAATTCCTCAGCTTGTTCAACAGTTCGTTCCCTGAAAACACAACCAGCACAACTATCTAGGAAGTCCCTAGAAGTATCGATTAGTCCATTATAAAGATATCAAGTATTTAATTTTTCTTGAGAGGATGATCAGGCAAAGCATTAAGCAACTAAAGAAGCCTCCCCCAAGCCTGTGGGAGACTCTCTTCTTCAATTTGCACAAAGTTAAATATTTCCTGTAAGGCGGCTTGTTTCTTATGAGCAGGAAAATATTTTTCAGAGAAGTAGTAGATCATATCCTGGGGACTACGCACGCAACCATGAGTAAGAGTATTGTACCATGTCTTAGCATCACCCTTTAATGAGAACGGAAATAACTTAAGGATATAATAGTAGCGAATCTTCTCATCATGAGCAAAGAGGGTGGCTATATCATTTAGCTTAGTGAGGTGTGCCACTACAGTTTCAGTTTCATAGCCATGGAAAGGATCAGATTCAACCAAAGTAATTAACTCTGGGTCGATAGAGAACTCATAATCCTTATCGGTAACAAAGACAGGTGAAGTAGCAAACTTAGGATCACATTTCATTCTAGCATTCAAAGTCTTTTCCTTATACTTGCATAGTAATTTAAGATCGTCTCTATCCTTGCAAGAAAGAATTTCTCTAGTTATCTCTTTGTCCATAACATAACCTTCAGGTATCTTAGGCATTTCAAACTTAGGAGAGCTAGGACTAATAGGAGTTTCATAGTCATCATCAGTTTCATAAGCTTTATCGGTTTCAGCAATCTCATCAATTTCAGTAGTTTCATTCTCTTTAGCTCTAGCGATTAGTTCATCAAGAAATTCTCCTAGAGGCACATTATCATCAAGCATGGTACTAGCATCATCAATAGCATAATTCATAGCAGAGGTAGCATCATCAATAACTTGCGACATATCAGGATTACTAGCATGTGGTGGTGTTGCAAGCTTACTCATAACAAAAGGTGAATCAAGTGCAGAGTGTGATGGCAGTTCCTTACCTCCCCTCATAGTAGAGGGGAAAAATCTTGGTCTTAGTATCCTTCAGATTCTTCATAGTGATAGATTGATATAAATCCAAAGTGACTAAACAAATATTGCTATGCTCCCCGACAACGGCGCCAGAAAAAGGTCTTGATAACCCACAAGTATAGGGGATCGCAACAGTTTTCGAGGGTAGAGTATTCAACCCAAATTTATAGATTCAACACAAGGGGAGCCAAAGAATACTTGAGAGTATTAGCAGTTGAGTTGTCAATTCAACCACACCTGGAGATTAAATATCTGCGACAAAGTGATCAGTAGCACAGTAATATGATAGTTTGATAGCAGTTGGAACAGCAACATCAACAATAGTAACTTAGCAAGAGCAATAAGTGGAAAGGTCGTAGGCACTGGATCGGTAACTCGTTGGATGATATTCGTCATGTAACAGTCATAACCTAGGGCGATACAGAACTAGCTCAGTTCATCAATGTAATGTAGGCATGTATTCCGTAAATAGTCATACGTGCTTATGGAAAAGAACTTGCATGACATCTTTTGTCCTACCCACCCGTGGTAGCGGGGTCCATAAGGAAACAAAGGTATATTAAGGCCTCCTTTTAATAGAGAACCGGGACAAAGCATTAACACATGGTGAATACATGAACTCCTCAAACTACGGTCATCACCGCGAAGTATCCCAAATATTGGCACTATGGGGTTGACAGATCATAACACGTAATAGGTGCATATGACTAGGCAAGATCGAATCAAGAACATAGATATAGATATGTTAACATAAACGGTTCAGATCTGAAATCATGGCACTCGGGCCCTAGTGACAAGCATTAGGCATAGCAACATCAATCTCAGAACATAATGGATACTAGTGATCAAGCCCTAACAAAACTAACTCAATTACATGATGAATCTCATCCAACTCCTCACCGACCAGCAAGCCTATGAAGGAATTACTCACTCCCGGTGGGGAGCATCATGTAATTGGCGATGGAGAAAGGTTGGTGATGACGAAGACCGAAGATTCCCCTCTCCGGAGCCCCAAACGGGCTCCAGATCTAGCCTCCCGATGAAGAACAGGAGGTGGTGGCGGCTCCGTATCGTGAAACGTGATAATTCTTTCTCCTTGATTATTTTCTCCGAAAATAGGAATTTATAGTGGCGGAGTTAGGGCAAGTGGGTCCACGAGGTGGGCACAACCCACCAGGGCGCGCCCAGGGGGCCTGGTGTGCCCTGGTGGGTGATGCTCGCCCTGGCCCCCCTCTGCGGTGTATTTTGGCTCCAATGATTCTCATTTATTCTGAAATAAATCTCCAAAAAGTTTTGTTCCATTCCGAGAACTTTTATTTCTGCACAAAAACAATACCATGGTAGTTCTGCTGAAAACAGCGTCAGTCTAGGTTAGTTCCATTCAAATCATGCAAATTAGAGTCCAAAACAAGGGCAAAAGAGTGAGGAAAAGTAGATACGTTGGAGACGTATCAACCACCAAGATCCAGTGACCTCTACAGTTTAAGAAAACCATGAACATACGAACTATGTCTAAAACTGAAAGATGATCAATGTATGCGTGGTTGTATATTTAACTTACCGTTCATGGTATGGCCACATGTAGAATTCTCCTATCTGTAAGTTGAAGAAGTTCTTGGCGACATAATCAATGGAAGCCTTGCGTGAGCCATTATCTCGTAACAAAACGCCGTTTGCTAAATCAGGATCTATGAAATGCCAATGCGCCCTTATCGATCTCTTTGCTGTCAATCCCCTAAGAGGAATACAATACAGTTAGCTTTTTTTCATTTACAGCCTTGTATGGAGAAGTTGATTACAGAGTTTGTGAAGTACTTACAACATCAAGCATTTGACAAGAGTGCCAGCAAGCTCATCGAAGTTGAAGAAGAGATGAAAGTCCTCGAATTCCACACTGATGATACCTGCATCGTGAGAGAAATGCCAGTTGTCATAGTGCACTTGCAGAATGTTAGTATCTTGTCCTTCCGACATCATGTCCATGCAATATTTATGTAACTTGCGACAACTGGAACTGCACTCGTCAAAGTATTCGCCAACAAGGAATGGCTGGCCATGCTTGTACTTGTGTTTCTCAAATGAGTCTACTTCCTTACTAGAAAGTTGCTTTTCAAGGTCTGCTTCAGACATGTGGTCAGAACCGGGATTACATGGGTCTTCATCGGTTATGCCATGGTTCTGCTCGAAGAGTCTTTGTAGTAGGATGCTCTGGTACTCATCCCTCCTCTGTTTCTATCATGTGTAATAACAAATTGCCAATTTTACCAGGAATCTAAATATAAATGCAACAGTCTTTGTAGTAAAGGATGCACATCGGCAGTGTTTCAATGATATCAAATTAATAGTGACAGCTACGTACATTATGCTGTCAAACATTCCAATCCGTTAAAAACTACTGTCTTGCACCATGTTTTTTTCACTAAGTCTGAGAATCTGTTTATTTTAGATTGCCATGTTTCAGGTGGTTCAGCCACCTGACAACCGAGGTGTGTGTACGCTCGAACAGTGTTGATGCTAGCCATGTTTCTATGCATGATTAGACCTTGCTCATGCTGAATGAAATGAAGTGCTTCATGTGTACTAACTTCCTATAAATTTTTATGCAATGATAACTCATGTAGCACATAGTTTTCTTGCTGTCAATATGCCTTCAAGTTAAAACTATGACAGTGTCTTAATCACATCCAGAATCAAATAGCACACGGGAAGTGTCTGAATCACACCTAATATAACAAATGATTTATAACAACGAGAGTTAGGCTTACCTTCTTTGCACGTCCCAGAAACTTCCTCCCACTGTACCCAGATTGAAAAGCTCGTAACTTAATGGATTGAAATTGATGTTGACCATGAACATGCAGGTCTTCAGCTACCCATCTCCATTCCTTGGAAGTGATTGTCCTAGGGAGCTTTAAGAGAAAGAAATGGTGCAAATGGGCATGCCACTTTAAAATCCCCAATTCCAAAACAAAACCCTAAGCCTAGTTGAGCCAGAGAGAAGAGAGACGAATACTTGGCTGGTGAGAGATTTGTCGTCGTCGGAGATACCGCTTGAGGGGTCAATCGAGGAGACCATGGCGTGTCCGCGGCGGTCGGAAGCTAAAGTGAGAAATGTGGGCGGAGGGGGGGGTGCAGGGGAAATGTGGCCCTTTGGGGGGGAAGGGGTTGGGAGGCAGATATTTCAGCGGTCGGCGAAATTTTTCGCTCGTTGCAGGGAATCTTGGCGCGCAAAGATTCATCAGACACGGTGTTTCTGCTTTTATCGTGTGCGATGATACAAAACATACAAAATTTCGCCCCTCCCCATGTATTCCCTGGTTATAGTGCACATCCACGTCATTGCATAATGTAACATCAACTGCTAACTTGGGTATACAAATTAGCGGACACACATAGCTCACAGTTACTAAACCGAGCAAGTTCACTAAATAATCAAGCTGCTTGAACTAGACATAGCTCTTACAAAAGACCGGCTCTCTGAACAAAGGCTATTAGTAATACGCATAATTTTAACAAAGACGCCAACGAACAGCCGCCCTATGCCTCGCCGCTGTTCGATGAGATGTCGACGACTTGTCCGGGCGACATTCCGCCGGTGCTGGACTTCGCATCCCCCAGGCTGACTTCGACCGCGGTGACGTGCTCATCCTCGACGTTGTCCTCGTCATCGGCGTCGCCCTCATCTTCGTAGTACTCGTAGTAGTGGCGCCACCATAGCTCGCGTTGGTACTCCACCGCCGATTCCTCGATGGACAGGCGCTTCTCGACCTCCTCTTGAGCCACGCGCAAGTCCTCCCAGCACTCGGCGCTCTCGGACGGCTCCCACATCTCCAGCTCTCGCTTGGAGATCTCATACAGAAGGGGCTCCATGGCCTCCGCTGCTGCATCACCGGCATGCATCTCGGCATCTGCAGCAGCCGCCTCTTCGGACGTGTGGTGCATGTTGGATTCCGGTGAAGCTTGGAGTATCTTGGCGTGGGCGTTCTTGATGATATATGCCTGGATGGCCTTGACCCGGGCCAGGGCGGCCTTCGCGGCACGGCACGCTGCTCGAGCGCTCTTGGCGTTTGCAGACGCCATCGTAGCAGCTGCAGCTGCCGTCACTGCGGCTACAGACGCCCTTTTAGCCACCGCAGAGGCCCTGTCGGCCCCCATAGAGGCCCTTTCGGCGGATGCGGCCGTGCTTAAGGCGGATGTGGTTGCGCTCTCGGCTGAGGCGGCCGTGTTCCTGGCAGAGACGGGAGTGCTCGGGGCCGAGGGGGCGGTCGTACGCACCCTTACGAAGCGTTCCCACGGCGTCATTCTTTGCAGAGAGGGTTTGTTGTGGAATGGGGATCGAGGGTGAACGGAATCCGAGCTAGAGGAAGCCGACGAAGCTTCCCTCGTAAGACATAAATAGATTCGTGAATTTTCATTGGAAACGGTTCCTGTATGAAACCGTGTGTACGTAGTTCACTTTTTGTATTGAATTGTAAAACTATTTTGGGGTACAGCGGTAACGGATATTGTTTTATTTGTAAGAAAATGATCCCTACCGTCAAAATCCACTAACGACATCCTAAAATTAGGAAATATTCGGGGTTAATTTGGCATTTTATACATTAAGTTTGTTTGTACAAATTTTACGGCCATAATTCAAAAGTGTAACACATGAACATGCAAGATGAAGCAAAAACTGCTGGAAAAATCATATTTATGTACTACTTGCTTCCCTATATATGCCGCTTGCAATAAATTTTAAGGAGTTCCCAACATCTTGGGTAATGGTTTGGACACACGTGCACGCATTGGGAATCTAGGTTTTAAAATTCAAAAAATGAAAAATGCTCTGAAGTACATGATAATAATCTGCATGATTTCCCCACATGGGGCCAAGATGTCATGGTCAAAGTAACGGCTTGTTCGAGATAAGCTTTGACACATGCCTCTCACAAAACGTAGCATCAAACAAAGGGTCGTGTTTTCGAGAGGGAACATGAGAGCCTTGTTTGATGACGAACCGCTAGTCGTTGTCTCATTTGGCCTAGCTTTTTTTAATTCGTTACAATGCACGAATACGTCCGTCATCCTGAAATTTGGATATTTTCGGGGTTCAATGAGCATTTTATACATGAAGTTAGTTTCTAGATATCTAGTGGCCATAATTCAAAACTAAAACACATGGACATGTGCAAGATGAAGCAAAAACTCCAGAAAAAAAATCATATTTGTATATGTACTAGTGCTTCCGTCTATATGCCACGTGCAACAAATTTGAAGGAGTTCGAGACATCTTGAGTAACGGTTAGGACACAAGCATTGAGAATAATCTAGGTTTTTAAATTAAATAAATAAATAAAAATGCAATGAAGTACACAAAAATCAGCATGATTTTCCGCCATGGGGCCAAGATGTCGTGCTCAAAGTAACGGCTTGGTCGAGATAAGCTTTGACACATGCCTCTCACAAACCGGAGCCTCACACGCAGGCTCATATAGTTCCGAGAGGGAACGTGGGGCGTTGTGTGATGACGAACCGGATCGCAGCCTCATTCGGCCTAGTTTGTTTTCATCGTTACAATGTACGAATACGACCGTCATCCTAAAATTAGGAAATATTCGGGGTTCAATTGGCATTTTTACACATGAAGTTAGTTTCCAGAAATTTAATGGCCATAGTTCAAAACTGAAACACATGAACAAGCAAGATGAAGCAAAAAACGCTGGAAAATCATATTTATGTACTACTTGCTTCCGTATATATGCCACGTGCAATAAATTTGAAGGAGTTCCAAACATCTTGAGTGACGGTTTTGACACAAAAGCATTGGGAATCTAGTTTTTTAAAGTCAAAAAATGAAAACTTGCGGAAGTACATGAAAATATGCATGATTTCCCGACATGGGGCCAAGATGTCGTGATCAAAGTAACGGCTTGTTCGAGATAAGCTTTGACACATGTCAAGCTGGCAATGCATGGTTAATTGTTACCCGCGTCCCCATGGGTAATTGATCTATTAGGGCACGGGTGCCAGCTGGAATGCCCATCTGGAAGTTGGTGGGTCACATACCTTACCGAGCGTGCATGACGGGGATGAGGATGGGATAGCATTACCAGCCTTACCCATGAATTGAAGTACTTACATGTGGGCTTTGAAATTAGTAGCCCCCACGTAATTTGTGGCCTCGGTCACCCAAATTTACACACGTCCCAGCTCTTTGGCCCAAAATTCCCGAAGAAATCCAAAACCTAGGCACAACATATTTTTTATTGCGTTGAAATACTATTTTTTCTACTGAAATACGTGAAGGTTGTTCTTAAATGCATGTGTTAGTTTCCCCACGGTGATAAAGAACTCGTTGGGGACGTGGATGGGAAACTTTTTATCCCCGCGCACGGGTACGTACACGGGGACGAGGAAGGGAGGGCGGTGATGGGGACGGAGATGTGACTCTACTCGCCTAAGAAATCCCCAGCTTTAGACACAAGCCACTCAGAAACCGGAGCATCACACGAAGGGGCCATGTGTGATGACGAACCGCCAATCGCTGTGTCATTCGACCTAGTTTTTTTTCATCGATACAACGCACGAATATGACCGGCATCTTCTTTTTTCTTAAAAAAAAGAGCGCTCTATTGGCATTTTTATACATTTAGTTAGTTTCTAGAAATTTAATGGCCATAGTTCAATACTAAAACACATGAACAAGCTAGATGAAGCAAAAACCGTTGGAAAATCATATTTATGTACTACTTGCTTCCCTATATATGCCGCTTGCAATAAATTTGAAGGAGTTCCAAACTTCTTGAGTGACGGTTTGGACACAAAAGCATTGAGAATCTAGGTTGTAAATTCAAAAAAATGAGAAAAATGCTTTGAATTCTGAAGTACAAGAAAATATGCATGATTTCCCGCCATGGGGCCAAGATGTCGTGGTTACCGCTCTCGGACTTGCTTCCCTAACACAAATGGTACGCATGCATTACATTTGGATAGAAAATATAAATATTTGGCAAAACAAACGGCTCACACATGATTGGCGCCATGTTTCGCGTTTCGAGTTTTCGAAGCCAATTTTCGCGGGCTATTAATCACACGCGGTCATGCATTGGGAACCGTCGGTGATGTTAATTCACACACGGCTGTTGACTAGGAGATCGTGTGCAATCACTGCTGGCGTCGATCAAGATTCCAGCCGCCTATAAATGCCGCCCCTCAATACGTCATCCTGCCTGCATTCTCTCGTCTCTCTATCCCACCCCTCGCACAAAACTCTGCCATGGCGCGTCCGGTCACTGCACAAGCAAAGAGGAGGCGCCACCCCGCGAGGACATGGTGAAATGTAGCGACGAGGAGGACCCCTTCGCACCCCCAGACGAGGTCGCGCCAGACCCTCCAACTGAAGATTGGTTTTGGGGCCAGTACGATCTGGCTTTGTGGAAGGCGCTGCCGCCGGCTGAGAGAGCCAGGCATGTGGCGTTCAAGAAGGAGCGGGCTGAGGAGCGCGGCAGTAACATCGAAACATATCAATATTGTGATTGTTGTCCAGACATTGAGATCGACATCTAAGCGATTCAACAAAATAAAATGCGTCATGACTACACCCTAACCTACGAAAGCTCTTGGCTGTGCCTGAACTCGGCCAGGCGTTCGTCCATGCAGTTTACACGCTCGCGGTACAGCTGTAGCGCGATCTCGAGCTCCAAGCTGCCTATTTCATCGGAGATTACCATCTCGAGGATGCGACGGCCATTTTCTTCTACTTTTCCCCGCTGGACACCTGGGCCAAGGAGGCACTCGAACCTACCGACGAGCCCGTTAGCATCGAGGGGGCCGCGGACAAGGCGAACGACGCGACCAATGCGAACGGCGTGGCCGGCGTCCGGTGCAAGGACGTTGCGGCCGGACTCTGGTGCAAGTACGGCGCAGACGGCCGCTGCCCATTACTGGCGAGAAATAGGGCTACTCACGTGCCTTAGACACAGCTGTAACGTCATGTCGGGTGGGATAGCAGGCAAGCGGGGATGGAACCACTCTTGCTCTGCCGTGCGCCGCACCTCTCGCTCTGCGGCCCTCCATCGGTCTTGTTGTGCGGAGCGCCTTGCCCTCTCGGCGCGGACACGCATGTTTTGCTCTACGGAGCACCACCGATGATCTTTTTGTGCGGCGCGTTGCAGCATCTTGGCGGTGAGGCGGCTATGTTGCTCGGCGGCGCTGCCGCGCCCTGCGCCAAGGGTCTGCTCAACCCTTGCGATGACGCGCAGCACAGTGTTGTCCGGCGCGTCACCCGACATGCCATTGGCCTCGACAGGCCATTGCGCCTGCACCGGATTGTTTTCGTCGTCGAGGAGGTTGATGGCAGAGGCGGCGCTTGGTCGGGTTGGCATGCTTCGTAGATGGGCTAGGCTGTACTAGGTGTGCATCCGCGTGTGACGCGCGCAGGCTCTTATGCTCATTCGCTTCTGGCGGGAAACCGATGGGGAAGCTTGCGCGGGAACATGCGTGGTTCCACGTGGGAACGTGGCCAAAAGAAACGCCGGTGCGGTGCCGAAGCGTGCACTGGAATCCTCGGGCGAAAACGCGGTAACAAGACGTGAGAGAGGAAGAAGAAGTGATGCGCAGTCAGACTGGTAATAATAATAAAACATCTGCAATATTAATACGGGTAAACAGCACTTCCGTACGTACCGTCGGTAATGTTTTCATCAATTCCTGACAATTGTTTGGCAACAACCGTCTGCCCACAACACACACAAATTGTCCGGATGAATCATTTCGGTTATTATTGTTCTTCTCACACAATTCTGATGAATGAACCGATTGATGCGTATCACACACACCTTCTTATGCTAACCCGTTTGTGTTCTGCTGGATCAGCGCAAATAGTTTATCCGAGTGAACTGTGTGCCGTACTTCACACACGTACGTAGTTTTGTTAACTGTTTCTGTTATCTTAGCTAATCCCAAACAGTTCATAAGAATAAATTGTCTGTCGTGGATCACACACGCAACTATTTTCTGAATCGTATTTGATGGATCCACCATCGCACATAGTTCGTGCCATTTGCGATGGAGCTTGAACAATACCGTTTGCGATTGGTGGATCACACACAGTTTTGTCGAAGGGTCTCTGATTGATGTGTCGTCTTTGGACCATCCTGCAGTGGTGGCAGTTGTGTTTGCTTGTGATAAATTTAGATCCTATATTGTTGACTCCAAGGTTATTGTTCACACCGATCATACTACTATAAAATATCTTATGGAAAAAAAGATGCTAAACCTAGACTTATTAGGTGGGTTCTCTTGCTTCAAGAAATTGACTTACATATGGTTGATAGAAAGGGAGCTAAGAACCCTGTAGCTGATAACTTGTCTAGGTTAGAAAATATTCTTGATGACCCACTACCTATTGATGATAGTTTCCCTGATGAACAGTTAGCTGCAATAAATGTTTCTCAAAACACTCCTTGGTATGCTGATTATGCTAACTACATTGTCGCTAAATATATACCACCTAGCTTCACATACCAACAAAAGAAAAAAAATTCTTCTATGATTTAAGGCATTACTTTTGGGGTGACCCACATCTCTATAAAGAAAGAGCAGATGGTATTATTAGACGTTGTGTACCTGAGCATGAACACGAACAAATCCTACAGAAATGTCATTCCGAAGCTTATAGAGGACATCATGCGGGAGATAGAACTGCTCACAAGGTATTGCAATCTGGTTTTTATTGGCCTACTCTCTTCAAAGATGCCCGTAAGTTTGTCTTGTCTTGTGATGAATGTCAAAGAATTGGTAATATCGGTAAGCGTCAGGAAATGCCTATGAATTATTCACTTGTTGACGAACCATTTGATGTTTGGGGTTTTGATTATATGAGATCTTTTCCTTCCTCTAATGGGTACACTCATATTTTGGTTGTTCTTGATTATGTCACTAAGTGGGTAGAAGCTATTCCAACTAGTAGTGCTGATCACAACACCTCTATTAAAATGCTTAAAGAAGTTATCTTCCCGAGGTTTGGAGTCCCTGGATACTTAATGACTGATGGTGGTTCACACTTTATTCATGGTTCTTTCCATAAGTTGCTTGCTAAATATGATGTTAACCATAGAATTGCATCACCCTATCATCCTCAATCCAGTGGTCAAGTTGAACTTAGCAATAGAGAAATAAAATTGATATTACAAAAAACTGTCAATAGGTCTCGAAAGAATTGGTCTAAGAAATTAGATGATGCACTTTGGGCCTATAGAACAGCTTATAAAAATCCTATGGGTATGTCTCCATACAAAATGGTATATGAAAAAGCTTGTCATTTGCCTCTAGAGTTAGAACATAAAGCATTTTGGGCAATTAAAGAACTCAATTATGATTTCAAACTTGCTGGTGAGAAGAGGCTATTTGATATTAGCTCACTAGATGAATGGAGAACCCAAGCCTATGAAAATTCCAAACTATTCAAAGAAAAAGTAAAAAGATGGCATGACAAAAGAATCCAAAAGCAGTAATTCAAAATAGGAGACTATGTTCTTTTGTTCAACTCTCGTTTAAGATTTTTTGCAGGTAAGCTTCTCTCCAAATGGGAAGGGCCATATATTATCGAAGAGGTTTATCGTTCTGGAGCTATCAAGATCAATAATGCCGAAGGTACTAACCCGAATGTGGTCAATGGACAAAGAATTAAACATTATATCTCAGGTACGCCTATCAATGTTGAAAGCAATGTTATCCAAACCATGACACCGGAGGAACACATAAAAGAAACCTTCCGGAACACTCCAGAATTCTGAAAAATAGGAGGTACGTGATACGGTAAGTAAACGGACTCCAAAAAATCCGCAAAAATATTTTCTGTCAGTTTTGGAATATTAGAAAAATTAGGAAAATAAGAAATAAACCAGAAGGCAACCGAGGTGAGCACGATACACCAGGGTGCGCCAGCCCTGCCAGGCGCGCCTTGGTGGGTTGTGCCCACCTCGGACACCTTCCCGACTCCGTTTTCCTTCCATTTGCTTGTTTCCCAAGAATAAAAATTCTCTATATATACCCCCAACTGTTTTGACGACAGCATCGCAGAAAAATCCTCCGTTCTTGTTTCGTGCTGTTTTCTCGTCAGATCTAGATCTCCATGGCTCCACCAAGCTCCTCCAAGGACAAGTTCTTCGAGAAGGTCATCAACCTGTACTTGCCGAAGGTGATGAAGCACCCTGGAGGGCACAAGACACCAGGGCGCGCCAGGCCCCACTCCGGTGCCCATCTTCTGGTATATAAGGTCTTTTGACCTAGAAAAAATAGGGGAGGACTTTCGGGACGGAACGCCGCCGTCTCGAGGCGGAACTTGGGCAGGAGCACTTTTGCCCTCCAACGGAGCGATCCGCCGGGGGAACTTCCTTCCCGAAGGGGGAAATCGAAGCCATCGTCATCACCAACACCCCTCTCATCTTTGGGAGTCCAATCTTCATCAACATCTTCAACAACACCATCTCCTCTCAAACCATAGTTCATCTCTTTTGTTCAAACTTTGTACCGGAACCTCAGATTGGTACCTGTGGGTGACTAGTAGTGTTGATTACATCTTGTAGTTGATTACTATATGGTTTATTTGGTGGAAGATTATATGTTCAGATCCATTATGCTATTCAATACCCCTCTGATCTTGAGCATGAATATTATTTGTGAGTAGTTACCTTTGTTCTTGAGGTCACGGGAGAAGTCATGTTGCAGGTAATCATGTGAATTTGATATGTGTTCGATATTTTGATGATATGTATGTTGTGATTCCCTTAGTGGTGTCATGTGAACGTCGACTACATGACACTTCACCATGCTTGGGCCTAAGGGAATGCATTGTGGAGTAGTTATTAGATGATGGGTTGCTAGAGTGACAGAAGCTTAAACCCTAGTTTATGCGCTACTTCGTAAGGGGCTGATTTGGATCCAAACGTTTAATGCTATGGTTAGATCTTATCTTAATACTTTTCTCGTAGTTGCGGATGCTTGCGAGGGGGTTAATCATAAGTGGGAGGTTGTTCAAGTAAGAACAGCACCGAAGCACCGGTCCACCCACATATCAAATTATCAAAGTAGCGAACACAAATCAAACCAACATGATAAAAGTGACTAGATGAAATTCCCGTGTACCCTCAAGAACACTTTTCCTATTACTAGAGACTATTCTGGCCTGTCCTTTGCCACAAAAGGATTGGGCTACCTTGCTGCACTTTATTCACCGTTACCGTTACTTGCTTTTCACCAATTATCTTGCTATCAAATGATCTGTTACCTACAATTTCAGTGCTTGCAGAAATTACCTTGCTGAAAACCGCTTGTCATTTCCTTCCGCTCCTCGTTGGGTTCGACACTGTTACTTATCGAAAGGACTACGATTGATCCCCTATACTTGTGGGTCATCACTGTGTTCAAACACTCCCGGAATTGTCCAATCTGGTGTCCAGATTCTGCACAATCGAAGTTGCCTGGCTAGCCAAGGAAAACACAGATTCGATCTGTGAACACAATCCGAAACGCGACATATCCACACCTTGGTGCGAGCCCCGCAAGCGGAACAACCCGGTCGAAAGACCTCGGAAGAAGAAAAATCCTTCGGCCACCTCAGAACAACACTCGACGACCTCCTGGATAAACCATTCTTAATACACGCTATTCTTCTCAATTCATGTCCGACTCACAGCCTTTGCGACTATTGGGTTTTGAGATAGGTGGCTAAGGAAGGACCCACCCTTCTAGCCGGCGCCCCCAGCCACGCAGAACCGTCCTCGAATGAAGATGAAATCATGATGATTTACGAGACCTTCGCGTCCAATAACCAACGCAAGCGAGTCCTGCGGGAAATCAATTCGATCCGACAGGTTCCAACCCGGGGCGCATGGATAGACACACCGATCACCTTTGATCATAAAGATCAATCGAGGTCGACCAAGGATAGGTGCCCCGCCGCGCTAGTGCTCAACCTAATTGTGGGTAACTACCGACTTCGGAAGGTGCTCATGGACGAAGGCAACAACCTAAATCTGGTATATGCAGACACTTTGGACAAAATGCACATCGACAAATCGCGCATTGAACAGAGTAGCACCACCTTTAAAGGTATAATACCCAGGCGAGAGGCACGCTACAACGGAAGAATAACCCTGTATGTAGTCTTCGGAACACCGGACAATTACCGCTCCGAAGAGGTTACGTTCCACATCGCCCCTTTTAAGAGTGAATATCATGCCCTCCTGGGGTGGGTCACCTTCTCCAAGTTCCATGCAGTACCGCATTACGGCTACATGAAGCTCAAAATGCCGGGCCCAAACAGGATCATTACTATCTCGAGCGACCCCGACAGAGCTCTCAGAGCCGAGAATAAAACGACATCACTCGCCCTCGAATCCTTGTCCGAAGCCCTCATGGCCAAAGAGCTGACTACACTATGCACCGAAGTCGATTGAGATGATGTCATCCTCGACAAATGGCCGAAGTCCACTTCATTCAAGCAAGCGGACGAAATAGTCAAGTTCCAAGTACACCCCACGGACCCAGCTAAAACGACGTTCAGGGGGGCGAACCTCGATCCTGAGATTGACGAGGCTCTACGCAATTTCCTCAAAGAAAACTAGATATATTCGGCTGGCACCCCTCCGATATGCCGGGGGTACCCCATAGTCTCGCCGAACACGGCCTAAACATATTAAAAGGCTATAATCCTGTCAAACAAACACTTCGACATTTCTCCGAGCCAAAGCGTCAAGCAGTGGGAGAAGAACTAGCTAAACAACTGGAGGCCGGGTTCATCCAAGATATCAAGCACCCCGACTGGCTTGCCAACTTGGTCATGGTACCAAAGAAGGATAGGTCCTGGCGCCTATGCGTCAATTTCAAAGACCTCAATAAAGCCTGCCCCAAGGTCCCCTTCCCATTACCATGTATCGACCAAATCGTGGACACTACAGCAGGGCACGAGTCACCGAGCTTCCTGGACGCCTATTCAGGATATCATCAAATAAAGATGACATAATCTAACCAGGTGATACGTCTCCGACGTACCTATAATTTTTTATTGTTCCATGCTATAATATTATCTTTCTAGGATACTTTTTGGGCATTTAATTGCTAATTCATATTATTTTTGAGCACTAACCTATTAACCCAGTGCCAAGTGCTAGTTGCTATTTTCTGCATGTTTTTGGCTTTTCAGGTTTACAATACCAAACGAAGTCTAATTGCCTCGAAACTTTTTTATGATTTTTTCTGGCCCAAAATAAGACTTGGAAGCTTCGAGAGGAGACTGGGGGGTGCACGAGGGCCCCACAAGCCAACAGGGCGCGCCCAGGGGAGTGGCCGCACCCTGTAAGCTTGTGGCTGCCCCCCTCATCTGCCGACGCCCCTCTCTGGCCTATAAATTCACATATATTACAAAAACCTTAGGGGAGCTCCCGAAACACTTTTTCCGTTGCCGCAAGTCTCTGTTCCGCCGCGATCTCATCTGGAGCCCTTTTTCGGTGCCCTATCGGAGGGGGATCGATCACGGAGGGCCTCTACATCATCCTTGCTGCTCCCATGGTGATGTGTGAGTAGTCTACCACAGACCTACGGGTCCAAAGCTAGTACCTAGATAGCTTCTTCTCTCTCTTTGATCTTCAATACAAAGTTCACCGCGAACTTCGCGGTGATCTATTCGATGTAATCTTCTTTTGCGGCGTATTTGTTGGGATCCGACGAATTGTGGGTTTATGTTCAGATTATTTATGATAAATTTGAGTCTCCTTTGAATACTTATTTGATTTTGATTTGCATGATCATCATAGCTTCGTAGATCTCTCTGATCTATCAGTTTAGTTTGGCCAACTAGATTGGTTTATCTTCAGTGAGAGGGGTGCGTTGTAGCGGGTTCAATCTTGCGGTGCTCTATATCCCAGTGATATAGTAGGGGACAAGACACATATTTGTATTACTGCCACTAAGGATAAAACGATGGGGTTCATTCATATTAATTGAGTTTACTTTGTCTACATCATGTCATCGTTCTTCAGGCATTACTCTATTTGCATGAACTTAATACCTAGAGACGCAAGTATAGAAGCGCTCTCGAAGTGGAGTAATAGTAGTAGATGCAGGCAGGAGTCGGTCTACTTGTTTATGGACGTGATGCCTATATACAATGATCATTATCGTAAATAATTGCATAACTATGCGCTTTTCTATCAATTGCCCTACAGTAATGTGTTTACGCACCGTATGCTTTATTTATGAGAGAAGCCTCTAGAGAACACTATGCCCCACGGGTCTATTCGCTTAGAGCAACTCCAACAGGCGAGCTATCTAAGCTAAGCGTTGTAAAAACTGCTTTTAGCTTGCGCGGACCCGAGTTGGGCGCTCCAGCGGGCGCCAGAAAATTGTGCGCACTATACTCGGTCCAGCACGCGGACCAAAACGGCATCACGCGCAGTGTATTTGCTGCGCCCGCTCCCACGTGCTGGATAGCAACGACTCGCGTGCAACTTCTCCCTAACCACGAGATCTCACCTCCAGGCGCTGGCGCCGCCCGAATATTCCCCCCTTTGCTCGGGCGACCCGTCAGCGCTTCCTCCACCTATCCCCCCGCGCCGCCACTGCTTGCTCCACCTCCCCCACTCGCTGCCGCCCCTCGAGCGCACCATCCTTCTGACGAACAACGTGTAGCGGCCGTTTGGAGCTCCGCGCGCACAAGGTGTTTAACACAACGCTTGCAAGGTACTCCCTCCGTCCGGGTTTATTAGGCCCCTTTATATTTTGGGTCCAACTTTGTCCATCTATTTGACTAAAAAATATAAAACATGTTGCTATAAGAAGTATATTGATGGATTTGTATCTGAAAGAGGTTTTCCATGTTATATTATTATAAGATATAATTTACATTTCATAAGTTTAAATTCATGCTCAAACTTTCGTGCAAAATGAAAGGGGGCCTAATAAACCCGAACGGAGGTAGTATGTATACTTGAACTTTATATTTTCTAGATGAATTTGATGCATGTTGTTTGTAGCTTTAAACTAGTTTAAATACAATATTGTAGATGAGTTCGTCCTATGATTCTTCCAATGAAGAATTTGATATTCAAGAGGAAGAGGACCTCGCAATAATCGTAGCTATGCATGTTAATAAAAAACCGAGGCACGGTGGTTCGGTTATGGGTCGTCAGAAATTGTGGAGGGATAAGATCGATGCCCACAGCAGATTGATGAGGAACTATTTTGCGGAGGATGCCACATACCCCCAGTCCTACTTTCGACGCCTTTTCAGGATGAGCATCGAGTTGTTCAAACGCATTGCAGAGAGCCATGATCTTTTTTTTCAGCAAAGGAGGAATGCCGCCGGAGAACTCGGGCATAGCACATTTCAAAAGGTGACTGCCGCTTTGCGTATGTTGGCATACTGTATTGCGGTGGATCTCCTTGATGACCACTTGGCCATGGGTGAGAGTCAAGCCATCATGTGTGTCAAGCGCTTCGCAGTCGGAATTGTGAAAGTGTTTGGTCCGGAATATTTGAGAGCTCGCAATGCTAAAGACACCGCAAGGATTTTGGAGATGAACAAAGCTCGCGGGTTCCCAGGTATGCTTGGCTCAATAGATTCCATGCATTGGAGTTGGAAGAACTGTCCTAAGGCATGGCATGGTCAATGCCATGGCCAGAAAAAGGTTCCACTATAATCCTTGAAGCAGTGGCCGATCAAGAGACTTGGATTTGGCATGCTTTTTTTTAGAATGCCTAGATCTTTGAATGACATCAATATTCTTAATCGGTCACCACTCATGAATAAGATTGCAAATGGTGAAACTATACCGGTGGAGTTTGTAGCAAATGCCCATACATACAACTATGGCTACTATCTTGTGGATGGCATCTACCCAAGGTGGCAAACATTTGTGAAGCTGTTGACGACACCGCAAGGTAATAAAAATCTTGATTTCCACAATGCTCAGTCGGCGGCTAGGAAAGATGTGGAGAGAGCTTTTGGGATTTTGCAAGCCCAATTTGCTATTGTGAAAGGACCGGCTAGATTTTGGGATCAAAAGATCCTTTGGTACATCATGAACGCTTGCATGATCATGCATAACATGATCATCGAGAATGAGCGTGGGCAAGATTTAGACTATTCTCAGTATGATTTGTTGGGAAATCCCGTGCGAGTGCGGAGGAGAGATGCGAGGGTAGCCTGATTTATTGCCTCCTATCATGACATTCGACGTACCGAAACGCATGATGATCTTCAAAAAGATCTAATCGAGGAGTGGTGGGCATGACATGGCCGCCAAAATTAGTTTGATGTTGTATGTTTGATGTTTTATTGTTGAACTATTTGTTGTATTGGAAAATAAACTATTTGTTTGAATTGTAATAAATAATTGAACTATTTATTATTGATTTATGTTTTCTCTGTTTGATCTTCTTGGCTTTATTATTGTGATGAGAAATGTTGTTTGTGCTAGGCACGGCGCTGTTAATTTGCGTGCCTGCTGGAGCGGCGACGCCGCGCAATTTTTTCCAGCGCGTGCTGGAGCAGGCGCCGTGCCGCGCGCTAAAAAAAGCCTATTTCGACGCTGTAAAAAACTTATAGCGCGTCGCGCCGTTGCGCGCCTGTTGGAGTTGCTCTTATATATTTACAAACGCTATTATTTTCTTGCTGCCATTTATTTGTTTTCTTTTTATTTTGCAATTTACAATTATCAACTATCATCTACACTACTTATTTGCTTCCAAGTAACGAGTTCAAGGGGATTGACAACCCTCTTCCCGCGTTGGGTGCAAGTGTTTGCTCTTTTGTGTGTAGGCACTGAATACAGGAGTTGTGTGGTCCTCCTATTGGTTCGATAACCTTGGTTCTCACTGAGGGAAATACTTATCTATACTGTGCTGCATCAGCCCCTCCTCTTCGGGGAAAAACCCAACACATATCACAAGTATCAGGAAAGGATTTATGGTGCCGTTGCCGGGGGTATCACCAACTTACTAGCAAGTACCTTCTCACAAATTATCATTCACTTGTACTTTTTATTTGCTGTTATATTTTGCTTGCTATAAAAATATAAAATACAAAAATATTTATCTTCGCTTGCTTGCTTAGTTATCTAGTTTACTTTCTAGTTTACTTGTTTGCTTGCTTTGCTTGCTTGGTCACCATGTCTCAAGATAATACCAAGTTGTGTGACTTCTTAAATACTAATAACAATGATTTTATTAGTACTCCTATACCACCCGCCACTTGTGCGGAGTTTTATGATATTAATGTTGCATTGCTAAATCTTTTGATGAAAGAACAATTTTCCGTAAGTCCTAATGAGGATCCGGCTATGCATCTCGATACCTTTGTTGAATTATGTGATATGCAAAAGAAAAAGGATATGGGTACTGATGTGGTCAAATTAAAATTATTTCCTTTTTTTACTAAGAGATAAAGCTAAGGCTTGGTTTTCATCTTTACCGCGTAATAGTATTGGAACATGGGATAAATGTAAAGATGCTTTCATTACCAAGTATTTTCCTCATGCTAAGATCATCTCCCTTAGGAATCAAATTATGAATTTTAAACAACATGAACATGAACATGTTGCACAAGCTTGGGAGCAGATGAAATTGATGATTAAAAATTGCCCAACTCATGGCTTGAACTTATGGATGATTATACAAAATTTCTATGTTGGACTAAACTTTGTGTCTAGAAATCTTCTAGATTCTGCTGCAGGTGGTACTTTCATGGAGGTGACATTAGGACAGGCCTCCAAACTTCTAGACAACATCATGACAAATTATTCTCAATGGCATACCGAGAGAGCTCCAACTGGTAAGAAGGTAAATTATGTCGAAGAAATCACTACTTTGAGTGAAAAAGTCGATGCTCTTATGAAAATGGTTGCTATTAGAAATGCTCATGTTGATACCAATGATGTGCCTTTGTGTACTTTGATTGAACAAAATGATGATGCTATTGATGTGAACTTTATCTCGCGAAACAATTTCAACAACAATGCTTAAAGAGGAAATTTCAATGCTAGACCCTATCCCGATAATTCCTCTAATAATTATGGAAATTCTTCTACAAATAATAATAAGATATCCTTTAATCTTGATAACACCATTAAGGAATTTATTAGTTCTCAAAAGATTTTTAATACTATGATAGAAGACAATCTACATAAAGTTGATGATTTGCCTAGGAACATGGATAGAATTACCCTTGGTGTGGAAATTCTTAAAAATAAAACTTCGCCACCCAAGCATGATATTAATAAAACTATTAAATCTATCGAGATATCTATTAATGATATTAAGGATAGGACCGCGAGGTTGAGAGCCAAACGAGAATTCTTAGAAAAGGCTCTTCCACCCGGTTTTTACCGTAATCATGATGAAGATCTTAAAATGATTGGTACTTCTCCTATTGAATCTTTGTTTACTAATATGAAAGATGATGATAATGGGACTGGAGATGAGTCAACTTTAGCTAGAAAGCGCCCTATTTATTCGGAGGGTGATGATTCTAATGAAAAGTTTGAAGAAAGTGGGTTTGGAGAGGTCAAAACTTTAACTAGTAATGTGTCCACTATCTTGGATTACAAGGACTTTAATTATGAAAGTTGTTCTTTAATAGAATGTATTTCCTCGTTGCAATCCATTATTAGCTCACCCAATTCTTATGAAGAAAATAAGGCTTTTACTAAACATATAGTAGAAGCGATGATAAAAGCTTATGATGAGAAACTTGAACTACAAGTTTCTATACCTAGAAAATTGCATGATGAATGGGAAACTACTATCAAAATAAAGATTAAAGAATAGGAATGTAATGCTTTGTGTGACCTTGGTGCTAGTGTTTCAACAATACCTAGAACTCTCTGTGATGTGCTAGGTCTCACCGATATTCAAGATTGTTCCCTTAACTTGCATCTTACGAATTCTACCATTAAGAAAACTCTAGGTAGAATAAATGGTGTGCTTATTATTGAAAAAATGCCCTAGGAAGAGAATTAAACCACCTTATGAATCTATCATGTGGGCTACTTATGGATTGAGTATTAAAGATGAAAACACTTGATACTATGCATTATGCCTAGCTAGGGGCATTAAACAATAGCGCTAGTTGGGAGGCAATCCAATAGTTATCTTTAAATTTTTGTTTTAACTTTCTATTTGTGTGTGATAACATGATTATTTCCTCTTTAATTATTGTGTTTTTATGTTTAAATTAGTGTTTGTGCCAAGTAAAGCCTTTGGGATGACTTGCATGATGAGTAGAATTGATACGGTTCAAAAACAGAAACTTTAGCGTCCAGTGCAGAATTTCTCTGATTTTAATGGAACGTTGTTTTGATATGAAATTTTTACACGGTATTTTGATAAAAATTACCCATTTTTTCCTAATTTTTCAGAATATTTGGAGTTACATAAGTATAGTTTCCTTACAGATCATAGCAGACTGTTCTATTTTAGATAGATTCTGTTTTTGCTTGCATAGTTTGCTTGTTTTGATGATACTATGGATTGTATCGGGGGTATAAGCCATGGATAAGTTAGAATACACAATATTATTCAATAATAAAATATTAATAAATTTATAACAGTACCTAAAGTATTTGATATGTTTATTATACTAAAGGAGATCACGAAGTTTTGTTGAGTTTTGTGTGCTGAAGTTTTCAAGTTTTGGGTGTTATCACGATGGATGAAGGAATAAGGAGCGGCAAGAGCTTAAGCTTGGGGATGCCCAAGGCACCCCAAGTCAAATTCTAGGAAGACTCAAGTGTCTAAGCTTGGGGATGCCCCGGAAGGCATCCCTTCTGTCGTCTCAATCCATCGGTATGTCTACTTGGAGCTATATTTTTATTCATCACATGATATGAGTTTTGCTTGGAGCGTCGTTTGCTTTAGTTTGTATTTTGCTTTAGTTTTCCACAATCATTGTTTGCTGGACACACCTATTTTAGAGATACACACCTTCACCATGATTTGTTAGAATACTCTATGTGCTTCACTTATATCTTTTGAGTTTAGGAGTTGCTCTAGTGGTTCACTTATAACTTTTTGAGCACGGTGGCGTATAGATTTTGTAGAAATAATTGCACTCTAGTTCTTCACTTATATTTCTTTGAGAGTTAATAAATGGTGACAGTAATTTGCATGGGTTATAAGACTATTCCAAAAATAATATGTATTCAAGGAGTGCATAATCAAAACCTTCATGTAGCACATTAAAGAGAAACCTTGGGTTAATAATATTTATGTGGTAATGTGAAAGGGTGTGAGTGCATGGTTGTTGGTCTGTAGGAGTATGGATATTAAAAGTTGTTAATTTCCCATTTGTCTAAATATTCGTTATGGCACGGCGGGGATGTGTGAGCATTACTATTCCTCGATGAAATCCTAGTGTTGTTTTGACTTGGAAGCGCGCGATGGTTAACTCGTCCCAACCTCCTCCCTAGTGGCATGCGAGTAGTACTTTGCTTCAAGAAAGCTAGTAAAACTTTGCAATAAGCATATGAGTTCTTTATGAGTAATGTGAATCCATGGACATGCGCACTCTCACCTCCTCATATTTTGCTAGCCTCTCCGGTACCGTGCATTGCCCATTCTCACTTCGAGGAGCGATGCGAACTTTGCCTGTGCATACAAACCCCACGTCATGATACGCTCCGTTGCACATAAGCCTCATTATATCTTCCTCAAAACATCCACCATACCTACCTATCATGGCATTTCCATAGCCATTCCAAGATATATTGCCATGCAACTTCCACCGTCACATCATATAACTAGTTCACTCATCGTTGTATTGCTTTGCATGATCATGTAGCTAACATAGTATTTGTGTCAAAGCCACCGTTCATCATTATCATACATGATACACTAGATCATTGCACATCCTGGTACACTGCCAGAGGCATTCATATTGAGTCATATGTTTTCATAAGTTTTTCATGTTGAGTTGATAGTAAATAAAAGTGTGATGATTTCCATTATTAGGGCACTGTCTTAGTGAGGAAAAAAAGAAAACAAAGATAGAGAAAGAAAGACAGAAAAGAAATGAAAGAGAGAAATAAAAAGAAAAGTAAGAAAAAATAAAAAATAAAAATAAAAATAAAAAATAAAATAAATGAGAGAAATAAGAGAGAAGGGACAGTGGTACTAACTCTTTTTCCACACTTGTGCTTCAAAGTAGCACCATGTTTTTCATATAGAGTCTCATGTTTTGTAACTTCCATATGCTAGTGGGAATTTTTCATTATAGAACTTGGTTTGTATATTCCGATGATGAGCTTCCTCAAATGCCTGAGGTCTTCATGAGCAAGCAAGTTGGATGCACACCCACTTAGCTTCATTTGAGCTTTCATACACTTATAGCTCTAGTGCATCCGTTGCATGACAATCCCTACTCCTATCATTGATATCTATTGATGGGCATCTCCATAGCCCGTTGATGCGCCTAGTTGATGCAAGGCTTTCTTCCCCACTTTTACCCCTTTGATATATACCACCATATTCTATTCCACCTATATGCTATGTCCATGGTTCACGCTCATGTATTGCATGAAGAATAAAAAGTTGGCGCGTTAAAAAGTACGACCCAATTGCCTGACTTGGACACCGTGGTAATTGACATTTGTATTAATGTGGTGAAGACAAAGTCACGCCTTACTAATATGATAAAATGAATGGGGGTAAACATTCTTTGAGGATCGTATATTTCGAAAGATTGATGACTGTGTTACTTATGCTTATAAATATTACTATGTTGATGTTTGTTAATTCATCGTTTCTCAATGAGCATACATGCAAGAGATTACATGTTGGGTAGCATGTCACATAATTTTTTTTGTTTTTATCATGTACCTACTTGAGGATGAGCAGGAATTAAGATTGGGGCTACTGATACGTCTCCAACGTATCTATAGTTTTTGATTGTTACATGCTATAATATTATCATTCTAGGGTAGTTTTTGGGCATTTATTTGTTGATTCATATTATTTTTGAGCACTAACCTATTAACCCAGTGCCAGGTGTCAGTTGCTGTTTTCTGCATGTTTTTGGCTTTTCAGGTTTAGAGTACCAAATAAAGTCCAATTGCCCCAAAAAAAATTATGATTTTTTCTGGAACAAAAGAAGACCTAGAAGCTTCGAGAGGAGACCGGGGGCCGCACGAGGGCCCCACAAGCCAACAGGGCGCGCCCAGGGGGGGTTGCCGCGCCCTGTTAGCTTGTTTCTGCCCTTCTGTGGCCTATAAATTCACATATATCCAAAAACCCTAGGGGTGCTCCCGAAACACTTTTCCCGGCACCGCAAGTCCCTGTTCTGCTGCGATCTCATCTGAAGCCTTTTTTCGGTGCTCTGCCGAAGGGAGAATCGATCACGGAGGGCCTCTACATCATCCTTGTTGCTCCCATGGTGATGTGTGAGTAGTCTACCACATACCTACAGGTCTATAGCTAGTACCTAGATGGCTTCTTTTCTCTCTTTGATCTTCAATACAAAGTTCACCGCGATCTTCGCGGTGATCTATTTGATGTAATCTTCTTTTGCGGTGTGTTTGTTGGGATCCGATGAATTGTGGGTTTGTGTTGAGATTATTTATGATAAAAGATTTGAGTCTCCTCTGAATAATTGATTCTTATTTGCATGATCATCATAGCTTCATAAATATCTCTGATCTATCGGTTTAGTCAGGCCAACTAGATTGGTTTATCTTCAGTGAGAGGGGTATGTTGTAGTGGGTTCAATCTTGTGGTGCTATATATCCCAATGACATAGTAGGGGACAAGACACGTATTTGTATTGCTTCCACTAAGGATAAAACGATGGGGTTCATTCATATTAATTGAGTTTACTTTGTCTACATCATGTCATCGTTCTCCAAGCATTACTCTGTTTGCATGAACTTAATACCTAGAGAGGCAAGCATAGAAGCACTCTCGAAGTGGAGTAATGGTAGTAGATGTAGGCAGGAGTCGGTCTACCAGTTTATGGACGTGATGCCTATATACACATGATCATTGCCGTGAATAATTGCATAACTATGCGCTTTTATATCTATTGCCCAACAGTAATTTGTTTACCCATCGTTTGCTTTATTTATGAGAGAAGCCTCTAGCGAACACTATGGCCCCCGGGTCTATTCACTAATATATTTACAAACACTATTATTTTCTTGCTGCCATTTATTTGTTTTCTTTTTATTTTGCAATTTACAATTATCAACTATCGTCTACACTACTCATTTGCTTGCAAGTAACGAGCTCAAGGGGATTGACAACCCTCTTACCCGTGTTGGGTGCAAGTGTTTGCTCTTTTGTGTGTATGCGCTGAAGATGGGATTTGTGTGGTCCTCCTGTTGGTCCGATAACCTTGGTTCTCACCAAGGGAAATACTTATCTATGCTGTGCTGCATCATCCCCTTCTCTTCGGTGAAAAACCCAACGCAGATCATAAGTATCACCAGGCAGCGACAACATTCATCTCACCTTATGGGCTGTTTTGGTTTAACATGATGCCCTTCGGACTAAAGAAGGACGGTGCCACATACCAGTGCATGATTCAATCATGTATGGAGAAACACATCGGGAAGACCGTTGAGGCCTACATTGACGACGTGGTTGTCAAAACCAAACATGTCGGACAGTTGGTAAACAACCTCCGCGATACATTTGCTAGCCTACGGGACTATCAAATTAAGCTCAATCCGGAGAAATGCGTCTTCGGAGTCCTAGCCGGCAAACCCCTTGGCTTTATTCTATCCAACCAAGGAACTAAGGCCAATCCGGCAAAAATACGAGCCTTGGACCGCTTGGAGGTACCAACAGAGCTCAAACATGTACAAAAACTAGAAGGATGCGTGGCGGCATTAAGCCGCTTCATATCAAGACTCGGGGAGAAAGCCTTGCCCCGATACAGGTTGTTAAAGCAAACAAAGACATTCGTCTAGACCAAGGAGGCCGCGGCGGCCCTGTAAGACATCAAAACTCTCCTCGCCATTAATCCTATCCTGGCTGTCCCAGGTGTATGTGAGCTGATGATATTATACATCTCGGCCACGAACCAGGTGGTTAGCGCCATAGTCGTGGTTGAACGAGACATGCAGGGTCACAAATTCTAGGTCCAGAGGTGCGTTTATTACGTCTCCGAAGTCTTAACCCTTGCAAAACGCGTTACCCTCACTACCAAAAGATAGCCTATGCCGTCTTCATGGCATCAAGAAAACTCCGGCACTACTTTCTAGAGTGCTCGATGATCATGGCATCTGATGTCCAATTAAGTGACATAATTAACAAAAGGGATGCAACGGGGCGTATTGCCGAATGGGCCATAGAGCTCCTACCTTTTGAAATTACCTATCAGTCGCGCCGAGCTATTAAATCTCAGGTGCTGGCTGATTTCGTTGCCGAATGGACAGAAGCTGAACTCCCTCGAGAGTGCAGCACCTATTCGCACTGGACCATGTACTTCGATGGTTCCAAGATGCTTGCTGGCCTAGGGTCTGGCGTTGTGCTCACGTCACCCACGGGCGATAACATTCGATACGTGCTAAAAATTATGTACACAGATTCCAACAATGCGGCTGAATACGAAGCCCTTTTACACGGACTCCGGATAGCAGTCCCCATGGGTGTCAAACGCTTGCAGGCCCGAGTTGATTCCAACCTCGCGATCTCACAAGTCAATGGCGAATTCGATGCCAAGGACCCAAAGATGACAGCATACCGGAATGCCGTCTTAAAAATTATCGGCCAGGTTCGAGGGGTTGGAATTTCACCACATACCCCGAGATAGCAACCAGGGCGCAGATATACTCGCCCGAATGTGCTCAAAGCGGGATAAAGTCCCGGACAATACCTTCCTCGAATGGCTCTTTAAGCCATCTGTAATCTGGCAAAACGACAAAGGAACGCCAGAATCAAGCGAAGTCCGGCAACACGCCTCGTCCGAAGATGATGAAGGATAAGGTGTAATGGGCGTCTCGGCTATCCAGGAAATAGCCTCCGCACACGAAGTCATGGCAGTCATCGCACCATGGACAAAGCCCTCCTCGCATACCTGCTCCATAAAGAGCTCCCCGATAACCAAACTGACACACGACGGATTGTACGGCAATCTAAAGCCTATAAGGTTCATGAAGGAGAGCTCTATAAGAGTAGCACCACGGGCGTCCTCCAGCGATGCATATCTGAAGAGGAAGGAAGAAAATTACTTCAGGAGATACACTCCGGCATGAGAGGACATCACGCCGCTGCTCGGACCTTGGTCATCACGGCCTTCCGAGCTGGTTTCTACTGGCCAACTGCGGGAGCCGACGCCTCGACATTAGTACAGCGTTGCCCCGGCTGTCAAGTATTCGCCAAACAAAGCCACATGCCTCCCGCAGTTATCCACACTATCTCCATCACCTGGACTTTTGCGGTCTAGGGGCTAGATATGGTCGGCCCACTCAAGGCGGATCAAGAAAAAAAAATACTTGCTTGTCATGGTTTTCAAATTCACTAAGTGGATTGAAGCAAAGCCAGTCACCTTGGCCAACGCTACCCAAGTAATTGAGTTCATCTTAGGGGTAGTACACCATTACGGTATTCCACACAGTCTGATTATAGACAACAGGTCAAACTTCAGGGCCAAATCGGTCAAAGATTGGTGCGCAAGAAAGGGCATCAAGCTCGATTACGCGTCTGTATATCACCCGCTGTCAAACGGGCAAGTGGAACGGGCAAACGGACTAATCCTTAGTGGAATCAAACCAAGGCTAGTACGTTCCTTTAAAAAAGCCGACTGCAAATTGGTTTAGGAACTCGATTCCGTCCTATGGGGTTTGCGCACCACACCGAACAGATCCATCGGATATACACCGTTTTTATGGTATACGGCGCCGAGGCAGTACTCCCTTGCGACATCATACACGACGCACCTCGGGTACGCATATATGAAGATTGGGAGGTCGAGCTCGATTGGCAGGACGCCTTGAATGCTCTTGAAGAGGGGCGCAACATCGCCCGAGCAAGATCTGCTATCTGCCAACATCAAGCCGATGCTACCACAACAGGGAGGTCCGTGCTAAGGACTTCAATGTCAGGGACCTCATCATGAGGCTACATCTGGAGAAGCAGAAGCACAAACTCTCCCCCAGATGGGATGGGCCATTCATCATTGACCAAGTACTAATCGGAGGAGCTTACTGAATTCAGGATCCAGAGGATGGTTGTCTAGAGCCCAACCCCTGGAACGCCACGCTGCTCCAACACTTCTACGGTTAACACCCTCGAACACTGCCTATGTATATAACTTACCAAACTTTTTTCCTTTTTTCTACACCTCGGATCATCTTTTGAATGAATTCAAGAGATCATATAGCTTGTTCTTTTCAAAACAGGCGTTGTTCCACTTCTTATACACTATTGTCTTTCAAGCCATAATATGCATCAATTTGATTCAAGATTTGGCCAAGCTGGGTTGCCCGGCTCCTGTGGTTGCCCCTTACGTTCCTGATAATTTGGCTAGGGGGCAAAGGGAGCATTCCTGCGATTGCTATTCCCATGTCATCCGGTGCAGTACCTCAGACGAACAAAGCTGAAAGCTAGCACTCTTAACGTACAAATCGGTCGGCCATGACATAGGGTCAACGTGGAAGGGTTCTTTCAAACCCCGACCAAGGGCTTACTCCCGAGGTCACCCGTCTTCGGACACATGTGCTCGGCACAATCACCCGAGGAAAGGAACTGTTGGAAGAATTATTTTCCTGGGAAGACGTTTCTTACGTTAAAAAGTAATATAACATAACTCCCCACCTCCTCTTGTCTTTCGAGCCGTATAGCTGGATTGCCTTGTCACCTGAAGTGTCTGGTCTGATTACTTCAATCGGTAGTAGAGGACACTCCTCAGCCCTTTTCCGGGGAGGTGGAAGCCAATGGATGGCTGACAGAGTTCGGAAGCGTGGTTTGAATATTGACATAAAGTACTTCGATACATAAAGTCACACACATAATTATTACACCTGGTCTAGCCCATCTATTAAGGTTTCTGGAGCGCAGTCCTTCTGGGAAAACCAAGTAGCAGGCATAACACTTTCGTAAATGAGACTGGTGGGTATCTCTTCCCCGTCCGGTCCCATAGGTCCTACCTTGGCCAGATCCGTCGTATTAAGACATTTATATTGGGTCTTCACCATGGCCCAGGCCTCCCTCTCTCCTTCCAGACAGGCAGACACTTTCCAGGCCTGGATCCGGTGCCGAGCTCTCTTTAGCTGCTCGGCTAGGACGACCATGTCTTCGAGCACCTGTGCTACTTCCGGCCATAAAGCCTGGAAGATGTCCTCCATCGATTTCCGTGCACTCTTGTGCACCACAGACAGATGAGTCGTCATGTCTTCAGACACCAGACCTCGGGCGTCAGGGAGTAGGCCGGACAAAGAAGCTACCCAAAGAGACAAGTCAGCCTGCTAATCACCTCGGCTAAACCTCACCACAGATTTTCAAAATCACAACTTACCAAAAATCATATCATCCGTTTGACGATTCTTCAATTCAGCCGCAGCCAGTTGAGCTTTTAAGCTCTCAATCTCCTGGGCTTGTCGGGCGTTTTCGACCCTTAGCGCATTGATGCTATCTGTCTTTTGGGTCACCACATGTTGGTTTGCTTGGCGCTGGGACTTTGTGTACATCAAATCCTCGCAGGCCAGCTTAAGATCTCTCTCAAGATGACCTAGGGCTTCCGTTGCTACAAGGAATTACGTCGTCAGGACATCTCCTAAAAACCCGATGGTGCTAATAATATATGCCAGACAAGCACTTATCATGCGCTTCCCTGGTAAACTTATTCACCTGCTCCACCTCGGCCAAGGCAGCATCTAACTTCGCCTTTGTTTGGGTGAGCACCTCGGTCAGTTGACCATTCTTTGCCCGAGCTTCCTGTCAAAGGACGACATGTGCTAGTAGATATGCAAGCCTTGCTACGGTCGCACTTTTCCCATATCAAGCCTTAGGGGCTAGTACCATACTTGGTAGTCTTGTTTGACCTCAAGCAAATAAAGAAATACATGAAGGAACATGAACTTGGGTGAAGCCTCACCTGTAAACCTTCGTACAAACGTCCAACGACTGATCAAAAGCACCCCGGGTCACCCCAAGGCATGCATCCACCATACTGAGAGCATTGAACTCTCGATCCAAGAAGGCCGAATTCTTTAGGGAAGCCTTTCGCCGCCGATAATACACGGCACATTGGACCTCAGAAGGAGTGACCGAACTGGTCGATGAGTCCTCGGACTGGGGAACCTTGGGAGTTACTCTCGTAGTAGGGTGTGCCTCTGCTTCCTTATGCAAGGCCGCCGTCCCCTTGGCCCTCGCATTCACTACTGTAGAAGAAGGCGAGTGTTGCCTACGAATACTCAAAAGGATCACGCGTGACACAGTACCTTAAAACACATGCAATAATTGAGAAGTTTCCTGGTGACGGAGGGGGCACTTTCGCCTGTCCCCATGACCTCATCCTTTGCCTCTTGCACCTCCCGCGGGACCCCCTTATAGAGCTGCCTCTCCGCGTTGACGTTTGGAACGCCGTCCCTTTGGAGGAGGAGTCAGGCGGCTAGGGGCTGGAGAGCGAGCAACTCATTTTCTATTAGAGGAAGGGAGTGTTACCGATGAAGCTAGGCTCATCCCAAGAATGTTGAGGGCAATGGCCACCCTTGAGCCATCAAGGCTCTCCAAGAAAATTTCCGCCCTTCGTAGATAAGGGCTAGGTTCTCATCTTCGTTAAAGAGAGGATCCTCAGCTTTGCGGTGTGACTCTAGTTCGGGTGCCGGGCTGCTTATGACCTCAACCCAACACCTCCATCTCTGTTCAAAACCAATGCATGGCCGGTTAGATTAATTATCGAATACTACGGATGGACGAGGGAAGAAACTCACTATGTCGGCAGGATTGTAGCAGGACAGCCCGTCCTGAAATCGCCGCTAAAGTCTTCAGCCGTCCCCTGATAAATACAAGCCAGAGCTGATCCAAAGACTGCTTGGTCTAAAAAGTCCTCCCGAATTGTTCCTGACGCATGTGCGGTCCCGTTGAACTCACACAAAAGGCCAGGATGCTACCAAAGTGGCTAGAATCTTTGGGTCATAGCCGTGGCCATCATGTCAATTATAGTAAGGCCGGTGCTCGTCAATTGTTTCACCCGAGCTGCCAGCGTGGTGACCTCAACACTTTCCTCTTGAGAGGGGTCGTGCGGCCTCCAGCTATAACGCTTCCTCGGGGACTCCATTTTGAGTGAAGGGAATACGGGCTGGACTGGGTCGAGGAGAGGAACGTCGTCTACATAGAACCACTCAGTCGGCCAGATGTCGGTGTCCTCCCGAGGTGTGCCTGATGGATACTTGGTCCCCTCGATCCGGCAGACTTCGGCTGCCCCGACCTCATACAACTTCTCGGCTAAAGAACAGGGCACCACGTAGAAATACTTCCTCCATAGGCCAAAGTGTGCCTCGCATCTGAGGTGTATCTCGCAAAGGCATTGAACCTCGCGATGTGTAAAATAGAGTTGGGGGTGAAGTGGTGAAGTTGCAGTTCATAGAACTCTGACAAGCCCCAAAGAAAGGGGTGAATAGGAAACCCTAGCCACACAGTAGGATGGAAACGAAGCATACCCTTTCACCTTCTTGAGGAGAAGGGTGATTCTCTGTGTGCACTTGACCGTTCACGGATGTCAAGCCAGAGTAGGTCGCTGTCAAATTTGAATCTGGCAAATATCCTTGTTTGGCCAAGCGCTCCTGTTGAAGGCGCGAGACAACGCAATTGCCCCAGTCGCCTCTAACGGGACCGTGAGGGGGCCTCGAAGAACTAGTGTCGCTCACTGTGAAGAACTCTTGAGGGTGGACTTGGGGGAAGGGGAGCGCTTGCGCGATTTGCTTGAAAGGAATCGGGGGTGCGAAGTAAATTTGCAGGCCCGGCTTGCCAATAAAAAGGGGAAAAAGGCTGACGCTTTGACGTTTCGTCATAAAGCGGTCCAGTTCCCCATAAGAGGTGGGTGCGAATATCAGTAATTTAATGCCACGTGTCATGGGGTTGGGCCCATCGGGCATAGTCGCTAACTTAGCCGAAGACTTTCTGAAACCAAGCTGGAGGAATCAAGGGAAGTCGCCTATCGAGCCAAAGACTATGGGAACCGATCATGGAGGTTGTATTTATCAACCTTGCTGCCTCCATGATGATGTGTGAGTAGTTTCCACATGACCTACTGGTCCGTAGTAGTATCTAGATGGATCTCTCTCTCTCTCTCTCTCTCTCTCTCTCTCGTTTGATCTTCAATACAATCATCTCTTCGAAGACCTATTCGATGCAATCTTTGCAGTGTGTTTGTTGGAATCCGATGAATTGTGGGTTTATGATGAAATTATTCACTGAAAGTGATTGAGTCTTTTATTTACTATGTGCAATTTTATAGCTATGTATTTCTTTCCGATCTTTGAGTTTAGTTTGGCAAAGTTGATGACTAGATCTTAAGTGGAAGTGGTGCATAGTAGTAGGTTCAATCTTACGGTGTCCTCACTCTATGACAGGAGGAGTAACGAGGCACTTTTTTGTATTGTTGCTACTAAGGATAAAACGACAAGGTTCGAACATATTATGTGGTCTTACATTGTCTACATTATGTCATCATGCTCCAAGCATTACTCTATTTGTTATGAACTTAATACCATAGATGTATGCTGGATAGCGGTCGATTGGTGGAGTAATAGTAGTAGATGCAGAATCATTTTGGTCTACTTGTCTCGGACGTAATGCATATATATTATGCCATGAATATCATCATAATTATTCTCTTTTCTATCAATTGCCCAACAGTAATTTTGTCCACCCACTATTGATATGTTCATGAGAGAGATGCCTCTAGTGAAAGCTATGGCCCCCCGGGTCCATTCACTTATTATATTTACTAAAACCCTAAAAATATCCTTGCTGCAATTTATTTAGTTTTACAATTGATAAACCTACAATTACCAGAATTAATCCTTGCAATTAACGAGTACAAGGCGCTCACAACCCTCTTGCCCTCATTGGGGGCAAGTATTTATTTGTGTGTGTGCAGGTACTGTCAACCATTTGTTAAGTGATCTCCTATTGGTTCATTAAACCTTGGTTCTTAACTCAGGGAAATACTTTCTACTACTATACTACATCACCCTTCCTCTTCAGAGAAAATGCCAACGCCATCACAAGTAGCGGAAGATTTTCTCGCGCTGTTGCAGGGGAGATTATCAAGCAAACGCAAGGTCCCTTCATACATATTAATATTTACTTGTTTTACTTTTTAGTTGATTTTATTTTCAATTATATAAAAATTAAATCATAAAAATATTTTGTTTGCTATCTTGCGCTATTATGTCTACTCAAGAAAATGCTAAGGTTGTTTCTCCCCGCCACTAGTGTGGAACCTTATGATGAAAATCCTAAGAGAAGTTTTGATGACATTAATAATGACCCCATTATTAAAGAGGACACCACTATTTTGCATACAAAGAAATTTCGAATAGGTAGTGGTGATATAATTGGGAAAAGTATTATTCAGGATTTCTTTACTTGTGCGGGTGCATTATCTATGATAGGAGGATATGTTCTTCCTAGAACTACAAGTTTTATTGATGATATATCTTTGCTTATAATAGAATCGAGAGAAAATTTATGCACACACATCTTGCCATACAACAAGTATTCCTATTTCATGAATTTGGTCATATAATGCAAGAAGTTCAAGAAATATTTGCTTATTACTAAATCGTGAGTGACCTAAATGAGATAAGAAAACTAAAATCCATGAATTATGCTACTTATAATGAAAATCTTAGAAAAAAAGGTTCCACCAGATATCTTGGTAGAAAAACTTTTCGAACATAATGATGAATTCTCTATAGTAAACAAAGGACTAGGTCCGATGCTTTAGAAAATAACTATCACTTACAAAGGGCCAAAAGAGGAACATGTTCCTCCTAAACTTGAAATCACGGATTCCGATCCTATAAAATTTAGCACTTTTAATTACTTTTTCTTGCCTATTAAAAAAATATTGTTGTGAGACAGGAGCATGATATGAACATGGACGATTGATACATCCATTTTGCGTCATGTTTTCCTACTGTTATTTATAATGTTTTAGGTCATTATTCTTCTTTATAATGCAATTATAATGCCTTTTCTCTCTCATTATGCAAGATTTATATGAAGAGGGAAAGTGCCGGCAGTTGGAATTCTAGACCTGAAAGCTACAACAGAGATGGATATTCTCCGAAGTTCCAAATGACCTAAAAATTTACGGAGAACTATTTTTGAATAAATAAAAAATACTGGAAGAAGAATCATCGGGAGGGGAGCTACCAGTGGGCCACAAGCTCCGGTGGTGCCCCCTAGGGTGCGCCATGTGATCTTGGGCCCCCCCAGCGGGCCTCTGGGGACCCTCTTCTCCTATATGATGCCATTTGCCCAAGAAAAACAAATCAAGAGATCACTTTCAGGACGAAGCGCTGCTGTCTTGAGGAGGAACCTGGGCAGGAGCACTTTTGCTCTCCGGCGGAGCGATTCCGCCGAGGATACTTCCCTTCGGGAGGGTGAAATCGAAGCCCTCATCATCACCAACGCTCACTCCGTTGTGGGAGGAATCATCTCCATCAACATCTTCACTAGCACCATCTCATCTCAAACCCTAGTTCATCTCTTGTATTCAATCTTTCTTCCCAAACCTCAGATTGGTACCTGTGGGTTACTATTAGTGTTGATTGCATCTTGTAGTTGACCTTAGTTGGTTTACTTGGTGGAAGATTATATGTTCAAATCATTAAGCATATTAAATAGCCCTCTTATCTTGAACATGAAAGTGACTCATGAGTAGTTACTTTTGTTCTTGAGGACATGGGAAACGTCTTGTTCTAAACTATCATGTGAAGTTGGTATTCGTTCAATATTTTGCTGACATGTATGTTGTGTTTCCTCTAGTGGCGTCATGTGAACATAGACTACATGACACTTCACCATATTTGGGACAAGAGGAAAGCATTGTGGAATAGGAAGTAGATGATGGGTTATGAGAGCGACAGAAGCTTAAACCCTAGTTTGTGTACTATTTCGTAAGGGGCTGATTCGCATCCATATTTTTCATGCGATGGTTAGATTTATCTTAATTCTTTGTTTGTAGTTGCGGATTCTTGCGAAAGGGGGTAATCATAAGTAGTTTATTTGTTCAAGTAAGAACATCACCTTAGCACCGGTCCACCAACATGACAATATCAAATTAGTGAACAGGAATAAACTAAAACATGATAGGCATCACTAGACAAAATTCCCTTGTGTCCTCGAGAACGCTTACTCCTTATAATAAATACTTTTGGCATTTAGCATAGTAAGGATTGTAGGGTGCATGGGAAACAAAAAAATTCCTACGCACATGTAAGATCTATCCATGGTGATGAGCATCTAGGAGAGGGAGAGTGGATCTACATACCCTTGTAGATCGCTAAGCGGGAAGCATTAAGAAACGCGGTTGATGTAGTCGAACGTTTTTCCGACCCAAATCGCTAGCCGTCCCGCGATCCAATCACGATCTAGCGCCGAACGGACGGCACCTCCGCGTTCAGCACACATACAGCTCGATGACGATCTCCGCCTTCTTGATCTAGCAAGAGGGAGCGGAGAGGTAGATGAGTTCTCCGGCAGCGCGACGGCGCGACGGTGGTGGTGGTGGAACTATTCCGGCAGGGCTTCGCCTAAGCACCGTCGGAATCTATTTGGTGGAGGAACTAGGGAATAGAGAACTAGCACGTGGACTTGTGTGTTTGGGGCCTCTATTCCTGTAGTATATATAGGAGGGAGGGGGAGGAGGCAGCCGCCCTAGGGCTCCCCTTTGGGTCAGCCGAAGTGGAGAGGAGGTGGAGGAGTCCACCTCCAATCCTACTCCAAGTAGGATTCCAATCCTACTTGGAAAACCTTCCCCCCTCTTGGCCTTTTTCCTTTTTCCCACCTCCTAGCCGCATGGGCCTTGTGGGGCTGGTTTGCCCAGCCCACTAAGGGCTGGTGCACCTCCCCTCAGGCCCATGTGGCCTCCCGGCGTGGGTGGCCCCTCTCGATGGCCCTCCGGCACTCCCGGTACACTACCGGAAACACCCGAAACTTCTCTGGTGGCCAAAACGGGACTTCCTATATATCATTCTTTACCTCCGGACCATTCCGGAGCTCCTCGTGACGTCCGGGATCTCATACGGGACTCCAAACAACCTTCGGTCACCACCATACATAACTCAATACTACCGAAATGTCACTGAACGTTAAGTGTGCAGACCCTGCGGGTTCGAGAACTATGTAGACATAACCGAGACACCTCTACGGTCAATAACCAATAGCGGGACCTGGATGCCCATATTGGTTCCTACATATTCTACGAAGATCTTTTATCTGTTGAACCTCTATGTCAAGGATTCAGTTAATCCCGTATACTGTTCCCTTTGTTCTTCGGTATGTTACTTGCCCGAGATTTGATCGTCGGTATCTCTATACCTAGTTCAATCTCGTTACCGGCAAGGCTCTTTACTCGTTCCGTAATACAAGATCCCGTGGCTAACACTTTAGTCACATTGCTTGCAAGGCTTATTGTGATGTTGTATTACCGAGTGGGCCCTGAGATACCTCTCCGTCATACGGAGTAACAAATCCCAGTCTCGATCCATGCCACCTCAACAGCACCTTCGGAGATACCTGTAGAGCACCTTTATAGTCACCCAGTTACATTGTGACGTTTGATACACACAAGGTATTCCTCCGGTGTTAGTGAGTTGCATGATCTCATGGTCATAGGAACAGATACTTGACATGTAGAAAACAATAGCAATAAACTGACACGATCATATGCTACGTTCATAGTTTGGGTCTTGTCCATCACATCATTCTCCTAATGATGTGATCCCGTTATCAAAAGACATCTCATGTCTATGGCCAGGAAACCTTGACCATCTTTGATCAACAAGCTAGTCTACTAGAGGCATTCTAGGGACACAGTGTTGTCTATGTATCCACACATATAATTGAGTTTCCAATCAATACAATTATAGCATGGACAATAAACAATTATCATGAACAAGGAAATATAATAATAACTACTTTTATTATTGCCTCTAGGGCATATTTCCAACAAGGATTGAGCTAGCTTGCTGCACCTTGTTACTATTGTTACTTGTTACTTGCTACAAATTGTCTTGCTATCAAACTACACATTATTACTACTTTCAGTACATGCAGAGAATACCTTACTGAAAACTGCTTAACATTTCCTTCTACTCCTCGTTGGGTTTGACACTCTTGCTTATCGAAAGGACTACGATTGACCCCCTATACTTGTGGGTCATCAAGACTCTTTTCTAGCACCATTGCTAGGGAGTGAAGCGCCTTTGGTAAGAGGAATTTGGTAAGAACATTTATACCGAGTGTTGAAATTTATCTCTACTTGTTACTATGGAAACTAATCCTTTGAGAGGCTTGTTCAGGTATCTTCACCTCGACCAGAAGTGGCAAGAGCCGCTCCCCAACCTACTGAACCTACTAAAAATATTTATTATGAGATTCCTTCGGGTATTTTAGAGAAGCTGCTAGTTAATACTTATGCAGGAGTTGGAACAATAACCCTGATATGCACCTAATCTATATAGATGAAGTTTGTGGATTATCCAAGCTTGCGGGTTTATCTGAAGATGGAGTTAAGAAGAAAGTATTCCCTTTATCTTTGGGGAAAAATCATTAGCATGGTACATGCTATTGGATGAATCTGGAGCATGGGACTGGAACCGACTGAAGCTGGAATTCCATCAGAAATTTTATCCTATGCATTTGATTCATCATGATCATAATTTTATATAATTATTGGCCTCGTGAAGGAGAAAGCATCGCTCAAGCTTGGGGGAGGATTAAATATACGTTATACATGTGCCCCAATCATGAGCTTTCGAGAAGAATTATTATTGAAAACTTTTATGCTCGTCTTTTTAAAGAGGATAAAGCAATGCTTGACACTTCTTCTGCTGGTTCTTTCATGAAGAAAAGTATTGAATTTCGATGGGATCTTATTGAGAGAATTAAACGCAACTCCAAAGATTTGGAGATCGATGAAGTTAATAAGTCAGGTATGAGTATTGAATTTGATTTTGTTAAGTCTTTTGTGGAAACATATGTTTTTCATATGCTTAATACAAATATGGACTTGACTCTGAGATAATAGCTATGTTTTGTGAAACTTTTGCTACTCATATTGATCTTCCTAAGGAGAAGTGCTTTAAATATCATCCACCTATTGAAATTAATTGTGAAGAACGACCTATTATTGAAACTGAAACAATTACTTATGTTGCCAACTCAGTTGTCCCTACTACTTATATCGTGAAACCTCCTTTTCTTGTTAGGATATGAGAACATGCTAAGGCCGCAACTGTGATTCATAAGAGTAATGTAAGAAAACCTAAACCTTCTGAGTAAATTAAAGTAGAAACTCCTATTGCAATGGTTAAATATATCTTAATTAATGATATTGATGGGCATGTTGTTTATTTCTGCAAAGAAGGCACTAGAATTGCTAAACCAGCTTATAATGAGCAAGATAAATTGGATAAAAGTAAACCTATTTTTGTCATGCTTGTTGTTTCTGTTAAGATAGGAGAACATTGTTATCATGGTTTATGCGATATGGGTGCTAGTATTAGCGGTATTCCTTTCTCTTTATATCGATTGCACCCGCTAAGATGGAAGACGTCGATATTGCTATTAAGCTTGTAAATAGAGATACTATTTCACCTCTTGGAATTGTCAGAGATGCTGAAGTCTTGTGTGGTAAGATCAAATACCCTACTAATTTGTTAGTACATGGTTCAGTACAAGATGATTTTTGTCCCATTGTATTTGGTAGACCTTTCTTGAATAATGTTAATGCCGAGATTGATTGAGCTAAAGAAAAGGTTAAAGTTAATTTTGGTGATGTCTATCGTGAGTTTAATTTCTCTAAGTTTAATAGATAACCACATGCTCTTGAGCCATCTAGTAAAGACTATATTATTGGTCTTGCTTCTATTGTTGTACCTCCTACGGATCCTTTGGAACAATATTTTCTAGACCATGAAAATGAAATGCATATGCATGAACGCAATGAAATTGATGACATATTCTTTAGACAGACACCTATCCTTAAGCATAACTAGCCTATTGAAACTTTGGTAGACCCTCTCCCGCCTAAGATTGATCTAGTGTTTGAACTAAATAAATTACCTAATACTTTGAAATATGCTTATCTTGATGAAAATAAGATATATCATGTTATTATCAATGTTAACCTTTCAGTGCACGAAGAAAAGAGGTTATTGAAAACTTTAAGAAAGCATCAAACTGCAATTGTGTATACTCTAGATGATCTCAAGGGCACTAGTCCTACTTTATGTCAACACAAGATTAACATGAAGCCTAATGCTAAGCCTGTTGTTGATCATCAATGTCGTTTGAACCCCAAAATGAAGGATGTGGTAAGAACAGAAATATTAAAGCTTCTGGAAGCAGTTATTATTTATCCTATAGCTGATAGTAGATGGGCAAATCTCGTACATTGTGTTCCTAAGAAAGGACACATCATCATTGTTCCCAATGACAAAAATGAACTTACCCGACAAAGAATTATAACCGGTTATAGGATGGTAATTGATTTTAGGAGCTTAAGATCATGACCCGTTACCCTTCATTGATCAAATGTTGGAAATATTATCAAAGCACGCACACTTTTGCTTTTTAGATGGTTACTCTGGTTTTTCTCAAATACATGTGTCACAAGAAGATCAAGAGAAAACTACGTTTACTTGTCATTATGGAACTTATCCTTATAGACGTATGACTTTCGGTTTATGTAATGCACCTGCTACTTTCCAAAGATGTATGACTACTATATTCTCTTCTTTCTGTGAGAAAATTGTTGAGGTATTCATGGACGATTTTTCCGTTTACGGAATTTCTTTTGATGATTGCTTGAGTAACCTTGACCGAGTCTTGTATAGATGTGAAGAGACCAATCTCGTCTTTAACTAGGAAAAGTGCCACTTCATGCTGAATGAAGGTGTAGTCCTTGGTCATAAAATTTCTGAAAGAGGTATTGAAGTAGATAAAGCCAGAGTTGATGCAATTGAGAAAATGCCATGTCCTAAAGATATTAAAGGTATAAGAAGTTTCTTAGGTCATGATGGTTTCTATCGGAGATTCATTAAAGACTTTAAAAAAAATTCTAGACCTCTCACTATTCTCTTACAAAAAGATGTCCCATTTGTCTTTAACGATGATTGTGTAGAAGCCTTTGAAATACTTAATAAAGCTTTAATCACTTCACCTATTGTTCAACCACCTGATTGGAACTTGCCCTTTGAAATTATGTGCAATGCTAGTGATTATGATGCTGGTGTTGTTCTAGGTCAAAGAGTTGATAAGAAATTAAATGTTATCCATTATGCTAGTAAGACCTTGGATAGTGCTCAAAAAATTATGCTACTACCGAGAATGAATTTTTAGTAGTTGTGTTTGCTTGTGATAAATTCCGACCCTATATCGTTGATTCTAAAGTTACTATTCACACAAACCATCCTGCTATTAAATATCTTACGGAAAAGAACTATGCTAAGCCCAGACTAATTAGGTGGGTACTTTTATTGCAAGAGTTTGATTTGCATATTATTGATAGAAAAGGAGCTCAAAATCCTGTAGCAGATAATTTATCTAGAATGGAAAATGTCCTTGATGACCCACTGCCTATTGATGATAGTTCTCCTGATGAGAGATTAGCTGTTATTAATACTTCTACCTTGTGTAATAATCCTTGGTATGCTGATTATGCTAACTTCATTGCCGCAATGTATTTACCATCTAATTACACATACCAGCAAAATAAAAAGTTCTTTTTTGATTTGAGACATTATTTTTGGGATGACCTACATTTATATAAACAAGGAGTAGATGGTATTATCAGGCGGTGTGTACTTGAGAATGTGGAGAAACAAATTTTGAGGAAGTGTCACTCCGAACCCTACAGAGGACACCATGTTGGAGATATGACTGTGCACAAGGTATTACAATCAAGTTTCTATTAACCTACTCTCTTCAAGGATGCACGTAAGTTTGTCCTGTCTTGTGATGAATGTCAACGAATTGGTAATATTGGTAGACATAGGAAATGCCTATGAATTATTCACTTGTTATAGAACCATTTGATGTCTGGGGCTTTGACTATATGGGACCTTTTCCATCCTCTAAGGGATACACTCATATCTTAGTTGATGTTGATTATGTTACTAAATGGGTAGAAGCTATTCCAACTAGTAGTGCTGATCATAACACATCTATTAAAATGCTTAAGGAAGCTATCTTTCCGAGGTTTGGAGTGCCTAGGTATTTAATGACTGACGATGGTTCTCATTTTATTCATGGTGCTTTCTGTAAAAACCTTCCTAAATATGATGTCAATCATATAATTGCTTCACCCTATCACCCTTAGTCTCATGGTCAAGTAGAATTATCTAATAGAGAAATAAAGCTAATTTTGCAAAAGACCATTAACCGGTCTAGGAAGAATTGGTCTCGGAAATTTCATGACGCACTTTCGGCATACATGACTGCTTACAAAAATCATATGGGTATGGCCCCATATAAAATGGTTTATGGGAAAGCATGGCATTTACCTCTTGAGTTAGAACATAAGGCATATTGGGCAATTGAAGGACTTAATTATGATTTTAAGCTTGCCAGATAAAAGAGGTTATTTGATATCAGTTCTCTCTATGAGTGGAGAACACAAGCCGACGAAAGTGCAAAGCTATTTAAAGAGAAGGTTAAAAGATGGCACGACAAGAGAATCCAAAAGCAAGAATTTAATGTAGGTGACAAAGTTCTATTATAAAATTCTCGTTTTAAATTCTTTTCAGGAAAATTTCTCTCCAAATGGGAAGGACCCTATATCGTTGAGGAACTTTATCGCTCCGCAGCCATCAAGATCAATAACCCCGAAGGCACAAATCCTAGGGTTGTTAATGGACAAAGAATTAAACACTATATTGCATGTACACCCATTAATGTTGAAAGAAATATTATTCAAGTAATTACCCCAGAGGAATACATAAAGGAAACCTTCCAGAGCACTATAGAACACTAAAAAGGAATAGGTATGTGATACGGTAAGTAAACCGACTCCAGAACTTCCATGAAAATACCTTTTGTGCGTTTCGGAATATTCAAAAAATAGGAAAATAAGAACCAGCCAGCAAAGTGCATGAGGGGGCCCACAAGCTCAGGTGGCGCCCCCCTGGGGCACGCAATTGGCGTTTGTGGGGCCCTCATGGACTTTCGCGACTCCGTTTTCCTTCCGAAGACTTGTCCTGCAAGGGTAAAATTCATTATATATACTCCTCGCTGTTTTGAACTCCGCATCGCAAGTTTCTCCTCTATTCTTGTTTCAGGTTGTTTTCTCATAGATCTAGATTGTCATGGCTTCATCAAGTTGGCCCAAGGACAAGTTCTTCGAGAAGGTCATCAACCCTTACCTTCCGAAGGTAATGAAGCACCCTCAAACCTTGGAGATGCGTGAGGGGTTTCTTCACATCCGGGATGTTCAAGGACCAAAGAAGGAGAAGAGTGAGAAAGCCAGGCTTGCAGCAGTGGAGCAGGAAATATTCAGGGGTCAAGGGATGGTTGAGCATGGGCTGAGTACTAATCACTCCATAATAACGGATTTTATTCGTGAGCATAAGATGGAAAGCAAGGAGATGGCTGAGGCGGTCTTTAAGCTCCACTCCAGGGTTGAAGATCTCCAGGCTCAAATCTATGATCTGCAAAACCAAAACTATGAGAATGATGTCAGTTTAAGAGGATGAGCCTAGCTATAGATTTCAGGATCCCGGAGACTCGTTCTTCTTTCTTCAACGGGGAACCCATGCTGTGGAAGGAGGAGGACAAGGCCATCGTTTCATCACCACCATCGTCCAAGAAGGAAACTTGAGTACACGGGTATGGGCACCACCTTGAGCTTGTTCCAAGCTTGGGGAGGTGCCTCGGTATCGTATCACCATCACTTTCACTATCATTATCTATCCTAGTTAGATCCTTAGTTTTCGTGGTTTAGAAGAATAAAATTTTAGTATGAGTTAGTTTCGAGTGCTTGTTTCGTGATTTACCTATCCATGTAATCGTGTGTGAAGATTTATATAATAAAGTTTAGTTGAGTTTGAGTTCTTTACCCTTTGTTGCAATCATGATAAAATAATAAAAGGATCATATGCTAATCCCATGGGGAGTAATGACTTCACGTATGAAAAGTATAATTGATAAAATTTATTGGAAGTTAACAAACATAACATTGGTCATTGATGTAATTCATGAAAAAGATAGTAAAGGTAGATAGATCTCACATGTAAATATACCATCTTGGACATCTTCTATGATTGTGAACCCCCATTAATTATTTCCAAACTTGAGCAAGTAGTTGAGGTTGGACAAGGAAGACAATGTAATGTGTTATGTTTGTTTACATTCACATAGAAGTTATATTGTCATGGATCCTCTAACATGTGGTGCTTGCCCCTCATCCTTTGCCAGCCAAAATTCTGACTAAGTAGAGATACTACATGTGCATCCAAAAACCGTTAAACTCAGTTTCTTGTCATGAGAGTCCACCATATCTACCTATGGATTGAATAAGATCCTTTAAGTAAGTTGTCATCGGTGCAAAACGCAATAAAAGTTGCTCCTAAATATGTATGATCTTTTATTGCAAGGGAAATAAGCTTTGTACGAACTTGTGATGCAAAGAAATAAAAGCGACAGACTGCATAATAAAGGTTGTTATCACAAGAGGTAATATAAAGTGATGTTCCTTCGCATTAAGAGATTGCACCCCCAAAATTCAAAAGCACATGACAACCCCTGCTTCCCTCTGTGAAGGGCCTATCTTGTAATGTTTTTATTTCTATTCAAGTCTTTAATTTATATGCAAGAGTAAATAATGTTTGTCGTCAGTTATCTCTTAGTAACACTATTTAGCAAGCATCATGTTGTGGGAAAAGATCCAGGCATATATATCCAGTTGAATGTAGGTGACCATGAGTTATTATGGTTGATATTATCCTAGAGATAAATAAGTTTTGAGGTGAAACATTAAATCCCCATCTTCCTATGTGTTTGAATGGGATTGTTTGTTCTACAAATATGCTTTGAGTGTCAGAAATCATAGAAGACTAAATGATGGTTGAACATGTGTAATTTGCTAAACCAAAAGCTCTAACATAAACTCTCTCCCAAAGAATTTATGAATTATAATTGCTTTGATGACTGAGAACATAGTTTGTTAGTTTTCAAGAAAGTTTATTGCTTATACTCTTGAAGTTGCGGATGAATTGTTACTTTGATATGAGAAGTTTTATGATGACTACTTGCTGCTATAATAATGATCATGATGCTGCTCTGTCCGTATTTTATTTATTTTATTGACTTCTCTCTCTCTAAACATGTGGTCATGGTTATCGAGTTCGGTATTCGCTTGAGGACAAGCGAGGTCTAAGCTTGGGGGAGTTGATGCGTCCATCTTGTATCATGTTTTCCTACTGTTATTTATAATGTTTTAGGTCATTATTACACTTTATAATGCAATTCTAATGCCTTTTCTCTCTTATTATGCAAGATTTATATGAAGAGGAAAGTGTTGGCGGCTGGAATTCTGGACCTAAAAAAGCGACAACGGAGATGGATATTCTCCAAAGCTCCAAATGACCTGAAAATTTACGGATAATTGTTTTGGAATTAATAAAAAATACTAGATGAAGAACCATTGGGAGGGGGGCTACTAGTGGGCCACAAGCTCAGGCGGCACCCCCTAGGGCGAGCTATGTGAGCTTGTGGGCCCCCAGCAGGCCTTTGGGCCCCTCTTCTCCTATATGGTGCCATTTTCTCTAAACAAATCAAGAGATCACTTTCGGGATGAAGTGTCGCCGTCTCGAGGCGGAACCTGGGCAGGAGCACTTTTGCTCTCCGGCGGAGCGATTCCGTCGTGGATACTTCCCTCGGGGGGGGGGGGGTCGAAGCCTTCTTCATCACGAACGCTCCGTCTATCGTGGGATGACTCATATTCATCAACATCTTCACAAGCACCATCTCATCTCAAACCCTAGTTAATCTCTTGTATTATATCTTTGTTCCAAAACCTCAGATTGGTACATGTGGGTTGCTAGTAGTGTTGACTGCATCTTGTAGTTGATGCTAGTTGGTTTACTTAGTGGAAGATTATATGTTCAGATCCTTAAGCATATTAAATACACCTATGATCTTGAACATGAACGTGATTCATGAGTAGTTACTTTAGTTTTTGAGGACATGGGAAAAGTCTTATTATAAACTATCATGTGAAGTTTGTATTCATTCAATATTTTGATGGCATGTATGTTGTGTTTCCTCTAGTAGTATCGTGTGAACTCCAACTACATGATATTTCACCATATTTGGGCCTAGAGAAAAGCATTGTGGAATAGAAAGTATATGATGGGTTGTGAGAATGATAGAGGCTTAAACCCTAGTTCATGTACTATTTCGTAAGAGGCTTATTTGGATCCATATGTTTCATGCTATGCTTAGATTTATCTTAATTCTTCGTTCGTAGTTGCGGATGCTTGCGAAAGGGGGTAATCATAATTAGGTTGTTTGTTAAAGTAATAACATCACCTTAGCATCGGTCCACCCACATTATAATATATCAAAGTAGTGAACGTGAATCAACTCAAACATGATAGGCATGACTAGACAAAATTCCCATGTATCCTCGAGAACGCTTGCTCCTTATAAGAAATACTTTTGGTCAGTCTTTAGCATAATAAGGATTGGGCTGTCTTGCTGCACCTTATTACTATTGTTATGTGTTACTTGCTACAAATTATCTTGCTATCAAACTACTGTTTACTACTACTTTCAGTAATTGCAGTGAATACCTTACTGAAAATCGCTTATCATTTCCTTCTCCTCGTTGGGTTCAACAGTCTTACTTATCGAAATGACTAAGATTGATATCCTATACTTGTTGTTCATCAACGATCTCCCTTATGGATATGATAATACTTGAAACTATGCATTATGCCTAGCTAGGGGCATTAAACAATAACGCTTGTTGGGAGGCAGCCCAATATTTATCCTTTTGCTTTATTTTATTTTCTTGAGTCAACATGATGATTTCTACTATAATGATTACTAGAACGCGATAAATTACTGAAATTTTTACACATTATTGAGATACAAATTGCCCGAGTTGCCCTAATTTTCAGAATTTTATGAGTTATATAAGTATGGTTTTAGTCCAGATCATTACATATTGTTTTGTTTGAGACGGATTCTATTTTTATTGCATAGTGTGCTTATTTTGATGATGCTATGGATTATATCGGGGGTATAAGTCATGGAGAAGTTAGAATACGGTAGGTATTATGCAATGTCAATTATGAATATATTTATAATAGTACCTAAGGCGAATGATGATTTGATTATACTAATGGATCTCACGAAGTTTCTGTTAAGTTTTGTGTGCTGAAGTTTTCAGGTTTTGGGTTAGATCATGATGGATGAAGGAATAAGGAGCAGCAAGACCCTATGCTTGGGGATGCCCAAGGCACCCCAAGGTAATATTCAAGAAATACCCAAGCGTATAAACTTGGGGATGCCCTGGAAGGCATCCCCTCTTTCATATCCAATCTATCGGTAATTTTACGTGGAGCTATATTTTTATTCATGACATGATATATGTTTTGTTTGGAGGATCGTGTCCTGTAGTTTATTTTGTTTGCTTTTTAGTTTACCACAATCATTTTTTGCTGGACACACCTCTTATGAGACACAAATTCATCTTGCTTTATTAGAATGCTCTTTATGCTTCACTTATATCTTTTGAGTTAAGGAAATTTGCTCATGTGCTTCACTTATATCTTTAGAGCACGGCGATACTAAAATTTTATAGAAATCATTTATGAACTATCATGCTTCACATATACCTTTTTGAGATCCTAAATAGGAAACGGTAATTTGCAGGAGTTATATGTTTAGTCGTAAAATGATAGGTATACAACAGGGATATAATAAAAAACTTCCATGTAGATCACTGAATAAGAAACGTATGATCAACGGTATTGAAGGCTTAATAGTTTGTAAACATTAATTGGTAAGAATAATGGTGCTAAGGTTTGTGATTCACTATTCATTAAAGTGTCGGTCGTGGCATGACCAGGAAGTTGGAGCATTTTGTATCCTTGATTGATGCCTTGTGTTGTCCGAGCCGAGGGCGCGTGATGGTTAACTCCCCCAACCTCCTCCCTAGGGGCATGCGATTAGTACTGTACTTCGAGGGCTAATAAATGACACAGTAAGTAGCTGAGTTCTTTATGACTAATGTGAGTTTGTGGACTATAAGCACTTCCATCCTTTCCGTATTTTGCTAACCTCTTCGGTATCGTGCATTGCCCATTCTCACCTCGCGATTTGCTGCATGCTTAGTCGGTGCATCCAAACCTCGTGATATGATACGCTCTATCACACATAAGCCTTATCATATCTTCCTCAAAATAGCCACCATACCTACCTATCATGGCATTTCCATAGCCATTCCGAGGTATATTGCCATGCAACTTCCACCGTTGCTATTCACATGACTTGAGAATTCATTGTCATTTTGCTTTGCATGATCATAGAGCTGACATGATATATGTGGCAAAACCACCGTTCATCATTGTTATACATGTTACACTAGCATCATTGCACATCCTAGTACACTGCTAGAGGCATTCATATGTAGTCACATCATTCCGTTTTATAAAGTTATAAGTAAATAAAAATGTGATGATCATCATTATTAGAGTGTTGCCCCTACCTGTGAGGATAAAAGAGAGAGGCCAAAAAGATCCCACAAAAAATGAGAGAAAAAGAGAGATGAGGCAACATTACTATCCTTTACCACATTTGTGCTTCATAGTAGCATCATGTTCTTCATATAAAGAGTATCCATCATTTGTCACTTCCATATACTAGTGGGAATTTTTACTTTAGAACTTGACTTGCATATTTCGATGACGGGCTTCCTCAAATGCCTGTGGTATTCATGAGCAAGAAAGTTGGATTCACACCCACTTAGTTTCAGTAGAGAGCTTTCATACACTTATAACTCTAGTGCATCCGTTGCATTGCAATCCCTACTCCTCGCATCGATATCGATTGAAAGGCGTCTCCATAGCCTAACAATCCTCCTAGTTGGTGCGATACTTTCTATATTTTTGTCTTCCCTTATGAACCCCTATCATCACTCAATTTGACATAAAGTGCTAAGTCCATGTCTCACGCTCAGGTATTGAGTGAAGTTGAAAATGCTGAAGCACGTGAAAAGTACGAGTCAAATGCTTGGTTTGGAACTAGGATATTCATGATTTATGCTTTACGTGAGGAAGACCGAGTTATGTCATTGCTTAGATGATTAAATGGATAGGGATAACATTCTTTAGCATTGTTATTTTGAAAAGTAATGGTTCTTAGCTAGTATTTATCTATATTATTGTTTTGACATTTACTAAATCATTGGTTCTTAACATTCATAATAAAAATATTACATGATTAAGACATGTTAGGTAGAATTCAACATCGAAAATTCTATTTTTTATCATTTACCTACTCAAGGGCGAGCATGAATTAAGCTTAGGGATGCTGATAGTTCTCCAACGTATCTTTTTATTATTATTATTTCATGCTATTATATTATCAATCTTGTATGCTTTATATGAATTTTATATCATTTTTGTGAACTAACCTATTAACTCAGTGCCCAATGCCAGTTCATGTTTTCTGCTTGTTTTTGGTTTCGCAGAAAAACCATACCAAACGAAGTCAAAACACGCTGAAATTTTACGTTGATTTTTCTAGACAAAGAGGTACCATAGAAGCTTTGCGAGGTGGCCAGAAGATGTACGAGAGGGCCACAAGCTCACACGGCGCTCCCCAGGGGGGCATGCCACCTGAGCTTGTGTGCCCCTTGTAGGTCCTCTTGACCTAACTTACGCGCTAGAAGTTCACAAATATTCCAAAACTCTCAGAGCGAGGCCCTAACAATTTTCGCCGCCGCAAGCCTTAGTTCTTTTGCAATCCCATCTAGAGGCCTCCACCGACAATCTGCCGGAGGGGGAATCGATCACGGAGGTCATCTTCATCAACCTTGTGTTGGAAATATGCCTTAGACGCAATAATAAAGTGGTTATTATCATATTTCCTTGTTCATGATAATCGTTTATTATCCATGCTATAAGTGTATTTATTGGAAACTCAAATACATGTGTGGGTACATAGACAACAACATGCCCCTAGTGATCCTCTACCAGACTAGCTCGTTGATCAAAGATGGCCATGGTTTCCTGGTCATAGACATGAGTTGTCATTTGATAATGGGATCACATCATTAGGAGAATGATGTGATGGACAAGACCCAAACTATGAACGTAGCATATGATCGTGTTAAGTTTATTGCTATCGTTTTCTGCATGTCAAGTATCTGTTCCTATGACCATGAGATCATGCAACTCACTGACACCGGAGGAGTACCTTGTGTGTATAAAACGTCGCAACATAACTGGGTGACTATAAAGATGCTCTACAGGTATCTCCGAGGGTGTCTGTTGAGTTGGCATGGATCAACACTGGGATTTGTCACTCCGTGTGACGGAGAGGTATCTCAGGGCCCACTCGGTAATACAACATCATAATGAGCTTGCAAGCAAGCTGACTAAGAAGTTAGCCACGGGATCTTGTGTTACGGAACGAGTAAAGAGACTTGCCGGTAACGAGATTGAACTAGGTATGGAGATACTGACGATCGAATCTCGGGCAAGTAACATACCGATGGACAAAGGAAACTGCGTACGGGATTGACTGAATCCTTGACATTGAGGTTCGACCGATAAAGATCTTCGTAGAATATGTAGGAACCAATATGTACGAATATGTAGGAACCTTCGTAGAGGTGTCTCGGTCATGTCTGCATAGTTCTCGAACCCATAGGGTCTACACACTTAACGTTTGGTGACAATATAAGTATAATCAAGTTGTTATGTTGGTGACCAAAGGTTGTTCGGAGTCCCGGATGAGATCCCGGACGTGACGAGTAACTCCGAAATGGTCCGGAGGTGAAGATTGATATATAGGATGAAGGGTATCGGAGTCCTGAAGTGTTGCGGTGTGTATCGGGGATTCGACGAAGTACCGAAAGGGGTTTCTACCCCTAGCCCGAGTCGGCCTGGAGGTGGGGCTCACCCCTAGGCCCGCCGGCCCCCTTTCCTTGGGTGGCAAGGCACCTTGGGGGGCACCCCAATACCCTGGCCGCACCCTTGGCCGCCGGCCCCAAAGGGGAAACCCTAGGGGTGGGCGCCTCCACCCCTCCCCCTATATATACTAGAGGAGAGGGAGGCGGCTGACACACCAAGCCTTGGCGGCGCCCTCCCTCTCTCTCTCGTAGTCCTTCTCCTCCATAGCATCGCGACAGCGCTTAGCGAAGCTCTGCCGAGATCGCACCACCACCACCATCACCACGCCGTCGTGCTGCCGGAAGACTCGAGCTAATACTTCACCCTCGCTCACTGGATCAAGGAGGTGAAGGCGTCATCAAGCCGTACGTGTGTTGAACGCGGAGGTGCCGTCCGTTCGGCACTTGATCGGGAGTTCACGGGACGGATCGTGCTTGGATCGCGAAAACGTTCGACTACATCAACCGCGTTTCTTAACGCTTCCGCTTAGCGATCTACAAGGGTATGTTGATGCAATCTCTCTCCTCGTAGATGTTCATCTCCTAGATCGATCTTGGTGAGCGTAGGAAAATTTTTATTTCACATGGAACGTCCCCCAACAGTGGCATCATGAGTTAGATCTTTGCGTAGATGACATCACGATTAGAACACAAAGGAGTTTGTGGGCGTTGATATTCAGATTGCTTACTTCCTTGGTCTTTTCTTGATTCAGCGCTATTGTGGGATGAAGCGGCCCGGACCAACTTTACATGTCCACGTACATGAGACCTGTTCCATCGACTGACATGCAACTTTGTTGCATAAGATGGCTGGTGGGTGTCTGCCTCTCCCACCTAAGTTGAATCGGATTCGACAAAGGTGGTCCTTGTAAAAGGTTAAATAGCAACTTGTATATCACCGTTGTGGTTTTGCGTAGGTAAGAATCGTTCTTGCTAGATATCCATAGCAGCCACGTAAAACATGCAACAACAAATTAGAGGACGTCTAACTTGTTTTTGTAGGGTATGTTGTGATATGATATGGCCAAAGACATGATGAAATATATTTGATGTATGAGATGATCATGTTTTGTAATAGTTTATGTCAACTTGCATGTCGATGCATACGGCAACCGACAGGAGCCATAGGGTTGTCTTTAATTATTTTATGACATGCGTATAAACCTTTAAGCGCTATGCAATGCTTTACTTTATCGCTAGACGGTAGCAATAGTAGTAGAAGCATGGTTGGCGCGACAAACCCGATGGCAACACGATGATGGAGATCATAGTGTCATGCCGGTGACGATGGAGATCATGCCGGTGCTTTGGAGATGGAGATCAAAAGCACAAGTTGATGGCCATATCATGTCACTTATGATTTGCATGTGATGTTAATCCTTTTTATGCATCTTATTTTGCTTAGGACGACGGTAGCATTATAAGGTGATCCCTCACTAAAATTTCAAGATAAAATTTGTGTTCTCCCCGAGTGTGCACCATTGCGAAAGATCGTCGTTTCGAAGCACCACGTGATGATCGGGTGTGATAGACTCTACGTTCACATACAATGGGTGCAAGCCAGTTTGGCACATGCGGAACACTCGGGTTAAACTTGACGAGCCTAGCATGTACAGACATGGCCTCGGAACACGAGAGGCCAAAAGGTCGAACATGAGTCATATAGTAGATATGATCAACATGGAGATGTTCACCATTGAAACCACCTCATCTCACGTGATGATCGGACTTGGGTTGGTGAATTTGGATCATGTAGCACTCGGATGACCAGAGGGATGTCAATTTGAGTGGGAGTTTTTAAGTAATATGATTAACTAAACTCATTATCTTGAACAATAGTCTAAGTTGTCTTTGCAAATTTATGTTCTAGATCAATGGCTCGCGCAGTAGCTCCCCTGAATTTTAATGCGTTCCTAGAGAAAGCTAAGATGAAAGATGATGGAAGTAACTTTGTAGACTGGGCCCATAATCTGAGGATTATCCTCACGGCTACCCAAAAGGCTTATGTCCTTGATGCACCGATCGGTGACCAACCCGCTCCATCGTCTGTGGACGTTATGAACGCCTGGCAGACCATGTTGATGATTACTCAATAGTTCAGTGTGCTATGTTGTATGGCTTAGAACCGGGACTTCAAAGATGTTTTGAACGTCATGGAGCATATGAGATGTTCCAGGAGTTGAAGTTTATCTTTGAGAAGAATGCCCGGATCGAGAGGTATGAGACCTCCGATAAGTTCTATGCTTGCAAGATGGAGGAGAACGGGTCTGTCAGTGAGCACATACTCAGAATGTCTGGGTATTACAACCGTCTGGCTGAGTTGGGAGTTGTGCTCCCGCCAGAGGCGAACACTGACAGAGTTATTCAATCACTACCACCTAGCTACAAAAGCTTTGTGCTGAACTATAACATGCAAGGGATGAAAAAATAAGTCACCGATCTGTTTGCGATGCTGAAAGTCGCTGAGTCAGACATCTAGAAGGAGCATCAAGTGTTGATGGTCAATAAAACCACTAGTTTCAAGAAAAATGGCAAGGGAAATAAGGGTAACTCCAAGAAGAGTGGAAAAGCAGTTGCCCCTCCCGTGAAGAAACCCAAGGCTGGACCCAAGCCAGAAACTGAGTGTTGCAAGGGAATTGTCCACTGGAAGCGGATTTGCCCCAAGTATCTGGCCGACAAGAAGGGGGCCAACGCCAAACAAGGTATATATGATATACAGGTTATTGATGTGTACCTTACCAACTCTCGTTGTAGTGCGTGGGTATTTGATACCGATTCGGTTACTCACATTTGCAACTCAAAGCAGGAACTATGGAATAGACGGAGGCTGGCAAAGGACGAAGTGACGATGCGCATGGGAAATGGTTCCAAGGTTGATGTGCTCGCCGTCGGCACGCTCGCTCTTCGATTACCATCGGGATTAGTGATGAACCTGAATAATTGTTATTTAGTGCCTGCGTTGAGCATGAACATTATATCTGGATCTTGTTTAATGTGAGACGGTTACTCATTTAAATCAGAGAATAATGGTTGTTCTATTTATATGGGTAATATCTTTTATGGTCATGCACCCGCTGTGAGCGGTTTATTCTTATTGAATCTCGATAGTGATGATACACATGTTCATAACATTGATGCCAAAAGATGTAGAGTTGATAATGATAGTACCACTTTCTTGTGGCACTGCCGCTTAGGTCATATTGGTGTAAAACGCATGAGGAAACTCCATGCCGATAGACTTTTGGAGTCACTTGATTTTGACTCACTTGACACATGCGAACCATGCCTCATGGGTAAGATGACTAAGACCCCGTTCTCCGGAACAATGGAATGGGCAAGTGACTTGTTGGAAATCATACATACTTATGTGTGCGGTCCGATGAGCATTGAGGCACGCGGTTGATATCATTATTTTCTCACCTTCACCGATGACATAAGTAGATATGGGTATATTTACATAATGAAACACAAGTCTGAAATGTTTGAAAAGTTCAAACAATCACTCAGAGTGAAGTTGAGAATCATCGCAACAAGAAGATTAAATTCCTACGATCTGATCGAGGAGGAGAATATCTGAGTTATGAGTTTGGCAATCACTTAAGACAATGTGGAATTGTTTCACAGATGACGCCGCCTGGAACACCACAGCGTAATGGTGTGTCCGAATGTCGTAATCGAACCTTATTTGATATGGTGCGTTCTATGATGTCTCTTGCTGATCTGCCACTATCATTTTGGGGTTATGCGTTAGAGACAGTTGCATTCACTTTAAATAGGGCACCATCTAAATCCGTTGAGATGACGTCGTATGAACTATGGTTTGGCAAGAAACCAAAGCGGACAAATGTGTCTTCATAGGATACCCAAAAGAGATAGTTGGGAATACCTTCTATCTTAGATCCGAAGGCAAAGTGTTTGTCTCTAAGAACGGGTCATTTCTCGAGAAAGAGTTTCTCTCGAAAGAATTGAGTGGGAGGAAGATAGAACTTGATGAGGTTGTTGAACCTTTAATTCAACCAGAGAGTAGCGGAGAGCAGAAAGATGTTTCTGTGGAGCCTGCGTCAGTTGAAGAGGAAGCTGGTGATGGTGATCATGAAGCTTCGGATCAAGTTACTATCTAACCTCCTAGGTCGACAAGGACACGTACTGCTCCTGAGTGGTACGGTAACCCTATCTTAGAGGTCATGTTGTTGGACAACGATGAACCTACGAGCTATGGAGAAGCGATGGTGGGCCCAGATTCCGACAAATTAATGGTTAGAGGCCATGAAATCCGAGATGGGATCCATGTATGAAAATAAAGTGTGGACTTTGGAAGTATTACCTGAAGGGCGAAAGGCCATTCAGAATAAATGAATCTTTAAGAAGAAGACGGACGCGGACGGTAATGTCACCGTCTATAAAGCTCGACTTGTGGCAAAGGGTTTTTCACAAATTCAAGGAGTTGACTACGATGAGACTTTCTCACCCGTAGCAATGCTTAAGTCTGTCAGAATCATGTTAGCAATAGCTGCATTTTTCGATTATGAAATTTGGCAGATGGATGTCAAAACAGTGTTCCTTAACGGTTTCCTTAAGGAAGAGTTGTATATGATGCAACCAGAAGGTTTTGTCCATCCAGAGAATGCTGACAAAGTTTGCAAACTCCAGCGATCCATTTATGGGCTGGTGCAAGCGTCTCGGAGTTGGAATCTTCTCTTTGATGAGGTGATCAAAGCATTCGGGTTTATACAAGTTTACGGAGAAGCTTGTATTTACAAGAAAGTGAGTGGGAGATCTATAGCGTTTCTAATATTATATGTGGATGACATATTGCTGATTGGAAACAATATAGAATTTGTGGAAAGCGTGAAGGAATATTTGAATAAGAGTTTTTCAATGAAGGACCTAGGAGAAGCTGCTTTCATATTAGGCATCAAGATCTATAGAGATAGATCGAGACGCTTAATAGGACTTTCGCAGAGCACATACCTTGATAAAGTTTTGAAGAAGTTCAAAAAGGATTAGTCCAAGAAAGGGTTCTTGCCTATGTTGCAAGGTGTGAACTTGAGTAAGATTCAATGCCCAGTGACTGCAGAGGATAGAGAAAAGATGAGTGGCATCCCCTATGCTTCTGCCATAGGCTCTATCATGTATGCGATGCTGTGCACAAGATCAGATGTCAGCCTTGCCATAAGTATGGCCGGAAGGTTTCAAAGTGATCCAGGAGTGGAACACTGGACGACGGTCAAGAATATCCTTAAGTACCTGAAAAGGACTAAGGAAATGTTTCTCGTTTATGGAGGTGATCAAGAGCTCATCATAAAGGGTTACGTCGATGCAAGTTTTGACACTGATCCTAATGACTCTAAGTCTTAAACTGGATACGTATATATTCTCAATGGGGGAGCGGTAAGCTGGTGCAGTTCCAAGCAAAGCGTGGTAGCTGATTCTACATGCGAAGCGGAGTACATAGCTGCCTCGGAGGCAGCAAACGAAGGTGTCTGGATGAAGCAGTTCATGACAGATCTTGGAGTTGTGCCCGGTGCACTGGACCCAATGACTCTGTTCTGTGACAACACTGGTGCCATTGCTCTGGCCAAGGAACCAAGGTTTCACAAGAGGACCAGACACATAAAGCGACGCTTCAATTCTATCCGTGATGCAATCAAGGAGGAGGACATAAACATTTGCAAAGTGCACACGGATCTGAATGTTGCAGATCCATTGACTAAACCTCTTCCATGGGCAAAACATGATAACACCAGAACTCTATGGGTGCTAGATTCATTACCATGTAATACTAGATTATTGACTCTAGTGCAAGTGTGAGACTGTTGGAAATATGCCCTAGAGGCAATAATAAAGTGGTTATTATCATATTTCCTTGTTCATGATAATCGTTTATTATCCATGCTATAAGTGTATTTATTGGAAACTCAAATACATGTGTGGGTACATAGACAATAACATGTCCCTAGTGATCCTCTACCGGACTAGCTCATTGATCAAAGATAGCCATGGTTTCCTGGTCATAGACATGAGTTGTCATTTGATAACGGGGTCACATCATTAGGAGAATGATGTGATGGACAAGACCCAAACTATGAACGTATGATGACCCACAAGTATAGGGGATCAATCGTAGTCCTTTCGATAAGTAAGAGTGTCGAACCCAACGAGGAGCAAAAGGAGATGACAAGCGGTTTTCAGCAAGGTAATTTCTGCAAGCACTGAAATTGTAGGTAACAGATAGTTTGATAGCAAGATAATTGGTAACGAGCGAGTAACAGAAATGGTAAACATGGTGCAGCAAGGTAGCCCAATCCTTTTGAGGCAAAGGACAGGCCAGAACAATCACTAGTAATAGGCAAAGTGTTCTTGAGGGTACACGGGAATTTCGTCTAGTCACTTTTATCATGTTGGTTTGATTCGTGTTCGCTACTTTGATAATTTGATATGTGGGTGGGCCGGTGCTAAGGTGCTGTTCTTACTTGATTAACCCCCTCGCAAGCATCCACAACTACGAGAAAAGTATTAAGACAAAGTCTAACCATAACATTAAACATATGGATCCAAATCAGCCCCTTACGAAATAGCGCATAAACTAGGGTTTAAGCTTCTGTCACTCTAGCAACCCAACATCTAATAACTACTCCACAATGCCTTCCCTTAGGCCCATGAATGGTGAAGTGTCATGTAGTCGACGTTCACATGACACCACTAAGGGAATCACAACATACATATCATCAAAATATCGAACACATATCAAATTCACATGATTACTCGCAACATGACTTCTCCCGTGACCTCAAGAACAAAGAAAACTACTCACAAATAATAATCATGCTCAAGATCAGAGGAGTATGGAATAGCATAATGGATCTGGACATATAATCTTCCACCAAATAAACCATATAGTAATCAACTACGCAAGGTAATCAACACTACTAGTCACCCACAGGTACCAATCTGAAGTTCCGGTACAAAGATTGAACGTAAGAGATGAACTAGGGTTTGAGAGGAGATGGTGTTGTTGAAGATGTTGATGAAGATTGGCCTCCCAAAGATGAGAGGGGTGTTGGTGATGACAATAGCTTCGATTTCCCCTCCGGGAGGGAAGTTCCCCCGGCGGAATCGCTCCGCCGGAGAACAAAAGTGCTCCTGCCCAAGTTCCGCCTCGAGGCGGCGGCGCTTCGTCCCGAAAGTCCTCCTGTAATTTTTTCTAGGTCAAGAGTGACCTTATACCAAAAGATGGGCACTGGAGGTGGGCCAGGCTGACCACAACCCATCAGGGCGCGCCTAGGGGGCCTGGCGCGCCCTGGTGGGTTGTGCCCACCTGGGAGGCCTCCTCCGGTAGTTTCCAGCTCCAATATTTTTTATTAAATGTAAAAATAATCTCCGTAAAATTTCAGCTTCATTGGAGTTGTGCAGAATAGGTATCTCTAACGTGCTTTTCTTGAGTCCAGAATTCCAGCTGCCGGTATTCTCCCTCCTTGTGTAAACCTTGCATATTATGAGACAAAAGGCATTAGAATCTCTCCCCAAAGCATTATTATTCAACAAAACAAAGTAAATAACAGTAGGAAATCATGATGCAAAATGGACGTATCAACTCCCCCAAGCTTAGACCTCGCTTGTCCTCAAGCGAAAGCCGATATTGAAAAGCATGTCCACATGGTTTGAGAGAGAGGTTCGATAAAAACAAAATACGGACATAGAAGCATCATGCTTATTGACATAGCAGCAACAAACTCTAACATAAGAACTTCTTTCAATACATTTTTATCATAAGGCTTCTCATGAACAAGTAACAATTCATCACAACATAGAAGTATGAAGCATAAACCTTATTGGGAACCAACAAACTATGTTCTCAGTCAACTTTGCGACTAAAATTCATCATATTTTTAGGAAGGGTCTCATGTAGGAGCCTTTTGGCAAGTCCACATACTCAACCATCATTTAGTCTTCTATGATTGCTAACGCTCACTGCATACCCATGAACAAAAAGTTTCAACCGGACATGTAGGAAGATAGGGGCTTATAGTTTCGCCTCCCAACTCACTCACCTCAAGGGTGATGTCAACAATAATAACTCATGCTCACCCATATCCAAATGGATATATGTGCCTAGATCTTTCCTCACCACATGATGCTTGCAAAAGAAAAAGTAAAAAGGAATAGGGAAAAATACTTTGACTCTTGCATAAAAGTAAGAGATAGGCCCTTCGCAGAGGGAAGCAGAGGTTGTCATGCGCTTATTGGTTTGTATGCCCAATCCCTTAATGTAAAAGAATGTCACGCTATATTGCCCCCTATGATAGAAACCTTTATTATGCATTCCGTCGCTTTTAATACTTTGCCATCATAAGGTCGTATAACGCTCAATTTTCTCTTACACTAATTGATCAAAACACTTTTAGAAGCAATTTTTATTGCCCTGTTGCACCGATGACAACTTACTTGAAGGATCTTTCTCGATCCATAGGTAGATATTGTGGACACTCAAAGAAAGAGTTTGGTTTGGGTTTTTGGATGCACAAGTAGTATCTCTACTTAGTGTGGAATTTTTGACAAGCAAAGATATTGGAGGAAGGAAAAGGCCCCATATAATCAAAACCCCAAACGTCAAATGGTTCAACAACAAGTGAATAATTCATAGGCATTTCCTGATGCATACCGATATTACCAATTCTTTGACATTCATCACAAGACAAGACAAACTTACGAGCATCCTTGAAGAGAGTAGGCCAATAAAAACCAGATTGTAATACCTTATGAGCAGTTCTATCTCCCGCATGATGTCCTCCATAAGCTTCGGAATGACATTTCCGTAGGATTTGTTCCTGTTCATGCTCAGGTACACAACGTCTAATAATACCATCTACTCCTTGTTTATAAAGATGTGGGTCATCCCAAAAGTAATGTCTCAAGTCATAGAATATTTTTCTCTTTTGTTGATAAGTAAAGCTAGGTGGTATATATTTAGCGACAATATAATTAGCATAATCAGCATACCAGGGTGTGTGTTGTGAAACACTTAATGCAGCTAGCTGTTCGTTAGGGAAACTATCATCAATAGGTAGTGGGTCATCAAGAATATTTTCTAACCTGGACAAGTTATCAGCTACGGAGTTCTCGGCTCCTTTCCTATCAACGATGTGTAAGTCAAATTCTTGGAGCAAGAGAACCCACCTAATGAGTCTAGGTTTAGCATCTTTCTTTTCCATAAGGTATTTTATAGCAGCATGATCGGTGTGAACAATGACTTTGGAATCAACAATATAAGATCTAAATTTATCACAAGCAAACACAACTGCTAAAAATTCTTTTTCAGAAGTAGCATAGTTTCGTTGGGCACTGTCTAGAGTTTTACTAGCATAATGGATAACATTCAATTTCTAATCAACTCTTTGTCCTAGGACAGCACCAACAGCATAATCACTAGCATCACACATAATTTCAAAAGGCAAGTTCCAATCAGGTGGTTGTACGATAGGTGCAGAGGTTAAGGCTTTCTTGAGTGTTTCAAAGGCTTCCACACAATCATCATAAAAAACAAAAGGAATATCCTTTTGCAAAAGATTAGTAAGAGGCCTAGAAATTTTAGAGAAGTCTTTAATGAACCTCCTATAAAAACCAGCATGACCAAGAAAACTTTGAATACCCTTAATATCCTTGGGACATGGCATTTTCTCAATTGCATCAACTTTAGCTTTATCCACCTCAATACCTCGTTCAGATATTTTATGCCCCAAGACAATACCCTCATTAACCATAAAGTGGCACTTCTCCCAATTCAAGATGAGATTAGTTTGTTCACATCTCTGCAAAACTCGATCAAGGTTGCTTAAGCAATCATCAAAAGAAGTTCCGTAAACAAAAAAACCATCCATGAAAACCTCCACAATCTTTTCACAAAAGTCATAGAATATAGCAGTCATACATCTTTGAAAGGTAGCAGGTGCATTGCATAAATGAAAAGGCATACGTCCATAAGCATAGGTTCCGAAAGGGCAGGTAAAGGTAGTTTTCTCTTGATCAGATTGTGACACAGGTATTTGAGAGAAACCAGAATATCCATCTAAGAAGCAAAAGTGTGTGTGCTTGGATAGTCTCTCTAGCATTTGATCAATGTAAGGTAGAGGGTAATGATCTTTTCTAGTAGCTTTATTTAATTTTCTAAAATCAATTACCATTCTATAGCCAGTGACAATTCTTTGTGGAATGAGTTCATTCTTATCATTGGGAACAACGGTAATACCTACTTTCTTAGGGACACAATGAACGGGACTTACCCATCTACTATCAGCTATGGGATAGATTATACCTGCTTCCAGAAGTTTTAATATTTCAGTTCTTACCACTTCTTTCATCTTAGGATTCAATCGCCGTTGGTGATCAACAACGGGTTTAGCATCAGGTTCCATATTGATCTTGTGCTGACATAGAGTGGCACTAATGCCCTTAAGATCATCAAGAGTATATCCGATAGCAGCCCGGTGCTTCCTTAGAACTTTCAATAATCTTTCTTCTTCATGTTCTGAAAGGTTAGCACTAATAATAACATGGTATATCTTTTTCTCATCAAGATAAGCATACTTCAAAGTATCAGGCAATTGTTTCAATTCAAACACAGGATCACCTTTAGGTGGAGGAGGACCTCCAAGAGTTTCAATAGGCAAATTGTGTTTCAAGAGAGGTTGTTGTTCGAAAAAATTTGATCTATTTTGTTTCTTTCACGCAAATGCATATCATTTTCATGGTCGAGCAAATATTGTTCTAATGGATCAGTAGGAGGCACGACAATAGAAGCAAGACCAATTATTCCATCCTTATTAGGTAACGCTTTATCACGAGGTTGTCTACTAAACTTGGAAAAATTAAACTCATGAGACACATTACCGAAACTGACACCAACAGTTTGTTTTTCACAATCTATCTTAGCATTGACGGTGCTCAAGAAAGGTCTACCAAAGATAATGGGACAAAAGTCATCTTGTGGGAAACCAAGGACTAGAAAATCAGTAGGGTATTTTACTTTCCCACACAAGACTTCTGACACGTCTCCAACGTATCTATAATTTTTGATTGTTCCATGCTATTATATTATCTGTTTTGGATGTTTTATATGCATTAATATGCTATTTTATATTATTTTTGGGACTAACCTATTAATCTAGAGCCTAGTGCCAGTTTCTGTTTTTTTCCTTGTTTTTGAGTATTGCAGATAAGGAATATTAAACGGAGTCCAAACGGAATAAAATCTTCGGAATGATTTTTCTTGGACCAGAAGAAACCTGCCAGACTTGGAGATGAAGGCAGGAGACCTACCGGGAGGCGACAAGCCACCAGGGCGCGCCCTAGGGGGGGACGCGCCCTCCTGGCTTGTGCCCCCCCAGCAGGTCTCCTAACCCTATTCTTTGGCCTATATATTCCCAAATATTCCCCCAATACCAAAAAGAGCCACAAAAATACTTTTCCGCCGCCGGAAGCCTCTGTTCCCGTGAGATCCCATCTTGGAGCCTTTTCCGGTAATCTACCGGAGGGGGATTCGATCACGGAGGGCATCTACATCAACTCCATTGCCCCTCCGATGATGCGTGAGTAGTTCACCACAGACCTTCGGGTCCATATCTAGTAGCTAGATGGCTTCTTCTCTCTCTTTGTTCTTCAATACCATGTTCTTCATGATCTTCATGGAGATCTATCCGATGTAATACTCTTTTGCGGTGTGTTTGTCGAGATCCGATGAATTGTGGGTTTATGTTCAGATTATCTATGAATATTATTTGAATCTTCTCTGAATTCTTATATGCATGATTTCATATCTTTGCAAGTCTCTTCGAGTTATTGGTTTGGTTTGGCCAACTAGATTGGTAATTCTTGCAACGGGAGAAGTGCTTAGTTTTGGGTTCAATCTTGCGGTGTCCTCACCCAGTTACAAAGTAGGGGTAGCGAGGCACGTATTTGTATTGTTGCCATCGAGGATAAAAAAGATGGGGTTTTCATCATATTGCTTGAGTTTATCCCTCTACATCATGTCATCTTACTTAATGCGTTACTCTGTTCTTCATGAACTTAATACTCTATATAAAGGCAGGAGTCGGTCGATGTGTGGAGTAATAGTAGTAGATGCAGAATCGTTTCGGTCTACTTGACACGGACGTGATGCCTATATGCATAATCATTGCCTTGGATATCTTCATAATTATTCGCTTTTCAATCAATTGCTCGACAGTAATTTGTTCACCCACCGCATTATTTTCCTTCATGAGAGAAGCCTCTAGTGAAACCTATGGCCCCCGGGTCTATTTTCCATATTATATTTTCAGATCTATAAACCAAAAATACCAAAAATACTTTGCTGCAATCTTTTTAATTTTGTTTTACTTTTCGTTTTAGCAATCCTTTATATCTATCTCTATCAGATCTCATCCTTGCAAGTAACCGTGAAGGGATTGACAACCCCTTTATAGCGTTGGGTGCAAGTGTTTGATTATTTGTGTAGGTACACCTATTGGGGACTTGCTTGTATCGCCTACGGGATTGATACCTTGGTTCTCAACAACTGAGGGAAATACTTATCTACTTTGCTGCATCACCCTTTCCTCTTCAAGGGAAAACCAACGCAAGCTCAAGAAGTAGCAAGAAGGATTTCTGGCGCCGTTGCCGGGGAGATCTACATCAAGCCTACCAAGTACCCATCACAAACTCATCTCTTGCATTTACATTATTTGCCATTTGCCTCTCGTTTTCCTCTCCCCCACTTCACCAATTTGCCATTTTATTCGCCCTCTTTGTCGTTTGCCTTTTTCTCGCCGGATCTCTTTTTGTTTGCTTGTGTTGCCATGTGCCTCCTATTTGCTTGCATCTTCGCTTGCTAAAAATCTATTGTTATGGATCCTCATCCAATTGATAATCTTTTCAAAACGCCAAATTATGATGAACCAATTGCTAGTGAGTTGAGTGCACTTGATTATCTCTATGGAGTTTTGTTTGAAAATCAGGAATCTGGAAATTTTGATGAAGTGTTGAAAGGAGAAATTTATAAGGTGATTCATGATAGCTCCTTGATTGAAAAGCATGATTGCAATGATGTTAATATAAATTCTATTAATGTCAATTATGTTAATGATATGCAAAACTACAAGCTTGGGGATGATAATTTTGTCATGTCCACTTCTTATTGCAATGATCATGATTGGGGTGATAATGCTTCTTATGATCTTGAAAATTTATTTAAGCCTCATGTTGAATATGTTTGCAATAGTATCGAAAGTGGGTTTGGGAGAGCATCAAATTTAGGTAAAAAGAATCCCACATATTTGGAGAGTGTTCAATCTTATGGATTTTTTGATAAAAGTGGGTTTGGAGAGGTCATAACTTTAGTTGATGATAATCCCACTATTTTGGAAGATGATAAAAACTTTATACATGTTGATCATAAAGAAAGTATTGTTTATGATAGCTATATTGTTGAATTTGATTATGATTCTACTGAAATTTATTATGAGGGAGGAACATATGCTTGTAGGAATTGCAATAATATCAAGTTTCCTCTCTATGTGTTCAAAGTTTTGAAGTTATGCTTGTTTTGCCTTCCTATGCTAGTTGATTCTTGTTCCCGTAAATTATTTGCTCACAAAATCCCTATGCATAGGAAGTGGGTTAGACTTAAATGTGCTTGTCATGAGATTCATGATTCTCTCTTGCATATTTCAATTACTACTTTTTATGTGAGCATCATTGAAATCATTATGCCTAGCTAGGGGCATAAAACGATAGCGCTTGTTGGGAGGCAACCCAATGAATAAATAATTTTTTGCTTTTTCCTGTCTGTTCTTGAGTATTTTGCACATTATTACCTCTGTAGTAATTGTGTTTTATTGTTTTAATTAGTGTTTGTGCCAAGTAAGACCTTTGGGATGGTTTACGATGATTGTTGATTTGGTTTTGCTGAAAAACAGAAACTTTTGCGCTCAGTCCAGGAATTTTATAAATTCACCAGAGCGTTAATTGGATCTGAAATTTTTACACAAGATTTATATACAAATTTTCCTGATTTTCCTAATTTTTCAGAATTTTTGGAGTTACACAAGTATTCGAAGTTTACAGATTTCTACAGACTGTTATGTTTTTGACAGATTCTGTTTTCTTTGTGTTGTTTGCTTATTTTGATGTATCTATGGGTTGTATCGGGGGGTATGAACCATGGAGAAGTTAGAATACAGTAGATATTACACCAATATAAATAAAGAATGAGTTCACAACAGTACCTAATGTGGTGATTTATTTTTCTTATACTAACGGATCTCACGAGTTTTCTGTTGAGTTTTGTGTTGTGAAGTTTTCAAGTTTTGGGTAAAGATTTGATGGACCATGGAATAAGGAATGGCAAGAGCCTAAGCTTGGGGATGCCCAAGTCACCCCAAGCCATATTCAAGGATACCAAAAGCCTAAGCTTGGGGATGCCCCGGAAGGCATCCCCTCTTTCGTCTTCAATCCATCGGTAAATTTACTTGAGGCTATATTTTTATTCACCACATGATATGTGTTTTGCTTGGAGCGTCTTGTATGATATGAGTCTTTGCTTTTTAGTTTGCCACAATCATCCTTGCTGCACACATCTTTTGAGAGGGACACGCTGAATCGTGAATTTATTAGAATACTCTATGTGCTTCACTTATATCTTTTGAGCTAGGCAATGTTGCTCTAGTGCTTCACTTATATCTTTTTAGAGCACGGTGGTGTCTTTATTTTATAGAAATAATTGAACTCTCGTACCTCACTTATATTATTTTGAGAGTCTTTAAACAGCATGGTAATTGGTTTAGGTTGTGAATTTAGTCCTAATATAATGGGCATCCAAGAGAGATATAATAAAAACTTTCATATAAAGTGCATTGAATACTACGAGAAGTTGGATTCCTTGCATATAGTTTTGAGATATAAAGATGGTAATGTTAGAGTCATGCTAGTGAGTAATTGTGGAATGCTAAAAATACTTGTGTTAAAGTTTGTGATTCCCGTAGCATGCACGTATGGTGAACCGTTATGTAACGAAGTCGGAGCATGATTTGTTTAATGATTGTCATCCTTTGTGTGAGGGTCGGGAGCGCGCGATGGTTAACTCCTACCAACCTCTCCCCTAGGAGCATGCGTCTAATACTTTGCTTCGATAACTAATAGACTTTTGCAATAAGTATGTGAGTTCTTTATGACTAATGCTGAGTCCATGGATTATACGCACTCTCACCCTTCCACCATTGCTAGCCTCTCTAGTATCGCGCAACTTTCGCCGGTGCATTAAACCCACCTTCCTCAAAACAGCCACCATATACTTTCCTCAAAAAAGCCACCATACCTACCTATTATGGCATTTCCATAGCCATTCCGAGATATATTGCCATGCAACTTCCACCGTTCCGTTTATTATGACACGCACCATCACTTTCATATTGCTTTGCATGATCGTAAGACAGCTAGCATGATGTTTTCATGGCTTGTTCATTTTTTGATGTCATTTGCTATGCTAGATCGCTGCACATCCCGGTGTCCCACCGAAAGCATTCATATAGAGTCATATTTTGTTCTAGGTATCGAGTTGTAAGTAAATAAAAGTGTGATGATCTTCATTATTAGAGCATTGTCCCGTGAGAGAAAAGGATGATGGAAGCTATGATTCCCTCACAAGTTGGGATGAGTCTCCGGACTTTACAAGTAATAAAAGAGGCCAGTGAAGCCCAAATAAAAAAAAAGAGGCCAAAGATGCCCACCAAAAAAATGAGAGAAAGAGAGAAGGGACAATGCTACTATCTTTTTCCACACTTGTGCTTCAAAGTAGCACCATGATCTTCATGATAGAGAGTCTCCTATTTTGTCACTTTCATATAACTAGTGGAATTTTTCATCATTTTGCACAACCACTTAGTTTCTTTTTTTGAGCTTTCATACACTTATAGCTCTAGTGCATTCGTTGCATGGCAATCCCTACTCACTCGCATTGATATCTATTGATGGGCATCTCCATAGCCCGTTGATACGCCTAGTTGATGTGAGACTATCTTCTCCTTTTCCACATAACCTCCACCATATTCTATTCCACCTATAGTGCTATATCCATGGCTCACGCTCATGTATTGCATAAGAGTTGAAAAGGTTTGAGAACATAAAAGGTGTGAAACAATTGCTTGACTTGTCATCGGGGGTGTGCATGATTTAGATACTTTGTGTGGGGAAGATGGAGCATAGCCAGACTATATGATTTTGTAGTGATAACTTTCTAAGGCCATGTTATTTTGAAAGGACGCAATTGCTTGTTAGTATGCTTGAAGTATTACCGTTTTTATGTCAATATTGAACTTTTGTTTTGAATCTTACGGATCTGAATATTCATGCCACAATAAAGAATATTACATGGATAAATATGTTAGGTAGCATTCCACATCAAAAATTCTATTTTTATCATTTACCTACTCGAGGACGAGCAGGAATTAAGCTTGGGGATGCTTGATACGTCTCCAACCTATCTATAATTTTTTATTGTTCCATGCTATTATATTATCTGTTTTGGATGTTTTATATGCATTAATATGCTATTTTATATTATTTTTGGGACTAACCTATTAATCTAGAGCCTAGTGCCAGTTTCTGTTTTTTCCTTGTTTTTGAGTATTGCAGATAAGGAATATTAAACGGAGTCCAAACGGAATAAAATCTTCGGAATGATTTTTCTTGGACCAGAAGAAACCTGCCAGACTTGGAGATGAAGCAGGAGACCTACCGGGAGGCGACAAGCCACCAGGGTGTGCCCTAGGGGGGGGGGGCGAGCCCTCCTGGCTTGTGCCCCCCCAGCAGGTCTCCTAACCCTATTCTTCGGCCTATAAATTACCAAATATTCCCCCAATACCAAAAAGAGCCATGAAAATACTTTTCCGCCGCCGGAAGCCTCTGTTCCCGTGAGATCCCACCTTGGAGCCTTTTTCGGTAATCTGCCGGAGGGGGATTCGATCACGGAGGGCATCTACATCAACTCCATTGCCCCTCCGATGATGCGTGAGTAGTTCACCACAGACCTTCCGGTCCATAGCTAGTAGCTAGATGGCTTCTTCTCTCTCTTTGTTCTTCAATACCATGTTCTTCATGATCTTCATGGAGATCTATCCGATGTAATACTCTTTTGCGGTGTGTTTGTCGAGATCCGATGAATTGTGGGTTTATGTTCAGATTATCTATGAATATTATTTGAATCTTCTCTGAATTCTTATATGCATGATTTCATATCTTTGCAAGTCTCTTCGAGTTATTGGTTTGGTTTGGCCAACTAGATTGGTAATTCTTGCAATGGGAGAAGTGCTTAGTTTTGGGTTCAATCTTGTGGTGTCCTCACCCAGTGACAAAGTAGGGGTAGCGAGGCACGTATTTGTATTGTTGCCATCGAGGATAAAAAGATGGGGTTTTCATCATATTGCTTGATTTTATCCCTCTACATCATGTCATCTTACTTAATGCGTTACTCTGTTCTTCATGAACTTAATACTCTAGATGCAGGCAGGAGTCGATCAATGTGTGGAGTAATAGTAGTAGATGCAGAATCGTTTCGGTCTACTTGACACGGACGTGATGCCTATATGCATAATCATTGCCTTGGATATCTTCATAATTATTCGCTTTTCTATCAATTGCTCGACAGTAATTTGTTCACCCACCGTATTATTTTCCTTCATGAGAGAAGCCTCTAGTGAAACCTATGGCCCCCGGGTCTATTTTCCATATTATATTTTCAGATATATAAACCAAAAATACCAAAAATACTTTGCTGCAATCTTTTTACTTTTGTTTTACTTTTCGTTTTAGCAATCCTTTATATCTATCTCTATCAGATCTCATCCTTGCAAGTAACCGTGAAGGGATTGACAACCCCTTTATAGCGTTGGGTGCAAGTGTTTGATTATTTGTGTAGGTACACCTATTGGGGACTTGCTTGTATCTCCTTCTGGATTGATACCTTGGTTCTCAACAACTGAGGGAAATACTTATCTACTTTGCTGCATCACCCTTTCCTCTTCAAGGGAAAACCAACACAAGCTCAAGAAGTAGCAACTTCCACATCTCTAACAATCCCAAGTGGTGTGATAGTGTATCTATTAGCAAGTTTAATAGTGACATCAATGTCTTCCATTTCAGCAGGTGCTATTTCATCCATAATTTCTTGGTATAAGGTAAAAGGGATAGCACTCACACTAGCACCTAAATCACATAAACCATGATAGCAATGATCTCCTATTTTGACTGAGACGAGAGGCAAGCCTTCTATGGGTCTATGTTTATCTTTTACATCAGGTTTAGCAATTCTAGCAGCTTCATCACAAAAGTAGATAACATGCCCATCAATATTTTCTACCAAGAGATCTTTAACCATAGAAACACTAGGTTCTACTTTAATTTGCTTAGGGGGTTTAGGTGCTCTTATATTACTCTTACGAACCACAGTTGATACCTTAGCTTGTTCCTTTATCCTAAAAGGGAAAGGTGGTTTTTCAATATAAGCGGTAGGCACAACTGGATCAACATTGTAAAAGATGGTTTCTTCTTTAGCTATGACCGGTTCTTTAATTTCTTCCTTAATAGGGGGGTGATATTTAAACCACTTCTCCTTAGGGAGATCAACGTGAGTAGCAAATGCTTCACAAAAAGAGGCTACTATCTCAGAGTCAAGTCCATATTTAGTGCTAAACTTGTGAAAAGTATCGGTATTCATAAAAGATTTAACACAATCAAATTCAAGCTTTATACCTGACTCATTACCTTCGTTGAGTTCCCAATCTTCAGAGTTGCGTTTAATTCTTTCTAAGAGATCCCACTTGAATTCAGTAGTCTTCATCATATAAGAACCAGCACAAGAACTATCGAGCATCGATTGATCATTATGAGAAAGCCGAGCATAAAAATTCTGAATGATAACTTCCCTCGGAATGTCATGATTGGGGCATGAGTATAACATTGACTTAAGCCTCCCCCAAGCTAGAGCGATACTTTCTCCTTCACGAGGCCAAAAATTATATATATAATTCCGATCACGATGAACTAGATGCATGGGATAAAACTTTTGATGGAATTCCAGTTGCAAACGATTCCAGTTCCACGATCCAAGATCATCACATAGCCTATACCATGTCAATGCTTTTCCCTCCAAAGATAAAGGGAAAACCTTCTTCTTAACTTCATCTCTGGGTAAACCTGCAAGCTTCAATAATCCACAAATCTCGTTCACATATAAAAGGTGCATATCAGGATGTTCAGTTCCGTCTCCTGCATAAGGTTTAGCAAGCAGTTGTTCAAGCATACCCGAAGGAATTTCATAAGTAAAATTTTCAGTACGTGTTGTAGGTTCAGGGGCAACTAATTGTGGTTCCGGTCGAGGTGAAGATACCCCGAACAAACCCCTCAAAGGATTGTTCTCCATAGTAGCAAGTAGCAATAAATTTCAGCGCGTAGTATAAGTTTTTTCCTTACCGATTTCCACTTAACAAGAGCGCTTCACTCCCCGGAAACGGCACTAGAAAAGAGTCTGGATGACCCACAAGTATAGGGGATCAATCGTAGTCCTTTCGATAAGTAAGAGTGTCGAACCCAGCGAGGAGCAGAAGGAGATGACAAGCGGTTTTCAACAAGGTAATTTCTGCAAGCACTGAAATTGAAGGTAACTGATACGTCTCCAACGTATCGATAATTTATGAAGTATTCATGCCATATTCATCTATGTTTACAATACTTTTATATGGTTTTGATGCACTTTATATGATTTATTTAGAACTAACCCGGACTGACTCTGTTTTCAGCAAAACTACCGTGGTGTTGTTTTTGTGCAGAAAATGAAAGTTCTCGGAATCGCCCGAAACTTTTTGGTGATTTTTTCTAGACCAAATAAGCAATATTGGAGCGAAGAACCACCGGAGAAGAGCCACGAGGTGGGCACAACACACCAGCGCGCGCGCCAGAGGGCCCAGGCGCGCCCTGGTGTATCGTGCCCTCCTCGTGGCCCATCTTGGCGTGAAACCGACGCCCAAAAATCCTATAAATATAGAAACCATCAGAAATAACCCTAGACTCTCCGCTCCGCCGCCGCAACTCTCTGTATCGACAAAAAACCAATCTAGAGACGTTCCAGTACCTTGCCGGAGAGGGGAATCCATCTCCGGTGGCCATCTTCATCATCCCCGCGGAGGCCATGACGAGGAGGGAGTAGTCCACCCTCGGGGCTGAGGGTATGTACCAGTAGCTATGTGTCAATCTCTCTCTCTCGTGTTCTTGAGATGTCATGATCTTGATGTATCACGGGCTTTGTTAATATAGTTGGATCATATGGTGTGTTTCCCTTACTATCTTGTTGTGATGAATTGAATCTTTTCCTTTGAGATATCATTATGTTGGATTGAATATTGGATTTGAGAACACTTGATATATGTCTTGCATGTGGATACCCATGGTGACTATGGGGTGTTCTATTGATTCACTTGATATATGTTTCGGTACTCAACTTGCGGATTCCCGCGGTGACATTGGGGTAATCTATGCATAGGGGTTGATACTCGTTCTTGTCCTACTTTCTCAAATAGAAATCTTGGGGTATTCTTTGAGGTTCTTTGTGTTGGATAGAGTATTATGAATCTGAAATTGTTTGATGCGTATCGTATAATTAACTCATGGATACTTGTGGTGACATTGGAGTATCTAGGTAACATTAGAGTTGGTTGATGCGTATCATATGGTGTTATTTTAGTACGAACTCTAGATAGATTGATCGGAAAGGATGACTTGGTGTTATTTTAGTACGAACTCTTGGATAGATCGATTGAAAGGATAACTTTAAGGTGGTTTCGTACCCCACAAACAGTTTCTTCTTATGTTCTCCGCTAGATAAGAACATTGGAGCGATTCTTCGTTGCACGTTGAGGGATGGTTATATGATCCAATTATATTAGCATTTGCACTAGCAAAAGTACGGACCCTAGGCCTTGTTTTCAAGCATTGCAATACCGTTTGTGCTCACTTTTGTAACTTGCTACCTTGCTGTTTTTATATTTTCAGATTACAAAAACCTATATCTACCATCCATATTGCACTTGTATCACCATCTCTTCGCCGAACTAGTGCACCTATACAGTTTGCCATTGTATTGGGTGTGTTGGGGACACAAGAGATTTCTTGTATTTGATTGCAGGGTTGTTTGAGAGAGACCATCTTCATCCTACACCTCCCACGGGTTGATAAACCTTAGGTCATCCACTTGAGAGAAAATTGCTATTGTCCTACAAAACTCCGCGCTTGGAGGACCAACAAGAGTCTACAAGAATAAAGTTGCATAGTAGACATCAATCTCTTTCCTGGCGCCGTTGCCGGGGAGGTGAGTGCTAGAAGGTATATCTTTAGATCTTGCAATTAAATCTTTTAGTTTCTTGTTTTATCACTAGTTTGGTTTTATAAAAGAAAACTACAAAAAAATGGAATTTAGGTTGCATCATTTGTTTCGTCTTTATAATGTCTTTCGTGAAAATAAGGATTCCGAAAATTGTGCTCAATTGGTAGAGGAAGAAATTATGAAAATACGCAATGAGAATTCCTTGAATGATGAGCATGATTGCAATGTGCCAATGTTGTTAGTATGAATTCTATGAATATCCAAAATACTAATGATGATTACACTACTCATGATAAAAATGTTTCTTATAAGCATGTCAATTTTTGTGGAGTGCATAAAGTTTGTGAAGACGTGCCTTATAGGGATGATAGATTTTGTAAGAAGCATAAACATGATAGAACCAATTTTTTGCTCAAAGTGATAGATGAATTTGCTACAATTATGTTCTCTTTGTCCTATTACTTGTGAACTTTGCAATAAAGTTGGTCATCTTAATTTCCAATGCAAACTTTTTCATGATCAAATTATGGCCAAATATTGTAATGATTTGATCACCCTTGAAATTTATGATGAGCTTTCTCTATTTTTGGGGAGTGAAGAATTGACACATAAAAATAGTTGGTTTGAAGTATTCATTCTCACGGACGACATTGAAACTAATCTAAAAAATATATATATGTTTTGCATGGTAAATTGCAATGAGAATGCTTATATTGCCAACTATAGAAAGATGGGAAAACCAATAGAATATAAAAGGAATATTAATGAAAGGGTAAACAATTCCACTTTGCCTCCTATTGTCTCTCATGATGTAATAGGTGATGATGAGGAGCTCCCTATTCAACCAATCTCATCAATAAGAAGCTCGAAGAAATTAATTAAACCCACACATAATGTGGTGAAGAAGAAGAAAAGAAGAAAGAGTAGAGGTAAAAAGGTATCTCTCCCAAATGATGTTGCTCCTATTATTGTTGTGCCTCACGAGGATGAATCAAAAATAATTGTGGAAGATGATACAGTAGATCATGATTTTGTTATGCCTATTGCTTGTTGTGATGACTATGATTGGGAAGATAATGATGATTCTTATAATCTTGAAAATGTTTTTGGCACCAACTTAGTAAATTATGATGATAATAATTGTTATGCTATTGGTGCTATTCATACTATTGATGATGAGAGTGGTTATGCTTATGATATGCCAAGCCACAAGCTTGGGGATGCTATGTTTGATGAGAATGACATGTTTGAGAATTTATTTTCTGCAATTAATGTTTGTCCCAAGCTTGGGGATGTTATGCTTAATGAAGATGATCTTTTTAGTTCCCCTACTTTGAATGATCAAATTTGTTATGATGATTGCATGCCTCCTATTTATGATGATTGTGATATTTATGAAATTGTGTTTGGGAGAGTGTCAACTTTAGATATTTATTATCCCACTATTTTGGAGGGTGTTGAATTTATTATAATGATAAAAGTGGATTTGGAGAGGTCATGACTTTATTTAGTAATGATTCCACTATTTCGGAAGAGGTTTCATTTGAGTGTGATGAGAACAAAGTTGCTACTTATGATGATTATTGTGATGATACTTATGTTATAAAAAGTAGTGATAACTATTGTCATAATTTTGAATATCCTTTTACTTAACATTACCCTTTTAATGTGGAAACAATGTATAGCATTCGAATTTCATTTGATGCTCCCACTATTATGAATGAGAAGGAATTTGCTTATGTGGAGAGTAATAAAAATTCTATGCTTGTAGATCATGAAAATGATGCTTTATGTGATAGTTATATTGTGAAATTCCTTCATGATGCTACTGAAAATTATTATAAGGGAGGAGCATATGCTTGTAGGAATTGCAATAATATCAAGTTTCCTCTCTATGTGTTCAACGTTTTGAAGTTATGCTTGTTTTGCCTTCCTATGCTAGTTGATTCTTGTTCCCATAAATTGTTTGCTCACAAAATACCTATGCATAGGAAGTGAGTTAGACTTAAATTTGCTTGTCATGATATTCATGATGCTCTCTTACATGTTTCAAATACTATTCCTATGTGAGCATCATTGAAATCATCATGCCTAGCTGAAAGGCATTAGAGAAAAGCGCTTGTTGGGAGACAACCCAACACTTTTACTTTCAGGTTTTGAGTGTCCACATGATTAAGCTACTGTAGTAATCATGTTTTGTGTCTTTTATTTCAATAAAGTACCAAGTAAAGCCTTTGGGATGACTCACAAGATGAGTAGAATTGATGTTGAACCAAAACAAAAACTTTTGACTCAAGTACAGGAATTTTCATTTTTTACTGGAGCATGATAATAATCTGAAATTTTCACACAGTCTTCATATACAAATTCTTCAGGTTGTCCTAATGTTTCAGAATTTTTAGAGGCAGGGAAGTATGGTTACACTACAGATCTTCCCAGACTTTTCTATTTTTGATAGATTCTGTTTTGCATGCATAGTTTGCTTGTTTTAGTGTTTCCATAGCTTATATTAAGTGGTATAAATTATGGGAATGATAGAATACAGTAGGTAACATGTGGGAACAATTATGAATCTTGTCTTGACAGTACCTAAGTGAATGATTTATCTTTATTACACTAACTCTTCTCACAAAGTTCCGTTAAGTTTTGTGTGATTGAAGTTTTCAAGTTTTGGTTGAAACGCCAATATGAGGAGAATAAGGAGTGACAAGAAACTAAGTTTGGGGATGCCCAAGGCACCCCCAAGGTAATATCCAAGGAAGACTCAAGCGGCTAAGCTTGGGGATGCCCCGGAAGGCATCGCCTCTTTCGTCTTCAACATTATCGGTATGTCTTACTTAGAGCTATATTTTTATTCCTCACATAATATGTGCTTTGCTTGGATCGTCATTATATTTTGTTATTTTATGTTAGGTGTTATTTATAATCTTGTTTTTCAATAAAAAGTTCCAAGAATTGCCTTTAGGATGCTTGCATTGCATGTTTGATGTGTGCTGTGTAAAAACAGAAACTTTTTCTGTAGTGTTTGAATTTTCATATTTTACTGGAACGTGGAAAGTTTCTGAAATTTTTGCAAAATATTGTAATATAAATTATTTAGCATGTCCTAAATTTTCATAATTGTTTGAGTTACATAAGTACACTGGTTTAATAGATTGCTACAGACTGTTCTGTTTGGACAGATTGCTGTCATAGTTTTGTTATCTACTTATCCTATAGTTTCCATAGTCTATATTGGTAGATATAAATTGTGGAAATGATAGTAAACAGTAGATGATGTTTGAAAATTATTGTGCAACTTGTCTTGGCAGTACATGAAGTGTTGATTTGTTCTTATGTGTACTAACCTATCTCACGAGTTCTTTTTGAGTTTTGTGTAGATGAAGTTTTTGAGACTTAGGTGAAACTGGGATATGAGAGGATTGAACGAGATACAAAATCTCAAGCTTGGGGATGCCCAAGGCACCCCAAGTAAATATTTCAAGAAGTCTCAAGCATCTAAGCTTGGGGATGCTACGCATCCCACCTCTCTTCATCAACAATTATCGGTTAGCCTATGTTGAGCCTAAATTTTTATTTGTCCACATGATATGTGTTGTTCTTGGAGTGCTATTTTTATTTAGTTTGCTGTTTCAATAAGATACTCAGATTTGAAATATTTACTGAGAGAGAGCCCTCACATAGCTACTTGATTGTTTACCTACTCATTGATCTTCACTTATATCTTTTGAGAGTAGTTTGATGTTTACTCTTGTGCCTCACTTATATCCTATGAGTAAATTGTGAATGAATTGAATATCATAAATATGAAATTATCAATGTGCTTTATGCTTAGTAGTAGCTTCACATCTGGTTTAGAAAGTAAAATCTATTGAAGTTTGACAATCACAATATTGGTCATACAAGCAATTCTTGAATGATTAGTATAAGGAAGAGAACTTTCACATACAAATATATTATCTTGGACATCTTCTATGATTGTGAATACCCATTAATTATTTTCAAACTTGAGCAAATTAGTTGAAGTTGGACAAAGAAGACAACGTAATGACTTATGGTTGTGTATATTTGCATAGAAGTTATATTGTTATCGATCCTCCAACATGTGGTGCTTGTTTAGAACCTTTTGCTAACCAACACTTCGTACTAAGTAGAGATACTACTTGTGCATCCAAATACTTGAGCCAAGTTTCTTCCATAAGAGTCCACCATACCTACCTATATATGGTTTTTCACTGCCATTCCAAGTAAATTTGCATGTGCCACCTCTAAAATTTCAAATGAACACCTGTTTTGTGTGCCAGGACCGCTCATGGAGCGACAGGGGGCGGTCAGTATCTTCCATGTTAAGCGGGTTATTCTCATGATGAGTGTTTATTCACTTGTCCTTGCACGAGAAGGGCGGTAATAGGAATTCCCAGTCCCGAAATAAAAAAAATTCAAATAATTAAACAAAACTCCCCCAGGAATGTTGTTAGTATGGACGGTACCCGTGGATTCGGCTAGCCGTGGAGTGTGTTTGTTGGTCGAGGGGGAGTAAACCTTTACTTTTACCGCTTGGTAACCGCCGCTAATGTGTTTAACATGGAAGATATTGATAACTCTTGGTCGTAACGTTGATAGGAAGGATGCACCTCCCAAAATTATATTTATCTCTGATTTAAGCTTTGAGCTCTGGCACATATGCAAATCCCTGCTTCCCTCTGCAAAGGGACAATCTATTTACTTTCATGTTACTTACTTTCATGTTGAGTCAACTTCTTATTCCAACCTCAATCTATTAGTTCGCAAGCATCATGTGGTGGGGAAAGATCTAGGCACATATGGCCAGTCAAATATATTTGATCATGACTTATTATTGTTGACAATTATCTCTATGATAAATGAGTTGGGAGGCGAAACATTAAGCCCCTATCTTTCTATGTGTTTGATGGATGCCATTTGTTCTAAAAATATGCTTTGAGTACTAGCAATCATGGAAGACTATATGATGATTGAGTATGTGGAGCTCTTACTTAGACTTTGTTGAGAATAAGTTGAATTGCAATTGTTTGGTGACTAAGAACATATGTTGTTAAGTTTCAAGAGAATTCATTGTTTGAACCATGACATGTGAATTGATTGCTTTATCATGATGATTTTTATGAGAAAAAGTTGATGCTTATGATGCTAGAAAATTGACTGAAAATTATCAATGATCAAACTTATATATTATGCTAGCATTCACATTTCATAAATTAGTTCTTTTATCATTTACCTACTCAAGGACTAGTAGGAATTAAGCTTGGGGATGCTGATACGTCTCCAACGTATCGATAATTTATGAAGTATTCATGCAATATTCATCTATGTTTACAATACTTTTATATGGTTTCGATGCACTTTATATGATTTATTTAGAACTAACCCGGACTGACATTGTTTTCAGCAAAATTACCGTGGTGTTGTTTTTGTGCAGAAAATGAAAGTTCTCGGAATTGCCCGAAACTTTTTGGTGATTTTTTATGGACCAAATAAGAAATATTGGAGCGAAGAACCACCGGAGAAGAGTCACGAGGTGGGCACAACCCACCAGGGCGCGCCAGAGGGCCCAGGCGTGCCCTGGTGTATCGTGCCCTCCTCGTGGCCCATCTTGGCGTGAAACCGACGCCCAAAAGCCCTATAAATATAGAAACCATCAGAAATAACCCTAGACTCTCGGCTCCGCTGCCGCAACTCTCTGTATCGACGAAAAACTAATCTAGAGACGTTCCAGTACCCTGCCGGAGAGGGGAATCCATCTCCGGTGGCCATCTTCATCATCCCCGCGGAGGCCATGACGAGGAGGGAGTAGTCCACCCTCGGGGCTGAGGGTATGTACCAGTAACTATGTGTCAATCTCTCTCACTCGTGTTCTTGAGATATCATGATCTTCATGTATCACGAGCTTTGTTAATATAGTTGGATCATATGGTGTGTTTCCCTTACTATCTTGTTGTGATGAATTGAATCTTTCCCTTTGAGATATCGTTATGTTGGATTGAATATTGGATTTGAGAACACTTGATATATGTCTTGCATGTGGATACCCGTGGTGACAATGGGGTGTTCTATTGATTCACTTGATATATGTTTTGGTACTCAACATGCGGATTCCCGCGGTGACATTGGGGTAATCTATGCATAGGGGTTGATACACGTTCTTGTCCTACTTTCTCCAATAGAAATCTTGGGGTATTCTTTGAGGTTCTTTGTGTTGGATTGAGTATTATGAATCTGAAATTGTTTGATGCGTATCGTATAATTAACTCATGGATACTTGTGGTGACATTGGAGTATCTAGGTAACATTAGAGTTGGTTGATGCGTATCATATGGTGTTATTTTAGTACGAACTCTAGATAGATTGATCGGAAAGGATAACTTGGTGCTATTTTAGTATGAACTCTTGGATAGATCGATCGAAAAGGATAACTTTAAGGTGGTTTCGTACCCTACAAACAATTTCTTCTTATGTTCCCCGCTAGATAAGAACTTTGGAGTGATTGTTCGTTGCACGTTGAGGGATGGTTATATGATCCAATTATATTAGCATTGTTGAGAGATTGCACTAGCGAAAGTACGGACCCTAGGCCTTGTTTTCAAGCATTGCAATACCGTTTGTGCTCACTTTTGTTACTTGCTACCTTGCTGTTTTTATATTTTCAGATTACAAAAACCTATATCTACCATCCATATTGCACTTGTATCACCATCTCTTTGCCGAACTAGTGCACCTATACAGTTTGCCATTGTATTGGGTCTGTTGGGAACACAAGAGATTTCTTGTATTTGATTGCAGGGTTGTTTGAGAGAGACCATCTTCATCCTACACCTCCCACGGATTGATAAACCTTAAGTCATCCACTTGAGGGAAAATTGCTACCGTCCTACAAAACTCTGCGTTTGGAGGACCAACAAGAGTCTATCAGAATAAAGTTGCGTAGTAGACATCAAGCTCTTTTCTGGCGCCGTTGCCGGGGAGGTGAGTGCTTGAAGGTATATCTTTAGATCTTGCAATTAAATCTTTTAGTTTCTTGTTTTATCACTAGTTTGGTTTTATAAAAGAAAACTACAAAAAAATGGAGTTTAGGTTGCATCATTTGTTTCGTCTTTATAATGTCTTTCGTGAAAATAAGGATTCTGAAAATTGTGCTCAATTGGTAGAGGAAGAAATTATGAAAATACGCAATGAGAATTCCTTGAATGATGAGCATGATTGCAATGTTGTTAGTACAAATTCTATGAATATCCAAAATATTAATGATGATTACACTACTCATGATAAAAATGTTTCTTATAAGCATGTCAATTGTTGTGGAGTGCATAAAGTTTGTGAATACGTGCCTTATAGGGATGATAGATTTTGTTAGAAGCATAAACATGATAGAAACATTTTTTTGCTCAAAGTGATAGATGAATTTGCTACAATTATGTTCTCTTTGTCCTATTACTTGTGAACTTTGCAATAAAGTTGTTCATCTTAATTTCTAATGCAAACTTTTTCATAATCAAATTATGGTCAAATATTGTAATGATTTGATCACCCTTGAACTTTATGATGAGCTTTCTCTATTTTTGGGGAGTGAAGAATTGACACATAAAAATAGTTGGTTTGAAGTATTCATTCTCACGGACGACATTGAAACTAATCTAAAAAATATCTATATGTTTTGCATGGTAAATTGCAATGAGAATGCTTATATTGCCAACTATAGAAAGATGGGAAAACCAATAGAATATAAAAGGAATACTAATGAAAGGGTAAAGAATTCCACTTTGCCTCCTATTGTCTCTCATGATGTAATAGGTGATGTGGAGGAGCTCCCTATTCAACCAATCTCATCAATAAGAAGCTCGAAGAAATTAATTAAACCCACACATGATGTGGTGAAGAAGAAGAAAAGAAGAAAGAGTAGAGGTAAAAAGGTATCTCTCCCAAATGATGTTGCTCCTATTATTGTTGTGCCTCACGAGGATGAATCAACAATAATTGTTGAAGTTGATACACTTGATCATGATTTTGTTATGCCTATTGCTTGTTGTGATGACTATGATTGGGAAGATAATGATGATTCTTATAATCTTGAAAATCTTTTTGGCACCAACTTGGTAAATTATGATGATAATAATTGTTATGCTATTGGTGCTATTCATACTATTGATGATGAGAGTGATTATGCTTATGATATGCCAAGCCACAAGCTTGGGGATGCTATGTTTGATGAGAATGACATGTTTCAGAATTTATTTGCTGCAATTATTGTTTGTCCCAAGCTTGGGGATGTTATGCTTAATGAAGATGATCTTTTTAGTTCCCCTACTTTGAATGATCAAATTTGTTATGATGATTGCATGCCTCCTATTTATGATGATTGTGATATTTATGACAGTGGGTTTGGGAGAGTGTCAACTTTAGATAATTATTATCCCACTATTTTGGAGGGTGTTGAATTTTATTATAATGATAAAAGTGGATTTGGAGAGGTCATGACTTTATTTAGTAATGATTCCACTATTTCGGAAGAGGTTTCATTTGACTATGATGAGAACAAAGTTGCTACTTATGATGATTATTGTGATGATACTTATGTTATAAAAATTAGTGATAACTATTGTCATAATTTTGAATATCCTTTTACTGAACATTACTCTTTTAATGTGGAAACAATTTATAGCATTCGAGTTTCATTTGATGCTCCCACTATTATGAATGAGAAGGAATTTGCTTATGTGGAGAGTAATAAAAATTCTATGCTTGTAGATCATGAAAAGGATGCTTTATGATATAGTTATATTGTGAAATTCCTTCATGATGCTACTTAAAATTATGATGAGGGAGGAGCATATGCTTGTAGGAATTGCAATAATATCAAGTTTCCTCTCTATGTGTTCAACGTTTTGAAGTTATGCTTGTTTTGCCTACCTATGCTAGTTGATTCTTGTTCCCATAAATTGTTTGCTCACAAAATACCTATGCATAGGAAGTGAGTTGGACTTAAATTTGCTTGTCATGAGATTCATGATGCTCTCTTACATGTTTCAAATACTATTCCTATGTGAGCATCATTGAAATCATCATGCCTAGCTAAAAGGCATTAGAGAAAAGCGCTTGTTGGGAGACAACCCAACACTTTTACTTTCTGTTTTTGAGTGTCCACATGATTAAGCTACTGTAGTAATCATGTTTTGTGTCTTTTATTTCAATAAAGTGCCAAGTAAAGCCTTTGGGATGACTCACAAGATGAGTAGAATTGATGCTGAACCAAAACAAAAACTTTTGACTCCAATACAGGGATTTTCATTTTTTACTGGAGCTTGATAATGATCTGAAATTTTTACAAAGTCTTCATATATAAATGCTTCAGGTTGTCCTAATGTTTCAGAATTTTTAGAGACAGGGAAGTATGGTTACACTACAGATCTTCACAGATTGTTCTATTTTTTATAGATTCTGTTTTGCATGCATAGTTTGCTTGTTTTAGTGTTTCCATAGCTTATATTTAGTGGTATAAATTATGGGAATGATAGAATAAAGTAGGTAACATGTGAGAACAATTATGAATCTTGTCTTGACAGTACCTAAGTGAATGATTTATCTTTATTACACTAACCCTTCTCACAAAGTTCCGTTAAGTTTTGTGTGATTGAAGTTTTCAAGTTTTGGGTGAGACACCGATATGAGGAGAATAAGGAGTGACAAGAAACTAAGCTTGGGGATTCCCAAGGCACCCCCAAGGTAAAATCCATGGAAGACTCAAGCGGCTAAGCTTGGGGATGCCCCGGAAGGCATCGCCTCTTTCGTCTTCAACATTATCGGTATATCTTACTTAGAGCTATATTTTTATTCATCACATAATATGTGCTTTGCCTGGATCATCATTATATTTTGTTATTTTCTGTTAGGTGTTATTTATAATCTTGTTTTTCAATAAAAAGTTCCAAGAATTGCCTTTAGGATGCTTGCATTGCATGTTTGATGTGTGCTGTGTAAAAACAGAAACTTTTGCTGTAGTGTTTGAATTTTCATATTTTACTGGAACATGGAAAGTTTCTGAAAATTTTACACAATATTTTAAAAGAAATTTTTTAGCATGTCCTAAATTTTCATAATTTTTTGAGTTACATAAGTACACTGGTTTAATAGATTGCTACAGACTGTTCTGTTTGGACAGATTGCTGTCATAGTTTTGTTATCTACTTATCCTATAGTTTCCATAGCCTATATTGCTAGATATAAATTGTGGAAACGATAGTAAACAGTATATGATGTTTGAAAATTATTGTGCAACTTGTCTTGGCAGTACATGAAGTGTTGATTTGTTCTTATGTGTACTAACCTATCTCACGAGTTCTTTTTGAGTTTTGTGTGGATGAAGTTTTTGAGACTTAGGTGAAACTGGGATATGAGAGGATTGAACGAGATACAAAATCTCAAGCTTGCGGATGCCCAAGGCACCCCAAGTAAATATTTCAAGAAGTCTCAAGCTTCTAAGCTTGGGGATGCTACGCATCCCACCTCTCTTCATCAACAATTATCGGTTAGCCTATGTTGAGCCTAAATTTTTATTTGTCCACATGATATGTGTTATTCTTGGAGTGCTATTTTTATTTAGTTTGCTGTTTCAATAAAATACTCAGATCTGAAATATTTATTGAGAGAGAGCCCTCACATAGCTACTTGATTGTTTACCTACTCATTGATCTTCACTTATATCTTTTGAGAGTAGTTTGATGTTTACTCTTGTGCCTCACTTATATCCTATCGGTAAATTGTGAATGAATTGAATATCATAAATATGAAATTATCAATGTGCTTTATGCTTAGTAGTAGCTTCACATCTGGTTTAGAAAGTAAAATCTATTGAAGTTTGACAATCACAATATTGGTCATACAAGCAATTCTTGAATGATTAGTATAAGGAAGAGAACTTTCACATACAAATATATTATCTTGGACATCTTCTATGATTGTGAATACCCATTAATTATTTCCAAACTTGAGCAAATTAGTTGAAGTTGGACAAGGAAGACAACGTAATGAGTTATGGTTGGGTATATTTGCATAGAAGTTATATTGTTATGGATCCTCCAACATGTGGTGCTTGTTTAGAACCTTTTGCTAGCCAACACTTCGTACTAAGTAGAGATACTACTTGTGCATCCAAATACTTGATCCAAGTTTCTTCCCTAAGAGTCCACCATACCTACCTATATATGGTATTTCACTACCATTCCAAGTAAATTTGCATGTGCCACCTCTAAAATTTATTCACATGTTAAGCGGGTTATTCTCATGATGAGTGTTTATTCACTTGTCCTTGCACGAGAAGGGCGGTAATAAGGATTCCCAGTCCCAAAATAAAAAAATGCAAATAATTAAACAAAACTCCCCCAGGAATGTTGTTGGTATGGACGGTACCCGTGGATTCGGCTAGCCGTGGAGTATGTTTGTTGGTGGAGGGGGGGTAAACCTTTACTTTTACCGCTTGGGAACCGCCGCTAATGTGTTTAACATGGAAGATATTGATAACTCTTGGTCGTAACATTGACAGGAAGGATGCACCTTCCAAAATTATATTTATCTCTGATTTAAGCTTTGAGCTCTGGCACATATGCAAATCCCTGCTTCCCTCTGCGAAGGGACAATCTATTTACTTTCATCTTACTTACTTTCATGTTGAGTCAACTTCTTATTCCAACCTCAATCTATTAGTTGGCAAGCATCATGTGGTGGCGAAAGATCTAGGCACGTATGGCCAGTCAAATATATTTGATCATGACTTATTATTGTTGACAATTATCTCTATGATAAATGAGTTGGGAGGCGAAACATTAAGCCCCCATCTTTCTATGTGTTCGATGGATGCCATTTGTTCTAAAAATATGCTTTGAGTACTAGCAATCATGGAAGACTATATGATGATTGAGTATGTGGAGCTCTTACTTAGACTTTGTTGAGAATAAGTTGAATTGCAATTGTTTGGTGACTAAGAACATAGGTTGTTAAGTTTCAAGAGAATTCATTGTTTGAACCATGACATGTGAATTGATTGCTTTATCATGATGATTTTTATGAGAAAAAGTTGCTGCTTATAATGCTAGAAAATTGACTGAAAATTATCAATGATCAAACTTATATATTATGCTAGCATTCACACTTCATAAATTAGTTCTTTTATCATTTACCTACTCGAGGACGAGTAGGAATTAAGCTTGGGGATGCTGATACGTCTCCAACGTATCGATAATTTATGAAGTATTCATGCCATATTCATCTATGTTTACAATACTTTTATATGGTTTTGATGCACTTTATATGATTTATTTAGAACTAACCCGGACTGACGCTGTTTTTAGCAGAATTACCATGGTGTTGTTTTTGTGCAGAAAATGAAAGTTCTCGGAATCGTCCGAAACTTTTTGGTGATTTTTTCTGGACCAAATAAGCAATATTGGAGTTAAGAACCACCAGAGAAGAGCCACGAGGTGGGCACAACCCACCAGGGTGCGCCAAAGGGCCTAGGCGCGCCCTGGTGTATCGTGCCCTCCTCGTGGCCCATCTTGGCGTGAAACCGACGCCCAAAAATCCTATAAATATAGAAACCATCAGAAATAACCCTAGACTCTCCGCTTCGCCGCCGCAACTCTCTGTATCGACAAAAAACCAATCTGGAGACGTTCCAGTACCCTGCCGGAGAGGGGAATCCATCTCCGGTGGCCATCTTCATCATCCCCGCGGAGGCCATGACGAGGAGGGAGTAGTCCACCCTCGGGGCTGAGGGTATGTACCAGTAGCTATGTGTCAATCTCTCTCTCTCGTGTTCTTGAGAAGTCATGATCCTTATGTATCACGGGCTTTGTTAATATAGTTGGATCATATGGTGTGTTTCCCTTACTATCTTGTTGTGATGAATTGAATCTTTCCCTTTGAGATATCGTTATGTTGTATTGAATATTGGATTTGAGAACACTTGATATATGTCTTGCATGTGGATACCCGTGGTGACAATGGGGTGTTCTATTGATTCACTTGATATATGTTTTGGGTACTCAACATGCGGATTCCCGCGGTTACATTGGGGTAATCTATGCATAGGGGTTGATACACGTTCTTGTCCTACTTTCTCCAATAGAAATCTTGGGGTATTCTTTGAGGTTCTTTGTGTTGGATTGAGTATTATGAATCTGAAATTGTTTGATGCGTATCGTATAATTAACTCATGGATACTTGTGGTGACATTGGATTATCTAGGTAACATTAGAGTTGGTTGATGCGTATCATATGGTGTTATTTTAGTACAAACTCTAGATAGATTGATCGGAAAGGATAACTTGGTGTTATTTTAGTACGAACTCTTGGATAGATCGATCGGAAAGGATAACTTTAAGGTGGTTTCGTACCCTACAAACAATTTCTTCTTATGTTCTCCGCTAGATAAGAACTTTGGAGTGATTCTTCGTTGCACGTTGAGGGATGGTTATATGATCCAATTATATTAGCATTGTTGAGAGATTGCACTAGCGAAAGTACGGACCCTAGGCCTTGTTTTCAAGCATTGCAATACCGTTTGTGCTCACTTTTGTTACTTGCTACCTTGCTGTTTTTATATTTTCAGATTACAAAAACCTATATCTACCATCCATATTGCACTTGTATCACCATCTCTTCGCCGAACTAGTGCACCTATACAATTTGCCATTGTATTGGGTGTGTTGGGGACACAAGAGATTTCTTGTATTTGATTGCAGGGTTGTTTGAGAGAGACCATCTTCATCCTACACCTCCCACGGATTGATAAACCTTAGGTCATCCACTTGAGGGAAAATTGCTACTGTCCTACAAAACTCTCCGCTTGGAGGCCCAACAAGAGTCTACAAGAATAAAGTTGCGTAGTAGACATCAGTAACAGATAGTTTGGTAGCAAGATAATTGGTAACGAGCAAGTAACGGTAACGGTAAACAAGGTGCAGCAAGGTAGACCAATCCTTTTGAGGCAAAGGACAGGCCAGGACAATCACTAGTAATAGGCAAAGTGTTCTTGAGGGTACACGGGAATTTCGTCTAGTCAATTTTATCATGTTGGTTTGATTCGTGTTCGCTACTTTGATAATTTGATATGTGGGTGTACCGGTGCTAAGGTGTTGTTCTTACTTGAACTAACAACCTACTTATGAGTAACCCCCTCGCAAGCATCCGCAACTACGAGAAAAGTATTAAGAAAAAGTCTAACCATAGCATTAAACATATGGATCCAAATCAGCCCCTTACGAAGTAGCGCATAAACTAGGGTTTAAGCTTCTGTCACTCTAGCAACCCAATATCTAATAACTACTCCACAATGCCTTCCCTTAGGCCCATGAATGGTGAAGTGTCATGTAGTCGACGTTCACATGACACCACTAAGGGAATCACAACATCCATATCATCAAAATATCGAACACATATAAAATTCACATGATTACTCGCAACATGACTTCTCCCGTGACCTCAAGAACAAAGGTAACTACTCACAAATAATAATCATGCTCAAGATCAGAGGAGTATTGAATAGCATAATGGATCTGAACATATAATCTTCCACCAAATAAACCATATAGTAAACAACTACGCAAGATAATCAACACTACTAGTCACCCACAGGTACCAATCTTAGGTTCCGGTACAAAGATTGAACACAAGAGATGAACTAGGGTTTGAGAGGAGATGGTGATGTTGAAGATGATGATGAAGATTGGCCTCCCAAAGATGAGAGGGGTGTTGGTGATGACGATAGCTTCGATTTCCCCCTCCGGGAGGGAAGTTCCCCCGGCGAAATCGCTCCGCCGGAGGGCAAAAGTGTTCCTGCCCAAGTTCCGCCTCGAGGCGGCGGTGCTTCGTCCCGAAAGTCCTCCTATGATTTTTTTTCTAGGTCAAGAGTGACCTTATACCAGAAGATGGGCACCGGAGGTGGGCCAGGCTGAGCACAACCCATCAGGGCGCGCCCAGGGGGGCCTGGCGCGCCCTAGTGGGTTGTGCCCACCTGGGAGGCCTCCTCCGGTAGTTTCCAGCTCCAGTATTTTTTATTAAATGTAAAAATAATCTCCGTAAAATTTCAGCTTCATTGGAGTTGTGCAGAATAGGTATCTCTGACGTGCTTTTCTTGAGTCCAGAATTCCAGCTGCCGGTATTCTCCCTCCTTGTGTAAACCTTGCATATTATGAGAGAAAAGGCATTAGAATCACTCCCCCAAAGCATTATTATTCAACAAAACAAAGTAAATAACAGTAGGAAATCATGATGCAAAAATGGACGTATCAACGTAGCATATGATCGTGTTAAGTTTATTGCTATCGTTTTCTGCATGTCAAGTAACTGTTCCTATGACCATGAGATCATGCAACTCACTGACACCGGAGGAGTACCTTGTGTGTATCAAACGTCGCAACGTAACTGGGTGACTATAAAGATGCTCTACAGGTATCTCCGAGGGTGTCTGTTGAGTTGGCATGGATCAAGACGGGGATTTGTCACTCCGTGTGACAGAGAGGTATCTCAGGGCCCACTCGGTAATACAACATCATAATGAGCTTGCAAGCAAGGTGACTAAGAAGTTAGCCACGGGATCTTGTGTTACGGAACGAGTAAAGAGACTTGCCGGTAACGAGATTGAACTAGGTATGGAGATACCGAAGATCGAATCTCGGGCAAGTAACATACCGATGGACAAAGGGAACTGCGTACGGGATTGACTGAATCCTTGACATTGAGGTTTGACCGATAAAGATCTTCGTAGAATATGTAGGAACCAATATGGACATCCAGGTCCCACTATTGGTTATTGACCGTAGAGGTGTCTCGGTCATGTCTACCTAGTTCTCGAACCCATAGGGTCTACACACTTAACGTTTGGTGACGATATAAGTATAATTGAGTTGTTATGTTGGTGACCGAAGGTTGTTCGGAGTCCCGGATGAGATCCCGGACGTGATGAGTAACTCCGGAATGGTCCGGAGGTGAAGATTGATATATAGGATGAAGGGTATCGGAGTCCTGAAGTGTTCCGGGGTGTACCGGGGATTCGACGAAGTGCCGAAAGGGGTTTCGGGGGGGAGGGGGGGCGGCAAGTGTTGGGGGCCTCATGGGCCAAGGAGAAGGGGCGCACCAGTCCACTTGGGGGCTGGGCGCCGCCCAAACCCTAGCCCGAGTCGGCCTGTAGGTGGGGCTCACCCCTAGGGCCGCCGGCCCCCTTTCCTTGGGTGGCAAGGCGCCTTGGGGGGGCACCCCAATACCCTGGCCGCACCCTTGGCCGCCGGCCCCAAAGGGGAAACCCTAGGGGTGGGCGCCTCCACCCCTCCCACTATATATACTAGAGGAGAGGGAGGCGGCCGACACACCAAGCCTTGGCGGCGCCCTCCCTCTCTCTCTCGTAGTCCTTCTCCTCCATAGCATCGCGACAGCGCTTAGCGAAGCTCTGCCGAGATCGCACCACCACCACCGTCACCACGCCGTCGTGTTGCCAGAAGACTCGAGCTACTACTTCACCCTCGCTCGCTGGATCGAGGAGGTGAAGGCATCATCAAGCCGTACGTGTGTTGAACGCAAAGGTGCCGTCCGTTCGGCACTTGATCAGGAGTTCGCGGGTCGGATCGTGATTGGATCGCGAAGACGTTCGACTACATCAACCGCGCTTCTTAACGCTTCCGCTTAGCGATCTACAAGGGTATGTAGATGCAATCTCTCTTCTCGTAGATGTTCATCTCCTAGATCGATCTTGGTGAGCGTAGGAAATTTTTTGTTTCCCATGCAACGTTCCCCAACACCTTGGTGCCTCCATGATGATGTGAGTAGTTCCCACAGGACCTACGGGTCCATAGCAGTAGCTAGATGGCTCTCTCTCTCTCTCTCCCTCTATCTCTCTCATTTGATCTTCAATACAATCATCTCTTCGGAGTCCTATTCGATGTATTCTTTGTGGGGTGTTTGTTGGGATCCGATGAATTGTGAGTTTATGATCAGATTAGGCACTGAAAGTAACTGGGTATTTTCTGAGATTTATTATGTGCGATTTTATGGCTATGTATTTATTTTCGATCTATGAGTTTACTTTGGCAAAGTTGATGAGTAGATCTTAAGTGGAAGTGGTGCATAACAGTAGGTTCAATCTTGCGGTGTCCTCACTCTGTGACAGGAGGAGTAGCGAGGCACGTATTTGTATTGTTGCTACTAAGGATAAAATGACAGGGTTCGGACATATTATTTGGTATTATTTTGTCTACATTATGTCATCATGCTTCAAGCATTACTCTATTTGTAATGAACTTAATACCATAAATGCACGCTGGATAGCGATCGATTGGTGGAGTAATAGTAGTAGATGTAGAATCGTTTCGGTCTATTTGTCTCGGACGTAATGCATATATATCGATCATGTCATGAGACAGAGATGCCTCTAGTGAAAGCTATGGCCCCCGAGTCCATTCACTTATTACATTTACTAAAACCCTAAAAATATCCTTGGTGCAATTTATTTAATTTTATTTAGTTTTGCAATTTATAAACCTACCATTACCAGAATTAATCCTTGCAATAAACGAGTATAAGGGGATTGAGAACCCTCTTGCCCGCGTTGGGTGCAAGTATTTATTTGTATGCGCTGATATTGTCGACCGTTTGTGAGGTGATCTCCTATTGGTTCGATAAACCTTGGTTCTTAATTGAGGGAAATACTTTATGCTACTATACTACATCACCCTTCCTCTTCGGGGACAATCCCAACACCATCACAAGTAGCATAGAGCCGGATGTCCGGGGAGCCACTGGATATCCGGCCGCTGATGCACTTTGGCCATCCATTGGTGCAGCTCCTCCTCGACCACATAGGTCTCGGATGTCCGGCCTTGGCCAGGATGTCCGGCCGATGTAGCTTCAGCAACTTGGTCTTCTTCCGTCTTCGCGTCCACACTTCCCTCGCAAATGGCGTGGGCGTTCCTTGGCGCTTGCACTCCTCATCGTCGTCCGTGAGGCTCCGATATTATATTTGCATGCACACAGGAGGAATATCAAGTAGTATACCATACTCAAAGGGGTCAAGTGAGCACATATAAAGGAGATGATTCACCTTTATGTATGTGAAGTAGAAGTCGCGCGTGCCACTTGCCAAATGGACTCTTGTCATGGTGATGTCCTTAGGATGCTCCACATCAATGTTGGAGCTGACAGGTGGGTCCCGCGTGTAAGTGAGAAAAGATAGGGAAAGGGGCCGCGCGGGTTTGCTAGGATGCGGGCTTGCATTAGGTCTAGTTGGGCCGACCGCGTTTTTTTATTCCTTTTCTTTTCTGTTTTCTCTAAAAATCTGTTTAATTTGAACTTTCTTCAAACTGCATACTTGCTCTAAATTTCTTTTGAAATATTTGAGACTCAGTGGACATTTTGTTTGGGGTTTCTGACAACTATTTTCTGCTACTACCTCATGGGCCGTTTAAATAATTCATATTTGATGTTTTCCTGTTTTCTATTTTTCTTTTTAACCCAGGAATTACTTATAGTTTGAATTTACCAAATTAAAACTATTTTCAAACCTTTGATCACTCAAGAAAAATAGGGAAAATAGGAATTTTAGGAAATTACTTTCCCGCCCTTTATGTAATTTTAGAAAGTTTATGCGTGAGAAAATCATTGTGGCCACTTATTAACCTCCAATTTGACTTTGGGTTTAAGAATTGGTCAAGTTTGATTCCCAAACTTCAAATTTGCAATGAAATTATGAATGCAATGCTTCGAAATGCACACCCTAAATTTAGGAAAAATTAGGAATCTGACAATACTACTTTCCGGACGCGGCCAAAGACACACCAGAAACATTTAGGGTTTTGCCTCATCTCGCTAGATTCGTCGCCACCGTCGACTACTCCATCCCGAATGCCGGCGTGCATCGGCACCCGGGAGAGAAGGTCTTTGTAACCGCTCGTCCTTCCGATCCTATACGGGGAGAGAGCTAATTCGGTTTAGGAAGCGCTCCGCGCAACTGCTCAAGTTCATCATCATGGGTCATCTTCCAATCAAGTCAGACGGGGCTACTCATCGTCGTCTTCAACACCATCAACAATAGATCATCGCCAACAAGGTCATCAACAACGTCGCTCCAGCAGCAGCTACAGCTACTAACGAAAAATACGTCCATCATGATTTGTTCATGTCTCTATTTGTAGTTGTTACATGTGTGATGTTGTTGTGCATGTTTTTCTATTCATCTAGTATGCTAGATTGTTGCATGCTGTGTTTTTTACTAGTCATGAATTATTTACGAAATTAATCAAGAATTTGTCTAATATTCCAATATAATAAACTTGTCATTGAGGGATTCATTCCGTGCCACCCAGCTAACTATATATTTAAAGCCGAACTGTATATTTAACTTCATGCTTAGTTTGTAAGAACTTAAATTGTGCTACCTTGGCCTATGTTGGTTTATTAATTTAAAGCCAGAGGCTCCTTGTGCCTATTTTAAAATAACATTAAAGTAACCTGATATATGTTAAGGAGAAAAGTGGGAGCAGTCCCAGTATTGTTGTATCTACGGCAAGGTGGCCACTTGGAGATGAGCCATCACAAACTTTACTCTATCTCCACATGACAGGAACTATGACCCGTGAGCCGTGACACGCTTGCATAGTTAAGCATGTGACCCTTGAAATCATCCACATATCCTTTTCCTCCTAGACGTCAGGACGAGAGGAGCGTTCCAATAATACACGATAGATTACAAGCCTCAGGTTATAAGAGCGGCAAATCTGACCCTCGAACGTCCGCGGACGTGACCAGGCGCGTTCGCAAACAGTGATCGGTCACCTCTCAAATATTTACTTTTACATCCATGTCCCTCATCCCTATACATTCGGTCATATGCATGCAATTGGTATAGATAAAGTGAGAAAGAATAAACAAAGAGAAAATATGGGTACAATCCTATGTGACAGACGCGGGACCACTGATCGAACACGTCCGAACACTCCTCATACTCATCTCATATATGAAATGGATACGAGGGGTGCCGGTCAGTCCGTGCGTTTGAGACTTCTTTAAGGCGTCCGTCTGGGTCGCATTTTCGTGACCGGTCAGTGACCGGACGGTCTGCTTGGATGTTTTAGACGAATATGAGGGGTTCAATTGTAGATACTCTAAGCTACTGCTATATTCAACCTTTTCTTGTATTCCCAAGTCATGGATTGATGCATTGTGGGGTGGACTCAAGACCCTTTTGCGCAAGGAAGGAGGCTAGTAGCGGCTAGCTACTTGTTTATGGTCAATATTTTTTTATTATTTCTACTATAGAGACTCATCCAGAGATTTGTTGACCAACATATAAATAGTGATTGCTTGGATACTCAATTATTTGATATTGCACAGCCCAATAATTTGCCGAGCATTAATGTTCGATTCATCGACCTTGGCTTCGCCGTGACGCCACAAAGCCATTCGGGGGTATTTGGGCATCATCTCTGATCCTAATTAATCATGCACACGTCCCTTTAGATCATGATGACGGCAACACTTAGCTGCCTCCTGAAACAAACATAAACCAGCAACTTGAAAGAACTATATGCAGCATTATTTGTTCAAGTTTTTGCCGATTGCCACCAACAAAGTAACCACTCGACACCAGATACTGACGAGTTCTGATCGCTGTCTAAAATAATCTGCGACGGTCAAATCAACATAAGCGACACAAAGATTATGGTATGGGTTAGTTGAGGATGATGAGATCCAAAGGTATGCTTTTGCGAATCGGAAGGGGAAACTGATGCATCCCCCGTGGAAAATCTCGTGTGGAATAGGCCTGTGTGAAACCATAAGTTCAGTCAAATCAGAGTTTTGCGCTCCTCGGATTTGTCAAATCTGGTAAACTTCTATCCAAAATCTTCCTCGAGATAATTCCTCCCAAAATCGCAATGGACACACAGTGAGTGTCCAGAGATTTGGACCCAAACCACCCGAGGAGCCAGAACCCGTAGCCTCCAAGATAAGAGCCAGGTTAACGCACGCAGGTGCCAAACGACCCTTGATCTTTGGACGAAAACGCTTATTTTTACCGAAAGAACAAGAGTTCCAAACTAAAAGCACAAAAGTGCATTGGACAAAAAGGGTTCTTGTCACGCGATACAAAACTGCTTTGGACAAAAACAAAAGGGGTTCTTGTCACGCAAGTGTTATACATATGCAATCTGAACTCAAGATGGGGACGTGCACGGATGTAAAGAAATGAAAAGTTTATGATGACTAAGCAAGCATGCGCAGCGCAACATAAAATTTCCTGATGACTAGGCGATTGTTCGGTTTGCGATTATTCAAGTTGGAAGCAGTTGCGTTGCGCCCAATGGTGTCACGCGGTTAAAGACTCAAACAACAGTTAATTTTGGAGCCTCGTGATGTCAAGGTCACCCCCACCAATTCAATTGGAAGAGTTCTTGTCTTAACCAATTAACAATATGAGTGGACAGAATATCACTGCAGAACGGGAGGAGCCCTTCAGAAGTGAGATCCTATACAATAATACATTATAGCTGTGTGCATTATAATGACGCAGAGGCTGGAGGTTTCAATCTAAAATACAATGATACATCACCGTGAAGCTAGCAGAGTTTTGTTGTGTGCATTACAGTGATGCAGAGTCACAAGTTTACTACTATCTCCATATTAATTTATTAGTTTCCCTCATATTTAGGGTCTTGTTTTGATCAGGATTCTCACTAATAAAATATAAATTATATATAGCAAAAATAATATCATCAAAAATAATATTTAAATAAAATCTAATGATACAATTTTTTATGGCATGTATTAATATTTTGTTAATTAAAATTATGTTTAAAATTTGGCATAAAATATGAAAGAGATTAATAAAGGAAAGTGTTTGGGCACGGAGGGCCGGCCGAAGCTTCGGCCGGTCACCCGCTACCACGTGCTCCTGCTTCTCCCCCGTTTCCACGATTGCAACGGCGAGCAGCCCCGGCGAGCGAGCGGTCCCGGCGAGGCCTCCGTCTACCCCCGCATCGACGGCGAGCTGCGACAGCGAGCAACCCCGGCGAGCGGCTATGGCGAGCAGCCCCAGCGAGGCCGCTGTCTCCCCCGTTCGCGCGCGCACGACCACCTCTTATCCGCAGCTCCGGCTATTCTAGCGCAACGTCTCCAGCTCCGACGGATGAGCTGCATAACCGCGACAGCGAGGCATACCCACGACATAGGGATGCCAACATCAAATTTTGCTGCAACCGGCAAATCTAGAGATGGAACCAGCATTGTAGCTTTGGTGCATCGCCTGGAGTGTTTTCTATATGGACGTCGTTGGCCGCCTCATTTTGTGGCAAACGACAAGGCAAAACTTCTACCGGCAAGATTTTTTGCTGCCACGGCGACCGGCGAAATTAGCGACCAACATGCAGCAAACGATTTTTGTCCTGTCAAAGCCAGAGCTGGAATCAATTTTTGTTTTTGCTACAACCGGCAAAGCCAGAGCTGGAACCAACCACATTTTTTACTGGAATCAGAGAAAGCAGGGGCTTCAACGGACATACATGAGAGCTGCAACCAGTGCTAAAAATGCTACATCCGGGAACCAAGAAAGATACAACCGGCTTTGAAAAACGCTTCAACTGGATACGGGATAGCTGCAGGTCGGCCACCGCGCAGCCGCAAAAAGCTGCAACCGGCGTCGAGAAAAGCTACAACACACTTCTAAAAAGCTTCAAACGGAGAAAGGCTAGCTAACAATGGCGAGCGGCGGCGACAGAGCTGCATGGCGGTGCTGTGACGGGCGCGTGGCGAGCTATGGCGGCGGGTTGCGACGATGCTGGAACCCTCTCGACGGCCTCTCGACGGTGTTGCAACCACCGGCCCAGCAGAGCTAGGGTCGTCTTTCTCTTGACCGGCCTGGCGGAGCTGCATACCGACGAACGTCCCCGGCAAGCTGCGACGACGAGTGACCCCAGCGAGTTGCGACGCGGCGGCCAAGGACGAGCACGAGAAGGCTGACCCGCAGAGATCCTTTTTTTTCTTGTTTTGCACGTGCGTGCGGAAAGAGGACGATGACTTGTTCGCGGCAATCCCGCTCGTTCATGCTTGCAAATCGAACTCTCGGCAACCGACCGGCCCAAATTTGGACCGATGCGCCGGTGCAGAGTAATTCCCATTAATAAAGCAGGACGAAGGTAGTACTTGAGCGTGCAAAATTGAATAGTTGATACTCGACGACGAGGAGTATACAACAATACAAACCGCCCAAAGTAATTTAACAACAAAAGGAAGCTAGCTAGGGTCACATGCATCGTTCGTCACTCGACGAGGGCAGGAAATAACAGGTTCAATAGGTGGCGTGGAGTGTAGACAACTCGTAGCAAATCGTGAAGGCGAAAGCAAGCAGGCAGGCAGGCAACGCTGTGCTAGGAATCATGTTGTCCCATCTCATTGGCTACGCCTAGTTTAAGCGCTGATCGTTCGATCCCTACTGCCGATTAACTTGATGCCAAAAGGGGACCTAATTTCGTCCACCAAAGTTGCGGTAGGGATCGCCTTTTCTGTTTTCTTTGCCTTGGTCGGCCCGTCTTTTTTGGCTACCCACATAGGACGAATGGGCACCTTTTCTTGTCTTGTTAGTGTCATGTATTTTTATCCAATCCATGAGAAGAGAGCACGGCTTTGCTAAGTCAACTTATCTCAGGGATGGTGCAGCTGCAGCTTAGGCATGATACGGTTAAGTGTGTGTGAGCGTATGTGTTTCCACTGTGTTTCAAAAGAAAAAAATACTTAGGCATGATAATGGCCTATTTTATACTCCCTCTATATCACAATACTTGTCGCTGGGGAGCTTGTACTAGTTTTCATCAACGACAAGTATTTAGGTACAGAGGTAGTAGCAATTACGTCTCTGTACTGGACATTTTTTTTCAGTGCTTGTCGGAATTTGAGATGTTTGGATGTTCTCGTTCTTTTTTGTGTTGTTAGGGGTTCAGATTTTTCTTTTTGTACCGTGTCGCAACTTGGAAGTTTCAGTGGAATTTCTGCCCACGCACGAGAGGCACAGGTGAGTTTGTTTGTGTTCTTTTGTTGTAAATTTGTTTTTTCTAAACGTTTTAGCTTTTGAACTGCACGTCCAAATCATAAATCATTCGCACCATTGCATTTTTGCATTGAGATCTTTGAATCAAGATCTCATGTTTAATATGTTTTGATAAAAAAATTCAGACAAATTTGTGCTTCCTATTAGTAGTAACCCGTGTTTTCAAATTGTACTAACCCGTGTATTTCAAGAAACTAACATGTGCTTCTGTGGGGGTGTGTGCGCTTCACGCGGAAGCATACCTGTGCTTCGCTTTTGTGGAAGCAAAAAAGTACAATTATGCTTCAGGTAGAAACACATTTGTGCTTCATTTTTTTGGGAAGCATAAAATCATAAGTTTTGTGCTTTACGCGGAAGCACAATCGTGCTTCACTTTTTTTTGAAAGCATGGTTGAGCTTACGAGCAAGTAGCGCAACCGTGCTTCACGCAGAAGCCGACAAAAACTGTAAACTGGAAAAACAGGTGTCATTATAAATTAGTAACAAAAAATGAGAAAAAAAACAAGAACCCACAATTCTGGAAAGAAACAAAAACCAACAAAAAAAGAAAACCAGAAACCGAGGAAAAATCAGAAACACAGAAGAAGAAAAAAACAGAAAAAAAATGGCGTCGCCTATTTTGGCGCGCAGGTCACCGCTGAGCGGGCCAATATGCACACCTCCAGCGCACTCGGTTAGCTTTTCTGCCGACCCGTTTTAGGTGTATTCCTCATAGTTTTGGAAAGGTTCTAGATCCTTCCTTGAACTCATTTTCGTATTCATTTTTCCTTTTTGTTTTGTTCCGGTTTTCTCTTTCTTTTTATTTTTTAATTTTTTTGTATGTTTCTACTCATTATTTATTTTCCGATTTCTTCTTCATTTACTTATGTTTTTCCGCACAAAACTTTCAAATTTTTGATCATTTTCTAAGAACTGTGAACAATTGTTATCGGTATACATTATTTTTGAAATCATGAACATTTTTTAAAATTCCCTAATATAATTTACAAATTTACAAACATATGTCCAAATCCTGAACATTTATTTCAAATCTTAAAATATTTTATAAATTCGTGATTTTCTTTGGAAATCGTGAAAATGTTTTTATACTTGTGAACATTTTTAATCAGTGGATATTTTATAAAAGTTTGGAATTTGCTTTGAAACTGATGATATTGTTTCGTTTAATCTACACTTTTTCGAAATGCATGAACATTTCTGAATTCCGGAACTGTTTTTTGAATCAGCGAATAATTTTTTATCGCATATTTTCATGAAATTTGTGATAAAGTTTGGAATTCGCGGACATATTTTTTGGATAATTTTAACAATCATATTTACATTATTTGAACTCAGCGTTTTAGTCAAATTGCTGTACATTTTCTGAATACACAAACATTATTCAATTATGTACATTTTTTTAATATGTGATCTTTTTTTCGATCCTTGAATAATTTACGATTTCTGAAACATCTTTTTTTAACTTTTTATTTATCTAAAAAATCAGAAATTATTTGAAATCCCAAATTATTTTAAATAGAAACAAACAAAAAAGGAAAATAAAAAGGAAATACAAATTAAATTAGAAAAACAGGATGCCCGCACATGGGCAGGCCCAAAAACCGAGGGGTGTGCGTTGCGTCTCCTCCCAACGCGTTACGCAGTCTAGGAGGTCGAGAGCTCCTAAGTGGCGCCTCGAGCTCCTAAGTGGCGCCACAGGGAGCAACCTAGCCCATTAATCCATCAATCCCTCGCTTTGATCCACTTCTTCGTTGACTCGGTCAACTTGCTCACATTTTTTCTCCGGCTGTATTGTGTTGTTGGTTCAGGAAAAAAAAAGCCCTCCGGTTTATGAATTCATATAACTACACAAATTCGTAAAAGTTCATTGATTTTGAAAAACAAATCATCGATTTCCAAAAGTAGTTCATAAAATTTGAAAACAAATCATCGACTTTAAAAAATGTTCATTGAATTTGGAAAAAGCTTATGGAATTTGAAAAATGTTCATTGAATTTGAAAAAAAACATAAAATGTGAAAAAATGTTCGGCAAATTTGTTATATTGAATTTCAAAAAAATCATCTACTCTGAAAAAAATCACCGACATTGGAAAAAAGTCATCAAATTTGAAAAAAAAATCATCGAACTTGAAAAACAGTTCACCAAATTTCAAAAAAAAATCATTGACGTTGAAAAAAAGTTCATAAAAGCCGATGATTTTTTTTCATCAAATTAGAAAAAGAAAAAAAAGAAAGGAAAAGAAAATAGAAAAGGAGAAAGAAAGTTTAAAAGAGGAGAGAAAATGTACGTGATCATAGAAGGTGAATTGGTTGTGGCTGTTATCCCGTGGTGCACTGACACCCTGCAGAGCGGGTTCAAATCCGCCTCAGCGCGTGTTTTCTGCATCAGTTTAGACAAAGAAAAAAAAAAGTAATGTGGGCTGCCTGTCGCGGGGGGCGCCCTGTACCATTAACCCTATAACGGGCGCTATATGACTTGACTATGTTTTCATGGTTTTTTATTTTCCTTTTTTCCGGTTTACTGGCTCGTTTTTATTTACTTTTTCTTGTTTTCCTTTTATCGTATGTTTGTTTCCTTTTTCGACTGGCAAACAATTAATCAGGAACTTTTTTCAAAACCGTAAAATTTACTCTAATTCATGAAATATTCAAAAATAGATAACGTTTTTATTTTAAAAAACTTATGAACTTTTTACAATTTGTGAATTTTTTCAAATCCATGTACTTTTTTCCAAATTCATGATTTTAGTTGAATCCACAAACTTTTGAAAGTTCACAAACTTTTTAGAAATTATTGAATCTTTTCGGATTCATGAACATTTTTCAAATCTGTAATTGTTTTCCGAATTAACAAACTTTTTTGAATCCATCAACTTTTAAATTCAAAAAAAATTCTAACTATAAACCCTTTTCAAATTCTTGAGCGTTTTTTAATGTATAACCCGTTAGACGTTTGGTTTTCTTATAAACAACAAAGCAGCGCCAGACAAAAACGGCAAGCAAAAAAAAGCTTAGCGGAGCGAACTCACGCGTTGTCAGTCAGCGAGCGAGCGAATTGAGCGGTCCAGCCTAGTCAGCGAGCAAACCACTCATAAATGAGCTATGACCCTCGCGACGGCCGCACGAACGCTGTGCACTGATTTGGCGCCTGAAGTGCTCCCTCAAAAAAAAGAAAGATAGAAGAGCCTACATGCACTAGTCATTTATGCACCAGAACGTGATAAAAGAAAATAAATAAATACGATAATAATCACAAACTCATTATTTAGTTTCATATAATCGTTCATGTAACTAAAATATGTTCATGGTATTGTCAAAGTGCTGATGTATTCGTATAAACATACAACTATTTTTACAAAATGTCAGAATTTTGAAAACATTAACACAATTTTCGAAAAGTGTTGCAATTTTGAAAAATATAACACAGTTTTTTAAAATTGTCCATGCTTCTTAGAAAGTGTTCACACTTTATTTTTAAAGTTATGCATCTAGGTATAAAAATTGTCCACACATTTTTAAAAAGTCCATGTATTCATAAAAAAATCGTATAGTTGAAGAAAGTGTTATAAATTTGGGAAAAATCATATATTAGCCTGGAAATGATTATGTATTACAAATGTAGTAAAAAAAAGGAAAAATGAATGGAAAATAATAAGATAAACAAAAAAGTAAAAAAAGAATCAGATGAAACAAAAGAAACTAAAGGAAAAGAAAAATAGAGAAACTAGAAAAAGAAAGCAAAAAAGAGTTTAAACGCATAAATGAAAGAAATGGAAAACATAAAACCAAAAAATAAAAATCGGGAAAACCAGGAAAGCCGTTCCCAGCAGCCCATCGCCACTACCGGGCCTTTGGCCCCATTTGGGGCTAGCTTTTTAACAACATAATAAAATAAAGTATAGCAAGACATAACTATACACGACGAGCAGTTCAAGAACCCTATGAGTACATTCTGTTTTGTTAATAGTTTCTTATAGGGATCTGGACTCGGTGCCTTCCCGTCTAGAACGACCCAGTGACCTGCTGGTAGAGATTAGGACCTGCATGTCTCTAATGACTTGCATGTAACAGCCTTACAGTCTCAGGAAAATAAATGACCGCCACCACTTGAACATGAGGCGAAGGTGAGCGTCGATGGTGGCATTTCTAGCGATGGATTCCGAGGCGCAACAACAACAATTTGCAGAGACAAGCATGGCAAGTTCCTTGGGGCATCGACACTAGTTGTTGAAGGCCTCGTCGACCCGGCGATATTGGAAGCTCAAGCATGCAAGGAAGCGATGGACCTCGCCTCTGATCTTCATTGCATCTCTTCGGACTGTGCAGAAGTCATAGCCAACATCAACTAGAAAGACCATGCCGATATGCAACTATTCTTCGAGAAATTAATCTTAGTCGTGACCAGTTTCAAGATGTCAAGTTCATTCATAAGAAAAGAGATTTCAATGGGGAGGCACATTCCCTAGCTAAGGCATCCTCTTCTTTTCCGTTCGGGCGTCACGTGTGATTTTCTGTTGTGACCGACATAATCTATATTCCCATGAATGTTTGATTTTAATAAAGGATGCAGTTACTAAAAAGCACGAGATAAAAAGTCACTTGACGATGAGCACTTGAAATCTGCGGCCTGAGCCTAAGCGACCAAACAGGCAACAGTGTACTCTCACCGGTGTAAGCGGCCATGGATTCAGGCACATGCTAGCACGCCTGGCACATGTACTAATATGAAATGGTGACACTGCTGGACCTGGGGCCACGGCACGTGTCGTACTGGGATTCGTTCGCGCGGCAAGGAGAAACCAGCTCTAGTTGCAGACGGTCGTGTGCTCGAAGCGCCTGGGCAGGGCTCGATTCAATGAACTTGGAGGAAACCAGTTATCTGTGTGTGTCTCCGCACAGCCTGTTTCGTTTCGTGGATGAATGGGATTGATGTGAAATCTGTAGACCTCGGCGCTGCGTCTGCATACTGCAGTACGTATGCGTGCTTTCCCCTCCCCCGGCAATAACTGAAACACGTACACGTACGAGAGAGACCGTTCCAGTCCGGAGCTGAGCACCACATGCCCGCCTCTGCCTCCATAGTAGACGTACCGCCTTGCATGTGACGGCTACAGTTTTGGTACCAGCAGGATCATGTCGTAGACTTACCTCCATCCATCACTCCATGAGTGCTACAGCTGCAGGATCGATCGATGGCGCCTGCAGTAGCAGTGTAGATCGACCATGTTTTACCCAACTTCTTTGTGCCGTTATATTTTCCTTGCGGTTGACGGACTAGGTCGACCCAAATCTAATCCTTGGCTAGCCTGCCTAAGAGCAAATCGACGAGGAAGGAAGAGCTCGATTAGGATGCCTGGAGAAGGCAGCGCCGACAGGTTGCAGAGGCTGCAGCGCGTTGCACGGTAGCTACGGAACAAACGCATCACGCCACAGGATACGGATTGCCCGTTCGGTTTATAATATGCCCACCGCCTCGGTCGGACAGTGCCCATTATTTTGCACAGGTCTTCAGGGGTCGTCAAACAAGCCATCGATCGCCAATAACAAACAATAGTCTTTTTCCCAGCCCAGAGAATCTGCATCGACATCTCTACCCGAAAGCGGCCTCAACCAACAACAGTGTCAGGAACAACCACGGCAAGTACGCATTTCGTCAGGCAGGCACAGAGCATTTTCCTACGTGTCATCGGTGCCTACTCCTGACTGAGTGAGCCACATCAATTTGTACCGGTGCTAGCTAGCTAGCCTTGCATAGCTTGCCCCTGATTTCGTGAGTGATTGCTGCTTGAGTTGCGTGAGGTCCTTTCGTTAATTGTTGTTTAGCCCGGTTTATATGATGCCTAATGACAGATCGATCGTGCTATTCGCCTTGTTTTATCGCCGTTTCGTATGCTAGGATCGTGGGAGTTACATGGCCGAGGCCTCATAGACTGCGACCTCTGCGATTGATGTTGCGGTTGATGCAACTTCATACCTAACCGTTCGGTGTTTTTCAACTAGTGGCACGAGGTGATATCTTCGCGTCGATCCACGATCACGATACCGGCGCCCACAGCGGTCTTTGCTGATTGCTGGCCTCTATTCGCAATCGCCCTCCGCGCAACGCCGAAACCTCTTTTTCGTTAAGGACGTGTTTGATTTTGGCTGCATTGCATGTATTTTTTGTATGGGCCTCATCGAGAAAAAAAGACTCTAAACCATCATATGTACACAATTTGGTTGCCCGCATATAGGTTAGTTGTACTAGCAAAAGGGCCCGTGGGTTGTAACGGAAGAAAAAATCATCATATTTGACTTGATTTATGACCCAAAATCAATTATTTCATCTCTTATCATTTTTTTTTTTGCGGGGAAAAGGAAGATTTCATTAACTCACGGAGGCTTCTCGGCCTCGGAAATGTTTACAATGCAGTCTAAACCCGATCTCAACCATACAGCCGTGCGAGGAGTACTACGGCCATACGCGGCTAGTGCATGACTCACATTGTTTTGTGATCTACTAATGTGAGAAAAGGAAATCGCCCTAGACTCAACAGCAAGCATTCTACTTATGTCCTCTACTAGCGCTCGAACTTGTGAGCGATTCGCTGTCTTAGCCGACAGCATCGAGACCGCTTCCGAGCAATCCAACTCCACCAAGATGGGCAAGTTGGTGCGGTACAAAGCCAACTGTAGTCCCTCCCTGCATGCTTCCAACTCCGCTTGGAGGCTATTATCGCATGTAACCAGCTGCCTGCAAGCTGTATAAATGAGCTCTCCTCTATCATCTCTAAGGACCATCCCGCCCCCAGCTGCGCCTGTGGCCTGGACAAAGCTACCGTCAGCATTCAGCTTTGTCCAGCCGGCTGGAGGAGGAACCCACTGAGGCAGTTGTTCCTTCGCCCAGCTAGCATGATCGGCTCGGCCACCTTCCTGTATCACCATTTTCCCTTTCTCCAGTTCTGCATGTGGAAATTGGTGGATACACAGCAAAGAATTGATGTACCCATGGAGGAACCGCCTAGAAGCTTCTGTGGGCGGGGGATTTTTGTCACGTGTGATTTCATTACGGATGTACCATGCCCGCCACATAATCATGAGGACGACCATGCGCGTCGTGTCCGAGAGAGGATTCAGTAGCGTGAATAGCCACTCTGGCCCGTCATTCTTGATGGTCTCCACCTTGGGAATCGGCCAGTCCTTCTCCATGGCTCGCCAAAGGTCCCTGGCAAGTCTGCACCTGCACATCGCGTCAAATCCGTCCTCTCGTTCCACGCCACAAAGGGGACATACATCGGTAAGCTCGAGATGGCGAGAGAACTTGTTAGCCCATGTGGCCAAAGAATTGGTGACAATTCTCCATGCAAACACGCGTACCTTCGGGGGAGCAGGGCAGCCCCATATGATCTTCCAGATGGTGCGACGACCATCCGGTGCCCTGCTCGTGGCGGTTGCCAATGGACGCTCGCGCTCGTCCATAGCAAGGCGGTAAGCCGAGCGAACGGTGAAGATACCGTTCCTCTTAGGTGCCAGGACGATGATATCATCGGTGACGCGTGACGATGTGCAGATGCTGCTGATCGTGTCGACGTCCGGAGGATGGAAGTGTCGGCGAAGAAGGTCCATGCGCTAATTCCCAGACTCATCGAGGAGCTCCGCGACTCTCCTGAGCCGGCAGGTCCCTTGCTGACTAATGGGTTGGCGTGAAGGCTTAGTGAGCAGCTAGGGGTCGCGCCAAATGCAGATGTTCCGTCCATCCCCGACACGCCACACGAGGCCCTTTTTCAAGAGCTCAAGACCGTGTTGGATGCCTTGCCATGTAGATGAGGCATTCCCCGAGAAAACCGTATCCTCGAGGCGACCCTCCGGGTAGTAACGAGCCTTGAGCACCTGCGCACATAAGCTATTCGGATTAGTAAGTAAACGCCACGCCTGTCTGGCGAGCAGGGCCTGATTGAACAGACGAAAATCCTTGAATCCGAGGCCACCCTTCATCTTATGTGCCAATATCTTGGGCCAAGCCAGCCAATGTGTTTTCCTCTTTCCTTCCTTAGAGCCCCACCAGAAATTACGCACCATCCTGTTAAGATCATCACATACGGACATTGGAAGCTTAAAAACACCCATGATATAACTTGGAATTGCCTGTGCAACAGCTTTTATCATTGTTTCCTTTCCAGCAAGAGATAGGGTATCTCCCCATGCTATAATTCTTTTCAGGAGTCTGGACTGCAGATTTTGAAATTTACCACGGGACATACGGCCGTCAGGTGTGGGCAGCCCCAGATACTTGTCCTCAAATGACAGTACGTTTACGTGCAATATTGACCGTATTCTGTCTTGAACGTCCATGGCGCATGAATCACCAAAAAGAATACTACACTTAGCTGGGTTGATACATTGTCATGTCGCACGTGCATACACATTGAGCACCTCATGTACTCTTTTAGCCTGCTCCTCCTCTGCCTTAAAAAATAACAGTGTATCATCTGCAAAAAGCAAGTGTGACACGCCTGGGGCTTGCCGACAGACTTTCAGAGGTGTTTATTCCCCTTTTTCCTCTCCCTCTTTCAGCAAAGCAGGCAAACCATCAGTCACCACAAGGAACAAAAAAGGAGAGAGTGGATCACCTTGCCGCAGCCCCCGCGACGGTACAAACGAATCCAAGAGGGTCCCATTAAATTTAACAGTGTATCTCATCGAGGCTCCCGGTATACAGTTCTAATCTTAGGTTTTCAATATTAAACAAAATCCAACCATGACAAATGTGCTCAATGTTAGTTGCAGGAAAATTTGTTGGTACCAAATGCTTCAACATATATTAAAAATAAGTATAGTTATACAGCTTATACATTGTAGAAAGAAAAATAGGTTTGTTGTTTCAAATAGAAGATCTTTGGAAATTTATGGACCAAAGTAAAGAAATGAATGTAGGAGAAAAGATACACAAATTAGATTATGCTACGTAGACCCTATTTTCATGATATATCACCTTGTTTATCTTGATGCGTCCGAATAACTTGAATATATAAGCACGTTAGCATAGAGCCAACAGAAATAAGATAACCACTACACAGTTCAATCAGACTTGAAAACAATTTGCCCCTTCCTTTCGGTTCGCATTTCTTTATAGTTTTTCTTAACTGTTTGGCATTCTATAACCATTTATACAATATTTTTTAGATAATTTTGCTGTCCGTACTGCTAAAGTTCAGTTCTGGACACGGTTAACCCCATGTACTACACTTCAACGCAAAAAACATGTAATAACCTGAAGCAATTGAAGCGAGACCCTTCCCTCGGGCAATCAAACTGGAAGTGTTGCTCCTGCATCAGGAGTATCAGGGAAAATAGAGGCTCGTATCCCATAGGTCTGCTGATTAGAGGAAACTTGGAGCATGCATTAAGCAAAATTTCAAATATGAAACCCATCCTGATCTATCCCGATGCTCAGATCCTCTGACCAACGGAGGATACACCATTTGCACTGCACAATTGAATGATCCATTCAATGCTTGGTGAATTTGTTCCTTAATTGGAGAACTCCATCAGCATATTAATGGTGAGTGGTAAAACCTGACCAGTAGTATGTCACATTGGTAGCTAGTTACAGTAAGTTTTACTTTCTGCCCTTGACCACTTAGTAAGTTTCTTGTATTTTTTCAAGCATGTCAAACATATCATTGCATGCAAAACAGTCAAGGGACAGGCGCACCTTGTACAGCTGATACTCAATGCAGAAGCAATTAGTAACAGTATATCCAGCAAGTAAGAAAACTCTCTTTCTTGTTCGTCTTCAAAATCACAAGGATGTCCTGAACCAGCAGTATAGTGCATCATTTTTAGGAGCCATCATCTCAAAGCACAAGTAATTATCAATTGCAGCATCCACTACTACCTTGACAATATTTTCTAAAGATGGAAAGTTAACAAGCTAAAGCCTTATTACCCGGGGAGTTACATTGAAAACTAAAACAAAATTATCTAAAAGGACGACTGAAACTTTATAACGGTAAGATTACTGACCATGAGGATCTGTTGTATCTCGGTTGATGTTTTCAACATTGAAAAATCTTCAGCTAGACATTCAAGAATAGATACTTGCTTGCATCAATTCAAATTGCTACTTGCTGCAGCTAGTTTCACAAAGGAAAGAAGATGACAAAATAATACAAAGTTTATATCCTATAACCAAAATAAAACTTGGTTGTAAATCAAAGATAGCGACTACATGAGCTGATCCAGGCTTTCATCCTCACATGTGACTGTCTCTTCTAATTTAACCATAGTGCATGTGAGTGAGTGAGTTCATCAGCACAAGTGCAGGAGAACATATACATAGAAATTGATATTCAAAATCTTGCAAGTTATATGCACGTGTTTTTCATCCTATAACCATCAATAAGCTCTGGTTGTAAATCAAAAATAGTTGCATCATAATTTGCAAACGAAAAAAGATACCTACGGCGAAGTAGGCGGAGACGACAGTTGATGGTCTTCCAGCAAAGTCGGCGGAGGCAACGGCGGATGGTCTTGCAGCGAAGTCCATAGACATAACGGTGGATGGTATTCCTGCGAAGTTAGTAGAGGCGACATTGGATTGTTTGTCTTCAGAACTTGCGATGTGATCCGGTCAAGGCTTCCTTTTTATGACACCGAAGAATATGTGGATGTTTGAGAGATCTATATGCACGTTTCCATATCTGTTTGCAAGTTGGGACCATGTGAGCATGGTCTATGTTACTATAAAAGAAAGAGAAGAATAACTATACCAAAAAGAAATGATCTATGTACATGAAGGAAAACTAACCATGAATAGATTAGCCTTAAGTCACACGATGAGGAAAAGTAGATTTACCATTGTGAAAAAATAGTTCTTATTAGAACTAAGACACATACACACACACACATCAGGTACAAAAGATAAGGAATACTAAAACATAGCATCAGCAAGAAAATAAATTGCATAGAACAGAAGCACCACAATTTTAACCGAAACCTGACATGGGTAATAGTAGATTTATTTTGCTTGGAAAGAATACATCAAGGCTTCCATTGGTCACTGAAACTTCTCCGACAGAATACATGGTCCATCAGAAAGCTACACTGCCGGCAAGTACTCAAGCTCATGCATGTTCTTGGTTTTGCATCTTCTCTAAAATTAAAGACATTACTGGCATAGTTGGTTCATCAATCACCCGCTGCTAAGTGAAAAACAATTGATCAACTGGCGTGGTAGCACACTATATAGGAGATAACATATCGAACAACACCAAATGTAGCAAAACTCAAACGAGAAAAAAATTAGGGGCACAACTTATCGATGAGCACAATGCACCTGCACAAAGGAGAAGTGATGTTTACCTATTTTGAGACGCAATACAAAATAACTACCATGCCTCTCTCCCAGTGCAAAAGAGGATCATAATTTACAACAATCATCTAGTCTTCTGATCATAAGGTTGTGGATTGTCTTTATCGTGGTAAACTGGTGCTGGAACAGAATCAAGAAAACATCAAATGCCCTTAGCCTAGTAAGCATGACTCAAAGATTCAAGACCCCATAAGCCCATGCCCTTCATTGCAACATGACGCCCCATTCGTGTTGCCACTTACTGCCCTTGCCGCCCATGACCTCCGGAGCGCTCCTTATGGCTAAGCCTAGTCGCCGGCTCGACTTGTCGGAGTGTCCGTTTCATGCGCCGCCTGAGCTCACCGATGAATTCGCCTAGCGAGCTCTTCCTCAAACCTCCTTGGGCAGTTAACTCTACAGAGAGACGGGGGCAGGAGAAAGAATGGCATAAATTCTTATCAATCATCATCACCTTACAAGTAACAACTCGGGAATAACATATAGTTATAAGAAGGTAAAACTTTGCACTTCTACATCAAAAGATTACGAAAAGTTTATTGATCCAACTACTCAATATTAGATAATGGTACAGTTGTGGGTAATGGAACACAAAATACACATTCTATTTATTAACCTGATTTGTTAATTTAAAGGCAATTTACAAAAGAATTTTCAGATAAACATGGCCATTATGTGTATGCAAACTAACAAAAACGCAACAAGAAATATGATACAGAGATTATGACAATGTTAGTACACAATCTGACATCACCTACCAAGACTAACAGTTGTTCTCCTTTAGTGGTAATCTTCTATCTAGATGAGTTACAGATTTGTTTGTAACAAAGAAAAAAAGGAGTTTTCTGAATCATTAATTTTATGCACCAAGTATCATCCAAGTAGGAATATGCAGCACTAAGATTGAATAATAGTGAACCTGACGAGAGGTTGGATGAGCCATAGGTTGGTTGGGGCTAGAGTACCTCTGTTAACCGACATCATAAGCATATTTTGTCATCCAATGATCGAGCAGACTGGTTGAATCCATCATGATCGATATCCTTGCTGTTGGGTCCATGCCATCCTGCCTAGAGGGCCCCATCATACTATTCTGACTAAAACTAAAATGTCCCACTGTTACATAAAAATATTACCACAGCATGCAGCAACATTATCATTTACAAATTACATATGAGTAAACATGGGAATATTTTCATGGGCAAGTGATACAATATTAATGCCCAATTCAATTGTTATGTCTACATACGCAACGATTCAATATGAAGATGCCAAACATCTTCGACAAAAAGTATTTGAAATTCAGAATCACCTGCAAGAGCACGCCGTTGGTAGCCTGCTTCCTAGCCATCCCCTCTCGCACTGCCAATGGCACAGAGAAGTATCCATCCACCAATCCTCGACGAAGCCCCCTCACCCAGTACAACCATGTCCTCCATCTACCTCTTGAATACCACCCGTTGATGTTGATGCCCCCCTCCATCGGCACCAAAGAGCATCAACACCTGATGGTGCCATTGCTGGTTCCTCGTTCCCTCCTTCATCGGCACCAGAGAGCAGCTCCCGCCTCTTCTCCACGAACGGGAGCCTCTGTTCAGGACTTGGCCTAGATCAGCTTCACGGGCGCGGTGGCAAAGAGGCGAAGGAGGTCCTGGGCAGGGGAGGCGTGCACAGCGGCGAAGTGGAGGGCCACCAGGAGTGGGCGTGCATCGACCACCTCACAGTCACCGGGGATCTGGAGGCCGATCTCTCTTTCCTATCAGGCGGCGGACGCGGTGGGTTGGGGGCGACGGGGGTGTTGCGTCCGTCCGGCTCCTATGAACGAGCGATTCGTTTTTTTATTACTGTACGAATAACTTACATCTGGAGTGCGGGTTAATTGCACAAAATAGCAGGGTCTTTTTTGCAAAAATGCCATGACGGTGAGCGGGCAGAAGCAATAGCCACTTTATTACTCCCTCCGTCTGGATATACTTGTCATAGGAATGGATGTATCTAGATGCATTTTAGTTTTAGATATCCATTTTTGCAACAAGTAATTCCGGACGGAGGGAGTATTAGGTAAAGATGAGGGAACTAATTTTGACCCGTTGTTTGGTTGACCGCATTGCATTAGGCGCACATAGGGCACGTTGTTTGGTTGCAACCTGCATAAGGTGCTCTCACCACTTCTCACTAGTCGTGACCTTACCATACACGATCTTCATAGTTTCACTCCTAGCTATGAAACAAATTAAGGTTTATCCTAAATACTATCAAATGGCAGTACACATTATTAAGAGCATCTACAACCGGACCCCTCATACCCCCCTCAAACGCCCGGGCAGGCCTCCCGGTCACTGACCGGTCACGAAATTTTGACCCCGCCGGGCCTCTTAAACCGGTCTCAAACGCCCGGGATGACTGACACCCTTCATATCCAGCCCAAATAAGGGGCGGGTATGGGGGCGTCCGGGCGCGCGCGGGCATGCCCGCCTGGCCCGCACTGGCCCGCATCGACCCCACATATATTCGTCCCCATCTGCTCACCGGACCAAACCATAGCCACTTCACTCCCCTCCCCTACACTCATATCCGTCACCCAAGCCCCCATCCGGCGATCTTCAGCCTTCTCCCGCATGGCGGGCAGTGGATCCGAGTCCTTCACCTCCAGATCCGTCGACCACGAGCTCATCCGATGCGGCCCCGAGGAGGAGATTGCCATCCGGCTTGCGCTCCGCCTCTCCCAGGAGGCGGCCGCCCTACGACGGCGCTTGCACTCGCAACATCGGAAACCATTGCGTCGGCACACCCGGTGCTTGGATCCGGCATCGTTGCCTCACCGGAGGCGGTGTGGTCCGTCTGGCGTCCGAACGCTATGGCAGACGCGCAACCCCTCCGTTGGTGCACCGATGACGCGCCATGGGCGGCCGTTGATACGTCAATTTTGCATCATGATTTCCTATTGTTATTTATTATGTTTTGTTGATTAATAATGCTTTAAGGGGTGATTCTAATACCTTTTCTCTCATATTATGCAAGGTTTACACAAAGAGGGAGAATACCGGCAGCTGGAATTCTGGACCTGAAAAAGCACATCAGAGATACCTATTCTGCACATCTCCAATGAAGCTGAAACTTTACAGAGAATATTTTTGGAATTAATAAAAAATACTAGAGCAAAGAACTACCGGAGGGGGCCACCCTAGCGGGCACAACACACCAGGGCGCGCCAGACCCCCAAGCGCGCCCTTGTGGGTTGTGCCCTCCTCGACCCACCTCCGGTGCCCATCTTCTGGTATATAGGCTCTTTTGACATACAAAAAAATAAAGAGAGGAATTTCGGGACGGAGCGCCGCCGTCACGAGGCCGAACTTGGGCAGGAGCACTTTTGCCCTCCGACGAAGCGATTTCGCCGGGGGAACTTCCCTCCCGGAGGGGGAAATCGAAGCCATCGTCATCACCAACACCCCTCTCATCTTTGGGAGGCCAATCTTCATCAACATCTTCAACAACACCATCTCCTCTCAAACCCTAGTTCATCTCTTGTGTTCAATCTTTGTATCGGAACCTCAGATTGGTACCTGTGGGTGACTAGTAGTGTTGATTACATCTTGTAGTTGATTACTATATGGTTTATTTGGTGGAAGATCATATGTTTAGATCCATTATGCTATTTAATACCCCCCTGATCTTGAGCATGATTATTATTTGTGAGTAGTTACCTTTGTTCTTGAGGTCACGGGAGAAGTCATGTCGCAAGTAATCATGTGAATTTGATATGTGTTCGATATTTTGATGATATGTATGTTGTGATTCCCTTAGTGGTGTCATGTGAACGTCGACTACATGACACCTTACCATCCTTGGGCCTAAGGGAATGCAGTGTGGAGTATTTATTAGATGCTGGGTTGCTAGAGTGACAGAAGCTTAAACCCTAGTTTATGCGCTACTTCGTAAGGGGCTGATTTGGATCCAAACGATTAATGCTATGGTTAGATTTTATCTTAATACTTTTCTCGTAGTTGCGGATGCTTGCGAGGGGGTTAATCATAAGTGGGAGGTTGTTCAAGTAAGAACAACACCCAAGCACCGGTCCACCCACATATCAAATTAGCGAACACAAATCAAACCAACATGATAAAAGTGACTAGATGAAATGCCCGTGTACCCTCAAGAACAGTTTGCTTATTACTAGAGACTGTTCTGGCCTGTCCTTTGCCACAAAAGGATTGGGCTACCTTGCTGCACTTTATTTACCGTTACCGTTACTTGCTCGTTACCAATTATCTTGCTATCAAACTATCTGTTACCTGCAATTTCAGTGCTTGCAGAAATTACCTTGCTGAAAACTGCTTGTCATTTCCTTCTGCTCCTCGTTGGGTTCGACACTCTTACTTATCGACAGGACTATGATTGATCCCCTATACTTGTGGGTCATCAAGACTCTTTTCTGGCGCCGTTGCCAGGGAGTGAAGCACTCTTGGTAAGTGGAAATCGGTAAGGAAAAACTTATACTACATGCTGAAATTTATTGTTACTTGCTACTATGGAAAACAATCCTTTGAGGGATTTGTTTGGGTTATCTTCACCTCGACCGGAACCACAATTAGTTTCCCCTCAACCTACTGCACCTACTGAAAATATTTGTTATGAAATTCCTTCGGGTATGGTAGAATAACTGCTTGCTAAACCTTATGCAGGAGATGAAATGAACATCCTGATATGCACCTATTATATGTGAACGAAATTTGTGGATTATTTAAGCTTGCAGGTTTACCTGGAGATGAAGCTAAGAAGAAGGTTTTCCCTTTATCTTTGAAGGGAAAATCATTGACATGGTATAGGCTATGTGATGATATTGGATCATGGAACTGGAATCGTTTGCAATTGGAATTCCATCAAAAGTTTTATCCCATGCATCTAGTTCATCGTCATCGGAATTATATATATAATTTTTGGCCTCGTGAAGGAGAAAGCATAGCTCTAGCTTGGGGGAGGCTTAAGTCAATGTTATATTCATGCCCCAATCATGACATCCCGAGAGAAGTTATTATTCAGAATTTTTATGCTCGGCTTTCTCATAATGATCAATCCATGCTCGATACTTCTTGTGCTGGTTCTTATATGAAGAAGACTATTGAATTCAAGTGGGATCTCTTAGAAAGAATTAAACGCAACTCTGAAGATTGGGAACTCGACGAAGGTAATAAGTCAGGTATAAAGCTTGAGTTTGATTGTGTTAAATCTTTTATGAATACCGATGCTTTTCACAAGTTTAGCACTAAATATGGACTTGACTCTGAGATAGTAGCCTCTTTCTGTGAAGCATTTGCTACTCACGTTGATCTCCCTAAGGAGAAGTGGTTTAAATATCATCCCCCTATTAAAGAAGAAATTAAAGAACCGGTCATAGCTAAAGATGAAACTATCATTTACAATGTTGATCCAGTTGTGCCTACCGCTTATATTGAAAAACCACCTTTCCCTGTTAGGATAAAGAAACATGCTAAGGTATCAACTGTGGTTTGTAAGAGTAATATAAGAGCACCTAAGCCCCTTGAGAAAATTAAAGTAGAATCTAGTGTTGCTATGGTTAAAGATCTCTTGGTAGAAAATATTGATGGGCATGTTATCTACTTCTGTGATGAAGCTGCTAGAATCGCTAAACCCGATGAAAAAGATAAACATAGACCCATAGAGGGCATTCCTGTTGTCTCAGTGAAAATAGGAGATCATTGCTATCATGGTTTATGTGATTTGGGTGCTAGTGTGAGTGCTATCCCTTTTACCTTATACCAAGAAATTATGAATTAAATAGCACCTGCTGAAATAGAAGACATTGATGTTACTATTAAACTTGCCAATAGAGACACCATCACACCACTTGAGATTGTTAGAGATGTTGAAGTCTTGTGTGGGAAAGTAAAATACCCTACTGATTTTCTAGTTCTAGGTTCCCCTCAAGATGACTTTTGTCCCATTATCTTTGGTAGACCTTTTTTGAGCACCGTCAATGCTAAGAAAGATTGTGAAAAACAAACTTTCGGTGTCAGTTTTGGTGGTGTATCTCATGAGTTTAATTTTTCCAAGTTTAGTAGACAACCTCGTGATAGAGCGTTATCTAGTAAGGATGAAATAATTGGTCTTGCTTCTATTTCCGTGCCTCCTACTGATCCATTAGAACAAAATTTGCTCGACCATGAAAATGATATGCACTTGCGTGAAAGAAATGAAATAGATAAAAATTTCTTTGAACAACAACCTCTACTAAAACACAATTTGCCTATTGAAACTGTTGGGAGTCCTCCTCCACCTAAAGGTGATCCTGTGTTTGAATTAAAGCAACTGCCTAACACTTTGAAGTATGGTTATCTTGGTGAGAAAAAGATATATCCTGTTATTATTAGTGCTAACCTTTCAGAACATGAAGAAGAAAGATTATTAAAAGTTCTAAGGAAGCACCGAGCTGCTATTGGATATACTCTAGATGATCTTAAGGGCATTAGTCCCACTCTATGTCAGCACAAGATTAATATGGAACCTGATGCTAAACCCGTTGTTGATCATCAACGACGATTAAGTCCTAAGATGAAAGAAGTGGTAAGAACTGAAATATTAAAGCTTCTGGAAGCAAGTATAATCTATCCCATAGCTGATAGTAGATGGGTAAGTCCCGTTCATTATGTCCCTAAGAAAGGAGGTATTACCGTTGTTCCTAATGATAAAAATGAACTCATTCCACAAAGAATTGTCACTGCCTATAGAATGGTAATTGATTTTAGAAAATTAAATAAAGCTACTAGAAAAGATCATTACCCTCTGCCTTTCATTGATCAAATGCTAGAAAGATTATCTAAGCACACACACTTTTGTTTCCTGGATGGATATTATGGTTTCTCTAAAATACCCGTGTCACAATCTGATCAAGAGAAAACCACCTTTACTTGCCCTTTTGGAACCTATGCTTATAGACGTATGCCTTTTGGTTTACGCAATGCACCTGCTACCTTTCAAAGATGTATGACTGCTATATTCTCTGATTTTTGTGAAAATATTGTGGAGGTTTTCATGGATGATTTTTCCGTTTAGGGGACTTCCTTTGATGATTGCTTAAGCAACCTTGATCGAGTTTTGCAGAGGTGTGAACAAACTAATCTTGTCTTGAATTGGGAGAAGTGCCACTTTATGGTTAATGAAGGTATTGTCTTGGGGCATAAAATATTTGAATGAGATATTGAGGTGGATAAAGCTAAAGTTGATGCAATTGAGAAAATGCCATGTCCTAAAGATATTAAAGGTATTCGAAGTTTCCTTGGTCATGCTGGTTTCTATAGGAGGTTCATTAAACACTTCTCTAAAATTTCTAGGCCTCTTACTAATCTTTTGCAAAAGGATATTCCTTTTTTATGATGATTGTGTGGAAGCCTTTGAAACACTCAAAAAGGCCTTAACCTCTGCACCTATCGTTCAACCACCAGATTGGAACTTGCCTTTTGAAATTATGTGTGATGCTAGTGATTATGTTGTTGGTGCTGTTCTAGGACAAAGAGTTGATAAGAAATTGAATGTTATCCATTATGCTAGCAAAACTCTAGACAGTGCCCAACGAAATTATGCTACTATTGAAAAAGAATTTTTAGCAGTTGTGTTTGCTTGTGATAAATTTAGATCCTGTATTGTTGACTCCAAAGTTATTGTTCACACCGATCATTCTGCTATAAAATACCTTATGGAAAAGAAAGATGCTAAACCTAGACTTATTAGGTGGGTTCTCTTGCTTCAAGAATTTGAATTATATATCGTTGGTAGGATGGGAGCTGAGAACCCCGTAGCTGATAACTTGTCTAGGTTAGAAAATATTCTTGATGACCCACTACCTATTGATGATAGTTTACCTGACGAACAGTTAGCTGCAATAAATGTTTCTCAAAACACTCCTTGGTATGCTGATTATGCTAATTACATTGTCGCTAAATATATACCACCTAGCTTCACATACCAACAAAAGAAAAAATTCGTCTATGATTTAAGACATTATTTTTGGGATGACCCACATCTCTATAAAGAAGGAGTACATGGTATTATTAGACGTTGTGTACCTGAGCATGAACAGGAACAAATCCTACGGAAATGTCATTCCGAAGCTTATGGAGGACATCATGCGGGAGATAGAACTGCTCAGAAGGTATTGCAATCTGGTTTTTATTGGCCTACTCTCTTCAAGGATGCCCGTAAGTTTGTGTTGTCTTGTGATGAATGTCAAAGAATTGGTAATATCGGTAAGCGTCAGGAAATGCCTATGAATTATTCACTTTTTGCCGAACCATTTGACGTCTGGGGTTTTGATTATATGGGACCTTTTCCTTCCTCTAACGGGTACACTCATATTTTGGTTGCTGTTGATTATGTCACTAAGTGGGTATAAGCTATTCCAACTAGTAGTGCTGATCACCACACCTCCATTAAAATGCTTAAAGAGGTTATCTTCCCGAGGTTTGGAGTCCCTAGATACTTAATGACTGATGGTGGTTCACACTTTATTCATGGTGCTTTCCATAATATGCTTGCTAAATATGATGTTAACCATAGAATTGCATCACCCTATCATCCTCAATCTAGTGGTCAAGTTGAACTTAGCAATAGGGAAATAAAATTGATATTACAAAAAACTGTCAATAGGTCTCGAAAGAATTGGTCTAAGAAACTAGATGATGCACTTTGGGCCTATAGAACAGCTTATAAAAATCCTATGGGTATGTCTCCATGCAAAATGGTATATGGAAAAGCTTGTCATTGGCCTCTAGAATTAGAACATAAAGCATTTTGGGCAATTAAAGAACTCAACTATGATTTCAAACTTGCCGGTGAGAAGAGGCTATTTGATATTAGCTCACTAGATGAATGGAGAACCCAAGCCTATGAAAATGCCAAACTATTCAAGGAAAAAGTAAAAAGATGGCATGACAAAAGAATCTAAAAGCGGGAATTCAAAATAGGAGACTATGTTCTTTTGTTCAACTCTCGTTTAAGATTTTTTGCAGGTAAGCTTCTCTCCAAATGGGAAGGACCATATATTATCGAAGAGGTTTATCGTTCTGGAGCTATCAAGATTAATAATGCCGAATGTACTAACCCGAAGGTGGTCAATCGACAAAGAATTAAGCACTATATCTCAGGTACACCTATTAACATTGAAAGCAATGTTATCCAAACCATGACACCGGAGGAACACATAAAAGAAACCTTTCGGAGCACTCCAGAATTCTGAAAAATAGGAGGTACGTGATACGGTAAGTAAACGGACTCCAAAAAATCCGTAAAAATATTTTTTGTCAGTTTTGGAATATTAGAAAATTTTGGAATTTAAGAAATAAACCGGAAGGCGATCGAGGTGAGCACGATACACCAGGGTGCGCCAGCCCTGCGAGGCGCGCCCTGGTGGGTTGTGCCCACCTCAGACACCTTCCTGACTCCGTTTTCCTTCCATATGCTTGTTTCCCAAGAATAAAAATTCTCTCTATATACCCCCGACTGTTTTCTCGTCAGATCTAGATCTCCATGGCTCCACCAAGCTCCTCCAAGGACAAGTTTTTCGAGAAGGTCATCAACCCGTGCTTGCCGGAGGTGATGAAGCACCCTCAAGCCATTGAGATGCGTGAGTGGGTGCTCCACATCCGCGATGTTCAGGGACCCAAGAGGACCGAAAGCGTGGAGGCTAGGCTCGAGGCGGTGGAACAAGACATCTTCAAGTGCCAAAGGGTGGTGGAGTGTGGACTTTATGCCAATCACTCCATGATCACGGAATTCACCCGTGATCATATGGTGGATGGACGGTCTATGAAGGACACCATCTCCACCTTCAACGAGCAAATCAATTTTCTGCAGAGTCAAGTTTATGATCTTCAAAACCAAGTTTTTGAATATGAAGAAAGATTTAAAGGTATGAGTTTAGCTGCCAGTTGCAGGACTCAGGGGACTCTTGCGTCAACTTTTGATGGTGAGCCCTTACCCTGGAAGCTGGAGGACAAGCCTACCACATCATCACCACCACCTTCTTCATCACCACCACCAAAGGAGACTTGAGCACACGGGTATGGGCACTCCCCTTGGCTTGAGCCAAGCTTGGGGGAGGTGCCCTGATATCGTCCAAGCTTGGGGGAGGTGCCCCGATATCGTATCACCATCACTTTTATTCACCTTTACCTATTTTAGTTCGATCCTTAGTTTACCTTTGATTTAGTTGAATAAAAGTTTAGCATGATCTATTTTCGTGTGTTAGTTTTGTGGTCTATCTATCTATGTAATCGAGTGAGAGTTATATAATAAAGTTTAGTTCGAGTTTTGCTTCTCTACTTTTTGCAATCAAAATAAAGGAAAGAGAAATAAATGAAAAGAATCATATGCTAATATTATGGTGATTAATGACATCACATAAGGAAAAGTATAAGTAGTAAAATTTATTGGAGATTGACAAACATAACATTGGTCAATGATGCAATTCATGAAAGAATTAATAAAGATAGTGAAGATTCACATGCAAATACACCATCTTGGACATCTTTTATGATTGTGAGCCCCCATTAAATATTATATGTCAAAATGGTTGACGTTGGACAAGGAAGACAATGTAATGATTTATGTTTGTTCATATCCACATAGAAGTTATATTGTCATAGATCCTTCAACATGTGGTGCTTGCTCAATATCTTTGCTAGCCAAAAATTCCGCACTAAGTAGAGATACTACTTGTGCATCCAAAAACCCAAACCCAAATTCATTCTTTGAGAGTCCACCATACCTACCTACGGATCGAGTAAGATCCTTCAAGTAAGTTGTCATCGGTGCAATAAGGCAATAAAAATTGCTTCTAAAAGTGTTTTGATCAATTAGTGTAAGATAAAATTGAGCGCTATACGAACCTATGATGGCAAAGTAATAAAAGTGATGGACTGCATAATAAAGGTTGCTATCATAGGGGGCAATATAGCGTGACGTTCTTTTACATTAAGGGATTGAGCATACAAACCAAAAAGCGCATGACAACCTCTGCTTCCCTCTGCGAAGGGACTATCTTTTACTTTCATGTATTTACTTTTATGCAAGAGTCAAAGTATTCTTCCCTATTCCTTTTTTACTTTCTCTTTTGCAAGCATCATGTGGTGAGGAAAGATCTAGGCACATATATCCAATTGGATGTGAGTGGGCATGAGTTCTTATTGTTGACATCACCCTTGAGGTGAATACGTTGGGAGGCGAAACTATAAGCCCCTATCTTTCTATGTGTCCGGTTGAAACTTTTTGCTCATGGGTATGCAGTGAGTGTTTTCAATCATAGAAGACTAAATGATGGTTGAGTATGTGGACTTGCCAAAAGGCTCCGACATGAGACCCTTCCTGAAAACTATGATGAATTGTAGTTGCAAAGTTGACTGAGAACATAGTTTGTTGGTGTTCAATAAGGTTTATGCTTTATACTTCTATGTTGTGATGAATTGTCACTTGTGCCTGATAAGCTATATGATGAAAGTATATGAATACGTTTTATGATAGAGTTTGTTGCTGTTATAATAATAAGCTTGATGCTACTATGTTCGTATTTTGTTTTTTCGACACCTCTCTCTCAAACCATGTGGACATGCTTTTCAATTTCGGCTTTTCGCTTGAGGACAAGCGAGGTCTAAGCTTGGGGGAGTTGATACGTCCATTTTGCATCATGATTTCCTACTGTTATTTATTATGTTTTGTTGATTAATAATGCTTTAAGGGGTGATTCTAATGCCTTTTCTCTCATATTATGCAAGGTTTACACAAAGAGGGAGAATACCGGCAGCTGGAATTCTGGACCTAAAAAAGCACATCAGAGATACCTATTCTGCACATCTCCAATGAAGCTGAAACTTTACGGAGAATATTTTTGGAAGTAATAAAAAATACTGGAGAAAAGAACTACCGGAGGGGGCCACCCTGGTGGGCACAAGACACCAGGGCGCGCCAGGCCCCCAGGCGCGCCCTGGTGGGTTGTGCCCTCCTCGGCCCACCTCCGGTGCCCATCTTATGGTATATAGGCTCTTTTGACGTAGAAAAAATAAAGAGAGGACTTTCGGGATGGAGCGCCGCCGTCTCGAGGCGGAACTTGGGCAGGAGCACATTTGCCCTCCGGTGGAGCAATTCCGCCGGGGGAACTTCCCTCCCGGAGGGGGAAATCAAAGCCATCGTCATCACCAACACCCCTCTCATCTTTGGGAGGCCAATCTTCATCAACATCTTCAACAACACCATCTCCTCTCAAACCCTAGTTCATCTCTTGTGTTCAATCGTTCTACCGGAACCTCAGATTGGTACCTGTGGGTGACTAGTAGTGTTGATTACATCTTGTAGTTGATTACTATATGGTTTATTTGGTGGAAGATCATATGTTCAGATCCATTATGCTATTTAATACCCCCCTTATCTTGAGCATGATTATTATTTGTGAGTAGTTACCTTTGTTCTTGAGGTCACGGGAGAAGTCATGTCGCAAGTAATCATGTGAATTTGATATGTGTACGATATGTTGATGATATGTATGTGGTGATTCCCTTAGTGGTGTCATGTGAACGTCGACTACATGACACTTCACCATCCTTGGGCCTAAGGGAATGCATTGTGGAGTAGTTATTACATGATGGGTTGCTAGAGTGACAGAAGCTTAAACCCTAGTTTATGCGCTACTTCGTAAGGGGCTGATTTGGATCCAAACATTTAATGCTATGGTTAGATTTTATCTTAATACTTTACTCGTAGTTGCGGATGCTTGCGAGGGGGTTAATCATAAGTGGGAGGTTGTTCAAGTAAGAACATCACCCAAGCACCGGTCCACCCACATATCAAATTATCAAAGTAGCGAACACAAATCAAACCAACATGATAAAAGTGACTAGATGAAATTCCCGTGTACCCTCAAGAACACTTAGCTTATTACTAGAGACTGTTCTGGCCTGTCCTTTGCCACAAAAGGATTGGGCTACCTTGCTGCACTTTATTTACCGTTACTGTTACTTGCTCGTTACCAATTATCTTGCTATCAAACTATCGGGTACCTGCAATTTCAGTGCTTGCAGAAATTACCTTGCTGAAAACCGCTTGTCATTTCCTTCTGCTCCTTGTTGGGTTCGACAGACTTACTTATCGAAAGGACTACGATTGATCCCCTATACTTGTGGGTCATCAACCGCGGATTCTAACATGGCGCGGCATGCCTGCCATGCGAGGCAGCGGGTGTGGGAGGTGGCGGAGGCCCTTATAGGGGTGCACGTTGGAGAGGTGGAGTCACACTCTGCAGCGCCATGTAGGGTGCACCAAGGCGGGCGCTGCAACCGCGTCATGTTGAACGTAGGCTCCTCCCATGAAGGATCCATCATTGGCCTCACATCCACTGTCACCGTACAGGTTACGGGCTCCGACGAGGAAGAGTAAGGCATGGGAGACGGTGGGAGCTCGAGTGCCGTGAGCAGGCTAGTGTCCCATGTCCTACTCTACCTTGCCGGCGACCGAACCGACGTTAAGAGGGGCGCAGCCAGCCGCCGGACATGGGCACGGCGGAGCCGGATGAGTTCCGCTTAGTATTAGGTTTACGTTGCATGTAATAATATGGATTTGAGGTTTCTAATTTGAGGTATCAGGCTGCAGAATGCATTAACTGAGGCATGACCGGACAGTGTCCGAGGACGCGCCCGGGCGCGTCTGCGGACGTTTGAGGGGCCGGATTTGCCCAGTCCGGCTGTAGATGCTCTAAAAGACATATGGATGAATTGGGTAGGTTCATCATCCATCCTCTTCCTCTTCTTCTTCTGCTGCTAGTTGTTCGTCTTCTTCTTCTTCTTCTTCTTCTCCTTCTTCTTCTTCTTCTTCTTCTTATTCTTCTTCTTCTTCTTCTTCTTCTTCTTTTCTTCTTCTTCTGCTCTAGATCTTCTTCTTCTTCTTCTTCTTCAGATCCTTGTCAGACCTCTGTTATCCCATATTACTTGTGCACACTTCATTCTTTTGTTCTTCCAGGCTTCGTTGTCAAATGCCTCCACACCATGGCCATCGAGGTCAACATCGCCAAGCATCACATCTTCCTCCTCAGGCACCAGTTCATCACAATCCCATTGCAGGATCCAGTTATCCAGAATGCACCATGCAAGAACAAGCTTAACCTGGGTAGGGTAAGGGTGGAATGGCTTCTGATCCATGATTTGTAACTTGTTCTCCAGAGCTCCAAATGCTCTCTCAACAGTTACTCTAAGGCTGGAGTGTCTGAGATTGAACAACTCCTGTGGAGTCCTAAGATAGTTCCTACCAGAGAACTCGTTCAGATGGTACCTAGTTTTCCTGAAGGGTGGAAGAACACCTGGCCGACATGAATAGCCAGCATCCACTAGGTAGAACTTCCCATTAGGGATGTTGATGCCATTAGGACGACTTATGTTGTCACTGAGTATGTTAGCATCATGTGCTGACCCTTTTCAGCCAACCATCACATATGTGAACTTTAGATCGAAGTCAACAGCAGCAAGCACATTCTGGCTTGTGTAGTACTTCTCCCCCCTATATGCTACACACTATGACCTCAACACTCTGGTAGTGACATTAGTACCATATATTTCCCTAATGCAATCCTGAAATGGCAATACAAGATTGTGTTAGTGCTCACCTTAAACAATCCAACAATATCAAGCCATGAAGTACATACTGTCAGTGCTCACCTTGAAGTATGGATACCATCTTGGGCTAGTGCAAATCTTGGTAGGATTCCGGTCGGTTGGTGACTTGATCATCTCTCCTCTGAGCTCCCCAACAACATAGATCACTTGCTTGAAGTACTTTGAGATGGTTTCCATTGATCTCCTAAACATGTTATGGATAACCCTGGACCTTTGGTTTATGGATAACAACATGAAGGAACATGGCCACTTTCTCTTCCACACTGGTGTGGATGCTATCTTCTAGCAGTCCCCTGCTCCTGAAGGTCTGGAAAAGTCTGGAAAATGGCGCTCTTTTCATTCTAAGCATCCACATAGCCTCTGTGTCATTGCAGTTGTATATGTAGTTCAGATTGGCGATCCTCTCCTGCTCCCGCATAAGCATTGGAGCATAAGAGATGATAGGTCTCTCAGCACGATAAACAACTCTCTTGTGCATGAACATGATCCATGCCTGAATCACACCTATCAGTGCTGCTGCCTGAACTACCAGCCGCATCCATGCGTCAATAACCTAGTCCACATCGAGGGTGCGTTGAGCAATGGGGAATCGATCCTACACCTTGCCTAACGGTCTAACAATGTATCTAACATAGGGGAGATGGGGTGTTGCTTATCAGCATCAGAGACGAGGACGACGAAGGGCGGGCATGGCTAAGTAAAGGACGACCAGACGATGGCTAAATGGAAGGGGATCAGCAGCTCCTGCAGCTAGATCTGCCGCCACCGCACGCTTGCGCAGATCTGAGTCGCCGCCGTCGCCGGTGGTGAGGCTAGAGGAAGCGGCTGCCCTAGAGTTAGTGGTCACCGAGTAAATGGCGGCGGGGGGGGGGGGGGGGGGGAGGGGGGAGGCTAGATTTGGCGTCGTGCCGCCGCGCCCGATTTCCATCTCCCGCCATCCCCACCCGCTTTCGGCTCTCCCCCGCGTGCGAGCTTTCACCACACTCAGCCTGGCTTGTTAGAAACTGCTTCTTTGATAGTTTCTAGCGAGCCAGGCTGTGGGCCGCTTTAAGCTTCATGCTGATGCGAGCTAGCCCACCGCGTTCGCAACCAAACACAGTTTTCATGGTCCAACTAGGCTTGGTTGGGGCGGATGCGGGCAACCAAACATGTCATAACATCCTCATCGCCTGTTAGCTTTGTAAGCATCAAAATGGATGCATCTTCGACGGACTTCACCCCTTCTTGTTGCACTTGATACAGTAGATACAAGATGACACATGCTAAGGGGCCAAGCCTAAGGCCTCAGGACTAGTTAACTTGTTGCTTGAGAGATAGGCTTTAGTTGTTGGGACTGAGCAACCCACTACTACTCGCTTGGTCATTGCCTTGTGCCATCATCGATGTGCATGTGTAGGCAATGACCACACCATGTATTTCTTTTTCACTCGTTTACCAAATGAAATGATACACAGTCTTTGCGTATTCGCGAAAATCTCTTTGAGTAGTATAACTTATAATTAAAAAGCAGTTAGCCAACTTATGTAAAAATTCTCACATAGTTTAAATTGTAAGAACTGAATTTGTATTCTACACATCAGTTGAAAATCACGTATCCAATTTCACGACAAAGCGCGGGTATCGTCTAGTCTTAGTCAAACTAAAGTGACTATAAGATTATAGGTAAAAAGAGTGACCAGAGGAATGTAATTTTCAAGCAAAAGATTGTTGATATCCGGTGCCACAAAATCCTAATTTGGTCCTCTTCATAACGAATCCTAACAGACTTGATATATTTCTTGTCACACAATTTTACATCACAAAGTGCAATCTCGCAGTGTTGGAAACATATTCCTTTTGCCATTGTAGCACGATTTTAGAGTCTTCTTACGAAAATAAATTATCCTTCATGCAAAACTAATTCAATAGAGGACAAAGTATTAACATGCACTACCTCCGTCCCAAAATATAAGAAATTTTTATGTTCAGTTTGAACTACAAAAATGTCTTATATTTTGGGACGGAGGTAGTAGATGTTATCAATTGCATCCACACACCACAACAATACAATATCAAAAACTAGTCGGGACAAAGAACTTTGGGTGTCCCACAATTTAGATGCACAAACATGTCAATTAAAAAAATTCTAATGCAGTATGTGGTGAACAAGGTGCACCATCCTAACAAGGTATATGAACACATATAGACCTCCAAAAGAGATAATGACGATGCTAAAGCTAAGAACACAAAGAAGAAGTGAGGCACTAGGAGAAGGAAAACTTCCGGTATTTATCTCTAGTAGATCTTGTAATGCTATGGCTTGGCGTTTTGCTTTTCAAAATCCTTTCGTAATGCACACTCTTATGGCCATTTGCACCAATGCACAAACTTGTGGTTATCTATAGTATGTGTCTTTTGTTGACCTAGCCTGGTCCATCTAAGGCTTCCACTGTTGCTATTGCATGGGCCTAGTGCTTTTAGCTTCATCATATCTCCTTACCATCTCATAATGACAAAGCATGCTAGGAAAGTACTGAACTGGAACATCAGAGGCCTGAACTTTCTAGATAAATGGTTGCACATTCAGAAAAAGATAAATGAAAGTGGTTGCTTTGTGTTATGCTTCCAGGAAACCAAAAAGGAACACATTGACCTCTCCTTCATAAAGAAAATTTTCCCTACCAGATTTGATAGTTTTACCTTTTTACCTTCAGTTGGAAGATCAGGGGGACTCTTAACTCTCTGGTGTTTAGCTTTCTCTAGAGAGGTACTCTTAAAAATCAGTATGCCCTGTCAATAGGCCTTCAATCATCAAGATGTGGATCATGCTGGACTTTAACTAATATTTATGCCCCCTATCAGGATGATAAAAAACTAGAATTTCTTAACTAGCTTGATGGTATTCATATTCCAGATGAAGCAAACTTGTTGTAAGTAGGAGATTTTAACCTCATCATAAGCTTTGATGATAGAAGAAAACTTGGAGGCAATATCAATGAGATGCTACTGTTCAATGCAGTTATAAGTAAGCTTGGCCTAGTGGACATACCTTTAAAGGGAAGAACCTGTACCTGGAGCAATATGCAATCCAATCATCTTCGGGAAAGGTTGGACTGGTTTTTTACATCCCCTACCTGGATCCTTTCACATCCAAACACCATTTCTCTTCACTGGCCATGACTACATCTGACCATGTCCCAGGTGTTATGAGTATTCAGACAAAAATGCCAAGGTGGAATCTTTTCAGGTTTGAAAATAGATGGATGGAACATGATCAATTCCTCCCCCTTGTAGGGCCTATTTGGACACAAAGTATTCATTTTTGTGATGTTGCCAAGAGGATCAATGCAAGTATGAAGGTTCTTAGGAAAAGTCTCAAGGCTTGGGATAAAATCCTATCTAATTTAAAGCAAGATATGTCAGATATCAATGCTCTGTTTGCCATGTTAGATGCCATTGAAAACCATAGAGTACTGTCTGATACCGAATTTGCTATTAGGATTGATCTCAAAAACCACTTGCTCACTTTGTTAAAGCAACAGAAAATTTATTGACAACAGAGAGGAAAATTCAAATGGGTCACCCTAGGCTGTGAAAATACCCAATTCTTCCGTGCTTTGGCAAGTATTCAACACATATCGAACTGTATTGCTACCCTCACCACTGTTGATGGCTCAGTAGTGCCTGAGCATGAAACCAAAGCTCAATTGATGCTAATGCTTTTAAAGATAGACTGGGCCAATCAGAATCTTGCAATATCCCACCTGAATTGCTTAACTTGATACCAACTCAGTCTATTGGACTGTCTTAAGCAACCTTTCACACACCAGGAGATTGACAATGTAATTAAAGAGTTTCCCTCGAACAAATAACATGGTCTTGATTGATAAAATAGTGACTTTATTAAGAAGTGTTGGCATATCATCAAGAAGGATTTCTATGCACTACTGTAGGAAGGTCCTAAGACAACACATGTATCAAAGACCCTTCGACGAAACTTTTTGCGAATGTACATCAAAGCGTGTGCAATGTAACATCCCAAAAAAAGCATGTGTGATGTCGCAATATCACAAACATTTCGAAAACATAATTGTGTGCAATGTCATGCAAACAGTTTTTAAAAAAATTGTGTGTGTGATGTTGTCTATTATTGCACACAGTTAAAAAAAACGTAAACGTGTGTGATGCTTTGCACACGTTTTTTTACAAATGATGTGTGTGTGATGTAGTCTATCATTGCACACAGTTATTATAATGTAACTGTGTGTGATGCCATGCACACAGTTTTTGCAAAAAGTGTGTGTGTGATGTAGCATATCATTGCACACGGTATTAAAAACGCAAACGTGTGTGATGTCTTGCACATATTTTTTACATATATTGTGTGTGCGATGTAGTCTGTCATCGCACACACTTTCATAAAAGGAACCGTGTGTGATGCCGGAAACTATTATTTTTCCTATGAATAATGGTTTCGCGATATGTTTGAAGACGAACTGACATTTTCCTTCGCCGTTTGACTTTGAATTTTTTTTCTACACTAAACATGCAGCATAGAATCCTCCATGTTAAAATTTGGCGCTTTTCAGAGCTCATTTGCTATCTTTGAGTCATTAACTGCATTTCTAGTCATTTAATGGATATAATTCAAATTTGAACTATGAGGGCATGAAATAGCACACAAAAATGATTTTAAATCATATTTATGGTGTTGAGTATATTTTTATGCCTTATACCAGGAATAAATATAAATTTACACGATATATGTGGCAAGAATCAACCATGAACATGGAGTTTATTGGTATTTAAATAATGAAAATTGTAAATGAAGTTTGAAAAATATGAAACTTGGCATAGTGTCATGATATGAACTCAATATGATGTGGTAAAATTTTGAGGATGTTTCATTTTTTTTATGTACATCCTTTAGGAATCAGACAACCTCCAAGGAACGATCATGGTTTCGATAGTGAATGCACCAAGTTGGTGGCGAATTATATTTTTCTTCATCATTTGACTTTGATTTTTTCCTACAGTTAAGATACACCATAGAATCCTCCATATTAAAATTTGGAACTTTTCTATCTCTTTGTTATATTTGAGTCAAAATTACATTTCCAGTCATTTAACAGATACATTCAAATTTGAACTACGAGTACAGAAAACAATATAAAAAATGATTTAAAAAATCATATATTGGGCATTGAGTATATGTGTATGCCTCATACAAGAAATAAATATAAAATTCAAATATCTAAGTGGCAAGAATCAACCGTGAACATGAAGTTTATTGGTATTTTAATTCTGGAAAATATAAATGATGTGTAATAAATATGAAACTTGGCATGGTGTCAAGATATGACCTCAGTATACTGTAGTAAAAATTTAAGAAGGTTTTCACAAAAAAAATTGATGTGTAAGGGCAAAAATACAAATGGCAAGAAAGCAGACGTGTGTGTGCTGAATTCTTATTGGTGAAGAGATTGAAGCCTTGGATCGATGACATGGCATGAATCCATTGACGTGGCTTGAGACTGCGTCGGTATTTCCCCAAAGAGGAATGGATGATGCAACACAGCGACGATAAGTATTTCCCCCAGTTATGAAACCAAGGTATCGAACCAGTAGGAGGATCACCACCACCTAATAAGCAGCACCTGCACACAAAGAACAAATACTTGCAACCCAACGCGAAAGAGAGGTTGTCAATCTCTCTACGGTAAAAAGATAGATTAGGTAGTGATAGATTGGAGAGATAGATCTCTCAAGAACACAAAATAAAAAGAGCAAATAAAAAGTGCAGCAATATATTTTTGGGTTTTTTGGAATAATAGATCTGAAAAAAAGAGAGGCAAAAAGAAAGATCGGAAAGCAATATGTTGGAAAAGTAGACACGGGGGTCGTAGGTTTCACTAGTGGCTTCTCTCATGAGTATAGCACACGGTGGGTGAACAAATTACTATTGGGAAATTGATAGAAGATCAAATAATCATGACGATATCCAAGGCGATGATCATTATATAGGCATCACGTCCAAGATAAGTAGACCGACTCCTGCCTGCATCTACCACTATTACTCCACACATCGACCGCTATCCAGCATGCATCTAGTGTATTAAGTTCATGGAAAAACGGAGTAATGCAATAAGAACGATGACATGATGTAGACAAGATCTTTTCATATAGGAATAGGCCCCATCTTGTTATCCTTAATGGCAACGATACATGCGTGCCTTGCTGCCCCTTCTGTCACTGGGAAAGGACACCGTAAGATCGTACACATCACAAAGCACCTCTTCCCATGGCAAGAAAAATCGATCTAGTTGGCCTAACTAAGCCAAAGATTCGAAGAAGAAATACGAGGCTATAAGTAATCATGCATATAAGAGATCAAAGAAGACACAAATAATATTCATGGATAGAAATTCATCATGAACTCAAAATTCATCGGATCCCAACAAACACACCGCAAAAGTTTACATCAAATAGATCTCTGTCGGTGTACTAAAGATTGGGTCCTTTAGTACCCCATACTTGTGCACGGGCAGTTGTAGCCATACCAGCGGCAAGGCTTGCCGGGGAACAGCTAGACACAGATTCAGCAACATCGAGAAGGCATCCAAGTCACTGATCAGAAGATGGAAGACCGAAGGCTGGAGCCCCGGCAAGGCTCGCACCCGGCAAGACTTCGCCACCCTGTCGCCACTCCAGTGCAGCGGCCAGCTTGTCTTTTAGCTGTTGTCCTCCTAGGTGCGTGTCAGGCGCCTGCGGTGCAGGGGCTTAAGCGGTGCTGATGGGACGGCCCCTTTTTCCGTCCCCAAGGCGCTAAGGGACACCTCAACGGAGCATTAAATGCATTTGTCCTAAACCGTCAGTGTTAGGTATGATAACACTGTAGCTACTTTTACACCTCATGTATGCACTGTACGCCACTGTTGGTGACCCCTTCGAACGTATAAAAGGAGGCCCAAGGCGTAGCTACAGGGGGGATCGGCTCCGGCCCGTTCTGCATGTGTAGCTGTTGTGTACTGTTCATCACAAGCGCTCCTAGAACCAGGGCTTAAACACACCCAATATACTAAAGTAGGAGTAGGGTTTTACGCTTCTCAGCGGCCCGAACCTGGGTAAAATTCCCCGTGTTGATCGTTAGATCTGCTCTTTGTGCAAACCTTCTGCCTGCCGAATCGTAAAGGGGTCCTCTCGATCCCATAGGTGTCGTTTCCCCGACATCTTTGGCGCGCCAGGTAGGGGAAGGAGGTTGCATGAACCTGATCTAGTGATCAGCGCGTCAGTTTCTTCACCAGCTTCATCGCCATGGCCCCCAAGAAGAAGGGTTTCACGGCGGTTGGTCCATCCACGTCCGCTATCCCCGTGGCTACACAGACGGGAGACGGTGTAGACGTGGGCGGAGGAGGCGGAGGTTCTGAGCTTCCGCGACGTTCTGGTGGTCAAAGCCAAGCGAGCGGCGACGGCCACCCGCGCGCCGCCAGAGCTAAGGACGGAGCTGCGCTGCCAGCAGGCGGTGTAACGAACTCCAGGGATGGAAGGGCACCTTCCAAGACACCCACGCCGGCGCGTGCGCCGCGGCCTTCTCAGGACGCACGCGATGAACAACGCCGCAACGTTGATGGTACTAGGCGTCCCCACGGAAAGTCTCCTGGGCATCACCTTCGAGATGCGCGGGACCAGCATGCACGCCAACATGTTGGTGGAAGCGGCGCGCGGTCGCGGGACCATGATGGAGCTCCTTCTAACACGGTTAGGAGTCAGAGCACCTCACGTTCCTCGCACCTGTCGCCGCCGCCTACACCAGCAGAAGCACTGGCGCGAGCACATCTGCTCCTGAATTTCCCACCTGCTGTGGACAAGCTCGATGAGTGGAGAGCTGCTATTCAGAGCCTCGTCGGCCTCGCCAACCATGACAGGCCGCAGCAGGCGGAGCCTTCGCGGCGGCAATCCATCGAGCCGACGCGTGTCGCTGGCGAAAAGGCGGGAGGCGCTATGACCACGGTGCACTCTCCTCCACGGCGGCAACAGCAGTCGCTGACTCGGCGGATCGACGCTTGCGACGACGATTCAACGGCGTCGTCTGATCCGCGAGCTCGTCGCGATCAACGTCAAGTTCTTCGGGAACAAGGCAAAGAAGACGCTCGGACTACTATCGAGCGGCGCCGGGAAGCGCGCCATCAATCTGATAAGCGCACGGGACCCACTGTAGATAAGCCTGTGCCGGGGTATCCTGTCGATCGACCCTACGAGGTGGGTTGTCCAGCGTTTACCCGTGAGCTGCGGCGAGTCCAGTGGCCCAATTCCCGCACGTTCAAGCCGGAGGTCCCGGAGAAATATGACGGCAAGACCCACCCATCGGAGTTCCTGAGCATCTACACCATTGCGGTGCAGGCTGCCGGGGCTCGCGACGACAAGATACTCGCCAACTACTTCCCATTGGTGCTTAAGCCCAACGTCAGGTCGTGGTTGATGCATCTGTCGGAGAATTCCATTTCTTCCTGGGCAGACCTGTGTCATGAGTTTGTTGGCGCCTTTACCGGAGGCCACCAAGCCCCTGGCCAGGAAAGTGATTTGCATCTCATCCCCCAGAAGGAGGGCAAAACTATGTGCAAGTATATCCAGAGATTTAGCCGCATACATCACAACATTCCAGACGTTCATCCTGCCGCTGTTATCAGCGCATTCCATCAGAACGTGCGTAACCGCAGGATGCGTGAACAGCTGGCGATGAACAAGGTCAGGGATGTTGTCGAGCTTTATGCTCTGGCTGATAAATGTGCTCGGGTTGAAGAAGGGAGGAGACTCCCCGGCGAAGATGTTGGCGCAGGAGTCGACTGTGAAGATGAAGACGCTGCCGCCCCGGCAAAGAAGGGCCGGCGACGTAACAGGAAGCGCAAAGGCAAGGCCGTGCTTGCCGTGGAGGGGTCCGGCAACCCCGACACTGCCAAGAAGGCCAAGGTTGATGGCCCCGGCAAGGATGTTGCCGGGTGTGCCTCCTGTCAGGCCTTGGCGGCTGCCGACAAGTCAGAGGGCTCCGGCAAGCAGTACTGCAAGATCCATCGCACCAAGGGCCACGATCTCCAAGACTGCCGGCAAGTTGAGCAGCTTGTCGAGAAGCAGAAAGCTGAGTATGAGAGGCGAGACAAGGAGAAGGCCCAGGATGGTGCGGAGGGGTCCGGCAAGAAACGCGGTGGCCGAGGAGGTCGCCGCGGCAAGGCCGAGCAACAGAAGGAGAGGCCCGCTCGAGGCCGCGATAAGCAAGAAGGGGGTGACGATGACAACGAAGAGGACGACGAGTCCAGCGAGCAAGAATTCCAAAAAGCTACAGACATGATGTGCATTGACGGAGGCGCCTCGTTGCATTCCTCCCGCCGCCAACTTAAACAGTGGGCGCGCGAGGTTAATGCGACCGAGCCATCTGTCGGTGCCCAGAAGCCACTGAGATGGTCCAACAGGCCTATCATTTTTGACACTGAGGATCGCCCTGATCGCATAACTGCGGTCGGGTGTCTGCCATTGTTGGTTTCACCAACGATTCGCAACCTTAAGGTGACGAAAATGTTAGTTGACGGTGGGGCCGGCTTGAATTTGATCTCGCCCGAAGTGATCAAAAGATTGCAAATTCCCGATGGAGATCTCGAAGAAACGGGCACGTTTCAGGGGGTCAATCCAGGAAGGAGCCAGCCCAAGGGAAAGATCACGCTGCCGGTGACATTTGGTAGCGATCTGAACTTCAGGACAGAGAAAATTGTCTTCGACGTCGCCAAGATTCCATTGCCATATAATGGGATCCTTGGCCGCCCAGCGCTGGCCAAGTTCATGGCGGCATCGCACTACGCTTAAAATGTATTGAAGATGCCCGGGCCGATAAGCGTCATCACTGTCAACTCCGACAAGAAAGATGTGCTTATCTGCACCGATCAGCTTTACCGGGAGGCAGTTGCAGCATCTGCCGCCAAGGCGCTTGCTCCTGCCACTGAAGCTCCCGGGGGGAAGAAGACCGGCAAGACCTCTCACACTCACACCGGCAAGCGCGCCTCCTCGGAGTGTTGCGCTCCCGTTGAGGATGTGCCAGAGAGCTCCACCGGCAAGAGCAAGAAGTCCAAGGCAGCTCCACCAGAGACCAAGAAGGTGCCCGCCAGGGAGGATGGTACGGGAGGAACGTTCACCATAAGTTCCACCCTTGACGACAAATAGGAAAGCGCGCTCATTGTCTTTCTGCGAGCGAATGTCGATGTGTTTGCATGGCAACCATCTGATATCCCTGGTGTTCCCAGGAAGGTGATTGAGCACCACCTTGCTGTCTGCCCACATGCGCGGCCCGTCAAGCAGAAGGTCAGGAAGCAGGCTTTGGAGCGACAACAGTTTATTGCCGAAGAAATCAAGAAGTTGGAAGCGGCAGGTTTGGTAAGAGGAGTACTTCATCCAACATGGTTCGCCAATCCAGTTGTAGTGCGCAAGGCGAATGGAAAATGGAGGCTATGTATTGATTATACAGATATCAATAAAGCCTGTCCAAAAGACCCTTTTCCCTTGCCGCGCATCGACCAGATTGTGGACTCCACTGCCGGCTGCGATTTGCTTTCATTTCTTGATGCATATTCAGGGTATCATCAGATCTTCATGTCAAAGGAAGACGAAGAAAAGACCGCATTTATCACCCCATGTGGTACGTATTGCTTTTTACGTATGCCTTTCGGGTTGAAAAGTGCTGGTTCAACATTTGCAAGAGCGGTCCAGATTGGCTTTGAGCCCCAGCTACATAGAAATATGGAAGCTTATATGGATGATATAGTGGTCAAGACCAAGGACAAAGCAACGCTCATACAAGATTTAGAAGAGACATTTGCAAATCTGCGCAAGATCAATTTGAAGCTCAATCCTGAGAAGTGCGTGTTTGGCGTTCCATCCGGCAAGCTTCTCGGGTTCTTTGTATCTCAACGTGGAATCGAAGCAAATCCCGACAAGATCAAGGCAATTGAGCAGATTGAAGCGCCAAGACATGTCAAGGATGTGCGTCGTCTTGCCGGCTGTGTTGCTGCTCTGAGTAGGTTCATCTCCAAATCTGCTGAGCGCGCCCTGCCATTTTTCAAAATTTTGAAAAAGGCAGGTCCAATGAAATGGACTCCGGAAGCGAAGGCAGCGCTGCAGGATTTGAAGAGGTACCTCTCCTCTCCGCCAGTACTAGTCGCGCCAAAACCACAAGAGCCGTTACTGCTATATCTAGTGGCAACAAATCAAGTGGTGAGTGTTGCGTTAGTGGCAGAGAGAGAAGTTGATGAAGAAGCAGCAGCGGCGGCAAGACCGCCAAGTGACGAGTTAGAATCTTCCCCGGCAGAGTCTGGTGCTGACCAAGTGGAATCTGCGCAGTCAAGTGAAGCAACACAGAAGAAGAAGATGGTGCAGCGCCCAGTTTATTTTGTCAGCTCCCTTTTACAGGGGGCTAGGTCAAGATATTTTGGTGTGCAGAAGCTGCTCTTCGGCCTCCTTATGGCCTCGAGGAAGCTGCGCCATTACTTTCAGGCACATGAGATCACCGTCGTCACTCGCTTTCCGTTGCAGCGGATTTTGCGAAATCCAGATGCGACCGACAGGATTGTGGAGTGGGCTTTGGAACTGTCAAGTTTTGGTCTCAAGTTTGAAAGTACTTCAACCATTCAGAGCAGAGCTTTGGCGGAGTTCATTGCAGAATGGACCCCAACACCAGACGAAGAGATTCCAGAGACAACTCTCCCCGGCAAGGAAACCAATCAAGAGTGGATCATGTATTTTGATGGGGCCTTCTCGCTGCAAGGCGCCGGTGCTGGCGTGCTGCTTGTCGCACCCACCGAAGAGCACCTCAAATACGTGATTCAAATACATTTTCCCCGGGAGAGATCAACAAATAACACTACAGAGTATGAAGGGCTGCTTGCCGGTCTCAGGATCGTGGTAGACCTTGGAATTAGAAAACTCATCGTCAGAGGTGATTCGCAGCTTGTCGTCAAGCAGGTGAACAAAGATTATCAAAGTCCGTTAATGGAAGCTTATGTCGATGAAGTGAGGAAATTGGAAGAGCGTTTTGACGGTCTGCAAATGGAGCACGTTCCTCGTGCGGAAAACAGCATTGCTGATGACTTGTCGAAGCGTGCTGCCCTTAAGTTACCTGTGGAACCAGGAACTTTTGTGCTCCGATTGACTCAACCATCTGTAGCACCATCGATGGGACAAGAGAAAAGAAGGAAGTCGAGTCCCGGCAAGTATTTCCCGGCAGATCTCCCAGAGGCCGCTGGCAAAGAAGTTGCCGGGAACGACCCTAAGCTTGCCGGTGAGCGACAGGCTCCGGCAAGGCCTCAGGCTCTTGCCGTAGAGACAAACGCTCCCGCCGAGCTTGCCGGGGAGCGACAGGCTCCGGCAGGGCCTCGAGCCTTTGCTGTAGAGACAAACGCTCCCACGGCAGAAGACATGTCTTTAGTCCTTGTTGTCGAGCCCCAGGCTCCAGCATGGGCACAACACATCGTCCTTTTCCTTCAGACAGGAGAACTCCCCGAAGAGCAGGAACAAGCGGAAAAAGTAGCCCGTCAGTCTAGTATGTACCAGTTCGTGGACAACGTTCTGTACAGAAAGAGACCGAACGGCGTGAAATTGAAGTGCATTCCTCGGGAGGATGGACTGGAGCTGTTGGCAGAGATTCATGGAGGCATATGTGGCTCTCACATAGGCTCAAGAGCTCTTGTTGGTAAGGCATTCCGGCAAGGTATCTTTTGGCCCACTGCTCTCCAGGATGCAACTGCACTAGTAACCAAGTATGAAGCGTGCCAGTTCCATTCGAAGAAATTGCATCAACCAGCTCAAGCTCTTCAAACAATCCCTCTTTCCTGGCCATTTTCGGTCTGGGGGCTCGACATATTGGGCCCTTTTCCCCGTGCTACCGGGGGCTTTGAGTACTTGTACGTTGCAATCGACAAGTTCACAAAGTGGCTGGAGGTGGAAGCAGTGAGAAAGGTGACAGCACAGTCAGCCGTCAAATTCTTCAAAGGAATAGTTTGCCGTTTTGGTGTGCCTAACAGGATCATCACTGACAATGGTACACAGTTCACGAGCCACACCTTCATGCAGTATGTCCAAGACTTTGGCGGCAAGATCTACTTTGCTTCTGTTGCTCATCCACGGAGCAACGGCCAGGTGGAAAGGGCAAATGCTGAAGTGTTGCGAGGTCTCAGGACAAGAACTTTCGACAAGCTGCGCAAGTGTGGAAGACGCTGGATTGATGAGTTGCCAGCGGTTCTTTGGTCAATCAGAACGACACCAAATCGAGCCACCGGCCAGACACCCTTCTCCCTAGTATATGGGGCGGAAGCAGTTCTCCCCACGGAACTCATATACGGGTCACCTCGAGTGCTCGCCTATGATGAGCTCGAGCAAGAGCAGCTGCGGCAAGATGACGCGTTGCTCCTTGAGGAAGATCGTCTTCAGGCTGCTGTGCGAGCTGCACGCTACCAGCAAGCCTTGCGCCGCTACCATAGCCACAAAGTTCATGCCCGAAGTCTTGAGGAAGGCGACCTTGTTCTTCGGCGCGTTCAGTCGGCCAAGAATTCCAACAAGTTGACGCCGAAGTGGGAAGGCCCTTATCGGGTAGTGCGAGTCACCAGGCCTGGCGCAGTCCGCCTGGAGACCGAAGATGGCGTTCCGGTGAGCAACTCCTGGAATATCGAACATCTTCGTAAGTTCTATCCATAAGGCGCGGTTGCCGGGTCCCCCGGCAACCACCTTTTGTACAAGTCTTGCCGATGAAGCATGTAATCCTTTGTACAAAGCCAGGCGCAGACCCTGTGCATAGTTGAATAAAGCCTAAGTGTTTTACAATTCTTGTCGATTTTCATGTTTACTTATGTGCATGCATATCTGAGATATTGTATTACACTTGCTTCCGGTAAGCATTAACGAACCGCCAAGGTTCCATATCTCTATTTTCTCTTCTTTCTTTTTTTCAAAGGACAGAAGGTTCCCTCGCATGCAAGTTTGCCGGGGGGGGGGGAGGATGGTATGGGTACCGACAGGCGACGTTCAAGGTTGACATCTTGCCGGAAGAAGTACAACAATGAAAAGCTAAGTTGCAGAAACTTTGAACAAATTTTCGTTTTGTAAAGTTATTCTCCTTGAACGGTTTCGGCCTATGTATGGAAAACCTGCACGCGAAGGGAACCTTGTCGTGATCAGTTGCGCCCTTACTCTGTTTTGAGTCCGCTCAACAGCTTAAGTGGCTGCACTGAAAACGCTAAGGTATCTTGCAGGCAGCGGCACCTCCAGCAGGCTGCTAAAGTCCCGCACCTAGCGCTCGCGGCAAGGCTGTGCGCACCGGCAAGTTTCCAACAAAGCGTAGGGCGATTACCATACAGAAAGGAATTAAGCAAGGAGGATAACATACATTCGTCCAGAACATAGCAAGTTATATTACAATAATGGCTGCCGCAGTTCTAACATAAGATTAAATTGTCTTGACATGGAATGGTGGCGGCAACAAGAAGCAAAGCAGTTAATCCCGGCGGTCGCCCTCAACCCTCTTGACTTGGCTTACCCTGTCAACGATGGGCGCGACAAGCTCCTCAAGTGCCTTGACGTCCACATCCTTCGGTAGGCGGTCGAAGATGCTGAGGTTGATGCCGGGGTTTTTATGCACCATTTTGACAAGCACCTTGCGGAGGACAGCCTGGCAGAGCTTGCATGATTCGCTGGCCAGATGGGTTGTTCGGTCAGACTGGAGCTGCTTCAGGGCGTAAATGATTCCATCGAAGAACATGGTCAGCTTGGTGCTCGTGGATACCCTGTCATCAGAAGAATACCTGAAGCCCTTCAGGCCCATGGTGGACAGCTGTGCGGCGAGCTTCTCCGCAACATCGACGAGCTTTTCAGTCCAGACTTGCACGCCTGCCACAGTCATTATGTGAAGCGGCGGCGCTCTTGAGAAGGTTCGTCTCATCCTGGAGGTCTTTGATCAGGGTCTTCTGACGGGCCTTGGCGGTCTCCAGGGTCTCTTCCAGCGTGGACAGTTTCACCTTCAGATCTTCGATGGAGTCAGTGGCTGAGGAGAGCTGCTTGGTCTTGTCGGATATAACAACCTGCATCTCCATCAAGCTGTGAAGAGTTTTCTCTCTCTCAGTCTTGAGTGTCGAGAGCTCCTTGCCATGACCTTCAAGATCTGTTTCCAGCCTCTTCACTTTCTCCTCCAGCAAGTTCTTGGCGGCCTCTGCAGCTTCGGCAGCATCGATGGCCTCCTTCAGCTTGCCGGCGTGATCTGTGGTCAGAGCTTCGAGCGTCTCCTTGTGCTTCTGCTCCAGCTCCTGGGTCTGCTGCGCGACAAGCTTGTCAATCTCCTCATCCTTGGCGCGGAGCTTGTCGGCAAGAACTTTCTCGCGAGCGGTGAGGTCATCATCATGAGCCTCAAGCCCGACACGGAGCTCTCTCAAGCGTGCCTCCTCTGCAGCGGCCTGCTGTTTGGCCTCCTCATGTGCCCTCTCAACATCGGACTGCTTCAAGAGGAGCTCGTCCCACCTTTGGCTCAGCTGCTCTTGGCCCGTCCTCAACTCCTGAAAGGCCTCGGTGAACCAGGCTTGTGTTTCCTCAACGCGCTTCTGGAAACCTGCCTCCGTTGCTTCAACAACCGCTGCCCTGGAGTCCAGTTTTTCTTTCCGGGCGCGGTGGAGTGCTTGAAGTTTCTGGAATTTGCTGCTCATGGCCTGAAGGAGCTTCTCTTCTTCAGATTTGCTGCTGCTGATGCGCGGCTCATCAACGATCTCGAGCCCGACAGCGGCAATGACGTCTTCATCAAAGACTTCCCCTTCAGTTGGCACCCTGATGCTTGCCGTGCCTGGAATGCTGACAAACAAGTTATCGCCAATCTTGAGGTACTTGCTCGACGAGGGGGTTTCGGATGTTGACGGCTGGTCTTCAACAGCCGCTCCACCGGTAGCTGGGGGCTCCGTGGCCGGCGTAGCGCCTGGCGCTCCTGTGGCAGGGATGCCGTCAGTACGGTCACTGGCCTCCTCACCGGCCCTCTCAGCAGACTCCTTGGCGGTCTCTCCTTGTGCAGCCTTGGCGGCCTCAGCGGCAGCATCCTTGGCGGCCTCAGCAGCAACATTCTTGGCGGCCTCTTCAGCAGCAACCCTATCGGCTTCAGCGACAGCATCCCTGGCAGTCTCCTCGATAACAGCATCGACGTCCATGTGCTCAGTCGAAGGAAGATCTTGAGACCAAGAGAGCAAGCAAAATACGGCCGAGGAGGAAGTTCGAGAAGACAAAAAGAAAGGCAAAGTGGCAGGTACTCTGAGGCAAGCGGTTTACCTGTGTCGAGCTGCTGAGAAGGGTTGCCGGTGCCTGTGCTTGCCGGCTCCTCTTCATTGCGGTAAAGCTCGCTTGCCAAAGACTCATCCCTGGGCGGCGTAGTCGACAGAGGTGGCACATCGGGGACGGCTCCCGTTGGTACTCCTTGTTGCCGCTCCACTCCTGCACGCCCGGAGATGTCACCAGTGAAGATACACACCCCGACACTTGCCAGCGGAAAGTGAGTAACGGACTCACGCTGGGGGCTGCGCCAGGGGCTGTGTTGAGGATTGCGTCGTGGGCTTGACTTCGGGCTGATGTTGATCGTTTCCGGCGCGCCTGAGGTTCTTGCCGGCGGTTCATCACCCGTCGAGGTCTTCGCCCTCTTCGCTACACTTTGTGCCAATGTTTCTGTGTCATCTCTGCAGAAACAAGTCAAAGCAAAACAAATCAGTTAAACAAAATCAGAAGTTCAGAAGTCAGAGGATGTGACAGGGCTCTTACTCTTCTTCCTCCGAGCTGAAGGCAGAGAGGTCGAAGTCGACTTCCCCCGCGGCGCTCGTGCGAGGAGGTGAGGGAGTGGTCCTGGGGCACTTGGCTGCGGCGGGTTGCTGCGCAGCCTTGCCGGCGGCCCCTTTGCCGGAGGCTTCACCGCTCGAGGAAGGCTGGCGGGCAGAGGCACCAGAGGTGACTTTTCGAAGAGCACGCCTCTTGCTCGGTTCGAGAGCTGGGGGCTCCTCGTGCAGTTCCTCTTCAGCTATGTCTTCAGCAGATGTGCCCCCGGCAGCGGTGCCGCTCTGCTTCCCGGCAACCTCGCCCTGCCCGGCAAGATTTTCCTCTGACAGCACCTCGCCTTCGCTGGTTTCCCCTTCCATGAAGCCAGCGTTGCCGGCCTCCGCGGCAAGATTTGCCTCCTCCGCCCTGCTGGCGATGTACGCCACTTCTTCTTCAGTAGTGGGGCGGACAAGGTTTTCTTCTGCGTGGATGGCCCTCTCTGACAGGTTATCAAAGAATTGTTGTGCCTGCTCTTCGGATGGCTCGATCCAGGTCCCGTCAAGGCTGTGAACGTCAAACACCGGCATCATGGCGATGATTGAGGCCAGAGCGGAGTTGTTGCACAAAGGGACTATGCTTGCCGGCATCTTGCCTACCACATCAGACCTAAAGAGTTTCTGGCAGAGAGCTGCATGCTGCAGGAACGTCAAATTATTGTTCAGCCCAGGGCGTAGCCTCATGATGTCTGCCGCGTTCCGGAATTCCCAAGCTGGCCTCCCTTTGTTCTGCAGAGGAGCGATGCGCCGGCAAAGGAAATCAGCGCCTATCATCTCTATTGTGAGCCCGGCAGCTCTGAGGCGGTGAATCCTGGTAGTTGCTACTGAGAGCTTCTCGTCGTCGGGATCAAGGGCGCTCCAGTCACTGCTGCGCGTCATCTTCGTTTGTCGCGGCGAGCAGAAGGATTGGACCTTTGTCTCCTCAATCCAGCACCACTTGGCTCGCCATTCATCCCACTTCTCGCGGTAGGCCCCGTCTGGGTATACTTCCTTGGTTCCTGGCCGTGGGATCCAAGCGATGGAACCAGAGAGAGCCTCACCCTTTTGGATGCGGGGAATAAAGTAATGGCGGAAAAGGGCTGTGCTAGGGATTACTCCGGCGAAGTTTTCACAAAGATGAGCGAAAACCGACATGCACGTCACGGCATTCGGCGTAAAATCCAAGAGTTGGAAGCCGTATGAGAGCATGATGTCGTTGAAGAAATCAGAGAACGGGGGGCAGAGCCCGCAGTAAAAGTAATCGGCAAAGAAGTGATACTTGTTTGGGCCACCCCTGGAAGAACCTGGGCTCACGAGAGTTGCAGGATGCGCCGTTGTCTCCCTCGCCCACATGCATTGGTATCGCCCCTTCAGGATGCTCGCATCGAGCACCGGGGGGAAGACGACATGCTCCTTCCGCATCTTCGCTAGCTTGTTCTCCAGGACGGCGGCTTCCACCTCCTTGCCCTTGCTCAGCTTGGGCGGCATGGTGGCTATGGGGGCAGAGGCTGAGGACGTTGAGGGCGTGGAGGCGTAGATGAAAGGGGGGAGCTCTGTTTCGGGCTCGAGGAAGAAGACGACGGCGGTTCCCAGATTGGAAAAGACAAGGGGTAAATGAGCCGCGCCTCTGTGGATTCCTTTTTATGGGGAAGGCCCGGGGTCGCCTCTTTACTAGTCAACATGGAAACGCTTTTGCGAGCGTGCGGCAGTTTCAGCCGCTCCGCGCACGTCTCCCACGTCCCGCATTCAATGCGCATCGTGGGGGGGCGCAGTGAAACATAATGATTACAGCAGTTAATCCCTGCCACGCGTGCCCGTGCACTGTTTGGGCCTAGCCCAACAACGCCTCGCACCCAGGTATGGCCTAGGCCCGAGGGCTCCTGTCGGTGTACTAAAGATTGGGTCCTTTAGTACCCCATACTTGTGCACGGGCAGTTGTAGCCATACCAGCGGCAAGGCTTGCGGGGGAACAGCTAGATACAGATTCAGCAACATCGAGAAGGCATCCAAGCCACTGATCAGAAGATGGAAGACCGAAGGCTGGAGCCCCGGCAAGGTCTTGCCGGGATGGCTCGCAGCCCCGGCAAGGCTCGCACCCGGCAAGACTTCGCCACCCTGTCGCCACTCCAGTGCAGCGGCCAACTTGTCTTTTAGCTGTTGTCCTCCTGGGTGCATGTCAGGCGCCTGCGGTGGAGGGGCTTAAGCGGTGCTGATGGGACGGCCCCTTTTTCCGTCCCCAAGACGCTAAGGGACACCTCAACGGAGCATTAAATGCATTTGTCCTAAACCGTCAGTGTTAGGTATGATAACACTGTAGCTACTTTTACACCTCATGTATGCACTGTACGCCACTGTTGGTGACCCCTTCGAACGTATAAAAGGAGGCCCAAGGCGTAGCTACAAGGGGGATCGGCTCCGGCCCGTTCGGCATGTGTAGCTGCTGTGTACTGTTCATCACAAGCGCTCCTAGAACCAGGGCTTAAACACACCCAATATACTAAAGCAGGAGTAGGGTTTTACGCTTCTCAGCGGCCCGAACCTGGGTAAAATTCCCCGTGTTGATCGTTAGATCTGCTCTTTGTGCAAACCTTCTCCCTGCCGAATCGTAAAGGGGTCCTCTCGATCCCATAGGTGTCGTTTCCCCGACAATCTCCAAGAGACCATTGTATTGAGAATCAAAAGAGAGAGAGGAAGCCATCTAGCTACTGCCTATGGACCCGTAGGTCTATGGTGGACTACTCACGCATCATCGGAGAGGCACCAATGACGATGATGAACCCCTCTGTGATGGTGTTAGATTGGATCTCGAGGTTTTGGAACTTGCGGCGGCTGGATGTGTTTTTCGTCGACTCCCTTAGGGTTTCTGGAATATTTGGGAATTTATAGGTATCAGAGGCGGTGGAGAGGGGCCCCGAGGAGGACACAACCCATCAGGGCGCCGGGGCCCCCCTGGCGCGCCCTGGTGGGTTGTGGTCTCCACGGCCAACCTCTCTGGCACTTCTTTGGCCCACTGGGTGTCTTCTGGTCCCAAAAAAATCTTCAAAAAGTTTCGTCGCGATTGGACTCCATTTGGTACTGATATTCTGCGAAGTAAAAAACAAGCAAAAAATAGCAACTAGCACTTGGCACTATGTCAATAGGTTAGTCCCAAAAATGATATAAAGTTGCTATAAAATGATTGTAAAACATCCAAGAATGATAATATAACAGCATGGAACAAGCAAAAATTATAGATACGTTGGAGACGTATCAGCATCCCCAAGCTTAATTCCTACTCGTCCTCGAGTAGGTAAATGATAAAAACAGAATTTTTGATGTGGAATGCTGCCAAACATGTTCATCTCCTATTCTTTTCTTTTGTAGCATGGACATTTGGACTTTTAGATGATTCAAAGCAATAGTCTAGTTTTAACATAATGACTTCAATACTCAAGCATGCCAACAAGCAACCATGTCTTTCAAAATATCAACACTAAAGAAAGTTATCCCTAGCCCATCATGCTCAATCATTGATCCATTCATGAAACACAATCAAATATTAGCTACACCCAATGCTCAAGTATGATCATAGTGCCCCTAGTTGGTGATTTAAGAGAAGATGGAGACTCAAAGAAAAAATAAAAATTGCATAAAGTAAACAGATAGGCCCTTCACAGAGGGAAGTAGGGATTTGTAGAGGTGCCAGAGCTCAAAGTTTAAATTGAGAGAGAAAAATATTTTGAATGGCATGCCTTTCCTGTCAATGAAAACGACAAAATAGTTCACAATACTTTCCATGCTAGATATATCATAGGCGGTTCCCAAACAGAAAATAAAGTTTATTCCTTTTTCCACCATTCTTTCTCATTCCATGGCTGGCCGTATCCACGGTTGCCTTTCATACCAACACTTTCCAAGGAATTTATTATTTGACAATGATACGTCCATTTTGCATCATGCTTTTATATCGTTATTTATTGCATTATGGGCTGTTAATACACATCATGGTACACTACTTATGCCTTTTCTCTCTTATTTTACAAGGTTTACATGAAGAGGGAGAATGCCGGCAGCTGGAATTCTGGACTGGGAAAGGAGCAAATCTGAGATACCTATTCTGCACAACTCCAAAATTCCTGAAAATCCATGGAGAATTATTTTGGAATATATAAAAAATACTGGGCGAAAGAAATACCAGAGGGGACCCACCAGGGAGTCACAAGCTAGGGGGGCGCGCCCCTGTGGCTTGTGGGCCCCCTGGCAGGCCTCCAGTGCCCATCTTCTGCTATATGGAGGGTTTTGACCTGGAAAAAATCATAAGGGAGCTTTCGGGACGAAGCGCCGCCGTCTCGAGGCGGAACTTGGACAGAACCAATCTAGGGCTCCGGCGGAGCTGTTCTGCCGGGAAACTTCCCTCCCGGAGGGGGAAATCGAAGCCATCGTCATCACCAATGATCCTCTCATCGAGAGGGGGTCAATCTCCATCAACATCTTCACCAGCAACATCTCCTCTCCAAACCCTAGTTCATCTCTTGTATCCGATCTTTGTCTCAAAACGTCAGATTGGTACCTGTGGGTTGCTAGTAGTGTTGATTACTCTTTGTAGTTGATGCTAGTTGGTTTACTTGGTGGAAGATCATATGTTCAGATCCTTAATGATAATTAATACTCCTCTGATTATGAACATGAATATGCTTTGTGAGTAGTTACGTTTGTTCCGGAGGACATGGGATAAGTCTTGTTATAAGTAATCATGTGAATTTGGTATTCGTTCGATATTTTGATGAGATGTATGTTGTCTCTCCTCTAGTGGTGTTATGTGAACGTCGACTACATGACACTTCACCATTGTTTGGGCCTAGAGGAAGGCATTGGGAAGTAATAAGTAGATGATGGGTTGCTAGAGTGACAGAAGCTTAAACCCTAGTTTATGCGTTGCTTCGTAAGGGGCTGATTTGGATCCACATGTTTCATGCTATGGTTAGATTTATCTTAATTCTTCTTTCGTAGTTGCGGATGCTTGCGAGAGAGGTTAATCATAAGTGGGAGGCTTGTCCAAATAAGGACAACACCCAAGCACCGGTTGACCCACATATCAAATTATCAAAGTAACGAACGCGAATCATATAAGCATGATGAAAACTAGCTTGACAGAAATTCCCATGTGTCCTCGGGAGCGCTTTGCTTTATATAAGAGTTTGTCCAGGCTTGTCCTTTGCTATAAAAAGGATTGGGCCACCTTGCTGCACCTTTGTTACATTTGTTACTTGCTATCCGTTACGAATTATCCTATCACAAAACTATCTGTTACGATAATTTCAGTGCTTGCAGAGAATACCTTACTGAAAACCGCTTGTCATTTCCTTCTGCTCCTCGTTGGGTTCGACAATCTTACTTATCGAAAGGACTACGATAGATCCCCTATACTTGTGGGTCATCAAGACTCTTTTCTGGCGCCGTTGCCGGGGAGTGAAGCGCCTTTGGTGAGTGGAACTTGGTAAGGAAAAATTTATATAGTGTGCTGAAATTTACTGTCACTTGTTACTATGGAAAATAATCCTTTGAGGGGCTTGTTCGGGGTATCTTCACCTCGACCAGAAGCACAAAGAGATGCTCCTCAACCTACTGAACCTACTGAAAATATTTATTATAAAATTCCTTCGGGTATGATAGAGAAACTGCTAGCTAATCCTTATGCAGGAGATGGAACACTACATCCTGATTTGCATCTAATCTATGTGGATGAAGTTTGTGGATTATTTAAGCTTGCAGGTTTGCCCGAGGATGATGTCAAGAAGAAGGTCTTTCCTTTATCTTTGAAGGAGAAGGCATTGACATGGTATAGGCTATGTGATGATATTGGATCATGGAACTACAACCGATTGAAATTGGAATTTCATCTGAAGTTTTATCCTATGCATCTGGTTCATCGTGATCGGAATTATATTTATAATTTTTGGCCTCGTGAAGGAGAAAGAATCGCTCAAGCTTGGGGGAGTCTTAAGTCAATGTTATATTCATGCCCCCAATCATGAGCTCCCGAGAGAGATTATTATTCAGAATTTTTATGCTCGGTTTTCTCGTAATGATCTATCCATGCTCGATACTTCTTGTGCTGGTTCCTTTATGAAGAAAGATATTGAATTTAAATGGGACTTATTGGAAAGAATTAAACGCAACTCTGAAGATTGGGAACTCGACGAAGGTACGGAGTCAGGTATAAACCTTAAGTTTGATTGTGTTAAATCCTTTATAGACACCGATGCTTTTCGTGATTTTAGCACTAAATATGGACTTGACTATGAGATAGTAGCTTCTTTCTGTGAATCTTTTGCTACTCATGTTGATCTCCCCAAGGAGAAGTGGTTTAAATATCATCCTCCCATTGAAGTGAAAGCAGTAGAACCTATTAAAGTTGAGAAAGAAACTATTATTTATAATGCTGATCCTGTTATTCCTACTGCTTATATTGAGAAACCGCCCTTCCCTGTTAGAATAAAGGAACATGCTAAAGCTTCAACTGTGGTTCGTAAGAGTTGTACTAGAACACCTATGCCCCCCGAACAAATTAAAGTTGAACCTAGTATTGCTATGGTTAAAGATCTCTTGGTTGATAATATTGATGGGCATGTTATTCATTTCTGTGATGAAGCTGCTAGAATTGCTAGACCTGATACTAAAGGTAAACATAGACCTATTGTTGGCGTGCCTGTTGTTTCTGTTAAAATAGGAGATCATTGTTATCATGGCTTATGTGATGTGGGTGCTAGTGTGAGTGCAATTCCCTTTTCCTTATACCAAGAAATTATGAATGATATTGCACCAGCTGAATTAGAGGAAATTGATGTTACCATTAAGCTGGCTAATAGAGATACTATTGCACCAATTGGGATTGTTAGAGTTGTTGAAGTCTTGTGTGGGAAAATAAAGTATCCTGCTGATTTTCTTGTTCTTGGTTCCCCACAAGATGATTTTTGTCCCATTATATTTGGTAGACCCTTCTTGAATACGGTTAATGCAAAGATTGATTGTGAGAAAGAAACTGTTACTGTAAGTTTTGGGGATGTGTCTCATGAGTTCAATTTCTCTAAATTTCGTAGACAACCCCATGACAAAGAATTGCCTAGTAAAGATGAAATTATTGGTCTTGCTTCTATTGCTATGCCTCCCACTGATCCCTTAGAACAATATTTGCTAGACCATGAAAATGATATGCATATGAATGAAAGGAATGAAATAGATCTGATTTTCTTTGATCAGCAGCCTATTTTGAAACACAACTTGCCTGTTGAAATACTTGGGGATCCTCCTCCACCCAAGGGTGATCCCGTGTTTGAGCTTAAACAATTACCTGATACTCTGAAATATGCTTATCTTGATGAAAAGGAGATATATCCTGTTGTCATTAGTGCTAACCATTCAGAGCATGAAGAAAAGAGATTATTGAAAACTTTGAGGAAGCACCGTGCTGCTATTGGATATACTCTTGATGATCTTAAGGGCATTAGTCCCACTCTATGTCAGCATAAAATTAATATGGAGCCTGATGCTAAACCAGTTGTTGATCACCAACGACGGTTAAATCCTAAAATGAAAGAAGTGGTAAGAAATGAAATTCTAAAGCTTCTGGAGGCAGGTATAATTTATCCTATTGCTGATAGTAGATGGGTTAGTCCCGTTCATTGTGTCCCTAAGAAGGGAGGTATTACCGTTGTTCCTAATCATAAAAATGAATTGATCCGCAAAGAATTGTCATGGGATACAGAATGGAAATTGATTTTAGGAAACTAAATAAAGTTACTAGGAAAGATCATTACCCTCTACCTTTTATTGATCAAATGCTAGAAAGACTATCCAAACACACACACTTCTGCTTTCTAGATGGTTATTCTGATTTCTCTCAAATACCTATGTCAAAAGAGGATCAAGAAAAGACCACTTTTACTTGCCCTTTCGGTACCTTTGCTTATAGACGTATGCCTTTTGGTTTATGCAATGCACCTGCTACCTTTCAAAGATGTATGCTGGCTATATTCTCTGACTTTTGTGAAAAGATTGTTGAGGTTTTCATGGATGATTTTTCCGTTTATGGAACTTCTTTTGATGATTGCTTGAGCAACCTTGATCGAGTTTTGCAGAGATGCGAAGAAACTAACCTTGTCTTGAATTGGGAAAAGTGCCACTTTATGGTTAATGAAGGTATTGTCTTGGGGCACAAAATCTCCGAAAGAGGTATTGAAGTTGATAAAACTAAAGTTGATGCTATTGAAAAATGCCGTGTCCTACGGATATCAGAGGTATAAGAAGTTTCCTTGGTCATGCTAGTTTCTATAGAAGGTTTATTAAGGACTTCTCTAAGATTTCTAGGCCTCTCACTAATCTTTTGCAAAAAGATGTTCCATTCGTTTTTGATGATGATTGTGTAGAAGCATTTGAAATTCTCAAGAATGCCTTGATTTCCGCACCTATTGTTCAACCACCTGATTGGAACCTACCCTTTGAAATTATGTGTGATGCTAGTGATTATGCTGTTGGTGCTGTTCTAGGACAAAGAGTTGATAAGAAATTAAATTTTATCCATTATGCTAGTAAAACTCTAAACAGTGCTCAAAGAAACTATGCTACCACTGAAAAGGAATTTTTAGCGGTTGTGTTTGCTTGTGATAAGTTCAGACCTTATATTGTTGATTCCAAAGTAACTGTTCACACTGATCATGCTGCTATCAAATATCTTATGGAAAAGAAAGATGCTAAACCTAGACTTATTAGATGGGTCCTTCTGCTACAAGAATTTGATTTGCATATTATTGATAGAAAGGGTGCTGATAATCCTGTAGCAGACAACTTGTCTAGGTTAGAAAATGTTCTTGATGACCCACTACCTATTGATGATAGCTTTCCTGATGAACAATTAGTTGTCATAAATGCTTCGCGTAATGCTCCATGGTATGCTGATTATGCTAATTACATTGTTGATAAATTCATACCACCTAGTTTCACATACCAACAAAAGAAAAAGTTCTTATATGATTTAAGACATTACTTTTGGGATGACCCACACCTTTATAAAGAAGGATTAGATGGTGTTATTAGACGTTGTGTACCTGAGCATGAACAGGAACAGATCCTACGCAAGTGTCACTCCGAGGCCTATGGGGGACACCACGCTGGAGATAGAACTGCACACAAGGTACTACAATCTGGTTTTTATTGGCCCACTCTCTTCAAGGATGCTCGTAAGTTTGTCTTGTCTTGTGATGAATGTCAAAGAATTGGTAATATTAGTAGACGTCAGGAAATGCCTATGAATTACTCTCTTGTTATTGAACCATTTGATGTTTGGGGTTTTGATTATATTGGACCTTTTCCACAGTCTAACGGGTATACTCATATTCTAGTTGCTATTGATTATGTTACTAAGTGGGTAGAAGCTATTCCAACTAGTAGTGCTGATCATAACACTTCTATTAAAATGCTTAAAGAAGTTATTTTCCCTAGATTTGGAGTCCCTAGATATTTAATGACTGATGGTGGTTCACACTTTATTCATGGTGCTTTCCGTAAATTGCTTGCTAAGTATGATGTGAATCATAGAATTGCATCCCCTTATCACCCTCAGTCTACTGGTCAAGTAGAATTGAGCAATAGAGAAATTAAATTGATCTTGCAGAAGACTGTTAATAGGTCCAGAAAGAATTGGTCTAAGATACTTGATGATGCATTATGGGCTTATAGAACTGCTTATAAAAACCCTATGGGTATGTCTCCGTATAAGATGGTTTATGGTAAAGCATGTCACTTACCTCTAGAGCTAGAACATAAAGCTTATTGGGCAATTAAAGAGCTCAACTATGATTTCAAACTTGCTGGTGAGAAGAGGTTATTTGACATTAGCTCACTTGATGAATGGAGAACCCAGGCCTATGAGAATGCTAAGTTGTTTAAAGAAAAAGTCAAGAGATGGCATGATAAAAGGATACAAAAGCGTGAATTCAATGTAGGCGACTATGTCTTGCTATACAATTCTCGTTTAAGATTTTTTGCAGCAAAACTTCTCTCTAAATGGGAAGGGCCTTACATTATTGAGGAAGTATATCGTTCCAGTGCCATCAAGATCAATAACGCCGAAGGCACAAATCCTAAGGTGGTAAACGGGCAAAGAATCAAACATTATATCTCAGGTACTCCTATAAATGTTGAAACCAATATTATCAATACCATAACTCCGGAGGAGTACATTAGGGAGACCTACCGGAACGTTTCAGACTCCGAAAAGGAATAGGTATGTGGTACGGTAAGTAAACCGACTCCAAAACTTTTTCAACAGCAATTTTTCTTCATTTTGGAATATTTAAAAAATTAGGAAAATTTAAAGTAGTCCGAAGAGTGCACGAGGAGGCGACAAGCCAGGGGGGCGCGCCCTACCCCCCTGGGCGCGCCCGTGTGGCTTGTGGCCACCTCGTGTACCCTCCGGACTCCGTTTTCTTGTGGTGTACTCCTTCGGGTCGGTAAAAATTCATTATATATTCTCCCGAAGGTTCTGACCTTCGTACCACGACAATATCTCCTGTTTTTGTTTTGAGCTGTTTCTGCAGCAGATTTAGAGCAAGATGTCGTCCCAAGATTCCAATGGGGAGAGCTATGTATCGCATTATCTTGCCAATCCCAAGCTCTATGGGGACTTAGATCCTTATGGATTGTTCTCGGAGGAGGAACTAGAAGGCAAGTATGAGGAAGAAAGCTCGGATGAAGAGGAGATCCCCCTGCCTCAACCAGGAAATATGCACGTGGAGTTCAGGAAGTCGAGCCTTCCAAAAACAAGGAGAAAACCCAAGGTTCTATTTATCCCTTCTCGTTTCCTGCAGGAGAGCAAGCAAGAATTATGTCAAAGGATATTGAAGCTCGAGCAGGAAGTAGACGATCTGAGGGAACAAAACTTTATGCTTAGGAGGAAACTAGACAAACTTCCAACCTCATCAACAACTCCAACATCACCACCTCCGAAGCAAGACAACTAAACACATGGGTATGGGCACTCCCCTTGGCTTGTGCCAAGCTTGGGGGAGGTGCCCCGGTATCGTATCACCATCACATCTTCTACTTTTATCGTTTTTCTTAGTCCGATCCTTTTGGTTATATCTTGATCTAGTAGAATAAAGTTTTTAGTGTGATCTAGTTTTGAGTTTTGCTTTATGTTCCCCCTATGTAAGCAAGTCCGAGAGTTATATAATAAAGAGTAGTTTTGAGTTGAGGGCTTTACTTGTTTGCTATGATCTTGAGAAAAAGAAATAGAAAGAAGTATAGAATAAAAGCAAAGAGTATATATGATGATCTTATGGGGAGTGATGACTTCACATATAAGAAGTATGTCGATTGAAACTTGTTGTGAATAGACAAACATAGCGATTGGTCATTGGGGCAATTAAAAGGAATTAATAAAGAAAGAGAGGTTCACATACAAATATATTATCTTGGACATCTTTTATGATTGTGAGCACTCATTAAAATAGTTTATGCTAAGAAGTTGATGTTGGACAAGGAAGACAACATAATGAGTTATGTTTGCTTATTTCCGAATAGAATTTATATGGTTATAGATCCTTCAACATGTGACGCTTGCTTCTACCCCATATCAGCCAAAACTTCCGCACCAAGTAGAGATACTACTTGTGCATCCAAACACCCTTAACCCAGTTTTGCCATGAGAGTCCACCATACCTACCTATGGATTGAGTAAGATCCTTCAAGTAAGTTGTCATCGGTGCAAGCAATAAAGAATTGCTCTCTAAATATGTATGATCTATTAGTGTGAGAAAAATAAACTTTATACGAACTTGTGATATAGAAGAAATAAGAGCGACAGACTGCATAATAAAGTTCTCTATCACAAGGGGCAATATAAAGTGACGTTCTTTTGCATTAATGGATTGTGCATCCAACTATAAAAGCGCATGACAACCTATGCTTCCCTCTGCGAAGGGCCTATCTGTTACCTTTACTTTCTAGTACTTACCTTTATGCAAGAGTCGTGGTGATCTTCATCACTTCCTTTATTTCGCCTTTATCTCTTGGCAAGCGTCATGTATTGGGGAGTGATCTAGACACATATATCCACTCGGATGTGGGTGAGCATGAGTTATTTCTGTTGACATTACCCTTGAGGTAAATAGTTGGGAGGCAATACTATAAGCCTCTATCTTTCTCTGTGTTCGATTGAAGCTTTGACCTCATAGGTACCGCATGAGTGTTAGCAATTATGAAAGACTAAAAGATGATTGAGTATGTGCATTTGATTTAAAAGCTCTTATATTGACTCTTTCCTACGTTATGATAAATTGGAATTGCTTCAATGACTGAGATCATAGTTTGTTGGTTCTCAATAGAGTTCTTGATTCATACTTTACCTTGTGAACGAATTATTACTCTACCATAAGAAATTATATGTCAATATATGTTGTTGTTCTAAAGATAACCATGATGCCTTCATGTCCGTATTTTATTCTATCGACACCTCTATCTCTAAACATGTGGGCATATTTATCGATTTCGGCTTTCGCTTGAGGACAAGCGAGGTCTAAGCTTGGGGGAGTTGATACGTCCATTTTGCATCATGCTTTTATATCGTTATTTATTGCATTATGGGCTGTTAATACACATTATGTTACAATACTTATGCCTTTTCTCTCTTATTTTACAAGGTTTACATGAAGAGGGAGAATGCCGGCAGCTGGAATTCTGGACTGGGAAAGGAGCAAATCTGAGATACCTATTCTGCACAACTCCAAAAGTCCTGAAAATCTACGGAGAATTATTTTGGAATATATAAAAAATACTGGGCGAAAGAAATACCAGAGGGGACCCACCAGGGAGTCACAAGCCAGGGGGGCGCGCCCTACCCCCTGGGCGCGCCCCTGTGGCTTGTGGGCCCCCTGGCAGGCCTCCGGTGCCCATCTTCTGCTATATGGAGGGTTTTGACCTGGAAAAAATCATAAGGGAGCTTTCAGGACGAAGCTCCGCCGTCTCGAGGCGGAACTTGGACAGAACCAATCTAGGGCTCCGGCGGAGCTGTTCTGCCGAGGAAACTTCCCTCCCGGAGGGGGAAATCGAAGCCATCGTCATCACCAATGATCCTCTCATCGAGAGGGGGTCAATCTCCATCAACATCTTCACCAGCAACATCTCCTCTCCAAACCCTAGTTCATCTCTTGTATCCGATCTTTGTCTCAAAACGTCAGATTGGTACCTGTGGGTTGCTAGTAGTGTTGATTACTCTTTGTAGTTGATGCTAGTTGGTTTACTTGGTGGAAGATCATATGTTCAGATCCTTAATGATAATTAATACTCCTCTGATTATGAACATGAATATGCTTTGTGAGTAGTTACGTTTGTTCCGGAGGACATGGGATAAGTCTTGTTATAAGTAATCATGTGAATTTGGTATTCGTTCGATATTTTGATGAGATGTATGTTGTCTCTCCTCTAGTGGTGTTATGTGAACGTCGACTACATGACACTTCACCATTGTTTGGGCCTAGAGGAAGGCATTTGGAAGTAATAAGTAGATGATGGGTTGCTAGAGTGACAGAAGCTTAAACCCTAGTTTATGCGTTGCTTCGTAAGGGGCTGATTTGGATCCACATGTTTCATGCTATGGTTAGATTTATCTTAATTCTTCTTTCGTAGTTGCAGATGCTTGCGAGAGAGGTTAATCATAAGTGGGAGGCTTGTCCAAGTAAGGACAACAACCAAGCATCGGTTGACCCACATATCAAATTATCAAAGTAACGAACGCGAATCATATAAGCATGATGAAAACTAGCTTGACAGAAATTCCCATGTGTCCTCGGGAGCGCTTTGCTTTATATAATAGTTTGTCCAGGCTTGTCCTTTGCTATAAAAAGGATTGGGCCACCTTGCTGCACCTTTGTTACATTTGTTACTTGCTATCCATTACGAATTATCCTATCACAAAACTATCTGTTACCGATAATTTCAATGCTTGCAGAGAATACCTTACTGAAAACCGCTTGTCATTTCTGTCTGCTCCTCGTTGGGTTCGACACTCTTACTTATCGAAAGGACTATGATAGATCCCCTATACTTGTGGGTCATCAGACAACGTAAAGTAATTTTTTTCTTTTTTCATTTCGGGACTAGGCATCCCTATTACCGCCATACTCTCGTGCAATCACAAGTGAATAAACACTCATCTTGAGAATAACACATCTATCATGGAAAAATATTGGACACCCCCTACCGTTTCATGAGCGGTACGCGCACAATAAAGAGAAATTTATTTTGAAAATTAGAGATGGCACATACAAATTTGCTTGGAACGGCACGGAAATACCGCATATAGGTAGGTAGGGTGGACTCATAAGGCAAAACTGGGTTTAAGGATTTTGGATGCACAAGTAGTATTTCTACTTAGTACAAGTGGAGGCTAGCAAATATATTGAGAAGCAACCAACCAAGAAAGGAAAATTCACATATGCGAGCATTGAGCATAAGTAACACCGAATAATGCACCATAAGAAGGATGTAATTTCATTGCATAACTATTGACTTTCGTGCATGCATAGGGAAGCACAAACCTTAACACCAATATTCATACTAAAGCATAATTACTCACAAACATGACTCACATATTACTATCATCATGTCTCAAAACTATTACAAGGAATCAAGTTTAATTTGTCCAATGATCTTCATGAAAGTTTTTATTATATCCTCCTTGGATATCTATCACTTTGGGACTAGTTTCATATATTGCCATTGCTTTTTGACTAGCTCAAACAAATCTAAGTGAAGCACATGAGAATAAAGATTTCATCTCTAAAAAAAGAATAAGTGAAGCATGAGAGGATTTCTTCAAAATTTTCCAAGCACACCGTGCTCAAAAAGATATAAGTGAAGCACTAGAGCAATCCTATAGCTCAAAAAGTTTAAGTGAAGCATAAAGAGCAATTCTAAAAAATCATAGCATAATTTTGGCTCTCTCAAATAGGCGTGTACAGCAAGGATACAAGTGACAAACTAACAATCAAAGAAAGCAAAGACTCAAATGATACAAGACGCTCCAAGCAAAACTCATGATATGTGACGAATAAAAATATCGCTCCAAGTAAAATACTGATGGTCGTAAGAAGAAAGAGGGGATGCCACTCGGGCGCATCCCCAAGCTTAGTTTCTTGTTTCTCTTTGGATATATCTTGGGGGTGCTGTAGCATCCCCAAGCTTAGACTCTTTTCACTCCTTATTCCTTCATCCATCGTGATCTCACCCAAAACTTGAAAACTTCAATCACACAAAACTCAACAAAATCTCCGTGAGATCCGTTAGTATAATAAAGCAAATCACTACTTTAGGTGCTGTTGCAAACCCATTCATATTTTATTATTGCACTATACCTACTTTATTTTAACTTCACCATGGCTCATACCCTTCAATACAACCTATAGATTCATCAAAACAAGCACACAATGCAACGAAAACAGAATCTGTCTTAAACAGAACAATCTGTAGTAATCTGTACTCTAACCATACTTATGTAACTCTTAAAATTCTTAACAATTAGGACAACGTAAATAATTTGTATAGTAACACTGTGTTAATATTTCAGCTCAATATCACATTCCAGTAAAAAAGGAAAATTCGAACACTGGAGGCAAAGTTTCTGTTTTAGATCCAGCATCGCGCCTACTCATCTTATGAATCATCCTAAAGGCTCTACTTGGCACAAACACTAAATAAAACATAAAAACACAATCATAACTGAGTCATAATTGTGTCAACACTCAAAAACAGAAAGGGAAAAGCAAAAATAAATTTATTCATTGGGTTGCCTCCCAACAAGCGCTATCGTTTTACGCCCCTAGCTAGGCATAACGCATAGTTTCAAGTATTGTCATCTTTGGTTTTCAACTCTTCAATCACACAACTAGATTTCTTCAAGGATTTAGCATGCATACTCTCGATGACAAAACTCCTAGGAAAAAGACCCAAAAAATCATTTTTGTAAATGGGGTCTCTTACTATTTCAACAAAGTCGGGATGAATACTAATCATTTTAAGATCTCCCTTGTGGCCACTAGGTGTAACAACTTTGTTCGTAGTGACTTGCGTGGTCTTGCCAGTTTTTATGGGAGTTTTTTCAATAGTTTTAACAGAATAAAAAGCCAAACCCAAGTTACTAAAAAATTCTTCCAACTTATCAATCCGGTAAGGACTCTCTTCTATCCTTTCGTTAACTACGGTTTCTTTTTCCTTTACCAATTTAAAGGCATCTCCCGCTTTAGACCCAATTTTATTAGAAAGATTATGCATTTTCTTATCCAAATTTTCAAGATGTTCTTTGGTAATCATCTTCTTTTCAATAGCATCTAATCTCTCCGTAACATGTTCGAGAGTTAACGTTGTTTCTTTGATAGTAAAAGGTGGTGATCCCACTAAACTTCCCATAGCATTAAAAGCATCCAAAGATGGAAACATCAAGAAATTCCCACCGGTAATCGTATCAAGGACGAATCTATACCAAGTGGCGATGCCCACATAAAAACTGCGAAGTTGAACAACGGTAGCTTGCTTATGGATAGATCTATTATGAGCATCGCAAATCCTATACAAAGCATCTTTTAGGTTCTCCCCTCCCCTTTGCTTAAAATTAAGAACTTCATTATCGGGAGTACACGCAATAGAGGAAGAACTAGCTATAATGACAAGGCAAGAGATCTGACGATAAAAAGGCAAACGAAAAAGAGGGCGAATAAAACGGCAAATTTGGTGAAGTGGGGGAGAGGAAAACGAGAGGCAAATGACAAATAATGTAATTGCAAGGAGATGAGATTTGTGATTAGGAACCTGGTAGATGATGATGGTGTCTCCATGGCGCAAGAGATTGCCACGTGGAAGATACCGCTTCCTCCCCGGCAACGGCCCCAGAAACTCCTTTGACGTGGCTTGAGACTACGTCGGTATTTCCCCAAAGAGGAAGGGATGTTGCAGCACAGCGATGGTAAGTATTTCCCTCAGTTATGAAACCAAGGTATCGAACCAGTAGGAGGATCACCACCACCTAATAAGCAACACCTGCACATAAAGAACAAATACTTGCAACCCGACGCGAAAGAGAGGTTGTCAATCTCTCTATGGTAAAAAGATAGATTACGTAGTGATAGATTGGAGAGATAGATCTCTCAAGAACACAAAATAAAAAGAGCAAATAAAAAGTGCAGCAATATATTTTTGGGTTTTTTGGAATAATAGATCTGAAAACAAAAGAGGCAAAAAAATAGATCGGAAAGCAATATGTTGGAAAAGTAGACCCGGGGGCCATAAGTTTCACTAGTGGCTTCTCTCATGAGTATAGCACACGGTGGGTGAACAAATTACTGTTGGGCAATTGATAAAAGATCAAATAATCATGACGATATCCAAGGCGATGATCATTATATAGGCATCACGTCCAAGATAAGTAGACCGACTCCTGCCTGCATCTACCACTATTACTCCACACATCGACCGCTATCCAGTATGCATCTAGTGTATTAAGTTCATGGAAAAACAGAGTAATGCAATAAGAACGATGACTTGATGTAGACAAGATCTATTCATGTAGGAATAGAACCCATCTTGTTATCCTTAATGGAAACGACACATGCGTGCCTTGCTACCCCTTCTGTCACTGGGAAAGGACACCGCAAGATCGAGCCCATCACAAAGCACCTCTTCCCATGGCAAGAAAAATCGATCTAGTTGGCCTAACTAAACCAAAGATTCGAAGAAGAAATACGAGGCTGTAAGTAATCATGCATATAAGAGATCAAAGAAGACTCAAATAATATTCATGGATAGAAACTGATCATGAACTCAAAATTCATCGGATCCCAACAAACACACCGCAAAAGTTTACATCAAATAGATCTCCAAGATACCATTGTATTGAGAATCGAAAGAGAGAGAGGAAGCCATCTAGCTACTGCCTACGGATCTGCAGGTCTATGGTGGACTACTCACGCATCATCAGAGAGGCACCAATGAGGATGATGAACCCCTCTGTGATGGTGTTAGATTGGATCTCGAGGTTCTGGAACTTGCGGCGGCTGGATGTGTTTTTCGTCGACTCCCTTAGGGTTTCTGGAATATTCCTACTAAGCATAATTACTCACTAGCATGACTCACATATTACTATCATCATGTTTCAAAACTATTACAAGGAATCTAGTTTAATTTGTCCAATGATCTTCATGAAAGTTTTTATTATATCCTCCTTGGATATCTATCACTTTGGGACTAGTTTCATATATTGCCATTGCTTTTTGGCAAGCTCAAACAAATTTAAGTGAAGCACATGAGCATAAAGATTTCATCTCTCAAAAAGGTATAAGTGAAGCATCAGAGGATTTCTTCAAAATTTACCTACCCTCAAATTAATCTAAGTGAATCATGAGAGTATTTCTACAAAAGTTTCTAAGCACACTGTGCTCAAAAATATATAAGTGAAGCACTAGAGCAATTCTATAGCTCAAAAAGTTTAAGTGAAGCACATAGAGCAATTCTAACAAATCATAGCATGATTTTGGCTTTCTCAAATAGGTGTGTACAGCAAGGATACAAAAGAAAAACTAACAAACAAAGCAAGCAAAGATACAAGACGCTCCAAGCAAAACACATGATATGTGACGAATAAAAATATAGCTCCAAGTAAAATACCGATGGTCGTTAGAAGAAAGAGGGGATGCCACTCGGGGGCATCCCCAAGCTTAATTGTTTGTTTCTCTTTGGATATATCTTGGGGGTGCGGTAGCATCCCCAAGCTTAGGATCTTACTACTCCTTATTCCTTCATCCATCGTGATCTCACCCAAAACTTGAAAACTTCAATCACACAAAACTCAACAAAATCTTCGTGAGATCCGTAAGTATAACAAAGCAAATCACTACTTTAGGTACTGTTGCAAACCCATTCAAATTTTATAATTGCATTATACCTATTGTATTTTAACTTTACCATGACTTATACCCCCCAATACAAACCATAGATTCATCAAAACAAGCACACAATGCAACGAAAACAGAATATGTCTTAAACAGAACAGTCTGTAGTAATCTGTACTCTAGCCATACTTTTGTAACTCTAAAAATTCTGAAAAGTTAGGAAAACGTAAGGAATTTGTATAGAAACACTGTGTTAAAATTTCAGCTGAAGATCACGTTCCAGAAAAAAATGAAAATTCATATACTTGACGCAAAGTTTCTGTTTCAGATTCAGCATCACTTCTAATCATCCTATGAGTCATCCTAACGGTTCTACTTGGCACAAACACTAAATAAACCATAAAAACACAATAATAACAGAGGCATAATTGTGTCAACACACAAAAACAGAAAGGAAAAAGCAAAAAATTATTTATTCATTGGGTTGCCTCCCAACAAGCGCTATCGTTTTACGCCCCTAGCTAGGCATAATGGATAGATTCAAGTATTGTCATCTTTAGTTTTGGATCCATAGGATGCCCTCATGATTGATTCATATGGTGGCTTAATTCTTGTTCTAGGGAAGTGTTCCATACCCTTTCTCAAGGGAAATTGAAAATGAATATTGCCTTCTTTCATATCAATCATGGCACCTATAGTGCGTAAAAACAGTCTACCAAGTATAATGGGACAAGACGGATTGCAATCAGTATCAAGCACAATAAAATAAATGGGCACATAATTACTATTTGCAAGAATAAGAACATCATTAATTATTCCCAAAGGTTTTTTAATAGTAGAATCCTCCAAGTGCAAATTAAGAGAACATTCTTCAATGTTGGTAAGACCAAACACATCACATAGAGATTTCGAAATCGTGGAAACATTAGCACCCAAATCACACAAAGCAAAGCATTCATAATTTTTAATCTTGACCTTAATGGTAGGTTCCCACTCATCATGTAATTTTATAGGGATATAAATCTCTAACTCCAACTTTTCTTCAAAAGATTTCATCATGGCATCAACGATATGTTTAGTAAAAGCTTTATTTTGCTCATAAGCATGGGGTGAATTCAACATAGATTGCAACAAAGAATACATTCAATCAAATAGAAACTATCATAGTTAAAATCTTTGCAATCCAAAATAGTGGGCACATCACTAGTTAAAGTTTTGACCTCTTCAAACCCACTTTTATCAAAATTTTCATCAAGAATTTGCACCCTCCAAATTATTGGGACGCCTTCTAGCTAAAGTTGACTCTACTTCAGTCCCTTCATTATCAATTTTAATATTACTAAACAAGGAATCAATATAAGAAACGCCAATCACTTTAAGATCTTCATCGTTTTTATAACGGCAATCACTAGAAGACGATTTTTCTAATATTTCTATTTTAGCTCTAAGCATAGTGGTTCTTTTCTTACTTTCATCCATAGAGACATATAAAGCTTTAATAGATTCATCAATCTTTGGCACAAAAGCTTTTAATTTGAGATTTTCAACATCATGAGAAATTCTATCAATGCTTCTAGACATATCATCAATCTTATTCAACATCATGAGAAAGCCTTTTGCGCATTGATAAATTCTTTAATATTACTCTCAAGATCAGAGGTGTTCCTATTATTATTGTAAGAACAATTACCATAGGAATTACCATAATTATTAGAGGAATTTCCAGGAAAAGGCCTAGGATTAAAATTACCTCTATAAGCATTGTTATTGAAATTGTTGCGTGAGACAAAATTCACATCTACGGAATCACTATTTTGCTCAATCAAGGTAGAAAAAGGCACATCATTAAGATCAATAGGAGCATTTTTACTAGCAACCAATTTCATCAAAGCATCAACTTTATCACTCAAAGTACTAATTTCCTCTACCGAATTAACTTTTTTACTAGTAGGTGCTCTTTCGGTATGCCATTGAGAATAATTAGCCATGATATTATCTAGCAATTTAGTAGCTTCACCCAAAGTAATCTCTATAAAAGTACCACCCGTGGCGGAATCTAAAAGATTTCTAGAGACAAAATTCAATCCCGCATAAAAAATTTGTATGATCATCCAAAGATTCAAACCATGTGTAGGACAATTTCTTATCAACAACTTCATTATTTCCCAAGATTGGGCAACATGTTCATGCTCAAGTTGCTTAAAATTCATGATTTGCGTCCTAAGGGAAATAATTTTCGCGGGCGGAAAATACTTAGTCATAAAAGCATCCTTACACTTATTCCAAGAATCGATACTATTGTGAGGCAAAGATGAAAACCAAATTTTTGCACGATCCCGCAAGGAAAAAGGAAATAGTTCAACTTCACAATATCATTGTCCACATCTTTTTTCTTTTGCATATCACACAATTCAATGAACGTGTTTATATGGGACGCGGCATCCTCATTAGGATTACCGGCAAATTGATCTTTCATGACAAGATTCAACAAAGCGGCATTAATATCACAAGACTCCGCACTAGTGGCGGGAGGAGCAATAGGCGTACTAATAAAATCATTGTTATTAGTATTGGAAAAATCACATAACTTGGTATTCTCTTGAGTCATCGTGACTACGCAAACAAGATTGCAAGCAAGGAAGAGATCCGGCAAGAAAAAGGGCAAACGTAAAAGAGGGCGAAGAAAACGTCAAATTGGTGAAGTGGGGGAGAGGAAAACGAGAGGCAAATGGCAAATAATGTAATTGCAAGGAGATGAGATTTGTGATTAGGAACCTGGTAGATGATGATGGAGTCCCCTCGGTGCCTACGATAGGCACGTAGAAGAGACCGCTTCCTCCCCGGCAACGGCGCCAGAAATTCCTTTGACGTGCTTGGACTGCGTCGGTATTTCCTCAAAGAGGAAGGAATGATGCAGCATAGTGACGGTAAGTATTTCCCTCAGTTATGAAACCAAGGTTATCGAACTAGTAGGAGGATCACCACCACCCAATAAGCAGCACCTGCACACAAACAACAAATACTTGCAACCCGACGCGAAAGAGAGGTTGCCAATCTCTCTACGGTATTAAGATAGATTAGGTAGTGATAGATAGGAGAGATAGATCTCTCAAGAACACAAATAAAAAGAGTAAATATGCAGCAATATGTTTTTGGGGTTTTTGGTTTTGTAGATCTGAAAACAAAGATTGCAAAAAAAGTAGACCCGGGGGCCGTAGGGTTCACTAGTGGCTTCTCTCATGAGTATAGCGCATAGTGGGTGAACAAATTACTGTTGGGCAATTGATAGAAAATCGAATAGTCATGACGATATCCAAGGCGATGATCATTATATAGGCATCACATCCAAGATAGATAGACCGACTCCTGCCTGCATCTACCTCTATTACTCCACACATCGACCGCTATCCAGCATGCATCTAGTGTATTAAGTTCATGGAAAAATGGAGTAATGCAATAAAAACGATGACATGATGTACACAAGATCTATTCATGTAGGAATAGACCCCATCTTGTTATCCTTAATAGCAACGATACATGCGTGTCTTACTGCCCCTTCTGTCACTGGGAAAGAACACCGCAAGATCGAACCCATCACAAAGCACCTCTTCCCATGGCAAGAAAAATCGATCTAGTCGGCCTAACTAAACCAAATATTCGAATAAGAAATACGAGGCTATAAGTAATCATGCATATAAGAGATCAAAGAAGACTCAAATAATATTCATGGATAGAAACTGATCATGAACTCAAAATTCATCGGATCCCAACAAACACACCGCAAAAGTTTACATCAAATAGATCTCCAAGAGACCATTGTATTGAGAATCATAAGAGAGAGAGAAGAAGCCATCTAGCTACTGCCAACGGACCCGTAGATCTATGGTGGACTAGTCACGCATCATCGGAGAGGCACCTATGAGGAAGATGAACCCCTCCGTGATGGTGTTTAGATTGGATCTCGAGGTTCTGGAACATGCGGCGGCTGGAATTGTGTTTCGTCGACTCCGTTAGGTTTTTCTGAATATTTTAGAATTTATAGGCATTAGAGGCGGTGCGGAAGGGGGCCGAGGAGGGCACAACCCATCAGGGCGCGTCGGGGCCCCCCCTGGCGCGCCATGGTGGGTTGTGCTCTCCACAGCCCACCTCTCCGGCAGTTGTTTTGCCCACTGGGTGTCTTCTAGTCCAGAAAAAATCTCCAAAAAGTTTTGTCGCGATTGGACTCCGTTTGGTATTGATTTTCTGCGAAGTAAAAAACAAGCAAAAACAGCAACTGGCACTTTGGCACTATGTCAATAGGTTAGTCCCAAAAAATAATATAGAGTTGTAATAAAATGATTGTAAAACATCCAAGAATGATAATATAACAGCATGGAACAAGCAAAAATTATAGATACGTTGGAGACGTATCAGTCATCGTGAGGCTCACGGAGGCGCCTCTGGCCAAAGGCCTCGCGAGGCGGGGGCCCTCATGAAGGCCCCTCCCGCGATGCCTAGCGGCGGGCCGTACTGCGCCCGGACCACGCGTTGTGTCTTGGGCCCTAGGCAGACGGGCCTGGGTACCCCCAGTCCCAGGAGCCTGACAGTAGCCCCTGGTCCCGCGGCATGCACGATCCCACCAGTTGGAGGGGCGAAGCGACACGGGCCCTGACCGCCTGCAGGCCTAGGCATGACGCATGGCGCACGATGGAGCGTGCGACGTCTCCACTTCCCCACGGCGCCTTGATAACCGCCCAGGCTGACGTAAGGCCAGCGCGCGGCGCGTGGCCATCATAGCTCTTCCTCGCTCTGTACCCGTGCGTCGGAGGCGAGGAGGCGGAGGCCGGCCATTCGCCGAATGCTATTTGAAGGCGGGGGAGGGGTCCCCTGCCTCACCTCTCCACTCTTGCTCTCTGCCTCTGCTTGCCGTTGTAGCAGCGATGGTGCCCGTGAGGATGTTTTCCGCTGCTAAAAAAGGAAAGGCTGCGGCAGAGGAGACATAGGCCTGACACAGGTGAGGGGGCGAGGTCGTCCACATGCGCTCGCCGCCGCACCTGGGGCGCTATCCTGGGGGCATGGGCGCCACTCACCGGCGACCCAAGCCGGCGGCGAGGTGGCCGCGATCGTGGCGAGGGGAACGACCCTTCCACCCGGCCGCCCCGTCCATGGAGCCACTCCGCTGACACGGTCCGAGGGTTCATTGTGGGAATGGATGACAAACCTCGCACCTGGCTCCGGCTCCCGGACTTCTTCGCGAGGGAGATGGCAGAGCATGCGCCCCTGGGCCTGTGGCTGCAGCCAGACGGCTGCTGCAACGGGCCTTCTTGGGTGGTGACGGAATTCAACCCCCTTGGCTTCATGTTCTTGAAGCGGGGGTGGAAGTCGTTTTCCCTCGCTCGTGGCTTGAAGGAAGGGCATTTGCTCCATCTCAAGTTCGACGGGGCCGCCTCTCTCTTTGTGAAGATCTTCGGGAAGGCCCGCGGCCGCCTGGGTTACTGCATGTAGAGTGACAGCAGCGGCGGCGGCTCCTCGAACAACGACGGCATCAGCAGCTCCCCCCTCGGGGGGACAGGGAGCGACGATGGCTCCGACGACGGCTTCGGCGGCTCCCTGGGCATCCGCATCAAGGCGGAAGATTCTGACTAAGCACGGGCGGTGCCAGGGCCGGAGTTCCAGGGGCGGCGCCGCTTGGGCCCGACCCCTCTTATTTTGCATTGTCTTCGGTGGTGAACCATGCTGGCCACGCGGGGGCATGTAAAAAATATTGTGGCCCTCGTGCCTTGGATTCCATGCTGTTTCTGGTTAAGGATGCATTCGCCTTTGGTAATTCCCTTTTTGCTCATTCCCTTCCCGGTACTTGTCTTGACGCTCCTGCGTCACCAGGACCCAGCCCCCGGGGTTGATTCAGCCGTAGCCGGCACATCGGGTCGCGACACCGAGGGCCATCCTTGGGCGAGAGGCCCGGCGCCCCGTAATAGCCCTCGGGGCATGACGCTCGGGGGGTCCCTCCTGACACGTCAACGGCCCGCGCGAGAGGAGATCCTTTTGCACCTCATTCTCTCCGGGTTTTTCCTCCGCGCCGAACCCCGGTGGATCGACATGAGCCCGACGGGGGGCATATGAAGGGTCATCCCGCTTCGCAGATCACGCCCTCGTAATTTGAACTAGGCATCCATCTCAGGGGCCCTCTCGTGAAGCCCATGTCCTTCCTCTTTGCTTCCTTACGAGCCTTGTATTGTCGGGGTCCCACCCTTGAATGAGCCCCGGGCGCCGGGTAGTAAGGGAGCTCCCGGAGTAGGCAGGGGCCCTTGAGCCACGGTGCTCGGGGGCCTCCGTCCTTGGCGGACGAGGGGACTTCGGGAGGACGGTTCCCGAGGGGCTTTAGGGCTTAGGCCCTTGCCTTGTCAAAACGATGCCATTTGCAAGACGAACCTTAGAGGCCCTTCAGGCGGTGCTCCCGGAGGGGGGCCTTTGCAGAGCGCTCCGCTACCAAGAGGGGTTAGTGCTTACGATGCCGCGTTAGCGGCCCCTAGGGAGGCGCCTTCGGGGGCTTCAGAACCTGTCCTGCCCGGGGGGTTCTGCCTTCGGTGCTTCAAAAAATGGCCCCGCGCGCATGAGTCCTGCCCGGGGGGTTCTGCCTTAAAAATGGCGCCCTCTTGTTGGCTCGTTCATGTGCATCGCGCGAGGAGACCAGACACCGGGAGTCTTGGTGAGGTGGCACGCGCGTGGGGCGGCCCACGGTTCGGAGCCCGCCACTTGGGCTTCCGATGTTGCCAGGGCCGATCCAAACGTAGGCATCGTGTCCAGCCCCCGCTCGCATGAAGTACAGGAGGAAGAGAACAAACGCGCAGTTTTGCCAAAGGACTTCAACAACACACCGCAATACTCAGGAAAACCGAAGCCTTGCCTAAGAGGAGCGACGAACTTGTTTACAAGTGGGTAGGACAGCGGTTTTCACGCCCAACGCGGGGCATGGGGCTTCCACTTGGGCGTGGGCATAGTCGTGGCTCGACAGTAATTCCACCAGCATGGAGCATGGGGCTTCCACTTGGGCGTGGGCATAGTCGCGGGTCGATAGTAATTCCGTCAGCGTGGAGGATGGGGTTTCCACTCAGGCGTGGGCATAGTCGCGGTTCGACAGTAATTCTGCCAGTGCAGAGTATGGGGCTTCCACTTGGGCATGGGCGGGAGTCCTCCCGACACCAGGGCGTGGCACATCAGGAGGCTCCGGGGAGTATACAACCCCACTCATTCTTACGTGAGAGTGTCATGGGTAGAATTTGCGGAGGTGCTGGATGTTCCATGCGTTTTGCACGGGGACTCCGTCCCCCGTCTCCAAGCGGGCCGCGCCTGGCCCGGAGACATGGGTGACCCTGAAGGGGTCTTCCCACATGGGCGAGAGCTTGTGGAGGCCCTCTCTGTAGAGGACGCGTCGCAGGACGAGGTCCCCGACCTCGAGGGTACGAGGACGGATGTCGCGGCGGTGGTAACACCGCAAGGCCTGCTCGTGCCTTGCGGCGCGAAGGGCGGCCTGGCAGCGGGCCTCCTCGAGTCATCCTGACGCGCCTCGTCGAATGCCAAGACCCGCGGGGAACCGTTCTTAAGCTCAAAGGGAAGGACCGCCTCAGCCCCGTAGACGAGGAAGAAGGGGGTTTCCCCAGTGGGCTTAGTCGCGGTGGTGCGGATGGGCCACAACACAGACTGTAGCTCATCTAGCCACCCCCCCCCCGCAAGCCTCAGGCTTCTTCTTGAAGCTCCTTGTCTTGAGGCCCTTGAGGACCTCAGCGTTGGCCCGCTCAGCCTGGCCATTGCTTTGAGGGTGGGCCACTGAAGAATAGCATATCTGCGTACCAAGGTTAGCACAATACAACTTGAAGAGGCCACTTGTAAACTGGGAGCCATTGTCGGTGATGATGCGGTTGGGGACGCCGAACCGGCACACGAGGCCCTTGATGAACTTGACGGACGACCCAGCTGGGATGGCGCGGACGGGCTCGACCTCCGCCCACTTGGTGAATATGTCGATGGCGACGTAGAGGTACCGGTATCCACCAGTTGCACGTGGGAAAGGACCCAGGATGTCAAGCCCCCATACCGCAAAGGGCCAAGAGAGCGGGATTGTCTAGAGCCCTTGCGCTGGCTGGTGGATCTGCTTGGCGTGGAACTGGTAGGCTTCACAAGACTGGACCAGCTCGGCGGCGTCGCGAAGCGCAGTGGGTCAATAAAAACCACAGCGGAATGCCTTACCGGCAAGGGTGTGTGACGAGGAGTGTTGTCCGCAATCTCCCCCAAGGATGTCGGCGAGCAGCTCGCGCCCCTGTTCTTCCGAGATGCATGATACATCTCCAACGTATCGATAATTTATGAAGTATTCATGCCATATTCACCTATGTTTACAATACTTTTATATGGTTTTGATGCACTTTATATGATTTATTTAGAACTAACCCGGACTGACGGTGTTTTCAGCAGAATTACCGTGGTGTTGTTTTTGTGTAGAAAATGAATTCTCGGAATCGCCCGAAACTTTTTGTGATTTTTTCTGGAGGAAATAAGCAACATTGGAGCGAAGACCTACCGGAGGGGGTGTGCTAGTGGGCTACCACGCAACAGGCCGCGCCCCCTAGTGGCGCGGTGAGATATGTCGTGGGGTCCACGTGGCTCCGTTTGGCGTGATTCCAACGCTGAAAAATCCCATAAATACCAGAAACCCCAGAAATAAAGAGAGACTCCTCGTTCTGCTGCCACAACTCTCTGTATCGACGAAAAACCAATCTGGAGGCATTCCAGTACCCTGCCAGAGAGGGTAGATCATCTCCGGTGGCCATCTTTGTCTTCCCGGCGGAGGCGATGACGAGGAGGGAGTAGTCCACCCTCGGGGCTGACGGTTTGTACCAGTAGCGATGTGTTCAATCTCTCTCTCTCTCTCTCTCTCTCTCTCTCTCTCGTGTTCTTGAGATGGCATGATCTTGATGTATCACGGGCTTTGTTAATATAGTCAGATCATATGATGTTATTCCCTTGCTACCTTGTTGTGATGAATTGAATCTTTACCTTTGAGATCTCGTTATGTTGGATTGAATATTATGGTTTGAGAACACTTGACGTACGTCTTGCGTTGGATACCCATAGTGACATTGGGGTATTCTATTGATTCACTTGATATATGTTGAGGCATCAACTTGGGGACTCCGGTGACCTAGGGGATCTATGCATAGGGGTTGATTGCACGTTTTCATACCACGTTCTCTGATAGAAATCTTGGGGTGCTCCTTAAAGTTCTTTGTGTTGGATTGAATATGATAGATCTGAAATTGTTTGACGCATGTCGCATAATTTACCCACGGATACTTGAGGTGACATTGGAGTATCTAGGTGACATTAGGGTTGATTGATATGTATCATTGGTGTTATTCTAGTAGGAACTCTAGGGCTGTTTGTGACACTTATAGGAATAGCCCAATAGATTGATCAGAAAGAATAACTTTGAGGTGGTTCTACTACCTACACCAATTTCATCTTATTGTTCTCCACTAGATAGGAACTTTGGAGTGATTCTTTGTTGCACGTTGAGGGATGATCATATGATTCAACTATGTTAGCATTGTCGGGAGATTGCACTAACGAAAGGATGAATACTAGGCCTTATTTCCAAGCATTTATACACCTTTTTGCTCGCTGTTTTACACGTCTACCTTGTTGTTTTTATATTTTCAGAATACAAAAACCTATATGTATGTATGTATATATATACATCCATATTGCACTTGTATCACCATCTCTTCGCCGAACTAGTGCACCTATACAATTTGCCATTGTATTGGGTGTGTTGGGGACAGAAGAGATTTCTTATATTTGATTGCAGAGTTGTTTGAGAGAGACCATCTTCATCCTACACCTCCCACGGATTGATAAACCTTAGGTCATCCACTTGATGGAAAATTGCTACTGTCCTACAAAACTCTGCGCTTGGAGGCCCAACACGAGTCTACAAGAATAAAGTTAAGGAGTAGACATCAATGCACCGCAACAAGATGTCGTTGGGCCGCCGACGGTACAGCTCGTCGCCCCGCAGGCAGTAGGCAGTGGCTTGTCGGCCGATGCATTCTGCCTCCGCATCTTCTGCTGGGAGGTCGCCGTAGAGCAGGTAAGCCTTGAACTCGTTGGCCCAGCCGCCCTTCTGAGGTTCTATTGCCAGCAGCAAGCGGTCCCCTGAGGGCAAGCCACAGTCCGGCGCGCCCGTGGATGGCTCGGGGGGGGGGGTCTCAGCACGCAACTGGATGGCATCGGTGGCAGGCGGCACGTTCGATGGCCTGAGGAGCCTTTCTTCATAGACGCCTGGGCTTTGGGCCTCTCGGGTGATGCTCGCTTGGCGAGGTCATAGGCCTCTTGGTTGGCGCCACGCAGGATGTGCTGCAATTCTAAACCAAGGAAGCGTTTCTCGAGTTTTCGTACGTCCTCCAGATACGCCGCCATGTGCTCATCCTTGGGCTTGTACTTCTTGTTGGAGAAGTCGACGAGTAGCTGGGAATAACCCTAGATGACAAGGATCTTTACGCCGAGGGCGGAGACATCCTTGAGGCTGGCAATGAGACCCTCGTATTCCGCGATGTTGTTGGAGACCTTCCTGTTGTGCCCGAAGCACAACTGGACCGCATATAGGCGCTTTTCTCCCGTTGGCGAGGTGAGCACGGCGCCAACCCCCGCTCCTTGCTTGGAGAAAGCGCCATCGAAGCGTAGGACCCATCCCTCGGGTGCCTCATCCCCGGGCAGGAGGGGCTCGTCGCCATGAGATTCCTCCTCGCACGGGTTTGTCCATTCTCCTACGAAGCCGGCCAGACCCGCTTCCTTGATGATCCTGGTGGTGCAGAATTCCAGTTGGAAGGCTTGCAGCTCGATGTTCCATTCGGCGACCCTGCCCGCAGTATTGGGACAACGCGGGATTTGCTCCAGGGGTTAGGCGGAAACGACCCTAATAGGGTGGCTTTGGAAGTAGTGGCGCAACTTCCGGGAGGCAACGAGTAGCGCGAGGAGGAGCTTCTGCTGCATGGGGTAGCACTCATGAGCGTCCCTCAGCAACGTGTTGACGTAGTACATAGGCCGTTGGAGGTGACGCGTGACCGTGGTGTCGGCCTCACCCTCGCTAGAAGGCTCAAGAGGCATGGCAGGAGGGGGGCCGTGGCGTTTTCCGGGGACGTGGCGCCACCGACCGTGGGGAACCCCGGGATCATTGCATTGGGGGCCGCGGGAGCCCCCAGGGGTACGTCACCCAAGTCCGTGGGGGCTTCCTTCGGCATGTTGCTTTAGGCCATCAGGGCCCCCTGAAGGAGCGCGGTGGCCCCCTAAGGCGCTTCCTCGATCGGCGCTGCTACTTCTTGAGCTTGCGTTGGTTTTCCCTTGAAGAGGAAAGGGTGATGCAGCAAAGTAGATAAGTATTTCCCTCAGTAGTTGAGAACCAAGGTATCAATCCAGTAGGAGGTACAAGCAAGGCCCCAATCTTTGCACCTGCACAAACAATCAAACACTTGCACCCAACGCTATAAAGGGGTTGTCAATCCCTTCACGGTTACTTGCAAGGATGAGATCTGATAGAGATAGATATAAAAGATTGCTAAAAGTAAAACTCAAATAAAAGTAAATAGATTGCAGCAAAGTATTTTTGGTATTTTTGGTTTATAGATCTGAAAATATAATATGGAACATAGACCCGGGGGCCTAGGTTTCACTAGAGGCTTCTCTCTTGAAGGAAAATAATACGGTGGGTGAACAAATTAATGTCGAGCAATTGATAGAAAAGCGCATAGTTATGACGATATCCAAGGCAATGATTATGCATATAGGCATCACGTCCGTATCAAGTAGACCGAAACGATTCTGCATCTACTACTATTACTCCACACATCGACCGACTCCTGCCTGCATCTAGAGTATTAAGTTCATGAAGAACAGAGTAATGCATTAAGTAAGATGACATGATGTAGAGGGATAAACTCAAGCAATATGATCAAAACCCCATCTTTTTACCCTTGATGGCAACAATACAAATACGTGCCTCGCTACCCCTACTTTGTCACTGGGTGAGGACACCGCAAGATTGAACCCAAAACTAAGCACTTCTCCCATTGCATGAATTACCAATCTAGTTGGCCAAACCAAACCAATAACTCGAAGAGACTTGCAAAGATATGAAATCATGCATATAAGAATTCAGAGAAGATTCAAATAATATTCATAGATAATCTGATCATAAACCCACAATTCATCGGATCTCGACAAACACACCGCAAAAGAGTATTACATCGGATAGATCTCCATGAAGATCATGAAGAACATGGTATTGAAGAACATAGAGAGAGAAGAAGCCATCTAGCTACTAGCTATGGACCCGAAGGTCTGAGGTGAACTACTCACGCATCATCGGAGGGGCAATGGAGTTGATGTAGATGCCCTCCCTGATCGAGTCCCCCTCTGGTAGATTACCGGAAAAGGCCCCAAGATGGGATCTCACGGGAACAGAGGCTTCCGGCGGGAGAAAAGTATTATCGTAGCTCTTTTTGGTATTGGGGGAATATTTGGGAATTTATAGGAGGAAGATTAGGGTTAGGAGGCCTGCAGGGGGGCCACAAGCCAGGGGGGCGCGCCCTGCAGGCTTGTCGTCTCCCGGCAGGTCTCTTGTACCCCTCTCCAAGTCTGGTAGGTTTCTTCTGGTCCAAGAAAAATCATCGCGAAGATTTTATTCTGTTTGAACTCCGTTTGATATTCCTTATCTGCAATACTCAAAAACAAGGAAAAAACAAAAACTGGCACTGGGCACTAGGTTAATAGGTTAGTCCCAAAAATAATATAAAATAGCATATTAATGCATATAAAACATCCAAAACAGATAATATAATAGCATGGAACAATCAAAAATTATATATACGTTGGAGACGTATCAAGCATCCCCATGCTTAATTCCTGCTCGTCCTCGAGTAGGTAAATGATAAAAATAGAATTTTTGATGTGGAATGCTACCTAACATATTTATCCATGTAATTTTCCTTATTGTGGCATGAATGTTCAGATCCATAAGATTCAAGACAAAAGCTTAATATTGACATAAAAACAATAATACTTCAAGCATAATAACAAGGCAATTGTGTCCTTTCAAAATAACATGGCCAAAGAAAGTTATCCCTACAAAATCATATGGTCTGGCTATGCTCCATCTTCCCCACACAAAGTATTTAAATCATGCACAACCCCGATGACAAGTCAAGCAATTGTTTCACACCTTTTATGTTCTCAAACCTTTTTAACTTTCACGCAATACATGAGCGTGAGCCATGGATATAGCACTATAGGTGGAATAGAATAAGGTGGAGATTGTGAGGAAAAAGGAGAAGATAGTCTCACATCAACTAAGCGTATCAACGGGCTATGGAGATGCCCATCAATAGATATCAATGTGAGTGAGTAGGGATTGCCATGCAATGGATGTACTAGAGCTATAAATGTATGAAAGCTCAAAAAGAAACTAAGTGGGCGTGCATTATAATGAAAAATTCCCACTAGTATATGAAAGTGACAAAATAGGAGACTCTCTATCATGAAAATCATGGTGCTACTTTGAAACACAAGTGTGGAAAAAGATAGTAGCATTGTCCCTTCTCTCTTTTCTCTCATTTTTTTGGTGGGCATCTTTGGCCTCTTTTTTATATTTGGGCTTCATTGGCATCATTTATTATTTGTAAAGTCCGGAGACTCATCCCAACTTGTGAGGGAATCATAGCTTCCATCATCCTTTTCTCTCATGGGACAATGCTCTAATAATGATGATCATCACACTTTTATTTACTTACAACTCAAGAATTACAACTCGATACAAAAGTATGACTCTATATGAATGCTTCCGGCGGTGTACCGGGATGTGCAACGATCTAGCATAGCAAATGACATCAAAAACGGACAAGCCATGAAAACATCATGCTAGCTATCTTACGATCATGGAAAGCAATATGAAAATGATGGTGCGTGTCATAATAAACAGAACGGTGGAAGTTGCATGGCAATATATCTCGGAATGGCTATGGAAATGCCATAATAGGTAGGTATGGTGGCTGTTTTGAGGAAAGTATATGGTGGCTGTTTTGAGGAAGGTGGGTTTAATGCACCGGCGAAAGTTGCGCAGTACTAGAGAGGCTAGCAAAGGTGGAAGGGTGAGAGTGCGTATAATCCATGGACTCAACATTAGTCATAAAGAACTCACATACTTATTGCAAAAGTCTATTAGTTATCAAAGCAAAGTATTAGACGCATGCTCCTAGGGGAGAGGTTGGTAGGAGTTAACCATCGCGCGCTCCCGACCCTCACACAAAGGTTGACAATCATTAAACAAAGCATGCTACGGGAATCACAAACTTTTAAGACAAGTATTTTTACCAATCCACAATTACTCACTAGCATGACTCTAATATCACCATCTTTATATCTTAAAACTATATGCAAGGACTCAAACTTCTCATAGTATTCAATGCACTTTATATGAAAGTTTTTATTATATCCCTCTTGGATGCCCATTATATTAGGACTAAATTCACAACCTAAACCAATTACCATGCTGTTTAAAGACTCTCAAAATAATATAAGTGAGGTACGAGAGTTCAATTATTTCTATAAAATAAAAACACCACCGTGCTCTAAAAAGATATAAGTGAAGCACTAGAGCAAAATTGCCTAGCTCAAAAGAATAAGTGAAGCACATAGAGTATTCTAATAAATTCACGATTTATGCGTGTCCCTCTCAAAATATGTGTGCATCAAGGATGATTGTGGCAAAATAAAAATAAAATACTCATATCATACAAGACGCTCCAAGCAAAACACATATCATGTGGTGAATAAAAATATAGCCTCAAGTAAATTTACCGATGGATTGAAGACGAAAGAGGGGATGCCTTCCGGGGCATCCCCAAGCTTAGGCTCTTTGGTATCCTTGAATATTCCTTGGGGTGCCTTGGGCATCCCCCAATCTTAGACTCTTGCCACTCCTTATTCCATAGTCCATCAAATCTTTGCCCAAAACTTGAAAACTTCACAACACAAAACTCAACAGAAAACTCGTGAGATCCGTTAGTATAAGAAAAATAAATCAACACTTTATGTACTGTTGTGAACTCATTCTTTATTTATATTGGTGTAATATATACTGTATTCCAACTTCTCCATGGTTCATACCCCCCGATACAACCCATAGATACATCAAAATAAGCAAACAACACAAAGAAAACAGAATCTGTCAAAAACAGAACAGTCTGTAGCAATCTGTAAACTTTGAATAATTCTGTAACTCCAAAAATTCTGAAAAATTAGGAAAATATGGGAAATTTGTATATCAATCTTGTGTAAAAAATTCAGACTCATTCGACGCTCTGGTGAATTTATAAAATTCCTGGACTGAGCGCAAAAGTTTCTGTTTTTCAGCAGAATCGAATCAACAATCAGCGTAGACCATCCCAATGGTCTTACTTGCCTCAAACACTGATTAAAACACTAAAACACAATTACTACAGAGGTAATAATGTGTAAAGCACTCAAAAACAGAAACAAAAACAGAAATAAAATTGGGTTGCCTCCCAACAAGCTATTGTTTAACGCCCCTAGCTAGGCATAACACAATAGATCTAGGTATTGTCATCTTTGGTATGCAATCCATAAGTAGCTCTCATAATAGATTCATAAGGTAATTTAATTTTATTTCTAGGAAAGTGTTCCATGCCTTTCCTTAACGGAAATTGGAATCTAATGTTTCCTTCTTTCATATCAATAATTGCACCAATCGTTCTAAGGAAAGGTCTACCAAGAATATTAGGACATGTAGGATTGCAATCTATATCAAGAACTATGAAATCTACGGGTACATAATTCCTATTTGCAACAATAAGAACATCATTAATCCTTCCCATAGGTTTCTTAATAGTGGAATCCGCTAGATGCAAATTTAAAGAGCAATCATCAAGTTCATGGAAACCTAGCACATCACATAAAGTTTTCGGAATCGTGGAAACGCTAGCACCCAAATCACACAAAGCATGGCACTCATAATCTTTAATTTTAATCTTAATAGTAGGTTCCCACTCATCATAAAGCTTTCTAGGTATAGAAACTTCCAACTCAAGTTTTTCTTCAAAAGATTTCATCATAGCATCAACAATATGTTTAGTAAAGGCTTTATTTTGATCATAAGCATGCGGAGAATTCAACATGGATTGCAACAAGGAAATAAAATTAATCAAAGAACAACTATCATAATTAAAGTCCTTGAAATCCAAAAGAGTGGGTTCATTGCTATTTAAAGTTTTGACCTCTTCAATCCCACTTTTATCAATTTGAGCATTAAGATCTATAAACTCCGAATCATCGGGACGACTTTTAACTAAAGTTGACTTATCTCCAGTCCCATATTTATCAAGATTTGTATTAGAAAACAAAGATTCAATAGGAGTCACATCAATCACTTTAAGATCTTCATCATTATTTTCACGAGAACACACTTTTTCAAGCCATTCACGCTTAGCACGCATTCTAGCGGTTCTTTCCTTACACTCATCAATAGAAGTTCTCATAGCTTTTAAAGACTCATTAATATCACGCTTAGGTGGTGTAGATCTAATTTTCAAAGAATCAATCTCAAGCGAAATTCTATCAACGTTCCTAGCCAAATCATCAATCTTGAGCAAATTTTCTTCAATCGTAGCAAACCTTTTGCGAGCTAATAAATTCTTTAATATTATTCTCAAGATCAGAGGGCATCTTATTATAATTTCCATAAGGATTGTTGTAGGAATTACCATAATTATTAGAGGAGTTACTAGGAAACGGCCTAGGGTTGAAATTACCTCTATACGAGTTATTACCAAAATTGTTCCTACCAACAAAATTCACATCCATAGATTCATTATTATTTCCAATCAAAGAAGACAAAGGCATATCATTAGGATCAATAGGAGCACTCTTACTAGCAAACAATTTCATTAATTCATCCATCTTTTCACTCAAAGTGTTTATTTCTTCAATAGCATGCACTTTTTTACTAGTAGGAGATCTTTCGGTATGCCATTGAGAGTAATTTGCCATAATATTATCTAGGAGTTTAGTAGCTTCTCCTAATGTGATTTCCATAAAAGTACCACCCGCGGCAGAATCTAAAAGATTTCTAGAAGCAAAATTCAACCCCGCATAAATTTGTTGTATAATCATCCATAAACTCAAACCATGTGCGGGGCAATTTCTAATCATTAATTTCATCCTCTCCCAAGATTGTGCAACATGCTCATGATCAAGTTGCTTAAAATTCATTATATCATTCCTAAGGGAGATGATCTTAGCGGGCGGAAAGTACTTGGAAATAAAAGCATCTTTACACTTATTCCATGAATCAATACTATTTTTAGGCAAAGATGGAAACCAAGTTTTAGCACGATCTCGTAGTGAGAACGGAAATAGCTTCAATTTAAGAATATCATTATCCACATCTTTCTTATTTTGCATATCACACAACTCAACGAAAGTATTTAGATGGGATGCGGCATCTTCACTAGGAAGGCCAGAAAATTGTTCTTTCATAACAAGATTAAGCAAACAACAACAACAATAACAAAGCCTTTAGTCCAACTCATGGTTCTGGCACATGGATAGCAAGCTTCCATGCACCCCTGTCCATGGCTAGTTCTTTGGTGATGCTCCAATCCTTCAGGTCTCTCTTTACGGACTCTTCCCATGTCAAGTTCGGTCTACCCCGGCCTCTTTTGACATTATCAGCACGCTTTAGCCGTCCGCTATGTACTGGGGATTCTGGAGGCCTGCGCTGAATATGTCCAAACCATCTCAGACGATGTTGGACAAGCTTCTCTTCAATTGGCGCTACCCCAACTCTATCTCGTATATCATCATTCCGGATTCGGTCCTTCCTTGTATGGCCACACATCCATCTCAACATGCGCATCTCCGCCACACCTAACTGTTGCACATGTCGCCTTTTAGTCGGCCAACACTCAGCGCCATACAACATTGCGGGTCGAACCGCCGTCCTATAGAACTTGCCTTTTAGCTTTTGTGGCACCCTCTTGTCACAGAGAATGCTAGAAGCTTGGCGCCACTTCATCCATCCGGCTTTAATTCGATGGTTCACATCTTCATCGATATCCGCATCCTTCTGCAACATTGACCCCAAATATCGAAAGGTGTCCTTCTGCGGCACCACCTGCCCATCAAGGCTAACATCCTCCTCCTCCTCGTGCCTAGTAGTACCGAAAGCGCACCTCATGTACTCGGTTTTAGTCCTACTAAGTCTAAAACCTTTCGATTCCAAAGTTTGCCTCTCATCGACTAGCACCATATCGTCCGCAAAGAGCATACACCATGGGATATCTCCTTGTATATCCCTTGTGACCTCATCCATCACCAAGGCAAAAAGATAAGGGCTCAAAGCTGACCCTTGATGCAGTCCTATCTTATTCGGGAAGTCATCAGTGTCGCCATCACTTGTTCGAACACTTGTCACAACATTATCGTACATGTCCTTGATGAGGGTAATGTACTTTGCTGGGACTTTGTGTTTCTCCAAGGCCCACCACATAACATTCCGCGGTATCTTATCATAGGCCTTCTCCAAGTCAATGAACACCATATGCATGTCCTTCTTTTGCTCCCTATATCTCTCCATAAGTTGTCGTACCAAGAAAATGGCTTCCATGGTTGACCTCCCAGGCATGAAACCAAACTGATTTTTGGTCACGCCTGTCATTCTTCTTAAGCGGTGCTCAATGACTCTCTCCCATAGCTTCATTGTATGGCTCATCAGTTTAATTCCACGGTAATTAGTACAACTCTGAACATCCCCCTTGTTCTTGAAGATTGGTACTAATATACTCCGTCTCCATTCTTCTGGCATCTTGTTTGCCCGAAAAATGAGGTTGAAAAGTTTGGTTAGCCACACTATCGCTATGTCCCCGAGGCCTCTCCACACCTCAATGGGGGTACAATCAGGGCCCATCGCCTTGCCTCCTTTCATCCTCTTCAAAGCCTCCTTGACCTCCGACTCCTGGATTCACCACACAAAAAGCCTGCTAGTATCAGCAAAGGAGTCGTCCAGATCAATGGTAGAGCTCTCACTCTCCCCATTGAACAGCTTGTCAAAGTACTCCCGCCATCTATGCTTAATCTCCTCGTTCTTCACCAGGAGTTGATCTGCTCCGTCCTTGATGCACTTGATTTGGTCAACATCCCTCGTCTTCCTCTCTCGGATCTTGGCCATCTTATAGATGTCCCTTTCGCCTTCCATCATGTCTAACCGTTGGTAGAGGTCCTCATACGCCCGGCCCCTTTCTTCACTCACAGCTCGCTTTGCGGCCTTCTTTGCCATCTTGTACTTCTCTATGTTGTCTGCACTCCTATCCAGATATAGGCGTCTGAAACACTCTTTCTTCTCCTTAATTGCCTTCTGGACATCATCGTTCCACCACCAGGTATCTTTAGCTTCTCTTCTACTTCCCCTGGACACTCCAAACTCCTCTGAGGCCACCTTACGAATGCAAGTCGCCATCTTCATCCACATGTTGTCTACATCACCTCCTTCCTCCCAAGGGCCCTCCTTAATGACCCTCTCCTTGAACGCCTGAGCTACCTCCCCCTTGAGCTTCCACCACTTCGTTCTAGCGACTAACAAGATTAAGCAAAGCGGCATTAATTTCATAAGATTCCGCACTAGTGGCGGGAGCAATTGGAGTACTAATAAAGTCATTATTATTAGTATTGGAGAAGTCACACAACTTAGTATTCTCTTGGGTCATCGTGACAAAGCAAGGAATCTAGCACACAAGCAAACAAAAAGCAAACGGAAAGACAAACGGAAGAAGGGCAAATAAAAAGGCAAATCTTTTTTGGTTTTTTCTGAAAAATCGTTTTAGAAGTGGGGGAGAGGAAAACGAGAGGCAAATGGCAAATAATGTAAATGCAAGAGATGAGTTTGTGATAGGTACTTGGTAGGCTTGATGTAGATCTCCCCGGCAACGGCGCCAGAAATCCTTCTTGCTACTTCTTGAGCTTGCGTTGGTTTTCCCTTGAAGAGGAAAGGGTGATGCAGCAAAGTAGATAAGTATTTCCCTCAGTTGTTGAGAACCAAGGTATCAATCCAGTAGGAGGTACAAGCAAGGCCCCAATCTTTGCACCTGCACAAACAATCAAACACTTGCACCCAACGCTATAAAGGGGTTGCCAATCCATTCATGGTTACTTGCAAGGATGAGATCTGATAGAGATAGATATTAAAGATTGCTAAAAGTAAAACTAAAATAAAAGTAAATAGATTGCAGCAAAGTATTTTTGGTATTTTTGGTTTATAGATCTGAAAATAAAATATGGAACATAGACCTGGGGGCCATAGGTTTCACTAGAGGCTTCTCTCTTGAAGGAAAATAATACGGTGGGTGAACAAATTACTGTCGAGCAATTGATAGAAAAGCGCATAGTTATGATGATATCCAAGGCAATGATTATGCATATAGGCATCACGTCCGTATCAAGTAGACTGAAACGATTCTGCATCTACTACTATTACTCCACACATCGACCGACTCCTGCCTGCATCTAGAGTATTAAGTTCATGAAGAACAGAGTAACGCATTAAGTAAGATGACATGATGTAGAGGGATAAACTCAAGCAATATGATGGAAACCCCATATTTTTACCCTTGATGGCAACAATACAAATACGTGCCTCGCTACCCCTACTTTGTCACTGGGTGATGACACCGCAAGATTGAACCCAAAACTAAGCACTTGTCCCATTGCAAGAATTACCAATCTAGTTGGCCAAACCAAACCAATAACTCGAAGACACTTGCAAAGATATGAAATCATGCATATAAGAATTCAGAGAAGATTCAAATAATATTCATAGATAATATGATCATAAACCCACAATTCATCGAATCTCGACAAACACACCGCAAAAGAGTATTACATCGGATAGATCAACATGAAGATCATGAAGAACATGGTATTGAAGAACATAGAGAGAGAAGAAGCCATCTAGCTACTAGGTATGGACCCGAAGGTCTGAGGTGAACTACTCACGCATCATCGGAGGGGCAATTGAGTTGATGTAGATGCCCTCCGTGATCGAATCCCCCTCCGGTAGATTACCGGAAAAGGCCCCAAGATGGGATCTCACGGGAACAGAGGCTTCCGGCGGAGGAAAAGTATTATCGTGGCTCTTTTTGGTATTGGGGGAATATTTGGGAATTTATAGGAGGAAGATTAGGGTTAGGAGGCCTGCAGGGGGGCCACAAGCCAGGGGGCGCCCCCCCTAGGGCGCGCCCTGCAGGCTTGTCGTCTCCCGGCAGGTCTTTTGCCCCCCTCTCCAAGTCTGGTAGGTTTCTTCTGGTCCAAGAAAAATCATCGCGAAGATTTTATTCCGTTTGGACTCCGTTTGATATTCCTTATCTGCAATACTCAAAAACAAGGAAAAACAGAAACTGGCACTGGGCACTAGGTTAATAGGTTAGTCCCAAAAATAATATAAAATAGCATATTAATGCATATAAAACATCCAAAACAGATAATATAATAGCATGGAACAATAAAAAATTATAGATACGTTGGAGACGTATCAGGTGCGACCCGGCACGATGTCTTCATGGGGGTCGCGGCCTCCTTCCTGGGGCCGACTCGCTCTTCCCGCTCCACCACGAGGGCCTCACTGGCCATCTGGGGGTAGCTGTCAGGTACAGCATCAGGCGCTCTTGGGGGTGCGGTGCGACCATGACGGGGGGACTGGTGAGGTACTTCTTGAGGTCCGCGAAGGCCGCGTCCGCTTTAGGGGTCCAGTTGAACGGGCCACACCTCTTCATGAGCTTGAAGAATGGCAACGCTCGCTCGCCGAATTTAGAGATGAAACACCCCAGAGAGGCCAAGCATCCTGCTAGCTTTTGCATCTCCTTGAGTGTTCGCGGGGGGCGCATCTGCTCGATAGCCTTGACCTTTTACGGGTTGGCTTCGATTCCTTGGTGAGACACGAGGAATCCGAGGAGCTTGCCCGAAGGGACCCCGAAGACGCACTTGTCGGGGTCGAGCTTCAAGTTGACCTTGCACAGGCGGGCGGAAGTCTCCTCCATATCCTCGATGAGCGTCCTGGCCTCGCGTGACTTGACCACGATATCGTCCACGTAAGCCTCCGTGTTCCTACCTAGTTGGGGCCATAACGTGATGTACATTAACCTCTGGAAGGTGGCACCAACACTCTTCAGATCGAAGGGCATGCAGGTGTAGCAGAATATCCCACAAGGGGAGGTGAACACCGTCTTCTGGACATCCTTCACCACCATCTTGATCTGATGGTAGCCCGAGAAGGCATCCAAGAAGCACAGGAGGTCGCAACCAGAAGTGGAGTCCACGATCTGGTCGATGCGTGGCAGCGGGAAGGGGTACTGAGGGCATGCCTTATTGAGACTTGTGAAGTCGACGCACATCCGTTCCTTCCCGCCCTTCTTGGGGACAATGACCAGGTTAGCGAGCCATGCAAGATATCGCACCTCGCGGATGACCCCAGCCTCCTACAACTTCTGCACCTCCTGGACGATGAAATGCTGCTTCTCCGACGCCTAGAGCCGTGCTTTCTGTTTAACCGGGCGCGCATTGGGGCACACCCCCAAGTGGTGCTCAATCACTTCCCTTGGGACCCCGGTCAAGTCGGTCGACTTCCATGCAAACACGTCAGTGTTCGCCCGAAGGAACGCAATAAGCTCACTTTCTTGCTCGGGGGAGAGCTCAGCGCTAATGGTGAAAGTGTGGCTCGGGTTGGCACCACCGAACGGTACCTTCTTCGTTTTAGCTCGGTCTTGGGAGGACAGTAGCTTCTTCCTCGCCGGCGTCGCCTCGGGAGACTCCGCCTCGCCTCCGGTGGATGGGTGTGCGACTGCGGCGGCTTTGTACACGAGCCTGAGGGAGCTGACCGCGTCCCTCTCGTCACACTTGACGGTAATGATACAGGCGCAGCCGGGCATCTTGACGATGTTGTACCCCGGGTGGGTGGCCGCCATGAACTTGGCGAGCGCCGGGTAACCAAGGATGGCATTATACGGGAGGCCGAGGGGCCCTACGTCGAAATCGATGAGCTCGGCGTGGTAATTGCTACGGGTGCCAAAGGTGACGGGCAGGCGTATCTGCCCGAGGGGAGCTGTAACCCCGTCGGCTGCTCCGGAGGATGGTCTGGTGGGATTCAGCTGGTCGCGGGGTGCCTGGAGCGCCTCGAAAGTTGCAACAGAGATAACGTTGAGTCCAGCACCCCCATCAATGAGGGTCTTGGTGACCGCGACGTTACTGATGGTTGGGGTGCACAGCATGGGGAGAGCGCCCGCGGCGGTAGTGGACCTTGGGTGGTCCCCCGCATTGAAGGTGATGTCACGCTACGCCCAGCTTGGTGGCGACGCAGGCCCGCGCTTCCTGAGGGCGGCGTTAGCCTCGCAAAGAGCAGGCTTGAGGTGACGGCCGTCGGTGGGGGCCTGGGCCCCACTGAGGATCCACGCTGCCACGCGCAACTCCCGATAAACTCCAGTGCTCTCGCTCGGCGGGTGCGAGCCGCGCTGAGGCCCGGCCAGGCCACCGCTCTAGAGGGGCGGAGGGTGCACCCCTTGACCCGTGCCCCCATCGCGGCGTGGCGGGGGGCGAGGCAAACGAGGAGGTGCCCGGGCCCCTGCCGTGGCGGCGACAAGCTTAGTAATGCGAGCCAGCCAGGCGTCTTGTTCTTCGCCCGTCAAGAAGAGGCGGAGCAGTTCACGCACCATGAGCAGCATGGCCCGCGCGTCCGTGCGCTCCAGGTGAGCGGGGGAGGGGTGGGCGACGGTGACCCGGTCATCCCGCCACACGAGAGGGCGCGTGGAGGGGTCCTGCTGCCCGCACGCAGCAGAGTCGATGACGGCGGCAGCTCCGGCGCCGGCAGAGTGGCGGCGGCCATCATGACCCGCAGGCGCAGTCTGTACGGCGCGGTCCCCTCGGCGCTCAGCGCGCGCACGATAGGCTTCGGACATGGGGTCAACAAGGGCGTAGCCGAAACAGAACTGAAAAACGGTGACACACCCCTACCTAGCGCGCCAAATGTCAGAATCGGGGCTCCGGGGACCCAAGAGAGGTTCGAACTCTAGGGTGCGCCGGCTCTCCAACCTTGCTCTCTCTTGCTAACCTACGACGATGCTCTAACGTGCTTGAGTTTGGGGGGAAGAACAATGAACACGACGGCTTACCCAGGTTCGGGCCACCTTGCGGTGTAAAACCCTACTCCTGCCTGTCTGGATTTCTTAGGGGGTGAGAGTGGATACTGTGGGGGTCGATCCCTCTCTACGGTTGCAGCCACCCCTTCATATACTGGCCTCGGTCCTCTTCCCAGGAAAACACGAGGCAGGAAGAGTTGCCACAACGGCCAGTTTGAAGGGGGACAGGACTGCAACTTATCCTGACGAAAGTAGTCTTCGCCTGCAAAAGCTGACTGCCGTGACGAGTCGGTGGGGTCGGGGATGACCTCCGTCCTGGCGAGCCCCTGATACGTCTCCAATGCATCTATAATTTTTGCTTGTTTCATGCTGTTATATTATCATTCTTGGATGTTTTATAAACTTTTTATTACAACTTTATATCATTTTTTGGGACTAACCTATTGACATAGTGCCAAAGTGCCAGTTGCTGTTTTTGCTTGTTTTTTACTTCGCAGAAAATCAGTACCTAACAGAGATGAAACGCTGTGGGGATTTTTGTGGATTTTTTACGGACCAGAAGAAACCAGATGGGCCAAAGAACACCAGAAGAGGGGGGCCAGGGTGGCCAACAACCACCAAGGCATGCCAGAGGCCCCCTGGCGCGGCCTGATGGGTGCTGGGCACCTCGGGCACCCCCTCAACCGACAATCCTGCCTATAAATTCCCTGGAAATCCAAAAACCCTAGGGGAGTCGACGAAACACAATTCCAGCCGCCGCAAGTTCCAGAACCCCGAGATCCAATCTAAACACCATCATGGAGGGGTTCATCTTCTTCATAGGTGCCTCTCCGATGATGCGTGAGTAGTCCACCATAGACCTATGGGTCCGTAGGCAGTAGCTAGATGGCTTCTCTCTCTCTCTCTCTTATGATTCTCAATACAATGGTCTCTTGGACATCTATTTGATGTAAAGTTTTGCGGTGTCTTTGTTGGGATCCGATGATTTTTGAGTTCATGATCAGTTTCTATCCATGAATATTATTTGAGTCTTCTTTGATCTCTTATATGCATGATTACTTATAGCCACGTATTTCTTCTTCGAATCTTTGGTTTAGTTAGGCCAACTAGATCGATTTTTCTTGCCATGGGAAGAGGTGCTTTGTGATGGGTTCGATCTTGCGGTGTTCTTTCCCAGTGAAAGAAGGGGCGGGAAGACACACATGTATCGCTGCTATTAAGGATAACAAGATGGGGTCTATTCCTAAATGAATAGATCTTGTCTACATCCTGTCATCGTTCTTATTGCATTACTCCATTTTTCCATGAACTTAATACACTAGATGCATGCTGGATAGCGGTCGATGTGTGGAGTAATAGAGATAGATGTAGGCAGGAGTCGGTCTATCTATCTTTTACGTGATGCCTATATAATGATCATCGCCTTGGATATCGTCATGACTATTCGATTTTCTCTCAATTGCCCAACAGTAATTTGTTCACCCACCGTGCGCTATACTCATGAGAGAAGCCACTAGTGAACCCTACGACCCCCGGGTCTACTTTTCCATCAGATTGCTTTCCGATCTATGTTTTTTGCAATCTTTGTTTTCAGATCTACAAAACCAAAAACCAAAAAATATATTGCTGCATATTTACTCCTTTTATATGTGTTCTTGAGAGATCTATCTCTCCTATCTATCATTACCTAATCTATCTTTTTACCGTAGAGAGATTGACAACCTCTCTTTCGCGTCGGGTTGCAAGTATTTGTTGTTTGTGTGCAGGTGCTGCTTATTGGGTGGTGGTGATCATCCTACTGGTTCGATAACCTTGGTTTCATAACTGAGGGAAATACTTACCGTCGCTGTGCTGCATCATCCCTTCCTCTTTGGGGAAATACCGACGCAGTCCAAGCCACGTCAAAGGAATTTCTGGCGCCGTTGCCGGGGAGGAAGCGATCTCTTCTACGTGACTATCGTAGGCGCCGAGGGGACTCCATCATCATCTACCAGGTTCCTATCACAAATCTCATCTCCTTGCAATTACATTATTTGCCATTTGCCTCTCGTTTTCCTCTCCCCCACTTCACCAATTTGCCGTTTTATTCACCCTCTTTTTCGTTTGCCCTTTTTCTTGCCGGATCTCTTGCCTAGTCACTATGGCTTGTTCTTCCTTTGTTGCGTGTACTCCCGATAATGAGGTTCTTAATTTTAAGCAAAGGGGAGGGGAGAATCTAAAAGATGCTTGGTATAGGATTTGCAATGCTCATAATAGATCTATCCATAAGCAATCCACTGTTGTTCTTCTTCGCAGTTTTTATGTGGGCTTCACCACTTGGTATAGATTCATCCTTGATACGATTACCGGTGGGAATTTCTTGATGTGTCCATCTTTGGATACTTTTAATGCTTGGGAAGTTTATTGGGTTCACCACCTATCATGATCAATGAAACAACTTTAACTCTCGAACATGTTATGCAGAGATTAGATGCTATTGAAAAGAAGATGATTACTAAAGAACATCTTGATTACCTAGATAAAAAATTGCATAATCTTGCTAATAAAATTGGGGCTAAGACGGGAGATACCATTAAATTACTAAAGGCAAAAGAAACAGTAGTTAACGAAAGGGTAGAAGAAACTCCTTACCGTATTGATAAGTTGGAAGAGATCTTTAGCAATTTGGGTTCGACTTTTTCTTCTATCAAAACTATTGAAAAAACTCACGTAAAGATTGGCAAAGCCACGCAAGTCACTAAGAACAAAGTTGCTATGCCTAGTAGTCACAAGGGGGATCTTAAAATGATTAGTATTCATCCCGACTTTGCTGAAATCATGAGAGATCCTATTTACAAGAATGAATTTTTTGGTTTTCTCCCTAGGAGTTTTATCGTTAAGAATATGCATGCTAAACCCTTGAAGAAATCTAGTTGCGTGATTGAGGAGTTGAAAACCAAAGATGACAATACTTGAATCTATCCAATATGCCTAGCTAGGGGCGAAAAACGATAGCGCTTGTTGGGAGGCAACCCAATGAATAAATAAATTTTTGCTTTTTCCTTTCTGTTTTTGAGTGTTGACACAATTATGCCTATGTTATGATTGTGTTTTTATGATTTATTTAGTGTTTGTGCCAAGTAGAACCGTTAGGATGATTCATAGAATGAGTAGAAGTGATGCTGAATCTGAAACAGAAACTTTGCGTCCAGTATATGAAATTTCATTTTTTTTTTCTGGAATGTGATATTAAGCTGAAATTTTAACACAGTGTTGCTATACAAATTCCTTACATTGTCCTACTTTTTCAGAATTTTTAGAGTTACATAAGTATGGGTATGGTACAGATTACTACAGACTGTTCTGTTTGAGACAGATTCTGTTTTTGTTGCATTGTGTGCTTGTTTTGATGAATCTATGGTTTGTATTGGCGGGTATAAGCCACGGTAAAGTTAAAATACAGTAGGTATAATGCAATTATAAAAATTGAATGGGTTTACAACAGTACCTTAAGTAGTGATTTGCTTTCTTATACTAACGGATCTCACGAAGATTTTGTTGAGTTTTGTGTGATTGAAGTTTTCAAGTTTTGGGTGAGATCACGAAGATTTTGTTATGTTCAATGCTCACTTATGTGATTTTTTGTTTCTTGGTTTGGTTGCTTCCCAATCTATTTGCTAGCCTTCATTTGTACTAAGTAGAAATACTACTTGTGCATCCAAAATCCTTAAACCAAGTTTTGCCTTATGAGTCCACAATACCTACCTATGTGCGGTATTTCCATGCCGTTCCAAGCAAATTCGTTTGTGCCATCTCTAAATTTTCAAAATAATTTTTCTCTTTTGTGTGCCCATACCGCTCATGAAACGGTGGGGAGTGTCCAATGTTTTTCCATGCTAGATGTGTTATTCTCAAGATGAGTGTTTATTCACTTGTCATTGCACGAGAGTGCAGCGGTAAGAGGGATGCCCATTCCCGAAATGAAAAATAAAAAATATTTACTTTATGTTGTCAAATAATAAATTCCTTGGAAAGTGTTGGTATGGAAGGCAACCGTGGATACGGCCCGCCATGGAAAGTGAAAGTTTGCTGGAAAAAGGAATAAAGTTTATTTTTTGTTTGGGAACCGCCTATGATATATCTAGCATGGAAAGTATTGTGAGCTAGTTTGTCGTTTTCGTTGACAGGAAAAGCATGCCACCCAAAATATTTTTTTCTCTCTCAATTTAAAACTTTGAGCTCTGGCACCTCTACAAATCCCTACTCCCCTCTGTGAAGGGCCTATCTATTTACTTTATGCAACTTTTATTTTTGCTTTGAGTCTCCATCTTCTCTTAGAAGCACCAACTAGGGGGCACTATGATCGTACTTGAGCATTGGGCATAGCTAATATTTGAGTGTGTTTCATGAATGGATCAATGATTGAGCATGATGGGCTAGGGATAACTTTCTTTAGTGTTGATATTTTGAAAGACATGGTTGCTTGTTGACATGCTTGAGTATTGAAGTCATTATGTTAAAACTAGACTATTGCTTTGAATCATTATATGTCCAAATGTCCATGCTATACAAAGAAGAAAAGAATATGATGAACATGTTAGGCAGCATTCCACATCAAAAATTCTATTTTTATCATTTACCTACTCGAGGACGAGTAGGAATTAAGCTTGGGGATCCTGATACGTCTCCAACGTATCTATAATTTTTGCTTGTTCCATGCTGTTATATTATCATTCTTGGATGTTTTACAATCATTTTATTACAACATTATATCATTTTTTGGGACTAACCTATTGACATAGTGCCAAAGTGCCAGTTGTTGTTTTTGCTTGTTTTTTACTTTGCAGAAAATCAGTACCAAACAGAGATGAAACGCTGCGGGGATTTTTGTGGATTTTTTACGGACCAGAAGAAACCAGATGGGCCAAAGAACACCAGAAGAGGGGCCCCAGGGTGGCCAGCACCCACCAGGGCGCGCCATAGGCCCCCCTGGCGCGACCTGATGGGTGCTGGGCACCTCGGGCACCCCCTCAACCGACTATCATGCCTATAAATTCCCTCGAAATCCAAAAACCCTAGGGGAGTCGACGAAACACAATTCCAGCCGCCGCAAGTTCCAGAACCTCGAGATCCAATCTAAACACCATCACGGAGGGGTTCATCTTCTTCATAGGTGCCTCTCCGATGATGCGTGATTAGTCCACCATAGACCTACGGGTCTGTAGGCAGTAGCTAGATGTCTTCATCTCTCTCTCTTATGATTCTCAATACAATTGTCTCTTGGAGATCTATTTGATGTAAACTTTTGCGGTGTGCTTGTTGGGATCCGATGAATTTTGAGTTCATGATCAGCTTCTATTCATGAATATTATTTGAGTCTTCTTTGATCTCTTATATGCATGATTACTTATAGCCTCGTATTTCTTCTTCGAATCTTTGGTTTCGTTAGGCCAACTAGATCGATTTTTCTTGCCATGGGAAGAGGTGCTTTGTGATGGGTTCGATCTTGCGGTGTTCTTTCCCAGTGATAGAAGGGGCAGCAAGACACGCATGTATCGTTGCTATTAAGGATAAGAAGATGGGGTCTATTTCTACATGAATAGATCTTGTCAACATCATGTCATCGTTCTTATTGCATTACTCCATTTTTCCATAAACTTAATACACTAGATGCATGCTGGATAGCGGTCGATGTGTGGAGTAATAGAGATAGATGCAGCAAGGAGTCGGTCTATCTATCTTGGACGTGATGCCTATATAATGATCATCGCCTTGGATATCGTCATGACTATTCGATTTTCTATCAATTGCCCAACAGTAATTTGTTCACCCACCGTGCGCTATACTCATGAGAGAAGCCACTAGTGAAACCTCCGGCCCCCGGGTCTACTTTTCCATCATATTGCTTTCCGATCTACGCTTTTTGCAATCTTTGTTTTCAGATCTACAAAACCAAAAACCCACAAATATATTGCTGCATATTTACTCTTTTTATTTGTGTTCTTGAGAGATCTATCTCTCCTATCTATCATTACCTAATCTATCTTTTTACCGTAGAGAGATTGACAACCTCTCTTTCGCGTCGGGTTGCAAGTATTTGTTGTTTGTGTGCAGGTGCTGCTTATTGGGTTGTGGTGATCATCCTACTGGTTCCATAACCTTGGTTTCATAACTGAGGGAAATACTTACCGTCGCTGTGCTACATCATCCCTTCCTCTTTGGGGAAATACCGACGCAGTCCAAGCCACGTCAGCCCTCAGCCTTGGTCTTCTTTTACCAAAGTGGAAACCTTTGCAGGGTTGCTTTTGGAACCGGTGGCTGGCCCTGCTTCTTTAGCACGGGAGGGGAAAACATCCCCATCCGTGCCCGCTGGCACGGCACCAGGCGCCGCTTGGCATGGCGCGCGTCGCCCACGTGAAGCTGCGGGGCAGCACGGCCCGTTGAGCCACCTTCAACCTATACACCCCACGAAGCCCCCATGGGACAACCCCGGGAGGCGACCTCACGAGGGTGTCCTCGTGAGGCTCGCGAAGGCGCCTCTGGCCAAAGGCCTCGCCAGGCGGGGGCCCTCATACTGGACCCGAACCACGCGTCGTGTCTTGGGCCCTAGGCAGACGGGCCTGGGTACCCCCAGTCCCAGGAGCCCGACAATGAGCACCCCGGTGTCAAACAAGGCAATTGGATCGTACTTCTAACGTGCTTCAGCATTTTCAACTTCACGAAATTCATAAGCGTGAGCCATGTATATAACATATGGGTGGAATAGAATATCGTGGTAGATATCAAAGGAGTCAAAAGGTCGGTAAGTCTCACATCAACTAGGCGAATTTCTGGTTTGGAGATGCCCATCAATTGATATTGTTGTGAGGGGTAGGGATTGCCATGCAATGGATGCACTAGAGCTATAACTGTATGAAAGCTCGAATGAAACTAAGTGGGTGTGCATCCAACTTTCTTTCTCAAGAAGACCTCAGGCATTTGAGGAAGCCCATCATCGGAATATACAAGCGAAGTTCTATAATGAAAAAATCCCACTAGTATATGAAAGTGACAAAACTGGAGACTCTCTATATGAAGAACATGGTGCCACTTTGAGGCACAAGTGTGGTAAAGGATAGTAACATTGCCCCTTCTCTTTTTTTCTCTCATTTTTTCTTTCCTCTTTTTTTCTTATGGTGGGCTCATTTGGCCTACCCCATTTTTTATTTTTTGTTCGGAGTCTCATCCTGACTTGTGGGGGAATCATAGTCCCCATCATCCTTTCCTCACTGGGATAATGCTCTAATAATGATGATCATCACACTTTTATTTACTTACAACTCAACATTACAACTAGATAAAGAACAATATGATGCTCTGGCAGTGTACCGGGATGTGCAATGATCTAGCGTATAAAAAATACCAAAAAACGGACAAGCATAAAAATATCATGCTAGCTGAAAGATCGTGGATGTCGCCTAGAGGGGGGGGGGGTGAATAGGCGCTTTAAAATAATTACGGTTTAGGCTTGAACAAATGCGGAATAAACGTAGCGGTTAATTTGTCAAGCACAAAACCTAAAACGACTAGGCTCACCTATGTGCACCAACAACTTATGCTAAGCACGATAAACAACTAAGTGATAGCAAGATATATAACTAGAAACAATATGGCTATCACAAAGTAAAGTGCATAAGTAAAGGGCTCGGGTAAGAGATAACCGAGGCACGCGGAGACGACGATGTATCCCGAAGTTCACACCCTTGCGGATGCTAATCTCCGTTTGGAGCGGTGTGGAGGCACAATGCTCCCCAACAATGCCACTAGGGCCACCGTATTCTCCTCACGCCCTCGCACAATGCAAGGTGCCGTGATTCCACTAAGGGACCCTTGAGGGCGGTCACCGAACCCGTACAAATGGGACCCTTGAGGGCGGTCACCGAACCCGTACACTTTGGCAACCCTTGGGGGCGGTCACCGGTACCCGTCAAATTGCTCGGGGCGATCTCCACAACCTAATTAGAGACCCCGACGCTTGCCCGGAGCTTTACACCACAATGATTGAGCTCCGAGGCACCACCAAGCCGTCTAGGGCGCCAAGGCACCCAAGAGGAACAAGCTCTAGGGTGCTCAAACACCCAAGAGTAATAAGCTACTCAACTTCACAACTTCCACGTATCACCGTGGAGAACTCAAACCGATGCAACTAATGCAATGGCAAGAACACACGAAGTGGACAAGTCCCTCACTCCCAAATCCCACCAAAGCAACAAAAGCTATGGATGAATATGAGAGGAAGAACAAGGAGAACACCAAGAACTCCAAGATCTAGATCCAAGGGGTTCCCCTCACTTAGAGGAGAAAGTGATTGGTGGAAATGTGGATCTAGATCTCCTCTCTCTATTCCCTCAAGAACTAGCAAGAATCATTGGAGGGATTGAGAGTTAGGCAAGCTCAAGAAGGTCAACAATGGGGGGAGAAATGAGCTCAAAGGATAAGAAAACCGTTGGGGAAGAAGACCCCTTTTATAGGGCCACCCCAAATCCAACCGTTACCTGTCTCAGCCCGCACAGAGCGGTACTACCGCTCCACAGAGCGGTACTACCGCTCGGGCGGTAGTAATTCAAAAAGCAGCAGGCAACAACAAGAAACTGGAGCGGTAGTGCCGCACCAAGCGGTACTACCGCTCAACTTAAGCGGTACTACCGCTTAAGCTTTCGCAGGACAGAGGAAACAGAGGAAGTGGGGTAGCACTGGAACGGCAGTACCGCAACAAGCGGTACTACCGCTCCACTACCGCCCCACTACCGCTTAGGGAAAAATAACACCAGAAGAAAACACGGTAGTGCAGCGGTAGTAGGGGCGGTAGTACCGTGTCAAGCGGTACTACCGCTCCACTACCGCTTTACTACCGCTAAACGAAAAAGAATGCCAGTAGAAATCACGGTAGTGCAACGATAGTAGGGGCGGTAGTACCGTGTCAAGCGGTACTACCGTGGTCCCGAGCGGTACTACCGCTTTGGTGACAGGTAAACTGCCCAGACAAACAATAAACCCTGAACTGCCATAACTTCTGCAAATGAGCTCCGAATTGAGCAAACTCAAGCTTGTTGGATAGAGGACGACAAATACTATCCAACAGCGACTGGTTATATTAAGAAGTGGCAGTAGAGAAAATACCAATGATATAGAGATGAGAAACCTCTATGAATGAAGAACCGGCATAAACTCCAATCATCGAAAACATCATAGAAGATGCATATATGAACTCCGTTTTCGATGACCTCGAGCTTGTCATGAAGATGACCAAAAGCTCAAAGACTCACAAAGAGAAACACCAAACACAAACCAAGAAATATGATGCAAGGATGCAATGGTTTGAGCTCTCTACGAAGATATGATAAAGCTACTCACTTGAGAGCCCCCCTTGATAGTACGGCTATCGATCCTATAACCCGGTCTCCCAACTACTACCATGAGACCGGTAAAATAGAAAACCTATCAAGGGCAAACCTTTGCCTTGCGCATAGTCCACTTGAGCTGGATGATGACGATCTTGACCTCCTCAAGTTGGACCACCTTTCTTGATTGCGCCGGCTTGATGAAGACTAGTTGATTGCTCCCCCATACTCCACTATGGGTGAGCCACTCTTCGGCACATCTTCACAAGTCCATTGTCACCACAATGGACAGCAAGCTTCAAGCATGTGATCTCTTCGTGATGCTCCACTTGAACTTGCACACCGCAATCTTGATGACGATCACCACTTGATGTCATCCTCCATGGGTTGTGTGATATCTTCCTTTTGATGCACGCCCATGGAAACAAACCTAACCCCACAAAGAACTCTTGCATAGAACATGGGTTAGTACACAAAGCGTAATGGACAATGCTTACCATACCGTGAGATCACTTGATCCCACTCGGTACATCTTCTACGCTTTGTGTGTTGATCAACTTGAATCACTCTTCATATTTAGTCTTGATCAACCTGACCAATCTTTGGATAAATCCTTGAATAGCACCTTGGTCATCACATATTCTTCTTCAAATCACCTTGAGACCAACAAATGGTCTACAAGTCAAGCCTATGGACAAACCCTTCAAATATAACTCAAGGCAACCATTAGTCCATAGAGATTGTCGTCAATTACCAAAACCAAACATGGGGGCAGCACATGTTCTAACAATCTCCCCCATTTTGGTAATTGATGACAATCACTTTCAAGAGAGTTTATATAAGGAATTAAGCATCACCATGAAAAGCAACAACTAATAATGCAAGAGCATGTGATGCAAATGCTTGGGAACAAAACCAAAGCAAGCATGAAGAAATAGCTCTCTTAATTTCTCCACAGAACTCTCTTGAACTTCTCCCCCATTGGCATCGATTGCCAAAATGGGCGAAAAGCTTAGAAAGCCAATATAATATGCGTTCCTCCATAAGGTGTGTATTTCTCAAAATATGAGTGAAATACAATACACATATCCAATGATGAGTAGCTGGAGGAAAACAAACTATATTGAGGATCCAAAGATTGCAAAAGGAAAGATATGGCACAAAGACATACCAAGAGAGAAGCAAGCAATCTAATGATACCAAAAGGACCAATCAATCAAATAATCCGATACCAATTGATAGAAACCAATTGAAAGATACCAATTGGACCAATCAATCAAATGATCCGACGAGCCACACGAACAACATATATTATGATAAGAGCAAAGGAGTGTTCTAAAGACATAGGGGAGCTCCCCAAGGTTCATGCACAAATTAGAATTTTTGCATTAAAATACAAAGTGCACAAACATGGAATCATCACTCCCCCAAAATCAATAGAAACTCACAACAAGTGCAAGTGTGCATATAGGAAACTAAGCCTAGCACTTGCAATTAACACATGGTTGAGCAACATGAAAGAGAGGCAACTTAGGAATAGGCTCAACCAAAACGATGTGTGTGAGTCATGGCAAAGCACTTGAGAAGACTAATATAAGAATGAGCATTAAGCATCAACATAGTCTTGAATAAATGAGATACAAGGTGCAAGACACATCCTTCCCACACACAACAAGCAAATGGGTTCACAAGCTCACAAAAAAAAGCGAATTAACTACAAAGCTTGTGACAACCCATGGTGAAGATAGGGAATGATAGTTTCATCAAGAGGAGGGATACCAATTGTTGATACCAATTGTTGATACCAAAAGACATGGTGAAAGCCTCATCAAGACAAGCAAGAGGAAAACAATCTTCACCACACAAGAGTGCAACAAAATGCAATGATATAAGATCCGTACTCAAGAAAAACGATTTCACGGAGCCACCAAAGAAATAAAACGAGAAAGACAAGGTGGTCGTGAAAGAAAGGATATCATCTAGAGATGTAATTTCTCTCAAGTGTATAAAGTTCTAGGTAGATGAAAATCATGATGATATCAATCCACAAAGAAGGATATACACACGAAATAGTTACAACACGAAGGAACACGATATCCAAAAGGAAGTCATAAATATACCAATAAGATCTTTGCTTGAAAGCATAGCACATGGCTTAATATTGTCTTATTGTATATCAATGAACTCCAACTACACGAACATCAAAGACATCACAACTCACAACAAGAGTTCATTGTTGGGATGCTTTGAGAAAGGAAACAAGTATCTGATACCAATTGTGAGAAACGAAGCAAGTATCACGAGAACGAATCAAGAACATCATGCCATGATGCAACCTACACAAGGTTGAATGCAAGAAAAGTATGCATGAAGTTGATACTTGTTACCGGGACAGCTTTGGACGGATGTAGTAGGTACCAATTGAAGGTAGTAGAAAGTAGTTCGTTGATCATCCTAGCTTGACTCCAATAAGCACATGGTGACAACACCTTCCTTGTGAGTGAGCCGAGCATCCAATGCATCTCCAATAGTTCCTAGAACAACATCACAAACAAAATGGTGCCCAAACTCATTGGGACCAAAGAGTTAGAGAACCCAAAACACATAGGACAAACTCCACATAAATATGTGCACAAAGATATGAAAATGAATATCATGCACATCTCATCCAATTTGAGACTTGGTGGAGTTTCCCCCATATATTGGGTCAAAGAAAGAAAGCATGCCAAAGGAAATACATAAAGTAAATATGCATGCTTAAGACTTCCAAGAACCAAAGGGAGATACAATTTGGACAAAACACCAAGTAAACCAAGAAGGCACACGAAAGAGTGACGCAACATAAGGTTGTCCAAATTATATCAAAGAACCAAATCAACACATGATTCAAGACAAATTGAAATCAACACATGGTTGATTTCAACACTCAACAACACATGAGAAGAGATGCCAATTGAAACCAAACCAAAACAACACATGATTGATAAGATACCAATTGGAAAATATACCAAGTGAAAATAAGATACCAAATGAAGAAATAATCACTTGAAGGATACCAAATAAAAGATACATCAAGGAATGAGATACCAAAGAAACACAACAATAAAAAGATATCGAACTCCCAAGAGAGAGGATGGTTCCAAACAAACCAATCCCTCTACAAAGTTTCATGATGGCACAAAGTACCAAAAAGAAACGGTATGCCTTCCACCAACACACACTTGATAAGGATCACAAGATGAGTGTTCTAAAGAAAATAGGATAGCTCCCCCAAGCGTTGTGCATTATAGAGAATTTGCATTTGAATACAAAATGCACAAGATGGGATCACCACTTTCACTAAATCTAGAAAAACACTAGACAAGATCAAGAAAAGAACAAGATCCACAAGTGGTATGGAAGACAATGGGAGTTGACACATTCCTTGGCAAGCAATAAGACAACTAAAAACAAAAGCCAATGTAAAGATGATCAACAATTTCTACCACATACAAGAATACCAATTGTCAAGAGACAAGAAGTATTTGGAATTAATTCCCGGAGGTAGATTGCACAGGTATCCAAGATCATCTTCACAACAAACAACACAAGCATATGACAAAAGATAAGAATTAAGCACAATGCTTAGATAGATATTCTTGATAGCTTCAAGTAGGCAACCAATCATGCAAGCAATGATTAGAATAACTTGAAGCAACCGGTTCCCAAATAAGATATAAAAGTACATATTGGAGGAAAACCATACCAAGAAAATCTCTTACAAACAAGATCCAAAGATGAGCAATAAAAGCATTTAAGCAAATTGGAACTTGTTTGAGCAACCATGCCACATAGGAACAAGATAATCTATACTATCAACTCTACGTGGCAATACCTCAAATGTACACATTTTCTAGGCTTGTAATATACACAAAGCATATTACTCCCCCATAATGTGATACCAAGGACAACCAAACAAGAGGCAATAAGAGGATACAACACGAGATAATTAATGGACTATTTAGAATTTGAATTTCTCATGAGAAGACATACCACATAGAGACTAGATAATCTTGCAATATCAATACTAGGTGGTATTCTTCATGTACACACATTTGTAGGTTCGTGAAGTGCACGAAGCACATCACTCCCCCAAAATGGGTTGTTCCATTAATCTCTCACAAGAGCCAACTAAGATATGAACAAGAAGCAAATAAGGCTCAACACAACACTCACACGTACATGATGTGCAAACCAACATCCCATACTTGATTACTCAAGATAAGCAAGCCGAAGGCACACCATATACAAACACATGCAAGGTACAAAACCACAAACATGCAAAGGGGCATGTAACTTTCAATTTAAATAATTTAAGTACAAGTTACCGCAAGGAGGCACATTGGATATAAGATAGAAACTTGATAATCCAATGACTTGGCTTGAGACAATATGAATGATGAAGTCCCCTTAATTCTTCATAATATAGCCAAGTCTCCAATGCCCTCCAACAACACCTATTGATCAAGTTTGAGCTTGTTGGTCCCCAACCAAGTTGGGTCCTAAGAGGTTAGTCACAATAGGCTTGGCTACCCAAATGGTTCTTTTCTTGACACCACTTTGAGTACCAATACATTTGGCAAACACATTGCCAAGTTTATCCTTCCCAAGAGAATAGATATCATCAATAATGATTGGGTTGGATAAGTTACCGTTAGTGCATGAAGAAGCAAGGTGACCCTTCTCACGACATAGGTAGCAACATCTACCCTTTACTTTCTTCTCAATTGATTTCTCAACTTGAGGAGCGTTGACTTGGGTCTTCTTGGGAAGAGGCCTTTCTTCAACTTGAGGTTGAGCATGAGATTGAACTTGTGGCCGCTTCCCTTGTTGCTTGTCACTATGGGGCTTCTTCTTCAATGGGCAAGATCTAACATGGTGCCCTTCTATCTTGCACTTGAAGCAAACAATCTTGGCCGAATTCTTGACTTGTTCTTGGCCCTTCTTATTGTTGCTCTTGGACTTCTTCTTCTTATTGGAGTTGAATCCAAGTCCACCTTTGTCATTGGGGGATTTTTGTACACTCAAAATATTCTTGAGTGTGGACTTCCCTTCATGACTCTTTTCCAAGTCTTTCTTCAAAGAAGTGACTTGGGCCTTGAGCTCTTTGATTTCCTCTACATGGTTAGTATCAACACAAGTACTAGAGGAAGTATAAGCATCATTGTTAGAGCAACAAGGCAAGGAAAGTAATTCATCACAAGATGTACCAATGTTATGCATAGAAGAATTACGAGGACTAGCACATGTCGATAAAGCATTTTTACTAGATGTAGTGCTAAGGTCCACATGAGGCTCACTAGATGTTACCTTAGTAGTACAAGCCTCATGAACTATCTTTAGCACATCATGGGATACTAGAAGATCACCATGAGAGCTCGAGAGCTTTTCATGACTTTCTTCCAATTTCCCATAATTGCTAGATAGCAACTCAAGTTGAGCCCTTAGCTCAACATTCTCCTTCAATATGGATGCTTCACAAGAAGTAGAGTTAGTAGCACAAGCATCATCATTAACAACAAGAGGAGAAGGCAACTTGGCAAGCTCTTTAGCATATGAAGCTTGAAGTTGAGCATGAGACTCGGTGAGTTCAATGAGCGAACTCTTAACGACCCTTGAGCCATTTTTGAGGTGCTCAAAGTCCTCAAGGAGTTTAGCATGCACAAATTCAAGCTTATCATTTTTAGTTCTAAAATCATTTGCCACCTCGAGAGCTCTATCATGGGATTCCTTTAATCTAGATAATTCTAGAGCAAAGGTCTCCTCAAGAGATTCCTTGGTGGTTTGTTCAAGTTCAAGAGCTTGAGATAGTTCCGCAATCTCATTAGCGTAATCACGCTCATGACCTTCCATTTTCTCAATGGTGGCCTCATGCTCCTCGAGATGAGATTCCAACTCCTCCATATATTTCTTGCCCTCAATGGCAATAGTCATAATTTCCATGAAGTTGGAACGAGCAATTTTATTCTTATGAAGAGCTTTAAAAATCATTTCTCCCTTAATTTTTAAGGAAGCAACATTATCATTCTCTTCATCATTATCCTCATCATCACTAGCATCAACCTCATCATCAAGAGATATATTGGGGTTCAAAGGAGGAGATACCTTTGAAGCCTTAGCCATAAGGCAAAAAGCAATAGATGATGATGTAGGATCCCTTGAGGCCCCATTCAAGACCACATCTTGTTCCATGGAGTGTTGGGTTTCCTCTACATTGTTAGCACAATAACTCGAGGAAATAGATACATTTTTATCATGGCAACAAGATATAGCAAGCATATCATTATGAGATATAGTCAAGCAATTTCTACATGATATGCAAGGACTATCAACACAAGCATGTGAAACATTTAGAGTGCTCGAAGTGTTGAAGTCCAAAGATGAATCATTGCAATAAGATAGTGATGAAGAATCATCAACAATAAGCCCACTATCATCATTGCAATGAACACCACTACTCACCATAACATTACCTTGTGGCAAACCACATGTAGGTGAAGTAGAAGAAGTTGAGAAGACAACACGGCCGGAGGTGGAGGGAGAACAATCATCCCTACAAATCTTGGACACACCATATTTATCTTGAAGCTTTGTCCACAACTCATGAGCATCCCGAAACGGCATGAGTTGAAATATAACTACATTGCTCAAAGCATCAAAAAGCACATTAGAAGCTTGAGCATTGAGATAAGAGTTTTTCTCATCCTCTAAAGATAAGTTTTGAGAATCCTTTGGAGGAGAAAAACCCATATCTACAATTCGCTCTAAATTTGGGTCCATGACCCTAAAGAGATTAAGCATGCGAATTACCCAAACATCAAAATTTGTGCCATTGAAACTAAGAGTGTCAGAGAATCCTAATCCCCTAGTCGACATCTTTACTCTCTAGGCGGTAAAGCCTAATAAGGAGAGACGAGGCTCTGATACCAATTGAAAGATCGTGGATGTCGCCTAGAGGGGGGGGGTGAATAGGCGCTTTAAAATAATTACGGTTTAGGCTTGAACAAATGCGGAATAAACGTAGCGGTTAATTTGTCAAGCACAAAACCTAAAACGACTAGGCTCACCTATGTGCACCAACAACTTATGCTAAGCACGATAAACAACTAAGTGATAGCAAGATATATAACTAGAAACAATATGGCTATCACAAAGTAAAGTGCATAAGTAAAGGGCTCGGGTAAGAGATAACCGAGGCACGCGGAGACGACGATGTATCCCGAAGTTCACACCCTTGCGGATGCTAATCTCCGTTTGGAGCGGTGTGGAGGCACAATGCTCCCCAACAATGCCACTAGGGCCACCGTATTCTCCTCACGCCCTCGCACAATGCAAGGTGCCGTGATTCCACTAAGGGACCCTTGAGGGCGGTCACCGAACCCGTACAAATGGGACCCTTGAGGGCGGTCACCGAACCCGTACACTTTGGCAACCCTTGGGGGCGGTCACCGGTACCCGTCAAATTGCTCGGGGCGATCTCCACAACCTAATTAGAGACCCCGACGCTTGCCCGGAGCTTTACACCACAATGATTGAGCTCCGAGGCACCACCAAGCCGTCTAGGGCGCCAAGGCACCCAAGAGGAACAAGCTCTAGGGTGCTCAAACACCCAAGAGTAATAAGCTACTCAACTTCACAACTTCCACGTATCACCGTGGAGAACTCAAACCGATGCAACTAATGCAATGGCAAGAACACACGAAGTGGACAAGTCCCTCACTCCCAAATCCCACCAAAGCAACAAAAGCTATGGATGAATATGAGAGGAAGAACAAGGAGAACACCAAGAACTCCAAGATCTAGATCCAAGGGGTTCCCCTCACTTAGAGGAGAAAGTGATTGGTGGAAATGTGGATCTAGATCTCCTCTCTCTATTCCCTCAAGAACTAGCAAGAATCATTGGAGGGATTGAGAGTTAGGCAAGCTCAAGAAGGTCAACAATGGGGGGAGAAATGAGCTCAAAGGATAAGAAAACCGTTGGGGAAGAAGACCCCTTTTATAGGGCCACCCCAAATCCAACCGTTACCTGTCTCAGCCCGCACAGAGCGGTACTACCGCTCCACAGAGCGGTACTACCGCTCGGGCGGTAGTAATTCAAAAAGCAGCAGGCAACAACAAGAAACTGGAGCGGTAGTGCCGCACCAAGCGGTACTACCGCTCAACTTAAGCGGTACTACCGCTTAAGCTTTCGCAGGACAGAGGAAACAGAGGAAGTGGGGTAGCACTGGAACGGCAGTACCGCAACAAGCGGTACTACCGCTCCACTACCGCCCCACTACCGCTTAGGGAAAAATAACACCAGAAGAAAACACGGTAGTGCAGCGGTAGTAGGGGCGGTAGTACCGTGTCAAGCGGTACTACCGCTCCACTACCGCTTTACTACCGCTAAACGAAAAAGAATGCCAGTAGAAATCACGGTAGTGCAACGATAGTAGGGGCGGTAGTACCGTGTCAAGCGGTACTACCGTGGTCCCGAGCGGTACTACCGCTTTGGTGACAGGTAAACTGCCCAGACAAACAATAAACCCTGAACTGCCATAACTTCTGCAAATGAGCTCCGAATTGAGCAAACTCAAGCTTGTTGGATAGAGGACGACAAATACTATCCAACAGCGACTGGTTATATTAAGAAGTGGCAGTAGAGAAAATACCAATGATATAGAGATGAGAAACCTCTATGAATGAAGAACCGGCATAAACTCCAATCATCGAAAACATCATAGAAGATGCATATATGAACTCCGTTTTCGATGACCTCGAGCTTGTCATGAAGATGACCAAAAGCTCAAAGACTCACAAAGAGAAACACCAAACACAAACCAAGAAATATGATGCAAGGATGCAATGGTTTGAGCTCTCTACGAAGATATGATAAAGCTACTCACTTGAGAGCCCCCCTTGATAGTACGGCTATCGATCCTATAACCCGGTCTCCCAACTACTACCATGAGACCGGTAAAATAGAAAACCTATCAAGGGCAAACCTTTGCCTTGCGCATAGTCCACTTGAGCTGGATGATGACGATCTTGACCTCCTCAAGTTGGACCACCTTTCTTGATTGCGCCGGCTTGATGAAGACTAGTTGATTGCTCCCCCATACTCCACTATGGGTGAGCCACTCTTCGGCACATCTTCACAAGTCCATTGTCACCACAATGGACAGCAAGCTTCAAGCATGTGATCTCTTCGTGATGCTCCACTTGAACTTGCACACCGCAATCTTGATGACGATCACCACTTGATGTCATCCTCCATGGGTTGTGTGATATCTTCCTTTTGATGCACGCCCATGGAAACAAACCTAACCCCACAAAGAACTCTTGCATAGAACATGGGTTAGTACACAAAGCGTAATGGACAATGCTTACCATACCGTGAGATCACTTGATCCCACTCGGTACATCTTCTACGCTTTGTGTGTTGATCAACTTGAATCACTCTTCATATTTAGTCTTGATCAACCTGACCAATCTTTGGATAAATCCTTGAATAGCACCTTGGTCATCACATATTCTTCTTCAAATCACCTTGAGACCAACAAATGGTCTACAAGTCAAGCCTATGGACAAACCCTTCAAATATAACTCAAGGCAACCATTAGTCCATAGAGATTGTCGTCAATTACCAAAACCAAACATGGGGGCAGCACATGTTCTAACACTAGCTATCTTACGATCATGCAAAGCAATATGACGATTGATACGTCTCCAACGTATCTATAATTTTTTATTGTTCCATGCTGATATATTATCATTCTAGGATACTTTTTGGGTCATTATTTACCAATTTGTAATATTTTTGAGCACTAACCTATTGACCCAGTGCCCAGTACCAGTTGTTGTTTTTTGCATGTTTTTGCCTTTTCAGGTTAAAGTACCAAACGAAGTCCAATTGCTACGAAACTTTTTGATGATTTTTTCTGGACCAAAAGAAGACCAAGAAGCTTCGGAAGGAGGTCAGGAGGCACACGAGGGGCCCACCACACATCAGGGCATGCCCTGGGGGGGCCGCGCCCTGATATGTGGTGGCCCCCTCGTGGCTCTCCCGACGTCCCTCTTCGGCCTATAAATTCTCTAATATCGCGAAAACCCTTGAGGAAGTCCTGAAACCCTTTTTCCGCCTCCACAAGTCTCTGTTCCGTCGCGAGGCCATCTGGAGCTCCGTTCCAGCACCCTGCCGGAGGGGGGATCAATCATTTAGGGCCTCTTCATCAACCTTGCTGCCCTCATGATGATTTGTGAGTAGTTCACCACAGACCTACGGGTCCATAGCTAATACCTGGATGGCAATCTCTCTCTCTCTTATGATCTTCAATACAATGATCATCGCATCTTCGCTTTGATCTATCCGATGTAATCCTATTGTGCGGTGTGTTTGTTGGGATCCGATGAATTGTGGGATTATGTTCAGATTATTCATGAAAAGTATTTGAGATGCCTCTGAATTATATTATCTCTTCAGTGCATGATCATTATAGCTTCTTAATGCTCTCCGATCTATTGATGTGCTTTGGCCAAGTAGATTGATATTTCACCGGTGGGAGTGTTGCATTGTGGTAGGTTCGACCTGGCGAGTTTCTATATCCGAGTGAAAAAGTAGGGGACAAGATGCGTCTTTGTGTTGTTGCTACTAAGGATAAAACGATGGGGTTCATTCATATTGATTGAGTTTACTTTATCTACATCATGTCATCGTTCTCCAAGCATTACTCTATTTTACTTAATACTCTAGACGCATGCTGGAGAGCGGTCGATGAGTGGAGTAATAGTAATAGGTGCAGGCAGGAGTCGGCATATTTTCTTATGGACGTGATGCCTATATATACATGATCATTGCCGTGAAAATCGCATAACTATCCGCTTTTCTATCAATTGCCCAACAGTAATTTGTTACCCACCGTATGTTGCCTACATGAGAGATGCCGCTAGGGAACACTATGGCCCCCGAGTCTATTCACTTATATATTTGCAATCGCTATTATTACCTCGCTGCCTTTATTTAATTTTCATTTATTTTGCATTTATCAACAATTATCTACACAACTCATTTGCTTGCAAATAACGAGATCAAGGGGATTAACAACCCTCTTGCCCGCGTTGGGTGCAAGTCGTTTGTTCATTTGTTTGCAGCCGCTGTAGACGGTTGAGGATTGATATTCCTATTGCATCGATATACATTTCTTTCATAACTGAGGGAAATACTTACCCACTTTGTGCTGCAATTACCCGTTCCTCTTCATGGAATACCCAACGCAGATCACAAGTATCAGGAAGGATTTCTGGCACCGTTGTCGGGGAATATCATCATCAACTACCAAGTAACTTCACACAAATTTTCATTCACTTGTTCTTCTTTTTATTTCCTGTTATATTTAGCTTCTCTCATAAAAATAAAAAATACAAAATATTTTACTTCTTCGCTTGCTAGTTTACTTGTCTTGCTTGTTACTTAGCTTGCTCGGTCACCATGTCTCAGATAGATTCCACAATATCTCTTATTACCAAAGAATGTCGGAAATAGAGAATTCTATGAAAAAATTTATGACTTCACAATATGATCATAATAAATCCTTCGCTTCTGAAATTAAAGAACATTCAACGTTGCTTGACGCTATTAGTAAGCAACTTGATGAGGTTAATAAGGAAGTGTCTAATCTACAATCACAATTTGCTCAAACTGAAGAGTTGCTAGGAAAGATCTCTGATAAGCAAACCACTCTAGTGAATAGGATGGCCGCTAAACCGTAATCTTTACCCATTGGGAATCATGATGAAGATCTTAAAATGATTGGTGTTTCTCCTATTGAATATTTATTTACCTCTCTGAATATAAATGACAAAGGGACTGGAGATGAGTCAACTTTAATTGAGAAGCGTCCTGTTTTCTTGGAGGGTGATGATATTGACGCTAAAACTGAAAAATGTGGGTTTGGAGAGGTCAAAACTTTAACTAGTGATGCACCCACTATTTTGGATTACAAGGACTTTAATTATGATAATTGCTCTTTAGTAGAATGTATTTCCTTGTTGCAATCCGTTATTAGCTCACCCAATGCTTATGAACAAAACAAAGCTTTTACCGAACATATAGTTGAAGCTATGATAAAAGCTTATGATGAGAAACTAGAGCTTGAAGTTTCTATTCCTAGAAAATTGCATGATGAGTGGGAACCTACTATCAAAATAAAGATCAATAAATATGAATGCAATGCTTTGTGTGACCTTGGTGCTGGTGTTTCAACTATTCCTAAAACTCTTTGTGATGTGCTAGGTCTCACTAATATTGAAGATTGTTCCCTTAACTTGCATCTTGCGGATTCTACCATTAAGAAACCTTTAGGCAGAATTAATTATGTGCTCATTATTGCAAATAAAAATTATGTGCCTGTAGATTTAATTGTGCTCGATATTGATTGCAATCCTTCTTGTCCCATAATACTTGGAATACCTTCCTTACGGACTATAGGTGCAATTATTGACATGAAAGAGGGAAACATAAGATTCCAATTCCCATGAAAGAAAGGGATGGACCACTTACCTAGAAAGAGAATTAAATCACCGTATGAATCAATTATGAGAACCACTTATGGGTGGAGTGTCAAAGGTGACGATACTTGAAACTATGCATTATGCCTAGCTAGGGGCATGAAACAATAGCGCTAGTTGGGAGGCAATCCAATAGTTATCTTAAAAAAATTCTTTAAACTTTCTGTTCATTTTTGATAACATGATTATTTCCTCTGTAATGATTAGGTTTTTGTGTTTAAATGAGTGTTTGTGCCAATTAAAGCCTTTGGGATGACTCACAAGATGAGTAGAATTGATGCTGAAACAATACAGAAACTTTTGACTCGAGTGCAAGAAACTAATGATCTGAAATTTTTACACAGTGTTCTATAAAAAAATTAGAGCGTGTCCTAATTTTTCAGAATTTTTAAAGTTAAAGATGTATAGGTTCTCTACACATTGCTACAGACTATTTTGTTTTAGAGAGATTCTGTTTTTGCTTGCATAGTTGCTTGTTTTGATTATTATATGGATTGTATCGGGGGGTATAAGCCATGGATAAGTTAGAATACAGTACCTATTATGCATTTATGAAATTTGAATCAATTTATAACAGTACCTAAAGTATGCAATCTGTTTCTTATAATAACGGATCTCACGAAGTTTTTTTGAGTTTTGTGTGATTGAAGTTTTCAAGTTTTGGGTGTTATCATGATGGACAAAGGAATAAGGAGTAGCAAGTTTGGGGATGCCCAAGGCACACCAATGTAATATTTTAAAACAGACTCAAGTGACTAAGCTTGGGGATGCCCCAGAAGGCATCCCCTCTTTCGTCTCAAAGCCATCGGTATGTCACTTGAAGCTATATTTTTATTCGTCACATGATATGAGTTTTGCTTGGAGCGTTATTTTCTTTAGTTTTCTTTTACTTTCAGTTTGCCACAATCATTGTTTTCTGGACACACCTATTTAAGAGAGACACACCTTCATCATAATTTGTTAGAATACTCTATGTGCTTCACTTATATCTTTTGAGCTTAGCAGTTGCTCTAGTACTTCACTTATATATTTTTTAGCACGGTGGCGTGTAGATTTTATAGAAATAATTTCACTCTCTTTCTTCACTTATATTTGTTTGAGAGTTAATAAATAGTGATGGTGATTTGCATGGGCCATAATACTAGTCCAAAAATATTAGGTATTCAATGAGTGGTAATCAAAACCATCATGTAGCACATATAGAGAAATTGTGGGTTAATGATATTGATGTAGTAATATGACATAGATGTGAGTTCATAATTGTTAAACCGTAGAAGTGTCGATATTAAGAATGCTTGACCTTTTTGTTCTTCTAAAAATTAAAGAGGCATGGTGATGATGTGTGAGCATTTCTATTCCTCGTTGAAATCCTAGTGTTATTTCGGGTCGGAAGCGCGCGATGGTTAACTCCTACCAACCTCTTCCCTTGAGGCATGCGAGTAGTACTTTGATCTATGATAAACTAATAAACCTTTGCAATAAGTATCTAAGTTCTTTATGACTAATGTGAAACCATGTACATACGCAATCTCACCTTTCTCATAATTTTCTCGCCTCTTCGGTACTGTGCATAGCCCGTTCTCACCTTGAGGATTGGTGCAACTTTCACCGATGCATCCAAACCTCGTGGCATGATGTGCTCTGTTGCACATAAGCCTTATTACATCTTCCTCAAAACAGCCACCATACCTACCTATCATGGCATTATCATAGCCGTTCCGAGATATATTGCCATGCAAATTCCATCGTCACTTCACGAGACTAGTTCGTTCATCGTCATATTGCTTTGCATGATCATATAAAGCTGACATAGTATTTGTGGAATAGCCACCGTTCATCATATTTTTTGATACATGTCACGCTAGATCATTGCACATCCTGGTACACTACCAGAGGCATTCATACAGAGTCATATCTTCATATCAGTTCTCCATATTGAGTTGTAAGTAAAATAAAAGTGTGATGATCATCATTATTAGAGCATTGTCCCAGTGAGGAAAGAATGATGGAGACTATGATTCTCCCATAAGTCAAGATAAGACTCCGAACAAAAAATAAAGATGGAGGAGGCCAAATGAGCCCACCATCCATTCAAAAAAATGAGAGAAAATGAGAGAAGGGACTTTGCTACAATCTCTTACCACACTTGTGCCTCAAAGTGGCACCATACTCTTCATGTAGAGAGTCTCATGATATATCACTTTCGTATGCTAGTGGGAATTACGTATTCATTATTTCAAACTTGGCTTGTATATTCCTATGACGGGCTTCCTCAAATGCCCAAGGTCTTCATGAGCAAGCAAGTTGGATGCACACCCCACTCAGCTTCATTTGAGCTTTCATACATTTATGGCTCTAGTGCATCATTTGCATGTCAATCCCTACTCCTCGCATTGACATCTATCGATGGGCATCTCCATAGCCCGTTGGTACGCCTAGTTGATGTGAGACTATCTTCTCCACTTTTTACCCCTTTGATATCTACCACCATACTCTATTCCACCTAAATGCTATGTCCAATGGCTCACGCTCATGTATTGCGTGAATAATAAAAAGTTGATGCATATTGAAAAAGTACGATCCAATTGCCTGACTTGGACACCGTGGTGCTTAACATTTGTATTAATGTGGTGAAGATGGAGCCATGCCTTGCTAATATAATAAGGTGAATGGGGGGGGGGTAAACATTTCTTAAGGATCGTATACTTTTAAGGATTAATGATTTTGTTTCTTACACCTTGAATATTGTTGTGTTAATATTTGTTGATTCATCTTTTCTCAATAAGCATACCTGAATAAGATTACATAATGGATAGCATGTCACATCAAAAATTCTGTTTTTATCATTTACCTACTCGAGGACGAGCAGGAATTAAGCTTGGGGATGCTTGATACGTCTCCAACGTATCTATAATTTTTGATTGTTCCATGCTGATATATTATCATTCTAGGATACTTTTTGGGTCATTATTTACCAATTTATAATATTTTTTAGCACTAACCTATTGACCCAGTGCCCAGTGCCAGTTGTTGTTTTTTGCATGTTTTTTCCTTTTCAGGTTTTTAGTACCAAAGGAAGTCCAATTGCTACGAAACTTTTTGATGATTTTTTCTGGACCAAAACAAGATCGAGATGCTTCGGAAGGAGGTCAGGAGGCACACAAGGGCAATACCACACATCAGGGCGCGCCCGGGGGGGCACCCTGATATGTGGTGGCCCCCTCGTGGCTCTCCTGACGTCCCTCTTTGGCCTATAAATTCTCTAATATCATGAGAACCCTGGAGGCAGTCCCGAAATACCTTTTCCGCCGCCGCAAGTCTTTGTTCTGTCGTGAGGCCATCTGGAGCTCCGTTCCAGCACCCTTCCGGAGGGGGGATCGATCACGGAGGGCCTCTTCATCAACCTTGATGCCCTCATGATGATGTGTGAGTAGTTCACCACAGACCTACGGGTCCATAGCTAGTACCTAGATGGCAATCTCTGTCTCTTATGATCTTCAATACAATGATCATCGCATCTTCGCTTTCATCTATCCGATGTAATCATATTGTGCGGTGTGTTTGTCGGAGTCCGATGAATTGTGGGTTTATGTTCAGATTATTCATGAAAAGTATTTGAGATGCCTCTGAATTATATTATCTCTTAAGTGCATGATCATTATAGCTTCGTAATGCTCTCCGATCTATTGATGTGCTTTGGCCAAGTAGATTGATATTTCATCGGTGGGAGTGGTGCGTTGTGGTAGGTTCAACCTGGCGAGTTTCTATATCCCAGTGACTAAGTAGGGGACAAGATGCGTCTTTGTGTTGTTGCTGCTAAGGATAAAACGATGGGGTTCATTCATATTGATTGAGTTTACTTTTTCTACATGATGTCGTCGTTCTCCAAGCATTACTCTGTTTTACTTAATACTTTAGATGCATGCTTGATAGCGGTCGATGAGTGGAGTAATAGTAATAGGTGCAGGCAGGAGTCTGCCTATTTGCTTATGGTCGTGATGCCTATATATACATGATCATTGCGTTGAAAATCGCATAACTATCCGCTTTTCTATCAATTGCCCAACAGTAATTTGTTACCCACCGTATGTTGCCTACATGAGAGATGCCGCTAGGGAATACTATGGCCCCCGGGTCTATTCAGTTATATATTTGCAATCGCTGTTATTACCTCGCTGCATTTATTTACTTTTTATTTATTTTGCATTTATCAACAATTATCTACACAACTCATTTGCTTGCAAATAACGAGATCAAGGGGATTGACAACCCTCTCGCCCGCGTTGGGTGCAAGTCGTTTGTTCATTTGTGTGCAGCTGTTGAAGACGGTTGAGGATTGATATTCCTATTGGTTCGATAAACCTTGGTTTCGTAACTGAGGGAAATACTTACCCACTTTGTGCTGCAATTACCCGTTCCTCTTCACGGAAAACCCAACACAGATCACAAGTATCAATGATGAACACACAAGTCATGTGATTGAACGGTGGAAGTTGCATTGCAATATATCTCGGAATGGCTATGGAAATGCCATGATAGGTAGGTATGGTGGTTGTTTTGAGGAAGATATATGGTGGCTTAGGTGCTATAGAGCATATTATATCACGGGGTTTGGATGCACCGGCAAAAATTTCACCGACTGTCGAGGTGAGAAAGAGTAGTGCACGGTACTGAGAAGGCTAGCAAATTACGAAAAGGTGAGAGTGCGTATATAAATGGACTCACATTAGTCATAAAGAACTCGTATACTTATTGCTAAGACTTATTAGCTCTCTTGATGCAAAGCACTACCGCATGCCCCTAGGGAGGAGGTTGGTAGGAGTTAACCATCGTGCGCCCCTGATTCAAACAACACGATACGATTTCATTTCAGACAAAAAAATGCTCACACCTCATCACCATGCCTTGACCAATATATATGAATTAAATAATAAAACTTTAATACCGATATTCCTACTAACTATTGACACACGAACGCGTCACGCGTACCCGCGGCGCCGAGGGAGATGCTCCGCAGCTCGCACCGTGGGAAGTCCGTCCGGCAGCGCGGTACGCAAGCAAACCGGCGGACACTTTTGTAGACCCGACGCACCGCTTCTCCGGGATGGAACCCGTCAGGAGTCACGGATGGACGATGGGCTGCCCTAGGTCGATTCGCTCGCCCCTAGGGCCTCGAGGTTCGCCGTCCTGCAACAAGAAGAACGAACGAAGAACGAGAAGAAAGATACAAGGGAGAAGGATAAAAGTAGGGTAAAAAGATGTAGATGTGTTTGTTCGATTGTGTGTTGTTTCAATCGGCCATCACCTCTTCTATTTAAGAGGGGGTTGGACTTCCCGTACAAGCAAAGGATTCATCTAAGCTTTCCTTACAAGAGAATTACATCAATTCACGTCCTAGAGTCCTGGTTCCAGTCTAACTCGGATTTAGTCTGAATCTGACCCAGACTTCTGTCCTGCTCCTTGTTTTGGTCGTAGAAATTGCGTACTAACTCGGATGGAGACGAGTCCAACATCAAACTTGTCCGCCTCGACAATCTGCATATGACAACGCGGGCCACTTCTCCTTCTAAGGCCATCTTTATGACTTTTAGGGCCTATCCTTAGCTGTGGGTCGGATTCAATCATGCAGTTTTCTTGACTGTCCGAGTTCTGTAATAACTTTGCAGGCCGTATACTATCTCAGATGATGATGACTCCAAAAGTAAAGTTGACCGTTTCGACAAGACGAACAACTTTCATGTTGAACACTTTTTGATCTGAGGCCATCTAGATAAGTATTTGAGCCCATCTTCAGCATCTCGTCGGACAGTTTTTACTGTTCACGCGGCATGCCTTCCCGGCAAGAGTACTGTTCACCCGGCAAGATTACTGTTCACACGCGGCAAGCTTTTTCTCCGGCAAGTACTGTTCACACGCGGCAAGCTTTTTCCGGCAAAGTACTGTTCACCCGGCAAAAGGTTACTGTTCACGCACGGCAAGCCTTCCCCGGGCAAGGTTACTGTTCACCCGGCAAGAAGTTACTGTTCACCCGGTAAGAAGTTACTGTTCACGCGCGGCAAGCCTTCCCCGGGCAAGGTTACTGTTCATCCGGCAAGGTTCCCCGGCAACGTACTGTTCACCCGGCAAAGGTTACTGTTCACGCGCGGCAAGCCTTCCCCGGCAAGCTTACTATTCACGCGGCAAGCTTTCTGGCTGCACCTTGCGGGCCCTTTTTGAGGCAGCAAACGACCTCGAATGAAAATGTGCCCAAAAGCAATTCTGACCGTTTCGACGAGACGAAGACAATTCATGTAGAAAGTTTTCTCATATGAGATCATCTTGAGGGCGCAATCAGCCGAATAGTGTTCTGGATACAAAATCCCAGTACTTCGAACACAATTTCGGCTTTCGAGATGAGATCGGATGGAAATGGCCCAAACTTCAAAGTTTCTCCTTGCCGGATCGCCTCCTTGCCGGGCCGTCTCCTGCCTCTGTTTGGGTCTTCGGCAAGCACTCAAAACCGGCAAGCTTTTCGCTTGAGTCCACTTTTACTGCATTTTGCATCGTGCCAAAATCAGGTGTCAACACATGCCCCCCTGTTTTTCGGCAAAACTTGTGTGCCGAAAAATAATTTGCACCACATTGGTTCTAAGGACGATGTCAACGCTCCATCGGCCATTTATACTCTTAGGGCGATAATCATACATCGGCCATGTTTGTGTTTAGGATGACAAGTATATATCTTGAAGTCGATTGCCACCATCCCGAACCGGCGTAGATTCAAAATCCTCCATCTCATCTTCATCTCCCAATGTGTATATTGGACTTAAAGCTTCTTCAATCAAAGGGGATGTTTCAGGTGGCGTGGACGATGTAACAGGGGCTGCATCATCCTTTTTTGGTGGCGTAGGTGTTGTTGTAGCTAGTGTAGAGACATCTGCGTTTCCTTTTTGTTTAGGTCTCCACACTTGTTTTGTGGGTGCCGCGGACCGAATTTTATTGAACAATTCGTCCTTTTGCTCCTCTACTTTATGTGTCGTCTTCTCGCGACTCCTCATGCGTTGCAATCTCCTTTTTTGCGCCTTGGTCAGACCGGTAGGGCACCACTTAGGTTGAATATACTTGGGATCCCTAGATTCTGCTTTGCTTGGAGAATTTTTTGTTGGCCGATTAGCACCATGGCTTGAACGGCCTTGTGTAGGATAATACAGCATTTTGTGAGCAGGCCTTCTAGGTGTTGTCCACCCCATATGAAAAGCATAAGGAGCCACTGGGGGCTGCCCCCATCCTCCATTGAAGTCTCCCATGTAATATGGCGCATAGGGGGGTGGCGACATCCATGGTGCCGGTGCCCATGACCCATATGGCCTTGCATAGTGTCGAAACTCTTGCTTCGGAGGTGATCTTGAACGTTTTGAATATGATGGCCGATTGGAGCTAGAACCGGCTGCTTGACTTGCATATTTAGATAGCAACATATCAAAAGTTGGCTTGATTCGCTTGTGCTTAGCTTCACTCCTTTTACACTTGTCAACTTCTGAATTCTTGGGCTTGATAAATTCAACATGAGTATCCTCTTGTACTTGCGGTTGCCCCCCGAGTGCAGGATTTTTTATAGTGATCTTGATTACCTCTCCACCATCGGATTGCTTCTCAAGCACGACTTGCCTCCCCAAGATCTTGTCGCCACCTTTGTTCTTCCTGGGCTCACCAATGACAATATTGTCTTTATTAGCTGATTCGGCTATGTTAGGCCGAATTAACATTTTCTTACCCTCCAAAGTCATGGTATTCATTGGGAAGGGCTGTCTATCAACTTGCATCTCAGAAAAACTCAATCGTCCGTCATTAATGGCCGATTGTATCTGTCTCCGAAAAACATTGCAATCATTAGTAGCATGAGAAAATGAATTATGATATTTGCAATAAGCACGCCGTTTCAGCTCCTCAAACGGCGGTATGGTGTGTGATATTCTAATCATCTTTTCTTGCAAGAGAGCATCAAATATTCTATCACACTTGGATATATCAAAAGTAAATTTCATCTCCTCATCACGATTTTTACGAATCGGCTTAAGAGCATTGCATGCATAGGGTTTGGCCTTTGAGGACCAAACAAATTCAGTGGTACAGACATCAACCTCATCGTCCGAATATTCATCATTATAATCAAGCATATGCATTCTAGGACGATCGGTTGTTGACCTATGGATTTCTTTACTTCGGCTTTCTTGAGCCAAAGCTTTCTGCAAGACTTGGTTAATATTTAAAAATTCATAACTTTCTAGCCTCTCCTTAATGTGAGTTTTCAAACCATTAAGGACAAGATCTGCCAAGTCTCTTTCGGTTATCACTAAGCTATAGCATCGGTTTTTTATATCTCTAAATCTTTTGACATAATCAGTGACCGATTCATCATGCTTTTGCCTAACCGATGTAAGATGTGATAACTTAAGCTCATTGTCGCCACTATAAAAATGATCATGAAACTTTTGCTCTAGTTGCGACCATAAGAGAATTGAGCCAGGTGGCAAAGCAGCAAACCATGAAAATGCGGTGCCAGTTAAAGATAAGGGAAATAACCGCACTTTCAATTCTTCTATGGAACTTGCTTCACCCAACTGTGCTAGATACTGACTCACATGCTCCCAAGTTGTTTTTGTGCCCTCTCCACTAAATTTGACAAAATCAGGAACCTTATAACCTGGAGGGTACAAAACTGCGTCGAAGTGTTCAGGATAAGGCTTTTGATACACACGACTCTTTACTTTCGGCTCGTTTCCGAAAGTTTCTTGAAACATCTTATGCAAATCCTCCCTTAATTTGGCTAAAATTGGATCCGAGGTAGATGAAGATGCTTGTGGCAATGACATAGGAGCAACTTGGGAACTAGCTAGCGATGCAACTTGTGGAGTAGGCGCCGAAACATAATTCGGCGGGAGACCAAACATGCTTGTATTCATAGGTGATGTGACAAAGTAATTCGGCGTAGACGCCGAATTGGGCACACTCATAATAGGATTAGGGTATGTAGGTGTGGCCACAAGTTGATTGGTTTGGCTAGGATAAAAATTCATCGGCAAATTGTAATGTTGTTGCATGGGAGGTGCCGATGAAATAGGTAAAGTTGGATTAGGTTTTTCTGGGCTACTGGATACACCAACATTACCACTAGATGACGGCGGCATATTTTTCTGAGCATTGGTATTTGCCACGAAAGAATTGTACGCCATCACATTACCCTTACTAACAAGACTTTCAATCACAGCCAGTTGCTCAGGAGAAAAAACTTTGCCCACAGTGATTTCATCTTGTTCATCAATGGGAGGAGGTAACCTGATTTCTCCAATCGGAGTGACGTTGCCTTGGCGGTCCTTCTTGAAACTTGAAAGAAACGCCTCCAAATCCTCCTCCTCGCGCTTCTTCTTGAGCGCCTCAAAAGCCTCTTCACGCTTTTTCTTGAGCGCTTCGTAGGCCTGGCGATGTTCCTCCGATAGCTCATCAAGACCGGGCTTAATGATGTTATCGGCGCTAACTTCTGAGGGCTGGGGAAGATTTGACATGGTTGATGATGATTCTTGATCTTTCGTTCCCCAGCGGAGTCGCCAAAAAGTGTGTTGACACACGAATGCGTCACGCGTACCCGCGGCGCCGAGGGAGATGCTCCGCAGCTCGCACCGTGGGAGGTCCGTCCGGCAGCGCGGTACGCAAGCAAACCGGCGGACGCTTTTGTAGACCCGACGCACCGCTTCTCCGGGATGGAACCCGTCAGGAGTCACGGATGGACGATGGGCTGCCCTAGGTCGATTCGCTCGCCCCTAGGGCCTCGAGGTTCGCCGTCCTGCAACAAGAAGAACGAACAAAGAACGAGAAGAAAGATACAAGGGAGAAGGATAAAAGTAGGGTAAAAAGATGTAGATGTGTTTGTTCGATTGTGTGTTGTTTCAATCGGCCATCACCTCTTCTATTTAAGAGGGGGTTAGACTTCCCGTACAAGCAAAGGATTCATCTAAGCTTTCCTTACAAGAGAATTACATCAATTCACGTCCTAGAGTCCTGGTTCCAGTCTAACTCGGATTTAGTCTGAATCTGACCCAGACTTCTGTCCTGCTCCTTGTTTTGGTCGTAGACATTGCGTACTAACTCGGATGGAGACGAGTCCAACATAAAACTTGTCCGCCTCGACAATCTGCATATGACAACGCGGGCCACTTCTCCTTCTAAGGCCATCTTTATGACTTTTAGGGCCTATCCTTAGCTGTGGGTCGGATTCAATCATGCAGTTTTCTTGACTGTCCGAGTTCTGTAATAACTTTGCAGGCCGTATACTATCTCAGATGATGATGACTCCAAAAGTAAAGTTGACCGTTTCGACGAGACGAACAACTTTCATGTTGAACACTTTTTGATCTGAGGCCATCTAGATAAGTATTTGAGCCCATCTTCAGCATCTCGCCGGACAGTTTTTACTGTTCACGCGGCAAGCCTTCCCCGGCAAGAGTACTGTTCACCCGGCAAGATTACTGTTCACACGCGGCAAAGCTTTTCTCCGGCAAGTACTGTTCACACGCGACAAGCTTCCCCCGGCAAAGTACTGTTCACCCGGCAAAAGGTTACTGTTCACGCGCGGCAAGCCTTCCCCGGGCAAGGTTACTGTTCACCCGGCAAGAAGTTACTGTTCACCCGGCAAGAAGTTACTGTTCACGCGCGGCAAGCCTTCCCCGGGCAAGGTTACTGTTCATCCGGCAAGGTTCCCCCGGCAACGTACTGTTCACCCGGCAAAGGTTACTGTTCACGCGCGGCAAGCCTTCCCCGGCAAGCTTACTATTCACGCGGCAAGCTTTCTGGCTGCACCTTGCGGGCCCTTTTTGAGGCAGCAAACGACCTCGAATGAAAATGTGCCCAAAAGAAATTCTGACCGTTTCGACGAGACGAAGACAATTCATGTAGAAAGTTTTCTCATATGAGATCATCTTGAGGGCGCAATCAGCCGAATAGTGTTCTGGATACAAAATCCCAGTACATCGAACACAATTTCGGCTTTCGAGATGAGATCGGATGGAAATGGCCCAAACTTCAAAGTTTCTCCTTGCCGGATCGCCTCCTTGCCGGGCCGTCTCCTGCCTCTGTTTGGGTCTTCGGCAAGCACTCAAAACCGGCAAGCTTTTCGCTTGAGTCCACTTTTACTGCATTTTGCATCGTGCCAAAATCAGGTGTCAACACTAACCAATGATCATGAACCTATATCCTTCCATATTACTACATCAATATAATTATTCCACGTTTCCTCTTTGGTGAGCTACATGAAAGATTTTATTATATCCCCCTTGGATACCTATACTTTTTGGACTAGTCTTATGACACGTAAAAATTACCATTCCTTATGCCTTATACCCGCAAAAAGATTTAAGGGAAGCATGAGAGTTCAACTATTTCTATAAAATACGACCGCCGCCGTGCTCTACAAAGATATAAGTGAAGCACTTGAGCAACTGCCTAGCTCAAAAGATATAAGTGAAGCACAGAGAGTATTCTAATAAATTATGATGAAAGTGTGTCTCACTCGAAAAGTGTGCCCAGCAAACGATTATTGTGGCAAACTAAAAAGAAAATAAACTAATACACGACGCTCCAAGCAAAACTGATATCATGTGATGAATAAAAATATAGCTCAAAGTGACATACCGATAGACGAAAGAGGGGATGCCTTCCGGGGCATCCCCAAGCTTAGACGCTTGGGCCTTTCTTTAATATTACCTTGGGGTGCCTTGGGAATCCCCAAGCTTAGGTTCTTGCCGCTCCTTATTCCTTCATCCATCGTTGTCTCACCCAAAACTTGAAAACTTCAGCACACAAAACTCAACACAACCTCGTGAGATACGTTAGTATAATAGACATATCAAATACTTTAGGTACTATTATAAATTGATTTATATTTTATTATTGCATAATAGGTACTGTATTCCAACTTCTCCATGGCTTAAATCCCCCGATACAATCGATAGCATCATCAAAACAAGCAAACTCTGCAAGCAAAAACAGAATATTTTTAAATAAAAACAGTCGGTGATGATCTGTACTAAAACCATACTTCTGTAACTCCGAAAATTCTGAAAAATTAGGACAACCTAGAAAATGTGTAACAATACTATGTAAAAAATCTAGATCAAAAAGACGCTACAGTAAAATCAGAGAAATTCTGCACTGGGCGTAAAAGTTTCTGTTTTTTGCACAACATCAATTCTACAATCATCCAAATCATCTCAAAGGCTTTGCTTGGCACAAACACTAATTTGAACATAAAAACACAACCATTACAGTAGCAAAAAATTTGTGAACTACAAATAATAGAAGGTAAAACAAAAATTAAGATAACTATTGGGTTGCCTCCCAACAAACGATATTGTTTTATGCCCCTAGCTAGGCATAATCCATTGTTTCAACTGTTGTCCTCCTTATCATCTATTTTGGCTACCCTGGTGGGTCCTTTTTCATACCTTGGAGGCTCTTTATGTTTACCGGTCATGGATGAAAGTAATGTTGCCATTTTCTCTAAAGCATCTAATCTCTTGTTGGAAACCGTAAGAAAGGAGTTCATGCGATTTAGGCTAGAACCTAGAGTTTTGATGGGTTCGTTTAACTTTTGCACTACGCTCAATTTTTTTGCATATCCCCTAACCTTTCTAATATTTGAATCCCTAAATGAGTAAAGGAGTAATTTGAGGTAAAGGATGGGTTCCAACAATTCCTTCTACTATTTCATGTGCTGCACTAGAATCAATCTAAAAAATTCCTTTAGCAGGAAAATCTAGAATTTGTCTATTGGATAGACTAAGTCCCACGTAGAAACTACGAAGAAGAATCTTGATGTCCTTTTTTATAGAAACATTATGATGGGACTCTATTATACGATACCAAGCATCTTTTATGCTCTCTCCTTGCCTTTGCTTAAAATAGAGTACTTCAAAATCCGAAGAGACATTAATAGAAGGACCAGCCATAACGACAAGCAAGAAAACAAGTAACTAGCAAATAGAAATATTTTTGTGTTTTTGATTTTTTTGTTATAGAAAATATAAAGATAAATAAAAATACACGCAAAAGTAGAACAAGTGATTGATAGTTTGTGTGAAGGGACCTCATGCGAAGTTGGTGATATCTCCCCGGCAACGGCGCCAGAAATTCTATTTGCTACTTGTGAGCTGCGTTGGATTGTTCCCCGAAGAGGAAGGGTGAAGCAATATAGTAGCGATAGGTATTTACTTCAGTGAGAACCAAGGTTATCGAACCAGTAGGAGAACCACGACAACTTGCGTCAACAATATCCGCACACACAAAACCAAACACTTCCACCAACCGCAGGTAGGAGGGTTGTCAAGCCACTTGATTTCGTTAGTTGCAAGGAGTACTTCTGATAGCGATAGATAGGTAAATATAAAAGTAAAATAAAAATAAAGTAAATAAATTGCAGCAAGGTTTTTAGGTTTTCATAATATGATTTGAATAGACAAGGGGGGCCATAGTTTTCACTAGAGGCATCTCTCCCGAATGTATAACATACGGTGGGTAGACAAATTACTGTTGAGCAATTGATAGAAAAGTGCATAGTTATGATGTTAGTCATGGAAATGATCATGTATATTGGCATCATATCCAGGACAAGTAGACCGAAACGATTCTGAATCTACTACTATAACTCCACCAATCGACCGCTATCCAGCATGCATTTATGTTATTAAGTTCATGACAAACAGAGTAATGCTTTAAGAAATATGACATGATGTAGACAAAGTAAGTCCAAGCAATATGTTCAAACCCCATCGTTTGACCCTTAGTAACAATAATACAATACCGGTCTTGTCCCCTTTTGTCACTTGGATACAGAGCACCGCAAGATTGAACCCACTACAATACACTCCTCCCACTGAAGATAAATAATTCTAGTTGGCGAAACCAAACTGATAGATCGGAGAGACTTGCAAAGCTATATAAATCATGCATAATAGAATTCAGAGAAGACTCAATTACTTTTCATGAATAATCTTATCATAAATCCACAATTCATCGGATCCCAACAAATGCACCGCAAAAGAAGATTACATCGGATAGATCATCGCGAGAATCGCGAAGAACTTTGCATTGAAGATCAAAGAGAAAGAAGAAGCCATATAGATACTAGCTATGGACCCGTAGATCTGTGGTGAACTACTCACACATCATCTTGAGGCAACAAGGTTGATCTAGATGACCGTCGTGATGGATTCCCCCTCCGGCAGAGTACCGGAAAAGGCCTCCAGATGGGATCGCGGAAGAACAAACCGCTAGCTATATGGCTTCCGTATGGGTTCGTGTTTTTAAGTGAGTGCACATGATGCGTTAGATCTAAAACAGATGGGCAGGATTAGACTGGGAAGATGCTCACCAGAGCTAATTCGCCGGAGGTGTTGCCGGAGACGTCGAGGATGGCGGAGGGGGATTCCATCATGAAGGCCGTCTATATCCACCTTGTTGCCTCTATGATGATGTGTGAGTTGTTCACCACAGACCTACGAGCCCATAGCTAGTAGCTAGATGGCTTCTTCTCCCTCTTTGATCTTCAATACAAAGTTCTTTGCGATTCTCATGACCTATCCGATGTAATCTTCTTTTGCGGTGCGTTTGTTGGGATCCGATGAATTGTGGATTTATGATCAGATTATTCATGAAAAGTAATTGAGTCTTCTCTGAATTCTATTATGCATGATTGTTATAGATTTGTAAGCCTCTCCGATCTATCGGTTCGGTTTGGCCAACTAGATTGATTTATCTTGCGGTGCTCTATATCCAAGTGACAGAAGGGGACAAGACACTTATTGTATGGTTACTAATAAGGGTCAAACGATGGGGTTTGAACATATTGCTTGTACTTACTTTGTCTACATCATGTCACCTTGCCTTAAGTATTACTCTGTTTGTCACGAACTTAATACCATGGATGCATGTTGGATAGCAGTCGATTGGTGGAGTAATAGTAGTAGATTCAGAATCGTTTCGATCTACTTGTCACAGACGTGATGCCTATATACATGATCATTTCCATGAATAACATCATAACTATGCGCTTTTCTATCAATTACCCAACAGTAATTTGTCCACCCACCGTATCCTATACGTTCGAGAGAGAAGGCTCTAGTGAAAACTATGGCCCCGGTCTATTCAAATCATATTATAAAAACTTAAAACCTTGCTGCAATTTATTTACTTTCTTTTTATTTTACTTGTATATGTATTTATCTATCATTATCAGAAGTAATCCTTGCAAGTAACTAGTTCAAGGGGCTTGACAACCCTCTTTCCCGTGTTGGGTGCAAGTGTTTGGTTTTGTGTGTGCAGGTATTGTTGATGCAAGTTGTCGTGGTTATCCTAGTTGTTTGATAACCTTGGTTCTCACTGAGGGAAATACTTATTGCTACTATATTGCTTCACCCGTCCTCTTCGGGGAAAAACCCAACACAACTCACAAGTAGTAGAATGAATATCTGGCGCCGTTGTCGGGGAGATATCACCAACTTTGCATGAGCTCCCTTCACACAAAATATCAGTCACTTGTTCTACTTTCTACTTGCCTAGTATGCTATCTTTATCTTTGTCACACAAAAATAGGAAGTAAAGCAGAAATTTGAGATAAATGGATCCTCACCCGCTTGCTAATCTTTTAAAACTTGCTGTTTATTATAAACCAATAGCTAATACTGAAGGGATAAATGAAAATGCTATTGGGATATATTCACTGAAAAAAAGCATGATTGCAATATTGTTAGTGTAAATTCTATGAATATCAATTGTGCTAATGATCATGATTGGGGTGATGATGTTTCTTTTGATCTTGGAAATTTACTTAAGCCTCATAATGAATCTACTATTGAAAATTGTCATAGTATTGAAAGTGGGTTTGGAAGAGTGTCAACCTTAGGTAAAAAGAATCCCACATATTTGGAGAGTATTCAATCTTTTGATTTTAATGATAAAAGTGGCTTTGGAGAGGTCATGACTTTAGTTAATGCTAATCCCACTATCTTGGAAGATTATAAAAAAATTGTGCACGTGGATCATGGACAGAATATTTTATATGATAGCTATACTGTTGAAATTCAATGTGATCCTACATGTAATTATTTTGAGAGAGGAAAATATGGTTATAGAAATTTTCATGTTACTCACTTACCTCTCTTTATGTTGAAATTATTAATGCTTCATTCTTCCTATTTGCATGTGCTAGATATTTCTTATCTTGATAATTTGTTTTCCTGTAAAATTCTTATGCATAGGAAGATGGTTAGACTAACATGTGTTTGTTATGTGTTATATGATGCTCTCTTTGGGCTTCAATTCTTGTCTTTTATGTGATCATCATTATTATTCCAAGCCTATCTTAATGGCAATAAAGAAAGAGCTTGTTGGGAGACAACCCAATACTTTATGTTATTTTGATTTTATACCATTGTTGATATTGTAATGGTTGTGTTTTTATGCTTAAATTAGCGTTTGTGTTAAGTAAAGCCTTTGGAATGATTTGGAAGATAGTACAATTGATGTTGTGCAAAAACAGAAAGTTTCATGCCCAGTGTAGAATTTCTCTGATTTTACTGGAGCTTATTTTTTATCTGATTGGTTTACACAGTATTTATATACAAATTTCCTAGGTTGTCCTAATTTTTCAGAATTTTCAGAGTTACATAAGTATGGTTTAGTACAAATCACTACAGACTGTTCTGTTTTAGACAAATTCTGTTTTTGACTGCATGGTTTGCTAGTTTTGATGATGCTATGGATTGTATCGGAGGGCATAAGCAATGGAAAGTTGGAATACAGTACCTAGTATGAAATAATGAAATAGTAATCAATTTATAACAGTACCTAAAGTATTTGATATGTCTATTATACTAACAGAACTCACGAGGTTTTGTTGAGTTTTGTGTGCTGAAGTTTTCAAGTTTTGGGTGAGACAACGATGGATGAATGAATAAGGAGCGGAAAGACCCTAAGCTTGGGGATGAACAAGTCACCCCAAGGTAATATTCAAGGAATACCCAAGCATCTAAGCTTGGGGATGCCCCGGAAGGCATCCCCTCTTTCGTCTCCAATCTATCGGTATGTCACTTGGAGCTATATTTTTATCATCACATGATATGAGTTTTGCTTGCAGCGTCATGTATTAGAGTTTATCTTCCTTTTAGTTTACCACAATAATTATTTGCTGGAGTCACTTTTAGAGAGAGACACACTTTCATCATAATTTGTTAGAATACTCTATGTGCTTCACTTATATCTTTTGAGCTAGGCAGTTGCTCTAGTGCTCCACTTATATCTTGTTAGAGCACAGCGGCGGTCGTATTTTATAGAAATAGTTGAACTCTCTTGCTTCACTTAAATCTTTTTGAGAGCATAAGGCAATAGGAATGGTAGTTTTCATGTGTTATAAGACTAGTCCAAAAAGTATAGGTATTCAAGGGGGATATAATAAAAACTTTCATGTAGCTCACCAACGATGAAACATGGGTTAATTATATTGATGTAGTAATATGAAAGGATATAGGTTCATGATCATTGGTCAGTAGGAATATCGGTATTAAAGTTTGTTATTTAATTCTCATATAAATATTGGTTAAGGCATGGTGATGAGGTGTGAGCATTTTTATGTCTGAAATGAAATCATATCGTGTTATTCGAATCGGGGGAGCGCGATGGTTAACTCCTCCCAACCTCCTCCCTAGTGGCATGTGGTAGTGCTTTGCTTCGAGAGAGCTAATCAAGCTTCGCAACTAGTATATGTGTTCTTTATGACTAATGTGAGTCCACGGATATATGCACTCTCACATTTCTATAATTTGCTAGCGTCGTCGGTACCATGCATTGCCCATTCTCACCCCGAGAGTCGATGCAAACTTCGCAGGTGCATCCAAACCCCTTTATATGATATGGTCTATCGCACATAAGCCACTTTATATCTTCCTCAAATTAGCCACCATACCTACCTATCATGGCATTTCCATAGCCATTCCGAGATATGTTGCCAAGCAACTTCCAACGTTCCGTCACATGACTTGTGTGTTCATCGTCATATTGCTTTGCATGATCATATAGAGCTGACATAGTATTTGTGGCAAAGCCATCATTCATCATTGATTACATGTTACGCTAGATCATTGCACATCCTGGTACACTGCCAGAGGCATTCATATAGAGTCATATTGTTCATTATTGAGTTGTAAGTAAATAAAAGTGTGATGATCATCATTATAAGAGCCTTGTCCCAGTAAGGAAAGGATGATGGAGACTATGATTCCCCCCACGAGTCAGGATGGGACTCGGGAGGAAAAATAAAAAAATAGGGGAGGCCAAATGAGCCCACCACAAAAAAAGAGACAAGAAAAAAATGAGAGAAAAAGAGAGAAGGGACATTGTTACTATCCTTTACCACACTTGTGACTCAAAGTGGCACCATGTCCTTCATATAGAGAGTCTCCAATTTTGTCAATTTCATATACTAGTGGGAATATTCATTATAGAACTTGGCTTGTATATTCCGATGACGGCCTTCCTCAAATGCCCGAGGTATTCATGAGCAAGCAAGTTGGATGCACACCCACTTAGTTTCATTTGAGCTTCCATACACTTATAGCTCTAGTGCATCCATTGCATGGCAATCCATACTCCTCGCATCGATATCGATTAATGGGCATCTCCATATCCCGTCTATTTGCCTAGTTGATGTGAGACTTTCCCACATTTTGACTCCTTTGATATCTACCACCATATTCTATTCCACCCATATGCTATATCCATGGCTCACGCTCATGTATTGCATGAAGTTGAAAATCCTGAAGCACGTTAGAAATACGATCCAATTGCCTGGTTTGACACCGAGGTTCTCATGACTTATAATTATGCGGTGAAGACGGAGTCATGCCATGCTTAATATGATAAAATGAGTAGGGGATAACATTTTTTAATGATCAAATATTTTGAAATAGTAATATGCTTCTTATGTTCATGGATATTATTATGTTAATATCAATTGATTCATCGTTTCTCAATATCTACACCTGAAAGAGATTACATGTTGAGTAGCATGCCTCATCAAAAATTCCGTTTTATCATTTACCTACTCGAGGACTAGCAGGAATTAAGCCTGGGGATGCTAATAAGTCTCCGATGTATCTATAACTTTTTTTTGTTTCATGCTATTATATTATCAATCTTGAATACTTTATATTCAATTATATGCCATTGTATATCATTCTTGGGACTAAATTATTAACTCAGTGCCAAGTGTCAGTTTATGTTCTTTGCCTGCTTTTGGACTTCTCAGAAAATCAATAACAAACAGAGTCCAAATAGGATAAAAAATTACGAGAGTTAGTTTTAGACTAGAAGATACCCGGGATGCTTCGGGAGGTGGCCAGAAGACCCAAGGGGTGTCCCCGAGCTAAGCCGGCACGCCCTGGGGGGGAGGGGCGCCGCCTAGCTCGTGGGCCCCCCGTGGCACCTCCTAACCTAATTCCACTTCTATATATTGCTAGTTATCCCAAAAACATCAGAGAGGCACCCGAAATAATTTTTCTGCCGCAGCAAGTCTCTTTTCTTCCGCGATCCCATCTGGAGGCCTTTCCCGGAACTCTGCCGGAGGGGGAATCTATCACGGAGGTCGTCTACATCAACCTTGCTACCTCCATGATGATGTGTGAGTAGTTCATAGCAGACATACGGGTCCATAGCTAGTAGCTAGATGGCTTCTTCTCTCTCTCTCTCTCTCTCTCTCTCTCTCTCTCTCTCTTCGATCTTCAATACAAAGTTCTTCGCGATTCTTGCGATGATCTATCTGATGTAATCTTCTTTTGCGGTGCATTTGTTGGCATCCAATGAATTGTGGGTTTATGATAAGATTATACATGAAAAGTAATTGAGTCTTCTCTGAATTCTATTATGCATGATTGTTATAGCTTTGCCAGTCTCTTCGATCTATGGGTTTGGTTTGGCGAACTAGATTGATTTATCTTCAGTGGGAGAAATGCATTGTAGTGGGATCAATCTTGCGGTGCTCTATATCCAAGTGACAGAAGGGGACAAGACATGTATTGTATTGAGGCTACTAAGGGTAAAATGATGGGGTTTGAACATATTGCTTGCACATAATTTGGCTGCATCATGTCATCTTGCTTAAACCATTACTCTGTTTATCATGAATTTAATACCGTAGATGCATGCTCGATAGCGGTCGATTGGTGGAGTAATAGTAGTAGATGCAGAATCATTTTGGTCTACTTTTCATGGACGCGATGCCTATATACATGATCATTGCTATGAATAACATCATAACTATGCGCTTTTCTACAAATTGCCCAACAGTAATTTGTCTACCCACCGTATGCTATATGTTCGAGAGAGAAGCCTCAAGTCAAAACTATGCCCCTGGTCTATTCAAATCATATTATAAAAACCTAAAAACCTTGCTGCAATTTATTTAATTTCATTTTATTTTACCTTTACATTTCTCTATCTATCACTATCAAAAGTAATCCTTGCAAGTAACGAGTTCAAGGGGCTTGACAACCCTCTTGCCCGCGTTGGGTGCAAGTGTTTGGTTTTGTGTGTGCAGATATTGTTGATGCAAGTTGTCGTGTTCTCCTACTGGTTCTATAACCTTGGTTCTCAATGAGGGAAATTCTTATCACTACTATATTGCTTCATCCTTTCTCTTCAGGGAAAAACCCAACGCAGCTCACAAGTAGCAGTGGACTGGCTTTGATTGGGTCATCGAAGTGTAGTCTTTGGTGCGGAATGCCACCCAGGTACCAGAGATTGCAGGAGTTCAAAAGTTGAGTAGCTTCCATGTGTGACCGGGAGACAATATGAGCTCTGTTAGGATCGAGTAAGTTGTGGGAACCCTCCTGCGGCAGACCTGCAGATGTAGCACTTGCATGTATGTTGGACTGGTTGTGTCTTTTCTGAGAGGGCGACTACTTCCCAAAAGTCTTGTCTTGATCTACCAAGCTACTTCACATTTGAAGTTTAGTAGCAGGAGGGTGTGATTAGGAATCACGTGTAAAGTACACAAACCTCTGGAGAGTGTATAAAACTGATCATGATTAGCCGTGTCCCCGGTTATAGACAAGTTTTAGAAACTCACCTGAGAATTGTCAGCTTGATCTCATTCACCTCTTCCATCTAAAACAATGGGCTGAACAAATTGTGAGTTATGGTGCTAATATCAAATGACTGGGGTTTACTAGGGTCTCGGAGAGAAGCTCGGGATGACCGGGGTTTACCGGGAGTCCGCATAATCAAACTGCTTTGGGTTACGACCTGGCTTTACCGGAGTAACTCTAGACTACGACCAGGCTTTACTAGAAGTGCCATATTGCTATTAGAGTATAGCACTATTATAAAGGTAGGCAAAAATATATTTTGCGTAGAAGGAAAACATGCTACACCAAAATGCATGTTTATGTTCCGCCATGCCAATCCTGGTGAAGCTTGCCAATACATCCAATGTATTGACCCTTGTGGCCGCAACGTATGATGTTGCAGGTTACCATATCAAAGGGAAGGTTACGAAGTAGGGTTATGATGCTATACTCAACTCTTGCATGTGACTTGATGGACACCACAAGACCAGAAATTTACTCCGCTGCATGATTGTACTGTAAGCTAGCCATGATCTAAGCAGGTGTGTATTGTATTGCACTGGTTATTTGATTTCAATACTATGACATGTGATGTATTCTTGGTATTTCATCATTGACTGTGTGTGTCAGCTATTGATCCAGGGACTGACACAGTAAGCACAAAGATTCGGGGCCCTCTCACGGGACCGGGTCGTGACAGGTAGAGTACCGGAAAAGGCCTCCGGATGGGATCACGGAAGAATAGAGGCATGCGGCGGTAGAAACATTGTTTCGGATGCTCCTGGAGGATTTATGAATATATGTGAATTTATAGGCCATGAATTCGGTTAATCGGAGCAGCAGGGGGCCCACAAGGAGGCAGGCGCACCTACCCCCCAGGGCGCGCCCCCCTGCGTTGTCCTCTTCGTGTGGCTTCTGGACTCCCCCCGAAGCTTCCATGGTCCGTTTTGGTTGAGAAAAATCGTCAAAAAGTTTTGTCGTGTTTGGACTCTGTTGGTATGGATTTTCTGTAAAACCAAAAACAAGCAGAAAACAACAGCTCGCACTTGGCAGTGGGTAATATGTTAGTTCCCAAAAAGGATATAAAAAGGTGTATAAAGCATACAAGATTGATAATATAATAGCATGAAACAATCAAAAATTATAGATATGTTGGAGACTTATCAGCCTCCCAGCCTAGGTTTTATTTTTCTTAAACATCCGCACTCAACTTATGTTTTTTTTGAAGAAAACACAAAGCCCTGTTCTATTTTTCTATAAGAATAAGAACGCAAGGTCCAACTTATGTTTTCCCTTTTACCAATATTTTATATACTTATATTATATTTATGCGATGATATATTATTATTATATATACTTATATTTATTATTGTATTATTTACATATATTTAAATTAAAATAAGTGTAACACCCTGTATTTTGTAATCTTGAGCCTTGTGAAATACAATCTTGTTGTACGCTGAGTTATCTGAATTGTTTCTCTCTCAGTTTGAAATTTTTGCATGTTGTGTTTGTCTATCGAAAGTGCTCTAGGACTAAGAAACAACCATGTGACCATTATGCTCTATTTGTGACTCCCAACCTTCTACCACTGATCATGACATGGGTATAGTTCATAAAAATATTTATTTCACAAATTATCATGGTCAAAAGCTATTTTCCAAATTAAGGTTTTCAAAAACCTTCAAGTCATGACTTGAACAACAAGTCTAAGATTTGTGTGAAATAAAAACTTCACAAAGCTATATTTTGATCCTAATAGTACTAGGACACCCCAAAACCACAAAATTATATTTTTGAAAGTTATTTAAGTATTTTATTTAAAGGCTTTTTCTTAAGGTTGGAAATGGTCTATAATAGGGAAAATTTATTTTTATGTTTCAGAATTTTTTTGAGAAAATTTAGGGAAACTCAGTGGACATATATCCTACATATATATGAGTTTCAACCCATGGTCATATTCATAAATCTTTCTAGATCTTTAATTTCCAGTTCTGCCATTTCTAGGGTTTGAAACTTTCGCACAAGGAATTTTCTTCTAAAAATCCCGAATAATTCATGGATGGCTAAATGTTGTCAAATATCTGTCCTACCAATTTGGAGCTACCAGATCATCAATTTGGTTTGGATTTTTTCCCCTCTTTTCAATATCACGTAGAATTGTTGGAAACTTGCGTTTGGGTAATTTGCCCGAGCCTTTCCTCTTCTTCCTTGGACCGTTGGACGGCGGTGACACGAGCAGGGAGCGCCCGACGCGTGCAAGCCACAACTGTCGCCCCCTCCTTGCTCCAGCGCCATGCCTCTTCATCTCCCTCGCGTGCTCCCAGACCATTGCAAACACCATAGCCAAGTCTCAGACGTGCTCTAGAGCATCCGTTTGACTGAGAGCTCGAGGTGCTCCCGAGCAAGCCCCCGTACTCTCCACTACTTCCATCCAACTCCACAGCCACCCAATCAACATCCACACTCGTAAGCCCCTTGCCTAGGCCTTGGTAATCTCAACATCAAGTGCGGTGGAGCCGCTTCGTGTCATCATCGATCCGGTCAATTCCTGCGACCCCACGGCTCCCTTTCTCCTCTCGTCATCTTATTTCTTCAAGGCGGAGCTCAAGCAATATTTTCCCCGCAGGTTACCGTGCCCGAGCCATTGAATCCATCATTATCTTCATCGTTGTCATTCGGGTCAGCTCGCCGCCGTTGATTCTGACATCTCCGGCAACCACCTCGACCACCCACCGACGCGCGGACGCCTTCTGAGTCCATCCGTGCCTTCCATTCCTTTGGTCATCACCTGCATCGCCGTCGGTGAGCTCGGCCACCTCCCTCGCCGAGGTTAGGGATGACACATGGGGCCCCATGTCATCCCCTCCCTCCCTCTCTATCTCTCCCTCTGTCTCCCTCTCTCTCTCTCTCTCTCTCTCTCTCTCCCAGGCCAGCCATGATTGCCAAGTTTCAACGGGCACAGGCGTGCACCAGTGCGCAGCCTGGGTACGGGTGGGCTGGCTCTGGCTAGTTGCCTGTTTCATTCAGCTGGCCCTTTGTTGTTTTCCTTTTTCCAGTGAACTAAAGTAATTCCCTATGTTTCAAATGAGGTCCAAATGGAGTGATTCAAATTTCTACATGCTTCATAAATCATGATCCATTTAACATGCAATGGGGAACATTTTTACTATGACTACATTATGTCTGGTTCATTTAATAGGTCATTTTAGCATATAAGTCAACTTAGGAAATCTCTAGTAAAATCATATGGACTCCAAATCTAGTGAAACCAATTCCTAAATGCTTCTAAAATCATGTCTCATTTAATGAGCACTTTCACTCATTCTTATAAAATGGTATTCTATGGATTTTCTACAGGTGCATTTCTCCTGAAATTCCATAAAAAATGTTATGTTCAAATATCAGTAGCTCCACAATCAATACGATCACTCTAGTTAATTTTCTTATGGCAAAACGGGCCCTAGAAAAGTGTTTCTTGTATTTATAGAGCACTTTTATTTTTCTGCTTGATGTGTTTCTTATTGTGAATCATTTCGATGTTAGATAACAAAGTAGACGAATAACTTAGAGAAGGACCAGAAGCATTTGAAGACTTTGCTGAGCCAGGCATGCAACCGCTTGACCATGTTGTTCAACCCAAGTTTTATTCATGATGTAGTTTATTTTTATGCATCAAAACTTACGATTATGCATTGCTAGTAGATGAACCGAATTGCATGATGACATAGGTGATACCGTAGATGCTTCTATTACCCTGACCTTGATAACCCAGGAAACACTATGGGCATAGCTATGAGCTATGGTAGTTATTTAGCCATGGTATAAGGGTGGGAAACTGTAGGTTGTACACAATGAAATTATCGAAAAGATTGTGAGTACCCGAACGAGTGACTTGTTGTTGCGAAACTATGAGATAATATCTGGAAGGATTGGAATAATGTTGTGACCGTCAACCCAACATACAACGTAGCCACAATACCCTGGTAACAAGGTTTGATTTGAGTCCTTATGTTACGCCGGAATAGATCATCATGCTGGTAGTCCCCTTCATGGTTACATGAGGCCCAGGTGGTCTGTGTGTGGCCCCCCTCATGGTCACTTGAGGACTAGGTGGTCATTGGGTGTTGATCTATGTCGAGGCCTTGCTGTTTTCAAAAAGTAGGACATATGCATTGAAAATTTGCTTTCCACAATTTATGAAACTTAGCATTCCAACTATCCCATTGTACCAATCCTTGCATGAATATTCTGTTATTACATTCCTTGGGTTGCTTGTGAGTACATTCAATGTACTCACATGGCTTGTCCCTAGTTATCAACTTGGCCAGGTATGCAAGATATAGGTTATGGAGATGAGTTCTTCGATGATGTCAATGCGAACTAGGCCGCTTCCCCAATCAGCTTGCATGTTGGTTATGGCTCGCTATGTGGGTTCAAGTTATCATTGATATTTCCGCCACTCTCATGTGATTTAGTTGCCTCTATGTCTTATCTATATAAGACTAAACCTATGTTGGTCACTAAGACTTATTCGTGTTGGAATGGATATATGCTACTGTATCAGTTCGTTGTACTCGGTGACACCTGATCCTGGGATCACCGTTGAATGTACAATCGGAGGCGTCGGTCTTATAGTACGGAGCCCCCATAATAAGGTTCCCATTTCACCTTTCCTTTGTCCAACCTTTCTATAGACGTTCCCGCTTCCTTTAATTTTGGTTTTGATTCCCCCATCTCTGATTTTTCTCCCAATGATTTTCCCTAAAACCAACTCAATTGGCCCACATCTAGCCTAAAAATATGTAACATCCCAAATTTTGAAATGTTATAATTATTAGAATGATTGATTGTTTGATTGAGTGATTGAATTTGAGTGAAATTTGAAACTTTTTGGAACTTTTGAATGAGTGGGAATAACATGACTTTCCCCTTCTGTTTTTTTTTTGAATTCAATTTCATCCAATTCAAATCAATGAGAGAAGATGACATGACTTCTTCAAATAAAGTATTTGAAAAGTGGATTTGAAAAATTTCTGAAAAATATTTGGAATCCATTTCATATTTGTTTATATTTCAAAATTTGAATGAATTCAGTTTCACTTGCCCCAAATTTCAAAAAAATTTGAGAGGAGGAACATGACCCTCCAAAACCAGGGGTATTTTTTGTGAAATTTTGAATCATAAAACCCAGGTTGTTATTTGAAAATTATTTGCAAAAGAAAATAAAATCAATTTAGGCTTTTTCTGAAAAATAATTTTTTTTAAATCATTTATTTTGGCCGTGAAAAAAATGTTCATCTTATTTATTTTATTTTTCTGATCATTTTAGTATATAATACTTCTATCTTTGGTTTAGTATTTAGTTTCCTTTTCTACTTTTACTTTCCTGTTATTTTTTTATTTGGAAAAATGCTTTAAATAGGAAAGCTGCGCGCGTGCGTTAGGTAAGGATCCGGCCCATTTGGAAAGGATCCGGCCCGATCCAATCCGGACCAGATCCGAATCTCTCCGGATCGGCCGCCCGATCCCGTGCGATCTCCCTCTCTCTCTCTGACACCCGGACCCACCGCCCGACCGAGCCACCGTCGCGGTCACCTCCTTCCTTTCTTCTTCCTCCTCTTTCCATCGCCGGAGCCGACCGGAATCCGAACGGATCTCCCGATTCCCTGCCGTTCTGGAGCACCTGACTGCATCTATAAATAGCGGAGACCTGCCGCACCTCGTTCCACCCCAAAGTCCCCTCGCCCGTGCCCTGCCTTTGCCGCCATTGCTCGCCGGAGTCCGAGCACCTCCACCACGCCATTACCTCGCCCCGCTCCACCTCGCCCTTCCCGAGATCCTCCGAGGCCACCTACGTGTTCGCCTCGCTTACCCGCACCTCCCCGTGCACCCGCCCGAGCTCCAGAGCCACCGGAGCAAGCTCCCCGTTGACCACCCGAGCACCCAGCCGCCATCGTCGACGCCGCGCTCACCACCGTCGCTCCCGACGCTACCTGACGCCACCATCGACATCGCCACCGTCGCCTGCGTCGGCCGGAGCCTTACCCGCGCCCGGAGACCCACGGGAATGCTGCCCCGCACCACCTCACCGCCTCTGCCTCGCCGGAGAAGCTCCACCGCCGGCAACCCCCCTCTGTGAGCACCTCTTCCCCTCCCTTAGCCGTCAGATCTGAAACCAAGGGCCCAGATTAGAAGTTTTAAAACGGCCGAACCGTTTTTATTTATTTTGCGCACGTTCGCTCGCTAGCTCCCGCAACGCACGACCGTAGCCAATGGCATTCGGCCACGTAGCCCGTTCGCTATTTAAGTTTTTCTTTTCTTTTCTGTTTTCTGTTTTAAAAACAGAAATAGTTCTGTTTTTGTTTTTGCTTTATCTTTTCGGATATTTAGAGTTTTTAATTGATTCTTTTTGCATTGTGTTACAATTTTTGTCTAGTTTCTGTAGATATAGAGTTTGACCATATTTGAATAATTTAAATTCAGTTTCAAACAGATTTGTATTCAAACTTGTTTTGCTTATAACTTGAGTTTAAAAATATATTTTTGAGTGAATCTTTTTGCTACTGGTCACTAATGACTTTGTTTATCAGTAGGAACAATGTGGGAATTTTTAGCATATTTTAAATTAGGGTTTCAAGCAAAACAGATTCTGTTTTAGTTCTTTTAGGTTTATTTCTATTTCTTTTGTTTTTATAGTTTTAAATTTATTTTCTGTTATATTAGTTGACAAGTTTTACCTTGTTTTCTGTTAGTTAGCAGTAGTATTTCAACCAAGTTTATTTATATGTTGTTTATTACTTTTGTTTGCATGAAATCAATTCTAGTTCAATTATAACTTGCAATTGATTTCCATTGCTAGTTGGAGTTCCTATTTGAAAATATTTTTATAAATTGTTTTATAAGTTTTACTTTCTGTTAAATTAGCTGTTTTATATTTTGTTTTCTCTTATGTTAGTATTTTATTGTTTTTCTTGTTGTTAAGTTTATTAGACAAAAACTTATGTTGTTAGGGTGTTGTTTTCATAGTTCTCACTTGTTCTTCAAAAGTAATTCTTTTTGCTAGTAAAAATATTTGCTAGATGCCTTTGCTAGATTTTACTTTGTTGTTGTTTTGTTGCTGTTGATAATAGGGTAATTGCAGGAAAACCTCTTCTTAGTTGCTTAATGAAGTTTTGTTGTTTTAAATTTTGTCTTAAGTATTTCCTTCATCACAACCCTTTTGGTGTTTTGTTTTTGTGTTGCCTTTTGATTGATAGTATTGATTGCTAGTATGATTGCTTATATGAGTGCAATGTTTGAATTGTATAGATTTTCATCGTAGAGTGACGAATAGTTCTATCAAGTTATTTCTGAGAGCGATATTTATCTTCATCAACCCTACCAGGCAAGTTCACTTTGATCATCAATTTCATACCTATGTTTTATTGCATGTAGTGACATCATTCAACAAATCCCTCCAGTAGTATTATTGAATTCTTGTAGTTGGGTAGAATGCATGAGGTAGGAACCCACTCCTTGTTACTGAAGCCCCGGGACGTTATTTGTCTTACTGCTATGCTACGCTAAAGTAGACGGGGTTGGTATGAGTGTTCGAGAGTGGTGTGAGGTGAAGGACTCTACTTCAAAGACGACAACTTCATGAAGGCATCTTCAAGTCCTGCATCTTCAAGACCTCAAGACTTCGAGACTCGAGAAACAGGTTTTCAATACACACTACTGGGTGAGGGATGGATTTGATGGGCACCCTGGAGTAACCAGTGGATGGCCGGGATGCATGGAGAAGCGCCATGACATCTTGCGGAAAGCCTCACCCAGACTCAAAGAGACGGATGAATACTTCATGCCCGGAAGCTTACCTGTGTAGCCACAAGTCATTATGGGCTCTGGCTTGGTTGATCTTTGTTGTGACTCTGGCTGGGCAGTGCTACGAGATGTAGTCGACGTTAGGATTGGATGGGCACTGACAGTAGTCAGGGAAACACTCTGAAAAACCATGTTTCGTTCGTCCTGTTCTCAAACACACGGCAGTGCGAGGACTTACAAGGAGGGAACGAATCTTGTGGGTAAAGTACACAACACTCTGCAGAGTTAAACCTAATCGATTAGCCGTGTCCCCGGTTATGGACAATTTGAGCCTCTGGACTTGGATCTATCTCTGAACTCTCAACACCAGACTGATAACTAATTGTGGGCAACTTATGATACTTGTGGGCATTGAGACATCGGTTGGCGGAACCATGTCATAGTAGATAACTCTATAGTGAAGACTCCTGATATTCCTTTGTTGTAGGAAAAATAAAACAAAATCAGCTTTTATGCAAAAATTCAGACCCAGTGCCACAAAGCCTTATTGCATATAGTATAGAATCATCATCTGTTTTTTTCTCTTATTGTGATCTTGCCGGTACATTCAATGTACTGACCTACACGGCTGCAACGTCTTATGTTGCAGATAAGTTTCTACGACGAGTAAGAGTACGATTCAGGGTTACGGTCTACACTCAACCTGCCGTTGGTGTTTATTGGGACTCCACTCCCGTTGACTGTTTCCGCTGAGATTTTAAGGTATATATCAGTTTTACGTTATTTACATGTGATTGCACTTTGATATATACATTGATGTACTGTGTGTGCCAGCATACTGATCCAGGGATGGTACAGAACACACAGAGGCTTGACCGTTTGAGGTCGGGTCGCTACAGAGATGGTATCAGAGCACATGTTGACTGTAGGACGTGACCCTAGAAATCGGAAAGCCCCTAGGACAGGATATCTCTAAAACTTTATTTTCACAAAGACGCTTACTTCTCATCTTTTCTGATTTTATCAAATGGTCCCTCTTACCTTGATTAGTTAGAATATATCCCTTCCCATTTGACCACACGGAGGATCAACCAAAGCCACTCCAAGAAGGACCAGATATCGGACAACTGATGGCCACTTCGGAGTAATGAAGATTTCACCATGCATTAGAATAATTGAAGCTACAACGGTTGAAGACTCCGAAGAATCGAAGAGATTGAAGACCCTGAAGAATCCCAGAATTATTATGAACTTTAGAAGACCAAACCCCTGTTGTATACTCACGTTAGATGCGATGATTTGTGAGCTGTCATTGTGTGATGTTTTTCCGACAGCCGCAAATAAAACCTATTTTCAAAACTATTGTTTGTATTGTGTGTATCTCCCTCTATCCCTCTCTCGTATCTCATCCCAAAACCCTTGGACCCAATAGATGATGAATGAAGATGGACTTGTATTCTCTGGACCGATGACTCAGCCGGAGGCAGAGCTATGGATTCAGAACATGGAGGATCACCTGAGGAATAACTTTGTTGCAAGGAAAGAGATGGTCCAATATGCTCTGCAGTACTTTGCAGAAGGTGCTGCAACTTGGTGGAAGGTGCATGAAGCTATCCATGGAAGGCTAGAAGCAATCACTTGGGAAGAATTCAAGATGACTCTGCAAAAATATCATGCTGTCAGCAACACCCGAAAGCCCCGTTGCAAAGATGTGAAGAAGTTTTGTGCATGCAAGATATGTGGAGAGATAGGACACAACCAGGAAGAACACAAGGATGGATGCCCTCATTGTGAAGAAAATCACCCTGCTGAGGAATGCCCGACTGGGCAAGTGACTTGTTTCTTGTGTGAAGGAACTAGTCATTTTCCGGCACAATGTCAAATATACCCCAAGGTACAAGAAGTGATGAAGCAGCAGAAGGAAGCAATGAAAGAAGTCCTCGGGAAAAAGTTAGAAGAACCCATGAAGATGGGAGATATACCAAACCCAATCGTAGATACCAAGTCATGTTATTCATGTGGAGAAGAAGGACATATTTCCCAGAATTGTCCGAACGAGTATCTGGGAGATTTCCCGACAGCAGAAGTGCAATATGACCCTCAGGAGATAGAAATAATGATTAACCTTGACAAGAAGAAAGGCCAAGTAAGTAGAAGCATCAGATGTTTGCATTGCAGCTTGGAGAGACCTCATTGTTATTGCAAGAAGTATGAGCCAAGCATCAAGCAAGGAGCCCAACCCAAGAAGAAGAGGAAGACTCCGTGGTTTTCTACACGGAAGGATCTGAGTCACATCACTTGTCACCAGTGCAACAAGACAAGACACTACTCCTATACCTGTCCGGGGAAGAAGACTAAATATGAGTAGTTGAGTTGTGGATTTTTGGAAGTAATAAATGTAATAGGAAGCCTTTTTTCTTGAGGTTTTGAAGTTGGATTATGTAACAGAAGTCTCAGAGATTGTAATAACTTCATGAATCAATAGAAATTATTGTCATGATTTCATATGTTGAATTGTTACTCTGTAAGCAAGATCTCCGACCATTTTATCGAGGATATGAGAAAATATGGTCTATGCAGGCATATGTACATTTCATTTTAAGTGTGGTAGTAACCGGTAAAACCACAGGATCCAAGGAATAAGAAGGTACCGTTCTTGCCAAGGAGTCTGGATACAATTGAAGGTAATGCTGGACCATATCAAACTATGTGGATGACAACATTTGCAACAAAGTACTTTTGAAGTTGGAATTTTGAATAAGGATGAAATGAAGGAATGATGGTGATGAACCAATACCTAAGTTTAAACAGACCAATGGAAAGGAAAATGAATTCCACAGAGTGGAATCTAGACAAGAATAAATCTGTGATTTATTACCTCAAGGGTATGATGGAATGAATTGAAGGTAATGTTGGAATATGACACGCTAGTAACCCCAAGGCTGAGTTAAAGCTGTTCAAGTATTCAAGTGAGCCCACAACTCACAGACCTCAGGATTGATAAGGATCAAGCACTACCCTTATGAAGGAAGGTACTTGGAAGAAGCTATGACAGATCAAGCAGACGTTTTCTTAGGAGAATACGTAAACCTGAGAGATGTGAAGAAACGATAGATGTTTTTGTTTAGCTTGCAGAATCAATGGATTTATCCGAACTTCGTTCGTGGACAAGAGAAATTCTGCAACGCTTGTGAGGAAGCCCAAGTGTTAGAATACGAGATTCACTAAACCTTATACAAGGTAATGATTTCAGTGCGACATGGCTTGGCCACCATGACGACTTACTCTTATCATTCTCTTGCTATTTGGAATGGTAAATCTGAGAGACTTACCCATAGTAAAGAGACGACGTTCTTTGAAGCTTTTGTTTAAGCCTTAGAATGGTATGATAGAGACCCATTGTACATGGCAGCTGTTGCCAAACGTAGGAATTGTACGGTGAGGATGAAGCCAGACCCATTCCACTGCAGGATAACCACTAATGGTAGACCACCAGGAGATCATCGATAAGTTAATTAGAATGATCATGAGACTTGTCAGTAAGAAGACCCAATAACGGAAGAACTTTGTATTGACCAAGGAACACTGGAATTTGCAGGAAACATTATGAAAGAACAACAACACAGGTGTTACTGTGGAGAATGTGAAGAGGCAAATATTGCCAAAGACCCAGAGGATTGTCATAATTTTTGAGGGACCAGTAACTCTCATTTTAAGTGTGGTAGCACCCACACTTTGCAGGACAATGGATTTGCTAGAAGACCCCCCAAACCCTAACCTTTTCTTTCTAGCCTCTTCGAATCTCGAGGACGAGATTCATTTTAAGTGTGGTAGGTTTGTAACATCCCAAATTTTGGAATGTTATAATTATTAGAATGATTGATTGTTTGATTGAGTGATTGAATTTGAGTGAAATTTGAAACTTTTTGGAACTTTTGAATGAGTGGGAATAACATGACTTTCCCCTTCTGTTTTTTTTTTGAATTCAATTTCATCCAATTCAAATCAATGAGAGAAGATGACATGACTTCTTCAAATAAAGTATTTGAAAAGTGGATTTGAAAAATTTCTGAAAAATATTTGGAATCCATTTCATATTTGTTTATATTTCAAAATTTGAATGAATTCAGTTTCACTTGCCCCAAATTTCAAAAAAATTTGAGAGGAGGAACATGACCCTCCAAAACCAGGGGTATTTTTTGTGAAATTTTGAATCATAAAACCCAGGGGGTTATTTGAAAATTATTTGCAAAAGAAAATAAAATCAATTTAGGCTTTTTCTGAAAAATATTTTTTTTTTAAATCATTTATTTTGGCCGTGAAAAAAATGTTCATCTTATTTATTTTATTTTTCTGATCATTTTAGTATATAATACTTCTATCTTTGGTTTAGTATTTAGTTTCCTTTTCTACTTTTACTTTCCTGTTATTTTTTTATTTGGAAAAATGCTTTAAATAGGAAAGCTGCGCGCGTGCGTTAGGTAAGGATCCGGCCCATTTGGAAAGGATCCGGCCCGATCCAATCCGGACCAGATCCGAATCTCTCCGGATCGGCCGCCCGATCCCGTGCGATCTCCCTCTCTCTCTCTGACACCCGGACCCACCGCCCGACCGAGCCACCGTCGCGGTCACCTCCTTCCTTTCTTCTTCCTCCTCTTTCCATCGCCGGAGCCGACCGGAATCCGACCGGATCTCCCGATTCCCTGCCGTTCTGGAGCACCTGACTGCATCTATAAATAGCGGAGACCTGCCGCACCTCGTTCCACCCCAAAGTCCCCTCGCCCGTGCCCTGCCTTTGCCGCCATTGCTCGCCGGAGTCCGAGCACCTCCACCACGCCATTACCTCGCCCCGCTCCACCTCGCCCTTCCCGAGATCCTCCGAGGCCACCTACGTGTTCGCCTCGCTTACCCGCACCTCCCCGTGCACCCGCCCGAGCTCCAGAGCCACCGGAGCAAGCTCCCCGTTGACCACCCGAGCACCCAGCCGCCATCGTCGACGCCGCGCTCACCACCGTCGCTCCCGACGCTACCTGACGCCACCATCGACCTCGCCACTGTCGCCTGCGTCGGCCGGAGCCTTACCCGCGCCCGGAGACCCACGGGAATGCTGCCCCGCACCACCTCACCGCCTCTGCCTCGCCGGAGAAGCTCCACCGCCGGCAACCCCCCTCTGTGAGCACCTCTTCCCCTCCCTTAGCCGTCAGATCTGAAACCAAGGGCCCAGATTAGAAGTTTTAAAACGGCCGAACCGTTTTTATTTATTTTGCGCACGTTCGCTCGCTAGCTCCCACAACGCACGACCGTAGCCAATGGCATTCGGCCACGTAGCCCGTTCGCTATTTAAGTTTTTCTTTTCTTTTCTGTTTTCTGTTTTAAAAACAGAAATAGTTCTGTTTTTGTTTTTGCTTTATCTTTTCGGATATTTAGAGTTTTTAATTGATTCTTTTTGCATTGTGTCACAATTTTTGTCTAGTTTCTGTAGATATAGAGTTTGACCATATTTGAATATTTTAAATTCAGTTTCAAACAGATTTGTATTCAAACTTGTTTTGCTTATAACTTGAGTTTAAAAATATATTTTTGAGTGAATCTTTTTGCTACTGGTCACTAATGACTTTGTTTATCAGTAGGAACAATGTGGGAATTTGTAGCATATTTTAAATTAGGGTTTCAAGCAAAACAGATTCTGTTTTAGTTCTTTTAGGTTTATTTCTATTTCTTTTGTTTTTATAGTTTTAAATTTATTTTCTGTTATATTAGTTGACAAGTTTTACCTTGTTTTCTGTTAGTTAGCAGTAGTATTTCAACCAAGTTTATTTATATGTTGTTTATTACTTTTGTTTGCATGAAATCAATTCTAGTTCAATTATAACTTGCAATTGATTTCCATTGCTAGTTGGAGTTCCTATTTGAAAATATTTTTATAAATTGTTTTATAAGTTTTACTTTCTGTTAAATTAGCTGTTTTATATTTTGTTTTCTCTTATGTTAGTATTTTATTGTTTTTCTTGTTGTTAAGTTTATTAGACAAAAACTTATGTTGTTAGGGTGTTGTTTTCATAGTTCTCACTTGTTCTTCAAAAGTAATTCTTTTTGCTAGTAAAAATATTTGCTAGATGCCTTTGCTAGATTTTACTTTGTTGTTGTTTTGTTGCTGTTGATAATAGGGTAATTGCAGGAAAACCTCTTCTTAGTTGCTTAATGAAGTTTTGTTGTTTTAAATTTTGTCTTAAGTATTTCCTTCATCACAACCCTTTTGGTGTTTTGTTTTTGTGTTGCCTTTTGATTGATAGTATTGATTGCTAGTATGATTGCTTATATGAGTGCAATGTTTGAATTGTATAGATTTTCATCGGAGAGTGACGAATAGTTCTATCAAGTTATTTCTGAGAGCGATATTTATCTTCATCAACCCTACCAGGCAAGTTCACTTTGATCATCAATTTCATACCTATGTTTTATTGCATGTAGTGACATCATTCAACAAATCCCTCCAGTAGTATTATTGAATTCTTGTAGTTGGGTAGAATGCATGAGGTAGGAACCCACTCCTTGTTACTGAAGCCCCGGGACGTTATTTGTCTTACTGCTATGCTACGCTAAAGTAGACGGGGTTGGTATGAGTGTTCGAGAGTGGTGTGAGGTGAAGGACTCTACTTCAAAGACGACAACTTCATGAAGGCATCTTCAAGTCCTGCATCTTCAAGACCTCAAGACTTCGAGACTCGAGAAACAGGTTTTCAATACACACTACTGGGTGAGGGATGGATTTGATGGGCACCCTGGAGTAACCAGTGGATGGCCGGGATGCATGGAGAAGCGCCATGACATCTTGCGGAAAGCCTCACCCAGACTCAAAGAGACGGATGAATACTTCATGCCCGGAAGCTTACCTGTGTAGCCACAAGTCATTATGGGCTCTGGCTTGGTTGATCTTTGTTGTGACTCTGGCTGGGCAGTGCTACGAGATGTAGTCGACGTTAGGATTGGATGGGCACTGACAGTAGTCAGGGAAACACTCTGAAAAACCATGTTTCGTTCGTCCTGTTCTCAAACACACGGCAGTGCGAGGACTTACAAGGAGGGAACGAATCTTGTGGGTAAAGTACACAACACTCTGCAGAGTTAAACCTAATCGATTAGCCGTGTCCCCGGTTATGGACAATTTGAGCCTCTGGACTTGGATCTATCTCTGAACTCTCAACACCAGACTGATAACTAATTGTGGGCAACTTATGATACTTGTGGGCATTGAGACATCGGTTGGCGGAACCATGTCATAGTAGATAACTCTATAGTGAAGACTCCTGATATTCCTTTGTTGTAGGAAAAATAAAACAAAATCAGCTTTTATGCAAAAATTCAGACCCAGTGCCACAAAGCCTTATTGCATATAGTATAGAATCATCATCTGTTTTTTTCTCTTATTGTGATCTTGCCGGTACATTCAATGTACTGACCTACACGGCTGCAACGTCTTATGTTGCAGATAAGTTTCTACGACGAGTAAGAGTACGATTCAGGGTTACGGTCTACACTCAACCTGCCGTTGGTGTTTATTGGGACTCCACTCCCGTTGACTGTTTCCGCTGAGATTTTAAGGTATATATCAGTTTTACGTTATTTACATGTGATTGCACTTTGATATATACATTGATGTACTGTGTGTGCCAGCATACTGATCCAGGGATGGTACAGAACACACAGAGGCTTGACCGTTTGAGGTCGGGTCGCTACAAAATAATATCACATGTCTTATTAACCTATCAAAAATAAATGTTTAATAGTAAGTTGGCAAGGTACATCTTGGTGATTGCGTACAAAAGCTTATTAAGACTTAATAACAATTGTAATAATAATAAGCTCATTATCTAGTTTTATTTTTAATAAAATGCCCAACCTCGGTTCATAATATTATAACATTGATCCGTTAAGCAAATTCGTGTATTTCGAGAAAGTGCAAATGGGTTGTAATTTCTAAGAAAAAAATAAATGGGCTCCATAGACGCTACATTATTTTTCATCCAGCCCAACAAATGGACTGTAAATTCTAAAAAAATGGGTTGAATGTCTGCCCATTTTTGACGGCTGACTTGTGGGCCAATAAGTCGAAGCCTACGCAAGGCGTTGTAAAATTAGTCAAAAATTATTCTAACAGTCGTAGTCGTTGAATTTAATCCAATGGCACGCATGAATCTTCAATCTCTCGTCTTTTTTCTCCAACGCCAGCGGGGCCGCTTGCTCCCGCCTGTGGCGGCTAGCGGCGCTGCTTCGCACGCTTCGCTGTGAAATGCTATCCCACCACCGACAAGGCCATCCCTCCATCCCTTCAGACCTCCTGTTATTCTCCACCGACTGCAACCGACGCCGCACCCGAACCAATCAACCCTCATACTCCTCTCCATCTGCGACTCCACTATCGCGTCATACTCATATCTAGGTCATTCTCGTCCAGGCCCGCGTCGTCGTCCACCACCTTGGTGCGCTCGGCATGGCATGGTTAATAAACAACAGTTATTGGAAGAGGACTGTTCATGGAGAGGCTGACAGTGGGGACCCACCAGGTCAATGGACGCACAGATGCAACTAGCTCCTTATTAAATAGAATCCCCCCTGACGATTGGGATCAACAAGGTTGAAACGTAGTGTTATCTGTGTGGCCGCAATCGTGTACATACATATTGTTCTATGTCCGACGATGAACCATGGCCGGATAAATCGTGTACACGTCACACAATCCAGTCTAAATAGTGTACACATAATTACAACACACTGCAAAAAATATGACCACATATGTACATACGAGCGGGGTCTCGAACGTGTACTAGCGCATACGGTTAGGGCCCATGTAAATCATGATGCAATCGCGGCAGAGACAAATGAACGACTGCACTACACGATGGGGATACGTACCAACAACGTCCTATTCATCGAGAGCTAATCGGCTGGCTCCGAACGGACGAAACAACATCGTGTTCATCGGGAGCCAAGCAGCTGGGTCAGAATGTGTCATATTCATTGGGAGCCAATCTACTTGGACAGAACATCCGAAATGTGGTCCCGTTCATCGACACCCCACCGACTAGGGGCATGGCATACCGCAAAATGGATGAAATGGAGTTCTATTCAACCGCCTACGGTCGAAACGGGTTTCTATTCATCGGGAGGGGTGTGGTATACCACAAAACAGACAAAACAAAGTTATGTTCAACTGCCTACTGTTGAAACAGGGTCATGTTCATCGGGAGGGGTGTGGCATACCACAAAACAGACTCCACGGGCTACTGTTCATCCACTGTCAACTTCCTGCAGGCTCCACGGCTTCATCCACCGCCAACTGCCTATGGCCTCCACGGGGTCCTGTTCATCCACCACCAACCGGCACGGCCTCCTCAATCGATTGGGGTCCTGTTCATCCAGCGCCAACCGCCTACACACGGTCAAGGTACTGTTCATCCACAACCAACCCACCGGCTGGGGTGGAGCGTAGTATGCGCGCGGTAGCTAACAGCAGGGATTGTTCATCCACAGCCAACCAACTGACTGATACGTCTCCAATGCATCTATACAATTTTTATTATTTCATGCTATTATATTATCAATCTTGTATGCTTTAGAGGCCATTTTATATCATTTTTGGGAACTAACCTATTAATCTAGTGCCAAGTGCCAGTTCCTATTTTTGTCTATTCTGTTGTTTCATAGGAAACCAATACCAAACAAAGTCCAAATGGACCGAAACTTTATGGAGATATTTTCTAGACTAGAAGGGACCCTAGAAGCATCGGGAGGAGACCAAACGCCAAACAAGAGAGCCACAAGCTCAAGCGGCGCGCCCCGAGGGGGAGCACGCCGTGTGAGCTTGTGGGCTCCTCGTGGGTCCGCTTGACCTAATTCCACTTCTATAAATTCTCTGAAATCCCAAAACCACCAGGAGGAGTTCCAAAACATTTTTTCTGCTGCCGCAAGCCTCTATTCTTCCCTGATCCCATCTAGAGGCCTTCACCGGTACTCTGCCAGAGGCTGAATCGACCACGGAGGCTATGTTCATCAACCTTGCTGCCTCCATGATGATGCGTCAGTAGTCCACAACAGACCTACAAGTCCATAGTGATTAGCTAGATGGATCTCTCTCTCTTTGATCTTCAATACAATGTTCTCTTCGGAGATCGATTCGATGTAATCCTCTTTTACGGTGTGTTTGTTGGGATCCGATGAATTATGTGTTTATGATAAGATTATTCATTGAAAGTAATTGAGTCAATTCTGAACTTTATTATGTGTGATTGTTATAGCTATTTATGCTTTCCGATCTATGAGTTTGCTTTGGCCAAGTAGATGAGTAGATCATCGGATTGAGTGGTGCATAGTAGTGGGTTCAATCTTGCGGTGTCCTCACCTCGTGATAGAAGGGGTAGCGGTGCATGTATTTGTATTGTTGCCACTAAGGATAAGATGATGGGGTATGAAAATATTATTTGTTTTTACTTTGTCTACATTATGTCATCTTGCTTAAGGGGTTACTCCGTTTGTTATGAACTTAATACCGTAGACGCATGCTGGATTGCGGTCGATTGGTGGAGTAATAGTAGTAGATGCAGGCCGGAGTTAGTCTACTTGTCACAGACATAACGCCTATATACATGATCATGCCATGAATAATTTCATAAATATGCACTTTTCTATCAATTGTCCAACAGTAATTGGTTCACCCACCATATGCTATGTTCTTGAGAGAGATGCCTCTAGTGAAAAATATGGCCCCGGGGTCTATTCAGTATATTTACTAAAACCCTATTTACCTTGCTGAAATTTATTTACCTTTATTTTAGTTTGCAAATTATCTATCTATCAATATCTGATTTGATCATTGCAATTAACTACAAGGGGATTGACAGCCCTCTTGCCCGCCTTGGGTGCTAGTATTTGCTCTTGTGTTTGTTGGTACTATTGATGGTTGTTTGCGTGATCCTCCTATTGGTTCGATAAACCTTGGTTCTCACTGAGGGAAATACTTATTTCTACTTTACTACTTCATCCCTTCCTCTTCGGGGAAAAATCTAATGCACCTACAAACTAGGAGAAGGATTTCTAACGCCATTGCCGGGGAGTATCATCAAACAACTCAAGGTACCTGCAAACACACCTCATTTACTTGTTCTACTTTTTACTTGTTATCCTTATCATTGACTCATAAGAACAAAAAATAAAAGTAGCAAATAAGATATATGAATCCACGTCCGCTTGCTAATCTTTTATAAAATTGCTGCTTATTGTAAACCAATAGCATGAAGTGCTAAATGAAAATCCTATTGGGATACAATTATTGAATACAATCATTATTGCAATTTTTTTATTTTAAATTCTATGAATATCAATTGTGCTAATGATCATGATTGTGTTGATGATCATGTTGTTTCTTGTTATCATGTGAATTATGTGCCTCATAATGAATCTATTATTGATGATAAAATTTGCAATACTATTAAAAGTGGGTTTGGAAGAGCGTCAACTTTAGGAGTGTGTTCAATCTTATGATTTTTTTGATAAAAGTGGGTTTGGAGATGTCATGACTTTTGTTGATGTTAATCCCACTATCTTGGAAGGTTGTAAATCTTTTGTGCGTGTGGATTATGGAGAGAATATTTTATATGATAGCTATATTTTTGAATTTTAATATGATCCTACATGTAATTATTATGAGACAGGTAAATGTGATTATAGAAATCTTCATGTCACTAAATTACCTCTTTTTGTGTTGAAATTATCAACATTTTATTCTTCCTATTTGCATATGATAGATATTTGTTGTATTGATAAAAAAATCCTATAAAATGCCTATGCATAGGAAGATGGTTAGACTTAAATGTGTTTGTTACATGCTATATGTTGCTCTCTTTGTATTTCAATTCTTATCATTTATGTGAGCATCATTAAAATCTCAAGCTTATCTTAATGGCTATAAAGAAAGAGCTTGTTTGAAAACAACCCAATAGTTATCCTTTTTTGTTCTTGTGTGATAACATGATTGTTGCTACTTTAATGATTGTGTTTTTATATTCTAATTAGTGTTTGTGCCAAGTAAAGCCTTTGGGATTATTTGGTTGATAGTTGACTTGATACAGTGCAGAAACATAAACTTTTACGCCCATTATTTGAATTTAGATTTATTACTAGAAGGTGATAAGTTGCTGAAATTTTTACACAGTATTAATATACAAATTTACCAGGATGTCCTAATTTTTAGCATTTGCGGAGTTTACAGAAGTATGGTTTTAGTAAAGATCATTACAGATTGTTCTGTCTTAAATAGATTATGTTTTTACTTGCATAGTGTGCTTGTTTTAATAATTCTATGGATTATATCGGGGGGTATAAGTCATGCGAGAGTTCGAATAAAGTAGGTATTATGCAATAACAATTATCAATCTATTTGTGACAGTACTTAAGGTGTCTGATCTTATTATTATACCAACAGGTCTCATGAGGTTTCTCTTGAGTTTTGTGTGCTGAAGTTTTCAAGTTTTGGGTGAGATCATGATGGATAAAGGAATAAGGAGCGGCAAGACCCTAAGCTTTGGGATGCCCAAGGTATCCCCAAGGTAATATTCAAGGAAGAGGCAAGCGTCTAAGCTTGGGAATGCCCCGGATGGCATCCCCTGTTTCGTCTACAATTCATCGGTATGTTACTGAGAGCTATATTTTTAGTCATCACATGATATGAGTTTTGCTTGAAGCGTCGTGTATTATATTTTTATTTTTTTTGCTGGTTAGTTTGCCACTATAATTATTTTATGGACACACCTTTTGGGAGAGACACACATTCATCATAATTGATTAGAATGCTCATTATGATTCACTTGTATGTTTAGACCATGGCGGAAATTATATTTTGTAGAAATCATTAGCACTCTCATGATTCACTTAAATCCTTTTGAGAGTCTCTAAAATAGGAAGTGGTAATTTGCACGGGTTATATGTTTAGTCGGAAAATGATAGGTATACAAGAGGGATATAATAAAAACCTGCATGTAGATCACTAAATGCGAAACGTATGATCAACTGTATTGAGGTTATAATATGGGGGTTTACTATCTTTTGGAAATTGACTAGTAAGAATAATGATATTAAGGTTTGTGATCCACTATTCATTAAAATGCCGGTCGTGGTATGACAAGGAATTTGGAGTGTTTTGTATCATTGATTGAAAACCTTGTGTTTTGTCTAGCCGGGGGCGCGAAGTGGTTAGCTCCTCCCAACCTCGCTCATAGGGGCATGCGATAAGTGCTTTGATTTGTGAGAGCTAATAAAGGAAAAAATAAGTATATGAGTTCCTTCTGGCTAATGTGAGTTTGCGGACCATAAGCACTTCCCATCCTTTCCGTGTTTAGCTAGCCTCTTTGGTACCATGCATTGCCCTTTGTCACCTCGACAGTTGGTGCATATTTCATCGGTGCTTCCAAACCCCGTGATATGATACGCTCAATCACACATAAGCTTCCTTATATCCTTCCTCAAAACAGCCACCATACCTACCTATCATGGCATTTCCATAGTCATTCCGAGATATATTGCCATGCAACTTCCACAATTACGTAAGATGACGTGTGTGTTCATAGTCATATTGCTTTGCATGATCGTAAGATAGCTAGCATGATATTTCCATGGCTTGTCCGTTTTTAGGTATGTTTGCTATGCTAGATCATTGCGCATCCTGGTACACTGCCAGAGGCATTCATATAGAGTCATATTGTTCGTATCGAACTGCAATTTGGAGTTGTAAGTAAATAAAAGTGTGATGATCATCATTATTAGAGCATTGTCCCAATTAGGAAAGGATGATGGATACTATGATTCCCCCACAAGTCGGGATGAGACTCAAGATTAAAAATAAAAAATGGGGGAGGCCAAATGAGCCCACCAAAAGAAAAAAAAGAAAAAAAGAAAAAAAAGAGAAAAAAAAGAGAAGGGGCAATGTTAGTATCCTTTACCACACTTGTGCCTCAAAGTAGCACCATGTTCTTCATATAGAGAGTTTCCAGTTTTGTCACTTTCATATACTAGTGGGAATTTTTCATTATAGAACTTGCCCCTACTTGTGAGGATATAAAGAGGAGAGGCTAAAAGATCCCATCAGAAAATGAGAGAAAAAGAGACAAGCGGCAAGGCTACTATCCTTTACCACACTTGTACTTCAAAGTAGCACCATGTTCTTCATATGGAGAGTCTCCATGTTTTGTCACTTTCATATACTAGCGGGGATCAACATAGGACTTGGCTTGCATACTTCATTTACGGGTTCCTCAATTGCCCGAGTTCTTCATGATGCGGTTAAGTAGATGCACACCCACTTAGTTTTAGTAGAGAGCTTTCATAAACTTATAGCTCTAAGTGCATGAAATGTTACATGGCAATCCCTAATCCTCACATCGATGTCGATTGGAAGGCATCTTCATAGCCTAACGGTCTGCTTAGTTGGCGTGAGACTATCCAAACTTTTGTTTTCTCCTATTTATTCCTGTCATCATTCTATTCCACTCAAAGTGCTGAAAGTCCATGGCTCATGCTCAGGTATTGAGTGAAGTTGAAAAATTTGAAGCGCGTGAAAAAGTACGAGTCAAGTGCTTGGTTAGGCACCGGGTTGATCATGATTTATACATGAAGTTAGGAAGATAGAGTTATGCCATTGCTTACATGATTAAATGAATTTAGGGATAACGTTCTTTCGTTTTGTTATTTTGAAAAGCAATTATCATTCACTCGTATTCATCTTTATTATCGTTTCAATATTTACAAAATCATCGTTTCTCAACATTTATACCGTAAACATTACAAGATAAAGATGCTAGATAGATTCAACATCAAAATTTATGTTTTTGTCATTTACCTACTCGAGGATGAGCAGTAATTATACTTGGGGATGCTTGATACGTCTCCAACGTATCTATAATTTGTGATTGTTACATGCTATTATAATATCAATCTTGTATGCTTTAGAGGCCATTTTATATCATTTTTTGGAACTAACCTATTAATCTAGTGCCAAGTATGAGTTCCTGTTTTTATCTATTTTCTTGTTTCGTTGGAAACCAATACCAAACGAAGTCCAAATGGAACAAAACTTTATGGTGATTTTTCTGGACCAGAAGGGGCCCTAGAAGCATCAGGAGGTGACTAGAGGCCAGATGAGAGGGCCACAAGCTCAGGTAGCACCCCCAGGGGGGCGCATCGTGTGAGCTTGTGGGCCCCTCGTGGTTTCGCTTGACCTAATTCCACTTCTATAAATTCCCTAAAATACCAAAACCACCAGGAGGAGACCCGAAAAAAAATATTTCCACCGAAGCAAGCCTCTATTTTTCGTGATCCCGTTTGGACGCCTCCGTCGGTATTCTCCTGAAGGGGGAATCGATCTTAGAGGCTATCTTTATCACCTTGCTACCTCCATGACGATGCGTGAGTATTCCACCATATACCTATAGGTCCATAGAGATTAGCTAGATGGCTCTCTCTCTCTCTCTCTCTCTCTCTCTCTCTCTTTGATCTTCAATACAATGTTCTCTTCGAAGATCGATTCGATGTAATCCTCTTTTGCGGTGTGTTTGTTGGGATCTGATGAATTGTGGGTTTATGATTAGATTATTTATTGGAAATAATTGATTCAATTCTAAACTTTATTAGTTGTGATTTTTATAGCTATGTATGCTTTCCGATCTATGGGTTCGCTTTGGCCAAGTAGATGAGTAGATCATCAGAGGGAGTGGTGCATGGTAGTGAGTTCAACCTTGTAGTGTCCTCACCTCATGACACAAGGGGTACCTAGGCACGTATTTGTATTGTTGTCATAAAGGACAAAACAACACTGTCTAAATATATTAGTTGTTTTTGCTTCTTCTACATTATGTCATCTTGTTTAAGGTGTTATTCCGTTTGTTATGAACTTAATACCATAGATGCAAGCTGGATAGCTGTCGATTGGTGGGGTAATAGTAGTAGATGCAGGCAGTAGTTAGTCTTCTTGTCATGCACGTAATGCCTATGTACATGATCATGCCATGAATAACGTCATAATTCTGTGCTTTTATATCGATTGCCAGGCAGTAATTTGTTTACCCACCATATGCTATGCTCTTGAGAGAGATGCCTCTAGTGAAAATTATGGCCCCCGTGTCTATTCAGTATATTTACTAAAACTCTATTTACCTTTATGCAATTTATTTACCTTTATTTTGCTTTGCAAATTATCTATTTATCACTATCATATTTGATCCTTGCAATTACCGAGTACAATAAGATTGACAACCCTCTTTTTTTTTATCATGAAACAGTATGAGAGGCTCCTACTGAAGGTGTATATTATAAGACTGTTGTATCACCCGTATTACATGTTGGGGAACGTAGCATGGGAAACAAAAAAATTCATACGCACACGCAAGATCTATCCATGGTGATGAGCATCTACGAGAGGGAGAGTGGATCTACATACCCTTGTAGATCGCTAAGCAGGAAGCGTTAAGAAACGCGGTTGGTGTAGTCGAATGTCTTCGCGATCCAAATCGCAGCCGTCCCGCGATCCGTCTCGATCTAGCGCCGAATGGACGGCACCTCCGCGTTCAGCACACGTACAGCTTGATGACGATCTCCGCCTTCTTGATCCAGCAAGAGGGGTGAAGAGGTAGACGAGTTCTTCGGAAGCGCGACGGCGTGGCGGCGATGGTGGTGGAACTATTCCGGCAGGGCTTCGCCTACGCACTGCCGAAAACTAGAGGAGACGATCTATTGGGGAGAGAGGGCTGCACCGTGGCTTGGGTGGGTTGGCCCTCTCTCCCCTATAGTATATATAGGAGGGAGGGGAGGGGCTGGCGCCCCTAGGGTTTCCCCTAGGAGTCGGCCGAACCAGGAGGAGGTGGAGGAGTCCACCTCCAATCCTACTCCAAGTAGGATTCCTTTCCTACTTGGAGTTTCACTTCCCCACTTGGGGTTTTTTCCTTTCCCCTCACCCTAGCCGCATGGGCCCTTAGGGGCTGGCTTGCCCAGCCCACTAAGGGCTGGTGCGCCACCCCTGAGGCCCACGTGGCCTCCCGGCGTGAGTGGCCCCTCCCGATGGCCCTCTGGAACCCTCCCGGCACCCCGGTACGTTACCAGAATTACCCAAAACTTTTCCGGTGACCAAAATGGGACTTCCTATATATCAATCTTTACTTCCGGACCATTTCGGAGCTCCTCGTGATGTCTGGGATCTCATCCGGGACTCCGAACAACCTTCGATCACCAACATACATAACTCAACTATACTGAACCATCACCGAACCTTAAGTCTGCAGACCCTCCGGGTTCGAGAACTATACAGACATGACCGAGACACCTCTATGGTCAATAACCAATAGCGGGACCTGGATGTCCATATTGGCTCCTAAATATTCTACGAAGCTCTTTATCGGTTGAACCTCTATGTCAAGGATTCAGTTAATCCCGTATGATGTTCCCTTTGTTCTTCGGTATGTTACTTGCCCGAGATTCGATCGTCGGTATCTCTATACCTAGTTCAATCTCGTTACCGGCAAGTCTCTTTACTCGTTCCATAATACAAGATCCCGTGGCTAACTCTTTAGTCACTTTGCTTGCAAGGCTTATTGTGATGTTGTATTACCGAGTGGGCCCTGAGATACCTCTCCGTCACACGGAGTAACAAATCGCAGTCTTGATCCATGCCAGCTCAACAGACACCCTCGGAGATACCTGTAGAGCACCTTTATAGTCACCCAGTTACGTTGCGACGTTTGATACACACAAGGATAATCTTCTAGTTACTAAGGATAATCTTGACCGATGTCCAGTGATCCACTCCTGGACCACTCTTGTACCCCTTGACAGACTCATGGCAAGGCACACACAAGGTGCGGTACACAGCATGGCATACTATACAGAGCCTATGGATAAGGCATAGGGGACGACCTTCGTCCTTTCTCTTTCTGCTGCCGTGGTCGAGCTTTGAGTCTCACTCAACTCCACACCTTACAAATCGGGCAAGAACTCTTTCTTTGACTGATCCATTTTGAACTCTTTCAAAATCTTGTCAAGGTATGTACTCATTGAAAGTCTTATCAAACGTCTTGATCTATCCCTATAGATCCCGATGCCCAATATTTAAGTAGCTTCATTCCAGGTTTTCCTTTGAAAAACTCCTTTGAAACAACCCTTTATGCTTTCCAGAAATTCTACATCATTTCCGATCAAAAACATGTCATCCATATATATTTATTAGAAATTCTATAGTGCTCCCACTCACTTTATTGTAAATACAAGTTTCTCATAAACTTTGTATAGACCCAAAAACTTTGATCACCTCATCAAAGCGTATATTCCAACTCCGAGATGCTTGCTCCAGTCCATAGAAGGATCACTGGAGCTTGCATACATTTTAGCATCTTTAGGACTGACAAAACCTTCTGGTTGTATCACATACAACCTTTCCTCACGGAAACCGTTAAGGAAACTCTGTTTTGACATCCATCTGCCAGATTTAATAATCGAAAAATGTAGCCTCTGCTAACATAATTCCAAAAGACTTTTAGCATCGCTACGGGTGAGAAAGTCTCATCGTAGTCAACTCCTTGAACTTGTCGGAAACTTCTTTGCGACAAGTCGAGCTATATAAATGGCAACATTTACCATCAGCGTCTGTCTTCTTCTTAAAGGTCTATTTGTACTCAACGGCCTGCCGTTCAACGAGCAAGTCTACCAAAGTCCATACTTGGTTCTCATACATGGATCCTTTCTCGGATTTCATGGCTCCTAGCCATTTGTTGGAATCCGGGCCCACCATCGCTTCTTCATAGCTCGTAGGTTCGCTGTTGTCTAACAACATGACCTCCCAGACAAGATTGACGTACCACTCAGGGGCGGTACGAGTTCTTGTCAACCTATGAGGTTCGGTAGTAACTTGATCCGAAGTTTCATGATCATCATCATTTGCTTCCTCTTCACTTGGTGTAGGCGTCGCAGAAACATCTCTCTGTGTCATGCTACTATCCAACTGAAGTGACGGTTCAACAACCTCATCAAGTTCTACTTTCCTCCCACTCAATTCTTTCGAGAGAAACTCTTTATCGAGAAAGGAGATGTTTTAAGCAATAAACACTTTGCCCTTGGATTTGAAATAGAAGGTATACCCAGCTGTTTCCTTAGGGTATCCTATGAAGATGCATTTTTCCGCTTTGGGATCGAGCTTATCAGACATAAGCGTCGCATTCCAAAACTCTGAGAAATGACAGCTTAGGTTTCTGCCAAACCAAAATTCATACGGTGTCATTTCAACGGACTTAGATGGTGCCCTATTTAAAGTGAATGTAGTTGTCTCTAATGCATAACCCCAAAATGATGGTGGTAAATCGATAAGAGACATCATAGTACGCACCATATCAAATAGAGCACGACTACGACGTTCGGACACACCATCACACTATGGTGTTCCAGGTGGCGTGAGTTGTGAAACAACTTCCACATTGTCTTGATTTGTATACCAAACACATAACTCAGATATTTACCTCCACGATCATATCGTAGACATTTATCTTCTTGTCACGATGATCTCAAACTTCACTCTGAATTTGTTTGAACTTTTCAAACGTTTCAGACTTGTGTTTCATTAAGTAAATATCCCCATATCTACTCAAATCATCAGTGAAGGTAAGAAAATAGCGATATCCACCGCACGCTTCAACACTCATTTGATCGCTACATCAACATGTATCATTTCCAATAAGTCACTTGCCCGCTCCATCATATCGGAAAACGGGGTCTTAGTCATCTTGCCCAAGAGGCATGGTCCGCATGTTTCAACCGATTCGAAATCGAGTGAGTCAAAAGATCCATCAGCATGGAGTTTCTTCAAGCGCTTTATACCAATATGACCTTGGCGGCAGTGCCACAAGTATGTGGTACTATCATTATTAACTTTGCATCTTTTGGCATCAATGAACATGTGTATTACTACGATCGAGATTCAATGAACCATTCACATTGGGTGCATGACCATTGAAGGTATTATTCATGTAGACAGAATAACCATTATTGTCTAACTTAAATGAATAACCGTATTGCAATAAACACGATCTAATCACGTTTATGCTCAACGTAAACACCAAATAACATTTATTTAGGTTCATCACTAATCCCGAAGGTAGAGAGAGAGTGCGATGGTGATCACATCAACCTTGGAAACACTTCCAACACACATCGTCACCTCGCCCTTAGCTAGTCTCCGTTTATTTCGTAGCTTTTATTTCGAGTTACCAACATTTAGCAACTGAACCGGTATCTAATACCCAGGTGCTACTAGGACTACTAGCAAGGTACACATCAATAAAACGTATATCAAATATACTTTTGTTGACGTTGCCAGCCTTCTTATCTACCAAGTATCTAGGGCAGTTCCGCTTCAGTGACCGTTCTCCTCATAATAGAAGCACTCAGTCTCGGGTTTGGGTTCAACCATGGGTTTCTTTACTGGAGCAGCAACTGGCTTGCCATCCATGAAGTTTCCCTCCTTGCCCTTGCCCTTCTCGAAACTAGTGGTTCTACTAACCATCAACACTTGATGCTCCTTCTTGATTTCTACCTTCGCAGTGTCAAACATCGCGAATAGCTCGGGGATCATTATTTCCATCCCTGGCATTTCATAGTTCATCACGAAGCTCTAGTAGCTTTGTGGCAGTGATTTGGAGAACTATATCAACCACTATCTTATCTGGAAGATCAACTCCCACTCGATTCAAGCGATTGTAGCACCCAGACAATCTGAGCACATGCTCACCGATTGAGCTATTCTCCTTCATCTTGCAGGCAAAGAATCTTGTTGGAGGTCTCATACCTCTCAACACAGGCACGAGCCTTAGATCCCAATTTCAGCTCTTAGAACATCTCATATGTTCCGTGACATTCAAAACGTTTTGGAGCCTCAATTCTAAGCCGTAATGCATGATGCACTGAACTATCAAATAGTCATCCGAACGTGCCTGTCAGATGTTCACAACATCTACAGACGACGCTTGAGGGGGTGGCGCACCGAGCGGTGCATTAAGGACATAAGCCTTCTGTGCAACAATGAGGACAATCCTTAGATCACGGACCCAGTCCGCATTATTGCTACCATCATCTTTCTATTCTATTTTCTCTAGGAACGTATAAAAAAAACAGGGGAGCCACAGCGCGAGCTATTGATCTACAACATAATTTGTAAAGTCACTTTGACTATGTTCATGATAATGAGTTTAGTTAATCATATTACTTAAGAACTCCCACTCAAATTGACATCCTCTGGTCATTCGAGTGTCACATGATCCAAATTCACCAACCCAAGTCCGATCATCACGTGAGATGAGGTGGTTTCAATGGTGAACATCTTCATGTTGATCATATCTACTATATGACTCATGTTTGACCTTTCGGTCTCTTGTGTTCCGAGGCCATGTCTGTACATGCTAGGCCCATCAAGTTTAACCCGAGTGTTCCGCATGTGCAACACTGGCTTGCACCCGTTGTATGCGAACGTAGAGTCTATCACACCCGATCATCACGTGGTGTCTCGAAACGACGAACTTTCGCAACGGTGCACACTCGGGGAGAACACAATTTTATCTTGAAATTTTAGTGAGGGATCACCTTATAATGCTACCGTCGTCCTAAGAAAAATAAGATGCATAAAAGGATTAACATCACATGCAAATCATAAGTGACATGATATGGCCATGAACTTGTGCTTTTGATCTCCATCTCCAAAGCACCGGCATGATCTCCATCGTCACCGGCATGACACCATGATCTCCATCATCTTGATCTCCATCAACGTGTCGCCATGAGGTTGTCGCGCCAACTGTTGCTTCTACGACTATTGCTAACTCATAGCGATAAAGTAAAGCAAAACGGCAAAAATAAATTAAAGACAACCCTATGGCTCCTGCCGGTTGCCGTACTCATCGACATGCAAGTCATGATATTCTATTCAAAACATGATCATGTCATACATCACATATATCTCATCATGTAATTGGCCATATCACATCACAACATACCCTGCAAAAACAAGTTAGACGTCCTCTAATTGTTGTTGCATGTTTTACGTGGCTGCTACGGGTATCTAGCAAGAACGATTCTTACCTACGCAAAAACCACAACGGTGATACACAAATTGCTATTCACCATTCTCAAGGACCGCCTTTGTAGAATCTGTTCCAACTAAAGTGGGAGAGACAGACACCCGCCAGCCATCTTTATGCAACAAAGTCACATGTCAGTTGATGGAACCGGTCTCTCGTAAGCGTACGAGTAAGGTTGGTCCGGGCGGCTTCATCCCACAATACCGCTGAATCAAGAAAAGACAAAGGGAGGAAGCAATGTAAGCATCAACGCCCACAAACTCCTTTGTGTTCTACTCGTGATCTCATCTACGCATAGACCTAGCTCATGATGCCACTATCGGGGAACGTTGCATGGGAAACAAAAAATTTCCTACGCACACGCAAGATCTATCCATGGTGATGAGCATCTATGAAAGGGAGAGTGGATCTACATACCCTTGTAGATCGCTAAGCGGGAAGCATTAAGAAACGCGATTGGTGTAGTCGAACGTCTTGGCGATCCAAATCGCAGCCGCCCCGCGATCCGTCCCGATCTAGCGCCGAACGGACGGCACCTCCGCGTTCAGCACACGTACAGCTTGATGACAATCTCCGCCTTCTTGATCCAGCAAGAAGGGCGAAGAGGTAGACGAGTTCTCCGGCAGTGCGACGGCGTGGCGGCGATGGTGGTGGAACTGTTCCGGTAGGGCTTCGCCTAAGCACTGCCGAAAACTAGAGGAGACGATCTATTGGGGAGAGAGGGCTGCACTGTGGCTTGGGTGGGTTGGCCCTCTCTCCCCTCTAGTATATATAGGAGGGAGGGGAGGGGCTGGCGCCCCAAGGGTTTCCCCTAGGAGTCGGCCGAACCAGGAGGAGGTGGAGGAGTCCACCTCCAATCCTACTCCAAGTAGGATTCCTTTCCTACTTGGAGTTTCCCTTCCCCACTTGGGGTTTTTTGCTTTCCCCTCACCCTAGCCGCATGGGCCCTTAGGGGCTGGCTTGAGTGGCCCCTCCCGATGGCCCTCCGGAACCCTCCCGGCACCCCCGGTACATTACCGGAATTACCTGAAACTTTTCCGGTGACCAAAACAGGACTTCCTATATATCAATCTTTACCTCTGGACTATTCCGGATCTCCTCGTGACGTCCGGGATCTCATCTGAGACACCGAACAACCTTCGGTCACCAACATACATAACTCAACTATACTGAAACGTCACCGAACCTTAAGTGTGCAGACCCTGCGGGTTCGAGAACTATGCAGACATGACCGAGACACCTCTACGGTCCCTAACCAATAGCGGGACCTGGATGTCCATATTGGCTCCTACATATTCTACGAAGATCTTTATCGGTTGAACCTCTATGTCAAGGATTCATTTAATCCCGTATGATGTTCCCTTTGTTCTTCGGTATGTTACTTGCCCGAGATTCAATCGTCGGTATCTTTATACCTAGTTCAATCTCGTTACCGGCAAGTCTCTTTACTTGTTCCGTAATACAAGATCTCGTGGCTAACTCTTTAGTCACTTTGCTTGCAAGGCTTATTGTGATGTTGTATTACCGAGTGGGCCCTGAGATACCTCTCCGTCACACGGAGTAACAAATCCCAGTCTTGATCCATGCCAACTCAACAGACACCCTCGAAGATACCTGTAGAGCATCTTTATAGTCACCCAGTTACGTTGCGATGTTTGATACACACAAGGTATTCCTCCGGTGTGAGTGAGTTGCATGATCTCATGGTCATAGGAACAGATACTTGACATGCAGAAAACAATAGCAATAAACTGACACGATCATATGCTACGTTCATAGTTTGGGTCTTGTCCATCACATCATTCTCCTAATGATGTGATCCCGTTATCAAATGACATCTCATGACTATGGCCAGGAAACCTTGACCATCTTTGATCAACAAGCTAGTCTACTAGAGGCATACTAGGGACACAGTGTTGTCTATGTATCCACACATGCAATTGAGTTTCCAATCAATACAATTATAGCAAGGATAATAAACGATTATCATGAACAAGGAAATATAATAATAACCATTTTATTATTGCCTCTAGGGCATATTTCCAACATTACATGTACAAGATCACCACAAAGCCTCTGCAAAGTGGCAGAGGTAAAAAAGAGAAAATGACTAGCTTATGTGATGGAATTCAAAAAAGAGAAGAGGAGAGGCCTATCCACCACTCTGATTCTATACTACAGGAGCTCAAAGTCGCCCTTGAATCTACGCAACCACTAAGCGATGCTAGAGTCAACCGCTCTGAAATGTTTGTTATTTCTTTCTTTCCATAGGCTCCATGCCGCCACTAGGAAGATCTCGAAGAGGTTTCTGTTTTCAGATTCTTTCACTGTTTGAATCATTTGTAGTCGACAACTACTGGGGGTGCAAGAGAGCCCAAGTCTGTCCCAGCATTGATTGCTAAATGCGCACATGAAGATCATGTGGTCAACCGTTTCTTCTACTGGTAGGCCACAGAGCAAGAAACTATGATCACTTCCAATATTGTAGTGGCGGTGTTTCAACATGTTCCCCGTGTTAAGCCTGTCATTGAGGAGGAGCCATCCAAAAACCTTCATCTTCATCACACACTTTGATTTCCACAGCCAATAGAACGCGTGATGGGATTGAACTTCTCTGAAGTAGAATTTGTAGTAATCCGTCAATTTGAAATCAGCCTTCCCACAAACCTAGTGCCAAACATCCCTTTCGGCTGACATGGGTTGCATTTGTGTTGATAATCATTGCATGTCTTTGATCTCAGCATGGGCCTGGGGGAGAGCGGGAGCTGGAACGCCTCATTTAGTGTAGTGGTGAGCAAGAAGTCTTTGACCGAAACATCCGCATCCAGCGCATAAGAGAAGGCTCTCGGGTGGGATAGTTGGAGTGTGTTAGAGAGCTAGCTGTCTTTCCAAAACAGTGTCGTGGTGCCGCAAACCACATTAACTTGTGAGACGTCATGAAAAAATGGAGTTAGCTTGAGGATTTCACTCCACCAGAAGGAGCCCACGGGGTCCAATGCATGCGGGATTTTTTATGATAGTAGGCACTCCAGGTCAATTGCACCCACGGTACGTCTTTTTTGTTGTAAAATTTGTGCTGGAATTTCATGAGAAGTGCTTTATTTTGTACCCTGAGGTTGATGATCCAGAGGACCGTGTTTCTTAGGCTTGCAAACCATGTCCCATACTGCGAGAGAGTTACACTTACATCCTTGCTCAGTCTTTTTGGTCCAGAGGCATCTTCTTCTGATCTTGTCCAGCACCTCTACTAACTTGGGCGGGAGCTTGAGGGTGCACATGGCATATATCAGCAAAGAGGTGACAGTGGAGTTTAGCAAAGAAAGCTTCCCCCCATACAACATAAGTGATAATGTTGAGGTGAGAGGTCACTCGGCAGAGCACACCAGGGGCATGATATCCTGAAGCATGGGTCGGGTGAGACCCATTGGTAGCCCGAGGTAAGTAAATGGCATCGTCCCGATAGCGCAGCCAAATATTGAAGCAAGATTATCACTTAGCGCAGCCTCCATGTTGATGGGAACGAGAGTAGATTTGTGAAAGTTAATTTTGAGGTCAGTGGAATCCGTGTAATCTGACAGTATACCTTGATGGTTTGTGCTTGCGTGGTGCACGCTGGGAGGACCAGGATGGTGTCGTCTGCGTATTGGATCAGAGGGTAGTCGATTTTCTCAGGGCAAGGAAACAGGAGTTGGATCCGACCGCTTCTGTACGCCTCATTGATCGCCGATTGCAGTAGATCAGCAGCTAGGACAAAGATTAGTGGCAAGAGGGGGTCACCTTGGCGAACACCACGATGACAGTGAAATTAATGGCGTGGGATTCCATTAAGAAGGACTGAGGATTTGCCCGATGAGAAGATGCATTAGCCCCCAAGTGCTGTGGCGCATGCTTGCAGCGACATGGGACTTGCGTACTTGATATAAGCCGGATTTGAATAATGTAGCCCCCAAGTGCCGGGCTGTCTGCCTGCGGCGACTCGGGACTGTATAAGAGTAATATGATTCCTTGACCGTGGTTGTAACCCGGTATTAACAATGAAATCCCTGCTCGTAGTTGCGGTGCAACCCGGCAAATATATGCTTGAGAAGTCCATGAGTGTTGTAGTATACTACATAGCACTGGTTGAAGAAATCCAAGAGCCGGTCGATTAGATGACCCGGCATTATAATTCATCGGGCGGCTCTCCAAGAATAATCAATTTTTCAAGCCGTCTTGCATTCCGCCTGTGACATCTTTCATCACACTTAATGGCGGCTCAGATCAAGAGATAAGACCTGCAAAAATAGACAATGCAGAGTATGTTCTGTATTGTTGTGAGGGCGGCTTGAAGAAGCAAAGCCCAGAACTGTTAAGTCTTTTTATAATCTTTCTTTCCCTTTACGTTTGAAAACTCATATGCCGGCTCTCCTGGGCGAGTCTCAAACTTGCAGTGGCTGAAAAGCCGTTCAAGAGGGTGTGTAAGCTAAACCGGATGGGTTGGAAACCCCCAAAATGATTTTGTTGATGAAGTCAACCCTTTGGGTGTATAAACCGGTCTGACGGTGGCTGAAGAGCCTGATCGAGAGGGTTAAAGCTTAACCCGGCGGGTTAAAAGCTCCCAAACGACCTTGTTGATGGTGTCAATCTTTCGGGTATCTAGCCTGGTCTGGTGGCGGCTGAAGAGCCTGATCAAGAGGGTTAAAGCTTAACCTGGCGGGTTACAAGCCCCCAAACGACCCGTCATAGTCTTACGGCTTGCATAGTCTTTCCCTGACCCGGCTTGGCAAACCGGAATGTAAGTATGATAATGTGATGCACGATGGAATGTATGATGCAATGTATGATGCAGCGTATGATGTTCTTGCTTTTCTTTTTCAAAAACTCATATGACGGTCCTTCCGGGCTGGACTCGGTGCTTGAACTCATACCGGTGTGGGGTCTCTAGGCGAGGTTTTACTGATAAGAGTGCAACGAACCAGAAAGAGACACGTCTGCCGGTCCTGCTAGGTGGACTCATTGCTTGAACTCATAACAATACCCGGTTTCTAGGCGAGGATTGCTGAGCGCAATGAACCAGAAAGAGACGGACGCTGGTTCTGCTGGGTGGACTCGCTACCTGAACTCATAACAATACTCGGTTTCCAGGCAAGGATTGATGAGCGCAGCGAACCAGCAAGAGACACAGCAGGGCTGAAGAGCCGATCAAGAGGGTTAAAGCTTAACCCAGTGGGTTTGAAAGCCCCCAAATGATATTGTTGACAAAGTCAACTGTTGGGTCCACGACCCGTCTTACAATGCTGAATAGCCGGTCAAGAGGGTTGAAGCTTAACCCGGCGGGTTGAAAGCCCCCAAACAACCGTGTTTGACAACATCAACTCATTTTTCATCTGGTAAACCGCCGTATTGTTTACTGTTGTGGCTGAAGAGCCGATCAAGAGGGTGAGCAAGCTAAACCCGGCGGGTTGGAAGCCCCCAAATGACCGTAGCGGTTCACAGACGATTCCATATTGTTTTAATAATCCCCGTTGAGCTGTTTTGGGTTACTCTGATACCCTGAATGGTTATTCTGCGGCTGGCCTCCACCACCATGCTGTTGATGATGACCTCCATGATCGCTCTGACCCTGGTAACCGGATTCTGAGCCGCCATTACCAAAGCTGGCTCCTGAACCGCCTGATGGGCCATTACCATTGTTGCGATACTGTTGAAGGCTGTATTCCCGGAACCGTTGCATAATACTACAATCCCTCCATGGATGGGTTGCCGGCTTATTGGGCCGGCTGTGCTCTGGGCAAGGCTTGCTGAGCGTCTCTTCCAGGTTGATAGGAGCTCTACCCTGGTTCCCGTTGCCTTTAGCACGGTTGTTCCTGGCGTTGGTGTTTGCTACCAGCTCTGACCCGCCGTCCGGGTGTTTCCGCTTTCCTGGGTTGCTATTTCCAGCCGCACCCGGCTGTTGACTCTTGCCATTGTTACCTTTCGTCCCCTGACCTGATTTCTCCTCATCAGAGCCCGGGTCTTTCGTGTTGTCGGAATCTGCGTATTTGGTGAGAGCCGCCATGAGCTCCCCCATGTCTTGGCATGAGCGCTTGAGCCGGCCGAGCTTCTGCTTCAAAGGCGTGAAGTGGCAATTCTTTTCTAAAATCAAAACCGCCTGAGAGGCCGTAATCTGCTCAGAAGAGTGGATGATTTCGGAGACTCGCCGGACCCAGTGATGAGCCGACTCGTCCTCACGCTGCACACACTGCTCCAAATCCACAATCGTCATGGGCTGCTTGCATGTTGCTTGGAAATTTTTGATGAATTTCGCCCTTAACTCGGCCCAGGAAGTAATGGTGTTGGGTGGTAGACCTTTCAACCATGTGCGAGCCGGCCCTTCCAGCATCATGATGAAATACTTGGCGCAGACCGCATCACTAACGTCCAACATCTCCATGGCTAGCTCATAACTTTCAACCCAGGCCTCTGGAGGTAAATCAGCGGTGTAATTGGGCACCTTACGAGGACCCTTGAAATCCTTTGGCAGACGCTCATTCCGCAGAGCCGGCACCAAACATGGTACTCCCACAGCCCTGGAAGTCGCCCCCGCTCCTCCTGAGGCGGAAGGGGCAACTGTGGGATCCTGATAAGCCGCCGCTACTGCCAGAGCCGCCGCTTCTTGCTGTGCTTTTGCCCGTTCCACCCGTGTTTGAACATCAAGAGCTGCCCGATCAGCTTGTGGCGGGTTACTGCTAGAGACCGCCGGCGACTCATAATGCCGGCTGCAGCTACGACCGTGGATGGGGGTTGAATGCACACGACTCCGGCTGTAATTATATTTCCCCTGCTGGGCCATCGCCGTGCGCAGGTATCCGATGGCATTCCGCACCTCTTCTGCGTAGGGCGCCTCATCGGGGATCAGGATTGTATCAAGCCTGGTTGCCGCTGCCACCATGTTCTCCGCCGAGTTAGCATAATGACCCGGCAGTGTTGAATAAAGTGGTGGCGGGTTTTGAATCCGCCGGGGCGGGTCTAGCTGCTGACGCTGAACCGCCACCCGGCTTCCAGGTATTTCCGCCGTCCGGGTTACGGTTAAAGGTATGTTCCGTCCCGTTCCTGGCGTGTTAAAAAGATTCCGAGCTTCATATTGCTCTGGCAAGCGGGATTGATGTCTCATGTGATAAACCGCCGTTGCTGACTGCTGCTCTAACTCAAAACGAAAAGCGTCCGCCTTAAGGCGTTCCGCCTCAGCATCCATCTGTGCCTTCAGCTCATTGATTTCCTGTTGGACTCCAGCCATCTGATTCTTCAACCTCGCGATCTCCGCATTACGGGCCGCTTGGTTTTCAGCAGTGACCTCAGTCTCCATCAAGGCTGTAAGCTCGTTCATTAGATCCAGAAGAACCTGAGCCGGGGGGGTGCCTGACCCGGACCCAGTTAAACCGGCGGCTGTGCTGCCCTGAGCCGCTGCTGCACCCGCCATGAAGACGGCGGCATGGCTTGGCGGCTCATATTCCTCTGGCTCATGGTACTCCGACTCGGGGTAAGGCTCGTCGTAACCCCCAAGCCCTCCATCCTGAAGCTGATAGATCGATTCCGTCTCTCCATACGAGGACCTCTCCTCGGAGTGGGCGAGAGCTCCTTCCTCTGACACAGAACCTTCAAGCTCCATGCCCTGAGTAAAGCCGACGAAGACATGCTTCCTGCCCGGGTCAGCACGGGCGGGTTGCATGCTCCGGGTGAGTTGCTCGCGCCGAGCCGGCTCGACGATGTCGGTGCAGATGTCCGGCCCGGGTTCAGATCCGCCGATCTTGCCGATGAAGACGTGGATTCCGCCAAAGGGGACCCAGAAACCGCACCCGATTGAGTCGGCCTCAGGACCCCAGCCTGCGTCGTCGATGTAGAGTTTTCCGCGGCGACTCTTAGTCATCTCACCAACAACGTGCCCCTCGCTCCCAGAGAGAGAACCCTTTGAGAACTCAACACCATCAAGCGCTAGCCCCACGGTGGGCGCCAACTATCGTGGTTTTGTCACGGCAGATGCCCGAAGGCTTAGGTTCGAGGCCATCGCTAAAGAGGTGGACTCAAAGGGGTTAAACGGAACAAGGGACACGAGTTTACCCAGGTTCGGCCCCTCACGGTGGAGGTAAAAGCCTACGTCCTGCTTGTATTGACTGTAGTATCGATTACAAAGGGGCGGCTTGCTTGCCCTAGTTCTCGACGGCTTGGTCTCTCTCGCCATAAGGCTTGCCTGTCTGTCTTTTTCCTGTCTAACTTGCCGCCAGGTCTCGCCTTTATATACATAGGCTGAGGTCCGGCGGCTTACACGAGTTCGGGTCGGGTCATATAACGTAACCGATCCTGGCTTCAACTCCCTAGTCTTACAGAACAAATCATCTTATGGCGGCTTATGCCTTCAGGCCTTTTAGTCGCCTCCAGGTCTTGGGCCGTCAACCGGCCTGCTTATGAACCGCCATCTTCATGTCTCTGGGCCTTAGTCTTGGCCCGCCTGGTAAGTCGCCTTGTAGCTTAGCCTTCCATCTTCTGGCCCATCTTACGGGTCTTAACTATGAGACGCCAAGCCTGTGGACGGGTCATTGGTGACTCGCCAAGTCCTGGCCGGGTTATATCGCGGGGTTATATCCCTGACAGCGTGGGATTCCATTAAGAAGGACTGAGGATTTGCCCGATGAGAAGATGCACTCGATCCAAGCGAGCCATTTATCATTGAAGCCCAGATGTTTCATGATCTTTCGCATGGGGGCATGCTAAATTGTATCGAAGGCTTTGGCAAAATCAAGTTGAAGGATCGCAAGTGGGTTTTTGGAGGATTGGCTTTGATGGATGTACTAAAAGGCCCATGCAAGACAGTCTTGTATCGATCACCCTTTGAGGAATCCATATTGGTTTCGATGAACAATTTTTAGGATAACTTGTTGCAGACGGTTGGCTAGGAGCTTAGTAATAAGTTTGAGGCAACAGTTGAGGAGGGTGATTGGCCAATAGTCATTGACGGTCGACGGCGAACCCACTTTGGGTATGAGTGTGATCAGCCCATCATTAATGCTCTGGAGGTTCAAGTTACCTTCATGGAATTGGGCACACAGTGCGTAAATGTCGTGCTTCATAATTGGCTAGCAGCTTTGAGTAGTCTATTAAATCCATCCATAGCAGGGGCTCGGTCGCCCAGCATCTCACTGTTTACATTCTCGATTTCTGTGTGAGTGAATGGGATGGTGAGATGATCCAGGTTCAAGCGGGGTTGAAAGATTGATGGGAGATCAAACTTCATCATAGTGGGGTTAGTCGTGCAAAGTCTCTCTGTGTAAGTTTTGAATAGAAGGGCTTCCTTGGCCAAGTGGTCATCCACACAAATATCATCCTCTGATACAAGGGTAGGGATATTGTTTTTCCTATAGCGTTCAGTGGGAACCGACTGAAAAAAATTAGTGTTTTTGTCGCCAAATTTAACCCAACGGATCATACATCTCTTTTTCCAGTATTGCTTCTGATAATCAAGGAGCTGAAGTAGATGTTTCTTGAGAATGCGGCGAAAGTTGCCCTCCGGTATGGTAAGCATTCTAAGATTCTCAAATCCATCAAGTTCCAGAAGGGTCTTGTTGCAGTTTTCAATTTTCACCGAGAGTCGGGAAATGTTTTTGCTCCAAATCCTAAGATTGTGGCTTAGAGTTTTGAATTTGTAGCAAAGAATCATGGCTGCATTCGGGGATAGAACTGGTTTCGACCAAGCAACTTGAACCACCTCCGTGAAGCCCGGGTGCAGCACCCTAAAGGGCTCAAAGCGAAGGAGTTTAGCCCAAGAAACTTTAGTTTCAATATTGATAACATAGGGGATATGGTCAGACACTGGTTTGCCCAAAGGGTTGACTAGAGTTTTGGGATAAACATGTGTCCAGTGGAGGGAGGTAAAGAATCAATCAAGTTGTTCCATGAGGGGATCCTGCTGCATAATTCTCCAAGTGTAACATCGACCTTTAATAGGCAATTCCATTAGATTCTGCTTGCGGACTATTTCATTGATAGTAATCATATCATTGACATTCCCCCCAGGTTTGTTACCGTTGTCAGGAGCTCTGATGTAATTAAAGTAACAAACAAGGAGCCAATCCTCATCAGATGGGATGTCAAAGTTATAAAGCCAATCCGTGTATCTAGTTCGATTGGTGCTAGCGCAGGGGCCGTATATGTTAAGGAGCATCCAGGATTGGGCTGACTGCATGCTAGTAAAGCGGACTGACAAAACAAAATCATCTAAAGCAATTATATCACCCTGGAAAATCGAGCTGTTCCAGATAGTAAGAATACCCCCGATGTTTAGGGCACCAAGATTTGATAAACGCAAGATCAATCAAAGTTTTCTTAGTTTCTTGCAAACAACCGATAGAGCACCCGCTAGAGGCGATAGCATTGGACAGAGCTAGCTCTTTTTTGTCCAAATTGAGCCCATGAATGTTCCAACACAGAACATTCCAACTACGCAAAAGGAACATAAATGAGGTGCAACTTCGATGGTTGGAGCAGATGGATCCTCCTCTGCAGCAGAAGTAGCAGGCAGGGTGTCATCCAAGAGTGCATCTTCAATCAGTTCTTCAGGTGGAACAGCACAATGATTGATGCTAATAGACTGCACGGCCGCGATTGGAGTTGGTGGACGGACAGCAGGTTCATTAGTTGAAGATGAAGCTCCAGCCATAGCAGAAGGGGTCAGATGGGGCTTCACTTTGGAGTGTGTTTGGCGCGTGTCCGAGGGCTGGGGCACTTTAAATCCATCATATTTGTTTGTGTGGTTGCTGCTTCTCACTTCAATGGTGATAATTGGGGCTTGGGCCTTGGGGCGTCGACCGCAAGGCATTGACGGCCCAGGAGCAGCTGGAAGAGTGGTGAGAGTAGGGCCCATCTCAGCATTGGGCAAGTTAGTGGGCGCCAAATTGAGAGCATCAAAATCAGTAGCAAGAGCATCAGACAGAACTGAGTTGGGAGCCTCCGGCTTCTGCAGAGTGGTTGAATCATTGTTACTGGTCATCTAAGGAACTGGTGTGTAAGTCGCATCCATGAAGCCAGGATCAGGAAGGATCTGAGAGCTTGAGCTGTCAGGCAGCATTCCAGAGGCAGTGGCCAGCCTAGGATCATCCAAGACCTCAGTCGGCTCTTCAATTTACACGGTGGAGGGCAGGATGAGGGGCACAACATCATCAGAACTCGCGTTGTGCTGCAGGAAAAGATTCTCAACTCTCTGAGTGATCTAAAGTGAAACCTGTAATTGATCAAGCTAAAAGCCATATCCAGTGTTCCAGGGTCCAAAGGTTGCCAGGATCGGCCTGATAGTAGAGGCAAGGAAGATGTTAAGCTGATGACGGGGAGTGGGATTGGAGAGAAACAGCTACACCACTTCATTGCCCTGGGCAGAGAGGCTAAAACGCAGTCCAAATTGGAGCACATCAACTGTGATAATAATCGGTTCCTCAGATCGTGGATTGGCTGCCAGAGGGTGACTGTCAACCACAGAGCTGGAGTCATCAGAGATGGTAATAGAATCGTTCCTGTTGGAAATATGCCCTGGATGCAATAATAAATTGGTTATTATTATATTTCCTTGTTCGTGATAATCGTTTATTATCCATGCTATAATTGTATTGATTGGAAACTCAAATACATGTGTGGGTACATAGACAACATTGTGTCCCTAGTATGCCTCTAGTTAACTAGTTCGTTGATCAAAGATGGTCAAGGTTTCCTGGCCATAGACATGAGATGTCATTTGATAACGGGATCACATCATTAGGAGAATGATGTGATGGACAAGACCCAAACTATAAACATAGCATATGATCGTGTCAATTTATTGCTATAGTTTTCTGCATGTCAAGTATCTGTTCCTATGACCATGAGATCATGCAACTCACTGACACCGGAGGAATACCTTGTGTGTATCAAACGTCACAACGTAACTAGGTGACTATAAAGATGCTCTACAGGTATCTCCGAGGGTGTCTGTTGAGTGGGCATGGATCAAGACTGGGATTTGTTACTCCGTGTGACGGAGAGGTATCTCAGGGCCCACTCGGTAATACAACATCAAAATAAGCCTTGCAAGCAATGTGACTAAGTGTTAGCCACGGGATCTTGTATTACAGAACGAGTAAAGAGACTTGCCGGTAACGAGATTGAACTAGGTATAGAGATACCGACGATCGAATCTCGGGCAAGTAACATACCGAAGAACAAAGGGAACAGCGTACGGGATTAACTGAATCCTTGACATAGAGGTTCAACCGATAAAGATCTTCGTAGAATATGTAGGAACCAATATGGGCATCCAGGTCCCGCTATTGGTTATTGATCGTAGAGGTGTCTTGGTCATGTCTACATAGTTCTCGAACCCGCAGGGTCTGCACACTTAAGGTTCGGTCACGTTTCGGTATAGTAGAGTTATGTATGGTGGTGACCGAAGGTTGTTCGGAGTCCTAGATGAGATCCTGGACATCATGAGGAGCTCTAGAATGGTCCGGAGGTAAATATTGATATATAGGAAGTCCTGTTTTGGTCACCGGAAAAGTTTCGGGTATTTCGGTAGTGTACCGGGAGTGCCGGGAGGGGTACCGGGGACCATCGGGAGGGGTGTCTCGACCCAAAGGACCTCATGGGCTGTGGGAGGAGTCAAATCAGCCCCTAGTGGGCTGGCCTGACCCCCCCACTAAGGCCCATGTGGCTTTGGGTGGAAAAAATCCAAAGGAGGAAAGGTGGAAAGGGTTTCCAAGTGGAGAGGAGGAATCCTACTCCTAATAGGATTGGAGTAGGACTCCTCCACCTCCAATTTCGGTCAAACCTTGAGGGTTTGAGGCTGCCTCCTCCCCTCCCTCCCTCCTATATATACTAGAGGATTTAGAGGGAAGAGCTAACCCTAATTGCCACGTGCTCCCTCTACTTCATCTAGATCAGTTTCTCCTCTAGTCTAGTTTCAGCGGTGCTTAGGCGAAGCCCTCCCGGAATTGTTCCACCACCATCGCCGCCGTGCCGTTGCACCACCGGAGAACTCTTCTACCTCTCCGCTCCCTCTTGCTGGATCAAGAAGGCGGAGATCGTCATCGAGCTGTACGTGTGCTGAACGCGGAGGTGCCGTCCGTTCGGTGCTAGATCGGAAGGACCGTGATGGGATCGCGGGACGGATCGAGATTGGATCGCGAGACGGATCGTGATGGGATCGCGGGACGGATCGAGATTGGATCGCGAGATGGATCGTGATGGGATCGCGGGACGCTCGGCGATTTGGATCGCGAAGACGTTCGACTACATCAACCGCGTTTCTTAACGCTTCCCGCTTAGCGATCAACAAGGGTATGTAGATCCACTCTCCCTCTCGTAGATGCTCATCACCATGGATAGATCTTGCGTGTGCGTTGGAAATTTTTTGTTTCCCATGCAACGTTCCCCAACAGTGGCATCATGAGCTAGGTCTATGTGTAGATGATATCTCGAGTAGAACACAATGGAGTTTGTGGGCGTTGATATTCAGATTGCTTCCTCCCTTGGTCTTTTCTTGATTCGGCGGTATTGTGGGATGAAGCGGCCCGGACCAACATTACTCGTACGCTTACGAGAGACCGGTTCCATCAACTGACATGTAACTTCGTTGCATAAAGATGGCTGGCGGGTGTCTGTTTCTCCCACTTTAGTCGGATCGGATTTGACAAAGGCGGTCCTTGAGAAGGTTGAATAGCAATTTTTGTATCACCGTTGTGGTTTTTGCGTAGGTAAGAATTGTTCTTGCTAGATACCCGTAGCAGCCACGTAAAACTTGCAACAACAATTAGAGGACTGTCTAACTTGTTTTTGCAGGGTATGTTGTGATGTGATATGGCCAATTACATGATGAGATATATGTGATGTATGAGATGATCATGTATTGTATAGAATATCACGACTTGCATGTCGATGAGTACGGCAACCGGCAGGAGCCATAGGGTTGTCTTTAATTATTTTCGCTGTTTTTGCTTTACTTTATCGCTATGAGTTAGCAATAGTCATGGAAGCAACAGTCGGCGCGACAAACTCATGGCGACACATTATTGGAGATCAAGATGATGGAGATCATGGTGTTATGCCGGTGACGATGGAGATCATGCCGGTGCCTTGAAGATGGAGATCAAAAGCACAAGTTCATGGCCATATCATGTCACTTATGATTTGCATGTGATATTAATCCTTTTATGCATCTTATTTTGCTTAGGACGACGGTAGCATTATAAGGTGATCCGTCACTAAAATTTCAAGATAAAATTGTGTTCTCCCCGAGTGTGCACCGTTGCGAAAGTTTGTCGTTTTGAGACACCACGTGATGATCGGGTGTGATAGACTCTACGTTCACATACAACGGGTGCAAGCCAGTGTTGCACGTGTGGAACACTCGGGTTAAACTTGACGAGCCTAGCATGTACAGACATGGCCTCGGAACACAAGAGACCGAAAGGTCGAACATGAGTCATATAGTAGATATGATCAACATGAAGATGTTCACCATTGAAACCACCTCAACTCACGTGATGATCGGACTAGAGTTGGTGGATTTGGATCATGTGTCACTCGAATGACCGGAGGGATGTCAATTTGAGTGGGAGTTTTTAAGTAATATGATTAACTAAACTCATTATCATGAACATATTCAAAATGTCTTTGCAAATTATGTTGTAGATTACTAGCTCGCGATGTAGCTCCCTTGAATTTTTATAAGTTCCTAGAGAAATAGAGTTGAAAGATGATGGTAGCAATAATGCGGACTGGGTCCGTGATCTGAGGATTGTCCTCATTGCTGCACAGAAGGCTTATGTCCTTAATGCACCGCTCGGTGCGCCACCCCCTCAAGTGTCGTCTGTAGATGTTGTGAACATCTGACAGGCACGTTCTGATGACTACTTGATAGTTCAGTGCGTCATGCATTACGGCTTAGAATTGAGGCTCCAAAACGTTTTGAACGTCACGGAACATATGAGATGTTCTAAGAGCTGAAATTGGGATCTCAGGCTCATGCCCGTGTTGAGAGGTATGAGACCTCCAACAAGATTCTTTGCCTGCAAGATGAAGGAGAATAGCTCAATCGGTGAGCATGTGCTCAGATTGTCTGGGTGCTACAATCGCTTGAATCGAGTGGGAGTTGATCTTCCAGATAAGATAGTGATTGATATAGTTCTCCAAGTCACTGTCACTAAGCTACTAGAGCCTCGTGATGAACTATAAAATGCCAGGGATAGAAATAATGATCCCTGAGCTATTCGCGATGTTTGACACCGCGAAGGTAGAAATCAAGAAGGAGCATCAAGTGTTGATGGTTAGTGAAACCACTAGTTTCGAGAAGGGCAAGGGCTAGGAGGGAAACTTCATGGATGGCAAGTCAGTTGCTGCTCCAGTGAAGAAACCCAAGGTTGAACCCAAACCCGAGGCTAAGTGCTTCTATTATGAGGAGAACAGTCGCTGAAGCGGAACAACCCTAGATACTTGGTAGATAAGAAGGCTGGCAACGTCAATAGAAGTATATTTGATATACGTGTTATTGATGTGTACCTTGCTAGTACTCCTAGTAGCACCTGGGTATTGGATACCGGTTCGGTTGCTAAATGTTAGTAACACGAAATAAAAGCTACGGAATAAACGGAGGCTAGCTAAGGGTGAGGTGACGATGAGTGTTGGAAGTGTTTCCAAGGTTGATGTGATCACCATCGCACGCTCTCTCTACCTTCGGGATTAGTGATGAACCTAAATAAATGTTATTTGGTGTTTGCGTTGAGCATGAACGTGATTAGATCATGTTTATTGCAATACGGTTATTCATTCAAGTTAGAGAATAATGGTTATTCTGTTTACATGAATAATACCTTCAATGGTCATGCACCCAATGAGAATGGTTTATTGAATCTTGATCGTAGTGATACACATGTTCATAATATTGATGCCAAAAGATACAAAGTTAATAATGATAGTACCACATACTTGTGGCACCGCCGCTAAATGTCATATTCGTGTAAAACGCATGAAGAAACTCCATGCTGATGGATCTTTGGACTCATTCGATTTCGAATCGGTTGAGACATGCAGACTATTCCTCATGGGCAAGATGACTAAGACCCCGTTTTCCGGTATGAGGGAGCGGGCAAGTGACTTATTGGAAATGATACATGTTGATGTATACGGTCCAATGAGTGTTGTAGCAGGCGGTGGATATCGTTATTTTCCTACCTTCACTGATGATTTGAGTAAATATGGGGATATTTGCTTAATGAAACACAAGTCTGAAACGTTTGAAAAGTTCAAACAAAATCAGAGTGAAGTTTGAGATCATCGTGACAAGAAGATAAAATGTCTACGATGTGATCGTGGAGGTAAATATCTAAGTTACGAGTTTGGTATGCAACTCAAGACAATGTGGAAGTTGTTTCACAACTCACGCCACCTGGAACACCATAGTGTGATGGTGTGTCCGAACGTTGTAGTCGTGCTCTATTGGATATGGTGCGTACTATGATGTCTCTTATCGATTTGCCACTATCGTTTTGGGGTTATGCATTAGAGACAACTACATTCACTTTAAAAAGGGGCACCATCTAAGTCCGTTGAGATGACACCGTATGAATTTTGGTTTGGTGGAAACCTAAGCTGTCATTTCTTAATGTTTGGGGCTGCGACGTTTATGTGAAAAATGATTTTCACCTAATGAGCTCGAACCCAAAGCGGACAAATGCATCTTCATAGAATACCCTAACGTAACAGTTGGGTAAACCTTCTATCTCAGATCCAATCACAAAGTGTTTGTAGCTAGAACGGGTCCTTTCTCGAGAAAGAGTTTCTCTCGAAAGAATTGAGTGGGAGGAAGATAGAACTTGATGAGGTTGTTGAACCTTTGTTTCAACCAGAGAGTAGCGCAGCGCAGAAAGTTGTTTCTGTGGAGCCTACATTAGTTGAAGAGGAAGTTAATGATGATGATCATAAAGCTTCGGATCAAGTTACTATCAAACCTCGTAGGTCGACAAGGACGCGTACTACTCCTGAGTGGTACGGCAACCCTGTCTTAGAGGTCATGTTGTTGGACAACGATGAACCTACGAGCTATGGAGAAGCGATGATGGGCCCGGATTCCGAGAAATGGTTAGAGGCCATGCAATCTGAGATGGGATCCATGTAAGAAAACAAAGTATGGGCTTTGGAAGTATTACCTAAAGGGTGAAAGGCCATTCAGAACAAATGGATCTTTAAAAGGAAGACGGACGCGGACAGTAATGTCACCGTCTATAAAGCTCGACTTGTGGCAAAGGGTTTTTCACAAGTTCAAGGAGTTGACTACGATGAGACTTTCTCACCCGTAGCGATGCTAAAGTCTGTTGGAATTATGTTAGCAGTTGCTGCATTTTTCGATTATGAAATCTGGCAGATGGATGTCAAAACATCATTTCCTTAACGGTATCCGTGAGGAAAGGTTGTATGTGATACAGCCGGAAGGTTTTGTCAGTTCTAAGGATGCTAAAATATATGCAAGCTCCAGCGATCCTTCTATGGACTGGAGCAAGCATCTCGGAGTTGGAATATACGCTTTGATGAGGTGATCAAAGTCTTTGAGTCTATACAAAGTTTATGAGAAACTTGTATTTACAATAAAGTGAGTGGGAGCACTATAGAATTTCTGATAAGTATATGTGGATGACATATTGTTGATCGGAAATGATGTAGAATTTCTGGAAAGCATAAAGGGTTGTTTGAAAAGGAGTTTTTCAAAGGAAAACCTAGAATGAGGCTACTTAAATATTGGGCATCTTGATCTATAGAGGTAGATCAAGACGTCTGATAAAACTTTCAATGAGTACATACCTTGACAAGATTTTGAAAGAGTTCAAAATGGATCAGTCAAAGAAAGAGTTCTTGCCTGATTTGTAAGGTGTGGAGTTGAGTGAGACTCAAACCTTGACCACGGCAGAAGAAAGAGAAAGGACGAAGGTCGTCCCCTATGCCTTATCCATAGGCTCTGTATAGTATGCCATGCTATGTACCGCACCTGTGTGTGCCTTGCCATGAGTCTGTCAAGGGGTACAAGAGTGATCCAGGAGTGGACCACTGGACAGCGGTCAAGATTATCCTTAGTAACTAGAGGACTAAGGAAATATTTCTCGATTATGGAGGTGATAAAGAGTTCGTCGTAAAGGGTTACGTCGATGCAAGCTTTAACACCAATCCGGATGACTCTGAGTAGAAATCCGGATACGTATAGTGGAGCAGCCATTTGGAATAGCTCCAACTGGAGTGTGGTAGCAGTGTCTACAGTATGACATAGAGATTTGCAAAGTACACATGGATCTGAATGTCGCAGACCCATTGACTAAAGACCTCTCTCACATGCAAAGCATGATCGAACCCCAGAACTCATTGGGTGTTAGATTCATAACAATGTAAAACACATGGTGATGTGAACTAGATTATTGACTCTAGTGCAAGTGGGAGACTGTTAGAAATATGCCCTAGAGGCAATAATAAATTGGTTATTATTATATTTCCTTGTTCGTGATAATCGTTTATTATCCATGCTATAATTGTATTGATTGGAAACTCAAATACATGTGTGGGTACATAGACTACACTGTGTCCCTAGTATGCCTCTAGTTAACTAGTTCGTTGATCAAAGATGGTCAAGGTTTCCTGGCCATAGACATGAGATATCATTTGATAATGGGATCACATCATTAGGAGAATGATGTGATGGACAAGACCCAAACTATAAACATAGCATATGATCGTGTCAGTTTATTGCTATAGTTTTCTGCATGTCAAGTATCTGTTCCTATGACCATGAGATCATGCAACTCACTGACACCGGAGGAATACCTTGTGTGTATCAAACGTCACAACGTAACTGGGTGACTTATAAAGATGCTCTACAGGTATCTCCGAGGGTGTCTGTTGAGTGGGCATGGATCAAGACTGGGATTTGTTACTCCGTGTGACGGAGAGGTATCTCAGGGCCCACTCGGTAATACAACATTACAATAAGCCTTGCAAGCAATGTGACTAAGTGTTAGCCACGGGATCTTGTATTACAGAACGAGTAAAGAGACTTGCCGGTAACGAAATTGAACTAGGTATAGAGATACCGACGATCGAATCTCGGGCAAGTAACATACCGAAAAACAAAGGGAACAGCGTACGGGATTAACTGAATCCTTGACATAGAGGTTCAACCGATAAAGATCTTCGTAGAATATGTAGGAACCAATATGGGCATCCAAGTCCAGCTATTGGTTATTGACCGTAGAGGTGTCTTGGTCATGTCTACATAGTTCTCGAACCCGCAGGGTCTGCACACTTAAGGTTCGGTGACGTTTCGGTATAGTAGAGTTATGTATGGTGGTGACCGAAGGTTGTTCGGAGTCCCGGATGAGATCCTGGACGTCATGAAGAGCTCCGGAATGGTCCGAAGGTAAAGATTGATATATAGGAAGTCCTGTTTTGATCCCATCGCCGCCGCGCCGTCGCACCGCCGGAGAACTCTTCTACCTCTCCACTCCCTCTTGCTCGATCAAGAAGGCGGAGATCGTCATCGAGCTGTACGTGTGCTGAACGCAGAGGTGCCGTCCGTTCGGCGCTAGATCGGAAGGACCATGATGGGATCGCGGGACGGATCGAGATTGGATCGCGAGACGGATCGTGATGGCATCGCGGGACGGATCGAGATTGGATCGCGAGATGGATCGTGATGGGATCGCGGGACGCTCGGCGATTTGGATCGCGAAGACGTTCGACTACATCAACCACGTTTCTTAACGCTTCCCGCTTAGCGATCTACAAGGGTATGTAGATCCACTCTCCCTCTCGTAGATGCTCATCACCATGGATAGATCTTGCATGTGCGTAGGAAATTTTTTGTTTCCCATGCAACGTTCCCCAACAGTTCCAAGCCTGGGCAGCGCTATCAACAATGTTGTTATCCGGAACAATTCCATCCTGGACAGCGAGACCCTAGGCAGCTAGGCAAGCCTGAAAGTTAACAAGATAGGGCGGCATCGGGGGTGCAGGAGGAGTCGGCCACTCACCACAGCCTGCATCTGCTACTTCTTGAGCTTGCGTTGGTTTTTCCCTTGAAGAGGAAAGGGTGATGCAGCAAAGTAGAGATAAGTATTTCCCTCAGTTTTGAGAACCAAGGTATCAATCCAGTAGGAGGTACAAGCAAGGCCCCAATCTATGCACCTGCACAAACAATCAAACACTTGAACCCAACGCTATAAAGGGGTTGTCAATCCCTTCACGGTCACTTGCAAGGATGAGATCTGATAGAGATAGATATAAAAGATTACTAAAAGTAAAACTAAATAAAAGTAAATAAAATTGCAGCAAGGTATTTTTGGTTTATAGATCTGAAAATATATAATGGAAAATAGACCCGGGGGCCATAGGTTTCACTAGAGGCTTCTCTCTTGAAGGAAAATAATACGGTGGGTGAACAAATTACTGTCGAGAAATTGATAGAAAAGCGCAAAGTTATGACGATATCCAAGGCAATGATTATGCATATAGGAATCACGTCCGTGTCAAGTAGACCAAAACGATTCTGCATCTACTACTATTACTCCACACCTCGACCGACTCCTGCCTGCATCTAGAGTATTAAGTTCATAAAGAACAGAGTAACGCCTTAAGTAAGATGACATGATCTAGAGGGATAAACTCAAGCAATATGATGAAAACCCCACCTTTTTATCCTTGATGGCAACAATACAAATACGTGCCTCGCTACCCCTACTTTGTAACTGGGTGAGGACACCGCAAGATTGAACCCAAAACTAAGCACCTCTCCCATTGCAAGAACTACCGATCTAGTTGGCCAAACCAAACCAATAACTCGAAGAGAAATTCAAAGATATGAAATCATGCATATAAGAATTCAGAGAAGATTCAAATAATATTCATAGATAATCTGATCATAAATCCACAATTCATCGGATCTCGACAAACACACCGCAAAAGAAGATTACATCGGATAGATCTCCAAGAACATCGAGGAGAACATGGTATTGAGGATCGGAGAGAGAGAAAAGGCCATCTAGCTACTAGCTATGGACCCGTAGGTCTGAGGTAGACTACTCACGCTTCATCGGAGGAGCAATGGAGTTGATGTAGAAGCCCTCCGTGATCGAATCCCCCTCCGGCAGATTACCGGAAAAGGCCCCAAGATGGGATCTCACAAGAACAGAAGGTTGCGGCGGTGGAAAAGTATTTTTGTGGCTCTCTCTGATGGTTTGGGAATATATGGGAATATATAGGCGAAGAGTTAGGGTTAGAAGGCCTGCAGGGGGACCACAAGCCAGGGGCGCCCCCCCTAGGGCGCGCCCTGGCGGCTTGTCGTCTGCTGCCAGGTCTTCTGACCTCCTCTCCAGGTCTTCTAGATGTCTTCTGGTCCAAGAAAAATCATCGCAAAAGTTTTATTCCATTTGGACTCCGTTTGATATTCCTTTTCTGTAAAACTCAAAAACAGGGAAAAAACTGAAACTGGCACTGGGCTCTAGGTTAATAGGTTAGTCCCAAAAATAATATAAAATAGCATATTAATGCATATAAAACATCCAAAACAGATAATATAATAGCATGGAACAATCAAAAATTATAGATACGTTGGAGACGTATCAAGCTTCCCCAAGCTTAATTCCTGCTCGTCCTCGAGTAGGTAAATGATAAAAACAGAATTTTTGATGTGGAATGCAACCTAACATATTTATCCATGTAATTTTCTTTATTGTGGCTTGAATATTCAGATCTATAAGATTCAAAACAAAAGTTTAATGTTGACATAAAAACAATAATACTTCAAGCATACTAATAAAGCAATCGTGTCTTCTCAAAATAAAATGGCCAAAGAAAGTTATCCCTACAAAATCATATAGTCTGGCTATGCACCATCTTCATCACACAAAGTATTAAATCATGCACAACCCCGGTTTTAGCCAAGCAATTGTTTCATACTTTAGTATTTTCAAACTTTTTCAACTCTCACGCAATACATGAGCGTGAGCCATGGACATTGCACTATAGGTGGAATAGAATATGGTGGTTGTGGAGAAGACAAAAGAAGGAGATAGTCTCACACCAACTAGGCGTATCAACGGGCTATGTAGATGCCCATCAATAGATATCAATGTGAGTGAGTAGGGATTGCCATGCAACGGATGCACTAGAGCTATAAGTGTATGAAAGCTCAAAAAAGAAACTAAGTGGGTGTGCATCCAACTCGCTTTCTCACGAAGACCTAGGGCAATTTGAGGAAGCCCATCAATGGAATATACAAGCCAAGTTCTATAATGAAAAATTCCCACTAGTATATGAAAGTGTCAATATAAGAGACTCTCTATCATGAAGATCATGGTGCTACTTTGAAGCACAAGTGTGGAAAAAAGGATAGTAGCATTGCCCCTTCTCTCTTTTCTCTCATTTTTTTATTTTCTCTTTTTTTTTGGTGGGCTTCTTTGGCCTCTTTTTTTTATTTGGGCTTCTCTGGCCTCTTTTATTTTTCATAAATTCCGGAGACTCATCCCGACTTGTGGGGGAATCAAAGTTTCCATCATCCTTTCCTCACATGGGACAATGCTCTATAATGATGATCATCACACTTTTATTTACTTACAACTCAAAATTTACAACTCGAAACTAGAACAAGATATTACTCTATATGAATGCCTCCGGCGGTGTACCGGGATATGCAATGATCTAGCGTAGCAATGACATCATCATGCTAGCTATCTTACGATCATGCTAAGCAATATGACAATGATGGTGCGTATCATAATAAACGGAACGGTGGAAGTTGCATGGCAATATATCTCGGAATGGCTATGGAAATGACATAATAGGTAGGTATGGTGGCAGTTTTGAGGAAGGTATATGGTGGCTGTTTTGAGGAAGGTGGGTTTAATGCACCGGCGAAAGTTGCGCGGTACTAGAGAGGCTAGCAAAGGTGGAAGGGTGAGAGTGCGTTTAATCCATGGACTCAACATTAGTCATAAAGAACTCACATACTTATTGCAAAAATCTATTAGTCATCAAAACAAAGTACTACACGCATGCTCCTAGGGGAAGGTTTGGTAGGAGTTAACCATCGCGTGATCCCGACCTCCACACAAAGGAAGGCAATCAATAAATAAATCATGCTCCGACTTCGTCATATAACGGTTCACCGTACGTGCATGCTACGGGAATCACAAACTTTAACACAAGTATTTCTACCAATCCACAATTACTCACTAGCATGTCTCTAATATTACAATCTTTATATCTCAAAACAATCATAAGGAATCAAACTTCTCATAGTATTCAATGCACTTTTATATGAAAGTTTTTATTATATCTCTCTTGGATGCCCATCATATTAGGACTAAAATAATAACCTAAACAAATTACCATGCTGTTTAGAGACTCTCAAAATAATATAAGTGAAGCAAGAGAGTTCAACAATTTCTATAAAATAAAGCCACCGCCGTGCTCTAGAAAGATATAAGTGAAGCACTAGAGCATATTGCCTAGCTCAAAAGATATAAGTGAAGCACATAGAGTATTCTAATAAATTCACGATTCATGTGTGTCCCTCTCAAAAAGTGTGTACAGCAAGGATGATTGTGGCAAACTAAAAACCAAAGACTCATATCATACAAGACGCTCCAAGCAAAACACATATCATGTGGTGAATAAAAATATAGCCTCAAGTAAATTTACCGATGGATTGAAGACGAAAGAGGGGATGCCTTCCGGGGCATCCCCAAGCTTGGGCTTTTGGTTGTCCTTTAATATTACCTTGGGGTGCCTTGGGCATCCCCAAGCTTAGGCTCTTGCCACTCCTTATTCCATAGTCCATCAAATCTTTACCCAAAACTTGAAAACTTCACATCACAAAACTCAACAGAAAACTCGTGAGATCCGTTAGTATAAGAAAATAAAATCACCACTTTAGGTACTGTTGTGAACTCATTCTTTATTTATATTGGTGTAATATCTACTGTATTCCAACTTCTCCATGGTTCATACCCCCCGATACTACCCATAGTTTCATCAAAATAAGCAAACAACACATAGAAAACAGAATCTGTCTAAAACAGAACAGTCTGTAGCAATCTGTAAACTTAGAATACTTCTGTAACTCTAAAAATTCTGAAAATTAGGAAAATCTTGAAAATTTGTATATAAATCTTGTGTAAAAAATTCATATCCAATTGACTCTTCTGTGAATTTATAAAATTCCAGGACTGGGCGTCAAAGTTTCTGTTTTTCAGCAGGATCAAATTAACTATCACCGTAGACCATCCCAAAGGTCTTACTTGGCACAAACACTAATTAAAACACTAAAACACAATTACTACAGAGGTAATAATGTGTAATTTATTCAAGAACAGAAACAAAACAAAAAACATAAAAATAAAATTGGGTTGCCTCCCAACAAGCGTTATTGTTTAACGCCCCTAGCTAGGCATAACGCAATAGATCTAGGTATTATCATCTTTAGTATGCAATCCATTCATAGGCATTACTCCCGTACAATCAAAGAACTCTTGAGTAACACTCTTCCCTATAATATTACCATCTCCCACTTGAAAAGTTTTAGCTTTATAATTAGGAGGAGGTTCAGTTTCATGATCTAGAGAGCAAGATCCAAATTTTTCCTCAAGATTTGTACTAGCAATACCCTCAAAATTTTCAATGATAACCTTCCCAGATTCAGACATGGTGGCAACGAATCGATCTAGCACACAAGCAAACGAAAAGCAAACGAGAAGACGAACAGAAGAAGGGCGAATAAAAAGGCACATCTTTTTGGTTTTTTCTGAAAATCGCTTTAGAAGTGGGGGAGAGGAAAGCGAGAGGCAAATGGCAAATAATGTAAATGCAAGAGATGAGTTTATGATGGGTACTTGGTAGGCTTGATGTAGACCTCTCCGGCAACCACGCCAGAAATTGGCAAGTTGACGGGAGAGTTCTTGTCTTGACTTGCTATGTATCCTCCCCGGCAACGGCGCCAGAAATTGGCAAGTTGACGGGAGAGTTCTTGTCTTGACTTGCTATGTATCCTCCCCGGCAACGGCGCCAAAAATTGGCAAGTTGACGGGGGAGTTCTTGTCTTGACTTGCTATGTATCCTCCCCGGCAACGGCGCCAGAAATTCTTCCTGCTACTTCTTGAGCTTGCGTTGGTTTTTCCCTTGAAGAGGAAAGGGTGATGCAACAAAGTAGAGATAAGTATTTCCCTCAGTTTTGAGAACCAAGGTATCAATCCAGTAGGAGGTACAAGCAAGGCCCCAATCTATGCACCTGCACAAACAATCAAACACTTGCACCCAACGCTATAAAGGGGTTGTCAATCCCTTCACGGTCACTTGCAAGGATGCGATCTGATAGAGATAGATATAAAAGATTACTAAAAGTAAAACTAAATAAAAGTAAATAAAATTGCAGCAAGGTATTTTTGGTATTTTTGGTTTATAGATCTGAAAATATATAATGGAAAATAGACCCGGGGGCCATAGGTTTCACTAGAGGCTTCTCTCTTGAAGGAAAATAATACGGTGGGTGAACAAATTACTGTCGAGCAATTGATAGAAAAGGGCAAAATTATGACGATATCCAAGGCAGTGATTATGCATATAGGCATCACGTCCGTGTCAAGTAGACCGAAACGATTCTGCATCTACTACTATTACTCCACACATCGACCGACTCCTGCCTGCATCTAGAGTATTAAGTTCATAAAGAACAGAGTAACGCCTTAAGTAAGATGACATGATGTAGAGGGATAAACTCAAGAAATATGATGAAAACCCCACCTTTTTATCCTTGATGGCAACAATACAAATACGTGCCTTGCTACCCCTACTTTGTCACTGGGTGAGGACACCACAAGATTGAACCCAAAACTAAGCACCTCTCCCATTGCAAGAACTACCGAGCTAGTTGGCCAAACCAAACCAATAACTCGAAGAAAAATACAAAGATATGAAATCATGCATATAAGAATTCAGAGAAGATTCAAATAATATTCATAGATAATCTGATCATAAATCCACAATTCATCGGATCTTGACAAACACACCGCAAAAGAAGATTACATCGGATAGATCTCCAAGAACATCGAGGAGAACATGGTATTGAGGATCGGAGAGAGAGAAAAGGCCATCTAGCTACTAGCTATGGACCCGTAGGTCTGAGGTAGACTACCCATGCTTCATCGGAGGAGCAATGGAGTTGATGTAGAAGCCCTCCGTGATCGAATCCCACTCCGGCAGATTACCGGAAAAGGCCCCGAGATGGGATCTCACGAGAACAGAAGGTTGCGGTGGCGGAAAAGTATTTTTGTGGCTCTCTCGGATGGTTTGGGAATATATGGGAATATATAGGCGAAGAGTTAGGGTTAGAAGGCTTGTTGGGGGACCACAAGCCAGGGGGGCGCCCCCCCCCTAGGGCGCGCCCTGGCGGCTTGTCGTCTGCTGCCAGGTCTGCTAACCTACTCTCCAGGTCTTCTAGATGTCTTTTGGTCCAAGAAAAATCATCGCAAAAGTTTTATTCCGTTTGGACTCCATTTGATATTCCTTTTCTGTAAAACTCAAAAACAGGGAAAAACAGAAACTAGCACTGGGCTCTAGGTTAATAGGTTAGTCCCAAAAATAATATAAAATAGCATATTAATGCATATAAAACATCCAAAACAGATAATATAATAGCATGGAACAATCAAAAATTATAGATACGTTGGAGATGTATCAGCATCCACCTGAACATCATATTTAGACTCATCATTTTGCTGTGCCGGTGCTGCAGCTGCATTGGGGGCAGCGTTCTGCACAAGCCAATTATGGACTTGTAATTCATATAGCTGTTCGGCCATCAGGTCAGATCCAAACTGTGGGTGAGGATTGCCATTAGGCGGAGGGGGTCTTCTCTAGCCGGCGGAACTTCAGGTAAGTGGGCGATCCAGTCATTGCTCCACAGTATTGTATTCTGAACTGTCCAGGACTACTCTGGTCCCACCTAGTTGGCGAACCACAAAGCTCTTGGGGATTAATGTCATGTGAATCACCCGTGCTCTGAGCATCACAAACCTATGATCCTGACGGGGATTATACCAAGAAACCAGAGAGCCAAATCCACCAAGTGACTTAGTGATGTAATAGTCGGTGTGGTTGTCATAAGGGAAACCAAAATACATCATCCATATCTCAGGCCCATATGAGGTGGTGCGCATGTTAAGAGCCGCATTGTGTGGAATGAATGTAATCAGTAAATCCTCATCCTCATGCTCGAAAGGGGTGGCAACAACAGTAACTCTAGTAAAAGAATCAACAAATCCAAAAATCCCTAAGCAAAATGGATGATCACTAGTCTAAGTGGTGAATAGATGGGATTCATGAAGCAGACCTTCAACTGAGTCTTGGATCGCCGCCTGATACGTCTCCAACGTATCTATAATTTTTGCTTGTTCCATGCTGTTATATTATCATTCTTGGATGTTTTACAATCATTTTATTACAACTTTATATCATTTTTTGGGACTAACCTATTGACATAGTGCCAAAGTGCCAGTTGTTGTTTTTGCTCGTTTTTTACTTCGCAGAAAATCAATACCAAACGGAGTCCAATCACGACGAAACTTTTTGGAGATTTTTTCTGGACCATAAGACACCCAGTGGGTCAAACAACTGCCGGAGAGGTGGGCTGTGGAGAGCACAACCCACCAGGGCGCGCCAGGGGGGCCCCGGCGCGCCCTGATGGGTTGTGCCTTCCTCAGCCCCCTTCCGCACCGCCTCTGATGCCTATAAATTCTCAAATATTCGGAAAACGTCGACGAAACACAATTCCAGCCGCCGCAAGTTCCAGAACCTCGAGATCCAATCTAAACACCATCACGGAGGGGTTCATCTTCCTCATAGGTGCCTCTCCGATGATGCGTGAGTAGTCCACCATAGACCTACGGGTCCGTAGACAGTAGCTAGATGGCTTCTTCTCTCTCTCTCTTATGATTCTCAATACAATGGTCTCTTGGAGATCTATTTGATGTAAACTTTTGCGGTGTGTTTGTTGGGATCCGATGAATTTTGAGTTCATGATCAGTTTCTATCCATTAATATTATTTGAGTCTTCTTTGATCTCTTATATGCATGATTACTTATAGCCTTGTATTTCTTCTTCGAATCTTTGGTTTAGTTAGGCCAACTAGATCGATTTTTCTTGCCATGGGAAGAGGTGCTTTGTGATGGGTTCGATCTTGCGTTGTTCTTTCCCAGTGACAGAAGGGGGAGCAAGACACGCATGTATCGTTGCTATTAAGGATAACAAGATGGGGTCTATTCCTACATGAATAGATCTTGTCTACATCATGTCATCATTCTTGTTGCATTACTCCGTTTTTCCATGAACTTAATACACTAGATGCATGTTGGATAGCGGTCGATGTGTGGAGTAATAGAGGTAGATGCAGGCAAGAGTCGGTCTATCTATCTTGGACGTGATGCCTATATAATGATCATCACCTTGGATATCGTCATGACTATTCGATTTTCTATCAATTGCCCAACAGTAATTTGGTCACCCACCGTGCGCTATACTCATGAGAGAAGCCACTAGTGAACCCTACGCCCCCCGGGTCTACTTTTCCATCATATTCCTTTCCGATCTACGTTTTTTGCAATCTATGTTTTCAGATCTACAAAACCAAAAACCCAAAAACATATTGTTGCATATTTACTCTTTTTATTTGTGTTCTTGAGAGATCTATCTCTCCTAGCTATCACTACCTAATCTATCTTATTACCATAGAGAGATTGACAACCTCTCTTTCGCGTCGGTTGCAAGTATTTGTTGTTTGTGTGCAGGTGCTGGTTATTGGGTGGTGGTGATCCTCCTACTGGTTCGATAACCTTGGTTTCACAACTGAGGGAAATACATACCGTCGCTGTGCTGCATCATCCCTTCCTCTTTGGGGAAATACCGACGCAGTCCAAGCACGTCACCACCCGTCGATGCAGAGGGACGTACTAACTGGCCTCCGTGATTGCGAGGAAATCATGATTGAGCGGTGGGATTGGGTTGACGACCATGCCACTGCACACCACTCGGTTCGTCGGCCCAAGTTCCATCGCCCATCCAGGCAGGAAGAAAGGCACTGTGTTGAGAGGGTGGTTCTCCAGTGAATGACAACGCCAGAGCACTGGTTTTGGGAAGTCGAGGCAGTAGGCGAACCGTGAGGGGTAGGATCGAAAATAGAGTGTTTCATGGGAATCCACTTCCACGTATTATCACAGCGGTACTTGAGGCAAGATTTTGCCACGTGTCCATAGAAGCCATAGTGTGCACATCGCACAATAGCGTGAGCCCTACCATTCCTCATGGGTATAGACTTAGAAGGTGTAGTACATCCGGCAAAACTACTATTATTGCCAACAGTAGATGATTTGAATGCTGATAGATTTGTAGACAAATGTTTAGGGCAAGCCAAAGCTTTATGACCCGGAGCTGATCAATGAATGCAGATTGACAACCCTCTTGCCCGCATTCGGTGCAAGCATTTTCTCTTGTGTGTGTAGGTACTGTTGATGGTTGTTTGCGTGATCCTCTTATTGGTTCGATAAACCTTGGTTCTTAGTGAGGGAAATACTTATTTCTACTTTACTACTTCATCCCTTCCTCTTTGGGGAGAAACCCAACGCATCTACAAAGTAGCACTAGCTAGGTCAATATGTCTCGTCCAAGGTGTTGAATCAATGCAACCGGTTGCTAGTCTCGACTCGATCTACGTATCGAGCGCACGGCAACAACGGGGACTGTTCATCGAGAGGAAACCAACCGTCTAGGTCAACTCATGTCTCCTATGGGGCCTCGATTCTACACATGGATCCATCGGACCCGTAAACTATATATGTGCATGATTCTCGCTCGCATTGATCGGGTTCAGTATGCAGCGATGGGATCGCTTGGGTTCAGTTAGGAATGAAGGGATCACTCGGGTTCAGTAGTAGTGTGAGGGATCGATCACTCATGTTCAAAAAACGAGGGATTGCTCGGGTTCAGTGTAGTGCGAGGGATCGATCGATCGGCTTCAGTGAGAGAAGGGCTCTCGCTCGGGTTCAGTTAGCGAAGGGCTCACACAAGGACGCGTATGAGAGAAATGCACAAACTATTGCATTGCTCGGGCCCGACCACCCACCATATACCAAGAAATCCCCAAAAAAATCCTTGCCCTCACTTCTACCATGACTTTTTACGTTATGGATGGCCCAAAGAATGTCATGCAGGTGCGCCACCAGCACGCCCAGGACAAAAATCTCATTTTCTGTCATAATTTTTTGTCCTAGAAGTAGGAGCCCACCACATCTATGATGATATGTGTTTTTTCACAATTATTGTCATGGAAGTGTCACATCCATGATACAAAGTGTTTTCGTTCTGGCCATAATGTCACGGATGTGTTTTTTTCTAGTGATCAGTGATGTACACATCAATGGCGATGAATAAGATATGGGTTTTGAATCACTCAAAATCAATTCGAAGAGATATTGGTTTGAGTGGGAGCACACTTATGAATTAAATAAATTTAATCACTTGTGCAATTAGTTATGAACATTGTCTATGTGTAGTTTGCATTACAGTTGTAGAATAATGGCTCACAGTTCCACCTTTCCCGTTGAAATTGATTAGTTGTTTTTATTATGTGGTTGAATCTTTATGATTGGTAAACACAACAAGAGGATCATCCTCTAGAGTGACAAGAAGGATTTTTGTCCTATTGCATACTCGCAATACGCTGAGTTTATTGCGGCCCGAGGTCGTTGGCATTGGAACGTCCCATCAATAAAGGGATCATGCTCCGTATTTTTGGTGGCGTCATTAAAAAAATCCCTTGACTCACACGCACACATTGCATGTCGTGTTGGGAAACGAAGAAATCACCTCGCGACATCATGATCCTTTGGTGTTTTTACTTGCCTATGTAGGGTTATTGATGAATCCAATTCATTCCACACCTCCCCATTGCTTCTAGCATCGAGACTTATCAAGCTCTAGCGCCCAGAACACCAAGCTCAAACTGAACTTCATCGTCCTCTCCACACCTACTTCCCGTATCAATGATCGAAAAGCGCTAGGTATCGCCGCAGCAGTGGCCAAGGAGAAGGTGGCGAGCAAGTGGGGGTTGTGGCTCCCTTCCACCATTATCGTCGGCAACATCACTGAACTCCAAGCATGGGGCTACCTCCCGTTCGAGGACGAGGTCAGGTGCCACTCCCCCATTAACGGGGACGCCATTCGCTCCACCTATTGAGTTCCAGAACCTCGGGAAGGTGAGTGCATCATCTTCGTTTCCCACCTCATCCGAGGTTTGGGCTTCCTGATCCGCACATTCTTCCAGGGGCTGATGTACTTGTACGACCTCCAATTCCATCATCATGCGCCCAACTCCATTCTCCACAACACTTCGTACACCATCTTTTGTGATGCCTTCCTCCGGATCAAGCCCCACTTTGTTCTATGTCTCAAGTTGTTCTGTGTCAATCCACGGTCCAACAACGGTCAGATCATGGAGTGTGGAGGAGCCATGGTCAGAAAGCTTGACAACGTCAAGTGGCTGCATGGCAAATTCATCAAGATGGCAAAGCTCTGGGAGGAGGAGTGGTTGGCCGGCATGCCATCGGGGGACATGGAGGGAGTCTTCGCCTTCTTGGCCGCCCCCTTTTAGAGGTTGCACTCCTGGACAGATAAGAACCTCGACTAGGAGAACAAGGAGGAGGTCGTGGAGCTTCAAGAGCGGGTGATGTTCCTCTTCGGCGAGGGCATCACTTTAGTGGATGTAATCCATGTCATGCTCCGTCACATGGTCCAACCCATCCAGGCCCGATCATCCCCTCTATGGAGGTATGTTCCAAACAGCGAGGCCTCGATATCTAGACCTATATATGAGGAAGAACATCGGTAGGATGTTAACCATCCTCTTCAAGCCATCATCCAAGGAGAATAAATTCCGGACCTCGGGAGAGGATGTCGGCCATAACCGAGCAAACCCAATTGTCAAGCTATGTATTTTATATCGCCTTTATTTTGTGGTAAGACTTTGAATTCCTCATTACTAGCCGAGTTATTGAATTTAATCAGGCATATCCTATAGGACTGGCGTACTTTCTCCAAGACGGTCGGATCACCAGCGCCCCAACGTGGGGAGCCCGTTAGCGTTGTGCTGAAGCGTTTGCTGACTAAGGACCCATATGTGTTCGTGGTCAAGCCAACGAAGAACAAGGTGCCCAAGAAGACTAGGTAAAAAGGTCTTGTCATTCGGGAGGATATTCTCGAGCTACCTGTTGGAGTCAATAGAGATTGTACTCTGACTCCATCTCCTAGCAGCACCAGGAGACTTGCAAGGCCATGATAACCCACAAGTGTAGGGGATCGTTTGTAGCCTTTTTCGATAAGTAAGAGTGTCGAGCCCAACGAGGAGCTAAAGGTAGAATCAATATTCTCTCAAGTTCTATCGACCACCGATACAACTCTACTCACGCTAATGCTTGCTTTACCTAGAACAAGTATGAAACTACTTTGCGGGAATAAAACTAGAAGTACTTTGCAAGATAATAAAGAACGTGGAAATAAAAGTTAGGTGATGTTTTAATAAAAGAACAATAAAAGTAAATTGTTTTGTAGCAAGCTTTTTGTGTAACGCAAGAGAAAGATTGTCCCTAGGCAATTGAATATGATACGATAGATACTTTCTATATGCAATGAGGGAGAGGCATACGCTAACACACTTTCCATACTTGGATCATATGCACTTATGATTGGAACTCTAGCGAGCATCCGCAACTACCAAAGTTCATTAAGGTAAATCCCAACCATAGCATTAAGTATCAAATCCTCTTTACTCCCATACGCAACAACCCACCTACTCGGGTTTATGCTTCTGTCACTCAAGCAACCCACCATAGGCAAATCATGAACATATTGCAACACCCTACAGCGGGGATCCCTCATGTTTGCGCGACACGGAGGGCACCATAGGACAGAACCATATCAACATACAACTCACATCCATAACATCATAACACAATTAACCCATAGGACAAAAGAGATATACTCAAACATCATAGGATAGCAAAATATCATTGGGAAATAATATATGGAGTTGAGCACCATGTTTAAGTAGAGATTACAGCGGGGAAGAGAGGTGTTACACCACTGCATAGAGGGGGAGAGAGTTGGTGTTGATGGCGGCAAGATAGTTGATGTAGATCGCCGTCACGATCCTTGCCCCGGCGGCGTTCCGGCGCCAGCGGGAGAGAGGGGGAGAGAACCCCCCCCCCCTCCTCCTTCTTCTTCCTTGGCCTCCCCCCAAGATGGGAGGAGAGTTCCCCCTCTGGTCCATGGCCTCCATGGTGGCAGAGGGGCAGGAGCCCCTCCTAGATTGGATCTCCCTCTCTGTTCTCTTCTGTTTCACGTTCTTGTTTTCTGGCCGAAAACCGTTTCTTATATTCTTGGAGATCCGTAACTCCGATCGGGCTGAAATTTTGAGGGGATTTTTATCCAAAAAGTAGCTTCCTTGCGCCCGAAGGAGAGCTCCAACCGATGTACGAGGTGGGCAGCACCCACTTGGCCGCGGTTGGGCCCCCTGGTCGCGCCCTGATGTATCGTGGGAGCTGTGGGACTCCGTTTGCGTTGATTCCACTTCTCAAAATTTACAAATATTCCAAAAAATATTTCGTAAATTTTTATCGCGTTTGGAGTTCGTTTGATATGGTAATTCTGCGAAACAAAAAATATGCAACAAACAGGAACTGGCACTGGGCACTGGATCAATAGGTTAGTCCAATAAATCATATAAAATGTTGCCAAAAATATGTGAAAGTTGTATAATATTGGCATGAAACAATTAAAATTTATAGATACGATGGAGACATATCAGCATCCCCAAGCTTAATTCCTGCTCGTCCTCGAGTAGGTAAATGATAAACAAGATAATTTTTTATGTGGAATGCTACCTAGCATAATCTTGATCATATATCTAATCATGGCATGAATACTAAGACACAAGTGATTCGAAGCAATAGTCTAGTTTTGACATAAAGACATTAATACTCAGGCATCCCAACAAACAATCTTGTCTTTCAAAATATCAAGGCTAAAGAACGCTATCCCTACAAAATCATATAGCCTTTTCATGCTCTGTCTTCTTAACACAAAGTATAAATCATGTACTACCCCGGTGTCAGCCAAGCAATTGGTTCATACTTTTTCACGCGCTTCAGCACTTTCAACTCTCACGCAATACATGAGCGCAAGCCATGGATATAGCACTATGGGTGAGATAGAATGCGGTGGTAGGTTTCAAAGGGGTAAAGGTGGAGAAGAAAGTCTCGCATCAACTCAGCGTATCAACAGGCTATGGAGATGCCCATCAATAGATATCAATGCGAGGAGTAGGGATTGCCACGCAACCGATGCACTAAGAGCTATATGTGTATGAAAGCTCAATATGAAAACTCAATGGGTATGCATCTAATTCCCACTAGTATATGAAAGTGACAACACAGGAGACTCTCTATATGAAAAACATGGTGCTACTTTGAGCACAAGTGTGGAATTAGCATGCCCCTATTCCTTCTTCTTTCATTTTTTTTTCTTTCTTTCTTTCTTTCTTTTTCTTTTTCCCTTTTTTCTATTTTTTTCCTTTTTCCTTTTTTCTTTTCTTTCTTTATCCGGAGCCTCATCCCGACTTGTGGGGGAATCATAGTTTCCATCATCCTTTCATCACTGGGGCATGCTCTAATAATGAATAATGATGATCATCACACTTCTATTTACTTACAACTCAATACTACAACGATAGTAGAACAAAGTATGACCCTATATGAATGCAATGATCTAGCGTAGCAAAGATATCAAAAAACGGACAAGCCATGAAAACATCATGCTAGCTATCTTACGATCATGTAATGCAATATGACAATGAATGCTCAAGTCATCAAAACGGAAGCGGTGGAAGTTGCATGGCAATATATCTCGGAATGGCTATGGAAATGCCATAATAGGTAGGTATGGTGGATGTTTTGAGGAAGATATAATAAGGCTTATGTGTGATAGAGCGTATCATATCACGGGGTTTGGATGCACCGGCGAAGTTTGCACCGACTCTCGAGGTGAGAAAGGGGAATGCACGGTACCGTAGAGGCTAGCAAATTGCGGAAAGGTAAGAGTGCGTATAATCCATGGACTCACATTAGTCATAAAGAACTCACATACTTATTGCAAAAGTTTTATTAGCTCTCTCGAAGCAAAGTATTACTATGCATGCTCCTAGGGGGGGAGGTTGGTAGGAGTTAACCATCGCGCGCCCCGACCTTCACACAAAGATAGACAATCAAGAATAAATTGTGCTCCAATTTCCTAGCATAACAGGAGACTATACATGCATGCTTCGGGAATCACAAACCTTCACACCAATATCTTACTAAACACGATCATCCACTAGTACCTCCCACATATTATCATCTCTATATCGCAAAACTATTGCAAGGAATCAAACATGTCATATTCAATGAGCCCTAAGTTTTATGTAGGATTTTATGACTAACCATGCAAATGACCAATTCCTGTTCACTCTCTAAATAGATATAAGTGAAGCAAGATAGTTTAATTCTTTCTACAAAAGACCAAGCTCTAATAAATATAAGTGAAGCAAAAGAGCATTCTTCAAATAACGGTTTTCTATGTGAAGAGAAACAGGCAATCCAAACTTCAAATGATGTAAATGAAGCACATGAAGCATTCTATAAAGCCATACTCAAAAGATATAAGTGAAGTGCAATGAGCATTCTATAAATCAACCATGGACTATCTCATACCAGCATGGTGCATAAAAGAAAAGTGAAAAATAAACGCAAAAGACGCTCCAAGATGTGCACATATCACATGAATGAAACGAATCCGAAAACATACCGATACTTGTTGAAGAAAGATGGGATGCCTTCCGGGGCATCCCCAAGCTTAGACACTTGAGTCTCCTTGGATATTTACTTGGGGTGCCTTGGGAATCCCCAATCTTGAACTCTTGCCTCTCCTTCTTCTCCTCATATCGAGACCTCCTCGGTCTTCGAACATTTCATCCACACAAAACTTAACAGAAGACTGGTAAGATCCGTTAGTATAATAAAGTAAAATACTACTCTAAGTACTATTGCAAACCAATTCATATTTTATATTTGCATTATCCTTGCTGTATTATAACTTTTCTATGGCTTACACCACCGATAAAATTGATAGTTTCATCAAAACAAGCAAAACAATGCATCAAAAACAGAATCTGTCTTAAACAGGACAGTCTGTAGTAATCTGAACTTTGACCATACTTCTGTAACTCCAAAAATTCTGAAAAATTAGGAAAAATTAAACATTTTGTATAGAAATACTTTGTAAAAAATTCAAAAACTTTTGACATTCCAGTAAAGAATGAAAAATTCACGCACTACATCCAAAGTTTCTGTTTTTACACCGCACATACCAACAAGCAATCTAATCATCCTAATGGCAAATCTTGGCACATTATTTTTATAATACAATGGATTTGTACAAGGGGATAATTATTTTTGTTGGAAAAGTTTCCGTGATTCAAGATTCACAAAGTTTCCATGGGCATGAACAAAAGTTCAAGGACGTCCCCCACTTCAACGATGCTCATCATCCACTACTGGAATTCAGTTATTTGCCATCTGCCAGCTCTTTGCCGTCTGCCAGCTGATGGCAAAGAGGTTGTTTGCCGTCTGTCTTGCCAAAGTAGACGGCAAAGAACCAGCTGATGGCAAAGAGGGTCTTTGCCATCTGCACTTCTTTGCCGTCTGCTGGCAGATGGCAAAGAGTTCTTTGCCGTCTGCCAGCAGACGGCAAATACCAAAGTGGGCCCCACGGGGCACGGCACTGGCTAGGTCAAGCTCTTTTCCATCTGCCACTTCTTTGCCGTCTGCTGGCAGATGGCAAAAATTTCTTTGCCGTCTGCCAGCAGACGGCAACGAGGTGAGGGTGGGGCCCACAATGTCACGGCCGGGGCGGGCTAACGGTCACCGTCTTTGCCGTCTGCCAGCAGACGGCAAAGAGGGGGGCTTAATTTTTGCCCCCGCGCCCAAAGCCTCTCTCTCTCTCACACACATCTCTCTCTCCCTCTCTGTCTCAGCGCCGCCGCCCCGCCCTGCCCTGCCCTGCCCCCGCCGCCCCCGACGCCGCCCAGCCCTGCCCTGCCCTGCCCCCGCCGCCGCCCCGCCCTGCCCCGCGCCGCCGCCCCGCACCTCCGCTGCCCCGTGTCGCCGCCCCGCAGTCTGCCGCAGTGGCCACGCGTCGCCGCCCGTCGAGCCCCCCCGGCGAGCCCTCCCCGGCGGCACCCCTCGGCGAGCCCCCCCGACGGCACCCCCCCGACGAGCCCCCCGGCGGCACCCCCTCCGGTGAGCTCCCCCACCTCTGCCCTTTTTTTTCTGTTTTTTTGTTTTTTTCCTTTTTTTAATATCATGATTATAGATATATATAGATGCTACTGTTAGTAGATAGTAGATGCATCAATTAGGTTAATTAGTTAGATGTTGTTAATTAGGTTTTTTGAGTAGGTTAATTAGTTAGATGCTACTGGTTTCGACATCAATTAGGTTAATTAGGTTAGGAGGACGAGAAGAAGAAAAAAGAGGAGAGGAGGAGAAGAAGAAGAGGAAAAAGGAAAGGAGGAAGAAGAAGAAGAAGGAAAAAAAAGGAAGAAAATGAAGAAAAGGAAGAAGAGGAAGAAGAAGAAAAGAAAAAAAGAGGAAAAACCCCGACCCCGACCCCGACCCGACACCCCGACCCCGACCCCGACCCGACACCCCGACCCCGACACCCGGACCCCGACACCCCGACCCCGACACGGCACCCCGACCCCGACCCCGACCTGACACCCCGACACCGACACGGCACCCCGACCCCGACACCCCTGACACCCCGACACCACGACACCCAGACACGACACCCCCGACACCCCGACACCCCGACCCCGACACGACACCCCGACCCCGACCCGACACCCCGACCCCGACACGACACCCCGACACTTAAATTAGGTATATTCAATTTTTTAGGTATTCAATTTTTTATTATGTTCATGATGATGATACACTTAAATTATATACATATTATTCATGTCAGGTATTCATTCTTTTTATGTTGTACTAATTTCATTTACTCTTTGTCATTGCAGGTGTTGACAGATGGTGGGCACAGGTCGAGAGCGCTCCGAGGCTCCTACCTCGGCGCATGGTGGGACGGGTAGTTCCATTCCACCCCATAGCCTCCGGAGAGCGCTGGATCTCAGTATGCAGACACCACCGGCGGTCGCTTCTTCTTCGGCCGGGAGAGGTCGGGGGGGGGGGAAGAAGGCTGGTAGAGGTGGACGTGGCGGCGCGAGAGGTAGGAAGGCTGCTACTACGCCTTCCTCGCCGCCACCCCCAACTGATTCACCCGACCACAGGAGTGCTCCGTCTGAGATGGAGCCGTCTGAGGTGGACCCGTCTCGGACTCCGGTCCACGAGCCTCGGGCCGACGAGCCTATGGCAGACGCGCCTACGGCCGACGAGCCTCGGGCCGACGAGCCTTCGTCCCACGAGACTCCGTCCCACGAGACTCCGGAGCTCAGCAGGGATCACGCTGAGTCGCAGCGGAACTCGACGGAGTCGAGTGGCCGTGCTGAGGGTGGCTATAGTTCTGATAGCTATAGCGAGGGTGAGTGGGTTGAGGGGCGCAAAGTCTACCAGCGTGGTGGTACAAAGCTCCCGCCCACCCCGGCGACCCCCGACCAGAGGTGGTTCATTGCGCCTAACGGGGCCAAGTAAGTGCATTTAATCTTTTTTAACCTTTTGCCTTCACATTTCTTCGAATATCTAATGCGTTGGCCTTGTCATACTGCAGGTCTTGGACACACGAGCCTCATGTCCGCAGGCCCAACAGTGTCCTTGGTGTGATTTGTCGCCAGAGCTTCCCGGGGTGGGTCACGTTGCCCGGTGAGGGCCGGGTTCCCGAGTTAGGAATGACCTGGGAGCGCTACTTGGCTGCCCCAGCCCCGCCGGGGCATAGGATCGGCGATGTGGAGTGCCACAAGGTGGCAGACATTGTGATCCAGACGTTTTGGGTAATTTCTCCTTTGCCGTCTACGTTGTGTTTCCTTCTTTGATTGGCAACCCTAGTGATTGTACTAATTCGTGTTTTCTTGTTTTATTGCAGACCTTCTACAGGTGTGCTGAGGGACAGGAGGAGGCCGCGGCTCTGGTTATCGACAACGAGTGCAGGCGCCTACTTCAAAACTTTCGGCACGAGGCTCGGACGCAGGCTATTCGAGACTACTTCGCCTCGGCTGGTATTAGGAGGAAAAGAGAGAAGTGCCGCGAGAAGTTTCTAAGTAAGGAGAAGTACATGAAGGTAATTACCTATTCTTAAGGCCTTGTACTTAGTTTCCTTGATTTGATTCGTAGGCATAGCGCTCAAATTTCTCTTGCTTAACTTAGGTGCCCCCGAGATGGTGTGCGGATAGGATGGACTGTTGGGAGGCGTTGGTGGATGAGTGGTGCTCTCCCCAATGGCGCTCCACCCATGACACTGCAAAGGACAAGCGTGGCAAAATGAAAGGTGTCCCACACCATCTAGGCAGCGTCAACCTACATCAGTACGGGGAAAACTGGGTATGTGGTTTGCTTCATGTTTCATGCAAATTTATTCTTCATGCTAGCTTGAGCCCTCAACTAATACTCTGTTCCTCTCTTTTAGGCGCGAGAGAACAAGGCTCCAGTGCCACAGCTGTTCGACCTCTATGCCATGTCCAATACTACCTCGTACAAGAAGGCCAAGGCATTCTCTGAGTCTGACCTCGATGATCCAAAGAAATTCACCAACCGCGCCTCCCACCACAAGCTTGTGAGGTACAGAGACGAGGGGAAGGCGAGGAAAGGGCCGGACTTTAACCCGAGCCAGCAACCTCTTGATCCAGAGCTGGTGATGATATCTGGTGGCGGGAGGCCCCATGGCTAGTTAGCCATTGGGGATGGACTGATACGTTGTAGTAGCACTCTCCCGCAGATCAAGAAGCGCCAGACCGGCTCCGATCCTGAGATATTGCCTCGTGCATGGCCAGTGGAGCTCGAATTCAAGGTTAGTTATACGGACTCAGATACCTTTCCTTCATTACATTGTGTGTGCGGCCGTCGATGATTACAATGCTAACGAGTGGTGTTGCAGGCTGCTATTGAGCTAGAGAGAGCGAAGACCCAGGCTGCTATTGAGGAAGAGAGAGCGAAGACCCAGGCGATTCTAGAGGAGAGGGACCGGCAGGCGGCGGAGAGGGAGAGGGAGCTTGAGGACAGGACGGCTAATGCGTTGGAGGAGGAGAGGAACCGGAACATGATGGCTAACCGGGCCCTATACGAGATGTTCGCGGTAAGTTTCTTCTGCATATTAGCCAAATCATGCACGTAATGTTCCTTACAGTAGTATCTAATATGACTGACTCGTCAAAACCAAATGTGCAGACCCTGTGCGAGAAGAGCAGCACGACCCCTCCGCCGATGCCAGTCATTGCTCCGGCGGGCACGGTGAGTTTCATTTGAATGGTCATTAGTTACTAGTCTTCACATTTGAGTTGCATCATGCTAACGATACATTGGAAATGATCTTTGGTGCAGCATAACTCCCGACAAGCATCGACCGATCTTCCTCCGTCAGCCACTGGCGCGACCGGTCCTACAACTACACCTACAACTACACCTCCGTGATGACGGTAAGTTTTCGCAAGTGTTTAGCATAACAAATGCGTACTTAGCTTAAGAAATGACCTATTTATCTCCAAAATGCCGTATACTTAGCTTAGTTTCCTCGAAAATGACATTATAACCTTACTTAGCTCCAAAATGACCAATTTTACCATGGATAGCTCTCAAATGACCTATACTTAGCTTAGCTTAAGAAATGACATATTTAGCTCTAAAATGACCTGTACTTAGCATTATTTCCTCCAAAATGACATAATAACCTTAATTAGCTCCAAAATGACCAATTTTACCACGGATAGCTCTCAAATGACCTATACTTAGCTTAGCTTAAGAAATCACCTATTTAGCTCCAAAATGACCTATTTAACCTAGGAAAGCTCTAAAATGACATATACTTAGCATTTATTCCTCCAAAAATGAATTTATATGGTTAGCTAGCTCAAAAATGACATAATAACCTTAATTAGCTCAAAAATGACCTATTTAACCTAGGATAGCTCTAAAGTTACCTATACTTAGCATTTATTCCTCCAAAATGACTCAATATGCTTAGCTAGCTCAAAAATGACATAATATGCTTAAGAAATGACCTATTTAGCTCCAAAATGACTTAATATGCTTAATTAGCTCAAAATTGGCATAATTACTTAGGTTAGCTCTGAAATGACCTATACTTAGCTTATTTAGTTCATTTATGACATACTTAGCATATTTAGGTCAAAAATGGCCTATTTAACTAGGTTAGCTCTAAAATGACACAAGTAAGCAATAAGAAGAAGAAAAAGAAAGACAAGAAAAATTCTTCTTCTTCTTCTTCTTCTTCTTCTAGTCTTCTTCTTCTTCTTTTTCTTCTTTCTTCTTCTAGTCTTCTTCTTCTTCTAACTTCCTTCTTTTCCATTTTGCAGATTTGATTCACTTCACGGAAGCTTCCGTTCATGGAGTCCTTGTCCTTCCATTTTGTTTTGATTTTGTAGGATCAACAATTGACACTGGCATATGTATGTATAGATGAATGAAACTTGCATATGTATGGATGAGACTTGCATATGTTTTGATTTGGTATGTGTTGGATGATCATATCCATATGGCTTGCATATTATTTGCATATGTGTTGTTTATTATGTGGTGGATGAGACATTTTATGTGATGGACTAGACATAATGTTTGCCTTATTATGTGATTCTGAATATATATATATATATATGTGTGTGTGTGAATTTATGTGCAAATGAATTGATATAAGAGAAAAAAGTAAAAACAAGGGCTATATAGCCACTTTGCCGTCTGCTAGCAGATGGCAAAGAGGTTTGCCATCTGCTAGCAGACGGCAAATAGGCCACGTGGCAGCAGCCTGTGCAAGCTGGGCTGGCCTATTTGGCCTGTTTGCCGTCTGCGAGCAGACGGCAAAGAGCTTTCTTCTTTGCCGTCTGCTGGCAGATGGCAAAGAGCCTGCGCTGGCCCAGCTGACGCCTGACGTCAGCTGACGTCAGCTGCAGCTCTTTGCCATCTGCTGGCAGACGGCAAAGAGCGTCGTTAGCCCCCTAACGGGGCTGGCACCTTTTGTCTGCCGTCCAGGGGCTTTGATGTCTGCCAGCAGACGGCAAAGTGGCCTTTACCGGCACCCATTCGGCCGGACTGTTCGCCGTCTGCTGGCGGACGGCAATGGCTTTGCCGTCCGCCAGGCAGGCCTTTGCCGTCTGCTATGGCAGACGGCAAAGAAGCTGATTCCAGTAGTGATCTCTCTCACTTTCACCTTTCCTTTTGTGAAGTTTTAGGTTCCCCCCTATATTTTTTTTGTTTTTAAAATTTATAAAAGCACACAACAGAATAAAATGACTCTCTAAAACTTCCAGGTTGTCTCCCTGGCAGCGCTTTCTTTAAAGCCATTAAGCTAGGCATAAAGTGCTCAAGTAATGGATCCACCCGGATCCCAAGGTATATCAAAGCCAATTTTAATCAACAATGATTTGTACTTTAGTAGTGAGCACAAAGTGATATATATCATGTGACAACGAAGTCTAACTCTTTTCCTATGCATCGGCATGTCATACAAGAACAATTCATGCACATTAAGTAAAGGCCAATGCATAGTATAAACAGTTTCTTGCAATTTTATAGAATTGGAAACATAGAGAGGTGAAGATATAGTTCCTCTCTCATAATAATTGCAAGTAGGAGCAGCAAGCACATGCATATTATATTCATCAAAATCATCATGTGTATTAGCTAAACGCAACCCATCAATGTAATACTTAACTAGAGCAAACTTCTCCAATATAGTGTAGTTGGGAGAATTCAAAACGATAATAGGACTATCATGTGTGGGTGCAATAGCAACAATTTCATGCTTAACATAAGGAACTATAGCAAGTTCATCTTCACAAGCATAATTCATATTGGCATCATGGCCACAAGCATAGCAAGCATCAAGTTCATCAAAAAGGGATATTTCAAAAGAATCCACGGGATCATAGCAATCATCATAGCAATCATCATAGCATTCATCATGGCATTCATCCTTCGGTATGTGCGAAGGGAAATTAAACAATGTATGAGTTGAAGAGTTACTCTCATTAGAAGGTGGGCACGGGTAGCTAATCCACTCTTCCTCCTTTTGTTCTTCGCTCTCCTCCTCATCTTTTTCATCTAATGAGCTCACAGTTTCAGCAATTTCTTCTTCCATAGATTTCTGCAAAATATTAGTCTCTTCCAAGGCAGAGGTCATTCTTTCAATAAATTCAATAATATCAGCACTGCAATCATAATTCTCATAGCAATATTTAAGTATGGATAAAATTTTAGATTCGTAAGGAACATCATCATCATACTTTTCAAGCAAAGAAGCAATTTCATAAGCACCTTTAAAAACAACAAATTCTTCTATTCGTTCCACATCATAATAATCATAAATACCTTTAGCATAAGAAGCTAAAGTTTCATTATCATTAAATTTGCATTGAAAGGGAAGGTGTCGAGCTTCTATATTAGAGCAACAAGTAAAGGCACATTTCGAGCATGCATCCCAAGCAAACCATTCCAGTATTCTAATTTGATCCCATAAGTGTTTCCCTTTTTGAGATAAGTGATAATCCCTAAAGTACTCACATTGATCCAATGTGTATCCCGTTATAAAGTTCTTTGAGGATTTCTCGGGATTATTGAAGGAGTAATTAATGTGTTGCACATAACTAGCATCGAGGGTTTTAGGAGGTTCCCCATCTCCATGAGTAGCAAGTACCACTAATTTTTTTAGTGTTTCATGTTCCATATCCATAAATAAAGATATAAAATAACTAATAACAGAAAATAAAACAACTAAAACAGAAAATAAAAATTACTTAGTGATAAAGCAAACAAGCACACACGAGAATAATCACCCCACGCTATTGCTCCCCGGCAACGGCGCCAGAAAAAGGTCTTGATAACCCACAAGTGTTGGGGATCATTTGTAGCCTTTTTCGATAAGTAAGAGTGTCGAACCCAACGAGGAGCTAAAGTTAGAATCAATATTCTCTCAAGTTCTATCGACCACCGATACAACTCTACGCACGCTAATGCTAGCTTTACCTAGAACAAGTATGAAACTACTTTGCGGGAATAAAACTAGAAGTACTTTGCAAGATAATAAAGAACGTGGAAATAAAAGTTAGGTTCTGTTTTAATAAAAGAACAATAAAAGTAAATGGTTTTGTAGCAAGATTTTTGTGTAACGCAAGAGAAAGATTGTCCCTAGGCAATTGAATATGATACAATAGATACTTGCTATATGCAATGAGGGAGAGGCATACGCTAACACAGTTTCCGTACTTGGATCATATGCACTTATGATTGGAACTCTAGCAAGCATCCGCAACTACCGAAGTTCATTAAGGTAAAACCCAACCATAGCATTAAGTATCAAGTCCTCTTTACTCCCATACGCAACAACCCACCTACTCGGGTTTATGCTTCTGTCACTCAAGCAACCTACCATAGGCAAATCATGAACATATTGCAACACCCTACAGCGGGGATCCCTCACGTTTGCACGACACGTAGGGCACCATAGGACATCACCATATTAACATACAACTCACATCCATAACATCATAACACAATTAACCCGTAGGACAAAAGAGATCTACTCAAACATCATAGGATAGACAAATATCATTGGGAAATAATATAAGGAGTTGAGCACCATGTTTAAGTAGATATTACAGCGGGAAGAGAGGTGTTACACCGCTGCATAGAGGGGGAGAGAGTTGGTGTTGACGGCGACAAGATTGTTGATGTAGATCGCCGTCACGATCCTTGCCCCGACGGCGTTCCGGCGCCACCGGGAGAGAGGGGGGAGAGCCCCCCTCCTTCTTCTTCTTCCTTGGCCTCCCCCCTAGATGGGAGGAGAGTTCCCCCTCTAGTCCATGGCCTCCATGGCGGCAGAGGGGAAGGAGCCCCTCCTAGATTGGATCTCCCTCTCTATTCTCTTCTGTTTCACGTTCTTGTTTTCTGGCCGAAAACTGTTTCTTATATTCTCGGAGATCCGTAACTCTGATCGGGCTGAAATTTTGAGGGGATTCTTATCCAAAAATTAGCTTCCTTGCGTCCGAAGGAGAGCTTCAACAGACGTACGAGGTGGGCAGCACCCACCAGGCCGCGGTTGGGCCCCCTGGTCACGCCCTGATGTATCGTGGGGGCTGTGGGCCACCGTTTGCATTGATTGCACTTCTCAAAATTCACAAATATTCCAAAAAAATCTTCATAAATTTTTATCACGTTTGGACTTCGTTTGATATGGTAATTCTGCAAAACGAAAAACATGCAACAAACAGGAACTGGCACTGGGCACTGGATCAATAGGTTAGTCCAATAAATCATATAAAATGTTGCCAGAAATATGTGAAAGTTGTATAATATTGGCATGAAACAATCAAAAATTATAGATACGACGGAGACGTATCAGGCCACATCTTATCGTGGTGGGAAGAGAGCGTGGGTGGTGACAGGGTACGATGAGGCATTGCCCTCTCCCTAGGCTCCTAAGCACCCGAGGAGAGCCAAGGCTGTTGTGCCGAGCCACTCCTTGCCTCCTATTGAACATGACACCAACTTGGTCACTTCTGAGGAGTCCCGGCCACGTGCCCGTCCTCTCCATGCATGCCCGGCTCCCCACGGGTGAGTTTTTTTACAAACTTTTGATTTTATAGTGTTATTGAGTTATAGGTTCTCACTTTCTCTTTCTATACAAGGAGCAGTATAATTCAGTGGATGAGGAATCCCCTAGTCTCTGAGGGAGCGAGCTCGCAGGAAGCTTCTAGGAGACGATGGTTGAACCCTCCCTCTCTCAAGCCGAGGTAGAGGAGGCCATGTTAGACCCTCCTCCCCCAATGTTTGATGTCGAGGAGGGAATCCACACTTTCATGTCTGAGGACCAAACCTTGGCCGTGAAGAGCCAAGTCGAGGACAAGGGGAGAAACTTCCCCTGGTCAGGAAGAACTAGGGATCAATCGACCAACATCTCCGGTTTGCATGGTTTTCGAGCCACGTGATCAATAGGGGCCGCCTCATTCTCCTCCAGCCGACGATGGGGTGATACGTCTCCAACGTATCGATAATTTATGAAGTATTCATGCCATGTTTACAACAATTTTGTATGGTTTTGATGCACTTTTATATGATTTAAATGGAACTAACCCGGACTGACGCTGTTTTCAGCAGAATTACCATGGTGTTGTTTTTGTGTAGAAAATAAAAGTTCTCGGAATCGACCAAAACTTTTTGGTGATTTTTTATGGAACAAAAGTGACCCCAAACCTTTGTGGGAGGATCAGAAGACCCACAAGGAGATGACAAGGCAACCCGGCACGCCCAGGGGGGTGGTCGCGCCGGGATACCTTGTGGGTCCCTCGTAACTTCGTTTTGCGTGATTCCGACGCTGAAAAATCCTAGAAATCCAAAAAAACTCGGAAATAAACCTAGAATTTCCGCTCCGCCGCCCCAAGCCTCTATTCCAAAGCGACCTCATCTGGAGCCCTTTTCCGGTACCCTGCCAGAGGGGGAAATCATCACCGGAGGCCATCTTCATCATCCCGGCGGTCTCGATGACGAGGAGCGAGTAGTTCACCCTCGGGGCTGAGGGTATGTACCAGTAGCTATGTGTTTAATCTCTCTCTCTCTCTCTATCCCATGTTCTTGAGTTGGCGCGATCTTGATGTATCACGGGCTTTGTTAATATAGTTGCATCAAATGGTGTTCTTCCCTCTCTATCTTGATGCGATGAATTGAGTCTTTCCCTTTGAGATCTCATTATGTTTGATTGAATACTTTGGATTTGAGAGCACTTGATATATGTCTTGCATGTGGATACCCATTGTCACAATGGGGTGCTCTATTGAGTCACTTGATATATATTTTCGTTATCAAGTTGCAGATCTCCGTGGTGACATTGGAGTGATCTAGGCACATAGGTTGATGCACGTTCTCGTCCTACTTTCTCCGATAGAAATCTTGGGGTACTCTTTGAAGTTCTTTGTGTTGGATTGAATATGATGAGTCTGAAATTGTTTGATGCATGTCGGATAATTAACTCATGGATACTTGTGGTGACATTGAAGTATCTAGGTGACATTAGAGTTGATTGATGTGTATCATAGGTGTTATTCTAGTACGAAATCTAGGGCTGTTTGTGACACTTATAGGGATGGCTCAATAGATTGATCGGAAAGGATAATTTTGAGGTGATTTTACTACCTACAACAATTTTATCTTATGTTCTCCGCTAGATAAAAACTTTGGAATGATTCTTTGTCGCACATTGAGGGATGGTTATATGATTCAATTATGTAAGCATTGTTGAGAGATTGCACTGGTGAAAGTACGAACTCTAGGCCTTGTTTTCAAGCATTGCAACACCATATTTACACACTTTTGTTACTAGTGACCTTGCTGTTTTTAATATTTCAAATTACAAAAACCTATATCTGCTATCCATACTACACTTGTGTCACCATATCTTCGCTGAACTAGTGGACCTATACAATTTACCATTGTATTGGGTGTGTTGGGGACATAAGAGATTTCTTGTATTTGATTGCAGGGTTGTTTGAGAGAGACCATCTTCATCCTACACCTTCCACCGATTGATAAACCTTAAGTCATCCACTTGAGGGGAAATTGCTATTGTCCTAAAAAACTCCGTGCTTGGAGGCCCAACACGAGTCAACAAGAATAAAGTTGTGTAGTAGACATCACGGGGCACCAAGTACTTTTCTTCTGACCCTTGGACATGGAGAGGCCAAGCTGGCGAAGTGCCAGCGGGCGTTAGAGGTGGCCCTAACAAGCCTCCATCCTCCCCCAACTATCATGCCCTCCTCAGCACGGCTCTAAGCCAGTTTCGGTCTGCCGAAGCTGGTCTAATGGAGGTGTTCCTCCACCTTGCTAAAGGCTTCGAGGTACGTTCATATACAATTTGAGTTTTTGTTTTAGTACGAAGTACCATAAGATACCCAGTATCCATCAAAGAGGATGTCCAACATCATCTGAGAAAATTAGAAAAAGTGATTTCCTTTCAACAAGGATCGTACTACTTTAAAACTGCTTTGAATCGCTACTACATTACCCTTCGACCCTTAAGTCAATTTACTGAACTAGCTTGAGTGTCTAGCTTGATACCTATTTTTGGAAGAAAGTGAATATGCAGTAGCCCCCGAGACTTATATTGATTTCTCAAGGAACCAACAGGAGGATCAAATTTGATCTTAAGTGTGTGATCTTTTTTTTGTATTCACTTTTGTTTATATTTTTGAGTAGGCTTCTACCTATTATGCCTCGAAGCGCCGGCTTGATCAAGCTAAGGAGGAAACTCTTCGACTAAAGTAGGAGGCCGAGAAGGGGCAACATAATAATCTTTGACTTAGTTTTTACAACTTGTGCTTGTGTACCAAGTATATTTATGTTTAACCTCTGGTTTTCTAACTTTGCAGCGGTTGAGCAGTGTCTATATGATGTGTTGGTCGAGCTTGAGAGGGCTCGGACTGAGGCCGGGTAGCTAAGCGTTGCGGCTCAAAAGAGCGCCGAATTGCTCACTAAGGATTAGAAAACACGCGAAGCCGCCCAGGCTCGGGTTGCTTCCATGGAGGGTGACTTGGCAGCCGTCGTCAACGAATGTGGTGCACTGAAGGTTGCTGAAGAGAAGGACGCCGCTGATCTCAAGCGGCTTGATTGGGAGCGCCAGGAGGCCGCCTCCCCCGCAGATGCGGCAAAGGAAAAACTACGGCAAGCGACGAAGATAACCTGGTAAGCCCTACCTTCTGCAATGTGTCTTTGGAAATCAAGCATTCTCCAAGCTAAGAAACGTTGCCGCATGTTAGGCACCTTCTCGGACCTTCCTCAAAACATGGAGGAGGTCTATCAGTACTTCGGCGTGCGAGCCAACCCGTTCAAACAGAAGTCCTTCTTGTTGTAGTTTCAAGAGTCGGCGCATCCCCAAGTCTTTGGCGATAAGCTGAAGTAGTTGGCGAAGCTGCATAAGGCAGGCAAGTCTGCCATGGAGGATCTTTGCAAGGCCTTATGGTTGAGGGATCCTGTCCCGACCATCTTCTTTGGGTTTGTGCTGCCTTCAAGAGGCAGGTGCCCAGACCGATTCATGGAAGCAGTCGGCGTGCCTCGAGGGTGCTCGACATGCTTTTACGGTCGTGGAGGCGTAATACCCAAAGTTGGATCTGGAGCTGATTGCTAGGAAGGCTCCCGAGAGGCACATTAGGAGCTAGAGCTAGAGAAGTACTTGGAGAACGTGATGTCGGCTGCTCAGATAGCCAAGGAGAAAATGCAAGACGGAGTCCATTCTAGAATATCTTGATTAGACTTGCATTTATCTCCTCGGTATACCAAGTTGTATATGTAGAAAGACAAGCTTTCAATTTGCTTTGCCATTCGATTTCCTGGTTTATGCTTTTTAATTTTGACTCAACCATGACCGTTAAGATGAGTAGTTGCTCAGTCGTCGGCTTCCACCCCTAAGTAGAAACTACTTTTGGTATTTTCTTTCTGAGTACAACCCTTAGCCAACGTCCCGGTGCCCAGAGGCGATTATATCAGAGAAAACAAGGCAATTTGACAAATAAGGCTAAAATATACACTTGGTCATAGGAGCATTTGTGGTGGGTGGAAAATAAATAGCCCCTGCTCCCTGCTATAACCCAAGTCCTCGGGAGTTCCGTGCTTGCATTAGAAATACTTCAGCCTTTTTGCAGGAAAAGTCCTTCCGCATTACACAGGTAACCATACTAGTTTTTAGTTTTATACTTCGCCCTGACAACCGTCCGATTTAGCACATATTGTGTTAGTCAGCTTTCGGCTTCACCCACCTAAGGTACTTTAACCGGTTAAACCATAAGTAACAATCCCATAGGTGCTCTCGGTGCACCCTTAGCCGAACTAAGTGGAAACATAAGGGTTAAACATGGGTGCCACGAAACCCAACTGTTGACCAAACACATAACTCAAACTCTATGCATATATTGTCTAGAGGTCCAATGACGTTACCCGAGGACTCCATGGAGTACCTCAGCATTTGGTGGGTTCGCCTCTTAACGTAGCCCCCAGTTAATGGTGCCAATGTCAAGGGCATCAAGCGTGATAAAGAGGAAAGCTATAGCAATCGTGTATTAAAAAGAGAACAATAATGCACCATTAGTGTATACGTAGCCAAAAGGCCCGATCAACCTTTATTCAATAATTTATAAGGTTGAACCTGACATTGGAGCTATAATTAAAGATACATATTTTTCTGTAAAGAATATTGCAAATTTTGTCTAAAGAGCTACCGTGCCGATGTCCGAGCTTCCGGCTTCATGTAACGTTGCTTCGTCGTTGCATGTTCTTCTGTGTATCCTTGTTGAACCATGGAGTGCAAGCATCGTTTTTCTCTTCTTCATTATCAAAACAGTGCCTCCTCGTCCAAACCGAGGAGTGTCGCCGCTGAGCTCACCTTTGGTTCAATGACAATCAGTGATGATCAGGTGCATCAAAGTATGCTTCCACGAGGCTGGCTATATTAGTCAAAGCTTATTTTAGCCCCCGGTCGAGCTATCAATGTTTCAAACATGTGTACCTCGATCGCCAAGGTGTGCTGTAGTCAGGCTTCCAATAGTCCTAGAATGCATGAGATGGTGCCTATATTGGCACGGATCAACTATGGAGCAGAGATTTATATCATGTCCAAGTTCTTAATTTTGAGCTTGATACTCATATGTCGAGGACAATGACACATGTTTTGGTTTATCAGAGGTGTCGCCTCAGATAGGTTTTTGCTCCACTATCCCTCAAGTATTTTTAGCGCGAAATTGTGAACCCGAGGAGCATAGTCCTTGGTCATATAATGGGGGAAATGGAGTGCGTATCCCTATTTAGGGTCACTGGCTGCTGCTCCCAAGGTAGTGTCCATGTCATCCTCTTGGGATGTACAATGTACGTCAGAGGTGTCATTGGATGCGCCATGAAATTGCTTTCCATAGTTCATGGCATGGTGGTTGCTTGATCCAGCTCGAGTGTTGGAGGCTTCCTCAGCAGCCTGAATGTTGGTTGTCAAATCTATGGTTTGCTCTTATGTTCGGAGAGAGCATTCCGTGTTACCATTTACTGTTATCGCACCATATGTCCCTGGTATCTTTAGCTTTAGATAAGCATAGTGTGGGACGACATGGAAACGAGTGAAGGCAGTTCTCCCTAGGAGGGACGAAGTCAAAGGTTAACTCTTCGTTTCAAAAAATTTAAGGTATGTGAAAGACTATGTCTAGGGTCACCTTTCCCGAGCATTGTGCTTCAATTGCCAGTATGATACCCTTAAAGGTGGTACCACTAGGTTTGATCCTTGATTTGTCTATATGCATCTTCTTGACTGTATCTACATATATCAAGTTCAGATTGTTGCACTACTGCAGGAAGGTCCAAAGACAACACATCAATCTGAGACCCTTCGACCAAGCTGTGTGCGAAGCATGAATCACAAACGGTATACTTCTAGCTCCGTCGCTAATAACGCAAACTGTGTGCAATGGCGGATCCATCAAATGCAATTTAGAAAAGAGGTGCATGTGCGATACTTGGCAAACAGTTGATCCAAACGTACTGTTCGTGATGAGCCAACATAAAGCAAATGATTAACCAAATACAGATGTGTGCGATGTATGGCATACAGGTCACTCGGATGAACTGTTTGCGATCAACCAGAACAACAGAAATAATTCAGCAGATCAAGCTGTGTGCGATAGATGGTATACAGGTCGGATGAACCGTTTGTGATCAGCCCAAACAACAAAAACGGTTAGACAGATCAAGGTGTGTGTGCGATAGACGGCATACATGTCACTCGGATGAACTATTTGTGATCATCCCTCACAACAGAAACGTTTAGCCAAATCAAGCTGTGTGCAATAGACGGCATACAGGTCACTCGGATGAACTGCCTGTGATGAGCGAAAAATAACACAAATGATTCGTATTAACAAGATGTGTGTGATGCCCGGTAAACAGGTGAGTAAAAAAATAGTGTTGTAAGATTGATAATAACACAGACAATTCCTTCTATTAGGGTGTGTGTGTTGTGGGAAAACGGTTCCTGGTAACGAAACGGGTTCGTTAGTTTAATCCATATGCGACGTGTTTTAATCAGTCTGGACACACATATATGCTATTTGTACAGAACAACATGCTTGCATAACCAAATTAAACATCCAAATACATAAGTGGCTACACACATAACATTGTCACACCTCAATAAACTATTACATACATAATAACATGATTGCATAACCTAATTAAGCATCCAAATACATAAGTGACTACACACATAACGTTGGGACACCTCAATAAACTATTACTTGCATAATAAACTATGAGCAACAATCATCAACTCATCTACTTCTTGTGACGCTTGTTGCCACCGCTCTGCTTGTGGCTCGAGCCCACGTCGTCTTCAGGTAGGAGGCACTTCCTCATTTCAGCGATCCACCTGAACATCTCATAGCATGTGTACGCGTCCTTGGCCACGGACTGGAGGTGATCTTCATCCAGTCTGCTCACCCAGGCCCTTTGCCAGAGAACCTTGTTCTTATCAGACTTAGTCCTCATGTGTTTGTAGTAGGGGTCGATGATCACAATGGCGAGGTCAACCAGTTAGTCAGTCTCCTTCGTGCTGCCCTAGACCCTGTAGTAGTGATGGATCTCGACAAGCTTCCGGCAGGCCAAGCCCGAAGTCTCAAGCACCTTTAGATCGTTGATGGTGTCCACCGTAGCGAACCTGTAGTCGGAGCTGTTGACAAACCTGGCGCAACGATCGCAAGGCCTTGTGGTCAGGCAGTAGTGGTAGACGAGGACGTGATGACCCACGCACAACTGGGCAACGACAACCTTTTGATCATGCCCGAAACGACCGTTGGTCTACGCGAGGATGAAGCCGACCACTTTGTACTTGCCATCCTGATCAAGCAAATCCTCCATAGTGTTGATGGAGTCCTCCACCACGGCTGGGTCGTTTGTGTACACCATCGTGAGGTCTGTGTTCCTGATGTGGGTGTCCACATGTTGCACACCGAACTCTATTGGAGCGCCGCTGGACATCCTCTTTGTATGTGCCGTCGTGGGTGTGCTTATTGTGTTGTGGGGGCGCTATCGAATGGTTGAACACATTGTGGTTAATGGCCGTCGGTATAAATGGGGGCCGGAGGTCCTGAAAAACCGACACGTCCGGATGGCAGTTTTAGCAGCGCGTGATTCCATCGTGACGCACGTAACTGCATTGTGGCGACGCGCGGGGCGCAACCGCATGCATATCGCGCCCCAAACATGATCATGGTCTGGCCCAACCACTGGCAGAGCGCACGCGGAGGGGCGCGAGAGCGGAGCACACGGAGGGGCGCGAGAGCAGAGCGCCCGGAGGGGCTTGAGGTCAAACCCGACCACTTTGTACTTGTCCGCGTCAAGCAATAGCTCCATAACGTGGATGGAGTTCTCCACCTAGATCGGATGGTTGGTGTACACCACCCAAAGCTCAAAGAACCTTCTATGCGTGTCCGCTACAGCATGCATGCTGAACTGGCGTTCGTCATCGTCATGCCGCTGGGAGCACCACTAGAGCCGCGCATGATACCCTCGCTGTATTTTTGGTCGTGGGTATGCTTCTTAAGGTCCAGATATTAATCGTTCATTGCATATTAAGGAAGAAATAGTACTACCAACATACGAGTCTCATACGATGCCATTTGAATGATTGTATCACAAATGACAGAAATATTACAAATGTTCAAATTCCAGCATTACAAGTCTAAAATTCTAAGATTACAAGGTTCAAACTGATATTAGAAATGAAATTCAGCTTATGCGGAAACTTTATCATGCAGCTCTAGACGCCCGCGCTGATTAGCGGAACATGAACATACGAGAGGCTCAAGCTGATATTACAACTAGTTTCGATACTTCAATATTTCTGTAAAGGGATCCACCACTGACATATCATGTATGGGCTTGACATAAGGACTCCCGATTAGTCTGTCAACTCAAGTTCCAAACTGAAACGGAGCTTCTGCAGAGCCTATTCAGTTATGCCGTAGTGGCCGGCGCTGACCAGCAAACCATTCTTTTTTGCGTTATACATGTAAGGCAAATATCATTACCTTTAGCACACTTGCTCTCACAACAAAGAACCTGGCGAATATAATCTCCGGTAAGGTCCCTCGATAGGAGTTCAAAGTAATTTTTGAGAAATGGAGATCAAGGCAATCGATGGGATTGTTATATTGCATCACATTATCCACTATCGGGCCTAATTGTATCTACAAAAGAAGAGAATGTATTAATGCTTGAACACACAAGGACCTCTTTCATTTGCAGGGTTTCTAAAATACACGAATAGAGTGACATGCCATCTTCGATCTTGCATGATTAACATGGGCTTTTGATTTCAGTCTAGCAAAACATAGGATTCTTCACAGGAGGTCGGACTGGATCGAAATTTTCCTTTGAAAACTAGTACGGATGAATCCAAATCAGAAATACTTATGGATTGTAACCACATGAATCAAGAAACCACTATAGGAAAAAAAACATCTATGTATTGAAATCCTCTAAATTCCTTCAGAAATTCTAGTACATTCATCATTGTAAACTTGGGGAAAGGGACCAAAAATTGAAATCCCTTGTGGTTAACATTTAACAGGAGAGGAGCATCATCTTGATATATAGCTTCTCCACGCACGAAAAGCATCTCAGGAATCCGACAACTTTGTCCAGGTCGGGGCAGATAGATTCTAGTGCCAAGACCTTCACTATGCGCAGATACGGGGTCAAGCTTGTCGGAATTATTTTCTAGATGACAGACAAACATACATCTTGGAAACAGAAAAATGTTAATTTCAAGAAGGATAAGAAGACGGTTGTTGTACCTGGATGGTTGTGGATCCAATAACAGGTTTAGATAATTTACCAGGCGAGTAGCCAAACACTGTCAACTTCGGCGCGTAAATGACCCTGATTCTTGTTGGACCTTGTTAATCAACTACAAGTAATCTCTCAAGTAAAGGCACGTCCTCAATGACCATTTGGTAATTCACCTTGTGTGATTTGTCACAGCACCAGCAATACACACAAATTGTCCAAAGACTCATGGAGGTGATGTGGAGGTTACTCATCCCATTGATCGCCTGAAGATGAAGGTACTCGAGTGTAATACAGTCGCGGAGCAGGAACTCCATGTCGTGCTTGGGGATGCATACGACGACGAGCTCGAGGTGCTTCAGTCGAGGGAGCAAAAGAGCGGGCTCGGTGATAATCTGGGGGAAATGGTAGTTCATGAACTTGGCAATGCGCAACATTGGCACGAGGTGCAGCGGAGGGTGGGAGCGAGCGCATACGTCCATCATTAAATGTGAGCTCCTCGAGCTGATTTAGGGCGGTCGATAAGAATCACTCGTCAAGCTTAGCTCGGTCCTTGTTGTTGGAATGGAACTTGCCCATGGTAAGGCCTATGATTGGACAACAGTGCATGCTGAGGATCTGGGACAATGCATCCAAGTGTTTGCGATAGCCGTTGCAGAGCATGTGCTCGCCGACGAGGCTGGGGGGCACAACGCCATAGGGGGCGCCACCGCCAGGAGAGGACGGTTGTCCGCACTCCATCTACAAGTGGGAGGAGGGAGATGATGATTGTCAACATATTGTCGGGGAGGCTGCTGATGAAGTCTAGGCCTGTCGGAGGTGCTTGCAGTTCTGGCTTGACTCGCCTTCGCTTGATGACAGCCTCGTCCGCCACCTTCGGAGTCTCGTCGGCAGTGGCATTTTCTGACATGAGTAGAGCAATGAGAGGATGGGGATTATGTAGTTAGAACAGCACAGAAGAATAGTGTCTTGGTAATTAAAAGTTACTAAGTAGGAACCGACCTAACAGATTCAGAAAATGAAACCCCAATTGGTTGCTTAAATACTACACAATTACTTTGATATTGCTACGTAAGTCAACATGAAGATACTTGCAAGAATACTTACTTCGAACAAAGTCTGGACGGATGATGTCGTCGGGGAAGATAGCATCTATCATATGACCAGGCTCTTTTAGGTGCAGTGTAATTTTAGTGCCAACTTTGAGTACATAAAACTTTGAAACTTCTGTCTAAAGGCCCGCGTCAAAAGAGGAGCGACAATCTTCATCAAGTTTTATAGAAACAACGATTGTAAATCCATGGTTTGTGTTTAATATGACGTCCCTGGAGTCTTCAGTTATGTAAAGGGCAAGATTTGGCACTACAATTGTTGTTGCAAAGTAAGGTATGTCATGCACGAAATGATAAGATTATTAAAGAATAAGGTAACATGCTAATATGGAACAATACATCAGTTGAAATCAAATGACAAAAAAAATATAAATAAACATATCATGTAACCATGATGTCATGCAAATATGAGATTCATCGAAATAACAATACATAATTAATTTGCCTAATATAGAAGAAGAAAAATCCCCTTTGACGTATATGTTGCATGTGACACCTTTCATACAAATGTATCAATATATAGTACAGGTTCATGAAAAGTAGGTCGTACCAACCAAGGTAGGGTGAGATGGAACATACCGTGCGCTTCATGAAGTCATCTCGTACGGTGAGATGGAACTCCTCGGCTGTCTGGCCGAGCCTGCATATCCCTGATGTGTCCTTGCACTGTACTCTCTATGAATGAAAACCCTCGAATCAGCTAGAAGAAAAATGAATCCATGGCGATTTCGGTCGGGTGATTAAATGGGGCATACGGACTGAGATAAGAGATGAGCGGATATTTCAGTAAATTAGTTACCTAGTTCTCCATAAGCAAAACAACCGGTACCAAAGATTCCACAATCGGGCGGAGCTAGGTCGACGGCGAGCAGCGTCAAAAAAGTGAGTGCCGATAGGCCGCGCAAGCGGCAGAGGCAAAATTCGGTGAGGCTTGGCGGCAGCGGCAGACATCGAGCTAAGTGGTTGCCGCGGCAATAGGTGGTGACATGCAGAGTCATGGAGGAGTACTGTAGTGTAGGTGTTACTGGGGACAGGGGGGAGGGGGCGGACGGGGGTGAGGGTTTTGTGACGTGGCTGTGGTGAGGGTTTTCTGTCTCAGAATAATGTGCTTCTGAGGCAACGGTTTGGTAGACCCAACCATGTGTGAGAAATCGTAAATATCACTCCAGGAAAATCTAGTTTGGAGGCAACGGTTTGGTAGACCCAACCGTGTGTGATAAATCGTAAAAATATCACTCCAGAAAAATGCGCTTCAAAGGCAAAAAAATTGAACCTGGTGGCAACGGTTTGGTAGACCCAACTGTGTCCGATAAATCATAAATATCAGATGTTTCGAGTTTGATACAAACAACCGTTTGATCTATGTACATCCTATGGTGCAGATGCGCGATCTGTGGGGATGCGTTCTGGTCAATCAGAACACAAGTGACGCGGGACAATGAAAGTCAACGCACACAATTCCAAACTGAGAAAAAAATACCCATGCTAAACATTCACCCTAATATGCACCATACGTGTTCAGTTTTTTTGCCAACTCCGACACGAAGTTGTGCGCCTTCTGGGAAAACGGTTGCTAGTATAAAACTTTGTGGGAAGACACAAAGTAACACAGATAATTCACGATAATAAGTTGTGTGTGATGTGGGCAATCATAGGTTGGCCTAAGAGAATCATAAAATCGAATCAACCAAATTGATTGCGGCTCAAGACAGCAATTACATTATACAATTAGTTCTTTACACATAGTCTCACAAACATATAGTTCAACCGATAAACATATATACTCAAGCATAGATATAATACGCACAAACTAGATAGCTTCAATCCAACATCTCATTTTCATGCTTGAAAGTTAATTAAGATTCTCCAGGTACTCAGCATACGTGGCGTGCGCCACCCTGCGAGAATACTTCTGCCTGAAGGAGCCAATGGCTCGTCCTCTTGCATACACCAGAACACTTGCATACGCGTTGTTGAGCCTTTGGTCGCAGAACGGGCATCCATAGCCCCCATTCTCCCGGACACGCCTGCTATACTTTCCAGCATAAAGTTCCCCAAGATTTTGCCTCCTAAACCTCTCCTAGACTTCTTCATTCTCGCTGTCGACATCGTCAGATAGCACCTATACATATAGTAAAAATTGTGGCATCAATATATTTTATAATGTGAATTCAGTAAGTCGGAGTTTATGAAACATAATATATATTATGACAGCATGAACCCTATATCCTCAAGTGATATTGATGAAAGAAATGCATAAATTGAGAGCACACAACTTAGTGCAACCAAATTAACTCAGGCATGCCTTAAATGCATGAACTGATAATTGTCAAAAAACATAGGAACATTCAAGTGAATACTACATGTAAAAAAGTAGGAATAGGATTTCATGGAAACTTTTCTACACGGATCCAAATATTTTGGTTCAATTTTTAAGCACAATCAGCTTTCTACATACCAATCTGGAAACAATTTGGCACTCATCTATGTAGAACATTGAAATAGATTGTAAGATCTGGCTATGAATTATTAGCACAATTACTATCCATAGACGGATTTCTAGCAAAATCATTTGTACAGACCAACCAATTAATCATTAACCAGAGAAACCCAAGATATATTTACCAAAAAATTGGTATAGATGACTAACCGGTTCTCCGTCGGAGTCGTTGTCGTCTCCTGAGTGGTCGTCGGAGCCGCTGTGGACCACCGGCTCAGCTGTGGAAGAGTGACGGTGGCGATGATTGATGTCTACTATGCAACTTTATTCTTGTAGACTTTGATGGGCCTCCAAGCGCAGAGTTTTGTAGGACAGTAGCAATTTTCCCTCAAGTGGATGACCTAAGGTTTATCAATCCGTGGGAGGTGTAGGATGAAGATGGTCTCTCTCAAACAACCCTGGAATCAAATACAAGAAATCTCTTGTGTCCCCAACACACCCAATACAATGGCAAATTGTATAGGTGCACTAGTTCGGCGAAGAGATGGTGATACAAGTGCAATATGGATAGTAGATATAGGTTTTTACAATCTAAAAATATAAAAACAGCAAGGTAGCAAGTAACAAAAGTGAGCACAAACGGTATTGTAATGCTTGAAAACAAGGCCTAGGATCCATACTTTCGCTAGTGCAATCTATCATCAATGCTAATGTAGTTGGATCACATAACCATCTCTCAACGTGCAACGAAGAATCACTCCAAAGTTCTTATCTAGCGGAGAACATAAGAAGAAATTGTTTGTAGGGTACAACACCACCTTAAAGTTATTCTTTCTGATTGATCTATTCAAGAGTTCGTACTAAGATAACATCAAGTTATCCTTTCCGTTCGATCTATCTAAGAGTTCGTACTAGAATAACACCATATGATACACATCAACCAACTCTAATGTCACCTAGATACTCCAATGTCACCACAAGTATCCATGAGTTAATTATACGATACGCATCAAACAATTTCAGATTCATAATACTCAATCCACACAAAGAACCTCAAGTAATGCCCCAACATTTCTATCGGAGAAAGTAGGACAAGAACGTGTATCAACCCCTATGCATAGATTACCCCAATGTCACCGCGGGAATCCGCAAGTTGAGTACCAAAACATATATCAAGTGAATCAATAGAACACCCCATTGTCACCACGGGTATCCACATGCAAGACATATATCAAGTGTTCTCAAATCCAATATTCAATCCAACATAACGAGATCTCAAAGGGAAAGATTCAATTCATCACAACTAGATAGAGAGGGAAACACATCATATGATCCGACTATATTAACAAAGCCCGTGATACATCAAGATCGTGACATCTCAAGAACACGAGAGAGAGAGATTGAACACATAGCTACTGGTACATACCCTCAGCCCCGAGGGTGGACTACTCCCTCCTCGTCATGGCCTCCGCCGGGATGATGAAGATGGCCACCGGAGATGGATTCCCCTCTCTGGTAGGTTACTGGAATGTCTCCAGATTGGTTTTTCATCGATACAGAGAGTTGTGGCGGCGGAGCGGAGAGTCTAGGGTTATTTTTGGGGGTTTCCGAATATTTGGGAATTAATAGGTATCGGAGGCGGTGGAGGGGGTGCCCGAGGTGCCCAACACCCACCAGGCCGCGCCAGAGGGCCTCTGGCGCGCCCTGGTGGGTGCTGGCCAGCCTGGGCCCCCTCTTCTGGTGTTCTTTGGCCCATCTTCTTTCTTCTGGTCCATAAAAAATCCACAAAAATCCCCGCAGAGTTTTGTCTCCGTTTGGTACTGATTTTCTGCGAAGTAAAAAAACAAGCAAAAAACAGCAACTGGCACTTTGGCACTATGTCAATAGGTTATTCCCAGAAAATGATATAAAGTTGTAATAAAATGATTGTAAAACATCCAAGAATGATAATATAACAGCATGGAACAAGAAAAAATTATAGATACGTTGGAGACGTATCAGCATCCCCAAGCTTAATTCCTACTCGTCCTCGAGTAGGTAAATGATAAAAACAGAATTTTTGATGTGGAATGCTGCGTAACATGTTCATCATATTCTTTTCTTCTTTGTATAGCATGTACATTTGGACTTGTAAATGATTCAAATCAATAGTCCAGTTTTAACATAATGACTTCAATACTCAAGCATGTCAACAAGCAACCATGTCTTTCAAAATATCAACACTAAAGAAAGTTATCCCTAGCCCATCATGCTCAATCATTGATCCATTCATGAAACACACTCAAATATTAGCTATGCCCAATGCTCAAGTACGATCATAGTGCCCCCTAGTTGGTGCTTATAAGAGAAGATAGAGACTCAAAGAAAAAATAAAAAATTGCATAAAGTAAATAGATAGGCCCTTCGCAGAGGGAAGTAGGGATTTTTAGAGGTGCCAGAGCTCAAGGTTTAAAATTGAGAGAGAAAAAATATTTTGGGTGGCATGCTTTTCCTGTCAACGAAAACGACAAAGTAGCTCACAATACTTTCCATGCTAGATATATCATAGGTGGTTCCCAAATAGAAAATATAGTTTATTCCTTTTTCCACCAAACTTTCACTTTCCATGGCGGGCCGTATCCACGGTTGCCTTCCATAACAAACTTTCCAAGGAATTTATTATTTGACAATATAAAGTAAATATATTTTTCTTTCTTTTTCATTTCGGGAATGGGCATCCCTATTACCGCCGCACTCTCGTGCAATGACAAGTGAATAAACACTCATCTTGAGAATAACACATCTAGCATGGAAAAATATTGGACACTCCCCCACCGTTTCATGAGCGGTACGGGCACACAAAAGAGAAAATTTATTTTGAAATTTTGGAGATGGCACATACAAATTTGCTTGGAACGGCATGGAAATACCGCATATAGGTAGGTATGGTGGACTCATAAGGCAAAACTTGGTTTAAGGATTTTGGATGCACAAGTAGTATTTCTACTTAGTACAAATGAAGGCTAGCAAATAGATTGGGAAGCAACCAAACCAAGAAACGAAAAATCACATAAGTGAGCATTGAACATAACTAACACTGAATAATGCACCACAAGTAGGATGTAACTTCATTGCATACCTATTGACTTTCGTGCATGCATAGGGAATCACAAACCTTAACACCAATATTCCCACTAAAGCATAATTACTCACTAACATGACTCACATATTACTATCATCATGGTTCAAAACTATTACAAAGAATCAAGTTTAATTTGTCCCATGATCTTCATGAAAGTTTTTATTATATCCTCCTTGGTTATCTATCACTTTGGGACTAGTTTCATATATTGCCATTCCTTTTTGGCAAGCTCAAACAAATTTAAGTGAAGCACATGAGCAAATGACAAGCTACTCTCAAAAGATATAAGTGAAGATCAATGAGTAGTCAAACAATTAAGTAGCTATGTGAGGACTTTCTCTCTCAATAAAGATTTTCAGATATGAGTATTTTATTCAAACAGCAAACTCAACAAGAATAGAACTCCAAGAATAGCACGCATCATGTGAACGAATAAAAATTTAGGCTCAACATAGGCTAACCGATAGTTGACGAAGAGAGGTGGGATGCGTAGCATCCCCAAGCTTAGATGCTTGAGACTTCTTGAAATATTTACTTGGGGTGCCTTGGGCATCCCCAAGCTTGAGCTTTTGTATCTCGTTCAATCCTCTCATATCATGGTTTCACCTATTCTCAAAAACTTCATCCACACAAAACTCGGAAAGAACTCGTGAGATAGGTTAGTACACATAATAATAAATCAACTCTTTATGTACTTCCAAGACAAGTTGCATAACAATTTCAAATATCATCTACTTTTTACTATCATTTCCACAATTTATATCTACCAATATAGGCTATGGAAACTATAGGATAAGTAGATAACAAAACTATAACAGCAATCTGTCCAAACAGAACAGTCTGTAGCAATCTATTAAACCAGTGTACTTATGTAACTCAAAAAATTATGAAAATTTAGGAAATGCTAACTAATTTATATGACAACACTGTGTACAAATTTCAGAAAATTTACACGTTCTAGTAAAATATGAAAATTCAAACACTACAGCAAAAGTTTCTGTTTTTACACAACACACATCAAACATGCAATGCAAGCATCCCTAGGCAATTCTTGGAACTTATTATTGAAAAACAAGATTATAAATAACACCTAACAGAGAGAAACAAAATAAAATGACGATCCAAGCAAAGCACATATTATGTGATGAATAAAAATATAGCTCCCAGTAAGATATACCGATAGTGTTGAAGACGAAAGAGGGGATGCCTTCCGGGGCATCCCCAAGCTTAGACGCTTGAGTATTCCTTGAATATTACCTTGGGGGTGCCTTGGGCATCCCCAATCTTAGGTTCTTGTCACTCCTTATTCTCCTCATATCGGTGTCTCACCCAAAACTTGAAAACTTCAATCACACAAAACTTAACGGAACTTCGTGAGAAGGGTTAGTGTAATAAAGATAAATCATTCACTAGGTACTGTCAAGACAAGATTCATAATTGTTCCCACATGATACCTACTATATTATATCATTCCCATAATTTATACCACTAAATATAAGCTATGGGAACACTAAAACAAGCAAACTATGCATGCAAAACAGAATCTGTCAAAAACAGAACAGTCTGTGAAGATCTGTAGTGCAACCATACTTCCTTGTCTCTAAAAATTCTAAAAAAATAGGACGGACTGAAGAATTTGAATATGTATACAGTGTAAAAATTTCATGTCACTATCACGGTCAAGTAAAAAATGAAAATTCCTGTACTGGAGTCAAAAGTTTCTGTTTTGGTTCAGCATCAATTCTACTCATCTTGTGAGTCATCCCAAAGGCTTTACTTGGCACTTTATTGAAATAAAAGACACAAAACATGATTACTATAGTAGCTTAATCATGTGAACACACAAAAACAAAAAGGAAAAGTGTTGGGTTGTCTCCCAACAAGCGCTTTTCTTTAAAGCCTTTTAGCTAGGCATGATGATTTCAATGATGCTCACATTGGAATAGTAATTGAAACATGCACGAGAGCATCATGAATCTCATGACAAGCACATTTAAGTCTAACCCACTTCCTATTCATAGGGATTTTGTGAGAAAACAATTTATGGGAGCAAGAATCAACTACCATAGGAAGGCAAAACAAGCATAACTTTAAAGCTTTGAACACATGGAGAGGAAACTTGATATTATTGCAATTCCTACAAGCATATGTTCCTCCCTCATAATAAATTTCAGTAACATCATGAAGGAATTCAATAATATAACTATCAAATAAATCATTCTTTTCATGATGCACAAGCATAGAATTTTCATTACTCTCCACATAAGAAAATTCCTTTCCATCCATGGTAGTGGGAGCAAACTCAACAAAATAACTATCATGAGACATTTGATTAACATAACCACATTCAATATTAAAATCATGATGACAAGCTTCATGGTTACTATCACTCTTTATAGCATACATGTCATCATCATAATCATCATAGATAGGAGTTATGCCATCATCATAATAAATTTGCTCATCAAAACTTGGGGGACTAAAAATATCATCTTCATCAAACATAGCATTACCAAGCTTGTGGCTTTGCATATCATTAGCATCATGGATATTCAGAGAATTCATACTAGCAACATTGAAATCAGGCTCATCATTCAAGGAATTCTCATTAAGTATTTTCATAAACTCTTCCTCTACCAATTGAGCACAATTTTCCGAACCATCATTTTCACGAAAGACATTAAAAAGACGAAGCAATTGAGGCAACCTAAACTCCATTTTTTGTAGTTTTCTTTTATAAAACCAAACTAGTGAAAAACAAGAAACTAAAAGATTTAATTGCAAGATCTAAAGATATACCTTCAAGCACTCACCTCCCCAGCAACGACGCCAGAAAACGGCTTGATGTCTACTACGCAACTTTATTCTTGTAGACTTTGTTGGGCCTCCAAGTGCAGAGTTTTGTAGGACAGTAGCAATTTTCCCTCAAGTGGATGACCTAAGGTTTATCAATCCATGGGAGGTGTAGGATGAATATGGTCTCTCTCAAACAACCCTGCAATCAAATACAAGAAATCTCTTGTGTCCCCAACACACCCAATACAATGGCAAATTGTATAGGTGCACTAGTTCGGCAAAGAGATGGTGATACAAGTGTAGTATGGATGGTAGATATAGGTTTTTGCAATCTGAAAATATAAAAACAGCAAGGTAGCAAGTAACAAAAGTGAGCACAAACGGTATTGCAATGCTTGAAAACAAGGCCTAGGGTCCGTACTTTCGCTAGTGCAATCTCTCAACAATCAGTACATATACTAAAGCGGGAAGCTTTTGCTTTTTCTCGTTTTTTTGAAAAAAAATTGGAAGTGTACTGCTCAATTATGTGTCAAGCATGAACAGTACCCTCCAAAAATGAACAGTGTCCCGGACTGAACAGTGCCTCCGGTGAACAGTGGCTCGGTGTGTAGTGTTCAAAAAACAATAATTTCTCTCCATCGGGCACGCCGATGCACAACCGCCTCAAACCATTTCCCGATCCTTTTCGACGATGTTGCTACCGAGGCACAAAACAATAATTCAGAAAAGTATATTGCGTGACCAGTATAAGCCATTGAAAAAATAAGTTCCCGACCGATTAATATTCATTTTTACATTACGACATCGGTAAACAGTGCATCAACAATTGCGCGGATAATATCCGAGTAAACCTAGAACTGCTAAACAAAACAGTAGACCAAATAAACTGAAACGACAAACTAAAAATATTAATCTACCCGAACCATAAATCAAAACAATTACCGAATTATAACCCAGAGCAATACGTCCGACTAAACCGAAACAACAAAAACGGCAAGTCAACAATATGTATTCACGTGAACAGTGATCCAAAAGAAATGCCAAAAGAAAATCTGAGACCCGTCCTCCCTCGACCCGAAGCAGTACAATAGGAGAAACGGAACAACACCCGAATAATCTGAATAGTAACTTCCGATGAACAGTGTTCCCAGTGGAAAAAATATACTGGGATTTTTTTACATATCATCTCTCTCTACCGGCATACCAATGCATAGCCGTCTCAATCGTTTCCCGACCCTTTTCGGTGATGTTGCTATCGAGGCACAAAACAATAATGTATAACAGTATGCTGAGCGACCAGTAACTCATTAAACCGATTAATGTTCATTTTTACATCACTCCATCGGTAAGCATTACACAAACAATTGCTCGAAACTGTATCCGAATAAATACAGAACTGCTAAACGAAACAATCGCTTGAATAAACAAAAACAGCAAACCGAAAACATTAACCACCCTAACCATAAACTGAAATTATTGCAACCGAGAACAATACACCCAAATAAACCTGAAAAAACAAAAATAATAAACCAACACATGTTATTTTCCTACTTCTTTCAGCAAAATAAAAAAGGAATCGGTCACGGGCGCGGCGTGCGCCGCGCTTCTTCGGTGCTAGTGCTAATATAATTGCATCACATAACCATCCCTCAACGTGCAACGAAGAATCACTCCAAAGTTCTTATCTAGTGGAGAACATAAGAAGAAATTATTTGTAGGGTACGAAACCACCTTAAAGTTATTCTTTCCGATCGATCTATTCAAGAGTTCGTACTAAGATAACATCAAGTTATCCTTTCCGTTTGATCTATCTAAGAGTTCGTACTAGAATAACACCATATGATACGCATCAACCAACTCTAATGTCACCTAGATACTCCAATGTCACCACAAGTATCCATGAGTTAATTATACGATACGCATCAAACAATTTCAGATTCATAATACTCAATCCACACAAAGAACCTCAAGGAGTGCCCCAAGATTTCTATCGGAGAAAGTAGGAAAAGAACGTGTATCAACCCCTTTGCATAGATTACCCCAATGTCACCGCGGGAATCCGCAAGTTGAGTACCAAAACATATATCAAGTGAATCAATAGAACACCCCATTGTCACCACGGGTATCAACATGCAAGACATATATCAAGTGTTCTCAAATCCAATATTCAATCCAACATAACGATATCTCAAAGGGAAAGATTCAATTCATCACAACTAGATAGAGAGGGAAACACATCATATGATCCGACTATATTAACAAAGCCCGTGATACATCAAGATTGTGACATCTCAAGAACACGAGAGAGAGAGATTGAACACATAGCTACTAGTACATACCCTCAGCCCCGAGGGTGGACTACTCCCTCCTCGTCATGGCCTCCGTCGGGATGATGAAGATGGCCACCGGAGATAGATTCCCCTCTCCGGCAGGGTACTGGAATGTCTCCAGATTGGTTTTTCGTCGACACAGAGAGTTGCAGCGGCGGAGCGGAGAGTCTAGGGTTATTTTTGGGGGGTTTCCGAATATTTGGGAATTTATAGGCATCGAAGGCGGTGGAGGGGGTGCCCGAGGTGCCCAGCACCCACCAGGCTGCGCCAGGGGGCCTCTGGCGCGCCCTGGTGGGTGCTGGCTAGCCTGGGCCCCCTCTTCTGGTGTTCTTTGGCCCATCTTCTTTCTTCTGGTCCATAAAAAAACCATAAAAATCCCTGCAGCGTTTTGTCTCCGTTTGGTACTGATTTTCTGCGAAGTAAAAAACAAGCAAAAATAGCAACTGGCACTTTGGCACTATGTCAATAGGTTAGTCCCAAAAAATGATATAAAGTTGTAATAAAATGATTGTAAAACATCCAAGAATGATAATATAACAACATGGAACAAGCAAAAATTATAGATACGTTGGAGACGTATCAATGACGTCAAGGACACACTGCTGTCCGTGCGGGACCTCATCGGCAGCGACGGCAATCTCTGTGCCCAGCTGCACGCTAGGCTGAGGTGCTTCACTGGCCCCGACGTAGCCACTCCCTCCCAAGGTGTGATTCGGCTCCATCTAATGCACTTGAGATGGCAGTGACGACTGAGAACAGTGGTGACGACTGAGAACGGTGACGAGGATTGATACGTCTCCGACGTATCTATAATTTTTGATTGTTCCATGCTGATATATTATCATTCTAGTATACTTTTTGGGTCTTGATTTACCAATTTATAATATTTTTGAGCACTAACCTATTGACCCAGTGCCCAGTGCCAGTTGTTGTTTTCTGCATGTTTTTCACTTTTCAGGTTTACAGTACCAAACGAAGTCCAATTGTCACGAAACTTTTTGATGATTATTTTGGACCAAAAGAATACATTTGCTCGTTCACTTCTTTGCTTGTTACTAGTTTTCTTCTTTGCTCGTTTTACTTGCTAGTTTACTTGCCTAGCTATGCTATCTCTATCTTGTCACACACAAACAGAATGTAAAAGGCAAAAATAAAGATAAATGGATCCTCATCAACTTGCTAATCTTTTCAAAAGACCCGATTATGTTGAACCAATTGCTAGTGAGTTGAGTGCACTAGATTTTCCTTATGAGGTCTTGCTTGAAAATCATGAATCTAAAAGTTGTGATGAAGTGTTAAAAGAAATTTATAAAGTGATTCATGATAGTTCCTTGAATGAAAAGCATGATTGCCATGTTGCTAGTATAAATTCTATGAATATCAATTGTGCTAATGATCATGATTTGGGTGATAATCATGATGTTCCTTGTGATCTTGATAATTCTAGCCTTCATGATGAATCTATTATTGAGTATGATATTGGCAACACTACTAAAAGTGGGGTTGGAAATGATCCCACTACTTTGGAGAATGATCAATATTATGATAGTTATATTGTTGAGTTTGATTATGATCCTACATATAATGAGAGAGGCAAACATGGTTATAAGAATTTGCATGTTACTAAATTACCTCTCTTTGTGTTGAAATTATTAATGCTTCATTCTTCCTATTTGCATATTCTAGATTTCACTTGTATTGAGAATTTGTTTTCCTATAAAATGCCTATGCATAAGAAGTATGTTAGACTTAGATGTGTTTTTCACATGCTTTATGATGCTCTCTTTGTGCTTCAATTCTTGTCTATTATGTGAGCATCATTGAAATCTCAAGCCTATATTAATGCCTATAAAGAAAGAGCTTGTTGGGAGACAACCCAATACTTTCTGTTTGTTTTTGATAAAATGATTATTTCCTCTGTAATGATTATGTTTTTATGTTTAAATTAGTGTTTGTGCCAAGTAAAGCCTTTGGGATGACTCACAAGATAAGTAGAATTGATGCCGAAACAAAACAGAAACTTTTGACTCCATTACATGAATTTTCATTTTTTACTAGAGAGTGATAATGATCTGAATTTTTTTCACAGTATTGCTATACAAATTTCTAGGTTTTCCTAATTTTTCATAATTTTTTGGAGTTAAATAAGTATAGGTTCTCTACAGATTTCTACAGACTGTTCTGTTTTATACAGATTCTGTTTTTGCTTTCATAGTTGCTTGTTTTGATTATGCTATGGATTGTATCGGGTGGTATAAGCCATGGAGAAGTTAGAATATAGTACCTATTATGCAATAATGAAATAAGAATCAATTTATAACAGTACCTAAAGTATTCAATATGTTGCTTATACTAACGGATCTCACGAAGTTTTGTTGAGTTTTGTGTGATTGAAGTTTCCAAGTTTTGGGTGTTATCACGCGGGACAAAGGAATAAGGAGTGGCAAGATCCTAAGCTTGGGGATGCCCAAGGCATCCCAATGTAATATTCTAAGGAAGACTCAAGCGTCTAAGCTTGGGGATGCCCCGGAAGGCATCCCCTCTTTCGTCTCAATCCATCGGTATGTCACTTGAAGCTATATTTTTATTCATCACATGATATGAGTTTTGCTTGGAGCATCGTTTGTTTTTGTTTGCTTTTACTTTTAGTTTACCACAATCATAGTTTGATGGACACACCTATTTAAGAGAGACACACCTTCATCATAATTTGTTAGAATACTCTATGTGCTTCACTTATATCTTTTGTGCTTAGCAGTTGCTCTAGTACTTCACTTATATCTTTTTGAGCACGGTGGCTTGTAGATTTTATAGAAATAATTTCACTCTCCCTTTTCACTCATATTTGTTTGAGAGTTAATAAATAGTGATGGTAATTTGCATTTGTCATATGACTAGTCCAAAAATATTAATATTCAATGAGTGATAATCAAAACCATCTTGTAGCACATATAGAGAAATTGTGGGTTAATTAATATTGATGTGGTAATATGAAAAGGTGTGAGTTCATAATTGTTGATTCATAGAAGTGTCGATATTAAGAGATGTTAACTTTTTGTTCATATAAAAATTTAAAAGGCATGGTGATGATGTGTGAGCATTTCTATTCCTCGTTGAAACCCTAGTGTTGTTTTGGGTCGGAAGCGCGCGATAGTTAACTCCTACCAACCTCTTCCCTCGGGGCATGCGAGTAGTACTTTGATTTATGATAAAACTAATAAAACTTTGCAATAAGTATATGAGTTCTTTATGACTAATGTGAAACCATGGACATACGCAATCTCACCTTTTCATATTTACTAGCCTCTTGGGTACCGTGCATAGCCCATTCTCACCTTGAGGATCGGTGCAACTTTCGCCGGTGCATCCAAACCCCGTGACATGATACGCTCTATTGCACATAAGCCTCATTATATCTTCCTCAAAACAGCCACCATACCTACCTATCATGGCATTTCCATAGCCATTCCAACATATATTGCCATATAAATTCCATCGTCACTTCACATGACTAGTTCGTTCATCATCATATTGCTTTGCATGATCATATAGAGCTAACATAGTATTTGTGGCAAAACCACCGTTCATCATATTTTTGATATGTGTCACGCTAGATCATTGCACATCCTGGTACACTGCCAGAGGCATTCATATAGAGTCATATCTTCATATCGGTTCTTCATATCGAGTTGTAAGTAAATAAAAGTGTGATGATCATCATTGTTAGAGAATTGTCCTAGTGAGGAAACAAAAATGGGGGAGGCCAAATGAGCCCACCATTCTGAATAAAAAAATGAGAGAAAATGAGAGAAGGGACTTTGCTACTATCCTTTACCACACTTGTGCCTCAGAGTGGCACCTTGTTCCTCATATAGAGAGTCTCATGATATGTCATTTTCATATGCTAGTGGGAATTACCTTTTTATTATTATAAACTTGGCTTGTATATTCCTATGACGAGCTTCCTCAAATGCCCGAGGTATTCATGAGCAAGCAAGTTGGATGCACACCCCCACTTAGCTTCATTTGAGCTTTCATACACTTATAGCTCTAGTGCATCATTTGCATGGTAATCCCTACTCCTTGCATTGACATCTATCGATGGGCATCTCCATAGCCCGTTTGTACGCCTAGTTGATGTGAGACTATCTTCTCCACTTTTTAGCCCTTTGATATCTACAATCATATTCTATTCCACCTAAATGCTATGTCCAATGGCTCACGCTCATGTATTGTGTGAAGAATGAAAAATTGATGCATATTGAAAAAGTACGATCCAATTGCCTGACTTGGACACCGTGGTGCTTGACATTTGTATTAATGTGGTGAAGAGGGAGCCATGCCTTGCTAATATAATAAGATGAATGGGGGGTAAACATTCTTTAAGGATCATATACTTTGAAAGATTGATGATTTTGTTTCTTATACTTATAAATATTGCTATGTTAATATTTGTTTATTCATTGTTTCTCAATGAGCATACATCCATAAGATTACATAATGGATAGCATGTCACATCAAAAATTCTGTTTTTATCATTTACCTACTCGAGGACGAGCAGGAATTATGCTTGGGGATGCTTGATACGTCTCCAACATATCTATAATTTTTTATTGTTCCATGCTAATATATTATCATTCTAGGATACTTTTTGGGTCTTTATTTACCAATTTATAATATTTTTGAGCACTAACCAATTGACTCAGTGCCCAGTGCGAGTTGCTGTTTTCTGCATGTTTTTCACTTTTCAGGTTTACAGTACCAAACGAAGTCCAATTGCCACGAAACTTTTTAATGATTTTTATGGACCAAAAGAATACCTGGGAACCTCCAGAGGAGTCAGGAGGCCGCACGAGGGCCCCAGCACACAACAGGGCACTCCCTGGGGGGCGCGCCCTGATGTGTGCTGGCCCCCCGGGGCGCCTCCTGACGCCCCTCTCTGGCCTATAAATTCTCTAATATTCCAAAAACCCTAGAGGCAGTCCCGAAACTCTTTTTACACCACCACAAGTCTTTGTTCCGTCGCGAGGCCATCCGGAGCTCCGTTCCGGCACCCTGCCGGAGGGGGGATCAATCACGGAAGGCCTCTTCATCAACCTTGCTGCCCTCATGATGATGTGTGAGTAGTTCACCACAGACCTATGGGTCCATAGCTAGTACCTAGATGGCAATCTCTCTATCCCTTGATCTTCAATACAATGATCATCGCATCTTTGCTTTGATCCATCCGATGTAATCCTATTGTGCGGTGTGTTTGTTGGGATCCGATGAATTGTGGGTTTATGTTCAGATTATTCATGAAAAGTATTTGAGTCACCTCTGAATATTAAGATTCTTATTTGCATGATCATTATAGCTTCGTAATGCTCTCCCATTTATCGATGTGATTTGGCTAAGTAGATTGATCAATCTTTAGTGGGAGTGGTGCGTTGTGGTAGGTTCAACCTGACGAGTTTCTATATCCAAGTGACAAAGTAGGGGACAAGATATGTCTTCGTGTTGTTGCTACTAAGGATAACACGATGGGGTTTATTCATATTGCTTGAGTTTACTTTGTCTACATCATGTCATCGTTCTCCATGCAATACTATGTTTGTCACGAACTTAATACGTAGAGAGGCAAGCATAGAAGTGCTCTTGAAGTGGAGTAATAGTAATAGGTGCAGGCGGGAGTCGGCCTATTTGTTTATGGACGTGATGCCTATATACACATGATCATTGCCATGAAAATCGCATAACTATCCGCTTTTCTATCAATTGCCCAACAGTAATTTGTTACCCACCGTATGATGCCTACATGAGAGATGCCGCTAGGGAAAACTATGGCCCCCGGGTATATTCACTTGTAAATTTACAAAATCTACTATTACCTTGCTGCCTTTATTTACTTTTTATTTTATTTTGCAATTTACAATTATCTACACACCTCATTTGCTTGCAAATAACGAGATCAAGGGGATTGACAACCCTCTTGTCCGCATTGGGTGCAAGTTGTTTGCTCTTTTGTGTGCAGCCGCTGAAGACGGTTGATGATTGATATTCCTATTGGTTCGATAAACCTTGGTTTCATAACTGAGGGAAATACTTACCCACTTTGTGCTGCAATTACCCATTCCTCTTCACGGAAAACCTAACGCAGATCACAAGTATCAAGGATGCAGGGGGGGACAAAGGATTTTGTGTGTAGCGAGAATGGGGAGTGCGGACTCCTATAAAACCCAAGCAGCCCGGGCACCGTTAATATGGAGCAATTGCGAGGGAGGTGGGCGGCGGTGAAAGGGTCAGCTCGCCTCCCGGAGCAGCCTGCACAGCGGATTGCTCGCATGCCTACCGACAATTGACACGCCTATCGGCACGTCTCCCGATGTTACTGCACAGGGAACACACCTCCCGTCAATTCACACACCTGCTCACATGCCACCCGGTCAGCCTGTGTGGCGGCCTACTAGCATGCGTCTCGTCAAATCACACCTCCTCGCACGGCATGCGCGGGACGTGTATTGTTTTTGTTTTTTGAGAATTAATTATGTTGCTTTATTGTTACTTAATCGAAGCTTCGACACATATATTGTTGTTCTAACACCCACGGTTTGGATTAATAAACCGTTTGCCATGTTAACGTGGCAGTTCTATGTTGCATCCATTAACAAGCTCCCGTTTGCAAGAGCTTAGATGAAAACTTGTCTCAAATTGGAAAAAAATTACCACGACCTATTGTTTCATATCATGACAGCATGTCAATGTTTCATGAATTCTAGTTTAACTGAGGATTTACTAGAATTTGAAAACCAAGATTATCAATGTTTGCAGCGCAGCCACGATGCCGAGATGTTTGAAATTTATTGCCCTTTCTTGCATGGGGACTAAACATCCACCCAACGACGCAATTTTGATTTTCAAATCCATTTTGGTGAACTACGACGTGTGCTTGTAGTTCAACTTTGAAATTTACAAAATAAATCCCTAGGAAATCAATTAATGTATGAAAATGTGTCTTAATATTCTCTAAAAGTATTAAATTTTAACACGACACTCCTATTGTCACATGTTCACTGTAGAAAAAGTTTGACATGCCTCGAAGTGGAGGGGGTGGTGGAATGGGTGGGGCAAGGGGGTCCGACATACTACGCGCCGTGTGCCTCCGTGTGGGATTGTATAGTTTGTGAGGCATGTGCCACATCAAAAGTCATGCGTTGGGTACTTAAAACATCACATGCCCTTTTTCATGCATATGTTTTGGTCGCATGCATGCGGTGGTGTACCTCGGACACCCCCTCATGCGGTTATCAATGACGCACCCGGTCGTTGCCCCCGTGCCGGTCTATCACTTTGAATGGCTGCGAGATGGGTTTGATCAAGGTGGATTCATCTTGATCTGTGTTACGGTGTAGATCATGGTGACATACCAGGCAAAAGTTTGAACGTGTGTGTACACGTGCTCCCACCAGCTCGAAGTAAGTGGCATACACGTTGTGAACCTCTGTGGGGGACTTTCCGGTTTGCGAAGGTGCCACATCAAAGGTGTGCATTTGGTATTCAAAAATCACACCTCCATGCATATGTTTGTGACACATGGAGGCGGTCGTTGTCCTCAGACAACCCCTCGTGCGGTTATCTGTGTCGCGCCCATCAGTGGCCCCGCATGGTCCATCACTTTCACCACAACGAGAGAGGTTGATTAATTTGGATTCTTTTTTGTTTGTGTTATGGTATGTCATGGTGAGATTACATGGTATAATTTGAGCGCATGTGTGTGCATGAATGCCTCCCACCGGCTCGAATTGGGGAGGGGAGGGAGCATATATACTGCGTACACGTCGCGTGAACTCAACGTGGGGACTTTAAGGTTCCCGAGGCAGGTGCCACATCAAAATTGCATTGGTTAATTAAACATCACACAACACTTCCATACATATGTTTGGGTCACACGTAGATGGTGGTTGTCTTCGAACACTCACGTGGTTATCGGTGGCAAGCCCATTCCTGGGCCTACATGGATGTCCATCACATTGACTGACAATGAGAGAGGTTACCAAGGTGGATTCTTCTTAGTGTGTTATGGTATATATTATAGGTCATGGTGAGTTTCCTGACCAAAAGTTTGAGTGCACGCTTACGTACGCATGAATATTTCCTACCGGCGCTCAAAGGGAGGGTAGCTAGTTGTAAGTGTCATGAACCCCTCGATATGTGTGTGGGCTTTCTGGTTCCGAAGCTGGTGCCACATCAAAAGTGTGCACCTGGTATATATACTCAAACACAACACAACACTTATGTACATATGTTTGGACGACATGAAGGTGGTGGCTGTCTTCGGACACTCCATCGCATGGTTATCGGCGGCACGCCCATCCGTGGGCCTGGGAGGACGTCCATCACTTCGACCGACAACGACACAGGTTTAACCAAGGTTGATTCTTCTTGGTCAGTGTTACAGAAGGTATTTGTGAGATGCCCTCCCGCTGACTCAAAGTGCATGTCTCTGTGTGGGGGGAGGGGGCACTATATTGCGTACATCCCGAACCTCCGTGGGGTCGGGGATGTCCGGGTTGCGAGGCGCACGTGCCACATCAAAGTTGTGAATTGGGTATATTTAAATATCACAACGCCCTTTCATATACCTATAGTTGGGTCACCCGCAGGTGGTCGTCGTCTCACCCATATCACGGCACGCACACACACACACACATATGTGGGCTCGTAGAGTCCACCTTGGACAGGAAGCGCGATGAGGTGGTTTGACCACGATGGATTCGCACATGTTTAATTTTTGTGTTACGACGGGGTGAGATACCAAACCTATTTGGGGGCATGCATTCGTAGCTTGGATTCCCTCCTGCCGACACAAAGGGGGGGGACAAGACATGTGCCACATCAAAGTTGAGCATTGGGTATTTGAACATCAAGCCACCCTTTGCATACATATTTTTGTTCCACATGCATGTGTGTTTGTGTTTTGGCCCTTTCCCGCATTTTTTTTGCGAAATGCTCATATATATTAACATTATAGGAGTAAATAGTAGATGATTTGAATGAAACAACCATTTGCGATTGTAACTGAACAGAAACAGATCGCTCAGACTACTCGTGAGCCACGCCCGTGCCCTAACACATCAGCATAGTGTGCTGGTGGCCGCGGGATACAAATGGGCTCCACGAGGCTTCCCTCGCCATCTCAAAAATACCTACCCGCCTTGAGAGATTTGAAAAATGGTGGTTCCGCGGGTTTTTCTATTTGATATCACACAATTATTATGTTTGGGTTGTGTGTTATGTATGTTGCTCCCGCGCCGCTTCAATCCCTTCATCTAAATTTCCAGTCGCCCCAGCATTTCACTCCCGCCTAGTACAACTTTCAATAGCCACGTCATTTCCTCAAACACCACCTTGGCCCCCCTCCACACCCCACCCACACACACCACTCCTCCCTCGCTTGTACCCTAGCTAGCTTGCCGCCGCCGCCTCCATCGTCAACCTCTGTCTGTCTGCCCGTGCATGTTACCCGCCGATCTCCATACCCTCACCGCCCTGAGTTTCTTACAGGACGCCTGCGAAACACCCCTTTCCCACAAATCCACACCCCCATCACCATCCCCCACTCCAGAGCGTTGCAGCTTAAGCCCGGCGACGCTTCCCGGGGAGCTCAAGGAGTGAATTGCCAAAAAGAGGTATATCGAGGCCTGATGTCTACTACGCAACTTTATTCTTGTAGACTTTGTTGGGCCTCCAAGTGCAGAGTTTTGTAGGACAGTAGCAATTTTCCCTCAAGTGAATGACCTAAGGTTTATCAATCTGTGGGACGTGTAGGATGAAGATGGTCTCTCTCAAACAACCCTGCAATCAAATACAAGAAATCTCTTGTGTCCCCAACACACCCAATACAATGGCAAATTGTATAGGTGCACTAGTTCGGCAAAGAGATGGTGATACAAGTGTAGTATGGATGGTAGATATAGGTTTTTGTAATCTAAAAATATAAAAATAGCAAGGAAACAAATAGTAAACAACGAGCAAAACGGTATATTAATGCTTGGAAACAAGGCCTAGGATTCATACTTTCACTAGTGCAATCTCCCAACAATGCTAACATAATTGGATCATATGATCATCCCTCAACGTGCAACAAAGAATCTCTCCAAAGTTCCTATCTAGCGGAGAACAATAAGATGAAATTGGTGTAGGTAGTAGAACCACCTCAAAGTTATTCTTTCCGATCAATCTAATGGGCTATTGCTATAAGTGTCACAAACAGCCCTAGAGTTCGTAATAGAACAACACCGATGATACATATCAATCAACCGTAATGTCACCTAGATACTCCAATGTCACCTCAAGTATCCGTGGGTAAATTATGCAACATGCATCAAACAGTTTCAGGTCTATCATATTCAATCCAACACAAAGAACTCCAAGGAGCACCCCAAGATTTCTATCGGAGAACGTGGTATGAAAACGTGCATTCAACCCCTATGCATAGATCCCCAAGGTCACCGGAATCCGCAAGTTGATGCCTCAACATATATAAAGTGAATCAATAGAATACCCCAATGTCACTACGGGTATCCCACGCAAGACGTACATCAAGTGTTCTCAAAACAAAATATTCAATCCAACATAACGAGATCTCATAGGTAAAGATTCAATTCATCACAACAAGGTACCAATGTAATAACATCATATGATCCGACTATATTAACAAAGCCCATGATACATCAAGATTGTGACATCTCAAGAACACGAGAGAGAGAGAGATTGAACACATAGCTACTGGTACATACCCTCAGCCCCAAGGGCGAACTACTCCCTCCTCGTCATGGCCTCCGTCGGGATGATGAAGATGGCCACCAATGATGGTTTGCCCTCTCCGGCAGGGTACTAGAACATCTCCATATTGGTTTTTCGTCGATCGAAAGACTTACGACGGCGGAACAGAGAGTCTCTGTTTATTTCTAGGGTTTCTGGGATTTATAGGATTTTTCAGCGTTGGAATCACGCGCAACGGAGCCACGTGGGCCCCACCACATATCAGGGCGCGGCCTAGGGGGGCACGCCCTGATGGCTTGTGCCCCACATGTGGCTCCCCTTCGGTGGTTCTTCGCTCCATTATTGCTTATTTCCTCCAGAAAAAATTATCAAAAAGTTTCGGGCGATTCCGAGAACTTTCATTTTCTGCACAAAAACAACACCACGGTAATTCTGCTGAAAACAGCATCGGTCTGGGTTAGTTCTAAATAAATCATATAAAGTGCATAAAAACCATATAAAAGTATTGTAAACATAGGTGAGTATGGCATGAATACTTCATAAATTATCGATACGTTGGAGACGTATCAGCATCCCCAAGCTTAATTCCTGCTCGTCCTCGAGTAGGTAAATGATAAAAGAAATAATTTATGAAGTGTGAATTCTAGCATAATGTATAATATTGATCAAGGGTAATTTCAGTCACTTTTCTAGCATCATAACTAGCAACATTTTCTCATAAAAATTATCATGGTAGAGTAGCAATCAATTCACACATGTCATGGTTCAAACAGTCATTCACTTGAAACTTAACAATCTATGTTCCTTGTCACCAAACAATTCCAATGCATCATCTAGTCTAGTAAGAGCTCCACATACTCAATTATCATATAGTCTTTTATGATTGCTAATACTCAAGGCATATTTTTAGAACAAACAACATCCATCGAACACATAGAAAGATAGGGGCTTAATGTTTCGCCTCCCAACATACTTATCATGAAGATAGTTGTCAACAATAATGGATCATGATCAAATATATTTAACTGGATATATATGTTTGGATATTTACCCACCACATGATGCTTGCCAACTAATAGACTGAGGTTGGCATAAGAAGTTGACTCAACATGAATAGGAAATAGCATGAAAGTAAATAGATTGTCCCTTCGCAGAGGAAAGCAGGGGTTTGCATAGGTGCCAGAGCTCATTGTTTAAAACAGAGATGAATATGTAATTTTGAGTGGTGTGCTTTTCCTGTCAACGTCACAACAGAGTTTTCAATAGCTTCCATGCTAATCACATTATTGGCGGTTCCCAAACAGAATTGAAATTTTACTCCCCCTCCACCATTCAAACACATTCCATGGCCGGCCGGATCCACGGTTTCCCTCCAAACAATCAACTTTCTAGGGGGAGTTTTTGTTTATTTATTTTTGTATTATGCAGGACTGGGCATCCTTTTTACCAGCCTCTCTCGTGCAATGACAAGTGAATAAACACTTATCTTGAAAATAACCCGCTTAGCATGGAAGATAATGACCGCCCCGTCGCTCCATGAGCGGTACGAGAACAAAAAACAGATGTTTATTTGAAGGTTTTAGAGGTGGCACATGCAAATTTACTTGGAATGGCAGTGAAATACAATATATAGGTAGGTATGGTGGACTCTCATGGAAGAAACTTGGCTCAAGGATTTGGATGCACAAGTAGTATCTCTACTTAGTACGAATTTTTGTCTAGCAAAAGGTTCTAAACAAGCACCACATGTTAGAGGATCCATAACAATATAACTTCTATGCAAATATACCCAAACATAACCATTATGTTGTCTTCGTTGTCCAACTTCAACTATTTGATCAAGTTTGAAAATAATTAATGGGTATTCACAATAATAAAAGATGTCCAAGATAATATATTTGTATGTGAAAGTTCTCTTTCTTATACTAATCATTCATGAATTGCTCATATGACCAATACAGTGATTGTTAAACTTCAATATATTTTACTTTCTAAACCAAATGTGAACTTGCTAATAAGAATATAGCACATTGATAATTTCAGATTTATGATATTACATTCATTCAAAATTTACTCTTAGGATATAAGTGAAGCAGAAGAGTAAACATCAAACTACTCTCAAAAGATATAAGTGAAGATCAATGAGTAGTCAAACAATTAAGTAGCTATGTGAGGACTCTCTCTCTCAATAAAGATTTTCATATATGAGTATTTTATTCAAACGGCAAACTAAATAAAAATTCATTCCAATAATAGCACATATCATGTGGACAAATAAAAAATTTAGGCTCAACATAGGCTAACCGATATTTGTTTGATGAAGAGAGGTGGGATGCGTAGCATCCCCAAGCTTAGATGCTTGAGACTTCTTGAAATATTTACTTGGGGTGCCTTGGGCATCCCCAAGCTCAAGTTTTTGTATCTCGTTCAATCCTCTTATATCACGGTTTCACCTATTCACAAAAACTTCATCCACGCAAAACTTCAAAAGAACTCGTGAGAAAGGTTAGTGCACATAAGAATAAATCAACTCTTTATGTACTACCAAGACAAGTTGCATAATAATTTCCAAACATCATCTAATGTTTACTATAATTTCCTCAACTTATATGTACCAATATAAGTCATGAAAACCATAGGAGAGGTAGATAACAAAAGTATGACAGCAATCTGTCTAAACAGAACAGTCAGTAGAAATTAATTCACAAAGTGCACTTATGTATCTATAAAAATTATGAAAATTTAGGACATGTTAAAGAATTTATATGAAAATACTGTGTAAAAACTTCAGAAACTTTCCATGTTCCAGTAAAATATGAAAATTCAAACACTACAGCAAAAGTTTTTGTTTTTACACAGCATACATCAAACATGCAATTCAAGCATCCTAAAAGAAATTCTTGGAAATTTTTATTTAAAAACAAGATTATAAATAACATATAACAGAGAACAACAAAATAAAATGATGCTCCAAGAAAAACTGATATTATGTGATGAATAAAAATATAGCTCCAGGTAAGATATACCGATAGTGTTGAAGACGAAAGAGGGGATGCCTTCCGGGGCATCCCCAAGCTTAGGCACTTGAGTCTTCCTTGGATATTACCTTGGAGGTGCCTTGGTCATCCCCATGCTTAGGTTCTTGTTACTCCTTATTCTCCTCATATCGGTGTCTCACCCAAAACTTGAAAGCTTCAATCACACAAAACTTAACGGAACTTCGTGAGATGGTTTAGTATAATAAATAAAGATCATTCACTTACGTACTGTCAAGACAAGATTTATAATTGTTCTCACATAATTCCTACTATATTATACCATTCACATAATTTATAGCACTGAATATAAGCTATGGGAACACTAAAACAAGCAAACTATGCATGCAAAACAGAATCTGTCAAAAACAGAACAGTCTGTGAAGATCTGTAGTATAACCATACTTCCATGTCTCTAAAATACTGAAAAAATAGGAAAACTTATATAATTTGCATATAAATAGTTTGTAAAAATTTCTGAATATTTTGACGCTCCAGTAAAATAAGAGAAAATCTTTACTGGAGGCAAAAGTTTCTGTTTTAGCACAGAATCAAATCAACAAGTATCCATATTATCCCAAAGGCTTTACTTGGCACATTATTAAAATAAAATGCACAAAACATGATTAGTACAGTAGCTTAATCATGTGAAGACACAAAAACATAAAGCAAAAGTGTTGGGTTGTCTCCCAACAAGCCCTTTTCTGTAAAGCCTTTTAGCTAGGCATGATGATTTCAATGATGCTCACATAAAAAGTAGTAATTGAAACATGCAAGAGAGCATCATGAATCGCAGGTCAAGCACATTTAAGTCTAACCCACTTCCTATGCATAGGGATTTTTTGAGCAAACAATTTATGGGATCAAGAATCAACTAGCATAGGAAGGCAAAACAAGCATAACTTCAAAACTTTTAACACGTAGAGAGGAAACTTGGTATTATTGCAATTCCTACAAGCATATGTTATTCCCTCATAATAATTTTCAGTAGCATCATGAAGGAATTCAACAATATAACTATCACATAAAGCATCCTTTTCATGATCTACAAGCATAGAAAATTTATTACTCTCCACATAGGCATATTTCTTCTCATCCATTGTAGTGGGAGCAAACTCAACAAAATAACTATCATAAGAAACTTGATTGACATAAACACATTCAATATTAAAGTCATGATGACAAGTTTCATGGTTACTATCACACTTTATAGCATACATGTCATCATCATAATCATCATAGATAGGAGTTATGCCATCATCATAATAAATTTGCTCATCAAAACTTGGGGGACTAAAAATATCATCTTCATCAAACATAGCATCCCCAAGCTTGTGGCTTTGCATATCATTAGCATCATGGATATTCAGAGAATTCATACTAGCAACATTGAAATCAGGCTCATCATTCAAGGAATTCTCATTAAGTATTTTCATAAACTCTTCCTCTACCAATTGAGCACAATTTTCCGAACCATCATTTTCACGAAAGACATTAAAAAGACGAAGCAATTGAGGCAACCTAAACTCCATTTTTTTGTAGTTTTCTTTTATAAAACCAAACTAGTGAAAAACAAGAAACTAAAAGATTTAATTGCAAGATCTAAAGATATACCTTCAAGCACTCACCTCCCCGGCAACGACGCCAGAAAACGGCTTGATGTCTACTACGCAACTTTATTCTTGTAGACTTTGTTGGGCCTCCAAGTGCAGAGTTTTGTAGGACAGTAGCAATTTTCCCTCAAGTGGATGACCTAAGGTTTATCAATCCATGGGAGGTGTAGGATGAATATGGTCTCTCTCAAACAACCCTGCAATCAAATACAAGAAATCTCTTGTGTCCCCAACACACCCAATACAATGGCAAATTGTATAGGTGCACTAGTTCGGCAAAGAGATGGTGATACAAGTGTAGTATGGATGGTAGATATAGGTTTTTGTAATCTAAAAATATAAAAACAGCAAGGAAACAAATAGTAAACAACGAGCAAAACGGTATATTAATGCTTGAAACATGGCCTAGGATTCATACTTTCACTAATGCAATCTCCCAACAATGCTAACATAATTGGATCATATGATCATCCCTCAACGTGCAACAAAGAATCACTCCAAAGTTCCTATCTAGCGGAGAACAATAAGATGAAATTGGTGTAGGTAGTAGAACCACCTCAAAGTTATTCTTTCCGATCAATCTAATGGGCTATTGCTATAAGTGTCACAAACAGCCCTAGAGTTCATAATAGAACAACACCAATGATACATATCAATCAACCGTAATGTCACCTAGATACTCCAATGTCACCTCAAGTATCCGTGGGTAAATTATGCGACATGCATCAAACAGTTTCAGGTCTATCATATTCAATCCAACACAAAGAACTCCAAGGAGCACCCCAAGATTTCTATCGGAGAACGTGGTATGAAAACGTGCATTTAACCCTTATGCATTGATCCCCAAGGTCACCGGAATCCGCAAGTTGATGCCTCAACATATATCAAGTGAATCAATAGAATACCCCAATGTCACTACGGGTATCCCACGCAAGACGTACATCAAGTGTTCTCAAACCAAAATATTCAAACGAACATAACGAGATCTCATAGGTAAAGATTCAATTCATCACAACAAGGTAGCAAGGGAATAATATCATATGATCCGACTATATTAACAAAGCGCGTGATACATCAAGATCGTGACATCTCAAGAACACGAGAGAGAGAGAGAGAGAGAGAGAGAGAGAGATTGAACACATAGCTACTGGTACATACCCTCAGCCCCGAGGGTGAACTACTCCCTCCTCGTCATGGCCTCTGCCGGGATGATGAAGATGGCCACCGATGATGGTTTACCCTCTCCGGCAGGGTACTGGAACGTCTTCAGATTGGTTTTTTGTCGATACAAAGAGTTGCGGCGACGTAACGGAGAGTCTCTATTTATTTCTGGGGTTTCTGTGATTTTTAGGATTTTTCAGCGTTGGAATCACGCACAACGGAGCCACATGGGCCCTACCACATATCAGGGCATGGCCTAGGGGAGCGTGCCCTGATGGCTTGTGCCCCACGTGTGTCTCCCCTCCGGTGGTTCTTTGCTCCATTATTGCTTATTTCCTCCAGAAAAAATCATCAAAAAGTTTTGGGCGATTCCGAGAACTTTCATTTTCTGCACAAAAACAACACCACGGTAATTCTTCTGAAAACGGTGTTAGTCCGGGTTAGTTCTAAATAAATCATATAAAGTGCATCAAAACCATATAAAAGTATTGTAAACATAGGTTAATATGGCATGAATACATCATAAATTATCGATACGTTGGTGACGCGTGTCCACTAGACAATGTTGAGGTGGCCGCCGAGGCCCCCGGGGAAGCTAACTACGATGACTGGACAGTGGCTTTAAATCAATGGGCTTGCGCATTTGTGCATGTCGCAGCAGCCGGCTATGACATCGAGCTCATCGAACACGACGGCTTGACGCGGGCAATGTCACAGGTTAAGTGGCGCACCCCCACCCCCTCGGGTTTAGCCATCGTGGATCTCCTTCATGGCCCCGTCGCTGATCTCCTCTGCTTCGCTGTTAGGCATTTGCCTTCCTTCATCGCCATCGACCCCCTTTTGTCATTTTTTAAGGACATGTTCTATGGCGATGGCTCGGCATCGTCAGCTGCCAAGTCAGGCCTCATCGACGATGACGAAGACGATGATGGAAAGGTCACCGTCTCTTCCAAGCGGAAAGAGCCAATCCGCGACATCAGGGAGGGCACCCTGCAGCTGTGCTCTTCCAAGCAAAAGGAGCCCATCTATGACAAGTGAGGAAACCCATGATTTGTTTTGTCATGCCACTTCAAAGGGGGAAAACGACATATGATCGTGCTAGTATCTTTTGCCATGCTAGGTTTTAACCATGTCGTGTTTAATTATTTCAGTCATGCAAAATGTAATATTCAAAAGTGGAATGTGATATGCTGGAGTATGAATAGTTCAGTTCCATTTCACGAATACCTATGTTTGGTTGTCTGTAGTGAGCATATGCCTTGTTTAACTTTTTTCGGTTGTTTGAAGTGAACATATTTCCAGTTTTGATTGCTATATTTGGTTGTTTTTGTAGTATGCCATGTTTATTTGATTTATTCATAATGTGATGTTCTATACGTGCAACAATGTACTGTGCAGTTCACTTTCATCAATACCGGTTTCACCGGCAAAATTTGTTCCTGTTAAAGCTGGTGTAGTTAGCACGCCCCTGTTTATTTCAGTTTTCTCACAATGTGATGTTCAATCATACAATTTGATGTTTAAGCACAAGCTACGTTCTATGCAATTTCAACAATAACACTATGAATGACTATATTTGGGTGTTGTTAAGCCTGTTGTAGTGAGCATATGCCTCCTTTAACGGGGGTTTGGTTGTTCGGTTGTTTGTGGTTAGCATTTGTCCAATTTCAATTGCTCTATTTGGTTGTTTCTAGTATGCCTTGTTTATTCAGTTATTCACAATGTGCAGTACACTTTGATCACTACTAGTTCAATGATCATATTTGTTTCCTGTTAAGCCTGGTGTAGGTAATACACCCCCTTTTTTCACCTTGGTGATGTTCATTTATAAAATTTGATGTTTAAGCACAAGCTATGTTCTATGCAATTTCAACAATACCGCTGTGAATGTCTATATTTGGTTGTTGTTAAGCCTGTTGTAGTGAGCATATGTCTCTTTTAATGGTTTTTGGTTCCCATTGCTATAGTTGTTTCCCATGTCTTATATATACTCCCTCTGCCCCATAATATAAGATGTTAATACATCCAATATGTTAGTATATTGGATGTAATAAGATCTTATATAGTGGGATGCAGATAGTATTGTACTACATCATTGTGCAGCTGCAGTTTAGCTTGTAGGTACATATGTCATTGCTAAACATCCGTCCTTAAACCCTTTTTGCGTATGGGGCAATGAGATATTCATGAACCAACATCAAGTGAGGAAACAAATAAAGATTGTTAGGGCAATGAGATAAAATATGGCAATTAAACTATTTGTTTAGACTTTGTCCAAAACAACAGTGATCTACAGGATGGTAACTATGAACTCTCTAGCCTTTTACTGCCCATAATGAGTTCTTAGATGACAATGTCTGAATCTTTTTCGTTTGCAGTTGTTCCCAACGTAGTTTAATCAAGATCACCTCTCAAACTACACGGTTGTTGGAAATTCAAAGGTATATGTATTTCTACCATACTACAATGACTATAGAGAAGTCCTTATGAAGACAGGGAAGGATAGGAGGTCGGCCATCATAAGGGGTTGGACTAGAGTCGTGCGTGCATTCGGCATGCAGAGGGCACAATATGGGCTTTCCGCTTCACCTTTTACAGCAACCAGAACATCTTTTGCCTCTTTCTTTACCATCTTTAATACAAGTATTCAACCGTCGTTCATCATTCTTTATTTGGTGCTTATGTATTTTTTTGATGTAATTCTTGAGCATCTGTACCTGTGAATTGAATAATGCATTGGTTGTTGAACCTATATCTGTATATGATCGATATGGAAAAAGATATTCCCTAATTTCAAAATCAAATTTTGTACAATTTTAAATTGCAGCAATTAAATTAGGGAAAAAATATGCTCAGGGGGTCATTACGCCGCACACGGTTTGCAAATCTCAAAGTTTGTGATATACCTGATGATCCGGTACGTTTCACAAATAGAAAACGTGTGTGACCATGCACACCATTGTTGTTTCCAAACCATGTGTGATGTCAGACAATATCGCAAACGATGCAGCCGAATTAAATGCCAGTGATAGTGTCTCTATCGCACACACTTCACAATCATCAACTGTTTGTGATGCCGTACGCATCGTAAATGTTGCACCACAGAATAGCGAGTGCGATAGTTATCCCGTCCGACACGAGTACGACAGTTAGAGGTTTCGTAAGATTGTCCGACACTTGTATGATGATTAGATATTGCAAACGGTATGGAAAATGTAAATGTGTGTGATATTCCACTTATCATACACGATTGACAATTGTCAACTGTTTGTGATGTGGCACGCATCATAAACGTTGCGCCACAGAGTAGTGCGTGTGATGGTAATGCGATCCCACACGAGTCTCAAGGATGGACCGTTTGGGAAATATTACATATCTCAAATGGTTTGCCGATGACTCTCGTTTGTGATAGATGCGGACATCGCATATGCTTAGTTAAACCAAAAATTTTGGTTCTGGATCCACATCGTCGACGATTTTTCCATGTCGTGTGGGATGGACCCCCTGATGTCTACTACGCAACCTTCTTCTTGTAGACTCGTGTTGGGCCTCCAAGCGCAGAGTTTTGTAGGACAGTAGCAAATTTCCCTCAAGTGGATGACCTAAGGTTTATCAATCCGTGGGAGGCGTAGGATGAATATGGTCTCTCTCAAACAACCCTGCAACCAAATAACAAAGAGTCTCTTGTGTCCCCAACACACCCAATACAATGGTAAATTGTATAGGTGCACTAGTTCGGCGAAGAGATGGTGATACAAGTGCAATATGGATGATAGATATAGGTTTTTGTAATCTGAAAATATAAAAACAGCAAGGTAACTAATGATAAAAGTGAGCACAAACGGTATTGCAATGCTTAGAAACAAGGCCTAGGGTTCATACTTTCACTAGTGCAAGTTCTCTCAACAATACTGACATAGTTGAATCATATGTAAATCCCTCACGTGCAACAAAGATTTCACTCCAAAGTCACAAATAGCGGAGAACAACCGAAGAAATTATTGTAGGGTACGAAACCACCTCAAAGTTATCTTTTTCGATCAATCTTATGAGCTATCCCTATAAGTGTCACGGACAGCCCTAGAGTTCGTACTAAAATAACACCATAAGATACACATCAACCAAAACCCTAATGTCACCTAGATACTCCAATGTCACCACGAGTACCCATGGGCTTGATTATACGATATGCATCACACAATTTCAGATTCATCATGTTCAATCCAACACAAAGAACTTCAAAGAGTGCCCCAAAGTTTCTACCGGAGAGTCAAGACGAAAACATGTGCCAACCCCTATGCATAGATTCCCAAGGTCACGGAACCCGCAAGTTGATCACCAAAACATACATCAAGTGGATCAATAGAACATCTCATTGTCACCACGGATATCCCATCGCAAGACATACATCAAGTGTTCCCAAATCCTTTAAAGACTCAATCCGATAAGAAAACTTCAAAGGGAAAACTCAATTCATCACAAGAAGATAGAGAGGGGAAAACTCCATATGATTCATCTATATTAATAAAGCTCGCGGTACATCAAGATCGTGCCATCTCAAGAACACGAGAGAGAGAGATCAAACACATAGCTACTGGTACATACCCTCAGCCCCGAGGGTGAACTACTCCCTCCTCATCATGGAGACCGCCGGGATGATGAAGATGGCCTCCGGTGATGGTTTCCCCCTCCGGCAGGGTGCCGGAATGGGCTCCCGATTGGTTTTTCGTGGCTACAGAGGCTTGCAGCGGCGGAACTCCCGATCTAGGTTTCTTTCTGGAGGTTTCTCGATTTATAGGAGTACTTGGCGTTGGAATCACGTCAGGGGGGTGCTCGAGGGACCCACAAGCCAGGGGGGCGCGCCCTAGGGGGGCGCCCCCTAGGCTTGTGGCCTCCTCGGGACTCCTCTCCGGTATCTTTTTGCTCTAGTATTTTTTATATTTTCAAAAAATATTCTCCGTAAATTTTCAGCCCATTCCGAGAACTTTTCTTTCTGCACAAAAAACGACACCATGGTAGTTCTGCTGAAAACAACGTCAGTCCGGGTAAGTTCTAATAAAATCATACCAAAATCATATAGAATTATTGTAAACATGGCATGAATACTTCATAAATTATAGATACGTTGGAGACGTATCAGCATCCCCAAGCTTAATTCATGCTCGTCCTCGAGTAGGTAAATGATAAAAGAAATAATTTATGAAGTGTGAATGCTAGCAAGTGCACAAGTTTGATCAATGATAATTCCAATCACTTTTTCTAGCATCAATATAAACCATAAACAGTAGCTCATCTCATAAAACTTCTTATGATCAAGTAACAAGCTATTCACATGTTAAAGTATAGACCAGAAAGTTTCTTGAAAACTAACAAACCATATTCCTAGTCATCAAACAATTGCAATTCATCTTATTTTCAGGAAGGGTCTATGTAAGAGATTTGATTTAGCAAATTCCACATACTCAACTATCATATAGTCTTCCATGATTATTGACACTCAAAGCATATTTTTAGAACAAATAGCATCCATCGAACACAGAGAAAGATTGGGGCTTAAAGTTTTGCCTCCCAACATATTTATCATATAGATAATTGTCAACAATAATAATTCATGATCAAATATATTTGTTTGGATATATATGTCTAGATCATTCCCCAACACATGACGCTTGCCAAGAGAATAAAGGCGAAATATAGGAAGTGGTGAAGATCACCATGACTCTTGCATACAGGTAAGTACTAGAAAGTAAAAGATAGGCCCTTCGCAGAGGGAAGCATTGATTTGCAGAGGTGCCAGAGCTCGAGCTTTTAAAACAGGGATGAATAATAATTTTGAGCGGTATGCTTTCATTGTCAACATAACAACCGAGAGATCTCGGTATCTTCCATGCTAGATACATTATAGGCGGTTCCCAAACATAATGGTAAAGTTTTTACTCCCCCTCCACCAATCAATCACACTCCACGGCGAGCCGAATCCACGGGTACCGTCCATACAAACAACAATCTTGGGGGAGTTTTGTTTCATTATATTTTGATTTGATTTTTGAGCATGGAACTGGGCATCCCGAATACCAGCCACTTTCTCGTGAATGATAGTGAATCAACACATATCGTGAGAATAACCCACCTAGCATGGAAGATACTGACAGCCCCTAGTCACTATATGAGCGATTCGGGCATACAAGACAGAATATTATTTGAAGGTTTAGAATTTGGCACATGCAAATTTACTTGGAACGGCAGGTAAATACCGCATATAGGTAGGTATGGTGGACTCATATGGAACAACTTTGGGTTTAAGGGTGTTTGGATGCACAAGTAGTATTTCTACTTGGTGCGGAAGTTTTGGCTAGTATGAGGTGGAAGCAAGCACCCCATGTTGGAGGATCCATAACAATATAACTTCTATACAAATATACCCAAACATAACTCATTAAGTTGTCTTCCTTGTCCAATTTTAAATAATTTGCTCGAGTTTGAAAATAATTAATGAGCTCACAATCATAGAAGATGTCCAAGATAGTATATTTATATGTGGAATCTCTCTTCCTTCAATATTCTTTCATGAATTGTTCAAGTGACCAATGCGGTGTTTGCTAACTTTCAATAAATTTTACCACCTATACTTATTATGTGTGAAGTCATTACTCCCCATGGGATAAGTATATGAAGCATATTTAATTTCAGATTTATGATATTCAATTCATTCAACCATTTACTCATAGGATATAAGTGAAGCACGAGAGTGAATGACAAACTACTCCAAAAAGATATAAGTGAAGATCAATGAGTAGCCAACAATTAAATAACTATGTGAAGACTCTCTCATCTAAGAATTTCAGATGTTAAGTATTTTATTAAACAGCAAGCAAAAGAAAAATATCACTCCAAGAATAGCACACATCATGTGAACGAATAAAAATTTAGGCTCAACATAGGCTAACCGATAATTGTTGATGAAGAGAGGTGGGATGCGTAGCATCCCCAAGCTTAGCTGCTTGAGACTTCTTGAAATATTTACTTGGGGTGCCTTGGGCATACCCAAGCTTGAGCTTTTGTATCTCGTTCAATCCTCTCATATCATGGTTTCACCTATTCTCAAAAACATCTTCCACACAAAACTTGAAAAGAACTCGTGAGATAGGTTAGTACACATAATAATAAATCAACTCTTTATGTACTGCCAAGACAAGTTGCATAATAATTTTCAAACATTAGGTACTGTATACTATCATTTCCACAATTTATATCTACCAATATAGGCTATGGAAACTATAGGATAAGTAGATAACGAAACTATGACAGCAATCTGTCCAAACAGAACAGTCTATAGAAATTTATGAAAACAGTGTACTTTTGTAACTCAAAAATTTAGGAAAATCTAACTAATTTATATGAAAACACTGTGTAAAAATTTCAGAAACGTTCCACGTTCCAGTAAAATATGAAAATTCAAACACTACAGCAAAAGTTTCTGTTTTTACACAGCACACATCAAAACATGCAATGCAAGCATCCTAAGACAATTCTTGGAACTTTTTATTGAAAAACAAGATTATAAATAACACCTAACAGAAAAAAATAAAATAAAATGACGCTCCAAGCAGAACTCATATTATGTGACGAATAAAAATATAGCTCCAAGTAAGATATACCGATAATGTTGAAGACGAAAGAGGGGATGCCTTCCGGGGCATCCCCAAGCTTAGACGATTGAGTCTTCCTTGAATATTACCTTGGGGGTGCCTTGGGCATCCCCAAGCTTAGGTTCTTGTCACTCCTTATTCTCCTCATATCGGTGTCTCACCCAAAACTAGAAAACTTCAATCACACAAAACTTAACAGAACTTCGTGAGAAGGGTTAGTGTAATAAAGATAAATCATTCACTTAGGTACTGTCAAGACAAGATTCATAATTGTTCCCACATGATACCTACTGTATTCTATCATTCCCATAATTTATATCACTCAATATAAGCTATGGAAACACTAAAACAAGCAAACTATGCATGCAAAACAGAATCTGTCAAAAACAGAACAGTCTGTGAAGATCTGTAGTGTAACTATACTTCCCTGTCTCTAAAAATTCTGAAACATTAGGACAATCTAGGAAATTTGTATATCAATCATGTGTAAAAAATTCATATCAAAATCACGTTCCAGTGAAGTTACAAAATTCCTGGACTGAGAGAAAAAGTTTTTGTTTTTGCACAGAATCAAGTCAACTATCATCCACACTATCCCAAAGGCTTTACTTGGCACTTTATTGAAACAAAAGCTATAAAACATGATTATAAAGTAGCATAATCATGTGGACACACCAAAACAGAAGGTAAAAGTGTTGGGTTATCTCCCAACAAGCGCTTTTCTTTAATGCCTTTTAGCTAGGCATGATGATTTCAATGATGCTCACATAGGAATAAAAATTGAAACATGCAAAAAGAGCATCATGAATCTCATGACAAGCACATTTAAGTCTAACCCACTTCCTATGCATAGGGATTTTGTGCGCAAACAATTTGTGGGAGCAAGAATCAACTAGCATAGGAAGGCAAAACAAGCATAACTTCAAAACTTTGAACACATAGAGAGGAAACTTGATATTATTGCAATTCCTACAAGCATATGTTCCTCCCTCATAATAATTTTCAGTAGCATCATGAACGAATTCAACAATATAACCAGCACATAAAGCATTCTTTTCATGATCTACAAGCATAGAAATTTTACTACTGTCCACACAAGAAAATTTCTTCTCATGACTAATAGTGGGAGTATCATAAAAGAATTGAATACTACAAATTGGTTCCACATTAAAAGAGTAATATTCAGTAAAAGGATATTCATAATTATGACAAGTATCATAATATTAATCATCACTCTTTTTCATCGCATAAGTATCATCACAAGAGTCATCATAAGTAGGAGGCATGCAATCATTATAACAAATTTGATCATTCAAAGTAAGGGGAATAAAAAGATCATCTTCATTAAGCATAGCATCCCCAAGCTTGGGACAAACATTAATTGCAGCAAATAAATTCTCAAACATGTCATTTTCATCAAACATAGCATCCCCAAGCTTGTGGCTTTGTATATCATAAACATAATCACTCTCATCATTAATAGTATGAATAGCACCAATAGTATAGCAAATATTATCATCTTCTTCCAAGTTGGTGCCATAAATATTTTCAAGATTATAAGAAGTATCATTATCTTCCCAATCATAATTATCACAACAAGCAATAGGCATAACAAAATCATCCTCAAGTGTATCATCTTCCACAACTATTTTTGATTCATTCTCATGAGGCCTATCAATAATGGAAGCAACATTATTTGGGAGAGATACCTCTTTACCTTTACTTTTCCTTCTTTTCTTCTTCTTCACCACATTATGTGTGGGTTTATTTAATTCCTCCAAGCTTCTTTTTGAAGAGGTTGGTTGAATAAAAAGCTCCTCCTCGTTACCTGATTCATCATAAGAAAAAATAGGAGGATATTGGGAAACCTCTTCCCCTTCATTAGTATTCTCTTCATCTTCTATTTGTTTTCTTGTCTTTAAGTAATTGGCAATATAAGGATTCTCAATGCAATTTACCATGCAATACATACAGATTTCATTTAGATCAAAATCAATCATTTTCATGAGAACCCAAGCTGGAACATCCTTAGTTTTATGTTTCATTTCTTCATACCCAAAAAATAGACTAAGTTCATTATGATGCTCAAGGGTAATGAGGTTATCACAATTTTTGGACACAATTCGATCATGAAATAATTCACATTGGAAATTAAAATGACCACTTTCATTGCAAAGTTCACAAGGACGGCGAGAAATATTAAGTCTTTCAGCACAAACATATAGCCTCTCTTGCAACCATTTAGTTTCTAAATACTTATGCCTCTTACAAAATCTATCTTCCCTTTTAGGCATGTCTTCACAAACTCTATGCACTCCACAAAAATTGACATGCTTATAAGAAATCTTTTTATCATGACTAGTGCAATCATCATTAGTACTATGGATATTCAAAGAATTCATACTAACAACATTGCAATCATGCTCATCACTCAAAGATTTAGTGCCAAACATTTTAATAACTTCTTCTTCTAACACTTGAGCACAATTTTCCTTTCCATCATTTTCATGAAAGACATTAAAAAGATGAAGCATATGAGGCAACCTCAATTCCATATTTTTTTTGTAGTTTTCTTTTATGAAACCAAACTAGTGATAAAACACGAAACTAAAAGATTCAATTGCAAGATCTAAAGATATACCTTCAAGCACTCACCTCCCCGGCAACGGCGCCAGAAAAGAGCTTGATGTCTACTACGCAACCTTCTTCTTGTAGACTCGTGTTGGGCCTCCAAGCGCAGAGTTTTGTAGGACAATAGCAAATTTCCCTCAAGTGGATGACCTAAGGTTTATCAATCCGTGAGAGGCATAGGATGAATATGGTCTCTCTCAAACAACCCTGCAACCAAATAACAAAGAGTCTCTTGTGTCCCCAACACACCCAATACAATGGTAAATTGTATAGGTGCACTAGTTCGGCGAAGAGATGGTGATACAAGTGCAATATGGATGATAGATATAGGTTTTTGTAATCTGAAAATATAAAAACAGCAAGGTAAGTAATGATAAAAGTGAGCACAAACGGTATTGCAATGCTTAGAAACAAGGCCTAGGGTTCATACTTTCACTAGTGCAAGTTCTCTCAACAATACTGACATAGTTGAATCATATGTAAATCCCTCACGTGCGACAAAGAGTTCACTCCAAAGTCACAAATAGCGGAGAACAACCGAAGAAATTATTGTAGGGTACGAAACCACCTCAAAGTTATCTTTCCAATCAATCTTATGAGCTATCCCTATAAGTGTCACGAACAGCCCTAGAGTTCGTACTAAAATAACACCTTAAGATACAGATCAACCAAAATCCTAACGTCACCTAGATACTCTAATGTCACCACGAGTACCCATGGGCTTGATTATACGATATGCATCACACAATTTCAGATTCATCATGTTCAATCCAACACAAAGAACTTCAAAGAGTGCCCCAAAGTTTCTACCGGAGAGTCAAGACGAAAACATGTGCCAACCCCTATGCAAAGATTCCCAAGGTCACGGAACCCGCAAGTTGATCACCAAAACATACATCAAGTGGATCAATAGAACATCCCATTGTCACCACGGATATCCCATCGCAAGACATACATCAAGTGTTCTCAAATCCTTTAAAGACTCAATCCGATAAGAAAACTTCAAAGGGAAAACTCAATTCATCACAAGAAGATAGAGAAGGGAAAACTCCATATGATTCATCTATATTAATAAAGCTCGCGGTACATCAAGATCGTGCCATCTCAAGACCACGAGAGAGAGAGATCAAACACATAGCTACTGGTACATACCCTCAGCCCCGAGGGTGAACTACTCCCTCCTCGTCATGGAGACCGCCGGGATGATGAAGATGGCCTCCGGTGATGGTTTCCCTCTCCGGCAGGGTGCCGAAACGGGCTCCCTATTGGTTTTTCGTGGCTACAGAGGCTTGCGGCGGCGGAACTCCCGATCTAGGTTTCTTTCTGGAGGTTTCTCGATTTATAGGAGTACTTGGCGTTGGAATCACGTCAGGGGGGTGCTCGAGGGACCCACAAGCCAGGGGGCGCGCCCCCTAGGCTTGTGGCCTCCTCGGGACTCCTCTCCGGTATCTTTTTGCTCCAGTATTTTTTATATTTTCCAAAAATATTCTCCGTAAATTTTCAGCCCATTCCGAGAACTTTTATTTCTGCACAAAAAACGACACCATGGTAGTTCTGCTGAAAACAGCGTCAGTCCGGGTTAGTTCTAATAAAATCATACCAAAATCATATAGAATTATTGTAAACATGGCATGAATACTTCATAAATTATAGATACGTTGGAGACGTATCACCCCCCTATCACCCATACAAGCAAGGCGGCGGTTTAAAACTACGTTGCGGAAAGTGGTTGAAACCCGTTTGTATAGCATGTCGCTGCACCAGTGTTGCCTCGTCCATTAGGACTCGGGTCAGGTGAAAGTCGTCAACTATAGGATCGAGTACCAATGTTGTTGTGCTGCCCTGATAGATATCAATCAGGTGGACTCATCGGTCAAAAATGATCGGGATTTCCAACAATGGATTATACTTCGGCGCCGCCGACTCCACTGCGTACACATTGCGGACCGCACGCTTCCTCTCCTTTCCGGTGACGTGTGTGATATATATCATATTCACGTCTTTAAACTCGGGAGATAACTATTTTTGTCTGGCATTGCCCAGCCCTGGCTGGTCTCTATCCTTGTTAGAAGTTGGCCCTTACCCTGATTTTCAACTGCAGTCTTTGGCCTACTTGATGACCCAGCAGTTCCGATTAGTATGCATGGCTGTCTTGTCGGGACTGCCATGGATGGCACACGGTTTAACCAAGATTTTTTCAATTGAGTTGGACCGTCTTGCCTCCCTATAAAGGCATCCTCTTGTTACCGCCACGCTCATAGTTGAAGCCGGCATTAACTGCGGTATCCTAGGCGTCACTTCTGCTTCCAATATTGAGGTACTTTGTTATTCCTGTTGTGACAAGGTTTCCCGTTTCCGTTGCATACTTCGGCGGTACGAGGGTCGCCACTATGGTTGCTTTTTCGATCTAACCAGTTGTCCTCTCCAGCGCAAAATTGAGTCATCATTTGTGTGAGGGTTGTCATTGTCCGCATCTTGTCTTGACTAAGATCTCTTGCAAGCCATTCATCACAGAGGTTGTTTTTGAATGTGGCTATCGCCTCGGCATCCTGGCAGTCCAGTATCTGGTTTTGCTTGGTCAAAAACCAATTCCAGAATTTGCGGCCTGGCCCCTCTGCTTTTGCATGACATGACTGAGGTCATCGGCATCCGGTGGTAGGACGTAAGTGCCTTGGAAATTTGCTCAGAATGTGTCCTCGAGATCTTCCCAGACTCCAATTGAATCCTTGGGGAGGCAGTTAAGCTAGTGATGAGCCGATCCTTTGAGCTTGAAGGGCAGGTATTTTATGACGTGTAGATCATCGCTACCTGCCAAATTTTAGTTCATGAGGAAATCCTCAATCCATACGACTAGGTCCATCGTATCGTCCTATTGGTCGATATTTACGAGAACTAGTGCTTCATAACCTCGTTCGTGAAGCACATAGGGTGATCTGCTCCTCAGATCCTGGCGGTAGCATGACATATATCGGACACAATAACGTTCAGTCGTGTGTGTAATTGCGTTAGTCACCATTATTTACTAACCAAGCTAGGTATCCCGCTTGTCCAGCAGGTGGGCGCTCCCTAGATTTATAGGTCGGCCGAGGTGGGGCCTCAGGCCTTAAGGACCTTTTGGGCTTGCGGTCATACCTTGATGGTACCCTAGTTGGATTGGATCCACCCCTTTGCCTAGGGTCCTCGAGGATATAGTTATTTCCATCTGTCGGCCTATCTCTCCCCGAGGAGGGCAGTTGGGCACCTCTTCCCACTCGGGCTTAGATAGCACGTTACCCTCGGCCTCTTCGTCGGATCGACACTAGATTTTTGTAGTGAAAAAATTGGTTGGCCCTGGTTTCATCAAGTTTGTCCTCGAGTGCCATCTCGGCCCTCAGGAGCTCGACCCATCTGTCTTTTAGCTTGTCCTGTTCGTTTCCAAGTCGCTGGGACTTTTTCTTGATGCTTTTGGTCGTGCTGGCCAATCTCCTACATAATGTGTCGATTTGAGGTGCCTCAAGGGGCACCTCAATGACATCGTATTTGTCAGGGCCGAATCTTCTATCTTGCTCGGACTCCAGGTAGAAATTGTCGTTGTCGTTGTCGTCTTTGTCCCTCTTGATCATCTTTTCGTCATTGTTATTGTCACTGATGATGTTATTGTTAGTGTTCAAGTTGTCGACACCGTCCTGAGCGGCGTCGTTGTCGGTAGTATCCTCGTTTCCAGCGCCACCATTCCTCGCATCACCATTACCGGTCCCTCCGTTATGGCGGCCCCTACGTTAGCACTTGGGGGGTCCGCTGCCTCCTTCTCCGTGTTAGGGGGTATCCACCATGCAGACATTGTAGGTGGAGGTAGTTGCCCGCTTGCTAGTATGAGTGATGGCAGGCAGCGAGGTAGAGTCTGACATCTCCTCGACGTCTTCCTCCATGTCGATTGCCTCCTTGGAGGCGTATGCTAGAACATCGGTTAAATCTTCGACATTAGTGACTATGTGGGTAGAGCGTCGTTTTAAAATTCCAACCTCTCCATATTTTTCCCAAATCCGATCGTAAAGTGAGGTTTGATCGTCCGAGATTATGAAGCTTTGAATATTATCTAACATCTTGTTCAGAAGTGCCTTGTCAGCCTCGCCCATATCCTGATTGAAAGTTGGGCTTAGATGAAGTCTGCCCGAGATTCCATATGACGTGGTCTCGGGAATTTCGTCGGTCGAACTTGACCTCTAAACCACCAGGGTAATGCTTGGCTCTGTGTTCGAAACTAGATCCGAGGGGTGACCCGCGTCATGGTCTTGGTCAAAGATTGAATCCGAGATTGGTATGAAGGTGTTGAAAGAGTCTTCGGACTGGTCTAGCACCCAACTCAAAAAAGCAAGCTCGCCGCAGGCATACGCAGCGTACTCGAGATTTCCAAACCTGATGGTCTGGCTCGGAGCGAAGTTTTCTATCCGGCCGAGGTGGTCGGTCAAATAGGCGTAGAGTGTGAAGCCACCGAAGATAACAAGTTGTCCGGGGAAGAAGGTCTCCCCACAACCAACATATTATCAAAATTTCAAGACATGTTCATAATATCAAATTTTGTTACATTTTTTAAAATTTGTTCAGATTTTCAAAAAAAGTTTAGAATTTCAAAATTTGTTTAGATTTCAAAAACAATGTTTACAATTTCAAATATTTTTATCTTTTAAAAAATATTCAAAATTCTAAAATTTGTTTAAATTTACATAAAATCGTAATTTCAAAAAAATTGATTTTCAAAATTTGTTTAAATTTTAAAAAAAATCAGAATTTCAAATTTTGGTTAAAAGTTTTAAAAATATTTAGTATTAAAAAAATAAATGTACAAAAAATATTCAAAATTCCAGAAAAATCAAAAAAAATTTGATTTTCAAATTATGTTTAAATTTATAGAACATGTTCAACATTCTAAACTTTATTTAAATTTTAAAAAAATGTTCACCATTCAAAAAATCATTCGTAATTCAAATTGTTCAGCATGTCTAAACATATGCAGCCTGCCAAACAAAGTCACAGATCAGCATGTCTCAACGCATACACCGTTACCAAACAACAACAAATGCATATACTTATGATGTCTACACTCAACATATATCACAGGAGAACAACCATGCTAGGTTGAAAATGCTGCCAGACACACCCTAAGAGCATTGGCCTTGGAACGACCAAAGACTTCTTCCTTGGTTGTACCCATAGTCTTTACTATCTAGCATTGTCCATGTTGTACCAGAAGCTATCGTGGAACGTGAGTAATTCCCAGCTACACAACTAGTATGAACCGAACCTCCAACTATTTAGATTTCTAAGATCCTGACCATCATATAAACTATGTTTTGCTACTAATTACAACTTTGGAGGAAAACATGCACTCAACCATAATGCGTAAAATAAAAATGATGAATCACAATCTTAAAAACGATTTGATAGAAACAATACGAGATATCAGAACATGAACATGAAACACCATATATATTGCATAATTTTTAGAGGGGATACACAATCTAGACACACTTTTGAGCTAGTGCTTAATGAAATGACATGGTATTTGCTCCTATGTGATGCATTTTTCCAGTGGTGCTTGTAATTGAAAATGGACTGCATGATCTATAGCAATATAATCTCCATGAATGAGCAAAAGTAAAGTTTGGATGATGATATATAGAGCAACATAAATTTAAGATGTTGATAGACTACAATATATTGTGCTATATAATTTGCTGACTCCAACATATATAGCCATTGTTATGCTTTCAGTTGCTTAAACACCATTGGAGGGGAAGAAACATGCATGAAAAGAGTAGAGGGTATGTACTAAAAGGACATGTAAATGCTACTGAATGGCCTAATGAAATATTAATAAAAAATTCGACTGAAGGACTCCATAATCAGGTTTTTACAAAGCAATTAAGTTTATGATCATGCATTGAAGTTCATCTGATGCTTTGTTGGTACCTTAGCACCCCTCTAAAATTGATGAGATGGTATATAAGGTAAAGTATTTCACTCACAACATGAAATGAATTATTAAGTTAAAAATTTAGAAGTAAGTTACATTATTTGACTTACAACATAATTCCATACTTACAACATAAATATATTGCACCTATACAAGATTTGCTATATGTCAAGTAGATGATCAATAGCTTCTCCTTGATCCAGAAAAGAAATTAAGTACAAGTCTGTTGCTATCATCAATTAATCATCTTTGCATATCATATGAAGTCTCCTAGTTTAATATTATGTGCTCTGACATGATCTGCTAGAATGTTTATAAGAGGATAAATGCATGAAAATTGATCTATAAATTAACAGGGAAGGGAAAGAATGGAAATAAAGATACTCGCACGTACTCTCACATACATACATCTTGTTCTCGTTGTACTGTTTGGACAATATTTGTACATGAGATTATGAAATGTCATTTTTAGCAATAGAACTAAAGGGGCTACACGCCTATATCTCTTAATATTATTCAACACAATGCCTCACAAGTACGAAGGCAGAATGAAGAGGAGGCACATATGGGAGTACACGTAGCAAGAAGTAATTGAAGGTACAAATAGAGACCTACAAAAAGAGAGGGCGGACCATGGTCTATCTTGAAATACACATTTAGATGGAATAGGAGAGGAGTGATTTAACCCGCCATTAGAATACATTGTCATCAACAGCCACGTGAATAACAAGGAGAGGAGACGCCACCATGGTGTCGTGAAGAGCAGAGAGGACATGTGATGCGTCCCTACAGGATGCAAGTGCACTTGGATGGGAGGAAAGAAAATCACCATAGCCGAATTGAGACATGGACACTACCGAGAAATTCTTCGTTGTCGCAGCGTGAGGAAACACTACATGCACTCTAGCTAGAGAGCCATCTCTCTCTCCCACTCCCTTTCTCTGGTTGGCCAACAAGGACTTCTCACCCATACGGCCGAGCGTCAGGCGACATGGAATATACACAGGCACATGCAAACATCTCCAGTTTGGAAAAAATAGAAACACATACCTCTATTAATCGGAAATTTCTAATGGAGCACATCAGCAGTCATGAGTGCATCCACGAACCAAAGATTGATTACTTCCTCCCAGTGGATTAGCTTCATTAGCCTGCTTTGCCAAACATCGCATGTCGATCGAAGATTTTTTCGCACGAAGGATATTGATCTGGCCATCGTGTTTTCTTTTCATCTCCAATCAATCCCAATCACCTACCCTCTCGCGATGACCAGAAACATTTTTCTTGGGGGATTACCGATCCAGCGCTCAGGTTAGCAATCTGGCATTCTCATGTATGTCGTGGTGTGTTGGTTAGCCAAATGGGCATGTTCCCATACATCTGACGTGCAGTTAACCAAATCTACTGTTATAATAGGCCCAGGGTATCATGTATCTCGGTTTTTTCTTCTTGGGTAGTGAAAGCACAACATGCTCCCTTGGTGGTTTTGATAATTCATGACAACATAAATTGTCGCTTGGACTAATATTTCTACCTAGTGTATTTCAGGTGAAAGTCCATAGAGAGAGATGGGTTGGCAAAAGGATTGTGGAGACACCCCTAGAAGCTAGGAAATGGATTGCCAAAGCTTCAAGCTGGAAGACTCTACATTTTACTTTGTGAGAAATCACTTTGAGTTCATAGGAAAGCCAATACTATTAAAAGGGGGTAAGGTACTGTTGGTGAATAAGATGCTCCGCGTGCACAAGTGATAGTCACCAAAAACACCCACAAGCTCTTCCACAAACACTCTGTCTAGAACCCTACCACTCAAATCGATAAGACCAACAATTCCTATCCGGTCTCACCGAGATTCAAACCCTAGACAGATCCTAAGCCAAACCCTAGCCATCGGTGCAGCCGATTCTGATTCGGTGCCACCGAGTTCAGTTGCCAACGTTCGGGTATCCTATTTTCAAGAATCGGTACCGCCGAGTTTTGCCAATCGGTCTCACCGAGATTTGGACCAACTCTCTGGTTAGCCATTCTCAAGAATCGGTACCACCGAGTTTTGTGAATTGGTCTCACCGAGTTTTGGACCATCTTTCTGGTTAGCCGTTGTCAAGAATTGGTACCACTGAAATTTGAGAATCGGTCTCACCGAGTTGTGCAATCTGACCGTTGGTCATCTTACCGGTACCACCGAGAGTTATGTATCGGTCTCACCGAGATTCAAAAGTTGCTACCTTTGGAGAAACTCGGTACCACCGAGTTTTATACTTCGGTGTCACCGAGTTGGTCACTTTAGGAGTAACGGTTGGATTTTTGGGGATGCCTATATATACCCCTTCACCACCACCCACTCGAAAGAGAAGCACTCAGAACTATTCCATACTTGCCCCATCCAATTTTCTGAGAGAGAGCCACCTACTCATGTGTTGAGATCAAGCCATTCCACTCTATCCATATGAATCTTGATCTCTGGCCTCCCCAAGTTGCTTTCCACCAAATCAATCTCTTCCACCATAGCCAAATCTATGAGAGAGTGATTGTGTGTTGAGGAGTCTATCATCTTGAAGCACAAGATCAAGGAGTTCATCGACATTACCGAGCCTATTACCTTTTGGAGGGTGGTGCCTCCTAGATTGGTTAGGTGTCGCTTGGGAGCCTCCTACTTCGTGTTGTGGAGTTGAACCAACAAGTTTGTACGGGCAAGTAGATCGCCTACTTCGTGAAGATCTACACATAGTGAGGCTAGTCCTTCGTGGATGGAAGCCGTTATGGAATAGTCAAGGTTGCTACTTCGTGGACCCTTATGGGTGGAGCCCTCCGTGGACTCTCGCGACCGTTACCCTTCGTGGGTTGAAGACTCCATAAACGTGGACATACGATAGCACCACCTATCGGAACCACGGGAAAAATCTTCGTGTCCCTCATGCGTTTGATCTCCCTATCTCAACTCCTTCATTCCATGTGCAATGTCTTTATTTTTTGCTGCCATACTTGTTGACTTGCATGTGTAGGGTGTGCTAGACTTGCTATAATTGCTAAAATATGCCAACCAATTAACTTGGGAAAAGGTTAGGTTTTTATATTTGCAAGTAGTCTATTCACCCCCCCCCCCCCCTCTAGACACACACTTCTAGTGATCCTACAAGTGGTATCAGAGCCTTGGTCTCCATTGCATCGGTTTCATCACCGTGGAGGAAGATGGATGTGTCTAGTGTGGAAAGTTTGAGTTGTAGAGTGCCTATTCTTGATGGGGAGTACTATAGTCAATGGAAATATAAGATGCTTGAGCTATTCAATGAATTTCATTTGAGCAAGTATGTTAAAAACCCCTATGTACCTCCCATTGATCCTTTACATCCCACACACGAAGAGAAAATTGATATGCTATGCAATCTTAGAACTGTTAATCTTATCATTAGAGGATTGCCTAGGATTGTGCTTAATCAAATGAAGAATTTTGAATGTGCTTATACTTTGTGGAATGACTTGGAGAAATGATATCCAAGTTATTCATTAAGTAATCTGGATGAAATTCTTCATAAGACCATTGTCTTTCACAAAATGATGCCTAGTGATCCAAAGTTTGATGACTATCTATTTGAGCTTAGAGACCTCATGCGTGCTAAAGGAGATGTCATAACTATCAACAACATCATTGTAGAAGCCATTCGCATTCATAATCTTGAACATTGCCATGATCACAACCCTAACGAATCTCTTGTTCCTTGTGACGAGGATTTCCCACTTGATGATGACAATGTGGAACATGGCTACTATGATGAAGATGAGTTGTTCGACATCGAGCATGAGAAGATCATGAAGAATCTAAGTCTCATGGCAAACTTAAAGGATTACATGTCCGGAGGAAAAGAGTGGATTCTCGATAGTGGATGCACCGATCATATGACCGGAGATAGAGAGATATTTGAAGAGATCACACCAAACCATGGACCGCGAAGGTATGTAAATTTTGGAGACAACTCCAAGGGTAAGGTACTTGGTCTTGGTAAAGTGGCCATATCCCATGATAGCTCTATTCAAAACATCATGCTTGTTGAATCCCTTGGCTACAATCTTCTTTCCGTATCTAGACTTGTCGACTTTGGTTTTAATGTGCTATTCACGAAAGTAGATTGCCAAGTGTTTCGTCAAGATAATCATAACATGGTCTTTACCGGTTTCCGTAGAGGTGATCTATACATTGTCGATTTCACTAAGAGATCCAAACCTCGTACTTGTCTTATTGCAAAATCTTCTAAAGGTTGGCTTTGGCATAGAAGACTATGACATGTTGGCATGCGTAATCTAGACAAGCTTATCAAAGGTGATCATATACTTGGTGTTAAAGATGTTATCTTTGACAAAGATAGACTTTGTAGTGCTTGTCAAGCTGGAAAGCAAGTAGGTGGAAGTCATCCCGTAAATAATATCATGACTACTAGGAGACCACTCGAGTTACTTCACATGGATCTTTTTGGTCCCAATGCTTACAAGAGCCTCGGTGGAAATTCCTATGGTCTAGTTATAGTTGATGATTTTTCCAGATTTACGTGGGTATTCTTTCTTGATGATAAGTCGCAGGTACAAAAGATCTTCAAGAACTTCGTTCGCAAAGCGCAAAATCAGTTTGAAGTGAAGATCAAGAAGATTCGGAGCGATAATGGATCGGAGTTCAAGAACACCCATGTAGATACCTTTCTTGACCAAGAAGGTGTTTCACATGAGTTCTCGGCTACGTACATGCCTCAACAAAATGGAGTTGTTGAGAGGAAGAACCGGACTCTTATTGAGATGGCAAGAACGATGCTTGACGAATACAAGACGCCACGACACTTTTGGGCAGAAGCCGTGGAAACAGCATGTCATGCCACAAACCGACTCTACTTGCACAAGCTTCTCGATAAAACGGCATACGAGCTACTCACCGGTAACAAACCCCAAGTTGGATACTTTTGGGTATTCGGCTCAAAGTGCTACATTCTTGATAAGCATCGTCGTACTAAATTTGCTCCTAAATCTCATGAAGGTTTCCTACTCGGTTACGGATCGAACTCTCACACTTACCGTGTCTACAACAACTTCACTCGAAAAGTTGAAGGGACGGTAGATGTGAAGTTTGATGAATCTAATGGTTCGCAAGTCGAACAACTACCAAATGATGTAGGAGATAAGGATCCTTCGGAAGCTATCCAAGACTTGTCCACCGGCAAGATTCGTCCCATGGAGGTGAAGGAATGTACTTCGTCAACTCAAGTGGAAGCCCCTACTTCACGTCAAGGTGATCCTTAACACGACATGGAGGCATCCACAAGCGGTACACGACAAGATGAAGAGGAGGAAGTACATCATGAAGATCCACCACAACCTCCTTCACCACCACCTCAAGGAAACGACACCTTCAAAAACAACAAAGATGAAGATGATGATGAAGAAGCTCCACCATCCAACAAGCCGAAGCTACCCTGAGTTCGAGCAAGAGTGACCAAGAACCATCCTCTAAAACAAATCTTTGGTGACATACAAATCGGGAGAATCACTCGCTCTAAAACTCGCTTAGCTAATTTTTGTGAGCATTATTCTTTCATCTCTAGCATTGAACCCTTGAAGGTTGAACAAGCTCTTGAAGACCCGGATTGGGTGAACGCCATGCATGAAGAGCTTCACAACTTCGAGAGGAACAAAGTGTGGACACTCGTGGAGAAGCCCAAGGACGAGCACAACATCATCGGAACCAAATGGGTGTTTCGGAACAAGCAAGATGAAGACGGTCAAGTTATACGCAACAAGTCGCGTCTCGTAGCCCAAGGATATACGCAAGTCGAAGGTATGGACTACGGTGAGACCTATGCCCCCGTCGCTAGACTTGAAGCTATTCGCATTCTTCTTGCTTATGCTAATCACCATGATACCACGCTTTATCAAATGGACATTAAAATTGCCTTTTTAAATGGTGAGATTGAAGAAGAGGTCTATGTTAAACAACCCCCTAGTTTTGTGAATCCTAAGAAACCTAATCATGTTTACAAGCTTCGTAAAGCTCTTTATGGTCTTAAGCAAGCCCCACGCGCTTAGTATAAATGCTTAATGAAGTTTCTCATTGAAAAGGGTTTTGAAATTGGTAAAATTGACGCAACCTTATTCACTAAGAGAGTTAATGGTGAATTATTTGTGTGCCAAATCTATGTGGATGATATTATCTTTGGATCTACTAACCCACAATTTAGTGAAAGAATTGGAAGGTTGATGTCCAAGAAGTATGAGATGTCCATGATGTGTGAGCTGAAATTCTTTCTTGGTTTGCAAATCAAGCAAACAAGAGAAGGAACTTTCATCTCTCAAACCAAGTATACCAAGGACTTGATCGAGAAGTTCAACATGCAAGAGTGTAAAGGTATGAAAACTCCTATGCCTACTAGTGGACATGTTGATCTTACCAAGGAGGACGAACCGGTTGATCAAAAAGTTTACCGATCTATGATTGGTTCATTGCTATATCTATGTGCCTCCCGTCCCGTTATTATGCTTAGTGTTTGCATGTGTGCTAGATATCAAGATGCACCTAAAGAGTGTCATCTTTTGGCCGTGAAACGTATTGTGAGATATTTGATACAAACACCAAACTTTGGCATTTGGTATCCCAAGGGATCTTCCTTTAACCTTGTTGGCTACTCCGATTCAGACTATGCCGGTGACAAGGTTGATAGAAAATCCACCTCGGGTACATGTCAATTTCTTGGTAGATCTCTTGTGTCTTGGTCCTCCAAGAAACAAAACTCAGTGTCTCTATCTACTGCCGAAGCTGAGTATATTGCTGCCGGATCATGTTGTGCACAATTACTATGGATGACACAAACGCTTAAGGATTATGGAATCCATGTGAAAAATGTTCCATTACTTTGTGATAATGAAAGTGCTATTAAGATTGGTCATAATCCTGTGCAACATTCTCGAACTAAGCATATTCAAGTTTGACATCATTTCATTCGTGATCATGTTGCTGTTGGGGAACGTTGCATGGGAAACAAAAATTTTCCTACGCACACATAAGATCTATCCATGGTGATGAGCATCTACGAGAGGGAGAGTGAATCTACATACCCTTGTAGATCGCTAAGCGGAAGCGTTTAAGAAACGCGGTTGATGTAGTCGAACGTCTTCGCGATCCAAATCGCCGAGCGTCCCGCGATCCAATCACGATCCTTCCGATCTAGTGCCGAACGGACGGCACCTCCGCGTTCAACACACGTACGGCTTGATGACGCCTTCACCTCCTCGATCCAGCGAGCGATGATGAAGTAGTGGTTGAGTTCCAGCAGCACGACGGCGTGGTGATGATGGTGAGGAACGATCTCTGCAGGGCTTCGCCAAGCACTACGAAGATTATGACGGAGGAACTAGAGGGCTAGGGTTGCCGGCACACGGCTTGGGAAATCCTGATGTTTCCCGTGTGCTAGCCCTGCCCCTCTATTTATATGTTGAGCCTTGGGGTCTAAACTTGGAGTAAAAGCCTCCTCTAGGTCGGTTTTGCCCGCACAAGGTCGGTTTGGCCCGCAGGGAAAGAGTCCAACTCGGATCCCTGCCGAACCGTGCACAGCCGCGCACAAGCGGTAGTACCGCTTCACACAAGCGGTAGTACCGCTTGGGCGGTAGTACCGCTTCACACAAGCGGTAGTACCGCTCGGGCGGTAGTACCGCTTCACCAAGCGGTAGTACCGCTTACGCGGCAGCAAAACTACTTTTGCACTTTCCAATACCTCGTGGGCTTTATCCCTTTGGCCCATATAAAGTGTTGCTGCATCCGAACACTTCGGTAAACATCCGGAACCCCTTCCGGTGAACTTCGGAACTCTTCCGGAGATCAAAACACTATTATCACATATATCAATCTTTACCTCCGGACTATTCCGGAGATCCTCGTCATGTCCGGGATCTTATCCGGGACTCCGAACAACTTTCGGTCACCAACATAATAACTCAATTATACTAATCGTCACCAAACGTTAAGTGTGTAGACCCTGCGGGTTCGAGAACTATGTAGACATGACCGAGACACCTCTACGGCCAATAACCAATAGCGGGACCTGGATGCCCATATTGGCTCCTACATATTCTACGAAGATCTTTATCGGTCGAACCTCTATGTCAAGGATTCAGTTAATCCCGTATGCTGTTCCCTTTGTTCTTCGGTATGTTACTTGCCCGAGATTCGATCGTCGGTATCACTATACCTAGTTCAATCTCGTTACCGGCAAGTCTCTTTACTCGTTCCGTAATACAAGATCTCGTGGCTAACACTTTAGTCACATTGCTTGCAAGGCTCATTGTGATGTTGTATTACCGAGTGGGCCCTGAGATACCTCTCCGTCATACGGAGTAACAAATCCCAGTCTTGATCCATGCCAACCCAACAGACACCCTCGGAGATACCTGTAGAGCACCTTTATAGTCACCCAGTTACGTTGCGACGTTTGATACACACAAGGTATTCCTCCGGTGTTAGTGAGTTGCATGATCTCATGGTCAAAGGAACAGATACTTGACATGCAGAAAACAATAGCAATAAACTGACACGATCAAATGCTACGTTTACAGTTTGGGTCTTGTCCATCACATCATTCTCCTAATGATGTGATCCCGTTATCAAATGACATCTCATGTCCATGGCTAGGAAACCTTAACCATCTTTGATCAACAAGCTAGTCAACTAGAGGCTTACTAGGGACACAGTGTTGTCTATGTACCCACACATGTATTTGAGTTTCCAATCAATACAATTATAGCATGGATAATAAACGATTATCATGAACAAGGAAATATAATAATAACCAATTTATTATTGCCTCTAGGGCATATTTCCAACAGTCTCCCACTTGCACTAGAGTCAATAATCTAGTTCACATCACTATGTGATTTACATTGTAATGAATCGAACACCCATGCAGTTCTGGTGTTGTTCATGTTTAGCCTTTGGAAGAGGTTTAGTCATCGGATCTGCAACATTTAGATCCGTGTGTACTTTGCAAATATTTATGTCGTCCTCCTTGATGTAATCGCGGATGGAATTGAAACGTCGCTTTATGTGTCTGGTCCTCTTGTGAAATCTTGGTTCCTTGGCTAGAGCAATGGCACCAGTATTATCACAAAACAGAGTCATTGGGTTAAGTGCACTAGGCACTACTCCAAGATCTGTCATGAACTCCTTCATCCAGACACCTTCCTTCGCCGCCTCCGAGGCAGCGATGTACTCCGCTTCGCATGTAGAATCTGCTACCACGCTTTGCTTGGAACTGCACCAGCTAACCGCACCCCCATTAAGAATAAATACGTATCCAGTTTGCGACTTAGAGTCATCCGGATCAGTGTCAAAGCTTGCATCGACGTAACCCTTTACGACGAGCTCTTGATCACCTCCATAAACGAGAAACATGTCCTTAGTCCTTTTCAGGTACTTCAGGATATTCTTGACCGCCGTCCAGTGTTCCATTCCTGGATCACTTTGAAACCTTCCGACCATACTTATGGCAAGGCTGACATCGGGTCTTGTGCACAGCATTGCATACATGATAGAGCCTATGGCCGAAGCATAGGGGATGACACTCATCTTTTCTCTATCTTCTGCAGTCGCTGGGCATTGAGTCTTACTCAACTTCACACCTTGCAAAACAGGCAAGAACCCCTTCTTGGACTGATCCATTTTGAACTTCTTCAAAACTTTGTCAAGGTATGTGCTTTGTGAAAGTCCTATTAAGCGTCTCGATCTATCTCTATAGATCTTGATGCCTAATATGAAAGCAGCTTCTCCTAGGTCCTTCATTGAAAAACTCTTGTTCAAATATTCCTTTACGCTTTCCAGCATTTCTATATTGTTTCCAATCAGCAATATGTCATCCACATATAATATTAGAAACGCTATAGAGCTCCCACTCACTTTCTTGTAAATACAAGCTTCTCCGTAAACTTGTATAAACTCGAACGCTTTGATCACTTCATCAAAGCGAAGATTCCAACTCCGAGATGCTTGCACCAGTCCATAAATGGATCGCTGGAGTTTGCAAACTTTGTCAGCATTCTCTGGATCGACAAAACCTTCTGGCTGCATCATATACAACTCTTCCTTAAGGTAACCGTTAAGGAACGCTGTTTTGACATCCATCTGCCAAATTTCATAATCGAAAAAGGCAGCTATTGCTAACATGATTCTGACGGCCTTAAGCATCGCTACGGGTGAGAAGGTCTCATCGTAGTCAACTCCTTGAACTTGTGAAAAACCCTTTGCCACAAGTCGAGCTTTATAGACGGTGACATTACCGTCCGCGTCCGTCTTCCTCTTAAAGATCCATTTGTTCTGAATGGCCTTACGCCCTTCAGGTAATACTTCCAAAGTCCATACTTTGTTTTCATACATGGATCCCATCTCGGATTTCATGGCCTCTAACCACTTCTCGGAATCCCGGCCCATCATCGCTTCTCCATAGCTCGTAGGTTCATCGTTGTTTAACAACATGACCTCTAAGACAGGGTTGCCGTACCACTCAGGAGCAGTACGCGTCCTTGTCGACCTACGAGGTTCGATAGCAACTTGATCCAAAGCTTCATGATCATCATCATTAACTTCCTCTTCAGCTAATGTAGGCTCCACAGAAACAATTTTCTGCGCTGCGCTACTCTCAGGTTGAAGTAAAGGTTCAACAACCTCATCAAGTTCTATCTTCCTCCCACTCAATTCTTTCGAGAGAAACTCTTTCTCAAGAAATGTTCCGTTTTTAGCGACAAACACTTTGCCTTCGGATCTGAGGTAGAAGGTATACCCAACTGTCTCTTTTGGGTATCCTATGAAGACGCATTTCTCCGCTTTGGGTTCCAGCTTTTCAGGCTGAAGCTTTTTGACATAAGCATCACATCCCCAAACTTTAAGAAACAACAGCTTTGGCTTCTTGCCAAACCAAAGTTCATATGGCGTCGTCTCAACGGATTTCGATGGTGCCCTATTTAAAGTGAATGCAGCTGTCTCTAATGCATAACCCCAAAACGATAGTGGCAAATCGGCAAGAGACATCATAGATCGCACCATATCTAATAAGGTTCGATTACGACGTTCGGACACACCATTACGCTGTGGTGTTCCAGGCGGTGTCAATTGTGAAACAATTCCACACTGTCTTAAGTGACTGCCAAACTCATAACTCAGATATTCTCCTCCTCGATCAGATCGTAGGAATTTAATCTTCTTGTTACGATGATTCTCAACTTCACTCTGAAATTGTTTGAACTTTTCAAATGTTTCAGACTTGTGTTTCATTAAGTAAATATACCCATATCTACTTAAGTCATCAGTGAAGGTGAGAAAGTAACGATAACCACCGCGCGCCTCAATACTCATTGGACCGCACACATCAGTATGTATGATTTCCAATAAGTCACTTGCCCGTTCCATTATTCCAGAGAACGGCGTTTTAGTCATCTTGCCCATGAGGCATGGCTCACATGTGTCAAGTGATTCAAAATCAAGTGACTCCAAAAGTCCATCAGCATGGAGCTTCCTCATGCGTTTTACGCCAATATGACCTAAACGGCAGTGCCACAAGAAAGTGGTATTATCATTATCAATTCTACATCTTTTGGCATCAATGTTATGAACATGTGTATTATTACTATCGAGATTCAATAAGAATAAACCCCTCACATTGGGTGCATGACCATAAAAGATATTACTCATATAAATAGAACAACCATTATTCTCTGATTTAAATGAGTAACCGTCTCGCAATAAACAAGATCCAGATATAATGTTCATGCTTAACGCAGGCACCAAATAACACTTATTTAGGTTCATCACTAATCCCGACGGTAATCGAAGAGCGAGCGTGCCGACGGCGATCACATCAACCTTGGAACCATTTCCCACGCGCATCGTCACTTCGTCCTTTGCCAGCCTCCGTCTATTCCGCAGTTCCTGTTTTGAGTTGCAAATATGAGCAACCGCACCGGTATCAAATACCCAGGCACTACAACGAGAGTTGGTAAGGTACACATCAATAACATGTATATCATATATACCTTGTTTGTTGTTGGCCGCCTTCTTGTCAGCCAAATACTTGGGGCAATTCCGCTTCCAGTGTCCAGTTCCCTTGCAATGAAAACACACAGTTTCTGGTTTGGGTCCAGCCTTGGGTTTCTTCACGAGAGGAGCAACTGCTTTGCCACTCTTCTTGGAGTTACCCTTCTTACCCTTGCCATTTTTCTTGAAACTAGTGGTTTTATTGACCATCAACACTTGATGCTCCTTCTGAATTTCAGACTCAGCGGCTTTCAGCATCGCAAACAGCTCGGCGACTGACTTGTTCATCCCGTGCATGTTATAGTTCAACACGAAGCTCTTGTAGCTAGGTGGCAATGATTGAAGAACTCTGTCAGTGATAGCCTCTGGCGGAAGGGGCATCCCTAACTCAGCCAGACGGGTGGAGTACCCAGACATTCTGAGCACGTGATCACTGATAGACCCGTTCTCCTCCATCTTGCAAGCATAGAACTTATCGGAGATCTCATATCTCTCGATCCGGGCATTCTTCTGAAAGATAAACTTCAACTCCTGGAACATCTCATATGCTCCATGACGTTCAAAACGTCTTTGAAGTCCCGGTTCTAAGCCATACAACATTGCACATTGAACTATTGAGTAATCATCAGAACGAGCCTGCCAGGCGTTCACAACGTCTAGAGACTCAACTGGAGCGGGTGGATCACCAAGCGGTGCATCAAGGACATAAGCCTTCTGGGAAGCCGTAAGGATAATCCTTAGATTACGGGCCCAGTCCACAAAGTTACTTCCATCATCTTTCAACTTAGCTTTCTCTAGGAACGCATTAAAATTCAGGGGTGCTACTGCGCGAGCCATGATCTACAACATAAATATAGCAAAGACAACTTAGACTATTGTTCTAGATAATGAGTTTAGTTAATCATATTACTTAAAAACTCCCACTCAAATTGACATCCCTCCGATCATTCGAGTGTAACATGATCCAAATCCACCAACTCAAGTCCGATCATCACGTGAGTTGAGGTGGTTTCAATGGTGAACATCTTCATGTTGATCATATCTACTATATGACTCATGTTCGACCTTTCGGTCTCTTGTGTTCCGAGGCCATGTCTGTACATGCTAGGCTCGTCAAGTTTAACCCGAGTGTTCCGCACGTGCAACATGGCTTGCACCCGTTGTATGCGAACGTAGAGTCTATCACACCCGATCATCACGGCGTGTCTCGAAACGACGAACTTTCGCAACGGTGCACACTTGGGGAGAACACAATTTATCTTGAAATTTAAGTGAGGGATCACCTTATAATGCTACCGTCGTCCTAAGCAAAATAAGATGCATAAAAGGATTAACATCACATGCAAATCATAAGTGACATGATATGGCCATGAACTTGTGCTTTTGATCTCCATCTCCAAAGCACCGGCATGATCTCCATCGTCACCGGCATGACACCATGATCTCCATCATCTTGATCTCCATCAACGTGTCGCCATAAGGTTGTCGCGCCGACTGTTGCTTCCACGACTATTGCTAACGTTTAGCGATAAAGTAAAGCATTACATAGCGCTTAATGATTGACACGCAGGTCATACAATAATTAAAGACAACTCTATGGCTCCTGCCAGTTGCCATATTCATCGACATGCAAGTCGTGATATTCTATACAACACATGATCATCTCATACATCACATATATCTCATCATGTAATTGGCCATATCATATCACATCATACCCTGCAAAAACAAGTTAGACGTCCTCTAATTGTTGTTGCAAATTTTACGTGGCTGCTATGGGTTTGCAAGAACCGTTCTTACCTACGCAAAACCACAACGTGGTGTAGTGATTGCTTTTTGATCTTCTAAAAGAACCCTCTTCATTGAAATCGATTCAACTAAAGTGAGAGAGACAGACACCCGCTAGCCATCTTTATGCAACGAAGTTACATGTTAGTTGAAGGAACCTGTCTCGCGTAAGTGTACGCGTAATGTCGGTCCGGGCCGCTTCATCTCACAGTACCGCCGAATCAAATATCAACTAGTAACGGCAAGCAATATGTATACACCCACGCCCACAACTCGTTTGTGTTCTACTCGAGATCTCATCTACGCATAGACCTAGCTCATGATGCCACTGTTGGGGAACGTTGCATGGGAAACAAAAATTTTCCTACGCACACATAAGATCTATCCATGGTGATGAGCATCTACGAGAGGGAGAGTGAATCTACATACCCTTGTAGATCGCTAAGCGGAAGCGTTTAAGAAACGCGGTTGATGTAGTCGAACGTCTTCGCGATCCAAATCGCCGAGCGTCCCGCGATCCAATCACGATCCTTCCGATCTAGTGCCGAACGGACGGCACCTCCGCGTTCAACACACGTACGGCTTGATGACGCCTTCACCTCCTCGATCCAGCGAGCGATGATGAAGTAGTGGTTGAGTTCCAGCAGCACGACGGCGTGGTGATGATGGTGAGGAACGATCTCTGCAGGGCTTCGCCAAGCACTACGAAGATTATGACGGAGGAACTAGAGGGCTAGGGTTGCCGGCACACGGCTTGGGAAATCCTGATGTTTCCCGTGTGCTAGCCCTGCCCCTCTATTTATATGTTGAGCCTTGGGGTCTAAACTTGGAGTAAAAGCCTCCTCTAGGTCGGTTTTGCCCGCACAAGGTCGGTTTGGCCCGCAGGGAAAGAGTCCAACTCGGATCCCTGCCGAACCGTGCACAGCCGCGCACAAGCGGTAGTACCGCTTCACACAAGCGGTAGTACCGCTTGGGCGGTAGTACCGCTTCACACAAGCGGTAGTACCGCTCGGGCGGTAGTACCGCTTCACCAAGCGGTAGTACCGCTTACGCGGCAGCAAAACTACTTTTGCACTTTCCAATACCTCGTGGGCTTTATCCCTTTGGCCCATATAAAGTGTTGCTGCATCCGAACACTTCGGTAAACATCCGGAACCCCTTCCGGTGAACTTCGGAACTCTTCCGGAGATCAAAACACTATTATCACATATATCAATCTTTACCTCCGGACTATTCCGGAGATCCTCGTCATGTCCGGGATCTTATCCGGGACTCCGAACAACTTTCGGTCACCAACATAATAACTCAATTATACTAATCGTCACCAAACGTTAAGTGTGTAGACCCTGCGGGTTCGAGAACTATGTAGACATGACCGAGACACCTCTACGGCCAATAACCAATAGCGGGACCTGGATGCCCATATTGGCTCCTACATATTCTACGAAGATCTTTATCGGTCGAACCTCTATGTCAAGGATTCAGTTAATCCCGTATGCTGTTCCCTTTGTTCTTCGGTATGTTACTTGCCCGAGATTCGATCGTCGGTATCACTATACCTAGTTCAATCTCGTTACCGGCAAGTCTCTTTACTCGTTCCGTAATACAAGATCTCGTGGCTAACACTTTAGTCACATTGCTTGCAAGGCTCATTGTGATGTTGTATTACCGAGTGGGCCCTGAGATACCTCTCCGTCATACGGAGTAACAAATCCCAGTCTTGATCCATGCCAACCCAACAGACACCCTCGGAGATACCTGTAGAGCACCTTTATAGTCACCCAGTTACGTTGCGACGTTTGATACACACAAGGTATTCCTCCGGTGTTAGTGAGTTGCATGATCTCATGGTCAAAGGAACAGATACTTGACATGCAGAAAACAATAGCAATAAACTGACACGATCAAATGCTACGTTTACAGTTTGGGTCTTGTCCATCACATCATTCTCCTAATGATGTGATCCCGTTATCAAATGACATCTCATGTCCATGGCTAGGAAACCTTAACCATCTTTGATCAACAAGCTAGTCAACTAGAGGCTTACTAGGGACACAGTGTTGTCTATGTACCCACACATGTATTTGAGTTTCCAATCAATACAATTATAGCATGGATAATAAACGATTATCATGAACAAGGAAATATAATAATAACCAATTTATTATTGCCTCTAGGGCATATTTCCAACAGTTGCCAAAGGAGATATTAATCTCAAGCATGTTTGTACCAACAAGCAATTGGCCGATATCTTTACTAAGCCACTTGATGAGAAAGTGTTCTGTCACTTGAGGAGTGAGTTGAACATCCTTGATGCTTCAAACTTCAGCTAGACTCACTCAATTTGCATGCAAGGGCATGAGATTACATGATACTTCCATGATGCACTTGACATGTTATCTTATACCATGGAATTCTATGCTCCCTTGTATTGCATCTAAACTTTTGTAGGTACTTGGAAGAACTTCATTCCACAAGGTTGCAAACAACTCATATCATAACCAATCTTGTCATGACCAAGTATCCACAACCCCTCTTGATGATGGAAGGAAGAAGACAACTTAACCATATCCTTGACATATATTTGATATGATCATATTTGCAAATTCTCAATTGATATTATGTCAAATGGATATATATTGTTCTTCCTTGCATGACTAACATATGTAGGTGAAAAGAGAACCAAAACAAACAAGGATTGCTCCCAACTCAAGATGATCTTCATCAACATCGAGCATCCTCAACAAGTTCACCTACAAGCCACGTCATCAACATCACTCAAAGGTATGTACTCATATCCTTGAAAAAGCTTTACTCCAAGTCATGAGATAAAGCAACTCAAGTGATATGAAAACATTAAAGTGTTTAATCGAAAAATGGTAACCCCATTTTGAGATTAACGATGAGTATGACCTATGATCAAGTATTCTTGCTTGGCTCATATGTCAATATACTCTAATATAGGTGACCTAGTCACCGCCCATCATTTAGATTAAGTATCTTGTTTGGTTCATTCTCTATTTGCAAGATTTCTTGGAACCACTCAAATCTTTTCTAGTTGATATTTTGTTGTAAAGTCTTTTGCATTTCCTTTGAAGATCCTTTTGACATTTTGTTACAATTTTTCCAAACTCATTCACAAGTTTCTAAAACATTGCCAAGTCTCTGTTTACCTCTCGGAGCCTCCGATTCAAATGACTCGGTTCTACCGATTATGCAGATAGGCTGCAAATACACATCTCGGTTCCACCGACTTATTTGCCTCGGAGCCACCGACTTTGCTATCTTTTCTATCCTTGTTAAACTTAGCAATTCTCCATTTCTTCGATGATCCCTTATTATTAAAACAAAAAAAGGGAGAGAGAAACTTTACTCTAGGATCCCTAACTCAAAGGAGGAGAAGTCTTACAAGCTATCAGTGAAAGAGGGAGAAATTATTCTCTATGTTCCATCAGTTTTTAATGCTCTCTATGATTCTACACCTTCCATGATTCCTACATTCTATGACCCTTGTTCTCAAGGATCCCTTCTTACTCCATGATCCCTGTGTCTGACCCTATGTATGCACCTTTTTGGAAATTAATGCCAAAGGGGGAGAAATACCAAAGCTTCAAATAGCTAAAGGGGGAGATACATGCTTATGCAAAGGGGGAGAGACAATCAAGGGGGAGAATATCAAAGCTTATGCTTACATAGACAAGGGGAGAATACCAAAGTAGGGGGAGAAGTTTTGTTGTTTCCCAAAGGAGAGAGAGCATGCCAAATCTTATTCTAATTTAATAATCTTATTCTAATTTGATACTCTTATCTCTTAATTGTTATTCACATGTTAGAATTTTCTCACCCTATCCAATCCCAATATCTACATGCTAAGATTCAGAGGGAGAGGATAACTTACTATTTCATATCTAGGGGAGAAAGTTCTAAATGATCTTGGAGACATATCTATCTTAAGGAATATCATCTTCTATATGTTCTCCACATCTTGGTACTATTGAGCTCTATTGCTTTTGATTGGTAGAACACTCTTGTGTTTCCTAACATTGTTTTCTCAAGTGTGTTTCTACTACTAGAATGCTCAAGAACTCAATGTAAGTATATGCATCACATCTTTGATCAAGACGATCTCTTGCTTCTTGCACATATTGTTTGCAAGAGTGAAGTCTTGAACAAGGATACATCTCATTCATATATATTTTGTACATATAGCCAACATACACATGACTCATATTATCCCTTCCACTATATGTGTGTCCATGCATTCCAAAGCAACTATCCTTTAAAGGGATTGCACACATTTAGGGGGAGCAAGTCTAAGTAATGTGTCTCTCAAAGTCTTCATAATATCTATGCATATCTTTATTTGAAGCTTTGATTGTATGTTGTCATCAATTACCAAAAAGGGGGAGATTGAAAGCACAACATGCTCCCTTGGTGGTTTTGATAATTCATGACAACATACATTGTCTCTTGGACTAATATTTCTACCTAGTGTATTTCAGGTGAAAGTCCATAGAGATAGATGGGTTGGCAAAAGGATTGTGGAGACACCCCTAGAAGCAAGGAAATGGATTGGCAAAGCTTCAATCTAGAAGACTCTACATTTTACTTTGTGAGAAATCATTTTGAGTCCATAGGAAAGCCAATACTATTAAAAGGGGGTAAGGTACTGTTGGTGAACAAGATGCTCCACGTGCACAAGTGATAGTCACCAAAAACACCCACAAGCTCTTCCACAAACACTCTGTCTAGAACCCTACCACTCAAATCGGTATGACCAACAATTCCTATCCGGACTCACCGAGATTCAAACCCTAGACAGATTCTAAGCCAAACCCTAGCCATCGGTGCAGCCGATTCTAATTCGGTGCCACCGAGTTCAGTTGCCAACTTTCGGGTATCCTATTTTCAAGAATCGGTACCACCGAGTTTTGCCAATCGGTCTCACCGAGATTTGGACCAACTCTCTGGTTAGCCATTCTCAAGAATCGGTACCACCGAGTTTTGTGAATTGGTCTCACCGAGTTTTGGACCAACTTTCTGGTTAGCCGTTGTCAAGAATTGGTACCGCCGAAATTTGAGAATCGGTCTCACCGAGTTGTGCAATCTGACCGTTGGTCATCTTATCGGTACCATCGAGAGTTATGTATCGGTCTCACCGAGATTCAAAAGTTGCTACCTTTGGAGCAACTCGGTACCACCGAGTTTTATACTTCGGTGTCACCGAGTTGGTCACTTTAGGTGTAACGGTTGGATTTTTGGGGATGCCTATATATACCCCTTCACCACCACCCACTCGAAAGAGAAGCACTCAGAACTATTCCATACTTGCCCCATCCAATTTTCTGAGGGAGAGCCACCTACTCATGTGTTGAGATCAAGCCATTCCACTCTATCCATATGAATCTTGATCTCTAGCCTCCCCAAGTTGCTTTCCACCAAATCAATCTCTTCCACCATAGCCAAATCTGTGAGAGAATGATTGTGTGTTGAGGAGTCTATCATCTTGAAGCACAAGATCAAGGAGTTCATCGACATTACCGAGCCTATTACCTTTTGGAGGGTGGTGCCTCCTAGATTGGTTAGGTGTCGCTTGGGAGCCTCCTACTTTGTGTTGTGGAGTTGAACCAAGAAGTTTGTACGGGCAAGGAGATCGCCTACTTCGTGAAGATCTACCCATAGTGAGGCTAGTCCTTCATGGACGGAAGCCGTTATGAAATAATTAAGGTTGCTACTTCGTGGACCCTTATGGGTGGAGCCCTCCGTAGACTCTCGCGACCGTTACCCTTCGTGGGTTGAAGACTCCATAAACGTGGACGTACGATAGCACCACCTATCGAAACCACGGGAAAAATCTTCGTGTCCCTCATGCGTTTGATCTCCCTATCTCAACTCCTTCATTCCATGTGCAATGTATTTATTTTCCGCTGCCATACTTGTTGACTTGCATGTGTAGGGTGTGCTAGACTTGCTATAATTGCTAAAATCTGCCAACCAATTAACTTGGGAAAAGGTTAGGTTTTTATATTTGCAAGTAGTCTATTCACCCCCCCTCTAGACACACACTTCTAGTGATCCTACAGGTAGTGGCCCTTTCGTATAATTGGGGCAAGGAAAAAAATACTATGGCGGAGCTCGGAATTGAAAGCACATCTAACGTCTTAGATTGGTCAGATCATGCGAATGGGTTGCCAAAAACTACTAGGCCATGAGAGTGTTTGATTTAGGTTCAATGTTACTATCCTAAATGTATGCATAATTTATGTAATGAAGGTTTGTAACCAGTTCCCGAATTGAGCATGAATGATTGTTTTTTCAATAAAAGACCATTCAACTTATATATGAAGGCGATACAATCATACTGAGTGAATGCCCAACCCACGAATAACTCGATACACATAGCCAACATATCTAACACAACCAAAAATATATTTTTACAATAATAATAATAACAGTAATAATAATAAATTTAGTCTAAGATGGGTCGATCTTGTCTAGAGAGTAAACCTATCCATGATAGAAGAAAAACCTCATTCCTCATATCCAGGTAGACACCATAATAAAAACGTCTGTGTCCTATGGCCTCTACATGATAGACCAAATACAAAGCCATCACATATGTGCACGAATAACCTCCACGTGAGATGAAATGATTTATTTTTTAAGGGCTTATTCATTTTATAGGATTCTCAAATCATATGAATAAGAAAAATAGAAAATTGGGATGCCAGGTCCACTTAAATCCTTAGAAACTTTCCATGAGGTCTCATCTAATGCTAAGAATCCTTAAGAATTAAGCCAATGACACAATTGATAGGGATCTAGTACCTCTATTCCAATGAACCGAATGGTCAACATAGGAAAATATTCCATAGGAAAGAGTCTTGTAGTAATCCTCTAAAATTTCTTCAAACCGAATAGGCCATAAACACCACATCATTTCTGGTAAGAAATAGAGTACAACATAAGGTTGCCAACCCCACAAGAATATATGCAGAAAATTATTTGCCAATACCCCGCAACCAACTACCGAACATATTACATGCACTATGAAGGGGGTAAAGATTTGAAACTTCTTAAGCAGGACAACACAAAAGCCATCTCCTTGGTCTTCCTCATCTTATCTTTTGTAACTTTTTTCTATTTCAACACATCTGCAATCATGTACTCCGCCTTATTTTTCTCCTACTTCAGCAAATATCTCACCTTCTCTGCCCTCAGCCTCATCACACTGTATATTTGCTGCTCAACTTTCAACTAGCTTCTTCTTGTCCATCTATGCATTCACTTTAAGAAAACTTTGTTCTACCAGCTCCTTTCGATCCACTACCTCATCCTTGTCTACAATGTTGGCCAAATCAGCTTTGAAGTTTATGAGCTAACACTAAAACCTCCTCTTCTCTCCTTCCAATTTATAGTTTCCAGTCTCTAACTTTCTCTTCTCTCCTACTAGCTTGAAATTTTCTTTAGCAGCCACCACACTCTCTCGAATCCTCATGCTCCTCTCTTGCTCATACATCTCCCATAGCCTAGGCAGAATCATTTTCTAAGAATCTGACCACTCACAGTCAAACCATTCCAAATAGCCACAATTTTGGCCTTCCCGCAGGATCAACGTAAATGACGAAGTAAAACAGAATTGCGATTATTAATAATAGCCACAAATAAACATACTTTTCTATTTATCCATTATTTTTTAATTAGCACTATGTACATAATTTTGTAAGTTTGGTCAGCTAGAAGCACTTGCATTTAGTAATGAATGTTTTGGTAATCAAGCTTAATGCAACAACCGACAAACACTCGCATATTGTATAGGATGGATCAACTGGACGCACTTGCTATTACACATGTCGTAATTGATTACACGTGGCTCAATCATGTATATACTAAAAAACTAGATTGCTATTACTAAAACAACTGAAAATGATTTAAAAAACTCACATGGCCTGCGCATCCAAGAAATTTCCTCCTGGTATCAATTGACTCAAAAGTAAACTTCATTCATGGGAGCTTATGAAGGCACCATGCAGAGACTTCCGGTCCTAGCGTGCTCCAATCCTTGTACAAAATTGAGTACACGTCTAAAGCACCAATCAAATCGATTTAATATGGGGGAACAGAAATCTCCAAATCGAGAAAGACATATCAATATACCACGATCCTTATCGAATCATCATCAGAGTGGAAATCGGGGTCGGAGTCGGAGGACGCCTCTCCGTCATTCCATGATGACATGGTCGGTACATGTAGGCCTGGTTGCGGCAACGACATATCTACTATGTGTGTGGGCAGGGGGGGGGCAAGGGCGAGAGCAGTGGCACAGAGACTGAGCTATTGGCTGAGCAATATGAACACAACATTCACTGACGAGGCAAGAAATGAGTGACTAAGTCTTTGAATAGCATAGACCACTGAGATATTAACAAGGTTGCAACATGTGTTAATTTCATCGTCGGATCGGCAAACACATCAGACGTGGCTGCCAAACGGCAAGTTGTAATTAGCTTGTGACCTTGTCATCACACGGGTTCTAAGTTTGCAACACAAACATATTTTTGAGAGTTTTAAACCTACGCGCAACATGTGTCCCAAGTTTGCGCAACGTAGCGAACCAATGTGTGGTTGGATGGTTAGAGGACAATATATTCTTAACCCATCAAAATTAAAGTCCTAGAGTTGACATTGATACTCGTACTTCCCTAAATTTATTTCAGACCATTCGACGATGTGCGTTAAGCTGTAGTAGATGTTCCTGCCGATTACGAAGACATCTGTGACGACCACATCAATCTTAAAATGATATGTCGGTTCAGCCTCTCGGAGGTGTTTATAGTGATAGGGTGTAAATCTTCATATATGCCATATATTTGTAACTTCGTCATCAATACAAACTGTACTTGGACTGTTCACCGCAATCTACTCATCACTCGTGAGTCGTGACCCTGTTTGTGAATTGTGGCCTACTCTTTGGAGTAGTACGTTCCCACGGCACGAGGGAAACTTCCTGCTGCTCACCGAATACTACTACTCATAGATAGGAGCAAGTGTTTAAAACCTGATTTGTGCTCCCACGGTTTTTCAGTATTGTGCATACAGGATTCCAAACTCCAAGATCCTCAGAGACAAAATCGGGAAACAGGAATTGACAGAAGGCGAGGTGGGGCACCGTGGTCTGGTTCCTCTCCTCTCCTCGGGCCTCTCCTTCCTTCTCGTGGCCGTGGCCGTGGCCGGTCTACGTGTCCCGTCTCGCCCCGTGCTCGTGGCCGCCTCTCCACGTGTGTGTGCGCGACCCCGGCCTTTCCGACGTCACTCGCTCACCCCCTCACTCCACTACATCTACACGCATGACACCCCGCCCCGCCAAGCGCGCACGCACGCCATCCCACCACTTCCATCCTCCCACCGCCCACCGCTTCCACTCCGGCGTAGCCTAGCTATGGCAATGGGCACGTTCCCCTTCCAGTGGCCTATGGACCCCTCGCCCGCCGCGTCCTCCGGCCTCGACGGCAGCTTGTTGCCCTCTCTGCTCCCGCCTCCGCCCGCGCCGGTGCCCGACGACGGCGCGGCGTACTACGCGGCAGCGGACATGCAGGCCTCCTCTATGCCCGAGCTGGCAGCGTCATTCCCATCACGGGACGCGGTCGCCGCCGAGCTGGCCATGCGGCGCGCGGAGGAGGAGGTCGCCGGCATCCGCTTGGTCCACCTCCTCATGAGCTGCGCAGGCGCCGTCGAGGCGGGCGACCACGCGCTCGCGGCCGCGCACCTGGCCGACGCCAACGCCTCGCTCGCGGCCGTCTCCACCGCCTCCGGCATCGGCCGCGTCGCCGTTCACTTCACCGACGCGCTCTCCAGGCGGCTGTTCCGGTCGCCTGCCACTCCCCCGGCCACCGACGCCGAGCACGCCTTCCTCTACCATCACTTCTACGAGGCGTGCCCCTACCTCAAGTTCGCGCATTTCACGGCCAACCAGGCTATCCTCGAGGCCTTCCATGGCTGCGACACCGTTCACGTCATCGACTTCAGCCTGATGCAGGGACTCCAGTGGCCCGCTTTGATCCAAGCCCTCGCTCTCCGCCCCGGCGGGCCACCGTTCCTCCGGATCACCGGCATTGGCCCGCCCTCCCCGCCAGGCCGCGACGAGCTCCGGGATGTCGGTCTCCGCCTCGCCGACCTCGCGCGTTCCGTCCGCGTCCGATTCTCCTTCCGCGGGGTCGCCGCCAACAGCCTGGACGAGGTCCACCCGTGGATGCTCCAGATCGCGCCCGGCGAGGCCGTGGCGGTCAACTCCGTGCTCCAGCTCCACCGCCTCCTCGCCGACTCGGCCGATCAGGCGCCCATCGACGCCGTTCTTGACTGCGTCGCCTCCTTGCAGCCCAAGATCTTCACGGTCGTCGAGCAAGAGGCGGAGCACAACAAACCGGGGTTCCTGGACAGGTTCACCGAGGCGCTCTTCTACTACTCAGCGGTGTTCGACTCTCTGGACGCGGCGAGCGCGAATGGCACTGGCAACGCGATGGCCGAGGCATATCTCCAGAGGGAGATCTGCGACATCGTGTGCAACGAGGGCACCTCACGCATGGAGCGACACGAGCCGCTGTCGCAGTGGAGGGACAGGTTGGGGCGCGCGGGGCTGACCGCCGTGCCGCTCGGGGCGAGCGCGCTCCGGCAGGCCAGGATGCTGCTGGGTCTGTTCTCCGGCGAGGGACACTCCGTAGAGGAGGCCGAGGGGTGCCTGACGCTCGGGTGGCACGGGCGCCCGCTGTTCTCGGCATCGGCGTGGCGGGCGGCCGCGGTCGGCTGCGACGCCGACGGCGAAGAGAACCATACCAGTAACAATACTAGCAACTTTAGCGGCAGCAGTGGCGGTGGTAGTGACAGTAATAACAGCAGCAGCAGCAACGGTAAGGGTAGCGGGGTTGTTGGCGCTAGCAACATGTTTTTGTAATCGCGGGGTGGTTCCATCGTAAATCGCAGTCCGGAAATCTCATTGACATGAAACTCTCGAGCTTAGCATCGTATCTCTATCTCTTGCTGACACTGCCAAACTGAGTATTTTTCTTCTGCAACACTTGGCATCTCAACCTTTTTTAATATCAAGAGGAGTCAATCTTGATACATGCATGAGCACAGGATACAAAATGCGAAGGTTAGGTGGGAGGGAACATCTCATATCTTGGATCCCCTGGCCTTTTCCAAGCTTAAACAAATACGGAGCAGTATTCATTATGGCATACAAATCCACACCTTGATGAAATGAGACTCAACGCAACGAAACAACAGAACTGTACGGGGAAAACAAATCGCATCAGGGTGCTCCGTTTAGCTGTGCACAAGCTGTACCACGGGACAGTCGGCCTGTCGATTACTGAAAACTGGTTGCAGTTTCCAGGTCGGCCGATTACTGAAAACTGGTTGCAGTTTCCAGTGGGCGCATGCAGTTGAGCGGATTCTTTGTAGGTGCGGCTGCACGGCAGGGGAGGATACCATATACTACCAGTCTGTCACGTGTTGTAGTACTGTTCTAGTACTCCTTCCAACGTACGCCTGTGATCGTCACGTCGTCGCAACTAGGCACTAGCCACCTTTGTGGAAAAACCCACTAGCTACCTGTAGCAGGCCAGCACACGCCGCAGGCCGAAACGGAAGGTCGATCGGTGTCGTAGATCCATCCGTAGCTGGTAAGGCTACTACTGCTGCACTACTGCTGTGAACGGCGGCGGCGGGGCAGAGGGAAAATGTGCTGGCACGGCAGCGCGAGCAGCGCGGACCACCACGTTCACCTGCCGCGCTCCCCCCCGTCGCATGGCGGACGGGTGGCTGCCGCCTGCTGGGGCACGCCACGCTTCGGATGGAGCTTCTCTTCTCGCGCCAAGCACGGCACGCGACGCGCCAACCGTGGTTGTATTGATGCCGTGCACACCGCTGCTGGGTTTGGTCACTCCGGACCGGAGCCGTTGGATCACAGCAGGAGGCCGGAGTGGATCACAGAGGGGATCGAGCTCGTGACCGCTTCCGGCGGTGTAGACCAATTTTAGTTTGACTTCAAGGACTCGTGCATGATGGAATCGGCTGAACTGAAAGAATGCAAATTGGTGAACTTAACATAGGCTTTGATCTTTCCCACACACGAAGAGGATGAATTAAGGGCCTCTTTGATTCGTAGGATTTTGAAAACGCAGGAATAGGAAAAGTATAGGGTTGGAGTGGCATGTCCATTTGAACCATATAGGATTAGCAAGGAGCGTTTGATGCCACAGGAAAAACAAAGGAATTGTAAAAAGAGGTTGGAGTGGATGTTAGATTTTCTATGAAATGTAGTACAAAAGATTCCATAGAAAACAATCCTATGTGATCCAATCCTATGAATCAAAGGACCAATGTAGGAAAAAATTCCTAAGGATATCAATCCTTCAAAAACCCTATAGAAATCCTTTGAATCAAAGGAGCCCTAAGGCCTCCCCGTTACGGTAGGCATTTCTATGCTCCCAAATATGCCAAATAGCCACAGCCAAAACCATGCCATGAAATCAGTACTCCCTCCCTCCGTTCACTTTTGTAAGATTTCAGTTGTCTATAAGGTCTTAAAAAAATGAACAGAGGGAGTAGCATTAGTATCAAATCAACAATAATATCCAGCCACCCCACACCCACCCACCCCCCGCGTCGCTCACATACGACTCAGGGGAACCCTAGCCGTCGGCCAGACGCCGCCGCCCTCTCGTATCATTCCCCTCCTCGCCGCGTCGGAAGATGCGGCCTGGCTAAGCCTGCACCGCGGACGGCGGCGGTGGGGCAGTTTCCTCGGTGATGGAGGACATGCCTTCCTCCGGCTCGGCGTCCCGATGGCTGCGGCATCCTGATGGCCTTGGCCACAACTCCGACGGCCGGCCTCTCGGTTGTCCCTTTGCGCAAAAGCGACGATTCCTTGTGTGGGGCTGGTCGCTCAGATTTGCTGCCCTTCACGACGGTCTTCGATGACTCAACATCCTCCATGGATGTGTCTCTTGCAGGTGGCGGCTGTGGTAGCTTCGCTGGCGAGCTGCAGGGTTTCGTCCTTGTACTCCTTCCTGGCGAGATGGGATGGGGTTGCGGCCTCCCCTTCTGAAAGCACATATGCTCCCTTGGTGGTTTTGATAATTCATGACAATATACATTGTCTCTTGAACTAATAGTTTTACCTAGCTTATTTCAGATGAAGTCCACAGAGAGGACTGGCTAAGGATTGTGTGGAGAACCTCCCCAAGGAAAGGAAGGAATAGGATTGGCCATGCTTCAAGCTATAAGACTATATTTTAGTTTATGTGAGAAATCACAATTGAGTCCATAGGAAAGACAATACTATTAAAAGGGGATGAGGAATTATGATGATCTGGTTGCTCAAGTGCTTAGAGATTAGCCACCAAAAATTACTCATCCATTCTCCCACAAAATTCTCTGTCCAAAGCCAAAAGACAAAATTCGGTGACACCAACTTTCCCATTCGGATCCACCGAGTTTTAACCTAGACAGAACCCTAGCCAAACCCTAGAAACTCGGTAGAACCAATACTGGTTTCGGTACGACCGAGAAGCAGTGACCAACTCTCTGGTTAGCTAATTCCTAAACTCGGAATTTCCGAGTTTGGTGAATCGGTGTCACCGAGATGAGGAACTGCCTCAGTCAGAACAAAATCGGTAGGACCGAGTTGTGTATATCGGTACCACCAAAAAGCCTAAAGTTGGCACATTTTGCACTAGTCGGTGCAACCGAGTTTTCACTTCGGTTTCACCGAGTTGGGCAATAATGTTGTAACGGTGATTTTTGGAGATGCCTATATATACCCCTCCACCACCTCTCACTCGCAAAGGAAGCACTCAGAACACACTTACACTTGCCACATCCATTTTTCTGAGAGAGAGTCACCTACTCATGTGTTAAGATCAAGACATTCCATTCCAACCATATGAATCTTGATTTCTAGTCTCCCCAAGTTGCTTTCCATCCAATCAATCTCTTCTACCCATGCCAAATCTATAAGAGAGTGATTGAGTGTTGAGGAGACTGTAAGAGCACATTTCTCCATGTGTGGTTTTGGTAATTGATGACACCCCTATGGACTAATGGTTGCCTTGAGTTATATTCGAAGGATTTGTCCGTAGGTACTTCTTGAAGTCCATCTGTTTGTTTCAAGGAGTTTATATGGTGACCAAGGTGGTATTGAAGGTGTTATCCAAAGATTGGTCATGTAAGAGTTGAGCTTACTACAAGCATGTCTTGAAGAAGAAGACTGTGTGAGCATTCATGTTTACCTTCAAGACATCATCTTTATGAAGAGAGAAAATAAGATACAAGGTTGATCAAGACTAAGTCAAAGAGTGAACCAAGTTGATCAACACACAAAGCGTACAAGATATACCGAGAAGGATCAAGTGATCCCATGGTATGGTAAGCATTGTCCATTACGCTTTGTGTACTAACCCATGGTCTACGTGAGTGTTCTTTGTAGGGTTAGGTATATTTCCATGGGATTGCATCAAGAGGAAGATCCCATACAACCCATGGAAGATGACATCAAGTGGTGATCGTCATCAAGGTTGCGGTGTGCAAGTTCAAGTGAAGCATCACGAAGAAATCATGCTTGTAGCTTGCCGTCCATTGTGGTGACAATGGACTTGTGAAGGTGTGCCTAAGAGTGACTCACCCATAGTGGAGTATGGGGGAGCAATCAACTAGCCTTCATCGAGCCAACGCAATCACGAAAGGTGGTCCAACTTGAGGGAGTCAAGATAGTCATCATCTAGCTCAAGTGGACTTCGTGCAAGGCAAAGGTTTGACCTTGATAGGTTTTCTATTTTACCGGTCTCATGGTGATAGTTTGGAGACCGAGTTATAGGATCGATAGTCGTACTATCAAGGGGGGCTCTCAAGTGAGTAGCTTGATCGTATCGTTCGTCGAGAGCTCAAACCATTGCATCCTTGCATCATATTTCTTGATTCTTATTTGTATTTTCTCTTTTTTAGGTTTTAGAGCTTGTGGTTATCTTCGTGACAAGCTCTAGTACATCGAAAACGGATTTCATATGCTTCTTGTATTGCGTTTTCGGTGTTGGAGGTTTTACCGGTCTTATCCGAGGAAGGGTTCTCACCATTTTCTTATGGGCCTTTTCTCATTTGCTTCTTATTGATATTTCTATCAAGATTGTGTTAGCTCATGTCGTTAGCTTTCCAACAAACTTGGTTTTGTTGAATTCGGAGTCCGTTTGCAGAAGTTGTGGCAGTTTTGGTGTTCTTAAAAGGCTGCAGCGGTACTACCGCAGCTACTACCGCTTGGAGCGGATGTAATTTTTTACTACCGCTCCAGAGCGGTACTACCGCGGCTCCAGAGCGGTACTACCACTCCGGACCAAAATCTCGTGTTAAGTCCAGCGGTGGTAGGCACGGATGTATTTTTTTAGTACCGCTCGCAAGCAGTAGTACCGCTACCCTTTGCGGTAGTACCGCTATTCCTAGCGGTAGTACCGTGAGGACGAGCGGTAGTACCGCTCCGGCGGTTCTACTAGCCTTTTGCCTCCTCGCTGTTGTTTTTCAAAGGGCTTCCACCGCCCTAGCGGTAGTACCGCTCCCATGAGCGGTAGTACCGCTCTGTGCGGGTTGTGAGCATAACGGTTGGATTTTTCCCCACCTATAAAAGGGGGTCTTCTTCCCCATTGAACCTTATCCTTTGAGCTCGAGTATGCCCCCCCCCATTGTTGACCTTCTTCGATCTTGCTAACTCTCAATCCCTCCAATGATTCTTGCTAGTTCTTGAGGGAAAAGGGAGAGGAGATCTAGATCCACATTTCCACCAATCACTTTCTCCTCTATGTGAGGGGAAACCCTTGGATCTAGATCTTGGAGTTCTTCGTGTTCTTCTTCGTTCTTCCTCTCATTTTCTTCCCTAGCATTAGTTGCTTTGGTGAGATTTGGGAGAGAAGGACTTGGGCACTCCGTGTGCCCTTGCCATTGCATTTGGTGCATAGGTTTGAGTTCTCCACGGTGATACGTGGAAGTGAGAAGTTGAGAAGCTTATTACTCTTGGGTGTTTGAGCACCCTTGAGCTTGTTCCTCTTGGGTGCTTTGGTGCCCTAGACGGTTGGTGGTGCCTCGGAGCTCAATCATTGTGGTGCAAAGCTCCGGGCAAGCTTCGGGGTCTCCAATTAGGTTGTGGAGATTGCCCCGAGCATTTGAGGTCACCTAGGAGCCACAATCCATTGTGGTGAAGCTTCGTAGTGTTGTTGGGAGCCTCCAATTAAGTTGTGGAGTTTGCCCCAACCTTGTTTGTACAGGTTCGGTGACCGCCCTCAAGGGTCCCTTAGTGGAATCACGACATCTTGCATTGTGCGAGGGCGTGAGGAGATTACGGTGGCCTTAGTGGCATCTTGGGGAGCATTGTGCCTCCACACCGCTCCGAACGGAGATTAGCATTCGCAAGGGTGTGAACTTCGGGATACATCGTCGTCTCCGCGTGCCTCGGTTATCTCTTACCCGAGCCATTTACTTATGCACTTTACTTTGTGATAGCCATATTGTTTCATGCTTTATATCTTGCTATCACTTAGTTGTTTATCTTGCTTAGCATAAGTTGTTGGTGCACATAGGTGAGCCTAGTTGTTTTAGGTTTTGTGCTTGACATATTAAACGTTAGTTTTATTCCGCATTTGTTCAAGCCTAAACCGTAATTATTTTAAAGCGCCTATTTACCCCCCCTCTAGGCGACATCCACGTCCTTTCAGAGACTATCTTTTGAAGCACAAGAGCAAGGAGTTCATCATACTACCACATCTATTACCTTTTAGAGGGTGGTGCCTTCTAGATTGGTTAGGTGCCACTTGGGAGCCTCCTTCTTCGTGATTGTAGAGTTGAACCAAGAAGTTTGTACGGGCAAGAAGATCGCCTACTTCGTGAAGATCTACCCATAGTGAGGCTAGTCCTTCATGGACGGAAGCCGTGATGGAATAGACGAGGTTGCTACTTCGTGGACCCTAACGGGTGGAGCCCTCCGTGGACTCTCACGATCGCTACCCTCCGTGGGTTGAAGTCTCCATCAGCGTGGACGTACGATAGCACCACCTATCGTAACCACGGGAAAAATCTTCATGTCATCTATTGCGTTTGATCTTCCTATCTCTTCTCTCTTACATATGCTTGTCTTTACTTTCCGCTGCCATACTTGTTGACTCGCATGTGTAGGGTGCATTAGACTTGTTAGAGTTGCTAAAATCGCCAACCAATTAACTTGGGAAAAGGTTAGGTTTTTAATTTGTCAAGTAGTCTATTCACCCCCCCTCCCTCTAGACGTCTCTTCTAGTGATCCCAGAATTGGTATCAGAGCTTTGGTCTCCATAGCTTCGGTTTCATCACCGTTGGAGGAAGATGGATGTGTCTAGTTTGGAGAGTCTTAGTTGTAGAGTGCCCGTTCTCGATGGAGAGTACTATAGTCAATGGAAATATGAGATGCTTGAGCTATTTAATGAATTCCATTTAAGCAAGTATGTTAAGAACCCCTATGTATCTCCCATTGATCCTTTACACCCCACACACGAAGAGGAAATTGATATGCTTCGTAATCTTAGAACTGCTAATCTTATCATTAGAGGATTGCCTAGAATTGTGTTTGATCAAATGAAGAATTTTGAATGTTATTATACTTTGTGGAATGATTTGGAGAAACGATATCCAAATTATTCATTGAGTAATCTTGATGAAATTCTTCATAAAACTATTGCTTTTCACAAAATGATGCCTAGTGATCCTAAGTTTGATGACTATCTATTTGAGCTTAGTGACCTCATGCGTGCTAAAGGAGATGTCATAAGTATCAACAACATCATTGTTGAAGCTATTCGCATTCATAATCTTGAACATTGTCATGATCACAACTCTAACGAATCTCTTGTTTCTTATGACGAGGATTTCCCACTTGATGATGACAATGTGGAACATGGCTACTATGATGAAGATGAGTTGTTTGACATCGAGTATGAGAAGACTATGAAGAATCTAAGTCTCGTGGCAAACTTCAAGGATTACATGTCCGGAGGAAAAGAGTGGATTCTCGACAGTGGATGCACCGATCATATGACCGGAGATAGAGACATGTTTCGAGGGATCACACCAAACCATGGACCGCGAAGGTATGTGACTTTTGGAGACAACTCCAAGGGTAAGGTACTCGGTCTCTGTAAGGTGGCCATATCTCATGATAGCTCCATTCAAAATGTCATGCTTGCTGAATCGCTCGACTACAATCTTTTTTCCGTATCTAGACTTGGTGAGTTCGGTTTTAATGTGCTATTTATCAAAGTAGATGGCCAAGTGTTTCGTCATGACAATCATAGCATGGTCTTTACTGGTTTACATAAAGGTGATCTATACATTGTTGATTTCACTAAGAGATCCAAACCTCGCACTTGTCTTATTGCAAAATCTTCTAAAGGTTGGCTTTGGCATAGAAGACTAGGACATGTTGGTATGCGTAATATAGACAAGCTCATCAAAGGTGATCATGTACTTGGTGTTAAAGATGTTATCTTTGACAAAGATAGACTTTGTAGTGCTTGTCAAGCTGGAAAGCAAGTAGGTGGAAGTCACCCCATAAAGAATATCATGACTACTAGGAGACCACTCGAGTTGCTTCATATGGATCTTTTTGGTCCCAATGCTTACAAGAGCCTCGGTGGAAGTTCCTTTGGTCCAGTTATAGTTGATGATTTTTCCAGATTTACGTGGGTATTCTTTCTTGATGATAAGTCGTAGGTGCAAAAGATCTTCAAGAACTTTGCTCGCAAAGCGTAAAATCAGTTTGAAGTAAAGATCAAGAAAGTTCGGAGCGACAACGGATCGGAGTTCAAGAACACGAATGTGGATTCCTTTCTTGACAAAGAAGGGATTTCACATGAGTTCTCGGTTACGTACACGCCTCAACAAAATGGAGTTGTTGAGAGGAATAACCAAACTCTTATAGAGATGGCTAGAACGATGCTCAACGAATACAAGACGCCAAGACACTTTTGGGTGGAAGCCGTGGAAACAGCTTGTCATGCTACGAACCGACTCTACCTTCACAAGCTTCTCGGTAAAACGGCATACGAGCTACTCACCGGTAACAAGCCCGAAGTTGGATACTTTCGGGTATTCGGCTCCAAGTGTTACATTCTTGATAAGCATCGTCGTTCTAGATTTACTCCTAAATCTCATGAAGGTTTCCTACTCGGTTACGGATCAAACTCTCACACTTACTGTGTCTACAACAACTTCCCTCGAAAAGTTGAAGAGATGGTAGATGTGAAGTTTGATGAATCTAATGGTTCACAAGTCGAACAATTGCCAAATGATGTAGGAGATACGGAACCTTCGGAAGCTATCCAAGACTTGTCCATCGGCAAGATTCGTCCCATGGAGGTGAAGGAGAGTACTTCATCAACCCAATTGGAAGCCCCTACTTTGCGTCAAGGTGAACCTCAACACGACCTGGAGGCATCCACAAGAGGTACACGACAAGATGAAGAGGAGGAAGAAGTACATCATGATGATCCACCACAACCACCTTCACCACCACCTCAAGGCAACGACACCTTCAACAACAATGAAGAAGAAGATGAGGAGGAGGAAGCTCCGTCGTCCAACATGTTGGAAATATGCCCTAGAGGCAATAATAAATTGGTTATTATTATATTTCCTTGTTAATGATAATCGTTTATTATCCATGCTATAATTGTATTGATTGGAAACTCAAATACATGTGTGGGTACATAGACAACACTGTGTCCCTAGTAAGCCTCTAGTTGACTAGCTCGTTGATCAAAGATGGTTAAGGTTTCCTAGCCATTGACATGAGATGTCATTTGATAACGGGATCACATCATTAGGAGAATGATGTGATGGACAAGACCCAAACTGTAAACGTAGCATTTGATCGTGTCAGTTTATTGCTATTGTTTTCTGCATGTCAAGTATCTGTTCCTTTGACCATGAGATCATGCAACTCACTGACACCGGAGGAATACCTTGTGTGTATCAAACGTCGCAACGTAACTGGGTGACTATAAAGGTGCTCTACAGGTATCTCCGAGGGTGTCTGTTGGGTTGGCATGGATCAAGACTGGGATTTGTTACTCCGTGTGACGGAGAGGTATCTCAGGGCCCACTCGGTAATACAACATCACAATGAGCCTTGCAAGCAATGTGACTAAAGTGTTAGCCACGAGATCTTGTATTACGGAACGAGTAAAGAGACTTGCCGGTAACGAGATTGAACTAGGTATAGTGATACCGACGATCGAATCTCGGGCAAGTAACATACCGAAGAACAAAGGGAACAGCATACGGGATTAACTGAATCCTTGACATAGAGGTTCGACCGATAAAGATCTTCGTAGAATATGTAGGAGCCAATATGGGCATCCAGGTCCCGCTATTGGTTATTGGCCGTAGAGGTGTCTCGGTCATGTCTACATAGTTCTCGAACCCGCAGGGTCTACACACTTAACGTTTGGTGACGATTAGTATAATTGAGTTATTATGTTGGTGACCGAAAGTTGTTCGGAGTCCCGGATAAGATCCCGGACATGACGAGGATCTCCGGAATAGTCCGGAGGTAAAGATTGATATATGTGATAATAGTGTTTTGATCTCTGGAAGGGTTCCGGAGTTCACCGGAAGGGGTTCCGGATGTTTACCGAAGTGTTCGGGTGCAGCAACACTTTATATGGGCCAAGGGATAAAAGCCCACGAGGTATTGGAAAGTGCAAAAGTAGTTTTGCTGCCGCGTAAGCGGTACTACCGCTTGGTGAAGCGGTACTACCGCCGGAGCGGTACTACCGCTTGTGTGAAGCGGTACTACCGCCCAAGCGGTACTACCGCTTGTGTGAAGCGGTACTACCGCTTGTGTGCGGCTGTGCACGGTTCGGCAGGGATCCGAGTTGGACTCTTTCCCTGCGGGCCAAACCGACCTTGTGCGGGCAAAACCGACCCGGAGGAGGCTTTTACTCCAAGTTTAGACCCCAAGGCTCAACATATAAATAGAGGGGCAGGGCTAGCACACGGGACACATCAGGATTTCCCAAGCCGTGTGCCGGCAACCCTAGCCCTCTAGTTCCTCCGTCATAATCTCCGTAGTGCTTGGCGAAGCCCTGCAGAGATAGTTCCTCACCACCATCACCACGCCGTCGTGCTGCTGGAACTCAACCACTACTTCACCATCGCTCGCTGGATCGAGGAGGTGAAGGCGTCATCAAGCCGTACGTGTGTTGAACGCGGAGGTGCCGTCCGTTCGGCACTAGATCGGAAGGATCGTGATTGGATCGCGGGACGCTCGGCGATTTGGATCGCGAAGACGTTCGACTACATCAACCGCGTTTATTAACGCTTCCGCTTAGCGATCTACAAGGGTATGTAGATTCACTCTCCCTCTCGTAGATGCTCATCACCATGGATAGATCTTGTGTGTGCGTAGGAAAATTTTTGTTTCCCATGCAACGTTCCCCAACAGTGGCATCATGAGCTAGGTCTATGCGTAGATGAGATCTCGAGTAGAACACAAACGAGTTGTGGGCGTGGGTGTATACATATTGCTTGCCGTTACTAGTTGATACTTGATTCCGCGGTATTGTGAGATGAAGCGGCCTGGACCGACATTACGCGTACGCTTACGCGAGACTGGTTTCACCGCTGCGTGCACTTGTTGCATAAAGGTGACTGGCAGGTGTCTGTCTCTCTCACTTTAGTTGAATCGGTTCAATGAAGAGGGTTCTTTTAGAAGATCAAAAAGCAATCACTACACCACGTTGTGGTTTTGCGTAGGTAAGAATCGTTCTTGCTAGATACCCGTAGCAGCCACGTAAAATTTGCAACAACAATTAGAGGACGTCTAACTTGTTTTTGCAGGGTATGTTGTGATGTGATATGGCCAATTACATGATGAGATATATGTGATGTATGAGATGATCATGTGTTGTATAGAATATCACGACTTGCATGTCGATGAGTACGGCAACTGGCAGGAGCCATAGAGTTGTCTTTAATTATTGTATGACCTGCGTGTCAATCATTAAGCGCTATGTAATGCTTTACTTTATCGCTAAACGTTAGCTATAGTCGTGGAAGCAACAGTCGGCGCGACAACCTTATGGCGACACGTTGATGGAGATCAAGATGATGGAGATCATGGTGTCATGCCGGTGACGATGGAGATCATGCCGGTGCTTTGGAGATGGAGATCAAAAGCACAAGTTCATGGCCATATCATGTCACTTATGATTTGCATGTGATGTTAATCCTTTTATGCATCTTATTTTGCTTAGGACGACAGTAGCATTATAAGGTGATCCCTCACTTAAATTTCAAGATAAATTGTGTTCTCCCCAAGTGTGCACCGTTGCGAAAGTTCGTCGTTTCGAGACACGCCGTGATGATCGGGTGTGATAGACTCTACGTTCGCATACAACGGGTGTAAGCCATGTTACACGTGCGGAACACTCGGGTTAAACTTGACGAGCCTAGCATGTACAGACATGGCCTCGGAACACAAGAGACCGAAAGGTCGAACATGAGTCATATAGTAGATATGATCAACATGAAGATGTTCACCATTGAAACCACCTCAACTCACGTGATGATCGGACTTGAGTTGGTGGATTTGGATCATGTTACACTCGAATGATCGGAGGGATGTCAATTTGAGTGGGAGTTTTTTAAATATGATTAACTAAACTCATTATCTAAGAACAATAGTCTAAGTTGTCTTTGCTATATTTATGTTGTAGATCATGGCTCGCGCAGTAGCACCCCTGAATTTTAATGCGTTCCTAGAGAAAGCTAAGTTGAAAGATGATGGAAGTAACTTTGTGGACTGGGCCCGTAATCTAAGGATTATCCTTACGGCTTCCCAGAAGGCTTATGTCCTTGATGCACCGCTTGGTGATCCACCCGCTCCAGTTGAGTCTCTAGACGTTGTGAACGCCTGGCAGGCTCGTTCTGATGATTACTCAATAGTTCAATGTGCAATGTTGTATGGCTTAGAACCGGGACTTCAAAGACGTTTTGAACGTCATGGAGCATATGAGATGTTCCAGGAGTTGAAGTTTATCTTTCAGAAGAATGCCCGAATCGAGAGATATGAGATCTCCGATAAGTTCTATGCTTGCAAGATGGAGGAGAACGGGTCTATCAGTGATCACGTGCTCAGAATGTCTGGGTACTCCACCCGTCTGGCTGAGTTAGGGATGCCCCTTCCGCCAGAGGCTATCACTGACAGAGTTCTTCAATCATTGCCACCTAGCTACAAGAGCTTCGTGTTGAACTATAACATGCACGGGATGAACAAGTCAGTCGCCGAGCTGTTTGCGATGCTGAAAGCCGCTGAGTCTGAAATTCAGAAGGAGCATCAAGTGTTGATGGTCAATAAAACCACTAGTTTCAAGAAAAATGGCAAGGGTAAGAAGGGTAACTCCAAGCAGAGTGGCAAAGCAGTTGCTCCTCTCGTGAAGAAACCCAAGGCTGGACCCAAACCAGAAACTGTGTGTTTTCATTGCAAGGGAACTGGACACTGGAAGCGGAATTGCCCCAAGTATTTGGCTGACAAGAAGGCGGCCAACAACAAACAAGGTATATATGATATACATGTTATTGATGTGTACCTTACCCACTCTCGTTGTAGTGCCTGGGTATTTGATACCGGTGCGGTTGCTCATATTTGCAACTCAAAACAGGAACTGCGGAATAGACGGAGGCTGGCAAAGGACGAAGTGACGATGCGCGTGGGAAATGGTTCCAAGGTTGATGTGATCGCCGTCGGCACGCTCGCTCTTCGATTACCGTCGGGATTAGTGATGAACCTAAATAAGTGTTATTTGGTGCCTGCGTTAAGCATGAACATTATATCTGGATCTTGTTTATTGCGAGACGGTTACTCATTTAAATCAGAGAATAATGGTTGTTCTATTTATATGAGTAATATCTTTTATGGTCATGCACCCGATGTGAAGGGTTTATTCTTATTGAATCTCGATAGTAATGATACACATGTTCATAACATTGATGCCAAAAGATGTAGAATTGATAATGATAATACCACTTTCTTGTGGCACTGCCGTTTAGGTCATATTGGCGTAAAACGCATGAAGAAGCTCCATGCTGATGGACTTTTGGAGTCACTTGATTTTGAATCACTTGACACATGTGAGCCATGCCTCATGGGCAAGATGACTAAAACGCCGTTCTCTGGAATAATGGAACGGGCAAGTGACTTATTGGAAATCATACATACTGATGTGTGCGGTCCGATGAGTATTGAGGCGCGCGGTGGTTATCGTTACTTTCTCACCTTCACTGATGACTTAAGTAGATATGGGTATATTTACTTAATGAAACACAAGTCTGAAACATTTGAAAAGTTCAAACAATTTCAGAGTGAAGTTGAGAATCATCGTAACAAGAAGATTAAATTCCTACGATCTGATCGAGGAGGAGAATATCTGAGTTATGAGTTTGGCAGTCACTTAAGACAGTGTGGAATTGTTTCACAATTGACACCGCCTGGAACACCACAGCGTAATGGTGTGTCCGAACGTCGTAATCGAACCTTATTGGATATGGTGCGATCTATGATGTCTCTTGCCGATTTGCCACTATCGTTTTGGGGTTATGCATTAGAGACAGCTGCATTCACTTTAAATAGGGCACCATCGAAATCCGTTGAGACAACGCCATATGAACTTTGGTTTGACAAGAAGCCAAAGCTGTCGTTTCTTAAAGTTTGGGGATGTGATGCTTATGTCAAAAAGCTTCAGCCTGAAAAGCTGGAACCCAAAGCGGAGAAATGCGTCTTCATAGGATACCCAAAAGAGACAATTGGGTATACCTTCTACCTCAGATCCGAGGGCAAAGTGTTTGTCGCTAAAAACGGAACATTTCTTGAGAAAGAGTTTCTCTCGAAAGAATTGAGTGGGAGGAAGATAGAACTTGATGAGGTTGTTGAACCTTTACTTCAACCTGAGAGTAGCGCAGCGCAGAAAGTTGTTTCTGTGGAGCCTACATTAGCTGAAGAGGAAGTTAATGATGATGATCATGAAGCTTTGGATCAAGTTGCTATCGAACCTCGTAGGTCGACAAGGACGCGTACTGCTCCTGAGTGGTACGGCAACCCTGTCTTAGAAGTCATGTTGTTAGACAACGATGAACCTACGAGCTATGGAGAAGCGATGATGAGCCCGGATTCCGAGAAGTGGTTAGAGGCCATGAAATCCGAGATGGGATCCATGTATGAAAACAAAGTATGGACTTTGGAAGTATTACCTGAAGGGCGTAAGGCCATTCAGAACAAATGGATCTTTAAGAGGAAGACGGACGCGGACGGTAATGTCACCGTCTATAAAGCTCGACTTGTGGCAAAGGGTTTTTCACAAGTTCAAGGAGTTGACTACGATGAGACCTTCTCACCCGTAGCGATGCTTAAGTCCGTCAGAATCATGTTAGCAATAGCTGCCTTTTTCGATTATGAAATTTGGCAGATGGATGTCAAAACAGCGTTCCTTAACGGTTACCTTAAGGAAGAGTTGTATATGATGCAACCAGAAGGTTTTGTCGATCCAGAGAATGCTGACAAAGTTTGCAAACTCCAGCGATCCATTTATGGACTGGTGCAAGCATCTCGGAGTTGGAATCTTCGTTTTGATGAGGTGATCAAAGCGTTCGAGTTTATACAAGTTTACGGAGAAGCTTGTATTTACAAGAAAGTGAGTGGGAGCTCTATAGCATTTCTAATATTATATGTGGATGACATATTGCTGATTGGAAACAATATAGAAATGCTGGAAAGCGTAAAGGAATATTTGAACAAGAGTTTTTCAATGAAGGACCTAGGAGAAGCTGCTTTCATATTAGGCATCAAGATCTATAGAGATAGATCAAGACGTTTAATAGGACTTTCACAAAGCACATACCTTGATAAGATTTTGAAGAAGTTCAAAATGAATCAGTCCAAGAAGGGGTTCTTGCCTGTTTTGCAAGGTGTGAAGTTGAGTAAGACTCAATGCCCAGTGACTGCAGAAGATAGAGAAAAGATGAGTGTCATCCCCTATGCTTCAGCCATAGGCTCTATCATGTATGCAATGCTGTGCACAAGACCCGATGTCAGCCTTGCCATAAGTATGGCCGGAAGGTTTCAAAGTGATCCAGGAATGGAACACTGGACGGCGGTCAAGAATATCCTGAAGTACCTGAAAAGGACTAAGGACATGTTTCTCGTTTATGGAGGTGATCAAGAGCTCGTCGTAAAGGGTTACGTCGATGCAAGCTTTGACACTGATCCGGATGACTCTAAGTCGCAAACCGGATACGTATTTATTCTTAATGGGGGTGCGGTTAGCTGGTGCAGTTCCAAGCAAAGCGTGGTAGCAGATTCTACATGCGAAGCAGAGTACATCGCAGCCTCGGAGGCGGCGAAGGAAGGTGTCTGGATGAAGGAGTTCATGACAGATCTTGGAGTAGTGCCTAGTGCACTTAACCCAATGACTCTGTTTTGTGATAATACTGGTGCCATTGCTCTAGCCAAGGAACCAAGATTTCACAAGAGGACCAGACACATAAAGCGACGTTTCAATTCCATCCGCGATTACATCAAGGAGGACGACATAAATATTTGCAAAGTACACACGGATCTAAATGTTGCAGATCCGATGACTAAACCTCTTCCAAGGGCTAAACATGAACAACACCAGAACTGCATGGGTGTTCGATTCATTACAATGTAAATCACATAGTGATGTGAACTAGATTATTGACTCTAGTGCAAGTGGGAGACTGTTGGAAATATGCCCTAGAGGCAATAATAAATTGGTTATTATTATATTTCCTTGTTAATGATAATCGTTTATTATCCATGCTATAATTGTATTGATTGGAAACTCAAATACATGTGTGGGTACATAGACAACACTGTGTCCCTAGTAAGCCTCTAGTTGACTAGCTCGTTGATCAAAGATGGTTAAGGTTTCCTAGCCATTGACATGAGATGTCATTTGATAACGGGATCACGTCATTAGGAGAATGATGTGATGGACAAGACCCAAACTGTAAACGTAGCATTTGATCGTGTCAGTTTATTGCTATTGTTTTCTGCATGTCAAGTATCTGTTCCTTTGACCATGAGATCATGCAACTCACTGACACCGGAGGAATACCTTGTGTGTATCAAACGTCGCAACGTAACTGGGTGACTATAAAGGTGCTCTACAGGTATCTCCGAGGGTGTCTGTTGGGTTGGCATGGATCAAGACTGGGATTTGTTACTCCGTGTGACGGAGAGGTATCTCAGGGCCCACTCGGTAATACAACATCACAATGAGCCTTGCAAGCAATGTGACTAAAGTGTTAGCCACGAGATCTTGTATTACGGAACGAGTAAAGAGACTTGCCGGTAACGAGATTGAACTAGGTATAGTGATACCGACGATCGAATCTCGGGCAAGTAACATACCGAGGAACAAAGGGAACAGCATACGGGATTAACTGAATCCTTGACATAGAGGTTCGACCGATAAAGATCTTCGTAGAATATGTAGGAGCCAATATGGGCATCCAGGTCCCGCTATTGGTTATTGGCCGTAGAGGTGTCTCGGTCATGTCTACATAGTTCTCGAACCCGCAGGGTCTACACACTTAACGTTTGGTGACGATTAGTATAATTGAGTTATTATGTTGGTGACCGAAAGTTGTTCGGAGTCCCGGATAAGATCCCGGACATGACGAGGATCTCCGGAATAGTCCGGAGGTAAAGATTGATATATGTGATAATAGTGTTTTGATCTCTGGAAGGGTTCCGGAGTTCACCGGAAGGGGTTCCGGATGTTTACCGAAGTGTTCGGGTGCAGCAACACTTTATATGGGCCAAGGGATAAAAGCCCACGAGGTATTGGAAAGTGCAAAAGTAGTTTTGCTGCCGCGTAAGCGGTACTACCGCTTGGTGAAGCGGTACTACCGCCGGAGCGGTACTACCGCTTGTGTGAAGCGGTACTACCGCCCAAGCGGTACTACCGCTTGTGTGAAGCGGTACTACCGCTTGTGTGCGGCTGTGCACGGTTCGGCAGGGATCCGAGTTGGACTCTTTCCCTGCGGGCCAAACCGACCTTGTGCGGGCAAAACCGACCCGGAGGAGGCTTTTACTCCAAGTTTAGACCCCAAGGCTCAACATATAAATAGAGGGGCAGGGCTAGCACACGGGACACATCAGGATTTCCCAAGCCGTGTGCCGGCAACCCTAGCCCTCTAGTTCCTCCGTCATAATCTCCGTAGTGCTTGGCGAAGCCCTGCAGAGATAGTTCCTCACCACCATCACCACGCCGTCGTGCTGCTGGAACTCAACCACTACTTCACCATCGCTCGCTGGATCGAGGAGGTGAAGGCGTCATCAAGCCGTACGTGTGTTGAACGCGGAGGTGCCGTCCGTTCGGCACTAGATCGGAAGGATCGTGATTGGATCGCGGGACGCTCGGCGATTTGGATCGCGAAGACGTTCGACTACATCAACCGCGTTTATTAACGCTTCCGCTTAGCGATCTACAAGGGTATGTAGATTCACTCTCCCTCTCGTAGATGCTCATCACCATGGATAGATCTTGTGTGTGCGTAGGAAAATTTTTGTTTCCCATGCAACGTTCCCCAACACAACAAGCAAAAGCTACCTTGAGTTCGAGCAAGAGTGAACAAAAATAATCCCTTAGAGCAAATCATTGGTGACATAAAAACGGGAGAATAACTCGCTAAAACTCGATTGGCTAACTTTTGTGAGCATTATTCATTTATCTCTAGCATTGAGCCTTTGAAGGTGGAAGAAGCTCTTCAGGACCCGGATTGGGTGAATGCTATGCACGAGGAGCTACACAACTTCGAGAGGAACGAAGTGTGGACACTAGTGGAGAAGCCCAAGGAGGAGCAAAACATAATCAGAACCAAGTGGGTGTTTCGGAACAAACAAGACGAAGATGGTCAAGTCGTACGCAACAAGGTGCGTCTCGTGGCTCAAGGCTACACCCAAGTCAAAAGTATGGACTATGGTGAGACCTATGCCCCCGTTGCTAGACTTAAAGCTATCTGCATTCTTCTTGCTTATGCTAATCACCATGATATCACTCTCTATCAAATGGACATTAAAAGTGCATTTTTAAATGGTGAGATTGAAGAAGAGGTCTATGTTAAACAACCCCCTGGTTTTGTGAACCCTAAGAAACCTAATCATGTCTACAAGCTTCGTAAAGCTCTCTATGGTTTTAAGCAAGCCCCACGAGCTTGGTACAAATGCTTAACGAAGTTTCTTATTGAAAAGGGTTTTGAAATTGGTAAAATTGACGCAACCTTATTCACTAAGAGAGTTAATGGTGAATTATTTGTATGCCAAATTTATGTGGATGATATTATCTTTGGATCTTCTAATCCACAATTTAGTGAGAAATTTGGAAGGCTGATGTCCGAGAAGTATGAGATGTCCATGATGTGTGAGCTGAATTTTTTTCCTTGGTTTGCAAATCAAGCAAACAAGAGAAGGAACATTCATCTCTCAAACCAAGTATACCAAGGACTTGATCAAGAAGTTCAACATGCAAGAGTGTAAATGTATGAAAACTCCTATGCCTACTAGTGGACATGTTGACTTCACCAAGGAGGACAAACCGGTTGATCAAAAGGTTTATCGATCAATGATTGGTTCATTGCTATATCTATGTGCCTCATGTCCCGATTATCGGGGGGATTACCCCCGGGTACGCTCAAGGAGATGACTCAACATTTTAAAACAACGAGGCGGCCAACACCCCTCTGTCCGGCTGCCCCGGCTGATGCCCCGGTCTGGCCGGCTGCTAAGTCCAGCCGGCTCCCTGCCCGGCTACACCAGCCGGCTGCTCTGGCTGGCACCCCGGTCTGTCCGGCTGCTAAGACCAGCCGGCTCCCTGCCCGGCTGCACCAGCCGGCTGCTCCGTCCGACCCCCCGCCCGGCTGCTCCAGCCGGCCTGCTGCGCAAGGTCAACCACCACGTTCCATTGGACACGACATGAAGACACTATAGCCTGCGTCATGCGTCACTTCACTGCGCCCCAATAGTGGCGCACTATAGCTTGCGTCATGCGTCACCTCGCATGACCATGCCAATAGTGATGCACTATTGCCTGCATCATGTGTCCCCTCACATGTCATCTCCAATAGTGTAGTTAAGCCATGTGGGCCACCCCTTGTCCCCTGGGCACCCCTTTATAAGGTGACCCAGGGAGCTCACCCACAAAGGAGGGCTCCTCTCTTTCTCTCATTCCCCTCTCACTCTCTCACGTATGAGGCAAGGGGAAGAGCTCTCACAGCTCCCTTCTTCCTCCCCAAATACAGCTTCAGGAGCAACTCTGTACTGCCACCAGATACACCGCATATATCACCAAACATGCAGGATTAGGGGTGTTATCTCCACACGAGAGCCCCGAACCTGGGTAAACCACCGCGTGCTACTACCCTATCCCGTCCCGGATCTTCCACGACAGCCTTGCTCTCACCTTGATTAGCCACCCCCTGGCATCTGTTGTGAGAAAACGACGACAGTTGGCGCCCACCGTCGGGCAAGCTGTTGCTGGAACCGCGGTCCGGGCGGGACCCTCTCGTCATCACCACCGCGACGTCGCCGCCGTCTCTCCGGCGGTGCTCGGGGGCTCGACATCAACACGCCCCCGGGGCGAATGCGCGCGATGCCGCGCCCTCCCTGCCGCTTTCGTCATCGCCACTGCGACATCGCCGGCGTCTCGCCCATCGCCACTCCGGCGTTGCTCCGCCACCGGCGGCGCGGCGCCCGCGCTGCTGCTCGCCCCCTGGCAAGATGTCGCTGTGCCTCGGCGCCGCGTCACGTGCGCGCGACAGCAGTACGAAGCCAATAAGCGACCCAACTGCTACGGCGCCAACGGCGGCTCCGTGCTCGGCTGCACCTACAACACTACCACTGCGCTCGCATGCGCGCTCCATGCCCGAGGACGCCCTCTGGCGCACCCTCGCGAGAGCCTGCCTCCCTCCTCCACCAACGGCCAAGCGGCCACGGGATTTCCTCTCTCGATGCCGCAACGCACAGAAGGAGTCTCCTCGCTCCAAACTTGTCTGCATCGTAAGCGCGAGGTCCCAGTCCCAGTCCTCCACGCGTGCGTGCGCCAGCGATGCTGACGCCGGTGGCCACCACGCGGCGGTGCCTCTCGCAGGCCGCCGTCAACACCCTCGACGCTGCCGTGGTCTCCGCGCACCGCCGTGCCTACGTGCCCGACCACCCCGCTGCATCTCCAGCATCGTCCCCAACATCAGCCGCGCCCTGTTGCAAATACCGGGAAGGAAAAGGAACTACGGAGGCGCCCGGCGGGCACGACCGCTCGCCTGCACTCCCGTGGCAGTTCCAGCCCGGGGCCACCGCGTCGCGCGCCGCCCCGCTCGCCCGGGTCACCCCCGCGGCTCCCAGCGCGCCCGCCGGCCGGCCGCTCGCGCGCCTCCCCGGTCGCCTCTCCGCCTGTGCGCGCCCTCGTGGCCGCACGTCCCGCGACGCCAGCACAGCTCCGCCCCCATCGCCTCCTCCCGAGCCGTGGCGAGCTCGGCCTCCACCCACTCCGCTTGCTCCCGAGCCGCGGCGAGCTCGGCCTCCACCTCCGCCCCGCTCCGACCTCCCGGTCGCTCCGCGTCGCGCCCACGTCCGGTTCCCTCGCGCTCCGGTTCTCCCCTCCACTTCATGGCAGACGCGCCAGCCAACCGGGCCCTGCTCCGTCTTCACGGCTGGCCCTGCTCCATCTTCGGGCCGACCTCAGGCTGCCGCTGCTCGCAGCCGGTCCCGCCTGGCGTCTTGCGGTTCCGGCCGTGCCCCGCCCAGCAACGTCACCAGCAACGGGCATGGCGCCCCTCCGGGACCTCCAGGGCCACAGCGCCGGCTGCCTCCGTCCAGCTCAAGGCCGCGCCTCCATGTTGCGGCGCTGCTCCGGCTTCCCCCTCTGCTCCGCCGCCTGCTGCCACCCCCGGCTGCGCATCCACGTGCCCGCTGCCGCGCCGTGCTAGCCGGTTTGGCCGCTCCGTCTCCCCTCGCGCGCCGGCTCCGCGGCACTGCGCCGGCCCCGCCCTGCTCCGCCCCCGGTGCAGCTCACTTCCGAGCGCCCGTGTTGCTTCGCCGCCCGTGCGCCGGCTCCGCCCCTGGACGCCGGCCGGCTCCAACTTCAGCCCGGGCGCCGGCTCTGCCACGGTCGCCCAACATCTCCGCATCCCTGCGCCTGCGCGCACCGGCCGACTCTCGCTGCCCTCCCTCACGGGCCGGCTCCCGCAGCCGCGCCCCGGTGCCGGCTGCCGCCTGCCTGCGCCCGCTCGCACCGGTCGTCTCCCGCCGTGTTGGGGAACGTTGCATGGGAAACAAAAAATTTCCTACGCACACGGAAGATCTATCCATGGTGATGAGCATCTACGAGAGGGAGAGTGGATCTACGTACCCTTGTAGATCGCTAAGCGGGAAGCGTTAAGAAACACGGTTGATGTACTCGAACATCTTCGCGATCCAAATCACAAGCCGTCCCGCGATCCAATCACGATCCGTCCCGATCTAGTGCCGAACGGACGGCACCTCCGCGTTCAGCACACGTACATCTCGATGATGATCTCCGCCGTCTTGATCCAGCAAGAGGGGGTGGAGAGGTAGATGAGATCTCCAGTAGCACGGCGGCATGGTGGTGGTGGTGGTGGAGTTATCCCGGCAGGGCTTCGCCTAAGCACTACCGGAATCTATTTGGTGGAGGAACTAGAGAATAGAGAACTAGCATGTGGCCGTGTATTTTGGGGCTCTATTACTCTAGTATATATAGGAGGGAGAGGGAGGCACAAGCCTCCCTAGGGTTTCCCCTAGGGATCGGCCGAACCAGGGCAAGGAGGAGTCCAATCCACTTCCTACTAGGAAGTGGATTCATATTAGGAAGGAGTCCTATTCCTTCCTATCTCCACCTTTTTTCCTCTTGGGCATATGGGCCCTTATGGGGTCGGTTCCCCAGCCCATTAGGGGCTGGTGCGCCTCCTCTTGGGCCCATGTGCCCCCCCCGGGGTGGGTGGGCCTCACCCGATGGACCCCCGGAACCCATTCGTCACTCCCGGTACACTACCGGAAATACCCGAAACTTTTCCGGAACCCAAACACCACTTTCCTATATATAAATCTTTACCTCCGGACCATTCCGGAGCTCCTCGTGACGTCCGGGATCTCATCCGGGACTCCGAACAACCTTCGGTCACCAACACTTATATCTCAATACTACCGAAACGTCACCGAACGTTAAGTGTGCAGACCCTGCAGGTTCGAGAACTATGTAGACATGACCGACACACCTCTACGGTCAATAACCAATAGCGGGACCTGGATGCCCATATTGGTTCCTACATATTCTACGAAGATCTTTATCGGTTGAACCTCTATGTCAAGGATTCAGTTAATCCCGTATGCTGTTCCCTTTGTTCTTCAGTATGTTACTTGCCCGAGATTCGATCGTCGGTATCTCCATACCTAGTTCAATCTCGTTACTGGCAAGTCTCTTTACTCGTTCCGTAATACAAGATCCCGTGGCTAACTCTTTAGTCACTTTGCTTGCAAGGCTTATTATGATGTTGTATTACCGAGTGGGCCCTGAGATACCTCTCTGTCACACGGAGTAACAAATCCCTGTCTCGATCCATGCCAACTCAACAGACACCCTCGCAGATACCTGTAGAGCATCTTTATAGTCACCCAGTTAGGTTGCGATGTTTGATACACACAAGGTATTCTTCCGGTGTCAATGAGTTGCATGATCTCATGGTCATAGGAACAGATACTTGCCATGCAGAAAACTATAGCAATAAACTGACACGATCATATGCTACATTCATAGTTTGGGTCTGGTCCATCACATCATTCTCCTAATGATGTGATCCCGTTATCAAATGACATCTCATGTCTATGGCTAGGAAACCTTGACCATCTTTGATCAACGAGCTAGTCTATTAGAGGCATACTAGGGACACAGTGTTGTCTATGTACCCACACATGTATTTGAGTTTCCAATCAATACAATTATAGGATGGATAATAAACGATTATCGTGAACAAGGAAATATAATAATAACCACTTTATTATTGCCTCTAGGGCATATTTCCAACAGTCTCCCACTTGCACTAGAGTCAATAATCTAGCTCACATCACCATGTGATTAACATTGTAATGAATCTAACACCCAATGAGTTCTGGGGTTCGATCATGTTTTGCATGTGAGAGAGGTTCTAGTCAACGGTCTGCAACATTCAGATCCGTGTGTTCTTTGCAAATCTATATGTCATACTGCAGATGCTACCACGCTCCACTTGGAGCTATTCCAAATGACTGCTCCACTATACGTATCCGGACTGCTACTCAGAGTCGTCCGGATAGGTGTCAAAGCTTGCATCGACGTAACCCTTTACGACGAACTCTTTATCACCTCCATAATCGAGAAACATTTCCTTAGTCCTCTAGTTACTAAGGATAATCTTGACCGCTGTCCAGTGATCCACTCCTGGACCACTCTTGTATCCCTTGACAGACTCATGGCAAGGCACACACCAGGTGCGGTACACAGCATGGCATACTATACAGAGCCTATGGATAAGGCATAGGGGACGACCTTCGTCCTCTCTCTTTCTTCTGCCGTGGTCGAGCTTTGAGTCTCACTCAACTCCACATCTTACAAATCAGGCAAGAACTCTTTCTTTGACTGATCCATTTTAAACTCTTTCAAAATCTTGTCAAGGTATGTACTCATTGAAAGTCTCATGAGACGTCTTGATCTATCTCTATAGATCCTGATTCCCAATATTTAAGTAGCTTCATTCCAGGTCTTCCTTTGAAAACTCCTTTCAAACGAACCTTTATGCTTTCCAGAAATTCTACATCATTTCCGATCAACAATATGTCATCCACATATAGTCATCAGAAATTATATAGTGCTCCCACTCACTTTCTTGTAAATACAAGTTTCTCATAAACTTTGTATAAACCCAAAAACTTTGATCACCTCATCAAAGTGTATCTTCCAACTCCGAGATGCTTGCTCCTGTCCATAGAAGGATCGCTGGAGCTTGCATACATTTTAGCATCCTTAGGACTGACAAAACCTTCCGGTTGTATCACATACAACCTTTCCTCAAGGAAACCGTTAAGGAAACGACGTTTTGACATCCATCTGCCAGATTTCATAATCGAAAAATGCAGCAACTGCTAACATAATTCCAACAGACTTTAGCATCGCTACGGGTGAGAAAGTCACATCGTAGTGAACTCCTTAAATTTGTCAGAAACTTCTTTTGCGACAAGTCGAGCTTTATAAATGGTGACATTTACCATTAGCGTCTGTCTTCTTCTTAAAGGTCCATTTGTACTCAACGGCCTGCCGTTCAACGGAAAAGTCTACCAAAGTCCATACTTGGTTTTCATACATGGATCCTTTCTCGGATTTCATGGCTCCTAGCCATTTGTTGGAATCCGGGCCCACCATCGCTTCTTCATCGCTCGTAGGTTCACTGTTGTCTAACAACATGACCTCCAAGACAGGATTGCCGTACCACTCAGGGGCGGTACGAGTTTTTGTCGACCTACGAGGTTCGGTAGTAACCTGAAGTGTCATGATCATCATCATTAACTTCCTCTTCATTCGGTGTAGGCGCCACAGAAACATCTTTCTGCGTCGTGCTACAATCCAACTGAAGTGATGGTTCAATAACCTCATCAAGTTCTACCTTCTTCCCACTCAATTCTTTCGAGAGAAACTCTTTCTCGAGAAAGGACCCGTTTTTAGCAACAAACACTTTGCCTTTGGATCTGAGATAGAAGGTATACCCAACTGTTTCCTTAGGGTATCCTATGAAGATGCACTTTTCCGCTTTGGGTTCGAGCTTATCGGTCATAAGCGTCGCATTCCCAAACTCTGAGAAATGACAACTTAGGTTTCTGCCAAACCAAATTTCATATTGTGTCATCTCAACGGACTTAGATGATGCCCTATTTTAAAGTGAATGTATTTGTCTCTAATGCATAACCCCAAAACGATAGTGGCAAAACGATAAGTGATATCGTAGTACGCACCATATCCAATAGAGCATGACTACGACGTTCGGACACATAATCACACTATGGTGTTCCAGGTGGCGTGAGTTGTGAAACAATTTCCACATTGTCTTAAGTTGCATACCAAACTCGTAATTCAGATGTTTACCTCCACGATCATATCATAGACATTTTATCGTCTTGTCACGATGATCTCAAACTTCACTCTGAATTTGTTTGAACTTTTCAAACGTTTCAGACTTGTGTTTCATTAAGTAAATATCCCCATATCTACTCAAATCATCAGTGAAGGTAAGAAAATAGCGATATCCACCGCACGCTTCAACACTCATTGGACCGCTACATCAACATGTATCATTTCCAATAAGTCACTTGCCCGCTCCATCAAATCGGAAAACGGGGTCTTAGTCATCTTGCCCAAGAGGCATGGTCCGCATGTCTCAACCGATTCGAAATCGAGTGAGTCAAAAGATCCATCAGCATGGAGTTTCTTCATGCGCTTTACACTAATATGACCTTGGCGGCAGTGCCACAACTATGTGGTACTATCATTATTAACTTTGCATCTTTTTGGCATCAATATTATGAACATGTGTATTACTATGATCGAGTTTCAATGAACCATTCACATTGGGTGCATGACCATTGAAGGTATTATTCATGTAAACAGAATAACCATTATTCTCTCACTTAAATGAATAACCGTATTGCAATAAACACGATCCAATCATGTTTTTGCTCAACACAAACACCAAATAACATTTAGGTTCATCACTAATCCCGAAGGTAGAGAGAGCGTGCGATGGTGATCACATCAACCTTGGAAACACTTCCAACACACATCGTCACCTCGCCCTTAGCTAGTCTCCGTTTATTCCGTAGCTTTTATTTCGAGCTACCAACATTTAGCAACTGAACTGGTATCTAATACCCAGGTGATACTAGGAGTACTAGCAAGGTGCACATGAATAAAACGTATATCAAATATACTTCTGTTGACGTTGCCAGCCTTCTTATCTACCAAGTATCTAGGGCAATTCTGCTTCAGTGATCGTTCTCCTCATAATAGAAGCACTCAGTCTCGGGTTTGGGTTCAACCTTGGGTTTCTTTACTGGAGCAGCAACTGGCTTGCCATCCATGAAGTTTCCCTCCTTGCCCTTGCCCTTCTCGAAACTAGTGGTTTTACTAACCATCAACATTTGATGCTCCTTCTTGATTTCTACCTTTGCGGTGTCAAACATCGCGAACAGCTCGGGGATCATTATTTCCATCCCTGGCATTTCATAGTTCATCATGAAGCTCTAGTAGCTTTTGTGGCAGTGACCTGGAGAACTATATCAACCACTATCTTATCTGGAAGATCAACTCCCACTCGATTCAAGCGATTGTAGTACCCAGACAATCTGAGCACATGCTCACTGATTGAGCTATTCTCCTTCATCTTGTGTCGTCGTTTTCTCATGACAGATGCCATGGGGTAGCTTATTGAGAGTGGTTGGGTCCGAAGGACGCCGACGGGCTCCGGGAGCGAGATTAGGCACAAGCGGCGAGAGACGCACGATGTACCTAGGTTCAGGGCCCTCCGTGGGAGGTAATACCCCTAGTCCTGCCGAACTGGTTGATGAACCAAGGGGGGCTACAATGGTGCTCCTTGAGCTGCGTGGGTAGAGGAGGAAGAAGGGGCTAGCTCGCCTGCTCTACCTCTCTACGTGGGTGTGTGCATGTGTGTGTTGGGGAAGAATCCGTCCCCCATGCATGGGGGGCTCCGGGGGGTTTTATAGACCAACCCTCCGGAATACAATACGAATAGAAGGCTCCGGAGGGCCCCAGCTGGCAGTCTATCTAGCCGGCCATGGGGCCCTCGGCTGAGGGGTCTCATCGCTGGTAGGGCCTGCCGGCTGCGGGGTCCCGTCGGGAGCCGGAGGGGACCCGCCCGGCGGGCCCCGGTGCCCGTCTCGTCGCGGCACGGGTCGTCCTTCGGGGCGTCGTCTTGCGGTAGCCGGGCGCGGTCAGCGGTACGGCCGGCCGCGCTATAGCCATGCCGGGGCAGGTAATGGAGTGGTTGGAGGCAGGCCGGCACTGTGCCATTCGTCGGGTCGCAGTCGGCCAGAGTCAGAGGCACTGTCGCCTCACTGTGGCCATGCGGGCGCTAACCCCCGATGCGACGGGGGCCTCTGTAGCCACGCGTGCTCTGACAGCAGTACCCGCAGCACTACCGGCTAGGGGGCCAAGTGTCTCCACCCCTAGCCGGCCGATCGGTGTGGTCGGCCTCGCGGCCCTTAGCCGGCCGATTGGCGGAGCCGGCTGTGGGGAGCCGGACCGCAGGGGGAGGCGGCTCGTCCTTCGGTCGTTTTGAAAAGTTGAAGGAGTCGGCTGAGGCTACCCCGGGGTTATCCCCCCGTCAGTAGTCCCCGAAGCAGGGGAGGCCCACCGGCAAACGGCGGCGGACCTCGCCGGCTTGAGTCTTGTCTTGTATTGCGCACGGTCCCAGCGTCAGAGGAGGCGGGAGCGCGACGGCCGGCTCCGTAGCCGGCCGACGCTTCGCAGGACGCCTCGAGTGCCCCGTCGAGCAGAAGAGGCGCGCCACATGGGGGGCGCAGCGGGCTGTGACCAGACAGGCCACGTGGAAGACAAGACCGGGCCGTGGGGCGGGGCCCACTTTGGCCACGGCCTCGGCCCGTGCGCACGGATCTTCTGCGGCCCGGGCCATCGGTTGGCATTCCCGGGGCACGTTAATGCCTCTCCCATGCGTGGCAGAAGTAGTGGGGGTCGTGTGCGATGGATCCGCTCCCCACTATCTCCGCGCGGGGGTTTAAATGGGGAGGAAAGATTAGCGGAACGTCACGCTCGTTTCCTCTGCCCCAACGCCTCTTCGTCGTCGCCCCTCACCTCCCCGCTCAGAGAGAGAGAGAGAGAGAGAGAGAGAGAGAGAACGAGAGCCGCGCACCCGCCGCGCCGCCGCTCGGCGCCGCCGGAAGCCGCACCGAGACCGGGCATTTGCGCCCCACCGCCGTGGCCACGAGACCCTCGAGGGTGATGGCGAGCAAAGGGGCATGGGACGGCAGCGACGTCGATGAGAATTTCATCGAGCACCTCCGCCATCGCCGCAAGCTGCCGCCGGCGGAGCACCTGGAGGCGCGCATCGCCGGGGCGGAGAACGCGCCGACCCCGAGGGAGGGCGAGGTGGTGGTTTTTGCCTAGCACTTCCTCCGCGGGCTCGGCCTGCCGGCGAGCACGTTCTTCCGGCGATTCCTCACATACTTCGGGCTGCAGCCGCACCATCTGGCCGCCAATGCCGTCCTGCAGCTGGTGGCGTTCGTCTCCCTCTACGAGGGCTTCTTGGGGGTGGAGCCGCGCCTAGACCTCTGGTGCCGGCTCTTCTATCTCAAGCGCCAGACGGTCAAGGACCCGGCAACCGGCCAGAAGGTCATGACCACCTGCGGAGCCGCCCTGATCCACTTCCGCGCCGGAGCCGGGTCCAAGCAACTCCCCTTGTAGGATTCGGTGAAGAACTGGCAGAAAGGGTTCTTCTATGTGAAGAACGTGAAGCCAGAGGAGGACTACATCAACCTCCCCGCCTTCGTCAACCAGCCGCCAGTCGCCATGCTGAACTGGAGGACGCATCCGGCCGGGGAGCCCGAGACGGTGAACCGGCTCTGCGAGCGGCTGGTGGTGATGAACAGGACGGAGGGGCTGTTGGCCGCGGACCTCCTGGCTACGATGGTGGCGCGCCGGGTGCAGCCTCTGCAGCGCCGACCGCACCTCATCTGCCAGATGGGAGGGAGGCGCGACCCTTGCCGGCTCTCCACCAAGGAGCTGAAGGCGGTGCAGGTGGCGAGGAGGGTGAACGCCATCTCAGCCGCCAAGATGAACGAGGGTGGATGGCGATGGGGGAAGGCCCCGTACAGCCGGGACCGTCCGGCTCCGCGGGTACGTGGCGAGCCGTGCCCCACCCCTTTTTCTTGTTGAAAGTGGCTTCCCCCCACGGCTTGACGACGGGGGGCCCCTCGTGTATACAGGTTTTCCCGCTGTTGCAGAACTACGGCATGCCGGCTGCCGACGTGGAGGAGTAGGACCCAGAGGAAGTCGAGGACGCCGACGACGTGGAGCCGGCCGTATCGGAGCCGGACGGTGCGCCCGGCGATGACGGGATGGAGACGGAGGCAACCGAGTCGGCGGGTGAGTTCCCTCCCCAGTCACTTTTGCGGGACTGGACCGACGACGATGCTGAAATGGAAGAGGTGCGTGATGCAGCGGCCCCGGAGGACCCCGAAGCCTCGGGCGATGACACCACGGCGCCGAGGAGGCACGCTCGCCATGCCAACCGCGCGACAAGCCGGGACGACACAGTCGCTGGCGACAGGGGGAAGCAGCCGGCTGGCCAAAGGCCGGCCCCCAAGCGGGCGGCCGGCGGGCAGCCGGGAGGCAGCCGTGGAGGCGGCGGGAAGAAACCGCGGGTTACCCGGTCAGGCCCCGCCAGACGGGCGGTTCCCGTCACCGTCGGGTAAGTTAGTTTTGGGTACATGCTTGTTTCCTGGTCAAACTCCCCTCCTTATCATGTTCATACAGGGAGCTGCGCGCACTTGGGAGGACCACGGCCGCCGAGACGGCGGGGACAGCGCCGCCACCCACCGCCGAGGACAGGGAGCGCGCGGCATGGCGGGACCTCGAGGCGGCCGAGCGGGAGCTGCGCGAAGAGGAACGTCGCCCGTGGAAGGAAGCGGCGCAGAAGCGGACGTCGGGGCGGGCCAGCGCGGAGACGGCCGGCCAGTCGTGGGAGCCTTTTCCCCTTGGCCGGGAGAGGCGGTCCAAGGACAGGCATGACCCCGGGCGGCGGGCGGAGGCGGACGCGCGGGTCGAGGAGGAGGCGCGCGCGACCGCGAGCGCGGCGGATGCCGCCGAAGGGGCGGAGGTGCCCCCAGAGGTCGTCGTCCTGGACGCGGATGCCGCCGAAGGGGCGGAGGACGTGCCACCGGCTCCGGAGGCGAGCCGAGCCGGCGCCGCCAGAGGCGGAGCGCTTGTCAGCGAGACGGCGGCGCCCGGAGGGGTGGATGCCCCGGGCTCGTCAGCAGGGGCACCTGGAACTATGGCGCCGGGAGGAGCAGGCCCCCTGGTGACCACAGCAAAGGGCGCGTCCGGGCCCGCCGACGGGGGTCGGCCACAGGAAACCTGGGCCACGGCCGGAGGCGGGGCCATCAACGACGCGCCGAGCGCCCTTGGGGCTGCGGTGGTTGCCGTCGTCGAGGAGTTTTCCGCCTGCCGCGCCAAGGTGGCGCAAGAGGCCCGGGCCGCCAGCGACCGGCTGGTCCACCTCGAGCAATCCGTCGCGGTAAGGGCTCGAAGCCTCGTACTTTGTTTTGGTTTTTTTCCCATGGGGGCGCGCCAGCGCACCCACTGGGTGTAGCCCCCGAGACTCGGGCCGGCTCGGGACGTAGGCGGGTCGAGTCTAATGGCATCTTTGTTTGTGTTCTTTGTAGGCCGCGCACGACCGCCGGGTAGCCGCATACAACACGCTGCTAGGCTTGTACCGCGGGGCCGAAAATCGGCTGGCCGTCATGTCTGTAGATCTGCAAGGTATGGAACCTCGCGAACTTCCAGTGGGGGCGCGCGAGCGTACCCACTGGGTGTAGCCCCCGGGATTCAGGCCGGTTGCTCCGGAGGCGGGCTGAATCCTTTTCTTCGTTTGCTTTCTGACAGTGGTATCCTCGTCCCGAGCAGCCACCCACGCCGAGATGGTCAGCCTCCGACGCCAGGTGGTGCGGCTTGGCGAACAGCGGGACCTCCTGACCGCGGAGCGCGACCGGCTCCGCCAGAAGGCGGATCAGGCGAAGGCAGAGAAGGAGGAGCGCGAGGCGGCTCACCACCGGGAGTTGGAGGAGCGGGAGGCGGCCTTCCAACGGCGGTTGGAGGAGCGGGATGCGGTCCATCGCAAGGAGCTGGAGGCAAAGGATGCTTCGCTGGCGAAGGCGGCCAGGGAGGAGCACGCGGCCCGTGTCGAGTACGAGCGCCAACTCCAGGAGTGGTCGGCCAGGGATGCCAAGCAGCAGGAGGAGGCGCTGGAAGGGGACCGGCTCCTGGCCGGTAGGTTTTGGTTGTCTTATTTGTCGTTGCGTGTTGGCTTGGGGCCGCCGTTTTCTTCGTCTTACATCATGCGTTCCTTTCTCCCCCAGCGACCTTCCCGGGCACACAGGCGGCAGCGGAAGCGGCCGTGGAGGCCCACCGCGAGGCTCAACGGGCACTTGGAGCTCATGTTGGGGAGCTTGCCGCCTGGACCGTGGAAGAGGTGGGGATCGCCGGCAGGGTGCGTCTGGACGAGGTGGTCCGAGCCCTGAAGCGGCTCCAGGCCGCCGGCTTGGAGCTGGTCCGCACCCTCTGGCCGGACGCGGTGGATACGGTATCCATGAGCCGGCTGTCTAGGTGGCTGGAGGCCGGGTCCGCGTGGGTGAACGCCTGGAGGTCTTCCGCGGCGCGCGCCGGGGCGGCCATGGCGCTTCGGGTTGCGAGGTCATGGTACCCCGAGCTGGATTTTGGGCTGCTTGTAGCCCAGCGCGCCGGCACGGATGCTGAGCTAGAGGCGGTCGCCGACGTGCTGGCCGCACGGGCCAGCGACCTTGCGTCCTTTTCCCCTTGGGACAAATATGTCCCGGAGCGGACGGCAGACAGCGAGGTGGTCCCGGAGGACCGGTTCGGGCTCGCCATCGACGACCCGGAGGGCAGCGCTGGGGAGACGGATGGCGAAGCCGCCGAGTCCAGCACCGACGACTACGCTGACTCCGAGCTGGCTCGCGACCTGGACCCGGAGGGCGGTGCGGAGCCCGCCATGACCAAGGACGGAGGAGAAGACGGCGCTGCCCCCAAGGATGCCGGAGGAGAAGACGGCGCTGCCGCTATTTAGGACCTTTTTTCCTGTATTTTGTTAGACTGCCGTTCCACCCACTGGGGGTGTAGATGTAATGAACTGGGGGCCGCGGGCCGTTTTGTATATAAATTTGTGCTTTCGGTTGCAAAAGTTTTTTATGCATGCCGACTCGACCTTAGCCTTTTTGCCCTTTTTGCCTCTGTCTACCCAAAACCTTGTCCCTTTTGGCATTGGCCCCGCCAGCCAGACAGCCGGGAGCCAGTCTATAGCTGGGACAGGGCGTCCGCCTCGTGGGAGCCGGTCGTGAGTTTGAGAGCCGCGAGGGTGTTTTGGCTAAGGTAAATGGCAGAGGCTAAAAAAGGTTCCGGCTAGCCCTAGCCGGCGACCCCCTATGACCGTTTTCGTGTGTGCTAAGTTTACCATCCCGAGAACCCACCAGCCGGACAGCCGGGAGCCGGTCTGTAGCTGGGTGGGGTGGTAGGGTGTTTTCCTTAGTCCACATTACTTGACCGGCTTCGGGGAGCGACGTCAAGGCTAGCCGGCGAGCCCCCGAGACCGCGGAACCGGGTCCGGGAACCGGTGAGTGAGGCGAACAGCTTTGGAAGGAAACGAAAGAGGCGTGCCCCAAGAGCTGGCTTGGGGAACCCATTGCATTCATAAGCCCAAAAGGGGAGGTACATACATACACTGGTCCTTAGCAGTAAAACGGTCGGAGGAGCGCCGCGTTCCACGGGCGCTCCGTCTCCTCGCCGGAGGCGTCTCTCTTGCGCTTCTGCGGCTTCTGCGCGTCTATTAGATAGTACACGTTGTGGTGCAGCACCTTGCTGATGATGAACGGGCCCTACCATGGGGAGGACAGTTTGTGTTGGCCGGCGGTTCGCTGGATCCGCCTGAGCAACAGGTCCCCCTCGCGGAAGGAGAGGGGCCGGATGCACTTGCTGTGGTAGTGCCGGAGCTTCTGCTGATAGATAGCCGTCCGGCTCAGCGCTAGTTCGCGGGCCTCCTCGAGAAGGTCAACGCCGTCCTCCCTTGCCTCCTTTGCGTCCGTCTCCGTGTACAGGGAGACTCGAGGCGAGTCGAACTCGATGTCCGTGGGGATGACCGCCTCGGACCTGTACATGAGGAAGAAAGGCGTGAAGCCGGTTGATCGGTTGGGCGTGGTCCTCAGGCTCCACAAGACGGCCGGCAGTTCCTCGATCCAGTAGCCGGCTGAGCGGACGAGCGGTGCCACAAGCCGGGGCTTGATGCCGGCCAGGATTAAGCCGTTAGCCCTTTCGGCCTGACCATTCGACTGCGGGTGGGCAACCGAGGACAGGTCGAGCCGGATGCCTTGTTTGGCGCAGAAACGTGCTAGCGCACCCTTGGCGAAGTTGGTGCCGTTGTCGGTGATGATGCTGTGCGGGACGCCGTAGCGTACGGTTATGTCTTCGATGAATCGGACGGCGGTGGGACCGTCCAACTTCTTGATGGGTCTGGCCTCGATCCACTTGGTGAACTTGTCGACGGCTACCAGTAGATGCGTCATGCCACCTCGAGCGGTCTTGAATGGCCCCACCATGTCAAGCCCCCAGACGGCAAAGGACCACGACAGCGGGATGGTCTTGAGCGCCGCAGCCGGCAGGTGGCTCTGCGCGCGGAAGCACTGGCACCCTTCGCATCTGTCGACGAGTTGCATCGCCTCCTCTAGTGCAATCGGCCAGTAGAAACCGTGGCGGAACGCCTTGGCCACCAGGGTCCTCGAGGCGGCGTGGTGTCCGCACTCGCCCTGGTGGATATCTCGGAGGATCTCTTGGCCTTTCTCGGACTCGACGCAACGTTGGTACACGCCGGTTGCGCTGCGGTGGACCAGCTCATGGTTGATGATGCTGTAGGCGGGGGCACGGCGCTGGATCTGCCGAGCTTTGTCTTCATCACGGGGGAGCTCGCCGCGCAAGAGGAAAGCCAAGATTGGCTGGGCCCACGACGGAGCCGACACCGAGGCCGGCTCCGGCATGGGCTGGAGATTCTGGGCAGCCGGAGCCTCCGGGTCCGTCGACGGAGCCCCCGGGACCGGCTTGCCAGTCCCCGGGTCCGGCTGGTCGACAGCCATCAGGACGTCCGCGGGCTTAGGACCGGCGGTCACCGAGACGACAGCTGCAGGAGCCGGCGTGGCGGACGTAGCCGGTGGAGCCGGTGGAATTGTCGGAGCCGGCGGGGTAGGTGGAGCCGGTGGAACCGTCGGAGCCGGCGGGGTAGGTGGAGCCGGTGGAACCGTCGGAGCCGGCGGAGCCCCCGGGACCGTCGAGGAGCCGGCGGGATCCGTGGGTACGAAGATGGACTCCAACTCGGCGGAGGGTTGATCGACGGCTTGTGCAGCTGCTCGAGGGCGGCGAGGTCGGCGTAGTCGGCGTAGGCCACGTGGGCGGCCCTCAGGTTGGCAGCCGGCGTGTCGTAGGTGGGGAGCCTGCTGCCGAGGATCTCCGCGACCATGCGGCCGCGGTTGCGGACATCGCCGCGCCGGCTGGGCTCATTGCCGGCGGGGGTGAGGCCGTAGGCGCAGTTGTACTCGCGCTGTGCGGATTCCATCCGGCGCTTGGTGGTAGCGAGCGTGGTTGCCTCATTGAGAAGCAGCCGGCGAGCAGCCTCCAGCTCGGCCGTAGCCGTGGCCGGGTTTGCGGTAGGCGCGATGGGAGTGCCGAGGCCCCGAAGCACGACGCCGAGGGGGTGGGAGGTGCCGGCGCGAGCGGCCACGGCCGCCGCATCCGCCTCCGCCCTGGCACGGCCAGAGGTCGTGGAGGAGCCGGTGGCCATTACCCCCACGCGGACGCGGGAGTCGCCAGCCTCGCCCGGGGCGAGTGCGCCCACGGACGAGGGCGGGTCGAGGCAGTCGAGCACCTGGCCAGGGTACTCGTCGGCAGCCGGCTCGTTGGTGAGGCTCAGCCTGCCGAGGCGCTCGGTGACGTTGAGCAAAGGGTCGCTGTCAAGCCGCTCGACGAAGAGGCCGGCAGCGCTGCCCGTAGGGCTGGCAGGGGCGGGGTTCCGCCCCGCGATAGCAAGCCCCACGGGCAAGCAGTTCCACCCGGACGCAGGGCGGCCGGGGGAGGTGGTGAAGGGTCCGGCCCGGAGCGTGACTCCGGCCGGCGCCGCGTTTGGCCGTTTTCTCACGACAGATACCATGGGGTGGCTTATCGAGAGTGGTTGGGGCCGAAGGACGCTGACGGGCTTCGGGAGCGGGATTAGGCACAAGCGGCGAGAGACGCATGATATACCTAGGTTCAGGGCCCTCCGTGGGAGGTAATACTCCTAGTCCTGCCGAACTGGTTGATGAACCAAGGGGGGCTACAATGGTGCTCCTTGAGCTGCGTGGGTAGAGGAGGAAGAAGGGGCTAGCTTGCCTGCTCTACCTCTCTACGTGGGTGTGTGCGTGTGTGTGTTGGGGAAGAAGCCGTCGCCCATGCATGGGGGGCTCCGGGGGGTTTTATAGACCAACCCCCCGGAATACAATACGAATAGAAGGCTCCGGAGGGCCCGAGCTGGCAGTCTGTCTAGCCGGCCATGGGGCCCTCGGCTGAGCGGTCTCGTCGCTGGTAGGGCCCGCCGGCTGCGGGGTCCCGTCGGGAGCCGGAGGGGACCTGCCCGGCGGGCCTCGGTGCCCGTCTCGTCGCGGCACAGGTCGTCCTTCGGGGCGTCGTCTTGCGGTAGCCGGGTGCGGTCAGCGGTATGGCCGGCCGCGCTATAGCCATGCCAGGGCAGGTAATGGAGTGGTTGGAGGCAGGCCGGCACTGTGCCATTCGTCGGGTCACAGTCGGCCAGAGTTAGAGGCACTGTTGCCTCACTGTGGCCATGCGGGCGCTGACCCCCGATGCGACGGGGGCCTCTGTAGCCACGCGTGCTCTGACAGAAGTACCCGCAGCACTGCCGGCTAGGTGGCCAAGCGTCTCTGCCCCTAGCCGGCTGATCGGTGTGGCCGGCCGCGCAGCCCTTAGCCGGCCGATTGGCGGAGCCAGCTGCGGGGAGCCGGACCGCAGGGGGAGGCGGCTCGTCCTGCGGTCGTTTTGAAAAGTTGAAGGAGTCGGCTGAGGCTACCCCGGGGTTATCCCCCCGTCATCTTGCAGGCAAAGAATCTTGTTGGAGGTCTCATATCTCTCAACACGGGCACGAGCCTGAGATCCCAATCTCAGCTCTTAGAACATCTCATATGTTCCATGACGTTCAAAACGTTTTGGAGCCTCAATTCTAAGCCATAATGCATGACGCACTGAACTATCAAGTAGTCATCAGAATGTGCCTGTCAGATGTTCACAACATCTACAAACGACTGTTGAGGGGGTGGCGCACCGAGTGGTGCATTAAGGATATAAGCCTTCTGTGCAGCAATGAGGACAATCCTCAGATCACGGACCCAGTCCGCATTATTGCTACCATCATCTTTTAATTCTATTTTCTCTAGGAACGTATAAAAACAGGGGAGCTACAGCGCGAGCTATTGATCTACAACATAAATTTTGCAAAGACAACTTAGACTATTGTTCAAGATAATGAGTTTAGTTAATCATATTACTTAAAAACTCCCACTCATATTGACATCCCTCAGGTCATTCGAGTGTCACATGATCCAAATTCACCAACCCAAGTCCGATCATCACATGAGATGAGGTGGTTTCAATGGTGAACATCTCCATGTTGATCATATCTACTATATGACTCATGTTCGACCTTTCGGTCTCTTGTGTTCCAAGGCCATGTCTGTACATGCTAGGCTCGTCAAGTTTAACCCGAGTGTTCCGCATGTGCAACACTGGCTTGCACCCGTTGTATGTGAACGTAGAGTCTATCACACTCGATCATCACGTGGTGTCTCGAAACGACGAACTTTCGCAACGGTGCCCACTCGGGGAGAACACAATTTTATCTTGAAATTTAAGTGAGGGATCACCTTAAATTTCTACCGTCGTCCTAAGCAAAATAAGATGCATAAAAGGATTAAAATCACATGCAAATCATAAGTGACATGATATGGCCATGAACTTGTGCTTTTGATCTCCATCTCCAAAGCACCGGCATGACACCATGATCTCCATCATCTTGATCTCCATCAACGTGTCGCCATGAGGTTGTCGCGCCAACTATTGCTTCTACAACTATTGCTAACTCATAGCGATAAAGTAAAGCAAAAACGGCGAAAATAAATTAAAGACAACCCTATGGCTCATGCCGGTTGCCGTACTCATTGACATGCAAGTCATGATTATCTATACATAACATGATCATCTCATACGTCACATATATCTCATCATGTCATTGGCCATATCATATCACAACATACCCTGCAAAAACAAGTTAGACGACCTCTAATTGTTGTTGCATGTTTTACGTGGCTGCTATGGGTATCTAGCAAGAACGATTCTTACCTACGCAAAACCACAACGGTGATACACAAATTGCTATTCAACCTTCTCAAGGACCGCCTTTGTCGAATCCGATCCAACTAAAGTGGGAGAGACAGACACCCGCCAGCCATCTTTATGCAACATAGTCACATGTCAGTTGATGGAACCGGTCTCTCGTAAGCGTACGAGTAAGGTTGGTCCGGGCCGCTTCATCCCACAATACCGCTGAATCAAGAAAAGACCAAGGGAGGACGCAATCTGAGCATCAACGCCCACAAACTCCTTTGTGTTCTACTCGTGATCTCATCTACGCATAGACCTAGCTCATGATGCCACTGTTGGGGAACGTTGCATGGGAAACAAAAAATTTCCTACGCACACGCAAGATCTATCCATGGTGATGAGCATCTACGAGAGGGAGAGTGGATCTACGTACCCTTGTAGATCGCTAAGCGGGAAGCATTAAGAAACACGGTTGATGTAGTCGAACGTCTTCGCGATCCAAATCGCAAGCCGTCCCGCGATCCAATCACGATCCGTCCCGATCTAGTGCCGAACGGACGGCACCTCCGCGTTTAGCACACGTACAGCTCGATGACGATCTCCGGCGTCTTGATCTAGCAAGAGGGGGCGGAGAGGTAGATGAGATCTCCAGCAGCACGGCGGCGTGGTGGTGGTGGTGGTGGAGTTATCCCGGCAGGGCTTCGCCTAAGCACTACCGGAATCTATTTGGTGGAGGAACTAGAGAATAGAGAACTAGCACGTGGCCGTGTATTTTGGGGATCTATTCCTCTAGTATATATAGGAGGGAGAGGGAGGAGCAAGCCTCCCTAGGGTTTCCCCTAGGGGTCGGCCGAACCAGGGCAAGGAGGAGTCCAATCCACTTCCTACTAGGAAGTGGATTCATATTAGGAAGGAGTCCTATTCCTTCCTATCTCCACCTTTTTTCCTCTTGGGCATATGGGCCCTTATGGGGTCGGTTCCCCAGCACATTAGGGGCTGGTGTGCCACCTCTTGGGCCCATGTGGCCCCCCGGGGTGGGTTGGCCCCACCCGGTGGACCCCCGGAATCCATTCGTCACTCCCGGTACACTACCGGAAATACCCGAAACTTTTCCGGAACCCAAACACCACTTTCCTATATATAAATCTTTACCTCCGGACCATTCCGGAGCTCCTCGTGACGTCCGGGATCTCATCCGGGACTCCGAAAAACCTTCGGTCACCAACACTTATATGTCAATACTACCGAAACGTCACCGAACATTAAGTGTGCAGACCCTGCGGGTTCGAGAACTATGTAGACATGACCGAGACACCTCTACGGTCAATAACCAATAGCGGGACCTGGATGCCCATATTGGTTCCTACATATTCTACGAAGATCTTTATCGGTTGAACCTCTATGTCAAGGATTCAGTTAATCCCGTATGTTGTTCCCTTTGTTCTTTGGTATGTTACTTGCCCGAGATTCGATCGTCGATATCTCCATACCTAGTTCAATCTCGTTACCGGCAAGTCTCTTTACTCGTTCCGTAATACAAGATCCCGTGGCTAACTCTTTAGTCACTTTGCTTGCAAGGCTTATTATGATGTTGTATTACTGAGTGGGCCCTGAGATACCTCTCCGTCACACGGAGTAACAAATCCGAGTCTCGAGCCATGCCAACTCAACAGACACCCTCGGAGATACCTGTAGAGCATCTTTATAGTCACCCAGTTACGTTGCGACATTTGATACACACAAGGTATTCTTCTGGTGTCAGTGAGTTGCATGATCTCATGGTCATAGGAACAGATACTTGACATGGAGAAAACTATAGCAATAAACTGACACGATCATATGCTACGTTCATAGTTTGGGTCTTGTCCATCACATCATTCTCCTAATGATGTGATCCCGTTATCAAATGACATCTCATGTCTATGGATAGGAAACCTTGACCATCTTTGATCAACGAGCAAGTCTATTGGAGGCATACTAGGGACACAGTGTTGTCTATGTACCCACACATGTATTTGAGTTTCCAATCAATACAGTTATAGCATGGATAATAAACGATTATCATGAACAAGGAAATATAATAATAACCACTTTATTATTGCCTCTAGGGCATATTTCCAACACGCCGCTCTCCCTCGCAGGCCGGCTCCCGGGAGAAAAAGAACAGCGGGTGGAGGGGCCGGCCAGGAAAAGAAAGAAGGTAAAAGAGGTCCGGCTAGAAAAGAAACAAATTGAGCAGTCCAAAAAAAAAGGAAGAAAAGAGGATACCTGTGCCCGCCTGCCCGCGTCTCCACTTGGTCGGCCGATCTGCGTCGCCGCCTGGCCGGCTGGCCTGCCCGCCTACGTCGACACCGGGCCGGCTCCAGCTGCCCATCCGCTTCGACACCTGGCCGGTCGGGTCCAGCCGGCTGGCACACCCGCCGACCGCCAGAGGCTCGGCGGCTACACCCAGCGGGTGCGCCGGCTGTCATCGACAACAACCGCCTCGCCGGCACCGAAAACCAATGTGAGCTTTTCACCCGCACATCCTTGTGCCGCACACAAAAATACGGATGCCCCGAGCAACCCTCGGGGGCCATCCTCGTATTTGTTTGAACTACTTTACTGTTCACCTCGGCGCCAGCTAGTCTCGGCCCGGGGCTAGCAGTTTGGCCTGGTACGTTCGTTCCCATAGGCGGCTTAGTAGCGTGCATGGGACCAAAGGCCCACTCTTTGTCTCAGCTACAGACCGCACCGCGGCTGTCCGGCTAGCGAGAGCAAAAGCTGGAGGTCCCCACACGTGAAAAACGTCCGGGGAGAAAACGGCTTGGGCAACCCGGTCATTCCATTTGTGAGTATCTCCTCGGTCGAGTCTGCTCCCAGAGTCCGAGTACTGTACGCTCCATTCCGCGGCCCACTCTTTGCCTCAGCTACAGACCGGCTCCCGGCTGTCCGGTTACCAAGAGCAAAAGCCAAAGAGCGGAGAGAACATGAAAAAGACTGAAGGGGGCTCGGGCAAAATCGAGTCGGCACCCTCTGCATAAACTTGCACTGCCAGAACCGAACAGTTGATATATCTGTGCCAACTAACTATGTCTTTTGCACGACCATTTCCATGGGAAACCCCCTCACCCGGAGACCGGGAGGCTACTCCCAGCAGGGTGCGCTCGCGTACCCCCGCTGGAAACAGCCGGCCGGCGGACCGCGCGTCCGCCCCCGGCAGCGCCTCGCGCCCATCAGCCGGCGGACCACGCATCCGTCCCTGGCAGCGCCTCGCGCCCATCAGCCGGCGGACTCCGCATCCGAGCCGGCAGCGCCTCGCGCTCTTCAGCCGGCGGACTCCGCATCCATGCCTGGTAGGGCCCCGCGCCCATCAGCTGGCGGGCAACGCGTCCGCCCCCGGCAGCGCCTCGCGCCCATCAACCGGCGGACTCCGCATCCACGCCTGGCAGCGCCTCGCGCTCATCAGCCGACGGACTCCGCTTCTGCGTCCGGCAGGGCCCCGCGCCCGTCAGTCGGCAGACTCCGCGTCCGCACCCGACAACCTCGACGCCACCGTATGCTTCAGCAACAGCAAAGACCCTCCGCCCAACTCTTCGAGTCGCCCGGAGGCTACACCCAGCGGCTGCGCTGGCGCGCCCCCGCTGGAAACAGCCAACCGGCGGATCACGCATCCGCCCCCGGCAGTGCCTCGCGTCCATCGGCCGGCGGACTCCGCGTCCGCTCCCGGCAGCGCCTCACGCACATCAACCGGCGGACTCCGCGTCCGCCCCCGGCCAGGCTTCGCGCCCATCAGCTAGCGGACCATGCGTCCGCCCCTGGCAATGCCTCGCGCTCATCAGCGGGCGGACCACGCGTCCGCCGGCAGCGCCTCGCGCACATCAGCCGGCGGACCACACGTCCGCCCCCGGCAGCGCCTCGCGCCCATCAGCCAGCGGACTCCGCGTCTGCGCCCGGCAGCGTCTTGCGCTCATCAGCTAGCGGACTCCGCGTCCATGCCTGGCAGGGCCCCACGCCCATCAGCCGGTGGACCTCACTTCCGCGTCCGGCAGGGCCCCGCGCCCATCAGTCGGCGGACTCCGCGTACGCGCCCGACATCCTCGACGCCACCGTCTGCTTCAGCAACAACAAAGACCCTCCGCCCGACTCTTCGAGTCACCGGAGGCTCGGAGGCTACACCCTGCGGGTGCGCTGGCGCGCCCCCACCGGAAACAGCCAGCCGGTGGACTCCGCGACCACGCCCGGCAGGGCCCCGCGCTCACCAGCCGATGGACTCCGCGTCTATGCCTGGCAGCGCCTCACGCCCATCAGCTGGCGGACTCCGCGCCCTCGCCGGGCAGGGCCCCCAATGGAAGAAAGCCGTGCGGGCCGCGGCCCACAGCCGACCATCATCAACAACTTCTGCAACAACAACGACAATAGCGAAAACCCTTCGCCCGACTCTCCAAAGTCGCCCGAAGGCTCGGAAGCTACTGTCGGGGGGATTACCCCCGGGTAGGCTCAAGGAGATGACTCAATATTTTAAAACAACGGGGCGGCCAACGCCCCTCTGTCCGGCTGCTACGGCTGAGGCCCCGGTCTGGCCGGCTGCTAAGTGCAGCCGGCTCCCTGCCCGGCTACACCAGCCGGCTGCTCCGGCTGGCACTCCGGTCTGTCCGGCCGCTAAGACCAGCCGGCTCCCTGCCTGGCTGCACCAGCCGGCTGCTCCGTCCGACCCCCGTCCGGCTGCTCCAGCCGGCCTGCTGCGCAAGGTCAACCACCACGTCCCATTGGACATGACATGAAGACACTATAGGCTGCGTCATTGCGTCACTTCACCGCGCCCCAATAGTGGCGCACTATAGCCTGTGTCATGCGTCACCTCGCATGACCATGCCAATAGTGATGCACTATTGCCTGCATCATGTGTCCCCTCACATGTCATCTCCAATAGTGTAGTTAGGCCATGTGGGCCACCCCTTGTCCCCTGGGCACCCCTTTATAAGGTGACCCAGGGAGCTCACCCACAAAGGAGGGCTCCTCTCTTTCTCTCATTCCCCTCTCACTCTCTCACGTATGAGGCAAGGGGAAGAGCTCTCACAACTCCCTTCTTCCTCCCCAAATACAGCTCCAGGAGCAACTCTGTACTGCCACCAGATACACCGCATATATCACCAGACATGTAGGATTAGGTGTGTTATCTCCACACGAGAGCCCCGAACCTGGGTAAACCACCGCGTGCTACTACCCTATCCCGTCCCAAATCTTCCACGGCAGCCTTGCTCTCACCTCGATTAGCCACCCCCTGGCATCTGTTGTGAGAAAACGATGACACCGATTTAGGCTTAGTGTGTGCATGTGTGCTAGATATCAAGCCGCTCCTAAAGAGTGTCATCTTAAGGCCGTGAAAAGAATTGTGAGATATTTGATACATACACCAAACTTTGGCATTTGGTATCCCAAGGGATCTTCTTTTAACCTTGTTGGCTATTCCGACTCGGATTATGCCGGAGATAAGGTTGATAGAAAATCCACCTCGGGTACATGTCAATTTCTTGGTAGATCTCTTGTGTCTTGGTCATCCAAGAAACAAAACTCGGTATCTCTATCTACTGCCGAAGCGGAATACATTGCCGCCGGATCATGTTGTGCGCAATTACTATGGATGACTCAAACTCTTAAGGATTATGGAATCCATGTGAGACATGTTCCATTGTTGTGTGACAATGAGAGTGCTATTAAGATTGCTCATAATCCCATGCAACATTCTCGAACTAAACATATTCAAGTTCGTCATCATTTCATTCGTGATCATGTTGCCAAAGGGGACATTAATCTCAAACATGTTCGTACCAACAAGCAATTGGCCGATATCTTTACTAATCCACTTGATGAGAAAGTTTTTTGTCACTTGAGGAGTGAGTTGAACATCATTGATTCTTCAAACTTTAGATAGACCCACTCGGATGCATGCAAGGGCATGAGCTTTCATGACTATTCCTTGATACCTTTGACATAATATCTTATATCTTGGAAATATATGCTCCCTTGTATTGCATCTAACCTTTTGTAGGTACTTGGATGAACTACACTCCACAAGATTGCCAACAACTCACATCAAAAGCAATATTGTCATGGCCAAGTATCCACAACTCTTCTTTGATGATGGAAGGAAGAAGACAATCCAAACCATATCCTTGACAACCACTTGATAAACAAATTTCATTCTTGTCATTTGGATAATATCTTGTTCTTCCTTGCATGACTGACCCATGTAGGTGAAAAGAGAACCAAAACGATCATGGATAGCTCTCAACTCAAGATGATCTTCATCAACAATGAGCATCCACAACAAGTTCTCCTACATGCTATGTCATCAACATCACTCAAAGATATGTGATCATATCCTTGAAGAAGCTTTACTCCAAGTCATGAGCCAAAGCAATTCAAGGGATATGAAAACATTAAAATGCTTAATCAAAAAATGGTAACCCCATTTTGAGCTTAACATAGAGTATGACCTATGATCAAGTATTCTTGCTTGGATCCTTAAGTCAATATACTCTAATATAGGTGCCCTAGTCACCGCCCATCATTTAGATGAAGTATCTTGTTTGGTTCATCTTATAGTTGCATGCTTTCTTGGAACCACTCAGTTTCCATCTAGTTGAAAATTCCTTGCAAAACTTTCTGAAAAATTTCTTGCAAATCACTTTGAAAATTCATTCCAAATCATTTTATTCTATTGAGACTTTCTGAAAAAAATTGCTTGTGACAAACTATGCCAAGTTTCTGTTTTGCATTTTGGACCCTCCGATTCAGATAACTCGGTGTCACCGATCCTGCAGATAGGCTGCACAACCACATTTCGGTTCCACCGACTCATTTTGCCTCGGAGCCACCGATTTTTCTATCTTCTGTGCACTTTGTCAAAATTAACAAAATCTCAATGTCTTCAAGGATCCCTATGTCAAAGGGGGAGAAATCCTAAAAACCTTTTTCAGATAACAGAAGGGGGAGAAAAAGTACTCAAGGATCCCTTAGGCTAAATTGCTCTCAGTGACCCTTACTCTCAAGGATCCCTACTTTCTATGTCCCTTATTCTCAAGAATCCCTTCCCTCTCAATGATCCCTTTCCTCTGACCCTTTGTGTCACCCTTTTTGGAAATTAATGCCAAAGGGGGAGAAATATCAAAGCATATACTACTTGTTAACAAGGTGGAGAATATCAAGGGGGAGAACATATATAAGAGGGAGAAATATATGTTCAAGGGAGAGAGAGAGAAGACCAAATTCATGCTACTTACTTTAAGGAGAGAGTGCATATGAATTTATGTTAGACTTGTCTCACCCTACCTACTCCCAATATCTACATGGTAAGATTCAGGGGGAGAGGAATATTTAAAAAATCCATTCTTAGAGGAGAAAGTTCTAAATGGGTTTTGGAGATATATCAATCTTAAGAAACTCTATTCTTCATGTGTCTTCCATATCTTGGTACTCTTGAATCATTTTGCATTTAGATAAGTAGAATACTCTTGTGTTTCCTAACATTGTTTTCTCAAGTGTGTTTCTACTACTAGAATGCTCAATAACTTCAAGGTAAGTGTATGCATCATATCCTTGGTCAAGATGATCTCTTGCTTATTGCACATATTGTTTGCAAGAGTGAAGTCTTGAACATGGAGACACCTCATTCACATATATTTGATGCATATAGCCAAGATTTACATGACTTCTCATGTCCTTTCTACTATGTGTGTTCATGTATTCCAAAGCAACTATCCTTTAAAAAGGGATTGCACACATTTAGGGGGAGCTTGTTTTAGTCATGTATCCTTCAAAGCTATCACATGTGTCTGCATATCTAAAATTGAAGCTTTGATTGTATGTTGTCATCAATTACCAAAAAGTGGAAGATTGAAAGCACATATGCCCCCTTGGTGGTTTTGATAATTCATCACAACATACATTGTCTCTTGGACTAATAGTTTTACCTAGCTTATTTCAGATGAAGTCCACAGAGAGGATTGGCTAAGGATTGTGTGGAGAACCTTCCCAAGGAAAGGAAGGAATAGGATTGGCCATGCTTCGAGCTACAAGACTCTATATTTTAGTTTATGTGAGAAATCACAATTGAGTCCACAGGAAAGCCAATACTATTAAAAGGGGATGAGGAATTATTATGATCTGGTTGCTCAAGTGCTTAGAGATTAGCCACCAAAAATTACTCACCCATTCTCCCACAAAATTCTCTGTCCAAAGCCAAAAGACAAAATTCGGTGACACCAACTTTCCCATTCGGATCCACCGAGTTTTAACCTAGACATAACCCTAGCCAAACCCTAGCAACTCGGTAGAACCAATACTGGTTTCGGTATGACTGAGAATCAGTGACCAACTCTCTGGTTAGCTAATTCCTAAACTCGGAATTTCCGAGTTTGGTGAATCGGTGTCACCGAGATGAGGAACTGCCTCAGTCAGACCAAAATCGGTAGGACCAAGTGATACGTCTCCAACGTATCTATAATTTTTGATTGTTCCATGCTATTATATTATCATTCTAGGATACTTTTTGAGTAATTATTTACCAATTTTTATTATTTTGGAGCACTAACCTATTGACCCAGTGCCTAGTGCCAGTTCCTGTTTTTTTTTGTGTTTTTTGTTTTGCAGAAATTCCATATAAAATGAAGTCCAAACGCGATAAAAATTTACAAAGATTTTTCTTGGAATATATGTGAATTTTGGGAGTTGGAATCAACGGAAGACGGTGCCCGAGGGAGGCACAAGCCAACAGGGCACGACCTGGGGGGTGATGTGGCTTGAGACTGCGTCGGTGTTTCCCCAAAGAGCAAGGGATGATGCAGCACAACGACGGTAAGTATTTCCCTCAGTTATGAAACCAAGGTATCGAACCAGTAGGAGGATCACGCAACACTATGTAAACAATACCTGCACACAAAAAACAAATACTTGCAACCTGGCGCAAAAGAGAGGTTGTCAATCTCTCCACGGTAAAAAGATAGATTAGATTGTAGATTGGATAAATAGATCCCGCAACAACACAAAATAAAAGAGGCAAATAAAAAGTGCAGCAAGGTAGTTTTGGGTTTATGGAATAGTAGATCTGAAAACAAAAGCGGCAAAAAGATAGATCGGAAAGTAATATGTTGGAAAAGTAGACCCGGGGGCCGTATGTTTCACTAGTGGCTTCTCTCATGAGCATAACACACGGTGGGTGAACAAATTACTGTTGGGCAATTGATAGAAGATCAAATAATCATGACGATATACAAGGTGATGATCATTATATAGGCATCACGTCCAAGATTAGTAGACCGAAATGATTCTGCATCTACTACTATTACTCCACACATCGACCGCTATCCAGCATGCATCTAGTGTATTAAGTTCATGGAAAAATGGAGCAATGCAATAAGAACGGTGACATGATGTAGACACGATCTATTCATGTAGGAACATACACCATCTTGTTATCCTTAATAGCAACGATACATGCGTGCCTCGCTGCCCCTTCTGTCACTGGGAGAGGACACCGCAAGATCGAACCCATCACAAAGCACCTCTTCCCATGGCAAGAAAAATCGATCTAGTTGGCCTAACTAAACCAAAGATTTGAAGAAGAAATACGGGGCTATAAGTAATCATGCATATAGGAGATCAAAGAAGACTCAAATAATATTCATGGATAGAAACTGATCATGAACTCAAAATTCATCGGATCCCAACAAACACACTGCAAAAAGTCATTACATCAAATAGATCTCCAAGAGACCATTGTATTGAGAATCAAAAGAGAGGGATGAAACCATCTAGCTACTGCCTACGGACCCGTAGGTCTATGGTGGACTACTCACGCATCACCAGAGAGGCACCAATGAGGATGATGAACCCCTCCGTGATGGTGTTAGATTGGATCTCGCGGTTCTAGAACTTGCGGCGGCTGGAAGTTTTTCGTCGACTCCCCTAGGGTTTCTGGAATATTTGGGTATTTATAGAGCTCAGAGGCGGTGGAGAAGGTTCCCGAGGCAGCCACAACCCACCAGGGCGCGTCCGGGGCCCCTGGTGCGCCCTGGTGTCTTGTGGGCGGCCTGGGCTCCCTCCTGGTTACTTCTTTGGCCCACTGGCCTCCTTCTGGTCTAAAAAAATCTCCAAAAAGTTTCGTGGCGATTGGACTCCGTTTGGTACTGATATTCTGCGAAGTAAAAAACAAGCAAAAAACAGCAACTGGCACTTGGCACTATGTCAATAGGTTAGTCCCAAAAAATGATATAAAGTTGCTATAAAATGATTGTAAAACATCCAAGAATGATAATATAACAACATGGAACAAGCAAAAATTATAGATACGTTGGAGACGTATCAGCATCCCCAAGCTTAATTCCTACTCGTCCTCGAGTAGGTAAATGATAAAAACATAATTTTTGACGTGGAATGCTGCCTAACATGGTCATCACATATTCGTTTCTTTTGTAGTATGGACATTTGGACTTCTAGATGATTCAAAGCAATAGTCTAGTTTTGACATAAAGACTTTAATACTCAAGCATGCTAACAAGCAACCATGTCTTTCAAAATATCAACACTAAAGAAAGTTATCCCTAGCCCATCATGCTCAATCATAGATCCATTCATGAAACACACTCAAATATTAACTACACCCAATGCACAAGTATGATCATAGTGCCCCCTTGTTGGTGCTTTATAAGAGAAGATGGAGAAATTAAAAATAAAAATTGCATAAAGTAAATAGATAGGTCCTTCGCAGAGGGAAGTAGGGATTTGTAGAGGTGCCAGAGCTCAAAGCTTAAATTGAGAGCGAAAAATATTTTGGGTGGCATGCCTTTCCCGTCAACAAAAACGACAAAGTAGTTCTGAATACTTTCCATGCTAGATACATCATAGGCGGTTCCCAAACATAAAGTAAAGTTTATTCCTTTTTCCACCGTTCTTTCACAATCCATGGCTATCCGTATCCATGGTTGCCTTCCATACCAACACTTTCCAAGGAATTTATTATTTGACAACATAAAGTAAATTTATTTTTCATTTCCGGACTGGGCATCCCTATTACCACTGTACTCTCATGCAATGACAAGTGAATAAACACTCATCTTGAGAATAACACATCTAGCATGGAAAAATATTAGGCAGCCCCTACCGTTTCATGAGCGGTACGAGCACATAAAAAGGAAATTCATTTTGAAAATTACAGATGGCACATACAAATTTGCTTAGAACGACATGGAAATACCGCATATAGGTAGGTATGGTGGACTCATAAGGCAAAACTGGGTTTAAGGATTTTGGATGCACAAGTAGTATTTCTACTTACTACAAGTGGAGGCTAGCAAATATATTGAGAAGCAACCAACCAAGAAACGAAAATTCACATAAACGGGTGACGTGGCTTGAGACTGCGTCGGTATTTCCCCAAAGAGGAAGGGATGATGCAACACAGCAACGGTAAGTATTTCCCTCAGTTATTAAACCAAGGTTATCGAACCAGTAGGAGGATCACCACCACCAAATAAGCAGCACCTGCACACCAGCCACAAATACTTGCAACCCGACGCGAAAGAGAGGTTGTCAATCTCTCTACGGTAAAAGGATAGATTAGGTAGTGATAGATAGGAGAGATAGATCTCTCAAGAGCACAAAATAAAAAGAGATTGGTTTTGTAGATCTAAAAAAAAGATTGCAAAAAAGTAGATCGGAAAGCAATATGTTGGAAAAGTAGACCCGGGGGCCGTAGGGTTCACTAGTGGCTTATCTCATGAGTATAGCGCACGGTGGGTGAACAAATTACTGTTGGGTAATTGATAGAAAATCGAATAGTCATGACGATATCCAAGGCGATGATCATTATATAGGCATCACGTCCAAGATAAGTAGACCGACTCCTGCCTGCATCTACCACTATTACTCCACACATCGACCGCTGTCCAGCATGCATCTAGTGTATTAAGTTCATGAAAAACGGAGTAATGCAATAAGAACGATGACATTATGTAGACAAGATCTATTCATGTAGGAATAGACCCCATCTTGTTATCCTTAATAGCAACGATACATGCGTGTCTTGCTGCCCCTTCTGTCACTCGAAAAGAACACCGCAAGATCGAACCCATCACAAAGCACCTCTTCCCATGGCAAGAAAAATCGATCTAGTCAGCCTAACTAAACCAAAGATTCGGAGAAGAAATACGAGGCTATAAGTAATCATGCATATAAGAGATCAAACAAGACTCAAATAATATTCATGGATAGAAACTGATCAGGAACTCAAAATTCATCGGATCCCAACAAACACACCGCAAAAGTTTACATCAAATAGATCTCCAAGAGACCATTGTATTGAGAATCATAAGAGAGAGAGAGGAAGCCATCTAGATACTGCCTACTGACCCATAGGTCTATGGTGGACTACTCACGCATCATCGGAGAGGCACCTATGAAGAAGATGAACCCCTCCGTGATGGTGTTTAGATTGGATCTCGAGGTTCTGGAACTTGCGGCGGCTGGAATTGTGTTTCGTCGACTCCCCTAGGGTTTCTGGAATATTTGGGAATTTATAGGCACCAGAGGTGGTGGAGAGGGCCCCCGAGGAGGGCACAACCCATCAGGGCGCGCCGGGCCCCCCCTCGCGCGCCCTGGTGGGTTGTGGTCTCCTCGGCCCACTCCCCCGACACTTCTTTGGCCCACTGGGTGTCTTCTGGTCCAGAAAAAATCTCCAAAAAGTTTCGTCGCGATTGGACTCTGTTTGGTATTGATTTTCTGCGAAGTAAAAAACAAGCCAAAACAACAACTGGCACTTTGGCACTATGTCAATAGGTTAGTCCCAAAAAATGATATGAAGTTGTTATAAAATGATTGTAAAACATCCAAGAATGATAATATAACAACATGGAACAAGCAAAAATTATAGATACGTTGGAGACGTATAAGCATCCCCAAGCTTAATTCCTACTCGTCCTCGAGTAGGTAAATGATAAAAACAGAATTTTTGATGTGGAATGCTGCCTAACATGTTCATCATATTCTTTTCTTTTGTATATCATGGACATTTGGACGTGTAAAGGATTCAAAGCCATAGTCTAGTTTTAACAAAATGACTTCAATACTCAAGCATGTCAACAAGCAACCATGTCTTTCAAAATATCAACACTAAAGAAAGTTATCCCTAGCCCATCATGCTCAATCATTGGTCCAACATGAAACACACTCAAATATTAGCTATGCCCAATGCTCAAGTACGATCATAGTGCCCCCTAGTTGGTGCTTATAAGAGAAGATGAAGACTCAAAGTAAAAAAATTGCATAAAGTAAATAGATAGGCCCTTCGCAGATGGAAGTAGGGATTTGTAGAGGTGCCAGAGCTCAAGGTTTAAATTGAGACAGAAACAATATTTTTGCTGGCAAGCTTTTCTTGTCAACAAAAACGACAAAGTAGTTCACAATACTTTCCACGCTAGATATATCATAGGCGGTTCCCAAACAGAAAATAAAGTTTATTCCTTTTTCCACCAAACTTTCACTTTCCATGGCGGGCCGTATCCACGGTTGCATTCCATACCAACACTTTCCAAGGAATTTATTATTTGACAACATAAAGTAAATATATTTTTTCTTTTTCATTTCGGGAATGGGCATCCCTATTACCTCCGCACTCTCATGCAATGACAAGTGAATAAACACTCATCTTGAGAATACCACATCTAGCATGGAAAAATATTGGACACTCCCCACCGTTTCATGAGCGGTACGGGCACACAAAAAAGAGAAAATTTATTTTGAAAATTTAGAGATGGCACATACAAATTTGCTTGGAACGGCATGGAAATACCGCTTATAGGTAGGTATGGTGGACTCATAAGGCAAAACTTGGTTTAAGGATTTTGGATGTACAAGTAGTATTTCTACTTAGTACAAATGGAGGCTAGCAAATAGATTGGGAAGCAACCAAACCAAGAAACGAAAATTCACATAAGCGAGCATTGAGCATAACTAACACCGAATAATGCACCACAAGTAGGATTTAACTTCATTGCATAACTATTGACTTTCGTGCATGCATAGGGAATCACAAACCTTAACACCAATATTCGTACTAAGCATAATTACTCACTAACATGACTCACATATTACTATCATCATGTTTCAAAACTATTACAAGGAATCAAGTTTAATGTGCCCAATGATCTTCATGAAAGTTTTTATTATATCCTCCTTGGATATCTATCACTTTGGGACTAGTTTCATATATTGCCATTGCTTTTTGGCAAGCTCAAACAAATTTAAGTGAAGCACATGAGCATAAAGATTTCATCTCTCAAAAAGGTATAAGTGAAGCATGAGAGGATTTCTCCAAAATGTACTTACTCTAAAATTAATCTAAGTGAAGCATGAGAGTATTTCTACAAAAATTTCCTAGCACACCGTGCTCAAAAAGGCATAAGTGAAGCACTAGAGCAATTCTTATAGCTCAAAAAGTTTAAGTGAAGCACATAGAGTAATTCTAACAAATCATAGCATGATTTTGGCTCTCTCTAATAGGTGTATCCAGCAAGGATACAAATGAAAAACTAACAAACAAAGCAAGCAAAGATACAAGACGCTCCAAGCAAAACTCATGATATGTGACGAATAAAAATATAGCTCCAAGTAAAATACCGATGGTCGTTAGAAGAAAGAGGGGATGCCACTCGGGGGCATCCCCAAGCTTAGTTGCTTGTTTCTCTTTGGATATATCTTGGGGGTGCGGTAGCATACCCAATCTTAGGCTTTTATCACTCCTTATTCCTTCATCCATCATGATCTCACCCAAAACATGAAAATTTCAATCACACAAAACTCAACAAAATCTTCGTGAGATCCGTTAGTATAATAAAGCAAATCACTACTTTAGGTGCTGTTGCAAACCCATTCATATTTTATTATTGCATTATACCTACTGTATTTTAACTTTACCATGGCTCATACTCTTCAATATAACCCATAGATCCATCAAAACAAGCACACAATGCAACGAAAACAGAATCTGTCTTAAACAGAACAGTCTGTAGTAATCTGTACTCTAACCATACTTATGTAACTCTATAAATTATGAAAAATTAGGAAAGCGTAAGTAATTTGTATAGAAACACTGTGCTGAAATTTCAGCTCAAGATCACGTTCCAGCAAAAAATTAAAATTCATATACTGGACGCAAAGTTTCTGTTTCAGATTCAGCATCATTTCTACTCATCCTATGAATCACCCTAAAGGCTTTACTTGGCACAAACACTAAATAAACCATAAAAACACAATAATAACAGAGGAATAATTGAGTCAACACTCAAAAACAGAAACGACAAAGCAAAAATTTATTTATTCATTGGGTTGCCTCCCAACAAGCGCTATCGTCTTACGCCCCTAGCTAGGCATAACGATTTCAATGATGCTCACATAAAAAGTAGTAATTGAAATATGCAAGAGAGCATCATGAATCTCATGACAAGCATATTTAAGTCTAACCCTCTTCCTATGCAAAGGGATTTTGTGAGCAAACAATTTATGGGAACAAGAATCAACAAGCATAGGAAGGCAAAACAAGCATAACTTCAAAACTTTGAACACATAGAGAGGAAACTTGATATTATTGCAGTTCCTACAAGCATATGTTCCTCCCTCATAATAAATTTCAGTAGCATCACGAAGGAATTCAACAATATAACTATCATAAATGATACTCTCTTTATGGTCAACATGCATAAAGTTTTTATCATCTTCCAAAATAGTGGGATTATCATTAACTAAAGTTATGACCTCTCCAAACCCACTTTTATCAAAATATTCATAAGATTGAACACTCCCCAAATATGTGGGATTCTTTTTACCTAAAGTTGACGCTCTCCCAAACCCACTTTCGATACTATTGCAAACATTATTATCAATAATATATTCAACATGAGGCTTAAATAAATTTTCAAGATCATAAGAAGCATTATCACCCCAATCATGATCATTGCAATAAGAAGTGGACATGACAAAATTATCATCCCCAAGCTTGTAGTTTTGCATATCATTAACATAATTGACATTAATAGAATTTATAGTAACATCATTGCAATCATGCTTTTCAATCAAGGAGCTATCATGAATCACCTTATAAATTTCTTCTTCCAACACTTCATCAAAATTTTCAGATTCATGATTTTCAAACAAAACTTCATAGAGATAATCAAGTGCACCCAACTCACTAGCAATTGGTTCATAATAATTTGGTATTTTGAAAAGATTAGCAAGTGGATGAGGATCCATATCAATAGATTTTTAGCAAGCGAAGATGCAAGCAAATAGAAGGCACATGGCAACACAAGCAAAGATGGCAAACATGCAAACATAGAGAGATCCGGCGAGAAAAAGGCAAATGAAAAATAGGGCGAATAAAATGGCAAATTGGTGAAGTGGGGGAGAGGAAAACGAGAGGCAAATGGCAAATAATGTAATTGCAAGGAGATGAGATTTGTGATTAGGAACCTGGTAGATGATGATGGAGTCCCCTCGGCGCCTACGATAGGCACGTAGAAGAGACCGCTTCCTCCCCGGAAACGGCGCCAGAAATTCCTTTGACGTGGCTTGAGACTGCGTCGGTATTTCCCCAAAGAGAAAGGGATGATGCAGCACAACGACGGTAAGTATTTCCCTCAGCTATGAAACCAAGGTTATCGAACCAGTAGGAGGATCACCACCACCCAATAAGCAGCACCTTCACACAAACAACAAATACTTGCAACCCGACACGAAAGAGAGGTTGTCAATCTCTCTATGGTAAAAAGATAGATTAGGTAGTGATAGATAGGAGAGATAGATCTCTCAAGAGCACAAAATAAAAAGAGCAAATATGCAGCAATATGTTTTTGTGTTTTTGGTTTTGTAGATCTGAAAACAAAGATTGCAAAAAAGTAGATCGGAAAGCAATATGTTGGAAAAGTAGACCCGGGGGCCATAGAGTTCACTAGTGGCTTCTCTCATGAGTATAGCGCACGGTGGGTGAACAAATTACTGTTGGGCAATTGATAGAAAATCGAATAGTCATGACGATATCCAAGGCGATGATCATTATATAGGCATAAGGTCCAAGATAAGTAGACCGACTCCTACCTGGATCTACCACTATTACTCCACACATCGACCGCTATCCATCATGCATCTAGTGTATTAAGTTCATGGAAAAACGGAGTAATGCAATAAGAACGATGACATGATGTAGACAAGATCTATTCATCTAGGAATAGACCCCGTCTTGTTATCCTTAATAGCAACGATACATGCCTGTCTTGCTGCCCCTTCTGTCACTGGGAAAGAACACCGCAAGATCGAACCCATCACAAAGCACCTCTTCCCATGGCAAGAAAAATCGATCTAGTCGGCCTAACTAAACCAAAGATTTGGAGAAGAAATACGAGGCTATAAGTAATCATGCATATAAGAGATCAAAGAGGACTCAAATAATATTCATGGATAGAAACTTATCATGAACTCAAAATTCATCGGATCCCATCAAACACACCGCAAAAGTTTACATCAAATAGATCTCCAAGAGACCATTGTATTGAGAATCATAAGAGAGAGAGAGGAAGCCATCTAGCTACTGCCTACAGACCCGTAGGTCTATGGTGGACTACTCACGCATCATCGGAGAGGCACCTATGAAGAAGATGAACCCCTCCGTGATGGTGTTTAGATTGGATATCGAGGTTTTGGAACTTGCGGCGGCTGGAATTGTGTTTCGTCGACTCCCCTTGGGTTTTTGGAATATTTGGGAATTTATAGGCATCAGAGGCGGTGGAGAGGGGCCCCGAGGAGGGCACAACCCATCAGGGCGCGCCGGGCCCCCCTGTGCGCCCTGGTGGGTTGTGGTCTCCTCGGCCCAATCCCCCGGCACTTCTTTGGCCCACTGGGTGTGTTCTGGTCCAGAAAAAAACTCCAAAAAGTTTCGTCGCGATTGGACTCCGTTTGGTATTGATTTTCTGCGAAATAAAAAACAAGCCAAAACAGCAACTGGCACTTTGGCACTATGTCAATAGGTTAGTCCCAAAAAATGATATAAAGTTGTTATAAAATGATTGTAAAACATCCAAGAATGATAATATAACAGCATGGAACAAGCAAAAATTATAGATACGTTGGAGACGTATCAACGGGCGTTGAGCATAAATAACACCGAATAATGCACCATAAGTAGGATGTAATTTCATTGCATAACTATTGACATAGGGAACCGCAAACCTTAACACCAATATTCTTACTAAAGCACAATTACTCACCAACATGACTCACATATCACTATCATCATGTCTCAAAACTATTACAAGGAATCAAGATTAATTTGTCCAATGATCTTCATGAAAGTTTTTATTATATCCTTCTTGAATATCTATCACTTTGGGACTAGTTTCATATATTGCCATTGCTTTTGACAAGCTCAAATAAATTTAAGTGAAGAACATGAGCATAAAAGTTTCATCTCTCAATTATAAGTGAAGCATGAGAGGATTTGTTCAAAATTTACTAACTCTCAAATTTATCTAAGTGAAGCATGAGAGTGTTTCTTCAAAATTTCAAAGCACACCGTGCAGAAAAAGAAATAAGTGAAACACTAGAGAAATTCCATAGCTCAAAATTTTTAAGTGAAGCATAAAGAGCAATTCTAACAAATCATAGCATAATTTTGGCTCTCTCAAATAGGTGTGTCCAGCAAGGATACTAGTGACAAACTAAACAGCAAATCAAGCAAAGACTCAAATAATACAAGACGCTCCAAGTAAAACTCATGATATGTGACGAATAAAAATATAGCTCCAAGTAAAATACCGATGGTCGTTAGAAGAAAAAGGGGATGCCACTCGGGGCATCCCCAAGCTTAGTTGCTTGTTTCTCCTTTGATATTATATTGGGGGTGCTGTAGTATCCCCAAGCTTAGGCTCTTTTCACTCCTTATTCCTTCATCCATCGTGATCTCACCCAAAACTTGAAAACTTCAATCACACAAAACTCAACAAAACCTTCGTGAGACCCGTTAGTATAATAAAGCAAATCACCACTTTAAGTGCTGTTACAAACTCATTCAAATTTTATTATTGCATTATACCTACTGTATTTTAACTTTACCATGGCTTATAACCTTCAATACAAACCATAGATTCATTAAAACAAGCACACAATGCCACGAAAACAGAATCTGTCTTAAACAGAACAGTCTGTAGTAATATGTACTCTAACCATACTTTTGTAACTCTAAAAATTCTGAAAAATTAGAAAAACGTAAATAATATGTATAGAAACACTTGGTTAAAATTTCAGCTCATTATCATGCTGCAGTAAAAAATGAAAATTCACGCACTGGAGTCAAAGTTTCTGTTTCAGATTTAGCATTGTTTCTACTCATCTTATGAATCATCCTAAAGGCTTTACTTGGCACAAACACTAAATAAAACAAAAAAAAACACAATCATAATAGAGGCATAATTGTGTCAACACTCAAAAACAGAGAGAAAAAGATGAAAATAAATTTATTCATTGGGTTACCTCCCAACAAGCGCTATCGTTTCACGCACCTAGCTAGGCATAATGCATAGATTCAAGTATTGTCATCTTTGGTTTTCGCTCCATAGGATGATCTCATGATTGATTCATATGATGGCTTAATTCTTGTTCTAGGGAAGTGTTCCATACCCTTTCTTACTGGAAATTGAAATTTAATATTGCCTTCTTTCATATAGATCACGGCACCTACAGTGCATAAAAACGGTCTACCAAGTATAATGGGACAATACGGATTGCAATCAATATCAAGAACAATAAAATCTATGGGAACATAGTTCTTGTTTGCAAGAATAAGAATATCATTAATTCTTCCCAAAGGCTTTTTAATAGTAGAATCCGCCAAGTGCAAATTAAGAGAACATTCTTCAATATTGGTAAGACCAAGCACATCACATAGACATTTCGGAATCGTGGAAACACTAGAACCCAAATCACATAAAGCAAAGCACTCATAATTTTTAATCTTGACTTTAATGGTAGGTTCCCACTCATCGTGTATTTTTTTAGGAATTGAAATCTCTAACTCCAACTTTTCTTCAAAAGATTGCATCATGGCATCAACAATATGTTTAGTAAAAGCTTTATTTTGCTCATAAGCATGGGGTGAATTTAATATGGATTGCAGCAAAGAAATACATTCAATCAAGTAGCAACTATCATAATTGAAATATTTGCAATCCAAAATAGTGGGCGCATCACTAGTTAAAGTTTTGACCTCTTCAAACCCACTTTCATCAAAATTTTCATCAAGATTTTCACCCTCCAAATTATTGGGACGCCTTCTAGCTAAATTTGACTCAACTTTAGTCCCTTTATCATCAATTTTGATATTACTAAACAAGGAATCAATAGAAGAAATACCAATCACCTTAAGATATTCATCATTTTTATGAAGGCAATCACTAGAAAACGCTTTTTCTAAGAATTCTCTTTTAGCTCTAAGCATAGCGGTTCTTTTCTTACTTTCATCCATAGAAACATATAAAGCTTTAATTGATTCATCAATCTTAGGTGCAAAATCTTTCAACTTGAGATTTTCTACATCATGGGAAATTCTATCAATGCTTCTAGACATATCATCAATCTTATTCAACTTTTCTTCTATCGTAGTATTTGAAAACCTTTTGCGCATTGGTAAATTCTTTAATATTACTCTCAAGATCAGAGGGGTTCCTATTATTGTTGTAAGAAGAATTACCATAGGAATTACCATAATTATTAGAGGAATTTTCAGGAAAAGGCCTAGGATTAAAATTACCTCTATAAGAGTTGTTATTAAAATTGTTTCGCGAGACGAAGTTCACATCTACGGAATCACTATTTTGCTCAATCAAAGTAGACAAAGGCACATCATTAAGATCAATAGGATCATTTTTACTAGCAACCAACTTCATTAAAGCATCAACTTTTTCATTCAAAGTACTAATTTCTTCAACTGAATTAACCTATTGCTAGTAGGTGTTCTTTTAGTATGCCATTGTGAATAATTTGCCATAATATTATCTAGAAATTTAGTAGCTTCACCCAAAGTAATTTCCATAAAAGTACCACCCGCGGCGGAATCTAAAAGATTTCTAGAGACAAAATTCAATCCCGCATAAAAAAATTGTATGATCATCCAAAGATTAAAACCATGAGTAGGACAATTTCTTAGCATCAATTTCATTATTTCCCAAGATTGTGCAACATGTTCATGCTCAAGTTGCTTAAAATTCATGATTTGTGTTCTAAGGGAAATAATCTTCGCGGGCGGAAAATACTTAGTAATAAAAGCATCCTTGCACTTATTCCAAGAATCGATACTACTACGAGGCAAAGAAGGAAACCAAATTTTTGCACGAGCCCGCAAGGAGAAAGGAAATAATTTTAAATTCACTATATCATTGTCCACATCTTTTTTCTTTTGCATATCACACAATTCTTCGAATGTGTTTAGATGGGACGCGGCATCCTCATTAGGAGTACCGGAAAATTGATCTTTCATGACAAGATTCAACAAAGCGGCATTAATATCACAAGACTCCGCACTAGTGGCGGGAAGAGCAATCGGAGTGCTAATAAAATCATTGTTATTGGTATTGGAAAAATCACACAATTTTTTTTTCTTCAGTCATCGCGACTACAAAAACAAGATAGCAAGCAAACAAGAGATCTGTCGAGAAAAAGGCAAACGAAAAAGAGGGCGAATAAAACGGCAAATTTGGTGAAGTGGGGGAGAGGAAAACGAGAGGCAAATGGCAAATAATGTAATTGCAAGGAGATGAGATTTGTGATTAGGAAACTGATAGATGTTGATGATGTCTCCTCGGCGCCAGAGATTGGCACGTTGAAGAGACTGCTTCGTCGCCGCAACGGCGCCAGAAATTCCTTTGACGTGGCTTGAGACTGCGTCGGTGTTTCCCCAAAGAGGAAGGGATGATGCAGCACATCGACGGTAAGTATTTCCCTTAGTTATGAAACCAAGGTATCGAACCAGTAGGAGGATCACGCAACACTATGTAAATAGTACCTGCACACAAAGAACAAATACTTGCAACCCAACGCGAAAGAGAGGTTGTCAATCTCCCCATGGTAAAAAGATTGATTAGATTGTAGATTGGATAAATAGATCTCGCAAGAACAAAATAAAAGAGGCAAATAAAAAGTGCAACAAGGTATTTTTGGGTTTTTGGAATAGTAGATCTGAAAACAAAAGCGGCAAAAAGATAGATCGGAAAGCAATATGTTTGAAAAGTAGACCCGGGGGCCATAGGTTTCACTAGTGGCTTCTCTCATGAGTATAGCACACGGTGAGTGAACAAATTACTGTTGGGCAATTGATAGAAGATCAAATAATCATGACGATATCCAAGGCTATGATCATTATATAGGCATCACGTCCAAGATTAGTAGACCGAAACGATTCTACATCTACTACTATTACTCCACACATCGACCGCTATCCAGCATGCATCTAGTGTATTAAGTTCATGGAAAAATGGAGTAATGCAATAAGAACGGTGATATGATGTAGACAAGATCTATTCATGTAGGAATAGACCCCATCTTGTTATCCTTAATAGCAACGATACATGCGTGCCTCGCTGCCCCTTCTGTCACTGGGAGAGAACACCGCAAGATCGGACCCATCACAAAGCACCTCTTCCCATGGCAAGAAAAATCAATCTAGTTGGCCTAACTAAACCAAAGATTCGAAGAAGAAATACAAGGCTATAAGTAATCATGCATATAAGAGATCAAAGAAGACTCAAATAATATTCATGGATAGAAACTAATCATGAACTCAAAATCCATCGGATCCCAACAAACACACCGCAAAACGTCATTACATCAAATAGATCTCCAAGAGACCATTGTATTGAGAATCGAAAGAGAGAGAGGAAGCCATCTAGTTACTGCCTACAGACCCGTAGGTCTATGGTGGACTACTCACACATCATCAGAGAGGCACCAATGAGGATGATGAACCCCTCCGTGATGGTGTTAGATTGGATCTCGCGGTTCTGGAACTTGCGGCGGCTGGAAGTATTTTTCGTCGACTCCCCTAGGGTTTCTTGAATATTTGGGTATTTATAGATCTCAGAGGTGGTGGAGAAGGTTCCCGAGGCGGCCACAACCCACTAGGGCGTGCTCGGGGCCCCTGGCCCGCCCTGGTGTCTTGTGGGCGGCCTAGACTCCCTCCTGGTTGCTTCTTTGGCCCACTGGCCTCCTTCTGGTTCAAAAAAAATCTCCAAAAAGTTTCGTCGCGATTAGACTCCATTTGGTACTGATATTCAGCAAAGTAAATAACAAGCAAAAAATAGCAAATGGTACTTGGCACTATGTCAATAGGGTAGTCCCAAAAAATGATATAAAGTTGCTATAAAATGATTGTAAAACATCCAAGAATGATAATATAACAGCATGGAACAAGCAAAAATTATAGTTACGTTGGAGACGTATCAGGGGGTGCCCTGATGGCTTGTGCCTCCGCCTTAAGCCGGTTGATGCTCTCCTTCCGCCGCAAGAAAGATATTTTTGCGATAAAAATCCCCTCATAATTTCAGCCCGATCGGAGTTACGGATCTCCGGATATTTAAGAAACGGTGAACGGGTCAGAAACCAATCGCGAAAACAGAAGAGAAACAGAGAGAGAGAGATCCAATCTCGGAGGGGCTCCTGCCCTTCGGGAGCCATGGCAGTCATGGACCAGAAGGGAAACCCTCCTCCCACCTAGGGAGGAGGTCAAGGAAGAAGGAGAAGGAGGGGGCTCTCTCCCCCTCTCCCGGTGGCGCCGGAGCGCCGCCGGGGCATCCATCGTGACGGCGATCTACACCAACAACTTCGCCGCCGTCATCACCAACCCCTCTCCATCAACACCGCCATGATTCTCACTACCGGGAGTGAGTATTTACTTTGTAGGCTTGCTAGACGGTGGTGGGATTGGATGAGATTGATCATGTAATCGAGTTAAGTTTATATGGCTTGATCCCTAGTATCCACTATGTTCTGAGATTGATGTTGCTATGACTTTGCTATGCTTAATGCTTGTCACGAGGGCCCGAGTGCCATGATTTCAGATCTAACATATTATGTTTTCACGATTATAAGATTGATTTGGATCCTATCTTGCAAGTTGTATGCACCTATTACGTGTCTTGATCCGCATACCCCAAGGTGACAATAATTGGGATTCTTTCCGGTGATTGCCGTAGTTTGAAGAGTTCATGTATTCACCATGTGTTAATGCTTTGTTCCGGTTCTCTATTAAAAGGAGGCCTTAATATACCTTAGTTTCCAATAGGACCCCACTGTCACGGGAGGGTAGGGCAAAAGATGTCATGCAAGTTCTTATCGCAAGCACGTATGACTATATACGGAATACATGCCTACATTACATTGATGAATTGGAGCTAGTTCTGTGTTGCCCTAGTGTGTAACTGTTATATGATCAATGTCATCTAAATCATTATCGATCACCAATCCACGTGCCTACGCTTTACATATACTGATTCTTGCAAAATTATCTATTACACCTACTAAGTACTTCTAGTTTTATTCCCGCAAAGTAGTTTCATACTTGTTCTAGGCGAAGTAAGCGTTAGCGTGCGTAGAGTTGTATCGGTGGCCGATAGAACTTGAGAGAATATTAATTCTACCTTTAGCTCCTCGTTGTATTCGACACTCTTACTTATCGAAAAAGTCTACAAACGATCCCCTACACTTGTGGGTTATCAAGACCTTTTTCTGGCGCCGATGCCGGGGAGCAATAACGTAGTGGTTGATATTCTCGTCTGTGCTTGTTTGCTTTATCACTAAGTAATTTTTATTTTCTGTTTTTAGTTGTTTTCTTTTCTGTTATTAGTTGTTTTATATCTTTAGTTATGGATATGTAACACGAAACACCAAAACAATTAGATGTAGTTGCTACTCATGGAGACGGGGAACCTCCTAAAACCCTCGATGCTCGTTATGTGAAACGCGTTAATGACTCCTTGATGATCCCGAGAAATCCCATTGAACTTTATAATGGGAGACACGTTGGATTAACGTGAGTACTTTAGGGATTATCGCTTATCTCAAAAAGGGAAACACTTATGGGATCAAATTACAATATTGCGTTGGTTTTCTTGGGATGCATGTTTGAGATGTGATTCTACTTATTGCTCTGTGTTAGAGGCTCCACACCTTCCCTTTCAGTGTTTATTTAATGATAATGAAACCTTGGCTTCTTATGCTAATTGTATATATGATTAGTATGATGTGAAACAAATAGAAGAATTTGTTGCTTTTAAGGGTGCTTTTGAAGTTGCCTCTTTGATTGAAAAGTGTGATGATGTTTCTTACAAATCTAAAAATCTTGCCATACTTCAATATTGCTATGAGAATTATGAATGCAATGCTGATATTATTGAATTTATTGAGAGAATGACCGCTGCCTTGGAAGAGACTAATATTTTGCAGGAATCTATGGAAGAAGAAATTGCTGAAACTGTGAGCTCATTAGATGAAAAAGATGAGGAGGAGAGCGAAGAACAAAAGGAGGAAGAGCGGATTAGCTACCTGTACCCACCTTCTAATGAGAGTAACTCTTCAACTCATACATTGTTTAATTTCCCTTCGTGCTTACCGAAGGATGAATGTTATGATGAATGCTATGATCCCTTGGATTCGTTTGAAATATCCCTTTTTGATGAACTTGATGCTTGCTATGCTTGTGGCCATGATGCCAATATGAATTATGCTTATGGATATGAACTTGCTATAGTTCCTTATGTTAAGCATGAAATTGTTGCTACTGCACCCACACATGATAGTCCTATTATCTTTTTGAATTCTCCCAACTACACTATATCAGAGAAGTTTGCGCTTATTAAGGATTATATTGATGGGTTGCATTTTACTATAACACATGATGATTTTGATGAATATAATATGCATGTGCTTGCTGCTCCTACTTGCAATTATTATGAGAGAGGAACCAAATCTTCACCTCTCTATGTTTCCAATACGATAAAATTGCAAGAAACTACTTATGCTATGAATTGACCTTTACTTTGTGTGATTTTTCTTGTATGACATGCCAATGCATAGGAAGAGAGTTAAACTTCGTTGTCACATGATATATATCACTTTGTTCTCACTACTAAATTACAAATCATTGTTAATTAAAATTGGCTTTGATATACCTTGGGATCCGGGTGATCAATTACTTGAGCACTATATGCCTAGCTTAATGGCTTTAAAGAAAGCGATGCCAGGGAGACAACACGGAAGTTTTAGAGAGACGTTTATTACATTTTGGAGGGTGGTGCCTCCTAGATTGGTTAGGTGTCGCATGGGAGCCTCCTTTGTGATTGTGGAGTTGAACCAAGAAGTTTGTACGGGCAAGGAGATCGCCTACTTCGTGAAGATCTACCCATAGTGAGGCTAGTCTTTCGTGGATGGAAGCCGTGATGGAATAGACGAGGTTGCTACTTCGTGGACCCTAACGGGTGGAGCCCTCCGTGGACTCTCGCGACCGCTACCCTCCGTGGGTTGATGTCTCCATCAGCGTGGCCGTACGATAGCACCACCTATCGGAACTACGGAAAAATCTTTGTGTCATCTATTGCATTTGATCTTCCTATATCTTCTCTCTTACATATGCTTGTCTTTACTTTTCGCTGCCATACTTGTTGACTAGCATGTGTAGGGTGCATTAGACTTGTTAGAATTGCTAAAATCTGCCAACCAATTAACTTGGGAAAAGGTTAGGTTTTTAATTTGTCAAGTAATCTATTCACCACCCTCTAGACGTCTCTTCTAGTGATCCCACACCTTCCTCCTCTCTGGAGGTCATGTTGCAGCTGCGGTGCTGCAGTGGTGGGATGCCAATCTGACAGGTCTCGTCCGGTTCCAAACCACATAGATATGCAACTTCGGGGGAAAACCTTGGATCTTATCAGGATCGAGCGACGACAGTGCATCTACATCGTAGTCCCTCTTGAGGCATCACTTTTGGATTTTGCTTTGGTTAAGGGGAGGGCAACGACGGCGGCGGCATCGCACGACTTCGGAGCGCAACTATTGTTGTTGCAGTTTGCGTCATCACGCTCGGGATGCTCCAGGGGAAACCCTAGATCTCGGTCTCCCGGATCGGACGATGGCGACACTTTCGTTGTCGTTCTCCCTCCGGTTGCATCATTTTGGAGCAAGTGCTGATTGGAGGGGGAAAGAGGTGGTGTTGCATCTTCAACATCAACGACAATGGGTGTCGATGACGTGGCGTAGTGTGTGTTGATGGGCAGACGCAGGAGGACGACGCTGTCTGGCACCATGATGGCGTCGACATTAAAAGGGCCTAGCAAGGTTAATTCATTGATCACTCCTGAAGATGGCACGAAGGAATATGGCGGCGATGGATTTTCAACGCACGCAAGCGGTGCGGTGAGGGTCGGCTAGACCGGCTGGTGCTCCTAGTTAGCCATCGGGTGGCTTGGCGAGGCTACCAGATTACCGGGTGTGGGTTGGCGCGAGAAAAAGGCACACCATCACTTTTGTAGGTGACAATAGTGATTGTTCGAAAGATGGCTTTGGGTTGGTCCATGTATTTCTTTTGTAAGATTTTATAAAACAATATAATATAGATGATTGTATGCATCGCTCGCTCGATGCAGAGGCCGGAGGTTATCCTCCTTTTCTAGAAAAGAAAAACAATAACACCCATTTTCAAATATGTTGAAGCTTTCACGCAAATTCCATACTCATTTTTTAAGTTCTTTCAAGATTTCCTTAAAATAGTGACGATGACAAGAGTTGTGTTCAACGATTTCCCTCCTGCTGCAAAAGTAACAATTATAACTTGTTGGTATCGATCTCATAAAGTTGAGAGCAAGTACAATAAAAAGATATAGATGGGCTATAAGAGATGCCACATCAGATTTGTGTCTAGTTGGTGGAGAGAAGAGAGAAGAGAGAAGAGGAATGAGCTAGAAGCTTACACACAACTATACCACTAGCGTCAACAACCTTTATGAGAGAAAAAGATGGGTCATATATTAATATTATGAGATACTAATATGACTAACTATTGTATGGATGAGCTGTTACGTTGACTATAAATAACATGACAACTCCATATAACCAGCTCTTGGCTTATTAACCAAGCTCTAATACTGCTTCCATTTTATTAGGACACTGAATTGCCCGTTATTTCTTCGACAGTTTGCAAGAATTACCGTTTGGATGTCATCCCTTTCCCATGTGTGTTCTGCTCTCTTGAAAAATCCAATGCTACTAGAAGGATTGGGCGCGCTTTGCTATGCCGTTGATGTTGTTGGGTTTCTTTTAAAAAACATGCTATGTTTTAAAATATAATATATATAAATTTTCTGAAAAGTCAAACCTTTTAATTTCGATCAAATTTGTAGAGAAATATATCAAAATTCATAATATGAAATCTGTATGATAGATTCATCATGAAATGGTTTTCCATACTTTTTTTGTTTAATATCGTGGATGTCGATATTTCTGACCTTCGTCAAAGTTAAAGAAAATTAATTTTCCAAAAAAACTAATAATCTTTATATTTTGAAACTTAGGGAATTTTAGTTTGAATGATGAGGGAGATGACACAGTGTGTTAATTTTTATTTATAATGAGGTGATTTGATGGGACTTTTGTAGTGTGGTATGCGTTACCACTAACCAACGTATATATATGGTATTTTTTTTGCGTCGGTGGTCGCATGTACTATATTGGTGCTACAATATCACATGATTACTTCCTTTTTTAGGTGGTGGGATGCGCGGGATTAATATGTTTCAATATGCTGAGTGTTGTTGATTGATTTGAAAAATCATTGGCCCAACTATAAATCAAAGCCAAAATTGAATATCTCAACTGACGAAAGAGCTTCAAAATTGGAGACCGGAATTCAAAAAATTGAATGAGAGAGCTCCTTGAGAAATTATTGACCCGACCATGGGTGATCGAATTCTAAATTGAAGACCTCAATTTAATGAGAGAGCTTTGAGAAATTGTTGACCTGGTCAAAATCACGTGACCAAATTCCAATTGGAGACTATAATTGAATATGTGCTCTTTAAAAACTAGGGAGCTTAGTATTATACTAGAAGGGTTGGGTGCTCTTTGCCGTGCCGTTTGTGTTGTTGGGTTTCTTAGAAAAATCACTCTGTTTAAAAAATATAAAGTGTATTACTTTTTTAAAAAGTCAAACCTTTTTAACTTGATCAAATTTATAGAGAAATATATCAAAATCCATAATATCAAATATGTATTTTTAGTTTCGTTGTGAAATTAATTTCTTTACTTATTTTGTTTAATATTGTGGATGTCCATATTTTTGTTGTGAACATGATCAAAGTTAAAGAAATTTGACTTTCCAAAAAACTAATACCCCTTATATTTTGAAAAAGATGGAATATTTAGTTTGACGGGTGAGGGAGTTGATAGAGTGTGTTTTATTATTATTTATGATGCGGTGGTTTGGTGGAACGTTTGTGGTGTAATTCTGTGTTATCTGTAATTAACCTATATTTATGTGGTGATTTTTTCCGGTAATTGCATGTACTATATTGGTGGTACAGTATCACATTGTGGCTTTTTTTCTAGGTGATGGGAGGATGTGCATGATTGATGTATTTTTATAAACCGGTTGCTATTGATCGATTTAAAAAATTGTTGATCCAATCAAAATCGTAAAACAAATCAAGAAGTTGAATACCCCAACTGAATGAAAAGAGATTTAAAATTAGGAAAAATAGTGAATTAAAAGAATTGAATTTGAGAGCTTGAGAAATTGTTGACCCAGTCAAAATTGGATGAACTAAATCCAAATTGAACACCACAATTAATTGTGAGGCCTTAAAATTTGGAAGCATATTGTATTGTATAAAAGAGTTGAATGAGAGAGCTTTGAGAAATTGTTGACCCGGTCAAAATTGGATGACCCAATTTCAATTGGAGACCTCAATTGAATGTGGGCTCTTTAAAACTAGGGAGCTTAGTGTTATAGAGGATAGAGGATAGGCAGATTTAACAATGTAGGCACTTATGAAGGGGAACAACGAAATTTTTGCACGGAAATTCAGAATATTTATTCAACAAAAGCACAACTAGAGTAGTCGGTCCTCAGGATACTTAATAGGAAAAGTATACTTTTCGCCCTCCTCACTATTAGAGAAATGGCTAGTCACAACTTTAGTTGATGACACTCTATTTTCAATCAACGTCATCACTCTATTTTCTAAATAGATCTGGCGTTGACATATTTGGTACGACATCACTAGGAGCATAGGGTGGCGTTGGAAAAGTGTTGAACGTCACTTATATATGGGGCACACAGTTGGTACAAAGCATCACATAGTGGTGATGTGGATGACATTGAACGCCAACACCATTATGTTTGCTTGTGACGTGTCATCTGTTGCTACGTCACCACTATATTATTTTGTAAATGGTGACATTTTTATAATATATTTTTATCCTTTTTACTTTTTGTAAATCATGAACATTATTAAAGTAAGAAAATTTTATTTGGAAATGGTGACATTTTTATAATGTATTTTAAGCCTTTCAATTGTTTTAACTTTTTATTTTTTGTAAGTCGTGAACATTATTATATTATATTAGTATCTTTTATTAAAGAAAGAAAATTTTAATTGAAAATGTTATTATTTTTATAATATATTTTGAGTCTTTCAATTGCTTTAACTTTTATTTTATTTTTTGTAATTGATGACCATTTTTATATTATATTAGTCAAAAATATAGTAGTTGCTTTTATTAAAGTAAGAATATTTTACTTGGAAATTATGACATTTATATACATTGTGAGTCTTACTAGTGTTTAACATTTTCATTTTTATAATATATTTTGTGACATTTTTATAATATTGTAGTTATTTATATTTTTATAATATTTTAGTTATTTTTATAATATTGTACTTAATAACACAATTTTTTGTGTGATATTTTTATAAAGTAAACTGAGGGGCAACAACTGCTGGCCTATTGGGCCCAGCCTATGAGTGTGTGTCTAGCACTGTGCTACACATGGGCAACAGTCCCCTCGCCCCAACTCTCTCTCTCTCTGCCTATCCACGAAGCCGACGCTCGATCCCCTTTTCCTCCGCTCGTCGCTGATCGATTCCGGCCATTTCCCGTCGTCTCTCATGCTGAGGTAAACTTCTAAAGCTCCCCTCTCGGTGCCCTATCTCGTATACCCATCAGATTTGTTTTTTTTTGCTCACTTAGGTCATCCCCATTAGGGTTTAGGCGGCGATGAGGGGGACGATGGTGAAGAGCTTTGCCTCGACGAGGGAGACGATGGTGATGAGCTCTGCCTCAACAGGGTGAGCTCTGCATCAATTTCTTGCTAGTTTCCTTGGAATTAGTGTATCCGACGGTGGGTTAGGGTTTGTATTCGATTTGTATGGTCAAGAACAAGTTCTCATAAGAATTATTGTCAACTAGTATGGCATTCTGCTAGTACATTGTCCATGTAGATGATTACAAACTAGTGTGCAAAGCTGAAAAACAGTGCCAAAATTTTACAAAATGTGTACATTGCCCATGTAGACGATTGCAAAATAGTGTGCCAAAGTAGTGTGGCATTCTGCTAGTGCCAAAAAATTACCAAATGTGTAGATTATTGCCCATGTGTGTCAAACTAGTGTACCAGACAGTGCCAAAGTTTTGTACCGAATGTGTACATTGCCCATATAGATGATTGGAAACTAGTGTCTCAAACTGAAAATCAGTGCCAAAACTATTGTCATAATAGTTTCAACTAGTGTGACCTTATGTGCTAGTGTTAAATTTACTCTACTTCATATACTCTAGTTCGTCTTCGGTTTTGGGTTTCATTCATAGAACTTGTTATTATTGAATTTTTTGCTAGTGTTAAATTTGTCCATGTAGATGATTGTTAACTAGTGTCAACTATGAAATTGTCTTTAGTTTTAGGTTTCATTCATAATTTTTTATTATTTTGTATTTGATGTCGTTGAGTACCTACAACAGCCACTACAAGTCTTCTTGCAACTTCGTGGCATCTACCGATGGAGGCAAAGCGAACACCAACCAAGTAAGATTACAAACACATCCATGACCATAGCAAACACATGCCTATATATAACCATTCATGATGATTGTGAACACATACACATCTAACAATTTCAAATATTTGACTTGTTAGGGATACGTACCAAATTCGACACCCCTCGAGGAGCAGGTCTTTGATTTGGACATGCTCAACCGCTAGCTCATAGATTCTCATGAAAGTGCCATCAAATCCCGGAAAAAGGTGAATGTTGTGCTGAAGGTGGAGAGGGGTCAACTAATCAAAGTGAAAGCTGATCTCTTCGATAAGACTCTTAGGCTGAGAGAGCAGAGGAATCAGCTGATCGAGGAGAGTGATCAATTGAAGAAGGAGAGAAAGCTCCTCAGCGCTAAGGGGAATGAGCTCAAGATGGAGAAAGCTCATTTAAAAAAAAGGAGAGAACAATCGATACAAGATTCGAGAGATGAAGTTAATCCTTGATCAAGAAATGTGATTGACCACCTAGGCTAGATATGGGTGATGTAGTTTGTTAAGTTGAACTAGTTTAGTTCTTGAACTCCTAACTTTTGTGTAGTCTGTTAAGTTGATGCAGTAGTATATCTTAAATTAGTTGATGGTTTACATGGCTGCATTTTTTTGAAAGTGAAAAATCAATTTATTGGTGTTGGGTCAACTTTGGCATGTTAGTGGAAACACACACTTACTGTTGGTGTTGGACACGTGGCACACAATCAGTATCTAAAATACTGCTAATGTGCGCTCCAACGTCACCCGTAAAATTTATCATTGGCGCCTTATTGGTAGCGTTGAAACACCACGCCAACAAATCTAATTTTACCACGCCATAACTAAGCTTTTCTTTACTAGTGCTTGGTCATTTGTAATGAACAAGCTTGATTTGCGCAAAGGGAAGTGATGGAGAAGTAGGAAGCCTTTATCAAAGAAACACAATAGTAAAATACAATATAGTAGGTCACATGAATTTGTTGGGGCCTATTTTGAACTTAGATGCATGTATTCACAAAAAGAAAGGGATAGAGATGCATCATGCCTGTAATCACATCATCAGTGCTCACCGTCTGACATAGTTATAAACTTGCGATTACTTCTCACCTATTTATGTTCCCATTCTATGATCATTTTTGTTGGTTCTATGCATAGAGAAACAATAAAAACGGACAAATAAAAAACACAATGGCATATTTTAAAGTCTTTACAGAATGCATATTCGCCAATGCCCATTAGCTCAGCTGGTTAGACCGTCATGCTGATAACGTGAAGGTCACATGTTCGAGACCTAGATCGGGGCCTTCTCAACCAATCCCGAGAGAATCAACAAGTTTGATTGGCTAGGGAGAGAGATCGGGCAAAAATGGAGCTTTGAGCAACAATGGAGCTTGGGGAGGGAAGAGGTGGTCTTCTTGGGGAAGAAGACCCCCTTTATATAGTGGGGGGAAGGATCCAACCGTTATCCCCACTCTCAGCCCGCGCATTGCGGTACTACCACATAAATGCCACGGTACTACCGCAAGAGGCTGCGGTACTACCGCAGCAGGGTGCGGTACTACCGCTCGCACGGTAGGGGCCAGACAAAGACCTATTGCACAGGGCAACGAGCGGTAGAACCGCCGGAGCGGTACTACCGCGCGCCAACACGGTACTACCGTGTGGTCGGTATCGACTGGCACAGGAGATGCACGGAAGTAAAAAATTACTTCCGTGCTACCTCCGCTGAGGGTGGAGCTGCGCAAAAGTCCGGCACGGTAGTACCGGACATATCACGGTACTACCGCTCGAGGGCGGATGTAAAAAATTACATCCGCGCCTACTACCGCAAGCGCACGCACCAGGGCTGGGGACAGCGGTACTACCGCTCCTCGGAGCGGTACTACCGCGGGCACCTGCGGTACTACCGCTCCCTTGAGCGGTACTACCGCTAGCCACTGAACACTAGCACCTTGCTGCCTTCAATTTGCACAGACAAGGAAAACGGACTGGAGCTCCATTGAAGCGAAGGAAAGGTGGTGCAATAGAACAGATGTGTACGTGTTGATTCCACCCTAACCTTTTCGAAGCGGACCCCCTCTTAATAGTACGGCTTTCCTATGACTCAAATCCACCGAAAAGAAACGTAGAAAGCAACCGTCTTCGATAGACTCCGAGGGGCACCGAATCGTCTTGTGCCTAGACATGAGATATTTGAAATGCTCAATGCACACGATTAGTCCGCAAATGAATTGTCATCAATCACCAAAACCACTTAGGGAGAAATATGCCCTTACAATCTCCCCCTTTTTGGTGGATTGATGACAATACGGGATTTGCACATAAAGATATATGATGAGCATATGCAAACCCAAAATCTATAAAATATAGACAGGCTCCCCCTAGATGTGTGCAATCTATAGATATGCTTTGGACTACAAAACACACCCACTAGGATCAGCACTCCCCCTATATTTTATAGACATGGCAATCCTTGCAACAGAATGAATAATCACTAAGCATGGAAACAAGGCATAGCATGAAGATAAGGGCACAAAACAGATAAACTCACAAGCTAGTAATCATACTGGACAATAATATGATAAGAGTGATAGCATATGTCTCACACCATATGATAGAAGAAGTCTCTTGGTCTCACACACAAATAACATAAACCAAAGCAACGACGAAGGTTCAACGAAAGCAAGGAGACGACGAAAACAAACAAAAACACTCGCAAATCCTACACTTTCTCCCCCTTTGGCATCGAGACGCCAAAAAGGCAGAGAGGACACCTAAGACACAGGTGGTAACTCCTACTGCAGAAAGATCATCCAACAAGCTCCTCCTCTGATGCAGCTGGAATGGACTCCCCATCTGAATCAACCCACTGATAGCTCTTCTTCGTCATCCAAGCAGCCTCACGAGTGATGTTCTTCTCAGACCCACTCGAGATGGTCTCGCCAAGCTTCCTCAGAATCCGCTTGTCGCGCTGACGACACTCCTTCTGAGCAACGTGAGTCTGGTACTGTCCCTTGGCCTGCATGCAAAACAAAGTCTTCATCCTGTTCTTGAGCTTCTTGGCCCACGATGGCTCAGTAGACGGTGGCTCATACATTTCTGAACTGTCCTCCTCCTCCTCTTCAGTATCATCTTCATCAACATCCATATGTGCAGCAGCCGGCCTAGTGGTAGTGTTAGCCCACTTGTCCTTCTGACGCAGCCAAATAGGCTCATGACGGATCCAGTCGGGAGCATGAAAGTCCTCACACGGAAAGGACTTCTCCCAAGTCTTCTGAATCAAGTAGAACAAGTAGGGTCCATAGATGGGGACCTTACGGTGGAACACAGCAGACTGAAGCTCACTCCACATGATGTGAGAAACATCAAGTGGTTCAGGAATGTGAATCCGCCCTTGCTCACAAAGGAGCAGCATATCCACAAGATAGGGATGCACCGTGTCCTTGTCTCCCATGCGAGGAAAGAGAGTGTTGTGAAAGATCCGGTGCATGACATCGAGAAACGGGTTAAGCACATAAGTTTTCTCACCAGAGGGTAATGACTTCCCAACAAGGTATGGCAGAAGCTTCTCCTTTTTAGCAGAATGTGGGTTGGTGTGCTGGCGCAAACCAATGGGCACATCAAGCCCCTCATCACGAACGTGCAACAGATCCATGAACTCCTTCCAGTCAGCAGCCATCCTCTTTCCATTGGTCATCCAAGTCATGCTCCGCTTCTCATCCGTGTGGAAGTGGACGGAAGCAAAAAACTGAGCCACAATCTCGGGATCAAAGTTTTGGAAATATGCCCTAGAGGCAATAATAAATTGGTTATTATTATATTTCCTTGTTCATGATAATCGTTTATTATCCATGCTATAATTGTATTGATTGGAAACTCAAATACATGTGTGGGTACATAGACAACACTGTGTCCCTAGTATGCCTCTAGTTGACTAGCTCGTTGATCAAAGATGGTTAAGGTTTCCTAGCCATTGACATGAGATGTCATTTGATAATGGGATCACATCATTAGGAGAATGATGTGATGGACAAGACCCAAACTGTAAACGTAGCATTTGATCGTGTCAGTTTATTGCTATTGTTTTCTGCATGTCAAGTATCTGTTCCTTTGACCATGAGATCATGCAACTCACTGACACCGGAGGAATACCTTGTGTGTATCAAACGTCGCAACGTAACTGGGTGACTATAAAGGTGCTCTACAGGTATCTCCGAGGGTGTCTGTTGGGTTGGCATGGATCAAGACTGGGATTTGTTACTCCGTGTGACGGAGAGGTATCTCAGGGCCCACTCGGTAATACAACATCACATTGAGCCTTGCAAGCAAAGTGACTAAAGAGTTAGCCACAGGATCTTGTATTACGGAACGAGTAAAGAGACTTGCCGGTAACGATATTGAACTAGGTATAGTGATACCGACGATCGAATCTCGGGCAAGTAACATACCGAAGAACAAAGGGAACAGCATACGGGATTAACTGAATCCTTGACATAGAGGTTCGACCGATAAAAGATCTTCGTAGAATATGTAGGAGCCAATATGGGCATCTAGGTCCCGCTATTGGTTATTGGCCGTAGAGGTGTCTCGGTCATGTCTACATAGTTCTCGAACCCGCAGGGTCTACACACTTAACGTTTGGTGACGATTAGTATAATTGAGTTATTATGTTGGTGACCGAAAGTTGTTCGGAGTACCGGATAAGATCCCGGACATGACGAGGATCTCCGGAATAGTCCGGAGGTAAAGATTGATATATGTGATAATAGTGTTTTGATCTCCGGAAGAGTTCCGAAGTTCACCGGAAGGGGTTCCGGATGTTTACCGAAGTGTTCGGGTGCAGCAACACTTTATATGGGCCAAGGGATAAAAGCCCACGAGGTATTGGAAAGTGCAAAAGTAGTTTTGCTGCCGCGTAAGCGGTACTACCGCTTGTGTGAAGCGGTACTACCGCCCGAGCGGTACTACCGCTTGTGTGAAGCGGTACTACCGCCCAAGCGGTACTACCGCTTGTGTGAAGCGGTACTACCGCTTGTGTGCGGCTGTGCACGATTCGGCAGGGATCCGAGTTGGACTATTTCCCTGCGGGCCAAACCAACCTTGTGCGGGCAAAACCGACCTGGAGGAGGTTTTTACTCCAAGTTTAGACCCCAAGGCTCAACATATAAATAGAGGGGCAGGGCTAGCACACGGGAGACATCAAGATTTCCCCAAGCCGTGTGCGGCAACCCTAACCCTCTAGTTCCTCCGTCATAATCTCCGTAGTGCTTGGCGAAGCCCTGCAGAGATTGTTCCTCACCACCATCACCACGCCGTCATGCTGCTGGAACTCAACCACTACTTCACCATCGCTCGCTGGATCGAGGAGGTGAAGGCGTCATCAAGCCGTACGTGTGTTGAACGCGGAGGTGCCGTCCGTTCGGCGCTAGTTCGTGATCGGATCGAGGGACGACTTGCGATTTGGATCGCGGAGACGTTCGACTACATCAACCGCGTTTATTAAACGCTTCCGCTTAGCGATCTACAAGGGTATGTAGATTCACTCTCCCTCTCGTAGATGCTCATCACCATGGATAGATCTTGTGTGTGCGTAGGAAAATTTTTGTTTCCCATGCAACGTTTCCCAACAGTGGCATCATGAGCCAGGTCTATGCGTAGATGAGATCTCGAGTAGAACACAAACTAGTTGTGGGCGTGGGTGTATACATATTGCTTGCCGTTACTAGTTGATATTTGATTCGGCGGTACTGTGAGATGAAGCGGCCCGGACCGACATTACGCGTACACTTACGCGAGACAGGTTCCTTCAACTAACATGTAACTTCGTTGCATAAAGATGGCTAGCGGGTGTCTGTCTCTCTCACTTTAGTTGAATCGATTTCAATGAAGAGGGTTCTTTTAGAAGATCAAAAAGCAATCACTACACCACGTTGTGGTTTTGCGTAGGTAAGAACGGTTCTTGCAAACCCGTAGCAGCCACGTAAAATTTGCAACAACAATTAGAGGACGTCTAACTTGTTTTTGCAGGGTATGATGTGATATGATATGGCCAATTACATGATGAGATATATGTGATGTATGAGATGATCATGTTTTGTATAGAATATCACGACTTGCATGTCGATGAGTACGGCAACTGGCAGGAGCCATAGAGTTGTCTTTAATTATTGTATGACCTGCGTGTCAATCATTAAGCGCTATGTAATGCTTTACTTTATCGCTAAACGTTAGCAATAGTCGTGGAAGCAACAGTCGGCGCGACAACCTTATGGCGACACGTTGATGGAGATCAAGATGATGGAGATCATGGTGTCATGCCGGTGACGATGGAGATCATGCCGGTGCTTTGGAGATGGAGATCAAAAGCACAAGTTCATGGCCATATCATGTCACTTATGATTTGCATGTGATGTTAATCCTTTTATGCATCTTATTTTGCTTAGGACGACGGTAGCATTATAAGGTGATCCCTCACTTAAATTTCAAGATAAATTGTGTTCTCCCCAAGTGTGCACCGTTGCGAAAGTTCGTCGTTTCGAGACACGCCGTGATGATCGGGTGTGATAGACTCTACGTTCGCATACAACGGGTGCAAGCCATGTTGCACGTGCGGAACACTCGGGTTAAACTTGACGAGCCTAGCATGTACAGACATGGCCTCGGAACACAAGAGACCGAAAGGTCGAACATGAGTCATATAGTAGATATGATCAACATGAAGATGTTCACCATTGAAACCACCTCAACTCACGTGATGATCGGACTTGAGTTGGTGGATTTGGATCATGTTACACTCGAATGACCGGAGGGATGTCAATTTGAGTGGGAGTTTTTAAGTAATATGATTAACTAAACTCATTATCTAGAACAATAGTCTAAGTTGTCTTTGCTATATTTATGTTGTAGATCATGGCTCGCGCAGTAGCACCCCTGAATTTTAATGCGTTCCTAGAGAAAGCTAAGTTGAAATATGATGGAAGTAACTTTGTGGACTGGGCCCGTAATCTAAGGATTATCCTTACGGCTTCCCAGAAGGCTTATGTCCTTGATGCACCGCTTGGTGATCCACCCGCACCAGTTGAGTCTCTAGACGTTGTGAATGCCTGGCAGGCTCGTTCTGATGATTACTCAATAGTTCAATGTGCAATGTTGTATGGCTTAGAACCGGGACTTCAAAGACGTTTTGAACGTCATGGAGCATATGAGATGTTCCAGGAGTTGAAGTTTATCTTTCAGAAGAATGCCCGGATCGAGAGATATGAGATCTCCGATAAATTCTATGCTTGCAAGATGGAGGAGAACGGGTCTATCAGTGATCACGTGCTCAGAATGTCTGGGTACTCCACCCGTCTGGCTGAGTTAGGGATGCCCCTTCCGCCAGAGGCTATCACTGACAGAGTTCTTCAATCATTGCCACCTAGCTACAAGAGCTTCGAGTTGAACTATAACATGCACGGGATGAACAAGTCAGTCGCCGAGCTGTTTGCGATGCTGAAAGCCGCTGAGTCTGAAATTCAGAAGGAGCATCAAGTGTTGATGGTCAATAAAACCACTAGTTTCAAGAAAAATGGCAAGGGTAAGAAGGGTAACTCCAAGAAGAGTGGCAAAGCAGTTGCTCCTCTCGTGAAGAAACCCAAGGCTGGACCCAAACCAGAAACTGTGTGTTTTCATTGCAAGGGAACTGGACACTGGAAGCGGAATTGCCCCAAGTATTTGGCTGACAAGAAGGCGGCCAACAACAAACAAGGTATATATGATATACATGTTATTGATGTGTACCTTACCAACTCTCGTTGTAGTGCCTGGGTATTTGATACCGGTGCGGTTGCTCATATTTGCAACTCAAAACAGGAACTGCGGAATAGACGGAGGCTGGCAAAGGACGAAGTGACGATGCGCGTGGGAAATGGTTCCAAGGTTGATGTGATCGCCGTCGGCACGCTCGCTCTTCGATTACCGTCGGGATTAGTGATGAACCTAAATAAGTGTTATTTGGTGCCTGCGTTAAGCATGAACATTATATCTGGATCTTGTTTATTGCGAGACGGTTACTCATTTAAATCAGAGAATAATGGTTGTTCTATTTATATGAGTAATATCTTTTATGGTCATGCACCCGATGTGAGGGGTTTATTCTTATTGAATCTCAATAGTAATGATACACATGTTCATAACATTGATGCCAAAAGATGTAGAATTGATAATGATAATACCACTTTCTTGTGGCACTGCCGTTTAGGTCATATTGGCGTAAAACGCATGAGGAAGCTCCATGCTGATGGACTTTTGGAGTCACTTGATTTTGAATCACTTGACACATGTGAGCCATGCCTCATGGGCAAGATGACTAAAACGCCGTTCTCTGGAACAATGGAACGGGCAAGTGACTTATTGGAAATCATACATACTGATGTGTGCGGTCCGATGAGTATTGAGGCGCGCGGTGGTTATCGTTACTTTCTCACCTTCACTGATGACTTAAGTAGATATGGGTATATTTACTTAATGAAACACAAGTCTGAAACATTTGAAAAGTTCAAACAATTTCAGTGTGAAGTTGAGAATCATCGTAACAAGAAGATTAAATTCCTACGATCTGATCGAGGAGGAGAATATCTGAGTTATGAGTTTGGCAGTCACTTAAGACAGTGTGGAATTGTTTCACAATTGACACCGCCTGGAACACCACAGCGTAATGGTGTGTCCGAACGTCGTAATCGAACCTTATTGGATATGGTGCGATCTATGATGTCTCTTGCCGATTTGCCACTATCGTTTTGGGGTTATGCATTAGAGACAGCTGCATTCACTTTAAATAGGGCACCATCGAAATCCGTTGAGACGACGCCATATGAACTTTGGTTTGGCAAGAAGCCAAAACTGTCGTTTCTTAAAGTTTGGGGATGTGATGCTTATGTCAAAAAGCTTCAGCCTGAAAAGCTGGAACCCAAAGCGGAGAAATGCGTCTTCATAGGATACCCAAAAGAGACAGTTGGGTATACCTTCTACCTCAGATCCGAAGGCAAAGTGTTTGTCGCTAAAAACGGAACATTTCTTGAGAAAGAGTTTCTCTCGAAAGAATTGAGTGGGAGGAAGATAGAACTTGATGAGGTTGTTGAACCTTTACTTCAACCTGAGAGTAGCGCAGCGCAGAAAGTTGTTTCTGTGGAACCTACATTAGCTGAAGAGGAAGTTAATGATGATGATCATGAAGCTTTGGATCAAGTTGCTATCGAACCTCGTAGGTCGACAAGGACGCGTACTGCTCCCGAGTGGTACGGCAACCCTGTCTTAGAGGTCATGTTGTTAGACAACGATGAACCTACGAGCTATGGAGAAGCGATGATGGGCCCGGATTCCGAGAAATGGTTAGAGGCCATGAAATCCGAGATGGGATCCATGTATGAAAACAAAGTATGGACTTTGGAAGTATTACCTAAAGGGCGTAAGGCCATTCAGAACAAATGGATCTTTAAGAGGAAGATGGACGCGGACGGTAATGTTACCGTCTATAAAGCTCGACTTGTGGCAAAGGGTTTTTCACAAGTTCAAGGAGTTGACTACGATGAGACCTTCTCACCCGTAGCGATGCCTAAGTCCGTCAGAATCATGTTAGCAATAGCTGCCTTTTTCGATTATGAAATTTGGCAGATGGATGTCAAAACAGCGTTCCTTAACGGTTTCCTTAAGGAAGAGTTGTATATGATGCAACCAGAAGGTTTTGTCGATCCAGAGAATGCTGACAAAGTTTGCAAACTCCAACGATCCATTTATGGACTGGTGCAAGCATCTCGGAGTTGGAATCTTCGTTTTGATGAGGTGATCAAAGCGTTCGAGTTTATACAAGTTTACGGAGAAGCTTGTATTTACAAGAAAGTGAGTGGGAGCTCTATAGCGTTTCTAATATTATATGTGGATGACATATTGCTGATTGGAAACAATATAGAAATGCTGGAAAGCGTAAAGGAATATTTGAACAAGAGTTTTTCAATGAAGGACCTAGGAGAAGCTGCTTTCATATTAGGCATCAAGATCTATAGAGATAGATCGAGACGCTTAATAGGACTTTCACAAAGCACATACCTTGACAAAGTTTTGAAGAAGTTCAAAATGGATCAGTCCAAGAAGGGGTTCTTGCCTGTATTGCAAGGTGTGAAGTTGAGTAAGACTCAATGCCCAGTGACTGCAGAAGATAGAGAAAAGATGAGTGTCATCCCCTATGCTTCGGCCATAGGCTCTATCATGTATGCAATGCTGTGCACAAGACCCGATGTCAGCCTTGCCATAAGTATGGTCGGAAGGTTTCAAGGTGATCCAGGAATGGAACACTGGACGGCGGTCAAGAATATCCTGAATTACCTGAAAAGGACTAAGGACATGTTTCTCGTTTATGGAGGTGATCAAGAGCTCGTCGTAAAGGGTTACGTCGATGCAAGCTTTGACACTGATCCGGATGACTCTAAGTCTCAAACCGGATGCGTATTTATTCTTAATGGGGGTGCGGTTAGCTGGTGCAGTTCCAAGCAAAGCGTGGTAGCAGATTCTACATGCGAAGCGGAGTACATCGCAGCCTCGGAGGCGGCGAAGGAAGGTGTCTGGATGAAGGAGTTCATGACAGATCTTGGAGTAGTGCCTAGTGCGCTTAACACAATGACTCTGTTTTGTGATAACACTGGTGCCATTGCTCTAGCCAAGGAACCAAGATTTCACAAGAGGACCAGACACATAAAGCGACGTTTCAATTCCATCCGCGATTACATCAAGGAGGACGACATAAATATTTGCAAAGTACACACGGATCTAAATGTTGCAGATCCGATGACTAAACCTCTTCCAAGGGCTAAACATGAACAACACCAGAACTGCATGGGTGTTCGATTCATTACAATGTAAATCACATAGTGATGTGAACTAGATTATTGACTCTAGTGCAAGTGGGAGACTGTTGGAAATATGCCCTAGAGGCAATAATAAATTGGTTATTATTATATTTCCTTGTTCATGATAATCGTTTATTATCCATGCTATAATTGTATTGATTGGAAACTCAAATACATGTGTGGGTACATAGACAACACTGTGTCCCTAGTATGCCTCTAGTTGACTAGCTCGTTGATCAAAGATGGTTAAGGTTTCCTAGCCATTGACATGAGATGTCATTTGATAACGGGATCACATCATTAGGAGAATGATGTGATGGACAAGACCCAAACTGTAAACGTAGCATTTGATCGTGTCAGTTTATTGCTATTGTTTTCTGCATGTCAAGTATCTGTTCCTTTGACCATGAGATCATGCAACTCACTGACACCGGAGGAATACCTTGTGTGTATCAAACGTCGCAACGTAACTGGGTGACTATAAAGGTGCTCTACAGGTATCTCCGAGGGTGTCTGTTGGGTTGGCATGGATCAAGACTGGGATTTGTTACTCCGTGTGACGGAGAGGTATCTCAGGGCCCACTCGGTAATACAACATCACATTGAGCCTTGCAAGCAAAGTGACTAAAGAGTTAGCCACAGGATCTTGTATTACGGAACGAGTAAAGAGACTTGCCGGTAACGATATTGAACTAGGTATAGTGATACCGACGATCGAATCTCGGGCAAGTAACATACCGAAGAACAAAGGGAACAGCATACGGGATTAACTGAATCCTTGACATAGAGGTTCGACCGATAAAAGATCTTCGTAGAATATGTAGGAGCCAATATGGGCATCCAGGTCCCGCTATTGGTTATTGGCCGTAGAGGTGTCTCGGTCATGTCTACATAGTTCTCGAACCCGCAGGGTCTACACACTTAACGTTTGGTGACGATTAGTATAATTGAGTTATTATGTTGGTGACCGAAAGTTGTTCGGAGTACCGGATAAGATCGCGGACATGACGAGGATCTCCGGAATAGTCCGGAGGTAAAGATTGATATATGTGATAATAGTGTTTTGATCTCCGGAAGAGTTCCGAAGTTCACCGGAAGGGGTTCCGGATGTTTACCGAAGTGTTCGGGTGCAGCAACACTTTATATGGGCCAAGGGATAAAAGCCCACGAGGTATTGGAAAGTGCAAAAGTAGTTTTGCTGCCGCGTAAGCGGTACTACCGCTTGTGTGAAGCGGTACTACCGCCCGAGCGGTACTACCGCTTGTGTGAAGCGGTACTACCGCCCAAGCGGTACTACCGCTTGTGTGAAGCGGTACTACCGCTTGTGTGCGGCTGTGCACGATTCGGCAGGGATCCGAGTTGGACTCTTTCCCTGCGGGCCAAACCGACCTTGTGCGGGCAAAACCGACCTGGAGGAGGTTTTTACTCCAAGTTTAGACCCCAAGGCTCAACATATAAATAGAGGGGCAGGGCTAGCACACGGGAGACATCAAGATTTCCCCAAGCCGTGTGCGGCAACCCTAACCCTCTAGTTCCTCCGTCATAATCTCCGTAGTGCTTGGCGAAGCCCTGCAGAGATTGTTCCTCACCACCATCACCACGCCGTCATGCTGCTGGAACTCAACCACTACTTCACCATCGCTCGCTGGATCGAGGAGGTGAAGGCGTCATCAAGCCGTACGTGTGTTGAACGCGGAGGTGCCGTCCGTTCGGCGCTAGTTCGTGATCGGATCGAGGGACGACTTGCGATTTGGATCGCGGAGACGTTCGACTACATCAACCGCGTTTATTAAACGCTTCCGCTTAGCGATCTACAAGGGTATGTAGATTCACTCTCCCTCTCGTAGATGCTCATCACCATGGATAGATCTTGTGTGTGCGTAGGAAAAATTTTGTTTCCCATGCAACGTTTCCCAACACAAAGTCACAATGGAACGAGATGATATCCTCGATAGAAAACTGCTCCACCAAATCCAGAGGCTCACCAAAAGATGCCAGGTTCTTCCTCAGATGAGCCATGTCAATCCACTGAGCAGGAACATAGAAATTCTTCTTTCCCTTGATCACATCTATATAGATGAGATTTTGTTGCTTGGTCCAAAACACGTCATTGCCCTTGAACTGTTCCCTAGAGTTGATATAGGGGTTGATCCTCCGGAGAATCTGAAACTCTGTTAGAGGCATATCTTCCCAGCTGACAACTGGCTCCTTGGTCTTGGTTGCGGTTCTCTTGAAGTGGCGAGGCGAGGCATTGGACCCCTCAGGTTCATCTTGATTGCGTAGATGCTTTGAACCCATATCACGAGAGGGATTCGAGCGTCTTGAACTGGAACCGGAGCCACCACCTATGACACACAACGCAAACACAAGAGAAGAGCGAAAGAAGTCATTGCAAAGACCAAGGCAAACAAGAGAACCACATAGAAGTGAGAATTGGCAGGACAAAACGGGGTAATTGAAGATCGAGCGGTAGTACCGCAGGTCTTGCGGTAGTAAAATTTTACTACCGCGCCGAACGCGGTAGTACCGCTCCAGGTAGGGGCGGTAGTACCGGGCTTAGCGCGGAAGAAAATTTTTACATCCGCCCAACGGGCGGTAGTACCGCTCCAGGTGGTGCGGTAGTACCGCACGAGGCGGAATCCTCAAGAACAGTGGATCAGATCGGTACTACCGTAGATCAAAACTACCAAGTTGTATCCTACCAAATACCATTTCTACCGCACAAGCACCCTCCAACCATCACCTCATGCAAAGATTTAGCCAAAAATCACAAGACCAACTCATATTTCCCCCTAAACCTAGATTCAAAAATAGAGAGGCAAAGAGAGAAGAACTAGGGGAAATACCGGGGTCCATGGCAAGAGGACGAGGTGGGGAACGATCCCACCGGTTGGAATGGGAGGAGAGTGGCCGAAAATGGAGATCCGGCGAGGTCCTCCGGCGCCGTTCGAGGGGAGGAGAGAGAGAGACGTGAGGGGAAGAGATGAATGGGTATGGGGGAGTTTGAACTCCCCCTGCCCGCTCTTAACCCCCACGCGGTTCTCACGGCACGGTAGTACCGCAGGTCATCGTGGTAGTACCGCTCCTCAAGCGCCAGTAAAATTTTACTACCGTGCTAGAGGCGGTAGTACCGTGCCGGGGCCGCAACTGTGCGAGCACAGGAGCAACCCCACTCCAGCGGTAGTACCGTGGCGTGCCACGGTAGTACCGCGCTGCCAACAAAATGCAGGTTTAGGCGAGAGAGAGAAAGAGAGGCCTTTGCACCAGAATTAATTTTGAAAAGACATTAAGGCACGAAGATAAATCAATAAGCTTCAAGCAGAAAGGACACATATGAAAACACACAAAAGAAGCACCTCAACCACGAACAAGGTCAAAAAGATTAGAGAGGAGAAACGAGGACCAAACATCGAACCACTACCTCTCATGAAGAGAGGGCGGTGGCCGGAGCCACCTATGTTTGAGTCAATTGGTATGGTACCGCGAAGAATTATCCTTGGGCCCATGACCAAAACTCGTCTTTGAAGCACAAGTGCCATCAATAATGGCGAATGTGAAGGACTTGATTAATTTATGCATAATAGGAGGAGGGATAGTTCATTGAGAGAACTAGACTCCCCCTATGTCCATGCCTACACCTAAACAAGACATGATGATGAGTGTGGTGGGGTGTGCACTAATTCATGCCACATTGCTCGAATCAATGATATTTAGCTCATGCCTTAACTCGCGAAATATCGCTTCATCTAATGGCTTCGTGAATATATCTGCAAGCTGTTCCTTAGTATATAGATGAATAAGATCTATGTCTCCACGCTTGATGTGATCCCGGATGAAGTGATGACGAATATCAATATGCTTTGTCTTGCAGTGTTGAACCGGGTTGTTGGAGATCTTGATCGTGCTTTCATTGTCGTAGTAAAGAGGCACTTTGTCACAGTTGACACCATAATCCTTTAAAGTTTGCCTCATCCAAAGAATCTGAGCACAACAGCTTGCGGCGGCTACATACTCGGCCTCGGTGGACGAGAGAGAAACATAGTTTTGTTTCTTGGAAGACCAACTTACCAGAGAGCGACAAAGAAATTGGCAACTTCCGGAAGTGGACTTCCTTTCCACACGGTCTCCCGCCCAATCCGAGTCAGTATATCCAATGAGATCAAATGAAGCACCTTTGGGGTACCATAAGCTAAAGTTTGGGGTATGAGCCAAATATCGAAAGATTCGCTTGACAGCCACATAGTGACTCTCCTTAGGTGCGGATTGAAATCGTGCACAAATTCCCACACTCAACATGATATCCGGCCTAGATGCACAAAGGTAAAGCAGAGATCCAATCATGGAGCGATATACCTTTTGATCCACAGCTTTACCATTGGGATCACTATCAAGTTGGCATTTGAGTGGCATCGGAGTGTTGACCTTCGGAGGATTCAGCTCATCCATCTTGAACCTCTTGAGCATGTCTTGAGTGTATTTGGCTTGGTTGATGAAGGTTCCTTGGCTTCGTTGCTTGACTTCGAATCCGAGGAAGAACTTCAACTCTCCCATCATAGACATCTCAAACTCTTTGGTCATTAGTGCGGCGAACTCATCATTAAAAGCTTTATTAGAAGAACCAAAGATAATATCATCTACATATAGTTGGCATACGAACAAGTTCCCGTTAACCCTCTTAGTAAAAAGAGTGGGGTCGATTTCCCAATTTCAAACCCACGATCTTGCAACATCTCGGTAAAGTGCTCATACCACGCACGTGGGGCTTGTTTAAGGCCATAGAGTGCCTTATCGAGAACGTATACATGATTGGGGAACTTGGGGTCCTCAAACCCCGGGGGTTGCTTGACATATACCAACTCCTTAAGGGGACCATTAAGAAAAGCACTCTTCACATCCATTTGATATAATATGAAATCATGATGAGAAGCATAAGCAAGCAACATGCGAATAGATTCAAGGCGAGCAATAGGGGCAAAGGTTTCACCGTAGTCGATACCCTCGACTTGAGAGTAGCCTTGAGCCACCAGTCTTGCCTTGTTGCGAATAATGATACCATGTGCATCTTGCTTGTTCTTAAAGATCCATTTGGTTCCAATGACATTGTGATTCTCTTTTGGTCTTGGCACCAATCGCCACACTTTGTTGCGCTCGAAGTTGTTGATTTCATCATGCATGGCTTCAAGCCAATCCTCGTCTTCGAGCACATCTTGTACCTTGAGGGGTTCAAAGCAAGAAACAAACGCATGATGTGCACAAAAGTTTGTTAATTGACGACGAGTGGTTACCCCTTTTTTCAAGCTTCCGTAGACGTTCTCTAGGAGGTGTTGCTTTTTCTGAAGCTTGGAATCAATCGTGGCAGCTCGTCTTTCAAGAATTTCCTCCATGGACAGTTGAGGCTTGGTAACTTGATGAGCTTCGGTACTGGTACCGGCTTGCTCATGATCTTGAGCATGATCTTGATCTTTAGCTTGACCTTGATCTTGAAGTTGATCTTGGTCTAGAGCTTCATCTTGATCTTGAGCTTGCACGGGGGTGTGAACAAGATCTTGAGCATCATGTGAAGTAGAGACATCACTTGCCAGTTGATCTTGCCCTTGATCTTGATCACGGGGTTGAGGGCCTTCACTGCGTTCTTCGGAAGCGTGTGGGTCGTGCGTCGGTGATGGTTCCACTTGAGTGGAACATTGTCCTTCTCCGTCAGCCACAAGGGGTTCCTCAACGGGTAGGAAGTATCCCACACCCATTCTTCTTATGGCTTGGGGCGGAATTTCATCACCTACATCACAAAGACCACTTTGCTCCACTTGGGAGCCATTATTTTCATCAAACTCTACGTTACTTGTCTCCTCAATGAGTCCCGTGGACTTGTTGAGGACACGGTAAGCATGAGAGTTTGCAGCATAACTAACAAATGTGCCCTCATGGGCTCTAGATTCAAATTTAGACAATCGAACACCTTTCTTGAGAATGAAACACTTACAACCGAACACCCAGAAGTATTTGAGGTTGGGCTTGTTCCCGGTAAGAATCTCATAAGGAGTCTTGTTCAAGCCTTTGCGGAGATAGAGCCGATTTGATGCATGACATGCTGTGTTGATGGCTTTGGCCCAAAAGTTGTATGGAGATTTAAACTCCGCCATCATAGTTCTTGCCGCATCCATCAACGTCCGGTTCTTCCTTTCTGCAACACCGTTTTGTTGAGGGGTGTAAGGTGTGGAATATTGGTGCTTTATCCCCTCATCACTGAGAAACTCATCTAGGGTGTAGTTCTTGAACTCGGTGCCGTTGTCACTTCTAATCATCAAAATCTTTGCTTCATGTTGACGTTGGACTTCATTTGCAAAGTTGATGACGGTCTGTTGGGTCTCACTTTTCCTCTTGAAGAAATATACCCATGTGTATCTCGAGTAATCATCCACAATCACCAAGCAATATCTTCTTCCTCCAAGGCTGTGAAAATATGGAGGCCCGAAGAGATCCATGTGAAGGAGCTCTAAGGTCCTCTTTGAGTAGATTGTAGTAGTTGGACGATGAGCTTTTTCATGTAGCTTTCCTTCGATACAGGCACTGCAAGCATGATCTCTGGCAAAACTCACATTTGTTAGTCCAAGAATGTGATCCCCTTTGAGGAGACTTTGCAAAGATCTCATATTGACATGGGCTAGTCGGCGATGCCAAAGCCATCCCACATCAACTTTAGCCATTAGACATGTCGCGGTCTTAGTGGGTCGCTCCGAGAAGTTAATCACATAGAGACCGTTTTTGACATGCCCAACAAAGGCTACTTTAAGAGTCTTGCTCCACAAAAGGGTCACGGTATTAATGCCAAAGAAGGTACTAAAACCCATGAGTGCAAGTTGACGAACGGAAAGTAAATTGTATGCAAGGGTCTCAACAAGCATGACTCTCTCACTGGTTAAGGTCGGAGAGATAACCACCTTGCCAAGACCCAATACCTTTGATATTGCATCATCTCCAAATGAGACTTGGGTGGCCACGGATTCATCGGGTCGAACATCCACCACCAAGTCCTTGCTTCCGGTCATATGATTTGTTGCTCCGCTATCGAGCAACCATGAGACTCCCCTGGAAGCAAAGTCCTACAATAGATCAATGCTTGGATTTAGGTACCCATTCTTGAATGGGTCCTTTCATGTTAGTGACAAGGGTCTTAGGAACCCAAATAGACCACTCAATATACTCATACGAAGAACCAACATATTTGGCATAAACATGCCCATCATTAGCACGACACAAAACATAGGAGGGGTTAAAATCTCCGGCCTTGTTGGAGGGAGTGATCTTTCTCTTCTTGGCACTATCACTCACAACCTTGTCTTTCTTCTTCTCATGAGTAATGTTCCCCGCTTTGACAAATGTTTCCTTGAGCGGAGGAGCCTGCGTGGTCTTCTTCTTCTTCTTCTTTTTGGATTTGGGTGCAAACCCAACTCCTTCCTTTGCAATCACTTCCTTTTGATTGCTCAAAAGGTCATTGAGATTCTTCTCACCTTGTATACATGTCACAAGGCCTTTCTCAAGCTGCTCTTTTAGCTTAGCATTTTCCTCCACAAGATGTGCATGCTCACAACACGGGTTAGTAGCAGATGCATTATCAATTAAGACAAAGGGAGGACACGTAGCAATTTCCTTAGTGAGTTTTACTTGGAGTTGATCATGCGACTCTTTAAGGGAAGAATGAACGCTCTTCAATGCCTTATGAGCACTGTCAAGAGAGACAAACTCATCCTTGAGTCGAGCATGGTCAACCCCAAGTGCAACCCTTTCAGATTTAAGAACACGGTTAAGAACAATAGCATGATCATAATCTTTACGTAATTTAGCAAAGTCGTCATTTTGTGACTCCTTAAAAGTCAAATGAAGACCTCGCTCTTCCTCTAGAGCAATAGAAAGATCTGCTATCTCGTCGGCATAATCACGACTATGGCTTCTCATTCCTCAAGAGATTCTTCTTGAGAATCAATCGTGTCATTGGCCTCACCAAGTTGTTTCAAGAGAGGAACGAAGTGCTTCTTGGACTCTCCCTTGAGTTTACACAAGAACTTGTCAAACTCATTCTCACCCTCTATCGCCTCCTCAAGTTCATCAACACAATCTAACAAAGACGGAGTGGAAGAAACAGAAGTCTTAATGTTTGAGGTTTTGGCGTTGGGGGTTACCTTGGTGATACCTTTTGCCATGAGGCACCTAGCGATGTGGTTCTCATTGGGGGCGTCGAAGAGTGACACCTTTGTTGGGGTAGAAGATGCAATCGCCACAGATGCCATTGCCATTCCTTCACCACTTGCGTCTTCGTCATCTCCATCATTATCGGAAACATACTCTTCTTGAGCCACCAACACTTTGTGAGGAGCCTTCTTGGTGAAGTTTGTCTTGTTGGGGAAAGACTTGGCCTTATCTTTGCGGATGAGCTTGCCACCATTGTCTTCCCTCTTCTCATATGGACAATCCACCACAAAGTGACTCACATTACCACAGTTGTAGCAGGTCCTCACACGTTGCTTGCCCTTTGACCCGTTTGAGTTGTTCTTGGAGAAGTTGGGCCTTGTGTTTCTCTTGTTGCCCCAAAATTGCCTGGACGCAAGAGCCATGTGCTCATGATAAGCATATTTTGTGTCCTCGAGGCAACCCTCTTCTTCTTCTTCTTCTTCTTCTTCTTCTTCCTCTTGACAGACCTTGGCCTTCAAAGCAAGGTTGGGGGATGATTTCTTTGACCGTTGCACGCGAGCGAGAGCATTGTCAGCTGTCATGTTCAAGATGTTCATTGCAATAAATTCATCCAACACATCACCAGAAGACAAGGTGTGAAAGTCCGGTCTTTGACGGATGACAGCGGACATGGCCTTGTTGTAGGGCATGATGGCCTTCAGAAACTTACGCTTGATCCAAGTATCATCCACATCCTTACTGCCATGATCTTTGAGGGCAACGGCGAGAGCAGTCACCCTTCTATAGAGCTCACGCGGTTCCTCATCCTCTACCATTACAAACTCATCTGACTGATCAAGGACAACTTCATAGTTTGACCGTTGAATGCTTGAGCTGCCCTTGTACATGGAGATAATGTGTTCCCAACACTCTTTAGCAACAGTGAAGGGACGCAAGTGAGGTAGGTTTTCAGTAGGAACATCAGCTTGGAGTATGAACAAGGCGGAGGAATATAGCTATTTATCCGCTTCTTCCCTTGGAGTGAGGTTGCGTGGATCACGAGGGTAGTATCCTTCTTCAATGACTCGCATGAGTTGAGTTGAGCTGTGATCCAAATGAGACTTGATACAGAAAACCCAATTAGCAAAATCATTTTTAACAAGCTTAGGAGGAGGACCGTGATTAACTATATGAGGTGGGTGCACCGGTCCTCCCTAGACCAAGGGAGGGGGAACTGAGGCAAAAGTCCCCGACCCATTAATTCCTTGAGAACGATTATCTTTATCAGCACTAGCCCCCTCCTTACCGGAGTTGACATCCGATGTCGAGTTAGTGAGATTAACCACTTGAACCGCATCGGTGGAAAGTTTAAGAGTGTCAAGGAATTCTTTAAACATGGATTTGACCTCGGTCGTCATGGAGGATTTAAGCGAGGACATGGCCTCATTTAAATCCTCGTGAGAGACCGTGTTCACTCCCACGGGCTCGGGAAGTTCTCCCAACCGCTCCTCTTCGCCCTCCATACTCTTCGGGTGGTGAAACCCTTAATAAAGAGACGAGGCTCTGATACCAATTGAAAGGATCGATATGGTTGACTAGAGGGGGGGTGAATAGGCAACTAAATTTTTTTAACTTTTCTTTACAATTTAGGCTTAGCAACAAATAGGTTGACTAGATATGCAACTAGGTGAGCAACCTATATGATGCTAATCACAACAAGCACACAAGCAAGCAAGGGATACAACACAACAATAGCTTGCAAGAAGTAAAGGTAAGAGATAACCAAAAGTGGAGCCGGTGGAGACGAGGATGTGTTACCGGAGTTCCTTCCCTTGTGAGGAAGTACGTCTCCGTTTGAGCGGTGTGGAGGCACAATGCTCCCCAAGAAGCCACTAGGGCCACCGTATTCTCCTCACGCCCTCACACAATGCGAGATGCCGTGATTCCACTATTGGTGCCCTTGAAGGCGGCGACCGAACCTTTACAAACAAGGTTGGGGCTATCTCCACAACTTAATTGGAGGCTCCCAACGACACCATGAAGCTTCACCACAATGGAATGTGGCTTCGAGGTGACCTCAACCGTCTAGGGTGCTCAAACACCCAAGAGTAACAAGATCCGCAAGGGATTAGTGGGGGGAATCAAATTTCTCTTGGTGGAAGTGTAGATCGGGGCCTTCTCAACCAATCCCGAGAGAATCAACAAGTTTGATTGGCTAGGGAGAGAGATCGGGCAAAAATGGAGCTTTGAGCAACAATGGAGCTTGGGGAGGGAAGAGGTGGTCTTCTTGGGGAAGAAGACCCCCTTTATATAGTGGGGGGAAGGATCCAACCGTTATCCCCACTCTCAGCCCGCGCATTGCGGTACTACCGCATAAATGCCACGGTACTATCGCAAGAGGCTGCGGTACTACCGCAACAGGGTGCGGTACTACCGCTCGCACGGTAGGGGCCAGACGAAGACCTATTGCACAGGGCAACGAGCGGTAGAACCGCCGGAGCGGTACTACCACGCTCCAACACGGTACTACCGCGTGGTCGGTATCGACTGGCACAGGAGATGCACGGAAGTAAAAAATTACTTCCGTGCCTACCTCCGCTGAGGGTGGAGCTGCGCAAAAGTCCGGCACGGTAGTACCGGACATATCACGGTACTACCGCTCGAGGGCGGATGTAAAAAATTACATCCGCGCCTACTACCGCAAGCGCACGCACCAGGGCTGGGGACAGCGGTACTACCGCTCCTCGGAGTGGTACTACCGCGGGCACCTGCGGTACTATCGCTCCCTTGAGCGGTACTACCGCTAGCCACTGAACACTAGCACCTTGCTGCCTTCAATTTGCACAGACAAGGAAAACGGACTGGAGCTCCATTGAAGCGAAGGAAAGGTGGTGCAATAGAACAGATGTGTACGTGTTGATTCCACCCTAAACTTTCCGAAGCGGACCCCCTCTTAATAGTACGGCTTTCCTATGACTCAAATCCACCGAAAAGAAACGTAGAAAGCAACCGTCTTCGATAGACTCCGAGGGGCACCGAATTGTCTTGCGCCTAGACATGAGATATCTGAAATGCTCAATGCACACGATTAGTCCGTAAATGAATTGTCATCAATCACCAAAACCACTTAGGGAGAAATATGCCCTTACACCCATAACGATGAAGGTAGAAGTGACCACACATATATTTTTAGTATGGATGAGTTGGCATCTAGATCTTATTTTGTTGCGCCCCTTGTACCATTGCTTGGGATGTTAAATATTTCAAAAATATTTGGAGAACTTTGCATGATTTGAAACCCAAGATTTATCATTCTCCGTACTGAGATGATGATAGTACTGCTTTTAGCTCTCTTGGATTCTGTAACACCCTGGGATCTTGCTACAGTAACCCTTGTAATTAAGCTACAGTGACCACGAGGATTAATCTGATGTTTTTCTAAAACATGTTTGATCGCAATGGAATCAAACCTCACTTGAATTTCGTAATGTTTTTCAAAACTCATTTGAAAAGTGGTTTTAATAATTTGGTAAACCAGAAAACTAAAATCATGTTGCGGTTAAAAATATTCCTCTGGTATTTATAAAATTTTAAATCACTTTTTATAAGTTATTTTTGTGCCTCTAAAACATTTATAACAGAGGCCAAAGCATTATTTATTTGCCTTTTGAATTATAAAAATGTCAAACCCCTTTCTAATGACCCCAAGTCTTTTTATAACACTGCCTAATATTGCTTAAGTAATAGTGGTCAAGTTGCTATATTTGTCTAAGGATGTTATGGTGCTTTTTTTTAAGCAATAAGAAACTGTTTTAAAAAAGAAAAGGAAAAATACTAAAGAACTACTGTGCTGGTGTGCTTCAAGCCGCTACAGTGCACAAGGCCCAGCCTGTGCTGGCCTTTCTCCTTCCTCTGGACAGGAGGCAAGGGCCTTGGCGCTCACCGCACACACACGCCGTCCACGCCCTCGATTAGCGCCGTGTCGAGCATCCTGAGATCGCCCAGTGGATAAGGACTGCCCTCGCTGCCCAGTGACTAACCCTAGCCCCCATTTGACACCTCGCTCCCTCTCTGCTTTTTCCTCCTTTCTTCCCGAGCGCCACCATGGCCACACCTCCCTAGACAACGCGGCCACCAGCCTTCCCCCGACGAACCAAGATGTGCAAGAGGACCGCCACCCTCAGCTTCGTCCGTTCAGAGCACCGAATCGAGCCGGGGCGGCCCGTACGCTCGCAATCGCCGTCGTCTTCATGGCATACATCGCCGGCCGCCGTCGTCGATTCGCTCGACCCCGACCACCCCCGGCCTCCCCGACCTCGCCATCGTGCTCGCTGTGAGCTCCTCTACCGATTCCCCCCGTTACCCAGCTCGACCCGCTCCGATTCGTCGCCGTAGCCTTCGCGTTGTGCTCGCCATGGCCGCCACCGAAGCCCCGCTCCCCGTGTGTGTTCGCCCGCTCCTACCGCACGTCCGCCGTGGCCCGGACCTGTCCTGGCGCGCCCGTGCCTGCTGACCGCGGACTGGCTAGCCCGGCCGCGCGCCCATGCGTGCCGCGCCGCAGCCGCCCGCGCCCGTGCCGCTGCTTGCAAATTGCTACTGCTCCTGATTTGCTGCTTGCTGCTGTGCTGCTCAAACTGCTGCCGCTGCTATGCTACTGCTGCTGCCCGCTGCTCTGCTGCTGGCTGCGCTGCATACCGCTGCTGCTGCTCTTAGGCTGGTGATAATGCACCGCCCCACTACCGCCCTGCCACGTCAGCTTTTACCCCCACTCTCACCCCACTCTCACCACACTCTCACCTCACGGTGCCAGTGCACGGGCTGTAGTGGCAGGCTATAGCCACGTCATCTTCTCTCTCCTCAGATTTAGTTATTTCACTCGCATTTCTTTAGACTACAAATAATGTAAGAAAATAATTTTGTTCAACTACAAATTGTACTGATTACATAATAAATAAACAAATTACATAATAAATAAAAAAATTACATAAAAAATTAAAAAAATTACATAATCTAGGCATGACTATTTGCCCACACATGCTCAATCAAATCCTCCTGGAGCCGTGCATACATCGGTGAGTCCCTCATTTCGGTGTCCATCTGAATCCTGGCTGCTAGGCTTGGTGGTGCATTGTTATGTATCGGCGGCCCGACATTGGACGCAACTGTCTCATAGATGGCGTCCAAATTGGTACCACGCTCATCGTCGATGATCATGTTGTGCAGAATGACACATGTACGCATGATCAACCCAAGAGTACGCTGCGAGAAGGAGCGTCCGGGAACTGCTATAATGTTGAACCTAGACTTGAGCACTCCAAAGGTACACTCGACATCTTTGCGCCAAGCTGATTGAGCAGTTGTGAATAGCCGATGCTTTTCACTTTGTGGAAGGGTAACACCTTTCATGAACACGGGCCAGGAGGGGTAGATGCCGTCGGCCAGGTAGTAACCCCTGTTGTACTCGTGTCCATTCACCGTGAAGTTCACTAAGGGTGCTTCTCCCCTAAGCACATCAATGAACAACGGCGACTGATTGAGTACATTGATGTCATTGTTGGACCCGGCCACTCCAAAAAATGCATGCCAGATCCAACGATCATACGATGCAACGGCTTCTAAGATTATGGTAGGGTGTTTGATGTCTCCCCTTGTGAATTGACCGGCATGCGCCACTGGGCAGTTCCTCCACTGCCAATGCATGCAATCGATGCTCCCTAGCATGCCCGGAAAGCCACGCGCCTCGGCTTTCGCTAGTAGACGCTGAGTATCCGCGACAGTTGGTCGACGGCAAAACTCATCCCCGTAACAGTGAATGATGCCTTCACAGAATCTCTCTAGACATACTGAAGAAGTTTGTCTAGCTAGCTTTAGCCAGTCATCTACCGTATCCGCAGCGGCTCCATAAGCTAACAAGCGCAAAGCCGCAGTACACTTTTGTAGGGGAGAAAAACCAGGACGGTTGATAGCATCAACTCTTTGGGTGAAATACGGAGAGTATTCACCCAATCTATCCACAATGCGTAGAAAAAGTTGTCGCCTCATCCGATACCTTCGCCGAAAGAAGTCAGGAGGATAATTACAGTTGTCGGCGAAGTAGTCCTTGTAGAGCCGATCGTGGGCACCCTCACGATCACGCCTGAAGAACCGTCGACGCCGTCGCCTCCTCCTCGAGGTTGACTCCGCCTCGAGGTTGAGCATCCCCTCATACTCCGCTTGGAATGCATCTATCATAGCACCCTCCATTCCTTCGCTCGAATTGCTGCTGGACGAAGACATGGCGTCTAGAGGAGTGGAAATGGAGAGTGGAGGAGAGAAATGAGATGAAATGGGGTGTGGAATGAGTGAAACCGGTGTGGGGGTATTTATAGGGGTTGGGGATGAAATTTGGAATTTTTCCATATTTTTTTCGAATTTTTTGGAGCTCCAACGGATACATCAACGGCTAGCTGACGTGGACGAATCACAGCGCGCCACGTCAGCTAGCCGTTGCCGCCGCGACTACCGCCCGCCCTACCGCCCCGCCGCGCCGCCCGCCTCCCGCCCACCTGTTGCCCGCCCGCCGCCGCCAACGCGGGCGAGAGCGGGGCGATAGCGGCGCTCCCGCCCGGCGACGGATCCGTCGCCCGGCCCTCCCGTCTCGCCCCGCTCCCGCCCGCCTCTCGCCCCAGCGCGGGCGGTAACGCCCCCGCTACCGCCCGCGTTATCACCAGCCTTAGCAGGGGCGGATCCACATGGGGTCAAGGGTGTACATTTGTACACCCAAAAGTTTTGACAGGAAATTTTTATATATAATCTTGACTAGGTACATGTAAATAAAGTGGTGCAGTTTGTGCAATAAACATCATGTCCATTTATATAAATTGGTCTCAAATCTCTCGTCCAACAACACAAATATCTTGTTTCGGCCATGACATGTTTTATGATTGTGTAGAAAATAATCTTCATTTTTTGTTATTTTCTATAGGGTACTGTCATTACTATTGGAGAAATAAATCTTACTACATACAAGGACTTTTTAGATATTACGTCATGAAAAAAAATTGAACACCCAATTTTCAAATCCCGGATCCGCCACTGGCTCTTAGCTGCCGCTGCCGCTCAGCTGCTTCTACTGCTGCCGCTGCTGGCCATTGCCATGGCCGTGCGTGTGTGCACATGTGCACAGCCGGCTGTGCCTCTGGCCGGCTTAATTAATTAGAGGTAGGTTAGTTTTAGTATCTTATATATATTTACTAATTGAATGCACCGTACGAACTTCCACGTTAATCCACATCATTAAAAATATCTTAACCATTCAATCTATGTAACTGATTTATCTTGACCTTACGATTTATGTTACATTACTCTTGCCCGAAAAAAAGACATAACCTGACCCAACATACATGTACGTATTGCCTAGCACAAAAAAAATCACCCCTAACAAACCACGCACCGAGTCCTCCAAAAAAAACATACATGATTCTTCAAAAAAAAGTACCTACACGTACGTACTATGTAATGACGAGTAGAAAAAATAATCGCCCATCCTAACAAACCACCTGCAAAATCCTCAACAAAAAAAATACACTTGCATAATTCTCCAAAAAAAATAAACTATACCATCCAAGCAAACTACTTAAAAAGTCATTTATTTTGAGGGACACGTACAAAATCCTCCATCAAAGGATTCCACGTATATGACTCTCCAAAAACGTATATTGTCCTCGGCTTTCCTTCTCCAGCATACACGTACATAATTACTAGAAGGAAACGTACAAAATTCTCAAAAAAAAAAAACATACATAGTCCATACTGTCTTCCTCTTCCAATCTCCTATGTTGTTGTTCAATCAATCGATCACGTTATCGAGCGTCCGCAAGAATGGTTGGAACAAAAGCATCGTTTTTCTTCTTCTTCTGATTATAACATCTTCCAAGTCTGCTGATGTTGTTCGCATATATCTCAGGTAGCTCCTCCTCAGTTTGGATGTGCAGATTTGTCTCCTATAGTGCTCTATATATGCCTCTATATATGGACTAAATTTGGGATCAACTTACATGCATAACGCAACGCTCCTACCCTCGCTTGGTTTCCTCGGCAGCATGTCCACGACTCGCTGATTTAGAGTGAATCATTGACCTGCCTTTGTTGGTATCAGCTCATGTCAAGGCTCCTCGACCCAGTGATTAATAACAGAAGTAGATCTTGGGTTGATAAGCTGCATGACTAGACGTGTTGTGGTGATCTACGTTGACACCAGTTAGAGGTGACATGCTGCCTCCTCAGCTGATTCTTCTGGTAGTGGCCACATAAATTTTGTTGTATCCATATCTTTGATGATGTAATAACCATAGCATGTACATCAAGTAGTCATTGTGGTGTCTTAATTGGTTGTGTAACAGATATCTCTATTGCTGGATTGGTGATCCACTTTTCTATTTTGAAGCATTCAAGCTTTTAGAAAATCTTGCTGCTTTATAAGTTCCCTTTACAACATTTTCAGGATATATATATAATTTTTTCACTAGATGCCTGATGAATTCCCCGCCGGAGCAAACAATGCATTATACTACGAGAGATACGAGTTAATGTCCAAGGCCAAGATCATCAAGTCTGAGATATAGCAATAGTATATGGTACGTAATGATCTACAAGCATCATAAAATACATTGACTATTTATATTGAACACCCAAAAAATTGCGAAGGATTATAATATGTACTTACAACAGTGTATAGCATGTACGCACCAACAAGATACAAACTTCCCTCAAGCATGCTGTTGTACTGAGAGTAGGATCCCAGATTATTCAGCAGTGGTTAAATAGCAACTCTATGGACGACTCCATCAGCTGTACAATGCATGTATTTTGGAGATGGCACATGGCAGCAAGTTCAAGTGCACACGAAAGGCCTTGACCTTGCGTAGGCGTGGTGGCATTCTATCTTTGTTAGTAGCCTCTCGACTTCTCGAGTATGGCAGCAAGTTCACACAGCCGTGAAGGTATCCTATGGTCCCATTCGCAGCAGAGAACGATTATCGGGCAAGATACAATCAATCAGGCGTACTCCCAGGGTTGGATAAAAGAAATCTTTTTCTGCAATTAGAAACCTCTACTTTACAAGAAAGCAATGAAATAGTCAGCACTTTCTTGAAACTCTTTCATTATTATCCCCATGATGATACAGTCAACAGTCAAAGCTACGGAGGGAGGGCGTGACAAAGATTCAGGTTTGTTTTTTGCGGGGATGAAAAAGATTCAGGTTAGCGGAAGATTACACACTCACAGCGTTGATGCAATAATGACAGGTAATGTTGACATCTTTAATCTCGACAAGTTCCGTTTGTAAATAACTATAGTGATTATCTTTTCACAAAAAGTAATACAATTCAAAGCATACATATATCATACTAAGCTCAGCATGACGCACCTTGAAGAAAATCCATGAGACGTTGTGTGTCTTATATACTATTTAAGGCTAAGCAATTAATTTCTAGCATTACGCAACTAAAATTGTATCAAATGTATCCCTTCTAATTAACGTACCCATGTTATCTCTTATAGCATTATTTCTAAAAGTTCTCTTTTTGGCAAAGCACAATAAATCTATAATAAATTATGGGTTTTCAAAGTTGAAACCAGCAGATAGCACGTCAACAACATTTCTCCTTATAATCACCACTTCCAAGAAATTGGCCAGATTCAATAAAATTAAGCACTCTTTTGTATAAATAATTGTCATTTAGTGGAAAAGGGTAGTTAGTGAAATTATATGCAGCATTTTCTCTATGATGAAGAATGAAATTACAACTCCACCCCGTTTGGATTTCCTAAATCCTAATACCAAGAATGTATAGAGTTGTTGAAGTACGCAGAGTTTTGTGCTGATATTTCCATGTGATATGCATGGTAAATACCTTTTTGGTTCAAACCAACAGTGACTATCTCAAATCGATAATGGTTGTATTTCCAAAATGGGAAGGGACATTGGAAGAGAAAGCACGACTACAATTCAATGAATTGTTTAGATCACATCGTTGTAATTATTTTCATAAAGTGTAACCAAACAAATTTTCCATTCGTCTAACCTTTATCTATGAAGTAACATATAATATTATTATTGAAAATGAAGATGATACTACAAATTTTCTGTTCATATAGTACTAGCCCGTGCAGTAGCACGGGTTGACGACTAGTTAGATTAGTTAGGTTAGCTACTAGCAGATGACATGTGGACCCTTTTAATTAGGTTAGTATCTACTTATTTGTTTAGGTATAGCCTATGACATGTGGGATCCACTTCTACTATTCACGTGTTGACCAGTCAAATGTTGACTGGGTCAACCTAGCCCCACTGCCATACACTGTAGCTAGAATAGCACTAGCTGACAAAAGTATTTCTTTGTTTATAATTCAATTTAAATAAATTCAGAAAATCAATAAAACTTTGGAAATTAATAGAAAATAAACCATAACTCTGATGAAAATATTTTATATATGAAAGTTGTTCAGAAAAATATAACGAATCCGAATACGCTGTCCGTTCGTCTATCACATGCTCCTATCATAACGAACATGGAACTTTTCCATCCGTTTCATCTGTTCGGTAGTAGCCCGAGACCCGGAAAATATCGTCAGATATTCTTCCGACCCGTCTGCGACGTGTAGTACTGCGTTAGTGCATGCCTAGCTCTGCATATTGCCATGTCATGCATCGTGATTGCATCTGTGCTTTATATTTATTGTTTCCCCCCCCCCCTCTTCTTACCGGTAGAGCCCGAGACTGACGCTGCTGCCGGGTACGACTACGCGCCTGACAATCAGCCTTTTGCCGCAGAGCAGCAAGGCAAGCAAACCCCCTTGAGCATTCCGATATCGCCCAATTCCTTCCCTCTCATTCTTGCATTAGATTTTGCTACTGTATTAGCTAGCTCCTATTCTGATGCATAGCCTGCTTTTGATAAACTGCTACTATACCTGCTATTAAATCAACTGCTTAGTATAGGTTGATCAATGAATCCCCTGTGACCCCCTTAGTCCCAGTTGCCCCTGCTTCTTCATCGACGACTCAACGACTCGACAACTTGAAGACTCGGTCAACCGACCGACCAGCCATGCCCGTCACTTTCACTGCACACCCCTTAGTTGTACGACTCTGCAGAGCTATCGAGTACCGAGGATGACACCTCGTGAAGTACTCATGATGCTAACTCTGTAGTGCAGCTAGTCGGTCGTGGTTATCGAGGGTGATTTCCTCCTTCACCACTCCCGACGACGACTCTGTCGTGCAACCCCTCAAGCGTAGACCATCGAGGGTGAATCCTCTCTGGTCACCTTGACGGTTACATTGAGTGGGATCCATCGAGGGTGATTCCTCGGTTTTCCCCTTGGTGTTACAGACACACGGTTACTTTTACCTTACTGTTGATACATGATGAGGTCAGGATGACCGGAGGATACATGATAAGGTCAGGATGACCGGAGGGAGTTGGTGTAATACGACGGGGTGTGGCCGGGCATTCTTGGCCCTTGCCACAAGACCTCGAGACGGGGCGACGGGACCACATATCGTGTATCGCGCTCGTCACCGCAATTATTAAAATGCTAATGGTTTGGGTATTTGATCTGAGTTGGTCATTTGACCTTTTCGCACTAACCTTCACGTGGGAGAAGTTATGGGTACTCGGCGTCGTTGTATCAGCCGAAGCTCTTCGGACGTCAGCAATGGAGCGGCGCGCGCCCGGGTGGCCCGCGTAAAGCACCGTCTTGTATTAAGAGGTGCCAGGACTGACACCGGCCGCCCACGCATCGTGCAGGAGCGCAAAGGGTGAGTGGGCCCATGACCCCTGCGCGCTTAGGATTTAGACCGGCGGGCTGGCCTCTCTGTTGAGCCTAGGTAGGGCGACGACATGTTGATCTTCAAGGCCGGGCATGACCCTGGAAAGTGTGTCCGGCCAAAGGTGATCAAGCGTGATGGAAAACGTGGTGCACCCCTGCAGGGATGAAATTAACTATTCGAATAGCCGTGTCCACGGTAACAGGACGACTTGGAGTTGTACCTCGATCTACTACAACTAAAATTGTGACTTAAAATTGAAATGAATGTTGGCCCCGAGGTTGCTTCCTCACAGGGAGTCGAGGAAGAATCTCTGGGCATGGTTACTTAATAAAAATTTGCTACAATAATATTACTATATATGAGATACCAGTCTACTCTCTTCTAATGCTGCAAGATGCTGGAGATGCTAGTCTTCGATAGGACTAGGCCTTCCCCCTATTCTTGCTTTCTGCAGTCAGCCCAGATATAACCCCATTCCTTGATACTGATGCATACTTAGCATAGTTCTGATGTCAGTCTTGCGAGTACTTTGCATGAGTACTCACCGCTGCTTTGCTTTCTCTTCCCCCCTTGATACGATTACCACGTTCAGATGACGGAGCCCAGGAGATGGAGTACGCCGGAGACGACTACACCACCACCGCCGGAGCCTACTACTACGTGGAGGCTGCCCCCGACCAGCAGTAGGATAGGAGGTTCCCACGCAAGAGGCCTCTCCTCGTTTGATCCGTTGTTATGTTTGTGCTAGCCTTCTTGAGGCAAAACTTGTTTAACTTATGTCTGTACTCAGATATTATTTGCTTCCGCTGACTCGTGCTTGTCGAGCTTTGTATTCGAGCCCTCGAGGCCCCTGGCTTGTAATATGAAGCTGTATGGCTTTAATTTGTGTTAGTGTTGTGTTGTGATATCGATCAGTGAGTCCCTAATCTTGGTCGTACGCATTGTGTGTATGATTAGAGTACGGTCGAAATTGGGGGCGTCACAAGTTGGTATCAGAGCCAACTGCCTGTAGGTAGCCCCCCTTCCAACTCTTTGGTCGAAGTTGAGTGTAGTACTTGAAAAACTTTTACTAACATCGTTGTGTGGCTTACGGGCCCACATCTCAATCGGGTGGTATTAGGATCTTTTATTCCTCGTCTATACTCTGGGTTCTGACCTCTCTTCTCTTTCGGGTTAAAGATTTTGCTAACTCTAACTTTAGGTTCCCGTATCTACTTCCTCCCGGAGAGCCCCTCATTCCAGATGATGGCTTGATTCATCAGAAGACTCCGAAGATACTCTCCGATGTTCTCTCGAGGACTTGTGTTTATCGCTCTTGCGATTCCCTTCTACCATCAACCCCCCCCCCTATGCTTACCGGGGATTTGTTCGTCGTCAGTTGTCATGGGTTTCACAAAATCCTTCCAATTGCTATTCGATCTTCCGAAAAATCCTCATTAGCCTTTTGCTCTTGACCTTTCTCACCTGCTTGCATTATGGTTAATTCTGTATGTCTAGCAATATTCATTAAATCCTTGGTGGTTGTCATTTGATTTTATTGATTCAACCTGTGTGTGGATGCACGCAGTCATCAGTTGTTTCTCATAAATTATCTGTCCGGCTCAGACGTCTTTCGAAACATGAGTTGGTTCTCGACAAATAAACTTTGATTGATTGTCCATCTAAGTCCATTCAGCTTACTTGTATTTGATCGGAGCATCTGATTCCGATACACCAATTGAGGAATCTTAATTCCTTGGTTATTTTAAGCATCAATTTAATTGGATGTTCTATAATGTGATGCCTTGCATTCTTTGTTCCGTTGATTGTGTTCCGATACTCACATCAGATTCCTTTGTGGGATGCCAAAACCATTGTTGGGTTTATCCAACGGCATCCTTCACATTCAAAATCCTTGTGAGTTCTTCCCCTGATGCATGATGCCATTGGTAAATTGTGTCTTCTCCCTCTGATAAGTTGTATCCTATGCTTTTGTCAGTCATGCTCTTTTGTCAAACATGTGTTAATTACTCTTGAAGCTTGAGGTATATGTTCCTAAGATGCCCCGATGGGTTGAACCTATGCCTTCTTTACTCCGTGTGAACCCGAGAGTTTTCACGAATCCTACTCTTCTAATGTTTTGCCGGATAATCTTTCAAAGCTACAACCTCATCAAAAGCGAGAAGTAAATGGAAGATGATGCATTGATGAAGTGGGAGTCGACCTTGTACCTTGTGTTCATGCCCATGGAAACGGTGTTGATCTTATCATAGGAGCTTCTCGTAACAATAATCTTTCTCCTTTTATGATTTGACCTTGTATCTGTGATTTGATACTTTACAAACGTGGCTCCGACCATGATTTTTCTTCTTTGATCCCATTTTTAGACCAGTTTAAGAACTTGTCTTCTACAGATCAATACATCGGTCCAAGCTTTAATTCTGATCTACATCCGAGTATTACCCCTGGTATCTCGAGAAAATCATGGAGCTACATAGCTTCTTATAAGCTCCTCATCAGCTATGTTTTCCTTCACTGATTCCAGTTTCCTCGTGTTCTAAATTGGCCGGGGAATCTATTTATATAGTATCCTCTTTGGTAAGGTTAGTGTAAGAGCACATTTCTCCATGTGTGGTTTTGGGTAATTGATGACAATCCCTATGGACTAATGGTTTCCTTAAGTTATATTCGAAGGATTTGTCCATAGGCACTTCTTGAAGTCCATCTGTTGGTTTCAAGGAGTTTATATGGTGACCAAGGTGGTATTAAAGGTTTTATCCAAAGATTGGTCATAGAGAAGATAAGATACAAGGTTGATCAAGACTAAGTCAAAGAGTGAATCAAGTTGATCAACACACAAAGCGTACAAGATGTACCGAGAGGGATCAAGTGATCCCATGGTATGGTAAGCATTGTCCATTACGCTTTGTGTACTAACCCATGTTCCCTATGAGTGTTCTATGTGGGGTTAGGTATGTTTCCATGGGCGAGCATCAATAAGAAGATCCCATACAATCCATGGAGGATGACATCAAGTGGTGATCGTCATCAAGGTTGCCGTGTGCAAGTTCAAGTGAAGCTTCACGGAGAGATCATGCTTGAAGCTTGCCGTCCATTGTGGTGACAATGGACTTGTGAAGATGTGCCGAAGAGTGGCTCACCCATAGTGGAGTATGGGGGAGCAATCAACTAGTCTTCTTCGAGCCAACGCAATCAAGAAAGGTGGTCCATCTTGAGGAAGTCAAGATCGTCATCATCTAGCTCAAGCGGACTATGCGCAAGGCTAAGGTTTGACCTTGATAGGGTTTTCTATTTTACTGGTCTCATAGTGGTAGTTGGGAGACTGGGTTATAGGATAGATAGCCGTACTATCAAGGGGGCTCTCAAGTGAGTAGCTTGATCGTATCGTTCGTTGAGAGCTCAAACCATTGCATTCTTGGCATCATCATCTTTCTTGGTTCTTGGTTGGTTTTTCTCTTTGAGGTTTCTTGAGCTTGTGGTCAGCTTCATGACAAGCTCAAGTTCATCGAAAACGGAGTCCATATGCATCTTCTATGATGTTTTCGATGTTGGAGTTTTTGCCGATTCTTCATTGAAAGAGGTTTCACATCGCTGTTGGATAGCTCTTGTCATCCTGAATCCAACAAGCTTGAGTTTGCTCAATTCGGAGCTCATTTGCAGAGGTTATGGCAGTTCTGGTATTACCTGTTTTCTTGATACGGTTGTACCGCTCGCTCGTGTCTTCCGGCATAACCACCACCCCAGGGGTGATACCCTGGGGGTGCTGCCACTATCTGGTCCCCAGTGGTTGTGCCGCTGCCTCTGGGCGGTTGTACCGCCAATTGCTGGGTGACCCTGGGTGGCAGCCCTGGGCGGTTGTACCGGCCCAACACCGGGCTACAACCGGACACGATTCTGTTGTGCTGCGGTTGTTGGGCGGAGGTTGGACGGTTGTACCGCTATATCACTATAGCCCGGTACTACCGGTGTCTAAAGCGGTTCTACCGCTTGGGACTTTGTCATGTCCAGCGATCGAGTTGAGCGGTTGCACCCGGCCAACTTTCTGTTATGGTCCGGTGGTTGGGCGGTAGTAGGGCGGTTGTACCGGTCTTACCGGTTGTACCGGTTGTACCGGCCACTCCACCGGTTGTACCACCCGTGTGCTATTCTGCACATAACGGGCAGATTTGTGGGGACCTATTTAAGGGGGTCTTCTTCCCCAATGGTTCCCCAACCTTTGAGCAAGTTTCCCCCCACCATTGTTGACCTCTTGAAGCTTGCTATCTCTCAATCCCTCCAATGATTCTTGCTAGTTCTTGAGGGAAAAGAGAGAGGAGATCTAGATCCACATTTCCACCAATCACTTTCTCCTCTATGTGAGGGGAACCCCTTGGATCTAGTTCTTGGAGTTCTTGGTGTTCTTCTTTGTTCTTCCTCTCATTTTCCTCCCTAGAATTAGTTGCTTTGGTGGGATTTGGGAGAGAAGGACTTGGGCACTCCGTGTGCCCTTGCCATTGCATTTGGTGCATAGGTTTGAGTTCTCCACGGCGATACGTGGAAGTGAAGTTTGAGAAGCTTATTACTCTTGGGTGTTTGAGCACCCTAGAGCTTGTTCCTCTTGGGTGCCTTGGCGCCCTAGACGGCTGGTGGTGCCTCGGAGCTCAATCATTGTGGTGTAAAGCTCCGGGCAAGCGTCGGGGTCTCCAATTAGGTTGTGGAGATTGCCCCGAGCAATTTGTATGGGTACTGGTGAACCGCCCCCAAGGGTTGCCAAAGTGTACGGGTACCGGTGACCGCCCCCAAGGGTTGCCATTTGTACGGGTTCGGTGACCGCCCTCAAGGGTCCCTTAGTGGAATCACGACATCTTGCATTGTGCGAGGGCGTGAGGAGATTACGGTGGCCCTAGTGGCTTCTTGGGGAGCATTGTGCCTCCACACCGCTCCGAACGGAGATTAGCATCCGCAAGGGTGTGAACTTCGGGATACATCGTCGTCTCCGCGTGCCTCGGTTATCTCTTACCCGAGCCCTTTACTTATGCACTTTACTTTGTGATAGCCATATTGTTTCTTGTTATATATCTTGCTATCACTTAGTTGTTTATCTTGCTTCGCATAAGTTGTTGGTGCACATAGGTGAGCCTAGTTGTTTTAGGTTTTGTGCTTGACATATTAAACGTTAGTTTTATTCCGCATTTGTTCAAGCCTAAACCGTAATTATTTTAAAGCGCCTATTCACCCCCCCTCTAGGCGACATCCACGTCCTTTCAGTTAGCCATTCTCCTATGATGGAATTGTAAGACTTAATTTATAAGTTGTTCCTGATGGATCCTTTGTGTATCCAAAGTCTGACCTTTACCTGGTGGCCATGTCGATGCTTCTCCGAAGCATGACCGTGGTACTCCGATCCTCAAGCAAGAACATTGGAAGCTCAATGCTAAATGTTTCTTGATCAATTATCCAAGCATCTTTGTATGGGTAAACCTCACAATTCCTTGCCCTTTTCTCTAAATGGTTACGTACTTGGGGTCATGTCATGTATATCATGCTCTGCTTTTCCTTGGGAAAGATATACTCTTGATACGTGGGTATAAACACATTTCCCTTTCCATTGGTCTGTTTAACCTTTCCTGTAATCAAAACTTATTTGAGTTGTGGTAATTCCCTGCTTAGGTAAGCACCTCGGTGAACAACTCTGTCAGTAAGACCATGTTACTATTGTTGATAACATTTCGGTAACCACCGATGGACGAGAACTTTGCCTATTGGTCCGCCTCGTTCTCAACGAGCAGGAAAATGGTTCTATTCGTCTCCCGCCCTTGGTACCGACGTGGTTGCCAACTTAACTGGCAAGCTATCCGCTGACAGGTCTTGCGACCATGACCGTGCAAGATGTCACCGCTCTTTCTAATCCTAACCGCATGGTGGGCCCATAACCCATAGTTCCATAGGATCGAAACCTGACTCTCCTGTACATCTTTGATTTCAAAGTATCCTTTACACTTGGCTTTGTATGTAATTCCCGAGCCACCGTCCAAGGGATGATCTATTCTAGTATCAGACGCAATATTTATTCTCGTTGCTCTGAACCCCTTTCGCCTTCTGATCAGGCATCGAATGATTGCCTACCCGTTTGAAACTTTTGTACCATAGCTTTTGCTCTCAATGAATTCCCTGAGTTACAACCCGAGGAACAATTCTTGTAATCTTCCTGAGTTCACCGTCAGATGCCCAACTTTGTTAGATTCGTTCTTCCAGAGTTTCCCCTCTTCTCGCATACGTAGGACGATGAAGATCCTGAAGGGAGGATGACGGCTTATTCAAGATGACCTGAAACGGAGAATTGAAGACATCAATGAAAGGGATCAACTTCTTCGAGAAGAGTAACCAAGAACGAGAGGACTCGTTAAAATTTCGTAACCAGAACTACTCCCTTCTACCTCTTAATTCTCGGGACGAGAATTTCTTTTAGTAGGGGAGAGTTGTAACACCCTGGGATCTTGCTACAGTAACCCTTGTAATTAAGCTACAGTGACCACGAGGATTAAGCTGATGTTTTGCTAAAACATGTTTGATCGCAATGGAATCAAACCTCACTTGAATTTCGTAATAATTTTCAAAACTCATTTGAAAAGTGGTTTTAATAATTTGGTAAACCAAGAAACTAAAATCATGTTGGGGTTACAAATATTCCTCTGGTATTTATAAAATTGTAACTCACTTTTTATAAGTTATTTTTGTGCCTCTAAAACATTTATAACATGGGCCAAAGCATTATTTATTTGCCTTTTGAATTATAAAAATGTCAAACCCCTTTCTAATGACCCCAAGTCTTTTTATAACACTGCCTAATATTGCTTAAGTAATAGTTGGCAAGTTGCTTATTTGTCTAAGGATGTTATGGTGCTTTCTTTTTTTAAAGCAATAAGAAACTGTTTTAAAAAAGAAAAGGAAAAATACTAAAGAACTAGTGTGCTGGTGGGCTTCAAGCCGCTACAGTGCACAAGGCCCAGCCTGTGCTGGCCTTTCTCCTTCCTCTGGACAGGAGGCAAGGGCCTTGGCGCTCACCTCACACACACGCCGTCCACGCCCTCGATTAGCGCCGTGTCGAGCATCCTGAGATCGCCTAGTGGATAAGGACTGCTCTCGCTGCCCAATGACTAACCCTAGCCCCCATTTGACACCTCGCTCCCTCTCTGCTTTTTCCTCCTTTCTTCCCGAGCGCCGCCATGGCCACACCTCCCTAGACAATGCGGCCACCAGCCTTCCCCCGACGAACCAAGATGTGCAGGAGGACCGCCACCCTCAGCTTCGTCCGTTCAGAGCACCGAATCGAGCCGGGGCGGCCCGTACGCTCGCAATCGCCGTCGTCTTCATCGCGTACATTGCCGACCGCCGTCGTCGATTCGCTCGACCCCGACCACCCCCGGCCTCCCTGACCTCGCCATCGTGCTTCCTGTGAGATCCTCTACCGATTGCCCCCGTTACCCAGCTCGACCCGCTCCTATTCGTCGCCGTAGCCTTCGCGTTGTGCTCGCCATGGCCGCCACCGAAGCCCCGCTCCCCGTGTGTGTTCGCCCGCTCCTACCGCACGTCCGCCGTGGCCCGGACCTGTCCTGGCGTGCCCGTGCCTGCTGGCCGCGGACTGGCAAATTGCTGCTGCTCCTGATTTGCTGCTTGCTGCTGTGCTGCTCAAACTGCTGCCGCTGCTATGCTACTGCTGCTGCCCGCTGCTCTGCTACTGGCTGCGCTGCATACCACTGCTGCCGCTCTCAGCTGCCGCTGCCGCTCAGCTGCTTCTACTGCTGCCGCTGCTGGCCGGCTTAATTAATTAGAGGTAGGTTAGTTTTAGTATTAGATTAGTTAGGTTAGCTACTAGCAGATGACATGTGGACCCTTTTAATTAGGTTCGTATCTACTTATTTGTTTAGGTATAGCCTATGACATGTGGGATCCACTTCTACTATTCACGCATTGACCAGTCAAATGTTGACTGGGTCAACCTAGCCCCACTGGCCCCACTGCCATACACTGTAGCTAGAATAGCACTAGCTGACAAAAGTATTTCTTTGTTTATAATTCAATTTAAATAAATTCAGAAAATCAATAAAACTTTGGAAATTAATAGAAAATAAACCATAACTCCGATGAAAATATTTTATATATGAAAGTTGTTCAGAAAAATATAACGAATCCGAATACGCTGTCCGTTCGTCTGTCACATGCTCCTATCATAACGAACATGGAACTTTTCCATCCGTTTCATCTGTTCGGTAGTAGCCCGAGACCCGGAAAATATCGTCAGATATTCTTCCGACCCGTCTGCGACGTGTAGTACTGCGTTAGTGCATGCCTAGCTCTGCATATTGCCATGTCATGCATCGTGATTGCATCTGTGCTTTATATTTATTGTTTCCCCCCCTCTTCTTACCGGTAGAGCCCGAGACTGACGCTGCTGCCAGGTACGACTACGCGCGTGACGATCAGCCTTTTGCCGCAGAGCGGCAAGGCAAGCAAACCCCCTTGAGCATTCCGATATCGCCCAATTCCTTCCCTCTCATTCTTGCATTAGATTTTGCTACTATATTAGCTAGCTCCTATTCTGATGCATAGCCTGCTTTTGATAAACTGCTACTATACCTGCTATTAAATCAACTGCTTAGTATAGGTTGATCAATGAATCCCCTGTGACCCCCTTAGTCCCAGTTGCCCCTGCTTCTTCATCGACGACTCAACGACTCGACGACTCGGTCAACCTACCGACCAGCCATGCCCGTCACTTTCACTGCACACCCCATAGTTGTACGACTCTGCAGAGCTACTATCGAGTACCGAGGATGACACCTCGTGAAGTATTCATGATGCTAACTCTGTAGTGCAGCTAGTCGGTCGTGGTTATCGAGGGTGATTTCCTCCTTCACCACTCCCGACGACGACTCTGTCGTGCAACCCCTCAAGCGTAGACAATCGAGGGTGAATCCTCTCTGGTCACCTTGACGGTTACATTGAGTGGGATCCATCGAGGGTGATTCCTCGGTTTTCCCCTTGGTGTTACAGACACACGGTTAATTTTACCTTACTGTTGATACATGATGAGGTCAGGATGACCGGAGGATACATGATAAGGTCAGGATGACCGGAGGGAGTTGGTGTAATACGACGGGGTGTGGCCGGGCATTCTTGGCCCTTGCCACAAGACCTCGAGACGGGGCGACGGGACCACATATCGTGTATCGCGCTCGTCACCGCAATTATTAAAATGCTAATGGTTTGGGTATTTGATCTGAGTTGGTCATTTGACCTTTTCGCACTAACCTTCACGTGGGAGAAGTTATGGGTACTCGGCTTCGTTGTATCAGCCGAAGCTCTTCGGACGTCAGCAATGGAGCGGCGCGCGCCCGGGTGGCCCGCGTAAAGCACCGTCTTGTATTAAGAGGTGCCAGGACTGACACCGGCCGCCCACGCATCGTGCAGGAGCGCAAAGGGTGAGTGGGCCCATGACCCCTGCGCGCTTAGGATTTAGACCGGTGGGCTGGCCTCTCTGTTGAGCCTAGGTAGGGCGACGACATGTTGATCTTCGAGGCCGGGCATGACCCTGGAAAGTGTGTCCGGCCAAAGGTGATCAAGCGTGATGGAAAACGTGGTGCACCCCTGCAGGGATGAAATTAACTATTCGAATAGCCGTGTCCACGGTAACAGGACGACTTGGAGTTGTACCTCGATCTACTACAACTAAAATTGTGACTTAAAATTGAAATGAATGTTGGCCCCGAGGTTGCTTCCTCACAGGGAGTCGAGGAAGAATCTCTGGGCATGGTTACTTAATAAAAATTTGCTACAATAATATTGCTATATATGAGATACCAGTCTACTCTCTTCTAATGCTGCAAGATGCTGGAGATGCTAGTCTTCGATAGGACTAGGCCTTCCCCCTATTCTTGCTTTCTACAGTCAGCCCAGATATAACCCCATTCCTTGATACTGATGCATACTTAGCATAGTTTTGATGTCAGTCTTGCGAGTACTTTGGATGAGTACTCACCGCTGCTTTGCTTTCTCTTCTCACGTCGATACGATTACCGCGTTCAGATGACGGAGCCCAGGAGATAGAGTACGCCGGAGACGACTACTACACCACCGCCGGAGCCTACTACTACGTGGAGGCTGCCCCCAACCAGCAGTAGGATAGGAGGTTCCCAAACAGGAGGCCTCGCCTCGTTCGATCCGTTGTTATGTTTGTGCTAGCCTTCTTGAGGCAAAATTTGTTTAACTTATGTCTGTACTGAGATATTATTTGCTTCCGTTGACTCGTGCTTGTCGAGCTTTGTATTCGAGCCCTCGAGGCCCCTGGCTTGTAATATGAAGCTGTATGGCTTTAATTTGTGTCTAGTGTTGTGTTGTGATATCGATCAGTGAGTCCGTAATCTTGGTCGTACGCATTGTATGTATGATTAGCGTACGGTCGAAATTGGGGGCGTCACAGATTCGGACATTGACCCAAAATGCTTGGTCAATGATGAACAAATTCGATCCTGGGATCGATTTGTGTTCCCTGGTTATGAGGTTTTTGTTGAGAATCAATTAAGTTCCAGTTGCAGACTTGAGTTGCATAATGGAACCTGTAAAATTACTCCACATGGAGAAGTGGTGGCTCTGGTGTCGGCTGCACTGTCGTGTGTCGGTAACAGCAACACCCCTAGGAGATGGACAGAGGGGTTAGAAGAGGGGTTAGAAAATGTTCTAGTATCAGATGATGTGTCTATGGGATGGGCCAAATACCAGTTCATCGGGATGGATGTCCTGCATCTTGGTACAAATCAAGGGAAGAGGGTGTGTTTCGTGCATATCTGCATCGACAAATCCCCCATCACCAACAAACCCTAGCTCTGCGTTGATGGTTTCTCCCAAGAATACTGAGATCTGCCGCTCATACTAGGAAGTGCCCCTCCTCACACCAAAGAGGGAAAAAAGAAGATACACACTAGAAGGAAGATGGTGGGTAGATACCATCATGATGGCAGCGGAGAGAGGCATTTATGCATTTACTTGTTTTTAGTACAATGACAACATAAATTGTTGATATAAACATTTTCTTGAGTTGTAAATAGCAGGTCTGATGTCCTGCAAGAGCACATGGTGTTGTAGCATTTTCCCGATAAGTAGAGTGTTGAGCACACAAGGAACATAAAGGAAGGCACTACTAATCCCGGAACTATGTTGTCACCGATGTAGTTTTGTAGGCATCCAAAGCAGAGTTTGAAAATATCCTACTCTATAAGTTGCTAGGGAAACGGAATAATAAGGGTTTTATCTAGACTACAAACGAAAAGGTAAAAATAGGAATAAAAATACACTGAGTTTGTAAGGACGAAGCATTACGTTGTCGAGGATTCAGGAGTCATCACTACTAGTACGATATGCACAACAAGTGCGGAGCATAGCTCTTTGTCCTATCTCTAAGACAACTTTATGTGCCTAAGAGCATCTCCAATAGATGATGTAGATGCAAAAATACCTAACTTTTACATCTTTGAGGCTCAAAAACGCCTCTCCAACAGATGATGTAGATGTAACAAAAATTACATCTCCGCCTCCCGGAGATGTAAACTACACCTCGCGGTGCAAATATACATCTCCACCTACACGAGATGTATATTTGCCAGCCGCGCGCCAACCGCCAACCGCCGCTTCCATATCTTTCCCCCGACTCCTCTTCTTCCTCCCGCCGCCCGCCATAGAGCCGTCGCCCGCCCGCAAGCCTGCCGCACCCAGCCGCCGTCCCCCGCGCGCCAGATCCGCCCCCTCCGACACCCCCGCCGCCGAGTTCGATCGTCGGCCGCTGCCACACGCCGCGAATCGGGCGTTTTTCGGCCGCCGCTCCCCCATTCTATTCCACTGCCCTTGCCGCCCGATTTGTTGCCCCGCCGCTATCCCTGCATCGCCGTCCCGCACCGCTCGCCCGCCCCGCACCGCTCACCCGCCCCGCACCACCGCCCCGCACCGCTCACCCACTCGCCCGCCCCGCACCGCCGGCGTCCCCACACCACCGCCCCACACCGCTCGCCCGCTCCCGACGTCCTGACCGCACCGACGCCCTGGCCCACTCGCCCGCCCCCCACCGCACCGCTGCCGCCCCGCCGCCCTGCCCCGCTCGCCCGCCCCCCACCGCACCGCTGCCGTCCCCACACCGCCGCTCAGCACCGCTCGCCCGCTCCCAATGCCCCCACCGCACCGCCGTCCCGCCCCCCACCGCACCGTCGCTGACCCGCCCCGCTCACCTGCCACCAGCCGCACCGCCCCGCCCCGCCATCGCCATGCCATCGATGAAGACCCCGAAGAGCAAGACGGGGTTCTTCGGCATGAGGGTGAAGCCCTCCGGCAACTTTGGAGTGGAGTTCTCCAACGCCGATCGTCACTTTTGGCTCGGCACGTACCACACCGTGGAGGAGGCTGCGCGTGCCTACGACGTGGCGGTGTGGCGTGCCGGGAGGCCGAAGACGGACCTCAACTTCCCGGAGATCGAGACCCAGGCGGCTGCGGAGTTCCTCGTGCCGGGGGGCATTCGCATGGTGGAGATCACGATGAACAACAACAAGAAGAAGAGGCCCACAATTGTCGTCAGTCCCAGCGATAGCGACGAGGCGGCGATGGTGAGGTTCGCGCGTGATCATCCAGAGTATGTGCAGGCCGAGCAGGAGTTCTTCTGGAAGCGCGAGTCCGAGCAGAAGAAGAAGAAGAAGAAGAAGAAGAAGAAGGACGAGGCCGGCCCCTCGATGGTGATCCCCGTCGAGTCCTCGGAGGAGGAGGACGAGGTCTGTGATGACCCGGACCAGGATGCGTTCTGGGAGCAGTTCATGAGCTCTGATGAGGAGGACTTCGATGACGAGGAGTAGTTCAATTCGATGTAGTTCGAACTAGTAGCAGTTGAAGAATGTAGTACATCGAACTAGTAGAAGTTAAACTAGTAGTAGTTGAGTTTGCTATGTTTTTATTAATTGGAATTATGTTTAATTATGTTTTAAATGAAGTACTAGTTGAATTTGCTATGTTTGAAGTATAAGTTTCAAATGAAATAGTAATTGAAGTATAGTTTTGCATCTCCAATTTACATCACCTATTGGAGTTGCCCATTTACCTCACCGTTTTACATCATCTATTGGAGTTGGGTCTTTTTTGGAGATGTAAAAATCACTTTTTGGTGATGTAAATTATACAACATCTACTTTTACACCTCCAAATTTACATCATCTATTAGAGATGCTCTAAGTGGGTGGTTCCCGGTATAGATATGTTCTACTCGACGTAGACTACATATCACATATGCCACTATCGTAGTTTCCCCACACTGGTTTTCAACACGAATAATTAAGAGTTTTCCTGTGGACGCATCCAACTAGTGGGTTTACCGTTACTCCCCTACCAGTTGCAAAGGCGAGGTGGAGAGGCTTTTATTGTCACCCGAAATTACCTCAACATCCTAACCTAAACAACAACAATATATGCTTCATGCCCAGTCATGACTATAATGCGAGTGAAGCCATCTCTAAACATTCGTGAAGGCTATTAACTCGAACATAAATAGAAGATATTAGATCGCCTTAAGGAATTTAAATCTAATCATATAGAGTTCATCCATATCCTTGAGGAAAAGTGCAGAAGTGCAGGTACTCAAACATGTAAAGGGAAAATATAAAGAGAGGGTCAAGTTACAAGTTGGCACCGAACCAGTGAAGGGAGAAGGCATGACGGTTCTAGTGAAGGCGACGCCGGCGACGATGGTGACGAGGACAGTGCCGGGGGATCCGACACGGTGGAGGTGACGTAGTGGAGATGGCACTGCTCCGAAGGTCAGTGTGCACTGTGGCGGAGCCTTCTATTCCTTCTCTTGATCTTGCCCTTCTTCTATGAAGTGTAGGAGCAGCAACGAAGGTGATGGAGATTGATCTTCGATGCATGACGGATGATGGCGGTGGCTAGGGTTGAAGGTGTATATATAAGGGCTCTCCCAAAGCCTCATCCGTAGATGCAACTTTTCTCCTTCGATCCAAGGGCACTACATGAGCTAGATTACTTCCGAAAACATCCCTTGATGGGCAAGGAAATCTCTAGAACAAACGAAAATGAAATCGATGAAGAATCCCATCTAATATGAGCCTTTTTGGGCTTGTCAGGAAATGGTATGAGCGCCGGTACATGATACGTCTCTAACGTATCTATAATTTTTGATTGTTCCATGCTATTATATTATCAATCAATGATACTTTAGATGCAATTATATGTTATTTTATATCATTTTTGGGAACTAACCTATTAACCCAGTGCCAAATGCCAGTTGTTGTTTTTTACCTGTTTTTGGTTTTCGAGGAAATCTGTACCAAACGAAATCCAAACGTTGTGAAACTTTTTTTTTCTAGACAAAAGAGACCCAGGAAGCTTTGGGAGGAGTCAGGAAGCGAAGCAAGGAGACAAAAAGGCAACAGAGCGCTCCGAGGGGGTAGGCGCCCCCTGTTACCTTGTGGGCCCCTCGTGGCTCCGTCTGACCTAATTCCACCACCATAAATTCTCTAAAATCGGGAAACCAACAGAGAGCCACCTGAAACACTTTATCCACCGTCGCAAGCCTCTGTTCCGATGGGAGGCCAACTGGAGACCTTTTCCGGTACTCTGCCGGAGGGGGAACCGACCACAGAGGCCATCTACATCAACCTTGCTGACTAAATGATGATGCGTGAGTAGTCCACAGACCTACGGGTCCATAGCTAGTACCTAGATGGCTTCTCTCTCTTTGATCTTCAATACCATGTTCACCGCTATCCTCGCGGTGATCTATCCGATGTAATCTTCTTTTGCGGTGTGTTTGTTGTGATCCGATGAATTGTGATTTTATGATCAGATTATTCATTGAAAGTAATCGAGTCTTTTCTGAATTCTATTATGCATGATTGCTATAGCTTCGTATTTCTCTCTGATCTATCGGTGTGGTTTGGCCAACTAGATTGGTTTATCTTCAGCGGGAGTGGTGCATTGTAATGGGTTCAATCTTGCGGTGCTCTATATCCCAGTGACAGAAAGGGACTAGACACATATTTGTATTGTTACCATTAAGGATAAAACGACGGGATCTGAACATATTGCTTCTTATTTTGTCTACATCATGTCACCTTGCTCCAAGCATTATTCTGCTTGTCATGAACTTATTACCGTAGATGCAGGCATGAGTCGGTCGATTGGTGGAGTAATGGTAGTAGATGCAGAATCGTTTCGGTCTACTTGTTTATGGGGCTCATTAAGGATAAAACGACGGGGCTTGACAAAAATACAAAAACCTTTAAATACTTTTCTGCAATTTATTTACTTTTATTTTATTTGGCCTTTACATTTTCTATCTCTATCAAGATTTAATCCTTGCAAATAACGAGTTCAAGGGCTTGACAACCCTCTTGCCTGTGTTGGGTGCAAGTGTTTGGTTTTTTGTGTGTAGGTGCTGTTGAAAGGAGTTTGCTTGGTTCTCCTATCGGTTCGATAACCTTGGTTCTCACTGAGGGAAATACTTATCTCTATTGTGCTGCATCTCCTCTCCTCTTCAGAGAAAATCCCAACGCACCTCACAAGTAGCAGTACGAGTGGCGCACTTGTACCTGCATTGTCGAACACTTTGGACTCCTCCGGTAAAACAATGGCCACTTCTTTATACGAACTTGGATTTTGACGTTTTTGGGCTCGTTGGAATCATACGAAGGATGCACTTGTGATCTTAGATCTTGATTTGGGGCACTTTAAGAAAAATGACATTCTTGCCATTTCAAATGGCTAAGTTTGGTGCGTGGAAGTTCTCTTTATTGAACTCATCCTTTTACTTTTCATCATGCTTGGTCCTAGGTTGCTCCAAAACACCTGTTGACGACAAAACAAAGAAACTAATAAAACTAAATATAAACACAAACTATGCAATGCTCACAATGAAAAGAGTGAATATCAAAAATCATGCATAATGGACATATACTTGGTTCGATGGGACGTGATATATGGAGATAACACACAACAATTGAGCTCTAAAAGTGCGTAAAAACAGAGCCATCAACATATAAGATGGAAGCATTGATGGTTGGACACCCCTCCATTTCGAAAAGGAGAAAAGAAGTGAAGGCTTGGTCCCTCTCATGTATCTACTTAGGAGCGTTGTTGGTGCATAGTTTTGTGTATTTGTGCAGTTGATTCCCACCTTATTTCTGATGCGTGTCCCCTCTTAATAGTGCGGTGGCCTAAAGAGTCAAAAAATAAATATAAATATGTATCTTGAATGGATGAGCCTTCATGGTAACAAGCACACCTCCAACGCTGACTAGTTTTCCTCTACGGAATTGGACATCGGAATATCACTTCGAGAATTTTGGTTATCCTAACCCTCGCTCTTAATTGTGCTTTATTTTAGTCCCTTGACCTTGTACTTGATATTTTATTGTGTTGATTAACTCATCATACTACTGCTATCTCATATTACCCTTAACGTATCAATTTTCACTTGGTTTAGGCAATTAACCAAGCAACTATCGTCTTCTTAAATAATGAAAAAAACAAAGTTTTTGTCTTTGTTTCATAAAATGAAATAAAATACAAGGCGCGAGGAGAGCAAGTAATGCTGAAGACACCACCCGTATGTTGGCAAACAAAATCACTGGGAAACTAATTTAAATAAGACCAAACCGACTACCACGTGACACATGTGGTAAGGGCATCTTCAACGGCAACCCACAAATTTTCTCCCGCATCCGTCCGTGGACACAGATGTGGAAGGGCGACATCCAATCATAGCTGCATACATCCGTCCAACAACTCAAGCCAACCGGACGAAATTCGTGCAAACCGGACGCGATTCATTAAAGTTTGGATAGGAAATAGCACAAATCATCCATACATATCATGCAAATTAAGTCTAATATAACAAGGTTTCAAACTAAGCATATATCTAACAAGTTTTCGATCAAAAGATCATATCGTCCCACATAAACTGCCCCTTCAGCTTCATCCAACAGTGTGTGCATGTAAATGGTCATCCCTCTTTTCTGTAGTACGCCACGACAACGCGTGCGGACTACATATAATGTGCAGACCAACAATGAGTGAATGAATCAATCAACAAGTTGACTAAGAGTAAGCAAGAAACTTACGAGCCCCTCGTCTGTCGCGTGCAATGGCCACTTTTTCCTCGAGTTCACGAACCACGTTGCAAAACTTGGTGACGCTGATTACGACAACAACTTCACGTTACGTGGTTGAATGATGTACATGTCGTAGGGCGCAATGTTCTTTCGTGCGTGAAATGTTTCATGCACTTGCCGCCAGAAGGGCTCCCCTCCCTGCCTACGAAATCCGCGGATGCGGCCTGCCACGCATATCACAACAACTCATCCTCCATGGTCGAGTACCTCACCATCCTCCGAACTCTAAAAACCGACATAGCATTTGAAAATAAGCTCAGTGGCATTTGACCGAACACCTGCTGGACGTGGTGACCGCCATGGAGTTCCATGGCAGGGGGCGGAGTGTACATGGGTACACATGGCAAGAGGGTGGAAAGCTCCGCCATAGACGTTGAACGGGCGCGTCGGTGCTGGATGCGGACGTTCGGTTATGCCTCTCTGTCGGTCGGAGACGTACAAGGAGCAGCGGTGGCGGAGGTGTAGGGTGGAAAGCAAGGGTTAGAAGGGGCGAAGTGCGAGGAAATGGGACCGGGAGGGGGCATTGGGTGGGCCGGGGTGTCAGAGCGACGTTTCTTGTGTCCGGACTCCCGCAAACCTCCTTCACTTTTGTCTCCAATTTGCGAAAGAAATCGCGTCCGAACCACTCCATGTGTTGAACATGCATACTCTGCGTACACGTGTATAGGTCTGGGTTTTGTATATTGCACCTGTCATGTCTCCCTCCCTCTATAACTTGTATGTATCCTGGGAGACAAGACATGAGATGCACCCCCTTGTACCTATATATGTGCCTAGTGCACGATCAATCAAATCATCGATGCATGCAATCCCTCTCTCTCTAACTTACATGGTATCAGATAGCAAGTCGATCCTCTCCTCTCCGCTGCCCTAGCCACCGCCGCCCTGTACCGCCGCCGACGCCTCACAGCCGCCGCCGCCCCGTGCCTCCGCCACCGCTCCCACCCTAGTCGCCACTGCCCTCTCCTACCCACAACCACGCCACCCCTCCCCTAAACCCTAGCCGCCACACCGCCAGCTGCCCTCTTCCACCCGCAGCCGCGCTACCCCTCCCCTAAACCCTAGCCGCCGCGCCGCCACCCTCCCCTAACCCGTGCCACTGCCATCTCCCATCGCCGCTACGCCACCCCACTCCACCTATCGCGCCGCAGCCTCCCTTCCCTCCCTCGCCATGTCAATCCACTCCTCCCAATCTGGCGCCACCAACCCCTTCGCCGGCCCGGATCCTGCCGACATCCGCAACCTTGACATCCATGGGCGTGTCCCCGTCACCCTCGATCCCCATGACTCCACGTACTACGCGTGGAAGACTTACTTCTTGCTTGTCTTTCACGAGTAAAACATCGTGGATCACATCGACGGTTTCGTCAATTCCAGCGCCATGCAAGACGACTCCGAGTGGACTGCCATCGACGCCACGCTCATCCGGTGGTTCTTCCTCACCATCTCGAAGGACCTGTTCCACACCGTCGTGCGCGATGGTGATGATGTGTGCGTCGTGTGGGTCAAACTCAACGGCATGTTCACCGACAATCGTCTCCAGCGTCGCGTTTTTCTACAGCAAGAATTTTTTGGTTGTCATCAAGATGATCAATCAATTGATGATTACTGCCGCCGCCTCAAGACGTTGTCCAATGAGCTCCGCGACATCGGCGCCAAGATCGACGACGACACTCTCCTCAGCATGCTCCCCGCCGGCCTCAACGAGGATTTCGGCAACGCTGCCGCCAACCTCACCTTGATGACGGAGCCCTCCTTTCCCAAGTTTGTCGCTTATCTCCGCTTGGAAGAACGACGGATGAAGCAGGTGAAGAAGCGGGTACATCACACCACCCTCGCTGCGGGTACTTCCCGTGGCGCCCCACCACCGACCGCCCCATCAGCCCCCCGGGCCCCGGCGCCTCCCGCGCCCCTAGAATTCTTCCCGTTGCTGCCCGCACCACCCGCTCCTCCCATGCCACAATAGCAGCAGCCCGGCGGAGGCGGCGGTCGGCGCAACAACCGCCGCGGGGGCGGCCGCCAGAAGCAGCAGCAACAGCCGGCCGGGGGGGGGGGGGGGGGGGCGCCTCATCAGCAGAAGCCCTCCCCGCCTTGGACCTATGGCATGAATCCGTGGACCGGCGTTGTCCACGCATATTCGATGCCGATGCCTCGGGCTCCTGCGTCAGGCCTCCTTGGGCGTCACCCGGTGGGCCACCAGGCATATCTCGCCGCGCCCGGCGCCGCCAGCTATGCGGCCCTGCCTGCGCCGCCGATGGCCGGTGGCTATCCTGCCGCCTCGGTTCCTCCGTACGGTGGCTCACCATATGGCGGGTCCTACCCGTCGCCGGTTCCTCAGCCGTGGGATCCTGCTCTTCTGGCTGTCCTACACTCAGCCCCGTCACCGACCAACTATGGTGGTGGTGGAGATTGGTACATGTACTCGGGCGCCACCGCTCATATGACCTCTCACCCCGGTAACCTCTCCTCTTCCACCCCCGTTCATACTCCCACTCGCATCACCGTTGGTAACTGTTCCTCTTTACCCATCACTCACATAGGTCAAACCTCTTTTCCTTCTTCGTCTACACCCATCAACATGTCTAATGTTCTTGTTTCTCCTGACTTAGTCACGAATCTTGTTTCTGTTCGTTGTCTTGCTCGTGAGAATCCTCTTACTGTTAAATTTGACGCTGTTGGTTTTTCTGTGAAGGACGCCCATACCCGGATGGTACTTCACCGATGTGATAGCCCTGACGAGCTCTACCCGGTGCACCCCTCCGTCGCCACCTCCACCCGTCTAGTCTCCCTCGCCGTTGGTGTAGACCTTTGGCATGCTCGTCTGGGACACCCCAACTCCACTGTTTTGCGTCAGATTCTTCGGAGTTTTTCATTCTCATGTAATAAGGTTGACGACCATACATGTGAGGCATGCCGTCTTGGCAAGCACGTTCGTCTTCCCTTTAGCGTGCCTACCACTATTTCTACTTTTCCGTTTCAGTTACTTCATAGCGATGTGTGGACCTCCACGGTTGCTAGCAACACGGGCTATCTTTACTATTTGGTGATTTTAGATGACTTCTCTCATTATGTGTGGACATTTCCTCTTCGTCGCAAGTCCGACGCTTTGGCCACACTCACCGCCTTTTATTCCTATGTCCCACATAGTTCGGTCGTCCCATCCTAGCACTCCAAACTGATAACGGAAAAGAATTTGACAACGTCGCTGTTCGCCACCTTCTTGCTTCTCACGACACTATCTTCCGCCTCACTTGTCCATACACGTCACAACAAAACGGCCGCGCCGAGCGCATACTCCGCACTCTCAATGATTGCATTCACACGTTACTCTTCCACTCTAACGTGGCTCCCCGGTTTTGGCCGGATGCTCTCGCCACCGCCACCCTTCTCATCAACATCCGACCCAGTCGTCCGCGTTGGAATTACGTGCCTCACCAGCTCCTCTTCGGTGCGCCTCCATCTTATGACGGTCTTCGCAGCTTCGGGTGTCTCTGTTATCCTAGCACTGCGTCCACCACCCCTCACAAACTCGCTCCACGGTCCGTTCCTTGTATCTTTCTCGGCTACCCACCCAACACTAAAGGTTACCAGTGCTATGATCCCGTGTCTCACCGCGTATACACCTAATACGTCTCCAACGTATCTATAATTTTTGCTCGTTCCATGTTGTTATATTATCATTCTTGGATGTTTTACAATCATTTTATCACAACTTTATATCATTTTTTGGGACTAACCTATTGACATAGTGCCAAAGTGCCAGTTGCTGTTTTTGCTTGTTTTTTTACTTTGCAGAATATCAGTACCAAACGGAGTCCAATCACGACGAAACTTTTTGGAGAATTTTTCTGGACGAGAATACACCCAGTGGGCCAAAGAAGTGCCAGAGAGGTGGGCTGTGGAGGCCACAACACACCAGGGCACGCCAGGGGGCCCCGACGTACCTTGATGGGTTGTGCCCTCCACGGGCCCCCCTCCACCACTTCTGACGCCTATAAATACCTAAATATTCAGAAAGTCCTAGGGGAGTCGACGAAAAACACATCCATACGCCGCAAGTTCCAGAGCCTCAAGATCCAAACTAACACCATCACGGAGGGGTTCATCTTCTTCATAGGTGCCTCTCCGATGATGCGTGAGTAGTCCACCATAGACCTACGGGTCCGTAGGCAGTAGCTAGATGGCTTCCTCTCTCTCTCTCTCTCTCTCTCTTTTGATTCTCAATACAATGGTCTCTTGGAGATCTATTTGATGTAAACTTTTGCGGTGTGTTTGTTGGGATCCGATGAATTTTGAGTTCATGATCAGTTTGTATCCATGAATATTATTTGAGTCGTTCTTTGATCTCTTATATGCATGATTACTTATAGCCTCGTATTTCTTCTTCGAATCTTTGGTTTAGTTAGGCCAACTAGATCGATTTTTCTTGCCATGGGAAGAGGTGCTTTGTGATGGGTTCGATCTTGCGGTGTCCTTTCCCAGTGACAGAAGGGGCAGCAAGGCACGCATGTATCGTTGCTATTAAGGATAACAAGATGGGGTCTATTCCTACATGAATAGATATTGTCTACATCATGTCATCGTTCTTATTGAATTACTCCGTTTTCCCCTGAACTTAATACACTAGATGCATGCTGGATAGCGGTCGATGTGTGGAGTAATAGTGGTAGATGCAGACAGGAGTCGGTCTACTTATCTTGGACGTGATCCCTATATAATGATCATCGCCTTGGATATCGTCATTATTATTTGATCTTCTATCAATTGCCTAACAGTAATTTGTTCACCCACCGTGTGCTATACTCATGAGAGAAGCCACTAGTGAAACCTACGGCCCCGGGTCTACTTTTCCAACATATTGCTTTCCGATCTATCTTTTTACCTCTTTGTTTTCATATCTACTATACCAAAAACCCAAAAATATATTGCTGCACTTTTTATTTGCCCGTTTTATTTTGTGTTCTTGAGAGATCTATCTCACCCATCTATCATTACCTAATCTATCTTTTTACCGTAGAGAGATTGACAACCTCTCTTACGCATCGGGTTGCAAGTATTTGTTATTTGTGTGCAGGTGCTGCTTATTAGGTGGTGGTGATCCTCCTACTGGTTCGATACCTTGGTTTCATAATTGAGGGAAATACTTACCATCGCTGTGCTGCATCATCCCTTCCTCTTTGGGGAAATACCAACGCAGTCTCAAGCCACATCAAAGGAATTTCTGGCGCCGTTGTCGGGGAGGAAGCGGTCTCTTCTACGTGCCAATCTCAGGCGCCGAGGAGACACCATCATCATCTACCAGGTTCCTAATCACAAATCTCACCTCCTTGCAATTACATTATTTGCCATTTGCCTCTCGTTTTCCTCTCCCCCACTTCACCAATTTGTCGTTTTATTCGCCCTCTTTTTCGTTTGCCTTTTTCTCGTCGGATCTCTTGCTTGCTTGGAATTTTTGTTTGCGTAGTCACGATGACTCAAGAAAACAGCAAGTTGTGTGATTTTTCCAATACTAATAACAATGATTTTATTAGTACTCCAATTGCTCCTCCCGCCACTAGTGTGGAGTCTTGTGATATTAATGCTGCTTTGTTGAATCTTGTCATGAAAGATCAATTTGCCGGTAATCCTAATTAGGATGTCATGTCCCATCTAAACACGTTCGTAGAATTGTGTGATATGCAAAAGGAAAAAGATGTGGACAATGATATTGTGAAGTTGAAATTATTTACTTTTTCCTTGCAGGATCGTGCAAAAATTTGGTTTTCCTCTTTGCCTCGCAATAGTATCGATTCTTGGAATAAGTGCAAGGATGCTTTTATCACTAAGTATTTTTCGCCCGCGAAAATTATTTCCCTTAGGACACAAATCATGAATTTTAAGCAACTTGAGCATGAACATGTTGCACAATCTTGGGAAATAATGAAATTGATGCTAAGAAATTGTCCTACTCATGGTTTAAATCTTTGGATGATCATACAATTTTTTTATGCGGGACTGGATTTTGTCTCCAGAAATCTTTTAGATTCCGCCGTGGGTGGTACTTTTATGGAAATTACTTTGGGTGAAGCTACTAAATTGCTAGACAATATTATGGCAAATTATTCGCAATGGCATACCTAAAGAGCACCTACTAGTAAACAAGTTAATTCGGTTGAAGAAATTAGTACGTTGAGTGATAAGGTTGATGCTTTGATGAAATTGGTTGCTAGTAAAAATGCTCCTATTGATCTTAATGATGTGCCTTTGTCTACTTTGATTGAGCAAAATAGTGATTCCGTAGATGTGAACTTTGTCTCGCGAAACAATTTCAATAACAATGCTTATAGAGGTAATTTTAATCCTAGGCCTTTTCCTGGAAATTCCTCTAAGAATTATGGTAATTCCTATGGTAATTCCTCTTACAATAATAATAGGAACACCTCTGATCTTGAGAGTAATATTAAAGAATTTATCAATGCGCAAAAAGCATTCAATACTACGATAAAAGAAAAGTTGAATAAGATTGATGATATGTCTAGAAGCATTGATAGAATTTCTCATGATGTTGAAAATATCAAGTTGAAAGCTTTTGTGCCTAAGATTGATGAATCAATTAAAGCTTTATATGTCTCTATGGATGAAAGTAAGAAAAGAACCGTTATGCTTAGAGCTAAAAGAGAAATCTTAGAAAAATCGTTTTCTATTGATTGCCTTCATAAAAATGATGAAGATCTTAAAGTGATTGATGTTTCTTCTATTGATTCCTTGTTTAGTAATATTAAAATTGATGATAAAGGGACTGAAGTAGAGTCAAATTTAGCTAGAAGGCGTCCCAATAATTTAGAGGGTGAAAATCTTGATGAAATTTTTGATGAATTAACTAGTGATGTGCCCACTATTTTGGATTGCAAAGACTTTAATTATGATAGTTGCTCTTTGATTGAATGTATTTCTTTGCTGCAATCCATGTTGAATTCACCCCATGCTTATGAACAAAATAGCGTTCAATAAACATATCGTTGATGCCATGATGAAATCTTTTGAAGAAAAGTTGGAGTTGGAGATTTCTATTCCTATACAATTACATGATGAGTGGGAACCTACTATTAAAGTCAAGATAAAAAATTATGAGTGCTTTGCTTTATGTGATTTGGGTGTTAGTGTTTCCACGATTCCGAAATCTTTATGTGATGTGTTTGGTCTCACCAATATTGAAGAATGTTCTTTTAATTTGCACTTGGCGGATTCTACTATTAAAAAGCCTTTGGGAAGAATTAATGATGTTCTTATTCTTGCAAATAGGAACTATGTGCCCACAGACTTTATTGTGCTTGATATTGATTGCAATCCGTCTTGTCCCATTATACTTGGTAGACCGTTTTTACGCACTATAGGTGCCGTGATTGATATGAAAGAAGGCAATATTCGTTTTAAACTTCCACTAAGAAAGGGTATGGAACACTTCCCTAGAGCAAGAATTAGGCCACCATATGAATCAATCATGAGAGCATCCTATGGATCCAAAACTAAAGATGGCAATACTTGAAACTTTGCGTTATGCCTAGCTAGGGCGTAAAAACGATAGCGCTTGTTGGGAGGCAACCCAATGAATAAATTTATTTTTGCTTTTTCCTTTCTGTTTTTGAGTGTTGAAACAATTATGCCTCTGTTATGATTGTGTTTTTATGGTTTATTTAGTGTTTGTGCCAAGTAGAGCCTTTAGGATGATTCATAAGATGAGTAGAAGCGATGCTGAATCTGAAACAGAAACTTTGCGCCCAGTGTTTGAATTTTATTTTTTTACTGGAACGTGATATTGAGCTGAAATTTTAAAACAGTGTTTCTATACAAATTATTTACGTTTTCCTAATTTTTCAGAATTTTTAGAGTTACAGAAGTATGGTTAGAGTACAGATTACTATAGAATGTTCTGTTTAAGACAGATTCTGTTTTCGTTGCATTGTGTGCTTGTTTTGATGAATCTATGGGTTATATTGAAGTGTATGCGCCATGGTAAAGTTAAAATACAGTAGGTATAATGCAATAACAAAATATGAATGGGTTTGCAATAGCACCTAAAGTAGTGATTTGCTTTATTATACTAACGGATCTCACGAAGATTTTGTTGAGTTTTGTGTGATTGAAGTTTTCAAGTTTTGGGTGAGATCACGATGGATGAAGGAATAAGGAGTGAAAAGAGCCTAAGCTTGGGGATGCTACAGCACCCCCAAGATACATCCAAAGAGAAATAAGCAACTAAGCTTTGGGATGCCCCCGAGTGGCATCCCCTCTTTCTTCTAATGACCATCAGTATTTTACTTGGAGCTATATTTTTATTCGTCACATATCATGAGTTTTGCTTGGAGCGTCTTGTATCATTTGAGTCTTTGCTTGCTTTGCTTGTTAGTTTGTCACTTGTATCCTTGCTAGACACACCTATTTGGGAGAGCCAAAATTATGATATGATTTGTTAGAATTGCTCTCTATGCTTCGCTTAAATTTTTGGAGCTATAGAATTGCTCTAGTGCTTCACTTATATCTTTTTGAGCACGGTGTGCTTGGAATTTTTTGTAGAAATACTCCCATGCTTCACTTAGATTAATTTGAGAGTTAGTAAATTTTGAAGAAACCCTCTCATGCTTCACTTATACCTTTTTGAGAGATGAAAACTTTATGCTCATGTGTTTTACTTAAATTTGTTTAAGCTTGTCAAAAAAGCAATGGCAATATATGAAACTAGTCCCAAAGTGATAGATATCCAAGGAGAATATAATAAAAACTTTCATGTAGATCATTGGACAAATTAAACTTGATTCCTTGTAATAGTTTTGAAACATGATGATAGTAATATGTGAGTCATGTTGGTGAGTAATTATGCTTTAGTAGGAATATTGGTATTAAGGTTTGTGATTCCCTATGCAAGTACGAAAGTCAATAGTTATGCAATGAAATTACATCCTACTTATGGTGCATTATTTGGTGTTAGTTATGCTCAATGCTCGCTTATGTGAATTTTCGTTTCTTGGTTTGATTGCTTCTCAATCTATTTGCTAGCCTCCATTTGTACTAAGTAGAAATACTACTTGTGCATCCAAAATCCTTAAACCAAGTTTTGCCTTATGAGTCCACCATACCTACCTATATGCGGTATTTCCATGCCGTTCCAAGCAAATTTGTATGTGCCATCTCTAATTTTCAAAATAAACTTCTCTTTTGTGTGCTCGTACCACTCATGAAACGGTGGGGAGTGTCCAATATTTTCCATGCTAGATGTGTTATTCTCAAGATGAGTGTTTATTCACTTGTCATTACACGAGAGTGCGGCGGTAATAGGGATGCCCATTCCCGAAATGAAAAGGAAAAAAATATTTACTTTATGTTGTCAAATAATAAATTCCTTGGAAAGTGTTGGTATGGAAGGCAACCGTGGATATGGCCCGCCATGGAATGTGAAAGAATGGTGGAAAAAGGAATAAACTTTATTTTCTGTTTGGGAACCGCCTATGATCTATCTAGCATGGAAAGTATTGTGAACTACTTTGTCGTTTTCGTTGATAGGAAAGGCATGCCACCCAAAATATTTTTTCTCTCTCAATTTAAAACTTTGAGCTCTGGCACCTCTACAAATCCCTACTTCCCTCTGCAAAGGGACTATCTATTTAATTTATGCAATTTTTATTTTTACTTTGAGTCTCCATATTCTCTTATAAAGCACCAACTAGGGGGGCACTATGATCGTACTTGAGCATTGGGCATAGTTAATATTTGAGTGTGTTTCATGAATGGATCAATGATTGAGCATGATGGGCTAGGGATAACTTTCTTTAGTGTTGATATTTTGAAAGACATGGTTGCTTGTTGGCATGCTTGAGTATTGAAGTCATTATGTTAAAACTAGACTATTGCTTTGAATCATCTAAAAGTCAAAATGTCCATGCTACAAAGAAAACAATATGAGATGAACATGTTAGGCAGCATTCCACATCAAAAATTCTGTTTTTATAATTTACCTACTCGAGGACGAGTAGGAATTAAGCTTGGGGATGCTGATACGTTTCCAACATATCTATAATTTTTGCTTGTTCCATGCTGTTATATTATCATTCTTTGATGTTTTACAATCATTTTATCACAACTTTATATCATTTTTTGGGACTAACCTATTGACATAGTGCCAAAGTGCCAGTTGCTATTTTTGCTTGTTTTTTTACTTCGCAGAATATCAGTACCAAACGGAGTCCAATCGCGATGAAACTTTTTGGAGAAGTTTTTTGGATGAGAAGACACCCAGTGGGCCAAAGAAGTGCCAGAGAGGTGGGCTGTGGAGGCCACAACCCACCAGGGCGTGCCAGGGGGCCCCCGGCGCGCCCTGATGGGTTGTGCCCTCCACAGGGCCCCTCTGCACCGCCTCTGATGCCTATAAATTCCCAAATATTCCCAAAACCGTAGGGGAGTCGACGGAACACAATTCCAGCCGCCGCAAGTTCCAGAACCGCGAGATCCAATCTAAACACCATCACGGAGGGGTTCATCTGCTTCATAGGTGCCTCTCCGATGATGCGTGAGTAGTCCACCATAGACCTACGGGTCCGTAGGCAGTAGCTAGATGGCTTCCTCTCTTTCTTTTGATTCTCAATACAATGGTCTCTTGGAGAACTATTTGATGTAAACTTTTGCGGTGTGTTTGTTGGGATCCAATGAATTTTGAGTTCATGATCAGTTTCTATCCATGAATATTATTTGAGTCTTCTTTGATCTCTTATATGCATGATTACTTATAGCCTCGTATTTCTTCTTTGAATCTTTGGTTTAGTTAGGCCAACTAGATCGATTTTTCTTGCCATGGGAAGAGGTGCTTTGTGATGGGTTTGATCATGTGGTGTCCTTTCCCAGTGACAGAAGGGGCAGCAAGGCACGCATGTATCGTTGCTATTAAGGATAACAAGATGGGGTCTATTCCTACATGAATAGATCTTGTCTACATCATGTCATCGTTCTTATTGCATTACTCCATTTTTCCATGAACTTAATACACTAGATGCATGCTGGATAGCGGTTGATGTGTGGAGTAATAGTGGTAGATGCAGGAAGGAGTTGGTCTACTTATCTTGGACGTGATGCCTATATAATGATCATCGCCTTGGATATCGTCATGATTATTTGATCTTCTATCAATTGCCCAACAGTATTTGTTCACCCACCGTGTGCTATACTCATGAGAGAAGTCACTAGTGAAACCTACGACCCCTGATGTCTACTACGCAACTTTATTCATGTAGACTTTGTTGGGCCTCCAAGCGCAGAGTTTTGTAGGACAATAGCAATTTTCCCTCAAGTGGATGACCTAAGGTTTATCAATCCGTGGGAGGTGTAGGATGAAGATGGTCTCTCTCAAACAACCCTGCAATCAAATACAAGAAATCTCTTGTGTCCCGAACACACCCAATACAATGGCAAATTGTATAGATGCACTAGTTCGGCGAAGAGATGGTGATACAAGTGCAATATGGTTGGTAGATATAGGTTTTTGTAATCTGAAAATATAAAAACAGCAAGGTAGCAAGTAACTAACGTGAGCACAAACGGTATTGCAATGCTTGAAAACAAGGCCTAGGGTCCGTACTTTCGCTAGTGCAATCTCTCAACAATGCTAATATAATTGGATCACATAACCATCCCTCAATGTGCAACGAAGAATCACTCCAAAGTTCTTATCTAGCGGAGAACATAAGAAGAAATTGTTTGTAGGGTACGAAACCACCTTAAAGTTATCCTTTCCGATCGATCTGTTCAAGAGTTCGTACTAAGATAACATCAAGTTATCCTTTCCGTTCGATCTATCTAAGAGTTCGTACTAGAATAAAACCATATGATACGCATCAACCAACTCTAATGTCACCTAGATACTCCAATGTCACCCCAAGTATCCATGAGTTAATTATACGATACGGATCAAACAATTTCAGATTCATAATACTCAATCCACACAAAGAACCTCAAAGAGTGCCCCAAGATTTCTATCGGAGAAAGTAGGACAAGAACGTGTATCAACCCCTATGCATAGATTACCCCAATGTCACCGCGGGAATCCGCAAGTTGAGTACCAAAACATATATCAAGTGGATCAATAGAATACCCCTTTGTCACTACGGGTATCGGCATGCAAGACATATATCAAGTGTTCTCAAATCCAATATTCAATCCAACATAACGATATCTCAAAGGGAAAGATTCAATTCATCACAACGGGATAGCAAGGGAATAACATCATGTGATCCGACTATATTAACAAAGCCGTGATCATCAAGATCGTGACATCTCCAGAACACGAGAGAGAGAGAGAGATTGAACACATAGCTACTGGTACATACCCTCAGCCCCAAGGGTGGACTACTCCCTCCTCGTCATGGCCTCCGCCGGGATGATGAAGATGGCCACCGGAGATGGATTCGCCTCTCCGGCAGGGTACTGGAACGTCTCCAGATTGGTTTTTCGTCGATACAGAGAGTTGTGGCGGCGGAGCGGAGAGTCTAGGGTTATTTTTTGGGGTTTCCGAATATTTGGGAATTTATAGGCATCGGAGGCGGTGGAGGGGGTGCCCGAGGTGCCCATCACCCACCAGGCCGCGCCAGGGGGCCTCTGGCGCGCCCTGGTGGGGGATGGCCACCCTGGGCCCCCTCTTCTGGTGTTCTTTGGCCCATCTTCTTCCTTCTGGTCCATAAAAAATCCACAAAAATCCCTGCAGCGTTTGGGCTCCGTTTGGTACTGATTCTCTGCGAAGTAAAAACAAGCAAAAACAGCAACTGGCACTTTGGCACTATGTCAATAGGTTAGTCCCAAAAAATGATATAAAGTTGTAATAAAATGATTGTAAAACATCCAAGAATGATAATATAACAACATGGAACAAGGAAAAATTATAGATACGTTGGAGACGTATCAGCCCCCGGGTCTACTTTTCCAACATATTGCTTTCCGATCTATCCTTTTGCCTCTTTGTTTTCAGATCTACTATATCAAAAACCCAAAAATATATTGCTGCATTTTTTTATTTGCCCTTTTTATTTTGTGTTCTTGAGAGATCTATCTATCCTATATATCATTACCTAATCTATCTTTTTACCGTAGAGAGATTGACAACCTCTCTTACGCGTCGGGTTGCAAGTATTTGTTATTTGTGTGCAGGTGCTGCTTATTAGGTGGTGGTGATCCTCCTACTGGTTCGATACCTTGGTTTCATAACTGAGGGAAATACTTACCGTCGTGGTGCTGCATCATCCCTTCCTCTTTGGGGAAATACCGACGCAGTCTCAAGCCACGTCAACACCTCGCGACACGTGTACTTTGATGAGATGGCGTTCCCTTTTCAGCAGGTACCACCCTCCACCGAGCTCCCTGCGGCCTCTCGTGCCGCGCCTCTACCCTGGCATGGCACTCGGTCGCGATTTGTCCCTGCCTCAACCACTGGCGGGCCGCCCTCTACCCCGAGTACTGCCCCGGCTTCGCCCCCGAGCCTGGAGCCCTCTGCGTCGGCGGTCCCCTCGGACGCCTATGGCTCGGCTGGCTCCCTGGGTGTGGCTCCCTCCGACGCGGCTGCCTCCGCCTCGCCAGCCTCCCCGCCCGCCCCAGTGATCCCATCGAACACCTCTGGCGCGGGCCCCTCTGGCTCGGGGACTGCGGCTGCTACGACCTCGGGCTCATCATTGCCCGTCTCCTCTCGGGTTCCTTCGGACGGTGCTGCGCCCCTCTCCGGGGTGGTAACCCGGGCTCGCACCGGGACCTTTCGGCCTACTACGTGCTACCCCTCGGATGAGTACGCGTGTGCTGCCTCGACATCGTCCCCGTCACCACTCCCATCCTCCGTTCGTGCAGCCCTTCGAGATCCGAACTGGCTTGCTGCGATGCGTGAGGAATTCGACGCCCTTCAGCGCAACCATAGTGGCGGCTTGTTCCGCGGCCTCCTCATGCCAACGTCATCACTGGCAAGTGGGTGTTCCGCCACAAGACACATCCTGACGGTTCTCTTGAGCGCTATAAGACGCGTTGGGTGGTGCGCGGTTTTCGACAGCGAGCTGGCGTGGACTTTACCGATACTTTTGCGCCGGTTGTTAAACCGGGCACGATTCGAGCCGTCCTCCAGTTGGTCGTCTCGCGCGCCTGGCCTGTTCACCAGATGGACGTGTCCAACGCCTTCCTGCACGGTCATCTTCAGGAGCAGGTGTTCTGTCAGCAGCCTACAGGCTTCGTCGACGAGGCACACCCGGATCACGTCTGTCTGCTTTCCCGGTCTCTCTACGGCTTGAAGCAGGCACCCCGGGCTTGGTACCAGCGTATGGTGGCTTTCCTTCACCAGATGGGGTTTCGGTCCACCCGTTCCGATGCCTCATTATTCGTCTATCATCAGGGCGCCGGCACTGCGTATCTTCTACTTTACGTCGACGACATCATCCTCACAGCATCATCTTCCGCGCAGCTCCAGCAGATCACTGCTCGTCTGAGCGCCAAGTTTGCTCTCAAGGACTTGGGGGACCTGCATTACTTCCTCGGCATCGAGGTAGTCCGCCACACTACGGGCTTTTTTCTGCATCAGCAGAAGTACGCCCACGAGCTTCTGGAGCGAGTCGGTGTGCTTAACTGCAAGCCTGCTTCCACGCCGGTCGATACAAAGGCCAAGGTGTCCGCCGTCGAGGGATTCCGACGTCCGACACTGCCTTCTACCGGTCTATCGTTGGCGCTCTTCAGTACCTTACGCTGACGCGGCCGGATCTGCAGTATGCCGTGCAGCGGATGTGTCTTCACATGCACTATCCGCGTGACACTCATTGGACCCTGGTGAGACGTATTCTCAGATACATACATGGCACCATGGCCATGGGTCTCACCCTGACGGCCTCCCCCGTCACCGACCTCGTCGCCTACTCAGATGCGGACTGGGCGGGCTGCCCCGAGACTCGTCGCTCCACCTCCGGTTACTGCGTCTACCTCGGGCCCTCACTGATATCGTGGTCGTCTAAGCGACAACCCACAGTCTCTCGCTCGAGTGCTGAGGCGGAGTACCGCGCTGTGGCGAATGCCGTTGCGGAGTGCTCCTGGTTACGTCAGCTACGTCAGGAGTTGCTGTGTGAGGTTCCTAAGGCCACACTTGTCTTCTGTGACAACGTTTCAGCGGTCTACCTCTCGACAAACCCTGTTCATCATCGACGCACCAAGCACATCGAGCTCGACATCCACTTTGTTTGTGAGTAGGTTGCGCTTGGCCGCATTCGAGTTCTGCATGTGCCCACCGATCAGCAGTTCGCCGATGTCATGACTAAGGACTACCAACCTCGACATTCGAGGGCTTTCGGTCCAGTCTCTGCGTCTCCGGCGAAGCTTCGACTACGGGGGGGTGTTGAACATGCATACTCTGTGTACACGTGTATAGATCTAGGTTTTGTATATTGCACCTGTCACGTCTCTCTCTCTGTAACTTGTATGTATCTTGGGAGACAAGACATGAGATGCACCCCTTGCACCTATATATATGTGCCTAGTGCACGATCAATCAACTCATCGATGCATGCAATCCCTCTCCCTCTAACTTACACCACGGACCGATACAGAACCATGTTAAATGCCTTCCGCGGTCCCGACTCGGTTATGAAAGGTTTGTGGGTGCGCCTTGATTCCCTAAGCAATCCAAACAAGTTTTAAAGAAAAAAAGACCAAACCGACTAGCAAAGTACGCGCACGATTCCCCGAACAAAAAGACGTCGAAACGTCAGATGCCCAGAGAACTCCATGTTTGGGAAAAAACAACAAAGCAGGTAGGTCAGCTTGGACGAGCGTGAAGCTTCAGGAACTATCGTTGCTTCACGGCTGAAGATTTATTCCACTTGTTATGTTATTGCACTGCACGCTTAGCAGGATTATTTCTTAGGAGACACATAAAACTATTGTACTACAGGTGTGCAAGGATGGGGTTAACCGGAGAAAACGGAATAACATGATCTGTAGCGTTTGGCTGACCGCCTGCAGAGTAGTAGTACAAGGGTGCGCCCCTCGGGAATCGGGAATTCTTTGCAGCTGCTTTGATCAGATGAGATATAACCTAACCTGCAGGCACAGTTCAGTAACTTGAGTTTCTTTTTAGGAAATCTGATAACGCCGGAGCACACGACAAACCGAACATTTTTTATGACAAATTCAGTGACGTGAGGATGTTAACTGTAGTTGACAAGTATGACAACTTCGTCCTTCAATTTATTTTTTAACAGAAAATTATTTTGTGTGTCAATGAACTTACCATTCTTGTGTCACTAGAATTGCCATAAAAAACGTTCGATTTGCCATGTGCTCAGTTACTTATCATTTCCGCTTTTTATTTGGACTCATCTTCTAGGGCTGGCTCACCTTGCAAAGCTTGGAACCATTTTTGCAGCTGAGCAGTCACATACCTACGCGAGGACTGTTGAGAATTCAAGTCCAAAATGGGCACTGGATAATTCGAACAACTTCAAATGAAATGGACCACACGTACATAAGTTTTAGTTCTAAATAAATAGTCAACTTCATATGGAGTTAAAAAAAATTGTGGGTAAAGAAGAGACAAAATATTCTAGTACTCCAAGTGATTAACTCTAAATCAACCTAAAACACTGACAAGGACTATAACAGTATAGCATAGCTGCAGAAGCAATTGCAGCAGTTGGCGAGCCCCCGGCCTCAGCCTCATAAAACAAGTACTCCATCCGTTGCTAAATATAAGTTTTTTTAAGATTCTATTACGGACTACATATAGATGTATATAAACATATTTTCGAGTATAGATTTACTCATTTTGCTTCGTATGTAGTTTGTAATGGAATCTTTAAAAAAACTTATATTTAGGAACGGAGGAAGTAGTAAATAGTACCTTAAATATTTTTCACAACTACTATTTCTCTAGGTTCTGTACCAGCTGAAAATTTACAGCATAACAAGTTTACCTGACTTCACACATGCCTTTAAAGCGAGTATGTGAACAATGATTTTTTGTTTTGTTTTGCAGTTCATACTGATCTACACATTCAGCGCTCGCCTGAACAATCAAATAGTGGCAGCGTTCCTGTCAAACTTTGTATTACTTACTAGTGAAATCATGTAATAATAACATGTAACTTGCATTATGAAGTATGAAAAACGTCTCTAGTTGGACAACGTGCATTTGAACTTTACTTCTAAATGGTGAGCCTCGTCTTAGTTGGAACAACTGCAGTGACTTTTTAGTAAACCAAAAGTATTGTCTCTGAATATCGTACGATTCATTATAATGCATGGACGACGAAAAGATGCATCGGAGATCAAATCATCTTATAAAATACGGAGAAAAGTATACTTTTCGTCCCTCAATTTTTTGCGGAGTCTAACTTAGAAACCGGATAACTTGCACCCCCAACTACTGGAACCGGACATGATTCATCCCTGGACTTGATTTTGACCAGTTTTGCCGGTGACTCACCCGGTTTTGAATGAGCTGACTCAAATTCCTGTATCTTTTCCAAGCCCACGTACTTTTTTCAAGTTTGCGTATTTCTTAAATTCATGTATTTTTTTCAAATCAGTGTACTTTATACTTTTTCCAAATCTGCATTGTATTTTTGGAAAAACTCATGAACTTAAATAAGTACGCGAACTAGAATAAAAGTACACGGATTGAAAAATGTACGCGGTTTTGTAGAAAAATACATGGATATCAAAAAACTACGCGAACATGAAAACATTACACGAATATTGAAAAATACATGAACTTGGAAAAGCTACATGGATTTTTAAAAGTACTTGAATTTTTAAAAAGTTCTTGGATTTGAAACAGTACAAGTATTTGAAACAATTACATGAACTGAAAAAAGCACACAAATTTCAAAAAGGTTTACGGATTAAAAAAAGTGATTTTGAATATAAAGTACACGGATTTGGAAAAGTAAACGGATATGAAAAAAGTACATGAATTTCAAGAAAAGTTCACGGATTTGAAAAAACTATGCAAGTTTGACTTAGCATGGGTAAAAACCGGGGTGAGTGAGCACGAAAACCGGTGAAAGCAAAGATCAGGGACGAATGTTGTCCAGTTTCAATAGTTGAGGGTGCAAGTTGTCCGGTTTCGAAGTCGAGGGACCAAATTTAGACCCGGCCAAGAGTTGAGGGACGAAAAGTATACTTTTCTCCATGATACGCAATTAAAGCAGATCATCAAAGACATGAAAGTAAAATACCCTTGATAGTTTTTTATCGAGTAATTGAACAGTTTTTTGGCCCATAGTAAATGACTATATTTCACATGTCTGGAATAGTTGTGAGAACAATTTTTACTATAGGTTCTGTACTAGATGAAAATTTACAATACAATTATTAAAGCTGCAACTTCAACTATGTACATACACAATATTTGGGAGCATATTTTATCGAGATCTTGTACTAGATGAAAGTTTGAGACATATCTACAGAAGATTGTAGTATGCATGTCTCTGGAATCGAACAGATACTGCACTGACAAAGTGGCAATACTCTTCTCAGACGTGTGTATTACTAGTCAAATCATATGTTTGCTTGTAACTTACATTGTGGTACGAGCAATGATTTACGAAGCATGTCTAGACTTCGATGGAGCTACGACCAGAAGATTTCTCTACACCTCTGCTTCCCATCAGCCCTCTTACTTGCTCTACATCATCCCACTGACCTTCTTCAGCATGTAAGTTCGAAATTAGGACATGTGCTCCCACGTCATTAGGAGCTAATTCGATGATGTGCTGTCCGATTCTCTTTGCTAGTTCCATCCTGTGATGAACTCTACAAGCTGCAAGAAGTGATCCTCAAATTACTGGATTAGGCTGTATTGGCATCTTCTTGATAAAACTATATGCTTCGTCTAACAGCCCAGCTCTACTCAGGAGGTCTACTACGCAACCATAGTGCTCAATATCAGGGACAATACCAAGGCTAAACATCAAATAGAAGTAATGCAGCCCCTCATCAACCATTCCTACATGTGCACAGGCACCAAGAACTACCTTTAGAGTGATATCATCAGGCTTTGGGTCTCTTAGCTTCAGCATTTGTTCAAAGTGCTCCACTGCATCTTTTCCCTGTCCGTTGCTGGCAAGACCTCCAATCATAGCATTCCATGTGAGGGTTCGCTTGTGCTGCATTGTACTGAATATTTGAGCAGCTGTATCGGTGCAACCACATTTTGCATACATATCCACCAGGGCGCTTTCAAGCCATACATCTGTTGTTACACTCTTCTCTTCTATATAAGTGTGTATCTCTCTCCCTTTATCAAGTGCTGCTAGCTGGGAACAAGCAGAAAGTAGACTAACCAGTGCCATTTCACTTGACACAACATCTACAACCTTCATCTCTTCAAACAAACTGAAGGCCGTTCTGAACTGAAGTCCTTTCACATAACCACAAACCATGGCTGTCCAGGACACGGTATCCCTTTGTGTCATATTTTCAAAAACCATTTCTGCTGCAGCCATATCGCCACATTTAGCGTACATGTTAATCAAAGAATTATGAAGGATGATGTCACAGCGGATCCCATGATCTTTGATATAATTGTGGAAGTATCTCCCTTTCTGAAGATCACCTAGCTGAGCACATGACGATAAGAGACTTACGAGAGTAATCGCATCAGGAACTATACCATCTGATAACATCTCTTCAAACATTCTTAGTGCTTCCATATCCTTCCCATTTTGCACAAACCCATCAATCAACGTGTTCCATGATTTAGTATTTCTTACTGGCATGACATGAAATGTTTTCAACACATCCGACATGCATCCGCATTTCACGTACATGCTTAAAAGTGCATTCCTGACATCCAAATCAGCCTCAATGCCGTAGTCATCAATGTGTGCGTACACCCACCGGCCTCTGTCAACATCCTGCACTTGGCCGCATGCAGAAAGGAGACTAATAACGGTGACCTTGTTCGGCTTACTCCCTTCTGATTGCATCTCAGCAAGCAACCTTAACGCATCATCCCACTGACGGCGCTGAGCAAAAGCTGAGATCATCAGTGTCCACGACACCACATCCCGATCGGCCATCTCTTCGAAAACCTTCCTTGCATCATCGACACTTCCGAAGGAGCCGTAGAAATTAACAAGGCCTGACATGACGAACACATCCGATGCAAACCCAGTCTTGCGGACCAAGGAATGCACCGCGTCCCCGGTTGACCTCAACTTGCAGCCGGCGAAAGCAGCGCTGGAGGACACAACCGCTGCCATGGTGTAATTATCAGGAGAGACTCCCCTCCGAAGCATCGCCCTGAACAACGCCAATGCATCCGCAGGGGCGTCGCAACTGTTGTACCCTCGAATCATACAGTTCCAGACAAAGGCGGTTGGTTGGGCCATTCTGTCGAACACCCTGCGCGCGCAGGGCATGTCATGCCTCGCCACAGGTGAGGCGAGGAGGGCGACGAGCCGAGCGGCTACGGAGGGGTCGGGGCCGAGGTGGGCGCGGATGAGCCGGCCGTGGAGCACCGCCAGGTGGGCCCGCGAGGCGCATTAGTCCAGGTGGGCGAGGAGCTGGTCGCGGCAGGCGCGCGCCTGGCTTGTCGTGTTGGGGCGGAAGTAGAGGTAACGCATGGCATAGGGGAGCTCGAGCTTGGATTGTTACCGTTTGTGTGCTAGGATGGCGGGAAGGAGGAGGCCGAGCTTGGACTGTTATCAGTAGCGGCGGCAGGATATTTTCACGCCCCAGGCAGCCTTCGTGCACTGTGGCTACAGTGTCTCACTGTAGCTACAGTCAACGAAGCAGCAGCTCCTCACGCCCCAGGCAGCCTGGGGCGTGTCTCCGCCACTTATTGTGCTGCTGCTGGGAGCGCGAAATGCACAATAACAATGGATGGGCTTCTGCTTTCCTTTGTTAAAAATCGCGTCGGATAGCATCGCTGCAAGCCTGCAAGTGATCTTTTTTGATCCTACAAGGCGACAGTCAACCGTAAGTCGTAAGGGTAACTTCAATGCGGATCATCAAATCGGTCCTAAATATTTGGACCTGATCGTCCAGATATTTTCAGCTATGCAATGGCGATCATCAAAATTATTTGGACGGATCCCGATGACTGAGATCTTATAAACCAGAGTTAAGAAAATTCAAAAAGAAAAAGAAAAACGGAGTTAAACGGGTGGAAAGTTCAGAGGAGTTTGGATTTCCGCCACGTTGAACTCCGACACCTTCCAAAACCCTCATCCTGAGCTCTTTTTCCCCCCACTTTGTCCCTTCCCATGTGTATCAACACCCTCGAAAACTGGTGCTGTCACTGTACCACTCAGGCCGCCTCTCATGCCTTGCCGGACCTTCAATGGTCTTAGTCGATCGCCCTAGCCCGGGCTACCCACACTTATATAGACATTCCATCATAGGCTCAACACCTTAAGGTCCACTTGAACTCTAAAGCCCATGGTCTACTCGGTTTATGATCCAAGTCCCTAGTCGGATAATATCCGAGTAGCAAAATCGGACCTGACCGAGTAGATTACTATCCCATAAGCACGATCCTATAGATTCACATACACATGGGAGGCGTTTGGTTGCTCGTATCGTTTTTTTCCATTTGCATATTTGTCTCAGTTGGGTCTAGTTGAATACATGTAGACTAAAAACCATCATCTGCATGTTGATTGGTTGCCTGTATCCTCTCTTCATGTATCATAGCAACGACTCCATGTACTATGTTTGGTTGCTCGCATTAGTTGTGCTCATACTAGTGCACATTGTTTGGTTGCATACACTGGACATGATAAAGAGTTAAAAGCTACACATAACACACTGAGTTATACTAGAGTGCCTCGGCGACAACGGTGAACGATGGTCGTTGCACCGCATCCGACACAACGAGCACGTAGTCGCGAGCGAGCGATCCCGTCGGTGGCGCGGTGAACTAGTTGCTAGCGTCGTCGCCGCAGAGAAAGTCCGTGTGGAGTAACGAATAGGAGGGCGTTGATGCAGGATGATGAAAAAAAAATGACGTGTGTGCGCCATTGTGGTGTTAATGTAGTAGGAAGCGGAGGAGGAGGCCAAAAAGAACGACGATGGCGATGACGCTAGTGTACTAGGACGCGAGCGAGGAGGCCAAGAGGAACGACGCCGACGATGACTTAAGTGTAGCAGGACATGTGAGAGAAGGCAGAGAGGAACGAAGACCACACGAGTGTAGTACGACACAAAAGAGGTGGTTGAGAGGAATAACGTCGGCGGTGGCGCTAGTGCAACAACACACGTGAGAGGAGGCCGAGAGTAGTGGCACTGTCGATGACGCCAATGTAGCAGGACACGGAAGAGGAGACTGAGATTAAGAAGTGTCATTAACACAAATCACACATATGCGTATGTACGTTTCACAATAAAGATGGTTAGATCTAATCGTCTACGATCGTCGAAACAGAAAATGCGCAACACAAAAGTCGTGGGAAACTATAAGATGAAACTACTTGTCAAAGGAAATTTCAAACGGTTGATATTTCACCACGAATTTGAAAAATTCGTCCAAAATAGCCCCAAATATGAACACGGAATTGAACACTTACGGTTGAAGAAACTACACACGGATCGCAAAAATGGAGTCATAAAATTGATGTGCATCTTTTTCATGTAGAGTTTATCTCGAATCGAAGCACCGTTGTGTAGATTAGAAGGGGCAAAAAAAGGAGAATAAGGAGCTTAATGGAGTTAGGAGAATAAACCACGTAGAGGCTGTATAATACTAACATCATCTCGTGCAATCGGACCCACCCATGTGCCCTCGATATGGCTCCACTCAACATGGCTCGATAGAAACAACCGATTTAGCCGTTCCTCTGGATGCAGGCCCAAAGGTGCTTTAAGTTTCGTGCGGGTCAACTTACGACCCGGGCAACTAAATAGGCCAAAAACATCTCACGGAGGCTTGGCTGGGCCTAATGCAGGCTACCAAACACGTCCATGGTTGCGATTAGAATCACATCCGACTTGGCTAGTTGGTAGCGCCTCCTAGCAAAACAGTGTTGACTATGAAGTGTGTGCAAAAGCCGACCTGCCGAACTTGTACAATGTTTCATATTCTATTTTTTTGCCCGACAATATATGTTGTTGGGCTCAAGGCGAGTGGTCATCCTTGTGATACCCAACCTCTTTTTACGAATATGTGATGTTGACTTGCAAAATGGGACTAATACTTAATCTGTGCCTGAAAGTGCGTTATATCGACTAGAGGGGGGGTGAATAGGCGATTTTTACAAATTCGTCACTTGAGGAAATACTAGTTGAGGAATTAGCTAAGTGACGAACTACTAGCAGCGGAATAAGTACTCAAGTGCATGCGAAACATGTTAATAGCATAGTCATCATGATGAAATGAAACATACAGAGAGCATGAATAGCGTGAACAGGATAAGCAGGCTGATGATACGGTGACTGAAGAATTTGGGGTGAGGAAATTGAGAAAGTCTTCAGTCAAATTCTTCAAACAGTAACAATCAATTTCATCAACAGATATACGAGGAAATGAAAGGGTTGAGGAAAAAGAACCAGAGGCTCGATGAGGACAGTGATTTGATAACCCAGTTCCAACTGTTGTGACAGTCGTACGTCTGGTTCGGAGCGGCCTGGTATTTAAACCAGAAGACACCCAGTCCCAGGACACACAGTCCTTACCGTATTCTCCTTGAGCTAAGGTCACACAGACCTCGCCCAACACTCGTGGTAAGTCTTCAGGGTAGACTTCCAAAACCCTCACAAACTGGTCACCCGACAATCCACAATTTACTGATGGATGCTCTAGACCATGGTCACCCGGCGATCCCCAATTGACTGCAGGATGCACTAGACCATGACGCCTAACCGTTTGGAAGATACACAGTCTTCAAAGGTAACAAGCGTCGGTTCCACACAGGAACAATTTCTTTAGTGATGCTCAATCACTTTGGGTTGGTGGTTTGGTTTTGGGGTTTTTCCTCACTGATGATTTTCGCTCAAAGTCCTCGAGGAATGGGATGCTCTCAAATGACAAGTGTCAAGTTCTCTCTCAGAGCAGCCAACCAACTAGTGGTTGAGGGGGGCGGCTATTTATAGCCAGGGTGCATCCCGACATGATAAGACATAAATGCCCCCCCCAATCATATGACCGTTAGGTGGGTAGAATATCTGGACAGCTGGCGCAAAGCACAGAAACGGTCGGAATTTGAACTGTCAAATTCCTCAGGGCTTATCATATTCCTCACTTGTAGGCAATTCGCACTGGCGAAATCCTAACTCCTCGGTCAGACCAATTTCCTCAGAGACCAGAAGAACATTGTCTCTGTCTCTGAAGAACTTGCCTGAACTGTAAGAGGTTTCCAAAGGCTTCACTCGAAGAATTGGGTTATGTTGAGGTTTTTGAGTTGAGCATCAGTTGGAAATTTTTCCTTAGTTTTACCTCGACCCCCTTTAACAGTACGGTGTTTCCTATGACTCAAGAAAAGAAAAGAAACAATAAAAACTAAAGTCCTCATGCTTCATAATCCTCATTAATGTCTTCAAGGTCACACCGTCTTCTTCAATATCAAAGTCTTCAGGGAATACCAAAGTCTTCAGCAAAGTCTTCACCAAAGTCTTCAGTTGAAGACATTCATTTTTAGGGGTCGATATTCTTCGTATATATCAAACTCCTCATCGACTTATAGAGCCTGTGTACACTCACAAACATATTAGTCCCTTAACCTATAAGTCTTCAATACACCAAAATCACTAAGGGGCACTATATGCACTTACATTGTCCCCCTTTTTGGTGATTGATGACAAATAGGTTAAGTTTTCAACGGGGATAAACATATGAAGTGTAAGTACTGTGTTGGAGGATTTTTGATTGCAAGATATAGAGGAACTCCTCCTGAAGATGTGCATATTTGAGGAATTTGCTTTGGACTGCAAATGCACATGGCAGGATAAAATTTGGAGATCTCCCCCTATATCTTGTAATCCATACACGCATTTTATATGTATTATGAGGAAATTGAAACGCGTGATGGAAAATGGGGTCTGAGGAAATTCAGCATGCGTGCATTAAGATACTAGAGGAAATAAGCATGCAGGAAGCAGTTTAAAAGTGTCAGACCACCATCGGACTTAAGTTTACAACTCAATCAACAAAAGCTTCAGAAGAGCGAGAGTTGTAACTTAAACAAAAAACAACCCATATATATAGACCCGCTTGAAGACTAACTCAAATTTCTCCCCCTTTGTAATCAAGTGACCAAAAGGGACGAAATTGAGGACTAACGCCCCTGAAGAATTTCATCTTGAAGGTGGTGGAGGAGCGCCAGCGTTGTCGGGGTCGGTTGGTGGAGCAGGGCCTGCAGCAGTGTCATCAATGTCCTCATCTTCATCCGTCTTACGCGATGAAGAAAATGAGCTTGTCACCAGCTGAGTTACTTGAACTTTCTTCCACTTCTTCTTTGGAGGAATTGACCAGTCGAAGTCCCGCTGAAATTCCATCTCTGCAAGTTCTTCAGGAGTATAAAGGTGTTCAAGGGTAGCCCAAGTGCGGTCGAAGACTTCATGCAGGTAGTAATGGTTTTTCCTCACCACATTGTGAGTGATTGTCATGTCCCGAAGAAGTGCACCAAACTGCCGTTTGACCCACTTGTGATTGTGATCCACCTTTTGGTGAAGACTGAGGAGAAGATCACGATCAGTCATCACCCTTGGAGCAGTTTCTTGAGGTCTTTGAGCTGTGGCCCTGCCAACAGAGTGTTGAGAAGCAGTGTCATCATTTGTTGAGTAAGAGGCAGTAGTGCGAAATTGACCATTTAGTGGTCGAGATCCTTCATCAATAACAGTTTTGCCTTTCCCATCCATTGAAGAAAATTTGTCCTTGAGGACTTCAATTGGCGGCAGAAAACTGAAATGATTTTGGAAGTCTGCTTCATAAGCCATTGAGGATCTCGCCCTGATGAACTTCATGATCCATGGAGCATAAGGCTTCAGTTCAAAAGGTGACAGTGCAATGTTGGCCAATGTCCTCATGAAGAAATCATGAAGATTTATGGGAATGCCATGAATTATGTTGATGAGCAGATTCTTCATTACTCCAACCACCTCTTCTTCTTCATTGTTGTGGCCTTTGATGGGGCTGAAGGTTTTGGTCATAATGCGATAGACAGTGCGAGGCACATACAGTAAATCCTGCACCAGAAAAGTTGTTCTGGGTGCTTGACCAGGCTTCAAAGGCTTCATAAGAACTTGCATGAGGTGATTGGGAAGCTCAGGTTCATCATATAGGCATCTGGCTTCAGCTGAGGGAATACTGACAGGGACAGCCCGAAGCAATTCAGAGGCAGGCGCAGTAAAGTGAGTGTTGCCTGTCATCCAGTCAAGTATCCAAGTGCTGATGTCTTGTGCTTCACCAGAGATATGAAGAGTGGCGTAGAATTGAAGAATGAGTTCTTCATTCCAATCACAGATGTCAACACAGAAGGGCAGTAATCCAGCATCATGAAGAATGCTGAGTACTGGATTGAAGCATGGGATGTTTTCCATATCAGCATGAGGAATTGAATAATGCTGAAAAACTTTGTCTTTCTGGAATAGCACAACTGCATAATAGTTAGCCTGAGTAGGCGTCCAGAATTTCTTATGACGTGACCTTTGAGAGTCATAAGGATTTTCTCCAGTGAAGAAATGATGCTAATCATAGAAATTTTCTTTGATGAATTTGGGTCGCTTCTTGAAAGGCATAGCTGGCTTTGGTTGAAGATTTGGCTTGAAGCACCCATGAATCTCCTTTGGCATAACATCAATAATGGTAGTGTGAGGAATAGACGGAGCAGATTCTTCAGCAGCCTTGGTTGGAGCAGTTTCCTCATTCATAATTACTTCAGCAGAGGCAGCATGAGTTTCTACATGCACTGACTCAGCTGGTATTTCTTCAGTCGCAGCTAGAGACTGAGGAATTTGGGTGAGAGGAGTGGTAAGAGGAGAGTTTGGATGTTCAGTTTCCCAATAGTCATCATTGATAACAGGAGTAGTGTTACCAATGTCCACCTCCTCTTCCATTTGTTCAGTGCCAGCCTGAGGCTGTGGAGATTCAATTATTGGAGTTGGAGCATTTTCCTCCATTTGAATTTCTTCATCACCCGGCTCAGAAGCAGCAGACTGATTTTCTTCAGGTTCGTCATTTGGGATTTCATAATCCTCACCAAATGGAACCAGATCATAGGCTGGGACAGTAGACAGTGGAGTTGCATCGATTGGCTTTGTTGAGGAACTTGGCGGTGTCTTCAACTTCTTAGGTGCTGAGGACTCTGCAGATGCTAAGGCCTTCCTTTTCTTCGCATCTGTTGCAGACGGAACATCAGTTTCTTCAGGCATAACTGCTGCAGTTGCCCTTGCAGTTTCCTCAGGCACAACAGTTTCTTCGACTGTCATGGCAGTTTCTTCATATTGTGGAGCAGAGGAGCTGGGCAGAGGGTTTGAGGCTTGAGCTCGTGCTGCAGCCCGTGTGTTGTGATCTTTAATGACTTTGTCAGCCATCGTGATGAATCTGCCCTTGGATCCTTGCCAATCTGAGAGGTGGCTGTTGTACTTCTCATTGAGGCCTTTGATATCTCTCTGGACAGAGATGAGTTGATCAGGCGTCAGGTTGAGGACATTGTCCTTCATGAACCTCTCTTTCTTTTGTTTAGCTATCTTGGTTCTTCTGATCTGCTCATGCTTCCATTTTTCTTCACCAATGAAAGCAGCTAGAACATGACTTGGGCCCGGAGGAAGCTTCAAATCATCGATTGGTGTGTTTGGGTCCTGGTGCCATAAGTCGATGAAATCTAGCATGATCTTCGGATCAAGTAGCAGAGGAATTGAAGTGCCTTTGGCTTGGGCCACTCTTTCTTGCCTATTCCTCACAATTACAGCTAATTCTTCATCATCTGCATCATCCTCCTGAGATGCTGATGGAACTTGAAAGACCACTTTCTTATTGTGAGGACTTGGACGTTTTCCTCGGCCAGCTGTGGTCTTCCTTTTCAGCAGAGTGGGACTGCTTGAAGAATTTGCTGATGTTCCTGAGGCAATTGAGAACCCTGCTGTCCTTTGACATGTAGCAAGGTGCACGGGCGTTGAGGACTTGGTTGCGGCAGCCGAAGATTGTGCAGCCACTGAAGGAGCCCTTGATGATTTTGCCTGGGGCATTTGCTATGAGGAACTGGGGGCTGGAGACATTGGGGTTGAGGATTTCAACTTGATGGCTGATTTTTTTGCCATTGCCTTCTTGGGAGCAGAACCACTGACAGAAGTCTTGGCTAAGGCAGCAGCAGCAGATTCTTCATTGAATTGCCTCACTGCCTCTTTTGCTTGCCTAGCCAATTTTGCCTGGCGTCTTTCCCATTCATGTGGAAAGTCCTCACCAGTTTTGAGGCTAGTTGGATCGGCATGTTGTCCTGCTGCCAAGGGAGCTCTTCTGCATGGAGGCTTGATCGCAAATTTCTTCATGTACTTGGGGGTAACATAGCGATATTCTCGCCATTCCTTCATCCATCTCCTTTCAATCCTCTGAATGCGAACTTTGCGCTGTCGTTTGGTCTCTTTGCCATGAGTTGCTTCATCAGGTGTGCAGTATTCCTCATAGATATCATCAGGAATCTCAAAAGCAGTTTGCACTTCAGGTCTCTTCCCTTCTTTCTGAGGTCTTTTGCCATCAGCCATTTTCTTCGGCTGAGGATTTTGCACTTTTGAGGATTCTGAAGAGGTGTGTAATCTTTCTTCAAGAAATGCTGCAAATGAGTTAAGTTGATGAGAACCTAGAGATTCATCAGCTGACATTTTGTTCCTGTGAATAGAGTGTAGGTGCGAAGAGTTCGAAGAGGTCATATGCGTTCTCAGAATTTTTTGCAAAAATATCAAGTTTGAGGAATTTGACCAGAGATGTCTTGAAGAATTTCACTAAGTGTTCTTGTCTCAGGTTCCAGAGTTGTGCAGATTGTGAGATCCACACAATTGAGGAGTCATGAAGAATGTTGTTACTTTTCGAAATTTCTCAAGAGAACATTGGTTGATTGGATCTAGAGAGATGGATTTTTGAAGAATAAACTCAGTTTGAAGTTTTTGTGAGAATCATGATGATAAAACACGACGAACAGAGAAGGAAGTGAAGGAGTTCGTCAGTCCAGATCTAGCTTGGCAGAGGGAGACAACTACAGCGGCGGCGGGGTGAAGACTTCCGCGGCCGATGCGAGTACGACGACGGCGAGGTCGAGGCAGTGAAGCTCTTCCTCTCCGGCGACGATGAAGTTAGCGGCGGCGCTAGGTCTGGAGCTCGGGAGAGATGGGAGTGAGGAGTAACCCGAGCAAGTGGAAGGGAGGGGGTATTTATAGCGGCAGTAAAACCAACTGGCCCGAAGACTTTGGACCAGTTTACCCCTGACCCTTGCCATTCACACGACATGTGTCACCCACGTACTGTGTTGGGGAGATACCGGGGGATCGTGCGTTATCCAGTCGTGGGAATCGGAACGGTTTGAGCGCCAATCGCCAAAAGTTTGAAATTTGAATATTTTAAAGTTTCGTTCGCAAATTCTTCAGCTGTCAAGGACACAGTGAAGACTTTGAACGGGTTTCAAAGTAGAACGCATATGAAGAATTTGTGAATAGACTAGGTTGAGTTTAGCATAGAGGCGTTACGGGTCCGATCACATTCAGTTAGATGAAAATCAACTTGAAGAAATAACTATAAGTGAATGCTGTTGAGGACATAGAAAAACTCAATATATATTTATATATAGTCAACGAATAAAAACTCATGTGAGGAACATCAGTTGAAAAGTTTGAAGAATTTGAAGTTTGAGGATTTTGCAAACTTGAGGAATTTGAAAATTTGAAGAATTTGCAAAATGATGAAAAACTCAAACTTGAAGAATTTCAACTGTTGTTGGTGGCGTTACCCACCGTATAAGAATGATGATTTCAGACACCGCGTACAATTGTCGTAGGGTTCTGAGAATCAAATTCTTCATTAATTTCTTCACACTTAGAGTGTTAGTCTTCATTGATTGAAGAAAACCGTTACTTCGTGTGTTGCACATCAAAGTCATCAATTTGGCGTAAGTGTTAAGATGTGTGTCCTTTCACAGAACATTTAAAGATTCTAAGATATTTAGCTCACCCCGCAACTTGCAAAATCTCTTCTCATCCAAGGGCTTTGTGAAGATATCAGCCAGTTGTTCTTCAGTCTTCACGTGGTCGAGGAAGATGTCGCCCTTCATCACATGGTCACGAAGAAAATGATGACGAATCTGGATGTGCTTGGTCTTGGAGTGTTGAACTGGGTTGTGAGCAATCTTGATGGCACTCTCATTGCCGCAGTAGAGAGGGACATTCTTCACGGTGATGCCGTAGTCCTTGAGGGTTTGCTTCATCCATAGCAATTGAGCACAACAAGAACCAGCAGCAATGTACTCAGCTTCAGCAGTGGATAGTGACACGCAGTTCTGCTTCTTTGAGGACCAACAGACTAAGGATCGTCCGAGGAAATGACATGTGCCTGACGTTGACTTGCGGTCCACACGATCACCAGCATAATCAGAATCAGAATATCCAATGAGGTCAAGATCTGAGCCCTTGGGGTACCATAATCCTAGTGTTGGAGTGTGAGCTAGATATCGAAGAATATGTTTCACAGCCTTATGGTGTGATTCCTTCGGTTTTGCTTGAAATCGGGCACACATGCAAACACTAAGCATAATATCTGGCCTAGATGCACATCGATACAATAAAGAACCAATCATGGAGCGGTATTCCTTCTGATCGAAATCTTTACCACTTTCGCCAGAGCAGAGTTGAGCTGATGTGGGCATAGGAATCTTGACGCCTTTGCAATCCTGCATGCCGAATTTCTTCAGGACATCCTTGAGGTATTTATCTTGAGATATGAAGATGCCATTGCGTTGTTGACGAATTTGAAGCCCTAAGAAGAATTTGAGCTCTCCCATCATAGCCATTTGATATTCTTCACCCATCATATAGGCAAATTCGTCGCTGTAACGTTTGTCAGTACATCCAAAGATAATATCGTCCACATATATTTGGCACACAAATAATTCATCATCATATGATTTTGTGAAAAGAGTTGGGTCAAGTGAACCGGGTTTGAAGCCTTTCTTCATGAGGAATTCCTTCAGTGTGTCATACCACGCCCGAGAGGCTTGCTTGAGGCCATAAAGGGCCTTGTTGAGTCTGAAGACTTTGTCAGGATACTTTGGATCTTCAAAACCTGGGGGTTGAGCAACATATACTTCTTCCTCAAGCTTACCATTGAGGAATGCACTTTTCACATCCATTTGATATAAGATGATATTGTGATGGTTAGCATAAGCAAGCAATATGCGAATAGCTTCAAGTCTAGCAACAGGTGCAAACGTTTCATCAAAGTCAATTCCCTCAACCTATGTGTAGCCCTGTGCCACAAGACGGGCCTTATTCCTCACTACCTGACCAAGTTCATCCTGTTTGTTGCGGTAGATCCACTTGGTACCTATTACATTGTGCTTGCGAGGATCTGGGCGTTTGACGAGTTCCCACACGTTGTTGAGCTTGAATTGATGTAATTCCTCTTTCATGGCTTGAATCCACTCAGGCTCCAAGAATGCTTCATCAACTTTGGTGGGCTCTGTGATGGAGACAAAAGCAAAGTGCCCACAAAAGTTAGACTTATGTGAAGCTTTTGAGCGTGTGAGGGTACCTGGTGCATTGATGTTGTCGAGGATTTTCTCGATCTGCACTTCATTTGCAAGTCGTGGATGAGCAGGTTGAAGACTTTGTTGAGGCTGAGCATTTTCTTCAGCACCATTTTCTTCAGGTGTGTCAGCATGAAAGTCTTCAGCGTTGGGTACAACTTCTTCAGAGAGTAGTTGTTCTTCAGTAGGGATCACATCTTTAGTGGCCTTGAACCAAATGGATTCCCCAGGAGGCATTTCATCTAGCACAGGAGGCAGGTGCTCTCTTTGCGAGCTGTTAGTTTCATCGAACCACACATCTACATTTTCAACAACCTTGTTGTGATAGGTGTTGAAAACTCTGTAGGTGTGCGAGTCCTTTCCGTAACCAAGCATAAAACCTTCATGTGCTTTTGGTGCAAATTTAGAACTGTGGTGATGATCTCTAATCCAGCATTTTGCACCGAAGACTTTGAAATAACTCACACTGGGTTTCTTGTCAGTGAGGAGTTCATATGAAGTCTTATTGAGGAATTTGTGAAGATATACCCTGTTGATGATGTGGCAAGCAGTGTTGATTGCCTCTGGCCAGAAGCGACGAGGGGTCTTGTATTCATCAAGCATGGTGCGAGCCATCTCAACAAGAGTCCTGTTCTTGCGCTCCACAACGCCATTCTACTGAGGAGTATAAGGGGCAGATAGCTCATGAGTAATACCAAGTTCATCAAGATAATCATCAAGACCAGTGTTCTTGAACTCAGTGCCATTATCACTCCTGATATGCTTGATCTTGACGCCGAAGTTCGTCGAGGCCCTTGAAGAAAATCGTCTGAAGACATTCTGCACTTCAGATTTGTACAGGATAATGTGCACCCAAGTATAGCGAGAGAAATCATCAACAATAAAAATCCATATAAGCATGGAGTATTTGTTAGTGTGGCATAGTGAGTAGGACCAAAGTGATCCATATGAAGCAATTCAAAAGGACGAGCGGTAGTCATGATAGTCTTGGATGGATGCTTAGATCTGGTCATCTTTCCAGACTCACAAGCCCCACACAAGTGATCCTTGAGGAATTTGACACCCTCGATGCTAATGACGTGCTTTTTCTTCGCGAGTGTGTGCAAGTTCCTCATGCCAGCATGTCCAAGTCGTCGATGCCATAGCCAGCCTTCTGAAGCTTTTGCTAGCAGACATGTGACCGGCTGTGGACCTGTAGAGAAATCAACAATATACAAGTCTCCTCTCCTAAAGCCTTCGAAGACTTTGGATTTGTCAGATTCCATGATGACAACACAATGATATTTGCCAAAGATGACAACCATATCAAGATCACAAAACATTGAGACAGACATGAGGTTGAATCCTAGGGACTCGACAAGCATCACCTTATCCATGTGTCGATCCTTCGAGATTGCAACCTTACCTAGACCCAATACCTTGCTTTTTTCCTTTATCAGCGTAGGTGATATGCTTCAGATGAGACGGAGCCAGTGGAATGTTCATCAGTAGGTTCTTGTCACCAGTCATGTGATTGGTGCATCCACTGTCGAGGACCCACTCAGTTGCCTTGGGTATTTCATCCTGCAGATGAATTAGTACATCTTACGAATGCATATGCTTCAGAGTGAAGAATATGACTTCAAATTCATCAGATTGAATTTCATCTCATATTGTAGTAAGCAAAGTAAAGTGAGGATGTGAGAAATGAATGATTCATTTCTTCATGATTGGCTTGCGTCCTTTCAAGCATAATCTCAGGTCTCCAGCAAATTCATCAGATGTTCAAGTTCGTCTGGAGACCTGACCCTGCATAAGAGATTAGTTCGATTTCTTCACCACCCACATCTGGAGGGGTGGCAAAGAGTTCATCATTCTGCGAGCTCCATATGATAAGGGTGGCATAGAAGCAAGTGCACTTCGTTTCACAGGACGGGGGTTAGAGTACTCATATAAATAAGCAGAGAAATTCTTTGAGGACTTATGAACATAATGATTTGAAGAATAATGAGCATATTCACGACCCTTAGATTTTCCCTGCGAAACAGAAGCATTAGCACGAGAATGATATGATTTTTGACCATATGAGGAATTTGGTCCATGTGAGGACTTTGGTCATTGTGAAGACTTTGGTCCAACTGAAGAATTTGATCCGGGGTTCCTGTTCTTCACTGATGATGTCATGAGGACATTCGCCTGAAGACTTTCCAAGCAGCTCTTGGGTACCCAGATTTTCTTCAGAGGGGGACCATTCTGATTTTTGAACAGTTTGTAGTTGGAGTCAATTGACTCATCAGAGTAATATGATGATTCACAAGTAAAGCCAGATAACGTGGATGGATCTACAGGAGGTCCTTTTGCAGCAACCCATGAGGTTTTGGGATACTGCTCAGGTTTCCAGTAAGATCCATCAGCATTGAGTTTCCTCTCAAAAGCAATACCCTCTTTCCTAGGGTTCCTATTCAGAATCTGCTTTTTAAGCACATCACACAGGGTTTGATGCCCTTTGAGACTTTTGTATATGCATGTCACATACAATTCCTTCAACCCTGCATTGTTGTCAGTGATACTAGCGGTATCCTCAGATGAGGAATTTGTGACCACAGAAATAGTTGAAGAATTTGCAGCGATAGAAGCATTTGAACTTTTAGGTGAAGAATGAGCAGTTTCACGTTCGATGCATTTCAAACAAGGAGGAACAAAATTTTCCTGAGCGGTACTGATCTGTTGAGCAAGCAAGGAGTCATTATCCCTTTGAAGATCTTCATGAGACACCCTTAGTTTCTCAAGATCTTGCTTTCTTTGAAGAAATTCATAAGAAAGCTTCTCATGATCGACTAAGAGGGCCTCATGACAACTTTGAAGGTTATCATACTTGGACTGAAGACTTTGAAGGTCCTTAGTCAAAGTTTGAGTATGATCCACTTCCTCATTCAACAGGTCATCGCTTTTGTCTAGTTGTTTCTGAAGCTTTTCAATGACACTTTGTTGTTTAGTAGCAATATTAGCAAGTTTGGAATAGCTTGGTTTCATGTAATCCTCAGATTCACCATCACTTGATTCAGAAGAGGAATGGTGTGAGAGTACCTTTGATCCTTTGGCCATGAGACACATATATGAGGAAGATGAAGTTGGACCAGTCTTCTTCGTTTTGAGGAAGTTCTTGTATTCGATGAACCTGGGATCTTGAAGAGTGCGATAGCCTTCATGAACATCAGAGAGCCTGTCCTAGATGAGCTTCGCAGTGTGAAGATGGGAGATGCTTTTGAACATGACCTTTGTCAAGCTAGAGTAGATGATATTCTTTGCTTGGGCGTCCAGCTGTGTGTACTTAAGAATGTCATCAGCATTTGCCATCTTGCAGAGATCAGTCAGTCCAAGCTCAGTGACAGTCCATAGCTCACTATTCTTCGATATGAGGTGCTTCCGCATGAGAACTTTCCATTTGGGATAGTCAGATCCATGAAAGACAGGACATGCTGTGGTTGCCTGGGCACTGCTTGCCATGAAGCAATAGGTGGGAGCATAGTCATCATTGCTGATGTCAGAGTCCTTTGAGTTGCCATTTTCCTCATCGTTGAAGATGGACTTGCTGACGAAAGCAGTAGCGAGAGCCAGGCTTGCCACACCAGAGACTGACTCCTCCTCAGATTCTTCCTCTTCCTCATATTCTTCAGATTCTTCTTTAGAATTAATTTCCTTGCCAATAAGTGCCCGAGCCTTCCATAAGTTGTTCTTCCTGTGTGATGAGAACTTTGAAGATGAGGACTTTGCACATGAGGACTTTGAAGATTTCTTCTTTTTCTTTGAGTCATCAAAACTGTCATCCTTGTATTTCTTCTTTCTTGTTTCTTTTTCCCAGAGAGGACAATCAGAGATAAAGTGACCAGATTTCTTGCATTTGTGACAAGTTCTCTTCTTGTAGTCGCTTGAAGAATCTGATTTCTTCATGCTACTTTTTGATGATTTTCCAAACCGACCTCTCCTTGAGAACTTCTGGAATTTCCTCACGAGCATTGCTAGCTCCTGACTCAGTTCTTCAGGATCACCAAGACTACTTTCAGATTCTTCATCTTCAGATGAGGAAATTGCCTTAGCCTTCAAAGCATGAGATCTTCCATAACTTGGCCCGTAGAGGTCTCTCTTCTTAGCTTGTTGGAATTCATGAGTATTGAGTCTCTCAAGAATATCAGCAGGAACTAGTGACTTGTAGTCTCCACGTTCTTGGATCATAAAAGCTAGTGTATCAAATGAGGAATCAAGGGATCTCAGCAGTTTCTTCACCCCCTCATGGTCGGTGATGTCAGTGGCACCAAGAGCCTGAAGCTCATTGGAGATATCAGTGAGGCGATCGAAAGTTTGCTGAACGTTTTCATTGTCGAGTCTTTTGAAGTGGTTGAAGAGATTGCGAAGAACATCAACCCGAGAGTCACGTTGAGTTGAAATGCCTTCATTGACTTTGGATAGCCTATCCCAGATAAGCTTAGTAGTCTCCAAAGCACTCACTCTACCATACTGACCTTTGCTCAGATGGCCACATATGATATTCTTCCCTTGAGAGTCGAGTTGCTTGAATCTCTTCACATCAGCGGCGTTGATAGTGGGAGTGACAAAGGGAACACCATTTTCCACAACATACCAGAGATCGTTGTCAATTGCCTCGAGATGCATGCGCATCTTGTTCTTCCAGTAGGGGTAGTCCGTCCCATCGAAGGTAGGACACCCAGCTGAGACCTTGATCATGCCTGCAGTCGACATAACTAAAACTCCAGGTGGTTAAACCAAAATCACATAGAACAAGGGAGTACCTTGCTCTGATACCAATTGAAAGTGCGTTATATCGACTCGAGGGGGGGTGAATAGGCAATTTTTACAAATTCGTCACTTGAGGAAATACTAGTTGAGGAATTAGCTAAGTGACGAACTACTAGCAGCGGAATAAGTACTCAAGTGCATGCGAAACATGCTAATAGCATGAACAGGATAAGCAGGCTGACGATACGGTGACTGAAGAATTTGGGGTGAGGAAATTGAGAAAGTGTTCAGTCAAATTCTTCAAATAGTAACAATCAATTTCATCAACAGATATACGAGGAAATGAAAGGGTTGAGGAAATAGAACCAGAGGCTCGATGAGGACAGTGATTTGATAACCCAGTTCCAACTGCTGTGACAGTCGTACGTCTGGTTCGGAGCGGCCTGGTATTTAAACCAGAAGACACACAGTCCCAGGACACACAGTCCTTACCGTATTCTCCTTGAGGTAAGGTCACACAGACCTTACCCAACACTCGTGGTAAGTCTTCAGGGTAGACTTCCAAAACCCTCACAAACTGGTCACCCGGCAATCCACAATTTACTGCTGGATGCTCTAGACCATGGTCACCCGGCGATCCCCAATTTACTGCAGGATGCACTAGACCATGACGCCTAACCGTCTGGAAGATACACATTCTTCAAAGGTAACAAGCGTCGGTTCCACACAGGAACAATTTCTTCAGTGATGCTCAATCACTTTGGGTTGGTGGTTTGGTTTTGGGGTTTTTCCTCACTGATGATTTTCGCTCAAAGTCCTCGAGGAATGGGATGCTCTCAAATGACAAGTGTCAAGTTCTCTCTCAGAGCAGCCAACCAGCTAGTGGTTGAGGGGGGCGGCTATTTATAGCCAGGGTGCATCCCGACATGATAAGACATAAATGACCCCCCAATCATATGACCATTAGGTGGGTAGAATATCTGGACAGCTGGCGCAAAGCACAGAAACGGTCGGAATTTGAACTGTCAAATTCCTCAGGGCTTATCATATTCCTCACTTGTAGGCAATTCGCACTGGCGAAATCCTAACTCCTCGGTCAGACCAATTTCCTCAGAGACCAGAAGAACATTGTCTCTGTCTCTGAAGAACTTGCCTGAACTGTAAGAGGTTTCCAAAGGCTTCACTCGAAGAATTGGGTTATGTTGAGGTTTTTGAGTTGAGCATCAGTTGGAAATTTTTCCTTAGTTTTACCTCGACCCCCTTTAACAGTACGGTGTTTCCTATGACTCAAGAAAAGAAAAGAAACAATAAAAACTAAAGTCCTCATGCTTCATAATCCTCATTAATGTCTTCAAGGTCACACCGTCTTCTTCAATATCAAAGTCTTCAGGGAATACCAAAGTCTTCAGCAAAGTCTTCACCAAAGTCTTCAGTTGAAGACATTCATTTTTAGGGGTCGATATTCTTCGTATATATGAAACTCCTCATTGACTTATAGAGCCTGTGTACACTCACAAACATATTAGTCCCTTAACCTATAAGTCTTCAATACACCAAAATCACTAAGGGGCACTATATGCACTTACATTGTCCCCCTTTTTGGTGATTGATGACAAATAGGTTAAGTTTTCAACGGGGATAAACATATGAAGTGTAAGTACTGAGTTTGAGGAATTTTATTGCAAGATATAGAGGAACTCCCCCTGAAGATGTGCATATTTGAGGAATTTGCTTTGGACTACAAATGCACATGGCAGGATAAAATTTGGAGATCTCCCCCTATATCTTGTAATCCATACACGCATTTTATATGTATTATGAGGAAATTGAAACGCGTGATGGAAAATGGGGTCTAAGGAAATTCAGCATGCGTGCATTAAGATACTAGAGGAAACAAGCATGCAGGAAGCAGTTTAAAAGTGTCAGACCACCATCGGACTTAAGTTTACAACTCAATCAACAAAAGGTTCAGAAGAGCGAGAGTTGTAACTTAAACAAAAAACAGCCCATATATAGACCCGCTTGAAGACTAACTCAAATTCCCCCCCCCCTTTGTCATCAAGTGACCAAAAGGGACGAAATTGAGGACTAACGCCCCTGAAGAATTTCATCTTGAAGGTGGTGGAGGAGCGCCAGCGTTGTCGGGGTCGGTTGGTGGAGCAGGGCCTGCAGCAGTGTCGCCAATGTCCTCAGCTTCATCCGTCTTACGCGATGAAGAAAATGAGCTTGTCACCAGCTGAAGAACTTGAACTTTCTTCCACTTCTTCTTTGGAGGAATTGACCAGTCGAAGTCCCGCTGAAATTCCATCTCCGCAAGTTCTTCAGGAGTATAAAGGTGTTCAAGGGTAGCCCAAGTGCGGTCGAAGACTTCATGCAGGTAGAAATGGTTTTTCCTCACCACATTGTGAGTGATTGTCATGTCCCGAAGAAGTGCACCAAACTGCCGTTTGACCCACTTGTGATTGCGATCCACCTTTTGGTGAAGACTGAGGAGAAGTTCACGATCAGTCATCACCCTTGGAGCAGTTTCTTCAGGTCTTTGAGATGTGGCCCTGCCAACAGAGTCTTGAGAAGCAGTGTCATCATTTGTTGAGTAAGCGGCAGCAGTGCGAAATTGACCATTTAGTGGTCGAGATCCTTCATCAATAACAGTTTTGCCTTTCCCATCCATTGAAGAAAATGTGTCCTTGAGGACTTCAATTGGCGGCAGAAAACTGAAATGATTTTGGAAGTCTGCTTCATAAGGCATTGAGGATGTCGCCCTGATGAACTTCATGATCCATGGAGCATAAGGCTTCAGTTCAAAAGGTGACAGTGCAATGTTGGCCAATGTCCTCAAGAAGAAATCATGAAGATTTATGGGAATGCCATGAATTATGTTGAAGAGCAGATTCTTCATTACTCCAACCACCTCTTCTTCTTCATTGTTGTGGCCTTTGATGGGGCTGAAGGTTTTGGTCATAATGCGATAGACAGTGCGAGGCACATACAGTAAATCCTACACCAGAAAAGTTGTTCTGGGTGCTTGACCAGGCTTCAAAGGCTTCATAAGAACTTGCATGAGGTGATTGGGAAGCTCAGGTTCTTCATATAGGCATCTAGCTTCAGCTGAGGGAATACTGACAGGGACAGCCCGAAGCAATTCAGAGGCAGGCGCAGTAAAGTGAGTGTTGCCTGTCATCCAGTCAAGTATCCAAGTGCTGATGTCTTGTGCTTCACCTGAGATATGAAGAGTGGCGTAGAATTGAAGAATGAGTTCTTCATTCCAATCACAGATGTCAACACAGAAGGGCAGTAATCCAGCATCATGAAGAACGCTGAGTACTGGATTGAAGCATGGGATGTTTTCCATATCAGCATGAGGAATTGAATAATGCTGGAAAACTTTGTCCTTCTGGAATAGCACAGCTGCATAGTAGTTAGCCTGAGTAGGCGTCCAGAATTTCTTATGACGTGACCTTTGAGAGTCATAAGGATTTGCTCTAGTGAAGAAATGATGCTCATCGTAGAAATTTTCTTTGATGAATTTGGGTCGCTTCTTGAAAGGCATAGCTGGCTTTGGTTGAAGATTTGGCTTGAAGCGTCCATGAATCTCCTTTGGCATAATAGCAATAATGGCAGTGTGAGGAATAAACGGAGCAGATTCTTCAGCAGCCTTGGTTGGAGCAGTTTCCTCATTCATAATTACTTCAGCAGAGGCAGCATGAGTTTCTACAGGCATTGACTCAGCTGGTATTTCTTCAGTCGCAGCTCGAGACTAAGGAATTTGGGTGAGAGGAGTGGTAAGAGGAGAGTTTGGATGTTCAGTTTCCCAATAGTCGTCATTGATAACAGGAGTAGTGTTACCAATGTCCACCTGCTCTTCCATTTCTTCAGTGCCAGCATGAGGCTGTGGAGATTCAATTATTGGAGTTGGAGCATTTTCCTCCATTTGAGTTTCTTCATCAACCGGCTCAGAAGCAGCAGACTGATTTTCTTCAGGTTCGTCATTTGGGATTTCATAATCCTCACCAAATGGAACCAGATCATACGCTGGGATAGTAAACAGTGGAGTTGCATCGATTGGCTTTGTTGAGGAACTTGGCGGTGTCTTCAACTTCTTAGGTGCTGAGGACTCTGCAGATGCTGAGGCCTTCCTTTTCTTCGCATCTGTTGCAGACGGAACATCAGTTTCTTCAGGCATAACTGCTGCAGTTGCCCTTGCAGTTTCCTCAGGCACAACAGTTTCTTCGACTGTCCTGGCAGTTTCTTTAGATTGTGGAGCAGAGGAGCTGGGCAGAGGGTTTGAGGCTTGAGCTCGTGCTGTAGCCCGTGTGTTGTGATCTTTAATGACTTTGTCAGCCATCGTGATGAATCTTCCCTTGGATCCTTGCCAATCTGAGAGGTGGCTGTTGTACTTCTCATTGAGGCCTTTGATATCTCTCTGGACAGAGATGAGTTGATCAGGCGTCAGGTTGAGGACATTGTCCTTCATGAACCTCTCTTTCTTTTGTTTAGCTATCTTGGTTCTTATGATCTGCTCATGCTTCCATTTTTCTTCACCAATGAAAGCAGCTAGAACATGACTTGGACCCGGAGGAAGCTTCAAATCATCGATTGGTGTGTTTGGGTCCTGGTGCCATAAGTCGATGAAATCTAGCACGATCTTCGGATCAAGCAGTAGAGGAATTGAAGTGCCCTTGGCTTGGGCCACTCTTTCTTGCTTATTCCTCACAATTGCAGCTAATTCTTCATCATCTGCATCATCATCCTGAGATGCTGAGGGAACTAGAAAGACCACTTTCTTATCATGAGGACTTGGACGTTTTCCTCGGCCAGCTGTGGTCTTCCTTTTCAGCAGAGTGGGACTGCTTGAGGAATTTGCTGATGTTCCTGAGGCAATTGAGAACCCTGCTATCCTTTGACATGTAGCAAGGTGCATGGGCGTTGAGGACTTGGCTGCGGCAGCCGAAGATTGTGCAGCCACTGAAGGGGCCCTTGATGATTTTGCCTGGGGCATTTGCTGTGAGGAACTGGGGGCTAAAGACATTGTGATTGAGGATTTCAACTTGATGGCTGATTTCTTTGCCATTGCCTTCTTGGGAGCAGAACCACTGACAGAAGTCTTGGCTAAGGCAGCAGCAGCGTCTTCATTGAATTGCCTCACTGCCTCTTTTGCTTGCCTAGCCAATTTTGCCTGGCGTCTTTCCCATTCATGTGGAAAGTCCTCACCAGTTTTGAGGCTAGTTGGATCAGCATGTTGTCCTGCTGCCAAGGGAGCTCTTCTGCATGGAGGCTTGATCGCAAATTTCTTCATGTACTTGGGGGTAACATAGCGATATTCTCGCCATTCCTTCATCCATCTCCTTTCAATCCTCTGAATGCGAACTTTGCGCTGTCGTTTGGTCTCTTTGCCATGAGTTGCTTCATCAGGTGTACAGTATTCCTCATAGATATCATCAGGAATCTCAAAAGCAGTTTGCACTTCACTTCTCTTCCCTCCTTTCTGAGGTCTTTTGCCATCAGCCATTTTCTTCGGCTGAGGATTTTGCACTTTTGAGGATTCTAAAGAGGTGTGTAATCTTTCTTCAAGAAATGCTGCAAATGAGTTAAGTTAATGAGAACCTAGAGATTCATCAGCTGACATTTTGTACCCGTGAATAGAGTGTAGGTGCGAAGAGTTTGAAGAGGTCATATGCGTTCTCAGAATTTTTTGCAAAAATATCAAGTTTGAGGAATTTGACCAGAGATGTCTTGAAGAATTTCACTAAGTGTTCTTGTCTCAGGTTCCAGAGTTGTGCAGATTGTGAGATCCACACAATTGAGGAATCATGAAGAATATTGTTACTTAGGGAAATTTCTCAAGAGAACATTGGTTGATTGGATCTAGAGAGATGGATTCTTGAAGAATAAACTCAGTTTGAAGTTTTTGTGAGAATCATGATGATCAAAAATGCGGTAAAATAAGATTTTATTTACCGTAAGCGAAGAACACGACGAACAGAGAAGGAAGTGAAGGAGTTCGTCAGTCCAGATCTCCCACGCCCTAGCTTGGTAGAGGGAGACAGCTACATCGGCGGCGGGGTGAAGACTTCGCAGCCGATGCGAGTACGACGACGGCGAGGTCGATGCAATGAAGCTCTTCCTCTCCGGCGACGATGAAGTTAGCGGTGGCACTAGGTCTGGAGCTCAGGAGAGATGGGAGTGAGGAGTAACCCGAGCAAGTGGAAGGGAAGGGGTATTTATAGCGGCAGTAAAACCAACTGGCCCGAAGACTTTGGACCAGTTTACCCCTGACCCTTGCCATTCACACGACATGTGTCACCCACGTACTGTGTAGGGGAGATACCGGGGGATCGTGCGTTATCCAGTCGTGGGAATCGGAACGGTTTGTGCGCCAATCACCAAAAGTTTGAAATTTGAATATTTTAAAGTTTCGTTCGCAAATTCTTCAGCTGTCAAGGACACAGTGAAGACTTTGAACGGGTTTCAAAGTAGAACGCATATGAAGAATTTGTGAATAGACTAGGTTGAGTTTAGCATAGAGGCGTTACGGGTCCGATCACATTCACTTAGATGAAAATCAACTTGAAGAAATAACTATAAGTGAATGCTGTTGAGGACATAGAAAAACTCAATATATATTTATATATAGTCAACGAATAAAAACTCATGTGAGGAACATCAGTTGAAAAGTTTGAAGAATTTGAAGTTTGAGGATTTTGCAAACTTGAGGAATTTCAAAATTTGAAGAATTTGCAAAATGATGAAAAACTCAAACTTGAAGAATTTCAACTGTTGTTGGTGGCGTTACCCACCGTATAAGAATGATGATTTCAGACACCGCGTACAATTGTCGTAGGGTTCTGAGAATCAAATTCTTCATTAATTTCTTCACACTTAGAGTGTTAGTCTTCATTGATTGAAGAAAACCGTTACTTCGTGTGTTGCACATCAAACTCATCAATTTGGCGTAAGTGTTAAGATGTGTGTCCTTTCACAGAACATTTAAAGATTCTAAGATATTTAGCTCACACCGCAACTTGCAAAATCTCTTCTCATCCAAGGGCTTTGTGAAGATATCAGCCAGTTGTTCTTCAGTCTTCACGTGGTCGAGGAAGATGTCGCCCTTCATCACATGGTCACGAAGAAAATGATGACGAATCTGGATGTGCTTGGTCTTGGAGTGTTGAACTGGGTTGTGAGCAATCTTGATGGCACTCTCATTGCCGCAGTAGAGAGGGACATTCTTCACGGTGATGCCGTAGTCCTTGAGGGTTTGCTTCATCCATAGCAATTGAGCACAGCAAGAACCAGCAGCATTGTACTCAGCTTCAGCAGTGGATAGTGACACGCAGTTCTGCTTCTTTGAGGACCAACAGACTAAGGATCGTCCGAGGAAATGACATGTGCCTAACGTTGACTTGCGGTCCACACGATCACCAGCATAATCAGAATCAGAATATCCAACGAGGTCAAGATCTGAGCCCTTGGGGTACCATAATCCTAGTGTTGGAGTGTGAGCTAGATATCGAAGAATATGTTTCACAGCCTTATGGTGTGATTCCTTCGGTTTTGCTTGAAATCGGGCACACATGCAAACACTAAGCATAATATCTGGCCTAGATGCACATCGATACAATAAAGAACCAATCATGGAGCGGTATTCCTTCTGATCGAAATCTTTACCACTTTCGTCAGAGCAGAGTTGAGCCGATGTGGGCATAGGAATCTTGACGCCTTTGCAATCCTGCATGCCGAATTTCTTCAGGACATCCTTGAGGTATTTATCTTGAGATATGAAGATGCCATTGCGTTGTTGACGAATTTGAAGCCCTAAGAAAAATTTGAGCTCTCCCATCATAGCCATTTGATATTCTTCACCCATCATATAGGCAAATTCGTCGCTGTAACGTTTGTCAGTACATCCAAAGATAATATCGTCCACATATATTTGGCACACAAATAATTCATCATCATATGATTTTGTGAAAAGAGTTGGGTCAAGTGAACCGGGTTTGAAGCCTTTCTTCATGAGGAATTCCTTCAGTGTGTCATACCACGCCCGAGAGGCTTGCTTGAGGCCATAAAGGGCCTTGTTGAGTCTGAAGACTTTGTCAGGATACTTTGGATCTTCAAAACCTGGGGGTTGAGCAACATATACTTCTTCCTCAAGCTTACCATTGAGGAATGCACTTTTCACATCCATTTGATATAAGATGATATTGTGATGGTTAGCATAAGCAAGCAATATGCGAATAGCTTCAAGTCTAGCAACAGGTGCAAACGTTTCATCAAAGTCAATTCCCTCAACCTATGTGTAGCCCTATGCCACAAGACGGGCCTTATTCCTCACTACCTGACCAAGTTCATCCTGTTTGTTGCGGTAGATCCACTTGGTACCTATTACATTGTGCTTGCGAGGATCTGGGCGTTTGACGAGTTCCCACACGTTGTTGAGCTTGAATTGATGTAATTCCTCTTTCATGGCTTGAATCCACTCAGGCTCCAAGAATGCTTCATCAACTTTGGTGGGCTCTGTGATGGAGACAAAAGCAAAGTGCCCACAAAAGTTAGACTTATGTGAAGCTTTTGAGCGTGTGAGGGGACCTGGTGCATTGATGTTGTCGAGGATTTTCTCGATCTGCACTTCATTTGCATGTCGTGGATGAGCAGGTTGAAGACTTTGTTGAGGCTGAGCATTTTCTTCAGCACCATTTTCTTCAGGTGTGTCAGATGAAAGTCTTCAGCGTTGGGTACAACTTCTTCAGAGAGTAGTTGTTCTTCAGTAGGGATCACATCTTTAGTGGCCTTGCACCAAATGGATTCCCCAGGAGGCATTTCATCTAGCACAGGAGGCAGGTGCTCTCTTTGCGAGCTGTTAGTTTCATCGAACCGCACATCTACATTTTCAACAACCTTGTTGTGATAGGTGTTGAAAACTCTGTAGGTGTGCGAGTCCTTTCCGTAACCAAGCATAAAACCTTCATGTGCTTTTGGTGCAAATTTAGAACTGTGGTGATGATCTCTAATCCAGCATTTTGCACTGAAGACTTTGAAATAACTCACACTGGGTTTCTTGTCAGTGAGGAGTTCATATGAAGTCTTCTTGAGGAATTTGTGAAGATATACCCTGTTGATGATGTGGCAAGCAGTGTTGATTGCCTCTGGCCAGAAGCGACGAGGGGTCTTGTATTCATCAAGCATGGTGCGAGCCATCTCAACAAGAGTCCTGTTCTTGCGCTCCACAACGCCATTCTACTGAGGAGTATAAGGGGCAGATAGCTCATGAGTAATACCAAGTTCATCAAGATAATCATCAAGACCAGTGTTCTTGAACTCAGTGCCATTATCACTCCTGATATGCTTGATCTTGACGCCGAAGTTCGTCGAGGCCCTTGAAGAAAATCGTCTGAAGACATTCTGCACTTCAGATTTGTACAGGATAATGTGCACCCAAGTATAGCGAGAGAAATCATCAACAATAAAAATCCATATAAGCATGGAGTATTTGTTAGTGTGGCATAGTGAGTAGGACCAAAGAGATCCATATGAAGCAATTCAAAAGGACGAGCGGTAGTCATGATAGTCTTGGATGGATGCTTAGATCTGGTCATCTTTCCAGACTCACAAGCCCCACACAAGTGATCCTTGAGGAATTTGACACCCTCGATGCTAATGACGTGCTTTTTCTTCGCGAGTGTGTGCAAGTTCCTCATGCCAGCATGTCCAAGTCGTCGATGCCATAGCCAGCCTTCTGAAGCTTTTGCTAGCAGACATGTGACCGGCTGTGGACCTGTAGAGAAATCAACAATATACAAGTCTCCTCTCCTAAAGCCTTCGAAGACTTTGGATTTGTCAGATTCCATGATGACAACACAATGATATTTGCCAAAGATGACAACCATATCAAGATCACAAAACATTGAGACAGACATGAGGTTGAATCCTAGGGACTCGACAAGCATCACCTTATCCATGTGTCGATCCTTCGAGATTGCAACCTTACCTAGACCCAATACCTTGCTTTTTTCCTTTATCAGCGTAGGTGATATGCTTCAGATGAGACGGAGCCAGTGGAATGTTCATCAGTAGGTTCTTGTCACCAGTCATGTGATTGGTGCATCCACTGTCGAGGACCCACTCAGTTGCCTTGGGTATTTCATCCTGCAGATGAATTAGTACATCTTACGAATGCATATGCTTCAGAGTGAAGAATATGACTTCAAATTCATCAGATTGAATTTCATCTCATATTGTAGTAAGCAAAGTAAAGTGAGGATGTGAGAAATGAATGATTCATTTCTTCATGATTGGCTTGCGTCCTTTCAAGCATAATCTCAGGTCTCCAGCAAATTCATCAGATGTTCAAGTTCGTCTGGAGACCTGACCCTGCATAAGAGATTAGTTCGATTTCTTCACCACCCACATCTGGAGGGGTGGCAAAGAGTTCATCATTCTGCGAGCTCCATATGATAAGGGTGGCATAGAAGCAAGTGCACTTCGTTTCACAGGACGGGGGTTAGAGTACTCATATAAATAAGCAGAGAAATTCTTTGAGGACTTATGAACATAATGATTTGAAGAATAATGAGCATATTCACGACCCTTAGATTTTCCCTGCGAAACAGAAGCATTAGCACGAGAATGATATGATTTTTGACCATATGAGGAATTTGGTCCATGTGAGGACTTTGGTCATTGTGAAGACTTTGGTCCAACTGAAGAATTTGATCCGGGGTTCCTGTTCTTCACTGATGATGTCATGAGGACATTCGCCTGAAGACTTTCCAAGCAGCTCTTGGGTACCCAGATTTTCTTCAGAGGGGGACCATTCTGATTTTTGAACAGTTTGTAGTTGGAGTCAATTGACTCATCAGAGTAATATGATGATTCACAAGTAAAGCCAGATAACGTGGATGGATCTACAGGAGGTCCTTTTGCAGCAACCCATGAGGTTTTGGGATACTGCTCAGGTTTCCAGTAAGATCCATCAGCATTGAGTTTCCTCTCAAAAGCAATACCCTCTTTCCTAGGGTTCCTATTCAGAATCTGCTTTTTAAGCACATCACACAGGGTTTGATGCCCTTTGAGACTTTTGTATATGCATGTCACATACAATTCCTTCAACCCTGCATTGTTGTCAGTGATACTAGCGGTATCCTCAGATGAGGAATTTGTGACCACAGAAATAGTTGAAGAATTTGCAGCGATAGAAGCATTTGAACTTTTAGGTGAAGAATGAGCAGTTTCACGTTCGATGCATTTCAAACAAGGAGGAACAAAATTTTCCTGAGCGGTACTGATCTGTTGAGCAAGCAAGGAGTCATTATCCCTTTGAAGATCTTCATGAGACACCCTTAGTTTCTCAAGATCTTGCTTTCTTTGAAGAAATTCATAAGAAAGCTTCTCATGATCGACTAAGAGGGCCTCATGACAACTTTGAAGGTTATCATACTTGGACTGAAGACTTTGAAGGTCCTTAGTCAAAGTTTGAGTATGATCCACTTCCTCATTCAACAGGTCATCGCTTTTGTCTAGTTGTTTCTGAAGCTTTTCAATGACACTTTGTTGTTTAGTAGCAATATTAGCAAGTTTGGAATAGCTTGGTTTCATGTAATCCTCAGATTCACCATCACTTGATTCAGAAGAGGAATGGTGTGAGAGTACCTTTGATCCTTTGGCCATGAGACACATATATGAGGAAGATGAAGTTGGACCAGTCTTCTTCGTTTTGAGGAAGTTCTTGTATTCGATGAACCTGGGATCTTGAAGAGTGCGATAGCCTTCATGAACATCAGAGAGCCTGTCCTTGATGAGCTTCGCAGTGTGAAGATGGGAGATGCTTTTGAACATGACCTTTGTCAAGCTAGAGTAGATGATATTCTTTGCTTGGGCGTCCAGCTGTGTGTACTTAAGAATGTCATCAGCATTTGCCATCTTGCAGAGATCAGTCAGTCCAAGCTCAGTGACAGTCCATAGCTCACTATTCTTCGATATGAGGTGCTTCCGCATGAGGACTTTCCATTTGGGATAGTCAGATCCATCAAAGACAGGACATGCTGTGGTTGCCTGGGCACTGCTTTCCATGAAGCAATAGGTGGGAGCATAGTCATCATTGCTGATGTCAGAGTCATTTGAGTTGCCATTTTCCTCATCGTTGAAGATGGACTTGCTGATGAAAGCAGTAGCGAGAGCCAGGCTTGCCACACCAGAGACTGACTCCTCCTCAGATTCTTCCTCTTCCTCATATTCTTCAGATTCTTCTTTAGAATTAATTTCCTTGCCAATAAGTGCCCGAGCCTTCCATAAGTTGTTCTTCCTGTGTGATGAGAACTTTGAAGATGAGGACTTTGCACATGAGGACTTTGAAGATTTCTTCTTTTTCTTTGAGTCATCAAAACTGTCATCCTTGTATTTCTTCTTTCTTGTTTCTTTTTCCCAGAGAGGACAATCAGAGATAAAGTGACCAGATTTCTTGCATTTGTGACAAGTTCTCTTCTTGTAGTCGCTTGAAGAATCTGATTTCTTCATGCTACTTTTTGATGATTTTCCAAACCGACCTCTCCTTGAGAACTTCTGGAATTTCCTCACGAGCATTGCTAGCTCCTGACTCAGTTCTTCAGGATCACCAAGACTACTTTCAGATTCTTCATCTTCAGATGAGGAAATTGCCTTAGCCTTCAAAGCATGAGATCTTCCATAACTTGGCCCGTAGAGGTCTCTCTTCTTAGCTTGTTGGAATTCATGAGTATTGAGTCTCTCAAGAATATCAGCAGGAACTAGTGACTTGTAGTCTCCACGTTCTTGGATCATAAAAGCTAGTGTATCAAATGAGGAATCAAGGGATCTCAGCAGTTTCTTCACCCCCTCATGGTCGGTGATGTCAGTGGCACCAAGAGCCTGAAGCTCATTGGAGATATCAGTGAGGCGATCGAAAGTTTGCTGAACGTTTTCATTGTCGAGTCTTTTGAAGTGGTTGAAGAGATTGCGAAGAACATCAACCCGAGAGTCACGTTGAGTTGAAATGCCTTCATTGACTTTGGATAGCCTATCCCAGATAAGCTTAGTAGTCTCCAAAGCACTCACTCTGCCATACTGACCTTTGCTCAGATGGCCACATATGATATTCTTCCCTTGAGAGTCGAGTTGCTTGAATCTCTTCACATCAGCGGCGTTGATAGTGGGAGTGACAAAGGGAACACCATTTTCCACAACATACCAGAGATCGTTGTCAATTGCCTCGAGATGCATGCGCATCTTGTTCTTCTAGTAGGGGTAGTCCGTCCCATCGAAGGTAGGACACCCAGCTGAGACCTTGATCATGCCTGCAGTCGACATAACTAAAACTCCAGGTGGTTAAACCAAAATCACATAGAACAAGGGAGTACCTTGCTCTGATACCAATTGAAAGTGCGTTATATCGACTGGAGGGGGGGTGAATAGGCAATTTTTACAAATTCGTCACTTGAGGAAATACTAGTTGAGGAATTAGCTAAGTGACGAACTACTAGCAGCGGAATAAGTACTCAAGTGCATGCGAAACATGCTAATAGCATGAACAGGATAAGCAGGCTGACGATACGGTGACTGAAGAATTTGGGGTGAGGAAATTGAGAAAGTGTTCAGTCAAATTCTTCAATAGTAACAATCAATTTCATCAACAGATATACGAGGAAATGAAAGGGTTGAGGAAATAGAACCAGAGGCTCGATGAGGACAGTGATTTGATAACCCAGTTCCAACTGCTGTGACAGTCGTACGTCTGGTTCGGAGCGGCCTGGTATTTAAACCAGAAGACACACAGTCCCAGGACACACAGTCCTTACCGTATTCTCCTTGAGGTAAGGTCACACAGACCTTGCCCAACACTCGTGGTAAGTCTTCAGGGTAGACTTCCAAAACCCTCACAAACTGGTCACCCGGCAATCCACAATTTACTGCTGGATGCTCTAGACCATGGTCACCCGGCGATCCCCAATTTACTGCAGGATGCACTAGACCATGACGCCTAACCGTCTGGAAGATACACATTCTTCAAAGGTAACAAGCGTCGGTTCCACACAGGAACAATTTCTTCAGTGATGCTCAATCACTTTGGGTTGGTGGTTTGGTTTTGGGGTTTTTCCTCACTGATGATTTTCGCTCAAAGTCCTCGAGGAATGGGATGCTCTCAAATGACAAGTGTCAAGTTCTCTCTCAGAGCAGCCAACCAGCTAGTGGTTGAGGGGGGCGGCTATTTATAGCCAGGGTGCATCCCGACATGATAAGACATAAATGCCCCCCCAATCATATGACCATTAGGTGGGTAGAATATCTGGACAGCTGGCGCAAAGCACAGAAACGGTCGGAATTTGAACTGTCAAATTCCTCAGGGCTTATCATATTCCTCACTTGTAGGCAATTCGCACTGGCGAAATCCTAACTCCTCGGTCAGACCAATTTCCTCAGAGACCAGAAGAACATTGTCTCTGTCTCTGAAGAACTTGCCTGAACTGTAAGAGGTTTCCAAAGGCTTCACTCGAAGAATTGGGTTATGTTGAGGTTTTTGAGTTGAGCATCAGTTGGAAATTTTTCCTTAGTTTTACCTCGACCCCCTTTAACAGTACGGTGTTTCCTATGACTCAAGAAAAGAAAAGAAACAATAAAAACTAAAGTCCTCATGCTTCATAATCCTCATTAATGTCTTCAAGGTCACACCGTCTTCTTCAATATCAAAGTCTTCAGGGAATACCAAAGTCTTCAGCAAAGTCTTCACCAAAGTCTTCAGTTGAAGACATTCATTTTTAGGGGTCGATATTCTTCGTATATATGAAACTCCTCATTGACTTATAGAGCCTGTGTACACTCACAAACATATTAGTCCCTTAACCTATAAGTCTTCAATACACCAAAATCACTAAGGGGCACTATATGCACTTACATTGTCCCCCTTTTTGGTGATTGATGACAAATAGGTTAAGTTTTCAACGGGGATAAACATATGAAGTGTAAGTACTGAGTTTGAGGAATTTTATTGCAAGATATAGAGGAACTCCCCCTGAAGATGTGCATATTTGAGGAATTTGCTTTGGACTACAAATGCACATGGCAGGATAAAATTTGGAGATCTCCCCCTATATCTTGTAATCCATACACGCATTTTATATGTATTATGAGGAAATTGAAACGCGTGATGGAAAATGGGGTCTAAGGAAATTCAGCATGCGTGCATTAAGATACTAGAGGAAATAAGCATGCAGGAAGCAGTTTAAAAGTGTCAGACCACCATCGGACTTAAGTTTACAACTCAATCAACAAAAGGTTCAGAAGAGCGAGAGTTGTAACTTAAACAAAAAACAGCCCATATATAGACCCGCTTGAAGACTAACTCAAATTCCCCCCCCCCTTTGTCATCAAGTGACCAAAAGGGACGAAATTGAGGACTAACGCCCCTGAAGAATTTCATCTTGAAGGTGGTGGAGGAGCGCCAGCGTTGTCGGGGTCGATTGGTGGAGCAGGGCCTGCAGCAGTGTCGCCAATGTCCTCAGCTTCATCCGTCTTACGCGATGAAGAAAATGAGCTTGTCACCAGCTGAAGAACTTGAACTTTCTTCCACTTCTTCTTTGGAGGAATTGACCAGTCGAAGTCCCGCTGAAATTCCATCTCCGCAAGTTCTTCAGGAGTATAAAGGTGTTCAAGGGTAGCCCAAGTGCGGTCGAAGACTTCATGCAGGTAGAAATGGTTTTTCCTCACCACATTGTGAGTGATTGTCATGTCCCGAAGAAGTGCACCAAACTGCCGTTTGACCCACTTGTGATTGCGATCCACCTTTTGGTGAAGACTGAGGAGAAGTTCACGATCAGTCATCACCCTTGGAGCGGTTTCTTCAGGTCTTTGAGATGTGGCCCTGCCAACAGAGTCTTGAGAAGCAGTGTCATCATTTGTTGAGTAAGCGGCAGCAGTGCGAAATTGACCATTTAGTGGTCGAGATCCTTCATCAATAACAGTTTTGCCTTTCCCATCCATTGAAGAAAATGTGTCCTTGAGGACTTCAATTGGCGGCAGAAAACTGAAATGATTTTGGAAGTCTGCTTCATAAGGCATTGAGGATGTCGCCCTGATGAACTTCATGATCCATGGAGCATAAGGCTTCAGTTCAAAAGGTGACAGTGCAATGTTGGCCAATGTCCTCAAGAAGAAATCATGAAGATTTATGGGAATGCCATGAATTATGTTGAAGAGCAGATTCTTCATTACTCCAACCACCTCTTCTTCTTCATTGTTGTGGCCTTTGATGGGGCTGAAGGTTTTGGTCATAATGCGATAGACAGTGCGAGGCACATACAGTAAATCTTGCACCAGAAAAGTTGTTCTGGGTGCTTGACCAGGCTTCAAAGGCTTCATAAGAACTTGCATGAGGTGATTGGGAAGCTCAGGTTCATCATATAGGCATCTAGCTTCAGCTGAGGGAATACTGACAGGGACAGCCCGAAGCAATTCAGAGGCAGGCGCAGTAAAGTGAGTGTTGCCTGTCATCCAGTCAAGTATCCAAGTGCTGATGTCTTGTGCTTCAACAGAGATATGAAGAGTGGCGTAGAATTGAAGAATGAGTTCTTCATTCCAATCACAGATGTCAACACAGAAGGGCAGTAATCCAGCATCATGAAGAACGCTGAGTACTGGATTGAAGCATGGGATGTTTTCCATATCAGCATGAGGAATTGAATAATGCTGGAAAACTTTGTCCTTCTGGAATAGCACAGCTGCATAGTAGTTAGCCTGAGTAGGCGTCCAGAATTTCTTATGACGTGACCTTTGAGAGTCATAAGGATTTGCTCCAGTGAAGAAATGATGCTCATCGTAGAAATTTTCTTTGATGAATTTGGGTCGCTTCTTGAAAGGCATAGCTGGCTTTGGTTGAAGATTTGGCTTGAAGCGTCCATGAATCTCCTTTGGCATAATAGCAATAATGGCAGTGTGAGGAATAGACGGAGCAGATTCTTCAGCAGCCTTGGTTGGAGCAGTTTCCTCATTCATAATTACTTCAGCAGAGGCAGCATGAGTTTCTACAGGCATTGACTCAGCTGGTATTTCTTCAGTCGCAGCTCGAGACTAAGGAATTTGGGTGAGAGGAGTGGTAAGAGGAGAGTTTGGATGTTCAGTTTCCCAATAGTCGTCATTGATAACAGGAGTAGTGTTACCAATGTCCACCTCCTCTTCCATTTCTTTAGTGCCAGCATGAGGCTGTGGAGATTCAATTATTGGAGTTGGAGCATTTTCCTCCATTTGAGTTTCTTCATCAACTGGCTCAGAAGCAGCAGACTGATTTTCTTCAGGTTCGTCATTTGGGATTTCATAATCCTCACCAAATGGAACTAGATCATACGCTGGGATAGTAGACAGTGGAGTTGCATCGATTGGCTTTGTTGAGGAACTTGGCGGTGTCTTCAACTTCTTAGGTGCTGAGGACTCTGCAGATGCTGAGGCCTTCCTTTTCTTCGCATCTGTTGCAGACGGAACATCAGTTTCTTCAGGCATAACTGCTGCAGTTGCCCTTGCAGTTTCCTCAGGCACAACAGTTTCTTCGATTGTCCTGGCAGTTTCTTCAGATTGTGGAGCAGAGGAGCTGGGCAGAGGGTTTGAGGCTTGAGCTCGTGCTGCAGCCCGTGTGTTGTGATCTTTAATGACTTTGTCAGCCATCGTGATGAATCTTCCCTTGGATCCTTGCCAATCTGAGAGGTGGCTGTTGTACTTCTCATTGAGGCCTTTGATATCTCTCTGGACAGAGATGAGTTGATCAGGCGTCAGGTTGAGGACATTGTCCTTCATGAACCTCTCTTTCTTTTGTTTAGCTATATTGGTTCTTCTGATCTGCTCATGCTTCCATTTTTCTTCACCAATGAAAGCAGCTAGAACATGACTTGGACCCGGAGGAAGCTTCAAATCATCGATTGGTGTGTTTGGGTCCTGGTGCCATAAGTCGATGAAATCTAGCACGATCTTCGGATCAAGCAGTAGAGGAATTGAAGTGCCCTTGGCTTGGGCCACTCTTTCTTGCTTATTCCTCACAATTGCAGCTAATTCTTCATCATCTGCATCATCATCCTGAGATGCTGAGGGAACTAGAAAGACCACTTTCTTATCATGAGGACTTGGACGTTTTCCTCGGCCAGCTGTGGTCTTCCTTTTCAGCAGAGTGGGACTGCTTGAGGAATTTGCTGATGTTCCTGAGGCAATTGAGAACCCTGCTATCCTTTGACATGTAGCAAGGTGCACGGGCGTTGAGGACTTGGCTGCGGCAGCCGAAGATTGTGCAGCCACTGAAGGGGCCCTTGATGATTTTGCCTGGGGCATTTGCTGTGAGGAACTGGGGGCTGAAGACATTGTGATTGAGGATTTCAACTTGATGGCTGATTTCTTTGCCATTGCCTTCTTGGGAGCAGAACCACTGACAGAAGTCTTGGCTAAGGCAGCAGCAGCGTCTTCATTGAATTGCCTCACTGCCTCTTTTGCTTGCCTAGCCAATTTTGCCTGGCGTCTTTCCCATTCATGTGGAAAGTCCTCACCAGTTTTGAGGCTAGTTGGATCAGCATGCTGTCCTGCTGCCAAGGGAGCTCTTCTTCATGGAGGCTTGATCGCAAATTTCTTCATGTACTTGGGGGTAACATAGCGATATTCTCGCCATTCCTTCATCCATCTCCTTTCAATCCTCTGAATGCGAACTTTGCGCTGTCGTTTGGTCTCTTTGCCATGAGTTGCTTCATCAGGTGTACAGTATTCCTCATAGATATCATCAGGAATCTCAAAAGCAGTTTGCACTTCACTTCTCTTCCCTCCTTTCTGAGGTCTTTTGCCATCAGCCATTTTCTTCGGCTGAGGATTTTGCACTTTTGAGGATTCTAAAGAGGTGTGTAATCTTTCTTCAAGAAATGCTGCAAATGAGTTAAGTTAATGAGAACCTAGAGATTCATCAGCTGACATTTTGTACCCGTGAATAGAGTGTAGGTGCGAAGAGTTTGAAGAGGTCATATGCGTTCTCAGAATTTTTTGCAAAAATATCAAGTTTGAGGAATTTGACCAGAGATGTCTTGAAGAATTTCACTAAGTGTTCTTGTCTCAGGTTCCAGAGTTGTGCAGATTGTGAGATCCACACAATTGAGGAATCATGAAGAATATTGTTAGTTAGGGAAATTTCTCAAGAGAACATTGGTTGATTGGATCTAGAGAGATGGATTCTTGAAGAATAAACTCAGTTTGAAGTTTTTGTGAGAATCATGATGATCAAAAATGCGGTAAAATAAGATTTTATTTACCGTAAGCGAAGAACACGACGAACAGAGAAGGAAGTGAAGGAGTTCGTCAGTCCAGATCTCCCATGCCCTAGCTTGGTAGAGGGAGACAGCTACAGCGGCGGCGGGGTGAAGACTTCGCGGCCGATGCGAGTACGACGACGGCGAGGTCGATGCAATGAAGCTCTTCCTCTCCGGCGACGATGAAGTTAGCGGTGGCGCTAGGTCTGGAGCTCGGGAGAGATGGGAGTGAGGAGTAACCCGAGCAAGTGGAAGGGAGGGGGTATTTATAGCGGCAGTAAAACCAACTGGCCCGAAGACTTTGGACCAGTTTACCCCTGACCCTTGCCATTCACACGACATGTGTCACCCACGTACTGTGTAGGGGAGATACTGGGGGATCGTGCGTTATCCAGTCATGGGAATCGGAACGGTTTGAGCCAATCACCAAAAGTTTGAAATTTGAATATTTGAAAGTTCCGTTCGCAAATTCTTCAGCTGTCAAGGACACAGTGAAGACTTTGAACGGGTTTCAAAGTAGAACGCATATGAAGAATTTGTGAATAGACTAGGTTGAGTTTAGCATAGAGGCGTTACGGGTCCGATCACATTCACTTAGATGAAAATCAACTTGAAGAAATAACTATAAGTGAATGCTGTTGAGGACATAGAAAAACTCAATATATATTTACATATAGTCAACGAATAAAAACTCATGTGAGGAACATCAGTTGAAAAGTTTGAAGAATTTGAAGTTTGAGGATTTTGCAAACTTGAGGAATTTGAAAATTTGAAGAATTTGCAAAATGATGAAAAACTCAAACTTGAAGAATTTCAACTGTTGTTGGTGGCGTTACCCACCGTATAAGAATGATGATTTCAGACACCGCGTACAATTGTCGTAGGGTTCTGAGAATCAAATTCTTCATTAATTTCTTCACACTTAGAGTGTTAGTCTTCATTGATTGAAGAAAACCGTTACTTCGTGTGTTGCACATCAAAGTCATCAATTTGGCGTAAGTGTTAAGATGTGTGTCCTTTCACAGAACATTTAATGATTCTAAGATATTTAGCTCACACCGCAACTTGCAAAATCTCTTCTCATCCAAGGGCTTTGTGAAGATATCAGCCAGTTGTTCTTCAGTCTTCACGTGGTCGAGGAAGATGTCGCCCTTCATCACATGGTCACGAAGAAAATGATGACGAATCTGGATGTGCTTGGTCTTGGAGTGTTGAACTGGGTTGTGAGCAATCTTGATGGCACTCTCATTGCCGCAGTAGAGAGGGACATTCTTCACGGTGATGCCGTAGTCCTTGAGGGTTTGCTTCATCCATAGCAATTGAGCACGGCAAGAACCAGCAGCAATGTACTCAGCTTCAGCAGTGGATAGTGACACGCAGTTCTGCTTCTTTGACGACCAACAGACTAAGAATCGTCCGAGGAAATGACATGTGCCTGACGTTGACTTGCGGTCCACACGATCACCAGCATCATCAGAATTAGAATATCCAATGAGGTCAAGATCTGAGCCCTTGGGGTACCATAATCCTAGTGTTGGAGTGTGAGCTAGATATCGAAGAATATGTTTCACAGCCTTATGGTGTGATTCCTTCGGTTTTGCTTGAAATCGGGCACACATGCAAACACTAAGCATAATATCTGGCCTAGATGCACATCGATACAATAAAGAACCAATCATGGAGCGGTATTCCTTCTGATCGAAATCTTTACCACTTTCGTCAGAGCAGAGTTGAGCCGATGTGGGCATAGGAATCTTGACGCCTTTGCAATCCTTCATGCCGAATTTCTTCAGGACATCCTTGAGGTATTTATCTTGAGATATGAAGATGCCATTGCGTTGTTGACGAATTTGAAGCCCTAAGAAGAATTTGAGCTCTCCCATCATAGCCATTTGATATTCTTCACCCATCATATAGGCAAATTCGTCGCTGTAACGTTTGTCAGTACATCCGAAGATAATATCGTCCACATATATTTGGCACACAAATAATTCATCATCATATGATTTTGTGAAAAGAGTTGGGTCAAGTGAACCGGGTTTGAAGCCTTTCTTCATGAGGAATTCCTTCAGTGTGTCATACCACGCCCGAGAGGCTTGCTTGAGGCCATAAAGGGCCTTGTTGAGTCTGAAGACTTTGTCAGGATACTTTGGATCTTCAAAACCTGGGGGTTGAGCAACATATACTTCTTCCTCAAGCTTACCATTGAGGAATGCACTTTTCACATCCATTTGATATAAGATGATATTGTGATGGTTAGCATAAGCAAGCAATATGCGAATAGCTTCAAGTCTAGCAACAGGTGCAAACGTTTCATCAAAGTCAATTCCCTCAACCTATGTGTAGCCCTGTGCCACAAGACGGGCCTTATTCCTCACTACCTGACCAAGTTCATCCTGTTTGTTGCGGTAGATCCACTTGGTACCTATTACATTGTGCTTGCGAGGATCTGGGCGTTTGACGAGTTCCCACACGTTGTTGAGCTTGAATTGATGTAATTCCTCTTTCATGGCTTGAATCCACTCAGGCTCCAAGAATGCTTCATCAACTTTGGTGGGCTCTGTGATGGAGACAAAAGCAAAGTGCCCACAAAAGTTAGACTTATGTGAAGCTTTTGAGCGTGTGAGGGGACCTGGTGCATTGATGTTGTCGAGGATTTTCTCGATCTGCACTTCATTTGCAAGTCGTGGATGAGCAGGTTGAAGACTTTGTTGAGGCTGAGCATTTTCTTCAGCACCATTTTCTTCAGGTGTGTCAGCATGAAAGTCTTCAGCGTTGGGTACAACTTCTTCAGAGAGTAGTTGTTCTTCAGTAGGGATCACATCTTTAGTGGCCTTGAACCAAATGGATTCCCCAGGAGGCATTTCATCTAGCACAGGAGGCAGGTGCTCTCTTTGCGAGCTGTTAGTTTCATCGAACCGCACATCTACATTTTCAACAACCTTGTTGTGATAGGTGTTGAAAACTCTGTAGGTGTGCGAGTCCTTTCCGTAACCAAGCATAAAACCTTCATGTGCTTTTGGTGCAAATTTAGAACTGTGGTGATGATCTCTAATCCAGCATTTTGCACCGAAGACTTTGAAATAACTCACACTGGGTTTCTTGTCAGTGAGGAGTTCATATGAAGTCTTCTTGAGGAATTTGTGAAGATATACCCTATTGATGATGTGGCAAGCAGTGTTGATTGCCTCTGGCCAGAAGCGACGAGGGGTCTTGTATTCATCAAGCATGGTGCGAGCCATCTCAACAAGAGTCCTGTTCTTGCACTCCACAACGCCATTCTACTGAGGAGTATAAGGGGCAGATAGCTCATGAGTAATACCAAGTTCATCAAGATAATCATCAAGACCAGTGTTCTTGAACTCAGTGCCATTATCACTCCTGATATGCTTGATCTTGACGCCGAAGTTCGTCGAGGCCCTTGAAGAAAATCGTTTGAAGACATTCTGCACTTCAGATTTGTACAGGATAATGTGCACCCAAGTATAGCGAGAGAAATCATCAACAATAACAAAGCCATATAAGCATGGAGTATTTGTTAGTGTGGCATAGTGAGTAGGACCAAAGAGATCCATATGAAGCAATTCAAAAGGACGAGTGGTAGTCATGATAGTCTTGGATGGATGCTTAGATCTGGTCATCTTTCCAGACTCACAAGCCCCACACAAGTGATCCTTGAGGAATTTGACACCCTCGATGCCAATGACGTGCTTTTTCTTCGCGAGTGTGTGCAAGTTCCTCATGCCAGCATGTCCAAGTCGTCGATGCCATAGCCAGCCTTCTGAAGCTTTTGCTAGTAGACATGTGGCCGGCTGTGGCCGGCTGTGAAACCAACAATATACAAGTCTCCTCTCCTAAAGCCTTCGAAGACTTTGGATTTGGCAGATTCCATGATGACAACACAACGATATTTGCCAAAGATGACAACCATATCAAGATCACAAAGCATTGAGACATACATGAGGTTGAATCCTAGGGACTCGACAAGCATCACCTTATCCATGTGTCGATCCTTCGAGATTGCAACCTTACCTAGACCCAATACCTTGCTTTTTCCTTTATCAGCATAGGTGATATGCTTCAGATGAGAGGGAGCCAGCGGAATGTTCATCAGTAGGTTCTTGTCACCAGTCATGTGATTGGTGCATCCACTGTCGAGGAACCACTCAGTTGCCTTGGGTATTTCATCCTGCAGATGAATTAGTACATCTTACGAACGCATATGCTTCAGAGTGAAGAATATGACTTCAAATTCATCAGATTGAATTTCATCTCATATTGTAGTAAGCAAAGTAAAGTGAGGACGTGAGAAATGAATGATTCATTTCTTCATGATTGGCTTGCGTCCTTTCAAGCATAACCTCAGGTCTCCAGCAAATTCATCAGACGTTCAAGTTCTTCTGGAGACCTGACCCTGCATAAGAGATTAATTCGATTTCTTCACCACCCACATCTGGAGGGGTGGCAAAGAGTTCATCATTCTGTGAGTTCCATATGATAAGGGTGGCATAGAAGCAAGTGCACTTCGTTTCACAGGACGGGGGTTAGAGTACTCATATGAATAAGCAGATAAATTCTCCGAGGACTTATGAACATAATGATTTTAAGAATAATGAGCATATTCATGACCCTTAGATTTTCCCTGCAAAACAGAAGAATTAGCACGAGAATGATATGATTTTTGACCATATGAGGAATTTGGTCCATGTGAGGACTTTGGTCCTTGTGAAGACTTTGGTCCAACTGAAGAATTTGATCCGGGGTTCCTGTTCTTCACTGATGATGTCATGAGGACATTTGCCTGAAGAATTTCCAAGCAGCTCTTGGGTACCCAGATTTTCTTCAGAGGGGGACCATTCCTGCAGTTAGTTCCAACATATCTAGCAAACACTTCACCATTATGATTTTTGAATAGTTGGTAGTTGGAGTCAATTGACTCATCAGAGTAATATGGTGATTCACAAGTAAAGCCAGATAACGTGGATGGATCTACAGGAGGTCCTTTTGCAGCAACCCATGAGGTTTTGGGATACTGCTCAGGTTTCCAGTAAGATCCATCAGCATTGAGTTTCCTCTCAAAAGCAATACCCTCTTTCCTAGGGTTCCTGTTCAGAATCTGCTTTTTAAGCACATCACACAGGGTTTGATGCCCTTTGAGACTTTTGTATATGCCTGTCACATACAATTCCTTCAACCCTGCATTGTTGTCAGTGATACTAGTGGTATCCTCAGATGAGGAATTTGTGACCATAGAAATAGTTGAAGAATTTGCAGCGATAGAAGCATTTGAACTTTTAGGTGAAGAATGAGCAGTTTCACGTTCGATGCATTTCAAACAAGGAGGAACAAAATTTTCCTGAGCGGTACTGATCTGTTGAGTAAGCAAGGAGTCATTATCCCTTTGAAGATCTTCATGAGACACCCTTAGTTTCTCAAGATCTTGCTTTCTTTGAAGAAATTCATAAGAAAGCTTCTCATGATCGACTAAGAGGGCCTCATGACAACTTTGAAGGTTATCATACTTGGACTGAAGACTTTGAAGGTCCTTAGTCAAAGTTTGAGTATGATCCACTTCCGCATTCAATAGGTCATCGCTTTTGTCTAGTTGTTTCTGAAGCTTTTCAATGACACTTTGTTGTTTAGTAGCAATATTAGCAAGTTTGGAATAGCTAGGTTTCATGTAATCCTCAGATTCACCATCACTTGATTCAGAAGAGGAATGGTGTGAGAGTACCTTTGATCCTTTGGCCATGAGACACATAGATGAGGAAGATGAAGTTGGATCAGTCTTCTTCGTTTTGAGGAAGTTCTTGTATTCGATGAACCTGGGATCTTGACGAGTGCGATAGCTTTCATGAACATCAGAGAGCCTGTCCTAGATGAGCTTCGCAGTGTGAAGATGGGAGATGCTTTTGAACATGACCTTTGTCAAGCTAGAGTAGATGATATTCTTCGCCTGGGCGTCCAGCTGTGTGTACTTAAGAATGTCAACAACATTTGCCATCTTGCAGAGATCAGTCAGTCCAAGTTCAGAGACAGTCCATAGCTCACTGTTCTTCGATATGAGGTGCTTCCGCATGAGGACTTTCCATTTGGGATAGTCAGATCCATCAAATACAGGACATGCTGTGGTTGCCTGGGCACTGCTTGCCATGAAGCAATAGGTGGGAGCATAGTCATCATTGCTGACGTCAGAGTCATTTGAGTTGCCATTTTCCTCATCGTTGAAGATGGACTTACTGACGAAAGCACTAGCGAGAGCTAGGCTTGCCACACCAGAGTCCGACTCCTCCTCAGTTTCTTCCTCTTCCTCATATTCTTCAGATTCTTCTTCAGAATCCATTTCCTTGCCAATAAGTGCCCGAGCCTTCCTTGAGTTGTTCTTCCTGTGCGATGAGAACTTTGAAGATGAGGACTTTGCAGATGAGGACTTTGAAGATTTCTTCTTTTTCTTTGAGTCATCAGAACTGTCATCCTTGTATTTCTTCTTTCTTGATTCTTTTTCCCAGAAAGGACAATCAGAGATAAAGTGACCAGATTTCTTGCATTTGTGACAAGTTCTCTTCTTGTAGTCGCTTGAAGAATCTGATTTCTTCATGCTACTTTTTGATGATTTTCCAAACCGACCTCTCCTTGAGAACTTCTGGAATTTCCTCACGAGCATTGCTAGCTCCCGACTCAGTTCTTCAAGATCACCAAGACTACTTTCAGATTCTTCATCTTCAGATGAGGAAATTGCCTTAGCCTTCAAAGCACGAGATCTTCCATAACTTGGCCCGTAGAGGTCTCTCTTCTCAGCTTGTTGGAATTCATGAGTATTGAGTCTCTCAAGAATATCAACAGGAACTAGTGACTTGTAGTCTCCACGTTCTTGGATCATCAAAGCAAGTGTATCAAATGAGGAATCAAGGGATCTCAACAGTTTCTTCACCACCTCATGGTCGGTGATGTCAGTGGCACCAAGAGCCTGAAGCTCATTGGAGATATCAGTGAGGCGATCGAAAGTTTGCTGAACGTTTTCATTGTCGAGTCTTTTGAAGCGGTTGAAGAGATTGCGAAGAACATCAACCCGAGAGTCACGTTGAGTTGAAATGCCTTCATTGACTTTGGATAGCCTATCCCAGATAAGCTTAGTAGTCTCCAAAGCACTCACTCTGCCATACTGACCTTTGCTCAGATGGCCACATATGATATTCTTCGCTTGAGAGTCTAGTTGCTTGAATCTCTTCACATCAGCGGCGTTGATAGTGGGAGTGACAAAGGGAACACCATTTTCCACAACATACTAGAGATCGTTGTCAATTGCCTCGGGATGCATGCGCATCTTGTTCTTCCAGTAGGGGTAGTCCGTCCCATTGAAGGTAGGACACCTAGCTGAGACCTTGATCATGCCTGCAGTCGACATAACTAAAACTCCAGGTGGTTAAACCAAAATCACATAGAACAAGGGAGTACCTTGCTCTGATACCAATTGAAAGTGCGTTATATCGACTAGAGGGGGGGGTGAATAGGCAATTTTTACAAATTCGTCACTTGAGGAAATACTAATTGAGGAATTAGCTAAGTGACGAACTACAAGCAGCGGAATAAGTACTCAAGTGCATGCGAAACATGTTAATATCATAGTCATCATGATGAAATGAAACATATACAGAGCATGAATAGCGTGAACAGGATAAGCAGGCTGACGATACGGTGACTGAAGAATTTGGGGTGAGGAAATTGAGAAAGTCTTCAGTCAAATTCTCCAAACAGTAACAATCAATTTCATCAACAGATATACGAGGAAATGAAAGGGTTGAGGAAATAGAACCAGTGGCTCGATGAGGACAGTGATTTGATAACCCAGTTCCAACTGCTGTGATAGTCGTACGTCTGGTTCGGAGCGGCCTAGTATTTAAACCAGAAGACACACAGTCCCAGGACACACAGTCCTTACCGTATTCTCCTTGAGCTAAGGTCACACAGACCTCGCCCAACACTCGTGGTAAGTCTTCAGGGTAGACTTCCAAAACCCTCACAAACTGGTCACCCGACAATCCACAATTTACTGCTGTATGCTCTAGACCATGGTCACCCGGCGATCCCCAATTGACTGCATGATACACTAGACCATGACGCCTAACCTTCTGGAAGATACACAGTCTTCAAAGGTAACAAGCGTGGGTTCCACATAGGAACAATTTCTTCAGTGATGCTCAATCACTTTGGGTTGGTGGTTTGGTTTTGGGGTTTTTCCTCATTGATGATTTTCGCTCAAATTCCTCGAGGAATGGGATGCTCTCAAATGACAAGTGTCAAGTTCTCTCTCAGAGCAGCCAACCAGCTAGTGGTTGAGGGGGGCGGCTATTTATAGCCAGGGTGCATCCCGACATGATAAGACATAAATGCCCCCCAATCATATGACCATTAGGTGGGTAGAATATCTGGACAGCTAGCGCAAAGCACAGAAACGGTCGGAATTTGAACTTTCAAATTCCTCAGGGCTTATCATATTCCTCACTTGTAGGCAATTCGCACTGGCGAAATCCTAACTCCTCAGTCAGACCAATTTCCTTAGAGACCAGAAGAACATTGTCTCTGTCTCTGAAGAACTTGCCTGAACTATAAGAGGTTTCCAAAGGCTTCACTCGAAGAATTGGGTTATGTTGAGGTTTTTGAGTTGAGCATCAGTATGAAATTTTTCCTTAGTTTTACCTCGACCCCCTTTAACAGTACGGTGTTTCCTATGACTCAAGAAAAGAAAAGAAACAATAAAAACTAATGTCTTCATGCTTCATAATCCTCATTAATGTCTTCAAGGTCACACCATCTTCTTCAATATCAAAGTCTTCAGGGAATACCAAAGTCTTCAGCAAAGTCTTCACCAAAGTCTTCAGTTGAAGACATTCATTTTTAGGGGTCGATATTCTTCGTATATATCAAACTCCTCATCGACTTATAGAGCCTGTGTACACTCACAAACATATTAGTCCCTTAACCTATAAGTCTTCAATACACCAAAATCACTAAGGGGCACTAGATGCACTTACAGTGCCACCTGGTCGTGCTTTTCGAGTCACATCGCTTGAGAGGGCCCAAGGAATATCGCCGAGTCTAAGGGGCAAATTTCTTCTCAACCAGTCATGTCTCGCGGCATGGATTTGAACTTACCCAAAGCCTACATTTAGAACTCTTCAATTACGATGTAGATCTAGATAGATCCTAAGCAAGTCAGTTACCATCCCGAGTTAACTAGCATACAACATATACATTGCTTTGAGACTAACAGAGGACCATAAATTTTGCTACGACTTAATACAGGCCTGTGAGATTTGGTCACTTATCTGAGTAACCCTGTTGGAAATATGCCCTAGAGGTAATAATAAAGTGGTTATTATCATATTTCCTTGTTCATGATAATCGTTTATTATCCACGCTATAATTTTATTGATCGGAAACTCAGATACATGTGTGGATACATAGATAACACCGTGTCCCTAGTGAGCCTCTACTAGACTAGCTCATTGATAAAAGATGGTTAAGGTTTCCTAACCATAGACATGAGTTGTCATTTGATAACGGGATCACATCATTAGGAGAATGATGTGATGGACAAGATCCAACCGTAAGCATATCATTTGATCGTGTTAGTTTATTGTTACTGCTTTCTTTATGTCAAGTATCTGTTCCTATGACCATGAGATCATGCAACTCCCTGACACCAAAGGAATGCCTTGTGTGTATCAAACGTCACTTTGTAACTGGGTGATCATAAAGGTACTCTACAGGTATCCGAGGGTGTGTGTTGGGTTGGCATGGATCGAGACCGGGATTCGTCACTCCGTATGACGGAGAGGTATCTCTGGGCCCACTCGGTAATACAACATCACAAGAAGCTTGCAAGCAATGTAACTAAGGAGTTAGTCACGGGATCTTGTATTACGAAACTAGTAAAGAGACTTGCCGATAATGAGATTGAACTAGGTACGGAGATACCGACAATCGAATCTCGGGCAAGTAACATACCGCTGGACAAAGGGAACTGCATACATGATTGATTGAATCCTTGGCATCGTGGTTCGACTGATAAAGATCTTCGTGGAATATGTGGGAACCAATATGGGCATCCAGGTCCCTCTATTGGTTATTGACCAAAGAGGTGTCTCGGTCATGTCCACATGATTCTCGAACCCGTAGGGTCCGCATGCTTAACGTTCGGTGACGACATAGTATTATTGGGTTATGTATGTTGGTGACCGAATGTTGTTCGGAGCCCCGGATGAGATCCCGGACGTCACGAGGAGCTCCGAAATGGTCCGAGGTAAAGATTTATATATGGGAAGTCATATTTTTGCTACCAGAAAAGTTTCGGGTTTTTCCGGTATTGTATCGGGAAGTTTCTAGAAGGTTCCGGAAACTTTCGGAGGAGTCCGGAAGTCCACCAAGGGTTCCACCACGTCCAAGGGTTTGCATGGGCTAAGGAGAGGCATCCTGGCCTTATTGGGCCAGGCGCACAAGTCCCTCAAGGCCCATGTGGCTTGGGAGAGGTGGAAAGTCCACCTGTGTATGGAAAGGGAGGGAATTGGACTAGGAGTCCAACTCCTCCCCCTTGGCTGTGCCCTAGGGCTTGGAGGGGCTGATCTCCACGCCCCTCCACCTATATATAGAGGGGAGGGGGCGCCGCAAGAGGACACACCAAGCCCTTGGCGCCCCAATCTCTCCCTAGATCGTTTTCTCCTCCGTTCGCGGTTTCGGTAGCGCTCGGCATAGGCCTGTCGGGATTGCTCCACCACCATCTCCATCACGCCGTCATGCTGGCTGAGAACCCATCTACTACTCCACCCTCGCTCTCTGGATCGAGGAGGCGGAGATGTCATCGAGCCGCACGTGTGCTGAACGCGGAGGTGCTGTCCGTTCAGCGCTAGATCGGGACGGATCGCGTTTGGATCGTGAAGACGTACGACTACATCAACCGCGTTATATACGCTTCCGCTTAGCGATCTACAAGGGTATGTAGATACACTCTCCCTCTCATAGCTATGCATCTCCATGGATAGATCTTGTGTCTGCGTAGAATTTTTTTGTTTCCTATTCAACGTTCCCCAACAGTGGCATCATGAGCTAAGTCTATGCGTAGATGGTATGCACGAGTAGAATACAAAGAGTTTGTGGGCGTTGATGTTCAGATTGCTTACCTCCTTAGTCTTATTTTGATTCGGCGGTATTGTGGGATGAAGTGGCCAGGACCAACCTTACTTGTCCACGTACAAGAAACCGGTTCCACCGACTGACATGTAACTTAGCTGCATAAAGGTGGCTGGTGGGTGTCTGTCTCTCCCACTTTAGTTGAATCGGATTCGAGAGAGGCGGTCCTTGTAGAAGGTTAAAAGGCAATTTGATTATCACCGTTGTGTCTTTGCGTAGGTAAGAACGGTTCTTGCTAGTTGCCCATAGCAGCCACGTAAAACTTGCAACAACAAAGTAGAGGACGTCTGATAACCCACAAGTGTAGGGTATCGTTTGTAGCCTTTTTCGATAAATAAGAGTGTCGAACCCAACGAGGAGCTAAAGGTAGAGCAAATATTCCCTCAAGTTCTATCGACCACCGATACAACTCTATGCACACTTTAACGTTTGCTTTACCTAGAATAAGTATGAAACTATTTTCTAGGTGATAGGATAGTTTGCACGAATAAAACTAGAAGTATTTTGCGGGAATAAAAATACGAGTAAATTGCAAGATAATAAAAGTTAGTTGTTTAGTAGAAAGCTTTTGTCAAACAAGAAGGTTATTTGTCCCTAGGCAATTGATAACTAGGCCGGTAATCATTATTGCAATTTTATATGAGGGAGAGGCATGAGCTAACATACTTTCCGTACTTGGATCATATGCATTTATGATTGGAACTCTAGCAAGCATCCGCAACTACCAAAGATCATTAAGGTAAAACCCAACCATAGCATTAAGTATCAAGTCCTCTTTACTCCCATACGCAACAACCCACCTACTCGGGTCTGTGCTTCTGTCACTCACGCCACCCACCAAAAGCAAATCATGAACATATTGCAACACCCTACAGTGGGGATTCCTCACGTTTGCGCGACACGGAGGGCACCATAGGACAGTACCAAAATAAAACATACAACTCATACCAACCACGATCATCAATTAGCCCATAGGACAAAACGGATCTACTCAAACATCATAGGATAGCCACATATAATTGGGAAAAAATATATGGAGTTGAGCACCATGTTTAAGTAGAGATTACAGCGGGGAAGAGAGTTGTTACACCGCTGCATAGAGGGGTAGAGAGTTGGTGTTGACGGCGGCGAAGTTGTTGGTGTAGACCGTCGTCACGATGATTGCCCGACGGCGTTCCGGCGCCACCGGGAGAGAGGGGGAGACAGCCCCCCTCCTTCTTCTTCTTCCTTGGCATCCCCCCTAGATGGGAGGAGAGTTCCCCCTCTGGTCCATGGCCTGCATGGCGGCGGAAGGGCAGGAGCCCCTCCGAGATTGGATCTCCCTCTCTGTTCTCTTCTGTTTCGCGTTCCTATTTTCTGGCCGAAAACCGTTTCTTATATTCCCGGAGATCCGTAACTCCGATTGCGCTAAGATTTTACCACGATTTTTTCCCCGGATATAAGCTTCCATGCGCCTGAAGTAGAGCTCCAACCGACTTACGAGGAGGCCACGATACACCACCACGTGCTTGGGCCCTGGGGCGTGCCCTGGTGTCTCGTGGTGGCCGTGGGCCTCCTTTTGCGTTGATTCCACCTCCCAAAAATCACAAATATTCCAAAATAATTCTCCGTAAATTTTTATCACGTTTGGGCATCATTTGATATGGATATTCTACGAAACAAAAAACATGCAACAAATAGGAACAGGCGCTGGGCACTGGATCAATAGGTTAGTCCAATAAATCATATAAATTGTTGCCAAAAGTATGTAAAAGTTGCATAATATTGGCATGAAACAATAAAAAATTATAGATACGATGGAGATGTATCGGCATCCCCAAGCTTAATTCCTGCTCGTCCTCGAGTAGGTAAATGATAAAAAAAGATAATTTTTGATGTGGAATGCTACCTAGCATAATCTTGATCATATATCCGATCATGGCATGAATATTAAGACACGAGTGATTCAAAGCAATAGTCTATAATTTGACATAAAGACATTAATACTCAGGCATCCCAACAAACATCCGTGTCTTTCAAATATCAACGCTAAAGAAAGCTATCCCTACAAAATCATATAGTCTTTTCATGCTCTACTTCTTAGCACAAAGTTTTTATCATGCACAACCCCGATGACAAGCCGAGCAATTGGTTCATACTTTTTAACGCGCTTCAGCTTTTTCAACTCCCACGCAATACATGAGCGCAAGCCATGGATATAGCACTATGGGTGGAATAGAGTATGATGATAGGGGTAAATATAGAGAAGACAAAAAGGTTAGAAAGTCTCACATCGATGCGGCTAACCAATGGGCTATGGAGATGCCCATCAATTGATATCAATGTGAGGAGTAGGGATTGCCATGCAACGGATGCACTAAGAGCTATAAGTGTATGAAATCTCAATATGAAAACTAAGTGGGTGTGCATCTAACTCTATAATGAAAAATTCCCACTAGTATATGAAAGTGACAACATAGGAGACTCTCTATTTGAAAATCATGGTGCTACTTGGAAGCACAAGTGTGGAATTAGCATGTCCCTTCTCTCTTTGTCTCTCATTTTTTTTTCATTTTTTCTTTCTTTTTCTTTCTTTTTTTCTTTTTGTTGTTGTCCGGAGTCTCATCCCGACTTGTGGGGGAATCATAGTTTCCATCATCCTTTCCTCACTGGGACATGCTCTAATAATGAATAATGATGATCATCACACTTCTATTTACTTACAACTCAATATTTCAACTTGATACCTAGTACAAAATATGACTCTATATGAATGCCTCTGGCAGTGTACCAGGATGTGCAATGATCTAGCGTAACATGCATAAAAAAATGATGAACGGTGGCTGAGCCACAAATACTATGTCAGCTATATGATCAAGCAAAGCAATATGACAATGAATGCTCAAGTCATCGAAACGGAAGCGGTGGAAGTTGCATGGCAATATATCTCGGAATGGCTATGGAAAGGCCATAATAGGTAGGTATGGTGGCTGTTTTGAGGAAGATATAATAAGGCTTATGTGTGATAGAGCGTATCATATCACGGGGTTTGGATGCACCGGCGAAGTTTGCACCGACTCTCGGGGTGAGAAAGGGCAATGCACAGTACCGTAGAGGCTAGCAAATTGCGGAAAGGTAAGAGTGTGCATAATCCATGGACTCACATTAGTCATAAAGAAATCATATACTTATTGCGTGAGTTTATTAGCCCTGGAAGCAAAGTACTACTACGCATGCCCCTAGAGGGATAGATTGGTAGGAAAAGACCATCGTTCGTCCCTGACCGCCACTCATAAGGAAGACAATCAATAATAAATAATGCTCCAACTTCATAGCATAACGGGAGACTATACGTGCATGCTTCGGGAATCGCAAACCTTAACACCAATATTCTTACTAACCACAACCGTTTACTAGTACCTCCCACATATTATCATCTCTATATCGAAAAACTATTGCAAGGAATCAAACATATCATATTCAGTGATCCATAAGTTTTATGTAGGATTTTATGACTAACCATGCAAATGACCAATTCCTGTTGACTCTCTAAATAGATATAAGTGAAGAAACAGAATTTAATTCTTTCTACAAAATACCAAGCTCTAATAAATATAAGTGAAGCAAAAGAGCATTCTACAAATAATGGTGTTCTATGTGAAGAGAAACATGCAATCCAAACTTCAAATGATATAAGTGAAGCACATGAAGCATTCTATAAAGCCATACTCAAAAGATATAAGTGAAGTGCAATGAGCATTCTATAAATCAACCATGGACTATATCGTACCGGCATGGTGCATAAAAGAAAAGTGAAAAATAAACACAAAAGACGCTCCAAGATTTACACATATCACATGAACGAAACGAAAACATACCGATACTTGTTGAAGAAAGATGGGATGCCTTACGGGACATCCCCAAGCTTAGATGCTTGAGTCTCCTTGGATATTTACTTGGGGTGCCTTAGGCATACCCAATATTGAACTCCTGCCTCTCCTCCTTCTCCTCATATCTAGACCTCCTCGATCTTTGAACACTTCATCCACACAAAACTTAACAGAAAACTGGTGAGATCCGTTAGTATAATAAAGCAAATTACTACTTTAAGTACTGTTGTAAACCCATTCATATTTTATATTTGCATTATCCCTGCTGTATTATAACTTCTCCATGGCTTATACCACTGATAAAATCGATAGTTTCATCAAAACAAGCAAAACAATGCATCAAAAACAGAATCTGTCTTAAACAGGACAGTCTGTAGTAATATGAACTTTCACCATACTTATGTAACTCAAAAAATTCTGAAAAATTAGGACTAAATAAAAATTTTGTATAGAAATACTGTGTAAAAATTTCAGAAACTTTGACGTTCCAGTAAAAAACGTAAATTCACGCACTACAGCCAAAGTTTCTGTTTTTACACCCCACATACCAACAAGCAATCTAATCATCCTAAAGGTAAATCTTGTTAGTGAACGTTGCATGGGAAACAAAAATTTTCCTGCACACACGCAAGATCTATACGTGGTGATGAGCATCTACGAGAGGGAGAGTGGATCTACATACCCTTGTAGATCGCTAAGCCGGAAGCGTTAAGAAACACGGTTGATGTAGTCGAACGTCTTCGCGATCCAAATCGCTAGCCATCCCGCGATCCAATCACGATCTAGTACCGAACGGACGGCACCTCCGCGTTCAGCACACGTACATCTTGATGACAATCTCTGCCTTCTTGCTCCAGCAAGAGGGGGTGGAGAGGTAGATGAGTTCTCCGGCAGCGCGACGGCGCGGCGACGGTGGTGGTGGAACAATTCCAGCAGGGCTTCGCCTAAGCACCGCTGAAACTACAGGGAGTCGATCTATTGGGGAGAGAGGGCTGCACCGTGGCTTTGTGCTGGGTGTTACTGCCCTCTCTCCCCTCTAGTATATATAGGAGGAAGGGGAGGGGCTGGCCGACCTAGGGCTCCTCCTAGGACTCGGCCGCAAGGAGGTGGAGGTGGAGGAGTCCACCTCCAATCCTACTCCTAGTAGGACTCCTTCCCTTCCCCACTTGGGTTTTCTTTTTCCCACAAGTCCAGCCGCATAGGCCCTCTTGGGCTGGCCACCCAGCCCACCAGGGGCTGGTGCGCCACCCTAAGGCCCATGTGACCCCCTTGGGGTGTGGTGGCCCCACTTGGTGGATCCCCGGAACCCATTCGTCACTCCCGGTACACTGCCGGAAATGCCCGAAATCTTTCCGAAGTTCAAACAACACTTTCCTATATATCAATCTTTACCTCCGGACCATTCCGGAGCTCCTCGTGACATTTGAGATCTCATCCGGGACTCCGAACAACCTTCGGTCACCAACATACATAACTCTATTATACCAAAACGTCACCTAACCATAAGTGTGCAGACCCTGCGGGTTCGAGAACTATGTAGACATGACCGAGACACCTCTACGGTCAATAACCAATAGCGGGACCTGGATGCCCATATTGGTTCCTACATATTCAACGAAGATCTTTATCGGTTGAACCTTTATGTCAAGGATTCAGTTAATCCCGTACGCTGTTCCCTTTGTTCTTCGGTATGTTACTTGCCCGAGATTCGATCGTCGGTATCTCTATACCTAGTTCAATCTCGTTACTGGCAAGTCTCTTTTACTCGTTCCGTAATACAAGATCCCGTGGCTAACACTTAGTCACATTGCTTGCAAGGCTTATTGTGATGTTGTATTACCGAGTGGGCCCTGAGATACCTCTCCGTCATACGGAGTAACAAATCCCAGTCTCGATCCATGCCAGCTCAACAGACACCTTTGGAGATACCTGTAGAGCATCTTTATAGTCACCTAGTTACGTTGTGACGTTTGATACACACAAGGTATTCCTCCGGTGTCAGTGAGTTGCATGATCTCATGGTCATAAGAACAGATACTTGACATGCAGAAAACAATAGCAATAAACTGACACGATCATATGCTACGTTCATAGTTTGGGTCTTGTCCATCACATCATTATCCTAATGATGTGATCCTGTTATCAAATGACATCTCATGTCTATGGCTAGGAAACCTTTGAAAGCACATTTGCTCCCTTGGTGGTTTTGGTAATTAATAACAACATATAAGTCATTGAACTAATGTTTCCACTAAGTATATTTCAGGAAAAGTTCAATGATAGGGATGGAAAAAGGATTGTGGAGATTGTAGAATACCCCAAGATGCAAGGAAATAGGTTGGCAAAGCTTCAAGCAAGAGGACTCTACATTTTACATTTGTGAGAAATCATTTGAGTCCATAGGAAAGCCAATACTATTAAAAGGGGGTAAGGTTTTGATTGGTGAACAAAATGCTCATACGTGCACAAGTGATAGTCACCAAAAACACCCACAAACTCTCCCACCAAAGTTTGTCCATAGCCAAATATTCAAAATCGGTGCAACCAACACTTTCCACTCCGGTGCCACCGAGTTTAGGTTGCCAACTTTCTGTTACGCAAATTCACAATATCGGTACCACCGAGATTGTTGGATCGGCGTCACCGAGATTGGGAATCTGACCGTTGGTCACCTTATCGGTGCAACCGAGTTTCCTATATCGGTCTCACCGAGATTCAAAAGTTGCCACCTTTTGGTCACTTCGGTACCACCGAGATTAACACATCGGTGTCACCGAGTTGGTCATTTTGTGTGTAACGGTTGGATTTTTGGGGATGCCTATATATACCCCTTCACCACCACCTACTCGAAAGAGAAGCACTCGAAACTATTCCATACTTGCCCCATCTAGTTTTCTGAGAGAGAGCCACCTACCCTTGTGTTGAGGTCAAGATCTTCCACTCCAACCATATGGATCTTGATTTCTAGCCTCCCCAAGTTGCTTTCCACCAATCCCATCTCTTCCACCAAGCCAAATCTGTGAGAGAGTGATTGTGTGTTGAGGAGTCTATCATCTTCAAGCACAAGAGCAAGGAGTTCATCGTAATTACCGAGCCTATTACCTTTTGGAGGGTGGTGCCTCGTAGATTGGTTAGGTGTCGCTTGGGAGCCTCCTACTTCGTGTTGTGGAGTGAACCAAGAAGTTTGTACGGGCAAGGAGATCGCCTACTTCGTGAAGATCTACCCATAGTGAGGCTAGTCCTTCGTGGATGGAAGCCGTTATGGAATAGTCAAGGTTGCTACTTTGTGGACCCTTATGGGTGGAGCCCTCCGTGGACTCTCGCGACCGTTACCCTCCGTGGGTTGAAGACTCCATAAACGTGGATGTACAATAGCACCACCTATCGAAACCACGGGAAAAATCATCGTGTCTACAATTGCGTTTGATCTTCCTACTCTATCCTTTCTACTCATGCTTGTTGTTACTTTCCGCTGATATACTCTTAGACTTGCATGTGTAGGGTGTACTTGACTTGCCATGAAATGCTAAAAACTGCCAACTCTAAAATTTGGGAAAAGGCAAAACTTTTATTTGGTCAAGTAGTCTAATCACCCCCCCTCTAGACATACTTTCGGTCCTACAAGTGGTATCAGAGCTTTGGTCTCCATTGCATTGGTCTCACAACCTAGGAGAGTATGGCGTCTAGTGAGGGTAATTATCACCGTAGAGGTCCGTACTTTGATGGCACTAATTTTGCTAGTCGGAAGCACAAAATGAAAATGCATATTCTTGGTCATAATCCCGCCGTTTGGGCTGTTGTTCGTGTTGGCTTGCAAGGTGAATTCTTTGGTGATGGAAAGGAACCGGATCGTGAAGCGACCGCGGATGAATTGAAGATGTTGCAATACAACGCTCAAGCATGCGACATTCTATTCAACTGCCTATGCCCATAAGAATTCATCAAAATCAGCCGTCTTGAGAATGCAAAAGAGATTTGGGATACTTTGGTTGATATGCACGAAGGAACCGAGTCCGTGAGAGAATCCAAGTTAGATGTTCTTCAAAGTCAGCTTGACAAGTTCAAGATGAAGGATGGTGAAGGAGTCGCAGAGATGTACTCTAGGCTAGCTCTCATCACCAATGAGATTGCCGGCTTAGGAAGCGAAGAGATGACCGACAAATTCATCATCAAGAAGATACTTAGAGCTTTGGATGAGAGATATGACACCGTGTGCACATTGATCCAAATGATGCCCAACTACAAAGATCTCAAGCCTACGGAAGTCATTGGAAGGATTGTTGCTCATGAGATGACACTCAAAGACAAAGAAGAGCTTCACCACAAGTCTAGCGGTGCTTACAAAGCCACAAGTGATGCTCCCGCAACTTCAAGCGACAAACTTGTCACCAATGAAGAGATAAGCCTCATGGTCAAGAAATTCAACAAGTTCTACAAGAATAGAGGCAAAGAAAGAAGCTCCAACTCAAGATATGATGAGAAGCGTTCGTCAAGTCGTGACCGCAATTGCTACAATTGTGGGAAGCCCGGACACTATTCCAATGAGTGCACGGCTCCCTACAAACGAACAGAAGAGTCACCTCGAAGACGAAGCTCAAGGAATGAATCACCTCAAAGAGAAAGAAGGAGTAGAGATGATCGTTATGAATGAAGATCCTCAAGGAGAAGTGGAGATTCGGAGAAGAAGGACAAGTACACCAAGAGCTACACAAGAAGAAAACATCAAGCTCATGTTGGTGAATGGGTTTCCGGCTCCGACTCCGACAACAACTCCGAGAGAAGCTATCACTCCGACTCCGACTATAGTCAAGATGATGGTGTTGCCCGAATTGCTCTAGTGACTACCAACTCCCATGATTTATTTGATTCACCAAACGAAGGGAGTGGAAGTTGCTTCATGGCTAAAGGCCCCAAGGTATCACACCCCGAGTATCTTGATTTCAATAGTGATGAAGATGACTTGCTTTGTGATGATGACTTGCTATTTGATAAAACTAGTGATGTTAGTCAAAATGAACTTGATAATTCTCATGATAGTCAAGATAAGTCAATTGATGATGATAAGATGAAAATAGAAGAACTAACTAAAGAACTAAACACTCTTAAGTTAGCTCATGAATCTACTCTTGAAGATCATAGAAAGCTTGTGAGAACTCATGAGAAGCTATGCTTCGAGAAGCTCAATTTGGAGCAAGAGCATGAGTTTCTTAAAGCTATCAATGACGATCTCCGAAAGAAGACTTCATCTTATCTAGCCAAACGACTACTCTTGTCTACATTCATGCCTCAAGTTAAAACTAAGCAATCTAGTAACAAAGGCAATAAAGGTTCTTCATCTAGTAGCAACAATAAAAATGCTAAACCTAATGATGTTGCTCCTAGTAGTTCTATTGATTCCACTAATGATGATTCTCTTAGCCAAGTTACACTTGAGCAAGAAAATGCTTTATTGAAAGGAATTATAGAGAAAGGTATCTACAAGAGTCTTGCCGGGTGTAAGCAATTTGAGGAAATTGTACGCAAGCACGGAGGATACCGAAAGAACCGTGGTGTTGGCTACTTAAACGCAAATGGAATTGAATGGGAAGAAGGTCAATACCCCGAGGCAGAGTTTGTTCCTCAAAAGGAGAAGTATGAAAATACTCTTCCCAAGAGAACAAGCACTCAAGATGACCTTCCACCACAAGACCACAAGCTCAAGGGCAAGAACAAGCTTCAAGAGGACATTGACTCATATGAAGATGAATCCCTAGCTATGGTGGAGTGGGTTCCCAAGGCTACTTCAAGCTCAACTTCTACAAAGGCTACTACAACACCAAGGATCCCCATCAACTTGATGTGGGTCCCCAAGAAGAATAACTAGAGAGTTCTTGAGGGGTGACTCCGCCAATGAAATTCACTCACATTCATTATTGCCAAGAACTATTTGCAATCAACATCAACTCTATGCAATAGTTCAAGCAGTCACACATTCCCTCAAAGGTAAGCAAGGGACAAGGTAATCAACAAATCAATGGACATCATTACACATGCTTTGCACTCCATGTCCATAGATATCCTTGTATTTGTCTCTTGTGTGTTGGGACTAACCCATGTAGGTGAGAAGAGTAAGGAAACAACAAGGATGCTCCCAACTCTTGGTGATCTTCATCAACCTTGAGCATCCACCACTACCTCACCAACATGAAGTCTTCTTCGACAAAACCCAAGGTTAGTCTATCCCTCTTATGGGGGAATGTCACATCAAGGGGGAGCTTTACTCTAAGACTTGAGTTAAAGCATCTCTTAGTATGTGACAATATTAAATGCTTTATGTAAAAGTGGTAACCCCACTTGTGCTTAAACGATGAGTATGACCTATGATCAAGTATTCTTACTTGGCTCCTAAGTCAATATACTCATATATAGATGACTTCGTCATCGCCAAAGTGCTTGTTAGATGCTTGTATGTTTGTGCATGTTTGCCATGATTTCATTTGACATCTCTTTGTGTGAGCATGTTGGTCTGCATTTATTTTCTCATTCGAGGACATCCAATTGTTGCTATTTGGTTTTTGATTTATCTTTTGCCAATTGGATGGACAAGAATGCCTAGGACCACTCTTTAGCTATCTATGCTTTCTCACCTCATATTCCATTCATGCTGCATCACAAAATTTGAACAAGTACTTTTCGATCCCTCTGTGTGTGGAGCACTCGGAGTTCCGTATCGACAAGGACTGACAATTAAAACCTCCCAAGTGCATCTCGGTGGAACCAACCCACAATTCTCGGTCACACCGAATGCCTAGGGTTGATCTGGTTTTCAATCTTGGTACTACCGATTCCATATTCTCGGTTACACCGAGTTCCTCAACTGTCAGCTTTTCCCTGTCAGCTGACAGTTGAGGAACTCGGTGACACCGAAAATTTAGAACCAGTATCACTGATAGTGAAGGGTATAAAAGCTGTGGTCCCGATGGTTCGAAATTTCAATCTTCAATCGTCGCGCCCCAAACCCTAAGCTGCCGCAAAAGGACCCCCTGGTCATCGCCTTGCCTCCCCGTGTGTCTTTGCCGCTGGGAATCCTCGCCGTCGACGGGCATCTTCGCCGCCGTTGCCGCCGTAGCGGATCCGTCACCGAGCTAGGGTACGGATTCGATCTTTCTTGCGCTCCCCGTCTGATTCTTGCGCAATAAAGTTGATTTTCTCTATAAGCCACAGTTTGCACATCTTTCTATCCATGAGAAAACTCCGTAGATTAGAGAACCATCGATTTTCTAGGGTTTGCCTTCCGCCCGATGGAACTCGGTAGAACCGAAGTGAACTAATCGGTATCACCGATTTGCCTGTCTGTGTTGCTGAGAACTGTCTCGATGAAACCGAGTACTTCTCTTCGGTCTTACCGAAAAGAGTGCCAAGTTTCTGTTAAGAAGAAAGTCAGTCTCGGTAGCACCGAAATTTTTGCTTCGGCTGTACCAATTTTCATGTGACAGAATGTAAACCTTGAGAATCTTTTGTTCAAACTTTCAAAAAAAACCAGCTGATAATTTTGTGATGACTCATCTTCTTCTGCTCCTCTATACTCTATTCACAGGGTCAGTATGTCAAGTACTGAAGACAGTGAAAACAATTTCCACTGCATTGGTTTGGATGAGTTTGTTGGCAGAGAGTTCACTGCTTGGAATGATGAGATGATCATGCAATTCTACTCCACTGCACATTTCTATGGAGATGGTAGAATTGTATGGATGACTGAAGGTGCAAGATATGAGTCCACTGTTGAGGAATGGGCTGAAATCTTAGGAGTCCCTGAGTTCAGGATGGTGATTTGGATGTCTACTCAGAGTCCAAGGAGAGCCACAATGCTATGGCTAACATGTATAAAGTGATCCCTGCTGCTAACGTGAAGTCTCACAGGCTAGGATCTATTTACTTTCTTCAGGCTGGCCTCCGCACCATGAACACTATTCTGAGGCATACCTTAATGCCCAAGTCAGGAGATGACAAGATGATCCGAGGCTACTCCATCAACATGCTGATTCATCTTGACAGACACACCAGGATTAGAGTCATGGACTTAATTGTTGAGACAGTTAAGAGGGTTGCTGCTGATCAGAAGCGCTCTTGCTGCTATGCACCCTATATCTAGATGCTTATCAACTCTAAGTTGGAGAAGCACATATTTGCTCTAGACCGTCCCCACTTGCCCCTACAGCCAGATCTCGAGGACAACATTGTGGTGATGAACCCGGATCATCCCATTTCAGCTGCAGCACAGGCAGAAGCAGAGGCAGCTGGAGCCACTAGTGCTCAGGTCCCTAGATCCAGGAACGAGCAAATGGATCTTTTGATCTCATCAGTACAGGGCATGCAGAAGGACATTAAGGGGATTCTGGACAACCAGAACAGTCTTGTGAGGATCTTCGAGAACAGGATCAAGACCCTTAATGATAAGGTGGATGGGCTGACTAAGACAGTCAATGAGCTCAAGAAGGAAGTTGACTCAGTGCCTCTTCCTCATTCTTCTTCAGATGATGATGATGATGAGGATGGATCACCTCTCAGGCCAGGCACACAGTTTACTACTCAGGCCAGATCAGCCACTGTGCCAGCTCCAGACTTGAGGCCCTTTTCATCAGCTCCTGCTACTGTCACCTCAGCTCCTGCTCCATCAGCTTTAGTTCCTCCTGTTGCCACTCCAACTCCATCCACGACATCTGCAGAGATCTTCGCCGACGCTGTTCTCTCGACTCCTTCATCAACAACCGGAGGAGATCAGCCCAAGAACGCTTAGACATATGCCTTTGAACTTTTTGGTAACTTGTTGCCAAAGGGGGAGAAGTGTATATAGATCTTTAGGCTTCGAGTGAGAGAGCGTTTGGTTTTTATTGCTTTTTCAAAAACACACATGGTTCATTTACTTTTGGCTACACTTTGTGTTTTGATCATACACTTTATGTGTGTTGTGCTACTATTTCCTATCATCTTAATGCTTATGAGATGATCATTATCTTTGTTTGGTTGTGTTGTGCTATGATGTTCACTCTAATTATTCTCGCACACCACCAAGATGTATGTGACATGGAATAAGTGCCCCATGTATCTACTCGATTGTGCATTTGCATTCAAACGCAAATTTAAAATAATGCACAAATTTAGGGGGAGCTCTTGCTTATCACATACTTCTCAAAGCGACGATTATATTCATTGATTATATCATATGTTGAAGCTTTGATCTATATGTTGTCATCAATTACCAAAAAGGGGGAGATTGAAAGCACATTTGCTCCCTTGGTGGTTTTGGTAATTAATAACAACATATAAGTCATTGAACTAATGTTTCCACTAAGTATATTTCAGGAAAAGTTCAATGATAGGGATGGCAAAAGGATTGTGGAGATTGTAGAATACCCCAAGATGCAAGGAAATAGGTTGGCAAAGCTTCAAGCAAGAGGACTCTACATTTTACATTTGTGAGAAATTACTTTGAGTCCATAGGAAAGCCAATACTATTAAAAGGGGGTAAGGTTTTGATTGGTGAACAAAATGCTCATACGTGCACAAGTGATAGTCACCAAAAACACCCACAAACTCTCCCACCAAAGTCTGTCCATAGCCAAATATTCAAAATCAGTGCAACCAACACTTTCCACTCTGGTGCCACCGAGTTTAGGTTGCCAACTTTCTGTTACGCAAATTCACAATATCGGTACCACCGAGATTGTTGGATCGGCGTCACCGAGATTGGGAATCTGACCGTTGGTCACCTTATCGGTGCAACCGAGTTTCCTATATCGGTCTCACCGAGATTCAAAAGTTGCCACCGTTTGGTCACTTCGGTACCACCGAGATTAACACATCGGTGTCACCGAGTTGGTCATTTTGTGTGTAACGGTTGGATTTTTGGGGATGCCTATATATACCCCTTCACCACCACCTACTCGAAAGAGAAGCACTCGGAACTATTCCATACTTGCCCCATCCAGTTTTCTGAGAGAGAGCCACCTACCCTTGTGTTGAGGTCAAGATCTTCCACTCCAACCATATGGATCTTGATTTCTAGCCTCCCCAAGTTGCTTTCCACCAATCCCATCTCTTCCACCAAGCCAAATCTGTGAGAGAGTGATTGTGTGTTGAGGAGTCTATCATCTTGAAGCACAAGAGCAAGGAGTTCATCTTCATTACCGAGCCTATTACCTTTTGGAGGGTGGTGCCTCGTAGATTGGTTAGGTGTCGCTTGGGAGCCTCCTACTTCGTGTTGTGGAGTGAACCAAGAAGTTTGTACGGGCAAGGAGATCGCCTACTTCGTGAAGATCTACCCATAGTGAGGCTAGTCCTTCGTGGACGGAAGCCGTTATGGAATAGTCAAGGTTGCTACTTCGTGGACCCTTATGGGTGGATCCCTCCATGGACTCCCGCGACCATTACCCTCCGTGGGTTGAAGACTTCATAAACGTGGATGTACGATAGCACCACCTATCGGAACCACGGGAAAAATCATCGTGTCTACAATTGCGTTTGATCTTCCTACCCTATCCTTTCTACTCATGCTTGTTGTTACTTTCCGCTGCTATACTCTTAGACTTGCATGTGTAGGGTGTACTTGACTTGCCATGAAATGCTAAAAACTGCCAACTCTAAAATTTGGGAAAAGGCAAAACTTTTATTTGGTCAAGTAGTCTAATCACCCCCCTCTAGACATACTTTCGGTCCTACAACCTTGACCATCTTTGATCAACAAGCTAGTCTACTAGAGGCATACTAGGGACACAGTGTTGTCTATGTATCCACACATGTATCAGTGTTTCCAATCAATACAACTTTAGCATGGATAATAAACGATTATCATGAACAAGGAAATATAATAATAACTACTTTTATCATTGCCTCTAGGGCATATTTCCAACAGTCTCCCACTTGCACTAGAGTCAATAATCTAGCTCACATCGCTATGTGATTTACATTGTAATGAATCTAACACCCATACAGTTCTGGTGCTGATCATGTTTAGTCCTTGGAAGAGGTTTAGTCATTGGATCTGCAACATTCAGATCCATGTGCACTTTGCAAATATTTATGTCGTCCTCCTTGATGTAATCGCGGATGGAATTGAAACGTCGCTTTATGTGTCCGGTCCTCTTGTGAAACCTTGGTTCCTTGGCTAGAGCAATAGCACCAGTGTTGTCACAGAACAGAGTCATTGGGTTTAGTGCACTGGGCACTACTCCAAGATCTGTCATGAACTCCTTCATCCAGACACCTTCCTTCGCCGCCTCCGAGGCAGCGATGTACTCCGCTTCGCATGTAGAATCAGCTACCACGCTCTGCTTGGAACTGCACCAGCTTACCGCACCCCATTAAGAATAAATACGTATCCGGTTTGAGACTTAGAGTCATCCGGATAAGTGTCAAAGCTTGCATCGACGTAACCCTTTACGACGAGCTCTTGATCACTTCCATAAATGAGAAACATGTCCTTAGTCCTTTTCAGGTACTTAAGGATATTCTTGACCGCCGTCCAGTGTTCCATTCCTAGATCACTTTGAAACCTTCCGGCCATACTTATGGCAAGGCTGACATCGGGTCTTGTGCACAGCATTGCATACATTATAGAGCCTATGGCTGAAGCATAGGGGACGACACTCATCTTTTCTCTATCTTCTGCAGTCACTGGGCATTGAGTCTTACTCAACTTCAAACCTTGCAATACAGGCAAGAACCCCTTCTTGGAATGATCCATTTTGAACTTCTTCAAAACTTTGTCAAGGTATGTGCTCTGTGAAAGTCCTATTAAGCGTCTCGATCTATCTCTATAGATCTTGATGCCTAATTTGAAAGCAGCTTCTCCTAGGTCCTTCATTGAAAAACTCTTGTTCAAATATTCCTTCACGCTCTCCAAAAGTTCTATATTGTTTCCAATAAGCAATATGTCATCCACATATAATATTAGAAACGCTATAGAGCTCCCACTCACTTTCTTGTAAATACAAGCTTCTCCGTAAACTTGTATAACACCGAACGCTTTGATCACCTCATCAAAGCAAAGATTCCAACTCCGAGATGCTTGCACCAGTCCATAAATGGATCGCTGGAGTTTGCAAACTTTGTCAGCATTCTCTGAATTGACAAAACCTTCTGGTTGCATCATATACAACTCTTCCTTAAGGAAACCGTTAAGGAACGCTGTTTTGACATCCATCTGCCAAATTTCATAATCGAAAAAGGCAGCTATTGCTAACATGATTCTGATGGACTTAAGCATCGCTACATGTGAGAAGGTCTCATCGTAGTCAACTCCTTGAACTTGTGAAAAACCCTTTGCCACAAGTCGAGCTTTATAGACGGTGACATTACCGTCTGCGTCCGTCTTCCTCTTAAAGATCCATTTGTTCTGAATGGCCTTTCGCCCTTCAGGTAATACTTCCAAAGCCCATACTTTGTTTTCATACATGAATCCCATCTCGGATTTCATGGCCTCTAACCATTTCTCGAAATCCGGGCCCATCATCGCTTCTCCATAGCTCGTAGGTTCATCGTTGTCCAACAACATGACCTCTAAGACAGGGTTGCCGTACCACTCAGGAGCAGTACGCGTCCTTTTCGACCTACGAGGTTCGATAGCAACTTGATCCAAAGCTTCATGATCATCATCACTAACTTCCTCTTCAAACGATGTAGGCTCTACAGAAACATCTTTCTGTGCTGCGCTACTCTCTGGTTGAAGTAAAGGTTCAACAACCTCATCAAGTTCTATCTTCCTCCCACTCAATTATTTCGAGAGAAACTCTTTCTCAAGAAATGTTCTGTCACTCACGCCACCCACCATAAGCAAATCATGAACATATTGCAACACCCTACAGTGGGGATCCCTCACGTTTGTGCGACACAGAGGGAACCATAGGACAGCACCAAAATAAAACATACAACTCATACCAACCACGATCATCAATTAGCCCATAAGACAAAACGGATCTACTCAAACATCATAGGATAGCCACATATCATTGGGAAATAATATATGGAGTTGAGCACCATGTTTAAGTAGAGATTACAGCAGGGAAGAGAGGTGTTACACTGCTGCATAGAGGGGGAGAGAGTTGGTGTTGACGGCGGTGAAGTTGTTGTTGTAGATCGCCGTCACAATGATTGCCCCGGCGGCGTTCCGGCGCCCCTGGGAGAGAGGGGGAGAGAGCCCCCCTTCTTCTTCTTCTTCCTTGGCATCCCCCCTAGATGGGAGGAGAGTTCCTCCTCTGACCCATGGCCTCCATCACGGAGGAGGAGTAGGAGCCCCTCCGAGATTGGATCTCCCTCTCTGTTCTCTTCTGTTTCGCATTCCTGTTTTCTGGCCGAAAACCGTTTCTTATATTCCCGGAGATCCGTAACTCTGATTGCGCTAACATTTTAACACGATTTTTTTCCGGATATAAGCTTCCTTGCGCCCGAAGTAGAGCTCCAACCGACTTACGAGGAGGCCACGATACACCACCACACGCCTAGGCCCTGGGGCGCGCCCTGGTGTCTTGTGGTGGCCGTGGGCCTCCTTTTGCATTGATTCCACCTCCCAAAAATCACAAATATTCCAAAATAATTATTCGTAAAATTTTATCGTGTTTGGACGTTGTTTTATATGGATATTCTATGAAACAAAAAACATGCAACAAATAGGAACTGACACTGGGCACTGGATCAATAGGTTAGTCCAATAAATCATATAAATTGTTTCCAAAAGTATGTAAAAGTTGTATAATATTGGCATGAAACAATAAAAAATTATAGATACGACGGAGATGTATCAACGTCTAACTTCTTTTTCCTGGGCATGTTGTTATGTGATATGGCCAAGACGTGATATGATATATGTGATGTATGAGATGATCATGTTTTGTATAGTTATCACGACTTGCATGTCAAAGAGTATGGCAACCGGTAGGAGCCATAGGGTTGTCTTTAATTTAATTGTGCCATTTGTTTTACTTTATCGCTATGAGTTAGCAATAGTCGTAGAAGCAATAGTTGGCGTGACAACCACATGCCGACACGATGATGGAGATCATGGTGTCATTCCGGTGACGATGGAGATCATGTCGATGCTTTGGAGATGGAGATCAAAAGCACAAGATGATGATGGCCATATCACATCACTTATATGATTTGCATGTTATGTTTATCCTTTTATGAATCTTATTTTACTTAGGACCACGGTTGCATTATAAGATGATCCCTCACTAAAATTTCAAGATAAATTGTGTTCTCCCCGAGTATGCACCGTTGCGAAGGATTGTCGTTTCGAAGCACCTCGTGATGATCGGGTGTGATAGACTCTATGTTCGCATACAATGGGTGTAAGCCAGATTTACACACGCATAATACTTTGGTTAAACTTGACGAGCCTAGCATGTACAAACATGGCCTCGGAACACAGGAGACCAAAAGGTCAAACATGAGTCATATACACTACTAGGGAAAACCCTACCAGTAGCGTTGGTAGGCGCGCTACAGCTACGGCACTACAGCTATTTTTTAGCAGTAGCGCGTGTTTTGCCCAGTGCTACTTGTAATATCCTATACCAGTAGTGCTCCTCTGCCAAGCGCTACTGCTAACTATCTGCAACGCGTGTTGTGGAGGAGCGCTACTGTTATAAATGTGCTGCTGGTAAGTTTTGTCCTTGCGCTACTACTAATATTTTTATGTTTTTTTTGCGTTTTTGCTCTATTTATACAGATACAGCTACTATACGATAACAACATGCACATTCATTGAAACATATATGAATAAAAGAAGGTCTTTCATCTCATATCATCATCATCACTAATAGTCGAACACGTTCATGTCTCGAAATATAGCGATACAAATTATTAGAAGTCTCGAATACATGCAACTACCCATGATCACACTCATGTTTCATCATCTATGTAACCTAGCTATGATCTGATCGCATACAAGAGAAGGGCGATCACGATGAGCACAAGCGGGATTATGTAGTAGTTCTTTAGGCGTCGGTTCTGATTTCTCTCGTGCGCTAGCGTCCACCTCAAGTAACTAGCTTCCGCCTCGTTTCTGCTATCAAACCCTTTCTGGCTGCCGCCCGGGAAGTGATACACTTGGGCCTGACACTCTGGCCACTCCCGGAACCCTCCCTATGTACACGACATACCACCTCGGCATCGATGATCTATATACCTTTTAGAGATGCATATATCATCAAGTGAATTAAACATTAATATGCAACATAATATACGACGTCGGCCCGCGGATAGAAAGAGTTAGCAAATAGAAGCAACATAAACATAGTTAACGAAATTCATCGTACCGAAACTAACTAACTAGAGTGCGGTAGCGTTTACATCTAATAGTTACGTCGTACAGATAAATTCCAAGTTTCGGTTGTAGAGAAAGTAACAACTAAACAGACACAGTGTCATCATTAATTTAAGCAGTGCACTCTTGCCATCCGTCCATATCCGGGAGGATGCACCCAAGCTTGGTGAAAGGCGTGGTGTCTTGACGTAGTAGGGCTATGTGGGTGCGGACGTCATGCCGTGATATTGGACCGCCGTAGAACATCCCATTCTCTTCAATGACATCTTTCATGATGATCGACGCAATTTCCTGCTGGATGCGGTAGAAGTCATTTCGTAGTTGATGATCCGGTACGGTTTCTAAGGCTTCGGCCCATCTCTGGATATGGGCATCAAATGAAGATGTCATGCGAAGTAACTGTTGATCCCTTCTGTACTCCAGCATTAGATGGATGACATAGAATCCATCCTTACTACCACTTGTTGTCGGTCGCTGGACGCAACAGAAGTCAGTCTTATGGCCGAAACACACCGTGCCCCTAAATGTCTTCTTGAGTTGGATGCTGCCACCCCACATGATGAAGCCCAAAAGAGCTCTGTCCAAAACATACTTGATGTGTGTGTAATCTTTCTTCTGTATGGTCATGGATGGGTCCAAATACAGAGCACGGGAGCAACGCGGGTAAAGAATGATGAGAATGGCGCTCTCGTGGCTGCGCAAAATAAATACACAATCAACTTAGTGTTCATGCGTGCAAAGTAACGATTGAAATGCACGGAAGGATGTATGTGCTATAGTGGCTATCCGCGGATGACTTACCTGGGATGATAAGGTACGAGAATCGCTTCCTTGTCCTTATTGCTGACCATGAACTCTTCGATGTACTGCGTCGCATATTTACGGTTGGCTTCATCGACTAACAAGAAGCCCTCACGCATGTAGTACGGGTCCGCGACCGCAAGACCACTGATCTGCTCTCTCCTGACGATTTAGTTCATATGAAGCGCATAAAGACGAACGAACGTCAAACCGAGCCGCCTCATTAATAACATCTCGAAGATGTAGTCAAATCGCAAGAACAACAGGTCCGCAGGGCAGCCGTGGACATACTCCTTGTCATGACACGACACATGGACCGTATAAAGCGGGTATCCTGGATCATTCGAGGAGAGAAGGCGTCTCTCCGGCGACAACACATGGTCATGCAGTCTTCTGAGATCCCCTGTGATGGCGGCTAGTGCATCCTCCGATAACATTGGCTCTCCCGCGATATGGATAGACGACGCAGCTTTGATCGGTACACTGTCTACAACCCGGGTCTGTGGAGGCGGCTGGCTGCTAGAAGCCACTTTGGCAGCTTTGGCGGCAAACGGGAGTTTCTTCGCCGGTCTCTTCCTCTCCTTCTTCTTGGTGTACCCAGTTGCTGGTGGGTCTGTCAGACCCTGTCTGACCACCACCCCCAGTGTCGTCGGGCTCAGCATTGAACGACCTTGGGTTAGTTGAGCTTGGGTTGAGGAGACATCTGGAGGGGTGTCCTGTGAAGCTTGCATGAACAAAGACTTCTTGCACTCCCGAGGACGTTCCGGCTCCAGGTGTTGCTCATATGGGTGACTCATCACTACATCCTCATAGGCGCCGATATTGAGCCACTGGAGAGGGTCGTCGTCCTCCATGTCATGATCCATATTCTCATCCATGTGGGCGACATCATGAGCCGGCGACGGAACGGTTGGACCCCCTTCCTCGTGTCTCTCGCCCTCACCCGGCAGCACAGACGGTGCTCGTAATTGCGTAGGTGGGGTTGTGGTCATACCTTGCTCAGGTCCCGTTGGTGTGCTCCCGACCACCTCCAAACGAAGAAGATTCTTCGGCCACAAGATCGCCCAATTTTTGCATTGGCCAAGCTGCGTCGGTGTCTCATCGTCCTCTCCACCGATATTCATGGGAAGACATAAACCCTCATAGCCCTGTTTTACACTTGCCACGGAGACCCTTAAGGCATTATCGGGCGTCTGTCGGCGGTGGAACAAGCGATCCTTGGGCTTGATTATAGTACCCTTCCCCACATCCATGAACCCGCCGTTCATGTGGTAGAGGAGGGTGCACGGAGTGGAGTCGGCCTGCAAAGACATGTGTGAGGCGTCAGAGATCTGAAAGGCCACGGGAACTGAAGATTAGTTAGTTATGTTGATGACCGTGCGACGCGTATTTACCGTGAGGGCATTGAGCTCGGCCAATGTCGACGGCCCGAAATTTAAGCCAGAGATGGAGCACGGGCTGCTATCAGAGGGTGCAGGTGTGGGAGCAGGTGCTCCTAGATCCGGTGCGGGTGCGGTCGCTATAGCAGGTAAGGGTGCTGGTGCGAAGTTCAACGAGTTGCTCCCGGTGAAGCTGGGCATGGGAAATTCAGTCGGGGGGCGGTGTGGATTTTGTTGCAACCAACTGACCATATTTGGAATCAAGCTTGTCAATGCAGCTGCCACATGATACGTCTCCAACATATCTATAATTTTTTATTGTTCGATGCTGATATATTATCATTCTAGGATACTTTTTGGGTATTTATTTGCCAATTTATAATATTTTTGAGGACTAACCTATTGACCCAGTGCCCAGTGCCAGTTCCTGTTTTCTGCGTGTTTTTGCCTTTTCAGAGTTACAATACTAAACGGAGTCCAATTGCCACGAAACTTTTTGATGATTATTTCTGGACAAATACAAGACCTAGAAGCTTCAGAGGAGGGCAAGGAGATGCACCAGGGGCCCACAAGCCATCTGGCCGCGCCCCTAGGGGGCGCGACCAGATATGTGGTGGCCCCCTGGAGACTCTCCCGACGTCGTCCTCTGGCCTATAAATTCACATATACCTTAGAAACACCAGAAGCCCTCCCGAAACACTTTTTCCGCTGTCGCAAGTCTCTGTTCCGACAGGAGGCCATCTACACCCTGCCGGAGGGGAGATCGATCACGGAGGGCCTCTTCATCTGTTGGGGAACGTACTAATAATTCAAAAAAATTCCTACGTGTCACCAAGATCAATCTAGGAGATGCTAGCAACGAGAGAGAGGGAGTGCATCTTCATACCCTTGAAGATCGCTAAGAGGAAGCGTTGCAAAGAACGCGGTTGCTGGAGTCGTACTCGCGGCGATTCAAATCGCGGAAGATCCGATCCAAGCGCCGAACGGACGGCGCCTCCGCGTTCAACACACGTACAGCCCGGGGACATCTCCTCCTTCTTGATCCAGCAAGGGGGGAGGAGAAGTTGAGGGAGAGCTCCGGCAGCACGACGGCGTGGTGGCGGTGGAGCTCGTGGTTCTCCGGCAGAGCTTCGCTAAGCACTATGGAGGAGGAGGAGTAGGAGGGGGGAGGGCTGCGCCAGGGGCAAGGGGGACAGCTCCCATGCGCCTCCCCACTATATATAGGGGTGGAGGGGGCTGGTTTCTTGCCCTACAAGTCCATTGGGGCGTTGGCAAAGGTGGGAGGAAAGAAATCCCATCCTTTCCCTTCCCCACCGATTGTTATCCCCCCTTTTTAGGGATCTTGATCTTATCCCTTCGGGATATGATCTTATTCCTTCTAAGGGGGGATCTTGGTGCGCCTTGACCAGGGGTGTGGGGCCTTGCCCCCACTACCCACGTTCATGTGGGTCCCCCCATGCAGGTGGGTCCCACTCCGGAACCTTCTAGAACCTTCCCGGTACAATACCGAAAAATCCCGAACATTTTCCGGTGGCCAAAATAGGACTTCCGATATATAAATCTTTACCTCCGGACCATTCCGGAACTCCTCGTGATGTCCGGGATCTCATCCAAGACTCCGAACAACTTTTGGTAACCACATACAGTTCCCATTACAACTCTAGCGTGACCGAACCTTAAGTGTGTAGACCCTACGGGTTCGGGAACCATGCAGACATGACCGAGACACCTCTCCGGCCAATAACCAATAGCGGGATCCGGATACCCATATTGGCTCCCACATGTTCCACAATGATCTCATCGGATGAACCACGATGTCGGGGATCCAATTAATCCCATATACAATTCCCTTTGTCCATCGGTATGTTACTTGCCGGAGATTCGATTGTCGGTATCCCTATACCTTGTTCAATCTCGTTACCGGCAAGTCTCTCTACTCGTTCCGTAACACATGATCCCGTGACTAACCCCTTAGTCACATTGAGCTCATTATGATGTTGTATTACCGAGTGGGCCCAGAGATACCTCTCCGTCACACGGAGTGACAAATCCCAGTCTCGATTCGTGCCAACCCAACAGACACTTTCGGAGATACCTGTAGTGCACCTTTATAGTCACCCAGTTACGTTGTGACGTTTGATACACCCAAAGCATTCCTACGGTATCCAGGAGTTGCACAATCTCATGGTCTAAGGAAATGATACTTGACATTAGAAAAGCTCTAGCAGACGAACTACACGATCTTGTGCTATGCTTAGGATTGGGTCTTGTCCATCACATCATTCTCCTAATGATGTGATCCCGTTATCAACGACATCCAATGTCCATGGTCAGGAAACCATGACCATCTATTGATCAATGAGCTAGTCAACTAGAGGCTCACTAGGGACATGGTGTGGTCTATGTATTCACACATGTATTACGGTTTCCGGTTAATACAATTATAGTATGAACAATAGACAATTATCATGAACAAGGAAATATAATAATAACCATTTTATTATTGCCTCTAGGGCATATTTCCAACAGTCTCCCACTTGCACTAGAGTCAATAATCTAGTTACATTGTGATGAATCGAACACCCATAGAGTTCTGGTGCTGATCATGTTTCGCTCGTGAAAGAGGTTTAGTCAACGGATCTGCGACATTCAGATCCGTATGTACTTTACAAATATCTATATCTCCATCCTGAATGTAACCACGAATGGAGTTGAAGCGGCGCTTGATGTGCTTGGTCTTCTTGTGAAACCTGGGCTCCTTGGCAATGGCAATAGCTCCAGTGTTGTCACAGAAGAGAGTCATCGGGCCCGACGCATTGGGAATCACTCCTAGGTCGGTGATGAACTCCTTCATCCAGACTCCTTCCTGCGCTGCTTCCGAAGCAGCTATGTACTCCGCTTCACATGTAGATGCCGCCACGACGCTTTGCTTGCAACTGCACCAGCTGACTGCCCCACCATTCAAAATATACACGTATCCGGTTTGTGACTTGGAGTCATCCGGATCTATGTCGAAGCTAGCATCGACGTAACCCTTTACGACGAGCTCTTCGGCACCTCCATAAACGAGAAACATATCCTTAGTCCTTTTCAGGTACTTAAGGATATTCTTGACCGCTGTCCAATGTTCCATTCCGGGATCACTTTGGTACCTCCCTACCAAACTTATGGCAAGGTTCACATCAGGTCTGGTACACAGCATGTCATACATAATAGAGCCTATGGCTGAGGCATAGGGGATGACACTCATCTTTTCTCTATCTTCTGCCGAGGTCGGGCATTGAGCTGTGCTCAATCTCACACCTTGCAATACAGGCAAGAACCCCTTCTTGGACTGATCCATATTGAATTTCTTCAATATCTTGTCAAGGTATGTGCTTTGTGAAAGACCAATGAGGCGTCTCGATCTATCTCTATAGATCTTGATGCCTAATATGTAAGCAGCTTCTCCAAGGTCCTTCATTGAAAAACACTTATTCAAGTAGGCCTTTATGCTTTCCAAAAGTTCTATATCATTTCCCATCAACAATATGTCATCCACATATAAAATGAGAAATGCTACAGAGCTCCCACTCACTTTCTTGTAAATACAGGCTTCTCCATAAGTCTGTATAAACCCAAACGCTTTGATCACCTCATCAAAGCGAATGTTCCAACTCCGAGATGCTTGCACCAGCCCATAGATGGAGCGCTGGAGCTTGCATACCTTGTCAGCATTCTTAGGATCGACAAAACCTTCCGGCTGCATCATATACAATTCTTCCTTAAGGAAACCGTTAAGGAATGCCGTTTTGACGTCCATTTGCCAGATCTCATAATCATAAAATGCGGCAACTGCTAACATGATTCAGACGGACTTCAGCATCGCTACGGGTGAGAAAGTCTCATCGTAGTCAACTCCTTGAACTTGTCGATAACCCTTAGCGACAAGCCGAGCCTTATAGACGGTCACATTACCATCCACGTCAGTCTTCTTCTTAAAGATCCATTTATTTTCTATGGCTTGTCGATCATCGGGCAAGTCCACCAAAGTCCATACTTTGTTCTCATACATGGATCCTATCTCGGATTTCATGGCTTCAAGCCATTTGTTGGAATCCGGGCCCGCCATGGCTTCTTCATAGTTCGAAGGTTCACCGTTGTCTAACAACATGATTTCCAGGACAGGGTTGCCGTACCACTGTGGTGCGGAACGTGTCCTCGTGGACCTACGAAGTTCAGTAGTAACTTGATCCGAAGTTTCATGATCATCATCATTAACTTCCTCTCTAGTCGGTGTAGGCACCACAGAAACATTTTCTTGCGCTGCGCTATTCTCCGGTTCGAGAGGGGGTACAATTACCTCATCAAGTTCTACTTTCCTCCCACTTACTTCTTTCGAGAGAAACTCTTTCTTTAGAAAGGATCCATTCTTGGCAACAAAGATCTTGCCTTCGGATCTGAGGTAGAAGGTATACCCAATAGTTTCCTTAGGGTATCCTATGAAGACGCACCTTTCCAATTTAGGTTCGAGCTTTTCAGGTTGAAGTTTCTTGACATAGGCATCGCATCCCCAAACTTTCAGAAACGACAGCTTAGGTTTCTTCCCAAACCATAATTCATACGGTGTCGTCTCAACGGATTTAGACGGTGCCCTATTTAAAGTGAATGCGGCAGTCTCTAATGCATATCCCCAAAATGATAGCGGTAAATCAGTAAGAGACATCATAGATCGCACCATATCCAATAGAGTGCGATTACGACGTTCGGACACACCATTACGCTGAGGTGTGCCAGGCGGCGTGAGTTGTGAAACAATTCCACATTTTCTTAAGTGCGTGCCAAACTCGTGACTCAAATATTCTCCTCCACGATCAGATCGTAAGAACTTTATTTTCTTGTGACGTTGATTCTCTACCTCACTCTGAAATTCCTTGAACTTTTCAAAGGTCTCAGACTTGTGTTTCATTAAGTAGACATACCCATATCTGCTTAAGTCATCAGTGAGGGTGAGAACATAACGATAGCCACCGTGAGCCTCAACGCTCATTGGACCGCATACATCGGTATGTATTATTTCCAACAAGTTGGTTGCTCGCTCCATTGTTCCGGAGAACGGAGTCTTAGTCATCTTGCCCATGAGGCATGGTTCGCACGTGTCAAATGATTCATAATCAAGAGACTCCAAAAGTCCATCTGCATGGAGTTTCTTCATGCGTTTGACACCAATAGGACCAAGGCGGCAGTGCCACAAGTATGTGGGACTATCATTATCAACCTTACATCGTTTGGTATTCTCTCTAGGAATATGTGTAACATGACGCTCGAGATTCAATAAAAATAAACCATTGACCAGCGGGGCATGACCATAAAACATATCTCTCATATAAATAGAACAACCATTATTCTCGGATTTAAATGAGTAGCCATCTCGCATCAAACGAGATCCAGATACAATGTTCATGCTCAAAGCTACTACTAAATAACAATTATTGAGGTTTAAAACTAATCCCGAAGGTAGATGTAGAGGTAGCGTGCCGACGGCGATCACATCGACCTTGGAACCATTCCCGACGCGCATCGTCACCTCGTCCTTCGCCAGTCTCCGCTTATTCCGCAGCTCCTGTTTTGAGTTACAAATGTGAGCAACCGCACCGGTATCAAATACCCAGGAGCTACTACGAGCGCTGGTAAGGTACACATGTATATCATATATACCTTATCCGCTAAGTACTTGGGGCAGTTCCGCTTCCAGTGACCGGTTCCCTTGCAATAAAAGCAATCAGTCTCAGGCTTGGGTCCATTCTTGGGCTTCTTCCCGGCAACTGATTTACCGGGCGCGGCAACTGCTTTGCCGTCCTTCTTGAAGTTCTTCTTACCCTTGCCTTTCTTGAAACTGGTGGTCTTATTCACCATCAACACTTGATGTTCCTTTTTGATCTCCACCTCCGCTGATTTCAGCATCGAATATAACTCAGGAATGGACTTCTCCATCCCTTGCATATTGAAGTTCATCACAAAGCTCTTGTAGCTAGGTGGAAGCGACTGGAGGATTCTGTCAATAACCGAGTCATCTGGAAGATTAACTCCCAGCTGAGACAAGCGGTTGTGCAACCCAGACATTTTGAGTATGTGCTCGCTGACAGAACTATTTTCCTCCATCTTACAACTGAAGAACTTGTCGGAGACTTCATATCTCTCGACCCGGGCATGAGCTTGGAAAACCATTCTCAGCTCTTGGAACATCTCATATGCTCCGTGTTGCTCAAAACGCTTTTGGAGCCCCGGTTCTAAGCTGTAAAGCATGCCGCACTGAACCAGGGAGTAATCATCACTACGTGACTGCCAGGCGTTCATAACGTCTTGAGTTGCTGGGAAAATGGGTGCGTCACCTAGCGGTGCATCAAGGACATATGCTTTCTTGGAAGCTATGAGGATGATCCTCAAGTTACGGACCCAGTCCGTATAGTTGCTTCCATCATCTTTCAGTTTAGTTTTCTCTAGGAACGCGTTGAAGTTGAGGGCAACATTAGCGTGGGCCATTGGATCTACAAGATAGATTGTAAAGACAATTTTAGACTAAGTTCATGATAATTAAGTTCATCTAATCAAATTATTTAATGAACTCCCACTCAGATAAACATCACTCTAGTCATCTAAGTGATACATGATCCATATCGACTAGGCCGTGTCCGATCATCACGTGAGACGGACTAGTCATCAATGGTGAACATCTCCATGTTGATCGCATCTACTATACGACTCATGTTCGACCTTTCGGTCTCTCGTGTTTCGAGGCCATGTCTGTACATGCTAGGCTCGTCAAGTCAACCTAAGTGTTTCGCGTGTGTAAATCTGGCTTACACCCGTTGTATGCGAACGTTAGAATCTATCACACCCGATCATCACGTGGTGCTTCAAACAACGATCCTTCGCAGAGGTGCACACTTAGGGGGAACACATTTCTTGAAATTTTAGTGAGGGATCATCTTATTTATGCTACCGTCATTCTAAGCAAATAAGATGTAAAAACATGATAAACATCACATGCAAATCATAAAGTGACATGATATGGCCAATATCATCTTGCGCCTTTAATCTCCATCTTCGGGGCGCGGCATGATCACCATCGTCACCGGCACGACACCATGATCTCCATCATCGTGTCTTCATGAAGTTGTCTCGCCAACTATTACTTCTACTACTATGGCTAACGTTTAGCAATAAAGTAAAGTAATTACATGGCGTTTTTGATTGACACGCAGGTCATACAATAAATTAAGACAACTCCTATGGCTCCTGCCGGTTGTCATACTTATCGACATGCAAGTCGTGATTCCTATTACAAGAACATGATCAATCTCATACATCACATATATTTCATCACATCCTTTTGGCCATATCACATCACATAGCATACCCTGCAAAAACAAGTTAGACGTCCTCTAATTGTTGTTGCAAGTTTTACGTGGCTGCTATGGGTTTCTAGCAAGAACGTTTCTTACCTACGCAAAAGCCACAACGGTGATATGCCAATTGCTATTTACCCTTCATAAGGACCCTCTTCATCGAATCCGATCCGACTAAAGTGGGAGCGACAGACACCCGCTAGCCACCTTATGCAACAAGTGCATGTCAGGCGGTGGAACCAGTCTCACGTAAGCGTACGTGTAAAGTCGGTCCGGGCTGCTTCATCCCACAATGCCGCCGAATCAAGATAGGACTAGTAACGGCAAGCAAATTGACCAAATCATCGCCCACAACTACTTGTGTTCTACTTGTGCATAGAATCTACGCATAGACATATCTCATGATGCCACTGTTGGGGAACGTAGTAATAATTCAAAAAATTTCCTACGTGTCACCAAGATCAATCTAGGAGATGCTAGCAACGAGAGAGAGGGAGTGCATCTTCATACCCTTGAAGATCGCTAAGCGGAAGCGTTGCAAAGAACGCGGTTGATGGAGTCGTACTCGCGGCGATTCAAATCGCGGAAGATCCGATCCAAGCGCCGAACGGACGGCGCCTCCGCGTTCAACACACGTACAGCCCGGGGACGTCTCCTCCTTCTTGATCCAGCAAGGGGGGAGGAGAAGTTGAGGGAGAGCTCCGGCATCACGACGGCGTGGTGGCGGTGGAGCTCGTGGTTCTCCGGCAGAGCTTCGCTAAGCACTACGGAGGAGGAGGAGTAGGAGGGGGGAGGGCTGCGCCAGGGGCAAGAGGGACAGCTCCCATGTGCCTCCCCACTATATATAGGGGTGGAGGGGGCTGGTTTCTTGCCCTCCAAGTCCATTGGGGCGTTGGCAAAGGTGGGAGGAAAGAAATCCCATCCTTTCCCTTCCCCACCGATTGTTATCCCCCCTTTTTAGGGATCTTGATCTTATCCCTTCGGGATTTGATCTTATTCCTTCTACGGGGGGATCTTGGTGCACCTTGACCAGGGGTGTGGGGCCTTTCCCCCACTACCCAGGTTCATGTGGGTCCCCCCATGCAGGTGGGCCCCACTCCGGAACCTTCTAGAACCTTCCCGGTACAATACCGAAAAATCCCGAACATTTTCCGGTGGCCAAAATAGGACTTCCCATATATAAATCTTTACCTCCGGACCATTCCGGAACTCCTCGTGACGTCCGGGATCTCATCCAAGACTCCAAAAAACTTTCGGTAACCACATACAATTCCCATTACAACTCTAGCGTGACCGAACCTTAAGTGTGTAGACCCTACGGGTTCGAGAACCATGCAGACATGACCGAGACACCTCTCCGGCCAATAACCAATAGCGGGATCTGGATACCCATATTGGCTCCCACATGTTCCACAATGATCTCATCGGATGAACCACGATGTCGGGGATCCAATTAATCCCGTATACAATTCCCTTTGTCCATCGGTATGTTACTTGCCCGAGATTCGATCGTCGGTATCCCTATACCTTGTTCAATCTTGTTACCGGCAAGTCTCTTTACTCGTTCCGTAACACATGATCCCGTGACTAACTCCTTAGTCACGTTGAGCTCATTATGATGATGTATTACCGAGTGGGCCCAGAGATACCTCTCCGTCACACGGAGTGACAAATCCCAGTCTCGATTCGTGCCAACCCAACAGACACTTTCGGAGATACCTGTATTGCACCTTTATAGTCACCCAGTTACGTTGTGACGTTTGATACACCCAAAGCATTCCTACGGTATCCGGGAGTTGCAGAATCTCATGGTCTATGGAAATGATACTTGACATTAGAAAAGCTCTAGCAGACGAACTACACGATCTTGTGCTATGCTTAGGATTGGGTCTTGTCCATCACATCATTCTCCTAATGATGTGATCCCGTTATCAATGACATCCAATGTCCATGGTCAGGAAACCATGACCATCTATTGATCAATGAGCTAGTCAACTAGAGGCTCACTAGGGACATGGTGTGGTCTATGTATTCACACATGTATTACGGTTTCCGGTTAATACAATTATAGTATGAACAATAGACAATTATCATGAACAAGGAAATATAATAATAACCATTTTATTATTGCCTCTAGGGCATATTTCCAACATCATCAACCTTGCTGCCCTCACCATGATGTGTGAGTAGTTCACCACAGACCTATGGGTCTGTAGGTAGTGCCAAGATGGAAATCTCTCTCTCTTGATCTTCAATACAATGTTCATCGCATCTTTGCCTTGATCTATCCGATGTAATCCCTTTGTATGGTATGTTTGTTGGGATCCGATGAATTGTGAGTTTATGTTCAGATTATTCATGAAAACTATTTGAGTCAAACCTGATTACTATGATTCTTATTTGCATGATCATCATAGCTTCGCAATGCTCTCCGATCTATTGAGATAGTTTGGCAACTAGATTGATATTTCTTCAGTGGGAGTGGTGCGTTGTAGTAGGTTCAACCTGACGAGTTTCTATATCGCAGTGATAGAAGGGGACAAGTTGCGTCTTTGTGTTGTTGCTACTAAGGATAAAACGATGGGGTTTATTCATATTAGTTGAGTATACTTTGTCTACATCATGTCATCGTTCTCCAAGCATTACTCCGTTTGTCATGAACTTAATACGTAGAGAGGCAAGCATAGAAGCGCTCTTGAAGTGGCGTAATAGTAGTAGGTGCGGGCAGGAGTCGTCCTATTTGCTTATGGACCTGATGCCTATATACACATGATAATTGCTGTGAACATCGCATAATTATTCGCTTTTGTATCAATTGCCCAACAGTAATTTGTTTACCCACCGTATGCTTTGCTTATGAGAGATTCCACTAGAGAACTCTACGGCCCCCGGGTCTATTCACTTACATATTCACAAACACTATCATTACCTTGCTTTTATTTATTACCTTTTTTTATTTTGCACTTTACTATTATCTACAATTATCTACACAACTCACTTGCTTGCAAATAACGAGATCAAGGGGATTGACAACCCTCTTACCGGCGTTGGGTGCAAGTTGTTTGTTCTTTTGGGTGCAGCCGCTGAAGACGGTTGAGGATTGGTATTCCTATTGGTTCGATAAACCTTGGTTTCATAACTGAGGGAAATACTTACCCACTTTGTGCTGCGATTACCCATTCCTCTTCACGGAAAACCCAACGGAGATCACGAGTATCTGGAAGGATTTCTGGCGCCGTTGGCGGGGAATACCATCACCAACTATCAAGTAACTTCACACAAAATTCCATTCACTTGTTCTTCTTTTTATTTGCTGTTATATTTAGTTTGTCTCATAAAAATCAAAAATACAAAAATATTTACCTTTGCTACTCACTAGTTTGCTTTACTTTTTAGTTCACTTGTCTTGCTTGTTTTGCTAGTCCGGTCACCATGTCTCAAGATACTACTAAGTTGTGTGATTTCTCAAATACTAATAATAATGATTTTATTAGTACTCCTATACCACCCGCCACTAGTGCGGAGGCATTTGATATTAATGCTGCATTGCTCAATCTTGTCATGAAAGATCAATTTTCGGGAAGTCCTAATGAGGATCCCGCATCACATCTTAATACCTTTGTTAAATTATGTGATATGAAAAATTCAAAGGATATGGATATTTATATTGTGAAATTAAAATTATTTCCCTTTTCACTAAGAGACAAAGCTAAAGCTTGGTTTTCATCTTTACCCCGTAATAGTATTGGAACGTGGAATAAGTGTAAAAATGCTTTTATTGCCAAGTATTTTCCTTCTGCTAAGATTATCTCCCTTAGAAATCAAATAATGAATTTTAAACAGCAATATCAAGGACATGTTGCTCAAGCTTGGTAGAGAATGAAATTGATGATAAGAAATTGTCCAACTCATGGCTTAAACTTATGGATGATTATCCAAAATTTCTATGCTGAACTTAACTTTGTTTCTAGAAATCTTCTAGATTCTGCCGCAGGTGGTACCTTCATGGATGTGACCTTAGGAGAGGCCACAAAACTTTTGGACAACATTATGACAAATTATTCTCAATGGCATACTGAAAGAGCTCCAACTGGTAAGAAGGTAAATTCTGTCGAAGAAATCGCTACTTTGAGTGAAAAAGTGGATGCTCTTATGAATATGGTTGCTAGTAAAAATGCTCATGTTGATCCCAATGATATGCCCTTGTATACTTTGATTGAGCAAAATATTGATGCTATTGATGTGAACTTTATCTCGCGAAATAATTTCAACAACAATGCTTATAGAGGAAATTTCAATGCTAGACCGTATCCCGGTAATTCCTATAACAACTATGGAAATTCTTATGGTAATTCATATGGCAATGCTTCTACAAATTATAATAGGATACCTTCTGATCTTGAGAACACAATTAAAGAATTTATTAATTCTCCAAAAGTTTTCAACACTTCGGTAGAAGAAAAGTTGCATATGATTGATACTTTGGCTAAAAACATGGATATAATTGCTCTTGATGTTGAAACTCTTAAAAATAAGTCTTTTCCACCCAAGCATGATTTTAATGAGACTATCAAATCTATCCAATTGTCTATTAATGCAAGTAAGGAGAGGACCGCTAAGTTGAGAGCTAAGCGAGAATTCTTAGAAAAAGCTCTTCCACCCGGTTTTTACCGGAATCATGATGAAGATCTTAAAATGATTGGTGTTTCTCCTATTGAATCTTTGTTTACATCTATGAATATAAATGATAAAGGGACTAGAGATGAGTCAACTCTTGTTAAGGAGCATCCCGTTTGCTTGGAGGGTGATGATTCTAATGCTAAAACTGAAAAAATTGGGTTTGGAGAGGTCAAAACTTTAACTAGTGATGTGCCCACTATCTTGGATTACAAGGACTTTAATTATGATAAATGCTCTTTAGTAGAATGTATTTCCTTGCTGCAATCCATTATTATCTCATCCAATGCTTATGAACAAAACAAAGCTTTTACCAAACATATAGTAGAACCTATGATAAAAGCTTATGATGAGAAACTTGAGCTTGAAATTTATATTCCTAGAAAATTGCATGATGAGTGGGAACCTACCATCAAAATAAACATAAATAAATATGAATGCAATGCTTTGTGTGACCTTGGTGCTACTGTTTCAACCATACCAAAAACTTTATGTGATGTGCTTGGTCTCACTAATATTGAAGAGTGTTCCCTAAACTTGCATCTTGCGGATTCTACCATCGAGAAACCTTTAGGTAGAATTAATGATGTTCTTATTATTGCAAACAAAAATTATGGTCCTGTAGATTTCATTGTGCTTGATATTGATTGCAATCCTTCTTGTCCCATAATACTTGGAAGACCATTTTTACGAACTATAGGTGCAATTATTGATATGAAAGAGGGAAACATAAGATTCCACTTCCCATTAAAAAAGGGGATGGAACAATTAACTAGGAAGAGAATTAAACCACCTTATGAATCAATCATGAGAGCTACCTACGGGTAGAGTGTCAAAGATGACAACACTTGAAACTATGCATTATGCCTAGCTAGGGGCATAAAACAATAGCGCTTGTCGGGAGGCAACCCAATATGTATCTTTTTTTTATTTTACTTTCTGTTTTTGTGTGATAAAATGATTGTTGCCTCTGTAATGTTTGTATTTTTATGTTTTAATTAGTGTTTGTGCCAAGTAAAGCCTTTGGGATGGCTCACAAGATGAGTAGAAACGATGTTGAATCTGAAACAGAAACTTTGACTCCAGTGCAGGAATTTTCATTTTTTACTGGAGCGTGATAATGATCTTAAATTTTAAAAAAATATTTCTATACAAATTCTTTACGTTGTCCTGATTTTTCAGAATTTTTTGAGTTACATAAGTATGGGCTCTTTACAGATTGCTACAGACTGTTCTGTTTTAAACAGATTCTGTTTTGCTTGCATAGTTTGCTTGTTTTGATTATGCCATGGACTATATCGGGGGATGTAAGTCATGGGGAAGTTAGAATACAGTACCTATTATGCAAAAACGAATTTGAATCAATTTATCACAGTACCTCAAGTATGCAATATGTTTTTTTATACTAACGGATCTCACAAAGTTTTGTTGAGTTTTGTGTGATTGAAGTTTTCAAGTTTTGGGTGTGATCACGATGGAGTACGGAATAAAGAGTAGCAAGAGCCCAAGCTTGGGGATGCCCAAGGCACCCCAAGTATAATTCTAAGGAGAGTCAAGCGTCTAAGCTTGGGGATGCCCCGGAAGGCATCCCCTCTTTCGTCTCAATCCATCGGTATGTCACTTGGAACTATATTTTTATTCATCACATGATATGTGTTTTGCTTGGAGCGTCGTTTGCTTTTGTTTGCTTTTACTTTCAGTTTGTCACAATCATAATTTGCTGGACACACCTATTTTAGAGAGACACACCTTCATGATAATTTGCTAGAATACTCTATGTGCTTCACTTATATCTTTTGAGCTAGGCAGTTGCTCTAGTACTTCACTTATCTCTTTTTGAGCACGGTGGCGTGTAGATTTTATAGAAATTATATGCTCTCGTTCTTCACTTATATTTGTTTTAGAGCTGAGTAATAGTGATGGTAATTTGCATGGGTCATAAGACTAGTCTAAGAATATTAGGTATTCAATGAATGATAATCAAAACCATCGTGTTGCACATATAGGGAAGTTGTGGATTAATGACATTGATGTAGTAATATGAAAAAGGTGTGAGTCCCAAAAATTTAATTCGTAGAAGTGTCGAGATTAAGAGGTGTTAACTTGTTATTCATCTAAAAATTAAAGAGGCATGGTGATGATGTGTGAGCATTTATATCCCTCGTTAAAATCCTAGTGTTGTTTTGAGTCGGGGACACGCGATGGTTAACTCCTACCAACTTCCTCCCTCGGGGGCATGCGAGGAGTACTTTGATTTATGATAAAACTAATAAAACTTTGCAATAAGTATATGAGTTCTTTATGACTAATGTGACACCATGGACATACGCATCTTCACCTTCTCATATTTGCTAGCCTCTTCAGTATTGTGCATAGCCCATTCTCACCTCGAGGATTGGTGCAAATATTCGCCGGTGCATGCAAACCCCGTGACATGATATGCTCTGTTGCACATAAGCCTTATTATATCTTCCTCAAACCAGCCACCATACCTACCTATTATGGCATTTCCATAGCCATTCCGAGATATATTGCCATGCAAATTCCATCGTCACTTCATATGACTAGTTCGTTCATCATCATAATGCTTTGCATGATCGTATAGAGCTGACATAGTATTTGTGGTAAAGCCACCGTCCTTCATATTTTTGATACATGTCACGCTAGATCATTGCACATCCTGGTACACTGCCAGAGGCATTCATACAGAGTCATATCTTCCTATCAGTTCTTCATGTTGAGTTGTAAGTAAATAAAAGTGTGATGATCATCATTATTAGAGAATTGTCCAAGTGAGGAAAGGATGATGGAAACCATGATTCCCCCACAAGTCGGGATGAGACTCCGGATGAAAAATGAAATACAAATGGGGGAGGCCAAATGAGCCCACCATATAAAAAGAGAGAAAATGGGGGAGGCAAGAAAAAAAAGAGAGAAAAGCCCACCAGAAAAAAAATAAAAAAAAGAGATGAGAGAAAAGAGAGAAGCGACTTTGCTACTATCCTTTACCACACTTGTGCCTCAATGTGGCACCATGTTCTTCATATAGAGAGTCTCCTATGTTGACACTTCCATATGCTAGTGGCAATTACCTTTTCATATAATAAACTTGTCTTGTATATTTCTATGACGGGCTTCCTCGAATGCCCGAGGTCTTCATGAGCAAGCAAGTTGGATGCACACCCCACTTAGCTTCTGTTGAGCTTTCATACACCTATAGCTCTAGTGCATGATTTGCATGGTAATCCCTACTCCTCGCATTGATATCTATCGATGAGCATCTCCATAGGTCGTTGGTACGCCTAGTTGACGCGAGACTATCTTCTCCACTTTTTACCCCATTGATACCTACCACCATATTCTATTCCACCTATATGCTATGTCTAATGGTTCACGCTCATGTATTGCGTGAAGAATAAAAAGTTGATGCATATTGAGAAAGTACGATCCAATTGCCTAACTTGGACACCGTGGTACTTAACATTTGTATCTATGTGGTGAAGAGGGAGTCATGCCTTGCTAATATAATAAGATGAATAGGGGTAAACATTCTTTTAGGATCGTATACTTTGCAAAAATTAATGATTTTTTTATTATACTTATAAATATTACTATGCTGCTGTTTGTTAATTCATCATTCTTAATGAACATACATACCAAAGATTACATAATGGGTAGCATGCCACATCAAAAATTCTGTTTTTATCATTTACCTACTCGAGGACGAGCAGGAATTACGTTTGGGGATGTTGATACGTCTCCAACATATCTATAATTTTTGATTGTTCCATGCTGATATATTATCATTCTAGGATACTTTTTCGGTATTTATTTACCAATTTATAATATTTTTGAGCGCTAACCTATTGACCCAGTGCCCAGTGCCAGTTCCTGTTTTCTGCGTGTTTTTGCCTTTTCAGAGTTACAATACTAAACGGAGTCCAATTGCCATGAAACTTTTTGGTGATTTTTTCTGGACAAATACAAGACCTAGAAGCTTCGGAGGAGGGCAAGGAGATGCACCAGGGGCCCACAAGCCATCTGGCTGCGCTCCCCGGAGGGCGGCCATATATGTGGTGGCCCCCTGGAGACTCTCCCAACGTCGTTTTCTGACCTATAAATTCACATATACCCTAGAAACACCAAAAGCGCTCCCGAGACACTTTTTCCGCCACCGGAAGTCTCTGTCCAACGGGAGGCCATCTACACCTCCGTTCCGGCACCCTACCGGAGGGGAGATCGATCACGGAGGGCTTCTTCATCAACCTTGCTGCCCTCACCATGATGTGTGAGTAGTTCACCACAGACCTATGGATCCATAGGTAGTACCTAGATGGCAATCTCTCTCTCTCTCTTTATCTTCAATACAATGTTAATCGCATCTTTGCCTTGATCTATCCGATGTAATCCCTTTGTATGGTGTGTTTGTTGGGATCCGATGAATTGTGAGTTTATGTTCAGATTATTCATGAAAACTATTTGAGTCAAACCTGATTACTATGATTCTTATTTGCATGATCATCATAGCTTTGTAATGCTCTCCGATCTATTGAGATAGTTTGGCCAACTAGATTGATATTTCTTCAGTGGGAGTGGTGCGTTGTAGTAGGTTCAACCTGACGAGTTTCTATATCCCAGTGATAGAAGGGGACAAGTTGTGTCTTTGTGTTGTTGCTACTAAGTATAAACGATGGGGTTTATTCATATTAGTTGAGTATACTTTGTCTACATCATGTCATCGTTCTCCAAGCATTACTCCATTTGTCATGAACTTAATACGTAGAGAGGCAAGCATAGAAGCTCTCTTGAAATGGAGTAATAGTAGTAGGAGTAGGCAGGAGTCAGCCTATTTGCTTATGGACGTGATGCCTATATACACATGATCATTACCGTGAACATCGCATAATTATTCACTTTTCTATCAATTGCCCAACAGTAATTTGTTTACCCACCGTGTGCTTTGCTTATGAGAGATGCCACTAGAGAACTCTACGGCCCCCGAGTCTATTCACTTATATATTCACAAACGCTATCATTACCTTGTTGTTATTTATTACCTTTTATTTTATTTTGCAATTTCAATTATCTACAATTATCTACACAACTCACTTGCTTGCAAATAACGAGATCAAGGGGATTGACAACCCTCTTGCTGGCGTTGGGTGCAAGTTGTTTGTTCTTTTGTGTGCAGCCGCTGAAGACGGTTGAGGATTGGTATTCCTATTGGTTCGATAAACCTTGCTTTCATAACTGAGGGAAATACGTGCTGCGATTAACTGTTCGTCTTCACGGAAAACCCAACGCAGATCACGAGTATCCCCACATCATTTCTGCAGGCATGTACCGCTATCCTTCTTGCCTCAGCTACGGTTTCAGCTTTGTTTTTCTCCATCGCTAGCGCCACCTTCTCGTTGATAGTCACTTGACTTAACTTCTTTCTCTTCTTTTTGGCCTCGGGTCCTCCCTATATTAGTACTTCCACGTGGCGCCATGTCCGACGGCGTGCACACGTCCATACGAAGGCGGTGTATCCAACGGTTTTCCATACATTATATTGATTGCCCAGTTGAAAGGCGTGTCCCACTTGTACTTTGCCGACGATTGAGTCGACAAGTCGCTTTCGGCTGCAAGCTTGTGTTGCTCTCTCTGCAAAATGAGCGTGAATCAATTACGTATGTTGACTAGAACGTCGTTGACTTGATCAGAAGCTAATATAAGGTGGTAAAATGATAATTACCAATATTCTCATGAATTCCCTCGTAGGCCCATCGTGTCCCACTTGAATCGGGCCCTAATGAAGTCATGCTCCTGCTAGTCGGTGAACTCAGCCAAGGGGTCTGGGAGCCCCAGACATTCATGTTCTGCGACCTCCTTAGCCCACACGGGCCTCTTGCCCGTGTAACCACGACTTCCGAGGTGGTGGTTCCCCATGTTCCTTGCCTGAAGCTCCTTGCCTTTCTCCGATCTGGCATTGGCAGCTTCTTCAGCGCAATTCGCCTTGAACTTTTCAAAGTCCTCTTCCGAAATTTTCGGATTGTCTTCTTTTATCTGGGCGTAGGTTTGATGCTCTACTTCAATCGCCCTTTTCACCCTTGTTTTCCAGGCGCTCAATGAGTGGCTAAACTTTCCTAGGGCTTGGTTGTTTATTTTCTTCATGGCAGGATCATCCCACGGGTCATTGATCTTTTCATCCCAACCAGGGAACAAGAATCTTGCGTGCAACCTAGTTAGGAGCAGGTGTTGCAAAGGTTCATTCTGCTATATTTTTGTGTCATTGATGTTAGCGGTATCCCGTAGGATGCATGCTAATTGGTTGCCGTACTTCACTGACACGTCCCGCGGCTCGATTGGCTCGAAATAGCCTTTTGCCACCTCCGTGATCACCAGTCTTTCGGTGCCAAGCTAATTTGGGCGCCGTGTCCTCTTTCCCTTCTTTCCTTCACTGGCTTGGGAGGTACCATCAGTGGCCGTCTCCATCTCAGTGCCGGTGTTGGTGGCATCAGCGTTGGCATCAGTGGACGTCCCCATCTCCTGTGTAGCGAGATAGTTGAGGAAAGCGTGTGCTTCTCCTTCTTGGGTGCGAGAACCTCCAGCTTCATCGTTGTCGACCATGTTTCCTAGGGTTCAATCTAGTCGTTTAATTTCTCGAGCTTTATATAATAAAATGAATAATGACTCTTGGAAAAATGGCCTATGTTTTGCCTGGCTGTCATTTCATTCCCGTCCCGACAAATCTCGGGCACTTGATATGTCTACTTTGAAGAACACGTAATGTCGAAATTCACGGTAAATTTCGGCATGACCTATGCTAAAAATGGCACATATCGAGCGTCTGAAATTTGCCGGAATGGAAATGAATCAACATTCTGGTAAAACACAGGCCACTCAGAATCAGTTTCCCTCCAAACAAGAACGGCCTCAGGCTCTCAACACATTGTATCTGGTCCAATTTGAGTGTTTGGACAACAACTCATCTTCAAATGGACAACAACTCATCAAAAATTCAAATAGACAGCAAGCATTTCAATTTCATTTTCATTGCATTTGGACAGCAACTTCAAATGGACAGCAAGAATTTCATTTTCAGAAACATAAACTATTAACTATTAAATGAATTTTTCAGAAACACAAACTTTTAACTATTTTTTTCAGACGGAGACAGAGCTAGTTTTGACTAATTTTCATTTGGACAACAAGCATCTCATTTGAATTTGGGCATCAAAACCATTTTTCTGACTCATTTTTGACTTAGTTTTGCTATTTTAGAAATGCTTAATTTCAAAAACTCATTTTTGACTTAGTTTTCTTATTAACTATCTAATTTCAGAAGCTATTTCAGAAACAATGTCCTAGCAAGCAACTCTAGCAAGAATCCTAATTTTTACAAGAACCCTAGCAATGTCCTAGCAAGTAGCCCTAGCAAGAACCCTAATTTTTACAAGAACCCTAATTTTTCTCAACCCTCCCCAATCCACCAAAACCCTAGCAAGCAAACGGGCGGAGGAGGTGTGGGGATGTCTCACCAGAGAAGTAGCGAGATGGGCCGAGGAGGCGTGGGGATGTCTCACCAGAGAAGGAGACGGGCGCGTGGAGGAGACGGCCGGAGGAGAAGCAGAGGCCGGGGTCAGGGTTGGGGCCGGGGTCGAGCTCGCCGGGGCAGCAGAGTGGGTCGGGGTCGGGGTCGCCGGGCAGCAGAGAGTCGCCGGGGTCATCGGGGGCAACATAGTGGTCGGGCGGGGTCGCCGGGGCAGCAAAGTGAGAGAGAGAGAGATCGAGTGGGGAATTGGGGATGAGATCGGGGAAGAATGACCAGGCTATAGCTAAGTTAGCTATAGCGCGTTTTTGCAAAACGCGCTATAGCTAACTTAGCTATAGCGTGTTTCTGTAAAACGCGCTATAGCTAAGTTAGCTATAGCGCTTGTGTTGCCCAAACGCGCTACTGCTAACTGTTTTGTTTATTTTGTAAATTCTGTAGATATGTTACTGTTTTTCCTTTTTCTTTTTCTTTTTCCTTTTCCTTTTTCACTTTCTTTTACATTTTTTCGTTTTCCTTTTTATCATTATTTTTCCTAATTGCTAATTAGGGTTTTAAGTAGTAATAACACCCTCCCCCCGGCCCGTATATATATATGATCGAGCACCTCCGGACGACGCCTCCTCCCACTATGAGCACCTCCGAATTATAATTAGTGCATAATATATATGTATATATATATTACATCATTTGACCGATAACGGTGTTAAGTACTTATACAAAATAGGTACACACAAATTAGGTTCGTTTGTTAATTAGCGTGCGGGCGACGACGCTTGAGACTGATCTTCTTCTTTTGTCTTTTGTTCGTTGTCGAATAATTGAGCCCCTCGATTGTGACTTTTCCTTTTCCAGGGAGTACGATCTTTCTTAGGTAATGTTGTCCTGCTTCTTCTTTTGATGTATGGTTCATTGTCATCATCATCTTCCCACATCGGGTCACTTTACTGGTCGTAGTCTTCCTCGTTGGCGACGATGCTCCTTTTGCCTCTCGTCACGACAACACGGTTGGGATTGAGAGGGTCTTCTATGAATAAGCATTGTGTCACGTGCTTCGCGTGTACCCATGGCTCATTTTTGGCGGTGGCGCTCACGGTACGGCTATTGGCATCGGGTATACACATGGTAGTGAAAAGTCGGTTTTCTCTTTGTACGTTTTTAGCCCATCCGACAAGGAACATCGTTGTGCTATGCAATCTAGAGTATTCAAGCTCCAAGATCTCTTCGACCCTTTTGTAGTCTCTTTCAGTTACATCGCCGGTCATGGCTTCCATCGTCACCCTTGAGTTCTGGTATTCACTGTTCATATCTTTGTGCTGCGTGTAGAATGTGTATCCATTGATATCGTATGCCTGATAGGTTGCGAGGTTGACCGCCGGGCCATGTGCTAAGGCGTATATCAACTTTCCATCTGGACAGCCCTCTTCCGGGGGATTAGCCACAACTCGCTCTTTGAACCAACGCAAGAAAGTGGAGTTGTGCTCTCTAATAACTTTAGCGTCCGTCCTGTGCAGTCCACGGTCATGGTAGTTCTTTGCGATGGTCTCTTTGTGTAGTGCCACGAAAGGATCTACCACGTTTAGGTGTTGTAGCACTACTAAGTTAGTTATGTCAAAGTCGTCCTGTCGGCCCGAGCGGTACACATTCAATTCCCTCCGGCCATTGATGTGACCTTCTCCTTTCAGCCTTCCACAGTGCTTGTTGACGGGCAAACCAACAACAGGTTCTCCGACGCCTAGATAATTCTCGCAGAAGGAGATGCACTCTTGGGTCAGATAGCCCTACGCGATGCTTCCATCCAGACGGGACATGTTACTAACGAATCCTTTGAAGACCCCATTCATCCTCTCGAATGGCATCATGCTGTGTAGGAATGTCGGCCCTAGGTCTATGATGTCATCCATGATGTGGACATACAGATGCACCATGACATCGAAGAATGAGGGCATAAAGTACATCTCTAGCTCATTTAGTATGACAACAATCTCTTCCTGTAGCCTTTTCAGTTGCTTCACACTGATCGACTTTCGAGAGATAGTGTTGAAAAAGTGGCATAGATCAGTAAGTGTATCACGGACGTGTGTGTCCAAAATCCCTCTAACTGCAACCGGGACTAACTGCGTCATCATCACGTGACAGTCGTGAGACTTCATCCCGCTGAACCCTTTTTTCTTGGTGTCCAGATATCTGCTTATCTTCCCACAGTATCCGAAACTAACTTTGATTCCATCAAGGCACTTGAAGAATTGATCGACCTCCTTCGGATCTAAGGTGATGCAAGTGGGGGGGGGGGTCAATACTCTTCTCCCTTCTTTTTTGCTTTTTTGCCCCTATCTTTCCTGATATCCAAAAATTCCAAGTCTTTTCTTGCCTTCGGCCCATCCTTGGTCTTCTCTGGCATGTTCATCAATGTTCCAAGCAAACCCTCGAGGATATTCTTTGTGATATGAATTTGATCAAGGCCATGAGGCGTGTCTAGTTTGGGCTAGTACTTTAAATCCCAGAAAACAGACCTCGTTTTCCATACCTTCAGCAGCGGCTCCGGCGCCTTTTTATTCCTCTTTCCCGGCTTGGGGCACTGTTCCCAGTTCTTCAGCAACTCATCAATTTTGATGCCGCTCCGCTTATGTGGAGGTCCTCGAAGCTCGACCTTACCATTGAATAGATCTCCAAGCTTTCTCCACGGGTCATCCTTCTCGATCCATCTTCGATGCCTCATGTACACGATTTTCAAAGACCCGCCATCTTTCGATAGCTGCTGAGACGTTGTATCATCCATGCACCTGGTGCATTCGGAATATCCGTGGCACACCTGGCCCGCGACATATCCATAACCGAGATCGTCATGCACCGTCGTGATCAACGCGGCTCTCATGTCAAAATACTCTCCTGTGCCGGCGTCCCATGTCTTGGTCGGCGTTGTCCATAACATGTCTAGCTCCTCTTTTAGTAACCCGAGATACAGATTAATATCATTTCCCGGTTGTTTTGGCCCTTGAATAAGCATAGTCATGTGTATGTATTTTGCCTTCATGCACTTCCAGGGGGGAGGTTGTACATCCATACAAACACTGGCCATGTGCTATGGTTGGTGTTCTACTTGCCAAACGGATTCATGGCATCAGTACTAGCGCCAAGCACGATGTTCCTTGGATCATCTACGAAATATTTATATTCGGCGTTTAATGCTCTCCACTGACTAGCATCTGCGATGTGTCTCAGCTTCGGATCATCTCCATCGTCTGGCTTCACCCTATCCGCATGCCATCGCATGAGCTTTGCTTCCTTAGGATCTACGAAATACCGCTGCAGACGGGGAGTGATGGGAAAGTACCATACGACTTTCTGTGGATCTTTATTCCCGGCCTTCTTATATCGTGAAGCATTGCACTTTGGGCAGATGGTTTTTTTCGCATGCTCGTTCTGATATATGATGTAATCATTGATGCATGCATGGTATCTAATGTGCGGCAGATCAAGAGGGCACATGATTTTTTTGGCCTCCTCGACACTAGTGGGACATAGGCTTCCCGCGGGAAGAACCTTCTTTAGATACTATAGGCAACTCACACATGCCACACACACAATCACATAGCTCGGTCCTATCGCGCGCGAGCACAAACACATACACATATTTCCATTATTGCACGTTATCTCTTCTTTTTTCCTCTCCTATGTAGAGAGAGATCAAGCTCGGTACAAAGATATATATTCAAGTCTCTTTCTTAATTAGCTAGTAGATCTAGATAGTGATTTAACTAGGAAGTGAGAGAACAACCTAGCTAGTGGAGGGCTAAAATATTAAAGAGAGTGGTTAGGTAATTAATTAATGGAGGTGGTGGTGGAGGGCAAAGAAAGAGAGAGGGGGGAGGGAGGGCATTAATGAAGGTGATGGAGGGGTAAAGAAGAGAGAGAGGGAGGAGGGGGAGCATTGAAGGAAGAAGAAGAGGATGTGGGGAAGAAGGAAGGGAGAAGAAGAGGAGGTGGGGAAAAGGTGGCAGATATTTAGTGGCTGGCGACCATAGCAGTAGTGCCGGTAGGATAAACGCGCTACTCCTAGTTAGACTAGCAGTAGCGTCGTTTCTTACAGCGCACTGCTGTGAACTGGGGCCCACCAGCATAACCATTGGAAATTAGCAGTAGCGCGCTTTTACCGCAATGCGCTACTGCAACCTCAACTAGCAGTAGCACGTTTTGCAACCACGCGCTGCTGCTACATGGGACCCACCGGCTTACCCATAGAAACATAACTGTAGCGTCGTTTAAAAGAAACGCGCTACATATATGGTATTAGCTGTAGCGCTTATTTTTGGGCCAGTGCTGCTAATTTATGCCGACCCTGGGGCACCCTTTGGCCGAGTTAGCAGTAGCATGCTTTGTCTAAGCCGGCGCTACTGCTAAATTCTACCAGTAGCGCCTTATTTACTGCGCGCTACTGGTACTTAGTAGTAGCGCCTGGACCATAACCAACGCTATTAGTAACATTCTACCTATAAGCTTTTCCCTAGTAGCGATAGTAGATATGATCAACATGGAGATGTTCACCATTGAAACAACCTCATCTCACGTGATGATCGGACTTGGGTTGGTGGATTTGGATCATGTCACACTTAGACAACCCGAGGGATGTTGATTTGAGTGGGAGTTCTTTAGTAATATGATTAATTGAACTCATTATCATGAACACAGTCTAAAGTTGTCTTTCCAAAATTATGTTGTAGATCAAAAGAACGCGTTGTAGATTCCCTGTATTTTGATATGTTCCTAGAGAAAACTAAGTTGAAAGATGATGGTGGCAATTTTGTGGACTAGGTCCATGATCTGAGGATGGTCCTCATTGCTGCACATAAGGCTTATGTCCTTGATGCACCACTCAGTGCGCCACCCCCTCAAGCGTCGTCTGTGGATGTTGTGAACAGCTGACAGACACGTTCTGATGACTACTCGATAGTTTAGTGCGCCATGCTTTACGGCTTAGAATCGGGGCTCCAAAGACGTTTTGAATGCCATGGAGCATATGAGATGTTCCAAGAGCTGAAATTGGAATTTCAGGCTCATGTCCGTGTTGAGAGGTATGAGACCACCGACAAGTTCTTTGCCTGCAAGATGGAGGAGAATAGCTCAATCGGTGAGCATGTGCTCAGAATGTCTGTGTGCTACAATCACTTGAATCAAGTGGGAGTTAATCTTCCTAGATAAGATAGTGATTGACAGAGTTCTCCAAGTCACTGCCACCAAGCTACTAGAGCTTCGTGATGAACTATAACATGCAAGGGATAGAGAAGATGATCCCTGAGCTATTCGTGATATTTTATGCCGCGAAGGTAGAAATCAAGAAGGAGCATCAAGTGTTGATGGTAAGACCACTAGTTTCAAGAAGGGCAAGGGCGAGAAGGGAAACTTCAAGAATGGCAAACCAGTTGGCGCTCCAGTGAAGAAACCCAAGGTTGAACCCAAAACCGATATTATGTTCTTCTATTATGAGGGGAACGGTCACTTAAGCGGAACTGCCCCAAATATTTGGCAGATAAGAAGGCTGACAACGTCAACAAATGTATATTTGATATACATGTTATTGGTGTGCACCTTACTAGCTCTCGTAGTAGTGCCTTGGTATTAGATACCGGTTCAGTTGCTAATGTTGGTAACTCGAAACAAAAGCTACGAAATAAAAGGTGACTAGCTAAGGGCGAGGTGACGATGTGTGTTGGAAGTGTTTCCAAGGTTGATGTGATCACCGTCGCACGCTCCCTATACCTTCGAGATTAGTGTTGAACCTAAATAAATGCTATTTGGTGTTTGTGTTGAGCATGAACATGATTAGATTGTTTTTATTGCAATACGGTTATTCATTCAAGTCAGAGAATAATGGATGTTCTGTTTACATGAATAATACCTTGTATGGCCATGCACCCAATGTGAATGGTTTATTGAATCTCGATCGTAGTGATACACATGTTCATAATATTGATGCAAAAGATACAAAGTTAATGATGTTAGTACCACATGCTTGTGGCACTACTGCTTAGGTCATATTGCTGTAAAGCGCATGAAGGAACTCCATGTTGATGGATCTTTGGACTCACTCGATTTTGAATCGCTTGAGACATGCAAACCATGCCTCATGGGCAAGATGACTAAGACCCCGTTTTCCGGTACGATGGAGCGATGATGACCCACAAGTATAGGGGATCAATCGTAGTCCTTTTGATAAGTAAGAGTGTCGAACCCAACGACGAGCAGAAGGAAATGATAAGCGGTTTTTAGCAAGGTATTCTCTGCAAGTGCTGTAAGTAACGATAGTAGAAAGTTTTGTAGCAAGATAAATCTTAACAAGTGACAAGTAACAATAGTAGCAAAGGTGCAGCAAGATAGCCCAATCCTTTTTATAGCAAAGGACAGGCCTGCAAGTACTCTTATATTAAGCAATCGCTCCCGTGGGCATATGGGAATTATGTCTAGTCATGTTCATCATGTTGAGTTGATTCGCGTTCGCTACTTTGATAATTTGATATGTGGGTGTACCGGTGCTAAGGTGCGATTCTTACTTGAACTAACAACCTACTTATGATTACCCCCTCTCGCAAGCATCCGCAAACTACGAAAGAAGAATTAAGATAAATCTAACCATAGCATGAAAGATGTGGATACTATTCAGCCCCTTATGAAGCAACGCATAAACTGGGGTTTAAGCTTCTGTCACTCTAGCAACCCATCATCTACTTGTTACTCCACAATGACTTCCCTTAGGCCCATAGCATGGTGAAGTGTCATGTAGTCGACGTTCACATGACACCACTAAGAGAAGTAACAACATACATATCATCAAAATGTCGAAGAATACCAACTTCACATGATTAATTATAACAAGACTTCTCCCATGTCCTCAGGAACAATAGTAACTACTCACACCCCATCAACATGTTCAAGATCAGAGGTGGAATAATAATAATTAAGGATCTGAACATAATATCTTCCACCAAGTAATCCAACAAGCATCAACTACAAGATGTAATCAACACAACTAGTAACCCACAGGTACCAATCTGAGGTTTTGAGACAAGGATTGAATACAAGATATGAACTAGGGTTGGAGATGAGATGGTGCTGGTGAAGATGTTGATGAAGATTGGACCTCCCACGAAGGAGGAAGCATTGGTGATGACGATGGCTTCGATCTCCCCCTCCTGGAGAGGGATTTCCCCGGCAAAATCTGACTGCCGGAGTGCAAAAGGGCCTCTTCCCAGGTTTCCGCCTCGAGACGGCGGCGCTTCGGCCCGAAAGGTTGCTTATGATTTTTTCTAGGGTAAAACACACCATATAGGAGAAGAGGGGCGTCGGGAGGCCAGCCAGGGCCCCTCTACACATCAGGGCGCGCCCTTGGGGGGCGCCCTGTTGGTTTGTGCCTGGCTGGTGGCCCCCTCTGTTATATTTTTGGCCCATAAATTCACATATATTCAATAAAAATTCCTCGTGAAGTTTCAGGTCATTTGGAGTCTGGTGATTTTTCTGCCTTTTTCTCGGTTTTCCGGTTCAGAATTCCAGTTTCCAGATAATTCCCTCTTTGTGATGTACCTTGCATATTCAGAGAGAAAGGGCATAAGAATTGCATGATAATAGGGAATAATGGAGAAGAATAACATAAATATGAATAAGAAATCATGATGCAAAATAGATGTATCAACTTCCCCAAGCTTAGACCTTGCTTGTCCTCAAGCGAAAGCCGAACTCGAGAGTAATGACCACATAATTTGAGAGAGAGGTTTCGATAAAAACAGAATACGGACATGGGAGCATCATGAACATCATTATAGCAACAAGTATTTCACCATATAACTTCTCATAATCAAGTAAAGATCTCTTCACAATTATAGAAGTATGAAGCATAAACCTTATTGACAACCAACAAACAAAGCTTTTAGTCATGGTGATAATCATAATTCATCATATTCAGGAGAAGAGTCTATATAAGAGCTTTCATTGTAGCAAACCCACATATTCAACTATCATTTAGTCATCTACGATTGTTGACACTCATTGCATATTTTTGGAGATAATGTTTATGCCGGACACATAGGAAGATAGGGGCTTCATTTACCAACCAACTGATTTACCTCAAGGATAATGTCAACAATAATGAATCATGGTTTCTTACATTTAACTGGATATATATACCGGGATCTTTCCTCAACATGTGATGCTTACCACTAAGAGAGTTTATAACTTAAAAGAAGGGACGATATTAATGACTCTTGAATAGAAGTAAGAACTTTATGAAAGTGAAAGATAGGCCCTTCGCAGAGGGAAGCAGAGGTTGTCATGTGCTTTTATTTGATTAGATGTTCAATCTCTTAATGCATAGGAACTTCACTTTGTATTGCCCCTTGCGATAGCGAACATTATTATGCAATCCGTCGCATTTATTTCTTCACCATCACCAGATCGTACAAAGCTTATTTTCCTTTTCAATAAAACATCATACATGATTAAAGGAAAATTTTATTGCTTATGCACCAATGACAACTTACTTGAAGGATCTTATTCAATCCATCGGTAGGTAAGGTGGACTCTTACGAAAAGAAACTGGGTTCTATGAGTTATGGATGCACAAGTAGTATCTCTACTTGGTGTGGAAATTTTGGCTAGCAAAAGTTCTAAAGGAAGCATCACATCTTAAAGGATCCATGCCTATATGACTTCTATGCAAATGTAAGCAATCATGACCATTAGGTTGTCTTCCATGTCCAACTTCAACACTTGATCATTATTCAATATTTGGTGAGGGTTCGTAATCATAGACGATGTCCAAGATAGTGTATTTGTATGTGGATTTTCTCCTCTCTATCATAATCTTGCATAGATTAATAATGACTAAGGCTATGTTTGTTCTATTCCCAACAATTTTCATAGCTCATACTTTCTTTTTATGTGAATTTATTACTTCCCATGGGATAAGCATATGATCTTTACTATTCTGTCTATTGTCATGCTATGATGATTGGTGCAAGAGAGTAAAGCACGCGAACTCAACTAATCTTTATTATGTAACTCTCACACTCGATTACAAGGATAGATAGAACTCAAAGCAAAATTCTAAGCAAAGAAATCTGAAACTTTATTTCTCTAAACCACGAAATAGCTAAAGATCAAACTCAAGTAAAAGATGACGGTGGAAAGTGATGGTGATACGATACGGGGGCACCTCCCCCAAGCTTGGAACAAGCTAGGGGTTGTGCCCATACCCATGTACTCAAGTGTTCTTTGGTGATGATGGTGGTGTGCGGAAATCCTCCATCTTCCAAGGCATAGGCTCCCCATCATGGAAAGAAACTCTTGTCTCTGGAATCCAGAAATCAGCAGCGAGGCTCATCCTTTTAAACCTAGATTCATACTCACAGTTCTGGGTTTGGAGTTCATAGATTTGATCTTGAAGGTGCTTGATCCGCACTTGAAGTTTGAAAAGAGCTTCTCCCACGCTCCCTGTGTCAAGCTTCTTCGCGCGGATGAAGTCCGTGATCATAGAGTGATTAGCACTCAGACCATGTTCAACCATCCCTTGGCAATTGAAGATCTCCTGCTCCACTTCTGCAAGCTTGTTCTTGTCGCTTCCCTCCTTCTTGGGGCCTTGGACATCCCGGATGTGAAGCACCCCCTCACGCATCTCAATAGCTTGAGGGTGCTTCATAACCTCCTGCAAGTAGGGATTGATGACCTTCTCGAAGAACTTGTCTTTAGATTAACTTGGGGAATTCATGGAGATCTAGATTTGTCTGAAAAACAGCTCGAAACAAGAACAGAGGAGAAACTCGCGATGCGGTGGTCAAAACATACGGGAATATATATAATTATTTTTTCTAGGTCAGAATACGTGTTCAGGAAGAAATCGGAGTCGGGGAGGCACACGAGGGCCGCACAAGCCATCAGGGCGTGGCTTGTGCCTCCCTCGTGGGACCCCCTAACTCCGTTTTATTTTTGGAATTTTTCTAAAATACTAAAACCAATAGAAATTATTTTTTTGGAATTTTTGGAGTCGGTTTACTTACCGTACCACATACCTATCACTTTTTCAGGTTTCTGGAGTGTTCCAGAAGGCCTCCCGTATGTGTTCTTCCGGTGTTATCACTTGGATAAAATTAGTCTCTTCATTAATGGGCGTACCTGAAATATAATGCTTGATTCTTTGCCCATTCACCACCCTCAGGTTTTTGCCTTCGAAGTTATTAAATTTTATGGCACCGGAGCGATAGACCTCCTCGACAACATATGGGCCTTCCCATTTGGATAAAAGTTTTCCGGCAAAAAATCTGAAGCGAGAGTTGTACAAAAGCACAAGGTCTCCTACATTGAATTCCCGTTTTTGAATCCTTTTGTCATGCCATCTTTTAACTTTTTCTTTAAACAACTTAGCATTTTCATAGGCTTGTGTCCTACATTCATCTAGTAAGCTAATATCAAATAACATATTTTCACCGGCAAGTTTAAAATCATAATTAAGTTCTTTAATTGCCCAATAAGCCTTATGTTCTAGCTCAAGAGGTAAATGCCAAGCTTTTCCATACACCATTTTATATGGGGACATCCCCATGGGTTTCTTATAAGCAGTTCTATAAGCCCATAGAGCATCATTTAGTTTCTTAGACCAATTCTTCCTCGATCTATTGACAGTCTTTTGCAAGATAAATTTTAGTTCTTGATTGCTCAATTCAACTTGTCCACTAGACCGAGGATGATAAGGTGATGCAATTCTATGATTAACATCATATTTACCTTGAAGTTTACGGAAAGCACCATGAATAAAATGTGAACCACCATCAGTCATTAAGTATCTAGGGACTCCAAACATCGGAAAAATAATTTCCTTAAGCATTTTAATAGAAGTGTTATGATCATCACTACTAGTTGGAATATCCTCTACCCACTTAGTAACGTAATCAACAGAAACTAAAATATGAGTATATCCATTTGAGGAAGGAAAAGGTCCCATGAAGTCAAAACCCCAAACATCAAATGGTTCAATGGCAAGTGAATAGTTCATAGGCATTTCCTGACGTTTACCAATATTACCAACTCTTTGGCATTCATTACATGAAAGGACATACTTGTCGTGGGAACGAGCCTGACAGTAGAGGTTAGGGGTACGTAAGGAGAGGGCAGAGTCCTAGCTACGGCGAGATTGTACACACGGATCTATGAGTTCAGGCCCCTCTCGTGGAGGTAACAGCCCTATGTCTCAGTGCTCGGGAGCTTCTGTCGTGTGGAATGTGTGAGTTATAGGGGGTCCGAACCCTTGTGCCAGAGGGGAGGGGTGGCTTATATAGAGTGCGCTGCCCCTCATGAATACCCGGCAACCAAGGATCATGGTAATAAAGGTGAATGTTACTCATAATGTATGTAATAAATGCTACTTATGGCGACCAGCCGAACGCCTGTCCGTTGGCCTCCCTGGAGTGGCTTCTGGTCTTCTGCGGTCGACTGACTTCTGGTTCTTCCGAGTGAAAGGCGGCTGTCGAATGGAGGGAGAAACCTCCGAGTGGATTTTCTGTCGAGTGACTCATGTGCCATGGTGATTCCAGTCAGAGTCTTCCTTGTAATCTTGTAATCTTTAAGTTCTCCAATGTAGTGTCCTTAGGTAGGGTATGTAGGTCAGGCCTAAGACCCTACCCTAGGTACATATCCCCATCATTAGCCCCCAAATGGATCGGGGTTCGAGTGAAAAAGGGATCGATGCAGGTTCTGATAAGACACAAAAATTCCGAATGCATTTTAGGGCTTCACAGAAGTCTACGTCGATTGGAGTCTTTGTCATTCACCCTGTTCGATTCTGTCTTGATATGCGTCGGAGTGAACTTGAGCACGGACTCAGGTCCGAGTGGTCAGCAGGATCTCTTGATGCGACGGGTCGCTTCGTCAGACCCAGATTTTACGGGATTTGAAAATTTGGAAAGCACGCGCCGTGCGACGATGACGCAACGACTGGGGCAAGTGGGGGCATGACGCCTCGATTTTCGCACTGCCCTTAACGCCACGTACTGCGCTTCCTCTGTAATCGGGATACATAGAGATCCGGCGGGCCCGCAGGTCAGCGACCCACTCGGGCAGTTATAAGACGGGACGGCTCAAGGGTCGGTATAGTGCTGCTCCCCCATTCCCCTCTTTTCCTCTGCCTCCTCCGCTCCACGCGCGCCGCTCGCCCCCGCCTAGACTACCGCCGCCGCGATGACGAGGGGGAAGACGGAGAAGCTCGAGCGCGCCAAGAAGGGAGCCAAGGCGAAGAAGATGTCGGGCGCCCGGTCCACGGCGCCGCCGGGGTGGATCCAAGGGGATTTCCTTCGGTCGACCATCACGGCGGAGGACATCCAGAACCTCGTCGCCGACGGGCTGATAGCCGACGGGTCGTGGAGGCTGCCGGGGGAAGAGACCGAGCCGAAGCCGCGCGAAGGTGAGCGAGTCCTCCTCCTCACCCACGTCGAGCGAGGTTTTTCTCTGCCTCCCCATCCATTCGTCCGTGGGTTCTTGAATTTTTCGGAGTACAACTTCACCATTTCCCTCCGAATGCCATTGCGTATCTTGCTGCATTCATAACAATGTGTGAGTGTTTCTTGGGCTGTCCCCCTCACTGGGGCTTGTTCAAACACATCTTTACCATCCGGTCTCAGTCAGTCAAAAAGGCCAACACCAATGATAGTAAGACCCACGGCATCCAGCTATGCGGTGGCCTGGGACTCCAAAAGAGGAACAGGAGTGCGTTTCCGTCGATGACCATTCCTGAATCCGTTTGGGGCTGGCAGTCGACTTGGTTTTACTGCAACGATGTTGCATCTCCCAACATGTCGACTGGCCTTCCCCCCTTCACATTAGAGCGACCCACTGCTCCCAAATCATTGTCCGTGACGGAGGAAGAGAAAGCCGAGGTAGGAATTTTAGTGGATGCAGTAGTAGAGTTGGTCCGTGGCGGAGTGACTGGTATGGACCTACTGGAGGCGTTTCTCGGTCGGCGAATCCAGCCCCTTCAAGCGAGGGACCACACTATGTGGCACTATTCGGGTGCTGGAGACACCACTCGGACACATCCAGAGGAAGTCTCTGAGAAGACTGTTGCAAAGTGGCTCCGAAGCATCACCGGAGCCTGTGACAACCCTCTAGGAGCCAAGCGAATCTTGCCCTTCTCTGCCGCGAACCCGCCGCCGAACCTGGTGAGTTATATCTTTGTCGAATGCTTTCATGTTTCGTCGAGTGATTGGGTCTTCAGCCGACTGACTTTACTGTTTATATCTTGCAGGACTTTACGAACATGTATTCGCCCGTGCCGAACGGAGGGCAGCCTGATGACGGAGAATAGAGCGCATGCGGCAACGCAGACGTTGATTACGCCGATAACAGTGAAGGCAGTGACGACGACCCGGAGGAGAGCGAGGAAGAGGCTCTGTTTCCTCCGCGCACCGAGCATCGTTCCAAGCAGTGCCAAGACCCAGCGGCTGTCCCAAGCATAACCTTGGCATCGAGCACCAGGAATCCGAAGCGCAACCGAGCCGCAACACCTGAATCGACTGAAAAGGTAGCGAAATAGCCCAGGTCAGACGCACCAAAACCTCGGAACTCTCTGTCCCGCATGAAGATCGCTGTGCCCGTCGCCTCAACTTGAGTGTTCATTTTCCTTTTTTTGCTGTTGTGGAACTTCATGTCTTTGCTGATCGAGTGGAATTTGTTTGCCAGAGCTGCTACCTCGGTGACGTCGCCTCCGCGAGATGAAAAGGAGCACATGGAAGTGGACACTGCTGACACGGCCACCTCTCAACGAGGTATAACAAATCTTCACTCTACTCTGTTTTTTGAAAACGATTCGTCGATTGAATAAGTTAACGTTGTCGATTGGTATCTGCAGACGTCATCCATGTGGAAGACGATGAGGAGCCATAGCAGGGTGCGGAGGGTGAAGGTGTGACCTTGGGCACCCCACGCGTACGCACTCGGAGGACATCGTCGGGGCAGGCGCCTCGTAGGTCGACTGCTGCATCGTCCCAAGAACTTGGCGACTCTTCCCGAGCCAGAGCTGAACTTGTGGTTCCGCTGTCGAGTGCCCTGCCACCAACTTCAACTCTTGTGGTCTCAGCGCCAATTGGACAACCTCAGGCAACTCTTGTGACATCAGCTACAGCACCGACTCACCCGACGTCCGTATTCCCTCTGTACCGCATCCAAGAGAACCAGACTGGAGCTGGCAAAGAGGCCATGATCCAAGCTGAGCAAATGATGCTGCGTACGAAGGAGGCATATGAGGCCAGCAAGTTGGCTTATGATGCCAGCTCAGCGCTTCATACCAATGTCCGAGTAAGTGCGATTGTAAGTTCATTTCTGATTGAATTCCCGACCATCTTGACTCTACACCCACTGGGTGTTTTCTTTTGGTGCATACTTGCTTGTTTTCCCCTCGAGTAGATCAGGTCTTAGTCGAGTGGTTTCTGGTCCAGTGGGGGCACGTTGAGTGCACCCACTGGGTGTAGTCCCCGAGACTACTGTCGATCGTTTACGATGGGCAGTAGTCTTAAGAACTTGGACTCGGGGTCCTTTTTCGTACTTGGAGTACGCTTGTCACTCGGTCCGTCGAGTGAGTTCTTTTTCTTAGTGTTTCCACCTCTGAATGCTTGTCTTAGTGATGGAAATGATGTCCATGAAACCAGCAAGATAGGTCTTGTCAGTTCAGACCTTTCCATCAACCATGATATGACGCTTTGCAGGGGTGTGGGGTTGGGCGGCGGACCGCCATTCAGTCGACTGAACTTGCTCTTTTCCACTCGGGATCGGAGAAATATTAGTGTCGACTGAACTACTTCTTTGCTGATTTCAGAAAACCTGTGAGCTTGGGACTTAGTACGTCGACCTGGAGAAGGAGAAAAACCAGCTTCAGCTGGATCTGGAGGTGTCCAAGAGGGACCTAGACCGTGCACAGACCGAGCTGAAGACCCTGGGAGGTAATCCTTGTCGACCAATTGCACTATCACTTTTATTTTCTATCCTTTGAACCGAGTGTCCTCACTCTAACAGACGTGCGTGGTGAGAACCGCCGACTTCAAGTGCAACTCAACAATGTTATTTCTTTAGATACCATGAAGAAGGCGCTTGAAGATAAAGACAAGGCACTCGCTGATGCTCAGAAGGTGGCGAGGGAGAAAACCGAGGCCGCTGAGAAGAAGCTTGCCGCAGCCAGTAAGTTGGAAGAAGAGAACACCAAACTCAAGCAAGAATGGGCCGATTGGATCAAAAAGGTTGAACAGCTGACCAAGAGAAGGAGCGTTCTGGAGAACTACTTGGGAGACTTCGCGAAGAAGATGTTCGGCATGCTTGAAGGTAACTTCCTTTCGTCGAGTGAATTTCTTTAATTTCTACAGAACAGTACCGTGACCAACCTTTCATTCCCCCTTCGTGTAGAATTCTGCCAAGACTTTGACAAGGAGACTGAGGAGATCGAGCCAAGTATGGACCCCACCAAGTCACCCGTCGGGGACGTTGTGGCCATGAACATGTTTCGGCTTGACGCTCGTCTTAGAAGCGTTCAAGGGTATATCACTCAACTGAGGTCTGCGCTGGTGAAGATCGACAAAGAATTGTGGCCAGAAGACACCCTCCAGACTGACCTCGAGTCGATGATGACCCGCCTCAACGAGATTCCTGGTCGAGTGCAGGCATGAAAAAAATCTGCCGCTCGCGGCGGAGCTGACGTGGCGCTTTCACTCGTCCGGGTCCATTGCAAGGAGGCCAAGGAGGACAAGCTGAAGGCTCTCCAGGTGGTCAACACGAAGAAACTTCAATTCGAAGACTTCATGGAGACCTTCATCGAAGCAGCCACTCGGATCGCCGATGGGATTCATCTGGACACCTTTGTCGAGCCCGCGAGCCCCGCCAGTGCTTGAGAACAACTTTGCTTGTAGTTGAAACTTTATTTGCCTCGGTATGCCAAGTGATGGTGTAACCGTTTAAAACTTCGTTCAGGCCTTAAGCCTGAGTACTTCCGTTTGCGTGGGCAACTTTTATCCGCGCTAGAGATTCTGGATTTATCTGCATTTTGCTTTCCAATCCTTTGTTTGGCTAAGTTTGTTTGGTTTCCGACTGAGATGGATGCTCATTACTAGGAAGAATTTCGAACATAGGCGAAAACTGGTTCGCAACTAAGTTTCCGAGCGAAAGTGTTGCCTATCACTTGGAACAGCCTTTAACTTAAGCGAGGTCTGACTCGCGGCTAAGTCCCCGAGTGAGAGGAGTGCTCGTCACCCAGAGTGTTTTTAACTTAGACGAAGACTGGTTCGCAGCTAAGTTTCCGAGTGAATGGGATTCTATTCACTCGGCAGGGTTTTTAACTTAGGCGAAAACTTGTTCGCGGCTAAACCCCCGAGTGAGAGGGTCGCTCGTCACTCGGAAGAGTTTTCAACTTAGACGAAGACTGGTTCGCAGCTAAGTTTCCAAGCGAATCGGATGCTATTCACTCAGCATGATTTTAACTTAGGCGAAAGCTGGTTCGCAGCTAAGTTTCTGAGTGAATAGGATGCTATTCACTCGGCAGGATTTTTAACTTAGGCGAAAACTTGTTCGCGGCTAAGCCCCCGAGTGAGAGGGTCGCTCACCACTCGGAGTGTTTTTGAATATGAGATTGTGCGATCGGAATCTACAGAGGACTGCGGGAGACATAACTTTGATAAACAACATTGTCTAGAGTACTCTTATTACATCAAACAACTCAGTCGTCAGGTATAAAAACGTCAAAGTAAATCCGCGCTCCAGGCACTCGGTTCATCGATATCCTTCTTGAGGTTGAAAAGGTGGTAGGCTCCATTGTTCAGTACTTTGGTGACGACGAAAGTACCTTCCCACGCGGGGGCGAGCTTGTGAGGCCGCTGCTGATCCACTCGGAGCACAAGATCACCCTCATGGAACGACCGACTCCTGACGTGCCTTGCATGGAAGCGACGCAGATCTTGCTGGTACACAGTCGACCGAATCAGAGCCATTTCACGTTCTTCTTCCAGGAGATCGACACCGTCCTATCGTGCTTGTTCAGCCTCAGCCTCTGAGTAAAGATCTACACGGGGAGAATTATGAAGGAGATCACTCGGTAAATGGCCTCGGCTCCATACACCATGAAGAAAGGAGTGCGCTCAGTCGACCGGTTAGGAGTCGTCCTCAAGCCCCACAGAACAGACGGCAATTCAGTAACCCAAGCTCCAGCTGCATGTTCAAGATCTCGCATGAGTCGAGGCTTCAGCCCTTGAAGGATAAGGCCATTTGCTCGCTCAGCTTGACCATTAGTCTGGGGGTGCGCAACAGATGCGTAATCCACCCCAGTGCCTTGGGTGGAGCAAAAGTATCTGAACTCTTCCGAGTCAAAGTTTGAACCATTGTCTGTGATGATACTGTGGGGAACTCCATTCCGGAACATTATCACTTTCATGAATTTGATAGCAGTGCGTGAATTTAGCTTCTTTATGAGCTTAGCCTCAATCCACTTGGTGAACTTGTCGACTGCTACAAGCAGATGCGTGAATCCACTCTGGCCCGTTCGGAGAGGACCGACCATATCCAAACCCCATACAGCGAATGGCCAGACGAGTGGAATAGTCTTCAAGGCGGATGCGGGCTTATGTGACAAGTTTGCGTAAAACTGGCATCCTTAGCAGTGCTCAACAATCTCCTTAGCCATTTCGTTGGCGCGCGGCCAAAAGAAACCAGCTCGGTATGCTTTGGCAACAATCGTCCGAGAGGATGCATGATGACCACAGGTCCCCGAGTGAATTTCCTCCAGAATCAGTCGACCTTCCTCATGAGAGATGCACCGCTGAGCTACGCCAGTTACGCTTTCTCTGTAAAGCTGTCCAACCATCAAAGTAAAGGCCTTGGACCTGCGGACGATTTGTCGAGCTTCAACCTCGTCTTCTAGGAGTTCTTGCCTCAGTATGTATGCAATATATGGCACCGTCCAATCGGGCGTAATCACCAGAATCTCCATGACCAGATCTATGACTGCCGGGACATCAACCTCAGTCGGATTGGAGGCGCTTATTGCTTGCGGGGGCTCTTCAGTGAAGGGATCTTCTTGCACCGAAGGAGAATGTAGGTGTTCCAGAAACACATTGCTAGGTACAGGCCTCTGAGTGGATCCGATCTTTGCTAAATCATCAGCTGCCTGATTCTTCACTCGGGGAATATGGTGGAGTTCCAAACCTTCAAATTTCTTCTCAAGATTTCTCACTGCATGGCAATATCCAGTCATGGCAGGGTTCCTGACATCCCACTCCTTCATCACCTGATTAACCACCAAATCCGAATCACCGTATACCATCAGGCGCCGGACGCCGAGTGAGATGGCCATACGTAACCCATAGAGGAGTGCCTCGTATTCAGCTTCATTATTGGAGGAATCAAAGTGAATCTGGAGGACATAACTGAGCCTGTCACCCTTTGGAGATACCAACACCACACCAGCACCAGACCCATTCAACATCTTAGAGCCATCAAAGAACATGGTCCAGTGCGCCGAGTGGATTTGAGTTGGCTGCTGCTGTTCTATCCACTCGGCCATGAAGTCAGCAAGTGCTTGAGATTTGATTGCCTTCTTTGCTTCAAACTTGATATCAAAGTAGAGGAGCTCAATAGCCCATTTGGCCACTCGACCAGTCGCGTCTCGATTGTTGAGGATCTCAGACAATGGAGCATCCTTGACGACTGGGACTGAGTGATCTTGGAAGTAGTGTGCCACCTTCTTCGCTGATAGATATATACCATAGACGAGCTTCTGGTAATGAGGGTACCTTTGCTTTGAAGGAGTCAACACTTCGGAGATATAGTAAACTGGATGTTGGACTTTATAAGCCTTGCCCTCCTCTTCTCGCTCGACAGTGAGAACCGTACTGACGACTTGGTTAGTAGCTGCAATGTACAGAAGCAGGGGTTCTTTGCTGTGCGGAGCAGCAAGCACCGGCTAGGTGGAAAGCAGGGCTTTGAGCTCGACAAATGCTGCTTCTACCTCAGGAGTCCACTCGAACGTATCAGATTTCTTCATCAGTCGGTATAAAGGGAATGCCGCCAGGCAGCCCGTGAGCTTCTGGACATCGTGCACACGCTCAGGGCGTTTCATTCGGACGATGGTGCTGATCTTCTCGGGATTGACGTCGATCCCCCGTTCAGAAACGAGGAAACCGAGCAACTTGCCACCAGGAACTCCAAAAGTGCACTTGGTCGGATTTAACTTGATATCATATTTCCTTAGGTTGGCGAATGTTTCCGCCAAGTCAGTCAGCAGGTCGGAACCTTTGCGAGACTTGACTACAATATCATCCATATAAGCCTCGACATTCCGACTGATTTGCTCGAGCAGGCATTTCTGAATCATACGCATGAAAGTAGCGCCAGCATTTTTCAGACCAAAAGGCATGGTGATATAACAGAAACACCCGAAAGGGGTGATGAATGCCGTCTTTATTTCATCTGGACCAAACAGACGGATCTGATGGTAACCAGAGTATGCATCGAGAAAAGAAAAACGCTCGCATCCCGCAGTCGACTCGACAATCTGATCGATGCGGGGGAGCGGAAAATGATCTTTCGGGCAGGCCTGATTGATATGTTTAAAGTCGATACACATGTGGAGTGACTTGTCTTTCTTGGGGACCATGACGACATTCGCGAGCCACTCGGAGTGGTAAACCTCGCGTATGAACTTAGCCGCCAAGAGTCGAGCCACCTCCTCGCCGATTGCCTTCCGCTTCTCTGCTGCTGACCGATGCAAGTGCTCTTTGACAGGCTTGGCCTTCGGGTCAACTCTCAGTCGGTGCTCAGCAAGTTCCCTGGGTACACCCGGCATGTCAGAAGGCTTCCATGCGAAGATGTCCCAGTTCTCACGGAGGAACTGGACGAGCGCGGCTTCCTATTTGCTGTCGAATGTCGTTGAGATGTTGGTCGGGGCAGCATTAGGATCTATCGGGTGAACGTTCACTTGCTTCACGTCACCTGCCTACTGAAAAGCAGACTCAGAGGCAGGCTTCTTGGCGCGCAGCAGATCGGCAGTATCAGTATTCTTCGTGTATTCTTCCAACTCGACCACAGCCATTTGCTGGTCGGCAATCTTGGAGCCTCGCTGAAGGCACTCCTCAGCCCTCTGTCGATTCCCTGTGACTGTGATCACACCCTTGGGCCCGGGCATCTTCAGCTTGAGGTACACGTAACATGGACGGGCCATGAAACGGACATAAGCCGGTCGACCAAGGATGGCGTGATATGCGCTCTGGAAGTCTACAACTTCAAACGTCAACTTTTCCTTGCGAAAATTCTTGTCGGTGCCGAACACCACATCCAACGCAATCTGACCGAGTGACTTGGCCTTCTTCCCAGGGATGACTCCGTGGAACTGCATGTTGCTCTCACTGAGTCGGGACATCGGAATGCCCATCCCCTTGAGGGTCTCTGCATACAAGATGTTCAATCCACTCCCGCCGTCCATGAGAACCTTGCGGAGTCGAGTGCCTCCTACAACAGGATCCACCACCAGAGCTTGCCTACCGGGGGTAGCGACATGAGCAGGGTGGTCTGACTGGTCAAAGGTGATAGGAGTCTGAGACCACTTGAGGTACGTGGGGGTGGCAGGAACAGCCATGTTGACTTCCCTGTTAATAACTTTCAGTCGACTTTTGCTTTCTACATCGGCAAAAATCATCAAAGTGGCATTGACCTCAGGAAAATCCTCTTTATCTTTATCATCTTCCTTTTCTGGAGTTTTCCCACTCGACTGTCCTTCCTTGAACTGTTGGAACAGTAATCTGCATTGTCGAGTGGTGTGCTTTGGCAATATCAAATTGCCTTCCTCATCCCTCTTCGTGTGGATTGCACACGGCATATCTAGGATGTCCGTTCCTGGCTGATTCTTTGATTTCTTGGGAGTAAATTGCCCTTTGGGTTTCCCTTTATTCTTTCCTTGCGCCGCCAGAGCGGCTGCCTCTGCCTGAGCAGAACCATCAACTTTGCGCTTTTGCTTCCGACTGGAATTGCCGCCGCCAGCATGATTGTCGACTGCCTTTCCCTTGTCGCTGCGGAGGCGGTCCTGCTCTTCGCCATTGGCATATCAGTGGCAATCTCCATCATCTTGCTCAGGGACATATCTCATGTCCGACCAAACTTCAGATAAAGCTCTCTGTACCTAACACCGGCCTTGAAGGCGCAGACGGATTGGTGCTCGGAAACATTTTCCACCGTGTGATGGAGGGTGGTCCAACGCTGAATGTAATCCCTCAAAGTTTCATTCGGTTTCTGCACACAATGCTGCAGCTCAGTCAAACCAGCAGGACGCTTGCATGTGCCTTCGAAAGTTCTGATGAACACTCGGGCAAGATCCTCCCAGCAGTAGATGCTAGAAGGAGCCAACTGATTTAGCCACGCTCGGGCCGAACCATCCAACATCAAAGACAAATGCTTCATGGCTATATTGTCATTTCCTCCACCGATCTGCACCGCCACTCGGTAACCGTCTAGCCATGTTTCCGGCTTTGACTCACCAGTGAACTTGCTTACTCCAGCCACCAACCTAAAGTTGGGGGGAATCTCGGCGGATCGGATGGCTCTGCTGAAACACTCGGGTCCAGAGACAACGACACCACTTCCACTCGGATGATCTCTATCATAACCATCCCTGTGAACTCTGCCCCTGTCAATCCGATTCTGTAAAAGGACAGACCTCGCGTCGAACCCAGGAATCCGCTCATCGCTGTCCGGGCGCCGATCATCATATTGCCGGGGCACATATGAACCACCCCGCGGAGGAGTAGGCACTCGACGGCGGTCATCACGGTCATAACGAGGAGCAAACTGATCCCGCCCCTGATCTCTGTACTGATCTTCACGGTAACCTCCGCCCCTGCGACGCAGAGGTGACCCCAGGCTGTGAGCCGACTGAACTGTGTCTGCCTTGGGCGAATTACTGTGTAACCTATTGTGCGACTGAGAAACAGCCGAATTCTGCTGTTGCTAATTAGGGTTTTTATGTAGTAATAACACCCTCCCCCCGGCCTGTATATATATGATCGAGCACCTCGAGACGACGCCTCCTCCCACTATGAGCACCTCCGAATAATAATTAGTGCATAATATATATATGTATATATATTACATCATTTGACCGATAACGGTGTTAAGTACTTATACAAAATAGGTACACACAAATTTGGTTCGTTTGTTAATTAGCGTGCGGGCGACGACGCTTGAGACTGATCTTCTTCTTTCCTCTTTTGTTCGTTGTCGAATAATTGAGCCCCTCGATTGTGACTTTTCCTTTTCCAGGGAGTACGATCTTTCTTAGGTAATGTTGTCCTGCTTCTTCTTTTGATGTATGGTTCATCGTCATCATCATCTTCCCTCATCGGGTTACTTTACTGGTCGTAGTCTTCCTCGTTGGCGACGATGCTCCTTTTGCCTCTCCTCACGACAACACGGTTGGGATTGAGAGGGTCTTCTATGAATAAGCATTGTGTCACGTGCTTCGCGTGTACCCATGGCTCATTTTTGGCAGTGGCGCTCACGGTACGGCTATTCGCATCGGGTATACACATGGTAGTGAAAAGTCGGTTTTCTCTTTGTACGTTTTTAGCCCATCCGACATGGAACATCGTTGTGCTATGCAATCTAGAGTATTCAAGCTCCAAGATCTCTTCGACCCTTTTGTAGTATCTTTCAGTTACATCGCCGGTCATGGCTTCCATCGTCACCCTTGAGTTCTGGTATTCACTGTTCATATCTTTGTGCTGCGTGTAGAATGTGTATCCATTGATATCGTATGCCTGATAGGTCGCGTGGTTGACCGCCGGGCCATGTGCTAAGGCGTATAGCAACTTTCCATCTGGACAGCCCTCTTCTGGGGGATTAGCCACAACTCGCTCTTTGAACCAACGCAAGAAAGTGGAGTTGTGCTCTCTAATAACTTTAGCGTCCGTCCTGTGCATTCCACGGTCACGGTAGTTCTTTGCGATGGTCTCTTTGTGTAGGGCCACGAAAGGATCTACCACGTTTAGGTGTTGTAGCACTACTAAGTTAGTTATGTCAAAGTCGTCCTGTCGGCCCGAGCGGTACACATTCAATTCCCTCCGGCCATTGATGTGACCTTCTCCTTTCAGCCTTCCACAGTGCTTGTTGACGGGCAAACCAACAACAGGTTCTCCGACGCCTAGATAATTCTCGCAGAAGGAGATGCACTCTTGGGTCAGATAGCCCTACGCGATGCTTCCATCCAGACGGGACATGTTACTAACAAATCCTTTGATGACCCCATTCATCCTCTCGAATGGCATCATGCTGTGTAGGAATGTCGGCCCTAGGTCTATGATGTCATTCATGATGTGGACATACAGATGCACCATGACATCAAAGAACGCGGGCAGAAAGTACATCTCTAGCTCATTTAGTATGACAACGATCTCTTCCTGTAGCCTTTTGAGTTGCTTCACACTGATTAACTTTCGAGAGATAGTGTCGAAAAAGTGGCATAGATCAGTAAGTGTATCACAGACGTGTGTGTCCAAAATCCCTCTAAGTGCAACCGGGACTAACTGCGTCATCATCACGTGACAGTCGTGAGACTTCATCCCGCTGAACCCTTTTTTCTTGGTGTCCAGATATCTGCTTATCTTCCCACAGTATCCGAAACTAACTTTGATTCCATCAAGGCACTTGAAGAATTGATCGACCTCCTTCGGATCTAAGGTGAAGCAAGAGGGGGGGGGGTCAATACTCTTCTCCCTTCTTTTTTGCTTTTTTGCCCCTATCTTTCCTGATATCCAAAAATTCCAAGTCTTTTCTTGCCTTCTGCCCATCCTTGGTCTTCTCCGGCATGTTCATCAATGTTCCAAGCAAACCCTCGAGGATATTCTTTGTGATATGCATTTGATCAAGGCTATGAGGCGTGTCTAGTTTGGGCTAGTACTTTAAGTCCCAGAAAACAGACCTCGTTTTCCATACCTTCAGCAGCGGCTCCGACGCCTTTTTATTCCTCTTTCCCGGCGAGGGGCACTATTCCCAGTTCTTCAACAACTCATCAATTTTGATGCCGCTCCGCTTACATGGTGCATTCGGAATATCCGTGGCACACCTGGCCCGCGACATATCCGTAACCGAGATCGTCATGCACCGTCGTGATCAACGCGGCTCTCATGTCAAAATACTCTCCTGTGCCGGCTTCCCATGTCTTGGCCGGCGTTGTCCATAACATGTCTAGCTCCTCTTTTAGTAACCCGAGATACAGATTAATATCATTTCCCGGTTGTTTTGGCCCTTGAATAAGCATAGTCATGTGTATGTATTTTGCCTTCATGCACTTCCAGGGGGGATGTTGTACATCCATACATACACGGGCCATGTGCTATGTTTGGTGTTCTACTTGCCAAACGGATTCATGGCATCAGTACTAGCGCCAAGCATGATGTTCCTTGGATCATCTACGAAATATTTATATTCGGCGTTTAATGCTCTCCACTGACTAGCATCTGCGATGTGTCTCAGCTTCGGATCATCTCCATCGTCTGGCTTCACCCTATCCGCGTGCCATCGCAAGAGCTTTGCTTCCTTAGGATCTACGAAATACCGCTGCAGACAGGGAGTGATGGGAAAGTACCATACGACTTTCTGTGGATCTTTATTCCCGGCCTTCTTATATCGTGAAGCATTGCACTTTGGGCAGATGGTTTTTTTCGCATGCTCGTTCTGATATATGATGCAATCGTTGATGCATGCATGGTATCTAATGTGCGGCAGATCAAGAGGGCACATTATTTTTTGGCCTCCTCGACACTAGTGGGACATAGGCTTCCCGCGGGAAGAACCTTCTTTAGATACTTCAAAAGGTCATCCAGGTTTGTGTATGTCCATTTATTTTTTGCCTTCGTCTTGAGTAGTTCTAGTGTGAAACTCAAGCGGGTTACCTCGGGACCGCAACCGTCATACAATGGAGTCTTCGAGTCTAGCCCCATTTGTGCCAACTTGGCCTCCTCTCTAGAAGCAGCTCTGTCGCTAGTCGTCCTCTTGCGAAGCAGTTCTCGAACATGCGGGTCCCCCATGGATGAACTTAGTAGGGACGAAGACTGCGGTGTGTCCGCATCTTCTCCGTCATGTCCGGCCTCTTCTCCGCCAGGTCCGGCCTCTTCTGCGCCATGTACGGCGCCATTTCCCACGCCCTCTTCTTCGGGCACATTTTCAATCATCTCTTTGTCTCGGCCCATGTCATTATTGCCTGCCCCGTCGACGTCCTCATCATCATCGTCTTCACTTATCCATCATGTATGTCCATCCATGAAACCATACATGACCAGGTGCGCCTTGAATTTGCCAGCCTTAAAGGGGCCGATCCATACTCTTCCTTTTCATCTACGACATGGACATAAAACCTCCTTCCATTTGTTTTCATACATGTCGTCCACCGCGGATTGCCAGTATGTTTCAAATTTCCTTCCATTGACCTTCATGATTGCCTACACGATGCCAAATAATTATAACCACGTACATGCATGCAACAAATTCATACAAAAATTTGACATGACCTTCCCTAAACATAGGACATGTCGAGTTTGCCCGAAATTCACCGAAACGGAAATGAATCGACATTTCGGCAAAACATAGGCAACTCATGTTACGCACATTTCAACAAATACACAATATAGGCAACTCACACATGCCACACACACAATCACATAGCTCGGTCCTATCGCGCGCGAGCACAAACATACACATATTTCCATTATTGCACGTTATCTCTTCTTTTTCCTCTCCTATGTCGTGAGAGATCAAGCTCGGTACAAAGATATATATTCAAGTCTCTTTCTTAATTAGCTAGTAGATCTAGATAGTGATTTAACTAGGAAGTGAGAGAACAACCTAGCTAGTGGAGGGCTAAAATATTAAAGAGAGTGGTTAGGTAATTAATTAATGGAGGTGGTGGTGGAGGGCAAAGAAAGAGAGAGGGGGGAGGGAGGGCATTAATGAAGGTGATGGAGGGGTAAAGAAGAGAGAGAGGGAGGAGGGGGAGCATTGAAGGAAGAAGAAGAGGATGTGGGGAAGAAGGAAGGGAGAAGAAGAGGAGATGGGGAAAAGGTGGCAGATATTTAGTGGCTGGCGACCATAGCAGTAGCGTCGGTAGGATAAACGTGCTACTCCTAGTTAGACTAGCAGTAGCATCGTTTCTTACAGCGCACTGCTGTGAACTGGGGCCCACCAGCATAACCGCTAGAAATTAGCATTAGCGCGCTTTTACCGCAACGCGCTACTGCTACCTCAACTAGCAGTAGCACGTTTTGCAACCACGCGCTGCTGCTATATGGGACCCACCGGCTTACCCATAGAAACATAACTGTAGCGTCGTTTAAAAGAAACGCGCTACATATATGGTATTAGCTGTAGCGCTTATTTTTGGGCCAGCACTGCTAATTTATGCCGACCCTGGGGCACCCTTTGGCCGAGTTAGCAGTAGCATGCTTTGTCTAAGCCGGCGCTACTGCTAAATTCTACCAGTAGCGCCTTATTTACTGCGCGCTACTGGTACTTAGTAGTAGCGCCTGGACCATAACCAACGCTATTAGTAACATTCTACCTATAAGCTTTTCCCTAGTAGTGATAGTAGATATGATCAACATGGAGATGTTCACCATTGAAACCACCGAGGGATGTTGATTTGAGTGGGAGTTCTTTAGTAATATGATTAATTGAACTCATTATCATGAACACAGTCTAAAGTTGTCTTTCCAAAATTATGTTGTAGATCAAAAGAACGCGCTGTAGATCCCCTGTATTTTGATATGTTCCGAGAGAAAACTAAGTGGAAAGATGATGGTGGCAATTTTGTGGACTAGGTCCGTGATCTGAGGATGGTCCTCATTGATGCACAGAAGGCTTATGTCCTTGATGCACCACTCAGTGCGCGACCCCCTCAAGCATCGTCTGTGGATGTTGTGAACAGCTGACAGACACGTTCTGATGACTACTCGATAGTTTAGTGCGCCATGCTTTATGGCTTAGAATCGGGGCTCCAAAGACGTTTTGAATGCCATGGAGCATATGAGATGTTCCAAGAGCTGAAATTGGAATTTCAGGCTCATGTCCGTGTTGAGAGGTATGAGACCTCCGACAAGTTCTTTGCTTGCAAGATGGAGGAGAATAGCTCAATCGGTGAGCATGTGCTCAGAATGTCTGGGTGCTACAATCACTTGAATCAAGTGGGAGTTAATCTTCCTAGATAAGATAGTGATTGACAGAGTTCTCCAAGTCACTGCCACCAAGCTACTAGAGCTTCGGGATGAACTATAACATGCAAGGGATAGAGAAGATGATCCCTGAGCTATTCGTGATATTTTATGCCGCGAAGGTAGAAATCAAGAAGGAGCATCAAGTGTTGATGGTAAGACCACTAGTTTCAAGAAGGGCAAGGGCAAGAAGGGAAACTTCAAGAATGGCAAACCAGTTGGCGCTCCAGTGAAGAAACCCAAGGTTGAACCCAAAACCGATATTAAGTTCTTCTATTATGAGGGGAACGGTCACTGAAGCGGAACTGCCCCAAATATTTGGTAGATAAGAAGGCTGACAACGTCAACAAATGTATATTTGATATACATGTTATTGGTGTGCACCTTACTAGCTCTCGTAGTAGTGCCTTGGTATTAGATACCGGTTCAGTTGCTAATGTTGGTAACTCTAAACAAAAGCTACGAAATAAAAGGAGACTAGCTAAGGGCGAGGTGACGATGTGTGTTGGAAGTGTTTCCAAGGTTGATGTGATCACCATCGCACGCTCCCTCTACCTTCGAGATTAGTGTTGAACCTAAATAAATGCTATTTGGTGAGCATGAACATGATTAGAATGTGTTTATTGCAATATGGTTATTCATTCAAGTCAGAGAATAATGGATGTTCTGTTTACATGAATAATACCTTGTATGGTCATGCACCCAATGTGAATGGTTTATTGAATCTCGATCGTAGTGATACACATGTTCATAATATTGATGCAAAAGATACAAAGTTAATGATGTTAGTACCACATGCTTGTGGCACTGCTGCTTAGGTCATATTGGTGTAAAGCGCATGAAGGAACTCCATGCTGATGGATCTTTGGACTCACTCGATTTTGAATCGCTTGAGACATGCAAACCATGCCTCATGGGCAAGATGACTAAGACCCCGTTTTCCGGTACGATGGAGCGATGATGACCCACAAGTATAGGGTATCAATCGTAGTCCTTTCGATAAGTAAGAGTGTCGAACCCAACGAGGAGCAAAAGGAAATGATAAGCGGTTTTTAGCAAGGTATTCTCTGCAAGTGTTGTAAGTAACGATAGTAGAAAGTTTTGTAGCAAGATAAATCGTAACAAGTGATAATAGTAGCAAAGGTGCAGCAAGATAGCCCAATCCTTTTTATAGCAAAGGACAGGCCTGCAAGTACTCTTATATTAAGCAATCGCTCCCGTGGGCATATGGGAATTATTTCTAGTCATGTTCATCATCTTGAGTTGATTCGCGTTCGCTACTTTGATAATTTGATATGTGGGTGTACCAGTGCTAAGGTGCTATTCTTACTTGAACTAACAACCAACTTATGATTACCCCCGCTCGCAAGCATCCGCAACTACGAAAGAAGAATTAAGATAAATCTAACCATAGCATGAAAGATGTGGATCCTATTCAGCCCCTTATGAAGCAACACATAAACTGGGGTTTAAGCTTCTGTCACTCTAGCCACCCATCATCTACTTGTCACTCCACAATGACTTCCCTTAGGCCCATAGCATGGTGAAGTGTCATGTAGTCGACGTTCACATGACACCACTAAGAGAAGTAACAACATACATATCATCAAAATGTTGAAGAATACCAACTTCACATGATTAATTATAACAAGACTTCTCCCATGTCCTCAGGTAAAATAGTAACTACTCACACCCCATCAACATGTTCAAGATCAGAGGTGCAATAATAATAATTAAGGATCTGAACATAATATCTTCCACCAAGTAATCCAACAAGCATCAACTACAAGATGTAATAAACACAACTAGTAACCCACAGGTACCAATCTGAGGTTTTGAGACAAAGATTGAATACAAGAGATGAACTAGGGTTGGAGATGAGATGGTGCTGGTGAAGATGTTGATGAAGATTGGTCCTCCCATGAAGAAGGAAGCATTGGTGATGACGATGGCTTCGATCTCCCCCTCCTGGAGAGGGATTTCCTCGGCAGAATTTGACTACCGGAGTGCAAAAGGGCCTCTTCCCAGGTTTCCGCCTCGAGACGGTGGCGCTTCGGCTTGAAAGGTTGCTTATGATTTTTTCTAGGGTAAAACACACCATATAGGAGAAGAGGGGCGTCGGGAGGCCAGCCAGGGCCCCTCTACACATCAGGGCGCGCCCTTGGGGGACGTCCTATTGGCTTGTGCCTGGCTAGTGGCCCCCTCTGGTATATTTTTAACCCATAAATTCACATATATTCAATAAAAATTTCTCGTGAATTTTCAGGTCATTTGGAGTCTGGTGATTTTTCTGCCTTTTTCTCGGTTTTCCGGTTCAGAATTCCAGTTTCCAGATAATTCCCTCTTTGTGAGGTACCTTGCATATTCAGAGAGAAAGGGCATAAGAATTGCATGATAATAGGGAATAATGGACAAGAATAACATAAATATGAATAAGAAATCATGATGCAAAATAGATGTATCAACTTCCCCAAGCTTAGACCTTGCTTGTCCTCAAGCGAAAGCCGAACTCGAGAGTAATGACCACATAATTTGAGAGAGAGGTGTCGATAAAAACAGAATACGGACATGGGAGCATCATGAACATCATTATAGCAGCAAGTATTTCACCATATAACTTCTCATAAGCAAGTAAAGATCTCTTCACAATTATCGAAGTATGAAGCATAAACCTTATTGACAACCAACAAACAAAGCTTTTAGTCATGGTGATAATCATAATTCATCATATTCAGGAGAAGAGTCTATATAAGAGCTTTCATTGTAGCAAACCCACATATTCAACTATCATTTAGTTATCTACTATTGTTGGCACTCATTGCATATTTTTGGAGATAATGTTTTTGCCAGACACATAGGAAGATAGGGGCTTCATTTACCAACCAACTGATTTACCTCAAGGATAATCTCAACAATAATTAATCTTGGTTTCTTACATTTAACTGGATATATATACCTGGATCTTTCCTCAACATGTGATGCTTACCACTAATAGAGTTTATAACTTAAAAGAAGGGACGTTATTAATGACTCTTGAATAGAAGTAAGAACTTTATGAAAGTGAAAGATAGGCCCTTCGCAGAGGGAAGCAGAGGTTGTCATGCGCTTTTATTTGATTAGATGTTCAATCTCTTAATGCAAAGGAACTTCACTTTATATTGCCCCTTGCGATAGCGAACATTATTATGCAATCCGTCGCTTTTATTTCTTCACCATCACCAGATCGTACAAAGCTTATTTTCCTTTTCAATAAAACATCATACATGATTAAAGGCAATTTTTATTGCTTATGCACTAATGACAACTAACTTGAAGGATCTTATTCAATCCATAGGTAGGTAAGGTGTACTCTTACGAAAAGAAACTGGGTTCTATGAGTTATGGATGCACAAGTAGTATCTCTACTTGGTGCGGAAATTTTGACTAGCAAAAGTTCTAAAGGAAGCATCACATGTTAAAGGATCCATGCCTATATGACTTCTATGCAAATGTAAGCAATCATGACCATTAATTTGTCTTCCATGTCCAACTTCAACACATGATCATTATTCAATATTTGGTGAGGGTTCGTAATCATAGATGATTTCCAAGATAGTGTATTTGTATGTGGATCTTCTCCTCTCTATCATAATCTTGCATAGATTAACAATGACTAAGGCTATGTTTGTTCTATTCCCAACAATTTTCATAGCTCATACTTTCTTTTTATGTGAATTTATTACTTCCCATGGGATAAGCATATGATCTTTACTATTCTGTCTATTGTCATGCTATGATGATTGGTGCAAGAGAGTAAAGCACACGAACTAATCTTTATTATGTAACTCTCACACTCGATTACAAGGATAGATAGAACTCAAAGCAAAATTCTAAGCAAAGAAATCTGAAACTTTATTTCTCTAAACCACGAAATAGCTAAAGATCAAACTCAAGTAAAAGATGACGGTGGAAAGTGATGGTGATACAATACGGGGGCACCTCCCCCAAGCTTGGAACAAGCTAGGGGTTGTGCCCATACCCATGTACTCAAGTGTTCTTTGGTGATGATGGTGGTGTGCGGAAATCCTCCATCTTCCAAGGCATAGGCTCCCCATCATGGAAAGAAACTCTTGTCTCTGGAATCCAGAAATCAGCAGCGAGGCTCATCCTTTTAAACCTAGATTCATACTCACAGTTCTGGGTTTGGAGTTCATAGATTTGATCTTGAAGGTGCTCGATCCGCACTTGAAGTTTGAAAAGAGCTTCTCCGACGCTCCCTGTGTCAAGCTTGTTCTCGCGGATGAAGTCCGTGATCATAGAGTGATTAGCACTCAGACCATGTTCAACCATCCCTTGGCACTTGAAGATCTTCTGCTCCACTTCTGCAAGCTTGTTCTTGTCGCTTCCCTCCTTCTTGGGGCCTTGGACATCCCGGATGTGAAGCACCCCCTCACGCATCTCAATAGCTTGAGGGTGCTTCATAACCTCCTGCAAGTAGGGATTGATGACCTTCTCGAAGAACTTGTCTTTAGATTAACTTGGGGAATTCATGGAGATCTAGATTTGTCTGAAAAACAGCTCGAAACAAGAACAGAGGAGAAACTCGCGATGCGGTGGTAAAAACATACGGGAATATATATAATTATTTTTTCTAGGTCAGAATACGTGTTCAGGAAGAAATCGGAGTCGGGGAGGCACACGAGGGCCGCACAAGCCATCAGGGCGTGGCTTGTGCCTCCCTCGTGGGACCCCCTAACTCCGTTTTATTTTTGGAATTTTTCTAAAATACTAAAACCAATAGAAATTATTTTTTTGGAATTTTTGGAGTCGGTTTACTTACCGTACCACATACCTATCACTTTTTCAGGTTTCTGGAGTGTTCCAGAAGGCCTCCCGTATGTGTTCTTCCGGTGTTATCACTTGGATAACATTAGTCTCTTCATTAATGGGCGTACCTGAAATATAATGCTTGATTCTTTGCCCATTCACCACCCTCGGGCTTTTGCCTTCGAAGTTATTAAATTTTATGGCACCGGAGCGATAGACCTCCTCGACAACATATGGGCCTTCCCATTTGGATAAAAGTTTTCCGGCAAAAAATCTGAAGCGAGAGTTGTACAAAAGCACAAGGTCTCCTACATTGAATTCCCGTTTTTGAATCATTTTGTCATGCCATCTTTTAACTTTTTCTTTAAACAACTTAGCATTTTCATAGGCTTGTGTCCTACATTCATCTAGTAAGCTAATATCAAATAACATATTTTCACCGGCAAGTTTAAAATCATAATTAAGTTCTTTAATTGCCCAATAAGCCTTATGTTCTAGCTCAAGAGGTAAATGCCAAGCTTTTCCATACACCATTTTATATGGGGACATCCCCATGGGGTTCTTACAAGCAGTTCTAAAAGCCCATAGAGCATCATCTAGTTTCTTAGACCAATTCTTCCTCGATCTATTGACAGTCTTTTGCAAGATAAATTTTAGTTCTTGATTGCTCAATTCAACTTGTACACTAGACCGAGGATGATAAGGTGATGCAATTCTATGATTAACATCATATTTAGCTAGAAGTTTACGGAAAGCACCATGAATAAAATGTGAACCACCATCAGTCATTAAGTATCTAGGGACTCCAAACCTCAGAAAAATAATTTCCTTAAGCATTTTAATAGAAGTGTTATGATCAGCACTACTAGTTGGAATAGCCTCTACCCACTTAGTAACGTAATCAACAGCAACTAAAATATGAGTATATCCATTTGAGGAAGGAAAAGGTCCCATGAAGTCAAAACCCCAAACATCAAATGGTTCAATGGCAAGTGAATAGTTCATAGGCATTTCCTGACATTTACCAATATTACCAACTCTTTGGCATTCATTACATGAAAGGACATACTTGTCGTGGGAACGAGCCTGATAGTAGAGGTTAGGGGTACGTAAGGAGAGGGCAGAGTCCTAGCTACGGCGAGATTGTACACACGGATCTATGAGTTCAGGCCCCTCTCGTGGAGGTAACAGCCCTACGTCTCAGTGCTCGGGAGCTTCTGTCGTGTGGAATGTGTGAGTTACAGGGGGTGCGAACCCTTGTGCCAGAGGGGAGGGGTGGCTTATATAGAGTGTGCTGCCTCTCATGAATACCCGGCAACCAAGGGTTCGATCGTGGTAATAAAGGTGAATGTTACTGATAACGTATGTAATAAATGCTACTTATGGCGACCAGCCGTACGCCTGTCCGTTGGTCTCCCTGGAGTGGCTTATGGTCTTCTGCGGTCGACTAACTTCTGGTTCTTCCGAGTGAAAGGCGGCTGCCGAATGGAGGGAGAAACCTCCGGGTGGATTTTCTGTCGAGTGACTCATGCGCCATGGTGATTCCAGTCGGAGTCTTCCTTGTAATCTTGTAATCTTTAAGTTCTCCAATGTAGTGTCCTTAGGTAGGGTATGTAGGTCAGGCCTAAGACCCTACCCTAGGTACATATCCCCATCATTAGCCCCCGAATGGATCGGGGTTCGAGTGAAAAAGGGATCGATGCAGGTTCTGATAAGACACAAAAATTCTGAATGCATTTTAGGGCTTCACAGAAGTCTGCGTGGATTGGAGTCTTTGTCATTCACCCTGATCGATTCTATCTTGATATGCGTCCGAGTGAACTTGAGCACGGACTCAGGTCCGAGTGGTTAGCAGGATCTCTTGATGCCACGGGTCGCTTTGTCAGACCCGGATTTTACGGGATTTGAAAATTTGGAAAGCACGCGCCGTGCGATGATGCAACGACTGGGGCAACTGGGGGCATGACGCCTCGATTTTCGAGCCGCCCTTAACGCCACGTACTGCGCTTCCTCTGTAATCGGGATACACAGAGATCCGGCGGGCCCGCAGGTCAGTGACCCACTCGGGCAGTTATAAGACGGGACGGCGCAAGGGTCGGTACAGTGCTCCTCCCCCATTCCCCTCTTTTCCTCCGCCTCCTCCGCTCCACGCGCGCCGCACGCCCCCGCCTCGACGACCGCCGCCGCGATGATGAAGGGGAAGATGGAGAAGCTCGAGCGCGCCAAGAAGGGAGCCAAGGTGAAGAAGCCGTCGGGCGCCCGGTCCACGGCGCCGCCGGGGTGGATCCAAGGGGATTTCCTTCGGTCGACCGTCATGGCGGAGGACAGCCAAAACCTCATCGCCGACGGGCTGATAGCTGACGGGTCGTGGAGGCTGCCGGGGGAAGAGACCGAGCCGAAGCCACGCGAAGGCGAGTGAGTCCTCCTCCTCACCCACGTCAAGCGAGGTTTTTCTCTACCTCCCCATCCATTCGTCCGTGGGTTCTTGAATTTCTTCGGAGTACAACTTCACCATTTCCCTCCGAATGCCATTGCGTATCTTGCTGCGTTCATAACAATGTGTGAGTGCTTCTTGGGCTGTCCCCTCACTGGGGCTTGTTCAAACACATCTTCACCATCCGGTCTCAGTCAGTCAAAAAGGCCAACACCAATGATAGTAAGACCCACGTCATCCAGCTATGCGGTGGCCTGGGACTCCAAAAGAGGAACATGAGTGCGTTTCCGTCATTGACCTTTCCTGAATCCGTTCGGGGCTGGCAGTCGACTTGGTATTACTGCAACGATGTTGCATCTCCCAACATGTCGACTGGCCTTCCCCCCTTCACATTAGAGCGACCCATTGCTCCCAGATCATTGTCCCTGATGGAGGAAGAGAAAGCCGAGGTAGGAATTTTAGTGGATGCAGTAGTAGAGTTGGTCCGTGGTGGAGTGACTGGTATGGACCTACTGGAGGCATTTCTCGGTCGGCGAATCCAGCCCCTTCAAGCGAGGGACAACACTATGTGGCACTATTCGGGCGCTGGAGACACCACTCGGACACATCCAGAGGAAGTCTCTGAGAAGACTGTTGCAAAGTGGCTCCGAAGCATCACCGGAGCCTGGGACAACCCTCTGGGAGCCAAGCGAATCTTGCCCTTCTCTGTCGCGAACCCGCCGCCGAACCTGGTGAGTTATATCTTTGTCGAATGCTTTCATGTTTCGTCGAGTGATTGGGTCTTCAGCCGACTGACTTTACTGTTTGTATCTTGCAGGAATTTACGAACATGTATTCGCCCATGCCGAACAGAGGGCAGCCTGATGACGGAGAAGAGAGCGCAGGCGGCAACGCAGACGTTGATTACGCCGATAACAGTGAAGGCAATGACAACGACCCGGAGGAGAGCGAGGAAGAGGTTCAGTTTCCTCCGCGCACCGAGCATCGTTCCAAGCAGCGCCAAGACCCAGCGGCTGTCCCAAGCAGAACCTTGGCATCGAGCACCAGGAATCCGAAGCGCAACCGGGCCGCAACACCTGAATCGACTGAAAAGGTCGCGAAATAGCCAAGGTCAGACGCACCAAAACCTCGGAAGGCTCTGTCCCGCATGAAGATCGCCGTGCCCGTCGCCTCAACGTGAGTGTTCATTTTCCTTTTTTTTTGCTGTTGTGGAACTTCATGTCTTTGCTGATCGAGTGGAATTTGTTTGCCAGAGCTGCTACCTCGGTGACGTCGCCTCCGCGAGATGAAGAGGAGCACATGGAAGTGGACACTGCTGACACGGCCACCTCTCAACGAGGTATAACAAATCTTCACTCTACTCTGTTTTTTGAAAACGATTCGTCGATTGAATAAGTTAACGTTGTCGATTGGTATCTGCAGACGTCATCCACGTGGAAGACGATGAGGAGCCACAACAGGGTGCGGAGGGTGAAGGTGTGACCTTGGGCACCCCACGCGTATGCACTCGGAGGACATCGTCGGGGCAGGCACCTCGTAGGTCGACTGCTGCATCGTCCCAAGAACTTGGCGACTCTTCCCGAGCCAGAGCTGAACTTGTGGTTCTGCTGTCGAGTGCCCTGCTAGCAACTTCAACTCTTGTGGTCTCAGCGCCAATTGGACAACCTCAGGCAACTCTTGTGACCTCAGCTGCAGCACCGACTCATCCGACGTCCGTATTCCCTCTGTACCGCGTCCCAGAGGACCAGACTGGAGCTGGAAAAGAGGCCATGATCCAGGCTAAGCAAATGATGCTGCGTACGAATGAGGCATATGAGGCCAGCAAGTTGGCTTATGATGCCAGCTCAGCGCTTCGTGCCAATGTCCGAGTAAGTGCGATTGTAAGTTCATTTCTGATTGAATTCCCGACCATCTTGACTCTACACCCACTGGGTGTTTTCTTTTGGTGCATACTTGCTTGTTTTCCCCTCGAGTAGATCAGGTCTTAGTCGAGTGGTTTCTGGTCCAGTGAGGGCACGCTGAGTGCACCCACTGGGTGTAGTCCCCGAGACCGCTGTCGAATGACGGTGACATCAGCAGGGGTCTTAGATTTGTTTTGATGGTCGCTTGTCACTCGACAGGCCAGACCTGGTCGAGTGATGGTAGGTCCAGTGGGGGCACGCTGAGTGCACCCACTGGGTGTAGTCCCCGAGACCGCCGTCGAGTGCTTGCATCGGCGGGGGTCTGATAGAGACAATGTTTGCATGTTTGCTTTTTTGCTCTTTTTTTTACTCGGACAGGTCGGACCTGGTCGAGTGGTCTCGTATCCAGTGGGGGCACGCTGAGTGCACCCACTGGGTGTAGTCCCCGAGACTACTGTCGATCATTTACGATGGGCAGTAGTCTTAAGAACTTGGACTCGGGGTCCTTTTTCGTACTAGGAGTATGCTTGTCACTCGGTCCGTCGAGTGAGTTCTTTTTCTTAGTGTTTCCACCTCTGAATGCTTGTCTTAGTGATGGAAATGATGTCCATGAAACCAGCAAGATAGGTCTTGTCAGTTCGGACCTTTCCATCAACCATGATATGACGCTTTGCAGGGGTGTGGGGTGGGGCGGCGGGTCGCCATTCAGTCGACTGAACTTGCTCTTTTGCACTCGAGAGTGGAGAAATATTAGTGTCGACTGAACTACTTCTTTGATGATTTCAGAAAACCTGTGAGCTTGGGACTCAGTACGTCGACCTGGAGAAGGAGAATAACCAGCTTCAGCTGGATCTGGAGGTGTCCAAAAGGGACCTAGACCGTGCACAGACCGAGCTGAAGACCCTGGGAGGTAATCCTTGCCGACCAATTGCACTATCACTTTTATTTTCTATCCTTTGAACCGAGTGTCCTCACTCGAACAGACATGCGTGGTGAGAACCACCGAATTCAAGTGCAACTCAACAATGTTATTTCTTTAGATACCATGAAGAAGGTGCTTGAAGATAAAGACAAGGCACTCGCTGATGCTCAGAAGGTGGCGAGGGAGAAAACCGAGGCCGCTGAGAAGAAGCTTGCCGCAGCCAGTAAGTTGGAAGAAGAGAACACCAAACTCAAGCAAGAACGGGCCGATTGGATCAAAAAGGTTGAATAGCTGACCAAGAGAAGGAGCGTTCTGGAGAACTACTTGGGAGACTTCGCGAAGAAGATGTTCGGCATGCTTGAAGGTAACTTCCTTTCGTCGAGTGAGTTTCTTTAATTTCTACAGAACTGTAGCGTGACCAACCTTTCATTTCCCCTTCGTGTAGAATTCTGTCAAGACTTTGACAAGGAGACTGAGGATATCGAGCCAAGTCTGGACCCCACCAAGTCACCCGTCGGGGACGTTGTGGCCATGAACATGTTTTGGCTTGAGGCTCGTCTTAGAAGCGTTCAAGCGTATATCACTCGACTGAGGGCTGCACTGGTGAAGATCGACAAAGAATTGTGGCCAGAAGACACCCTCAAGACTGACCTCGAGTCGATGATGACCCGCCTCAACGAGATTCCCGGTCGAGTGCAGGCATGAAAAAAATCTGCCGCTCGCTGCGGAGCTGACGTGGCGCTTTCACTCGTCCGGGTCCATTGCAAGGAGGCCAAGGAGGACAAGCTGAAGGCTCTCCAGGTGGTCAACACGAAGAAAGTTCAATTCGAAGACTTCATGGAGACCTTCGTCGAAGCAGCCACTCAGATCGCCGATGGGATTGATCTGGACACCTTTGTCGAGCCCGCGAGCCCCACCAGTGCTTGAGAACAACTTTTCTTGCAGTTGAAACTTTATTTGCCTCGGTATGCCGAGTGATGGTGTAACCGTTTAAAACTTCGTTCAGGCCTTAAGCCTGAGTACTTCCGTTTGCGTGGGCAACTTTTATCCGCGCTAGAGATTCTGGATTTATCTGCATTTTGCATTCCAATCCTTTGCTTGGCTAAGTTTGTTTGGTTTCCGAGTGAGATGGATGCTCATTACTAGGAAGAATTTCGAAATAGGCGAAAACTGGTTCGCAACTAAGTTTCCGAGCGAAATTGTTGCCTGTCACTCGGAACAGCCTTTAACTTAAGCGAGGTCTGACTCGCGGCTAAGTCACCGAGTGAGAGGAGTGCTCGTCACCCGGAGTGTTTTTAACTTAGACGAAGACTGGTTCACAGCTAAGTTTCCGAGTGAATTGGATTCTATTCACTCCGCAGGGTTTTTAACTTAGGCGAAAACTTGTTCGCGGCTAAGCCCCCGAGTGAGAGGGTCGCTCGTCACTCGGAAGAGTTTTCAACTTAGATGAAGACTGGTTCGCAGCTAAGTTTCCGAGCGAATGGGATGCTATTCACTCGGCAGGATTTTTAACTTAGGCGAAAGCTGGTTCGCAGCTAAGTTTCTGAGTGAATAGGATGCTATTCACTCGGCAGGATTTTTAACTTAGGAGAAAACTTGTTCGCGGCTAAGCCCCCGAGTGAGAGGGTCGCTCACCACTCGGAGTGTTTTTGAATATGAGATTGTGCGATCGGAATCGACAGAGGACTACGGGAGTCATAACTCTGATAAACAACATTGTCTAGAGTACTCTTATTACATCAAACAACTCAGTCGTCAGGTATAAAAACGTCAAAGTAAATCCGCGTTCCAGGCACGCGGTTCGTCGATTTCCTTCTTGAGGTTGAAAAGGTGGTAGGCTCCATTGTTCAGAACTTTGATGACGACGAAAGGACCTTCCCACGCGGGGGCGAGCTTGTGAGGCCGCTGCTGATCCACTCGGAGCACAAGATCACCCTCATGGAACGACCAACTCCTGACGTGCCTTGCATGGAAGCGACGCAGATCTTGCTAGTACACAGTCGACCGAATCAGAGCCATTTCACGTTCTTCTTCCAGGAGATCTACACCGTCCTGTCGTGCTTGTTCAGCCTCAGCCTCTGAGTAAAGATCTACACGGGGAGAATTGTGAAGGAGATCACTCGGCAAAATGGCCTCGGCTCCATACACCATGAAGAAAGGAGTGCGCTCAGTCGACCGGTTAGGAGTCGTCCTCAAGCCCCACAGAACAGACGGCAATTCAGTAACACAAGCTCCAGCTGCATGTTCAAGATCTCGCATGAGTCGAGGCTTCAGCCCTTGAAGGATAAGGCCATTTGCTCGCTCAGCTTGACCATTAGTCTGGGGTGCGCAAAAGATGCGTAATCCACCCCAGTGCCTTGGGTGGAGCAAAAGTATCTGAACTCTTCCGAGTCAAAGTTTGAACCATTGTCTGTGATGATACTGTGGGGAACTCCATACCGGAACATTATCTCTTTCATGAATTTGATAGCAGTGCGCGAATTCAGCTTCTTTATGGGCTTAGCCTCAATCCACTTGGTGAACTTGTCGACTGCTACAAGCAGATGCGTGAATCCACTCTGGCCCGTTCGGAGAGGACCGACCATATCCAAACCCCATACAGCGAACGGCCAGACGAGTGGAATAGTCTTCAAGGCGGATGCGGGCTTATGTGACAAGTTTGCGTAAAACTGGCATCCTTCGCAGTGCTCAACAATCTCCTTAGCCATTTCGTTGGCGCGCGGCCAGAAGAAACCAGCTCGGTATGCTCTGGCAACAATCGTCCGAGAGGACGCATGATGACCACAGGTTCCCGAGTGAATTTCCTCCAGAATCAGTCGACCTTCCTCATGAGAGATGCACCACTGAGCTACGCCAGTTACGCTTTCTCTGTAAAGCTGTCCCTCCATCACAGTAAAGGCCTTGGACCTGCGGACGATCTGTCAAGCTTCAACCTCGTCTTCTAGGAGTTCTTGCCTCAGTATGTATGCAATATATGGCACCGTCGAATCGGGCGTAATCACCAGAATCTCCATGACCAGATCTATGACTGCCGGGACATCAACCTCAGTCGGATTGGAGGTGCTTATTGCTTGCGGGGGCTCTTCAGTGAAGGGATCTTCTTGCACCGAAGGAGAATGTAGGTGTTCCAGAAACACATTGCTAGGTACAGGCCTCCGAGTGGATCCGATCTTTGCTAAATCATCAGCTGCCTGATTCTTCACTCGGGGAATATGGTGGAGTTCCAAACCTTCAAATTTCTTCTCAAGATTTCTCACTGCATGGCAATATCCAGTCATGGCAGGGTTCCTGACATCCCACTCCTTCATCACCTGATTAACCACCAAATCCGAATCACCGTATACCATCAGGCGCCGGACGCCGAGTGAGCTGGCCATACATAACCCATAGATGAGTGCCTCGTATTCAGCTTCATTATTGGAGGAATCAAAGTGAATCTGGAGGATATAACTGAGCCTGTCACCCTTTGGAGATACCAACACCACACCAGCACCAGACCCATTCAACATCTTAGAGCCATCAAAGAACATAGTCCAGTGCGCCGAGTGGATTTGAGTTGGCTGCTGCTGTTCTATCCACTCGGCCATGAAGTCAGCAAGTGCTTGAGATTTGATTGCCTTCTTTGCTTCAAACTTGATATCAAAGTAGAGGAGCTCAATAGCCCATTTGGCCACTCGACCAGTCGCGTCTCGATTGTTGAGGATCTCAGACAATGGAGCATCGCTGACGACTGGGACTGAGTGATCTTGGAAGTAGTGTGCCACCTTCTTCGCTGATAGATATATACCATAGACGAGCTTCTGGTAATGAGGGTACCTTTGCTTTGAAGGAGTCAACACTTCGGAGATATAGTAAACTGGACGTTGGACTTTATAAGCCTTGGCCTCCTCTTCTCGCTCGATAGTGAGAACCGTACTGACGACTTGGTTAGTGGCTGGAATGTACAGAAGCAGGGGTTCTTTGCTGTGCGGAGCAGCAAGCACCGGCTGGGTGGAAAGCAGGGCTTTGAGCTCGACAAACGCTGCTTCTGCCTCAGGAGTCCACTCGAATGTATCAGATTTCTTCATCAGTCGGTATAAAGGCAATGCCTTCTCTCCGAGACGAGAAATAAACCTACTTAATGCCGCCAGGCAGCCCGTGAGCTTCTGGACATCGTGCACACGCTCAGGGCGTTTCATTCGGACGATGGTGCCAATCTTCTCGGGATTGACGTCGATCCCCCGTTCAGAAACGAGGAAACCGAGCAACTTGCCACCAGGAACTCCAAAGGTGCACTTGGTCGGATTTAACTTGATATCATATTTCCTTAGGTTGGCGAATGTTTCCGCCAAGTCAGTCAGCAGGTCGGAACCTTTGCGAGACTTGACTACAATATCATCCATATACGCCTCGACATTCCGACTGATTTGCTCGAGCAGGCATTTCTGAATCATACGCATGAAAGTAGCGCCAGCATTTTTCAGACCAAAAGGCATGGTGATATAACAGAAACACCCGAAAGGGGTGATGAAGGCCGTCTTTATTTCATCTGGACCAAACAGACGGATCTGATGGTAACCAGAGTATGCATCGAGAAAAGATAAACGCTCGCATCCCGCAGTCGAGTCGACAATCTGATCGATGCGGGGGAGCGGAAAATGATCTTTCGGGCAGGCCCGATTGATATGTTTAAAGTCGATACACATGCGGAGTGACTTGTCTTTCTTGGGGACCATGACGACATTCGCGAGCCACTCGGAGTGGTAAACCTCGCGTATGAACTTAGCCGCCAATAGTCGAGCCACCTCCTCGCCGATTGCCTTCCGCTTCTCTGCTGCCGACCGATGCAAGTGCTCTTTGACAGGCTTGGCCTTCAGGTTAACTCTCAGTCGGTGCTCAGCCAGTTCCCTGGGTACACCCGGCATGTCAGAAGGCTTCCATGCGAAGATGTCCCAGTTCTCACGGAGGAACTGGACGAGCGCGGCTTCCTATTTGCTATCGAGTGTCGTTGAGATGTTCGTCGGGGCAGCATTAGGATCTGTCGGGTGAACGTTCACTTGCTTCACGTCACCTGCCGACTGAAAAGTAGACTCAGAGGCAGGCTTCTTGGCGCGCAGCAGATCGGCAGTATCAGTATTCTTCGTGTATTCTTCCAACTCGACCACAGCCATTTGCTGGTCGGCAATCTTGGAGCCTCGCTGAAGGCACTCCTCAGCCCTCTGTCGATTCCCTGTGACTGTGATCACACCCTTGGGCCCGGGCATCTTCAGCTTGAGGTACACGTAACATGGACGGGCCATGAAACGGACATAAGCCGGTCGACCAAGGATGGCATGATATGCGCTCTGGAAGTCTACAACTTCAAACGTCAACTTTTCCTTGCGAAAATTCTTGTCGGTGCCGAACACCACATCCAAGGCAATCTGACCGAGTGACTTGGCCTTCTTCCCAGGGATGACTCCATGGAACTGCATGTTGCTCTCACTGAGTCGGGACATCGGAATGCCCATCCCCTTGAGGGTCTCTGCATACAAGATGTTCAATCCACTCCCTCCGTCCATGAGAACCTTGCGGAGTCGAGTGCCTCCTACAACAGGATCCACCACCAGAGCTTGCCGACCGGGGGTAGCGACATGAGCAGGGTGGTCTGACTGGTCAAAGGTGATAGGAGTCTGAGACCACTTGAGGTACGTGGGGGTGGCAGGAACAGCCATGTTGACCTCCCTGTTAATAACTTTCAGTCGACTTTTGCTTTCTACATCGGCAAAAATCATCAAAGTGGCATTGACCTCAGGAAAATCCTCTTTATCTTCATCATCTTCCTTTTCTGGAGTTTTCCCACTCGACTGTCCTTCCTTGAACTGTTGGAACAGTAATCTGCATTGTCGAGTGGTGTGCTTTGGCAATATCAAATTGCCTTCCTCGTCCCTCTTCGTGTGGATTGCACACAGCATATCTAGGATGTCCGTTCCTGGCTGATTCTTTGATTTCTTAGTAGTAAATTGCCCTTTGGGTTTCCCTTTATTCTTTCCTTGCGCCGCCAGAGCGGCTGCCTCTGCCTGAGCAGAACCATCAGCTTTGCGCCTTTGCTTCCGACTGGAATTGCCACCGCCAGCATGATTGTCGACTGCCTTTCCCTTGCCGCTGCGAAGGCGGTCCTCCTCTTCGCCATTGGCATATCGAGTGGCAATCTCCATCATCTTGCTCAAGGACATATCTCCTGTCCGACCAAACTTCAGATAAACCTCTCTGTACCTAACACCGGCCTTGAAGGTGCAGACGGATTGGTGCTTGGAAACATTTTCCACCGTGTGATGGAGGGTGGTCCAATGCTGAATGTAATCCCTCAAAGTTTCATTCGGTTTCTGCACACAATGCTGCAGCTCAGACAAACCAGCAGGACGCTTGTATGTGCCTTCGAAAGTTCTGATGAACACTCGGGCAAGATCCTCCCAGTAGTAGATGCTAGAAGGAGCCAACTGTTGGAAATATGCCCTAGAGGCAATAATAAATTGGTTATTATTATATTTCCTTGTTCATGATAATCGTTTATTATCCATGCTATAATTGTATTGATTGGAAACTCAAATAGATGTGTGGGTACATAGACAACACTGTGTCCCTAGTAAGCCTCTAGTTGACTAGCTCGTTGATCAAAGATGGTTAAGGTTTCCTAGCCATTGACATGAGATGTCATTTGATAACGGGATCACATCATTAGGAGAATGATGTGATGGACAAGACCCAAACTGTAAACGTAGCATTTGATCGTGTCAGTTTATTGCTATTGTTTTCTGCATGTCAAGTATCTGTTCCTTTGACCATGAGATCATGCAACTCACTGACACCGGAGGAATACCTTGTGTGTATCAAACGTCGCAACGTAACTGGGTGACTATAAAGGTGCTCTACAGGTATCTCCGAGGGTGTCTGTTGGGTTGGCATGGATCAAGACTGGGATTTGTTACTCCGTATGACGGAGAGGTATCTCAGGGCCCACTCGGTAATACAACATCACAATGAGCCTTGCAAGCAATGTGACTAAAGTGTTAGCCACGAGATCTTGTATTACGGAACGAGTAAAGAGACTTGCCAGTAACGAGATTGAACTAGGTATAGTGATACCGACGATCGAATCTCGGGCAAGTAACATACCGAAGAACAAAGGGAACAGCATACGGGATTAACTGAATCCTTGACATAGAGGTTCGACCGATAAAAGATCTTCGTAGAATATGTAGGAGCCAATATGGGCATCCAGGTCCCGCTATTGGTTATTGGCCGTAGAGGTGTCTCGGTCATGTCTACATAGTTCTCGAACCCGCAGGGTCTACACACTTAACGTTTGGTGACGATTAGTATAATTGAGTTATTATGTTGGTGACCGAAAGTTGTTCGGAGTCCCGGATAAGATCCCGGACATGACGAGGATCTCCGGAATAGTCCGGAGGTAAAGATTGATATATGTGATAATAGTGTTTTGATCTCCGGAAGAGTTCCAAAGTTCACCGGAAGAGGTTCCGGATGTTTACCGAAGTGTTCGGGTGCAGCAACACTTTATATGGGCCAAGGGATAAAAGCCCACGAGGTATTGGAAAGTGCAAAAGTAGTTTTGCTGCCGCGTAAGCGGTACTACCGCTTGTGTGAAGCGGTACTACCGCCCGAGCGGTACTACCGCTTGTGTGAAGCGGTACTACCGCCCAAGCGGTACTACCGCTTGTGTGAAGCGGTACTACCGCTTGTGTGCGGCTTTGCACGGTTCGGCAGGGATCCGAGTTGGACTCTTTCCCTGCGGGCCAAACCGACCTTGTGCGGGCAAAACCGACCCGGAGGAGGCTTTTACTCCAAGTTTAGACCCCAAGGCTCAACATATAAATAGAGGGGCAGGGCTAGCACACGGGACACATCAAGATTTTCCCAAGCCGTGTGCGGCAACCCTAACCCTCTAGTTCCTCCGTCATAATCTCCGTAGCGCTTGGCGAAGCCCTGCAGAGATTGTTCCTCACCACCATCACCACGCCGTCGTGCTGCTGGAACTCAACCACTACTTCACCATCGCTCGCTGGATCGAGGAGGTGAAGGCGTCATCAAGCCGTACGTGTGTTGAACGCGGAGGTGCCGTCCGTTCGGCACTAGATCGGAAGGATCGTGATTGGATCGCGGGACGCTCGGCGATTTGGATCGCGAAGACGTTCGACTACATCAACCGCGTTTATTAACGCTTCCGCTTAGCGATCTACAAGGGTATGTAGATTCACTCTCCCTCTCGTAGATGCTCATCTCCATGGATAGATCTTGCGTGTGCGTAGGAAAATTTTTTGTTTCCCATGCAACGTTCCCCAACAGTGGCATCATGAGCCAGGTCTATGCGTAGATGAGATCTCGAGTAGAACACAAACGAGTTGTGGGCGTGGGTGTATACATATTGCTTGCCGTTACTAGTTGATATTTGATTCGGCGGTACTGTGAGATGAAGCGGCCCGGACCGACATTACGCGTACACTTACGCGAGACAGGTTCCTTCAACTGACATGTAACTTCGTTGCATAAAGATGGCTAGCGGGTGTCTGTCTCTCTCACTTTAGTTGAATCGATTTCAATGAAGAGGGTTCTTTTAGAAGATCAAAAAGCAATCACTACACCACGTTGTGGTTTTGCGTAGGTAAGAACGGTTCTTGCAAACCCGTAGCAGCCACGTAAAATTTGCAACAACAATTAGAGGACGTCTAACTTGTTTTTGCAGGGTATGATGTGATATGATATGGCCAATTACATGATGAGATATATGTGATGTATGAGATGATCATGTTTTGTATAGAATATCACGACTTGCATGTCGATGAGTACGGCAACTGGCAGGAGCCATAGAGTTGTCTTTAATTATTGTATGACCTGCGTGTCAATCATTAAGCGCTATGTAATGCTTTACTTTATCGCTAAACGTTAGCTATAGTCGTGGAAGCAACAGTCGGCGCGACAACCTTATGGCGACACGTTGATGGAGATCAAGATGATGGAGATCATGGTGTCATGCCGGTGACGATGGAGATCATGCCGGTGCTTTGGAGATGGAGATCAAAAGCACAAGTTCATGGCCATATCATGTCACTTATGATTTGCATGTGATGTTAATCCTTTTATGCATCTTATTTTGCTTAGGACGACGGTAGCATTATAAGGTGATCCCTCACTTAAATTTCAAGATAAATTGTGTTCTCCCCAAGTGTGCACCGTTGCGAAAGTTCGTCGTTTCGAGACACGCCGTGATGATCGGGTGTGATAGACTCTGCGTTCGCATACAACGGGTGTAAGCCATGTTGCACGTGCGGAACACTCGGGTTAAACTTGACGAGCCTAGCATGTACAGACATGGCCTCGGAACACAAGAGACCGAAAGGTCGAACATGAGTCATATAGTAGATATGATCAACATGAAGATGTTCACCATTGAAACCACCTCAACTCACGTGATGATCGGACTTGAGTTGGTGGATTTGGATCATGTTACACTCGAATGACCGGAGGGATGTCAATTTGAGTGGGAGTTTTTTAAGTAATATGATTAACTAAACTCATTATCTAGAACAATAGTCTAAGTTGTCTTTGCTATATTTATGTTGTAGATCATGGCTCGCGCAGTAGCACCCCTGAATTTTAATGCGTTCCTAGAGAAAGCTAAGTTGAAAGATGATGGAAGTAACTTTGTGGACTGGGCCCGTAATCTAAGGATTATCCTTACGGCTTCCCAGAAGGCTTATGTCCTTGATGCACCGCTTGGTAATCCACCTGCTCCAGTTGAGTCTCTAGACGTTGTGAACGCCTGGCAGGCTCGTTCTGATGATTACTCAATAGTTCAATGTGCAATGTTGTATGGCTTAGAACCGGGACTTCAAAGACGTTTTGAACGTCATGGAGCATATGAGATGTTCCAGGAGTTGAAGTTTATCTTTCAGAAGAATGCCCGGATCGAGAGATATGAGATCTCCGATAAGTTCTATGCTTGCAAGATGGAGGAGAACGGGTCTATCAGTGATCACGTGCTCAGAATGTCTGGGTACTCCACCCGTCTGGCTGAGTTAGGGATGCCCCTTCCGCCAGAGGCTATCACTGACAGAGTTCTTCAATCATTGCCACCTAGCTACAAGAGCTTCGTGTTGAACTATAACATGCACGGGATGAACAAGTCAGTCGCCGAGCTGTTTGCGATGCTGAAAGCCGCTGAGTCTGAAATTCAGAAGGAGCATCAAGTGTTGATGGTCAATAAAACCACTAGTTTCAAGAAAAATGGCAAGGGTAAGAAGGGTAACTCCAAGCAGAGTGGCAAAGCAGTTGCTCCTCTCGTGAAGAAACCCAAGGCTGGACCCAAACCAGAAACTGTGTGTTTTCATTGCAAGGGAACTGGACACTGGAAGCGGAATTGCCCCAAGTATTTGGCTGACAAGAAGGCGGCCAACAACAAACAAGGTATATATGATATACATGTTATTGATGTGTACCTTACCAACTCTCGTTGTAGTGCCTGGGTATTTGATACCGGTGCGGTTGCTCATATTTGCAACTCAAAACAGGAACTGCGGAATAGACGGAGGCTGGCAAAGGACGAAGTGACGATGCGCGTGGGAAATGGTTCCAAGGTTGATGTGATCGCCGTCGGCACGCTCGCTCTTCGATTACCGTCGGGATTAGTGATGAACCTAAATAAGTGTTATTTGGTGCCTGCGTTAAGCATGAACATTATATCTGGATCTTGTTTATTGCGAGACGGTTACTCATTTAAATCAGAGAATAATGGTTGTTCTATTTATATGAGTAATATCTTTTATGGTCATGCACCCAATGTGAGGGGTTTATTCTTGTTGAATCTCGATAGTAATGATACACATGTTCATAACATTGATGCCAAAAGATATAGAATTGATAATGATAATACCACTTTCTTGTGGCACTGCCGTTTAGGTCATATTGGCGTAAAACGCATGAAGAAGCTCCATGCTGATGGACTTTTGGAGTCACTTGATTTTGAATCACTTGACACATGTGAGCCATGCCTCATGGGCAAGTTGACTAAAACGCCGTTCTCTGGAACAATGGAACGGGCAAGTGACTTATTGGAAATCATACATACTGATGTGTGCGGTCCGATGAGTATTGAGGCGCGCGGTGGTTATCGTTACTTTCTCACCTTCACTGATGACTTAAGTAGATATGGGTATATTTACTTAATGAAACATAAGTCTGAAACATTTGAAAAGTTCAAACAATTTCAGAGTGAAGTTGAGAATCATCGTAACAAGAAGATTAAATTCCTACGATCTGATCGAGGAGGAGAATATCTGAGTTATGAGTTTGGCAGTCACTTAAGACAGTGTGGAATTGTTTCACAATTGACACCGCCTGGAACACCACAGCGTAATGGTGTGTCCGAATGTCGTAATCGAACCTTATTGGATATGGTGCGATCTATGATGTCTCTTGCCGATTTGCCACTATCGTTTTGGGGTTATGCATTAGAGACAGCTGCATTCACTTTAAATAGGGCACCATCGAAATCCGTTGAGACGACGCCATATGAACTTTGGTTTGGCAAGAAGCCAAAACTGTCGTTTCTTAAAGTTTGGGGATGTGATGCTTATGTCAAAAAGCTTCAGCCTGAAAAGCTGGAACCCAAAGCGGAGAAATGCGTCTTCATAGGATACCCAAAAGAGACAATTGGGTATACCTTCTACCTCAGATCCGAGGGCAAAGTGTTTGTCGCTAGAAACGGAATATTTCTTGAGAAAGAGTTTCTCTCGAAAGAATTGAGTGGGAGGAAGATAGAACTTGATGAGGTTGTTGAACCTTTACTTCAACCTGAGAGTAGCGCAGTGCAGAAAGTTGTTTCTGTGGAGCCTACATTAGCTGAAGAGGAAGTTAATGATGATGATCATGAAGCTTTGGATCAAGTTGCTATCGAACCTCGTAGGTCGACAAGGACGCGTACTGCTCCTGAGTGGTACGGCAACCCTGTCTTAGAGGTCATGTTGTTAAACAACGATGAACCTACGAGCTATGGAGAAGCGATGATGGGCCCGGATTCCGAGAAGTGGTTAGAGGCCATGAAATCCGAGATGGGATCCATGTATGAAAACAAAGTATGGACTTTGGAAGTATTACCTGAAGGGCGTAAGGCCATTCAGAACAAATGGATCTTTAAGAGGAAGACGGACGCGGACGGTAATGTCACCGTCTATAAAGCTCGACTTGTGGCAAAGGGTTTTTCACAAGTTCAAGGAGTTGACTACGATGAGACCTTCTCACCCGTAGCGATGCTTAAGTCCGTCAGAATCATGTTAGCAATAGCTGCCTTTTTCGATTATGAAATTTGGCAGATGGATGTCAAAACAGCGTTCCTTAACGGTTACCTTAAGGAAGAGTTGTATATGATGCAACCAGAAGGTTTTGTCGATCCAGAGAATGCTGACAAAGTTTGCAAACTCCAGCGATCCATTTATGGACTGGTGCAAGCATCTCGGAGTTGGAATCTTCGCTTTGATGAAGTGATCAAAGCGTTCGAGTTTATACAAGTTTACGGAGAAGCTTGTATTTACAAGAAAGTGAGTGGGAGCTCTATAGCGTTTCTAATATTATATGTGGATGACATATTGCTGATTGGAAACAATATAGAAATGTTGGAAAGCGTGAAGGAATATTTGAACAAGAGTTTTTCAATGAAGGACCTAGGAGAAGCTGCTTTCATATTAGGCATCAAGATCTATAGAGATAGATCAAGACGTTTAATAGGACTTTCACAAAGCACATACCTTGATAAGATTTTGAAGAAGTTCAAAATGGATCAGTCCAAGAAGGGGTTCTTGCCTGTTTTGCAAGGTGTGAAGTTGAGTAAGACTCAATGCCCAGTGACTGCAGAAGATAGAGAAAAGATGAGTGTCATCCCCTATGCTTCAGCCATAGGCTCTATCATGTATGCAATGCTGTGCACAAGACCCGATGTCAGCCTTGCCATAAGTATGGTCGGAAGGTTTCAAGGTGATCCAGGAATGGAACACTGGACGGCGGTCAAGAATATCCTGAAGTACCTGAAAAGGACTAAGGACATGTTTCTCGTTTATGGAGGTGATCAAGAGCTCGTCGTAAAGGGTTACGTCGATGCAAGCTTTGACACTGATCCGGATGACTCAAAGTCGCAAACCGGATACGTATTTATTCTAAATGGGGGTGCGGTTAGCTGGTGCAGTTCCAAGCAAAGCGTGGTAGCAGATTCTACATGCGAAGCGGAGTACATCGCTGCCTCAGAGGCGGCGAAGGAAGGTGTCTGGATGAAGGAGTTCATGACAGATCTTGGAGTAGTGCCTAGTGCGCTTAACCCAATGACTCTGTTTTGTGATAACACTGGTGCCATTGCTCTAGCCAAGGAACCAAGATTTCACAAGAGGACCAGACACATAAAACGACGTTTCAATTCCATCCGCGATTACATCAGGGAGGACGACATAAATATTTGCAAAGTACACACGGATCTAAATGTTGCAGATCCGATGACTAAACCTCTTCCAAGGGCTAAACATGAACAACACCAGAACTGCATGGGTGTTCGATTCATTACAATGTAAATCACATAGTGATGTGAACTAGATTATTGACTCTAGTGCAAGTGGGAGACTGTTGGAAATATGCCCTAGAGGCAATAATAAATTGGTTATTATTATATTTCCTTGTTCATGATAATCGTTTATTATCCATGCTATAATTGTATTGATTGGAAACTCAAATACATGTGTGGGTACATAGACAACACTGTGTCCCTAGTAAGCCTCTAGTTGACTAGCTCGTTGATCAAAGATGGTTAAGGTTTCCTAGCCATTGACATGAGATGTCATTTGATAACGGGATCACATCATTAGGAGAATGATGTGATGGACAAGACCCAAACTGTAAACGTAGCATTTGATCGTGTCAGTTTATTGCTATTGTTTTCTGCATGTCAAGTATCTGTTCCTTTGACCATGAGATCATGCAACTCACTGACACCGGAGGAATACCTTGTGTGTATCAAACGTCGCAACGTAACTGGGTGACTATAAAGGTGCTCTACAGGTATCTCCGAGGGTGTCTGTTGGGTTGGCATGGATCAAGACTGGGATTTGTTACTCCGTATGACGGAGAGGTATCTCAGGGCCCACTCGGTAATACAACATCACAATGAGCCTTGCAAGCAATGTGACTAAAGTGTTAGCCACGAGATCTTGTATTACGGAACGAGTAAAGAGACTTGCCAGTAACGAGATTGAACTAGGTATAGTGATACCGACGATCGAATCTCGGGCAAGTAACATACCGAAGAACAAAGGGAACAGCATACGGGATTAACTGAATCCTTGACATAGAGGTTCGACCGATAAAAGATCTTCGTAGAATATGTAGGAGCCAATATGGGCATCCAGGTCCCGCTATTGGTTATTGGCCGTAGAGGTGTCTCGGTCATGTCTACATAGTTCTCGAACCCGCAGGGTCTACACACTTAACGTTTGGTGACGATTAGTATAATTGAGTTATTATGTTGGTGACCGAAAGTTGTTCGGAGTCCCGGATAAGATCCCGGACATGACGAGGATCTCCGGAATAGTCCGGTGGTAAAGATTGATATATGTGATAATAGTGTTTTGATCTCCGGAAGAGTTCCGAAGTTCACCGGAAGAGGTTCCGGATGTTTACCGAAGTGTTCGGGTGCAGCAACACTTTATATGGGCCAAGGGATAAAAGCCCACGAGGTATTGGAAAGTGCAAAAGTAGTTTTGCTGCCGCGTAAGCGGTACTACCGCTTGTGTGAAGCGGTACTACCGCCCGAGCGGTACTACCGCTTGTGTGAAGCGGTACTACCGCCCAAGCGGTACTACCACTTGTGTGAAGCGGTACTACCGCTTGTGTGCGGCTGTGCACGGTTCGGCAGGGATCCGAGTTGGACTCTTTCCCTGCGGGCCAAACCGACCTTGTGCGGGCAAAACCGACCCGGAGGAGGCTTTTACTCCAAGTTTAGACCCCAAGGCTCAACATATAAATAGAGGGGCAGGGCTAGCACACGGGACACATCAAGATTTCCCCAAGCCGTGTGCGGCAACCCTAACCCTCTAGTTCCTCCGTCATAATCTCCGTAGCGCTTGGCGAAGCCCTGCAGAGATTGTTCCTCACCACCATCACCACGCCGTCGTGCTGCTGGAACTCAACCACTACTTCACCATCGCTCGCTGGATCGAGGAGGTGAAGGCGTCATCAAGCCGTACGTGTGTTGAACGCGGAGGTGCCGTCCGTTCGGCACTAGATCGGAAGGATCGTGATTGGATCGCGGGACGCTCGGCGATTTGGATCGCGAAGACGTTCGACTACATCAACCGCGTTTATTAACGCTTCCGCTTAGCGATCTACAAGGGTATGTAGATTCACTCTCCCTCTCGTAGATGCTCATCTCCATGGATAGATCTTGCGTGTGCGTAGGAAAAATTTTTGTTTCCCATGCAACGTTCCCCAACACCAACTGATTTAGCCACGCTCGGGCCGAACCATCCAACATCAAAGACAAATGCTTCATGGCTATATTGTCATTTCCTCCACCGATCTGCACCGCCACTCGGTAATCGTCTAGCCATGTTTCCGGCTTTGACTCACCAGTGAACTTGCTTACTCCAGCTGCCAACCTGAAGTTGGGGGGAATTTCAGCGGATCGGATGGCTCTGCTGAAACACTCGGGTCCAGAGACAATGACACCACTTTCACTCAGATGATCTCTATCATAACCATCCCTGTGAACTCTGCCCCTATCAATCCGATTCTATACGAGGACAGACCTCGCGTCGAACCCAGGAATCCGCTCATCGCCATACGGGCGCCGATCATCATAGTGTCCGGGCACATATGAACCACCCCGCGGAGGAGTAGGCACTCGACGGCGGTCATCACGGTCATAACGAGGAGCAAACTGATCCCGCCCCTGATCTCAGTACTGATCTTCACGGTAACCTCCGCCCCTGCGACGCAGAGGTGACCACGGGTTGTGAGCCGACTGAACTGTGTCTGCCTTGGGCGAATTACTGTGTAACCTATTGCGCGACTGAGAAACAGCTGAATTCTGCTGTTGCGCTGCCCCAAGCAACGCTCGGATCTGCTGCAAACCTCTGCCAGCCTCTGAACGTGATGGTTGAATGGAATCTGCAATCCTAGCAGTGGCTGCAACATTCAGAACTGGAGTACGGAATACCTGGACGTTGTTCCGAGATCCACTCAGAAACAACTGTCGCTGACGTCGATTGGAAGCTTGTGGACGCTGGTGGGTACGCTCGTCGAGTGCCCTCTGCATCTCTTCGAGCCGAAGGCGCGTGGCCTCCAAGGCCTGGGCCTCGGCAGTTGCACCGACGATGGGCGTATGGAGAATATCCTCATCTCGGCGCTGCTGCTCATTCGATGGTCCTCCAACCTCGTGCCTGCCGTGGCCGTAGCCAGGCAGGCTTTGCTGTGAACCCGCCATAAGAACCTCAGCCGCTGGATCGCAGCTCTCGCACTCGGAAGGAACGTCAGACTGATCCGACGCCGAGTTGAACACGCCGTGAAGTGATTCGGCGGGCTCGATAGCCGCAATCTGCGGAGATGATGCTTGGCGAGCCGCCGCATGCCTCACCCAACGCTGGAGCCGCGAGCGACCAGATCGCTTGCGGCGACGAACAGCGAGAAGAGCAAACGATGCCGGAGTCGACAGGTACGGAGTCGACAGCTGCCGAAGAAGAATGCCGCAGGAACTTGCATGGAAGTGCGTCGCCCCACAGATCGGGAGCGCCTCAATGTCCAGAGGCGCTTCCTGAAGCCATGCCGAGTCATCGGCAACGAAGGTGAGCGCACCGAGACAGATCTCGTGGCCCAGGAACAAACCGCCGCCGGAAGACATGATGAAGAAGAAAATTGCAAACTCGCCGGAAGTCGCTTAGACGCCTGCCCCACAGTGGGCGCCAACTGTCGTGGGAACGAGCCTGACAGTAGAGGTTAGGGGTACGTAAGGAGAGGGCAGAGTCCTAGTTACGACGAGATTGTACACACGGATCTATGAGTTCAGGCCCCTCTCGTGGAGGTAACAGCCCTACGTCTTAGTGCTCGGGAGCTTCTGTCGTGTGGAATGTGTGAGTTACAGGGGGTGCGAACCCTTGTGCCAGAGGGGAGGGGTGGCTTATATAGAGTGTGCTGCCCCTCATGAATACAGGGCAACCACGGGTTCGATCGTGGTAATAAAGGTGAACGTTACTGATAACGTATGTAATAAATGCTACTTATGGCGACCAGCCGAACGCCTATCCGTTGGCCTCCCTGGAGTGGCTTCTTGTCTTCTGCGGTTGACTGACTTCTGGTTCTTTCGAGTGAAAGGCGGCTGTCGAATGGAGGGAGAAACCTCCGAGTGGATTTTCTGTCGAGTGACTCATGCACCATGGTGATTCCAGTCGGAGTCTTCCTTGTAATCTTGTAATCTTTAAGTTCTCCAATGTAGTGTCCTTAGGTAGGGTATGTAGGTCAGGCCTAAGACCCTACCCTAGGTACATATCCCCATCAATACTTACGAGCATCTTTGAAAATAGTGGGCCAATAAAAGCCAGATTGTAATGCCTTGTGTGCAGTTCTGTCACCAGCATGGTGTCCTCCGTAAGGCTCAGAATGACACTTCCTTAAAATATGTTCTTGTCCATGCTCAGGTATACAACATCTAATAATAGCATCTACTCCTTTATAAAGATGTGGGTCATCCCAAAAGTAATGCCGTAAATCATAAAAGAATTTTTTCTTTTGTTGATAGGTGAAACTAGGTGGGATATATTTTGCAACAATATAGTTAGCATAATCAGCATACCAAGGAGTACTACGTGAAGTATTTATAGTAGCAAGTTGTTCATGAGGAAAATTATCATCAATAGGAAGTGGGTCATCAAGAACATTTTCCATTCTAGACAGGTTATCCGCTACGGGGTTTTCAGCTCCCTTTCTATCAAAAATATGCAAATCAAATTCTTGAAGCAGAAGCACCTACCGAATAAGTCTAGGCTTAGCAGCTTTCTTTTCCATAAGGTACTTAATAGCAGCATGATCCGTGTGAATAGTTACTTTAGAATCGGCAATATAATGTCTAAACTTATCACATGCAAAGACAACTGCTAAAAATTCCTTTTGAGTGGTGGCATAATTTCTTTGAGCAGCATCTAGGGTTTTACTAGCATAATGAATACCATTCAATTTCTTGTCTACTCTTTGCCCTAGAACAACACCAACAACATAATCACTAGCATCACACATAATCTCAAATGGTAGGTTCTAGTCAGGTGGTTGAACAATAGGTGCGGAAATTAAAGCTTTCTTCAAGTATTTCAAAAGCTTCAACGCAATCATCATCAAAAACAAAAGGAATATATTTTTGAAGAAGATTAGTTAGCGGCCTAGAAATCTTTGAGAAATCTTTAATGAAATGCCTATAAAAACCAGCATGACCAAGGAAACTTCTTATACCTTTGATATCTTTGGGGCATGGCATCTTCTCAATGGCGTCTACTTTTGCTTTGTCCACTTCAATACCCCGCTCAGAAATTTTATGCCCAAGTACTATACCTTCATTCACCATAAAATGGCACTTCTCCCAATTCAAAACAAGATTAGTTTCTTCACATCTCTGCAAAACTTGATCAAGGTTTCTTAAGCAATCATCAAAAGAAGTACCATAAACGGAAAAATCATCCATGAAAACCTCAACAATCTTTTCACAAAAATCAGAGAATGTAGCCATCATACGTCTTTGAAAGGTAGAAGCTGCATTGCATAAACCAAAAGGCATACGTCTATAAACATACGTTCCAAAAGGGCAAGTAAAAGTAGTTTTCTCTTGATCCTCTTTTGACATAGGTATTTGAGAAAATACAGAATATTCATCAAGAAAGGAAAAGTGTGTGTGCTTAGATAATCTTTCTAAAATTTGATCGATAAAAGGTAAAGGGTAATGATCTTTCCTAGTAGCTTTGTTTAATTTCGTGAAATCAATCACCATCCTATAACCAGTTACTATTCTTTGTGGGATAAGTTCATTTTTATCATTAGAGACAACGGTTATACCTCCTTTCTTAGGAACACAATGAACAGGACTTACCCATCTACTGTCAGCAATAGGATAAATTATACCTGCCTCAAGAAGCTTTAATATTTCAGTTCTTACCACTTCCTTCATCTTAGGGTTTAAGCGGTGTTGATGATCAACGACAGGTTTAGCATCCGGTTCCATATTAATCTTGTGCTGACATAGAGTGGGACTAATGCCCTTAAGATCATCGAGAGTATATCCAATAGCAGCCCGGTGCTTCTTTAGAGTTTTAAGTAATCTCTTTTCTTCATGCTCTGAAAGGTTAGCACTGATAATAACATGATATATCTTCTTTTCATCAAGGTAAGCATATTTCAAAGTATCGGGTAAAGTCTTTAACTCAAACACGGGATCTCCCTTGGGTGGAGGGGGATCCCCTAAAATATCAAACGGTAAGTTGTGTTTAAGAATAGGGGTTTGTTTCAGGAATATATAATCTATTTCATTTCTCTCATTCATATGCATATCATTTTCATGGTCTAGTAAATATTGTTCTAATGGATCGGTAGGAGGTACGACAATAGAAGCAAGGAAATAATCTCATCTTTGCTTGGTAATTCTTTCTCATGTGGTTGTTTACTAAACTTGGAGAAATTAAATTCATGAGACACATCGCCAAAGCTTACTTTAACCTTCTCAGTAACACAATTAATTTCAGCATTAACAGTATTCAAGAAAGGTCTACCAAATATGATGGGACAAAAATTATCTTGTTCTGAACCAAGTACTAGGAAATCAGTAGGGTACTTGACCTTTCCACACAAGACTTCAACATCTCTAACAATCCCAAGTGGTGTAATAGTGTCTCTGTTTGGAAGTTTAATAGTAGCATCAATGTCCTCAAGCTTAGATGGTGCTATGTCATTCATAATTTCTTGATATAAGGTAAAAGGTATAGCGCTAACACTAGAACCAATGTCACACTAGCCGTGATAACAATGATCTCCAATTTTAACTGAAACCACCGGCATGCCAACAAGTGGTTTATTTTTATCTAGTTCATCTTGCTTACGTCTAACAGGTTTTACAATTCTAGTAGTTTCATCACAGAAGTAGATAACCTGTCCATCAACATTATCAACTAGAAGATCTTTAACCATAGCAACTTTAGGCTCAACATTTATTTGTTCTGGAGGTGTAGGTGTCCTAGCATGACTTTTATTAACCATAGTTGTAGCTTTAGCATGTTCCTTAATTCTAATAGGGAAAGGTGGCTTCTCAATGTAAGCAGTAGGAACAATTGGATCAACATGGCTAACAATTATTTCTTCCTTCTCAATTTTAATAGGTTTCTCTAATTGCTTTTCAATGGGAGGATGGTATTTAAACCACTTCTCCTTAGGAAGATCAACATGAGTAGCAAATGATTCACAGAAAGAAGCTACTATCTGAGAGTCTAGGCAATATTTATTACTCAACTTGCAACAAGCACCAGTTTCCATAAAAGATTGAACACAATCAAACTTATGTTTTATACCTGACTCTTTACCTTTGTCGAGTTCCCAATCTTCGGAGTTACGTTTAATTCTTTGCACAAGATCCCATTTGAATTCAATAGTCCTCTTCATGAAGGATCCGGTAGAAGAAGAATCGAGTAGTGCTTGATCATCATGAGAAAGCCGAGCATATTTTTTTTGCATAATAGTATTTCTTGAGATCTCATGGTTGGGGCAAGTGTGCATCATGGATTTAAGCCTCCCCCAAGCTTGAGCGATACTTTCTCCTTCACGAGGCCAACAATTATAAATAAAGTTCTGATCACGATGAACTAGACGCATAGGATAAAACTTTTGATGAAATTCCATCTCCAAGCGATTCCAGTCCCATGATCCAATATCGCCCAATAGCCTGTAGCACATTAATGCCTTTCCCTCCAAAGATAAAGGGAAAAATTTCTTCTTAACTTTGTCTCCAGACAACCTGCAAGCTGAAATAATCCACAAACTTCATCAACAAATATCAAGTGATAATCAGGATGAGTCGTTCCATCATATGGGTGTGATAAGAGTTTTTCAAGCATACCCGAAGGAATCTCATAATAAATATTTTCAGTAGGTTCAGGAACAATTTCCTCATCTTCAGTTTCGGGCGAAGATGCCCCGAACAAGCCACTCAAAGGGTGACCGTTCATAGCGACAAGCAACAACAAATTTTAGCACGTATAGAAAATGTTTCCTTACGAATTCCACTTACCAAAGGTGCTTCACTCCCCGGCAACGGCGTCAGAAAAGAGTCTTGATGATCCACAAGTATAGGGGATCAATCCTAGTCCTTTCAATAAGTAAGAGTGTCAAATCCAACGAGGAGCAGAAGGAAATGATAAGCGGTTTTCAGCAAGGTATTCTCTGCAAGTGCTGTAAGTAACGATAGTAGATAGTTTTGTAGCAAGATAAATCGTAACAAGTGACAAGTAACAATAGTAGCAAAGGTGCAGCAAGATAGCCCAATCCTTTTTATAGCAAAGGACAGGCCTGAAAGTACTCTTATATTAATCAAGCGCTCCCGAGGACATATGGGAATTATGTCTAGTCATGTTCATCATGTTGAGTTGATTCGCGATCGCTACTTCGATAATTTGATATGTGGGTGGACCAGTGCTAAGGTGTTGTTCTTACTTGAACTAACAACCTACTTATGATTACCCCCTCTCGCAAGCATCCGCAAGTACGAAAGAAGAATTAAGATAAATCTAGCCATAGCATGAAAGATGTGGATCCAAATCAGCCCCTTATGAAGCAACGCATAACTGGGGTTTAAGCTTCTGTCACTCTAGCAACCCATCATCTACTTGTTACTCCAAAATGACTTCCCTTAGGCCCATAGCATGGTGAAGTGTCATATAGTTGACGTCCACATGACACCACTAAGAGAAGTAACAACATACATACCATCAAAATGTCGAGGAATACCAACTTCACATGATCAATTATAACAAGACTTCTCCCATTGATAACCCACAAGTATAGGGGATCGCAACAGTTTTCGAGGGTAGAGTATTCAACCCAAATTTATTGATTCGACACAAGGGGAGCCAAAGAATATTCTTGAGTATTAGCAGCTGAGTTGTCAATTCAACCACACCTGAAAGACTTAATATCTGCAACAAAGTATTTAGTAGCAAAGTAGTGTGAAAGTAACGGTAACGGTGGCAAAAGTAATAGTAGCGGTTTTGTAGTGATTGTAACAGTGGCAACGGAAAAGTAACTTAGCAAAGATCAATATGTGAAAAGCTCGTAGGCAACGGATCAGTGATGGATAATTATGTCGGATGGCATTCATCATGCAACGGTTATAACATAGGGTGACACAGAACTAGCTCCAATTCATCAATATAATGTAGGCACGTATTCCATATAGTCATACGTGCTTATGGAAAAGAACTTGCATGCCACCTTTTGTCCTACCCTCCCGTGGCAGCGGGGTCCTAATGGAAACTAAGGGATATTAAGGCCTCCTTTTAATAGAGAACCGGACCAAAACATTAGCACTTAGTGAATACATGAACCCCTCAAACTATGGTAATCACCGGAAAGAATCCCAGTTATTGTCACCCTGGGGGATGCGGATCATAACTCGTAATAGGTGTCTACAACTTGCAAGATAGGATCAAGAACACATATATATTCATGAAAACATAATAGGTTCAGATCTGAAATCATGGCACTCGGGCCCTAGTGACAAGCATTAAGCATAGCAATGTCATAGCAACATCAATCTCATAACATAGTGGATACTAGGGATCAAACCCTAACAAAACTAACTCGATTACATGGTAAATCTCATCCAACCCATCACCGTCTAGCAAGCCTAAGATGGAATTACTCACGAACGGCAGAGAGCATCATGAAATTGGTGATGAAGGATGGTTGGTGATGACGACGGCGTCGATTTCCCCTCTCCGGAGCCCAAAACGGACCCCAGATCTGCCCTCCCAAGGAAGAACAGGAGGTGGCGGCGGCTCCGTATCGTGAAACGCGATGAACTCTTCTCTCTGATTTTTTTTCTCCCCGAATAGGGTTATATGGAGTTGGAGTTGAGGTCGGAGGAGCTGCAGGGGGCCCACAAGCCACCAGGGCACGCCCTAGGGGGGGCGCCCCTGGCTTGTGGCCAATGGGTGGACCCCCTCCGGTTGATTCTTTCGCCAGTATTTTTTATTAATTCCAAAAATATTCTCCGTAAATTTTTAGGTCATTCCGAGAACTTTTATTTCTGCACAAAAATAACACCAAGGCAATTCTGCTGAAAATAGCGTCAGTCCGGGTTAGTTCCATTCAAATCATGCAACTTAGAGTCCAAAACAAGGGAAAAAGAGTTTGGAAAAGTAGATACGATGGAGACGTATCAACTCCCCCAAGCTTAACCCATTGCTTGTCCTCAAGCAATTCAGTTGACAAACTGAAAGTGACAAAGAAAAACTTTTACAAACTCTGTTTGATCTTGTTGTTGTAAATATGTCTAACTGATGTTCATGTTTTCAGCAAATATTATAGACTAACCATATTAACAACAACATTTAGGTCTGACATTTACTCATATCAATGGCATAATCAACTAGCGAGCAATAATAATAAATCTCGGATGACAACAATTTTATCAAAACAATCATGATACAATATGATATAATGGTATCTCGCTAGCCCTTTCTGAGACTGCAAAACATAAATGCAGAGCACCTTTGAAGAACAAGGACTGACTTGACATTGTAATTCATGGTAAAAGAGATCCAGTCACAATCGTACTCAATATCAATTAATAACAAAACATACAAATGACGGTGGTGCTCTCTAACTGGTGCCTTTTTATAAGACGAGGATGACTCAACAGTAAGTAAAATAGATAGGCCCTTCACAGAGGGAAGCATTGATTTACAGAGGTGCCAGGGCTCGAGCTTTTGAAACAGGGATGAATAATAATTTTGAGCGGTATGCTTTCATTGTCAACATAACAACCAAGAGATCTCGGTATCTTCCATGCTAGATACATTATAGGCGGTTCCCAAACAGAATGGTAAATTTTTTACTCCCCCTCCGCCAATCAATCACACTCCACGGCGAGCCGAATCCACGGGTACCGTCCATACAAACAACAATCCTGGGGGAGTTTTGTTTCATTATATTTTGATTTGAATTTTGAGCATGGAACTGGGCATCCCGAATACCAGCCACTTTCTCGTGAATGATAGTGAATCAACACATATCGTGAGAATAACCCACCTAGCATGGAAGATACTGACAGCCCCTAGTTACTATATGAGCAATTCGAGCATACAAAACAGAATATTATTTGAAGGTTTAGAGTTTGGCACGTGCAAATTTACTTGGAACGGCAGGTAAATACCGCATATAGGTAGGTATGGTGGACTCATATGGAATAACTTTGGGTTTATGGAAATGGATGCACAAGCAGTATTCCCGCTTAGTACAGGTGAAGGCTAGCAAGAGACTGGGAAGCGACCAACTAGAGAGCGACAACAGTCATAAACATGCATTGAGATTAACCAACATTGAATGCAAGCATGAGTAGGATATAAATCACCATGAATATAAACATCGTGGAGGCTATGTTGATTTTGTTTCAACTACATGCGTGAGCATGTGCCAAGTCAAGCCACTTGAATCTTTCAGAGGAGGATACCATTCTATCGTACTACATCACAACCGTTTTAAAATGCATGTTGGCACTCAAGACAAACCATTATACACTCTTAGCTAATTAAGGATGGCATGAGTAACTATAATCTCTAATTGTCATTGCAAACATGTTTCATCCATAATGAGCTGAATTCAGAACGATGAGCTAATCATATTTACAAAAACAAAATTGGTCGAGTTCGTACCAGCTTTTCTCCATCTCAATCACTTCATCATATATCGTCCTTATTGCCTTTCACTTGCACGACCGAACGGTGTGAATAATAATAAGAGTGCACATGCATTGGACTAAGCTGGAATCTGCAAACAATAACTCAAAGGAGAAGGCAAGGTAATATGGGCTCTCTGCAAGATAAACAATAATGCATATGAGAGCCACTCAACATTTTCATTGTAGTCTTCTCCTCTCGACCCAAAGAAAAGAAATTTCAAAACAAGAACGAAAAAACTATTTACACGGGAAAGCTCCCAACAAGCAAAAGAAGAACGAGAAATCTTTTTGGGTTTTCTTTTAATGCTACAACTAGACAAACTAGGAGATAAAGCTACAACTAATTTTTTTTCAAGGTTAATTAAGCACACAAGAAGAAAGCGGAAAGAAGAAATAAAATACCATGGATGATTCAATGAAGAAGTATAAGCACCGACTACTAAGATGAGTGTGTGAGCATGAATGTAATGTCGGTGAGAAATACGTACTCCCCCAAGCTTAGGCTTTTGGCCTAAGTTGGTCTAGGGCCATGGCTGGCCCGGATAATATCCAAAGTCATAGTTGGGGTTGTACTGGGCTGCGGCGGCTACCGCCTGAACGGCTGCAGCGCGGAGGCGAGCGGCTTCCACCTCTCTCTCGTACTCGTTTGCCTCCTCTCTGGTTATAAAGTGTCTCCATTTTTCCTGAAAGTTAAAGAAGGGAGGAGCAGGAAGGGTAATATGGACAGCACGCTGTCTATCAAAAATTAGTCGATACAGGAAGAACTGTTCGTTCTCTCAAGAAATTGGTAGCGCACCATAGCCTCATAATCAAGGAAAGCATGTGGTAACTCAATATCATTCCCCCTTATGGGTACCTTAAAGTGTGTGCCTAGACGAGATGCATAGATACCTCCGAATATGGGGCCCTTCGAACGGTTTAAGTTCAACCGTTGGGCCACCATAGCGCCCAGACTAAAAGTTCTATCAGCAAGTAAAGCGTGGCGCAGAATGGTGAGGTCGGGAGCACTAAGGCTTCCACTCTCCCCATGACCAACTAAACATCTCCCCGCAAATAATGAATAATAGCGTCGAACAGGAAAATGTAAACTAGCTGCTCTTGCCTTTGACACCCCTCTCTCTTCCCCCACAGTGGTTGCGACAATAAAGTCCTCCATGTCTCTAGGACGTGGTTCATTGATGCTGGCCTCATAAGGTATTTTGCAAACATTGCAAAAATCGTAAAGTGTCATCTTCTTAGGCACATCATATAGGTAAAACTCTACCATGGGAGGATTCTTCCTAGGATAAAAGTGAAAGTTTTGTACCAAGATATTAGTGAGTAGGAGGTACTGGTTACACTTATCGTTGAGGAAGTCGGTGATGCCTGCATTCTCTGCCAAATAATAGAAATCTTCATAAATTCCGGCCGCCCTCAAGAATGCATCACTTGGCCATTCACATGGCCGAACCTCCGCGATGCGGGGAAGATTGTATTTGGACTTCCTCTTCACCTCATTTTCATCTTCTTTAGAGCCCCGGCTTGAAGAGCCTCTTAACAATCTCCTCATCATTTTTTCTCTGAAAAATTTCTGAAATTTTTAGTGACTCACAATAAAGGTGAACAAAACGCAACAAAACTTATAGCAACTACTCCCACAAGTGCCTAGAGGCTATATCATGCATCAAAACTACTTGGAACCATACAAATTTGACATGCAAGCTCAAGAACAAGGTCACCACAACAGCAAAAATTTGCAATATATAAAGCACTAGAACAAAATCTAATTGGACCATTGGAGAAGTCACATACCAAAGAACAATCCCCCAAAACAGTTTTGCAAATGGAGCTTTGCACAAGGAGATCGAAAATGGCAGCAAAATGAGCTAGAACACGGGCTTGAGCAATGGTGTGATTTTTTCTGGAGGAAGACGAAGTGGATGGGTGCTGGAATAAGTGAGGGGGGCCTAGGTGGGACCCACAAGCCGAGGGGCGCGCCCTGTAGGCTTGTGGCCCACTGGTGCAGCCCTTTGATGTGTTCTCAGTGCCAGAAATTCTTAAATATTCCAGAAAAAATCATACTACATGTTCAGAGCATTTGGAGAACTTTTATTTTCGGGTCATTTTTTTATTGCACGAATAATTCAGAAAACAGAAGTATAACAGTATTTTTGCTTTATTTAATCTAAATAACAGAAGGTAAAAGTTGGGTATGGAAGGTTGTGCTTTCTAAATTCATCCATCTCATGCCCGTCAAAAAGAATCCATCAATAAGGTTGATCAAGTCTTATTGACAAACTTTTTTTCGAATGACACGGAACCGGAGAATTTTCGAATAACACTAGGTTACCTCAATGGGAATATGCATGTCCCCAACAATAAGTATATCATATTTATTTTTGGCAGTAGGGAGAGGGAATTCAAAATCTCCAATAATAATCGTTGAAATTTTCCCAATGGAGTTGATACTATGAACTTGAGGTTGTTTCTTCGGAAAGTATACCGTATGCTCATTACCATTAATATGAAAAGTGACATTGCCCTTGTTGCAATCAATAACAGCCCCTGCAATATTCAAAAAGGGTCTACCAAGGATGATCGACATACTGTCGTCCTCGGGAATATCAAGAATATTAAAGTCTGTTAGGATAGTAACATTTGCAACTACGACAGTCACATCCTCACAAATACCGATGGGTAAAGCAGTTGATTTATCAGCCATTTGCTAGGAGATTTCAGTGGGTGTCAACTTATTCAAATCGAGTCTACGATACAAAGAGAAAGGCATAACACTAACACCAGCTCCAAGGTCACATAAATCAGTTTTAACATAGTTTCTTTTAATGGAGCATGGTATAGTAGGTACTCCGGGATCTCCTAATTTCTTTGGTACTCCACCCTTAAAAGTATAATTAGCAAGCATGGTGGAAATTTCAGCTTCCGGTATCTTTCTTTTATTTGTCACAATATCTTTCATATACTTAGCATAAGGAGACATTTTCAGAATATCAGTCAAACGCATACGCAAAAAGACAGGTCTAAGCATTTCAACAAAGCGCTCAAAATCATCATCATCCTTTTTCTTGGATGGCTTAGGAGGAAAGGGCATGGGTTTCTAAACCCAAGGTTCTCTTTCTTTACCATGCTTCCTAGCAACGAAGTCTCTTTTATCATATCTTTTATTCCTAGGTTGTGTGTTATCAAGATCAACAGCAGGTTCAATCTCCACATCATTATCATTACTAGGTTGAGCATCAACATGAACATCATCATTAATATTATCACCAGGCTCATGTTCATTACCAGATTGTGTCTCAGCTTCAGAAATAGAAATATCATTTGGGTTTTCATGTGTATCTTTAACAGGTTCACTAGCAGCATGGAAAGTCCTATCATCATTCTTTTTCCTTTTATTACTGGGACAACTAGGTGCATTAGTATTAATTCTCTGAGAATCTTGCTCAATTCTCTTAGGATGGACCTCAGGATACAAAGGTTCCTGAGTCATTTTACCACCTCTAGTCACAATTCTAACAGAATGATCATTGTTCTTACCATTCATCTCATTAAGAAAATCATTTTGTGCCTTAAGTACTTGTTCTACTTGAGTAGTCAATACTAGAAAAAGGGCTATAGCTAATATAGACATTAGTGGCGCACTATGTATGTGGTGCGCCACTGCTAAATAGCAATGGCGCACCACACATGGGTGCGCCACTAATCTCTATATTACTAATGGCGCACCACACACACGGTGCGCCATTGCTATTTTTTTTTGAGTCCACCCCCCTCCCCAGGCTTACCAATGGCGCACCACATCCAGGTGCGCCACTACTATTTTAGACAGCAGTGGCGCACCTAGGTGTGGTGCGCCATTACTAAGTCTATGCCCCAGTACCGCACACCAGGCGGGGCGAGACACCCGCTCGGGTCCAGTTCGCTCCGGAAAAATGAAAAAGAAAACAAACCAGCCGCCGCTCGCCGTCTTCCTCTTCCCCGATTCCCAAACCAGCCGCCGCCCAACCCCACCGGCGGCCTCCTCCTCCTCCTCCTTTCCCTCTCAGCCGGTGACCTCCTCCTACTCTCCCTCTCCCTCTCCCTCTCCCTCGCCTAGGGAGGGCCCAGACCAGCTCTACCTGCTCAGGCCGCCGCCAGATCCGCTCCGGCGTTTCTGCATCCGCGCCACCATCCTCCTCCACGACCACACAGCGGCAGAGGAGCCTTCCTCCTCCCACCGCCACCACGCCCTCCTCCTTCCACCTCCACAGCCCTCCCTCCCCCCTCCTCGCGCCTCAAACCCTAGCCCGCGGTCGGGCGGCCATGGCGACCGAGCTCAGGATCCGCAGCACCCTCCCCTCCAAGACCAACAACAGCAACACAACGTCCACATGGAGAGGTTATGGTAGGCATGAATCCCTTTCTCTTCTTCTTCTTCCGGTTTCCTTCATTCCCGCATCTGATTCGTGTGTGCGGTTTGGTCTGTGCAGTTTGCTCGCTCCGATATGGTGTGGTATGCTCTGCTCTGCTCCGCTTGTGTGAATGGAGACAGAGGTAAGCCATCTCTCGCTCTCCCTCTCCCACCCCCATCTTGTCTCTGTACTCTAGGTAACCACTGCTTCCATTTGATTGATACATGCATATACTGACAGGAGAACCACCGTGATGTATATTTCCTTTCCTGCTAAATAAATTCTGAGGTTGCATTCATTTCCTTGAAGAATTAAAATGTTGAACCTTTGGCTGCAAATTCTTATTCTGAGGTTGTATATATATTGAAGATGTTTGCTTGGTACTACTCTGGTTGATTGATGAATCAAGTAGGCTCATGGAAATTAAAACGTGGGTGTTTTGTTTGTATGTCTATTCATCTCAGTTACCTCCTGTAGGCTCTGCACACCATCACCATCCACTCTGTTACGCAGTTTGAACGATTACTCATGACGTTTCTTTCTATTTACTACGGTGGTTCGCCGGGCCGATGATGTGTGTTGAAAATCAAAATGCAAGGACTTGAAAGGGTCCTCGAGGTCTGCTCCTTCTCCACAGTCGTCGTGCGCCCAGAGAGGAGCCTCCGTGTGGTGTGGTTTGCTTCTTCTTGGGCCGACTGGATTACACCTAGGTGCCCGCGCCTGCTGCGTACGCTTGAGGTTAGGCATACCTTCTTCTGCTCAACACACCTGCAGTTCCTTTGCTTTGCCATTTCCTCTTTGTCTTCTGATGTACTGTGTTCCGCTGCTTATACGCTCTTCGTTTGCTTCTTACTGCAGATCAGTCAATCCCGTCGCCGTCTGCGAGTCCTTGCTTTGGGAGGTACCTTTCTCTTTGCTCACTTTGTGTTCGAATGCGTGTGAGCTGATGTACCCTTGTTTCTTGTTTTTCCCCATCGACAGGCTCTTTTTTCGTCCGTTTCGCCTCGCTCTCTTCGGTTGGGTTCGTGCTAATCTCTGTTTTCATTCACATGCATGCTTGTTCAGTTTACTCTATTTTTGGTGTCCAGTCTCGTTGTTACTGCCGCTCGGGGTTAGCCCCTGTTGTGCCGTGCGCGCTTTTCGTGTGCGCTTGTTGATTAAAGCGGTCGTTCATGAGTATTTCATTTTCCATGACCATGAAAAGATAAACATGGAGGTCAGGGGTAGGCTATAGCTCGCAAGCAATTTTCTTGTTTGATAGCCGTCGTTGACACATAAATGTGCAACACAGACTGAACCCATGACACCAAAGAAACATAAATTCAGCAATAGACGAACTAAAATGGATTTGTTCAGTTTAGTTTAAAGATGTGTTAGTTAAACGAAAATGGATTTGTTCAGTTTAGTTTAAGATGTGTCAGTTCAAATAGGCTGCGCGGCTCTGTTTAGTACAGGAGCCACTAAAATGAGATGCACGGCTCTGTTTAGCATTCCTATTTGATTTAGAAAGATGCATGCCTATTTGGCTCTGGAAAACATTGCCTGATATGAATTAAGAATCTATGAACAAGTTCTGTAAATTCTGTAGTAGATTGCAGTGTTTGTGTTTATGATGAATGATAATGACCTGCCACTTTCTTCTCATATTAATCTTACTTTCATTGTTCAAATTATGTTGTGAGTAATTTGAATCATTCATATACTCTGCTTCAAGGTTGTTCAATCTTGCATATTATTGACAGCTGATGTCAAGTTAGAACCTAAGACTGCACCCTGCTGCTTCCTTATATTTTGAGATAAATACAGAGAGTTCATAATAGGGATCTGGGAGTGCCAAGTGAGTATGAAATATTAGATTTCAGACTCGAGGGGATTTTTAATGGTCCATCTTTCTGTAATATTTTTTGTTTTGAAATATTAGAGTATGACATATTAGAGTCCATACTTGGGCTGAATACAAAATGTATTAATTCCTTGTGGGCATATACAACATTTTCAACGGTCCAGCTTTTTGTAATTTTTTGTTTTGAACATGTTCAGCAGGCTTCCTTCAATTGAGCTTTTGAATATGTTTTAGAAAGTACACAGATATGAGGAGACCTCAGTCCACCATGAGGAAGAGGAACTACTAGATTATTCATTCAGGCCATGAACAAGAGCATGACTTCTAGAGAACTATAATGATCTGTTTTTATTACTAATTAACAATATAAACTGACAGAAAAAAATCCAGTTTATAAACTGAGAATGTTTCAATTTTTCTTCATCGAGTGGGAACTGTCTACTCTCTTTCTTCTTCCATTGTCTGATGAACCACATGTCAGCATCAGGAATGTATCTACCCATAGTCAATGACTCACTCAACAAGGCATCAAATATTTAATACATGCCATTTTGTTTCTTCTGTTGTGTTAAGATGTAAATTGTGTGGTTCTGTGATGATTGCATCCACTGTTTCTATGTGTACTTCAGTTTATTATGGTCACCATTGTGTACATAATAGTGCCAGCAATATGTTCATAAGTAAAACTTGCAATCACGCCTTACTCTTTGATGTTGCAATTATAGTGCCAGCACTTCGCGGCAAGGATTATGGAAAGACGAAAATGAGTTATCCAGATTACACTGAAACAGAATCAGGCCTACAGTACAAGGTGCTTACACTGCCATTCAATGGTTTATACATAATGCTCACATGTTTGTCTTTCCGTTTATTTTGTTACACTTTGCAGGGATAAAGTGAAGAAAAAGAAGAAAAGATTACTAGAAGATTAGTTTTAGGATTTTCTTTTATTTCCTTGCAATTTTCCTTTTATTGGATACTTGTAAAGACATTGTAATATTCTTACTATAATAAAAAATATGATTCTATTTCATTTTTTGTTTTTAAATTATTTTTCCTTATAGGTTGTTTTCTGTAAATTTGGATTTTTTTTGTTTTCCAAATACATTACTAGTGGCGCATTTCAGCCCTTATTAGTGGCGCACCTTCCTTTATTACTAGTGGCGCACCTATAAGGCTATTAGTGGCGCACCTAGAGGGAATACCAGTGGAGCACCTAAGGGTTAGTAGTGGCGCACCAGAGGTGCGCCATTACTATCTGGATTACTAATGGCGCACCAGAGGTGCGCCATTACTATCTGTTACTAGTGGCGTGTTAATAGTGGCGCACCTATAGTGCGCCATTACTAACGAAAACAGGTGCGCCACTAATAGGGCTTTTTCTAGTAGTGAGTTACCATGGAAGCATGTTTACTAATAAGCTTAAGATCATTGATAGTTCTACTCATATAATCACCTAAGCGATCAAGCATGTAAGCATTATGTTTCAATTGTCTACTAACATAAGCATTGAAATTTTCTTGCTTAACAATAAAGTTATCAAACTCATCCAAGCATTGGCTAGCAGACTTATTATAAGGAATATCACCTTCATCAAATCTACGAAGAGAATTTACCTCTACTACCTGTGTCAGGTTATCAAGACCATGTATTTCTTCAATAGGTGGTAGATTCTTAACATCTTCAGCTTTAATACCTTTTTCTTTCATAGATTTCTTTGCCTCTTGCATATCTTCAGGACTGAGAAATAGAATACCTCTTTTCTTCGGAGTTGGCTTTGGAGGTGGTTCGGGAATAGTCCAATCATTATCATTGCTCAATATATTATTCAATAGTAGTTCAGCTTGTTCAACAGTTCGTTCCCTGGAAACACAACCAGCACAACTATCTAGGTGATCCCTAGAAGCATCGGTTAGTCCATTATAAAAGATATCAAGTATTTCGTTTTTCTTGCGAGGATGATCAGGCAAAGCATTAAGTAATTGGAGAGGCCTCCCCCAAGCTTGTGGGAGACTCTCTTCTTCAATTTGCACAAAGTTAAATATTTCTTGCAAAGCAGCTTGTTTCTTATGGGCAGGAAAATATTTTTCAGAGAAGTAATATATCATATCCTGGGGACTACGCACACAACCAGGAGCAAGAGAATTAAACCATATCTTAGCATCACCCTTTAATGAGAAAGGAAACAACTTAAGAATATAGTAATAACGAATTTTTTCCTCATGAGTAAATAGGGTGGCTATATCATTCAATTTAGTAAGATGTGCCACAACAGTTTTAGATTCATAACCATGGAAAGGATCAGATTCAACCAAAGTAATTAACTCATGATCGACAGAGAATTCATAATCCTTATCAGTAACAAAGATAGGTGAAGTAGCAAACTTAGGATCATATTGCATTCTAGCATTCAAAGATTTTTCCTTCCACTTGCATAGTAATTTCTGAAGATCATCTCTATCCTTACAAGCAAGAAAGTCCCTAGCTACCTCTCCTTGCATAACATGACCCTTAGGTATATTAGGCAATTCATATCTAGGAGAGGTAGGTCTAGCAGGTGTCTCACAGTGTTCAGTTTCAATAACTTCATTAGTTTCAGAAATATCATCAGTTCAGCATTGAGTCTAGCAATTTGTTCATCAAGAAATTCACCCAGTGGCACAGTATTATCAAGCAAAGTATCATCATAAGCATCATGCATAGCAGAAGTGGCATCATCAATTACTTGCGACATATCAGAATCAATAGCAGGTGGTGGTGTCGCAAATTTACTCATAACAGAAGGTGAATCTAGTGCAAAGCTAGATGGCAGTTCCTTACCTACCCTCGTAGTAGAGGGATAGATCTTGGTTTTTGTGTCTTTCAGATTCTTCATAGTGATCAACAGATATAAATCCCAAGTGACTCAGAGAATAGAGCTATGCTCCCCAGCAACGGCGCCAGAAAAAGGTCTTGATAACCCACAAGTATAGGGGATCGCAACAGTTTTCGAGGGTAGAGTATTCAACCCAAATTTATTGATTCGATACAAGGGGAGCCAAAGAATATTCTCGAGTATTAGCAGCTGAGTTGTCAATTCAACCACACCTGAAAGACTTAATATCTACAGCAAAGTATTTAGTTGCAAAGTAGTGTGAAAGTAACGGTAACGGTGGCAAAAGTAACAGTAGCGGTTTTGTAGTGATTGTAACAGTGGCAACGAAAAAGTAACTTAGCAAAGATCAATATGTGAAAAGCTCATAGGCAACGGATCAGTGATGGATAATAATGTCGGATGGCATTCAGCATGCAACGGTTATAACATAGGGTGACACAGAACTAGCTCCAATTCATCAATATAATGTAGGCATGTATTCCATATATAGTCATACGTGCTTATGGAAAAGAACTTGCATGACATATTTTGTCCTACCCTCCCGTGGCAGCGGGGTCCTAATGGAAACTAAGCGATATTAAGGCCTCCTTTTAATAGAGAACCGGACCAAAGCATTAGCACTTAGTGAATACTTGAACTCCTCAAACTACGGTAATCACCGGAAAGAATCCCAGTTATTGTCACCCTGGGGGATGCGGGTCATAACTCGTAATAGGTGTCTACAACTTGCAAGATAGGATCAAGAACACATATATATTCATGAAAACATAATAGGTTCAGATCTGAAATCATGGCACTCGGGCCCTAGTGACAAGCATTAAGCATAGCAATGTCATAGCAACATCAATCTCAGAACATAGTGGATACTAGGGATCAAACCCTAACAAAACTAACTTGATTACATGGTAAATCTCATCCAACACATCACCGTCCAGCAAGCCTACGATGGAATTACTCACGAACGGCGGAGAGCGTCATGAAATTGGTGATGAAGGATGGTTGGTGATGACGATGGCGTCGATTTCCCCTCTCCGGAGCCCAAAACGGACCCCAGATCCGACCTCCCGAGGAAGAACAGGAGGTGGCGGCGGCTCCGTATCGTGAAACGCGATGAACTCTTCTCTCTGATTTTTTTCTCCCCGAATAGGGTTATATGGAGTTGGAGTTGAGGTCGGAGGAGCTGCAGGGGGCCCACAAGCCACCAGGGCGCGCCCTAGGGGGGGCGCCCCCCTGGCTTGTGGCCAATGGGTGGACCCCCTCCGGTTGATTCTTTCGCCAGTATTTTTTATTAATTCCAAAAATATTCTCCGTAAATTTTCAGGTCAATCCGAGAACTTTTATTTCTCCACAAAAATAACACCAAGGCAATTCTGCTGAAAACAGCGTCAGTCCGGGTTAGTTCCATTCAAATCATGCAAATTAGAGTCCAAAACAAGGGCAAAAGAGTTTGGAAAAGTAGATACGATGGAGACGTATCACCCATGTCCTCAGGAACAATAGTAACTACTCACACCCCATCAACATGTTCAAGATCTGTGGTGCAATAATAATAATTAAGGATCTAAACATAATATCTTCCACCAAGTAATCCAACAAGCATCAACTACAAGATGTAATCAACACAGCTTGTAACCCACAGGTACCAATCTGAGGTTTTGAGACAAAGATTGAATACAAGAGATGAACTAGGGTTGGAGATGAGATGGTGCTGGTGAAGATGTTGATGAAGATTGGTCCTCCCACGAAGGAGGAAGCGTTGGTGATGACGATGGCTTCGATCTCCCCCTCCCGGAGAAGGATTGCCCCAGCAGAATCTGAGTGCCGGAGTGCAAAAGGGCCTCTTCCCAGGTTTCCGCCTCGAGACATCGGCGCTTCATCCCAAAAGGTTGCTTATGAATTTTTTCTAGGGTAAAACACACCATATAGGAGAAGAGGGGCCTCAGGAGGCCAGCCAGGGCCCCACAAGTCATAAGGGCGCGGCCTAGGGGGCACCCTGTTGGCTTGTGCTTGGCTGGTGCCCCCCCCCCTCTGGTATATTTTTTCCCCATAAATTCACATATATTCAATAAAAAATCCTCGTGAAGTTTCAGGTCATTTGGAGTGTGGTGATTTTTCTTCCTTTTTCTCGGTTTTCCGGTCCTGAATTCCAGTTTCCAGATAATTCCCTCTTTGTGATGTACCTTGATATTCAGAGATAAAGGGCATAAGAATTGTATGATAATAGGGAATAATGGACAAGAATAACATAAATATGAATAATAAATCATGATGCAAAATGGACGTATCAAGCGGGCAAGTGAGTTTTTGGAAATAATACATATTGATGTATGCAGTCCAATGAGCATTGAAGCACGCAGTGGATATCGTTATTATCTTACCTTTGCAGATGATTTGCATAGATACTGGTATGTTTACTTGATAAATCACAAGTCTGAAACTTTTGAAAAGTTCAAGCAATTTCAGAGTGAAGTTGAAGGTCATCGTGACAAGAAGATTGAATGTCTACGATATGATCGTGGAGGTGAATATCTGAGTTATGAGTTTTGGTATACATTTAAGACAATGTGGAAGTTGTTTGACAACTCATGCCACCTGGAACACCACAATGTAATGGTGTGTCCGAACGTCGTAACCGCACTTTATTGGATATGGTGCGTTTTGTGATGTCTCTTATCGATTTCCCACTATCGTTTTGGGGTTATGTATTAGAGACAAGTACATTCACTTTCAATAGGGCACCATCTAAATCCATTGAGATGACATGGTATGAATTATGGTTTGGCAAGAAACCTAGGGTGTCGTTTCTTAAGGTTTGGGGTTGCGACGCTTATGTGAAAAGGCTTCAGCCGGATAAGCTCGAACCCAAAGTGGGGAAGTGCGTCTTCATAGGATACCCTAAGGAAACAATTGGGTACACCTTCTATCTCAGATCCAAAGGCAAGGTCTTTGTTGCCAAGAATGGATCCTTTCTAGAGAAGGAGTTTCTCTCGAAAGAATATTGTGGGAGGAAGGTAGAACTTGATGAGGTTATTGAGCCGTCACTTCAGATGGAGAGTAGCACGACACAGAAAGATGTTTCTGCGGCGCCTACGCCAGGTGAAGAGGAAGCTAATGATGATGATCATAAAAGTTCAGATCAAGTTACTACCGAGTTTCGTAGGTCGACAAGGAACCATACCGCCCCTAAGTGGTAGGGCAATCCTGTCATGGAGGTTATGTTCTTAGACAACGGTGAACCTACGAGCTATGAAGAAGCGATGGTGGGCCCGGATTCCGACAAATGGCTAGAGGCCATGAAATCCGAGATAGGATTCATGTATGAGAATAAAGTGTGGACTTTGGAGGACTTACTATTTGATCGTAAGGCCATTGAGTACAAGTGGATCTTTAACAAGAAGACAGACGCTGATGGTAATGTCACCATTTATGAAGCTCGACTTGTCGAAAAATAGTTTCTGACAAGTTCAAGGCATTGACTATGATGAGATTTTCTCACTTGTAGTGATGCTAAAGTCTGTTCGAATTATGTTAGCAGTTGCTGCATTTTTCGATTACGAAATCTGGCAGATGGATGTCAAAACATAGTTTCCTTAACAGTTTCCGTGAGGAAAGGTTGTATGTGATACAACCAGAAGGTTTTGTCGATCCTAAGGATGCTAAAAGGCATGCGAGCTCCAGCGATCCTTCTATGGACTGGTGCAAGCATCTCGGAGTTGGAATATGCGCTTTGATGAGTTGATCAAAGCTTTTGTGTTTATACAAAGTTTATGAAGAAACTTGTATTTACAAGAAAGTGAGTGGGAGCACTATAGCATTTCTGATAAGTATATGTGGATGACATATTGTTGATCGGAAATGATGTAGAATTTCTAGAAAGCATAAAGGGTTGTTTGGAAGGATTTTTTCAAAGGAACACATGGGTAAAGCTGCTTACATATTGGGCATCAAGATCTATAGAGATAGATCAAGACGCTTGATAAGACTTTCACACAGCACATACCTTGACAATATTTTGAAGGAGTTCAAAATGGATCAATCAAAGAAGGAGTTCTTGCCTGTATTGTAAGGTGTGAAGTTGAGTAAGACTCAAAAATCGACAACGGCAGAAGAAAGAGAAAGGACGAAGGTCGTTCTCTATACCTGAGCTATAGGCTCTATAATGTATGCCATGCTGTGTACTACACCTTATATGTGCCTTGCTATGAGTCTGGCAGAGGGAGTACAAGAGTGATCCAGGAGTGGATCACTGGACAGCGGTCAAAATTATCCTTAGGTACCTAAAGAGAACTAAGGAAATGTTTCTCGGTTTATGGAGGTGAAAAAGAGTTCATCGTAAAGGGTTACGTCGATGCAAGCTTGGACACCCATCCGGATGACTCTGAGTCATAAACTGGATACGTATAGTGGAGTTGTCATTTGGAATAGCTCCAAGTGGAGCATGGTAGAAACATCTACGATATGACATATAGATTTGCAAAGTACACACAGATCTGAATGTTGTAGACCCGTTGACTAAAACCTCTCTCACAAGCAAAACATGATCAAACCCGAGAACTCATTGGGTGTGAATCACATGGTGATGTGAACTAGATTATTGACTCTAGTACAAGTGGGAGACTGTTGAAAATATGCCCTAGAGGCAATAATAGTGGTTATTATCATATTTCCTTGTTCATGATAACCGTTTATTATCCATGCTATAATTGTATTGATCGGAAACTCAGATACATGTGTGGATACATAGACAATATCGTGTCCCTAGTGAGCCTCTACTAGACTAGCTCGTTGATCAAAGATGGTTAAGGTTTGTTAACCATAGACATGAGTTGTCATTTGATAACAGGATCACATCATTAGGAGACTGATGTGATGGACAAGACCCAACCATAAGCATAGCATTTGATCGTGTTAGTTTATTGCTACTGCTTTCTTTATGTCAAGTATCTGTTCCTATGACCATGAGAGCATGCAAATCCCTAATACCGGAGGAATACTTTGTGTGAATCAAATGTCACTTCGTAACTGGGTGATCATAAAGGTACTCTACAGGTATCTCCGAGGGTGTCTGTTGGGTTGGAATGGATCGAGACAGGGATTTGTCACTCCGTATGACGGAGAGGTATCTCTGGGCCCACTCGGTAATACAACATCACAAGAAGCTTGCAAGCAATGTGACTAAGGAGTTATTCACGGGATCTTGTATTACGAAACAAGTAAAGAGACATGCCAATAACGAGATTGAACTAGGTATGGAGATACCGACGATCGAATCTCGGGAAAGTAACATACCGCTGGACAAAGGGAATTGCATACGGGATTGATTGAATCCTTGGCATCGTGGTTCGATTGATAAAGATCTTCGTAGAATATGTGGGAACCAATATGGGCATCCAGGTCCCGCAATTGGTTATTGACCGGAGAGGTGTCTCAGTCATGTCCACGTGATTCTCGAACCCGTAGGGTCCGCACACTTAACGTTCGGTGACGACATAGTATTATTGGGTTATGTATGTTGGTGACCGAATGTTGTTCGGAGTCCCGGATGAGATCCCAGACGTCACAAGGAGCTCTGAATTGGTCCGGAGGTAAAGATTTATATATGGGAAGTCATATTTTGGCCACCGGAAAAGTTTCGGGTTTTTCTGGTATTGTACCGAGAAGCTTCTAGAAGGTTCCGGAAACTTCTGGAGGATTCCGGAAGTCCACCAAGGGTTTCACCACGTCCCAACGGTTTGCATGGGCTGAGGGGAGGCGCCCTGGCCTTTGGGCCAGGCGCACAAGTCCCTCAAGGCCCATGTGGCTTGGGATAGGTGGAAAGTCCACCTGTGTATGGAAAGGGATGGAATTGGACTAGGAGTTCAATTCCTCCCCCTTGGCTGCTCCCTAGGGCTTGGAGGGGCTGATATCCACGCCCCTCCACCTATATATAGAGGGGAGGGGCGCACCAAGAGGACACACCAAGCCCTTGACGCCCCTCTCTCTCCCTAGATCGTTTTCTCCTCCGTCTGCGGTTTCGGTAGAGCTCGGCGTAGCCTTGCCGGGATTGCTCCACCACCATCTCCACCACGCCATCGTGCTGGTTGAGAACCCATCTACTACTCTGCCCATGCTTGCTGTATCGTGGAGGCAGAGACGTCATCGAGCCGCACGTGTGCTGAACGCGGAGGTGCCGTCCGTTCGGCGCTAGATCGGGGCGGATCGCGATTGGATCGTGAAGACGTACGACTACATCAACCGCGTTCTATACGCTTCCGCTTAGAGATCTACAAGGGTATGTATATACACTACCCCTCTCGTAGCTTTGCATCTCCATGGATAGATCTTGCGTGTGCGTACGAATTTTTTTGTTTCCCATGCAACGTTCCCCAACAAAACCGGCCTCCGACTTCATCAAAGCCAACCTCAGATCCTGTTCAAGTCCATACTATCTGGCCGGTACCTCAATGCCATCAACCATGTCGTATGCATGTCAAAGGATGTGGGTCCACACAACCTTATCGCCCAGGGATGAGTAGAACAATTTTCATACAATATATAGTGTCACAAACAAGTGACGTACTTGTTTACACATATCATTGATAATGGTCAAGAACCATAAATAACTCGTGAATAGATAGAAAATGTAATCATCACATGATAGAGGCGAAGGTGTCCCATCTTTTGATGAGGTGGTGGCTATCGTTTTCAGTGGAGTAGACTTTGATGATCTAACTACGAACGTGCGAAGTCATCGCGCCTTAGCAATCGCTAAACAACCTCCGAGAGGTTATTGACCATGCCGGAGCACGATCAATCTAACCTAGAGGGTCTATTCCTGCATGCAAACAAATAACAAGCAAGAAAATAAAATTGCAATTTGAATATTGCAAATATAAGAGGAAAGCTTTATTGATGAAAGTGGGGTTCTGTGACGTCTTGGTCTGGTCGTAGAACACAAGTGAGTTGCAACTATGGTGAACTTTAATCTAAACAAAACCCAAGTCTAAACGGTCTCTTAAGGGATGTATTTATAGGGGAAAAGGGAGGGGATTTTGCCCACCCTTGGCAAGGTGGGACTAAAACACCTCCTGAGTCGTTTCCCCTACAATACAGACTCTACAACAACCCTATGAATTAGTATTTCGAAATTACATGTGCCTGGCACAAAAATAAGGTGGCCCAACACCTATAAGAAGCTATGGACGAAATTTATGAAAGGGCAGCTTGTATATTTCCTCCATGTCCTTGTATGTCATCATGGGGGCTTCAAAGTGCTGGAAACTCCACTAGAAACGTCGTTCTGGTGCCCTTCGCGCGCGCCTTCGTCTCCATGCTTGATCCTGCTCCAGTGTCATCCCTCTCATATGTGCATGCCCCTTCATTAGTAATTAACACAACCATTCCCTTATACAAGGCCACTTCATATTTTTATATTTCACTTTGACCATTAATTTTGCCAACAAAAAGTGAGTTATATGCTAGAAAAAGTATGTCGGTCGACGCACATTTCTAAAAACTTTTTGATGATATATATATTTTATGACATATAATTTATATTTGTTGACCATAATTATAAGTCAAAGTTTGAATCGAAGTGGCCTTGTATGAGGGAATGGAGGGAGTATCTATTTTAGGCAGCGTCATATTCTCATGAACATTAGAATCATTCCCAAGAAATGAAAGTACCTGATAATTTAATTGGCATGCGCGAGTTCTAGTAATTGATCTAGTCTGTATAGCAGCAGGGGATGTGGGTGTTACTATGGTATGGATGTCCTCATCTTCCTCCCCTCCTTGAAATGAAGTCTTCCTCAATGGAATGTCATCTTCCTCACCCAAATAAGACTTCAAATCTGCAATGTTAAATGTGGGACTAACCCCAAAATCTACAGGCAACTCAAGTTTATATGCATTACCATTTATTTTCTCTAACACCTAAAAAGGACCATCAGCACGTGTCATTAGCTTTGACTTGCGCAAATCAGGAAACCTATCCTTAGGCAAATGCAACCAAACAAGATCTCCAGGTGCAAAGACAACATGTTTTCTACCCTTATCTCCAACAAGTTTATATTTAGCATTCATACGCAATGTTTTCCTTAGTCAACTCATGCATTTTTAAGATCAATTCAACAAGTTGTTTAGCATCAAAATTAACCTTCTCCAAAGATGGAAAAGGCAACAAATCAATAGGTGCACGAGGTAGAAAACCATACACAACTTCAAAAGGGCACGTCTTAGTAGTAGAATGCAGCGACCAATTATAAGCAAATTCAATATGAGGCAAGCATTCTTCCCACATTTTCAGGTTAGTCTTCAAAACAACCCTAAGCATAGTAGACAATGTTCTATTGACTACTTCAGTTTGTCCATCAGTTTGGGGGTGACATGTGGTACTAAAAAGCAGCTTAGTCCCCAACTTAGCCCATAAACATCTCCAAAAGTACCTAAGGAATTTAGTATCATGATCTGAAACAATTGTATTTGGCACACCATGCAAGCGAATAATTTCACGGAAGAACAAATCAGCAACATTAACATCATCATCACTTTTATGACATGATATAAAGTGTGCCATTTTTGAAAATCTATCCATGACAACAAATATGCTATCCCTCCCCTTCTTTGTTCGAGGTAAATCTAAAACAAAGTTCATAGATATATCCTACCATGGACCACTAGGTATAGGCAAAGGCATATATAAACCATGAGGATTGAGTCATGACTTAGCTTTTTGACATGTAGTGCAGCGAGCAACAAAACGCTCAATGTGTAGCAAGTACGTCTTCCGTCATCTTCACGCCAAAGTGTCCCATTAATCCTCCTCCACGCACCTCTTGCAACAATAAAAGACAAACAGAGTTAGCTGGAATGCATAACTTGTTAGCACGGAACACAAATCCATCATTAATGACGAACTTGTTCCATGTTCTCCCTACTGTACAATTCTGCATCACATTTTTAAATTCATCATCATGCACATATTGATCTTTGATGGTCTCCAATCCAAATATTTTAAATTCAAGTTGTGAAGGCATAGTATAACGACTAGGCAATGCATCTGTAATAACATTTTATTTACCCTTCGTGTGTTTACTGACATAAGGGAAAGTCTCAATGAATCAACCCATTTAGCATGTCTACGGTTCAGTTTTGCCTGACTTTTAATGTGTTTCAAAGATTCATGACCAGAATGTATAACAAATTATTTGGCCCATAAATAATGTTGTCATGTTTCCAAAGTCCGAACAAGAGCATATAATTTCTTATCACAAGTAGAATAGTTTAGACTAGGCCCGCTCAATTTTTTAGAAAAGTATGCAACAAGGTTACCATCTTGTAATAACACACCTCCTAATCCAATTCCACTAGCATCACATTCAAGCTCAAAACTCTTATTAAAATCAGGAAGTTGGAGTAAAGGAGCATGTGTTAACTTTTCTTTCAATACCGTGAAGGCTTCTTCCTGTGCGGTCGCCCAAACAAAAGGCACATCCTTCTTTGTAAGCTCATTGAGAGGGGTAGCAATGGTGCTGAAATCCCTCACAAAACGACTATAGAAATAAGCGAGGCCAAGAAAACTCCTCACTTGTGTGACCCTTTTTGGGCTGCGGCCAACTCTCAATAGCATTAATCTTGGCTTTATCAACTTCAATTCCGTGTGGAGTAACAACATGGCCAAGAAAAGATACATGGTTGGTGCAAAGGTGCACTTTCCAAGGTTACCAAACAAACGTGCATCAGGCAGAGCAATAAAAACAACATGTAAATGTTCCATTGTTCCTCCAAAGATCTGTTATAAATCGGTATATCATCAAAGTAGACTACTACAAATTGCCCAATAAAAGCACGTAAAACTTCATTCATTAATCTCGTGAAAGTGCTAGGTGCATTAGTTAATCCAAAAGGCATGACTAGCCAGTTAGATAATCCAAACTTAGTTTTAAATGTTGTTTTCCATTGATCTCCCAATTTCATATGAATTTGATGGTATCCACTATGCAAATCAACTTTGGAGAAAATGGTAGAGCCACTTAATTAATCAAGCATATCATCTAGCCTAGGAATAGGATGACGATAACGAATAGTAATATTATTAATGCCTCTACAATAGACACACATACATGATTTACATTCTTTTTCGACACTAGAATAAGAGGAACAACACAAGGACTTAGGCATTCGCGTATATAACCTTTGTCGAGCAACTCATGTACTTGACGCATAATCTCCTTTGTCTCCTCTGGATTGGTACGGTATGGCGCACAGTTGGGTAGTGATGCACCGGGAATTAAGTCAATTTGATGGTTAGTCCCACAAATAGGTGGTAATCCCGGTGGCATGTTGATAACCCACAAGTGTAGGGGATCGCAACAGTCTTCGAGGGAAATATTTTACCCAAATTGGTTGATTTGACACAAGGGGAGCCAAAGAATATTTACCGGTCTTAGCAGTTGAGTTGTCAATTCAACCACACCAGGTTAATCTCCGTCACAAAGATTTAGTAGCTCAACAATATAGTAATAGGAACAATAACAGTAACAACAACAGTTTTGTAGTGATGGTAACAGCAGTAGCAGCAATAGTAACTTAGCAAGATTCAGTATGTAAAAGCGTAGGCCATGGATCGGTGGATAATGATTTTGATGACATTCATCATGTAACAGTTACACACTAGAGCGACACAGAACTAGCTCCAATTCATCGATGTAATGTAGGCATGTATTCTGTATATAGTCATACATGCTTATAATAAGAACTTGCATGCCATCTTTTTTCCTACCCTCCCATGGCAGCGGGGTCCATAAGGAAATCTAAGGGATATTAAGGCCTCGTTTTAGGGAAAATTTGTTTTTGCCACTCTAGATTTTGCCAATTTTTCTTATGCCACTCTAGATTTTGACATTTCAGTTTTGCCACTCTTAGTTTTTGACAATTATCACAATTGCCATTTTGTGGCAAAAACAAAAAATTTAGAGTGGCAATTGTGATATTGTCAAAAGCTAAGAGTGGCAAAAGTGAAATAAAATTATTTTGCTTTTGCCACTGAATGGCAATTATGATAATCGTCAAAAGCTAAGAGTGGCAAAAGTGAAATGTCAAAATCTAGAGTGGCATAAGGAAAATTGGCAAATTCTAGAGTGGCAAAAACAAAATTTCCCCTCCTTTTAATAGAGAACTGGAACAAAGCATTAACACGTGGTGAATGCGTGAACTCCTCAAACTACGGCAATCACCAGAAAGAATCCCAATTATTGTCACCTTGGGGTATGCAGATCATGACACATAATAGGTGCATACAACTTGCAAGATAGGATCCAAAACACTCTCATATTTATGAAAACGTAATATGTTCAGATCTAAAATCATGGCATTCGGGCCCTAGCGACAAGCATTAAGCATAGCAAAGTCATAGCAATATCAATCTCAGAACATAGTGGATACTAGGGATCAAGCCCTATCAAACTAACTCGATTACATGATCAATATCATCAAATCCCATCACCGTCCAGCAAGCCTACAAAGGAATTACCCACTCCCAGTGGTGAGCATCATGGGGGTGTTGATGAAGAAGGGTTGGTGATGATGACAGCGGCAAATCCCCCTCTCCGGAGCCCGAAATGGACTCCAGATCACCCTTCCGAGGAAGAACAGGAGGTGGCGGCAACTTTGTCTCGTAAAATGCGATGAAAACTTCTGTCTTATTTTTTCTCTCAGGAAATAGGAATTTATAGGACTGGAACTAGGGTTTGTGGAGCCTCCAGGTGGTCCCAAGCCATCAAGGCGCGCCTAGGGGGGTGGTTGCGCCTTGTTGGCTTGGCACCAATAGGTGGCCCCCTTCCGGTGGGTCTTCGCTCCCTTATTTTTTATATATTCCAGAAAAAAACTCCAAAAAGTTTCATCCAGTTCCGAGAACTTTTATTTCCGCGCAAAAACAACACCATGGTAGTTCTGCTGAAGACAACGTCAGTCCGGGTTAGTTTCATTCAAATCGTGCAAATTAGAGTCCAAAACAAGAGCAAAAGTATTTGGAAAAGTAGATACATTGGAGACGTATCAAGTCCCCCAAGCTTAACTCATTGCTCGTCCTCAAGCAATTTAGTTGATAAACTGAAAGTGATAAAGAAATCTTTTACAAACTCTTTTGTTCTCGTTGCCATATATATGCTTAGCTAGTGTTCAGGATTTCAGCAAAGATCATAAATAACCATATCGATGATAACACTTAGCTATTATATTCACTCATGGCAATAACATAACCAACTAGCGAGCAATAATAAAATATCTCAGATGCCAACAATTTGTCATAACAGTCATGATATAATATGATGATATGGTATCTCGCTAGCCCTTTCTAAGACTGCAAAACATAAATGCAGAGCACCTCTGAGGTCCAAGCAGCGACTAAACATTGTAATTCAGAGTAGAGAAGATCCAGTCATGCTCACATCCAACATTAACTAGACTCAATTTATAAAAATGACAAGAGTGCTCTTAGGTCTGGTGCTTTAGCGAGAAGGTGATGACTCAATACTAAAATGAAAATAACATAAAAGTAAATGGAAAGGCCGTTCGCAGGGGGAAGCATTGATTGGCAGAGGTGCCAGAGCTCATTGTTTAAAACTGAGATGAAATTGTAATTTTGGATGGTGTGCTTTTCCTATCAACGTCACGGCCGAGTTTTTAATATCTTCCATGCTAAACACATTATTGGTGGTTCCGAAGCAGAATTGTAAAGTATACTCCCATCCACCATACGTACACAAGCCATGGCTGACCGAGTTCACGGGTGCCCTCCAACATTTCAACTGTCCCGTGATTTTTGTTTAATTTAGTTTTGATTATGCAGGACCGGGCATCCCTTTTACCAGCCTCTCTCGTGCAATGACAGGCGAATAAACGCCCACCTTGAGAATAACTCGCTTATCATTTAAGATACTGACCACCCCATCGCTCTATGAGCGGTACGAGCACAAAAAACATATGTTTATTTGAATGTTTAAAGGTGCCAAATGCAAATTTACTTGGAATGGCAGGATAATACCGCATATAGGTAGATATGGTGGAATAATTTGGAACAACTTGGGTTTAAGGATTTTGGATGCACAAGCAGCATTCCCACATAGTAAAGGCGAAGGCTAGCAAATAGGTTGAGAAGCGACCAGCTAGAGAGCGAAAACGGTCATAGCTATGCATTGAGATTAATTAACATTGAACGCTAGCGTGAGTAGGATATAAACACTTTGAACATAAATATCATGAAGGCTACGTTGGATTTGAATCAACTACATGTTTGCACATGTGCCAAGTCAAGTCGCACGAACTACTCAGAGGAGGATACCATACTAACATACCACATCACAATCATTTTAATGCATGTTGACACATAAGATAAATCATTATTCACTCCTAGCTATTTAAGCATGGCATGAACAACTATAATCTCTAATTGTCATCATAAACATGTTTACTCATAATATGCTGAATCGAGATCGAATGAGCTAAACATATTTACAAAAACGGGAAACAAGAAGAGTTCATACCAGCTTCCCTTACCACAATCACTTCATCAAATATCGTCATTACTGCCTTTCACTTGCACGACCAAATGATGTGAAAATAATAATAGTGCAAGTGTGACGTGTGATACATCTCCAACGTATCAATAATTTTTTATTGTTCCATGCTACTATATTATCATTCTTGGATACTTTATATGCGTGTATATGCTGTTTTATATCATTTTTGTGAACTAACCTATTAACCTAGTGCTTAGCGTGAGTTGTTGTTTTCTGCTTGTTTTTGGCCTTTTAGGAAAGCTGTACCAAACAAAGTCCAAGCGCCACGAAACTTTTTGATGATTTTTGATGGACAAATATAAGACATGGATGCTTCGGAGGGAGACCGAAGGCCACACGAGGTGGCGCCAAACTAACAGGGCGTGCCCAGGGGGGTGGCCGCGCCCTAATGTCTTGGGACCACCTCCCGACGCCTCTTGACCTAACTCCGTCTCTATACATTCTCGTAAATCAAAAACATCTGCAAGCCAGCCAAAATACTTTTTCCGCCGCCGCAAGTCTTTGTTCCGTTGTGTGCCCATCTGGAGCCCTGTTCCGGTGCCCCGCGGGAGGGGACATCGATCACGGAGGGCCTCTACATCAAAATTGCCGCTCCCATGATGATGTGTGAGTAGTTCACCATAGACCTACGGGTCCATAGCTAGTACCTAGATGGCTCTCTCTCTATGATCTTCAATACAAAGTTCACCGTGATTCCCGTGGCGATCTATTCGATGTAATCTTCTTTGCGGTGTATTTGTTGGGCTCCGATGAATTGTGGGTTTATGATTAGATTATTGATAACCCACAAGTGTAGGGGATCGTTTGTAGCCTTTTTCGATAAGTAAGAGTTTCGAACCCAATGAGGAGCTAAAGGTAGAACAAATATTCCCTCAAGTTCTATCGACCACCGATACAACTCTACGCACACTTTAACGTTTGCTTTACCTAGAACAAGTATGAAACTACTTTGTAGGTGATAGGATAGTTTGCACGAATAAAACTAGGAGTAATTAGCGGGAATAAAACTACGAGTAAAAAGCAAGATAATAAAAGTTAGTTGTTTAGTAGAAAGCTTTTGTCAATCAAGAAGGTTATTTGTCCCGAGGCAATTGATAACTAGACCGGTAATCATTCTTGCAATTTCACATGAGGGAGAGGCATGAGCTAACATACTTTCTCTACTTGGATCATATGCACTTATGATTGGAACTCTAGCAAGCATCCGCAACTACTAAAGATCATTAAGGTAAAACCCAACCATAGCATTAAGTATCAAGTCCTCTTTACTCCCATATGCAACAACCCACCTACTCGGGTTTATGCTTCTGTCACTCAAGCAACCCACCATAGGCAAATCATTAACACATTGCAACACCCTATAGTGGGATCCCTCATGTTTGCGCGAGATGGAGGGCACCGTAGGACAGCACCATAATAAAATATACAATCATACCAACCACCATCATCAATTAGCCCATAGGACAAAGCAGATCTACTCAAACATCATAGGATAGCCACATATCATTGGGAAATAATATACGGAGTTGAACACCATGTTTAAGTAGAGATTACAACGGGGAGAAGGGGATTTACACCGCTGCATAGAGGGGGAGAGAGTTGGTGTTGATGGCGGCGAAGTTGTTGGAGTAGATCGCCGTCACGATGCTTGCCCCAGCGACGTTCCGGCGCCACCGGGAGAGAGGGGGGAGAGGGGGAGAGAGCCCCCTCCTTCTTCTTCTTCCTTGGTATCCCCCCTAGATGGGAGGAGAGTTCCCCCTCCATGGCCGCCAAGGCGGCGGAGGGGCAGGAGACCCTGCTAGATTGGATCTCCCTCTCTTTTCTCTTCTGTTTCACGTTCCTGTTTTCTGGCCGAAAACCGTTTCTTATATTTTTGGAGAGCTGTAATTCTGATTGGGCTGAAATTTTGAGGGGATTTTTATCCAAACATTAGCTTCCTTGCGGCCAAAGGAGAGCTCCAACCGACATATGAGGAGAGCAGCACCCACCAGGGCGCGTCTGGGCCCTCGTGGCACGCCCTCGTGTATCGTGGGGGCTGTGGGCATCCGATTGCGTTGATTCAACTTCTCAAAATTCACAAACATTCCAAAAAAATCTCCGTAAATTTTTATCACATTTGGACTTCGTTTGATATGGTAATTCTGCGAAACAAAAAACATGCAACAAACAGGAACTGGCACTGGGCACTGGATCAATAGGTTAGTCCAATAAATCATATAAATTGTTGCCAAAAGTATGTGAAAGTTGTATAATATTGGCATGAAACAATCAAAAATTATAGATACGACGGAGACGTATCAGCATCACCAAGCTTAATTCCTGCTCGTCCTTGAGTAGGTAAATGATAAAAAAGATAATTTTTGATGTGGAATGCTACCTAGCATAATCTTGATCATATATCTAATCATGGCATCAATATTAAGACACAAGTGATTCAAAGCAATAGTCTAGTTTTGACATAAATACATTAATACTCAGGCATCCCAACAAACAATTATGTCTTTCAAAATATCAAGGCTAAAGAACGCTATCCCTACAAAATCATATAGCCTTCTCATGCTCTGTCTTCTTAACACAAAGTATGAATCATGTACTACCCCGGTGTCAGCCAAGCAATTGGTTCTTACTTTTTAACGCGCTTCAGCATTTTCAACTCTCACGCAATACGTGAGCGCAAGCCATGGATATAGCACTATGGGTGGAATAGAATATGGTGGTAGGTTTCAAAGGGGTAAAAGTGGAGAAGAAAGTCTCGCATCAACTCAGCGTATCAACGGGCTATGGAGATGCCCATCAATAGATATCGATGCGAGGAGTAGGGATTGCCATGCAACAGATGCACTAAGAGCTATAAGTGTATGAAAGCTCAATATGAAAACTAAGTGGGTATGCATCTAACTATATGAAAAATTCCCACTAGTATATGAAAGTGACAACACAGGAGACTCTCTATATGAAAAACATGGTGCTACTTTGAGCACAAGTGTGGAATTAGCATGCCCCTTCTACTTCTTTCATTTTTTTTCTTTTTTTTTCTTTTCCTTTTTTCTATTTTTTTCCTTTTCTATTTTTTCTTTCCTTGTCCAGAGCCTCATCCCGACTTGTGGGGGAATCATAGTTTCCATCATCCTTTCATCACTGGGGCATGCTCTAATAATAAATAATGATGATCATCACACTTCTATTTACTTACAACTCAATACTACAACGATAGTAGAACAAAGTATGACTCTATATGAATGCAATGATCTAGCATAGCAAAGATATCAGAAAACGGACAAGCCATGAAAACATCATTCTAGCTATCTTACGATCATGTAATGCAATATGACAATGAATGCACAAGTCATCAAAACGGAGGCGGTGGAAGTTGCATGGCAATATATCTCGGAATGGCTATGGAAATGCCATAATAGGTAGGTATGGTGGCTGTTTTGAGCAAGGTATAATAAGGCTTATGTGTGATAGAGCGTATCATATCACGGGCTTTGGATGCACCGACGAAGTTTGCACCGACTCTCGAGGTGAGAAAGGGCAATGCACGGTACCGTAGAGGCTCGCAAATTGCGGAAAGGTAAGAGTGCGTATAATCCATGGACTCACATTAGTCATAAAGACCTCACATACTTATTGCAAAAGTTTTATTAGCTCTCTCGAAGCAAAGTATTACTACGCATGCTCCTAGGGGGGAGGTTGGTAGGAGTTAACCATCACGCGCCCCCGACATTCACACAAAGATAGACAAGCAAGAATAAATTGTGCTCCAACTTCCTAGCATAACGGGGGACTATACGTGCATGCTTCGGGAATCACAAACCTTAACACCAATATATTATTAAACACGATCATCCACTAGTACGTCCCACATATTATCATCTCTATATCTCAAAACTATTGCAAGGAATCAAACATGTCATACTCAGTGATCCCTAAGTTTTATGTAGGATTTTATGACTAACCATGCAAATGACCAATTCCTATTGACTCTCTAGATAGATATAAGAGAAGCAAGAGAGTTTAATTATAGCTACAAAATACCATGCTCTAATAAATATAAGTGAAGGAAAAGAGCATTCTTCAAATAACGGTTTTCTATGTGAAGAGAAACAGGCAATCCAAACTTCAAATGATATAAGTGAAGCACATGAAGCATTCTATGAGGCCATACTCAAAAGATATAAGTGAAGTGCAATGAGCATTCTATAAATCAACCATGGATGATCTCATACCAGCATGGTGCATAAAAGAAAAGTGAAAACAAAACACAAAAGACGCTCCAAGATTTGCACATATCACATGAATGAAACGAATCCGAAAACATACCGATACTTGTTGAAAAAAGATGGGATGCCTTCCGGGGCATCCCCAAACTTAGACGCTTGAGTCTCCTTCGATATTTACTTGGGGTGCCTTGGGCATCCCCAATCTTGAACTCTTGCCTCTCCTTCTTCTCCTCATATCGAGACCTCCTCGATCTTCAAGCACTTCATCCACACAAAACTTAATAGAAAACTGGTAAGATCCGTTAGTATAATAAAGCAAAATACTACTTTAAGTACTGTTGCAAACCAATTCATATTTTATATTTGCATTACCCCTGCTGTATTATAACTTTTCTATGGCTTACACCACCGATAAAATCGATAGTTTCATCAAAACAAGCAAAATAATGCATCAAAAACAGAATCTGTCTTAAACAGGATAGTCTGTAGTAATCTGAACTTTGACCATACTTATGTAACTCCAAAAATTCTGAAAAATTAGGAAACATTAAACATTTTGTATAGCAATACTGTGTAAAATTTTCAGAAACTTTTGACGTCCCAGTAAAAAAAATGAAAATTCACGCACTACAGCCAAAGTTTCTGTTTTTACACCGCATATACCAACAAGCAATCTAATCATCCTAAAGGGAAATCTTGGCACATTATTTTTATAATACAATGGATTTGTACAAGGGGATAATTATTTTTGTTGGAAAAGTTTCCGTGATTCAAGATTCACAAAGTTTCCATGGGCATGAACAAAAGTTCAAGGACGTCCCCCACTTCAACGATGCTCATCATCTCTCTCACTTTCACCTTTCCTTTTGTGAAGTTTTAGGTTCCCCTCTATATTTTTTTTAAAATTTATAAAAGCACACAACAGAACTAATGACTCTCTAAAACTTCTGGGTTGTCTCCCTGGCAGCGCTTTCTTTAAAGCCATTAAGCTAGGCATAAAGTGCTCAAGTAATGGATCCACCCGGATCCCAAGGTATATCAAAGCCAATTTTAATTAGCAATGATTTGTAATTTAGTAGTGAGCACAAAGTGATATAAATCATGTGATAACGAAGTCTAACTCTCTTCCTATGCATCGGCATGTCATACAAGAACAATTCATGCACATCAAGTAAAGGCCAATGCATAGTATAATCGGTTTCTTGCAATTTTATAGTATTGGAAACATAGAGAGGTGAAGATTTGGTTCCTCTCTCATAATAATTGCAAGTAGGAGCAGCAAGCACATTCATATTATATTCATCAAAATCATCATGTGTAGTAGCTAAACTCAACCCATCTATATAATCCTTAATAAGAGCAAACTTCTCTGATATAGTGTAGTTGGGAGAATTCAAAAAGATAATAGGACTATCATATGTGGGTGCAATAGCAAAAATTTCATGCATAACATAAGGAACTATAGCAAGTTCATCTTCATAAGCATCATTCATATTGGCATCTTGGCCACAAGCATAGCAAGCATCAAGTTCATCAAAAAGGGATATTTCAAACGAATCCACGGGATCATAGCAATCATCATAGCATTCATCCTTCGGTAAGCACGAAGGGAACTTAAATAATGTATGAGTTGAAGAGTTATTCTCATTAGGAGGTCGGCACGAGTAGCTGATCCGCTCTTCCTCCTTTTGTTCTTCGCTCTCCTCCTCATCTTTTTCATCTAATGAGCTCACAGTTTCAGCAATTTCTTCTTCCATAGATTCCTGCAAAATATTAGTCTCTTCCAAGGTAGTGGTCATTCTTTCAATAAATTCAATAATATAAGCATTAGAAGCATAGTTTTCATAGCAATATTCAAGTATGGCAAAATTTTCAGATTTGTTAAGAGTAGCATCATACTTTTCAATCAAAGAAGCAATTTCATATGCACCCTTAAAAGCAACAAATTCTTCAATTTGTTCAACATCAAAATAACAATAGGCTTCCTTGGCATAAGAAGATAGTATTTAATTATCATTAAACACACATTGTTATGGAAGGTGTTTTTTAGTTTCTTTAGAATAACAAGTAAAATCATGCAATTCACATAAATTCCAAGCATAGCAACACAAAGTATTAATTTGATGCCACAAGAGTTTTCCTTTTTGAGATATGCGGTGTCACACATAATAAGCATGCTCATTCAATGATTTTCCCTCAACTAAGCTAGTTGGGTTTTCAGCACGAGCACAAATGGATCGAAGATGATCCAAGTAATATTATTCGGTAGTACGAAACACTAGTGGTTCCTCAACTTTTGGAGCAGCAAGTACATCTAATTTTTTTTGGTATTTTGCGTTGCCTACCCATATCTAAAGATATAAAACAACTAATAACAGAAAATTAAAATTACTTAGTGATAAAGCAAACAAGCACACACGAGAATATTCACCCCACGCTATTGCTCCCCGGCAACGGCGCCAGAAAAAGGTCTTGATAACCCACAAGTGTAGGGGATCGTTTGTAGCCTTTTTTGATACGCACACTTTAACGTTTGCTTTACCTAGAACAAGTATGAAACTACTTTGTAGGTGATAGGATAGTTTGCACGAATAAAACTAGGAGTACTTAGCGGGAATAAAACTACGAGTAAAAAGCAAGATAATAAAAGTTAGTTGTTTAGTAGAAAGCTTTTGTCAATCAAGAAGGTTATTTGTCCCTAGGCAATTGATAACTAGACCGGTAATCATTCTTGCAATTTTACATGAGGGAGAGGCATGAGCTAACATACTTTGTCTACTTGGATCATATGCACTTATGATTGGAACTCTAGCAAGCATCTGCAACTACTAAAGATCATTAAGGTAAAACCCAACCATACAATTAAGTATCAAGTCCTCTTTACTCCCATATGCAACAACCCACCTACTCGGGTTTATGCTTCTGTCACTCAAGCAACCCACCATAGGCAAATCATGAACACATTGCAACACCCTACAGCAGGGATCCCTCACGTTTGCGCGAGATGGAGGGCACCGTAGGACAACACCATAATAAAATATACATTCATACCAACCACGATCATCAATTAGCCCATAGAACAAAGCGGATCTACTCAAACATCATAGGATAGCCACATATCATTGGGAAATAATATATGGAGTTGAACACCATGTTTAAGTAGAGATTACAGCGGGGAGGGGGAGTTACACCGCTGCATAGAGGGGGAGAGAGTTGGTGTTGACGGCGGCGAAGTTGTTGGAGTAGATCGCCGTCACGATGCTTGCCCCGGCGGTGTTCCGGCGCCACTGGGAGAGAGGGGGAGAGAGCCCCCCTCCTTCTTCTTCTTCCTTGGTCTCCCCCTTAGATGGGAGGAGAGTCCCCCCTATGGTCCATGGCCGCCATGGCGGCAGAGGGGCAGGATCCCCTCCTAGATTGGATCTCCCTCTCTGTTCTCTTCTGTTTCACGTTCCTGTTTTCTGGCCGAAAACCGTTTCTTATATTCCCAGAGATCCGTAACTCCTATCGGGCTGAAATTTTGAGGGGATTTTTATCCAAAAGTTAGCTTCCTTGCGGACAAAGGAGAGCTTCAACCGGCATACGAGGTGAGCAGCACCCACCAGGGTGCGCCTGGGCCCTAGTGTATCGTGGGGGCTTTGGGCCTCCGATTGCGTTGATTCCACTTCTCAAAATTCACAAATATTCCAAATAAATAGGAACTGGCACTGGGCACTGGATCAATAGGTTAGTCCAATAAATCATATAAATTGGTGCGAAAAGTATGTGAAAGTTGTATACTATTGGCATGAAACAATCAAAAATTATAGATACGACGGAGACATATCAATTATGCATGAAAATATATTGAGTCTTTATTGAATTCTTATATGCATGATTGTTATAGCTTCGTATTTCTCTCTAATCTATCGGTTTAGTTTGGCCAACTAGATTGATTTATCTTTAGTGGGAGTGGTGCATTGTGATGGGTTCAATCTTGTGGTGCTCTATCCTCGTGACAGGAGGGGTCGAGACACATAATGTATTGCTACCATTAATGGTAAAATGATGGGGTTTATTCATATTAGTTGAGTTTACTTTGTCTATGTCATGTCATCTTGCTCCAAGCATTACTTTGTTTTTACTTGATACTCTAGATGCATGCTGGATAGCAGTCGATGAATGGAGTAATAGTAGTAGATGCAGTCAGGAGTTGGTATACTTGCTTATGGATGTGATTCCTATATACATGATCATTTTCGTGAATAAATATTTCATAACTATGCGCTTTTCTATCAATTGCCTAACAGTAATTTGTCTACCCACCGTATGCTTTCTTCGAGAGAGAAACCTCTAGCGAAAACTATGGCCCCCGGGTCTTCAAAAATATAATTACTAAAATTCCAAAACTATTTCTGCCATTTATTTACTGTTATTTTTTTATTATCTATCTATCACTACTTAATACTTGCAAGTAACGAGTTCAAGGGGCTTGACAACCCTCTTGCCCGCGTTAAGTGCAAGTGTTTGCTCTTTTGTGTGTAGGTGCTTACGACGAGAGTTTGCGTGGTTCTCCTATTGGTTCGATAACTTTGGTTCTCACTGAGGAAAATACTTAACTCTACTGTGCCGCATCTCCTCTCCTCTTCGGGGAAAATCCAAATGCACTTTACAAGTAGCAGGAAGAATTTCTGGCGCCTTTGCCGGGGAGACATCATCAAATTCTTATCAAGTACCTTCGCATAAATTATCATTCACTTGTTCTAATTTTTATTTTTTATTATATTTTACTTTATATAAAAATGAAAAATACAAAAATATTTTTACTTTACTTGTTTGCTTGCTAGTTTACTTGCTTCGTCACCATGTCTCAAGATACCAATAAGTTGTGTGACTTTTCAAATACTAATAATAATGATTTTATTAGTACCCCTATACAACTTCCACTAGTGCAGACTTTTATGACATCAATGCCGCTTTGCTAAATCTTTTTATGAAAGAACAATTTTCGGGAAGTCCTAGTGAGGATCCCGCGTCGCATCTTAATACCTTTGTTGAATTATGTGATATGCAAAAGAAAAACGATATGGATAATGATGTGGTTAAATTGAAATTATTTCCTTTTCCACTAAGAGATAAAGCTAAAACTTGGTTTTCATCCTTGCCTCGCAATAGTATTGGAACATGGGATAAGTGTAAGGATGGTTTTATTGCCAAGTATTTTTTCCTCCCACTAAAATTATATCTCTCCAATACCAAATTATGAATTGTAAACGACATGAGCAAGAACATGTTGCACAAGAATGGGAGAGAATGAAAATGATGATTAGAAATTGTCCCACTCATGGTTTGAACTTATGAATGATTGTACAAAATTTCTATGTGGGACTGAACTTTGTGTCTAGAAACCTTCTAGATTCTGCTGTAGGTGGTACCTTTATGGAGGTGACATTAGGAGAGGCTACAAAACTTCTAGAAAATATCATGACAAATTATTCTTAATGGCACACCGAGCGAACTCCAAATGGTAAGAAGGTAAATTCTATCGAAGAAATTACTACTTTGAGTGATAAAATGGATGCTCTTATGTGTAGCGACCCGACCCAAAAGGTCAAGTCTCTGTGTATCTGTACCATCCCAAGAACATGCTGGCACGTAGAGTACGTCAATATATATGTAAAAGTTCAATCACACCTTATTTATTACATCAAAATCTCATATAGAGTCTTTATTACAATAATAAATTTCGCTGAAGGCCAACTCATGAGATAAACTACTGCGGAAGACGTAGAAGATAGCGAGTCCATCCGACTCCAAGGGCATATCACTGAGCGTAGAATGTTGCCTCACTCCTGGTCGGAATAAACCTCTACAACATGAGACGTTCCAACCGTGTAGGTCAGCATTTTGAATATGTCGGCAAATTCACAAGAGAGACCTAGTAAAATAATCATCTACACTATATGCAAATATGACTGGTGGGGCTAGAAGTTCAAGTTTTAGCGAAAAGCTGATTTCTCCTACAACAAAGGGGTCAAAAGCAAAAATATTACTACAAGGTTGGTTGTTAATGAGATGGTTCCGCAAACCAATTATCATACCCCAATTATTAATAAATCGAAGTCATTATTATTAACCGTGTCGAGAGTTCGTGATAGTTCAGTTCCAAAGGCTCAACTTGTCCGTAATTGGGGACACGACTAATCGATTGGGTTTTGGTACTCTGCAGAGTCTTGCACACTTTCCCCACAAGATTTGATCACCTCCGTTGAAGTCCTCGCACTGCATGGCATTTGAGAACCGGATGACCGAAACATGGCCTTCCAAAGAGTTCCTCTGGGCCTCTGTCGGTGCCCATCCAGTCCTACCGTTCTTCTACATCTCGTAGCACCGTCCGGCCAGAGTCACTACGATGTCCAACCAAGCCAGAGCCCATAATGGCTTGTGGCTGTGCAAGTAAGCCTCGGGTCTTGAAGTATCTGTCCAACTCTTCATGTCTAGGTGGAACTTTCCGCATGAATACTGGCACTTGTCCAACAACACCTAGGCGGCTAACCACTGGTTCCTCCAGGGAGCCATTCATACAATTTCCACCTAGAGGTACATTGCATCATGAAGCCATTAAGTCTTGAGTCTTGGGGTCTTGATCAAAATTAACTCTCACAACTCCCATGAAAAACATTCAACCAACCCCGTCTACTAGAGCGTAGCAACTAAAATTTTATCGCAATCCCAGGCATTAGTGTCAAGGGAGTGGGGTTATTCCTACCTAATGATACTACTTGCAAGAACGACAATACAATGTAACCTACTAGCATGCATGGTGGAAAGTGGTAACTAATGCAAAATAAAACATAGGTAAACACAATGATCAAAGTGACTTGCCTTCGTGATGATCTTGAAATGCTAACGACTCGTCATAGCAAGCTTCACACTCCGGATGATCTAACGAAGCAAGCAGATAACATAGATGAGCAAACATATACACAAACAATAAGTCACAACAAGTAAAACTAATAATAAACAATCAAAGAAAAAATAAAGGCAAAACCAAAGAAATCATCGAAAACTCAATTGAAACGTTTTACTAAAGTAAAAAACTATAAATAGTTTTCTGCAACTAATAAATTTTTAACAGAAAGAAAACTAAAGTTTTTTTTGAATAACAAAAAGAAAATTTCCTACAAATTTCTATGCAAAAATAATCAAATTAAAATCATTTATAAAACTCTACATATGCTCAAAACAAGGTTTCTTTCCAAACAAAAGAAACAAGAATAATAAAAATTACTTTCAACAACAAATAAAATGCCTATTGTTAACTAGCAGAAACTAATTTAATCTTGTCAAAAATACAAAATAAAATAATTTAAAAGAAAACTAAAATTAATGTAAATAGCACAAATCCTATAAAATACTAAAAGAATATTGTTTTCACTAAAACCCTGATTTAAAATACTGTAAAAACAGCAAAATAAATCCTGCTGTATAAATAATCTAACTAGTGACTAGGTGCAAAAAGAATCAATTAAAAATCTATTTTAAACTCAAGATATAGCCAAAATAGTGACTCAAACAAATTTGAACAAATTCAAATTTAAAACTTTCGAACATGGCCAAATTGGCATCTACAAGAAGTTCATAAAATTCTAAGCCTAATACAAAAAAAATCAACTAAAAACATTAAATATTCTTGGAGATATTGCAAATCTAAAACATAGACAAATTCTGTAAATTAAAAGAAAAACAGAAAAGGAAAAAAACTAACAATCGGCTAAGGGTACATGGCTCTCGTCTGTTATTCTAGAAGTGTGCATTGCGGAAGGTAGCAGGCGAACGACCGTTAACTAACAGAAAATGTTTCGGCTAAAAGAAAAAACAATATCTAATCTAGCCCCTAGATTTTTGATCGAACGGATGGGATGGGGGGTCAGCGGCTCAGAGTGGTGGTGGGCGGTGACGTCGCTGAAGAAGAAGGTTGAGGCGGCTCGAGTGTCGTCGTTGGGGGCGTCTCCGATGGTTGAGGACGTCGGTGGGGTGGTCCGGTGTATGCGGAGGAGCGAGGGGGTTCCGGTGGTGTTGAAGATGGAGCTCGGGGGCGTCTGGGTCGAGCAGGGCGTCGACAATGGCGGCGGTGGTGCTCGGGTGCTCCGGCGAGGCGATGTGCGAGTGTAGAGGAGCTCCATCTTGGGTCTTTCACGAAAACGGAGCGAGGTGTTCGGGTTTTATAGGCTGGTGGGCTTGGAGGAGGGGTCGAGGCATGGGCGGCAACGAATCGGGAGTGGAATCATTTCCGGTGGGACTCGCCGGCGAGATTTGGAAGGAAGAGGGAGGCGACCGTGGCGGCAGTGTGAGCGGGCGGTGGGCCCCGTGTGTGTGTAGAGAGAGAGAGAGAGAGAGAGAAAGAGAGAGAGAGAGAGATAGTCGGGAAAGGACCGAATACCTGATCGGGTATCGATTCGGTGTTGCAGGGCGCGCTGGGCCCAATCCGCTAGTGGGCCTGCAACATTGCATTGCCTTATAAAAGATTTTTTTTCCATTTTTGAAATACAAAGAGAGAAAAGAAAAGAAAACAAAAGAAATAAAAATATGCTATATACATATTATATATCAAAATGATCAGAAAAACAAATCCTAAAACATGGACTAATGTAGAACAATTAGCTCATAAGGACCACCATTGTATAACCAGTCATCAACAGATGCAGCTTCCCAAATTGGGTAAAAGTGCAATCCGATCGCCGCAGAAGTAGGAATAATAGCACCAGAGATAATATTGTTTCCATAAAGTAAAGAACCAGAAACAGGCTCACGAATACCATCAATATCTACTGGAGGGGCAACGATGAAGGCGATAATAAATACAGAAGTTGCGGTCAATAAGGTAGGGATCATCAAAACACCGAACCATCCGATGTAAATATGATTTTCAGTGCTAGTTATCCAGTTGCAGAAGCGACCCCACAGGCTTGTACTTTCGCGTCTCTCTAAAATTGCAGTCATCGTAAGATCTTGGTTTATTCAAATTGCAAGGACTCCCAAGCACACGTATTAACTAGAATATAGATAATAGAAGGCTTGTTATTTAACAGTATAGAGGCAAAATAATTTTTTTATAAAAACAATTTTTTTGTAAATTCCAAATATAACCAAATTTGACTTTCAAATATTTTTGCATTATTTTCTTATGAATTTTGGGGTGTCATGTTAACTCCTCTCATACTTTTTGATCAAAGTATTTTGTCAGGAATTCTTGAATATAATTCAAATGCCATATTGAAATGAAGTCAAATGCAAATTGAAAATTCAAGTGCCACATTCAAAATTCAATCGTAATGCATAGATGATTAGCTATAATTGTAAAACATTCCAAATAAAAAATTTGGGATGTTACAAACCTACCCACCTTAAGATGAATCTCGCCCTTGAGATTCGGGTTGGCTAGAAAATAGGCGCGGGTGGTCTCGACGGAGGTCTTCTTCTTGTTCCGAAGTGGCTTCCTCCTCGGTCTGATGACTCCATAAAACTTTGCAAAACATGATGATCTTGTTGTGGGTAACTCTATTCGCAGTTTCAGGAATCCTGATGGGCTTCTCCTCATAATTCAGATCACTATCAAGCTGTATGGCGGTATGGCCTCTAGGGCATCGTGTCTCTCAAAGGAATGTCAGCCATCTCAACATGGCACTTCTTCAATGGGGAAATGGGAAAGACATCGTGAACTCCTGCCAATCCTTCGGGCAATTCTAGCTTGTATGCAACTTCTCCTCTACGTTCGTAGGGGCCTACGAATCAGGGTGCTAACTTTCCTTTAACACCATACCTCTTGATTCCTCGAAGCTGAGACACACGGAGATATGCTTGGTCTCCCACTTCGTATGTTACTTCCTTGCATTTACTATCATCATAACTCTTCTGTGTGTACTGGGCTATCTTGAGTCTATCACGATTCAGCTTGACCTACTTTTCGGAATCTCTGATAAGATCGGGACCAAAAAGTTTTTGGTCTCCAACACCATCCCACATCAATGGTGTTCCGCATCTCCTTCCGTATAGAGCTTCGGAAGGGGCCATCTTCAGACTGATCTAATAGCTATTGTTGTATGAGAACTCTGTGTAGGGCAAGTTATCATCCCAGCTAGCTCCATAGTATAGCGCACAAGCTCTCAACATGTCCTCCAGAATCTGGTTGACTCTTTGAGTATGTCCATCTGCCTGCAGATGAAAAGTTGTACCGAACTCTAGCCTCGTACCCAAAGTTTCGTGTAACTGATTCCAAAACTTTGAGGTAAATTGTGTTCCTCTATCTGAGACGATACTCCTCGGAACTCCATCAGACATACGATCCTGGTCATGTATATCTTGGCTAATTTAGCACTGGTATAGGTGGTCTTCACGGGAATTAAGTGAGCTACCTTGGTCAAGCAATCAACCACTACCCAGATGGAATCATAACCTGAAAGAGTCCTGGGTAATCCTGTGATAAAATCCATCCCAAGTTTTTCCCATTTCCACTCGGGTATCGACAAAGGTTGAAGTAACCCAGCTAGCTTTTGATGTTCTGCCTTTACTCGCTAACAAACATCGCTTACTGCTACATAATCGGCAATATCCTTCTTCATGCCTGTCCACCTGAAACTTTCCTTCAAGTCCAGATACATCTTGGTGTTGCATGGGTGTATCGAGTATGGTGAATCGTGGGCCTCCTGAAGTATTAACTTCCTGAGCTCTAGATCATTGGCCACATAGATACGATCCTCAAACCATATAGTTCCGTGTTCATCCTCACCAAAACCTTTAGCTTTTCCGTTATTCATCCTTTCCTTTATCTCAACAATTTCCTTGTCCGACTTCTGGGCTTCAAGGATTCTTCTGGTCAAGGTGGACTGATTCTCCAGTGTGGCAACATATCCTCTTGGAACTACAATCTGAAATCGTCGGCTAACTCCTAGGGTAATCCTCCCGCTATGAGGTTGTTCACATAGCTCTTATGGCTCAAAGCATCTGCTACAACATTTTCTTTTTCTGGGTGATAACGCAATCTCATGTCATAATCCTTGATCAACTATAGCCATCTCCTCTGTCCGAGGTTCAATTCCTTCCGCGCGAAGATATACCTCAAGATCTTATGATCTGCTAAATATCACAACTATTTCCGATAAGGAAATGTCTCCAGGTCTTGAGTGCATGCACCACGGCTGCTAACTCCAAATCATGCATGGCATAGTTCAACTCATGAGGTCGTAGTTGTCTGGATGCACATGCTACAACTTTTCCGTCTTGCATGAGCACTCCTCCAAGTCCTTAACGTGAAGCGTCACAATAGACCTGAGAGTCCTTACGAATGTTCGGCAAAATCAGCACTGGGTTGTAACCAAACGTTTCTTCAACTCCTGAAAACTGGCTTCACATTCCTCATTCCAAATGTAATTGGTCTCTTTCTTCAATAGCTCTATCATGGGCTTTGCAATCATTGATAAGTTCTCTGTAAACCTTCGATAATATCCTGCAAGTTCGAGAAAACCCCGGATCTCCTTGACTGAGGTGGGTGCCTTCCATTCTATGACTGCTGCAACCTTGGAAGGATCAACTGCTATTCCTTCTCCAGAAATAATATGTCCGAGAAATCCGACTTCCTTCAACCAAAATTCACATTTGCTGAACTTGGCATATAACTGATGTTCACGGAGCTTCTCTAGAACTAAACGCAAGTGTTCCTTGTGTTCTTACTCACTCTTGGAGAATATCAATATATCATCGATGAACACCACGATAAACTTGTCAGAATCCACAAGATGCAAGTTAAGGGTACAATCTTCAATATTAGTGAGACCAAGCACATCACAAAGAGTTTTAGGAATAGGTTAAACACTAGCACCAAGGTCACACAAGGCATTGCATTCATATTTATTAATCTTTATCTTGATAGTAGGTTCCCACTCATCATGCAATTTTCTAGGAATAGAAACTTCAAGCTCAAGTTTCTCATCATAAGCTTTTATCATGGCTTCTACTATATGTTCGGTAAAAGCTTTGTTTTGTTCATAAGCATTGGGCGAGATAATAATGGATTGCATCAAGGAAATACATTCTACTAAGGAGCAATTATCATAATTAAAGTCCTTGTAATCCAAAATAGTGGGCACATCACTAGTTAAAGTTTTGACCTCTCCAAACCCATGTTTTTCAGTTTTAGCATAAAAATCATCACCCTCCAAGCAAACGGGACGCTTCTCAACTAGAGTTGACACATCTCCACCACCGCTCCGCCACCCTCCCTGCGCCGCCCCCCACCACCACATGTCCCTTTGTCATTTATATTCAGAGAGTTAAATAAAGATTCAATAGGAGAAGTACCAATCATTTTAAGATCTTCATCATGATTCCGGTAAAAACTGGGTGCAAGAGCTTTTTCTAAGAATTCCCGCTTAGCTCTCAACTTAGCGGTCCTCTCCTTACTTTCATTAATAGATATTTGGATAGATTTAATAGCATCATTAAAATCATGCTTGGGTGGCAAAGCTTTACTTTTAAGAGTTTCCACATCAAGAGCAATCATATCCATGTTTTCAGCCAAAGCATCGACTACGTGCAATTTTTCTTCTACCATAGTGTTGAAACCTTTTGAGAATTAATAAATTATTTAATTGTGTTCTCAAGATAAGAGGGTATCCTATTAGAATTTGTAGAATAATTTCCATAAGAATTTCCATAGTTGTTAGAGGAATTACCGGAAAATGGTCTAGAATTGAAGTTTTCTCTATAAGCACTATTGAAATTATTTCGCGAGACAAAGTTCACATCAATAGAATCATTATTTTGCTCAATCAAAGTATACAAGGGCATATCATTGGGATCAACATGAGCATTTTTAGCAACCATATTCATAAGAGCATCCACTTTTTCACTCAAAGTAGCGATTTCTTCAACAGAATTTACCTTCTTACCGGTTGGAGCCCTTTCGGTATGCCATTGAGAATAATTTGTCATAATGTTGTCCAGAAGTTTTGTGGCCTCTCCTAAGGTCACATCCATAAAGGTACCACCTGCAGCAGAATCTAGAAGATTTCTAGACACAAAGTTTAGTCCAGCATAAAAGTTTTGGATAATCATCGACAAGTTTAAACCATGAGTTGGACAATTTCTTATCATCAATTTCATTCTCTCCCAAGCTTGTGAAACATGCTCTTGATCTTTCTGATTAAAATTAATTATTTGATTTCTAAGGGAGATGATCTTAGTAGGAGGGAAATACTTGGCAATAAAAGCATCTTTACACTTATCCCATGTTCCAATACTTTTGTGAGGTAAAGACGAAAACCAAGCCTTAGCTTTATCTCTTAGTGAAGAAGGAAATAATTTTAATTTCACAATATCATTATCCATATCCTTTTTCTTTTGCATGTCACATAATTCAACAAACGTATTAAGATGTGATGTGGGATCCTCATTAGGACTTCCTGAAAATTGATCCTTCATGACAAGATTTAGCAATGCAACATTAATATCAAAAGCCTCCACACTAGTGGTGGGTGGTATAGGTGTACTAATAAAATCATTATTATTAGTATTTGAGAAGTCACACAACTTAGTAGTATCTTGAGACATGGTGACTGAACAAGCAACGTAACAAGCAAGACAAGTAAACTAGCAAGCGAAGAAGCAAACTAGTAGCAAGCAAAGATAAATATTTTTGTATTTTTGTTTTTTATGAGACAAGCTAAATATAACAGCAAATAAAAAGAATAACAAGTGATTGAAAATTTGTGTGAAGTTGATTGATAGTTGATGATGATACTCCCCGGCAACGGCGCCAGAAATCCTTCCTGATACTTGTGATCTACGTTGGGTTTTCCGTGAAGAGGAACGGGTTATTGCAGCACAAAGTGGGTAAGTATTTCCCTCAGTTATGAGACCAAGGTTTATGGAACCAATAGGAATATCAATCCTCAACCGTCTTCAGCGACTGCACACAAATGAACAAACAACTTGCACCCAACGCGGGCAAGAGGGTTGTCAATCCCCTTGATCTCGTTATTTGCAAGCAAATGAGTTGTGTAGATAATTGTTGATAAATATAAATTGCAAAATAAAATAAAAGATAAATAAAGGCAGCAAGGTAATAGTAGTGTTTGTAAATATATAAGTGAATAGACCCGGGGACCATAGTTTTCCCTAGCGGCATCTCTCATGTAGGCAGCATACGGTGGGTAACAAATTACTATTGGGCAATTGATAGAAACGTGGATAGTTATGCGATTTTCATGGCAATGATCATGTGTATATAGGCATCACGTCCATAAAGAAATAGGCCGACTCCTGCCTGCACCTATTACTATTACTCCACTCATCGACCGCTATCCAGCATGCATCTAGAGTATTAACTAAAACAGAGTAATGCATGGAGAACGATGACATGATGTAGACAAAGTAAGCTCAATCAATATGAATAAACCCCATCATGTTATCCTTAGTAGCAACAACACAAAGACGCATCTTGTCCCCTCCTTTGTCACTGGGAAATAAAAACTCGCCAGGTTGAACCTACCACAACGCACCACTCCCACCGATGAAATATCAAACTACTTGGCCAAAGCACGTCAATAGATCGGAGAGCATTACGAAGCTATAATGATCATGCAATTAAGAGACAATATATATCAGAGGTATCTCAAATACTTTTCATGAATAATCTGAACATATACCCACAATTCATTGGATCCCAACAAACACACCTCACAAATAGGATTACATCGGATAGATCAAAGCGAAGATGCGATGACCATTGTATTGAAGATCAAGAGATAGAGAGATTGCCATCTAGGTACTAGCTATGGATCCGTAGGTCTGTGGTGAACTACTCACACATCATCATGAGGGTAGCAAGGTTGATGTAGAGGCCCTCCGTGATCGAACCCCCCCTCCGGCAGGGTGCCGGATCGGAGCTTCAGATGGCCTTGCGACGGAACAGAGACTTGCGGCGGCGGAAAAAAGGTTTCGGGACTGCCTCTATTATTTTTAGGGCGAAACAGAATTTATAGGCCAGAGAGGGGCGTCGGGAGGTAGCCGAGGGGGGCACAAGCCATCAGGGCACGACCCCCCTGGGGCGCGCCCTGTTGGCTTGTGCGGCCCTCGTGCGGCCCCCAGCCTCCTTCTGAAACTTCCATGTCTTCTTTTGGTCCAGAAAAAATCATCAAAAAGTTTCGTGACAATTGGAATTTGTTTAGTACTGTAAACCTGAAAAGTTAAAAACATGCAGAAAACAACAACTAGCACTGGGCACTGGGTCAATAGGTTAGTGCTCAAAAATATTATAAATTAGTAAATAAAGACCCAAAAAGTATCCTAGAATGATAATATATTGGCATGGAACAATCAAAAATTATAGATACGTTGGAGACGTATCAATGATCCTTGTCCCTTGAGGCCCATTCTTATTTTGACATCCTTAATGTCCTTGGGATCTCACTCTTAATTCTAAGTCATAGTCCTCAGTGTGTACTTCTTGACTACCTCCCTTAGGATGGTATTCTAAGTTTTGGAAAGGAGAGGCTGAGAAATGAATGAGGTAAGATGATGCAAGACTATATATCTATAAAATAGGTTTTGTTCCTATGGGCTTTCCATTTCCTAGGGTCACCTCCTATAGACAACATGTGCTCTGATACTATATGTCATGATCCAGTCCCATGATAGGGCCCCGAATCTCTACGCTTATTATGTCAGTCCCAAGATCAATAGCTGGCACGCATTGTCGATGATGAAATATTTTTGGATAGGGGGAAGGTAGATTTCATAAGGGTCGTTTTGAAAAAAGTTTCATCTCATTTGGACTATAGATAATTAGTTATGATGGTTTGAAGTTCAGGGGCTTTCCTATAAGAGGCTAGTAATTCAATTTAACAAAAAACGATTTAAATCGGCTGCGGATAAGGTTCTGCCATGTGTCATGCTTTGATTGGGCAAGCGGTGTCCATTGCGGCGGTCGCCCGGCGGTTTTCCGAATTGTCGGATTGAGTTGATTGCTGGGCAAAACTTGTTGGCATTCGTATGTCTCTCGGGAGAGATAGATCGGAGGTCCGAATGAGAACATGCCATTAAACCCGAGTGACAACACCGGCATGAGGACTGGTCCTCTTGAGAGATGTCTCTCATTAACCCTGGGGGACACCGGTGCGGGTCATCTCCGAGTCCAAATTTATGAGACTCGCGCCTTGGGGCCTAGATAAAGGGCAAAGTTAACCTGTAGAGGGGCGTTGAGCTCATCCCGTCGCAATCCTAAAGATGACTTTAGTCGGATTGTATACGTGTCCGAGTGCACGGGGACCCTTAGAGGGCGGTCGGTCAGACCAATGAGTTCTCCCTAGGAAAGGAAGCATAGGTGATCAATCGGATTGATCTGCGGCGAATCCGTGATTTTAAACACGAGACATGCACGCGGAAGCGGTTGTGCCGCAGCTTAGTGGGGAAAGTGGGGCACGACGCCTCGATTTCCGCCACGTGTCCCGTTTACTCTGCATGATGGATACCGCTGGATTCGCAATCAACGGGGGGTATTCGCGAGGCGGATTTAGTGCAGCATAAAAAAAGAGCTTAGGGTAGGGATTACCTAGATCCCCTTTTCCTCTCACTTGCTCCGCCACACTCTGCCACACTCGTCCATTCGTTGATACACTCTCTGTGCCTGAGCATCCGAGAGTAATGGGGAAGGACTCCACGTCAAAGCTGGATCGGACAAAGAAGATGTCCAAGGGTTCATCGTCGAGCGTCGGTTTCTTGTCGGGCCGGCTCCAAGGCGACTGGACCCCGTCGTGGGTCACATGCCCTCGGACGGAGGAGCTAGAAGGCAAGGGGCTGATTAACGCGGGAAGCTGGAGGTTGCCGATGGCGGATGAGTTGGAGCCGTCGCCCTAGGGGGACGAGCGCGTCCTCCTGGTCACCCACGTAGAGAGAGGTTTCTCCCTACCACCTCACCCATTTTCCGCAATTTCCTGAATTACTTCGGGGCTCAGCTGCACCATCTTCCTCCAAACGCGGTAGTCTTCTTGTCCGTGTTCATCACTTTGAGAGAATTTCTTGGGATATCCTCCGCAATGGGGGCTGTTCAAACACCACTTCACTTGTTGGTCAATGACCGTAAAGAAGGCCTCGCCGGACGGGGAGAAAATGAACGGGTCTCAATAGTGCGGGGGTATGGAATCCAACTTAGGGGAAAGAAAGTTTCCCTGGAATGAGCTTCCCAGAGTCTGTAAAGGGTTGGCAAGATAGCTAGTTTTATTGCAAGGACGTCACGAGTGCCCGTTGCCAGTCAGCACTGCCGCCATACTCGGGAGAGAGGATGAGGTCCTGCAATCCTTATTAGTGTCCAAGGAGGAGAAGGCGGACGTGGGGATCTTGGTGGTAGCTCTCATGAGCGTTGTGAGGAAGGGCATCAATGGGATGTACTTGCTAGAGGTCTTTCTTAAGCGAAGGATCCAACCTCTGCAGGAGAGGGTGCATCCCATGTGGATGTATGAGGGTCCGAGTGATCCCACCCGAGTGCACCCAGAGGAGCTCTCAGAGAAGGCCGTGGAGGCTAAGCTTATGGCCACCACCTCTGCTCGTGACAACCCCAAAGGAAGGAAGATGCTGGCCCCTTTCGACAAGGTTAACCAGTCGATTGAGGTAACCCTAGATCTTTCTGAATCGGGTGCCTTTGTTTCTATGGTCGATTGTCTTTGCTGTGATTGATTCCGTTACTTGTCCCTTGACAGAGCTTCCGGAAAATGATTTCTGAGGTGCCGAATATCAACCACGTGCCAAGGGACGTCCCGACTAACACCGAGCATCCGAATGATGAGGAGAGCAATACTGACGAGGAGAGGGACGACGATGAAGAGGAGGAGGAGGATACTGAGGAGGGAGATGAGGTGGAGTCCTCTCCATCAGAGACCATCTCAAGGGAGCGCCACTCCAATAAGGGCTAGGAGCCGAGTGTTCCGAAGCCGACTGCTCCGCTCCCGAGTGCGTGTGGCCCGAAGCATGGTCGGGCCAAGTCTGCTGGATTGCCTGAGAACGTGACCAAGCAACCAAAGCTCGCTGCCAGCAAACCTAGAAAAGCCGTAGCCATGCCCAGGATCAAGGTCACTATGCATGTGGCATCGACGTAAGTCTCCTAACTGAGTCTTCTCGTTAGATATGTGTATGTTATCCTCTTACCGAGTGACATTGGGACTGCAGGGCCGACACATCCACGACTTCGCAGTTCCAAAGGCGGTGAAGAAGGGCCAGACCGAGGCAGACGCCACATCATACAAAGGTACCCAATGGTTTGTTCTTGTACTGCATCCGAGTGATACGGGTGTTGTTATCTTAATCAATCATGTGAATGCAACGCTGATTGAGTTGCCAGATCGACCATGACGACAACACTGAGCTCCCAAACCCGAGGGCTGACACAGAGGCGGCACTTGACATAGACATGGTCATGCAGGATGCCTCACTAGTCCGAGTGACTCAAGATTCCCCTACGAAAGCTCGGACACCACCTCTAGGTTGTGCAACTCGAGCTTACTCGTCATGGGCTTCTACCCCTCCGACTGCTCCAACTGTCGCAACCTCAGTTTCTCCTCCAGCGCCTGCTCCGAAGCCAGCTCCCACTACTCTTTTCACTCTGCACCGAGTCTCTAAAGACCAGGTAAGGGCGAGCAAGGAGGCACTGATTTAGACACAGCTGATGAACAAGCATTGAAGACCAATGTCCGAGTAAGTACTATTGTAAGTACCATTTTCAGTCGAAGACATGGAGTTTTGGAATTTTCCCCGATTGGTTTCTTAGTGAGTAATTATACTCTGTCAGTGGGTTTGCATGGGGCACACCCACTGGGTGTTTTTTCATCCAGTGGGGGCACGCTGAGTGCACCCACTGGGTGTAGTCCCAGAGACTGTCGTCAACTAGAGTCAGTCGATGGGAGTCATAGAACCTAGAATTTCTTTGAGCAGTGTTTTTACTCAGGTCGGCCAAGACCAACTTGAGTTTATTTATTCCAGTGGGGGCATGTTGAGTGCACCTACTGGGTGTAGTCCCCGAGGCTGCCGTCGACTGAAGCAGTCGATGGGAGTCTTAGAACTAGGCTCTTTGTAGTTTGGCATTCGAAGTGCTACCTTCAACTCGACTGGTCGAGTGGATGTTTCTTGTGTTAAAAATGTCTTACTATGAACTACTCATGAATCAGAGCCTAGGCTTAAGCATCCTTGGTACGTTTAAGTGCAAAAAATTTGTGGCTATGAATTACTGATACGTCTCCAACGTATCTATAATTTTTGATTGTTTCATGCTATTATATTGTCAATCTTGAATACTTTATATGCAATTATATGCTATTTCATATCATTTTTTGGGACTAACCTATTAACCCTATGCCTAGTGCCAGTTCTTGTTTTTTGCCTATGTTTGGACTTTTCAAAAAAATCAATACCAAAAGGAGTCCAAATTGGATAAAAATTTACGGGATTTATTTTTGGACCAGAAGAGACCTAGGAAGCTTCGGGAGGAGGCCAGAAGACCCACGAGGTGGCCACGAGCCACCAGGACACGTCTTGGTGGGGTAGGCGTGCCCCTGGCTCGTGGGCCCCTCGTGGCACCTCCTCACCTAATTCCACTTCTATATATCCTCAATTACCCTAAAACCAATAGAGAACGACCCAAAAAACTTTTTCCGCCACCGCAAGCCTCTGTTGTTCCGCGATCCCATCTGGAAGCCTTTTTCGGTACTCTACCGGAGGGGAATCCCTCACGGAGGTCGTCTACATCAACCTTGTTGCCTGCATGATGATGTGTGAGTAGTTCACCATAGACCTACATGTCCATATTTAGTAGCTAGATGGCTTCTTCTCTCTCTTTGATCTTCAATAAAAATGTTCTTCGCGATTCTCGCGATGATCTATCCAATGTAATCTTCTTTTGAAGTGTGTTTGTTGGGATCCAATGAATTGTGGGTTTATGATCAGATTATACATGAAAAGTAATTAAGTCTTCTCTGATTCTATTATGTATGATTGTTATAGCTTTGCAAGTCTCTCCAATCTATCATTTTGGTTTGGCCAACTAGATTGATTTATCTTCAGCAGGAGGATTGCACACTAGTGCAGAAAAGCCTAGCTATGGCGTGGCAAAAATGTCCTTGCTGGCGTGGACACCTGATGCCACCAATATGGCGCCACGGTTAGAAAATAGTGATGGCGTTGGATCCCACGCCAGCAGTAGATGATGGGTTGCTAGCGTCCACGTGGCCAACGCCAGCAATTTGTTTTTTTGATAATAAAAAAATACTACTTCAGAAACTAAGAGCTTAAACTTCACAAAAGGTACTGATCAATTAAACATACACATAATCTTAATAAGAGTTAAAAACTTAGTACTGATCAACTAAACATACTCATAAACTTCAGAGTTTAAAACTTAGTACTGATCAACTAAACATACTCATAAACTTCAGAGTTTAAAACTTCACAAAAGGTACTGAAACTATTAAACTACTCTTCATCAAAGATTATCCTCAGCTGGCGAATCTTCTTCCGATTGCTCTCTCCATCTTTTTTGAAGTGAGCAACATTTGTCTGTAGGTTAGTCCTCTCTATTCTGAGTTGTTTTTTCCGCAGCTTCGGTTCATCCCTCGCCTCCATCAACTTATCCCTCATCTTCCTCGGTTTGTTTGACTTAGTGAGGGCATTAGCACCCTCTGTGAGCAGACTATCCCTTTCATTTTTCACTGCAGAGTTGTTTTCTTTGAGTTTTTTGATCCTCCACTCTGACTGCTCTAAGAGCCACGGATTCCACTTCTCCATGTCGCACACCGATTCGTTGTTGCTTGATGAATTGTCCATATGTATTATTTCAAATTACGTACACAAGCAAATTAAAACTTGTAATGATAGCTCACCATCTTAGAATGAAGAATTTAAAAATAACATGCAAAATTTTGAAAGCTCATATGTGTACTACGAATCATTACATAGTGGATCCTAACAAGATTGATTTAAACTCTTTGGTTCCTTGCTTTTAGATTTAGTAAGAATTAAACATTAGGTTGATCCCTTGCTTTCAGATTTGATAGCAAGAACTAAAACATAATTTAGAAGTGTGCTCTTTTATATATCATGGCAATTTGTACCACATTGTAGATGCCACTACACAATTAAAGGTGAAACACCAAGGCAGATTGTCGAGATTGAATAGTTAATCGACATATCATGGTTCTTACCAACAAAAAACAGGTCATGGTGGAAGCAACATGTTATACCGTGCCACATTCAAGAATGAATAACAGCTATTACTACATGTTCACCAGACCCCAATTCACAACGCTTCACAACTAGTAGTACATGTTCAACGGTGCTTTAAAAAAACCACAGGGAACTAAAATCTGGAACTGACATAGCATGGCTACCTAATTTCGAACGATTTGGTGGGGATGACAGATTTGATGTACCTGTGCTTGAATGTCCGGCGGGGCGGCGTCGGGCAGGGCGGAGTCGGGCGGAGACGGCCTCGGGCGGGGCGGTGGCGGCGTTGGGCGGGGTGGCTTCGAGCGGAGACGGGCCTCATCGGGCGGCGGCGGCGTCTGGCGGGGCTGCGGCGGGGATCGAGAGGGGGACGGGTGGAGTTGGGGATCGAGAGAGTGAAGGATAAGGTTTTTTTACTGCGCCGGGAGCTGTTAAAACTGACTAGTCCTGGCATGGGCCTAATGGGCCTGAATGTGCAACGCTGGGCCTAATGTGCAATGCTAGCACTAAGCAAATAGCTATGGCGTACGAATTTAGCCAACACCAGCACTATTTGAAAATATTAGTGCCGGCGTTGGTAAGAAATGGCACACCACGAACAAGAGTTGTGGCTAGCCATTTCTCCATTAGTGGCATTGTAGTGGGTTCAATCTTGTTGTGCTCTATATCCCAGTGACAGAAGGGGACACGACACATATTGTATTGTTGCTACTAAGGGTAAAACGACCGGGTTTGAACATATTGCTTGTACTTACTTTGTCTACATCATGTCATCTTGCTTAAACCATTACTCTGTTTGTCATGAACTTAGTACCATAGATGCTTGCTGGATAGCGGTCGATAGGCAGAGTAATAGTAGTAGATGCAGAATCGTTTCGGTCTACTTGTCACGGACGTGATGCCTATATACAGGATCATTGCCACGAATGCATAATCATAACTATGCACTTTTCTATCAGTTGCCCAACAGTAATTTGTCTACCTAATCATATTTGCTAAAAACCAAAATAAACCTTGCTGTAATTTATTTACTTTTTAGAAAATCAATGTCAAACGGAGTCCAAATTGGATAAAAAATTATAGGAGTTATTTTTACACCAAAAGTGACCCAGGAAGCATCGGGAAGAGTTCAGAAGACCCACGAGGTGGCCACGAGCCGCCAGGGTGTGCCCTGGGGGTAGGGCGTGCCCCCATGACTCATGGGCCCCTCGTAGACATGCTAACCTAATTCCACTTCTATATATCCTCAGTTATGCCAAAACCAACAGAGAGACACCCAAAACACTTTTTTCGCTGCCACAAGTCTTTGTTCTTCCTCGATCCCATCTAGAGGTCTTTTCGATACTCTACCGAAGGGGGAATCGATCACGGAGGCCGTCTACATCAATCTTGCTGCCTCCATGATGATGTGTGAGTAGTTCACCATAGACCTACAGGTCCATATCTAGTAGCTAGATGGCTTCTTCTCTCTCTTTGATCTTCAATACCATGTTCTTTGCGATTCTCGTGATGATCTAACTGATGTAATCTTCTTTTGTGGTGCGTTTGTTGGGATCCGATGAATTGTCTGTTTATGATTAGATTATTCATTGACAGTAATTGAGTCTTTTCTAAACTTTATTATGGATGATTGTTATAGCTTTGTAATTCTCTATCCATTTGGTTTGGCCAACTAGATTGATTTATCTTCAGTGGGAGGAGTGCATTGTAGTGGGTTCAATATTGCAGTGCTCTATATCCCAGTGATAGAAGGACACAAGACGGCGGGGTCTAAACATATTGCGTGTCTTACTTTATCTACATCATGGCATCTTGCTTATATCGTTACTCTGTTTGCCATGAACTTAATACCATAGATGCATGTTGGATAACGGCCGATTGGTGGAGTAATAGTAGTAGATACAGAATCATTTCGGTCTACTTGTCACGGACATGATGCCTATATACATGATCGTTGCCATGAATAGCATCGTAACTATGCGCTTTTCTATCAGTTGCCCAACAGTAATTGCCCAACCGTATGCTATGTGTTAGAGAGAGAATCCTCTATTGAAAACTATGGCCCCGGGATGTATTAAAACCATAATGCTAAAACCCTTAAAATATTGCTGAACTTTATTTACTTTTATTTATTTATAGTTTTTATTTATTTATCTCTCACCGTCAGAAGTAATCCTTTCAAGTAGTGAGTTCAAGGGGCTTGACAACCCTCTTGCCCGCGTTGGGTGCAAGTGTTTGGTTTTGTGTGTGTAGGTATTGTTGATGCAAAGTTTTCATCCTTGCCTCGCAATAGTATTGGAACATGGGATAAGTGTAAGGATACTTTTATTGCCAACTATTTCCCTGCTGCTAAGATTATATCTCTCAAAAATCAGATTATGAATTTTTAAACAACATGAGCAAGAACATGTGATACGTCTCCAACGTATCGATAATTTATGAAGTATTCATGCCATATTCACCTATGTTTACAATGCTTTTATATGGCTTTGATGAACTTTTTATGATTTAATTAGAACTAACCCGGACTGACGCTGTTTTCAGCAGAATTACCGTGGTGTCATTTTTTGTGCAGAAAATGAAAGTTCTCGGAATCGCCCGAAACTTTTTGGTGATTTTTTCCGGAACATATGAGCAACATTGGAGCAAAGAACCACCGGAGGGGGCCCCCTGTTGGCCACAATCCAACAGGGCGCGCCCAGGGGAGGTCAAAGGGCCATGTTAGCTTGTGGGCCCCTCGCAACTACGTTCCGCGGGATTCCAACGCCAAAAAATCCTATAAATAAAGACACTATCATAAATTAGGAGAGACTCTTCACTTTGCCGCCGCAGCTCTCTGTATCGAAGAAAAACCAATCCCGAGAGAAAGCAGCGAGAGATCCAATCTCGGATGGGTTCTCGCCCCTCCGGGAGCCATGGAGGCCAAGGACCAGAGGGGAGAACCTCTCCCCATCTAGGGAGAGTCCATGGAGGAGGAATCCTAAGGGGGGAGACTCTCTCCCCCTCTCTTCCGGTGGCGCTGGAGTGCCGCCGGGGGAACCATCGCCGCGGTGATCGTCTTCATCAACATCACCGTCTCCATCACCTTCCCTCATCTATCTACGGCGGTCCACTCTCCTGCACCCCACTGTAATCCCCTACTTGAACATGGTGTTTCATGCCGCACATTATTAATCAATGATGTGTTGCCATCCTATTATGTTTGAGTAGATTTATGTTGTCCTTTGGGTTGATTGATGATCTTGATTGGTTTGAGTGTATGTTTTATTTTGGTGTTGTCCAATGGTGCCCTCTGTGCCGCGCACACGTGAGGGATTCTCGTTGTATGGTGTTGCAATACGTTCATGATTCGCTTATAGTGGTTGGCTAGAGTGACAAAAGCTTACACCCGAGTAAGGGGATTGTTGCGTATGGGAGTAAAGGGGACTTGATGTTTAATGCTATGGTTCGGTTTACCTTAATGATTTCTAGTAGTTGCGGATTCTTGCTAGAGGTCCAATCATAAGTTCATATGATCCAAGTATGGAAAGTACGTTAGCTCATGCCTCTCCCTCATATAAAATTGCAATAATGATTACCGATACTGTTATCAATTGCCTAGGACAATTCCGCAGACCATACAATCATTATTCCACACTCGCTATTTGTAACATATTGTAATATATTCTAACTCTATTTAGAGCAGCAACTATTTTTCATATTTTAGTTCTCCAATATCATGCAAAGCTATCCTCTTCATACCCACAACGTAGTTTTATTTCCCGTTTCTAGATAAAAGCAAACGCTCGGTGTACATAGAGTTGTATCGATGGCAGATAGGACTTGAGAGAATATTGATCTTACCTTTAGCTCCTTATGGTTTCGACACTCCATACTTACCACTTCCATCTTTGGAAAGTGCTACGATGATTCCTTGCACTTGGGGATTATCAACATGTTGCACAAGCATGGAAGAGAATGAAATTGATGATTAGAAATTGTCCCACTCATGGTTTAAGTTTATGGAGTACAAAATTTCTATGCGGGACTAAAATTTATGTCGATAAATCTTGTATATTCTGCTGCAGGTGGTACCTTTATGGATATTACATTAGGAGAAGCTACAAAATTACTAGATAATATCATGACAAATTATTCTCTATGGCACACCGAACGAGTTCCAACTTGTAAGAAGGTAAATTTTGTTGAACAAATTACTACTTTGAGTGATAAGTTGGATTCTCTTATGAATATGGTTAAGAATGCTCTTGTTGATCCCAATGATGTGCAACTATCTACTTTGATTGAGCAAAATAATGATGCTATTGATGTGAACTTTGTCTCTAGAAATAATTTCAATAATAATGCTTATATAGGAAATTTCAATCCGAGACCGTATCCCGGTAATTCCTCTAATTATTATGGTAATTCCAATGGTAATCTTCCAATAATAATAATAGGATTCCCTGTGATCTTGAGAACACCATTAAAGAATTTATTAGTTCTCAAAAGATTTTCAATGCTATGGTAGAACCAAAACTACCGGGATATGGCTAGAAACATGGATATGATTGCTCATGATGTGGAAACTCTTAAAAGTAAAACTTTGCCACCCAATGATGATATTAACGAGTCTATTAAATCCATCCAAATATCTATTAACGAAAGTAAAGAGAGGACCGCTAGGGTGAGAGCTAAGCTAGAATTCCTAGAAAAAGTGATTCCTCACGGTGTTTATCGTAATCATGATGAAGATGCTAAAATGATTGGTGTTTCTCCTATTGAATCCTTATTTATTAATCTGAAAATTGATTATAAAGGGACAGGAGATGGTTCAACTTTAGGTAGAAGGCGTCCCATTTGTTCAGAGGGCGATGATCTTATTGATAAAAATGAAAAAGTGAGTTTTGAGAGGTCAAAACTTTAAATAGTGATGCACCCACTACTTTGGATTTCAAGGACTTTAATTATTAAAGTTGCTCTTGAGTTGAATGTATTTCCTTCTTGCAATCCATGATGAGCTCACCTAATGCCTATGAACAAAATAAAGCGTTTACTAAACATATTGTGGAAGCTATGATAAAAGCTAATGAGGAGAAACTTGAGTTGGAGGTTTCAATACCTAGAAAGTTGCATGATGAATGGGAACCTACTATTAAAATTACACTTAAAGATTATGAATATAATGCTTTGTGTGATCTTGGTGCTAGCATTTCCACAATACCAAAATCTCTCTGTGATGTGCTAGGTCTCACCGAGATAAATAAATGTTCCCTTAACTTGCATTTAGCGGATTACACTATTAAGAAACCATTGGGTAGAATAAATGATGTCCTTATTATTGCTAATGGAAATTATGTACCCATGGATTTCATTGTGCTGCATATTGAATGCAATCTGTCTTGTCCTGTTATACTTGGTAGGACTTTCCTACGAATTACGGGTTCAATTATTGACATGAAAAAAAGGTAATATAAGGTTCCAATTAGCACTAAATAAAGGGATGAAACAATTACCTAGAAAGATAATTAAACCACCTTATAAATCTATTATCAGGGAAGGATGAGAATACTTGATACTATGCATTATGCCTAGCTAGGGGCATAAAACAACAATGTTTGTTGGAGGATCCCCAATAGTTATCTTAAAAATTTTGTTTTATTTTTTGGTACGTTGACATGATTATTGATACTTTAATTATTGTGTTTTTGTGTTTAGATTAGTGTTTGTGCCAAGTAAAGCCGTTCGGATGATTTGGAAGATAGTAGAATTGATGCTGTCTAAAACCAGAAACTTTTAAGTCCAGAGCAGAATTTCTTGGATTTTACTGGAACGTCTTTTTGATCTGAATTTTTTACATGTTATGGGCATACAAATTTTCCGGGTTGTCTTAAGCTTTCAGAATTTTCGGACATACAGAAGTATGGTTTTAGTACATATCATTACAGACTGTTATGTTTTAGATAGATTCTATTCTTGTTTGCATAGTTTGCTTGTCTTGATGATGCTATGGATTGTATCGGGGGGGGGGGGTATAATGCATGGATAGGTTAGAATACAATACCTATTATGCGATAATAAAATATCAATTTATAAATGTACCTAAAGTATTTGATATGTCTATTATACTATCGGATCTCACGAGGTTTTGTTGAGTTTTGTGTGCTGAAGTTTTCAAGTTTCGGATGAGACAACGATGGATGAAGGAATAAGGAGCGGCAATACCCTAAGCTTGGGGATGCCCAAGGCACCCCAAGTTAATATTCAAGGCAGACCCTGATACGTCTCCAACGTATCTATAATTTTTGCTTGTTCCATGCTGTTATATTATCATTCTTGGATGTTTTACAATCATTTTATAACAACTTTATATCATTTTTTGGGACTAACCTATTGACATAATGCCAAAGTGCCAGTTGTTGTTTTTGCTTGTTTTTTACTTCGCAGAATATCAATACCAAACGGAGTCCAATCGCGACGAAACTTTTAGGAGATTTTTTCTGGACCAGAAGACACCCAGTGGGCCAAACAAGAGCGAGGAAGGTGGGCTCTGGAGAGCACAACCCACCAGGGCGCGCCAGGGGGCCCTCGACGCGCCCTGATGGGTTGTGCCCTCCACGGGGCCCCTCTGCACCGCCTCTGATGCCTATAAATTCCCAAATATTCCCAAAACCCTAGGGGAGTCGACGAAACACAATTCCAGTCACCGCAAGTTCTAGAACCGCGAGACCCAATCTAAACACCATCACGGAGGGGTTCGTGTTCTTCATAGGTGCCTCTCCGATGATGCGTGAGTAGTCCACCATTGGGTCCGTAGGCAGTAGCTAGATGGCTTCTTCTCTCTCTCTCTCTCTGTAATGATTCTCAATACAATGGTCTCTTGGAGATCTATTTGATGTAAACTTTTGCGGTGTGTTTGTTGGGATCCGATGAATTTTGAGTTCATGATTAGTTTCTATCCATGAATATTATTTGAGTCTTCTTTGATCTCTTATATGCATGATTGCTTATAGCATCGTATTTCTTCTTCGAATCTTTGGTTTAGTTAGGCCGACTAGATCGATTTTTCTTGCCATGGGAAGAGGTGCTTTCTGATGGGTTCGATCTTGCGGTGTTCTTTCCCAGTTACAGAAGGGGCAGCAAGACACGCATGTATCTTTGCTATTAAGGATAACAAGATGGGGTCTATTCCTACATGAATAGATCTTGTCTACATCATGTCATCGTTCTTATTGCATTACTCCGTTTTTCCATGAACTTAATACACTAGATGCATGCTGGATAGCGGTTGATGTGTGGAGTAATAGAGGTAGATGCAGGCAGGAGTGGGTCTACCTATCTTGGACGTGATGCCTATATAATGATCATCGCCTTGGATATCGTCATGACTATTCGATTTTCTATCAATTGCCCAACAGTAATTTGTTCACCCACCGTGCGCTATACTCATGAGAGAAGCCACTAGTGAACCCTATGGCCCCCGGGTCTACTTTTCCAACATATTGCTTTCAGATCTATCTTTTTGCATCTTTGTTTTCAGATCTACAAAACAAAAAACCCAAAAACATATTGCTGCATATTTTATTTGCCCTTTTTATTTTGTGTTCTTGAGAGATCTATCTCTCCTATCTATCCCTACCTAATCTATCTTATTACCGTAGAGAGATTGACAACCTCTCTTTCGCGTCGGGTTGCAAGTATTTGTTGTTTGTGTGCAGGTGCTGCTTATGGGCTATGGAGAGCACAACCCACCAGGGCGCACCAGGGGGCCCCCGGCGCGCCCTGATGGGTTGTGCCCTCCACAGGGCCCCTCTGCACCGCCTCTGATGCCTATAAATTCCCAAATATTCCCAAAACCGTAGGGGAGTCGACGGAACACAATTCCAGCCGCCGCAAGTTCCAGAACCGCGAGATCCAATCTAAACACCATCACGGAGGGGTTCATCTGCTTCATAGGTGCCTCTCCGATGATGCGTGAGTAGTCCACCATAGACCTACGGGTCCGTAGGTAGTAGCTAGATGGCTTCTTCTCTCTCTCTTATGATTGTCAATACAATGGTCTCTTGGAGATCTATTTGATGTAAACTTTTGCGGTGTGTTTGTTGGGATCCGATGAATTTTGGGTCCATGATCAGTTTCTATCCATGAATATTAATTCAGTCTTCTTTGATCTCTTATATGCATGATTGCTTATAGCATCGGATTTCTTCTTCGAATCTTTGGTTTAGTTAGGCCGACTAGATCGATTTTTCTTGCCATGGGAAGAGGTGCTTTGTGATGGGTTCGATCTTGCGGTGTTCTTTCCCAGTGACAGAAGGGGCAGCAAGACACGCATGTATCGTTGCTATTAAGGATAACAAGATGGGGTCTATTCCTACATGAATAGATCTTGTCTACATCATGTCATCGTTCTTATTGCATTACTCCGTTTTTCCATGAACTTAATACACTAGATACATGTTGTATAGCGGTCGATGTGTGGAGTAATAGAGGTAGATGCAGGCAGGAGTCGGTCTACCTATATTGGACGTGATGCCTATATAATGATCATCGCCTTGGATATCGTCATAACTATTCAATTTTCTATCAATTGCCCAACAGTAATTTGTTCACCCACCGTGCGCTATACTCATGAGAGAAGCCACTAGTGAACCCTATGGCCCCCGGGTCTACTTTTCCAACATATTGCTTTCAGATCTATCTTTTTGCATCTTTGTTTTCAAATCTACAAAACAAAAAACCCAAAAACATATTGCTGCATATTTTATTTGCCCTTTTTATTTTGTGTTCTTGAGAGATCTATCTCTCCTATGTATCCCTACCTAATCTATCTTATTACCATAGAGAGATTGACAACCTCTCTTTCGCGTCGGGTTGCAAGTATTTGTTGTTTGTGTGCAGGTGCTGCTTATTGGGTGGTGGTGATCCTCCTACTGGTTCGATAACCTTGGTTTCATAACTGAGGGAAATACTTACCGTCGCTGTGCTACATCATCCCTTCCTCTTTGGGGAAATACCGACGCAGTCTCAAGCCACGTCAGACCCAAGCATCTAAGCATGGGGATGCCCCGAAAGGCATCCCCTCTTTCATCTCCAATCTATCGGTATGTCACTTCGAGCTATATTTTTATTCATCACATGATATGTTTTTTACTTGTAGCGTCGTGTGTTATATTTTTCTTTTCCGTTAGTTTGCCACAATCATTTTTTTCTGGAAACACATGTTTGAGAGAGAAACACAGTCATCATAATTCGTTAGAATACTCTATATGCTTCACTTATATCTTTTGAGCTAGGCAGTTGCTCTAGCGCTTCACTTATATCCTTTTAGAGCACGGCGGCATTCAGATGTTGTAGAAATAATTGAACTCTCGTGCTCCACTTAAATCTTTTTGAGAGTATAAAAATAAATGGGAATGGTAATAGGTACGTATTATAATACTAGTCCAAAAAGGATAGGTATTCAAGGGGGATATAATGAAAACTTTCATGTAGCTCACTAAAAAAGAAACATGAGTCGATTATATTGATGTAGTAATATAAAAGGGCATGAGTAAATGATCATTGGTTAGTAGAAATATCAGTAATTAAAGCTTGTTATTTTTTATTCATCTAAGTATTAACTATGGCATGGTGATGATGTTTGGGCATTTTTATGTCTGAAATGAAATCCTATCGTGTTATTCGAATCGGGGGCGCGCGATGGTTAACTCCTACCAACCTCCACCCTAGGGGCATGTGGTAGTACTTTAATTAGAGAGAGCTAATAAGGCTTTACAATAAGTATATGAGTTCTTTATGACTAATGTGAATTCATGTATATACACACTCTCACCTTTCCGTAATTTGCTAGCATCTTCGGTACCCTGCATTGCCGTTCCTCACCTTGAGAGTCGGTGCAGACTTCGTCGGTGCATCCAAACCCCGTGATATGACATGCTCTATCACACATAAGCCACCTTATATCTTCCTCAAAACAGCCACCATACCTACCTATTATGGCATTTCCATAGCCATTCCAAGATATATTGCCATGCAATTTCCACCGTTCCGTCACATGACTTGTGTGCTCATCATCATATTGCTTTGCATGATCATATAAAGCCGACATAGTATTTGTGGAAAAGCCACCGTTCATCATTGATTACATGTTACGCTAGATCATTGCACATTGTCGTACACTGCCAGAGGCATTCATATAGAGTCATATTATTCTTTATCGAGTTGTAATTTTGAGTTGTAAGTAAATAAACGTGTGATGATTGATACGTCTCCAACGTATCTATAATTTTTGATTGTTCCATGCAATTATATTATCTATTTTGGATGTTTTATATGCATTAATATGCTATTTTATATTATTTTTGGGACTAACCTATTAATCTAGAGCCTAGTGCCAGTTTCTGTTTTTTCCTTGTTTTTGAGTATTGCAGATAAGGAATGTTAAACGGAGTCCAAACGGAATAAAATCTTCGGAATGATTTTTCTTGGACCAGAAGAAACCCAGCAGACTTGGAGATGAAGGCAGGAGACCTGCCGGGGCGTCACAAGCCACCAGGACGCGCCCTAGGGGGGTGCCCTCCTGGCTTGTGGCCCCACGGCAGCCCTCCTAATCCTATTCTTCGGCCTATAAATTCCCAAATATTCCCTGGATACCAAAAAGAGCCATGAAAATACTTTTCCGCCGACGGAAGCCTCTGTTCCCGTGAGATCCAATCTTGGAGCCTTTTCCGGTAATCTGCCGGAGGGGGATTCGATCACGGAGGGCATCTACATCAACTCCATTGCCCCTCCGATGATGTGTGAGTAGTACCACAGACCTTCGGGTCCATAGCTAGTAGCTAGATGGCTTCTTCTCTCTCTTTGTTCTTCAATACCATGTTCTTCATGATCTTCATGGAGATCTACCCGATGTAATACTCTTTTGCGGTGTGTTTGTCGAGATCCGATGAATTGTGGGTTTATGTTCAGCTTATCTATGAATATTATTTGAATCTTCTCTGAATTCTTATATGCATGATTTCATATCTTTGCAAGTCTCTTCGAGTTATTGGTTTGGTTTGGCCAACTAGATTGGTAATTCTTGCAATGGGAGAAGTGCTTAGTTTTGGGTTCAATCTTGCGGTGTCCTCACCCAGTGACAAAGTAGGGGTAGCGAGGCACATATTGTATTGTTGCCATCGAGGATAAAAAGATGGGGTTTTCATCATATTGCTTGAGTTTATCCCTCTACATCATGTCATCTTACCTAATGCGTTACTCTGTTCTTCATGAACTTAATACTCTAGATGCAGGCAGGAGTCGGTCGATGTGTGGAGTAATAGTAGTAGATGCAGAATCGTTTCGGTCTACTTGACACGGACGTGATGCTTATATGCATAATCATTGCCTTGTATATCTTCATAATTATTCGGTTTTCTATCAATTGCTCGACAGTAATTTGTTCACCCACCGTAATATTTTCCTTCATGAGAGAAGCCTCTAGTGAAACCTATGGCCCTCGGGTCTATTTTCCACATTATATTTTTCATATCTATAAACCAAAAATACCAAAAATATCTTGCTGCAATCTTTTTACTTTTGTTTTAATTTTCGTTTTAGCAATCCTATCTATCTATCTCTATCAGATCTCATCCTTGCGAGTAACCGTGAAGGGATTGACAACCCCTTTATAGCGTTGGGTGCAAGTGTTTGATTATTTGTGTAGGTACATCTATTGGGGACTTGCTTGTATCTCCTACTGGATTGATACCTTGGTTCTCAACAACTGAGGGAAATACTTATCTACTTTGCTGCATCACCCTTTCCTCTTCAAGGGAAAACCAACGCATGCTCAAGAAGTAGCAAGAAGGATTTCTGGCGCCGTTGCCGGGGAGATCTACATGAAGCCTACCAAGTACCCATCACAAACTCATCTCTTGCATTTACATTAGTTGCCATTTGCCTCTCGTTTTCCTCTCCCCCACTTCTAAAACGATTTTTAGAAAATACCAAAAAGATTTGCCTTTTTATTCGCCCTCTTTTTCGTTTGCCTCTTTCCCGCCGGATCTCCTACTATGTCTAGCGTTACTACTTCCCCTTTGTCACCAGATTTTGAAGTTCTATACTTCAAACAAAAACAAGGGGAAAATTTGAAAGATGCCTGGTATAGGCTAATGGAATCTTATCGTATCTCCAATCTAAAAGGAGATGCAAAAGTTTTGCTTAGAATTTTTTACATTGGATTGGCTTTGCACATTATTACCTCTGTAGTAATTGTGTTTTCTTGTTTAAATTAGTGTTTGAGCCAAGTAGGACCTTTGGGATGGTCTACGGTGTTTGTGATTTGATTTTGCTGAAAAACAGAACCTTTTGCTCTCAGCCCAGGAATTTTGTAAATTCACTGGAACGTGCTTTTGATCTGAAATTTTTACACAAGATTGATATACAAATTGAACTGATTGTCCTAATGTTTCAGAATTTTTGGAGTTACAGAAGTATTCGAAGTCTATAGATTGCTACAGACTGTTCTGTTTTAGACAGATTCTGTTTTCTTTGTGTTGTTTGCTTATTTTGATGTATCTATGGGTTGTATCGGGGGGTATGAACCATGGAGAAGTTAGAATACAGTAGATACTACACCAAAATAAATAAAGAATGAGTTCACAACAGTACCTAAAGTGGTGATTTGTTTTTCTTATACTAACGGATCTCACGGGTTTTCTGTTGAGTTTTGTGTTGTGAAGTTTTCAAGTTTTGGGTAAAGATTTGATGGACTATGGAATAAGGAGTGGCAAGAGCCTAAGCTTGGGGATGCCCAAGGCAACCCAAGCCATATTCAAGGATACCAAAAAGCCTAAGCTTGGGGATGCCCCGGAAGGCATCCCCTCTTTCGTCTTCAATCCATCGGTAAATTTACTTGAGGCTATATTTTTATTCACCACATGATATGTGTTTTGCTTGGAGCGTCTTGTATGATATGAGTATTTGCTTTTTAGTTTACCACAATCATCCTTGCTGCACACATCTTTTGAGAGGGACACGCTGAATCGTGAATTTATTAAAATACTCTATGTGCTTCACTTATATCTTTTGAGCTAGGCAATGTTGCTCTAGTGCTTCACTTATATCTTTTTAGAGCACGGTGGTGTTTTATTTTATAGAAATTATTGAACTCTCGTACCTCACTTATATTATTTTGAGAGTCTTTAAACAGCATGGTAATTGCTTTAGGTTATGAATTTAGTACTAGTATAATGGGCATCCAAGAGGGATATAATAAAAACTTTCATATTAAGTGCATTGAATACTATGAGACGTTTGATTCCTTGCATATAGTTTTGAGATATGAAGATGGTAATATGAGAGTCATGCTAGTGAGTAATTGTGAATTGGAAGAAATACTTGTGTTAAAGTTTGAGATTCCCATAGCATGCACGTATGGTGAACCGTTATGTAACGAAGTCGGAGCATGATTTGTTTAATGATTGTCAACCTTTGTGTGAGGGTCGGGAGCGCGCGATGGTTAACTCCTACCAACCTCTCCCCTAGGAGCATGCGTCTAATACTTTGCTTCGATAACTAATAGACTTTTGCAATAAGTATGTGAGTTCTTTATGACTAATGTTCAGTCCATGGATTATACGCACTCTCACCCTTCCACCTTTGCTAGCCTCTCTAGTACCGCGCAACTTTCGCCGGTGCATTAAACCCACCTTCCTCAAAACAGCCACCATATACTTTCCTCAAAACAGCCACCATACCTACCTATTATGGCATTTCCATAGCCATTCTGAGATATATTTCCATGCAACTTCCACCGTTCCGTTTTTCATGACACGCACCATCACTTTCATATTGCATATAGAGTCATATTTTGTTCTAGGTATCGAGTTGTAAGTAAATAAAAGTGTGATGATTTCCATTATTAGAGCATTTGTCCCGTGAGAGAAAAGGATGATGGAAGATATGAATCCCTCACAAGTTGGGATGAGTTTCCGGACTTTACAAAAAATAAAAGAGGCCAGCGAAGCCCAAATAAAAAAAAAGAGGCCAAAGATGCCCACCAAAATAAAAAAGAAAAAAAATGAGAGAAAGAGAGAAGGGACAATGCTACTATCTTTTGCCACACTTGTGCTTCAAAGTAGCACCATGATCTTCATGATAGAGAGTCTCCTATTTTGTCACTTTCATATAACTAGTGGAATTTTTCATATGCACAACCACTTAGTTTTCTTTTTGAGATTTCATACACTTATAGCTCTAGTGCATTCGTTGCATGGCAATCCCTACTCACTCACATTGATATCTATTGATGGGCATCTCCATAGCCCGTTGATACGCCTAGTTGATGTGAGACTATCTTCTCCTTTTTCCTCACAACCTCCACCATATTCTATTCCACCTATAGTGCTATATCCATGGCTCACGCTCATGTATTGCGTGAGAGTTGAAAAGGTTTCAGAACATAAAAGGTGTGAAACAATTGCTTGACTTGTCATCGGGGTTGTGCATGATTTAGATACTTTGTGTGGGGAAGATGGAGCATAGCCAGACCATATGATTTTGTAGGGATAAACTTTCTAAGGCCATGTTATTTCGAAAGGACACAATTGCCTTGTTAGTATGCTTGAAGTATTACTGTTTTTATGTCAATATTAGACTTTTGTTTTGAATCTTATGGATCTGAATATTCATGCCACAATAAAGAATATTACATGGATAAATATGTTAGGTAGCATTCCACATCAAAAATTCTGTTTTTATCATTTACCTACTCGAGGACGAGCAGGAATTAAGCTTGGGGATGCTTGATACGTCTCCAACATATCTTTAATTTTTTATTGTTCCATGCTATTATATTATCTGTTTTGGATGTTTTATATGCATTAATATGCTATTTTATATTATTTTTGGGACTAACCTATTAATCTAGAGCCTAGTGCCAGTTTCTATTTTTTCCTTGTTTTTGAGTATTGCAGATAAGGAATATTAAACGGAGTCCAAACGGAATAAAATCTTCGGAATGATTTTTCTTGGACCAGAACAAACCCAGCAGACTTGGAGATGAAGGAAGGAGACCTGCCGTGGCGTCACAAGCCACCAGGGCGTGCCCTAGGGGGGGCGCCCCCTGGCTTGTGGCCCCACGGCAGCCCTCCTAACCCTATTCTTCGGCCTATAAATTCCCAAATATTCCCTGGATACCAAAAAGAGCCAGGAAAATACTTTTCCGCCGCCTGAAGCCTCTGTTCCCGTGAGATCCAATCTTGGAGCCTTTTCCGGTAATCTGCCGGAGGGGGATTCGATCACGGAGGGCATCTACATCAACTCCATTGCCCCTCCGATGATGCATGAGTAGTTTACCACAGACCTTCGGGTCCATAGCTAGTAGCTAGATGGCTTCTTCTCTCTCTTTGTTCTTCAATACCATGTTCTTCATGATCTTCATGGAGATCTATCTGATGTAATACTCTTTTGCGGTGTGTTTGTCGAGATCCGATGAATTGTGGGTTTATGTTCAGCTTATCTATGAATATTATTTGAATCTTCTTTGAATTCTTATATGCATGATTTCATATCTTTGCAAGTCTCTTCGAGTTATTGGTTTGGTTTGGCCAACTAGATTGGTAATTCTTGCAATGGGAGAAGTGCTTAGTTTTGGGTTCAATCTTGCGGTGTCCTCACCCAGTGACAAAGTAGGGGTAGCGAGGCATGTATTGTATTGTTGCCATCGAGGATAAAAAGATGGGGGTTTCATCATATTGCTTGAGTTTATCCCTCTACATAATGTCATCTTACCTAATGCGTTACTCTGTTCTTCATGAACTTAATACTCTAGATGCGGGCAGGAGTCGGTCGATGTGTGGAGTAATAGTAGTAGATGCAGAATCGTTTCGGTCTACTTGACACGGACGTGATGCCTATATGCATAATCATTGCCTTGGATATCTTCATAATTATTCGCTTTTCTATCAATTGCTCGACAGTAATTTGTTCACCCACCGTAATATTTTCCTTCATGAGAGAAGCCTCTAGTGAAACCTATGGCCCCCGGGTCTATTTTCCACATTATATTTTCAGATCTATAAACCAAAAATACCAAAAATATCTTGCTGCAATCTTTTTACTTTTGTTTTACTTTTCGTTTTAGCAATCCTATCTATCTATCTCTATCAGATCTCATCCTTGCAAGTAACCGTGAAGGGATTGACAACCCCTTTATAGCGTTGGGTGCAAGTGTTTGATTATTTGTGTAGGTACATCTATTGGGGACTTGCTTGTATCTCCTACTGGATTGATACGTTGGTTCTCAACAACTGAGGGAAATACTTATCTACTTTGCTGCATCACCCTTTCCTCTTCAAGGGAAAACCAACGCATGCTCAAGAAGTAGCAATGATCATCATTATTAGAGCATTGTCCTAGTGAGGAAAGGATGATAGAGACTATAATTCCCCCACAAGTCGGGATGAGACTCCGGACGAAAAAAAGAGATGAAAAATGGGGGAGACCAAATGAGCCCACCAATAAAAATGAGAGAAAAAGAGAGAAGGGGCAATGTTACTATTCTTTACCACACTTGTTCCTCAAAGTGGCACCATGTTCTTCATATAGTGAGTCTCTACTTTTTTCACTTTCATATACTAGTGGGAATTTTCGTTACAGAACTTGGCTTGTATATTCTGATGAAGGGCTTCCTCAAATTCCTAAGGTCTTCATGAGCAAGCAACTTGGATGCATGCCCACTTAGTTTCATTTGAGCTTTCATACACTTATAGCTCTAGTGCATCCGTTGCATGGCAATGCCTACTCCTCGCATCGATATCGATGGATGGGCCACCATATTCGACTCCTTTGATATCAACCACCATATTCTATTCCACCCATATGCTATATCCATGGTTCATGCTCATGTATTCCGTGAAGTTGAAAATGCTGAAGCACATTAAAAGTACGATCCAATTGCCTGGTTTGACACCTGGGTGCTCATGATTTATACTTATGCGGTGAAGATGGAGTCAATCCATGCTTAATATGATAAAATGAGTAGGGATAACATCTTTAATGATCGTATATTTTGAAACAATAATGATTATGCTTCTTATTTTCATGGATATTATTATGTCGATATTAATTGATTCATCGTTTCTTAATATCTATACGTGAAAGAGATTACATGTTGGGTAGCATGCCACATCAAAATTTCTAGTTTTATCATTTACCTACTCGAGGACGAGCAGGAATTAAGCTTCGGGATGCTGATATCTATAATTTTTGATTGTTTCATGCTATTATGTTATTAATCTTGAATACTTTATATGCAATTATATGCTATTTTATACCATTTTTTAGGACTAACCTATTAACCAAGTGCCCAATGCTAGTTCCTGTTTTTTTATATCTTTTTTTGGACTTTTCAGAAAATCAATAGCAAATGGAGTCCAAATTGGATAAAAATATACGGGAGTTATTTTTGGACCGAAAGAGACCCAGGAAGCTTTGGGAGGAGGCCAGAAGACCCACGAGGTGGCCACGAGCTGCCAGGACGCGCCCTGGGGGTAGGGTGCACCCCCATGGCTTGTGGGACCCTCGTGGCACCACCTGACCTAATTCCACTTCTATATATCATCAATTACCCCAAAACCAACAAAGAGACATCGGAACCACTTTTTGTGCTGCCGCAAGTCTCTGTTCTTCCCCGATCCCATCTGGAGGCCTTTTTCGATACTCTCCCAGATGGGGAATTGATCACGGAGGCCGTCTACATAAATATTGTTACCTCCATGATGATGTGTGAGTAGTTCACCGTAGAACTACAGGTCCATAGCTAGTAGCTAGATGGCTTCTTCACTCTCTTTAATCTTCAATACCATGTTCTTCGCAATTCTCGCGATGATATATCTGATGTAATCTTCTTTTGGGTGCATTTGTTGGGATCCGATGAATTGTGGGTTTATGATCAGATTATTCAAGAAAGTAATTAAGTCTTTTCTGAACTTTATTATGCATGATTGTTATAGCATTGTAATTCTCTACGATCTATCCGTTTGGTTTGGTCTACCAGATTGATTTATCTTCAATGGGAGGAGTGCATTGTAGTGGGTTCAATACTGTGGTGCTCTATATCCCAGTGACAAAAGGGGACAATACAGGTATTGTATTGTTGCTACTAAAGATAAAACGATGGGGTCTGAACATATTGCTTGTCTTACTTTGTCTACATCATGTTATCTTGCTTAAAGTGTTACTTTGTTTGTCTTGAACTCAATATTTTAGATGCATGCTAGATAGCGGTCGATTGGTGGAGTAATAGTAGTAGATGCATAATCATTTCGGTCTACTTGTCACGGACGTGATGCCTATATGCATGATCATTGCCCTGAATAACATCATAATTATGCGCTTTTCTATCAATTGCCCAACAGTAATTTGTCTACCCACCGTATGATATGTGTTCGAGAGAGAAGCCTCTAGTGAAAACTATGGCCCCGGGGTCTATTCAAATCATATTGCTAAAAACCTAAAAACCTTGCTGCAATTTATTTACTTTTATTTCTTTTTTACTTTTTATATATTTATCTATCACTATCAGAAGTAATCCTTGCAAGTAATGAGTTCAAGGGGCTTGACAACCCTCTTGCCCGTGTTGGGTGCAAGTGTGGTTTTGTGTGTAGGTATTGTTGACGCAAACTGTCGTGATTCTCCTACTGGTTTCATAACCTTGATTCTCACTGAGGGAAATACTTATCGCTACTATATTGGTTCACCCTTCCTCTTCGGGGAAAACCCCAACATAGCTCACAAGTAGCAACTACTCATGAATCAGAGTCTGGGCTTGAGTAGTTCAAGTAGTAGTAGTTGTCTTCATCTTGGATCCGACTGACTGTTGTTTTTTGTCTACTTGCAATAGAGGGCTTGCGAGCTCGGGACTCACTATGTCAATGTGGAGAAGGAGCTTTTGGATCTCCGAGCGAATCAAGAGCTGGATCCACCAGGCTGCTTCTCAGGGACATCGCCGCTATGGCCATCGTCCGACTGTACGAGCGCATCGAGAAAGCCTTGGGCTATCTGACTCGCCTAAGATCCATCGTGGGAAAAATTGACAAGGAACTGCTGCCTGATGAGGAGCTCCAGAATGATCTTGAGTCCATTATGTCCCGACTGAACAACGTTCCCAGCCAAGGGTAATCATGGAAGAAGTCGGTGGCTTGCTGTGATGCCGATGTCGTGCTCTCCCTCATTCGAGTCAATTGCAAGGACGTGGATGAGGAGAAGCTGAAGTCCCTCAAGGTTGCCAACAAGAAGAAAATCAAGTTTGAGGACTTCATGGAGACCTTCAACGAGGCTGCCACTCGGATCACCGACGACATTTATTTGGAGACCTTCGCCGACCCTGCCAGCCCTCCAACTGAAGAGTGATCCTTAACACTTTCATTTAGAATGGCATTTGACTTGGTATGCCGAGTGGTTGATGTAACCGTCAAACTTTATTGAGCCTGCTGCTCATGCTACTTGAACTTTTGCTTTGAATAGATCAAAGTTTATTTGGTTTCTTTCCATTCAGATGATGAATGTTTGCTCAGTTTATCTGTCTTAGATGAATTTTGATTCGCGGCTAAGCCCCCGGGTGTGGAAGATATCCCCACTCGGAACAGTTTTTTAACTTAGGCAAAATCTGGTTCACAGCTAAGCCCCCGAGTGAGGAGGATGTTCACATTCGGTGTAGTTTTTAGCTTAGGCGATTTCTGGATCGCAGCTAACTCCCCGAGTGAGGAGGATGTCCATACTCAGAGTAGTTTTGAACTCAGGCGATTTCTATATCGCAGCTAAGTCCCCGAGTGAGGAGGGTGTCCACACTCGGAGTAGTTTTTCACTTAGGCGATTTATGGGTCGTAGCTAAGCCCCCAAGTAAGGAGGATGTCCACACTCAGAGTAGTTTTTAACTTAGGCAATTTTTTGATTGCAGCTAAGCCCTCGAGTGAATAGTATGTCCACACTCGGAGTAGTTTTGAACTTAGGCGATTTCTAGATCGCACCTAAGTCCCCGAGTGAGGAGGATGTCCACACTCAGAGTAGTTTCGAACTTAGGCTATTTTTGGATCGCAACTATGTCCCCGAGTGAGGAGGGTGTCCACACTTGGACTAGATTATAACTTAGGCCATTGCTGGATCGTAGCTAAGCCCCCGAGTGAGGAGGATGTCCACACTCGGAGTAGTTTTTAATTTAGATGATTTCTGGATCGCAACTAAGCCCCGGAGTGACGAGGATGTCCACACTCGGAGTAGTTTTGAACTTAGGCGATTTCTTGATCACAGCTAAGCCCCCGAGTGTGGAGGATGTCCACACTCGGAGTAGTTTCTAACTTAGGTGATTTCTAGACCGCAGCTAAGTCCCCTAGTGAGGAGAATGTCCTCACTCGAATGAATTATTTGACTTAGGCGAATCTGGTCCGCGGCTAAGCCGTTCTCCTGCTGGGAGTGATTTAGTTTCTGAGTGCTGAAAATCACCAGAGTGAGTTGTAACATTTTAACAAAATTCGATGAAATACAGGAAAAGTGGGACTTTTATTCATCGAGTGTCACTCAGAAACTATTACAATAAGAAATACTTTATACTAAGTAAAGAATTTGCGGAGAAGGTCTGCATTCCAAGTTCGGGGATCTTCTATGCCTTTTTTGAAATTGTAGAGTCGATAGTCTCCATTATCCAGGACCTTTGAAATCACAAAGGGCCCTTGCCACGGAGGCGCTAGCTTGTGAGACTTCTGTTGATCCAGTCGGAGGACGAGGTCGCCATCCTGAAAAGCGCGTCCTCTGACCTACCTATCGTGATATCGTCTCAAGTCTTGTTGATATAAGGTTGACCTGAGGAGTGCCAACTCGCGCTATTCCACCCGAAGGTCTAGGCCATCCTGACGTGCTTCTTCAGCTTCTGCTTCCAAATATAACTCCACTCGGGGGAAGTTGTCAAGTAAATGACTTAGCAGGACAACTTCTGGGCCATACACCATGAAGATAGGAGTGTGATTCATGGATAGATTCCAGGTCGTCCGCAAGCCCCAGAGGACCGGCGGGAGCTCGGTGACCCAGTCTCCTGCAGCGTGCTTCAGGTCGCACATGAGGCGTGGCTTCAATCCTTGGAGTATCATCTCATTCGCCCTCTCTGCTTGACCATTCGACTACGGGTTAGCCATAGAGGCATAATCGACCTGAGTGCCCTAGGAGTAGCAAAACTCGTGGAATTCCTCCGAGTCGAAGGTCTTCCCGTTATTTGTGATGATACTATGGGGGACTCCTAATCTGAAGATTATCTCTTTAATGAACTTGATAGCAGTTGATGAGTCCAGATTCTTTATTGGCTTTGCTTCGATCCACTTGGTAAATTTGTCCACCGCCACCAGCAGATGAGTGAATACACTAGCCGAAGTCTGGAGGGGTCCAATCATGTCGAGCCCCCAAACGATGAATGGCCATGTGAGGGGAATCTTCTTCGGTGCGGGCGCTGGCTTGTGCGGCTGATTCGCGTAGAATTGGCATCTAACGCACTACTCCACAATATCTTTGGCTGCTTCGTTGGCATGTGGCCAATAGAAACCCGCTCAAAACACCTTGACAACTAGTGTCTGAGAGGATGCATGGTGTCTGCAGGTTCCCGAGTGAATCTCCTGTAAGACCTGCTGCCCTTCCTCTGGTGAAATGTAGCGTTGTGTGGCGCCAGAGGTACTTTTCCTGTAGAGCTGACCCCCCATGATGGTGTGGTCCTTCGATCAATGGACGACCTGGCGGGCTTCCACCTCATCTTCAGGGAACTCCTGTCTGGGCAGATATGCTATGTATGGTTCCGTCCGCTCGGAGATAATTACCAGCACTTCGTTAACCAAGTCGATCACCACCGGTATGTCAACTTCAGTAGGATTGGACGGTCCGACTGGTTGTGGAGGTTCCTCTACAAAGGGGTCTTCTTGTTTAGTCAGGGAGTGCAAGTTCTCTAGGAACAAATCTTTCAAAACCTATTTTCCGAGTGGAGCCTATCTTGGCCAAGTCATCAGCGGCCTGGTTCTTGAGTCGAGGAATGTGATGCAGCTCCAACCCTTCAAAGTTCTTCTCCAGCCTTCCGACTGCGTTGTAGTAGCCTGTCATTGCTGGGCTCCGAATGTCCCATTCCTTCATCACTTGGTTTACTACGAGGTTCGAGTCACCGTACACCATCAACTGACGGATGCCGAGTGAGATGGCCATATGGGGCCTGTACAGGAGAGCCTCGTAATCGGCCTTGTTTTTGGAGGAATCGAAATGAATCTAAAGCACATAGCTTAGTCGGCCTCCATTGGGGGAAACTAAGACCATTCCAGCCCCCGAGCCATTGAGCATCTTAGAGCCATCGAAGAACATGGTCCAATGCTCAGGGAGGTTCGAGGTGGGTTGTTGTTATTCGGTCCACTAGGATAGAAAATCCACCAAGGCCTGAGACTTTCTTGCTTTCTTTGCTTTAAATTTGATATCCAAGAGGAGGAGTTCAATGGCCTATTTTTCCACTAGGCTTGCGGCATCTCTGTTGTTCAGTATGTCAGACAGGGGAGCATCGTTGATCATTGTGACAGAGTGCTCTTGGAAGTAATGAACCACCTTCTTTGCATTCAGATAAATCCCGTACACCAACTTTTGATAGTGTGGGTACCTTTGCTTGGAGGGGTTCAGGACCTCTGAGATGTAGTAGACTGGGTGTTGAACCTTGAATGTTTTTCCTTGTTCCTCACGTTCCACAGTGAGCATGCTGATAACCACTTGGCTTGTGGCTGCGATATACAAGAGCAAAAGCTCTCGGCTGCCCGTAGCAGAAAGCACCGACTGGGTGTAAAGCAGAGCTTTGAGTTACTGGAACCAGTCTCATTCGTCCACTCGAACTTGTATGACTTCTTCATGAGTCAGTAGAGAGGCAAGGCCTTCTCACCGAGTCACGAAATGAATCTGCTCAGGACCGCCAGACAGCCCGTTAGTTTCTGTATGTCATGGAGACGCTCTGGTTATCTCATTCGGACTATAGTGCCTATCTTGTCGGGCTTAGCAGCGATCCCATGTTCGGAAATGAGGAAACCGAGTAACTTGTCGGCCGGAACCCAGAAAGTCCACTCGAATGAATTGAGCTTTATTTTAAAGCAACGCAGGTTCACGAAGGTCTCGGCGGTTGGTCAGGAGGTCAGAACCTTTCCTGGACTTAACCATGATGCCATCCATATAGGCCTCCACGTTCCGACTAATCTGTTTTCCAAACACTTTTGGATCATACGCTGGAAAGTTGGTCCGGCATTTTTCAATCCAAATGGCATCGTGATATAACAAAAGCACCTAAATAGGGTGATTAATGCTATTTCTATTTCATCTAGTCCGTACATTCGGATCTGGTAGTACCCAGAGTATGCATCCAGAAATGACACACGCTCGCACCTTGAAGTAGAGTCTACTATCTGATTTATGCGGGGTAGGGGAAAGTGGTCCTTCGGGCAGGCCCGACTGATGTGCTTGAAATAAATGCACGAAGGGATTTACTCTTCTTAGGCACCATAACAACGTTGGCTAGCCAACTCGGAGTGGTACACCTCTCGGATGAACTTGGCGGCTAGTAGACGAGCGATCTGCTCGCCGATCGCCTTTCCCTTCTCTGTGGAGGAGCGTCGAAGGCGCTCTTAAGTAGGATTGATGACGTGACTTGAGACTGCGTCGATATTTCCCCAAAGAGGAAGGGATGATGCAGCACAGCGCCGGTAAGTATTTCCCTCAGTTATGAAACCAAGGTATCGAACCAGTAGGAGGATCACCAACACTACGTAAACAACACCTGCACACAAAGAACAAATACTTGCAGCCCGACGCGAAAGAGAGGTTGCCAATCTCTCTATGGTAAAAAGATAGATTAGGTAATGATAGATTGGATAGATAGAGCTCACAAGAACACAAAATAAAAGAGGCAAATAAAAAGTGCAGCAAGGTATTTTTGGGTTTTTGGAATAATAGATCTGAAAACAAAAGCGGCAAAAAGATAGATCGGAAAGCAATATGTTGGAAAAGTAGACCCGGGGGCCGTAGGATTCACTAGTGGCTTCTCTCATGAGTATAGCATGCGATGGGTGAACAAATTACTGTTGGGCAATTGATAGAAGATCAAATAATTATGACGATATCCAAGGCGATGATCATTATATAGGCATCACGTCCAAGATTAGTAGACCAAAACGATTCTTCATCTACTACTATTACTCCACACATCGACTGCTATCCAGCATGCATCTAGTGTATTAATTTCATGGAAAAACGGAGTAATGCAATAAGAATGGTGACATGATGTAGATAAGATCTATTCATGTAGGAATAGACCCCATCTTGTTATCCTTAATAGCAACGACACATGCGTGACTCGCTGCCCATTCTGTCACTTGGAGACGACATTGCAAGATCGAACCCATCACAAAGCACCTCTTCCCATGGCAAGAAAAATCGATCTAGTTGGCCTAACTAAACCAAAGATTCGAAGAAGAAATACGAGGCTATAAGTAATCATGCATATCAGAGATCAAAGAAGACTCAAATAATATTCATGGATAGAAACTGATCATGAACTCAAAATTCATCGGATCCCAACAAACACACCGCAAAAGTTTACATCAAATAGATCTCCAAGAGACCATTGTATTGAGAATCAAAAGAGAGAGAGGAAGCCATCTAGCTAATGCCTACGGACCTGTAGGTCTATGGTGGACTACTCATGCATCATCGGAGAGGCACCAATGAGGATGATGAACCCCTCCGTGATGGTGTTAGATTGGATCTCGCGGTTCTGGAACTTGTGGCGGCTAGATGTATTTTTTGTCGAATCCTCTAGCGTTTCTGGAATATTTGGGTATTTATAGAGCTCAGAGGCGGTGGAGGGGACTCCCGAGGCGGCCACAACCCATCAGGGCGCGCCCGGGGCCCCTGGCGCGCCCTGGTGGGTTGTGGGCGGCCTGGGCTCCCTCCTTGTTACTTCTTTGGCCCACTGGCCTTCTTCTGGTCCAAAAAAATTCTCCAAAAAATTTCGTCGCGATTGAACTCCGTTTGGCACTGATATTCTGCAAAGTAAAAAACAAGCAAAAACAACAACATGCACTTTGGCACTATGTCAATAGGTTAGTCCCAAAAATTGATATAAAGTTGATAGAAAAATGATTGTAAAACATCCAAGAATGATAATATAACAACATGGAACAAGCAAAAATTATAGATACATTGGAGACGTATCAACTGACCTTTCGGTCGACACGGTCTCGATGCTCAGCCAGTTCCCTCGGAACACCCAGCATGTCAGAAGGCTTCCGTGTGAATATTTCCTAGTTGTCATGGAGGAAGTGGATGATCTCGCCTTCCTATTTTCTGTCGAGTCTGATACGTCTGCAACGTAATCATAATTTTTTATTGCTCCATGCTATTATATTATCATTCTAGGATACTTTTTGAGTAATTATTTATCAATTTATATTATTTTTGAGCACTAACCTATTGACCCAGTGCCCAATGCCAGTTCCTGTTTTTTGTGTGTTTTTTGTTTTGTAGAAATTCCATATCAAATGAAGTCCGAACGCGATTAAAGTTTATGGATATTTTTTAGAATATATATGAATTTTGGGAGTCGTAATCAACGCAAGACGATGCCCGAGGGCCCCACCACATATCAGGGCACGCCCTGGGGGCGCCTTGATGGTTGGTGCCTGCCCCTTAAGTCAGTTGATGCTCTCCTTCCGCCGCATGAAAGATATTTCACGATAAAAATCCCCTCAAAATTTCAGCCCGGGCGGAGTTACGGATCTCCGGATATTTAAGAAACAGTGAAGGGGTCAGAAACCAGTCGCGAAAACAGAAGAGAAACAGAGAGAGAGAGATCCAATCTCGGAGGGGCTCCTGCCCTCCAGGAGCCATGGTGGCCATGGACCAGAGGGTAAACCCTCCTCCCACCTAGGGAGGAGGCCAAGGAAGAAGAAAAAGGAGGGGGGCTCTCTCCCCATCTCTCCCGGTGGCGCCGGAGCACCGCCGAGGCATCCATCGCGACGGCGATCTACACCAACAACTTCGCCGCCGTCACCGCCAACTCTCTCCCCCTCTATGCAGCGGTGTAAAACCTCTTCTCCCCGCTGCAATCTCTACTTAAACATGGTGTTTAATTCTATATATTATTATCCAATGATTTGTGGCTATCCTATGATGTTTGAGTAGATTTCTTTTGTCCTACGGGTTAATTGTGGTATGATGTTATTGATATGAATTGTATGTTGATATGGTGTTGTCCTAAGGTGCCCTCCGTGATGCGCACACATGAGGGAATCCCACTGGAGGGTTTGTAATATGTTCATGATTCATTTATAGTGGGTTGGTGAGTGACTGAAACACAAACCCGAGTAAGGGGATTATTTGCGTATGGGAGTAAAGAGGACTTGATGTCTAATGCTATGGTTGGGTTTACCTTAATGATTTCTAGTAGTTGTGGATGCTTGCTAGAGGTCCAATCATAAGTGCACATGATCCAAGTAGAGAAAGTGTGTTAGCGTATGCCTCTCCCTCATTGCATATGATAAGTATCTATCATGTTATATTCAATTGCCTATGGACAATCTTTCTCTTGCGTTACACAAAAAGCTTTCTACTAAACAATTAACCTATTTAATATTTATATAAACAGCCCCTAACTTCTATTTACTTGTCCTTTATTACCTTGCAAAACTATCTATCACACCTACTAAGTACTTCTAGTTTCTTTCCCGCAAAGTAGTTTCATACTTGTTCTAGGTAAAGTAAGCGTTAGCGTGCGTAGAGTTGTATCGGTGGTCAATAGAACTTGAGAGAATATTAATTCTACCTGTAGGTCCTTGTTGGGTTCGACACTCTTACTTATCGAAAAAGGCTACAAACGATCCCCTACACTTGTGGGTTATCAAGACGTTTTTCTAGCGCTGTTGCCGGGGAGCAATAGTGTAGTGGTTCATATTCTCGTGTGTGCTTGTTTGCTTTATCACTAAGTAATTTTTATTTTTTGTTATTATTTGTTTTATTTTCTGTTATAAGTTGTCTTCTATCTTTAGTTATGGGTAGGAAACGCAAAATACCAAAAAATAGATGTACTTGCTAACCCAGTGGTTGAGGAACTACCCAAAATCTACCATATTACTGAAGCTTATTACTTGGATCATCTTCGATCCCTTTGTGCTCGTGCTGAAAATGCAACTAGCTTAGTTGACGAAAAATCATTAAATTAGCATGCTTATTATGTGCGACACCGCTTATCTCAAAAAGGGAAACTCTTGTGGCATCGAATTAATAATTTACGTTGCTACGCTTCAATTTTATGCGAAATATATGATTTCACTTGTTGTTCTGAAGGCACTGAAAACCACCTTCCCTACCGATGTGTGTTTAATGATAATGAAATACTATCTTCTTATACCAAGGAGGTCTATTGTTATTACGATGTTGAACAAATTGAAGAATTTGTTGCTTTTAAGGGTGCTTATGAAATTGCTGCTTTGATTGAAAAGTATGATGCTACTCTTTACAAATCTGAAAATTTTGATGTACTTAAATATTGCTATGAAAACTATGCTTATAATACTTATTTTAAAGAATTTATTGAAAAAATGACCGCTGCCTTGGAAGAGACTAATATTTCGCAGGAATCTATGGAAGAAGAAATTGCTGAAACTGTGAGCTCATTAGATGAAAAAGATGAGGAGGAGAGTGAAGAACAAAAGGATGAAGGGCGGATTAGCTACCCGTGCCCACCTTCTAATGAGATTAACTATTCAACTCATACATTGTTTAATTTCCCTTCGTACATACCGAAGGATGAATGCTATGATGATTGCTATGATCCTTTGGATTCATTTGAAATATCCCTTTTTGATGAACTTGATGCTTGATATGCTTGTGGCCATGATGCCAATATGAATTATGCTTATGGAAATGGACTTGCTATGGTTAAGCATGAAATTGTTGCTATTGCACCCACACACGATAGTCCTATTATCTTTTTGAATTCTCCCAACTACACTATATCGGAGAAGTTTGCGCTTATTGAGGATTATATTGATGGGTTGCGTTTTACCACTACACATGATGATTTTGATGAATATAATATGCATGTGTTTTCTGCTCCTACTTGAAATTATTATGAGAGAGGAACCAGATCTTCACCTCTCTATGTTTCCAATATGATAAAATTGCAAGAAACTACTTATGCTATGTATTGGCCTTTACTTTGTATGAATGAATTATTCTTGTATGACATGCCAATGCATAGGAAGAGAGTTAGACTTTGTTGTCACATGATATATATCACTTTGTGCTCACTACTTAATTACAAATCATTGTTAATTAAAAGTGGCTTTGATATACCTTGGGATCCGGGTGGATCAATTACTTGAGCACTATATGCCTAGCTTAATGGCTTTAAAGAAAGCGCTGCGAGGGAGACAACCCGGAAGTTTTAGAGAGTCATTTATTTTTTTGTGTGCTTTTAAAATAATTAAAAACAAAAAAATAAAGCGGGGAACTTAAAACCTTTTCAAAAAGAGAAGTGAAAGTGAGAAAGACGAGCATCGTTGAAGTGGGGGCTAGCTTTGAACTTTGTTCATGCCCATGGAAACTTTGTGAATCTTGATTACAGCAACTTGTCAACAAAAATAATTATCCGCTTGTACAAATCCATTGTATTATAAAAATAATGTGCCTAGAATTACCTTTAAGATTTTTAAATTGCTTGTTTGACATGTGTTGTGTAAAAACACAAACTTTTGCTGTAGTGTTTGAATTTTCATATTTTACTGGAATGTGCAAAAAAATCTGAAATTGTTACACAGTACTGCTATGCAAATTTTTTATTATGTCCTAATTTTTCAGATTTATTTTAGTTACAGAAGTATGGTAACCAAACAGATCTTTACAGACTGTCCTGTTTTTCACAGATTGCTGTCATAGTTGCTTTGCGTGCTTATGTTTGAATTCTTGTTGAGTCTCAATGACTTGGGAGGCATATAATTGTGATATCATACAGTGGGTAATGTTAGATTATAATTATGCAATAATTTTATGGCAGGACATGATGAGATTTGATGATTATGTACTAACGTTTCTAATGAAAGTTATGTCAAGTTTTGTGTGGATGAAGTATTCGAAGATCGAGGAGGTGTCAATATGAGAAGAATAAGAAGAGACAAGAGCTCAAGCTTGGGGATGCCCAAGGAACCCCAAGTAAATATTCAAGGAGACTCAAGCGTCTAAGTTTGGGGATGCCCCAGAAGGCATCCCATCTTTCTTCTTCAACAACTATCGGTATGTTTTGGTTTTTTATTTGTTCACATGATATGCGTAAATTCTTGGAGCGTCATGTGCCATTTATTTTCCCTTTAGCAATGCACCATGCTGGTATGGGAAAGTCCATGGTTGATTTATAGAATGCTCTTTGCACTTCACTTATATATTTTGAGTATGGCTTTATAGAATGCTTCATGTGCTTCACTTATATCCTTTGAAGTTGGATGCATGTTTCTCTACATATAGAAAACCGTTATTTGTAGAATGCTCTTTTGCTTCACTTATATTTATTAGAGCATGTCCACGTCATTTGTAGAAAGAATTAAACTCTCGTTCTTCACTTATATTTGTTTGAGAGTTCATAAACAGTGACGGTAATTTGCATGGGTTATAAGATTAGTCCAAAGATAATAGGTATTCAAGGAGTGATAATCAAAACCTTCATGTAGCACATTAAAGAGAAATTGTGGGTTAATGATATTTATGTGGTAATGCGAAAGAGTGTGAGTGCATCTTGATCCGTAGAAGTGTCGATATTAAGAGGTCTTAACTTCTTGTTTATCTAAATATTAAAAAGGCATGGTGAGGATGTGTGAGCATTTCGATTCCTCGTTAAAATCCTAGTGTTGTCTCGGGTCGGAGACGCGCGATGATTAACTCCTCCCAACCTCCTCCCTCGAGGCATGCGAGTAGTACTTTGATTTGTGATAAAACTAACAAAACTTTGTAATAAGTATGTGAGTTCTTTATGACTAATGTGAATCCATGGATATACGCAATCTTACCTATTCATATTTTGCTAGCCTCTTCGGTACCGTGCCTTGCCCATTCTCACCTCTAGGATCGGTGCAAATCTTTTCGGTGCATCCAAACCCCGTGACATGATACGCTCTGTTGCACATAAGCCTCATTATATCTTCCTCAAAACAACCACCATGCCTACCTATCATGGCATTTCCATATCCATTCTGAGATATATTGCCATGCAACTTCCACCGTCACTTCATATGACTTGTACCTTCATTGTCATATTGCTTCGCATGATCGTAAGATAGATAACATGATATTTACATGGCTTGTCCATTTTTTGATATCTTTCCCTATGCTAGATCATTGTACATCCTGGTACACTGCTAGAGGCATTCATATAGAGTCATATCATCCAATCAGTTTTTCATATCGAGTTGTAAGTAAATAATAGTGTGATGATCATCATTATTAGAGCATTGTCCCAGTTAGGAAAGGATGACGGAGACTATGATTCCCCCACAAGTCGGGATGAGACTCCGGACGAAAAATAAAAATGGGAGAGCCCAAATGAGCCCACCATAAAGAAAGAGAAATGGGGGAGGCAAAAAAAGAAAAAGAAAAAGAATAGCCCACTGTGAATGATAAAAAAATAAAAAAAATAAAAATGAGATAAAAAGAGAGAAGGGACTTTGCTACTACCCTTTACCACACTTGTGCTTCAAAGTGGCGCCATGTTCTTCATATAGAGAGCCTCTTGTTTTGTCACTTCCATATGCTAGTGGGAATTTTTCATTATAGAACTTGGCTTGTATATTCCGATGACGGGCGTCCTCAAATGCCCGAGGTCTTCATGAGCAAGCAAGTTGGATGCACACCCACTTAGCTTCAGTTGAGCTTTCATACACTTATAGCTCTAGTGCATCCGTTGCATGGCAATCCCTACTCCTCACATTGATATCTATTGATGGGCATCTCCATAGCCCGTTGATACGTCGAGTTGATGCAAGAATTTCTTCTCCATTTTTACCCCTTTGAAACCTACCACCACATTCTATTCTACCTATATGCTATGTCCATGGTTCACGCTCATGTATTGCGTGAAGAATAGAAAGTTGATGCATACTGAAAAAGTACGATCCAATCGCCTGACTTGCACACTGTGGTGCTTAACATTTGTATTAATGTGATGAAGACGGATCCATGCCTTGCTAATATAATAAGATGAACACGGGTAAACATTCTTTGAGGGTCGTATACTTTGAAAAATTGATGATTTTGTTGCTTGTGCTTATAAGTATTACTATGTCAATGTTTGTTAATTCATCTTTTCTCAATGAGCATACATACAAAGATTACATATTTGTCGGGGCACAGATGCACACGATCACCTATGGGACTGACGGTCCCTTGTGGTTCGGCAAGGGGGGTCACGTTGCACGAAGAGCGGAGAGCATGAGACAGCACGACGATCTGGACACATGGATTTTACCCAGGTTCGGGCTGCTGCTAAGCGTAAAACCCTACTCCTGCTTTTGGTGGATTGATTGGAGGAACACGAAGAACGCACAGCGCTTAACCCCGGCAAGGACTGCTGTCGGGGAAAGAGCTGTGACGTGAGTACAAATGTTCGGGGGTTCGAGTTGCCAACCTTGAGCTAGGTTGCCTTGGGCCTCCTTTTATAGTGCAAGGGGTTACCACAATGGCAAAACAGTCATTATCTATTGATTAGATAGCTAAGCAGAGCTATCATACCTAACTCTGGCATTTAGGACAAAATGCCATGATTACCTGTCTAGGTGGCGCTCGGGGGTGCATCCCCGGCAAGCTCTTGCCACCGCTTGGCTGGTCGTTGCTTATGGTCTTGACACACTGCAGGGCGAGTGTCAACCGAGCGTAACTTGCATTCCGATGTGTCGCCACGTGCTTAGCGAGAGCTGATTAGCCGCCTGAGGGCTCGACACCGCATCGATAAGTGACAGGCGTAGCAATGCGGTTGAGCGGTGGCTGGCTGGCTCGCGACTGTCGGGGAGTGGCCTGCCGGGTCTTCTGGAGGTGCGCATGTCTTGGTCCCCGGCAAGCATCGGGGACATGTTTGGCGCGTTGCAGTCCAGGCTTGGGCTGCCGCATTGAGCTTGCTGGAGTCTTGTCTTGATTGTTCGCCGGGTTTTTGCTTCTACCGCCTGTGCATAAGTCAGGGGAACTGGGTACCCCTGTACTAGTGCACTGACAGGAGCCCCCGGGACTGGCCCACACGTGCTCGCCAACTGCCGTTGGGTCAGGCCCAAATTTCATGCACAGGTGCGCAATGTGAGGGAGTAACTGCCAATTTATTGGTCAGCACTGACCCACCACCTCAGGCCGTTTCCGCCACGCGCGCCGCATGCATAGCGGGGAGTTAGCGACGGGCGCGCGTGACTTAAAGTCCTGATCGTGGCAGAAACCACAGCGCCATGGATTGGAGCAATGGGGCGGTTACCTGTTTGCCCGTGATTGTGGGCGATGGAATTGGTGGAGATGGGCGGCGGCCCTTGGAGTGGAGGAGAGCCAGCCCCCGTGCCCTCCCCTATAAATTGGGGGTCGCGAGGGGCGATGCTCATCCATCCCTTCTTCCTCCTTGAGTGCAAAACCCACAGAGCTCGCCCTTCTACTTCTTTGTGTTGAGCCGCGATCACCGCTAGCATGCCTAGGGGACGAGGGTGTCCTCCGGCCTCCGCCTCAATGGCGAGGGGTTCCCATCGGGATCATGCCACCGCTTCAGCCGCGGAGGCGGAGGGTGGCTTGAGTGCGCGCGGCGGAGGAGCTGGGAGGGGCCCGTGGTGGGGGGAGACGAAGTGCCGCTTCTCTTCCTCCCCCGCCATCAGGCCCTCCCCTTGAGGAGACCCACGCCGAGGGAACGGCGCTGGAGTTCGTCATCAAGCTACGTGGTCCCCTACGAAGCCGCCTGCGCCTCCCTCACCCTTTCGCCAGGGTGATGGAGGTTGACAAGCCCCACACCCTGTGGCTGCAGGCGCATGGTTGCTGTAATGGCGCTATGCGGGCGAATGTCTAGTACCTAGAGCGTCGCGTCAGGCTTCTCGGGCGCGGGTGGAAAAACTTCGCTTCAAGATGATGGAGGCCGACCTGCTCTCCGTCAAGATTTACGGGCGTTCGGGCGCCCGCCTTGGCTGCTGCGAGGAGAGCTCGAGCGATGTCGAAAGCTCCTCCTCGAGCGATAGCGATGAGGAGGATAGTGTCAGTGAAGATGACGACGACGAGTCCCAGGCCGTCAAGTCGGAGTATGACGACCTGGGCTCCAGCTGATCGTCGGCCGCACCATCACCGTCATCGCGCTCCTCCTCCTCCCCCCGGCAGAGCGATTTGCCGGGGGTTCTCGGCTTGGGCGCCACCTCTTCTTCTCAGCTGGACCCCGGCAGGCTCGTGGACTTCGGCTTCATCTTCCTTTCCGGTGGGCCTGCCTTCCGCGCAATGCTGGTCCTGACGGGGTTAGGTTGGGCTTCTGTTGGGGTCCTCCCTCTACTCTTTTTCTTTTTGTAATCTTCCCCTAGGGGAGAAAGTCAAATGAGTTATTAAAAAGAGGTGCCCTCTCGTGTAATCTTCAACCCATTTGTATAGGAAATGAATGAGAACAAGTGTTGTCTTTCTTTCGCAAGTACCATCCCTTTCCTTTCCTTACTTATACTGCACTAGTACGCTTTGTCTCTGCCGCACGGAGCTGCTTGCCGGGTCATCATTCAAACCACGAGTGCCACAGTGGGGGAATGAGCCCCCGGCAACAGGTTGGCGTTGTTCCCCGGCAGAGCTCCTTGTTGGTATCGGCGCCGTAACCCTTATAAACGAAGACAGGGGGACAGCTCATCCCGACAAGCGTTTTCACCACATGGATGACTCCACAACCCGCAACAAGGAAGATACTAAGGGTCTCCTTGAGAAATCGAGAAGTACTGAACTGGAAATATGCGATATACTTATCTTTTCCAAGCAGTATCTTCTTTTTGATCGTGACGGGCCGCCATCCTTGTTTCTTTGTTCCTCTCCCCTGTTTTCTTGATGGTAAAACATGTAGGGTGAGAACAATAACAAAGATTACGGTTCACCAAGTGTTGTAGCAAATCTTTATAACTTAAAAGCGCTAACATTGCAGTCATAAAAAAATGCGTGATGAGCATGTAAGGATGATGATATGATGCAATGCCTAGCTTTATTATTGTTGCACAGGGTCTGCGCCTGGCTTTGTACAAAGGGTTACATGCAACATCGGCAAGGCTTGTACAAAAGGTGGCTGCCGGGGACTGAGCCCGGCAGCCGCGCCTTACGGATAGAACTTACGAAGTTGCTCAATGTTCCATGAGTTCCACACCTTGGTGCTATCTTCGGTCTCCAGACGGACTGCGCCAGGTCTGGTGACTCGTACTACCCGGTAAGGGCCTTCCCACTTCGGCGTCAACTTGTTTGTACCCTTGGCGTACTGAACACGCCGAAGGACAAGGTCGCCTTCCTCAAGTCTCCGGGCATGAACCCTGTGGCTATGGTAGCGATGCAGGGCTTGCTGATAGCGTGCGGCATGCACAACAGCCCAGAGATGGTGTTCCTCGAGGAGCGTGGCATCGTCATGCCGCAGCTGCTGTTGCTCTACTTCATCGTAGGCAAGCACTCGAGGTGACCCGTATATGAGTTCCGTGGGGAGCACTCCTTCCGCCCCATACACTAGGGAGAAGGGCGTCTAGCCGGTAGCTCGATTTGGTGTCGTCCTGAGACCAAAGAACCACCGACAGCTCATCTATCCAGCGCCTGCCGCTCTTCCGCAGCTTATCAAAAGTCCTTGTCTTGAGTCCTCACAGCACTTCAGCATTCATCCTCTTGACTTGCCTGTTGCTCCTCGGGTGAGCAACAGAGGCGAAGGAGACCTTGCTTCCAAGGTTTTGGATATATTGCATGAAGGCGCGACTCGTGAACTGGGTGCCATTGTCGGTGATCACTCTGTTAGGCACTCCAAAACGGCACACTAGTCCTTTCATGAACTTGATAGCTGCTCGTGCGGTCACCTTTCTCATTGGTACCACCTCAGGCCACTTTGTGAACTTGTCGGTTGCCACGAATAAGAACTCAAAGCCCCCGACAGCACGGGGGAAGGGGCCCAAGATATCGAGCCCCCAGACCGAGTGTCGGTGTCAAAACGGGCGGATGTCGGGTAGGTTGTCCCGAGCTGTGAGACTAGGATCGATGGTAACAAAGGGACGAAGGAGACGATGTTTACCCAGGTTCGGGCCCTCCTATGGAGGTAAAACCCTACGTCCTGCTTGATTTTATTGGTGATATGAAGGTTACAGAGTTGATCTACCTCGAGATCGACTAGCTAAAACCCTAGATGAGTTTCTGTGTCCTATGATCTAAAACCCTCTGGCTTATATAGACACCAGGGGTCATCAGGGTTACATATGGTCGGTTGCCCACCGGAGGGAAAAAACATGCCTAAACTACCATCTTCAACTTGACAGACACGCCACGGCTCCTGAGGTCTCCTCCTTGGTGACAAGGCCTTCGATTAATCTCATCCTCAGCGAGCGGCCCATTAGCCCGACCTATGAGAAATAGGTCGGCAGTCCGAGGACCCCTTAATCCCGGACTCCCTCAGTAGCCCCCGGACTAGCCTCCAATGCCGAGGTATATCCGGAAAATATTACGTGTCGAAGTCTTCGGCTTGCGAGGCGAGTCCCTCAACCTCTTCTGGCTTGGCAACCATCCCGTCATCAGAGAGTCCTCGATTGCTGAGAACTTGCGGGACCCAATATCATAACCTTCAGCGCTTCTCGATCCTTGTGCGCTGAGGGGAGACGAGCGGCCCGGTAGCTTTTTACAAGACTACCCCACCCGCAAGGGAAGCACCACTTATTTAAACAAGTCAAATTGCGGTCCGGGTCACAGCTTCCTCTTCTTCCCCGTTTAGAGAAAAACTTCAAGCGAGAAATCATCACAAAATCATGGCAAGCGCCCCCAGCTCTTCCTCGCGCCCTTACGGCTCCCGTCCTGGGGATTGGACGAGTTGCTCTGTATCCCTCCTCCGGTTGCATGACCTCCAGACCCAAGGGTATCTTCCTTCCTCAGATCTGGCGGCAACTCGTGTCGGCTTGACTTCCTTTGAGGGCGAAGCTTTCGCGGAGAACTTCCCCAATCCTAACCAGGGCGAACGGGTATGCTTTGTGCCCTTCCTCTTACGCGGCCTAGGGTTCCCCATTCATCCTTTCCTTAGGGGGTTACTGGAGTTCTATGGGATCCAGCTCCATCATCTTACCCCCGGATCCATTCTGCACATTTCGGGCTTTGTCGCTCTCTGCGAAATGTTCTTGGGCTGCGAGGCACACTTCGAATTATGGAGGAAGTACTTCTTCCTCGTCCCCCGAACTCGAGGTGAGACAATTCGGGAAATCGGAGGAGCCGAAGTATGTCGCATAGCGGGAACAGGATACCCAGCGGGGACACCGAAGAAGGAATCCGAAGAGTGGTCTTCGGAGTGGTTCTACATCGAGGACGTTCCCCTATTCGATCAAGCTCGGAGGGGCTTGCCCGAATACTCCGACGCTCCTCCGAAGAAAAAGTATAATTGGCGACCGAAGAGTTCATCCCGAGAGGACAGTGCCGAAGTTCGACGCTTGGCCAAGGATACTGGCTCATCACAAGCAGACAATGATTGACGTGATGGCCGCCGCCATCTCCCGATGCGTTCAACCTCTTCAACAAAGGATACATCCTTTGTGGCAATACAACGGAACGAGTGACACCACTCGCTCCCGATGGCTGGGCCCTACCAATCAGGTGGCCTTGGCAGCCGCACTTGCCGACTTGTACAAAGGAGAAAAAGAAGATTTTGTTTAGTTGCAGGTTAAGGAGGGCTACTCGAGCTACAACCCTATTGAATGGGTAAGCCCTTCGACTCTGCATCTTGAGTTCGGGCATTTATTCGCCCTTTTTCACTAACGCTTTTAATCTGCGCAAACAGGAATGGCGGAGCTTTGCCGAGACAATCAACTGTCCGGCCCCCCAACCAGAGAACTACTCCCGCGACGATGATCAAGGATTCCATGACGATCCGGAGCTGTCAGTGGGGTATGAAGACGGGGTCTTTTACCAGGAGATCCTTGATCGATCCAAGGTGGCCATCATAGCTGATCACCCCGGATCACTCCCCTCCTCCAATGCAGGCAAGAAGATAAATTCTACCCGCAAAAGGCAGACGTCCTCCGTCGACCCAAACATACAGGCTCCCACTCCCAAGCGCCGTCGGTCCTCGCGACGAACGTCGGCTACAGCAGCAATGCCCGAGCCGGGCGCCAACAGGAGTCCCTCATGTGAGCCGGTCGTGGAGACGGCGCCGAACACTCAATCAACCAAAAGGTACTTTGTTCGGTCGCTTAATCTATTATTGTTATGATCGGTAGGATCTTACAGAAGATCTTATGTTGAATTACTCGACATACTCAGGAAGTGAGTACAACCCTCCTCTGCCGAAGACATTGACGGGATGCCCGGCAACACGCATGAATCGAGATCTTCTGCTCACGCCGAACCCGCCGCGGAGGCCCCCATGGTCAATCCGACCCCCTAAGACTCTGGGGACGAGGTATCAGTCACTAAATCCGAAGCAGAGAGCGCGATGAAACATCGGTGGCGGCGAGGAATCCTGCGCGACCCAGTGTTTTCCGAACAAGAGTTCAATGCTCTATGCTCGGCGGACGCACACCTTGGAGCTGCCCGAGCCGGGTTCGGCGAAGCTGTGAAACTGATATCATTTGGCCTGAAGGTAAGTGATTAAAAATCCGTACTTAAATGTAAACCCAGTAGCCCCCGAGCCTTGATTTGGTCGGGACGACCAAATTAAGGATCCGCACATTGCTTGCATGGATGATGCAGGCCTCAAGGCAGCAGAACGAGCAATTGGCCAATGAATTGGCAGCGAGCCGAACACCGGTGGAAACCGTGAAGGCCGAGCTTGAACAAGTGAAGAAGTTTACCCGGGAGGCGCATGGTGAGTATAACTATTCTGCTGATCTTAGCGTATAATCCCATGCTGACGCGATGGTACTTTTAGCAGCTGAATCAATAGGGCAATTGCAAAAAGATTTGGATGCAGCTCGAGACTCCTAGAGGTACGCCGAATCCCAGTATGAGGCTGGCTGCCTTTCGCTGCAGCGAAACCTGGAGGAGAAGAAACGCCTCCAGGTGGAAAACAAACAGCAGGCCGAAGATATTGAGAGTTTAAAGACTCAATTGCCCATGCCCAAGAAGAGAACCAGAAACTACAGAGGGGCATGTTCGGTAAGTTTTGATTATAACGTCGAAAGGTATCTCCCCTTCATAAGGTGTAACGGACATGCCTTGTCTCGTGTATAGGTCTCCTAACCGGGCGGCCTGAAGAAGAGATCAGCTCCTTCCGGGGGAACCTCCTGAAGGAACTATCCGCCATGCATAAGCGGGCTCAGAAGGCTATGAGGGGCGTGATAAAAGCACTATGGCCTGCCGAGCAGCCTCCGGAAAGGATGGCCGAATTAACCGATCGGTTCAAAGAGGCCCGGAGTCGGTTCGAGCTATGGAACACATCGGCTTGCCGGGAGGGAGCACGAGAAGCGTGGGCAATGATCAAGACCCGTTATACCGGTCTTAACCCCGAGCATATGGCTCGGGCTGGGCCAGTAGGACCTGATGGGCAAGAAGTGCCACTTCACTTGGTGTACGACCAAGTGATGCATGCTGCTCGTCTCTCGCAGGAAGATTGCACCCTGGATGCCATAATAGACAATCTTGACCAGCAGCCAGATGTGTGATTCTATGTATCTATGTACTTTAAATCAAAAAGTTGCTCCATCTGTGTTGTAAACTTTGTCTTAACCGGCCATCGGCTTCGACCTCCTGTGCAGAGAGCTCGGGAGTGTTCCGTATAAAATATCCCTTGATTAAGAGGGAATTCTTTCGAGGAATCAGGCAATCCGGCCATTTGGTACGAACAGACAGAAGGCGCACAGGGAGATATGTTATATTACTGCTTAGCATAAGAAACATCTTGCAAAGAAAATAGTACCTCTATCGGTGCCTTCCTTTAGGTTGCTACGTAAATCGTAGATAATAAGGCCGCATACTACTAGTATGCGACTAATGGCTTTATTGAGAAAACCGCGTGATGGTAATAACAACCATAATTTTATTTGCTACTTCCGTCTTAGCCGACCAATTTTTTGCTAAAGATAGCTAGCTTTTGGCTTCACCCGTCTGAGGTACGTATCCGGATGACCCGGCCGTAACAATCGCAGAGGTGCTCCCTTTACTCTCTAGCCGAACAATCGGGAACGTAGAGGGTAAACACAGGAGCGAAGCAACCCAGCTTGGCAAAAATCTTAGTTCGAATTGATGCATATGATGGCTTTACAATCGACAAAGGAAACATTCATGCATAATAAATTTCAACAGATGCTTAAAAGAAAAACTCATCGGCTTTGGGAAGAAGCCCCCAGGTGTTATATTCGGATTTTACATTTGACGATGTATGCCGAATATCTAAACACTAGCTCGGTTTAGCCGAACACAAACTTGGGGAGAGAAAGGTCCTGGCCTGCCAAGAATTAAGGTGGAAGGGAAGGAAAAATGAAAATAAGAGAGAAAAAAGGAAAGGGGAGGGTAAAGAGAATGACGACACCGGTCTAGCCGTACAAGCGCCGAAGACGAGCTGCGTTCCATGGGTTTGGTTCGAGGCGGTTGTCTGCCGGGCTTCGAAGACGATAAGCCCCCCCCCCTGCGAGGACTTCGTCGATTATGAAGGGGCCCTCCCATTTGGGATTGAGCTTATGCTTCTGCTTCTCGGGGAGCCATAAGACGAGTTCACCCACGTTATATGCTTTCGCCCTGACCTCCCTGCTCTGGTAACGCCGGGCCTGCTGTTGATAAAAAGTAGAGCGAGCCCGAGCTATGTCGCGCTCTCCTTCCAAGGCGTCCAAGTCGTCCTGCCGATCTAGCTCGGCCACCTTTTCTTCGTACATGCGCACCATTGGTGCATCGTGAATAATATCACAAGGAAGGACCGCTTCTGCCCCGTAGACCATTAAGAACAGTGTGTATCCCGTTGATCGATTCGGAGTGGTACGCAGGCCCCACAGAACGGAATCAAGTTCCTCCACCCAATGGCAGTCGGACTCATGAAGAGATCGGACCAAACGTGGCTTCATACCACTCATAATGAGGTCGTTGGCTCGTTCGACCTGTCCATTGGTCTGCGGGTGCTACACCGATGCGTAATCGAGCTTAATGCCCTTTTTTGCGCACCAGTCTTTTACTTCCGGGGCTGTGAAGTTGGATCCATTGTCCGTTATTATACTGTGCGGGACACCGTAACGGTGTACCACGCCAGATATAAAGTCGATTACTGGTCCGGACTTGGCTGATTTGACAGGTTTTGCTTCGATCCATTTGGTGAACTTGTCCACCATGACCAGTAGGTATTTATTTTTCTTGGTCCCCCCTTTAAGTGGTCCGACCATGTCCAGCCCCCAGACCGCAAAAGGCCAAGTGATCGGGATAGTCCGAAGAGCCGTTGGGGTCATGTGACTTTGATTTGCAAAGAGTTGGCATCCTACGCAATACTGGACCAGCGACTGGGCATCCGCTCGAGCGGTGGGACAGAAGAATCCAGCCCGGAAGGCCTTGCTTACTAAGGCCCTTGCGGCGGCGTGATGGCCGCCCATTCCTGCGTGGATTTCAGCCAAAAGCTGCTTTCCTTCTTCCTAAGATATGCACCGTTGGAGTACCCCGGTGGTGCTTTTCTTGTATAACTCACCCTCGTGGACTTTATAGGCCTTGGATCGCCGAATTATGCGTCTCGCCTCTGTCTGGTCATCGGGGAGCTCTCGGCGAAGAAGGTAGGTGAGGAAGGAATCGGTCCATGGCGTGATTATTGCCATGACCTCGTGAGCCGAAGGCGTTTCATCCATTATGGAGCCGCCGATGATTTGATCGTCTGGTTCGTTTGTAGGGTGGACAACCTCTTCCGCGCTGATGGATCCGGGGCCCTTATTGTCGTCCTGCCAGACCACCGATGGCTTGAAGAGCCGTTCAAGAAAGGTGTTTTTTGGGACGGGGTCGCGTTTGGCGCCCATGCGGGCCAATATATCAGCGGCCTTGTGTTGTCTCTAGCGACATGATGGAATTCCAGCCCCTCGAACCGTGCGGATATTTTAAGGACGGCGTTTCTATATGCCGCCATCTTTGGGTTTTTGGCATCGAACTTGCCGTTGATTTGGGAGATGGCCAAGTTAGAGTCTCCCCATACTTCCTGCCGTTGTATACCCATGGAGGCTGCCATCCGAAGACCATGCAAAAGTGCTTCGTACTCGGATGCATTGTTGGAATCGGCATACATGATTTGCAGCACGTATCGGACGTTGTTGCCTGTGGGGGATGTGAGGATAACTCCAGCCCCCAGTCCGGCCAGTGTCTTGGATCTGTCGAAGTACATCGTCCAATGGGAGTACGTACTATATTCCCTGGGGAGCTCGGCCTCCGTCCATTCGGCTAGGAAATCTGCCAACACCTGAGATTTAATAGCTCGTCGTGGCTTATAGGTGATTTCGAAAGGAAGGAGTTTGATGGCCCATTTGGCTATGCGGCCGGTGGCGTCCCTGTTATTGATTATATCATTCAGGGGTACTTTGGAGGCCACCGTGACCGAACACTCTTGAAAGTAGTGTCTTAGTTTTCGTGATGCCATAAATACTGTATAGGCTATCTTCTGGTAATGCGGGTATCTGGACTTGCATTGCGTTAGCACTTCTGACACATAGTAGACCGGTTTTTGTATCCAAAATTTGTGACCCTCCTCCTCTCGTTCGACGACGAGCACTGCGCTAACCACTTGGTTGGTGGCCGATATGTATAGTAACATTGGTTCACTGGCGCCTAGTGCTGTGAGTATGGGGTTGCTTGCCAGCAGTGTTTTAATTTCCTCTAACGCGGCAGCTGCTTCATCGGTCCATACGAAATTGTTGGTCCATTTCAGCAACCTGTAGAGCGGTAGAGCCTTTTCACCGAGACGGGAGATAAAGCGGCTTAACGCTGCCACACAACCCGCTAGTTTTTGGACATGCTTGAGCTCTGTGGGAATTGCAAGTTCCGATAAGGCACGGATCTTAGCCGGATTCGCTTCTATTCCTCTGTGGGAAACAATGAATCCGAGCAGTTTGCCGCCAGGGACTCCGAAGACACATTTCTCCGGATTGAGTCGTATATCGTACTCGCGTAAGCTGGCAAAGGTTTGCCTTAAGTCGTCGATCAGCTGGCTGACATGTTTGGTTTTAATAACCACATCGTCCACATATGCTTCGACTGTTTTGCCAACCTGTTTTTCGAGGCAGGTCTGGATCATACGTTGGTATGTAGCTCCAGCGGTCTTTAGCCCAAAGGGCATTGTGTTGAAACAGAATGGCCCGTATGGGGTGATGAATGCGGTTGCAGCTTGATCGGATTCCTTCATTTTGATCTGATGGTATCCGGAATAAGCATCGAGGAAACACAGCGAATCGTGTCCGGCTGTGGCGTCAACAATCTGGTCTATGCGTGGTAGGGGGAAAGGGTCCTTGGGGCAGGCCTTGTTAAGGTCTTTAAAGTCGACGCACAGCCGCCAGGATTTATCTTTCTTCGGTACCATTACCAGGTTTGCCAGCCATTCGGGGTGTTTGATCTCCCGTATGAATCCGGCCTCTAGCAACTTGGCTAATTCTTCACCCATAGCTTGACGTTTAGGCTCGGAAAAGCAGCACAGAGTCTGTTTAACAGGCTTAAAGCCTGGGATTATATTCAGACTGTGTTCTGCCAGCCGGCATGGGATTCCTGGCATATCAGAGGGATGCCAGGCGAAGATGTCCCAATTTTCTTGTAAAAATGCTCGCAGCGCCTCGTCCACCGTGGGATCCAGCTGAGCTCCGATGGACGCTATTTTATTAGGGTCCGTCGGGTGTACCTAGAATTTAACGATTTCCTTGGCAGGCTTAAAGGACGTGGGTTTGGGCCTTTTACTAAGGATCACATCGTCCTTGTCCACTGTTGATCGGAGTGCGGTCAATTCCTCTGCAGCAAAGGTCTCGGCTAGCGCCTCGAGGGCGAGCGTTGCCGTTTTGTTTTCGGCTTGAAGGGCTATGCTCGGATCACTGGCGATTGTGATTACCCCGCCTGGGCCTGCCATCTTGAGCTTCATATACCCGTAATGGGGTATAGCCTGGAACTTTGTGAAGGCGTCGCGCCCTAACAGCGTGTGGTAGCCACTGGGGAAGGGCACGATATGGAAGAGAAGCTCTTCGGATCGGTAGTTGTCGGGTGTGCCGAATACCACGTCAAGGGTGACACGTCCCGAACAACGCGCCTCTTTCCCAGGGATGATCCCCCGGAAGGTTGTGTTGCTATGCTCGATGCGAGATCGATCGGACTGCATTTTTTCCAGGGTGTCTTCGTAGATGAGGTTTAAGCCACTGCCACCGTCAATTAGCACCTTCTGTAGCCTAAAACCGTTGACGATAGGGTTTAGGACCAGTGCGGCCGGTGTGTGACCGGGACGGATGGTTGGTTGGTCAGTATCTCCGAAGGTGATTGGTGTGTCTGCCCATGGGCTTGCTGCCGCCACATGGTAGACTTGTTTGAGTTCTTTAAGAGCTCTCTTTTTCCTGTTCCTAGAGGGGAACGTTTCGCAGATCATCAGGACTTCCGCATTGTATTCTCGTGGCATTGTGCGGCGCCTGTTCGGTGGTTGGTCCTGGAGAATGACTTCTCCACTTTTGGCGATCTGCCTGGCGACCCAGCAAGCTCTAAGGCTGTGAGTCGGGTTTGTGTTCAGCAATACAGAATGTATAGGGCATGGTTTGTCCAACAGTCCGTCAAGGACGGTTCTGGCCCCCATAGGGGGTCTATTTCTCTTTTCGGTGGGTTCGTGTTCGGCTAGCCGCTTCGGGGGTATCCTCTTTTTGCGATCTCCTATAGAGTGTTCGGTAAAGTCTGGTTCCGCGAGTAGTCGTTCGGCTTGCCAGGTGCTCTCCATGGCACAGTATTTTTGTACCAGGTCCGATAACTCGGTGAAGCTGCAAACGTGCCGCCGGGATAGGGCATTGAGGATCCCTTCATCATGACAATTGTGACTGAATGTTGCGATTATCTCCTGGTCATTAGATCCTAGTACCATGTCTCTAAAGAGGAGAAGCCTGGCCCAAAAGTGGTGAACTGACTCCCCCGATAAGTGTTTGATGTCCCGTGAGTCCAAAGACTTGGACTCTCCTACGATGCATGAGTGCTCGACTTGGGTGGCGGGTGGGAAATTTTTTGGCTCCGCGCCACAATGTGAGTCCGGAACAACGGGGTTCGACGTAGGGCTCGGGTCGCGCGCGAGATCGGGAATCGATCCCGAGCTATCCTTGGAGCGGGCTTCCGAGTCTGGGTTATCCGAGGGATCTAGATGATCGGAGACTGGGATATAAACTGTTTTTAGTTGTTGGGAGGACGAGCCTTTGGCCGGGCACTCGACGGTGGTGACCAAGTGGGTGACCGAGGGAGAGCGAATCTCCATGTCATCGGTTTTAAGCCCGATCCGGTCAAAGACCGGGGTCTGGTGGCGGTTGCCCAGGCCGAAGGTTCGAATCCGATCCAGTAGCTCATCCAGGGACGAGATGTCGGCTGTGTATGCGTTGCCGAGGCGCACAGGGCCGACCTGTGGCGCCGAGGTCCCAGGATCGTTCGAAGGCGAATCCGGGTTATGTTCGGTCGCGACGGATCCGGGCATATCAACGGGGTTGGGCGTGCTAGACGGCCCAAGGGGGGAGGCCACCTTGGAGGCGACGCCCGATGCCTCCGACGTCAAAGCGTCGGATTCCACGGGCTCCTCCATGGGGGTTGAGGGCCTCACCCAAAAGAGTTCTCCCTGGGAATCAGCGGCGAACTCTAGATTCCTTAACCTGATTTCCTGACCGGGGAAGAAACTTCCGCTGGCCGAGAAGGCCAGTCGGATCAGCATGCGGTAGGGCACCGCCGTCCGCGGGGGTCTGTGCCGGGACAGTGGCATCCTGGTCATAGACCCCACGGCTTATGCGGAGACGAGCCATCGATTCTTTCGGTGATCACAGCGGAACTCTCAATGAAAGCACCAATGTCGGTGTCAAAACCGGCGGATCTCGGGTAGGGGGTCCCGAGCTGTGAGACTAGGATCGATGGTAACAAAGGGACGAAGGAGACGATGTTTACCCAGGTTCGGGCCCTCCTATGGAGGTAAAACCCTACGCCATGCTTGATTATATTGATGATATGAAGGTTACAGAGCTGATCTACCTCGAGATCGACTAGCTAAAACCCTAGATGAGTTTCTGTGTCCTATGATCTAAAACCCTCTGGCTTATATAGACACCAGGGGTCATCAGGGTTACATATGGTCGGTTGCCCACCGGAGGGAAAAAACATGCCAAAACTACCATCTTCAACTTGACGGACACGCCACCGCTCCTGAGGTCTCCTCCTTGGTGACAAGGCCTTCGATTAATCTCATCCTCAGCGAGCGGACCATTAGCCTGACCTATGAGAAATAGGTCGGCAGTCCGAGGACCCCTTAATCCCGGACTCCCTCACCGAGAATGGCCAGGATAGAGGGATTGTTTGCAGGGCTTGCGCTGGTTGATGGATGTTCTTGGAATGGAACTGGCAGGTGCTACTTCTTGAGCATGCGTTGGTTTTCCCTTGAAGAGGAAAGGGTGATGCGGCAAAGTAGATAAGTATTTCCCTCAGTTGTTGAGAACCAAGGTATCAATCCAGTAGGAGATACAAGCAAGTCCCCAATAGATGTACCTACACAAAGAATCAAACACTTGCACCCAACGCTATAAAGGGGTTGTCAATCCCTTCACGGTTACTTGCAAGGATGAGATCTGATAGAGATAGATGGAAAAGATTGCGGAAAGTAAAAACACAAGTAAATAGATCTGAAAATATAAGATGGAAAATAGACCCGGGGGCCATAGGTTTCACTAGAGGCTTCTCTCATGAAGGCAAATATTACGGTGGGTGAACAAATTACTGTCGAGCAATTGATAGAAAAGCGCATAGTTATGACGATATCCAAGGCAATGATTATGCATATAGGCATCACGTCCGTGTCAAGTAGACCAAAACGATTCTGCATCTACTACTATTACTCCACACATCGACCGACTCCTGCCTGCATCTAGAGTATTAAGTTCATGAAGAACAGAGTAACGCATTAGGTAAGATGACATGATGTAGAGGGACAAACTCAAGCAATATGATGAAAACCCCATCTTTTTATACTCGATGGCAACAATACAATACGTGCCTCGCTACCCCTACTATGTCACTGGGTGAGGACACCAGAAGATTGAACCCAAAACTAAGCACTTCTCCCATTGGAAGAATTACCAATCTAGTTGGCCAAACCAAACCAATAACTCGAAGAGACTTGCAAAGATATGAAATTATGCATATAAGAATTCAGAAAAGACTCAAATAATATTCATAGATAATCTGATCATAAACCCACAATTCATCGGATCTCGACAAACACACCGCAAAAGAGTATTACATCGGATAGATCTCCATGAAGATCATGAAGAACATGGTATTGAAGAGCAAAGAGAGAGAAGAAGCCATCTAGCTACTAGCTATGGACCCGAAGGTCTGTGGTGGACTACTCACGCATCATCGGAGGGGCAATGGAGTTGATGTAGATGCCCTCCGTGATCGAATCTTCCTCCGGCAGATTACCGGAAAAGGTCCCCAGATGGGATCTCACGGGAACAGAGGCTCCTGGCGGCGGAAAAGTATTTTCGTGGCTCTCTTTGGTATCCAGGGAATATTTGGGAATTTATAGGCCGAAGAGTAGGGTTAGGAGGGCTGCCGTGGGCCCACAAGGCAGGGGGGCGCGCCCTACCCCCCTGGGCGCGCCCCTGTGGCTTGTGGCCACACGGCGGCTCTCCTGCCTTGGTATCCAAGCTTGGTAGGTTTCTTCTGGTCCAAGAAAAATCATTCCGAAGATTTTATTCCGTTTGGACTCCGTTTAATATTCCTTATCTGCAATACTCAAAAACAAGGAAAAAACAGAAACTGGCACTAGGCACTAGATTAATAGGTTAGTCCCAAAAATAATATAAAATAGCATATTAATGCATATAAAACATCCAAAACAGATAATATAATAGCATGGAACAAACAAAAATTATGGATACGTTGGAGACGTATCAAGCATCCCCAAGCTTAATTCCTGCTCGTCCTCGAGTAGGTAAATGATAAAAACAGAATTTTTGATGTGGAATGCTACCTAACATATTTATCCATGTAATATTCTTTATTGTGGCATGAATATTCATATCCGTAAAATTCAATACCATAGCTTAATATTTACATAAAGACAATAATACTTAAAGCATACTAACAAGTAATCATAGCTTTCAAAATACCATGGCTAAAGAAAGTTATCCCTACAATATCATATAGTCTGGCTATGCTCCATCTTCCCCACACAAAGTATCTAAATCATGCACACCCCCGATGACAAGTCAAGCAATTTTTTCACCCCTTTTATGTTCTCAAACTTTTTCAACTCTCACGCAATACATGAGCGTGAGCCATGGATATAGCACTATGGGTGGAATAGAATGTGGTGGAGGTGCAAGGGAAAAGGAGAAGATGGTCTCACATCAACTAGGCATATCAACGGGCTATGGAGATGCCCATCAATAGATATCAATGTGAGTGAGTAGGGATTGCCATGCAACGGATGCACTAGAGCTATATGTGTATGAAAGCTCAAAAAGGAAACTAAGTGGGTGTGCATCCAACTCGCTTGCTCCCGAAGACCTAGGGCACTTTGAGGAAGCCCATCATTGGAATATACAAGCCAAGTTATATAATGAAAAATTCCCACTAGTATATGAAAGTGACAAAATAGGAGACTCTCTATCATGAAGAACATGGTGCTACTCGAAGCACAAGTGTGGAAAAGGATAGTAGCATTGTCCCTTCTCTCTTTTCTCTCATTCATTCATTTTTTCTTCTTCTTTTTTTCTCTTTTTTTTTCTTTTTTTTTGTTGGGAATCTTTGGCCTCTTTTATTTATTTATTTTTTGGGCTTCGCTGGCCTCTTTTATTTTTTGTAAAGTCCGGAGACTCATCCCATCTAGTGAGGGAATCATAGCTTCCATCATCCTTTCCTCTCATGGGACAATTCTCTAATAATGAAGATCATCACACTTTTATTTACTTACAAATCGAAACCTAGAACAACATATGACTCTATATGAATGCCTCCGGCAGTGTACCGGGATGTGCAATGATCTAGCATAGCAAATGACATCAAAAAACGGACAAGCCATAAAAACATCATGCTAGTTGTCTTACGATCATGCAAAGCAATATGACAATGATGGTGCGTGTCATAATAAACGGAACGGTGGAAGTTGCATGGCAATATATCTCGGAATGGCTATGGAAATGCCATAATAGGTAGGTATGGTGGCTGTTTTGAGGAAAATATATGGTGGCTGTTTTGAGGAAGGTGGGTTTATTGCACCGGCGAAAGTTGCGCGGTACTGGAGAGGCTAGCAAAGGTGGAAGGGTGAGAGTGCGTATAATCCATGGACTCACATTAGTCATAAAGAACTCACATACTTATTGCAAAAGTCTATTAGTCATCGAAGCAAAGTGTTAGACGCATGCCCCTAGGGGAGAGGTTGGTAGGAGAAAACCATCGCGCGCTCCCGACCCATCACACAAAGGATGACAATCATTAAACAAATCATGCTCCGACTTCATTACATAACGGTTCACCATACGTGCATGCTACGGGAATCACAAACCTTAACACAAGTATCTCTACTAATCCACAATTACTTTCTAACATAACTCTTAATATTACCATCTCTACATCTCAAAACTATATACACGAAATCAAACTTCTCATCATATTCAATGCACTTAATATGAAAGTTTTTATTATATCCCTCTTGGATGCCTATTATATTAGGACCAAATTCATAACCTAATCCAATTACCATGCTGTTTAGGGACTCTAAAAATAATATAAGTGAGGTACGAGAGTTTAATTATTTCTATAAAACATAACACCACCATGCTCTAAAAAGATATAAGTGAAGCACTAGAGCAAAATTGCCTAGCTCAAAAGATATAAGTGAAGCACATAGAGTATTCTAATAAATTCACAATTCAGCGTGTCCTTCTCAAAAATATGTGTGCAGCAAGTATGATTGTGGCAAACTAAAAAGCAAAGACTCATATCATACAAGACGCTCCAAGCAAAACACATATCATGTGGTGAATAAAAATATAGCCTCAAGTAAATTTACCGATGGATTGAAGACGAAAGAGGGGATGCCTTCCGGGGCATCCCCAAGCTTAGGCTTTTTGGTATCCTTGAATATGGCTTGGGGTGCCTTGGGCATCCCCAAGCTTAGGCTCTTGCCACTCCTTATTCCATAGTCCATCAAATCTTTACCCAAAACTTGAAAACTTCACAACACAAAACTCAACAGAAAACTCATGAGATCTGTTAGTATAAGAAAAATAAATCACCACTTTAGGTACTGTTGTGAACTCATTATTTATTTATATTTGTGTAATACCTACTGTGTTCCAACTTCTCCATGGTTTATACCCCCCTATACAACCCATAGATACATCAAAATAAGCAAACAACACAAACAAAACAGAATCTGTCTAAAACAGAACAGTCTGTAGCAATCTATAGACTTCGAATACTTCTGTAACTCCAAAAATTCTGAAAAATTAGGAAAATCAGGGAAATTTGTATATCAATCTTGTGTAAAAATTTCAGATGAAAAGCACATTCCAGTGAATTTACAAAATTCCTGGACTGAGAGAAAAAGTTTCTGTTTTTCAGCAAAATCAAATCACAAACACCGTAGACCATCCCAAAGGTCTTACTTGGCTCAAACACTAATGAAAACATAAAAACACAATTACTACAGAAGTAATAATGTGAAAAACACACCAAAATAGAAACAAAAAACAGAAAGCAAAAATAAAATTGGGTTGCCTCCCAACAAGCGCTATTGTTTAACGCCCCTAGCTAGGCAAAACGCAATAGATCTAGGTATTGTCATCTTTGGTCTTGGCAACTTTTGTGAGGGCCTTCTCGAATCCGGGGGGCTCTTTCCGCTTCCCCAAATCTTCAGGAGAAGAAACCATCTTAAGATCCAAAATATCCAAATGCTTATTGCAAAGGGTAATCAAAGTGTTCAAACGACTGAGGTTCCCATTAATATGTTTGAGGGGTTCGAGATATTTTTGTAACTCGACTAAGTGCTTATGTAAGTCATCCAATTTGTTGAGAATTTGAACTCCCTCTTGTGAAAAGGCAAAATCTTTTTGTTGTGGGGGAACCCCCAAAATCCCTTCCAAAATTTCATAAGCGGTGTTTGCATCTAGTTCGATAAAATCGCCCTTTGAGGCAAAATCCAAAAGCTTTCTATGGTGCAAAGCCAACCCAATGTAAAAATTTCTAAGCAAAAATTTTGCGTCTCCTTTTAAGTTGGAAATATGATAGGATCCCATCAGCCTCTCCCAGGCATCTTTCAGATTTTCCCCTTGTTTTTGTTTGAAGTATAAGACCCTAGATGAGTTTCTGTGTCCTATGATCTAAAACCCTCTAGCATATATAGACACCAGGGGTCATCAGGGTTACATATGGTCGGTTGCCCACCGGAGGGAAAAAACATGCCAAAACTACCATCTTCAACTTGACGGACACGCCACGGCTCCTGAGGTCTCCTCCTTGGTGACAAGGCCTTCGATTAATCTCATCCTCAGCGAGCGGCCCATTAGCCTGACCTATGAGAAATAGGTCGGCAGTCTGAGGACCCCTTAATCCCGGACTCCCTCACCGAGAATGGCCAGGATAGAGGGATTGTTTGCAGGGCTTGCGCTGGTTGATGGATGTCCTTGGAATGGAACTGGCAGGTGCTACTTCTTGAGCATGCGTTGGTTTTCCCTTGAAGAGGAAAGGGTGATGCAGCAAAGTAGATAAGTATTTCCCTCAGTTGTTGAGAACCAAGGTATCAATCCAGTAGGAGATACAAGCAAGTCCCCAATAGATGTACCTACACAAAGAATCAAACACTTGCACCCAACGCTATAAAGGGGTTGTCAATCCCTTCACGGTTACTTGCAAGGATGAGATCTGATAGAGATAGATGGAAAAGATTGCGGAAAGTAAAAACACAAGTAAATAGATCTGAAAATATAAGATGGAAAATAGACCCAGGGGCCATAGGTTTCACTAGAGGCTTCTCTCATGAAGGCAAATATTACGGTGGGTGAACAAATTACTGTCGAGCAATTGATAGAAAAGCGCATAGTTATGATGATATCCAAGGCAATGATTATGCATATAGGCATCACGTCCGTGTCAAGTAGACCGAAACGATTCTGCATCTACTACTATTACTCCACACATCGACCGACTCCTGCCTGCATCTAGAGTATTCAGTTCATGAAGAACAGAGTAACGCATTAGGTAAGATGACATGATGTACAGGGATAAACTCAAGCAATATGATGAAAACCCCATCTTTTTATCCTCGATGGCAACAATACAATATGTGCCTCACTACCCCTACTATGTCACTGGGTGAGGACACCGCAAGATTGAACCCAAAACTAAGCACTTCTCCCATTGCAAGAATTACCAATCTAGTTGGCCAAACCAAACCAATAACTCGAAGAGACTTGCAAAGATATGAAATCATGCATATAAGAATTCAAAAAAGACTCAAATAATATTCATAGATAATCTGATCATAAACCCACAATTCATCGGATCTCGACAAACACATCGCAAAAGAGTATTACATCGAATAGATCTCCATGAAGATCATGAAGAACATGGTATTGAAGAGCAAAGAGAGAGAAGAAGCCATCTAGCTACTAGCTATGGACCCGAAGGTCTGTGGTGGACTACTCACGGATCATCGGAGGGGCAATGGAGTTGTTGTAGATGCCCTCCGTGATCGAATCCCCCTCTGGCAGATTACCGGAAAAGGTCCCCAGATGGGTTCTCACGGGAACAGAGGCTCCTGGCGGCGGAAAAGTATTTTCGTGGCTCTCTTTGGTATCCAGGGAATATTTGGGAATTTATAGGCCGATGAGTAGGGTTAGGAGGTCTGCCGTGGGCCCACAAGCCAGGGGGGCGCGCCCTACCCCCCTGGGCGCGCCCCTGTGGCTTGTGGCCACACGGCGGCTCTCCTGCCTTGGTCTCCAAGCTTGGTAGGTTTCTTCTGGTCCAAGAAAAATCATTCCGAAGATTTTATTCCGTTTGGACTACGTTTAATATTCCTTATCTGCAATACTCAAAAACAAGGAAAAAACAGAAACTGGCACTAGGCACTAGATTAATAGGTTTGTCCCAAAAATAATATAAAATAGCATATTAATGCATATAAAACATCCAAAACAGATAATATAATAGAATGGAACAATCAAAAATTATAGATATGTTGGAGACGTATCAGCAGGCTTCACACTTGGTGACCAGCTCAGTAGCGTCCTAGAGGGCAGTGGGCCAATAGAAACCCTGTCGGAAAGCTTTTCCGGCAAGGGCCCTTGATCCAACGTGGGAACCACATACTCCTCCGTGAATCTCCGCCAACAGCTTCAGTCCATCCTCCCGGCAGATACACCTTAATTTCACACCGTTCAGTCATCTTCTGTACAGGGTGTCATCGACAAACTGGTACATACTTGACCGACGGGCTACTCTTTCGGCTTCCTCTTGCTATTCGGGGAGTTCTCCTATTTGAAGGAAATGGAATATATGATGCGCCCAGGTTGGAGCCAGTGGCTCGACAACAAGGACTAAAGGCATCTCTTTGTCTCCGGGAGCGGTTGTCTCAATCGCTAGACCCTTAGGTCCTGCAGGAGGGAGCTGCTCGTTAACCGGAACGGGGTTTTCCCTGGCAGCCTCTCTACCAGCGGCTTCGGGAAGCTCTGCCAGGAAATGCTTGCCGGAGTTTAGCTTTCTTCTCTTGGACATCGCTGATGGGGATACCGATGGTTGAGTGAGGCGGAGAACAAAGGTTCCTGGTTCCACAGGAAGCTTCTGTGCAGCGCACTTCGACAGATGGTCAGCAACTCTGTTTTCCACTCGCGGCACATGCTCTGTTTGCAGTCCATCGAAGTGCTCCTCCAATTTCCTCACTTCACCCACGTATGCCTCCACCAGCGGGCTCTGGTAATCCTTGTTGACTTGCTTTATCACAAGCTGAGAATCTCCTCGGACGATCAGCCACTTTATTCCCAACTCCACCGCGATTCTGAGTCCGGCAAGGAGCCCCTCGTACTCAGCGGTATTGTTGGTGGCTTCCTCCCGGGGAAAGTGCATCTGGACGACGTACTTGAGGTGCTCTCCGGTAGGGGCGATGAGGAGCACACCTGCTCCAGCCCCCTGGAGCGAGAAAGCACCATCAAAGTACATGATCCAATCCTTGCGTGCTTCTTTGCCGGGGAGGATTGTCTCCGGAGCTTCATCATCTGGCGTGGGTGTCCATTCTGCAATAAACTCTGCCAACGCCCTACTTTGAATGGTGGAAGTGCTCTCATACTTTAATCCGAAGCTTGACAATTCCAATGCCCACTCAACTATCCTGCCAGTGGCTTCGGGGTTTCTAAGTATGCGTTGCAACGGGAAACGGGTGACCACTGTTATCTCATGGGCTTGGAAGTAGTGGCGCAGCTTCCTCGAGGCCATGATGAGGCCGAAGATCAGCTTTTGTACTCCAGAGTACCTTGATCTAGCCCCCTATAGCAGGGAACTGACAAAGTACACGGGCCGCTGCACCATTTTCTTCTTTGTCACTTCTTTGGATTCGCTGTCAACCCTTTGCTGAGATCCTCCTTGATCTGTGTCGAGTCCTGCCGCAGATGTTTCTTTCTCACTCCCAGCAGCATCAGCAGCGGCTGCTGAATCTCCGTCCACTCCCCGCTGCGCCACCAGCGCTGCACTAACCACTTGATTCGTCGCTGCCAAATATAGGAGCAACGGCTCTTGTGGTTTAGGAGCGACCAAGGTGGGAGCAGAGGATAGGTATTTCTTCAGATCTTGTAGCGCTGCATCTGCCTCTGGGGTCCACTTCATCGAGCCAGCCTTCTTCAAGATTTTGAAGAACGGCAAGGCGCGCTTAGCGGACTTGGAGATGAACCTACTCAACGCGGCAACACATCCGGTCAAGTGTTTGATATCTTTGATGGTCTTGGGTGCATGTATCTGTTCGATCGCCTTGATCTTGTCAGGATTGGCTTCTATTACTCGCTGAGATACGAAGAACCCAAGCAGCTTGCCGGATGGGATGCCGAACACGCACTTCTCAGGGTTGAGCTTCAGGTTGATCTTGCGCAAGTTTGCGAAAGTCTCCTCCAGATCTTGTATGACAGTGGCTTCATCCTTGGTCTTGACCATCACTACTGTAATCAGGGACTTTGCCATCTGCCAGCTCTTTGCCGTCTGCTGGCAGATGGCAAAGAGGATATTTGCCGTCTGCTTTTATAAAGCAGACGGCAAAGAACATGCTGATGGCAAAGAGGCTCTTTGCCATCCGCACTTCTTTGCCGTCTGCTGGCAGACGGCAAAGAGTTCTTTGCCCTCTGCCAGCAGACGGCAAAGAACAAAGTGCGCCCCACTTGGTACTGCACTTGCCAGGTCACACGGGCCACTTCTTTGCCGTCTGCTGGCAGACGGCAAAGAACTCTTTGCCGTCTGCCAGCAGACGGCAAAGAGAGGTGAGGGGCCCCCACAGTGTAACGGCGGGGACGGGCTAACGGCCCCCCTCTTTGCCGTCTGCTGGCAGACGGCAAAGAACTTTGCCGTCTGCCAGCAGACGGCAAAGAGGGGGCTTAATTTTCGCCATCCCCCCGCGCCTCCCGCCTCTCTCTCTTTCTCTCACCTCTCTCTCTCTCACACCCGCGCCCGTTCCCCTCTCTCACCGCCGCCGCCGCCGCCGCCCCCTCCCCGCCCTCTCGCCGCCCCCTCCCCGCCCTCTCGCCGCCGCCCCCTCCCCCCCTCTCTCACCGCCGCCGCCGCCCCCTCCCCGCCCTCCACCACCGCCTGCCCCCCTCCCCGTGGCGCACCTCCACCACCACGGCGCCGCCCCCTCCTCACGGCCCTCCTGCCGCCGCCGCCCCCTCCCCGGCGGCCTCCTCTCCTCGCCGCCGGCCTCCTCTCCTCGCCGCCGGCCGCCCTGCCCCCTGCCCCTCTCTGGTGAGCTTCCCCTGCCCCCCTTTTAATTTTTTTTTTCTGTTTTTCTAATTAGATTTTTAGTTTTCTGTTTTTAGATGTTTTGCAAATAGTTGTTTAGGTGTTTGGGTAAATAGGAAAAAATATTTAGACATTTAGGTAGAAAAAAAACCTAGAAGAAAAAAAAGAAGAAAAGAAGATGAAAAAAAGGAAAAATAAAAAAGAAAAAGAACAAAAAATAATAAGAAGAAGAAGAAACAGAAGAAGAGGAGGAGGAGAAGAAAAAAGAAGAAGAAGAAGAAGAAGAAGAAGAAAAAAAAAGAGGAGAGGAGGAGAAGAAGAAGAGGAGGAGGAGGAGAAGAAAAAAGAAGAAGAAGAAAAAAAAGGAGAGGAGGAGAAGAAGAAGAGGAAAAAGGAAAGGAGGAAGAAGAAGAAGAAGAAGAAGGAAAAAAAAGGAAGAAAAGGAAGAAAAGAAAGAAGAGGAAGAAGAGGAAGAAGAAGAAAAGAAAAAAAGAGAAAAAACCCCGACCCCGACACGGCACCTCGACCCCGACCCGACAACCCGACCCCGACCCGACACCCCGACCCCGACACCCCGACCTCGATCCCGACCCCGACACGGCACCCCGACCCCGACCCGACAACCCGACCCCGAACCGACACCCCGACCCCGACACCCCGACCCCGACCCCGACCCCGGCACGGCACCCCGACCCCGACCCCGACCCCGACCCCGGCACGGCACCCCGACCCCGACCCGACACCCCGACACCGACACGGCACCCCGACCCCGACCCGACACCCCGACCCCGACACGGCACCCCGACCCCGACACCCCTGACACCGCGACACCACGACACCCAGACACGACACCCCCCGACCCCCCGACCCCGACCCCGACACCCCGACACCCCTGACACCCCGACACCACGACACCCAGAAACGACACCCCCCCGACACCCCGACCCCGACACGACACCCCGACACCCCGACACCACGACACCCCGACACCACGCCACCCAGACACGACACCCCCGACCCCCGACACCTCTTCGGCCTCCTGTTGACCGAAAAGGTGCTCTTCGGCCTTCCAGAGGCCGATGGGGTCATATATTTGTGAATTATGAGTTAGGAAGTATATTTCCCGATTTTGTTAAGAAAAACATCATATATATTTGTGTTGATCGGGTGGATTTAAATGTGCAGTTCTTTCGGGGCTGCGAGGGTCTGGTGTTCGACGACCTCCCCGTGCGTTCGACGAGCTCCGCCCCTGCGTTCGTGGGTGAGCACAAATGACATCTCCTCCTCCCCCCTTCATTTGCTCTGTTCCGGTCTTCGTGCCGATGAAACTTGCTAGCTATAGGTGTCAATCATCAGTATGCGTGACCACTATGCGTCTCCCGTTCGAAAGGGTTACATCTATAAATATGCATGCATTTGCATATTTATAACCGTGATTCTTTCGAATTGTCCAACGTTATCCATGGACAGCCCGAGTATGTGTAGATTGGGTTCGTTTTCCCATATGCTCTGCTCCGGATCCGATGCAGAATTTCGTCAGTGCCTCCCTGTTGTTCTCCGGGTACACATCCTCTCTGCTTATTGCCGAGACGTGTATCAGGAGAACAGCGGGGAGCTGCTGCCGAAATTTTGCGTCGGATCCGGAGCAGAGCATGGGAAAACGAACCCAATCTACACATACTCGGGTGGGATTAGGACCTATCTTTACCTACTATCGTCTAGGTTGCATGGACGTAATAAAACTGACAAACTCTATTAACTGATGAATATGGTTTGCTGAATTATGTATATATTTCTTGTGTGTCCAGTAGCTAGGCAAGATGAGTGATCGTGCGTGGATGTACACCGGTCACACTAGTCAGAAAGACATGACCCATGAATGGCTAAGAAAAACCAAGGGGTTTGTGAGAGCCGCATTTGCAAATGGACAGGAAACAAACTGGTGCCCCTGTGTCGACTGCGACAACTTTCATAAGAAGTCCGAGTTTGAAATGATCAAACACCTGCAGAAGTTGGGTTTTACGCCTGATTATACGGTCTGGACATTTCATGGTGAGTCTGCCCAACGTGACAGAGCTGAGGAGGGCCGTCGGCGCACCGACGAGCATGGTACCGGGATGGAAGACATGGTGGAAGACTTTGATGATGCTCGGGATTCGGACGATGAGATGGAGGAATCTGCAAAGGCCTTCAATGATATGTTGGAGTCTTCAAAACGTCCTCTCCACGAGCACACTGAGCTTTGTCAGCTGGATGCCATCGCACTAGTAATGGCTCTGAAGGCTCAATTCAACTTGGGCAGAGAATGCTACGACGCGATGATGACACTATTTGTACGCTTTCTACCCAAAGGCCATGTAATGCCTGCAAACCTGTACCAGTCGGACAAAATCCTCCGTGCACATAAGATGCCCTATGAGAAGATAGATGCCTGTGAGAAAGGATGTGCCTTATTTAGGCTTGAGTATGCGGACTTGAAGTATTGTCCCGTTTGCCAGTCTTTCAGGTATGTTGAGGTAGACAACGGTATGGGTGAGAAGAGTCAGACAAAAATCCCAGTTAATGTTCTTCGGTATATGCCAATCATACCAAGACTTCAACGTCTTTTCATGGTCGAAGAGACGGCCAGACAGATGACATGGCACAAATTGGGCAAAAGAACCAAACTAGATGTAGATGGGGAGCCGATGTTGGTACACACATCGGACGCTTTTGCGTGGAAGCGCTTCGATGCAATACATCATGCTAAAGCGGCAGATCCAAGGCATCCTCGAATCGCCATAAGCACGGATGGGTTCAATGTGTTTGGTATGATGGCATCTCAATACAGTTGTTGGCCTGTATTTGTCATTCCACTCAATCTCCCCCCCGGACAGATTATGCAAAGAAAGAACATTTTCCTGACGTTGATAATTCCGGGGCCCAACTATCCGGGGAAGAATATGAATGTGTACATGCAGCCGCTTAAGGATGAACTGCAAGAAGCTTGGGATAATGGGATCAAGACATACGACGCCGCTACAAAAAAAAACTTCCTAATGCGTGCGTGGTACATGTACTCGATGCATGACTTGCCGGCGTATGCGCTATTCGTTGGCTGGTGTGTGAATGGAAGGTTCCCGTGCCCCACATGCAAGGCAGCTCTTGAGTTTCGTCGGCTGCAGGCGGGTGGCAAGTTTTCTTGCTTCGACATGCATAGACAGTTCCTGGATCCTCGCCATAAGTTCAGAAAAGACAAGAAGAACTTCATCAAAGGTAGAGTTGTCAAAAACTCTGCACCACCTGCGTTGACAGGCCAACAGACCCTGGATCAGTTCAACTCTCTCGAGCCGGATCCGGAGCGTCCAGGGTATTTCAAGGGGTATAATTCCGAACACGCCTGGACTCACAAGACATGCTTGTGGGATCTGCCTTACTTCAAAGACCTCCTTTGCCCACACAACATCGACGTGATGCACACTGAAAAGAATGTCGGCGAGGCCCTCTTTGGTACATTGTTCGGCATAGAGGGGAAAACAAAGGATAATCCTAAGGCTAGAGGTGATCAGGAGGCTCTATGTGATAGACCGCTACAAAATATGCGACAACCGAAAGGAAAGCAGAACTGGACGAAGCCAAAGGCATGGTTCAATCTTGGAAGGCCAGCTATGAGGGAAATTATCCTGTGGGTGAAAAAGGAGTTGATGTTCCCCGATGGGTATGCAGCGAATCTAAAGAGGGGAGCGAGCCTTGAAAAATTGAAAATATTTGGTCTCAAGAGTCATGATTGGCACATATGGCTTCCGGTGATGTTGCGTGGCTTTATCCCTGAGGATGAATGGCTAGTACTGGCAGAGCTGAGCTATTTCTTCCGTGTTCTTTGTGCGAAAGAACTATCGCCTGGCTTGCTAGAAGAACTGGAAGAGTTGGCGCCGGAGTTGATCTGCAAGTTAGAGAAGATCTTTCCACCGGGCTTCTTTAATCCAATGCAGCATTTGATTTTGCATCTCCCGACCGAGGCACGATTGGGGGGGCCCGTGCAGAATCGTTGGTGCTACGCAACTGAGAGGATGCAGAAGACGCTTCGAGAAAAATGTAAAAATAAACGTCGAATTGAAGCATCGATGGCCGAGGCATTCATTACTGAGGAGGCGGCAAACTTCGTGACAGCACACTACGAAGCCAAAAATCGTCATTTGCATAATCCGAAGCCTCGGTACAATGCTGGCGACCCTAAAAAGGGTGGATCCAACCTCAGCCTATTCAAAGGGAAGATCGCACCAGCCGGTGCTTATACTTCCTTATCGCTGGATGTCGACGAATGGCGGACCATTACGTTGTATATCTTGAACAACCTAATAGAAGTGCGGCCGTACATCGAGTAAGTTCTCGGTACATTGTTTCGCATCCTCTAATTCCTTTGAACTGCTCTTATTCCCGGATATTTGATACAGTCGATACGTCGCCAAATTCTCGTATGGAGCGGTGATCCAAAAGGATTCCGTCGAAGAGTATGAGCTTCTGGCAATGCATGGAGGCGGCTATCCCGGTTTCATCTCTTGGTTCAAACAAACGGTAATTTCCATTAGACCATTTCATTTCTTCGTCTAATTTCCGGCTAATGCAACAATCCTTTCGTATTAAACTTGTAGGCTAGTTCAGAGTCTATGGACGCCGAATTGAGACAAGTCGCTAATGGTTTTGACTATAAGGTCCGTTCATTTGACAAATACGACATCAACGGGTATCGCTTTCGTACCTATGGCAAAGAGCTATCTATGGCCGACCGAAAGTCTACAAATTGTTGTGTCTCTGCTATCAGCGAAGGAGGTACCGAGTATTATGGAAGAGTTGAAGCAATTTTTGAACTTCTATTCTATGGTGCAAACCCACCGAAAGTCGTAGTCTTCAAATGTTATTGGTTCCAGCCGAAGGAGACTAGAAGGACTCATGAACATCTAGGGCTAGTCGAAATCAAACAAAGCACCCATTTGGATGTTCCCGATGTCTATATTACGGCTCAACAGGCAACCCAAGTTTTCTATCTACCGTGGGCCTCCCAAAGTGATCCAAATCTCAAAGGTTGGGATGTCGTTTATGAAGTGCCGCCACATGTTAGACCACCTCCCCCCAATGAAGAGGATTATGAACCTCACATTAACCCAGACACATATGAAGGAGAATTCTTCCAAGAAACACGTCTTTCCAAAAAACGTTTCAAGAACCGCTCTACTTCACCTCAGAACATTGAAGTAGACAGCGGCAGTGAATCCGAGCCTGAACCGGAACAAGAAGAGCCGGAACAAGAAGAGGTTACTGCTGCGGATGACCTGTCAATGCTTGACCGATTACGTACAGGAGGCCTTCCACATGTTGATGCATTTATTGATGATGATGATGAGCATGTCATTACTGATAGTGATGATGATGATGCATTTATTGACCCCGAAGCATATATAGACGATGATGATGCATTTATTAATGATGACGATGAAGATTAATATTATAGTTCATGTCAGGTATTCAATTATTATTATGTACATATATATTATTAATTGGTTCATGTTAGGTATTCAATTTTTTATTATGTTCATGATGATGATACACTTAAATTATATTCATGTCAGGTATTCATTTTTTTAATGTTGTACTAACTTCGTTTACTCTTTGTCATTGCAGGTGTTGACAGATGGTGGGCGCGGGTCGAGAGCGCTCCGAGGCTCCTTCCTTGGCGCGTGGTGGGAGGGGTACTTCCATCCCACCCCACCACCTCCGGAGAGCGCTGGATCTCAGTATGCAGACACCGGCGGGCGCTTCTTCTTCGACCGGGAGAGGTCGGGGGGGAAGAAGGTTGGTAGAGGTGGACGTGGCGGCGGGAGAGGTAGGAAGGCTGCTACTACGCCTTCCTCGCCGCCACCCCCAGCTGATTCACCCGACCACAGGAGTGCTCCGTCTGAGATGGAGCAGCCTGAGGTGCAGCCGTCTCGGACTCCGGTCCACGAGCCTCAGGCCGACGAGCCTACGACAGACGAGGCTACGACAGACGCGCCTACGGCCGACGAGCCTGGGGCCGACGAGCGTCGGGCCGCCGAGCCTTCGTCCCACGAGACTGGGGATCACGCTGAGTCGCAGCAGAACCCAGGTGCAGGCTCATCGAGTGGCCGTGTTGTGGGTGGCTATAGTTCTGATAGCTATAGCGAGAGTGAGTGGGTTGAGGGGCGCAAAGTCTACCAGCGTGG